>JAZDUH010000359.1:13792500-16655000 GCA_036419115.1 Scarus forsteni | reverse complement strand
AGGGAGCATAAAGATTGGACTCTGGGGGACCTGAGAAGGTCATGTGGTCTGATGAGTCCAGATTTACCCTGTTCCAGAGTGATGGGAGCATCAGGGTAAGAAGAGAAGCAAGTGAAGTGATGCACCCATCATGCCTAGTGCCTACTGTACAAGCCTGTGGGGGCAGAGCTATGATCTGGAACAAATCGTGAAATTGCAGAAGCGAATCGAAATAACGCCACAGTGAATGCGTGCTGTAACCAACGCTAAAGGCAGTCCTATTGAATATCAGAGTGTGTGACCTTTGTTTCGGTAGCACCTTTTTTTGGCCAGGCAGTGTATATTAGCCATCTTATAGGGTCATGGCATATTTAGTTTCAGAATGTGGAAGTGAGTTAGCATTTTAGTACCTCTAGCTCTCAAGACCAGGAAACAGGCTATCACAATGAGAAAAGTTCTCTGATTCTGTACATTAAAATTAAAAGTGTTCACCAAAAGGTAACCATCGTTGTTGTTTCCTGGGGGATTTGGGCATGCAGATCGAGCTTTCTTAGGTGGCATTTTAGCAGATCTTCAGCAAAAAAGATTGGTGACCACTAATCTAACACATGAAATATCAGTGCTAATGTCTAATAAAAGTTTTGGGAACTCATTTGTCCTTGTGTGTTTTGTGTGTGTCTCATACTTGCAACTCCTGACGCCAGTCCATACAGCAGGCCCCCTTCGTCTTTTGGCTCAAAGATGTGCGTGGCTGGAGGCGGACATTTCTCCTGCCTGATGAAGTTATACAGCAGTGTCTTCACCAACCGACTGGTTAGAGACAAACTGAAGAAAAGAGAAATGATAAAATAAGAAAATTAAGTTTTCTGTTAAATTCCTGAGACATGACGGTTCAGTCGAGCCAGAGTGAATATTCAAAAAGCTGGTATTTTCTATTCAGCGTCAGGCCATTATCTGATTTTCTGAAAATTTGTCCGAGGCCTTCAATATTTAAGGGATTACATAACAGTCTATTCAGTGTTGAAACTTGGTTTTATGAAACAGGCGCCAGCTCGGCTTTAAATGTCTCTAGATTTAAACCACAAGGTTATCTCACCATGTGGCCTTTCTTTGACATTATCTCTAAAGCTGTTTCTGTGGAGCTCATAAAAAAACACATCTTTCATTTGAAGTACAGTTAACTGATTATCATGCCTTCCCACCATGGATAGCCAGAGCTGGAGGCATGATGTATCTATCTGCCCACGCCATTCTTGTGAATAAAATATCTCAACATAACATTAAGGACTTTTCTTTAAACTTTGTGCAAATGTCCAGATTGATTAATACAGTGATTCCAAACTGGGGTACACATATACCCAGGGGTACCCAATTAATGTGGGGGGTACCCGTTAGGTTTCAAACAGATGTTTCATTAGTTAAAGTTCAAACTGGCAAATGTTTACATTGTGAGCTTTGATAAGGCCTGAAGAGTTGGCAGAGAGGCTTGAGGATGGATTGGTGAGGCATCTTGGAGAAGGAAATCTGTCCTGAATTATCTAAGATTCTAATAGTAACGTAAGCTCAGTCAGAAAACCTTCTCATTAAAGCTGTGGTGAGTTTGTAACAGCTTCAAGTACATAACTGGATATGCTCCAGAAACATAAATTTCTTTTTCAAAAGTGAATTGGTGTTGCCCACTGACACTGCTGGTAAATAAACTGATTTAAAGAGAAATAATTCACTCTAGGAGATTTTAGTTGTATGCTATTCATGTCAAATGTGGGAGGTGGGCGTGGCAGCAGGCTTACAGATATTCTTCTTCTAGCTGCTTTAAGTGCATGAGAGTAGGGGGTACAGGGATGGAGCTCAAGTGTCTGAAAGGGTGCAGGCTGCGAAAAGTTTGGGAACCACTGGATTAATAGATCAAATCAATACAATTTGGTGGTTCAAAGGTTGAGGTGATTCAACCTCATGGTGCTTGTGGACTCTGTATTTAAATAGTGCAACTTGGAAGCAGAGGTTGAGACAAGTGTATCTCATGGAAAGAATGGCCGCATCATTACAGCTGAAAATTGACTTTTTTGATCAGAGGTGGAGCATGGTTGGAAAATACCTGATAATGTGAACTATTTTGGTTGTTGAGGTTGTTCTTTAAGTAATGGAAATGGGCCCAGACATGAAGTGAATATGTTCATCTATTTAGATTTTTTTTGTTATTATTATTTGTCTTTTTTATGTATGTTTATTCTGTTTGTTTCTCTTAATTATTTTACGGTATAATGTATATTTGACGTACATTTGCATTACAGGCAGATATATTTATGTACGCAATATGTTCTGTACTCTTTTTTGTTTTACACCTCTGACCTTGTCTTAGATGATGTTCCATGTTTAACTGGAAAAAAAAAATCGAAATAAAAAGTTTTAAAAAATAGTGCAACTTAGGACTTTTTTCAAAATTTGAGAACACAGGGTTAAGTGATATTTCAGTATTTTTGAAGTTGGGTTGTATCAGGCACATGACAATAGTCAGAGAAGTGGCTGAAAGGGCTCCCAGCAGCTCTGTACCTTTAAGAAGAAGGAGCTAAGACTGCCAGTAATGTACACTGCTGTTGGCAGATATGTATTTTATAATATTGTATGAGTTTAAACATAAAAAATAAACAACTAGGGTCAATTCTAAAGAGGTGCAGGAAGAACTTTCTTTGTTTTCTCTGGCTTATTTCACTCCGAAGAGCTTGATTACCTGCTTAACATATAGCAATAGCAGAGCATTTATCTATTTCAGTGAGTGAAATGATTCACTTTTCAACACCAAGGAGAAACTTTGCTTGGCTCACAGAGCCTTTGAGACCACCCTTCATTAACACAAAGCACTTCACTTCTGTTTCTCCAGCCATGCTGTAATAATACTTGATGTTCTGTTTACAAGTGGAAACATGGAGCATGGAATAACATTTGAATGGATGCACTCTCAACAGCAGACGTGCAATGCTGCTCAATGTGACAAAATAAATACACATAGGACATGTTGTTAGAGTTTTAAATTCAAATGTAAGGAATGTTCACTCTGCCTCAACAAAATGGTAACAATTTGGTGGTCAAAGTTTAGCATGCATCTGCAACATTTCATAGAGATTTCTACATGATCAAAAAACAAAAACAAACAAAAACACAGCCAACTACTTAACCCATCAACGCTTTTTTTATTGGCAATAGCTTCAATTATTTTCAGTATAACAATTTGAGATCAAATAAGAATAAAGTGTTCAGATTAATTTTAAAACAAGTTGAACATCTCTGCCAGTAAGGCTCTCTTGATGGCTTTTAATTCAGTCATACCCTTTCAAGATTTATGACTCAATCTATTATGTATGAAAGGGCAGTGTAAAATAAGAAATACCACCGCTTCTTAAGCCTCAAACAACCTTGTTGTTAAAGCAAACCGAATGTTAAAACCATTCTACACTGCCCTCCAATCTGTTCTGCCAACATCAGCGCCTTGGACGCCTTCCTTCAGTTCAACTGCAATTAATATAAAGTGCTCTCGTTTGGCTCTTCTGCAGTGAGAGCCCTAAAAGAAAATTACTTCCGTCCTCTGTGTGCACCCATCGAAACTGCAACACTACACTACTACACTCCCAAACACAAGGGCAGTAAAGCATTTAACTTAACCTATTGAGATTCAGGAACAGTGAACTTAAGGACACTGGGGTTCAAAAAGTCAATGTGAATAGCCAGTCTCTAATATTAATTAATCATCAAGTTTTGAGTTTGTTATGTTTTTTTATTCTCAGACTTGCCAATTCATTTAAACAAAAACAAGGCTCCATTGTACACAAAGGTCTATGGGGGCTAGATAGTCTTGTTTTCCTTTTTAGTCTCAATTGAATGACAGAGGAGGACATTGTTTGGAACATGTGAGATTGACCAGCAGCAGAGAGAGAGGCTAACTGTATCAGAGTCTGGACAGAGGAACAGCAGCCTGGATCAGACAGTGTCACATTGGATTGGAGGACATCCAAAGTGATTTGGGCCCACATTCAAAAAAGTCCTTAACAGATTGTGGACAGTCCTCTTAGCTCATAGCACAGCCTTAAATTTGAGAAACACCCCTGCTTTTATGTGTTTCTGATACATTTTGTGCTTCTGCTTGTGAATGTCCTTTATTTGGAGGTAAGGGTTGGAGCTTATGTCCTTAAAGAGTTTATTACTAAAGCAAAATTAAAAAAGATTGTGTCATATTGTACAGAAATAACTATCAAGAAAGACAGTGAAGTGGAACTTCCTACTGGTTTGTTGTTTTAGATCTGTGTTCATCTTGATAGTTGCACAGTAAGCTTTTAAGATAAGTGACCCGTTTACTGTGTGGTTTTCAAAGCCAGTGTTTCCATTTTGTTTTAGTGTAGGGCCCAACCGATACATTGGCCGGACGATTAAATCGGCTAATCATAGCCCTTTTGATAGTATTCAACATCTGTCAATTTTTTGCCAATGTAACGCCGATATATTCTTAATTTCTCATAAAACAGTAAACGCTGTTCGGCGCCCAAAGCCACGCAGGATGATGACATCATGGAAGATGGCGACGCGTGTTGATGGCTTCTCTGACGGCTCAGAGGAGCTATGCTCTCTGCTGATGCTGTGCATGGATGACTCGTCTACACTCAAACCAAGTTGTTCTTTTAAGCCTGAAGGTCCGACACGAGAAGCAACTTTCAGCGGTGCACAATGTCCTGCTGCTGCTGGACACAGCAAGACCACCGGGCCCTCTGTCGTTGTCAATACTTATGACTTGGACCCTCTGATAGCAGGGGATCAGTTTATCCGTGACTGTTTTATTGTGATTATGACGGAAATTTGGCTTCACTTTCTTGTTCCCGACACAGCAGCTAAGCTAACTAGCTAGCGAGCTAACTATGCTAGCGAGCTAACTATGCTAGCATTAGCATAGCTCCTTAGCCCTACAACATCATCAGCAGACTCATCCAGGGGAGACTTTAGCCTAGCGGGGGGCTTTAATCAGCATGTTTAAAGAAGTTTGTGCAAAATGTGCAGTGCTTAACAAACTATTTTGATTTCCTCACGCATACTACCTCATGTTTAAAATAAAAACGTGTTCTTCCTGAACTAAAACCTACTTCTGATAAACTAATTATGACTGAAAGGCAGATGTGACGAGTTCATTAATAATCTATATATTTACATTTTCAAAAAGGTTTTTTTTTTAATTTTACAGTTTTGCACACCATTTTATTTTGCTTGAAAGCTACAAAGAAAAAGAAAAATGCCTATGAAAAGAATGTTACCTTAGTTTTTTTGGTACTTTCCTCTCACAGTTATCTGTGTACAACTTCTTAAAAAGTTGTTCTACCTTTGCTATAACCTACCCTTAGTTTCCATCAACAAGAAGAACAACATACAGAGTGACTTTTATAAGGTTATATAATGTAACCTAATATATATATATATAATATAATATAATATAATATAATGTCCCAGAATTTCAGTGCTTCTTTTTCCATGTTATTGTACTTTAAACTTTCTCACTGGTGTAAAGCTAAACAAATACTAAAGGAGCAATTATTGTTAAACTATAAAATGTTCTGCCTTTTACTCAAATATTTGTTGTTGTGTTTTGGGACCAATTTAAAAAAAAACATTTTTTTTATATATATAAGTTTTTTAATTAATCTGCCAATTATTCGGCAATCTGTATTTTTTTCTGCCAAATATTGGTATCGACACCGGCCTCAAAAAATCCATATCGGTCAGGCCTATTTTAGTGAATTACAAAAACCAGTGCGTGTGTCTGTGTTTCTTACCATCGGCCCTTCATGATGTGTTGGTATATTAATCCATCTCTGAGGATGTCTTTGTGGAAGAGTTGATAGGAGAAGAACACCAGCAGCGTGGTCACTGCCTCAAACAGGATGCTGTAGGTGATGTCTCTGCAGGACAAAAGACACAAGTTATGATTATAGTGATAAATCAATAGTTACGTTTTAAATTTATCAAAGTATCATTCCATCCAAATCTATTGCATCACACATACAATGGAAGTGTATGTTACCAAGTCTTTTTATTGCTGGGTTGTAGATGCACTTTTGGACATCAACGAGAAAATATTTTTTGTAACATTTTCTTATTTATTCTATTTTCAAGAGGCAGTTCACCAGTTGTATGTCATCACTAAATAACTGTCATCAGCACTTATGGTGATTACTAGGGCTGGGACGATACGCTTTTCTCCTGATTCGATTTTGTACGATTTTTTTAGATGCCGATTCGATTTGCCAATTGCCGATTTTTGCAGTCTTAAGTTAGCTTTTTTAACACCAGTGAAACATATGTATAATGATGATGCCTACAGATTATATCATGAATACAAACCACGTGAGTCTGTTTTTTTTAGATTCATTCAGCTACATATTTTAACCAGTTGTTCATACTCTCTCTTCAAAAGCCTGGGTTGCATTTAAAAGTGGCTTATTAACACAGACTAAAATGATGCATTTAAATATGGAAAAAAAAGATTTTTGAACAAAAAAATTACAAAAAAAAATTCTTATACTTATGTGAATCGATTTTTTCTCCCACCCCTATTGATCACTTTGTATAAAGTGACAACAACTTGAGAATAACTGACAATACTGCAGTTTTAGTTGAGATACAACTGGCTGAACCATGTTTAAGACAAGTAAAGAAACAAACTCCTTTGGAAAACATGAGAAAACTAATATTTGTAACTGACATTTACCGCTTGTTCCTTTCCAGACCAGAACGAGTACAGAAAATATGACCATATTTCAAAAGTTTCCAAAACACACTGAATCCTGGACCCCAAGTAGTTTCCAATCAAAATTGGCAGCATGTAGGTACAACTGAGATTTAAGGAGAGCACATGAAAACCTCCACTAATGACTGCTTTTATTGTCTAACCTTGTAAAAACAGAAAAGGTCAAAAACACATATTAAGTAACAATAAGCTAAAAATGTTTTTGAGCGGAGGGCAGATTTTAACTGTTAGCCTCTTCCTGTCACATAAACACTCCAAAGGACCAGGCTGACCTAACACAGGGTCAAGGTTGTTTTCCACTTTAAACACTGTCTTCCAGTCACGTCCCATACTGGCAAAATATCCTTTCCCCTGTGTCGACATTTATACAGATACATTTCACAGCATGGACTTAAACCAATCTTTCTATTATTGTTGGAGAAGTCAGCGGAGTGATTGGCAAGTCATTTGTTGACTGCATTTAAATAGATTTGAAAAAGTTGGCAGCAGCATTTCTGATACAGCTTTTCTATCAGTTTCAACTCCCAAAAATATTTTGATACTTTCGTCGGTGGCCTGAAATACTGACATGCTGAATCTCAAATTTGATACCTTTTATTTGACAATGGATTAACTTTTCACTTCACTGACTCCAATTATTTCATATTTACAGGGATATTAAGAGAGCCACACACAGGCTGCAGATGTAAAAGCAACTGTGTTGACAGTTTATTTACAAAAACAATCTGTCAAATCGTACGCATGCAAGTACAGATCACAATAGTACAGATTCAACATATTCCTGATACAAGTAAAAAAATAAGAGAATATAGATATTGTTATCACCAAAAAGAAATTAAGTCCTAGATTCTAATTGTTCAGTAATTTGTTGTTAATTCACAAAAGCTGCAGGCAAACTCCTGCAGACTGCTTTATTGTACAAATCTGTTTGTTACAATTTTTCTTAAAAAAACGCTGTCCACATGTCTGCGCATTTGAGACAGGGCTCTCTTGTTATCACTTAAAGCTTCAGTTCTATTAATTCTACAATACATAAGGATAACAAAAGTTATTATAAGTTCAGTTTGTTATTCTTATTCATACAGAGCTCAATGACTTTCAGCTGGCTCCATGTATCAATATTTATTTTGGAATCCTATTTTGCTATGTTCAAGGGATATATGCAAAAGTTGATTATGTCAAAGATTGTTTTCATTTATGTCTTCATTGTGAGACATCACAATGGAGACATAGGGTCAGGGTTAGGGTTAACCCTAACTCTTCAGGGTTCCCACTCTTTTCTAGAAATCATTTTCCAGGAATTTTCCAGGACATTTTCCAGTGTCACATAACCAACTGAAATCAGTGTTGCTGTGGGCAGTTTTCAATTTAATCTAGCCTTTTAAAAAAACAAGATTGGAGGTTGATGACCAGTATCTCTTGTCCTATTGAACTTTAAGATTTGTTCATTTCTAACTCTCCGGCATGAACATTGTCTGCTCATTAGCTTTTTGGTCTGACTTTTATGTAGCGCTTCACTATCATAAATTTATACTTACTTTTAATCTTTATTTACTCTCCTTTTTAAACAGACTTTGTTAGCTTATGTTTTTTTTTTTTTTATTATTTCTTTTTTCCCCATTGTGTTGAGTTTTTATATTTTATGCCTTAACTTGCATTATGCTATCTACTCACATTTTATGGCTATGTGTACAGTAGTTACCAAGAACATTTATACTTCATTTCCTATGTTTAATTTTTGTTCACTAACAAAGTAGATGGAAGACACATCATTTTCCAGGACAATTCAAGCTTATCCAGGACATTTCACATTTTTCCTCATTTTCCATACGCTTTCCATGACTGGAAAATTGGGCAATAATTTTCCAGGTTTTCCAGGACGCATGGGAACCCTGCTCTTATCATTATCACGCTGATGACATCATCTGCGTGCCGAAACACGGCCATGTGAACAATGAAAAGGAGTATGGAAGCCGTCGACACATTGGTCAGCTGTTTTCTGTGCTTAGTACTTTTGTCTATCTGTAAAAATGTACAAACTCAGCACAGACTGAACGACATTCAAGCACTGATGATACGAAGGCTGACGTGATTTGTTGCTGAGACGGAAAAGAGTCATGGGAGTTACAGAAGAAGGGGACAGGAGGCATATTATGCCGTGAGCATGTTAGGCTGATGTCATGATGTAAATAAGCAGGTCCACCCAGGTGGGATTTTCCCACTGAAGCCAATCGGATGCAAGCTGATAAAAACCTGTGTCGCTTGCAGGGTCAGTTGACCCAATGCTGATTAGACCCCTTCAAGCTGCTGCCAGGAGTCAATTGTTACCAGGTTTAGATGGGTTTTTTGCCACTCTGAAAGGGGTATTAGTTACAAATAGGATCATGAAGCACTGCTGAGTTTTATATACATCTAATACAGCATTCCATAGATCACCCATTCATTCATTATACAGAGAGCTTGTCCCATTCAGGATAAAGAGTGGCTCTAGCTTATCCCAGCAGACATTGGGCCAGAGTCTTGGTAAACCCTGAACTGGTCGGCTGACATGTAGAGACTGACAACCATTCATATACACACTTAGACCTTCAAGCAATTAAGAGTCACAAATTAACCTATTAAGCATGTATGTGGTCCATGGAGTGAAACCTGGAGAAAACCACACATACACAGGGAGAACATACAAGTTCCACATGCACTCCCCAACTTGGAGAGTTGAACCAGCAACCTTGTCTATGTGAGGCAACAGCACTACCTGCACCTCCATGTAGCCTTAGTGTGAGTCAATACTGCTTTAACAGACCACACACGCTCCGGATCATAGAATAAAGAGGAATGGGCTAGAGCAGCTTTGTAAGAACAACAGGAGCAGTATAAAGGATCAATGTGCATTTATGAAAATGCATCAACTTCTGACCTCAACATATGACTTAACAGTCCTAATTTCCTCCTTCCTTATGAATTAAAGCTTCAAACAATCTACCCGGAGGTACCATTGAAGTACAAAGCAGTGTAAGGGATTGTGGGGAGTTTACCAAAAGAATGGTAATATCCCAAACCAAACCAGGAGCACGTACGAAGGAAGTGGGCTGACGGCAACAAAGTGGTGAAGGGAAGAAAAACAGGTAGAGTCTCGACGCTGGGAACAATGAATAATGTTGGAATGCTGAATGCATTTACATAAGAGCCAGGGTTTGATGTCCGGAGACAACAGAGGAGAAGGAGAGATGAAGAGAAAGAAAGCAGGATCGGTCTGGTAGACAGGGAGAGGAGGAGGACGCCAAGAATAACACAATACAGACAAGAGAGGAAAAGATGCTGTGTTAAGGAAAAACCAACTGTCATGTTCCTGTGAACTTGTTTTGACACTGCAGGGGAGATTTGCTCTGCAGAGACGTGCACACTGTAGCTTTGTGAGGATGTGACAGACTGAGTGGCAGGCTGGAGATAATCCTGCCATTGATAAGTTCAGAAAAAAACTGGAATATTAACTTATTAAAGTGTTAGTGTGCACACCGCCCACTGGGAGTAAAGGCTGATACCAGTTTTCAATCATTATGTTCCCTCGTCTCCCACTCACTGGCACCGCTCCTGATCCAACTTTCAGTTCATTTCAGGCACTTTCTCTTTTCTGTAATTAGTTTAGCCTCATCCTTTCCTTTTTTTATTTCCCTTTGTTCAGCAAGTTTCCAGCTCAGTGCTCCAGTTTTTTCAGTGTGGTTGAGGACTCAGGAAGTGAAACATATGGACATTAAACCCTTAACTTGTTCCAGGATGAATCTCAGCCTTCTCTTTGTTAGTGACTCAAGGAGTGAGCAACCAGGGACTTGCTTTTTCCCTAACTGCTTCTCATTACGTCTAGATGACTAACATTTGAGACAGTGCACATAAACAGCAAACATGAATGAAGACAATGATGGGTTGGGCTGCAGAAAATTCTCCAGTAAATGAATGTTTCCTCTTATTATTGTGATTGTAAATTAAAGTCAAACAAATGAGCTCTGATACATATGCTGTGTCTCTCACAAATCATGGTGGATTCCATTACGCCTACATCAGTGTGGAAGATGTGTCTCTGCCGTCTTAGGCTGAGCACAGTAAACCAAAAATCCCTTTCGATGAGTTCCTCAATACCAATAACACTAGGTAGGCCTGTCACGATAATCAATAAATCAATCAGCCGCACGATAAATAAAAACGGCCTGGTAAGTTTGCATGCGTGTTTGTTTTCCTTCACTCTCTCTACCAAACAGGCTGGATGAGAAGATGGCTCACTCCATCCATCTTTCTGAATGCCTGGGAGAGTTGGTTCTGTAGTGGAATGAGCAGGGTTAGGGTTAGTGATCCATCTGTCAATCATTCAATCTTTCAAAGGGGGAGGCCGGGCCACGTACACACACACAGAGCTGCAAGTGAACGTCGTGAGGAGTAACAAGGAAACAAACACTAATACGAATGAAGGCACAAAGGCGATGGTTCCTAAGCCGGCTGCCACAGCCCCTGTGTGGGAATATTTTGGTTTTAAACAGAATGAACAAGGTGTGAGCCCATGAACACTGACAAGTCGATATGTTGCATTTGCTTGAAAGTAGTGGCGACGAAGAAGGGGAGGTGCAGCGGAGCCTTAGTCCTTACAGTCAGCGCTTGGTCTGCAAAGTAAATACAAACTAGAAAAGCACTCGGAGAGCGCAGACCTCCGCCAGCGCCATAGTCCTCACCCATATTGTGATTTTCACCATAAATATTAGTCCTACCTTTATTTAATTGAAATATTTAGATTCCTTGACCATGAAAACATACCATTAGCAATTGGATTCATAATGATATCTATTTTAGTTCAGTAGTTATTCACAAAAATCACATTTTTCGTCATGGCGGCCAGACGCTGATCCGGATCAACACCAAAATCCGATCAGTTCTTCCTTTTCCCATGCTGAACATTTCCTGAAAATTTCATCAAAATCCATGCATAACTTTTTGAGTTATTTTGTTCACAGACGGACTTACAGACAAACAAACTCTCTCGAAAACATAACCTCCTTGGCGCAGGTAATAAAGCAACACAAAATGGTGCGCGCTCAAAGACAGCTTTGTTCGCTACATTGCAAAAGAAATACAACCCTTCAATACAGTTGAAAAGCCAACAATGTTACAAATGTTTGACAGACAGTATGAATTGACTCGGGGAGCGTGCATGTCACAAACAATTGAGGAACTGTATAAACTAGATTTTATTTATTGTTTTTATTGTTGTGTGTTTTTATTTGAGTTGTGTTTCTTAATTGTTTTTGATTATTATAATGATTTTTTTACATGCAGTTTTCCCCCAAAGAGAGCCCATTTCATTCAAATTGGGTTTTTTTTCTCTATTTTTGGTTTGTTTAATTTATTATATTTGTTTATTTAATTTATTTCATTTAAAAGATCTTGACTCTCCAATTACAGTTAAGTACTTCTAAGAAATTAAAGTTAATTGCTTTTGAACTTTATAACGACATTAGTGAAAAAATTATGTTTCAAAATAATATTGACAATAATATTGTTTATTGGCAATAATTTTTTGGACTATTATTGTCCAGCAAACATTTTGCATTCCCTTAAGATTCATCAGATCTGTTTATAGCAACTTTTTAACGGAAATAAGACATTCAAAGGAGTAACACTGTCCTTATTTGCCATCACTGTGAAAGCAGGGAGGCACTAAAGCAATTACTATCCAGGTGCTGCTCCACCAGTAGATTAAAATGTTCATATAATTACTTTATATCAGGTAATATATTTATTTAAAGAATTTTGTGCATATTTCTGGACTTAATTTCATTGTGAATAACAATAACAACACTATTTTCTGTATTTTGCTTTCCTTTATCTGCTTGGTACTTGGGATTTTTGACTTTATTAAGCTCATTAAGTCATTAAAGTTCTGTTATGTTGTTTTGTAACTTTAAAAGAGCAGCTACAGGGTTGTCTTTAAGTATATTTTGTAAAAGCACATGTATAATTAGCATATACCGCAGCCTACTGCTTTTCTATCAGTCTATGTCCTTGATGTTTGGTTGTGATTTTGTGGGATTCAATTGTAAATACTGACTGAATAAACTACTGATTGATTGACTTTGATTTTCAACACATCATGTTACTAATCAAAAGAACACTTATCAGAATATTGTAAATTTGGGCATGACAACTAAACATGCAGACAGATTTCGGGTATCACATAACTTTATTTAGCATGTAATTCATCTTCACGGTTTGATCTATTCCTCATCTGTTAAGATTGAGGAGGTGGGTTTATGACCATACCGCAGAAGATCAGAGGGGAGAGGCTCTAAATATTTTGGCTTCACCGCCAAGAAGCTGTTTCTCCATCCAAGTTAATATAAAGTTCATGGTGGAGACATTTAGAGCAGAGGAAAAATATTTGCGTAAATGTCACTTTACGGTGCAGTCATGCATGTCCTGACCTTTTTAAAGCATGCGAGACACAATGGGGTGTTTAATTCAACCTTCCAAACACACATGCTGATTCACGCACACGCACAAGGGAGAGGGATACTTACAGCAGGGGCACTTCAACGATCAGGTGAACAAGGTTGGACAGCAGCTCCTCGAGGAGGTCCGGGCTGCCTGTTTCTACACGGGGAGCAGAGGGAGTTATTGTATGAGACACAGATGGCAGCTCCCTGTTGGACATAGTCAGCCTCACTTTGCTTCTTCCAGCTCCCACTATATCAATCCCTCTCACTATCCTGCCCTTCACCCCTTTTCATACTGCTGGCCTAGAGAAGTGTTGGAGAGTAAGGATAACACGGTGTCTGTAGGGTTTAAATAGAACACTTTTTATAGCCATTTAAAACTAACAGTGTCAATATGGAATGACGGCCAAAATTTAAAGCAGTGAAATTAAGAACAATGTTGTCTACTATTGTTTATTTAAAAGTAATGTTCCCAGAACTCTCTCGCACCATGTGATGAACACTGCAAACAATAGAAGATAAGAGGTATTTGTTACAGTTTGCTATTGTGAGAACACTTGGTTAAGGTTTTCAACATGATGGCTGAAAAAATAGTTTCACAGCCTTCTGATATCACAATTAAAATTATGACTAGCCCTTTCTTCCATATGACTTAAAGACCTCTAAAAAGCCCAAATGAGATAAAAACACACTCTAAAACAGACAACAGAAAATACAGGCAGCTTTTCAGATGTTCAACTTTAAACAGGGATGCACAGTATTGGATTTTTGCGGATATTTCAAAACATATCATTGCCAATACCAATATCGATATGTTTTTGCAAGAGTACAAGGTATCTGCTTTAGTAAAATTTACCGTAAAATACCAAATAGTAACCGGGGCGTTTATTTGCTTCAATCACGGAGCAGACCAGGCGTTTATTTGGGACTAGGCGACTATTTGGGACAGGCGTTGAATTCCTTTTGCACAAAATTTTTACTTAGCAAAAAATGAAAAATATGGTAAATCTAATCAAATTATTTATTTACACTAGTATGAATACACCTACATTTTCAAGGCAAGATTACAGTAACATTGTTACACTCTTGTTTTCGTCTTTCAACTCAGCACTCTCTAAACACTCTTAAAACTGGTCATGAATGACTGATAGTTAAGGTCTTACTTCTTTTTTTTTTTTTGCTGCACCAGGGACATGGAGATAAGCAGCAACGTACCGCTAACTGACAGGACCGGCCTCCTGACGTTAGCTAAGGGCAAAAAAACAAACAGTGGCAGGGGCAGCGTCTTCTTCATTGAATTTTCAAAGCCCTACTCTGTAAGATTCTGGCTTTCTGCTCTCTAGTGCCCTCTGTGGACATAGAGTGTAGCTGCACTGTCATGAAACAGAGCACCTCACACCAACCTGCATTTGTTGACATACAGAGGGAGGAGAAGCGAGCCGATAGGACGTCCAGAGAGACAAATAACTGTAAAGGTTCAGTCTGATCATGTTTCTTTTCAAGTGTCAGCATTCAGTTGTGAGCTCAGCATTTGCATGTGTGTTTTGTAAGCTTTGACCGTAGCTTGTACGCTGCGCCGAATAAATTACACCAGGCGTTTATTTGGAACGTGCATCTATTTGTCAAAATGTACTGCTACAACCGACATTTATTTGAGACTGGGCGTTTATTTGGTATTTTACAGTATATATGTTTCACCATGACAGTGTATTTTTGTTAGAAATTGATGTGGACTAAGGAAAACAACATTTTATTCCCTAATATAAGTTATAATTGGTTTAAAAATGTAAACATTCAGCAATAATGTGGGGAAGCATTGTGCAACATTCATACGTTTTTAGGGTACTTCAGCCAACATTTGAAAGTGATATGGCTAATATTTATGGCCCAAATATCATTTTTTAAGATTTTCAGCTAATATCTGCCAATACTGATATCCTACCAATAATATTGCTCATCCCTACCTTTGACTGGTAAAGGTTGAGATGATCTTTACTCTTGTATCTTATAACCTTGCTATAAGTGCTACATAAAAAAGTTATTCTTATTATATTCATAATAGTTATGATTATTATTATGTTCTTCTGTCCATGGTTGGTCAATCACTCTTTCTCATCTCTCCACAGTTTCATCCATCACACACACAATCAGTCCTAAGCTTTTTTATTTCTGAGGAGAGAAAAGCAAACATGCAGCCACAGATTTATAATGTTTCAAACAAGCGGTCAGGACTGTACTCCCTGTCAAAAGTTATCATACACCTCAACATTAACACTACTATTCTGACAGAAAAGTTACATACTGTTGCTTTAAATCTTATGAAACAAAGCTTAAATATTCTGATCGACCACTTTGGTTTCTGCTAGGGCTGAACAACTTTGGGGAAAGATCTCATTTTCTGGCAGACGTGTAATTTCAATTTGATTCACGATTTTCTTCAAATCAACTGCGGTGCAATATTCACTGTTTACAGTATAGACAACAGTAAGGAAATCAATGATCAAAAGCACATAATGAATTATTCATCATCCAATACTGATGATTAATAATCTGTTTTCGTTATTTAAGATAAACTCCAACTTCTGTTGACCTGCCTCCCGGCACTTCCATAAATGCAATTCCCTTTAAATCTGTAAAATAGTTGACATAGCAGATCATGGGTCAGTTAGGAGTGCTGTAAAAAACTGCAGCTCTGGCGATCACATGATTGTGTTGTCTGAAATTGCAATTTCTATCCAACAATGGTAAAGCTTTCAGTCCTATGGTGCGTTCCAGTTTCCTACTCGGAAGTTGCAGGTTCCGAGTAGGAAACTGCAACTGGAAGCCCCTCGAGGTAGGAATTTCCTACTGGGAACTCGGGGGAACCTCGCCACCCCCGAGTTGACAATCAAACATACAGTTGTGGTCAAAAGTTTACATACACTTGTAAAGAACATAATGCCATGGCTCTCTTTAGTTTCCAGTTATTTCTACAACTCTGATATTTCTCTGATAGAATGATCGGAACAGATACTTTTTTGTCATTAAAAAACATTCATGAAGTTTGACTCTTTTATGACTTTATTATGGGTTAATAGAAAAAGTGACTAAATCTGCTGGATCAAAAATATACATAAAGCAACATGAATTAGCAATTTTGGTGACTTAGAAAGTTGTGTCAATGAAATGAGCTTCAGAACATACCCACTTAACTTCTTGTGAATGATTATGAGTGACTATAGCCGGGGACTTCTCTGAGGCCATTTAAATAGGGCCCATTGGATACAAAAACAAAAACACTACAATGGGAAAGTCAAAGGAGCTCAGCACGGATCTGAAAAAGGGAATCATTGACTTGAACAAGTCAGGAAAGTCACTTGGAGCCATTTCACAGCAGCTGCAGGTCCCAAGAGCAACAGTGCAAACAATTGTTTGTACGTATAAAGTGCTTGGCACTGTTTTGTCACTGCCATGGTCAGGAAGAAAATTCAAGCTATCCTGCTGCTGAGAGAAAATTGGTCAGGAGGGTGAAGAGTCAACCAAGAACCACCAAAAAGCAGATCTGCCAAGAATTAGAAGCTGTTGGAACACAAATGTCAGTGTCCACTGTCAAGCATGTTTTGTATCGCCATGGACTGATGGGCTGCTGTGTAAGAAGGAAGCCCTTGCTCTAAAAGCAGCACCTTAAAGCTCAACTGAAGTTTGCTGCTGATCACATAGACAAAGATAAGACCTTCTGGAGGAAAGTTCTGTGGTCAGATGTAACAAAATTCAAGCTATTTGGCCACAGTTCCCAACAATATGTTTGAAGGAGAAAAGGTGATGCCTTTAACCCCAAGAACACCATGCCTACCGTCAAGCATGGCGGTGGGAGTATTATGCTGTGTGGCTGTTTTGTTGCCAATGGAACTGGTGCTTTACAGAGAGTAAAGGGGATTGTGAAGAAGGAGAATTACCTTCAAATTCTTCAAGATAACCTAAAATCATCAACTCGAAGGTTGGGTCTCGGGCACAGTTGGGTGCTCCAACAGGACAATGACCCCAAACACATATCAAAAGTGGTAATGGAAAGGCTAAATCAGGCTGGAATGAAGGTTTTAGAATGGCCTTCCCAAAGTCCTGATCTAAACCCCATTGAGAACACCTGGACAATGCTGAAGAAACAAGTTCATGTCAGAGAGCCAACAAATTTAACTGAACTGCACCAATTCTGTCAAGAGCAGTGGTCGAAGATTCAACCAGAAGCTTGCCAGAAGCTTGTGGATGGCTACCAAAAGTGCCTAATTGAAGTGAAAATGGCCAAGGGACATGTAAGCAAATATAAGCATTGCTGTATGTATATTTTTGACCCAGCAGATTTGGTCACTGTTTCTGTCAACCCATAATAAAGTCATAAAAGAATCAAACTTCATGAATGTTTTTTTATGACAAAGAAGTATCTGTTCGAATCACTCTATCAGAGAAATATCAGAGTTGTAGAAATAACTGGAAACTCAAAAGAGCCATGACATTATGTCCATTACAAGTGTATGTAAACTTTTGACCACAACTGTAGCTGCCCCCATTGTTAACAGTTATCAAGCTCCTGTAATAATCAATTTATTGGCACTTCTGACTCGTTTGTGTTGCTCTAAATCAGCCAAATACATTGTATTGTTAGACTTATATTTACAAAAAGGCTGCCATAGTGATAATCACATTCTTCATGTGGTATTTTTGAAAAACAACGCAGGGCGTGCTAACAACAGCTAGCAATAGCCTGGTACATCAGCATGTTTTTTCTGACTTTGTAACTGGAACGCTGATAACTCTGAGATGACGCCACTCGCAGTTCCCTCTTCCCAGTTCTGAGGTTAATGGAACGCAGCACTAGTGAAAAGTAGGGCTGGACAATTAATCGGATTTTGATAGTGATTTCAATTTTGCCATCTGACAATCATATAAACATTACAATCGAAGAAAAACGACTAATATGCCACACAGTGTGGAGTGCCATGTATGCAAGTTCCTGCGCTTCATAGTGCTTCTGTGTTCCACGTGCAGCCACAGCGAGTGTGTGTGACTTATGTGGATCAATAATACTGCATGTGCCACTCCCTGGATTTTTAACATTGTGTTTAAATCAATACTAAAGTTTTTAAATAAATGAATACTTGTGTATATTAATTGTGATTTCAATATCACTTAAAATAATGGGGATTCTTATTTTTAACATAATCATCCAGCCCTGGGGAAAAGTCACCCACAGTCTACAACAGCATGTGCTGAAAAAGACTTTTAACAGTTTGGATAAGACTGACTTTGTTTTTCAACCAGGCTGTCAACATGTCTCTGTGCCGTAAACTAAGTAATTTTCGAATCTGAAAAAAACAAAAGCTGATGTCCCTTTGGCGTCTGCTTAAGGCTGACTTAAAAAGCCAGGAAATCCACACTGACAACCGTACTGACATGCCAATTTCAGAGCAGAAATGAACATTTGTTCATTGTTCTTTGTTCAAAACTGTTTGATCTTCGTGTACAGCTTATTTATGGGCCATATCTATTTAACGGTAGGAGCTATTCAGTGAGGGGAATTCTGTAAGGCAGCTGTTTTGTCATTAATAAGTATCAGGTTGATTTAGTTAGTGAGCTTGCACATACAAGAAATTCATCTCTGGTGAGCTGAACTTCCTACATACAAATATTAAGTATCCGGCTGTGCTCCTCGTGGGCCAGGAGCCCTCCACAGTGTTGATGGCCCCCAAAGGTAGCTTATTCCATACCTCAGTCCTCTGTGCACAGCCATGTCTCTCTCTCTCTCTTTTTCTTCTATGACAGCTCGTATGAATGTGTGAGTGTGTGTGTGTGTGTGTGCGCACATAATTTGACGTCTGCAAGTGTGTGTCTGGTTATGTCTCTGCATTGAGGGGAGGGGGGGAAGACGGGTTTTCTGTTTTTATGTTGTTTTTAGCCTCTGTGAGGCACTTTGTGTTGCTTTTAAGTATGAAAAGTGCCCGACAAATAAAATTTGATTGATTTGATTTGAAATCATGAAACAAATGAAAAAACTAGGTAGATAACTTTTACAGTATTCACATTAAAGTAGTGCATTAAGCCAGAAGTGAAGTTAAAGTTACTGGCATGTAAAAATTTGCACAACCACGGGTGTGGCTGAGTTTAGTAACAGGTGTGATAAAGGGTGCTGTCTGAATCACAGTACTACTCATTTTGCTGGTACCTCTTTGTCTGTTACTGCACAGATAGAAAATCAGTGATAGCAAAAGTAGCAGATTCCATCACTGGCTTTCAAAACACGTCCTCGAGAAAAAACCAGAGGGTGTTGTCACTGAGATTATGTCCATTTTTACGCTGTCTGAGGTTTATAAAGAGAATACGTCTCAGACGGGGCTAGTTTTTGAGGTCAGACGTTGACGTAGTTTCAGACTTTATTAACAGAGTCTCTCTGAGACATCTGATCCAGGTCAGTAGCCTGGGGTTTTTGTGCTCAATTAAAAAGCCAATTTCTTCTCCCTCTTTAAGTGGGAACGGAAGTATTACACAGTTGACCCTTGTGACTGCATTGTAACAGTTCACACCTTTTGAGTCTTCACTGAGATGCACATTGCAGAGGGGGTTGTTTTGCAGATTTCTGAGGGGATGATTTGAGTTTCTATGCACATGCTCAGAAGTAGGGATGCACAATTTTGCTGGCACAATATCTGTATTAGCTTAATATGCTACCTTATAGCCCAAAGTGTAAGTTGTGCTGGTACATATGCTTTAGTCTGTTTAGGGGGGAAGAACTATAACCTGACTTCAAGCCTAATTACTAACATAGTGTTCTGTTACGTCTGCAGCTTGCTATGTTTGTGCAGTGGTGTTGCTCTTTTCCTACCATCATGGCCATGTAGAGTTTCTCCTTTAGCTAGCTATATCACAGTAGGTGAGCTCAGGATGCGAGGACTGATGTGATGACCAAAGAAGATTCCTAGACTGTGCTAGTCAAACTGCCCGCCTCCATTTGTTGTCAATGTTAGAGAAGTCCTGTCCAACTAACCAGCGCTATACAAGCTTTATTTTACTTCACAATACACCAGCAGGGTCCAAAATATACTTTTAGATTCACCAGCCAAGGTAGTGAGTGGAGGAAAAAGGTAACGAGCCAAGCATATTTTTACCAATCAAAATTACACACTGTTTTTGTGTTATTTACAGTTGCCTCAGTAAATGGAATTGAGTTGAGAAGGTACTATGTGCCACTGATGAGGTTATTTCTTAAGACTAGAAAAACAACAGAGGTTAAAATAAGTATTTGCTAAGTGTGTTATTAATAGTTGCTCTGAGACAACATTTATCCTCCATGTGTAAAATAACACTCTGACATTTATCCACCAAACAGAGAGTTTACCCGCTTTTGACGTTGGGGCAAAATTTGAATATAGACACTGTTTGCATTGTTGTGTGTCCCTGCACATTCAATCATAGAAGCTGCCGCTTGAAATAAGCGACACAATAGGAGGGCGCAAACTTTTAAGCCTGCCAGATAGCGAGCAGTGTGTATTTGTGCACTTGAGGTCATGAGGGTCAATGCTGCAACATGTCATAGTGGTACAGTATCTTCAATGCATCAGAACTGGTATAAATATGTGGCCTACGCACCAGGACTTAAGGTAATTGTTGTACTGTAAAAAAACATTTCTCTGGGGTGCTGGATTGGCGGAGTGGTTAGCAATCATGCACGTCCCATGTACATGCTTCTGCCGGTCCAGGTTTGAATCCAGCCTGTGACCAGTTTGCAGAGTGTCTTCCCCTACTCACTCACCTCCTTTCACAAGCCTATCCAGTCTCTCTCCTATCCATAAAGGCACAAAATGCCCAAAAAATACATTAAAAAAACATTTCTGATTATATTTACAGTCAACATACAGCAGCAGCATGCATGTGTGCACTGCAACAAATCACTTTGAGTTGAGCGTTCAGTTTGTGGAGCGTCAAGTAGACCCAGAAGACCTACTTCAGCTAAACCATCTTCCCCCCGTATTAAGTTTTATCAAGCTTTATTGTCCTTTGCTATATTTCACATCCCTTTGTGTGACAGACTACCTCTATGCACAAGACAGAAAGTCTGTAAGATTAGGACTTTTCCCTTCACCCCTCTTTGTAGCGCCAATAGCTGACTGAAACAGCTCATTCACCTGCCACCCCTAAACAGACCTACCAGTGTGACATCACACCATTACATAATGTGCAAATTAAGGCCTTTGGGTTAAAGTGGCAAACCCATTGCAAAGGTTGTGGGACAATGGTACCTGGTAGCCCACAGGGAGCCAATGAGGTGCTCTTAGGAACATTCAAAAATAACACAAGTTACCATAACGGAACTTGATATAAATAGACATTTTCATCATTTTGATTTTCTAATAAATTAAACTTAAAAAATACAAAAATAAGAAATGTAATGTCCATCATATTTTAAAACCACCTAATTTTACTAAACTTTGACCTGCATGGGGTCAAACTTTACACTGATGCTGACAGAAGATGCATGTAAGAATATTTTTCTAATATATGTAATAATCTGTGGTAAACTTTATTTTTTAGGAATAAATAAAAGGAAAAAATGAAAAAATAGTGTCATGTGTAGCCTATCGAATGCATACTATTTAATATTTTTCGTTAAATTGTAACATTTTTGTTACTCAAGAACACTAAATCAAGCCAACAGTCCTTCATAATACTCCCAATCTTTAGGGAAGACCTCAGGCTCAAAAAAAGGTTGGGGAGCCCTGCTGTAGGACATTCATTCTATGGTGCCGAGTAGCACGAAAAAGACAAATTACCACAGAGCAGACAGCCAACCAATGAGAGCAGATTGGGCCCATTTGGGGAAAGGCACCCACAGGAGGTAGTACCTCTAAAAAGTGCCTTAGACAAACTGAAGATACTGAATGAGGGGTACTGAGTGTTTGAAGACTAGAAGGGTTTTCAACATTAGCAGTTTGTGAGGATACTCTGTTAGTCATCAAAACAGAATAAATGATCCTGAGTTCAGGCAAAATGAGTTCTTTAAAAGAATGTTTTTGGGACTGAGTTGTGGGTCTGACCGAGTGTTTCATTTTTTGCACTTGAAAAGAATCAATTTAATTTAGTGTCTGTCTTTTCAAGCAATTCGTCTAGACAGTCTCTGAATCACCCAGAGGACCTGTTGTTCAGCTCGAAAGATTCATCTTTATTAGAATATGCTCCATAAATTTAAGAGCACATTTTAGTTCTGTACTCTAAAGAGCTCACAATCTACCTTTACCATGAAATTCTGCCTGTAGTGTACATGCCGCTCATACTGTCCACATTTTCATGCCTAAAGGTCAACATTAGAAAGGAAACATCCATAAATATCTGTGGAATCATTTGTGCTTTTTATATTGTTTTTTTATCTACTTAAAAAGTAGACTAGGGTGGCTACAGCTTTGCAGTTCTGTCTAGTCCCCCATGTGTCGAGAGTTTGATGCCCTAAATGTGGTCAGCATGGGTTTGCACACTGCCTGGCTTCTTCCTCTCACCTCATCTTCTGATGCTCTGCACTATTTCTTTCTCGATCTGAACTCTTTCATGCATGATGTCCAACTACCAGGTAGTGAATTCCCACACTCTTCTCACAAGTTTCATAAAAACATTATCTTTGCACATTTATACAGGTTTTACATCATTTTGTATTTTTTCTTTAAAATTTTTTGTGTAATTCACATGTTAATAGTTTTATTAAACAGCAACAAATTATACACTTCAGATTTGCTTTTTCTTTTATTTACTCTCAATAAATGTTTGTCACAGATGTATTTGTGAATCTTTAATAAATTCCACTAAATCACTATTAACACTGTTGGTGCATGATATCTACTGTTGTGGTCAGATGCATAACTCCCTTAAATATAATATTGAAAAACAAATGAACATGACTTTTAACATGCTTGAAAGCAAACAATAACATTTTAAAAAGTACTCCTTGGTGATTTAATAATTCATGCATAAAAGGGTTAAACAGGCAACATGGTGCCCGAAGTAAACCTTAATAAATACGCTGCCACAATTGGAAGAACAGGTACATATTTGTACAGTGGACGCTAAAGCTCATATTCATTGATACCTGCATCTGCTGATATAAACTTACAAATATTAATCCATCATTTTTAAAATGTATTTTTCGGGCATTTTGTGCCTTTATTGATAGGAGAGAGACAGTGGATAGGCTTGTGAAAGGGGGTGAGAGAGTAGGGGAAGACACTCTGCAATCTGGTCACAGGTGGGATTCAAACCTGGACCGGCAGAAGCATGTACACGGGGTGCCTGGTTGCTAACCACTCTGCCAAACCAGCACCCCATATCAATCCATCACTAACCAGCAAAAATTCAATACTGTGCATGTATTATAGCTAAAAGCTTTTACTGTCATTAACAGTTTGGATGTAATGTTTACTTCTCCATGGCTCGACATATTTTTCAGTATTCTTCTTAATTTAACCCCCTGTGGCTCATCTTCCTTTTCTAATGAAAAGCAGCGCTCACCTGCACAGGAGCCTGGCGCCCTCTCCTGGTAGGAGAACTGTAACTGCAGCTCCTCCTCACTCATCTCCCTGATGAACACCTTAAGCAGACAGCGGATCATGAAGAGAGCGTTGTGGGCCTGCCAGATAAACAGCTGACTGTGGAGGAGAAAGATAAAGAGGACATCACGCTAAGGTCGAACACCGACGGAAATAAACGCTCTATAGGGGGATGGATGTATGCCAGGGGTTTTATTTCCTAATTTTACAGAGGAAAGCTTGGCTGACCGTGTGTGTGCCTCAGATATATGATGCTTGAAATGTTTTTTTGTTGCACATACTCATTAGGAAGTGGCTCTGGGATATGAGCAATACAGCCACAAGGGCCTGTATAAGTGTCCTTGTGCATTTTACAAACTGTAACGGATGTATCAGTGGATGGTGGGGCAGAGTTGTATGCTTGAATATAAAGTACTCTCTTATGCGCCACCAACGCTGTGTCGCACTGTGAACTGACACAAATATTACAACCTTGAGGAATTAAAGTGATAGTCTCATGGTAGTATCAAAAGGTACTAAGCTGTGGCACATTTGATAATAATAATAATAATACATTTTATTTAAACAGGCCTTTTGAGACTGGGGCTGAAAGATATATTGTTGTCATATCTGTATCGATACATGAACATTCAAGATATTAATACCGAGAAGCAATGATACAAACAATATAGATTTCCCCCGCGCTTGCCCTACATGTACAGCTCTGGAAGTTACAACAAATTTTCATTTTTACCATTGCTCTTGAATGCAACACTTGGTTTTTACTGAACCGGTAGTCATATCACATCATATCGATATCAAGATATCTGGCGTTATTATTGAGATATTAAAGTTTGTTCATATCGTTCAGCCCTATTTGAGACACTCAAGGAAACTGTACAAGGTATAAACAAAAATAAGCATCAATAAAATCATCAACAGAACAATACAATGAGCAAAACATAACAGACAAAACAGAGGTGGAGCTGCAGATGGCAGGTCGTTGTTAAATGGAAGTCCTGAGCAGGTGGGTTTTTAGTCTGGATTTGTAGTGGCGTAGCAAAATATTGTGAAAAGTACAAGTGAAATACTTAAAATCAGGACTCATGGAATGTTTCTTATCCAACTAAAGCACTCCATTATAATAATATAGGTGATATGTCAGGCGTAATTCTTTGTAAAACGCAAGAAACTAAATAACAAATGTGTTGTTAGTCCATATCAGTGCTGAATTTGTTGACTTTTTTGTCATAGTTTTTGTCAAGAAACCTTTTTCCTGATGAAAACTTCACTATCATTAAGAGAACAAGTTAGCATGGACAAAACTAAAGCTTAATTAACTTCAATTTTCATCAACAGATAAAATTAGACTGTAATGTTTGATCCAATCCAACCAGATCTTTTTTTCTTATGTAGAAAGTAGGGACAAGTTCTGATATATCCGGACACAGTTATTTTGTTTGTGTGGAAAGGTTGGATGAGTTGAGAGGGACATCCAACCACTGCTGCCTTAGCTTGGTGGTGGCAGGATTCAAGTGTACAACATGACTTCAGACATTAAAGGAAAAATTAAAAATGCCTTTCACTATATACTTCATTATTTAGTTGACTAAAATTGCAGTAGAATTCGTTGACTAAAATGTTGAGAAATTCATCAAGTAAAATAAGACTAAGATTAAAAGAATGTACATGACTAAATTATGACTTTAACTAAAAGATCTTAGAGGCAAAAGCCTAAAACTAAATTAAAAGGTGATGTCAAAATTAACACTGGTCCATATTGTTGTCTTGTATGAAATAGGGATGTAACAGTTACCGGTAAAATGGTAAACCGCAGTAAAATTTACGGTAATCATAACCGTGTCCTATTAAAATTACCGTTACACCGTGTTTTACCACCACACTGTGTCAATAATGCACGGTGATGCTGCTCATTGCCTGGAAAAGCCTGAACCATGTGTGTCTGCTGCTCTTCAGTGAAGCAGCCATCTCGAGCATGTGCTGTTTGCATTGTTTGGCCTCAGCAGTTGGACACTCGCTCCAACTCTTACAGGTTTTCCCACTCGAAACGGCTGAAGTCTAAAGTCTGGTCGAAGTTTGGATTTTACAAGGATGTCGAGGGGAAACTGATTGAGTCATCCTGTCTAAAACACGAAGATGCGGTCAAAGACAAAAACGCGATTGATTAAAACTGCTGTAACTCCTCGAGTAAACGAGCAGACTGAGAGAGAGAGGATTCAATGAGCCATACCAGAGTGAATTATAGGTGGTTTATCAGGATTTTCTGTGGGAATGATGTATAAAGGTTGTAAATAACAGCATTACTATCAATCTGGAGTGCGTTCTTGCCGTTCTTTTACCGTTTATTTGCCGTATTTCGTCATAATAGATCATCTTTTCAGTCATGGTTCGTGTTTTATGGATTTAGTCAATCGTAATTTGGAAATATTAAAGTAGGACATGTCGAGGAGATCTGCCATGGAATTGGAGACCAGAGGAGAGTCATGAAGGGGGATAATTGCTTCAGGGACTAGCATTAGTAAAACAACATATGAACTAAAAAAATGCTTGGACATGGTCTAATATAATGAGCTATAACATGGATACTAAAGCTGCAGGCAAACTAAAATGTGTGAGTGTATGTAAAATAGATTTAAATTATTTTTGGCCGTCTTAAAGATTCGAACACATTCATTTACAATTGTTTATGAAGAGAATCCTGTTTAATGTTCAAACCAGTTTTTTCTTCTCTTATACTGACACACTGTTAAGCATTTACAACATAATAATAACAAATACTTGCCAGAATTGTTTACTCTTATTCCTAATGATAAGTTGAAACAAATTTACTTAAAGGACATTTCCTGACACAGTTATTGACAAAAAAAGAACTGTTAAAATAATAATATTAAAGGGGTTAAATGATTTCAAAACTGTGTTAAAGTACTTTTTGAACATTTTGAGCACACTGCAACAATACCGTGGTAATTTTGGTCACAATAACCGTGATATGAAATTTTCATACCGTCAAATCCCTAGCATGAAATCAGTTTTCTTACATCCATATAAAAAACTTCCATCGACCCTCTTTTGCAACCAAACATGTGTGAATCCCCTCTCTTTCCCCATAGGCAACAGAAGTCTACACAAAAAGCTAAATATTGGTACAACAACCAAATTATCTGGAGAATCTTGGTGTGAAAATATGAAGTGGAAAACAAGAAATGATTGAAAACATCCTGTTCAAACCCACAATGTTACACAAGAGCAAAACGCCAACACTGAATTTTCCAATCTATCCCGCACATTAACAACTTGCATATGGCGCTTCTGAGAATGGAAGTTTGTTTACGGGACAAAATCTGGTACAAATTGTAGGAGGACATAACTGGGTGTGGATGGGGAGCGATAACTCCAACCTCTAATGATGCTCTAGGAGAACAAGGAGTTCTTCATCGGATGAGTTGGTGACTGAGGGTTGATCCTGGCAGCTCGTGAGGGTTAATGCAGCATGTGTTGATGGTTATACCTCTGCAGTGTTTCTCATGGGAAACTAAGACCAATTCACTGATTCTGTGCAAAATAAAGACTTCCTGCCTGCCTGTGATCAAACAACAACTGCAGTGCACCCCTGTCCATCACAGAGTTTGTTCTCTCTTCTAAAGTTCTCATACTCACTCTTGGCATTCCGTGGAGATTTTCAGCTCTTTGGTTCTTCCAAGGAAAATTCTGACTAGAGCGCCAAAGTTCCCTGTTCTGGGGTTGTTTTCAACTTCAAAAGAAAAAGAAAACACTGTCAGCAACATGAAATTAGAACCAGATACTTGCATTTTCATACATTTGTGAATGAAAACGTGAGAAATAAACAGGTTTGTTTCTATATTCCAAGTCTAAAGACAATATGCTTTAAAATTTAGGCACTGATTTGTACTAAAACTGAAACATGCTCTCAAACAGAAGTGACTATACAAATAATATGGTCCAAAAGAGGGGGCTTTCTGGTGTAACTGTAAAAAGAAGAAAGAGTTTTATTTCAATTGGCTAAAAAGTGTACTTCTAACCTTGTTACAGGGTAACAATCAGGATCACTTTAATTAAGTTTGGACTTCAGTACAAAGTTAGGCAGTGGGTAATACAGAAACAAAATGTTTACTTGATATAATAAGTTATATTCAGAAGTACAGGGGATGATTTCACCACTGAAATAAACTTAGAGGTTGAATATTTACTGGGGAAAAAATAGACTAAACAAAATGTCAGAACTTTGGGATAAAATCCATTATGGGAAAAACTCAGAATTATAAGATTAAAGTCAGAATTCTGAGATAAATAAATGGAAATATGAGGAAAAAAGAACTCTGAATTTTGAGATTAATTTCAGAATAAAAGTCAGAATAACGAGATTGGAGTCATAATTCTGACATTAAAAACACATTTGAAATCAACACTCTGAAATCGGACATCAGTCAGAATCTTAGATTTCTGAGATTATGTCAGATTTGAGGAAAAATTCAAAATTCTGACATTTTAGTCAAATTCCACAGCTTTAAACAAAAAATCAACTTCATATTTTTCAGTGGCCCTCAACGTCACCTGTCAAGATGAAATCAAGCATTTGGTTAAAAACACAGAAGTTTTTAAGAAAAAAATGAAAATGTAGAGCACCTGAGTTCAACTTTAGTTGAAGATCACATAAAACCTCACATAAAAACCTAAACAATTCATTTTAAAGTTTTAATCAACAGAAAACATACTGAGAGTCTTGGCCAGGGGGATGACAGCCTCTTCCAGTAGTTTGGAGTCTCCACTGTTTTAAAAGAAAGACAATTAGGTGTTAGGTATGATATGAATGGTGTAGGTAGGTATGACATCATAGGCAGCACTGACATGCATTTAGGCACGCAGAGACCAAACGGTCAGGAAGACCTGCTGAAGTTCAAACTGTGCCTTAGAATGACTGTTGGTGTCAGACAAACTGGTATGAATTTACAGAAACTCTATGGTTCAAAGAGAATGGTCCAACAAAGAGAAAATATCCAGTGAGAGGCAGTTCTCCAGGCAAACAATGCCTTGTCAAATGAGGTCAGATGAGAAAGCCCAGACGGTGTGAGATGATAGGAAGGCAACAGTAACTCAAGTAACCACTCCCTACAATATAGAGATATAATATAGAGAGGACCTTTCCTGAATGCTCAGCACATTCAGGCTAAAAGAATATCGACTACACCAGGCACCACACCTTTTCAGCTAAGAACAAGGATCTGAAGCTACAATTAGACAAACAGATTCAGTTACTCAATTTCCTTTATAATGTAAATTCTATTTCTATTTACATTTTTTTCTGGAAAACATGTTTTCTTTGCTAAGTCATTATTGTTGACAGTGACATCGTCTTCTTCATAGATCGGTATGAACGTGAGAAGGCTGTGTTTCAATGTTAGCACTTAATGCTAAAAAATTCTCTGCTGAATCAGATTTGCCTTCCTGAACTTTTGAGTTTTTGTTTTGTTTAACTTTTCATCTTGTGTCACAAATGATTTATGTGCCAATTAATGTCAAAATGGTTAAAAGCCTGACTTTAGCCACTCAAAAATGCAGTGCCTCTTTTTCTTTCACTATATACATTTCAAGCAGAATGTTTTTTATTTGCTTCTTATAAAATCAACTGATTTTCTTTCTGTTTTTGGTGGATTTTTTCCTAAAATCTTGTCTTATAACTGTGATCATGATGAACATGTACACAAAAGTGGATACATGAAACGCGCCTCCTAGATGATTGATTATTAACTTCTATCACAAGCTGGAAAGAGGAAATGCAGTCTAGTGTTTTATGATACATTAACAGGATCTGCATATTACGATGTTTGAGTCTCACCTCAGGACTTTTACTCTGTTAGATCATTAATCAGGTGAGCTTTGCAAACATCCTGTCCGCTGTTTAACGTTGGATCCTGGCTGACAAAAGCACAGGGTGTCAATGTAGGGAAGCTTGTGTGTCAAGTGTCAGATCTCTTGAGATGCTTGTGAATCCAAAACTTCCAAGATAAAACAAAAACAGCTAATGATGTTCAGGAAAATGTAAATTCTACCTCTGATTTGTTTCAATTTGTAGCTTACTTCGTGTGTGCTTCATCTGGATGTGAAAACCTTCAATACTAAGAAATGCAGACAACAGTTGTGCTCATTTAGATTCATATTGGTGAACTACAAGTTGCCTAACACGGTCAAAGCTTCCTCTCTCTGTGGTTTATTTCTTATCAAACTTCTTATGAGAAACTTGTCAGATAAGCACTGACTTCAAAATGACACCAGACTAAAAATAGCATGAATCTGAGCATCCGAAAAAAAAACTCTGCACTTGTGCTTTACGACTGTTAGTCAACAACATGGTTTCTACAATGACGCTTGTTGCCAGTTGCTCTTTAACTTGACACTATTTCTATGTTTCTCCCACAAGCAGGTGGATGGTTAATAGTTTGTAAGACTGGAGTAATGAACAGCAGAATCCATCCACACAATCAGACACACTTCTTCAAGATGCCTTTGTGTGTATTTTTGTACCTGCTGGTGGGACTGATGAAGGTGAAGGAGATAAGCTGGTTCCAGAAAGGATCATTCTCCGATATGGATTCTGTGCCCACCAGGGACTTGAGGCTGGGGTTATCAGACAGGTCGCTGACCTGGCTGGTGTTGGCACCCATCTTTACTGGCTCCAATCAGCCAGACTGAACACTTCTAACCGCTTTGTCACCAGGCATAGGCCAAATCCTGAAACAGAGAAAATGCTTCAATCAGAAAGACAAATACAAGATCAGACCCATACAGCTGATACACTTCTTGAAACTTGTTTAAAACAACACATTTTTTACCTGTCTAAGGACGTATATATTTTTTTGACAGAGTTTTTCTGTTTGTTGATTTGTTTGTCTGTGAGAAGGATAATTGAAAAAGTGTGCAACAGATTTTGACAGCATTTTCAGGGAATGTTGGCACTAGGTTGAAGCACTCAGATTTTGGTTGTGTTGTGAATCTTTGCAAGTTAGGGTCCAAAAATCATCCCGGGTCACTAACTCAGATTTGGTTTTTAAAAAAAATGTGTTGGTATACATGTATAATGAACATGTGCAAAGTTCTAGGTGGAAAATCTTAAGGGTTTCTGAACTTTAGGCCTTTAAAAAGAAGGAGCATAGCCCCTATTTTGACACTCATGAATTGTACATGTTCCTGAGTAGCCAATTTTGGATGCCTGTATCTCTGAAAGTGCAAAGATTTATGGCTGAAATTTGGTTTCCTGAATAATTTGGGCCCAGGCTTTCAGAAACTGCCACAATAAAAGATCCATCTCTTGTAGCTTCTTAATTATTGCTCACGAAGTGGTGAGGATTTTATGTGCAAAAACAGAAAAAAACATTCTCAGGAGGCCAGTGTGAGCCTAAATCACTGACAACAGATTACTAATGATGGATTTATTTCATTAGAAGACAGGACTGTCTGCAGGAGGGACCCTGGCTCTGCAAAGGTCTTAATTCAGAATTTATGTGATTCTAAAAATGGTTCTGTCTTAAATAATACAAATTTACCAATATTTGACTACCAAATTAACCATGTGAGCAACTAGCCATGGAACTTTTATTCTACATAACGCATATCTTGAATAATTTGCTCAAAATCAGCATGCTTTTTCACCTCCTTCATACTGAGTTATCTTTTTGAAAATCCAACATTTTTCTTCCTGTGACCTATGTCTCAATTCCTGCATGACATATTTCCTCTCTTCCCAAATTCTAACTATGTCCACTGAACTAGCCCTCATATAAAGCATTATAAGCCCAAAAATATACCTGAAAAAGAAGCAAAATTGACAACCCAGGATTTGCATTTTGATTGCTCTTGCTCAGGTACTGAAAATCAGCATCTCAATCAGAAGGTAACAGTAGTTGTTACAGTTGCTCTTAATACAGAGCAGTATTAGAAGCAATGATGCCATATGTTGCTTTCATTCAACAAAAGGGCCAAATTTTCAGCAACAGGGGCCCTGGGAAATGGTATCCATGGCAAAAAATGTATCAGCAGCAAATATCAGACGGGCAGCCTACATGTAAGGCAGGCTTCAAGTGCTTCTAACGACTGAGATCTCACTTTTCCCATCTACTTATTTTTATGCATCTAAATTAGGGCAATTCTACTATCGTAAAACAGATCCTCACCCATCTTAAAATATATTCAGGAGGCCAAACTCAGAGCAGGATGGAACATATAGAACCAGGACGTGTGGCTTGTCATCTAGTCTGAAGACACACCTTTGTCACACAGGTGCAGCCAGCAAGGCACCAGTTGAACGTGTAAACAATGGCCCCAGAAACTCCCTGGAGTGATGAATAATTTAAAGTGGCACTTATTTATTCAATAGGGTTGTCTCACTCTTTGATAACTACAGGTAAAATCAAACAACAGAATTGTTTTTCCTGTTTTAGGGCTGGGGAAAAGATGAAGTTTTATTTTATTTGTGTTTTACTTAACCTTTATGTAACCAGGAAAACCTCAATGAGATTAAAAATCTCTTTTGCAAGAGTGTCGAGACCAAGAAAGCAGCACATTCAACAGTTTTACACAAAACACATGCAGTCATCAAACACATAAAACAAGAACTCAATACAGTAAGAGAGAAAAGTCAAACTCAACATTGTCTTCAAAGTGTCCAGCGACACCAGATCTTTTAGTTTCAGGTCTTTTTGCAGATCATTTCAAGCATGTGGAGCTGCAAACCTGAACACCTTTTTTCCAAATTGAGTTCTTACTTTATGAACAGACAATAAAAAAAGATCCTGGGACTGAAGATCATAAGATGCTGTGCTCTTCTGACTGATGGAGGTCGGAAGGCAGGATGGGAACAGGCCAAGAATACATTTATAAATAAGAATACGCCATCCAACATAAGTATACAATGAGTAAGAGATTTCAAACCAGTGATGAACCTCAGAGCTCCATGATACACGTATCCAGTTTTCGATATGTTACAACTGATTTGGACATTTTATTACCAATATTTGATAAAAATGTTGTATGTAGGAAGACTACTGACAGTAAAATGCTGATTGACCACAAGATAATCTATTTGAAATCCATCCATCCTTATCCCTTTGGGGTCGTGGAGGCTGGAGCTTATTGCAGTTGACATTGGGCGAGAGGTGAAGTACACCCTGAACTGGAAGCCAGCCAATCACAGGGCCGCAGAGGGACTGACAACCGTTCATGCTCACACTCATACCTAAGGGAAATTTGGAGTTGCCAATCAACCTAATGAGGATGTTTTCAATCTGTGGGAGGAAGCTGGAGTGCACAGAGAGAACCCACACATGGGCGGGGAGAACATGCGAACCCCACACAGAAAGGCTCTGACTGACACGAGGCTCAAACCAGCATCCTCACTGTGAGTTATACACAATGACTGCTGCGCCACCATGCTGCCCTATATTTAAAATGTTTAGTCTTAAAGGGAAATTACCACTGTATTCATCTTTCCTGTTATTAAAAACAGATCATTTATTTGGTGATATATACATACTGTATAAATCTGAAAATATGCAGATGAAGTTTAATCAAAGTCAGCGTTTGGCCTGTAAGATGCTTTAACATAAAAACATTTTTTTCCTAACTAAGAGGGACATTTACTATGTATCATCATTTAGCCTAAGGGTACTAAATTATAAGCTTTGGTCCATATTACACGACCCTACCATTTACTAAAACAGCAAAAAATACAAGTCCACAGTTGGGCAACATGGAGTAGATTCATCTTCTCTTTTTAACCAAGAGGTGGGATGTATTTTTCAACACTTTCTCTACAGCAAAATCTCAAGTTGAAATCACAATTGACAAGATTATTGATTACTTGACATGTCACACCTGACTGATGCTATAGCAACAAACTTAATGTCACATAGAATTAATATTGGGCCATTTATTTTACACATTTTCCAAATTCTACAGAAATTTCTTTGTCGCAAAAAGGAATATTTTAGTTCTCTGGAAACAAGAGGAGACACATTTTTTGGAACATGGCTTCAAGAAACAACCAGCTTGACACATAACAGATATAATGTTTCTCTGATTTTTGTAACATTTGATTATATACAGGGATGCCTCTGCTATGTCAGTATTTCTGCACATATTCTCGCCAACACTGATATTTTTAGCAAAGAGCAAGAGGTCTTTACATTGGTATGTGACAATATTTGTGTGAGAAACAGATGTAAAACAAGGAAAAAAAATTTTTTGAATATAATGAAACTCTTGATTTTGAATTGTATCCATGCAGGTATGGTAAGGTGAAGCATTATGGTACAGTCGTGTATTTTGCTGATATTACATTTGATATATGGCCAATAAATCATCTGTAAATCAATATGTATCCATATTAATATTTAACTTTTTATGCCAATATCTACCAGTACCAATATCATAACCATTAATACTGTGTATCCCTAATAAAATGCGGCAACCACTTTTGTCTTATCTGTCTAAGTCTGTTCTTTCAGTGAGTGTTTTTTTTCACTTAGTATTATTTGTCTTTCTGTTCCTATTTATGGTACTACTTGGGACTTTTTTCTTGTCCTGATCATAAACTCTATATCAATTGCACTGCTTCTTTGGCTTTTTCTGTTTTGTAAAATTGAAAATGTTTTTTAAAAACTCCTTAACATGAGACAGACATTTAAAGAACAATTAAAGCAGGGCAAGTTAAGCAGAAAATTGTACACTGCTACTTATCTGATCTTATTTTGTAGTTGTTGTAGAGTTTTAAGTTATGCTTGCACAAATTTCCAAGACACAGAACTTGTATCTACTGCAAAACTGTATGACTTATTGTTTGTATTAACCAGAGATGACTGGATTATATTGTCATACTAATGCAAACTTATTTGCAACAATGCGTTTGTGCAATTCAGACTGTTCACTCCCTCTCTTTTGACCAGCTCAGAAGTTAAAAACAATGAGTATGTATCTTTTAGCTTTACACTTGTGATACAATTTGGGATAACCAAATAACCGCCTATATCGCTTTAAAGACACGATATCGATAAGTATCGAAACAGGACATTTTGGGAGTCCTAATGATTCATCACAGAACATGCCTTAGTTAACCTAGGATGCATATGCGTCAGTAAACTACATTTGTATGCTACACTGTCAATAATGAAAGACTAGTGTGATGCTATAAGAGTTATTTTTAGTTCAGCCTATTCAATGACTGTGTATGCACCTCCTGCTTCAGATAGCTAGCTCATCCTGGTTCATGAGCAGGAAACAGCCTCTGCCTCTGAGCTTTTACTGTGAGTCAGGATATGTAGTTACTTCTCCATCGGCTCAATAACTTTGCTGTATATCCTCATGGTTAACATCGGTGTCCGGTGGACCGTCTGGTAAACAATCCCTGTCCAGAAAACAGCTAACGTTTACGGCTTGTTTGCAATCAGCTGACCACTCGGCTTACCTGTCATAAATGCTTCTCGCACTTTCCGCGGCTCTTCGGGCTCCAGAGACCTCACACAGACGACTGCTTCTCACACTGATACAGAATTCCGTCCTATCTGGTCATGTAATTGATTATACAACCGCAAAAACTTGAAACTGCGCGGTATTTGTGGCAATTAAGTTGACACTACACACCACTGTCCTCCATGTTTTCCACGTCGCCACCCCTTGCGTCATGACGACAGCGGGTCGTTGTTACGTATGTGACGTTGCAGATAGAAATGAGGCGGATAGAGCGTGGCGTGGGTACCTTTCCGAACTGTACATTTCTACCTACTTTCTTACTTAGGACGAAATAATTTCCATTTATTTGCATTAGAGCCTGTCTCTCGTAAGATTTTGGTAAATATTTCCATCTATAAAATTTCAAGTTAACTGAGAAAATACGCGTCTGTAATACTAAAGCGTGACGCATCAGTGTATTAACAAGCGAAGCTAGGGCCCAAAATGTATTTGCTTTTAAATACCTACATGATGTTTCGAAGTATAATACAAACGTCTTTATCATCCACAATCACTGGCAACTTTGTTAGGTAGCCTACACCTTGACTGTACCAGGTTACATGGCCGTCTATAAGAGGAGGGGGACGGAGGCCCAAATTTTAATAAATTACAGGCTCCATTGTAATTTGAGCAGCAGAGATTACATTTTGAACCATTTGATCAAATTACTCAAGATGTCCCATTAAAAAATATTAACTACACATTATTTGCTAGTGACCTTCTCAGTATGTAAGCCCTCTCTCACTAAAATGGTGTGTCATAAGAAAATTAGGGAGAAAAGCTGTTAAATAAGCATCACTAGCCTCCACATTCTAGACAAGGTATCCCAAAATGTCAATGATAATCCATAGTTGCCCAAACTAAGCTGCTATCACCGATGTTCAGAATTCAGCCATTTAAATTATGAATATAAAAACAATAAAACAGCAAAATTACCACAATAGAAATATACAGGCAGACGGACAGAGAGGTCTCAGACAAGGGCTAACACTCACCTTTGCCAGATGAAGCTTTTTGTTCTCTCTCTCAAGTCGTTGCTTCTACAGCCTACTCAAAAATCAAGTTACCAAATAACAGTCATTCGACACCACAAAACAAAAATCAAGAGCTTTTTACACTAATATTTTATAATGAAGACATAAACAGGACAGTATCTTAACAAGGTAAAAATGCATCTTCAACCTTTTGTTTTATTTTTAGGATTAAGTACCCTTAATTGTAGACATTTTCCTTGTCTCAGACACAATACAACTTTAAAAAAGTATAACTCTTTATATTGATCCCATTGACCAACATATTTTAGTTTAAGAGTTTGATAACTTCATGTTACTTTTAATCCCAACAAGAAGGGGAACAGTTACTTTGCCCCAAACCTGACAAAATGGTGTTACTTAAAAATGAATGTCGAAGTTAAGTTCAAATAACCATCTGTTCACTTGTATTTTTCTCATTGACTGGTGAACTTTATTTCCATTACAAAGCAGCTTTACCTTAAGTTCTAAAGTACTGTCAGATATACAGTATTACAGTGATGTCAGTCAAATTGGGTAACTGCATTTCTTAATCTTGCATCTGACAACAAAAACAGTTACGATTGAGAGGTGCTAATCCATTTAGCATCCTTGTCTTAAAACATAACATGTTAGAAGCAACAAGAATAGTATACAGTACTTATTGTATCTGTAATTGGCAACACTGAACTTAAACATTGATTAGAATACCACAGAAATGCAGCATTACATAAATGATTAGTAAATATACTTTTCATTCACTCTTGTTACTAAAGTACATGAAATCAGTGTTGGGACAATGAATATGAATCAAGTTTTGACTGATGATTTTGTTTATTTATTCATTAAACTGACATTTGACTTAGAAAATATATTCAATAGAGATCATTCATTCCATACAGCATGTGCTGTGATCAATTCATTGTTAACAAAGAAAATATAGCAACAATAGCATGTTCTGAAGTTACTGCTTTACATGAAGAATTAAAAAATTGCACAAAATATAGGATGTGGACCACTCAAATAAAAATAAGTTAATTATCATTAATTCATGTTTTATCTATATCTTTATAACCGGCTATTTACATTGGTTTAGATTCATTGTGAACATTTAGCGCTGTCAGTCCGTCTTCTTGTCTGCTGCTATAGCAGCTCCGTTGGCTGTGGCCACTCCATTACTTTCAGGCTGAAACAGAGACAAGGAAAATTATTATAATGCTAAATGCAGAAACAGCTTGATATATTTGCATGGACAATGCTAATGATTATGTGTTATTCACCAAAACCACTAATAAAAATGAAGTAAACTGAAAAACAATATTATTTTAATACCAATGTGAAGACTATCAGTTTATATGTGCACTAATCATGCATCAGTTATAACTTTGACCAAATTAAATCAACTTCTCATCCACAGTACACCTCAAACAACAATCCTGACAATTCTGATCAAAATAAGGGAAATTTATATTTTAATCAGTTTAACATTTTCAACAATGATGTTTTGTTGCTTATCACTGCACAAAAAATCTGGACAAACTATTTTAGCAAGAGACTTTGATTCTGCATTCATTCTAATAACTGAAGATTACCTTGCAGGTCCCATTACTGGCTTCAGAAGGCTTTTGGTCTTTGGTTCCAGTCTCCTGGACCGCTTTTTTGGTCCAGAACATATTAATGAATGGTGAAATGAATGGGTACAGGATTGGCTCCAGGAACCTCTTGTAGACCCACAGAAGTACAGGAATCACAATGCAGGGGATGCAAACCATGACTGAGGCTCAGACACGATGTCCAGAAGAGAAGAATCTGAAGTCACAGATTAAGAGACAAAAGGATTAGACAGGTTTCAGACAACCAGCAGAGGATCTGTAGCTATTAACGTCATTTAAAAAAAAGAAAAGAAGCACAAAAGAATCACCCAACCCTTCCCCTACCAAATGGTCTTTATATGTGACAATAAAGTTAAGGTGGGACATGAGGAAATTGCCTGCTCTATTCATCAGACACTTTGTGAATCAGATGTTGATTAGTTGACACTTAGTAGAATCAAACACCAAAAACTCTTTCAAACTGCAAATTTTTATCTCACCTGCATGCATTTTAAAGTATCAGGGTATGCTTAAGACTTGGAATAAATCATTTTTAAAACTCTCAACTAGATGGCATTTTTACTAAATGAAAATGAGTGTGAGTATCTGAAACTCACAAAAAATAATATTGCGTAAAGATCCCTGTGGCTGTTAGTTACTGATATACCAGGCTGTAATTACTCAACACAAAAACATTTCTTTGCATGAAGTAAATTAGAAACAATTCTTTTTTCTGTTTTTTTTTTTAATTAAAAACATGGCAACGTCATGGCAAAACCTGGTATTTAAAGGGTTAAAATATTTTAAAATCATTCATATTCAAAGTTGTGAATGATTTTACATTTTGTTACAGCTACCAAATGAAATGCACATGTGGGTATTTGACACTGCACAGGAAATATTAAAGCATAAATATGAGTGCTGCTGCTAAACACTGACAATAAACAGGCTGTAATAATCCAAACAAAAATTCTACTTAGCATTTAAAATATTTAGAATGATTTATTGTTATTTTATCTGAAAACATGGTGGCATCATGACAAAAACTTGGCATTCAACTAAGAGTTGAGCTTTACTTAAAAAAAACGTCTAAACAAGAACATTTCCGACTCCTTCCTCATATTGTATGAAAAAAACTCAAATAAATTAAAATGCAAATAATAATTAATTAAAAAATGTAAAAAGGAGGAAGACTGTTGTGTCATGAAGGTCCTTAAAAAAATATTAAATCTGAACATGGGTGTTTTCCTCAGCATCTCATATCTAATTTTCTCCAAATACTTAGTTCTAGAAAGCTCCATGAGCCAGGCCTCAGAACTGAGAGAGGTATCTATGTTCCAGGCCTTCAAAATAGTTAGATAGCTCTATGCAATTAGTATTCCCTTCTGGGATTGATTTCTAGTGGTTCAGAGAATCCAGCCATTCAGACCAGCCTTAAAAGTTAATTTCCGATTTTGGAAAGGGATCATGCCCATAGTCTTTTTTAAAGCAGAGAAAAACCATGGAATAAAACATTTCGCTTTTTGGCTTCAGGTTTATTAATTATTAGGGGAGAAAAACAAGTTAAATATTTTCAAAGGGGTTGTTACGTGATATCAATAATTTGATCAGATGTGAAGAAAAATAGCTTGATAAAAGCTGAATTTATGATAAATGTATCACATTTTATAGCTTATTCTTAAAAGATGAGATTGTTTGTGCCTAGCAGTATGAGTATAACTCATGTTAGAAGAACCAGTCCAGAACATTCATATTTGATTGTTTCATTATCAAAAATACACTCTTAGGAGCTTAAATGTAAAGAAGTGCAACAAAAAGACTCATGGCATGATAAATTAAGTATGTATAATGAAACTTTCCAGGTTATAACCCATACCATTGGGTTAATTTTGTTTATATCTTCTTCCACACCTCTACAATGCAAAGATTTTAGCTGCTTGTCACAGTTGTTTGTCTACAAGACAATAATAGTGCTACATGGATGTTTATTTTTTCCATAATGACAGCAGTTTGGAAGTGTATCTATTAGATTCATCATAAATTATCAAAGAGGCACTTTAATGGTTTATCTATTTGGTGCAATATACTTAGGACGATGTGCAACAGACTTAAAAAATAGAAAACAGACTTTGGAAAGGGCAAATAAGTGAGGCTGTGTTAAGTGTAAGGAATATTATTTTCGCTCTTTCTTTGGATGGACTGAAGTTATCACAGTTTATTATCATTAATGTGTTTTTAGCTCTTCTTCCTCTGGGAACATCTATCAGGGAACACTGGTGGAAATTAGGCAATAACCAATATAATTTGGCTTGTTAAGTTTTGTTGTGCGATGTACACGAACTTGTCCGCTCTGAAATACATAAATAAATGTACTATATTTGCTAGTTAACAGTCTTGTTTGTTACTCAGCACTATCACCTTAGTCAGAGCAAATGTTAGCCGCCGTTAGCTGTCTGTTGTAAACGTTACGGAAACCTTACATTTGTACAGCCTTATGATAACCAAACACCAACCTTCCTTTAGTTTACAAGTCTACAAACAAGCAGGTTGTCAGACACTAACCAAATTTTTACACAGAAACGCTAAAGTCTCTTCATAGAGCGAAGACAGCGCCTTATTTACCTGAGTTTTGGGACCGAGCAGCGAAGTCTCTCGAAGGCGAACACGCATGCGTACAACCTATTTCCGCTGATAGGGACCGAACCGGAAGTAGTGCAGCACCGGAGCGCCTTCCTTCAAAACAACTGTGAGCGAGGCTTCAGGTGGATAAATAGCTTTTCTGTGAGTTTCCAGAATATTTCTCTCTATGTATATTTAATAGGGAAGCTTAATAAGCAATACGCAGGATTAAAGTAATAGTTGGCTATTCGATGTAAATGTTTAAACTCATAGTGTTTGTGATTCGGTGTTGTGCAGCCTAGCTTAAAATCACAACTTCAGAATGACAGTTTCGTGCAGTTAGCATTAAACTTACGGACGTGTTTGTTGATGAATTGAAACTCACACAGGTGTTGTAATTGCTACTAAATGAATATTTCTGGGTAGCACTTAAAACCCTTAAATCAGCTTCTTACTTGTATACAGTCCTGCTCAGTATTATTGGCACCCCTTCATTATTTTCATTACTTTAACAATATCTTCAGAAATAGATTGAAATGTTCCAAATTCATGTCATCAGGATCTTTTAATTGAAGGTCCAAAATACTTGCACGATTTTTTTTTTTTTTACAAGTTACATATTGTAATTTTAAAGAGGGAACTAAAAAAAGGCAGGTGCAGCAATAATGGCACCCCTCTTCAGTACTTTGATGCACACCCTTTGGCACTGATGACAGCCTCCAAATGTTTCTTTTAGCCATCTATAAGCTTCTTGCACTTTTTAGCTGGTATTTTCTCCCACTCTTTCTATGCAAATTGTTCAAGCTCTTGAACATTTGCAGGTTTCTTTTCCCCAATGGCAGATTTCAGCCATACCAAAGATTTTCAGTCGGATTGAGATCAGGACTCATTGCTGACCATTTTAAAACAGTCCATTTTTTCCTTTTCAACCATTCCTGCGTGCTTTTGGATGTGTGCTTTGGGTATTTGTCTTGCTGAAGGGCCCATAATCTTCGACTCAAACCAAGTGTTCTTGCACTGGGTAGGACATTTCGCTCTAAAATTTCTTGATAATTCTCTGATTTCATGATTCCTGTGATACGGTTAAGGCCTCCAGTACCTGATGCGGCAAACCATTATTGAACCTCCACCATGCTTAGTTGTTGGTAGGGTGTTCTTTTCCTTGTAGGCGTCAAGTGGTTGCAATTAAAACTGCCTATTCCAAATAAGAATGCAAGGCCATAGTAGCTAATGAAGTATAATTTACAAACCTCAATATGTGAACATTACTTCTGCCAAGTTTGAGTCTGATAAAGTGATGCAGAGCAAAGTTAGAGAGGTTTGTAAAGAACTGTTTGTACTGTCACATTGTGTACTCAAACTTCATAAGTGCCAATATTGATGAGTAGGACTGTATGTTCATGGAGCTCTGTTTTAAAGAGTGGCCATGCAAACTGGCGATTTACTGTCTTACATCCAGCAGATGTTGATCACTCAAAGTCTTTTTGGAAGGATTCTGTGTTAAGTTGCTCACAATTAATGTGTCCTCATTTCAGTGCCACAATGCCTCTGCTTACCCAGTCACAAGCTGATGATGAAGAATATGTTTTGATAGCCAGTTTGGATAATGCTCGCAACCTGTCCAACATCCTGAAAGCAATCACCTTCAAAGATCATGCCATTTTTAGCGCAACACCCAATGGCCTGAAAGTCACTGTGGAAGACTCCAAATGTCTGCAGGCCAATGCTTTCATCCAGGTATGTCTACAGAAATATTGTACTCTCTTAAAGATGTAACGTGCTTTTTCTGAATGTTTTTTTTAACATTTATGAAAACAGATTCCTTGACATTCAAACTCATATAGACTTTAAAAAAATAGACAATGCTTACAACTATGTGTGTGGTTTTGTTTTCAACTAGAAAATGTAATTGTTCTTTATTTATTCAGCCATTTACAATAACCGTTTGGGTTGTGCTTTACAAGTGCTTTACAATAGATGGTAAATAAAAACAATTCAAAACAATAACATGCAGTAGAAAAGTTAAAGTGTCACCATGCTACTGAGTATTAAACATCATCCTAAATAAATATGCTTTCAGTCTAAATATGTAAAGGCCCAGGTCAGAAATAAGGCGCATTTCAGTGGGGAGCAGTAACAGGAAAGTCTTGATCACGCCAGTGTTTGTACTTTGACCTAGGAACTTCAGTTAAAAGCACAGTTAAATACACTGGGGCAAGGCCATTAAGAGCTTTATAAACAAAAATAAAAGTGTTAAATCAGTCCTATAATGGATGGGAAGCCAGTGAAGGGGGTGATGTGCTCTTGTCTGTTAGTGCTGGTTCAAAGACGGGCCACAGAAGACGTATACAATGTCAGTAAAAATAATACATGTAGAATACAATTAGCTCATGAAAGGAAACAGGAAGGAGGGGCAAGAGGAGTGGCCACGCTGACCCTAGACATCTCAGCCCACCAAAATACGTATTTTCATTAAGTTCAATAGGTTTTAACAGACTTCCACTTCTGCAGGTAGGCGTTCAGATTCAATTGAAGCTTTGCTGTTAAATTTACCATACAGTTTAACTCCTTGAGTCTTTGTTTACATTGGTCCAGTGTTCGTGGATGGGGCATTAGCCAGTTCACTGTTATGTTTTTATGAGTTATTAGCAGGAGAGTACTTATTACAGCTTTCCCCTCTTGTCCAACCTTTCAACTGATGTATTTCCTAGAATCATCCATTGTGGCTCTAATGGTATACTCACCATGTGATAGTTTTAATTAGTAAAGCACATTTTTTTGTTTTCCTCAGGCTGAAATCTTTCAAGAGTTCACCATAAAGGAAGACTTGGTTGGTTTTCAAGTCAACCTCACAGTTCTGCTGGACTGCCTTAATATATTTGGAGGGAGCACAGTGCCAGGTAAAGATAAAGGAAACCTGATTGGAGGTTGAGCACAGTGGCATTATAACCATATTTATTTAATTTTCAACAAAAACACTTTTCTTTTAATGAGGGTAAGTTGATTATCTCTCTTCCAAATGTTGCAGGAGTTTCCACAGCCTTGCGTATGTGCTACAAAGGCTATGGCTACCCTCTGACCTTGTTTCTAGAGGAGGGGGGTGTCGTGACTGTGTGCAAGATCAATACACAAGAACCAGAGGAGCCCATTGACTTTGAGTTCTGCAGCAGCAATGTTACAAACAAGGTGAGTCTACTTTGGAAGAAGGTAAATTATGGCAACATCTGCACCTGCTATTGCTAATGTACTTTTGATTCTTGCTGTAGGTGATCCTGTTGTCAGAGAGTCTAAAAGAGGCCTTCTCTGAATTGGACATGACCAGTGAGGTGTTACAGATCACCATGTCTCCCAGTCAGCCGTACTTCAGGTGTGTTGTCCTTATACGTGTTTGCCGGCGTATGTTTGCTTGTTTGTAGGCAAGATTTCGCAGATAGGACAGATTGTTCTGAAATTTTTAGGAGATGTTGGTATGACCCTACTTAAAAATGATTACATTTTGGTGGTGATCCAGATAACCGACATTAGTGATCAATCATTTTTGGTCAATAACTGTCTAACTACAAATTTGATCAACATGATTTTGAGTGTTAGGTGTGGGTTTTCAAGGCCAAGGAATCATATTATGATGGTAACTTTATCATGGACCTATTGTTTATAGATGTAACAACTAGGGCTGGGTTTAAAAATCAATTTAATCAACTTTAATTGATTTCCCTTTAAATGGCTCATTATCAATCCATAAAATCCAAAGATCGATCTTTTAACTTGGGTAGTTTTTTCTTCATTTGACGTACAGAGAAGCAGCCTGTGGTATCAACCTTGCCTGTCTCGCGTTTTCAGTGTTTAGCACAGCTTTCTACTGAGCAAGATCTTGTTAGATGTTAGTGCAAGCAGTCAAACAAACATGGCAGAAGCGGGTAGCACTATATGGGCACCACCAACAAGTTTAAAAGGTGATGTTTGGACATACTGTGTTTCGGATTTAAAGGGACTGTGAGGAGTTTCTAAGTAATTACAAAAAAGTCTCACTTTTAGATATATGCCTGATGGAAATACACACTTTAAGATGAGTTTTATAGCATCAAAATAGGTTACCTATAAATGCTATTCCTTAGCCTTCTGGTCGGGTTGGACAGGGCTGGACTGGCCTGGATACTCAACTTCGGGAACAAGACAATTAAAACTGGAGCAAATTTATATTATTTCATTATTTATATTACACATCTTAGAGCACCAGGCTGTAAGAAGCGATATATAGCCGGCTACAACTACAATAAGTGTTCCAAAAATTGCTTGTTGTCACACATCAAAAACTACCGCTACGTAACTAGAAAGAGATACATTACCTCGTCGCTTTGCATCCTGTAAGTTGTTGAAAAAAGAAGTTGGAAAGCAATGCAGAGTTCTGAGGAAGGTCCGAGCTGCATTTTAATTAGCATCACAACAAACACACGCACCGGCTTGGGTCACGTCTTTGGTGCATTCCAGTTGTAGTCAGAAGTAAGAATTTCCGGGAAAGGAAACTGCAACTAGAACGTTCCCCGAAGTCGGAATTTCCTACTAGGAAACCATTTGAGTCCTTGTAATATCAAATCCATTTGATCCAGAAAATCTAAATCGATACCCAGCCCTACTGACAGCAATATATTAGTTACCTTGATGGAAGTTTTTGCTCTTCAAGTGCTTTCCAGTTTCAAGTATGTTAAGCTGTGTTGTATAAATACTGTATGTACCTTTGTGAAATAGATTTTTACTCTGCTCCTCAGGTTGTCTACGTTTGGGAATTCTGGAAATGCTCATTATGATTACCCAAAAGACTCCGACATGATGGAGCTGTTTAAATGCACCAAGACACAAACGAACAGGTTGGTACAGAGATCATGAAAGAAAGAGAGAATAGAGACAACCCTACAAAGAGCATGATGTTGGTGAGGGTCAAGCTCAGACACTCAGATTTAGATATTAAAGGGTTCATTTAAAGAAATTATAGTAACTTCCACATTCATCATCTTTATTTATTTCTGTATGTATCTATTCTTCTTCTTTTGTTGGTATTTTTAACTTATGCCAAATTGACACAAGCTCAAAGTGTCTTCAGGAAGTTTTGGGACATATACTCACATCATTACTTCAAGCTCAAGTCCCACACACTCTTTATTTTTGTAATTTTTGAGCATTGTCTTTCCTTTGAGCCCACATTTTGATCTGTTGACAGGTATAAGATGTCCCTCCTGAAGCCGTCCACCAAAGCCTTGGCTCTTTCCTGTAAAGTCTCCGTGAGGACAGACAGCAGAGGCTTCCTCTCTCTGCAGTACCTGGTCAGGAACGACGATGGGCAGATCTGCTTCGTGGAATATTACTGCTGTCCTGACGAGGAGGTTGAGGAGGAGTGATTTATGTCCACCGTATACCCCTTTTTTACATGCACTTTGTCTATTTGGACTTGGATCATTAATAGAAAGTTCAGTTTTCCGGCTGGTATGGACGCTGTTCGAGTGAGAAGTTCATGCCAGATGTTCTACCTGCCAAGATTTTTAAAGTTGGACGTCTTTGCCCTATCACTACAGGTGTAGGATATGCAAATGTGTGTGACATGCTGGCTGAATGGCAGCCTCTCAAAGAAGCATTAAGGCCAATGATTCTCGCAAGATCATGGCCCAACCCCAAAGTCATGGGGTTTTGAGACCTGACTGCCACAAAAACTGCTTATTCCATCTCATATAGTGCTTCAGAGTTACCTATAAAATGACAAGCATCAGCACTCACCATGAAGCCTTTCACTGTTATTGAAATGTATGCAGCAGCAATAGAGACCTACCTCAACAGCCCACTTTACAAAAAAAGTCTTGTACATTTGATTTTTGTCTTACATCCTTCGATATTCCTTCCTCACGCAGAGCCATTGGTCAATAAGAGTGCGAACTCTGCATGTTACAGCCAGAGATGGAAACAGAATGAAGTTGATGACTTGAGAGCTACGAGACAGATAAAGCTAAGAAAGCTCTGAAATTACCAAACGCTGCCTTTATGTTGTAGAGGAGCTATAGCTAGAAGCTATAAAGATTAATGTTGGAGAGAAACAGCAGAGGCACCTTGGTGAGTGACTGCTTGTGTTTTTCTTCAAGGTAAAATAACGTTTATTGTAACTGCAGATGCATGATATTAGTTTGATAACAGCATTGGCCAATATCAGCCTTAAAAAGTTAAGTATCTGTATTGGCCAATATTGAATTTTTTGCATATTTCAGCCATATTAAGGTTAGAATATCTTCAAATTACACAAATGTACAACACTGCTGCACCTTCTCATCACTGCATGGGTACATTTAAAAATAAAGGGTTTCATTTTTGCAAGAGTTAAAGGCTGCTGTTCTTGTTTTACATCTTTTCCTAAATTTACTGTAACTATGAAAGAAGCAAGTCCGTATCAGTGATAATGAATTAAAAAAAAAAAATCAGTATATCAGCAAAAATCTAGTTTCTTGAATTATAACATTTGGAAAGAGAAACAAAAAAATACTACACAATGTCTGCCCTCCTTCCAGCGTCATCACATTGGTTCTTTCATGCCGTGGGTTTTAATCATGTGGTCCATCATGCTTGTTGGACAAGTCACAGACATCACCTCATCTGACAGTAACCATGGTAACAAAGGGGGAAAAAAAGTGAACTTTTGTTTGGGAATAAAAGCTGATCTAAAGTACAGTTTCATGAGAAATTGCAACACAGGTTAATAGAAATCAGTCTGATTTAATGGAAAAGTTTATAGTTTGGATTTTGGATGTTTTGAAACAGAAAAGTGACAGGCCTAGAGCATACATGGAACAATTACTTTACTAAAATTTCAACGTTATGGTTTAAAAGAGAGAAATTAATTATGAGTAAAAAGCATCCTTCTTCTACAGAGGAAAGATTACATTTTCAATTTCATGTTAAGACAACCAAAATGCATCTTTAAATACAGCAAAAAAGAAACTAAATACATTGATAACTGACCAGTCAGGGCCACCATGTATCATGTTGTCATAGTTTTTCCAGGCACATATAGTATTCTTCTATTGTACGTATTCTAATTTTAGCTCCTTGTCCAGCTTTTGGACCTCAACTAAACAGTTGAGAACTGCTATTTTTAGACTTAGCTCCCTGTTTGTCAAACACCTGATCATTTGTTGACATGATGGTTCAATGAGTTGTGGTTATGATGCACATTTCTCAACAGTTTGAATTGCTTTATTTTCATTGTATATAGTCGTTACTCAAAAGTAATATGTTTTTACACTGATGGGTACATTCTTTTAGAAAAAACGCAGATTTACACATTTATCAGAAGTGTAAAAGATTTTACTGTCCTTGCCTGCACTCTGCACAATTATCCTGTATAATGGGACCAGAACATGTGGTATGCAAAACAAACAGGGTTTTTTAACAATAGAAAAGGGATGCGTTATACAAAGTCTCTTGTATAGAAGTTCTGGCTTACTTGCAAACCAGTTTTCTTGCTCCAACTTTAAATTGTGGCAGCAGTAAACCACTCATTTACCGCCGGCCCATCTGCATCCTCTGTCTTTTGAAAGCTTTGTGTTTGTTCTTCTTCAGCGCTTTTGGCTCTGGTGCTTCTGTCTCGATGTGAACAAGCTTCTCTTCCGCCGGCGTTGCGAATACGTCAGCTGTAACATCTCTGGTCACGTCTGTCTTCGCCTCTGTCCTCTTCATTTTCTGGAGCTCCTTCACCATCTGCTTCTCTCGGACTTTGGCTGCGGCGGCCAGTCGGATCTCTCGCCGATGCTGCAGGTGTGTGAATCGGTACATCAGTCACACAGTTCTTTTCATTAGTTTTATAAGCTATACAGACGTGCACTGTGTATTACCATGTTAGGAGACCGGAAGATGGGGTTCTCATGCAGCGTAGGTCCGCCAAAGCTCCCCTGAAAGATCTTGATGAGATTGAGGACAAAGCGAGGGCCGATCTCAACGAGAGAGGCGTCCTCTTCAATGATCTGAAAGTGATGGAGAGGACAAAGAAAGTTGAATCTGAAAATACTCAATACATTGATATTACTGGAGGGAAGTCAAGAGTAACTTTAACTTACCTGGTAGTTTCTGAACCATATCCTGTTGTCTGCGATGGTGAAGGTGAAGACATGGTCCACAAAAGGCTGACTCTTAGGGTGGTAGCGTGGAGTAGAAAATGTCTGCAAACATGACACATGAAGAATACTTGATTCAGTTTTAAATGAGCATTCTGTCTTTTAGCATTGCATTATTTTACAACTAATTACTGAATCTAAATGTCAGTTCAGACTTGAAAAGGATATTGGGATTGTATCTCATACCTGTGTGAAGAGCTCCTTCAGTAAAGCATAGTGAGGCTCTTTGTCAAATTTCTGTGGAAGAGAAAATGAAGACAGACAAAGGTTACATCCATTAGAATAGAAGAAGTCACAGAGAACTGAAGTTTGGGGAAAAAAAGTTGTTTTTTTTTTAAACCAAAAAGGTAGATGGAGGATAACAGATTTTTCCTCTGTGTTCCACTGTTGCTTACTGGTTTTAAAACTACTAGTAGAACAGTGAGCTCTATATTTGCTCATATTAGCTTCTCAAAATAGGGGTTGTAAAGTTTGCAAAGTTGACTATGACATATCAGAATATTTCAATTATACATCCTCAGGTTATCTTGAGGATTCAAAATCAAGGCAAATAGACTGTTGAGTTTTGGGAAGACACTTCGCTTCTCATCCAAGAAGCTTCTTTCGTGTCTTTAACCAAAGAAACTTCTTGGATGAGAGATAAAACATCTTTCCAAAACTTAACTAAGTCCAGTTACCTCGATTTTGAATCTTCAAGACAACCATGACCTGGATGAATGAGAATCTACACAGACATGTCTTAAAGTTACGTGCCTTAATATGTTAAGATAAAAAATACACATCTTACTTTTCACCCGTCCACAGTCAGCCTCTTATAAGAATATTGAGCTATGGTGATTAGCACTGAACAATTTTAGGAAAAGATCTTATTTAGACTTTTCTGGGGGACACTGATTTCAATTCAATTCATGATTTCCTTCTGATCACACTTCAGTGCAGTATTCACTATGTTTACAGTATAGACGACAGTAAGGAAATCAGTGACCAAAAACACATAACATCATACGTCATCTAATATTGATGACAAATAATCTGACTTCATTGTTCAAGGGATACATCAACTTCTGCTCCTAAACAGAGGCTTTGTGTTGACCTGCTAACCAGCACTTTTGTACATGCAAAGTTCCTGCAAATTTGTAAAACAGAATGTGTGAAACGGTTGACACAACAGATCCTGGGTCAGCCAGGAGCACCCAAAACAGTCAAAATTTAACCTGAACCTATACAATTAGACCTTGGACCACTAAAAGTAATGTTAAATCTTTATGAAGATTAGACAGTTTACTAGAATCTAAACCACAAGTTTCTTTATTTAATTAAATTTAGAAAGACACTGACTTCATGTTACACAGCTTCACATGGCATTTATACAACAAGGTTCACCGATATCTGCCTGGGGATAGTGTAAATTAAGTTTATCAAGACTTTCAAAAGATATTACACTGAAGAGTCTCTTTTTTAGCTTTGCAGCTAAAATGATGTTCTGTATCCCGGTCATACCTCAGATTGATTTTGTTTCTATTTGTCCTACGTTTTGTAACAAGTCTGTCTGTGGATATAAACTCTTAAAATGTTATTCACAACACAGAGAGCATCAGTGTTACTCACGGGATCAAATGAGAGAAGCGGTCTTGATCCTTTGAGGCAGTTTCCTGTCATTTTGAGTTCAGCCAGTGTGTGAACTGTGGAGAAAACAATCAGATTCACTGTCGCACATGACAGTTGTGCTCTGCATGACGTTTCAGCACTGCAGCATAGAAAATACTCACTGTTCTGAACCAAGAACTTTGCAGAGGGTCCGTGAGGGCTGTTTGAAATCCTGCAAGGCAAGAACATTAAGTTTTAGGAAAGGTGTTCAACAGAATACCAGATTAAATTTAAAGGAATTTTAAAGAGAGTAAGAAATTAGGGATGCATAGTATTATTGGTATGATATCAGAAATTGCAGATATTGGAATTTTTGCTGAGATTTATCAGCCACATATATGCCAGCAGATACACAAATATATCATAAGGTTTCCCCTTAACATACATTTATTAATTAAGTTTTATTTTTCAGACAAATTGGACAAAATTTACTGTTGTAGATTCCTTAAAAGAAATGCTTACCACATGTAGAGATCCTGCTTCTTCTTGGCTTCAAAGAACAGGCACTTGTTGCAGTTTTTCATTTCACACACCTGAGAAAAAATGTTCACTGTAAGCTTTCAAATGGTACCAAAAGTCAGAGCCCTGCATTTGATGAACTGATTGTTTTTATTTATTTTTTAGTATTTACATGTATCTTATTTCTTTGTCTATTCCTTTTCCCATATTTTTTCCCCTCTTTCTTCCATGTTTTCCTTTGAATTAATTTATTTGACTACCTTTATCTAAGTATTTATCTCTCTTACCCTTGTTTTCACCTTAAAAGGTGTTAAGGGAGTTTCTAAGGATGGACAGATTTGGATGTGAAATGATCTGACTGCCATGTTTACTCCATTGCATCACTCCCAGTATATTGACTCTTGTCTCTGTAGACATTTTCTAATACTAATTTAACATGTATATTCTATGTTTATATGTCATATAAACATGCATCAGTGTAACAGATGAATGCATTGCCAAGTGGTAACTGGCCTTTTCAACTCCCCCTTACATTTAACTTGATTCATAAATGAATGTATCTTTAGTAGCGTGGGACGGAAGGTTTTTGTCTCATTATTATTTGTTGTTTTAGTTAAAATAAAAAACGTAACAAGGGAAACTTGTTACCATAATAACAATGGTTAAACCAACATAATTGTTATTATAACTCCTGCCATAATTGAGCAGTCCTGCCACAAACAGCGTCCACATTTATAGACCAATCTCACCTCATTGATCACGAACAGCTTGTCTTTACGGTCCATTTTTGTGTCTAAAAAAAACAAAGTGAAAAACATATCAATACAACACAAAATCAGCACATTTCTGCCCAATATCAATATCATTTAAGTGGTCACTTTATCCTGTATATTAAAGAAAACAACATACAGAGATGAGTGGTACTAACCTGCTTTTGCATGAGGCATCATGGTCCTCAGATCCTGCATCAAGTGTCTTGTTCTGAAGTTGATTCCTCTTGAGGAGAATATGAGAACCCTTTCTTTGTTGGTCCATTTACCCTTTAAAAATAAGAAGCATATTGTCAAAGAAATACATAAATACTTCTAGTAGATGTAGAGTATGTTTTGACCATCTGTACAAATCTGTTATTGGAAGCACTGAGAGAAAATCAAGATGTGTCTTGGGTTGTTTTGTAGGTGTTGATATAAAAGTCAAACAATATGGCGACTTTGTGTCCATAACTTTAATTACTCCATTCAGCAACCGAGGCATTGCAGTGACAATCTACTAATCTGTCAAACCAAAGACATCGACTGTCCCTAAAGGTTTATCATAAGAAACCATTCCCCTGTACATGACTGAAGTGTTAGCTTAGCTCACAGTGGCTAATAACAGGCAGTAGCTCTCACCATGGAGACGGGCGGAGGTACCGTGACTTCATTTTTCTGCTCCTGTTCGGCCTCCTCTTCTGCTTCATCTCCACCCGAGACAAATTTGACTTTTTTACTCTTTTTATCAGCAGGACCAGGTCCTCCACGTTTTCTCTTGAACGCCGACATGTTTGCTCCAGGCTTGTGTGCTGACACAAATATCGCGAGACTGGTCCGTCGAGCCTAAACAGCACCACGTGCGGAGGACGTAAATGGAGAGACACCTGACGGCGCGGCGGTGGTACTGCAGCCACCGTTTGACTTAACTGGACAAATCAGTTTTCCCCAAGGGCCAGTGTTAGACAAACATGAAGATGGCTGGATCACCCCGGATATATCCCAGATTTAAGTTCTTACGGCACTAAAACCAATCTAATGTCAAGAAAGCTGACAGCACAGCTTTTCATTTGTGGCTTGGCAAGGTAAGTTGCCAACCACTGAAGAATTTGAGGCAGCTAATCAGATTCCAAAGGTCCTGTTTGGACCTGGCTACCACTGGATCTGTTCCTGAATAAGGGTGAAATTATTCTCTCTGCAGAAGGGAGAGAGGGTACACAGCTTATGTCCACGTTCCAACAAACTGAACAAAGCTGAGGGGTTGTTGGTGCTTTAAGATTAATTTGGAAATTAATTTGTTAACAGTGTTGTAATGATGCTACATCTCAAGGGGCTATCCTTTAATCAATTCAAATGCAATTAACCATTACTAACCATTCAGGTAATTCCTCAAGTTTAGCCTACTTAATCAAAAAGTAAAAATAATAATAATAATAATAATAATAATAATAATAATAATAATAATAATAATAATAATAATAAACAGTTCAATCATAAAACAGTTACATAGCATAAACTTCATATCCTAATGGGGGTCCATTTTTTTAAATTGTAATTTCAGAATCAACCAAGGGCCATCAAAATCCAGACCATGGACTGCAATCGGCCCCCAGGCCATAGTTTGGACACCTCTGGGTTAAAACAATATTAGACGATAAACTAAGGGTCAGACTGTATGGCTGAAATTTTTCTTGACACTAGAGGCCCACTTTAAAAGATTCAATCAAAACAATACAAAGATGTTGATCAATTGTATATGTTTTTAGTATATATATTTTTTATTTTTCTGAATGTTATGTAGCCCTTAGTCCTTTAAAGTGAGATTACTCCTTACCACCCGTACTGAAACTGCAAATTAAATTGTGATAACATAACTAAATTTGTTAGTGTATATCCACCTTGGGCTTTCAAACCAAGACAGTAAGACTCCTGGGGAAATAACAGTCTTCCTGTTTATCCCTCAAGAACTGAAAGAATTTGTTTTATGACAGGTTTGTGGTCTAGAAAAGTCAGTTAGACAGCTAAGTTAGGGAATAATAACTATATTGCTGACTGTAGAGGTCTCCAATGTGAGCTGTACACCAAAACCAGACAGGATCTCACAGCGAAGAAGCGCAATTCTCGCGAGATCACGCGAAATCAGCCGGCAGGTTCACTAACCGCTCGGAGCAGTTAACAGGGGATCTGTAAGCTTTATATAAGTAATTTAATGTAAGAATATACTCGAAAATGTAAGCTTATTACACTAAATGAAAGATACGTAATACTCGTTTGTCTGATATGCATAAACATTGACAACGTGACGCTGTCTTTCCGCTAACATGTTTCTATTAGCTATGTGCTAACGTTAGCTTCGCTATAAACAACGTGAATTTTTGCATTTTTACTGATTAATTATTACCGAGGAGGTTTGTAGTCATACTGACATTACAATGAAGTGCCACTACGAAGTGTTGGGTGTCAAAAGAGATGCTGGAGACGACGACCTGAAGAAAGCTTATCGTAAACTGGCATTAAAATGGCACCCAGGTGAGTTGTGATAGAAACCTCATTTATCAGCCTGTTTTCCTTATTTTTTAAAGACCAATTACAACTTTAAATCCTAAAATATTATTCTATTTTGAATATAAATGTTTTTGAGAAAGAAAAATGGAAGGTTGCTCAAGTGCATATCAGTGTGACAACAGAATATTGTGTAGATAGGATAATTATGGCCTATTTAATATACTTTTATACAGTAAATATCAACTTTTCTCTGGCAGAAGAATCTGTAGACTTATCAGAAGTGAAAAGTCAATGTGAGACTTGAATAGAAGCTTTTGAATCATTGTGGTGAAATGAGCTTAATAAAAAATAAAGCATCAACCTTTGATTTTAAGTATTACAAAACATGATCTCCTATCCACTGTCAGTGTTTCTATTATTGTTTGGTGGATCCGAGTACGATCTGATAGGCTTATTCTTTTTCATTTCTTAGAATTCATATGGTCTATATTTGCTTACAGTGACAGAGATTAGTTTTTGTATCTGAATATCTTGTACATATTTTACTTTATACTCTGACCTAGTAACACTGAAAAAAAATGGATTGCTTTTTCAAAATATTGGATAAATAAATTATTCTCACTAAAACAGATGTCTTACTGTTGTATTAAAACATCAAAATATTAATGTATTTAAATTCACCTGAGTCAATTTTACAAACCTACCCCCAAATAGATCTTTTTTTAACAAAAGTTGTTTTAGTGGGATATATATTACTCCACAATATTTGTAACAAACAGGGCTTAGTCTTCCAGTTTTTTTTCAAGCTTACAGATTTAAAAGGTATGGTGTTATGGTCAAAATTAATAATTAATGCTGATACACTTGAAGCTTGATAGTCACAGAGTGCCATAAGGACAAACAAGATATCAGGTTAAAAAATGCTGAATGAGGACTGTTTGATTCTTTATTCTAACCCGGTTATGTGTTGAGGTTTGAAGGGGATTTATTTTACTGAAATGTACATTTCATTGAAGCATGTACAGTATTTATAAAATAAAATGCGAAACATCATTTCAAGAACTTCTGGTCTAAACTGTGAGGAAAGCCTGTAAGGCTTGTTGTTTGCCATTTGTCATTGTTTTTCCAATCTAAACATGCCTGGTTTTCTTAATTTACAGATAAAAACTTGGACAATCCTGATGAAGCCGCCGAGCAGTTTAAGTTGATTCAGGCAGCATATGATGTTCTCAGTGATCCACAGGAGAGAGCATGGTGAGGACCAAGTTGCATCTGATATTTAAAAGAAAGAAACTTCACTGTTTTACTCACAGTCCAGCAGCCTTTAAATTGATGCGTCTGCTTCCATCTGCAGGTACGACAATCACAGGGAGGCTCTGCTGAAAGGAGGGCTGAGTGGAGACTATGAAGACGACAGCATCGACCTGCTGCAGTACTTCACCGTCACCTGCTACTCTGGATATGGAGATGACGAGAAGGTCAGTGTTTCATTTTGTCATGTTAGCTAGGATCATGCAGATTTATTTAAAAGGAGGGTGTCATCAAACCCGCAAGCAAACCTTCTTTTCAGACTTGAAAAATGCAAAGAGGAACTCATTTTCTCTCCTAACAGTGTACAAACTCTTCGCACAGACAAGCTGCAGTGGGATATTTTAACTGTCTTAAAAATGAAGTTACAATATATAGGCTAACTATGATCATGAAAACAACTGAGCTCTGCTAAGCTCTGGTTACTGCTAGACTCTTTTCTATTACAAATAGTGTTTTTCGTTGTTTCTTTAAAACTCCGTTATGATCCATAGGAAAATAATAAAAAGCATTTGTAACACATGAAGGAAAATAGAAATAAAAGTATATTATTTGTACTTCATAAACTAGTAAACACTTACTGTTTTGCATAATTAAAACAACTGACTTACCTTAACTCTGCATCAAACACATGCAGTGATGTTACTATTTGATTTATTGAAAGTATACAAATGTTTCAGCAATGTGGCCCTCAGAGAGTGAGAAAAGGGATTATGTGACCCTCGTGGTAACCAAAGTTGACTATCCCTGGTTTAGATCAACTGTCAAATATGTTAGCTATGACAAGAGTCTCCTTTTCAGAATGCACCGATGAAGGTGACATCTTGTTTTTACGGTTGTTGGTAGCTTATTCCAGAAAAAAAACAGATATTGTGACAAGCAAAACACTACATTGTTCTTATTTTTCCGTCTTCTATCACCTCTCCAGGGCTTTTACACAGTCTACAGAAATCTGTTTGAATCCATCGTCAAGGAAGAGATGGAGCACACAAAGGTGGATGATGAGGAAGAGGACGAAGAGTTCCCTCCATTTGGAGATTCTCAGAGTGACTATGATACCGTAAGTTAGACATACATCAGAAATGTCCTAAAAGTGTAAAATTCTGTCTGCTTCTGTGCGTAATCAGCCTTTATTTCCACGCCACAGGTTGTACACGTCTTCTACGGCTACTGGCAGAGCTTCTGCACCCGGAAGAACTTTGCCTGGAAGGAGGAGTACGACACGAGGCAGGCCTCCAACCGCTGGGAGAAAAGAGCCATGGAGAAGGAGAACAAGAAAACCAGAGAGAAAGCACGCAAGGAGAGGAACGAGCTGGTGCGACAGCTCGTGGCTTTCGTACGCAAACGTGACCGGCGCGTGCAGGCTCACAGGAAGTTGGTGGAGGAGCAGAATGCGGAGAAGGTCAAGAAGATGGAGGAGATGAGGCGGCAGCAGAAGCTGAACCAGGCTAAGTAAGAGCTGGATAAGTAGTTGGTCAGTTTTTTGGTCATTTTTCTTGACTGTACCTCATACTGGTGATTCTTCTCTTTAGACTGGCAGAGGAGTATAAGGAGCAGAGCTGGGCGGCCATGTCTGAGCTGGAGAAGGAGCTGCAGCAGATAGAAGCTCAGTATGGGGAAGAGTTTGGGGACGCGTCAGAGAGTGAGGAAGAAGAGATGGATGCAGAGACGCTGGAGAAGAACACTGAAGAGGGAGGTCAGTGTGTGTGTTAAGCTTTGTTTCCAATGAGTGGTCTGGTTTGGTTTAGAATCACTATCAGAATGCTCTTTATTGTCATTATCCAAAATGTACAACGAGATTTGAGAGCTACTCCTTTTTCAGTGCAATAGAAAGTTGCATTAAAAACAAAAGTAAAGTATGAAGCAGTTCTAAGACATATAGGTACAAAATATATACCAGACAAGATCCTACAGGACAGTCTCTATATACAAATATAAGATAGAAAGGATACATTATAACCCTTTGACTGGCATTGTAACTGTGTGGTTGACTTTTTGCCACCATACCACTGTGATACTCTGAAAGTCCATATTTGCTGCCGACTGACTCACTCTCTTTCGTTCTTTCTGTTATAATTTCTATTCTATTATTATTATGTTTTTAAACTGTGTATTTGAGGTGCTGGCTCACTGTTTTTTTTTTATATTTTTTGACTACCTCAGCCTGGAGCTACCACCCAAAATTTTCGTTATGTCCCTACATAATGACAACAAAGGATTCTTGATTGTCAGTATTTCTGGCGATTGTGCACGACTGTACACGATTGAGTAGGCTGGTGTGATCGCTATGATACGGGATGAAATGACTGTCTCATCCCTGGACATACCCCGTAAATCCACCGTCAGTGGCGCTTCTACAGCGCTTCGGGGGCGTTCATCCCGCTCCAGTTATGTTAATACAGCGATATGACGAGGATTCCTTGAATTTTCATCCCGCTGACACGATGTCAGCCCCGCTCGAGCTCAGTTCGCGTCACGTAAGCCCCGACTGAGCCCTGTGGCTTGCGCCGGGACACAGTCGGGGCACAAACGGATACATCCTTGTCAGTCGTCCTCATAAAGCTTTCAGGATTGAGCCACAATCAGCCCGACTGAGCTCCATACATGCCACGCTAATACCGTCCGTATTAGGACTGTATTAGACTTCCATCCTGCTATACTGAGAGCGGCGATTCTCCACGACAGTTTTGAACAGTTCAAAACTGTCGGGACCCTTCCACGTTACCCGCCGTTCATCCACGACTATACAAGGCTGATCCAGACCAAGTAGCGCATGCACCACAACCAAAGCACGTTTTATTAGGATTATGACAATCGTGCACAATCGCCATGAGAAACGGGAATGTGTAACTGGGGCTTTAGCGTTTGTAACACCAATATGTTTCCACTGAGTGGCACTGTTCATGAATATAATTGTTTGAGAACCAGAAAAATCTGAAGTCAATCGTTGCTGTAGCTCCTTAGAAATCTAACAGTGGGAGTGTACTTCGGAGTAAGAAAGTCTTTTTATGTGTTTCCACATCCTCTAAAAATTATAAAATGTAGTTGAATTTAATAAATACGGCCATAAAAATGTTTCTATGATTCCTTAGAAAACTGGGTTAACTGCTACATATCTGAATTTTGCTCTCTGTGATGTTCTCTTGAAAAAAACAAAACTTTTGTTGCAGAAAAAATAAATCCATTCACACCAAGATAACCCTTAACAGGCAAGTCAACCCGCCGGTTGACATGCAAACCTGCTTCCCAGTTGGGTTATCTGAAAAATCAAACTTGCGAAATGAAGAGGCAGGAACACAATTTTATCGACAAGTATTTTGTCGCAACTGTGTTTCTTGGCGTGGAAGTCAAAGGGTTAAGAATAAAAAGTAACATTTTCTATGTGTATATGGGAATGTATTGCACAGGATGAAGAAATGGGATGCACAAGGTAGTTAAATATAGTGCACATGGTGATTAGTAGTTACAGATGATGATGGTATAGTATATTCCATCCACTAACAGGAGCCATGACGAAGAGATGATCAGTGTTACTCACTTCACCTGTCAGTGGTCATGATGTTAGGCCTGATCGTCTTTATTTTCTAACAGAGTTTACTGTGTATACTGTGTTCATAGAAGCAGATCAGGTGGACGGAGATGAGCTGATCGACTATTACGATGATCTGTACTGCCCGGCCTGTGACAAATCCTTCAAATCAGACAAAGCGTGAGTAAACCCCACCATTCCAGCAACATGCTGTAGTCTGGTCCGACATGATAACTCTCTTTACTGGGCTGTAAATGATTAGAAAACCCTTAAGCAGCGCAGTGATGGAAAGATGACTTGCTGAGTTCAGTATTTTGTCCTCACACCTGACTGATTTTTCTCTGCAGGATGAAAAATCATGAAAAATCCAAAAAGCACAGGGAGATGGTGGCGTTGCTGCGGCAACAGCTGGAGGAGGAGGAGGAGTCGCTCGGTCTGAACGCCAACGGAAAGGAGGGAAAAGAAGAGGAGGATGAGCAAGAGGAGGAGGATGAGGAGGAGGAGGAAGACAGGCCGAGGCAGAAGTACGTGTCTGGATCTAAATCTGTACCAGAAACGTACTTTTAAACTTCTGGCTGTCAGAGAGGAATATCTATAAGTTTATGTTTCATGTCGTTTCTGTCCAACCGTCACAGGCTGTCCAAAAAGCAGAAGAGGAAAAAGAAGCAGCAGAAAGTCGTGAGCGTGAGTTTCATTTCAGTGTTCAGGCATTTGTTTGGTGGACTTTTACATGGAGTGAAGCTCTGGCTCATGCGTTCCCTCTTCGTTGTTTGTGTGCTCTTTGTGTAAGCAGAGCGCTCCTGAGGAGGCAGAGGAGGAGAAACCAACACAGCCAACCACAGCACATGAAGAAGAAGCTCCAGAGCAGCCAGCAGAGCCCACAGAGCCTGAGGCACAGGATGATGCTCCTCCAGAGGTCAAGAGGTCAGTCCTCATGCTTGTATAAATGACTTCTATGAGCTATGGCAGTGGTTTTCAAATGAGGCGGTGGGCCACACCGGTGGGCTTCGAGGCGAGTCTTGGTTTGCCTGGAGCATCTGAAGAGCCAGAAGTGGTTATTATTGCAACTCTACATCAGCTTGTGACTGAGTTTTCAATTTTCTTTTGGACTTTTGAATAAGGACTGGGTTTGAAAAGCTTAAATGTTTGTTGCTGATTTATTAAATTCAACAAATTGACAAATGAACTGTTAAAGTTGTATTTAGGTATTTATTAAAGTAATACGGCTGTTGGTCAAATTATATTCCTTATTAGTTAGGGATGGGAAATATGTCTTGAAAATATTTTCCCGGTTTTGTTTTTTTTTTTCCCACAAAATTTGATCAACAATTTTGATCAGTTTTTTCCCTTCTAAAAAAACTCCAAGTGCCACAGGAATGACAGAAACATGTTTTGCTTTAATGTAATTGAAATATGGCCCAAAATGAGACGGAAATTCCCTCTCATAGTTAATGTAATGCTGTTTCTTTGCTATCACGTGTTCACTGTGTAGTTTGAACGTAAGCAGTCTTTTTACATCAACAGCAAAAGCCTCAGTGTTTCCGTTTTACTGATATGGAATTCTCTCAGTGATATTTATTCTCATTTAAAAGACAAATTCAATCCTAAAAGTGTTCCTGTGCAAAAACTGAAAGGGTTAATCTTAAACCGTGCCACAACTTCAAGTGAAGTAAGAGAAAGTCAATGAAAAAAAATTATGTTTTTTATTTTTTAAGACTTCTTCAAAAATCATTTTGAATTATATGATTTAATTGATATATCACTCAGGCTTAATATTAGTAGATACTTGTAGACTAGGGCTGCCACGATTAGTCGACTAGTCATGATGACGTCAATGATCAAAATCATTGACTACTAATTTAATAGTCAACGTTGTTGTTTTTTAAGCATTGTTTAACTGCTTCTGTACCTTCTGCTGTCTTGTCTGCCTCACTGTCCTTGACACATGCTCAGTAGTGGTAATCTAGATCAGCTGTGATGTCACTGAGTGAGTTATATGCATGAGTTATATGCTGCGTTCCATTAACCTCGGAACCGGGAAGAGGGGAGTGGGAGTGACGTCATCTCAGAGTTATCAGCATTCCAGTAAGAAAATCGAAAAAAAACATGCTGATCTACCAGGCTACTGTTAGTTGTTCTCAGCCGTTGTTAGCACGCCCTGCGATGTAGTTCACAAATACCACATGAAGAATGTAAATATGACTATGGCAGCATTTTTGTAATTTTTGTATTTTTGAACAGTACTATGTATACAGCTGATTTAGTGCGATATACACTAGTCAGAAGTACTAATAAATGGATTATTGCAGCTTAATAACTGTTTACACTGAGGGCAGCCATCTTCGATTGTCAACTCGGGGTGGTGAGCTTCCCCTGAGTTCCCAGTAGGAAATTCTGACCTCGGGGTTCCAGTTGCAGTATCCTACTAGGAACTCGGGAATTCCAACTTCAGTCTACAACTGGAACGCACCAATACCCAAACACTATCATGGCTGACCGACAACAGAGCTCAAAAGTTTGGGATCATTTTACGAAAACAAAAGAGAAGAATGTGCGATGCAAATTCTGCAGAACTTGCCTTCCTTGGCAGTAAAACAATAATGCAAAAGCAGCTGAAAAGGAAGCACATTGTGGCTGATTCAGTTTCTAACAAAGAGAGACAGTCGTCTCGATAAGCTGATTGGCCAGTTAGCTGCTGACATTAGAGTCAACAGTGAAGTTAACATTAACAATGATGATTTCATTAGCCTTAGAACGCATAGGATATCTATTTGCTTGTAACGTTATAACAGCTTCAAAGTTCATTAAAAGCCTTAATTGTCTTTATTTTAAACACTTCAGGCTTGAAGCTCATGATGGTTATACAAGAGCAATTGCATGCTGGTGCAGTAAGCTGCATTTCATGCATGATGTGATTAGTCGACTAATTGCAAAAAACAGTGGTTGACTAGTCCACTATCATAATAGTAGTTTGTGGCAGCCCTATTGCAGACACATACTGACTGACTGATATAAGACTGTGAAGCATACAAATGTGGTGGGCCTCGAGATTATGGCTTAATTGTAGGTGTGCCTCAGAAAAAAGTAGTTTGACAACTACTGGCATTAGAAATCTTCCTTACACTACATAATAAAGCCGTCACTTTGTGTATTCTGTAGATGTTTTCCCCAAACTGTGTGCATTAGTCTTTGTTCTAATGTGTAGAGCTGCTGTAGTTGACTTTTTTGGACACCAGAGGGCAGCAGAAGAGGTCCTCTGCAGTGCTCTGGCATCTTTGAGGGTTGGAGTCAATCTGTTGGTTTGTGTGTTACTTTATGGCAGAAGAACATTAAAACTCAAAGTCTAGTGTGAAGCTTGTTTTGGCTGAGCTTGGTGTCCCAAACCTGTAGAAGATCTTTAAAAGGTTAACCTCATAGTCTCACTCAGTCTGTCTCCAATCACAGTGCTTCTTTTTTGTTTTGTTTCTGCTTATTAAAAGTTGTCAAGTTGTTGACAAGCAAAATAAATGAATGCAGCTTTGAATGTATCACAAAGTCTAGTGTGTCAGTTTGTGTCCAGAGACTCAGCTGCTCGAAAAAGTGAACCAACACCTCTCTAGCAAACAGACACAAAGTCTACCCATCCCCCACTTTAGGGTCTTGACTGGGAAGCCCTCTGATCATCGTCCAATGTCTGCCAGTGCTAAGTTGATTTTTTTTAACCATATTTTCCAGAAACAAGGCAGTTGAAAGGCTTTGTTGTCCTTAAAAAGCTCATATTGAGTCTGCAGCGGTGCAGTATTGTTCTGCCAGGTTTGAGATCTTAAAAACTGGCTTCCAAAAACTTCTGTCAGTTTATGAACCTCTGAATGCTTTGAGTCTCGAATACATCAGTGATCTTTTACCATAACAACCCCCCAGACCACCCAGGTCCTCTGGTTCAGGTCTGCTCTCTGCCCCCAGAGAGGTTAAAGACGTATTTGTTGACATCTGTCTCTGATGAAGATTCACTGTTTTATTGCCAGCACTGAAGTGTAACTATCACAGTTTTAACTATCAGAAAATAATTTCTGTAAAATTCCAAAGGTATTTGCCTCCTCATTTGACATTATGTGTTTGCGTTTTTAAACAAAAATACTGAAAAAGTATGGGTTATAATTTAGACTTTGTAAATTCTTAATCAGTTCTGGATGTGTAGTTCTTTCCTAACAAAGAAAACAGGAGAGAATTGACAAGAAGATGAAACTGAGACAGAAACTTTTATCAACAACAAAAAAATTTACAAATTACAGTGTTCTGTTTATAGTTCTGTTATAATATTAGTCTTAAAATTGACTGCTAAATGATGTTTTTTGTGATTTTTCTTGCCATAAAAGGTCTTATCATTGTTTTAACTTTCATTTATTGCTGCTTTTGTAGCTCTGGGAAGACGAAAGGAAAGAAAGGAGGAAAAGACAAACCAAAGAATGTCAAGTCCAACACAAACTCTAAAGAGGAGCAGATTCCAGAGGTTTGTGCAGCAAAGAATTAAAATTATAAATGTCTAAGATGTTAAGGATTGACAAGACTGTGTTGGTCACTTGTTCTTATTCTTTTAAATCTTTTCAGACCACTTTAAGTTGAAACATCAGTTTAATGACCTTACCTTAGATTTTAAAATGATTTTAACTGTTTATATTATCAAACCTGCTTTATTAAATGACTTTACTTTATTTCCTCTTGCTGAAGGAAGTCATCCTGCGCTGTGTGACCTGCAACAACGAGTTTCCTACAAGAAACAAACTGTTTGACCATCTGAAGACGAGCGGCCACGCCACAGCTCTGCAGTCAAGCGCTCCCAAGAGTAAAAAAGACAAAAAGAAGAACAGATAGCACCTGAAGATCTGGGACTTTGTGGGGAATCATGTGTCAGTGCTCTCAGGAGGAATATTTTCAAAGACTGAACTGACTGAAGGAGATTTTACTATTAGGAATTTTCCAGATTGGAATGATTGAAGCCACGTGAGCAGTTTTATGAACCTCTCCCAATAATTTATGCAAAACTCACCCAGTTAAACCGGCTGTGACGTATGATTCTCCGTTTATTGAACCTTTCCCTGTTTCGAGAATCACGTTTCTTGGTTTGTCATTGAAGCTCTTTGTGGTATTACTGCAGTCGACAAAATAAAAGTGGAACTGCATGTCGTATTTACTAATTTGAAAGTATTTACATTAATTTTTGACTGTTTTCCAAAATATACTTAATATTGAAGCCAGTCTAATAGAAGCATAAATACCTTGTAAATGCTGCTTTTATTCTTGAGAAGGAAAAGTGTTTACATTTGAGTAAATGGACAGTTTGACCTGCTGTCTGCACGGCGTAAAGAAAAAAAGACGTTTGTTCACATCACACCTTTCTCAGCTGAGTAAGAGGAGGAGAAACACTGGCTGATGTCAGCTGAATAAACATAAATACTGATTTAAAGACACCAGAATCTATTTTATTCTTTTAACAAAACATGGTTATTGCTCTTTAGAGAACTGATGTCTTTGTTAGCAGGGTTTGTGCTTACTGTGGAGGAAATGTAGTGTATCTGTATGTAGTAAAAAGATTTAAAAGCTCAAATATCCAGATATGTGAAATCTGGAATGATTAACAAATCCCTCTCCCCCTGTTTAGCTCACTCCACCTTTCAGAACCTGTCTACTTAAAGAGTCCATTCAAAAGAATTCTGCTTCTGAGGTGCTGATTTGGCGGAATGGTTAGCAGCAAACCAGCTAACACAAGTCTATCCACTGTCATTCTCTTCTATCAATAAAGGCACAAAATGCTCAGAAAAAAAAGAGTTCTCCCTAGGATATCCATAGAGGATTTTGCCATCTCCCCCAGTCGGTGTATGTGGCTGACAGGCTGCCCCAGTTGAAGGGGCATGTGTGTCTGCAGCCACAGTAAACATTTGAGCACAGCGCTGGAAAACTTCAGCCAGACCCACTCCTTGAGGGGAAATGGGGTTGGACAGCTCACAAGGCGTTTCACTAAAACAGCCTGTTCTGTGTAGGGCTGAAACAGAGGGGTTTGTAAGCGTGCCGAAATTCAATAATTTTAGGTAAGAAACTCCGATAATGTTCTGGTAACAATTTAGAGAGTATTATTTATCAAAACATATTCTACTTATGGATCCAGGTAGAGAAAAGCAACAACTTTGGGTTTTAAAAAATGGCGCCAACGTGGGAGTGCATGAATCTGCCATTTTTTAGGTGAGTGGTTGTTGACCTTTATTTTCAAGGTTGTTCTTATGACAAATTGATTCCCCCTACACCCTAAACAGATAAAACAGGAAGTTATTCCTGGGAAAGCTGTTTAAATTGAAATTGTTTAGGGGTTGTGCTAATATGTGTTGGGTCAAAAGGAACAAGAGATAGCCTTCAACCCACAACAAAAATGTACCCGACATTTTAAGGCTTTGATAAATACACTGGGGGCTGGATGTGGCCCTCAGGCTGCATGTTGATCACTGACATAAAACGTGACACCTATTGTCCTTAAGCTTAAATATTTATTTTTACACTCTTAATCATCAACAAAAATATTTTCAAGGGTTTTGCCACAATCGTACAAAGTTACAAATGCATGATTCAGTTGATCAAAAAATAATTTCAAGTTAGTTCAGGCACTGTACAGGATCAGCAAGTGTGGCATATTAAGTTAATTAAGTTTAAACTGCATAATGATTAAAGACATACAAACATTTCCTTTTAAATTAGTCGTACAGGAACAATAACAGGCAGTTTTCCACAAAAGTCACTTGATTAATACTGACATGTTTCGTATTTGCAGATAAAAAACATTAAAGTTTCACCCTCGACATAACACGATGCGAGTCATCTTTTATCTTCTGTCCATGTAGTTTTGGACGGCTTTGTTAAAAACGGCCAAGAAGAAATCGGCGTCCTCCATTGTGATGCACATGGGTGGTTTGATGCGGAAGGTCTGAGGTGGTAAGAAAAAGTCAATCAGGTTTACGGAGCGTCAGAGATACAAGGGCCAGTGTCCTTTTTAGCCCCTTTAGTGCTACTTTATTACACCAAACCAATGCAGCTCAGTGTTCTCAGCATGTTAAGCACTAATGTGGAATTATTGTAGGCACACTTCTTTAGCAAACTTACCTGCGCTACAACAGATTTCTTCAATTTAAGTTTATTTTCCATCAGGGATGGAATCAAAAACCAATTCCAGTTGAGAATCATTAACAGCTCCATCAAAGAATCAATATCACGACTCTTTTTGCTAATCAATTCCCTTATCAATTCCTTCCACTGTCAGGGTTCAGAAGCGTCAGAATTGTGGCTTAATCTTTTACAAAAGGCATCTACTGCATGACCTTAAGAGTGGAAACACCAGAAACTTGGAGAAGCAGTTATCTATGCTGTGACATGTGTTTGACATTGTTGCCACTGAAAATCTACAGGCCAACGCTTACGCACACAGAAAATCTGCAGGAATCAGTAAGGGAATCGTTAAGGATTTTGATCGATTAACAGGATTGTTAATAGCACTGGTATCGATAAAATCGTATCTATTCCCATCCCTATTTCCATTCTCTCGGGTCTGTCTGTGAAGGATTAAACTCCTCATGGATGGATATCATTCTGGAGATCCCGTTCGTGCTAGGGCTGGACAATTGATCGAAAAATAATTGAAATCAACATTAAGACCTTCTAATCAAAGTCATTTTACTCCAGTAGATTTTGATTATTTTCTCTGTGTAAGTCACATTACCGCGCACCGTTCATACAGTAGCCAAGAAAAAATGCTGTCTCCATTGTTTGGGCACATCAGCAGAAAGAAGTTAAGTGTAAATACTGCAGGAAGACCATTTTGACGACCATCTGTATCACCACTAATTTGTTCCACCATGGTATAAAATGATCGTTCTTTAATCGTAATTGAGATAAGAGCTTAAATTAATCTTGATATTGAGATTAGCAAATATCGCCCAGCCCTAGTTCATGCTGGTTTTGGGAAGGAAATCTTACTTCTTTAGCCAGAGCAAAAAAAATAAGAGAACACAAAATGGCTTACGTATCCTTGCATAAATGTAAAACGAAAGAAGTTGTAATTCAGTTTTCTAAAGACGTCTTCCATCTGTAACCACTTAAACCGTGTAGAGCGGAGGGTGTGTTTGTGTGTTCATCATTTCATTTGATCTTAAACATTTTCACATTGTGTAATATGTAAACAAAACAAGAGAATGCTTTCTGGTTAATGTGAAAAGTAAAGAGCAAAACAATAAAATTCTCAATAAGTACCTCCTCACCTACCTCACTAACTTAACAACTGATGAACCAACTGCATAAACATGTTTACCATTATATGTTATATTTACATTAAAAAGTATAATCAGAGAGACATATTCAGTCAAGTCTTGACTAAAAGTAAGAAGGTGAATGTGGCTACCTGTCCATAGATTCCTCCTTTCCCGATTAGAACTCCCATGTCTTTGACATCCTCGAAGATCTCAGCTATGCCATCAGGAGGCAGCGGCTCTCTGCTGACCTGTTCATGAAAATAAAATATCAGTGGTACTAATTTAGTAGAGCAGTGAGCAACCAGGCAAGTCCACGATATGCTTCTGGCAGCCCAGATTTGACTCCAGCCTGAGGCTTGTTTTCAGAGTGTCCTTCCCTACTTCCTCTCACCTTCTTTCATGAGCCCATCCTCTGTCTCTCTCTGGTCAATAAAGGCATAAACAACAAAATATATACTTAAATAAAAAGAAGGAAAAAGGAAAACAAACCCCATCCGAATAAAGTTGGGATGTTACAAAGAATACAAAGATTTGATCATTTTTGACCAATATTCAATTGAATACACTACAAAAAAAAAAAATCAATGTCCAAACTGATAAACTTTATTGCTTTTTTGGCAAATATTCACAAACGTTTTTGAATTTGATGGTTGCAGCACAACCACAGTGCCCTTTCAGTCTTTTGATTTGCACTTGTAGATGCATTGATGAACTGTTAACTGGCACTGGTTTTCCAAAGTGAGCTCACGTGGTGATATCCATGACAGAATTCTGTTGGTTTTAATGCAGCGCTGCCTGAGGGATCACAGGTCACAGGCATTCAATGTTTATGTTCAGCATTGCCTCTTAAGTGCAGAGATTTCTCCAGATTCTCTAATGGCCCTTTTCCATTAGCCCTACTCTACTCTACCCGAATCTACCCGCCTCTACTCTACTCGCCTTGTGCTGCTTTTCCATTAGCCCCAGTCGCCTGCCCAACAGGGTGCAGTGTTGATGTAAACAGCTGAGCGGCACCGCGGTGACGTCATTTTGAGCGCGACACAACAATCTGTGGCTTTTTGTCACAAACTGAGTAAAAAAGGAAAGCAGAAGAAGGCTGCAGGTGGCAAGAAGAAATACCCCCTGAGAAGCACAGGAGAGTTTTGGAAGCTATACAACAGAATGAAGCCGAGGACGAGAGCAATCGAGCTGCAAAGAAAAGACGTATGAGGGTAAGCTAATGGTAGCTACCGCTAGCATGCTAGATTGTCGCGCTCATGACTCATTGATGACGACATTGTCTGACCAATCAGTAGCCGGCAGTCGGTGACGTCATCTTTTAGTGTCAACTCAGCTCGCTTGGAACCAGAGCGAAGTAGGTACTAAAACTAGCTTGTTTTAGGAGGTACCAGGCTAGTGGGAACACGCTGCCAATCGAGTAGGGCCGAGTAGGATAGGGCCAAGGCGTGCTAGTGGAAAAGGGTCATAAATCTTTCAGTAACATTATGCACTTAAGATGATGTTTGATCTTTTGCATTCCTCAACTTTTCCAGTCTTTTATTGACTTTGTTCCAGCTTCTTTGGAATGTGTTGCAGGTATCAAATTCAAGAAGAGTGAATATTTGCGATAAAACAATTAAGTCTGAACATTAAACAATTTGTCTTTCTATTGTATTCAATTGAATATGGGTTTCAAAAAGGATCTGCTTAAACACTGACAAAGCATTTTCCCAAACAGTGCTCCAGCAGTCCTAAAAACTGATCATTGATTTACTGAAAAAAATAATCAGGACTAAAGAACAGAATGCACCGCTAATACACTGCCAATTTGTTGGTTAAAGTTTCTACACTTGCTGTCACATTTGTTTGCTTTTGCTAAAACATCTGCCTCTATCAACAAAACAAAAAACAGAAGTTGAGTCTGTTTGTCCTGCAGCTGAGGTTTTTCTGTCTGCGGTTACGCGCGGCCGCTGCAGCTCAGGCTAATGGTTAACTGGGGCACTGCTGAACCATGCTCCCCGGGGGCACAGCACAGACACACACAAACACACACGTTGTTTGAGCATGTGAGGGGAGGTTAGTGTCACTCCTGTTTCAAACTCAGTACCTTGTCTTTGACCATCTCCACTCCGATCTGCAGACCCTTTCCCCGAACGTCACCGATTATCTCGTACTTGTCTCTGAGCTTGGCCATTTCTACCATCAGATATGTCCCCACGTTGAGAGCGACCTGCTGTGTGCCGTCTTCTTTCATTGTCTGTTGAATAAAAAGAGTATTATTTTGAATATCATCAGAGTGCTTCCATGTTTATGGGCATTTATACGCCCACTCAAATACGTTACTCTTTCTTTGTGAACAAACAGCAGACAAATTCTTACATCAAGCACTGCTGAACCAACGGCACACGCGACCGGATTTCCTCCAAAGGTGTTGAAGTGAACCCCCTTAGCAAATGAAGCAGCGATTTCTGAAAACAGGTGAAAAAACATGAGCTTCATACCTTCATTTAGAGTCCAATCAAACTAAAGCCTAAGACAAAGTTATTGTTTCCATCAGGTGACTTGTATTTAAATGAGTATTGTCCTTTTTATTTCTTTAATCAAAAAGTCACATCATAAAAGATGACAATGCAGACTATAAGGTTCATGGGACCTTATGTTTACTCATGTTTGACCATTTACATATGTCTTGTGTGTTTACCAAGCAAATATCTGATTTAATTTGATCCTTCAAAAAATGAAAATTTAAGTCTGTAGATGATCAGACATGGCTCTATCTCTCTCCCCTTTGGAAACACTTGGATCTGAGGGGGTAGGGGGGTAACAGGAAGCTAGATGGGAGGGTAGAGGAGGGTTCGAGGATGCAAATGGACTTTTGAAACAGTCATGGTGTCTGCCTGTGACAAGCAGAAAGCACATGTAGGTGGAGGCTGTACAGCCGTGACATGATAAACCCCAGGAGGGAAAAAACAAAGTTTGTAGAGACACAGTGAATTTCTCCATGAACTGAGAGTTTTGTAAAAGATGTCATGCCCTTCTGCTCCCCAAAACTCTTCTAAAAACAAGCAAAAAAAATTCAGGATACAAGACCTTTAAGATTAGTTGCTGCATTAATAAAGAGCTTCACTGGCAATTTGAGCACTATGGTAACAGTAGCATATGAAACAGCTGTGACAGCAATAACATACCATGAAAACACTGGGAAAAAGCCACAGCAATGACACGGTAATTGTGGTTTGTTAGAAAAACTTGTAGTGTTCTCCATAACATTTCCACTTTAACTATAAGCCATTAAGTCTGACGCCCATATGTTCTCTTTATATTTTAATTTTAGCAAAGGAAACAGCATCAAATTGTTTTGAACCCTAGTCAGCTGTCATGACATCAAGTACAGTAGCCATCAATACTGATAGCACACAACCTGACACTATTACATTTGCTGCAATTCACTTTGTAATGCAAACCACCACCTTACACCTGAAAATGTGCAGGGCTACAAAGAGGTGCAGACCAGGCCAGAGAGGCTAGTACCTCTTTATCACAGCTTTTCTCCTTCATAAGGTCAGATGAATACTGTTAAGTAAATAAAACTTGTAATGTACTGCCCTGATTGATAACACAGCTCTGTACACTACATGTATTTCCATATGATGTAAACTACAATACTAAAGATGGTAATAATGGAAACTCAACAAAAAACAGATGGTATCATAAGAACTGAACACTGTGAAGTTTGCTGAAGACCCTGGAAATCATCACGCTAACACTGATCAAGAAAGTTCAAAGCTTTGGAAAGCAATGCAACTCATTATTCAAAATGATGTAGAATATCCAGTTAGCTTACCTGCAGTTGTAACAACAGCCCCCATTGGGAACCCATTACCAATACCCTTTGCCATTGTGACCATATCAGGCATGACATCATGACCTTGGAAACCCCAGAAGTGAGTTCCTGTTCGCCCAAATCCAGTTTGGACCTGTGGGGTACAAAAATGCAACTATCTACCATTACAGTTTCACCAAACAATCTCTGGAACAAACATGGTGCTTCATCTAAATATCTTTCTCTTGGCCCCTTTGAAATATTAAAATGGCTACAAAAACATATGCCAATTCTTCTCAAGACTAGCAACAAAACTGAAGGGATTTCTGTTCAAAAAATATAACAAGATCCTTCATTACCCCCAAATCAAAAATCAAAACTAAGTGGCACCCAATCTGTTTGCTGGAGAGAGTGTTGAGTGGATCTGGCAGACTATGTACATGTTTTTTGGTCCTGTCCATACCTGAAAATGTTTTGGGGAGAAGTGGAGCAGCTTATCTCAGAAACTTTGGTCATAGTTGACTTCTCTTTTCCCTCCCTGTATCTTGGAAATACCCCTGAAGGCCTCAATAGAGGAGACACACATCTCCTGAAGATATTCTTGATGGCAAGTAAAAAAGAAATCATTAAATGCTGGCTTCAGAAGAATCCCCCCACCATGAAACTCATTGCTAATATTATAAACTCTGTTCGCAACATGAAGAAAAAGAAGAAATGGGAATTGTTTCGTTCTTTAAAAAAAGACTTGACTTTTGATATCAGTATCTATTAACTCCATATACTGTGTATATATGTTGTCATTTTTCCTCACTTGCTCTGGGTTTCTGTAAAAATGAAAAAAATAAAGTGCAAAATAAAGATGAACAACGAGATCAGCGAACTTGACTCTTGAGAGCCACTAACCCTTCAAAGTATCGACACATGTAAGTCCATGTATTTGATCTTACTGCTCTGGAATAAGCAACTATAATTAATACTCTAATACTGAGTTAGCAGCTAGCTGATGAAAACAGTGAAGTGTGAAGATGTAAATGGGAAAAACTGAGTAGGTAAGGTTTACCAGTGATTCAGTGGCAAGAAACAATACTCTAGATACTTGGGACACTCCCCTGCATCTCACAGAAATTAAATGGCTCAGTACTTGCTACCATGTTGCCATTTTAACTTAAGGGCGGTATTGCAACACTACTTCATTTTCACCTGTTTGTTTATTCAGTCACAATTTCTGACAGCATGTCCAGTGAGGTATACTCTGAAGTGTAAGCAGCCTCTCATTTTCCAGTAGTTATTCGGTTGTTTATGAAGTTTTTATACACAACACAAACTTGAAAACAACATTGGATTACTAAAAGGCGCAGTGTGTAGAAATTGGCATTTTAGCGACATCTAGTGTTCAGATTTTGGAATGAGCCCGTCCGTTACATCACTAAGCCACAAGAGCAGGTAAAGACCATAAAGCATTGTGAACAGGGCATCATTTACAACAGTTACCAGGTGAGGGTTTTTTCATTCATATTCATAGCTATTATTTTAATAGAGTATAGGTCAGTTAAGATACTGACCGGCAGCCAGACTTGTCTTCAAGAATTGCGTTTCGCTCTTTTTGTCCCCAAAACCCACCCGTAGACAACATGGCGGATCGCTCTGTCGGCCTCCACAAAGGGGAGACCCACGGTACATAAATATAAAAAGCTTTTTCTGACTTTCTATTAAGAAAACGAAAGTTTCATGTGGATGATTGTACATCTATCTCAACAGACTTTGCAAACAAATAGAAACATTATATCCTAAATTATCATTTCTGTTCAGTGAAATGCTGCCAGCTTCTACACACTACACCCTTGAGTGGTGTACCTGTGTACCTCACCTCATCAGCAATGCAGACCCCTCCTCTCTCTCTCACAAGCTGGTAAGCTTCTTTGAGGAAGTTTTTAGGATACTGGACAGCCCCTCCAACTCCCTGTGGGAACAAACTCCATCACATCACCCATAACATTTTCATTTGCACAACCTAAACATACAAACATGATCATCAAGCAACTAAAAGATCATCAACAGTGCAATATAAGTCGATTTACATTTAATAATGACAATTTTCATAAAGTGATTACAGTACCATTATGGGCTCTCCAAAGAAAGCAGCGATTCGACTGGGGACACTCGTTGCTAATGTCTCTTTGAGCTGTCCAATGTAGTGTTCGTTTGCCATACAATGACCTGTAGAGTTAAAAAAAAGAGAAACACTTTAAAGGAACACTACACCCAAACAACAATTTGGCCTCATTTTCTACTCAACCTCATGCTGAGCAACACTCTGGAGCACTTTTTTGATGTCTCAAATGCAGCCGGGGGTCCGGGGGGATTTTCGCTGTCAACAAACGTCCATCTAACAGGGGACGACGGAGCCCGAAGAAAAAGGTCCATAAAAGTCCACAAAAACGTGCCTATTTTCCTTCATACTGCTTGTCCGCTGTAATCCAAGTGTCCTGAGCGGGTAACGTCCATAATTAATTCGAAACGAGGTCATTTAGTACATTTTTCGAGCCTAAACAGTGCTATAGCGTACTTCCACAGTGCACGTCTACGCGCGCTCCCTGCGCTACGCAAGCCGCGGCAGACCAATCCAGACAGATTACATAGTGCAGGGAGCGCGTGTAGACGTGCACTGCGGAAGTAGTGGACACTTGGATTACAGCGGACGAGCAGTATGAAGGAAAATAGGCACGTTTTTGTGGACTTTTATGGACCTTTTTCTTACGGGCGCCGTCGTCCCCTGTTAGATGGACGTTTGTTGACAGCGAAAATCCCCCCGGACCCCCGGCTGCATTTGAGACATCAAAAAAGTGCTCCAGAGTGTTGCTCAGCATGAGGGTGAGTAGAAAATGAGGCCAAATCGTTGTTTGGGTGTAGTGTTCCTTTAAGTTAAACTAATACAGACAAAAAGATGGCAGCTGTCCATCCATGAAAAAAAAAATCTCATTTGATCCAAAGTTATTCATTTAATTAAGGAGAGGTACAAGCATACTATTACTACATACGTCATGATTACAATTTCGTGTTTGTTGTTTTTTTATATAGGCCCTTATTATTTTGGGACAACATAGAATTATTCATCCACTATGGAGGTTATGTTTTGCCAGTGTTGGTTTGTCTGTGAGCCACATAACAAATCTTGATGAAATTTCCAAGGAATATGGTCATGGCACGAGGGATCAAAGAATTCTTCAGATATTTGGTAACACTGCACCACAGGGAAGGTTTTCCACTTTTTTCATTTTTATTTTTGATTTCTTCGACAGTTTAAGTTTTTGTTTTAGTTCAGCTTTTCATCACCTTATATCTTGATTTTAATTTCTTTCTTTTTGTGTTTATTCTGATGTGTACTGATCTTTTCTGTTATCATGTTCTGGTGTCATTGTGTGAAGCTTTTTGTATTACCTGGCTGCAGGGAGGTGCCATTCAACTAAACTTGCTTTGCCATAGTTTTGCTAACAATGTCAGAAATGCAGGTTTGTGCTCTCTGAGCACTTCTAGTAGATCATTTTAATACTTTAAGTACATCCATTACATACATATAGTGATATTCTATTAAAGCAACAGTGGTTTTCATACTATTTCTGCTCAAGACACAACTAAACCAAGCCGAAATCTCACGGAACACCTTACTTATAAAAATTGCTTGTATTAGAGCCTTGTGTAAGTCCATTATACATATTTCTTTCAGTCTACATAAACCTAATAAAATATGACAAACACCATTAATCTGTATTTCTCTCATTTTTGACTAATGAAATATTTACTGACCACCTCATCCAACATAAGTAAATCTAGTGTTAATTTATTATATCTGATGGTGCACCGGTTGCTGTGCAATATACTTAAAAAATGTGCAATAATATGTATATTATGCTTCAGTTAGGTTATGTAAAAATGTAGTTATGCTACTATTCCTCTTCCTTTGGATGTAATGTTGATAATTGTGATTTTTAGCTCATTCTCCTCAGGGACCACAGACATAATCTGGTTTATTTACTTGTGATAAAAATGTAATGGTTGTGTAAATTCACAAAGAACAAACAGACTTGCCTAGGGGCACACAAGTTTGCCATTTGAGATCCATCATACTACAAAGCATTTCTGCAGAGATTTCTTAGTTTTGAGGCATTAATATTATTTTGATAAAATCCTGAAAAAATACAGGCAAAACAGAAACAAAGTGCAATCTTAATATCTTACATTGAGCTGATTTTAATTACATTTAGATTATTAAAAATGGGATTTTCAGCTGACTTCACTCTCTTGTCTTTGGCTTTTAAATCAAAACGTAAAGCGGAGGTCTGAGAACAAAACTGAAACACTAAATGTGTTTCTTTCCTCATGCAGAAAAAAAAACATACAGAAAGTCAAACATGAGCTTTTAAAGGAACAGCTTTATGTTCTAAGTCATTCTCTACTATCTTTTGTTTGTGACATACATGATCAGTAATCATAGTAATGTTAATCTTTTCGAGGAATATTGCAAAAGGAAGTAATGCTTAACCTCAGAGACAACAAGCCTGTTTTTTCTGGTCTGGAAAGCTCAGAGTGCACCAGAGTGTGTTCGAGGCAGTGAGCCTGATTAACCATGTGTGTGTTTGTCTACTTTGGGCTGAGTTCAGAAATGGAAAAAAAATGTATGGAGCTACAAGTAAAGCATAAACAAGTTGAAGAAATCTCTGCCTTCACAACTAACTTAAAGGTACAGTGTGTAGACTTCGGCATTTTAGTGACATCTAGCATTCGGATTCTAGAATGAGCCTAATCGTAACCAAAACGTCACGTCCCTGAGCAACGGCACACTGTGAATACCAAAAGGGATTGTGAACACAGCAAACAATTTATGTTGTGTGTGTGTTTATACACACAATTTAAATCCCTAGTACAGAGTAGCAACTGTCTATGCATCCACTGCCATCCTCTCCTCTTCTTCACCTGCATTCCAGGTAGATTTCAGAACCAGCAGATGGATTCGCGTTTTGTTCTCTTTGTCCCTAAAAACCACCCGTAGACAACTCGGCGGATCATAGTCAGCCTACAGGAAAGCGGCCCACAGTAATGTAATTTTATTTATTTATTTTTTTATGTATATTTTTGGGCATTTTTGTGCCTTTATTGATAGGAGAGAGACAGTGGACAGGCTTGTGAAAGGGGGTGAGAGAGTAGGGGAAGAGACTCTGCAAACTGGTCACAGGCGGGATTCGAACCTGGACTGGCAGAAGCAAGTACATGGGATGCTAACCACTACGGCAAACCAGCACCCCAGTAATGTAAATTTTTTTAAAAGATTTTTCTAACTAAATAAAAATAAAACAAACATTTTATGGGGATGATTGTACTCCTATTTTGGCGGACTTTACATACAAATAGAAACATGATATCCTATATTCACTGTTTCTGTTTGGCAAAATGTGGTGATGTATAAAATTCCAAATTCTACACACTGCACCTTTAAGCATGGTATATTTAATATTTGCTATACTGACACTGATAATGTTGCATATTAGGCTTGTAAAGTATTTTTGTTTATACTTTTTAATTACCAACGCTGACAAAGTTCTGTACCAATGGCTCAAACCCCTCTTAAAGTTATCTTAAGGTGAGACAGATGCTTTTAGGTGACTTTTATGTCTGTGACAGTGAGCAGCAGGACAAACATTTTGCCGTGTCGAACCGTGTGTTTGTGTACCTTGAGCACAGCCACAGTCTCTGATGGTCTGCACAGGCGAGTCCCTGCAGTGACTTCCTCCCCACGGACCTCTGAACACATCAGGACACATGGTCTGTTTATCGAGCACAAACCGAGTCAGCTGGGTCAGACCTGACAGCGAACAGTCTCTTCCATGTTTAGTGAAAAGAAGCTAATTTTCTAACATGACACAGCTCACTTGTTTCACCTCCTGTCCTCTGTGTCATTTGTATTTTCACACATTAACATCACCATGTAAAGCATATTAACGAGGGCTGTGAAATGATTGCATTTTGCTTTATAACTGTACTAACATAAGCCTGTTCAGATTTATTTTACAAAAAAATAAGGAACAACTGATAGGTAGCAACTTGGATGGAAAATTGAATTGAAATGGCTAAAGTGGAGCTTTAAAGCAGAATTTCAGGAGCAGGACCACACCTCAACCACGCCTCTTCCTGTGTTCCTATAAATTCTAACCGACCATTTCCCTCTTTTGTTTTGCACACTCGACGCAATCCGCCCTCCCCCCCCTTTCTTAAAACTGTTACCTTCCTTCTCTCCTCAGGGCCTTATAAAGGGGGTTCATCGTGCCCGGGGGCTACGTCTGAATCTCCATGAAGTTTCCCCAAACCGTTATATGCTTCACGTAGCTGCTATGTTGCTTGTTATCCACTGTACGCAATAAATAATTGTCAAATTCATCCTGATGATGGTGTGGTCCTTACTCAAGAATAGGGTAGTAAAAAGTTAAATTGTTGATATGAATAACTGCAAGAGTATTGTTGTGGATCTCAGCATATTTGAGAGTTAATGTTCAAAGTCTGTATGTTTGCTTTTTAAGCGTCTTGCAGGGGGCCACATAATTTTTTTACATCTTGAAGCCAGATTTCCACAAACTTGTACAGCTTCTTATTTAAACTTATCTTTCCAGTTTATTTTAGGTCATAGCTTTAGTTTTTATTGTCCTTGGTTGGTTTTCTTCCTGCTTGAGTTCCTGTTCTTTATGTTGTTTTTTGTTGTCTAAGCAATCTGTAAACCTTTGTTTCTAGAAGTCCTCTACAAATAAGTTATGCCTGTTTCTTTTGGAGGTCTGTGAATGCTTACAAAGTATGTTGAGGTAAATTCTGCAGTGATTGTTATGACTTGTACAATGCAAAAGCAATCCATCAAAAAGAAAAATAAAAATAATCTGTTCCTTACTCGTCAGCATAGAATTGACAAGTTTTGATAAACATGTCTCTAAAATGTGGGTCACCTCAAGTGAAAACTGGACTGTGTCTGAAATAAAAAAAAAATAAAATTCCAAGACTTTTAAAGAAACTGCAGGAATCCTGTTGAAGTAAAACCTCATCACTATGAAGCAGGACGAAGCTGTGGTGTACTATCTTAGCTTAGGAGCAAACCAGCATGTGATCACTACAATTTTCAAAGACTCAGATCATTAACATCCGAGCTGATCTTCATCATAATGATGTTAATTCCGACAGCCCTTGTTTCATCCTTAAAGTTTTGTGTTTTTAATGATACTGCATGTGTAATGCATGACCCCATACATACATTAGTGCAGCCTAAACCGTTGGCGATGGGGTATTTATATGCTGCATTTGAGGTTAGACCCATGGTCTGTGGGCTGCCACCATGGTAGGATCCTCTGTAAAAACAAAAGCATCAAAGTTTGGACATTAAGATTACAGAAACTGTATTTTTTTTTAAAAAAACAAGATATTTCACTGAATAATATTAGCATATAACGAACACTGATAAAGATATTTTTCTCAAAATTCTTGAAAAAGTTGAAATGTAGCATGTAATATTAACAATGCCAAATACAAACACTTGTTAAACAAGTAAGAAATCTATTGCCTCGCTGAAAAAGAAAGAAAACGTTAACTTTGACTGAAACTTAAATTTCTTTTCTGAATCAAATTTTGCATCAATTACAGATGATATATTTGTTAAAAAAATAAAAATGTAAATACTCTTTACCGTGAGGAGGAGGAGCATCAGGAAGACGCAGGATGAGAAGGAGCAGTAGCCAGACAGTAGCTATACTTTTAATTACATTTAATTATATTTTTATTTATATCTTTCTTGTTTATACATCATTTTATCTGCTATATAACACTACTACTGGAACCTTAATTTACCTGAGGGAGTCTTCCCAATGGATTAATAAAGTTCTATCTAATCTACTCTGATAACACATTTTTTTACATCACATTCATAACGTTGTCACCACCCATTCATAATTTGTAACAGGTACCTGAAAGTGATGATGTCAAAGTTGCCAGTGTGAAGTCGAGCCATCAGCATGGCTAAGTCATTAGCTTCTGAGCCACTATTAGTCAAATAAATCACCTTTATAAGAAAACACAGACAAGCAGATGCTTCCATGTTAGTCCCACGCATATAAAAGTTATAAATAAAGGTGACGAAAACAAACCTACCTTTAAAGGATCTGGTAAGTGGGCAGCTAGTTTCTCACAGTACTCATGAAGAGTGGGATAGACGTAGATGTTGGTTGTATGCCACAGTTTCCTTAACTGACGCTCAGCTGCTGCTGTTACTTTCCTGCACCCAAGACAGAAACACAATTACATTTTTTTCTTTTACATTTTTTTCTTTTACTACATATCAGAATAAGGCTTGATATCTGCACATCAAGAAACGAGGACCTTACGGGTGGCAGTGGCCCACACTGACTGTGGCTACACCAGCAAACAGATCCAGGTACCGCTTCCCGTCCACGTCCCACAGCCACTGCATGAAGCCCTGGTGGATGAAGGCTGGTTTCTTATAGGAGGTCACCTTCATTGTCATGGGGTTGCAGTTCAGTCTGCGGATCTCCATCATACGCTCTTTGGACATACCCTGAATAAAAAGATCAGTAAGCTGCACTAAGAAATGGTTTGTATGTTTATGGTCAAATGTTTACCTGGGAAAGTTCTGCTGTAAATGACGCTGATTTCTACGCAACAGAATTCTCACATTAATTAAGTACGACATTCATTTCTGAGGTCATTACAGGGTACAAAATAGGAAAGTAGTTTACCTTGTGTTCTTCTGGTTCGAAACTGCATGGGGGCATCTCTGGGATGTCTGAGGGAGGGTATTTGAGGGCTGATTTCTGACATAATGCACCTACAAAATAAATGTGATTCAAATTCTGCTGTTACAACAAAGATAAAGATATGGACAATTTAAATAATCTAGAATAAATTAAAAATGATGCTGAAGAAATAAAAAAGAAAGCCGAGAAAACAAACAGTGTTACTTTTAATAATATAGAAATAAAGAAATAGTATAGAATATTTCTAATTTTTATTGTTACCTCCGCCAAGGAGGTTATGTTTTCGGGAGAGTTTGTCTGTCTGTCTGTCTGTCTGTCTGTGAACAAGCAGTGTTACCTGTAATTATATAGAAATAAAGAAATAGTACAGAATATTTCTAATTTTTCGTTGTTTCATATATGAATTTCAAACTGACCTAAATATAATTTCCTTTTTAAAATAAATCTGGTATAATAGTGCGGTATGGGTAAATTTACAGTCGCAGTCAAAAATTCAAGGCAAGGACAAGAAAAGAAACAGTTGACAGCAAAGCCTAAATCTGGAGGCTCATATATGCAATTACAAAGTGTTCAGATAAATCATTAATGTAAAAACATAATAATAATTAAAAATAACATGTGAGTTTATAAGGCTCTGAAAATGAGACTTCTAGGTGTTAACTGCGGATATTTTTTTGTAAACAACTATATATAGATATATATTTTTATCACTCAATGACACTGCCAATCTATTAAATACGTGTATCTCAAGCACATTGTTCAACTTGCACAAAAGGTGTTTATTTGCAACATCCAGGTCTAGACTTTCAACCACAACAAGTTAACTTTAAATCTCATCCATTCCATTTATCTCATTATTTTGATTTATTCCAATTATGATCTTTTAACCCCACAATCTCTAGTTTTTGTCTCAAAATTGCTATTTTTCTTATCACAAAATCATTACGTTTCATCTCATAATTTTGACATTTTACCTCAAAATTGAAACTTTGCATCCAATAATTATGAATTAAGATATATATTTTCCACTAGTGCTTTACTTTTTACTTTTACTGTAGTATAACTGGGCTTCCATGCCAAAATGTTTAACTACTGAAGTCAAATCTTGACTGAGATTTTTGGGAGACATATCGGAGTTACTAATCAAGTAAGAAATAACGTTTTGCATTAAGATCTCATGTTTATGAGTTCAACTAAAACTAAAAACCATGTATTAGAGATGCATGGCATTGGATTTTTCACAATATCCAATGTGACAAACTCCAAATTGTAGACACCAATTACAATATTTTTTCTTTAGGCCTCCAAGTAGCCAGAAATGGACTGTCCCATCATGTTAGAAATACATGTGATGCAAGAAAAACAATATTTATTCTTAAATAAATAATATTTTTGCTTTATGTGAGTAGATGTGAGTGATGATGAGGTTAACCAAAATAGTACATTTTTTTCTGCCAATATTACAACCAACATATGAGTTATATGGACAACTTCTATGGCCAAAACAATCAGCTGTAATATGCAAAAATGTTCATATCTGCCATTATGGTAATCTCATTTTTGAGCAATTACCTGCCAAAACTGATATTGCTCCAGAGTTATGCTGATCCCTGGCACAAATACAGCTATCAAAAGTTATATTTAATCATTCTTTTGTTTTCGTTCATTCAGAATTATCTTGCTAGTTTTTAATGAGCAAACCTTCTATGTGTGACCCACTTTAAGCTCACCTTAGACCTCACCTTGTGCAACACAGAGATAGGTAAGATACTTTACTATCTGTTTACCTCTGGTGGTAATAAAAGAGAAAAAATGAGCTTTGGAGGCTAGAGGCATTTGACCTGAGCACAGATGACACGTGCACACGTAGTTGGGGCAACAAAGGTAAAAATCAGAGGTCATTTACCCAAATAAAACACAACTGGTAAGAGAAATAGAGGAGGTTCATGTTGACTTCAATACAATAATTTAAGTTTTGACATTCAATGCAACCTCACCTTTCAACTTAATATATAAAGTTTGCAGTATATATGCTCTTTTTCTGAAAGAAATTGTTCATTTTCGTCGCGACAGATACAAAATGCTCTTCTATGTCTTCTCCTTCTTGGTTATAAAGTTGTGTAGTTCAATAGATGTTTTCAGCCAGTATTTACAAGACATGTCAACATAAACAGTAAGTTTAAAGTTTAGCTAACGCTTGCAAGCTTTATCCTGATTTTGCACGAAGAAACATTCAACACAGGCTGGGGTTTGCTTAGAAGGAATCCTCAGGTCATGTAATATATCCTTTGTTTCTGAACGATATTGTTTAACATTTGACAAACATGAAGCTGGACTGCAAACATACAGTAAGCTTCAGTTCTGACATTTCTCTGTCTCCATGGCAACTTACCACTCGCCCAGTGGAATTTGGACAATCCGGGGAGACAGCAAGACTGTCCCGTTAAAACAGCAGAGCGACGGCTGAAAGAAACAACTTTATACATGTTGAGAAGGACAGAAGTCTTGCTGCTAATCCTTCCTCTGAAGCCCAGTTGCAGTTTTCAGCAGCTCTTTCTCAAATTCTTCTCTGAACAAGCGCTGCAGTCAACGACCCCAATCCCACCTATTTGTATGGGAGGCCAACAGTGCCATAATTCGCTTCCCGCGTTTTGGCGCCTCCTTGCGTTTCTGTCTAGTAAGGTCAATCTGAAGTTTTTACCACAGCTCTGTGAACCCATATCCAAAAACAAATCGCTTTCTGTGTTTTTGTGCTTACATGAACACAGCAATAACCATTTAAATTTAAAACAAATCCCAATTCAAATGAATACGAGATGTTGTAAAGAACGTAAATAAAAACATTGTGAGTACAATGACTTGCAAAGCCTTTTTTTTAACCCATTTCCAATTGAATACACTACAAATGTGACATATTTATTGTTCAGTTTGATAAACTTTGTTTTTATCATTTTATAACCACTCATTGGTACTTGATCGCTGTAACACCTCCCAAAAAAATGAAGACATCAGCCTATTTACCACTGTGTCACATCACTTTCATTTTCACTGATTTGAAAACAGTAAATGTACGGCAATTCAAAGACACAAGCAGCACATTATATGCCTTACTGTAACATTTTAAAACTGAAAAGTGAAGGTCAACACACTGATTCACACAAGAGTAAAAACAAAATCCTGTTGTATAATAAGAATTTATTATCGTAATAATCTTTATGGCAAGCAGTGGACTATTTTATGGTTCCTTGGAATTTAATGTATGATATGAGTTAGCTTGCTGTGCATAAACCTATACATTTGTTGTATGGTACATAGACAAAAGAGACAATAGTAACTGATCACTGTCAAACATGAAAGACTGTGACACTTAGAAATAGTATTGTTATTGCATCAGATTTAAAATCACAAACACTATGTCATTATTTTCAGATCCATTCATTTATCAACATTTTTACATAACAAAATATTTTACATCCAAGCTTCATGCAGCATAGAATTTACATAACACTGCACATTCACTGCACATCAGGTAGCACAGGACATGCACTGTTTACACTGCTGCTGTGGAAATTTTAAATTATCCACTGGATTTCAGTTTTCCACTTAGACTATTCCATGTGGAGAAAGCTCTGGTGCTTTATATTGATGTCAGAGTATACTATTGCAAATATACAGCTTGCTTGCTGACATTGTTGACTGGATGTCTATTAGTTACTTGGGTGTCAGTTCTAGCCCCTGATACCATATCTTTCATATCAGGCATAAATATGCATCTCCTCACTGCCCGAGCCTTGTCTCTGTTCAATAAGAACCACAACGTATTTCCTCCACAAGTGACTTAATTCACTGTGTGATTGGCACATAAAACTTTCAGAATAAAAGCATTCAGTACAAACTAGGGATGTTTTTAAACAGAAACATAAAACAAAGCTTTAATTTTGAAAAGCATAAAATGGAAGTGTAACCATACAGTGTTTATCTTATCAGTGACATATTCTACCAGTGTGGTCATACTGCTATTTATTTATTTATTTTTTCTAAATAGATGAGCCTTCTATTCTCTAAAACAGGGATGGGCAACTGGTAGTGAAATGCAGCCCTCCATCTCAATTAGTGTGGCCTGCCAGTAAATTTTAAATATCCAGAAATTGCAATCAGTAAGATATCTCTATAATAGTCTTCTAAACTGTATTTGGTACAATGTTTTCTGTAAAGGTCTTTACGAAGTATGTATGTTGGGCAAAAATAGGTAAAATTAACTTAAGTAACTATCAATAATAAGGATTTTTGGGTTTGCTGCCTTGGCCAGCTTACTTTTGTAAAACTTGTTTGAATGATCAGAGGGTAAATTTGTAAAATTAATCTAAAATAAATAAGCTATATTAAAAAGCAGAATGTATTAGTTTATTGCATTCGGAAAGTATCTTTAACTGGCTTAATCATGTGTTTTGCTCATTAAGTTTAGCTATACTGCTTCATTTTATCTTAAAATATTAGTTCTGACAAAAGCCAGATATTGATCATTTGATTGTCTTATTGATAGTACCACTTTGTAACAAGATGGCCCTCTGAAACTGAGGACAATATTGGTGGCCTTTGTGGTTACCAAAGTTGCCCATCTCTGCTCAAGATCCTTGCCATGTCCAAGTGCTCACGACAGCAGCCTGAAAGCCTGACTTGTTAGCATGCTAGCTAAAATGAAAATCATAGCAATATGGCCAAAATTATGCAGCCAATATGCATCCAGTCTCAAACAGTGGTTTTAACATTTATAGAGACAAGCTCGTTTTGCCTCCAACATTTGTTCTTGCTTGTTCTTGGGACAAGCTTTGTTAATTAACTCAGCCTTGATTTAGCCGTTTCCAAGCAAGTATCACATGGAAGATAGTTGAGCGTTAATGACAGATGCATACAGTCCAGCTATCAGCCATTTTTGCTTACATTATAGAATAAGATTATTCACACTAACACCAGAGTTCTTGTCATGCGTGAATTCTGTCTCTATGCCCACAGCATATGTCCTTTGAGTTTTCTGCGTTCCGGTCAAGCAGATCCTTCAATGTCCTGGACCTGCTCTATTTGGCATGAGGCTCAATCAGCAGTTGGGCATTGTTCTGTCATTTGAGGTGCAAACATAACCATTTTCTGCCATGACCATTTCATTTTGTACTGTCACACCTGTGTGAAAGCAGTCTGTGGACTTCTGTGTGGTAGGACCTGCTGATGATGTGTAGCAGTTCTCTGTTCTCTCACATCGATGCTTTTCTTCCAGTGGGACCTCTTTTGTGAGCAGCAGTCTGTTGTCCCCATTCACCCCCTTCACCCTGCTGTAGTCCTCCCCAAGGGGTATCTGAGAGCAGCTTTCATTTTGGCCGCTTCCCAAATCGACTGGCTGGAGAAGCAATGCGTTATCCTCGTTTACCCTCTGAACTTCAACGTAAGTAGCTGACGGGAAAGCTGGTGACTGCCGACCCGTGAGAGCCTGCTTGCAGCCGATGCTCGAGATGTTGATGTTGCTGTGGGCTTGGAGGTTTTGAGTCTGGGAATGGAGCAGAGGCTTGTTCCTTAAATTGAACTCCCAATTACCCAACTGGAGGCCATCTTTGATGTGTTGGCGAGGCTGGTCGAGGGAGGAGGACGAGGATCCAGGAGGGAACAGGCTGTCAGAGAGGCAGTGTTGCTTGGCCCTCTCAAGTGAGCTCTTCTGGTCCTGTCTGTTTGAGCTGTACTGAGGTAACGGAGAATATAACGAAGGCCAAGTTTTCACCCTCCCACTGGAAATACCAGGACTGACAATCTCTACCTGAGCATAGCTTGACCCCTCCTCCTCTTCCTCCCAATCATTCTGGCCCCTCTGGTTCTCTGTTCCTTTTTGACCACTCTCCAGAACTCTTTGCCTCTTTCCGTCTTTTGTCTCTCGATACTTGTCCATCAGAAGAGTGTGGCTGTCGCAGCTGCCCCGGCCGGAGTCGCTGTCTGATGTGCAGCTTTCAGATTTGAAGCTTATGTCATGAAGATCTTTGCTGTCCTCTATCAGCTCCTGCTCCTCTGGGATGTACACCTCTAGATACTCCACCAGAAGGTCCTCACAGTTGGATGATGAGGTTGGAGGGAAATCGGATATCACCAATGCGCTGAAGATTTCATCAGATTTGCCGTTCTGCAAACAAACACATGGAACAACCCAATTTAGAAAAGTACTAAGAGTGGATTAAAGGCTTTAAATTTGAAGTATTCAGATTTGGCCACCAGGGAGGTCTCTAGCAACACAAACAATGTACTGTCAGCTCTGTCCATTTTCTTCATTGTTGTAAATTGAACACATAACTAACAGGAACCCAAAATTCATTTTAATTATTTAAATCTGAATAATAAGAGCCTTCTGGTTTGTGCAGCAAGCTACACCAAAAACATTATGGGATTACATGGAATTCATCCTTTAAACAAAAAATGAACCACCTTTGGTGAATAAAGTCCTAAAAAACAGACAAACAACAAGTAAGGTGCGAGGGTAAAAGATCACACAGCCAGTGGCAGAGATTACAAGTAAATAGCACAGAACATGAATAAGATACAGAAACAGAACAGCAGATTTCAGTTGCAGTGACAATATTCCAGTTTCCACAGCAACTGTGTCTTGTCATGGCGGCTCTGTCATGGTGGCCTCCACAACAGGATACCAACAGTTCCAACCATGAAAAATTAAGAATATCTTTGGCTGTAAAACGTACCTAATTTACACATTTCATTACTAAAATTAAATGTACATTTAACAGTAACATACAAAATCTTCATAGAAAGAAAATAGAGCTCTTCATGTTGCTACTTTACCTTGAGAAGCTGCTTGTCAAACCCTTTGATTTTTGGACCTGGGACTGGTGGAAGAATCAGATGCTTCAAACTTCATTCATGAAAGAAAAGAGAGACATTAATTAGGCCTTGAGCACAACAAGAATCAAAGGCAGGGTTGGTGATCAGATTTAAATGCACTTTTTGTATATTGGTTAAAATAATCGTTAAAATGAGCCGGTGTCTACAGCAGGAGTAAACCATGGAAAATACCAACCAATCATAGCCATTCGGACCAAATTTATGAAATGAGAAAAACGAGAGCCAACATCGGGCTGTGAGTACTAACTTGCCATGTTTGTTTTTTTTGTTTGTTTTTTTAACTTTACTATGATGATGTTTTGGGGCTAGACTGGAGTCCTGAGGAGATACTTCAGTCAAATTCCCGCTTGTTATCTGTGATTGCCAACCCTGCCTTGAAATAAATGAAAGAATAAATAAATGCTTCTATTGCTATTTAGTATTAAAAAAATATAACTTTTCATTTCACAGGATATCCATAAAAGTACGAAAGCTTCAGTAACATTTTTTTTACATAGTACAAGAAAGTTTCAACCAATCTGAGGTATCCAAACAGACATAGTTTGACTTACTTTTGCACATAATCTGTTTTTTGTAATATTTAACATACCATTTGTTTGACTTGTTTATTTGTAATAACTTAGTTATTGATAGATGGGTTTTGTTCTTATTAAACACATCAAATAAAAGACATATATCCTTCATGAATGTGTCTGTGACAGTCAAAGCTCTGTTTCTGCATGATCTGCTGGTAAAAATATTAAGATATTAAGACATTTAAGTAACTGTAAAATGTTTGATGTCTTGTGTAAAAATAAGCTCAGCCTGAACAACACTGCTTGTATTTTACCTGTGGCTGTTCATGTGAAGCAACCAGGTAATGATGAGGAAGATGAAGGCACAAAAGCATGTAATGAGGACCCACATTGGCTTTTCCCGATGGAAGTCTGCATCAAAACAAAGCACAAGTGTTAAAACACATTATACAGTATTCAAGTAGCAAAGAAGTTTTTATAACTATCCAAACAAAACAACTTAATTTCCCCCGTGATTACAACAGTTTACCATTTCTGCTCTCAAACAAAAGAGCTAATGCTTAGCACCGCTAAATTAACGCCCATTAACGGACTAAAAGTTGTCTACTGAGTGATTCATTTGGATTTTCATGATTTTCACCACTGAACACACACCTAAGAAATGTGTTACATTGATGTAATGATTTAAAAAATGTAGCTTTACGGAGTTTGATTCACTTTATTGTTAGCTAATGTAACAGAATCAATGCTAACACTAATAATGCTAAGGCTGGCTATCCACCATTTTGACCAAGTAGCTGTTGGCACTTTGCATTGGGTAAAAGTACCCACTATACACTGCTCAGATGCGTATTCCTTATTTTTCCAAAAGTAAAACAGCCTATTGCCTTTGAAAATTAGGTTACATGGGGAAATTGAGATATTTTTTCCCGTTCTTTCTGGTGCTGGCATTTTGTTCATCGATGGATTTGATCTCAATAGACTTTCTCTCTGGTTGAATGTTGGCTAACACTTGCTGGCTTGTGGTCTCTTTAAAAACAGATGAAAAATTAAGACATGTTGGATAAAACTATTTCCATTGCAGTTGTTTTGGGGGATACGTTGATTTAACAGCCAAAAGATAAGATTAAAGCCACAACAAAAATTCCTATCCTATAATATTGTTCTATATAATATGTCCTGTCATATTCTTTAATACAGAGAGGGCATCCTTAAGAAATTATTGGAACATGTTGTGTATTGCAGACAGTAGCTGGTGTATGTCTTACAGTCCGGAACTTTGATGGAGGAAGTTGAGCTCCATTCACTCCAGAATCCATGATCAGGCTTGCAGCGCACCTGAACCAAGTATGTACCACCTGACCGCAGGCTGAATATGTTGAACATCTTCTGCTGGCCTGCGAAATGCATCTGGAAACACAAAAAAACAAGTTGCACACTTATGCAGTGCTTTTCTAGTTTCCATTACACAGACTGCAAAGTAAAGTAAAGTTTGAGTTTGTCAGTGAAACACAGTATTTGCTCATTACAATGCAACAGCAGTTAGTGACGTACCTCCCAGTCATTTTCCCCTTCCAGCTTGACTCGGAGCTCGTAGATGAGCGTGATCCAGCCAGAGCGGGTGTCAGCCTTATGTGGTGGTTCCCATGATACCCGGAGGAAGGGCCAGCCTTGGTCCTCCATCACTGTCACTGTTACCTTCTCTGGATGATTAGGTTTAACTGGAAAGGAAGAGAGAAAATGGAAGGGGATTGAGTCTTTTAATATATGTGACAAAGCAGAAAGAAGAAAAAACACATAGCGTGCATGTTTTTGGTCAGTGGGTGGAACTGAAGTGCCTGGAGAAAACCCATGCAGGCACAGAGAGAGTATGCAAACTCCACATTGAAAGACCATGGCCAACACGTGGTGTAAACCAACAATCATCACTACCTGCTGCATCACCATGCTGCCCTTTTTGTTTCATGCAGTAACTGATTATGTACAATAACTCTGTGTTTGAGTTGTTAGGCCTTAAAACGACAGTATTAAGATCCAAAAGAACACCAGCGTGTCCGTATCACTTCTTTTAAATCAGGCGTAGGCAGTTGGCAAAGGACATGTGGCCCTAAACTAAATGCGGCCCACTAGTCATTCCCAAAGTCAACCAACACAAGGAAAACAAGATGGAGACCTCCAAAAGTGAATCAGCCTGCTGATACAACACCATCCGGTCACAACATCAACATCAACATCAACATCCTTGAAAATCTGTAGAGAATTTATTGAGTTATGAGCAAAAACAACTCAAACTGCCCTTTCTTGGACTGTCAAGCAATCCTGTAGAAAAATCCTGGATCAGCATCTTAAAAATCGTATTCCTTCTTGACCAACATTCCGTGAAAATATCATCAATATGCACTCAGAATTTCTTGAGTTATTTTGTTAACCAACTAACAAAGAAACAAGAATCAACTAAAACATAACCTCCTTGGTGTAGGTGGTTACCTGGATTATTGGTATATTGCTTTTACAGGTAGTTTGAAAAATTACAGCACTAGAACTGTTTCCCTACATCAGTTTTATTGAGCATTATAATATAACATTAAGTATATGTTCACAATGTATTTTGAAAATGGTGCAATATATTTCTACTTAAATCTATTAAATGTTGTTTTGTTGCATATATAAGAACCTTAAATTGCCTTTAATTCTGTGTAAATTGGCTTAATTTGCTTTAACTCTATGCAAGGCTCATTTGATTTTGCATTATTACTATGGTTTGAGTTAAAATAAATACTTGTGGGCTTAATCATTCTTACAGCTTTATATTTCCTGTTTTTGCTTATTTGTATCTACATTTCCCTTCAAGAGCATTCCACAATTAACAGTAATGTGGTCACAAGGTAGTTAAAAATAGGTTTTGTATTGACTTTTTGGTAATCAAACTGATCTGAATACAAATAGACTAATGAAGACCTCGAGTGGTTGAACTAAGCCGTAGCAGGATTTACTGTCTTGCCATTTTTTGGTCATCAGGTCAACACAACTTTAAGGGAAAAGAGAAGATGGATGTCTGCAGATAAGCAGGCCCAGGAGTAACAGCCTTCAAGGCTTTCAATTCTATGACTTAACATGCTGTTTGAATATTTCATGAGGAAAATAACATGAACTGTTTTAAGAAGCATGACGAGAGGAGGCTGATTCCAAACCACATACAGTATTCATGTCGAGCTGCAAAATGTAGGGAAGAACAGCACAAAATGTATTATTAATGCTTAAACAAAAAAGTCTGCAATAGTTCTCCTCTTGTTACAGAACTGATGGGAAATTACATTAAACTGAAGCTTTTTCTGATGTAGCACTTTTAAGAGGGATGTAAGTAAAATATATACACCAATATATCACAATATCTTTTAGCCCAATACTGTTTTGAAATTTTATAGCCCAACATTTATATGAATATTTAAAAGAAAATCGTGGTACTTGTTTTGTATTGTAGTTCAGACTCCAGCCACTAGATGGCAGCATATATAAGACATTTGATTCTCTGATAAAGTAAAGCAAGGATGATGTATTTTTGTCATAGTATGGATGAAGCCATCTGACATCAGACTTTTGATGATCAAAAGAATCTTTGGATCACTTTGGATTGCAAGTCATCTTAACCAAATTTTAGCTCAGCCTACTCACAGATGTAGAGGCCTTGAAGAGACAAGACCTGAGGCCTTCTGACCAACAGTGACTCCATGATGACGTGCAGCCATGTCAATTATGTTCCCATAGGCTTTTAGTAGGAACCAGCATGACACTTATTCTTATCTTACTCTTGTATTCCTCCTTCAGTCTTGATCAGAGTGAATTTTAATGCTTTTGCTAGTTATTTTGTTTGCCTATTTGGTTTTGAACTTAACTAAAAAAGTTAAAAACACACTTTGATTAAATGAAAAGGAATGCTGGTAAGACACAAGGAAAAAAGGCAAAGATTTTTGTGGTGATTGGAATTTAGAAATTTTTCAAGGGTCTATGGTAACAGAGCGAGATAAGGCAGTTTTCCACATTTGACAATAATTCAGCTGTAAAAATGCCTTGGCAGAAGCTATGAACATTGAACTACACTTCAGGGATAGCTGAGCTGTATCGTGCTTAATACTAATCTTAAAAAATCTGATATAAAATCATTGGAGCTGCCCACCTACTACATTATTTGAGTGGCCTGATATGAATGTGATTGACAAAAAAACTGTCCAATCACCTACCAAACATGCTTTTGAAACAGTCATCTGGTGTATAATGTTATAAAAGTATGTCAAAATCCAAAAACTGAGGATTTTAAGGTAAGACATTTAACACTGTGCTTTTGAGATATACACTGCCTGGCTAAAAAAAGTCACCACCTGGATTTAACTTAACAAATAGATATGAGCCTCCTATTGGTAAATGACTGCATTGGCACTTATCTTTTAGCTGGCAACAAATTATTTAACTCCAGCTGATACAATGAATTACTTCTCATTTCTTAAACAACCATGTCAAAGACACATCCTGTGGTCGAGGAAAAGATGTTAAGTCTGTTAAGAAGGGTCAAATCATTGGCATCAAGCAGAGAAAACACCTAAGAAGATTACAGAAACTACTAAAACTGGGTTAAGAACTGTCCAACACATTATTAAAAACTGGAAGGACAGTGGGGGACGATCATCTCAAGGAAGAAATGTGCTCAGAAAAAAACCCTGAATGATTATGATCAGCAATCACTTAACCTTTTGGCCAAATCAAATTGAAGAAAAGCAACAGTAGGACTCAGGAGTATGTTAATTGGTGAAAGAGCATTTCCACACTCACAATGTGAAGAGAACTCAAGGGATTTAGACTCAACAGCTGTGTAGCCTTAAGAAACCCACTAATATGTAAAAAAGGATTCAGTTTGCTGTGGAGCATACAGATTGGACTCTCAAGGACTGGAAGAAGGTCATTTGGTCTGATGAGTCCAGATTTACCCTGTTCTAGAGTGATGGGCACATCAGGGTAAGAAGAGAAGCAGGTGAAGTGATGCACCCATCATGCCTAGTGCCTACTGTAGAAGCCTGTTGGGGCAGTGCTATGATCTGGGGTTGCTGCAGTTTGTCAGGTCGAGGCTCAGCAACATTATGGCCCAAAGAATGAGCTCAGTTGACTACCTAAATATAGACCAATCCTGAGAAACACCGGAAGTTGTCGAGCCGCCATTACTGCGGTGGTAAGTCGGGCAGCTGGCATACATATGACGGAGAGTGATCAGGAGAGTGGACTGAACAAAAATCGATATTTTTTTTTATTGCCGTAAAAACATGCCAGGACAATCTGGGAGAATGTGCGCTGCTTTAGGCTGCCACAACAGCAGTGACTAACATCATCAATCAAACTATTCATCTTGCTCTCACAGCCAGCCAGGACTGTACTTTACTGTACTACAGCACTACTGTACTTTTGATAGTAGTGACGTCGTCCACCACAAGATGGTCGCGCCCACAAACCCAATGCATATGTAAATTAATTGTAATTTTCAATTACATACTATATTGTTCTTGCATTATTTTATATTCATTATTTGTATTTTATACAACCAGCTCTCTTTGTGTAGCTATCATGTAACGATACTCCCTCCTGTTCAGTGCCATCACGTAAGCAGCACATGGCTAATTGAATATGCATGAGTAGGAACTGGTTAGCTTAAGGCTATCTGGGCTAACAGCAGTGAGGACGTAAAGCCGATAGAGTAATAAACAGCAAAATGACAGCACTAAACTAACAAACGGAGGACAACACTTAATTGTAGCTGAACCAGACGGCCCATTTCTCATGGTTGGATGTTAAAGTTTAAGGGTAACAAAGATCAAAATCGTAAGTCGGTGAGTAACATAGTTCATGTAAAATGTAGACGTTATTTTTTAAATATATATTGGACATGAGTAAATTTTTTTAGCTGTGAAATATACCAAAAGTTTAGCCCTGAGTTTACAGTACTCTGATGGTTCTGTTACGTTTTGATAACAAACGTCCATGCCACTGTCTCAGACAGCAGGTGGTAGCAGACGCGCTGTTCCACCACTGCAGTAATGGCAGCCACTGATAATGGCGGCGCCCACAGATCAGCCGTAGGATTGGTCTATACTGAATGACCAGGTCATTCCATCAATTAATTTTTTCTTCACTAGTAGCACAGGCATATTCCAAGATAACAATGCGAGGATTCATGGGGCTCAAATTGTGCAAGAATAGTTCAGGGAGCAGGAGACATCATTTTCATACAAGGATTGCCCCCCACAGAGTCCAGACCTTAATCCCATTGAGAATATTTGGGATGTGCTGGAGAAGCTTTGCACAGGGGTCAGATTCTCCCATCATCAACACAAGATCTTGGTGAAAAATTAATGCAATACTGGATGGAGATAAATCTTACGACATTGCAGAAGCTTATCAAAACAATGCCACAGCGAATGCATGCTGCAATCAAAGCTAAAGGCGGTCAAATGAAATGTTAGAGTGTGTGCCCTTTATTTTGAGATGGCAACTTTTTTTTGGCCAGGCAGTATATGATACCAGTCCAAACTCAATGAAAAGAGCTGGGAGCAGCTCTCAAGCTCTTCAATATCATTTTACATTTGCATCGTAAAAAGACAAACAAACTATCTTTTATATTCTTAACTACAGATGATGGCCTGACCACAGTGAAAGAAGGGTTATTTTACTCTTGAGCATGAGCATGAGCTAATAAGCAGCTGTGAAAGTGTTCCTTGTGACACTCTCCTTTAATCCTCGTGGGGATATTGTTCTTGCTAAGCCCTGTGAACAAACTGAACTGAAAACTAATGTAAGGCAAGCAATCAAATACTCACCGATGTACACGACGTCTATATCCACAGGGTCGGAGAACGTGCTGCCCAGTGCATTCGTGGCCACCACAGTGATGTTGTAGTTCACCCAGATGAACGTGTCATTCTTGTTGAAGAAGCAGGAGTTCTCTCCAGCTGTGTGGTAGTCCGGACACTCGTATACGGTCTCAGAGCTATGAGAGAAGAAGAGGACATCATGTTATCATCTGTACTGTACAATCTTGATGCATACATAGTGAACAACATGTGTCCTTCATGCCTCAGTTCATAAAATGCTGTGTGTACCCTATGTGTATGTCTCTGTGGGATATTACATCAGAGACATTAACAGAGGGAGATGGCAACATAAGTGCTATTTTGTCTATCGTCTGTTCCGACAATCTCTGCTTGCTCCATGTGATCTAGTTATTATGTTTTATTGTTCTTGTCTTGTCAGTTCCCAAACTACCATCCCTCATATCAAACATGATCATGTGTCCTGCTGTGACCTAGATTGCCCTATTTTTATGCTCAATGTCCCACTGCCCACAATTCTAAAAACAAATAAACACAACACAAGCCAACACTTCCCATTCAGGTTTTAACCAACTAACACACCAAATAATGCACCTTGCCTGCACACTGATTTGTCTAAATGTTGATAATTTTTTCCAAGACTACTGCTGTTTCAGCCAATTTAGAAACATCTCTAATGTGTCGCAAGTTCAACACTAATTTGTCTGTACTTATCTACATCAGCATGTGGCTTTTACTAAGCCAGGCAGGCTTATCAAACTGACTGGACCTGCTATGTTCTGCCAGGTAGGCTTACATGCAATGCTGTGCAGCCTCCTTTGTAATGTATAGGGAAAAGAATAAACAGCACAAGCCAAACAGTGTGTGTCAAGTTGTAGCCATGCATGTTAGAGATGCCAACAAACATATATATAAGCCATATGAAAACTGAAAACAAACAAGTATAGGCTGAAGTATAAAGGTTGAAAGAAAAAAAACTAAGTGGTAAAGATGTAAACTTGTATGAATTAAAAAATTAAATGACAAAAATGCATTTAATACATTAAGAATAATGTTTATCATCTGAGTGATTTAATAAGTTTGGTAGTTAGAATGTTACAATGTCATTTAGCACATGCTTTTGTCCAAAACAACATATATCAACACAAGCAAAAAACCAAACCACAAGGAACAACGTTAGTAAGAGAAACAAACTGCTTCAACATTTTGGACACAAGTCCTGCCATGCAGTGCTAAAGGCAGTGCCAATGTTTTCTTTCTTTAAACCAAGCGATTGACAGAAAACCTGATCATCATCAGCATCATTGTCAAGCATTCAAGTAACTGGCATTTACATCATTTTAAGAAACATACTTTGTATTATATTGTTCACAAAAGACTGAGACTTAAGCCTTCTAGCTCGTTTTTTTCAGAGGAGAGTCAGACTAAGTGCCAAAGTGTTCTCTAAACAGTTGAATCTTCAACTTTCTATTTAGAGAATATAGGACTCTGTTGATCAAATTTAGAAGGGTAAATCATTCCACCACTTGGAAACAGAGGAGTATAGGCTGTAGTTTTGAGCCATATTGTGATGGGAGCACCAGGCGTCATTCACTGGCAGAGTGTAGCGGGCGAGGGGGAGTGTAGACCTGGATGAGGGATTCCAGGTAAACAGGAGCTGTTCTCGTTCCTGTCTGTAAGCCAGAAGTAGAGCTTTGAATTTGATTTGAGCTGCCACTGGAAGCCAATGAAGAGAGATTAACAGTGGAGTGACACGTGCTGTTCTGGGCTGGTTAACCAGACATGCTGCTGCATTCTGGATCATCCGCAGAGGTTTAAATGTGCATGCAGGGAGGCCTGCTAGTAGGGATTTGCAGTGGTTGATGCATGAAATTATCAGAGCCTGTACCAGAAGCTTTGTTGCCTGTTCTGTCAGGCAGGGTCTGATCCTCCTGATGTTATAGAGGGCATCAATCCTGACTGGCTGGAAGGACATAAGCTCAGTCTTGGACAGATTTAGATGAAGGTGGCATCGCTTCATCCATGTGGAGATATAAGCAAGGCACAATGAAATCCAAGCAGAGACAGTTGTGTCTTTGGGTGGGATAATTGCAGAGTGAGGCGGTGTGTAATGAAAAGAGCATGGGATCAAGCACAGAACCCTGAGGTACCCCTGTCGATAAGCCATATGAATTGGACAGGCCTCCTCACCATGATACCCTGAATGATCTTCCTGTGAAGTAGGACTTAGACCACAACAGGAGAGATTCTGAGGTGGGGGTAATGAATTGAGAAGCAAAGTCAATCAACTTTATTATCTAAAATTAATTATTTAGCCATTTGCAGGATTGTACCACTCCCACACACATGCTTGTTAATATGTTTTTATGTGCATAGTGTTTTTAACTGTTTAAATAAATACATAATAAAATAACAAAGTATTCCTCATTTATTATTTCCAGCATGACTTTTTGATTTATAATTTACAGATAGATAACACAAATGCAAAATTAACTATATGATGATAAAACCTGGTGTGTTAACGTTGAAATATCAGGTGTTAAATTGCAAGTGAATGAAACTCTGGCAAAAAAAAAGTCAGTTAATCAAAAGTTGTTGTTTTTTTGGTCAAAAACTGAGTGTATTAAAAAATAAGGACAAACTTGTCACTTTCATCACCACTTTTGCAACATTGCTTGTTCAGAAAATGAAACCCTGCCTTTGACCACAGGTACAGCCAGTGCTCCATAAATCTGCACTCTTTATCCTCTTATAGCTGTCCCTTGGCATTCTACGAAGACCAGGTTGTCTACTCTATGAAAATGTGTTGATCTTGACCTCGTACTAGTAAATACATGCATTTGCCCCTGTAACTGTTTTAAAATATGAGCCTGAAATCGTTCTGTGTTGGTTATTTACATGTGCCTACCCGCAGGAAGTTCTTCCTGTCATGTAGGCAGGGGAACTTGAGAGGCATGGTTTAAAAAAGAGGCTGTGAAAGTCTACAATAGCAGACACATGTGAAGACTAATCATAACTCACATATAACATACACAGTTTGCTTTTATTTCTCATTTTTATGTGATGACACACCTTTAAAATGCACATATGGCAAGTAGGAAATTCTGTTTTTCTGTTTAAAGAGCAATTTGCAGGTTAAATGAATTATTAATCACTTTTTGTAATCAATACAAGCTCTTGTCTGTTAACGTCTCATATGTCAGGTAATTCTACTTTTTAATTCAATCCATCCATCATCTATACAGTTTATCTTTTCTTCTTTTCCTTTATTTGTGCTTGTATAAAAATGCCATTAAACTCACTTTTCTTTACGATAGTACAGAGCATGGGTGGTCGGCAGCCCTCCATCCGAGCCCGGCTCCCACCAACAGGTAAAGGTCTCTTTTTCTGGAGAACGACATCTGGTAAGTGTGGGCTTCCCTGGTGGGCTGTAGCCTGAAGACACAAAGATAATAGTAAAACAATATATCAAATGAATACAATAGACACTTTGATACGTAATGACAGATTAAAAGGTACAAAAATTGGGAATACACTGCAATATATCTCAGAAAATATCAGACAAACAGCATATACACCTGTAACCCAATTGTTTCTAGACTCTTTAGGTGTTTGATATCATGGATGAAACATTAATCAAAACTAAGGCTATCAGCATTACTCACGAAAAGATTTCAGAAAAAAGTTATTGCATTTTTTTTAAAACGGCTTTAATCACTAACTATTTCTTTCACTCAAAGAGCACCATATGGTGTTTTTCCAGTTCTGATCTTTTGATAATTTGATCAGCTTAACTGTAATATATTTGGTTTGGGTACCACAAGCTTTATTAACCAGTACAGCTTACTTGAATAGAATACCTCCTCAACAGAGTGGTGCAGGGATGAGTAAAAAAACAGGAAGTGAATTAGCATTTAGCACTTTCCAGTTCCCAAGGCTGAAAGAATATAGGATCACAGAATACCCATCCATCCATTATGTACAGTATACTGCTTATCTCTTGTGAGGTCATGGGGGCTGGAGCCTATCCCAGCTGACAGAGGGTGGGAGGCAGGGTTCACCCTGGACTGGTCACCAGCCAGTCACTGGGCCACATAGAGAGACAGACAACCATTCACACTCACACCTATACATAGGTAGGGATAGGAATCGAAACCCATTGCTAACAACTCCCTTAAGGATTCAAACTCTAAAGTGCTTTTTGTTTCATAATTCTGAGACGTCACAGTTTCATTAGAAGCTAGCAGCATTGAAAACAGAAAAATAAAAAACTACGGACAAGGGAAAAATCTGGAGCTTAATTTTGGGCAAAAAGAAGCCTAAGCAACTTTAAGTGGAAACACTATCCACTGCAGAAGCAACATCAGGAGTGTCATGTGTTTGACATTGTTGCTCTTGAAAACCCATGTAGGTCAACTTATGAAGAACCAGATCAAAAGCAGAATCATTCATGGCATTGGTATCAGTAAAATCTTATCAATTCCTATACCAACACCTAAGGGCATTTTAGGTCATCAGTTAATCTATAGAGCATGCTTTTGGTCTGTTGAATGAAACTGGAGTGCCAGAGAGAACACATGCATGCAATTACCTTCTTGGATAAATACCTGAAATAAAGTTGTGAAGACCATATTCACATGTCAATTTAATGTTTGATTGGAAAAAAGAAAATGCATGACATTCCCCTGCTTCGAATTTTTTAAGCATTAGTGTCATTAAAAGGACAGCTGCTGATGAACTATAAAAATGAACTACTTCATGGACTAACGATGTCGAATGTAACAAATATACATATATATTGGCAAGCAATACTCAGAGATTTATCACAGTCTATATATGTTGTTAAAGTTTTAATGTCCAAAGATTTTAAACATTGTTTGAAAGATTTTCCCTTGTTAACACTTACGTAGTCCATCTGCGTGCAATGTGAAGACAAGCAGCAACAGAAGCAGGGCGGTCTTCATCATGGCACCACAGTGCAAGGCAGGCTGGTGGACATAAGCAAACATAAACATAGAAAGAAAAGAGTCAGCAAACTATCTGATACGTGCTTTGGTCAAACTGGACGACGTTTGATGCAGTCCGCCATAACAGGCCTTGTATTGAGTCACAACACGCTGCCTGTTTTGGTTTATATTTCGTAACATAACATCTATGAAAAAAAAGAACAGAAAAAGAAGAGAAATCTAATCATTGCATTTAGCTCATCCATATCCAAACATGAATAAGCAGCAAAACGTCACAAATCTGACGAAGAAACAATAAATGTAATGAACAGAAATAAAAACGTCCTCCAAGGAGATTGCATGCTGTTTGACTGAGGATTAAAAACATCATCTCTGTTTGTGTCTACCTCTACCAGCTGGCACATGCAGCGTAACTGATTGCATAACCTGCGTTTAGGCTTTTGCATCTGCAGCAGATACGCACTCAGCAGGAGGCTCACTGAAGGCAAGACTCACGTTCACATGAGTAAAAGAGCTGCAATATCCAAGCCATGTGCAGATGTTTGGATTAATAGTCTTCATCTCTGAGTCCACATGGAGCTCATGTTAGTAGCAGAGGAGATAATGTGGAGTAGATGTTACATCACTGAAGATGAACAGCGAGCAGATAGCAATCACCCTCTGCTCTGTCTCTGATTATCGCCTTGTCTTCTCTTAACAGATGAGGAGTTAATGCTGCATTTGACACATGGATTACACTGAGCTCTTGTGTTGTATTAGTCCCTAAAAAACAGAGGGGGAAATTTGCTCATGTCACTCTTTCTTCAGCACTGCAAAAAAATCCTGCATAATAAAAGCTGAACAAAATGGCAGCTTACACAAGGACATACAGAATGAAATGCATAAATATGAATTATGAGTCAGTAACATTATTCAAATTTAAGCCAACAAAAATGCAGCACGTTCCAAAAATAGCTTATGGGAAATCTTTTTTAACTGCCCAAAAGCTGCAAAATGAAAACAAAAATAATACAAAAAGAACTGTAAACATACGTCATTAGAGGTTTTGATAGTATGTGCTGCCCTGTGATCACTCGGTCTCTTTTGTTTGTTGTTTTTCTATAATGACAACTTGTGGTGCAGCTGGATCCCCCAGTTCATGGTACTTCATCTTGCAAATCCATTTTCTATGTCAAAACAATTGAGCTCAGTCTGCAGACACAATAACAAGTTGCTGGATGGATATTCTTAGATTTCTTTGACTTCTTTCACTCCGCAAAGCTTGTTAATCTGTTAAAAATGTCCGACGGGGAAGCACGCCCCTATTAACAAGACTGAAATATTTTACTTTACTATTTTACTTTCAACACAGACAGTGTTACAGGATTGATATCATACTTTATTCCATTTGCTCTCTGAAAGGTATGTTCCTTTTTGGTATATATGGTTTAAGGGTTTCCTCTCTTAGGTTACACCTATATGAACAATAGGCAGTCACAGTGCACTGCCATTGTAGGAGAGATGTGCCCAAGGTGAGTCACAGACCAAAGCAGTGTGTATAATAACTATGTGTACACATAAATTTCTCCTCTTGTAGATTTCTAATGTTATAAGAGCGTATGTAGAGGTTTATGAGATATATCATGCATGGTTAACCATGGTTTTGATTTACTAAACTGTCTATATAATAACTTTATGCACTAATTAACAAGGTAATTAGCATCTGTGCTAACTCTGTGTTGTCTTGTAGTGTGCCTTAGTATACATGATCCAAGTGTCTGACCAGTATTAATCTGTTTTTTGTACAGGTACATAAACATAGTTCTTGTATTATTATATGTGTGCTTAAAACACTTGCCTCTGTATCAGAACTCTCTCTAAGGCTGCTTCCATGTCATCAGTTATCAGGCGGCAGAGACTATGATCAGGACTGAAGCTGAGTCAAGGTCACAGGCTTATGCATACACATCCACTATGGCACACATACAGACATTCTCTTCCAACTCAACGCTTTCTTTGCCCTCATGTGCTCGTCTCCATGTCTGTTGTAATATGTTTCTCATGTGATGAGGTGTCTTTTCCAATCCCACACTGACAGGTGCCTAGTTTGGAATTGTTGTTTTTCCCTCTTCTTTCCTCCTGTCTCCTTTTCTGCAACCCCTGGACGACTTGACTCTGGCATGACTGGTTGCCGCTGCTCTCCGGTACTTTTGTTGTTACAAAATTGTACAGCATCCTTGGGTGTCATGAAAGGCACTTTAAAAATAAAAAAAAATATTATTTTTATGAGAGATCTGCCTGAGTGTGCTTCGGTATGCCGACATAAGCCAAGTGTATGATAAGTATCCGTCTGTGTCGTACAGAAAATAAATGGCAGCTTACAGACAGAGCAGCCTCCCGCTTCTTATACACACGATACAAAGTCAATAGGATTTTCGAAATGCAACTGCACCCAATTAGAGAGGAGGAACTGACATGACAGAAAATGTCTCTAAGCATACTTAAGTCTCTGAGTGAAACATAAACTGGAGTAAGTACTGTACAGTCAGTGTGAACAGGGAGCTAAGAACAACAAAGCAATTAAGTTTCACCTCACTCTTTTTCATGAAGTTATTCATCATCACGTACCACTAAAATTTAACAACAGAAGAATGTTGTAAAATGTTTTTTCTATTGTAAGCTTAGTTGGAGATGAAATCTGCTACAGTGAAATCAAAGCTTGTGTAGGTAGAGTCCAAACAACATCTTTTGTGTAATGTCTGTTTTTTTGTGACAATTTCTGCCTGCATATAAATCACAAGTTGATCATTTCACGCAAACATGGTATACACTGCTACAGCATAACTTCTGGTATGCTCATTGATTCATTGTCATGTTGTTTCCCATGTTAATTAAAGATATTAAATCATTATTTCTTGGGCAGAACATTCATTCAAAGCTGGCACTAACCCTTGATACCACAGGAACTTAAAGCAGGTGACTGTTTGCTACTCTTGTTGGTGCTGCCTTCATTTTAGTAACATCACTGTGATCTGATAATTGGCATTAAGGTCACAGCACTGGATTAGCCTCCTGCTGCATATAGCCGTCTTACGTAACCAGTAGCCCAAACTGAATAAGCTGCTAAGCTGGGAAAGTGCTATCCAAAACTGTAGACTCACAGATCCCTCACAGACAGTCGTCAAAACACTACTTTTAAAAAACAGCAGGAAGATTTTCAGCCTGAATGAGTCAAATGCACCAGCTTTAGCAGCTTGGTAAATTGTGCAGTCTACACATTTAAACATATAGTAATAAGAGAAAATAGATGCACAGGTTCAGCATGGTCCCATTTTAGTCTGGCTTTTAGCTGATTACATTTATAATTATTATTCTATCTTTTTTATTCATTTATTTTTAACCTCTTTTTGTTTAATTTCTCAATTTCAGCTCAGCATTATTTTTTGGAATTTTATTCTCTGTTAAATTTGGTAGATATCATTAGGTGTTTGGTGTCTGGCTCTCTCATTTTCCCATATTAGTATTTAAAATAGTATTTTATTTAAATATTTTCCTGGAGTACTTTTTCAATGTAATTTCTTATCATGCTCTTTCATTCTTATTTCAGTCCTAGCTCCTGTGTTTCCTCATTTTAAATTCAAGATAAGGTTTCCTCTGTCCTCTATTTCTGTTTGTGTGTGTAAGTAAGTGTATGTGCTTTTTGTGGACTGTGAAGATGTGTGTGTGTGGGGGTGGGGGGGTAATTTTCATTGCATTCAGTCATTTACTTTTTTAAATCTTTTTATATTTCTTTGTTTGATATGTAAAGCACTTTGTGCCAGAAGCTCTTACATGAAAAGTGCTGCGCAAATGTAGTTTGATTGATTGATTGATTTGAACCACATGGCCAACATTAAAGATATACGCATGTACATAAAAAGAGTCTGGAAGAAAAGAAAAAAAGAATGTGCCACAAAATTACAGCAAATTTGAATAATCATGTAACATAACACTAGGACCCAAATTCAGACCACTGAATATGAATCACTTCAGGCCTGTGTTCCTCCTGTGGCCTCTGGAATACAAATTATGGTGAGCATGACAAATGAAATTAAAAGAACTGGAGAGAGACAGCGCTCGAGGACGCCCTGTCCAGCAAAGGTGATTATTGAGACATATTCACAGTAACAGCTTTGACATCAGCTCCAAAAGTCCTTTTCAGGGAGCCTAGTATACAGTACACAGATCAGACATAACATTCTGAACACTGAGAAGTAAAGAACACTGCTCAATTCAAAGCAGAAAAAATGGCTAAGTGTAAGGATCAGAGCACGTTTGACAAGGATCAAATTGTGATGGCTGGACAAACTGGTCGGAGCATCTCCAAAGCTGCAGCTTTTGTGTGGTGCTCCCAGTCTGCAGTGGTTCCTATCTACAGTACCTAAAGTGGTCCAAGGAAGGAACAGGGATGAACTGACGACAGGCTCTTCAATGCATGTAGGTGACAAAGGCTGGCCCGTGTGGTCGATCCAACAGACAAGCTACTGTTGCCCAAACAGCTAAATAATTTAATTCTGATTCTGACAGAAAAGTGTCAGAAAGGTAGGTGGTCAGACTGTTATGCCTGACTGGAGTATATATCCCAGGACTGGGCGATACAGACTAAAAATTAAACTCCAGATTTTTCTACACAGAACTTGACTTCAGTTTTTTCCTCTCAAATTACAATAAAAAAGTCTTGTCTTAATTTTCTCAGAAAATGTCACCAAGTGTACGCTGTTATTTTGTTATAAAAGGTACACTAGTTTGGACAATGGGGAGGTTTGTCTGCATTGATTCTGTAAGTTGTTCCACAAAACAACATCAAACTCTCTTGTCATTAATTATTCTAATTAAAACACAAATACAAGTCTAGCTAGTCCAACTTTGACGTTTTACTTTAGCTGCTAGTTTGGGTACAATTCTTTTCAGAAACAGAGGCCGCAGTCATCTGGTTGCTGATAGACTCTGCCCAAGTGAAGGGTAAATAGATTCAACCTTGTTCTTTTTGGATCGTAAATAAAATGAGACCTGATGCCTGTAATGTGTGCCTAGTGAGTGCATTCAGATGTTTTTTGTGTATGAGATTTATCTCTTCATCTTGTATCTGTTTGCTGGAGCTGTAAAACAAAATATCCTTCTAGGATAACAAAGTTTATCTTGACCCAGAAGCTATGAGAGCACAAACCTCTGACAAAGCTTTTCCAACATGTGGAAATTGCCCTACATCACAATGTTAACAAATCATTAAAAAAATTCCTGGATCCACATTAGAAATAGGATCATGAACAGAATCTAATCACTTTATCCTTGTGCCCTGATCAACAGGCTATGAAATGTCATCAAACCCCGTTGAGAAATTATCATTTCATTAGTGAAAAAGTCGGAAGCTGCTCTATCTTGCGACGTTAACAAAATTCCTGGATCCCTGTGGATTCAGATAACCACCAAAATGTCATCACTTCTTCCATGTGACAAGATAAGCATTCCATGAAAAAGGTATCTGTGCAAAGAATTGGGAGGTGACCAATTTAAAAACTGTTTATATAAAACATCCAACAGCTCTGAAGTCCTTGTTGTGCCATGGTTACAAAAGGACATGGAGGAGAGTTTTAACTACAGCAGATCAGGAGATGAGCAGGACAAAATCTGAATTCTTGATTTTCTTATCCTCTGACAAAAGCAAATAAAAGATAATTAACTGATTTACTCAATATACCACCTGGCCCTTAAATATCCCAGTGACTTTCTGTTCTGTGTCTTTTTGCAGAGGTCAATTTTCATTCCGATATAGAGGTGGCAAATTATGGAATAACTTTTCTTACCTGTTAAAGAAATGTTCCTCAACAAACTGTTATAAAAGACGTTTAAAGGATCATTTAATTACTGTTTTGAAATAGTTTCTCTCTTTTATGACAGTTATGTGTACAATTTTTTTTTTTTTTTTCATTTATGGTCATTTTGTCTCTGGAGTCATTGGCAATACGATCCCTTATAGAACTGGCGCACGATACAGACCACTCATGTCTTTTATTTGATCTTTTAATTTTTTCTTCTTTTTTAATTGTGCTGGTATGCATTTTGTTATTGGTTTGTCATAACATCTGAGTAACTTGTTTTTGTTAGATTGCTTTTTTTTCTCTTTTTTGCATGTTATATGTGCATATAATATTGTGTAACTTCAATATACTTTTTTTTTTTTAAGGTTTTTCGCCTCTTCCTGCACCTCATATAATTTGTAATCTTTGACTTTTGTGTATCTCATAATTGTGCAAAATAAACAGGGCTCCAGAGTGCAACCATTTTGGACGCAGATGCACCCAAAATTTGAGAGAGTGCACCTAACGTTTTTCCTTAGGCGCACTGGTGCACCAAGAAAAAATGTTAGGTGCACTCTTCAGCCACAAAAAGAGGAAACAATAAAGAAAAAAAGTCATGAAATGTTCCGACCTATATGTCGTTTTTATAAATTAGTTTGAGAATTGTTTTTTTAATTTCTTACCTTAGTTTAAGATTTGTAAATATTGACTATAATGTGTGAAGTCTTATTCTAGGTTTAGATTTATTGAAGACCATCCAGTTAAATGTTGTTGGTTGTTAAAATCTGGATATTTATTTCATTTTTCAGTTTAGTATAGCGCCTTAAACATTAGCCCTTTTAATTTTGAAATATTTTATTTAACTTCAGATGTTTGAGTTTGAAATTGTAAATTTCAGTTCAGTAGCACTTTAAGCACTTTTATTTAGAAATGTTTTATTTTGTTTCATGATTTAGTTGAAATTGTAAATTTCATTCAGTGAAGCACTTTAAACACTTTTCTTTTAATATATAATTTTGCTTCAAATAAAGACAAGTATTTCTTTACATCTTATTCTTGTTTAAAAATCATTTACATTATATAAAAGTTACAGAGAGTGATAAAATGGTGACATTATGGCATTAAAGTTGACACTATGAAAAATTTAGGTGCACCTAATTTTTGTGCTGGTGCATCTTAAAAAAAATTAGGTGCACCGTTGCAACCAATGCAAAAAGTTAGTCTGAAGCCTTGATAAATACAATAAAACAAAATAAAAATAAATTTTGACCTCCATTTTACTGCACAATTACCAGAATAAGCTCATGATTAACAAACACAATTAAAAAGCTCTTCAACGCTGAAAAGCAAAGACAACACTTCAAATTGTTCCAAGCACTAACTTTGCATACAGTATCAGAAATTTACACAGTCTTTGGAGGTTGTAGGATTATTCCTAGAGGTCATTATTAGAGGTACCCAAGAACTGTTTTGCATTTGAACTGAATTATGTTTATATAACAATCCAGAATCATATGGGGAATGTCCATGAATTGATTTTTTTCACCTATTTTAAACAGAATTCCTTACATGTAAAGTAAATATTCAGTTCCTTCCTTCCACAACAAACTGTTTTCCTGCTGTAAAGACCTCTCTCTCCTTTTTTCGATTGCACACTAAACAGGGGGTAATATGCTATTCCTGGTGTTTTTCTGTGTCTTTGAACCTTTAATATCTTTATTTTTCCCTAATTTGCTTTGTTTGCTTGTTTTAAGGTTGCTGGCAGTGTGTCTACATTATTGTAACTAGCTGATACATCCATTACAATACACCAGCTGTTTATTTTGAATGTATTTTATTTCGTTTTTTGTGTCAGATCCTATTATCCAGCCTCTTATAATGTAATGTGATGTGAATCCTGAAATAGACTTTGAATTGAATCATGACCCCATCATGTGTGCAATACCGCGTGTGCCCCACATGCAAACAAAGGCAGACGTGCTCACTCACAGCGCTCCTGTCTCATTCTGAGTCTGCTCCCTCTCCCTAATATTACACCCTTCTTAATATATGATGGAGGTTAACTGGTTTTCCCATTCTGCCTCCAGGACATTCACAGATGAAATGAAATGTCACAGAGAGGTAAATATTACACTTTGAAACAGCATGAACATGTTATAGTATCAGAGTTTGACTTTTGTTCCAGCTCTGACTGGAATGGATTTCCAAGAACAATGAAAAACCGGTCAGATTGTTGTGAATAAAAGCTTTCTAAGAACACTTTCCTTGTCTTATAGTGGTTAACAAGAACTGTGCAAATAAGAAAACAAGACAAGCCCTAAAGCCCTAAAGTTACACAGCAGCCAATAAAAACACATCCATCTATTTTGTACACATGGCACCATCCACTTGAAAACTTAAAAAGCACACAGTATACAGAGCTACACCCTTTGAACGGCAGATCATGTCTCCTGTTTCGTCACAGACCCACCCATTAGTAACCTGGTGCAACTTTTACGCCATGCTTTCCTGTATCAGTGTGCCTCCTCTGCTGTATTAACAGATCTACATCCTGTTCCCTTCTGTACTTTTAGAGCACAGACGCAACAGAACAGATCCTCCTGATCTGTGGGCTTATTCAAAATAGGTTAGTAAGATCAGGGAATCTTGTATTTATAGACTGATACTACAGATCACCATGGCGCCTGCATCCACTGCAGTAGCCTTCACATTGCAGACGTGTGATTTAAAGAGGGTATTAAACAAACTTTTACCTGATGTGACACTACAGAGCAGTTATCTTGACCTTGGCTGATAAATCACAGGCTATGATAAATATTCATTGTAAGGAGAACCACTTAAATTAGTTGAATTAAATGGCTGTGTAGTTCAACTCTACTCTTACTTTTACTGCAATAAATACATCACAGAACCCTGAGGTCTTCGTGTACAATAAAAAAGTTTCTAAGTAAAATAAAAACTACAAAAAGAGTCTGCCAAAAAAAGTTTTGTCACTAATTGAGGGTTTAGTTGATATATTTAGCTTTTTGTAAAACATCATATAGCAGGAGACATCGACTGCATTTTACATGGCCAGTTTTTGCTTGACAGATATTAAAGGGGCTTGATTTTGAATGGTAAAAAAACAGTAAATGGACTTAGGCTACGTTTACATGGAAACTCCTGACTTGAAGATGCAAAGATTTGTCCTTTGCGTTTTAGAATTCTTCTGCGTTCAGACGAACGCAGGAGACGAGTTAATATGTTGTAGTGTGCATGCCAGTTCAGGAGATGGCGGTGTAGGTCAGCAGAGAGGCAGCGCTGCTACAACACACGAACGAAGAAGAAAAACTTTCACAAACAACAATGGTGAGTAGACGCACAGAGACGCAAGAGTTTCTTTTCTGGACAACACATCAGTTTGGACAACAAATCTGTCTGGATAGTTTTGACTGGATAACAAACCAAGCATGGGAAGAGGCTCACACGTTACTCGGCAGACGGCCAAAGCTGTTGTTGTTCCTGGTACGCGCGCGCAGCCTTCATCTGAAAGAAAACTGCGCATGTGGTGACGTCTGCGTTTCACCGTGAAACGCTTCGATGCAGGTTTACACGGAGCTGAATGGAGAGCGGATTCAAATCTTTCCACTCTGGAGTCTGTTTTCAAAAGTTTCCATTTTCAACGAGTTTCCATGTAAACGCAAGGCCAAAACGCAATGAAAACTTATCGGATTTGACCGTTTTCGGCGCCATGTAAACACGGCCTTATACAGCACTTTTCTCGTCTTTGACAACTCAAAACAGCTCTACACTGCTGGTCACATTTGCACATCCACTCACATATGGTTGGAGTTTCTATGTTAGTTGACTATCAGTGTCAACGAACACTTTTGCACTCCTTTCATACCCATTTACACGACACTGGTGCAGCAGAGGGAGCAACTTGGGGTTAAGTGCACAAGGACATATGAACGCATGACACCAGGAGCTGGGCTAGAACCTGCAACCAACCTGACGAAGCTCACTATCAGACTGTGCCACAGGTTCAGTGTAATAATTTAAACAATTAGGTTCTTCCAGCCAACTCCCAGCCCCTCACAGTACCCCTCACCTCTTTTGGAGTATTGCTTTAATACTTTCGCACTTTTCAATTTTATACCTTAGTCTTATGTTAATTTAGGCTGCCAGTTGATGATCCCTGTTATATCGTCTGTAGTAAAAAAAAAAAAAACAGGGAGTTATTGCCAATACTCTGAGGCTACAAGGTCAGGGTCAACTTGAAATTCAAGTTTGTATTAATAGTCACCCCCTAATAGTTACATTACCAACAGGACCATCAATGCCTCTCCAAACATCCATCCATCCATTTTCTACGACACTTTTCCCTTTCAGGGTCACAGTGGGGCTGAGGTCTATCCTACCTGACATTGGACGAAGTGGGCAGCAGCCTGCACCTGTCACCAGCCATTCGCAGGGCAACATAAAGAGACATACAATCGTTCACACTCCCCCACACCTGAGGCCAATTTAGAGTCACCAGTTAACCTTACAAGCATGGTTTTGGTCAGTAGGGGGAAAGAGTGTCCAAAGAGAACACATGCATGCACAGAGAAACATGTACACTCCAAATAGACAGGCCCTGCCCAACACAGGGTTCGAACCAGCAACCTTCCTGCTGTGAGGCAGTTTCACTAGCTGTTGCTCCTCCGTGCTACAGCCTCTCTGTGCAGCAGTGGCGGCTGCTGGTCAGTCAAGGAGGGGCAGCTCATTTTTTTCCGGCCTACATCATAACTTTATTTATTTAACTGTAAATTCTACCCTCCGTTCCTTTTCAAGAAAATGATCTGTGACCCTGTCAACTCGGTGTCTTTTCCAGGGATTTTATCAGTGTTCTCTCAATGGCCAGCAGAGCTAGACTGCTTAAACGGCCTTGGCCCATTGTGTTGTGGGTGTAAGACTGGAGCCGCTTTAAACAGGAGACGCTCCTCTCCAGAAAGACTGAATGTAAAACTTAGAAGATGCTCGGGTGGAGAGTTATACTTCAAAATCGTTGATTGGCTCATTTCACTGTCAATCAAAAAGGGATTCGGCCTCAGACAGATCATCCAATCATCATGCAGAAGCCGAGCGTCCAGGCCAGCCCACTGCCTCAGACCCCCAGAGACGCTGAGCATCCGATAGGCGGGACAAAGCCCAGCGTCCGACTGTGTTAAAGCGCTGAGACGCTGCAGGGATGAATGAGAAGGAAGTCGCACCAGTTACCTGTGATAAGTAGCTGATTCTGAACAAAAGATGAAGTTATTCTAGTGCATAGTTAGTCAATGAAATGTACACACAGCAGTACATATCACCACTTTTTTTGGGTCATTTTAGGAGAAGCTGAGCTTCCCTTGCAGTCTTAGAGCAATCGCCACTGCTGTGCAGACATCACCAAATAGCTTTTTTATTAATGAGACCTTACTTAAATCTCCTGTTATTCATTTGAACAGTGGAACCACAAATGCATAGTCAGAGTTATTCTTGATCTTGCACCTGATTCAAACAGATCCATCATGCACAACTCCAATCTATAACGATTGTGTTTGGCCCCAAGGGGCATGGTCCAATCAGTGTCCTTTAAAGTAAGAAGAAGAGGGAGCTATGAGCAGGATGACAGACATCTGGACCACATTTCTTTATATCATGAAACACATGATATACACATGAAACACCCATCTGGTGGGTCACATTAAGTAATTCTACTTGAACTCTTCCAAGTGAACCATAGATGCGTTGACAATGTTCGTATTACCATCCAAGCCGTTAGATGCATTACAGTCCAATTTTATGTCACCTGCAGTATCACCTCCTAACCCTAAAGTACAATACAGACTTCACATGGATTTCTTCATTTGCCATTTGAACTTAAGACTGTAAACAAAGATTACTGCTGCTGATGCTTAAAGTGGATGACTGACCTGCAGCAGTAGGGGCAGACAAGTTGACAGAGCTGTTTTTAATCTGACAGTTATAGGTGATGTATTAAATCCAGTCTGCCACAGACAAGTATTAACCCCTGTGATACGTTTGTTGACTTAAAGCATTAAATTCAACTACCAATCATGCAGTTTGGTGAAAATAAGCCAACATCCCATTGACTGGGATACTTCTACAATATACACTTTTTGAAAATGTCATTAATCATTGAACATTTCATCCACTATACAAAGCAGAGCATATTTACCACACACTGCAATCTTTACATATAGGAATGGCTTGGTGTGAAAATATAGGTTTATTGCATTTTTTTCTTCTGGTTAACTTCTGTGTCTTCAAAAAAGTTGATTTGACCTGATTTGTACTTATGAACTCAAAGATAAAAGTAGAAATGAGTAACACATAAGCTTAAGTTATACAGGTCCAACGCCCGGACGTGTTTGACCATTTACACCATGCTGTGGGTGTCTTTTAAAAAAGAAATTGATTAAAGTTGAATAAATAAACAACATTTTTGTCTATAAGGAGGATCAGATGCTGCTCCCTTTCCCTCCCCTTTGGAAACACTTGGATCTGAGGGGGTAGAGGGGCTACAGGAGGCTAAGGTTATGAGATCTGCACTGATTCGCTGTCCAAATATTGTTTGATGGGAGGGGGCAGCAGGGGAGTCATAGTGTATACTTGTTATGAGCAGAAAAGACACATAGGTGGAGGCTGTATAGGTATGACATCACAAACCACAGGAAGTCAAAAATGGAGCGTTTTAAGGGGCATTATCTCTTAAGAGGTATACCCCATTTCTCCATGAACTCAGAGTTTAGTTAAAGGTGTCATGTTCTGCTCACCAAGCCCCTTCAAACAACATTAAACAGACATAAACTGATTTTTCAGGACATGTGACTTTTGATAAAGGTTAACTACATCATAATTTTAAAATCAGAATCAGAAACTAGCTCCGACATTCTGATCAAACTAATATTTTGCAATCAAAACTCTGAAAACAAAAACAGCATTATCATTAATTAAAAAAAACTGGATAAATATAAGATTCTATGACTTCTTCAGACCTCACATATAACGTATTACATCAGTATTACATATAAAGTCAGCATGTTCTGTCCCACACTGCCTACATTAGTCGTGATACATGACTAAAACGGGTAGGAGCTACAGTCACCTTAAAATTGTCACCCCGTATAGAGTTGATCAGCTCAGGGCTATAAATGACATCAGCCCCTGTCACCTCCTCTTAACCCACGCGGCATGTAGAGCAGGAGCAGATCATGAACGTTGAAATCTCATTACATGACTGACACCCTGCAGCATCAGCATCCTCCCACGCTGAGGGAAATTACCTGTCATAATCTGACAGCTCTTAAAAGTGGGAGTCCTTGCACTTTTCTTAACAAGGTATAGGTTTTATTTTAGGTGTGAGACAAATCAGGAGGAACAACTGACCAAAGTATCATTTTTAGCAATGTTGATGGCTATGACCTGAAGAGGCTTCAGGATGAATTTAAGTAAGACATTTTTAAAACGAAAAAAGGGGTGGGACTAGATAAGTTTGTTACTTCTTCCTACACCCTTTTGGAACTGAATCTGTTATATTCTCTCACAAAGACTAATGATAGTAGAAAAAAGCTGTAATTGCTATTAGCCTTTGCTTACCTTTTATATTGATTTTTGTTGGATTTGTATAGAGATATACATATGTACGTTTCCCATTTTAAGTTGAAAATAAACATTCATTCATTAATTCATTCAAATAATGAAACTGAGGATACATCAAAATGTTCAGGCAACTCAGGCCTATAACAACAATAATTAAACAGATTTTATCCCAGAATGTAGCTTTAAAATTACAATTACTTCACAATTTTTACTTACAATGTAATAAAGCAAAATAAACAAAACTCTCACAGCCCAAAGTAATGATAAGAAAGTACTGCTTTTAGGCCGCCCATAAGGGTAAAGCTTTTGATGGCCCAAAATCATGTAGGCACTTGTGAAGGATAGCGACAAAGTCTAGTCTGAATTAATAACATGGTTTCCGATTCTTTTCAATCTAAATGCTCACTATTTTTTATTAAAGCAAGAAAAAACTTTTATTTATTGTTGCCTTTTTCAAAATCCAACCCCCTCCTAAATTGCGTTATACTAATGTTATGTATGGGACATTTGAATTTAACATTTAGCACAATCATGTATCAAAGTTGCCCAGAAGGAAAATGTTCCCACCCTAACTTCTTCTATTTCCTTTTTTTTCAATATACTTCATTTTCAGACTTTTTATTCCTTTATTTGAGACAAGACAGTGGGTAAAACTGAACGTTGGGGAGAGAGTGTTCAATGACATGGAGTAAAGGAGCAACAGGTTACAATTAAACTGGCCAGTGGCCACTACAAGGACTCCAGCTGAATCATGGGGAGTGCAAATTAACCATCGGATCACCAGCATTTCTCCAAAACATTGGTGTTATTAAATAAAACCTCAGGAGGGCCCATTTACTTGCCCTTACAGGGGCCCAGCCAGTCTTGTGGATGGCCCTGAAACCAATTACCCGTACATCAGGATTCTGCGTTTAGAAGTATGTATTGAAAAAACAAAAATAGAAAGTAATCACATCCAAAGGCTAAAAGCCAGCTGTGAGCCATTAGAAAAACTTACTATGCTCTCCAGAACAAAAGTAATATATTTTTATTAGCATGGCAAATATTTATTGATTCTATTTGAACACTACGTTTAAGCACCTGTTAATTGCCTATAACCCTAATCATTGCACCTGATATATTACAAACAGCTGATTAAGACAAAACATTTATTGTGTAGGATGCTCAAAAATATGGCTTAAACATCTCTTAAAGGCTTAATTACTTTTCTACATATTTATTTTATGTTTTGCACTATGTGCACACACACATATGTTTGTGCACATGCTGCATGTCTGAAAATAAAAGTATAGTTTCTTTGCTTATATAATTGTTTATCTATGTATATTATTGTTATCATTGAATTAAACCACATGACTCATTCTTTAAACATACTTAAGCATTTAATTTAAACTAATTCTTGTTTTACAGCCTACATCATTGGAGATGCATAAGTAATATATTTATTGTCATTATCTGTTTTGTTCTGATTACAATGACATTGTTTTGTATCGTGCTGAATTCATTCTGTTTCATCTAGAACAAAGCAAAAATTAAGTGTTGGAGATAAAAACATTTATTCAAAACTGTAAAAAACCTCACTAGTTGCTCAATAGACCCCTAGTGTTTTATTTTTTTTGTAATTTATCATTATATTTCTTTATTTCTAATAGTAAACAAGATATGAAGTAAATTCTTACTTCCAAGAAGTTTGTATTAGGAGTATCTTTCTATTCCTGCTTTAAAAAAATATTTATTTGCTTCAGTTGGTCCACAAATGACTTAATTGACTGATTATTCATATTTTTGGATTCTAAATGCCTACAGTATATTACATAGAAATTGATGGAGTAATGGCCCTTTGTTAATTATGTGTGCAATTTTTAAAATAAATCGACATTACTTTAAATATTAACTGACGAGAAAACAAGCTTTTAAATCATGTTGAAATCAGCTGTTAAAAAACTCACTAATACTGTTTGGTGTTTACTGGCAAATGTGTGCACTAATCAGCAACATATTTGACTTTGAATTCATTTAAAGTATGTTTCGTTAGAAACTTTTTATAAATTAACCAAAAAAATTATATTGCAGAGGTTAAATGATGTGTATTTTTACATCTGCTTCAAAACTTCTTTGTTTTCTGCATTGGTCAACAAATGGCTTCATTCTATCCATATATGGGTGAAATACTTGTATATCACATGGATGTCTATTTATAATTTCACAGGAAAACAATAAAGTTACTAAATGTAAAATCGTCTCTGACTCTGAGGAACATGCTTAAGTGTTATTAAAATGTGTTATTAAAGACTTCACCAGCTAAAATTGTGGCTACAGCCTCAAATGTAGCCACAAATGTTAAATAAACTTCCCAATAACACTAGTATTTATGTCACTAACTGTACTACAGCTTTAATGAGCTTCTTACCAGCACTTCACAGGAGTTTCCAGTCTTTTCCTCGGTTCCTGCTCCGTGTCGAGTCCTTCAGCCTGATGCTGGTTGACGACAGTGATGTTGGACAAGAGCACATGCATTACCACACACATGCAGCTTATCCTCTTGAAGCTGAAGCACTCAGGCCAGTGGACGCTGCATTCATCCACTGTGACACGAGCGCTCTGATCCTGAGGGGGCGGGGCTGGGGCAAGCCACGCCCATACCATGAGCACGCACAGAGCGGGGGTTGGTGGATACACTCCAGCAGGATTATTGAGTTAAAAGTGTGACCAGTTTGCTACATGGAGCTCCCTGTTTTTATTTAGAGCTGTCTTGGTGTAGGGACAGTGTGTGGTTTTATTACCCAAGTATTTTTAATACTTTCAGGAAGTAATTCAATGCTCAGGGTCTTCTAAAACTTTTGCTACTGTGCCATTCCAGTGGCTTTATCTTGTCTTTGCAGTTTAGTCATTTTACATTTCTCCCTCCTCTTGAAAGTCAGTTCACAAGTTAGACACTTCCTCACATATATTCTTTCACCATTTTTAGCCAGTCATCTCATGAGGGTGTAGTAGACTTTAATCATTTCCCTGTGTTAGCCTTTTAACTGGCCAAAGACTTGAATAAATACATAAATCTTTATGTGCAAGTGTTGCTACAGCTTGTTTAGCTGAGTTGTAGCAGCAAGGACAACCTGTTTTTGTATCATTTTGTTCCTCACCATCTGAACGTAATGGTCCAGAGAGTGGGAGGCATCAAGCTTTACTTCACTATCAGCTGCTGCAGCTCTTTACTGTGTACTGTGTTTACTGTGTTCAAGCTGTGGCTTGCCAATCAGGGGACTCACCCATCTAAGAATTTGATTCAAGGAAATTTTGTCTTTAAAAGACACGGGACTGAACTATCACACCAAAGAGAAAGACAAGGCAGATTCAACAAAAGCTTGATAAAACATGGTCATTGAAGTGAAAGCAAATAAGTGTCCTTAAAGGGATACGACAATTCTTTTTGCTTTTTGTGTTTTGCCTGAATCCCAAGTCCTTATGCTGCGTTCACACCGCAAGCAACTCTGCTATCAAAATCGCGTCGCCCACTGATGTCCCGTCGTACGCCCATAAATACCTCATTTTGGTCACCGTTGCCGTCGGCCATAGCTCAGTGACTTCACGTCCGCTCCAGTTTCACCGCGATCATATCATATATCATATAATAGGATTTATAAGCGGACATAATTCCAGCTGTATCCCTTTCACTCACTTATCAACCACAAAACACTGCAGCTGATGGCCCTGCAGCAGCATCATCTGTGAGTTTTCCTGCAGTCCGTCGAACTAATGTCCTCACTGAGTAATATTTCCCACGCATTCATAAATTGTTCCTCTGTAATCCAGATAAAAAACTGTATGTAACGGATGCCGTCACACGTGCACACACCGCTGATTGGCTGTTGCCATACAGCCACACATGACATTGCCAGAAAAGATAAACTCTTTCTTAACTTTGACATTGCACAATGTGTGAAGTGATCGTCTTGTATGCATGCAGCAAACGTATTGCGGCTGTACATTGACTTTGCATGGAGAGTGATTGCCGAGGTAGTACAAGTAGCATCCGGTGTGTAAGCACCTTTACAAGAATAAAGACACTGTTCTTTAATAAGTAAGAAGTATGTAGTAAGTAGGTCAACAAGCACTTCCACAGTGGTTTGTGCATGCGCCCTGCGGTTTAGTTTCTTATGTTTCTTTTGGAAATCACGTAAGTGCTAATCTTGGACTAAAAAATAGATAATGTAACATAACATGGTAAGAAAACAAGTCACATCAAGCACACAGGTTAGAGTTTAAAGTGTTTAGAGTTGCTGAAGACTACATGATGACTATAGGCAGAATAAGGCTAACACTACCCATTGACTCCCAGTGTTTAAGCTAAGCTAATTAGGGTGGGCGTGCTTTGCCCATCTCTTCCTTGTTACTGCTCGCACAGTCAAAAGAATGGTGTCTATCTGCTTGTCATGGACTCAAGAGAGAGGCAAGACACACAAAAAAGGTGCGTCCCTTTAAACAAAACAGACTCTGGTGACCCTTTTTGCTCACAGTTTGCTCCAAAACTCATCTTTGAATCAGTGAATGTACCAGGGTATCTCTGGGATTTCATACCTTTCTGACCTTATTAAGGTGCATCAGCCCTCCAGAGCTATTAGGCCATGTGATCAGGTGCTCTTGGATGATCCTCCATCTTTCTGAAAAACCAAAGGAGATCGAGCTTTTGCAGTTATGGCTCCCACTTAGTGAAACACATTACTTTTCACTGTGCAGACTGCAAATAGCCTCTCCAAATGTCTATCTTTAAATCTTTGGCGGAGAATAGCTCCCTTTTATTAATTTTATTTTAGGTATGTTTCTCTCTGCATTGCCCTGTTTTTTTTTTTTTTTTCTGCTTTTATTGTTTTTTATTGTTTTTAAGTGTTTTTCTCTGGCACTTTAGTGTGCCAATGGCTGTCTTAAATGTGCTATATAAATAAAGCTGACATTGACATTGTTATTGGCATGCTCTTAAACAATCATGGTCAACTCCTCTGTGGAGAAACTTCCCTTTTTTGTGTTTGTCAGTGACTTTTAAAGGCTTGATGTGAACAAATACTGGAAAACTTGTTATGATCAGAGCATGGTGACCTGACAGCGCAATATTTGCCCTCTTTGCGGTTCCTCTTACTGGAAGCTATAAACATAGTGAGGTATCTAAGTTTTTTTTTACCATCCCTCCCCTCTTCTGCTTTGTTTTCTCACTCTCTTCATGTTTATCTAGTGACAACATTTTTCTTCCTGCGTAGTTTGACATGGAGACCTAAATCATGGGAAGAGATGTTAATTATTGAGGGCATTGTTTCCATCCTGCTGGGGCTAAATCAGGACTCAGGTGATGTACTTACTGAAGAATCATCAAAAACTGACTGTTTCCTCTTTTTGTGTCCTTAGCCCAACTTCTTTTATGCTTGTTGCTCTAAATCTTCCGGGACTCCAAATTTGCATCAGTACCAGAAAGACAAAAATAAGACAAAAAAAGACGATGGGAGAGGTAAAATTCATGAACAGTTGTGCCAAATCATAACAAAATGTGCTTCATGGGGTTTACAAAGAAAAACTTTCCTATGATTGGGTTGTTCAAGAGACATTAAGAAATATCAATGTTGGCCAACATGAACAAAATTGATTATGTTTTTAAAGTTATTCAGCTTGATGGTCGGGCAGTTTGTCAGGCAAAGCAATTGATTTCACAACATCAGATATGCCCCTATTAACAGTTTCCATGGCAAAGATTTTCAATGTGTTATTTTTGAACCATTTAAGAGAGGACAATTACTAGCTTCCAACAGCCCTGTCTCTTAGATAAAAGCATAAGATCTAGAAAATAGATCTATTCTATAGATCCCTACATACATCCCCAAATTCTTATGAAGTTGTGAGGTTGTTAAAACATAAATAAAAATAGAATATCTGCTAATCTTTTTCAACCTTCATTCAACTGAATACACAACAAAGAGAAAATGTTTTTAACAGAGTTCATTGTTTTTGCAAGGTTTCATTCATTTTAAATTTGATACCTGCAACATATAAAAAAAGCTGAGACAAGGGCAAATAAAGACTGGGAAAGTTGAGATTTGCTCAAAAAATACCCTCTTAGAAAATTCCACAGGTGAACAGGTTTAATGGTGATAAAAAAGGAGCATCCTCAACAGGCTCAGTCATTCAGAAGCCCAGATGGTGCAAAGTTCACTCCTTTGTGAATAACTAGTAGTCCAGCATTTAAAGATGCTATGAGGAGTTTCTAAGTAATTACAAAAAAGTCTCACTTTTAGATATATGCCTGATCGAAATACACACTTTAAGATGAGTTTTATAGCATCAAAATAGGTTATCTATAAATGCTATTCCTTAGCTTCGCGGTCGGGTCGGACAGAGCTGGACTGGCCTGGATACTCAACTTTGGGAACAAGACAATTAAAACTAAAGCAAATTTATATTATTCAGACACGTCTTAGAGCACCGGGCTGTAAGTCGCGATATATAGCCAGCAACAAAAATACGATACTAAGTTTTCCAAAAATTGCTTGTTGTCACACATTAAAATCTACCGCTATGTAACTAGAAAGAGATACATTACCTTGTCGCTTTGCATCCTGTAAGTTGTTGAAAAAAGAAGTTGTAAAGCACCGCAGAGTTCTGAGGAAGGTCCGAACTGCATTCAGTAGAATCACAACAAACGCACGCTTTGGCTTGGGTCACGTCTTTACGACAGTCGCTGCACGTGCTCATGAGTAGCAGAGTCTTTATGTCGCTGGAAATTGATTCTCCTCATAGCACCTTTAAAAACATGTGTCAACTTACAATTGCAATGACTTTAGGATTTTCATCACCTACTGTTCATAATATCATCAAAAGATTCAGAAAATCCAAAGAAGTTTCTGCAAGTAAACAGCAACGTCAAAAACCAATATTCAATGCCTGTGACTTTCAATCCCTAAATATAACATCATACTGTGAAGTATAGTACTGAGCGGGCTCAGGAACACTTCAGAAAACCATTGTTAGTTAACTCAGGTTGTTGCTACATCAACAAGAGCAAATCAAAAATCTACCGTGCAGGGGTGCTGGTTTAGTGGAGTGATTAGCAACCTGCTGATTTACATACTTTTGCCAGCCTGGTTCACATCCAGCCTGTGGCCAGTTTGCAGAGTGTCTTCCCCTACTCTCTCAACCCCTTTCACATGCCTATCCATGGTCATTCTCTCCTATCAATAAAGGCACAAAATGCCCAAAATAAACATTTAAAAATCTACCATGCAAAGCGAAAGGCATAAAGGGGCGTCGGTGGCGCAGTTTGATAGTGCGCTTGGTCAGTGATCTGGAGGTTGCAGGCGACACATGGCGATGTGTCCTTGAGCAAGACACTTGACCCCAAGTTGCTCCCACAGCTGCTTCAGTGGCGTGTAAATGGGCATGAAAGGGCGTAAATGTGTTAGAGATACTGATGGATAACTAACATAGAAACTCTGAAACATCAGTGAGTGAATGTGAGAGCGAATGGGTGTGAATGGGTAAGTGTGACCTGCGGTGTAAAGCAGCTTTGAGTAGTCCAACACTAGAAAAGCATTATATAAGCTCAAGTCCATTTACTATTTAGTCCATTTACCATATTGTATATCAACAATACCAACAAACACCGCTGGCTTCTCTAAGCATGAGCCTTTCAGACCGACTGATGCAACGTGGTAAAAGTGTGCTGTGGTCTGTTGAGTCAACATCTCATATTGTTTTAGGAAATCATGGATGTTATGTCCCCCAGACTAAAGAAGAAAAGGACCATCCACACTGTTATATGTGCAAAGTTCAAAAGCTAGCATCTGTGATGGTTTGGAGGTGTGTTCGTGTCCATGGCATGGGTAACTTGCACATCTGTCAAGGCACCATTATTGCTGAAAGGTGCTTACAGAATTTGGAGCGACATATGCTGCTATCCAATTGTGTCTTATTGCAGCAAGACAGTGCCAAGCCACATTCTACTCATGTTACAGTGTGACTTCATTTTAAAAGAGTGTGGTTACGAGACTGCTCTGCCTGTAGATCCACATACAATGCTCCAACAATTAGTGTCCTCACTTCCAAAATGCTTATCGAGTGCTGTTAAAAAGAAAGGTGATGTAACACAGTGGTAACATGGCCTTGTTCCAGCTTTTCAGAATGTGTCACAGGCTTCAAATTCAAGATGAGTGAATATTTCACACACAAAAATGAAGTTTATCAGTTTGAACATGAAATATCTTGTCTTTGTTGGGTTCTCAGTTGGGTGATAATAATCTAAAAGGATCTGTCAATCACTGTATTCTGTTTTGTTAATTTTTACCCAACATCCCATATTCATTGGCATTAGGGTTTGTAGATGCACATCTTATAACTGTTTAAATTATAGCTCATTGAAAATAAAAATAGAAAAAACTGACTGTATGTGAGTGATGCCCTTGCATCTACAGGGGCAGGGAAATCTCTGGCCCTCCCCTTTCAGCTCTACTTAGAAGCAATAATGTTACATAACATGGCCATCTGCTGTTCACAATCATTAAAAAGTCCCATTATGTGGCATTGTGAATGTCAGGCAACTTTTAAACAAGGACATTATGCCCTCAAAAGAAAAATTAAATTGAGTGCAGATTTATGCTCCATCTTTTAAGATCATCATCTCTGTTGGAGGTGAAAAGCTTCGGGGTCAGAGGTGCAGATGTTGATGTGATTTGGATATGACCGAGCGCATATTTGAACAGGCCTGCTGGTGACAGATGAGGACAGAGAGGCGACCTGCAGACAGAGGCTAACAGTTAAATCACTCTATCACATACAAACGGTGTCACCTAAGGTTGAGTCCATGTGACATTTGATGTCTAAGCTGCCAAACATTTGCACTCAGACACCAAGGCTGTTTAGGGACATCTAGTGGCAGGTTTTAGAGATGCTTTTCAGGACAGGAAAGCAAATGAATTATAAAAAGGTGACCCCAGCTGACCTCTGAGGCTTGATTAAATGCTAAAATAAAAGAGTGAGAAAGTGTAAAACAAGTGAATACATACAAATATATATATCATTATATTAAAACATGATCATAAATCTAATCTACATATGTATTTAGCATATTAATATAAAGATTACAAAAGTGCTGCACAGTGACTACAGAGTACAAATACAATAGGATAGATAAACAAGTAAAAACAAACAATTAGAATAAATATAAAAAAATGAATCATTTAGGTGTAAAAAATATTCAAACACACTTTAAACTTGTTAAAATGAAAGCCAATGTAAGAAAATAAAACTACATACAATAACTACTTCCATTATCCGTTCATCAGTGGATCAGTTTATTGTGTTTTTATCTTCTGCGTATCATTACTATCTTTTTTTTAATCTTTATTAATAATACTCTTAAACTTACATTTGAACCATACTAATGAAGCATATCCACATAGTACCTCAAATGTTTCTAGTTTCATTTCTTTAATCTGCTTTAATTTCATCGACCCTCTAAATTTGTATTTCGACTCTTATGGAAATTTCTCTGTTTAACCTAAATGTCTATGCTTATTTTATTTTTACCTGGGACTTTGTCTTTGTTTGTAAACTGTTGTTTTCAAAATGCTTTTATATTATTTAGGTGTACCTTGGGTAAAAATGTTCAGCACATTATTCTGTATATCATGAGGTCAATTACTGCATTATGTGCAATGTAACTGGAAGAACAGCATAGTCACAATACAGAATGCTCAGCTACAGTTTGAGAGTCTTTATATGTTTTACACTCCTAATACAAATTAACAAAGGTAATCATGATATAGTATTAAAAGCTGATATAATGTAAAATAAACAATGCTAAGTCTGAATTGAACTACCGAACAGTTCATTTGAAAATCCATGAATAACAATCATAATTAAATGTCAGCATTGAAAAAAGATTTAGGTTAAAAAAAACTTTTACATCCTGGTGTATTAACCGTTAAAGATTATATTTAATATATGAAAATGCATCTTTTTTTCCAATTTGATAGTTAAGTGTGTAAGAAAGAAGTTATAAATGCATACTAACATGATAAATTAGTGCTGTATAGTATGGTATAGTCGACATGATGAAATATCAGACTTCATCGCTGGTGTAGTCAGTTATGTAAATGTGTTTTGTGTGAGCATTTATATGTAGACTTAACTTATAATTTACCAAGGGAGAAAGAGTAATTGAAAGAAAAGAAAGAAAGAAAGGAAAAAGAACCGTTTTTTTTTTTGTTGATGATTTCTTTTTCAGTTCTGGTCTATGTCAGTAAGCACAGTGGCCTCTAGGCGGCAGTATAGGACAAGTGTTTCAAATTACATTTCCATTTTTGATTGGAATAAAGCTGTGGGTGTATCTGAAAAACTGGCAACAAACAAAGCGATTTAAGAAAGGCAAAATGCCACATGATGGCACAACTGGCTTCACAACTGGACCTAAAAAAAAGCCAATATGATATATTTTCCACTTAAACTGACAATTGATTGAGAGTTATATACACATTATCAGTTCATTTTCTTTCCTGACAAAAATGATGTTTTCAAACTCAAAGACAAAGTTACTGAACCCATCTTCTGTTGTCACATTTCAGGGTGATGCGATTGAGTTTGTTCCTTCTTATCAATGCCTCATGTTCTTCATTGATGATTTTGTCTTTTAAGCTTCATATTGAGCAACTTTTAAGGGAGTTAAAGCTGTGGCTGGGCTTCTACTTCAGAAATAAGTGTTGTCTTCCTTTTGCTGCAAAGAAGTATCCAATATCTGCTGATGTCATACCTCTGCTTGTTTATGATGATGTTATATATATGCATGCATCTTCTCAATTCTTTCAATCTTTGGAGAATGTTTTTTCATCTGACTTTCATTAAGCTTTATATCAAATTTCAAGGGTGCTCACTTATCATCATTGTGCTCTGTATGAATGAGATGACTGGCTCTTATTGAAGAATTTATAAGGAGATATTTAATCTGCTTCACTCATACTTTAGCAGTTGTATTCAGATGGAAAGTCCTGGAAGCTACTGTCTTCACTCTGTGACTTGGTTACAAGACTTATTTTCACTATCTGTCCCTAAGGTCTATCTTGATATTAGTTAGATAAGTATCACATATGTTGCTCGTGCAGACTGGAATCTCCTACAACAAGCTTTGGGTCTGAGAAATCTGGCCTCTATAAGCAGATTAAAGACATTGGAAGAAGATGTTTAAGGTTGTACATGCTTTGACTCTTGGCTTTCTAGTCTTAATGATTTTAAGAGCCCATGACTGATATGGGCCCCTAAAGATAGTACAACACTGCCAACATTTTGCATTAATGTTGGGAAAAAGGCAGAGTATACCACAAAGAGAAACAGACAACCCTTCACATTCACACAAGCCTAAGAGCATTTTGGAGTCACCGCACATGCTAGAGCAGAACATGCAAACTCAACACAGAAAGAAACTGGCAGTCAAACCAGCAACCTTATCTCTGTGAGGCACTACCTGCTGCGCCACCTTAAATAAAGACACATGCATCAAAAGGTCCAAATGTAAGGCAGTTACTCAAAGTACATCATTTAATTGGCTGTTTATTGTAAAATTTTCAGCCAAGGATTGTTTCTACACTGTTTTAACCTTGTGTCTTTCAACGGAACGACTTGGCTGTAGCAAATGAACAAATCTTCTCTCCCTCATCATTTTTTTTATTTATTTGCTTGAAATATGCTTTACTTTAGAAACAGCAGATCTGGTTTGGGATAGGCCCCCATGTGATATGTTTTCATATGTCTCCAAATTTCCAGCAGTGCATGCGTAGGACATTCATGTAAAAATAAGGTTCTTGGTCTTGATGAGGTTTTTCATGGTTCAATGAAGTTTTTATCAATAAAAATAAAAATAGATGCTTTTACGTTACCTGTTCTTAGGTATATATCTTCTATCTGTTTGACTAGTGACAGGTTGTGTGCATGCCTCACAGCGAGGAGGTTGCTGGTTTGATCTCAGAGTTGGTTAGGGTCTTTCTGAGTGGAGTTGGCATGTTCTCCTTGTGCATACATGTGCTCTCTCTAGGCTCTCCTGCTTCCTCCAACAGACCAAAAGCATGCTAACTAGATTGACTGGAGACTTAAAATTGCCCGTAGATATGAGTCTTGGTGTGAATGATTGTCTGTCTCTGTGGTGTACCGTGACTCTGGCCCAATGTCAGCAGGGACAGGCTCCAGGCCCTGCGACCCAAAAAGGGGTAGGCTAAGTGGTATGGATAGGCTAATGGTTGGATGAATGGATTTAAGTGTGAGACTAATTATTGGATTGGAATGGATATTTAACTTAAGAAATTAGCCACAACTCATGGGCCAAATTAAAGCAGGAATCACTGTACATGTGTGCAAATGTGGGGGTAGAAAAAGCACATTGGAAGTAATTTCCCACGGTGACTGCCTTTACTTTTGCGTCGACCTAAATTCGTGATGTGGATCAGTAGTTTCTAATCTGTTTGTGTATGAAAGCCTGTGATTGGCTGTCTGCTGTAGAAGACCCTCCCACATCATGAACGCGCTCAGAACTGAGTGGTAACGATTGATGAAAAACATCACCCTCAAGGCAAAACTGTGCTTATTTTTTTAGCATTTCAAATAACGAATGTATTTTTGCATTACCGCTGAATTATGTGTGTCAGTTTCCTCAGAAGACACAGCCTCTCATCCCGTTGAGAGAAGCAGAAAAAACACATACGGACGACACACCCGACGGCCACGCCCTCTGCTTCCTCTATTGGTCGAGGAGATACTTCGGGGACTGCACGACGCACATAATTGGTCGATATTTATAGCAATCACATCCATTCGGCACATGATTGGCTTAGCCTCTAGGAGGAAGTCAAGTGTCAAAACGTTTCGGGGATAAGCTCGGAGTTGACAAAAGCGACCTGTCTCAGTTGAAACATTTTGGGCACAGTTTTTCCCTGAATACTTAAGTTGTGTCCTTGGTGGATATCTCAGGAGTGGATTACTTTTATCAGCTGCGGACCTCACCCCCGTACCGAGCCGAGGATCCGGTCCCCCCGCTGCCTAGACCAGCACCGCACGACCCAGAGAGAGGAAAGTGGGACTTTATTGTTCAAGGCTAGCTAGCTAGCTTTGCCAGACAGGCTTGTTTTTGTGTGTACGGCGGGCTATATGGCTGCGACCTACGAGCCAATATACGGACTGTCTGAAGATGAGGTAAGCCTTTTTCTGATCAACGCAGGGCTAAATTAACGTTAGTCATCATTACGAGGCTCATTCATGGGGTTCAGCCTGCTAACTGTAACGTTAGCCAACAAGCTAACAAGCCCTCACCCACGGCAACATTCCTCAGTGGTGTTCAGGCAGCTGTCAGTTTCCTGCCCCCTGTGTGCGTGTCAGGACTGGACAATACACACAGACACTGAGACATGTCTGTGTTTTCATACAAAGATGCAGGGGAATGCAGCACCGTCTATACCCGCAGGTTCTTGCTTGAGGACTGAGCAACATATGTTGTGTTATTTCATTTAATGAAGTCTTCACCAAAATTATAGCAGACCCCGCACGTCGTCTTTACTGTGCAAATACACAAGAAACATTCGGATCGTATACCAATGATTGGGCAATATAGTAATTTTTGTAGTAGGATTTCTACCGATATCCGAGATGCCGTTATTTCTGAACTTATTATTACTTATAGATAGATATTTTTATTTACGTGTCTTAAACAATTAAGTGCTCAACCCTCATGGATTCACAAGACACCCATAAATACAGTTGCAGTGTTACCATATGTAAATTTACAACAATTACCAAGTTGCATGATCTTTTCTCAGCTCAATAGTAACAATACACTCTGCCTTATAATAAATTCTGCTAAAGCAAAAGCTCCTTTTCTGAAACAAAACTCAAGTTTACGTAGTCATCAAACCCAAAAAGGTCAACAAACTCTCATAAAAAATAGACCTGTAACTTTCATTGTCAGTCTATTTGTGTGAGGGTCCCATTCTAAACAAGAAAATTTCTTAAAGTACCCATGTAGTGATAACAAGGTGAAGCATCATGGGTCACTTGTGTATTTTGCGCATATATGGCCAACATCAGGGGTGACCAAGCTATGGCCTAGGGACCAACTCCAGCCCTCAGACCACTTTAACGTGGCCCGGAGCTGAGGCACACTTATTTGCTTCCCTATCTGCTTCATTTCAACTTCTGAGTCACAAGAATCAGCTTCAATTACTAACAGTCCTAAAGACAGGCACTTAATGCAGTTTACTCCTGAAGTGTGTCTGAGTGTGTGTATATCAGCCATTAGCTTACTCCCTTTTAGCAGCAGAGTCATTATCATTGACACTTATCACGCTACCAAACAGGGCAAAACACAATGTTTCCCTCACTAATAAGTCTTTCTTCCTGTTCCATTAAAAACCCACAATATTGTATTACACAATACGCAAAACTGTTTCTATTTGGTGTTATTCATTCAAAATGTAGTCCATGCAACATTCATAAGTTTTATTTTCCTTACCAGAGTGCACAGAGTGACTGAATGTAGGCTTCCTGCACAAACATACAGAGCAAATGTTCCAAACTTCTATAAATAATATAAAATATCTTTATATTGCTCTGAAAACATCAGTACAGCATTTTGCCCTGAAATATTGCATTACATGGCAGTATATGCTCTGGATGGATGTTTGCCACTTACATATTAATGTTATTCTAAATATTATGTAAAAAAAAAAAAAATAGGCAAATACACTTGGGTGACTATAAGTAGGCCTTGATGCCTTGATAGTGGCCATAAAAGTGTCTTATATTGGCTGTAACACTGACAAAAACTGCAGAAGTACTATGATGCTTAATATTGTTACTTTTAAATAAAAAACTACTTTGATAAAGGGAGCAGGTTCTTAATTATCATCAATTAATAACATTTTTTTTTTAAATGTCGTTTATGATAGTACCAAAGTTGCTTTTCTTGTTTTGTATCTATTTCCTAAACAGATGATGAACTGCTTCTCTAGAAGAGACTTGTTTCTCTGTGCAAAATACAGTTGTATTTAATAAGTAACATGTTTAGTAATATAGACGTGTTGGATATTTACAAAAAAATCTCTTTTGGTTATACTTAAAAAATTAAGTGCTAGGTAACTGGTATCACAACAACACAAATAGAAGTCCTAAACATTTAATATCAGGTGATTTAATATTATCCTGAAGCAACAGATGGACTATTTCATGCACATTCATCAGGGCAAGAACCCATAGGTGGTGTTTGGAAAGGCAGAGATGATTGGATAGTGAGATCTGTTAAAAGGGAAATCAAGGGCTTGCTGGAAGAAGTTGCCTTTTTTCTCCTAAAGCAACACTTAATACTCTCGTCGTTTTCTGGCCAAGAGCAATGTGTCAGCATGAAGCTTTGCAAGATGGATCTGCTGATGGCAGACTAGAATGTGTTCATTCAAGCTGCTTTGTAATGACAATTTGATGTTTGAAGCGATTGAAAATTGCTGACATATTGCCTCAGCTTTGCAGCTTTAATTATAATGAAAAACATTATGTTTGAGTATAAGCAACCTTGCTGTCATTTAATGTTTCAAATGCTTTTTGTGCAGTTAAAACAATTTGAGGAGTTTGCAGTTTTTTAGTCTTTCAAAACAAAAAGATGACCCAGCATTGGTTGTCCAGAAAGGACGTATATTTTAGTGGCTACTACCGACCCCTCCCAATATTGTTTAAGATTTACCAGGATTATATCAACATTTTAAATCTGGCATCTTGATGGTCAGGATGTATATTTTATTTAGTTAAAATAGATATGGTTTTGCTATGTTTTACCTAACTCTCCTGTGTGTCTTTAATTAATGATCTTAACTTTACTAAAAATCAATAACTTACACAAATTAATCAACACTTTAGTTCAACTTTGTGGCTAAATCCTCAATTTAAATCAGAATTTAACCTTATCTATAATGCTATTCTGAAGCCAAATTATGCATATGAGAAAATAATAATTTCCTTTAGCAAAGGGCTGTTTAGTAGTGTGTGAAACTCAAATCTTCTGTCAAAGCTGCTCCCATAATTTGACTTTTAAATCAGTTAAATGGCCAAATTTTATGTTTACTGCAGGTGTAGTTCCATCAAAATGTAGTAATTCATTTCTCTTGATGTTGATCCCTGCACGACAGTCACGAGTCGAACATTAGGACAGAACACAGTGACAAACACGACAATTATCCAACCAAGCAGCTGACAGATCTGCCAACTACCCATCATACATGACTAATGCAGGCAGAAATAGATAGTAAGGCCGGGTACTTTTCCCTCATCCAGATGAAGGACTATAAATACATTCTTTCATTTTTTCATTCATGGCTCTCGGTGAAAAATAGAGGCGGGACTCTGGCTGGTGGGGTTTGCCAACTGCTCTAATCAGCAGGCCAGACTGTCACTGTTGGACCAAGATGGAGGCCAGATATGTGAGGGTATTTATAAGTTCAGATTTGTGGGCATACAGTGTTGTTTGCAGTATTTCTTGTGAGATGTAGTGAGTAAGCCTTGGCAGTGTCTGGATACATTTTTGTAACAGACATTGGACTTTCATTCAAGTTCAGAGGAGGTCATGAAGTGCAGTATATTAACTTGGACGAATGGATGATGTGCAGAAAGATACTGGATATTCACAGATGATGAATGTATGGATACCTTATTATTGGTCCATAACAGGAGAACATAATGTAAAAGCAACTTTTATCAATCTACTGATCATACCAGTATTTTTTCACATAAATCAGTCACTGTTCAGGTAAATCCAATACATTTTCTTGTGTATAAAAGATTCATGTAGTGTTTTGAAGTGATATTTTGGTATTTTTAGGTTTGGATGTATCAGGTACTTGACAATAGTCAGTGAAGTGTCCGAAAAGGACCAGCAGTGCTTTGCCTTTAATGAGAGCCAGCTCGGACTACTGGTAAGGTACACAAAGGTACACTGGAGTTAAAGGGTGAGGTTATTTACCTGAAATAGCACATTGGTGGCATCAGTTCACTCAGGCTGAGGAACACATAGCCATTTGCTGTATTGTGAAATGATATCAAACACAGACGCCCTGGAGTAAAATAAAGCGCCCAGAAGTTTTTTGGGCATTTTACCAACATAGTTTCGAGGGTATCAGATACGTGAAACACTCAGTTATGCAAAATAACTATACCTGTCCAAAGAAGGAATGCATGATCCTGGGCTTTTGCCAATATCCAATATGCAGATATTTTTTTGATTCACTTAGCTGATACCAGATACCAATACTGATATTTTCAGGTCAAGAGCACAAGCTCTGCAATTAGGGCTGAACAATTATTTGCAAATTAGATTAAATCGCAATATGGCTCGTTGCAATTTTCAAATCGCAGACAGTGCAATATTTTTAACCCAAAATGTGTAGAACATTTTGGCATTGTGATGTAGTTTCTTGCAATTTCATACCTGTTTTAACCTTTTTTAACCCAGTTTTTACAACTTTACGCCTATCTTGCTCCCATTCATCTTTTTTTTGGCCACTGTCAGACCATGTTTGGAATTTTTACATGTTTTTTTTTTAATTTAATCCCAATTTTGCTGCTATAATCAATTTAATTTTAATTTTTTTGGCTTTTTTTTGCAATTTCATACATACTTTGCACCTATTAACTTTTTTCCGCTTTGTACCATTTTTTTAACCCAGTTTTTATAATTTCATACCTATTTTGCTTCTGTTGTTCACTTCTCCACTTTTTCTCAAATTTTTTATCCTTAGATTGATTTAATGTCATATTGGTTATACTATAAAACAATCTACTGCTTTTGTTTGTTTAAGAATACATAAGATGAGGAACATTAAAACAATCGCAGAGTAAATCGCAATTGCAATATTGGGGAAAAATATCGCAATTAGATTATTTTCTCAAATCGTTCAGCCCTATCAGTAATTAATAAAAATGAACTAATTTCTTTCAGTGTTACAGCATATTATCACATGAACAGTTGTAAAACAAGAAAAACAGCTTTATGTCTTCCAAAAATGAAACCCTTGATGTTTAACTGTACCCATGCAGTGGTGAGAAGCTGCATCAATTTTGAAAATTTGTATAATTTGCCAATCTTCCAACCAATATACGGCCGACATGTGTGGCCGATATATCGGCTGTAAGATCTGCAAAAATTTCAATACCAGACGATATGATACTTAACTTTTTAGGCTGATATCGGCCGATATGTGTATCAAACCAATAAGCGGTATTATCCATCCCTAGCCAGAAGTAGGGGACTTTACCAGTAGTCTGAACTTACTCACCTTAAAGGGACACTCCAACATTTTTGTTATTTTTGTGCCATGCCTCACTCAAGCAGGCAGACACCATTCTTTCGACTGTGCGTCAAGCGAAAAGGAAGGGATGGCCAAAACTTACCCACAGCCAGTTAGCTTAGCTCAAATGCTGGGAGTCAATAGTGCCAGTCTGCCTCTGCCTACAGTCATCCGATAAACTTTTCAAGAACTCTAAACGGTCCTATGTGCCTGTTGTGGTTTGTTTTTTTACTCCTTTATGGTATATTATCTATTCATATTATCTTCTTCTCCTCCTACACAGAGGCTTTGTTTTGTTGCCTACACAGAGGATTTGTTTTGTTCGGAACGAGTGGGGTAATTTGAACAGCTCTTTTAACTGAACAATGAGAACTGCTTCACAGTTGTGAGTGAGCCTTTTATTTATTACATTTTCAGGCAATTTGCATGTAATAATGGCTCATAAATGATCAAAACATCTTCAGTATGAATATATAGAAAGAGATTAAAACTCAAAATCAGACAATATAGCTATTAAAGAACTATAAGATGCTCAATTTGAAAAACTACTGAAAACACTTTTTTTTAATCTATTTTTTGGGCATTTTGTGCCTATATTGATAGGAGAGAGACAGTGGATAGGCTTGTGAAAGGGGGTGAGAGAGTAGGGGAAGACACTCTGCAAGCTGGTCACAGGCAGGATTCGAACCTGGACCGGCAGAATCATGTTACATGGGACGTGCATGGTTGCTAACCACTCCGCCAAACCAGCACCCCACTGAAAACGCTCTTCAAATAAGTATAAGCAGTGTATGAATGCGTTCAGCATTTTATGAATGAACATAATATGCAGCTGTTGTCTGCTCATAAGTCAGCATTTTATCTATATTCTTATTCATGGCCATTGTAAAAAAGTCTGACAGCAGTTGAAAGAAAGGACTTTTTTTATCCTCCTGCCCTGTACGTCATTGCTGCATGTGATGTGTTTGTGTTAAATTTGTTTTCCTGACAGACTGTCTGCCACTTTCATAGTCTGCCACTTTATCTGTTTGTCATTTTCTGAAAGAATGTATGTTTTTGACACAGTTCCACTCTCTGAAAAACAGGAGACTGTGAAATGAGGTGCATACGTTTTAATAACACACATTTTAGTGACAGACTCGAAAGGGTTTTAAGACAATTGAGGGTTTGGACACCATGAGACACTCACTTCCTGTACCTGTGAGGTCAGAGTTAAGGAAACCTACAGCCTTTGAAATGGAAGCTGTGGCCTGAGGTAACAGCTGCATTAGCCTGAACTCCCACCCTTCTTTACTACATTCTCTAACACTTGTCAAATACAAACATGTGACTGAATATGGCCTCAGGCAAGATTTAAATGTCATAATCTCTTCTCAGATGCAGTGTTTCAGTTCAGTGTATTCAGATCCCTTTACCGATTTCATGAAGCTTCCCTGTACGTTAAGAAAACTGGCATGAGAAATGGATACATTGCTAGCAAGGTGGATAACTTTGACTTGCATAAAATGTCAATGAATGAAATAATATGCCATATCTATTGGGATACATAGTGTGTTTCAATATGGATCAAAATTTATATCTTAATATTTTCAGCTGAATAGAATAGAACAGAACTTTTCTTCGGCTCACCAGCACATGAGACAGACAACACTAAAGTACTAACATTGTCATACATAAAAAACACATATTAGATAGAATAAAACAGAGATTTGATAAAAGAAAATAAAATGATTAAAAGTAGGGGTGAAACATAATCTAATAAAATACATAAAACATAGGAGTGGAGCCATTTTGGTCATTTGTGTGGGTTTGTCACTTTGTTGAATTCAAGAAATGGATATTGCTAGCAAGTAGGGTTGTCAAAAGTATCGATACTCAAAAAAGTATCGATACTAAAATGTTGTATCCGGATACGATACTCACTTTCAAAAGTATCGATACTAATCCTCCTCGGATGCCGAGCCGCCGCCCTCGCTCTCTGCCTCCTCACACACACACGAGAACAGGCACCCTTCCCTCCTGTGGCGGCTCAATAACAAAACAGCATGAGTAATGCTGCTGCAGGAGGGCCAAATCAACCAGTTTTGGTTAAAATAAAATTCAAATAAAAGGGCGAAATTACCCCCACTCCTATGCTAAACACTCACTGCAATAAGGAGGAGGGCGAAGTGGAGAATTAGCTGCAGCGCGTCAAATAAATCGGTTGTGTGGACCTATTTTGGCTTCCCATGTAAAAAAGCGAAGAACGGTGAGAAGACTGAGGACAAAACAACAACCGTGTGCAAAATATGCGGCACAGTTCGCCGTTTACTGCGGTGAGTAAAACTTCTACCAACCGAACTGTGGCGTCCGAAATAAAAGGTGGCTCCGGCAGGAATACCTGCTTTTATTTAACAGTCACTGTGGGCTGTGACCACGCCAACTACAACTTTAATTCACGAACAAAACAGTGAGTAGTAATCTCTACACCTCCTGCTATCGGCTCTCTCCCATGCTCTCTCTCCCCCCTCACAAACACACACACACTGACTCTCCCCTCTGAACTCTGACCCGCTGGCCCCTCCTATTTGGTCCCTTCACAGACCGCCAATTTATAGGAAACATTAAAATCCACATTGAGCACAAACCATAGAACTGCTCCACTATGTTTGTGTAAGTCTGCATAAAAAACAATATTTGATTTTTGCATCGACTGCTGAGTTGACAGAATTTGATCATACTTGAAGATCAGAAGTATATGCACTGTTATAGGCTAAATATTATAGTTCACAGTTCAGACATTTATAGGTCTAAACTACAGCTCTGAGGACTGCTATTTGTTTTCCTTTTCATTCAAGAATGTAGTTATCCTGATTGTTACAACAACAAAGCATTTTTTATTGAGATTTTGTTTGTACTTGCACTGTAGTCTAAATAAGGGGAAAAAATCTAAAATTTTGTTTTTTTTCAAAGAGCATTTATTTTGTTCTGATGCAGCAATATTTTTTGTATTGTATTATTATTTTTGCATTAGGAAGAAAATACAGAAAAAGAGACTTTTGCACGACTTCCTAGAGGTTATATTTGCATTTTTTGTTAATAAAAATGTTTCTTTTAAATATTGGGTTCTTTTTTTTTTTATCCTTGTGGTATCGAAAATAGTATCGAGTATCGAATATATTTCCTGAGTATCGGTATCGAGTTGAAAATTTTAGTATCGTGACAACCCTACTAGCAAGGCGTATACTGAAATGGAATGGCGATATTCCATATACATCTCAGTATTTTTTCCGGATAGATAATCTTGGAAAACTCCTCAAGTTAATGGCGCTATCGTGGGATTGTTTTGATGCTGTGGGTTACACAAGCTTGAAGTTTGGGGCAGCTTATTTTACACCGTCATCATACTTCAATTTATGGGGCTAATGTGAAACTTAAAAAAATCACATCCAAGCTTTTTCTCCATTTGTTTTGGCTTTCTTCAATTTAGCACACTGATGACTATATTGATATAAATGATACTGTCTTAACTGACATCTTGTTTGAAAATATATCTTTATTTTTCAAAGCCGTGACTTTTCCAAAGCCTTCATTTGAATGTTATTATGCCTTGACAGGGTTTCCATATGTTTTGGAGTAGCTCGACTTTGGTGAACCAACTTAACCTTGCCGTGCAGATGTATCAGCATTTTACTGAGTCTGTAATTTTTGTGGAATTAAACTGAATTGTCTAAATAGATTAAAAAGAGATTAATCCTTTGCTGTATTTATAAACCTAAACAAATCCTTAGCTTTTATGGCTGCAATGGGAATTATCTCATTCCACTGAGATGGCCAAGCCACCATGAAACACCTTAAGACCGCTGCATTGCCTGTGCACCCCTGTAATGAATAACTCAGCCTCCTGACATCACTGTGGTTTGTCTTGGTTTAAAGCCTGTGGCATTTTTTAACTATGTTCTTGATCATTTGTGAACAAAAGTTTATGAACAGTATAAAGTAATGTTAACCAAGATATCCTCACCCACATACATACGTACCTTTTGCTACTTTTTAGGCTTAGATGTAACTAGGGCTGTAAAGTCCAAGTCGACTGGTCGACTAATTGGTCGATGCGTGCTCAGTCGACCAAAATTCTGATTGGTCGACCAAATGTGTCAATTTTTTTTTTTCCCCTGTGTTCATTTCATCAGGAGAAACGTATCAAGTGAAATGGGGGTATTTTCTGAGCACCCCATCATGTCTCAGAACACCATTTTAATGTAATTATCGTTCATTTCAATATTTTTATTTAAGAACATTTCAATATTCTAGTCTAATAATGGTTTATTCGTTTTATAGCTGCATACGCACCTGCCCACTGCCCGCGCTGCAGTGGGCAGTCCGCGCTGGATTTTATGCCTCATATAAACACCCAAATGCAAAAACGACATCACAGAACGAATTGACAGTTTTATTTCTCAGGATATGAGGCCCATTGGTGTCGTGGAAGGCCAAGAAAAACATTGGAACCTGGATATTCAGTACCAGCGCGCCAGACAATTACGCAAATGCCTTCAAAGTTCCAGCAAAAAAGTGTCTGTTGTAGTGAACAACGTGGTTAATATGAAACTCTCTGTGGAAACACTAAAAGAGTCCCATGAATAAACAGGTTCTACGAATAAAAGCTTCTGAGTTAATAAAGATAACAGATGTGTACGTCTCTTCGAATGGAGTCCTATATGAAAGTGACTGCCCATTTCATTGATGAAGACTGGAAAGCAAAGAGTCTTGTGTTGAGAGAAAGAAAGGAGGAGAAGAACAAAAGTTTATGAACAGTATAAAATAATGGTTGAACAATTGCTGAGTTTTAGTCGACCAACAATTTCTTTGGTTGATTACAGCCCTAGATGTAACCATTAAGAGTAAAAATCTATTGCCAAGCTCTTATTAAACTGCAACATAACACATACACATAACACACCACGCAAGGTCAATAACCTGTTAATAATAACAGGTTATAACCTCTTGATTGAGAATTTCCTCCTAATATTATGATCTGATCATGTTGGTGGCCATGGCTCTGGGTTTGTTTTTGTATTATTGTTTATTAAAAAAATGATCAGAGATGATTGCTTTAGGGTCTCCAAACATTTTTGTAATCTTTATTAGCAGTTTGCTAGCAACCATCCTTTGAAAAGTACAACAATGCTTCAAAATCCAAAAGCAGGGCAGCATAAGATGCATTTTACGTTGAAAAATGAAACGTGAAAAAGCTTTTTTGCATGTGTTCATCACAGACCTTTTTTCAGGTGTTTATGCTGGAAGCTGATCTAAAATCTTATATGCTTTCCGCTTTGGTGACTGGAGGTGCCAAAAACTTGTTTTTGGACTAATTCTTGCACTGCTGTGTAATAGAATGGCTTAACTTTTAATTTCCAGGCTAAATATTTAAAAACTAATACCTAAACTGCATTAAAAAACATCATTCTGGGAAGGACATGGCCATATGGCTTCAGGAACACTTCAGAAAAACACTGTTAGTTAACACAGCCCATTGCTATATCTACAAGTACAAGTTAAAACTCTGCCATCATTTAGGCTACAGTGGAAAATGACCATCCAGATTGTTTTCAGCACAAAGTTCGAATGCCAGTGTCTGAAATGGCATGTGGGTGTGTTAGTGCCCATGGCATGGGTAACTTGCACATCTGCGAAGGCACCATTTACACATCCTGCTGTCTAAGTGATGTCTTTCTCAGAGATGTCCCTGCTTTTTCAGTGCAATACATCCACAGCTTTAATTCCATTGCCCTGTGATTTATTTATTGTTGTTGATGAGCATGCAACAATTGAGTACAGGAACATATGCACTATGCATTCTTGTTGTAAGATGTATTGTTGATAAAAAATCGTCACAATGGAGACAGAAAAAAGAGCAAACAAGTAGTGCTTTCATCCAAGGTGAACTTTTTTGCACAGTCAGATACAGTTCAGTGACCCTCAGAACAACTGCAGCAATAATTAATTTACTTCGGAGTCACAATAAACATGTTGTATTATGGCCTAATCTATTACCAACTCTTTTATCTGTACCTTATGTATCACACTTCATTTCAACATCAATGTCATATCATACTGTACATCACTGAAAGAGAGGAAAGCGCATTGCCACCTTTGATGATATTTTTCAGCCCTAACATGTTTTTCGATTCTTGCATTACACAGCCTTGGTTGGAAACTCAGTTTTGATAGCTTTATTGTTTCTCTGCAGTGTTTCAACAAAGCTTATGTCATGTCATCTGCCAGGTCCTAGACATGAGTCATTGAGGACTCTGAGCGGTTCAGATACAAGTTATTTCATATCTAGGTCAGGGTTATTGGCTTGAGTAAGACAGGTCAGTGCTGGCAGCAGCTAGAAAATGTCTGAAGTGACTTGTCTGCTATGATATGAAATCATTTTTGCTTGAGATTGGTTCATATTTTAATCTGTTGTCTCTTTCCTTTGCAGCATGAAACAAGAGTGCTGCGGGTTAAGGTCATTGCAGGAATTGATCTGGCGAAGAAGGACATTATTGGAGCAAGGTGAGCATCATAAAAGCACCACTAAGATCTTTTGATATCAGAGGTTTCTTTTATTCCCTTTTCAATGGTTGGAAACTGGTATGGTGGCCTAGATCAGTACTTTTTTATTATGTTATGTTCTGATGTAATAGACATATCAAGACTTTTACAGCTTTTTTATAACCCAGTGGTTAAACAACGCGCTCAAACTAAAAGTGAAGTGACCTGAGGGATATTTAGACAAGAAAGCTAAACTTACACTGAGTACATAACCTGTAGATACAGCTTTTAATTTACTTTGAAGAAGCAGGTAAAAGAGAGGAGGCTTTCAGTGTCTTTTGGGCATACGATGGGGAACAGGGCTTGCTTCTATGGTCGAAGTCCAGCAAAACCCTTAGGTTTTTTGGCCAACATACTTAAAGTCAGTCTCTTAATAAGTAAAACCTCTGGAGTAGTTCTGAAAGAAAAAACAAAAGAAAAACAAACAAAATGAAAATAGTTACGCCATGTGTGTGTAGACATTTTCTCTGTCAAGGATCTTTTATGGTCCCTGGACTTGTTCAGAAAATTGGTTTACCTTGACTGGCATTTAAAAAGGAGAAGACAGCTTGGGTCTTACAAGGGAGACAGTTTGCAAACCATCCAACAGCATAGTCTAAACACCCATTATAACGAATTCCATTTTATGAAAAACTAGAAGTGCTCCAAGATCACTATATATAGAAATATAAAGACGGATTTCAACTATCCTGTGAATTATATATGAAAATAAAAGTGGGCCCAAAACTGAACCTTGAGGTACACCCTTGTTAATTTGTAAAATGACAGAGGTTGCACCCTCTAGCTTAAAGTAAGGGTTCTACAACCACTTAACAACTTCTTGCTAAAACTCAAGAGCATTAAAGACAAAAACAGTAAATTACTCTGTTTTCAGTGTAACATCAATAAATAGTATGTTTTTTGACAGTTTTGTAACAATATTTTATAAAGAAAAAATGAATGTGGGGCCAAATCTGAACCTTGAGGTGCCCCCTTGAGAATTTGCAAGATAAACGAGGTTACACCTTCTTACTAAAGAGCAAGGGCTCTGCAACCACTTTACGGCATGGTCTAAAAACCATTAGGATGATTCATGAAGATGCATTGAAAGACTAGCTTAAGGTAAGGTTTACAGACCTTCGAAGGATCTGTAAAATGACAGCCTTTATTGTTTGCTTTCAACACTTCAAAAAATGTCACATACAGCTCTTTCTGCTTCTTCTTTTTTAAAATTGCAAGTAAAATACAGGAATTAGGGCTTTAAGACAGAATTTTTAAAATATTTTACTGTCCAAGGTTAAAGCAACTCTATAAAAATAGCAATTGTTGGGATCAATCTACTGCCCAGGCCTTTTGTTCCCCTCTTTTAATTGGCAATAACAAAAGTAATTTGGTGCATCCTGGTCTTAAGTTATGAGGCCTCATTTTGTCTGTTTTTTTAACCTTGTAGGGCAGTAATAAGCTTTTACAGCATTCCTTTTACTTACAGAAACCTTGAACTCTTTTTTTGTTATTAATGATTACCTACCTTCCTCTTCTGTTCCTCTCATGACCCTCCCATGTTACCTTTTTCAGATAAAAAATGCTGACTAATGATTATACTCACCATAAACTTTCTCACAAGCCAAAGAATCAGTTGTAAAACTTAAGCTTTTTAGTGCCATTGAAATGTCATGTTTATCAAGGGGCCTTTTTAACTCCCTGTCTGACTTTCCTTCCCGTGTGTAATGCTGCGATGAAGTGTAACCCAGTTTAGTGTTACATTTGTGACATTGCATAATACACCTCTGTGGATATGAAGTCTGTCTTTAGTTGTTTATTTTGCATGGCTAAGCTGCCGTGACTTCTGTCCTCTGAATTTTAATTACATACCCCTCTGTACCTGCACGGCGAGAACACTGTGACCTCTTGATTTTTCACAGGTGAACATCAATCCGTGCTGAATCCTTATCACTCTGTTCAAGTGCCAACTTGGAAACTGCTTTTGGACTTGCCTGTTACTAGTCTAGACCAAAATGATAATTCAGTCCAGCCAGCCATCATTTCAGCTGTTTTTCTTACCTTCAGGGAATCACAGGGTTACACTTTCCTGTTATTGTTGCAGGGCTTTTATTGGCATTGTGTGATTACACAATAAAGTAACATTATGTAACTTTCCCACATTTTAATTGTGTTTTTAAAGTGGATGCTGCTCTGAGTTATTGTCCTTATAATGCAATCCAGTTGCCGACATGCTCACTGTATCTAAAAAATTCCTTTCAAACACAATGCTCATAACATATTTTCTAGGTAGATGCACACTATTGGATTTTTGGCAATATCCGATATGCCGATATTCTTTAATTCATTATCACTGATACCAACACCGATACCTCTGGCCAAGAGCACAATTTCTGTACGTAACAAAAATGGACTTGCTTATTACAGTGTTATAGTATATTTTTGCGAGGAACAGATGTGAAAAAGGAAAACAGCTATTAAGTCTTGCTAAAATGAAACCCTTGATTTTTAAATCTACCCAAGCAGTGATTTCACTTTCAGACTTCAAACCGATCTTGTTGGCACCCCATGTATTTTTAGGGAAAGCCTGAAGAGTGATTGAACAGACTCGTACCATGGTTTTTTTTAAAGGAATTTCGAGGGTTCTAGCAAGGCTGTGCCATAAATCGCAGATTTATCAGTAATGCGATTCAAGCTTTTGCTTGTAACATCTTGAGACAATTTGGATTATCATAATAAATAAGAAACAACCATTTTAATGAGGTCTAACATTTTTTGCGGAATAATGGCCCTGCTGTTGCACCTTTTGTACCTTTTGTTGCAGTAAGATGAAGCTGAAACTGACTAAAAGCTTCCTTTGAATTTATTTTTCTCCTTAAAGGAAAAAAAAGGTTGGTTTTCAGATTCAGGAGGCAAGAACACTGCAAATTGTAGATCATAAGCACTCTGTCTTTTGTCAGGCCATCAATAGTCATATCTATATTGCAGTATGAACTGTACTATTGTATATCATGTTTTTCTCATATTTTGCAATCCTACTAAAAAGGAATGCTAGTGTCATGATAAAGTCTTTCTGAGTTGTAGAAAAAGTCTACTGTAAGGTGCAATTAATAGAAATATAAAAGTAGTTCTAAATGATTGTCAGTGCGCTGCATTTTTAGAGCATCCAGAGTTGTTGTCCTAATCACTGGAAGTTATCATATAGCCGAACATCTCGTCCAAACAGCATGCAACAAAGTCAGCTTTATCAATCTACTGGTGTCAGAGCTGCCTGGAAGCAACACTGTGTGAAGCTGCATAGTTCTTATTCCAGTCTCGTTTCCTTTGTGGAGGAGGAGGGGCGAGCAAAGGAGGAGACTGACAAGATACTTCTCTTAATTTTCCTTTGCTCTCTCAATAAGCAGAGACTGTTAGCTTGTTTGTCAAAGTAGAGATAGTGCTATAATAATATTCACTGACATGAATTTGTGGTTTCACTTGAATAGGCGCTGGAGAAAACCTTTTTTGGCCACTTCCAGCTGTTAATAGACAAGCATTTCAGCTAAGAGCATGGTAATACGAAGCACTGAAGGCCAATTTCTTCACCTGCATAGTAAGAGCACTTGATTTACTGTTTTGTATGGGGAAATTCAGGGCATGAAATTGAATATTTAATGAATGCACAGGGCGTTCAATTCTAGTTGATGCAACACTATATTCAAAACCTGTATGCTCTTAGGACTTGGTGTTAATGCTGCAGTGCACTGAGAGCATAAACTCTTATCAAGGGGTGATTTATTTCACTTTAACCTAGAGTGGAAATATTTGTGAACTTGCTACCTGAGCTAATTTTGCTGCGGGGCTGATTATCATAAAAAGAGGCCTGTTTACCTTAATTGGGCATGATGGATTATTCGACAGAGCGTAAATGTCACCTGTGCGCTAAGCACCTACTTGCTCTAGCAGGGGTGCATTTATCTCTGTGCATGTTTTGACTGATTTTTAGAGGTCAAGCTGGATCTGTGAGTGAGGTTTAAGGGCTCATATCTAGAGGGCTAACAACTGAAGAATATGGGGTTGCTGTTTTTGTGTTCAATGCTTAATTCGCCCAATTTTGCATCACTCTACATCGATTGTACCCCTTTAATATCTGTAATTATCATGAAGCTCAAGCCTCAAAGTTCAACCACGCCTATGGGCCATCCGTCTGGCATCACCCAAGCACTGACGTTGGCCCCTTCTCCGCTCAAACACTGTTCTTACTGTTTCTTATAGACATGCATTGTATCAGAGCGATGAGAAAGCCGACATTGTCAGAGAAAGAGCCCTGGCATTTTTAGCCCTGTGTGAATGCTCCGCACATGCCAGAGTGCATGTGTTAGCATCCTGATGTCCCGCTGGCAGGGCGGCTCGGCCTGGCTCGGGGAGAAATCTGAACTGTAATGAAGAAGCAGTGAATGAGGCTTGGATGTGTGGCGAGCTACCACAGGAGGAGACAGTGCTGAGTTGGCAGTCTGTCACCTCATAAGATGCTCAAACAGTGCTGGCTTGTTCTGCCCTTGTTTTCGCTCCAAATTTGTTCCTGTTGCCGTTGTACTCGGTCGTATAGGGCGACTTTGTTCTTTTGTTTTTCTGCTGTTATTTTGGATTACATAAAAACACCCTCAGGTTTTGTTTTTGTCATCAGAGGTGTAGACAGAAACTCGAGGAATAATAATTCAATGAATCCGCCATTTAGCTAGCAGACCATGCTGGCTTTCATCTCCCAGTGCTGACCCCGAGTAGCCGTCTCCCTCAGCAGGACTTTTTTGTTGACAGAAGGAAGGAGACAAGAAGGAGTCTCAGAGCAGCCTATATACAGTCGACCCATTGTTTTTGTTTAGTTGCAGCAGATCACACAACCACACAAACACACAATTAGAAGCAGCAGGGCTCCAAAAGACCTTAATTAGCAATCAAGCTCGAGCAGTTTTTTTTTTCTTTTTTTGCTTTGCAGCTCATTTTTAAGATATTTCCTTATTCCGTCTTGGCTCCTTCCTCTCAGCTTCTTCCTGTAAAATCAATGTGAGGCTGTGCTCCAGCTGGCAGGCCCAATCTAATTTTGGCCATATCCATACTGGAATTAGATTGCTTCTCATATCAGTTCTAGATGGCAAAAAAATGTCCCATGGAAACTGATTGTGGCAAATCAGATTTAAAACACATTCATAGATGGTTTAAAATGAGAATTGAATTAAATTCTCTGATGAGGCTAGCCACTGCAATCAAAATGTCATTTCCTTTCGCAGAGAATCTAACACATTACAGTGATGTCTCACCCAGAGCGCGGGTAGAAAAAGGGATTTTAACATCCTCATTGTCTTCAGGGCAAATTGAATCTCCGTGCTGGTGCTTCTTGCCGTTTTACTTCCACATGAGAAAACACGCCATCTGTTAGACTCGCTGTGTGTGTACATCGACTGACGTTATTTCAGGTCACACAGGAGCCTTATGGGACCATGGACTCTTCATATGTATGATGATTGATTTGTTAGTTGACAGATGATTGATCAGCTGTTGTCAGGATCATTCAGACAAAAGGATAAAAGGGTGTTCATTTTAAGGATAATTTCAGTTTTTTTTTTTATCCCTGGAGATACTCAGCCCCCTCCGTTTATTTTAGTTGCACTCGGCTACCTTTGGGATCAAAAATGACCTCCTGTAGTCAGTGGTTACAGAAATATCTAATAGCATGTCTCTCTGCTTAGAATTAATTTAGTTTGTTAAACAACATCATCCCATAAATAATCACCCATCCATTATTATTATACTGCTTATCTCTTCTGGGGATATCCCAGCTTATCCCAGCTGCCATGGGCGAGAGGCGAGGTACACCCTGAACTGGTGACCGGCCCATGGCAGAAAGACAGACAAACCATTCACACTTACACTCATACTTTAGAGCAAAGTAAGGTCAACAACTTACCTAATTTACATGTTTTTGGTTTGTGGGAGGAAGCCAGAGTGCTTGGAGAGAATCCACGAGGAGAACATGCTAACTTCCCACAGAACAGACAGGGGTTCAAACCAGCAAACCTCCTGCTGTGAGATGGTGTACCTGCTGCGGCACTTTGCCAGCCTGTTTATCATTTGAAAAACACAAAAGATAAATTATTTTTCATATATTAAAACCAACACCAAGTAGTTTGGTCCACCCTAATATAGTATTTGTGATGGTACATCACCTTACAACAGGTTGAATGACACCTCTGTCATGGTCTGAGGGGGTCTGTATTGCCTTCACTGGCACTATGTTATGTCAATGTGGATGATGGGAACACTTCACACTAAAAAAACTACACATTTTGACTGCTTTACGGCATACGTCACTTCATCCTTGAGACGAAAGCTAAACGTTGGGAAGAGGACATTATAAAGCAGTTATTGAATATTTGAAATGGATTCAATGAACAGAATTTAGTTCAAAGTAAATACGCACTGATTTTCCTAATTGATTTCGGGACCTCACACTCCTGCATTGTCGGTGGTGGTAATGGTCCTCTGACGTTGAATGCCACTCGCTGTTAAACAAGAAGAAGAAGAAGAAAGCTAAATGCAGAGTTGTTATCATGGTGGAAGCAGCAAAAAACCCTTAGAAAAGAAAAGTTTTATCAGAGGAGATGAAAAAAGAAAAGCGGGAGAGTAACAAGCTAAATGCCAGGACAGGGATAAACACTGGCCCGGTGTTCACTCGCTGGCATGAGCTGAAAAATGAGGAGGGATGTCTGACCTATGCTGATTTTGCACTGTTATTGTTGGAAAAGTAGGTAGATGAATGAAATGAAATGAAATGAAAAATACTTTATTTATCCCAAAGGGAAATTCAGGATATTTTATTCAAATAGAAACATGATCAGAGGTACCTTATCAGCTCACATGGTTTATTTGTTTTGTTTTTTTGTCTCTCGGGACGTCCTGTCGTCTAGCTTCTTCTCCCTCTGTATGTCAACAAATGCACGTTCATGTACGGCAGTGCAGTTACACTCAACGACCACAGAGGCCCCTAGAGAGCTGAAAGCCAGAATCTTACATAGTGTGGCTTTAATGCAAATCGGGTTTCTTCCAAGATGGTTCATCCAACTGTAACAGTTATAATAAAAGTACTGGTCTGCAGCATTTTGCTGCCTTTAGTTTTTTTTGCAATGACGGTGAGATCTTCTCTCATTTATTGTTATTTTTTTCTAAGTTGAAATATCTTAGTTGCATTTAAATTCATTCAGTGCACTGTGATAAGCACAGAAACGTGGTGCAGTGTGGTCAGACCTCTCATGTTTGGAGTTTCCCCATCCACTTGTCTCCACGGAGGTACTTGAGCACAATCTGTCCGCAGCACTTATCTACTTCCCCTCATCCATTCGTATCAGTCCCTGCAGAGCTGGCTGCTCATTTTTTTCTTTTCTAAGTACAGAGTGGAATTATAGTTAGGGAACAGCCTCATGACAGGCTTTTTTGGTGGTGCATTAACTCCACATACTGCCATATGGATTTGCTAATAAGGGATAAAGGAGGTGTTTTTTTAGCTTTGGCTCAATTAGGGCCCTTAAAAACACGAGTTATTATTTCAATCATATATACATACAATATACAAATTTTATATAATTTTCTTTCTTTGTTTGCAATGCTAGTTTAAGTTGTCGTGCATCTTGAGAAGGTCACATCATGTTTTGGTGTTATGTGTTGAATTTGTACCACACTGCATAAATCATAAATCATGGCAAGAGGTCTGACAAGGCAAGACAACTTTATTACAAAGCTAGTAAAATCTAAAATATTAGAAATGTTCATGGAGAAATATAACAAAAATAAGATTATAAATATTTTAGGGAACCTTTTAGCCCAGCTCATGCAAACCATCTCACAGACTGTTGCTATTTGTTGTTGTAAAATGTAAATATGTACGTATGGCAACTGCTTTTACTACCAGCAAAATCACAAATGGATTTAGACAGAGAAATAGGAAATGTAAAGGTTTACTTAACCGCACACACAGTCTTGTGAGAATCTCTTCTACAAAGGGAGACTCTGGGAAAGGTTATAATCTGATACTGTACCTCGTGCTGCCTGTAGGGACTCAGTTCAGTAGAGTAATTGGTCTGCTCGGTGAATAGCACAGCTCTGCTTCTCTGCAGAACCCGCCAGAGATTTTTACCTTGTCAGCACCTTCAAATAAAGCAATTGGCTGTTTTAAATAGCACTGTCACACCGCTTACTATTTGCACTGGCCTCATGAAAATGTTTTGCAGGTGCTATTTTTAGCTCACTGCTTTGTCAATACGACATTATGGCCTTATCTCATAGTGGCTGAATGTAAGCAGGTTTTTTTCCCTCGTAGGATGTTTGTGAAAGGCTCAGATTTCAGGTCGGGGAAGAAAACGATTTAGTCAGGCAGAATTTGCACCTTCCAACTGTGCCAAAAGTTGACATAGGTGTAATGTTAGATTTAAAGGTTGACAAGGTTGCTTCTCTACAGTTCTGCAGATGGTGATCCCTTGTCTCATTAAAACAACAATATGTAGCTTGTTGCTTGAAAGCTGATCTATCAGAGCAATAAATGAAACTAGGTGAAAAGCACACATCCCATTTCCACAAAGTGCCCTGATTACTTGCTTGAAGAAGTATGTACCTCTTTTGATGGGCCACAGTTCTCTCATGAAGAGTTTATGGCTCAACAGCAATGGTTTACGCACCAGTAATTAGCTTAAAGGAAGTTGGTTGGCCTATCAGTTCTGTGTGATGCATTGGCTGATGGTTAAAGATGGACAGTGATGGATAAGCTAAGATTTGTTTGGAGGAGTTGGAATAGAAGCAACAGTACAGACTGATGGGTAATCTGTGCAGATATTGTTCAGAACAGATTCCATGGAGAGTCTTGATTGAAATCTTCATTATGGTCTAATGTTTAGCACATTTACTGCTTATGGAAAGTCATTTGACAAACAAACACATCAATTTTATGCTAGTACATTGTTAATCTTAAAGCTAACCTTATTGGGTTGAAGCTTGAAACCTCTGTGATAAAGCATGCTGGGAATTTCCTTCTCCAGTACACCCATACCGCTTAAGACTACCAATGCAACAGCATATTACACAAACAAATAATCCACATCTAATTTGAAAACAAGCTTAGATGCTAGCAGAACCATGCTACTGGGGATAAAACCACATGGTTCACAATCACAACAAAGTTTTATATTTTTTTTATTGAGTATTCATGCACAACTGCTGTAAGTTTCCAATGAGTGAAGTCTTTACGTATTTCCCTTGAAGCCACTGAATGAAGTGCATCTGTTTTTGCCAAGGTGTTGGAAAACGATTTGCTTAAAAGTTGACTGATATTTCTTTAAAATTTTTGGTGAAAACAAACAAAACATTTGCCAAATTGCTTACTAAATTAACTGAAGGGTATGGGAAACACTGCATGCCACGAGCAGGTGTAAGACTTTTCATTTAGACACATCATGACAGAATTATGACTTTTTCACTCTGTTCTCAACATTATTTCTTTCATCTAAGTAAGTAGTCGATGATGGACGATTTTAGATTTTGCTGATGTCTGATATGCTGAAATTTGAAAACATATTTTGGCCTATATTGTTTCTGATGTGTAATAATGAATAAATGTAGGTTAGTTTGGATTACCCTTTATTATATACAAAATGTACCTTTAACAGTAACAGTAGAATCATGCTTCATTTGCAATTTTGAGAGCTACAAACACTGATTGAACTTTTCCGCTGACATAAAATTAGCCTTTATTTGCAGTCTTGTATTTTTCAGTATAAAATTAAAATGCATAAATACTCCAAACTTAATGATAACATATATGGCTAAAATATCTGCTTTAAATATATGCAGAAATTTCATACAGATATTAAGCCTTTGAAGCAATTATCTGCTGATACCAACATTAGACTGACAATATCGTACATCCCTATATGAGACAACCAATTCATTGTCTCCTAGTCTTTTGCAACTACCGGTATGTGAAAAAGCAGGATAGGGTAGCAGGTAGTGCTGTCGCCTCAAAGCAAGAAGGTTGTTGATTTGAATCTTGGACGAGGCCTTTCTCAGTGGACAGTAACCAATTGCAAGCTTTGGTTTTCTCCCACAGACTAAATTCATGCCTGTTGGGTAACCTAGTGGCTCTAAATTGCCTTTCAAGTATGAGTGTGTTCAATTCTTTCTCTGTCTCTATATGTTAGCCTTGTGACTGTTGTGTCTTCTGCTTGCTCAGCTGTGATCAGCTGCAGTTTGCATGAACCTCAAAGGGATGAAGCTGCATTCATAATGGATAGATGTTAACACATATTACTTGGATATGGTTTTAGGGGTGTCCCGATCCGATACTGTACTATCAGCAAAAAAAATAATTGTGGATTATGCTTATGTTTAAGTTAAACAGAGCGGTTATTTTGCAATTTAGAAATATAAATGTTTGTTTTTAGTGGATTTCTTGAGGTTACTTTTCAGGGTCTTCTCATTTGTTTTCATTTATTTTTTATTAAATTTACTATATTCTCATGTTTAAGGTTAAAATTTATTGAACCTATTGATTAATAACAAATCGGTCCATTTGTCTCATACCTGCTCTTGCTGACTGCTGTGAGTAATTTTACTTGATCAAGCCTTTTCATACAGTCCATACTACAAAATAAGTAATAAAAGTATGTATAATTCCTGCTTATATCGTATCGGATTTAATTGGTATCAGCCAATAATCAAGGCTGCAATATTGGTATGGTAAAGGAGGTGAAAAAGTTGTATTGAGACACCCCCCAAATTGTTTTTCTGCCTTTGTATCTGTCCGCTGTCGTCTGTGTGTTTTTGCAGTTTCACTTAATAACTTTGCATTGTTTTGAGCAACTTTGTATATTGAATTTATTTAGGGTGTTGCCAAATAAGAACTTTTAAAAGCTCTGAATGTCACATTTTTTGCCTCCTAAGTAATTTTTCTTCTTCCTGTTTTGTCTCTGCAGCGATCCCTACGTCAAACTGTCCCTTTATGTTGCAAATGAAAACAGGGAGCTTGCCTTAGTCCAAACAAAAACTATTAAAAAGGTAGGTCGCAAGGTAAGACTTGACTTTTTTGCATGCACCCTAACACTGTCCTTTCTCACTTGTGCTGTTCTTCAAGACCTAGTGAATTAAATGTGTGACCAGTCAGTCTGACAGTAATCCCCTCCCACACCTGCCCCGCACTTAAACCATAAAGCCTTTCAGATGAAGCTTTGTTCACTTCCCTTTTATCCCACATGCCTGAGATCACCAAATCTTCCTCACATAGCAGCACCACCCCCAGCAACAGCAATGTGCATTCTCTAAATCAAGGCATTAATATAATCGTGGAAACATCCGGAAGTCACTAGTAGGCAGTGCTTCCTTCTCTGCTCAGTGGAGTGTGGAGTTTTATTCCCCCTGTGGCCTATTTTAGGGAGCAAGCGTGTTCACAGCAGGGGGAGCTATTACTTACTATAATTGTGAAACTCCTTCAAAGGGGTACTTTTATGTAAAAGCTGTCTGTATTTCAACTTTGTGACTAAATTGTTTTGAATGGAACTTTTATTTACTTAGAATGTAATAAATGTCACTGATATTATTCAGTATTATGTGTTAATTATTGGCCCTACTGGTGAAGCTGTCACATGCTGCCTAGAGCTGGGAAATATGGACTAAAACAATATCTTTGTTTTATTTCTAAGCTGGTTGAAGTTACTTTATAAATTTTCACATCAAATCTAAAGAAATCAAAATGAATGTTGCTGCACTAGAATTAAAAAACTTTGAACAATAAAAAAAAAAGTTGAACAATATTAAAAACAGTCAAAATTTGTAAACCAAGTTCTACATGCTGTCAAATGTTGTTTGTTTCAAAATGATAAAATATCCATTGTTTTGATTATCCATATTATTAAATATGGTTGCAGCTGACATTCCTTGGGCCAATTAGAACTTGCTGTCAATATGATTGTAAACTTAAAACATTTGTCTGCATTTTTGATAGTTAATATACTTGAATACTTGATGTTTATTGATGATATAGCTGAACAATACTGGAAAACAGATGCTGAGATATTTTTCCTTTTCTGATATGTTTTTTTTTTTTAACAAAGGAAACTAGATAAAATTAATGCAGTTTGTATTTTTATGTACAAATAATGCATTTTGTATAAAACTGTTCTATTTTTTCTTGTTTGGGAAACGTATGTTACTTTCTTTTTCAAATCTAGGTCCTTTCTCTTATCTCACACAGAGATCCAAATATACACAGAGTTGGAGAAGAAAAGTATAGAGAGAGAAAGGTGGAACAACATGTTCCTGCTCTGGTTAATCTTTACAAACATGTTTTTTAATTGTCTTACTTTAATGTCATGAACCATTTCTAACAGTGTCATAAATTATGATCAGTAAGGAAGTTATACCCATGATATACATGTGTGAGTTCAAACTGTAGAGCGTTTTACCCAGACTTTACCTTTTTAATTACCTCTTACCCCTCTTTAGTATTTTTTTCTGCTTCGTGTTTGGGTGAGCCAAAGTGTGAATGCAGCAGTAAACAGTCGGGAAAATTCACTGTGGGCATCATCCTGTGCAGGAGAATGTAGACTTGACATGATGGATAAAAACAGGCGCTGTTTGGTTGCAAGGAAAGTAGCACAAGTTAATGAGTGTCTGGACATCAGAGGTGTTGCGTAGGGCTGGGAGACATTACCTAATCTTGATATCTAGATTAATTGAAGGTCTTACCTCTATTACGATTCATCAACGATTATTTTATGCTGTGCTGGAACAAAGTTAGTGGTGTTACCAATGGTCATCGACTCAGTCTTTCTGTAGTATTTACACTTAACTTCTTTCTGCTTGATGTCCTCTGCATAGAATCCAAAATGGGCCCAAACAATGGAGACGGCATTTGTCTTGGCATCTAGGTCCTCTGATAGATTGGCACTTGTCTCCCCCATGTTGGTAGCGCATCCTTTGCATTTGGCGAAAGTGAACGTAGACTATATGGAGTGGTCAAGGTCACGTGACTTACAGAGGGAAAATAATCAAATAATCTTCATGAGTAAAATTCCTTCAATTAGAGGGTCTGTCGATTTCGATTATGTTTCAATTATTTGCCCAGCCCTAGTGTTGTTCCCACTGCACATCATCAAATTTTTATGGCACATTTGCTCAAAAAATCACCCCCAGGTCTCTTGTGCATACAATTGCCTTCTTGTGCTGCAGCTGGATATGGAGCTGAACCACTGCAGTTTGTCTATCTCTGGTGTAATCACGCACAGTGAAGCCGCTTCATATTCACTTCTGTGATGTGCTGTTATGTTTATTAATATGTATCGGTCAAGTCTGGATATGAATTGCAATCACAGTGTTAAGTTCTGCTGCTTCATGCTCTATCATATTATGAACACTGTATTTGTGATATCTGGTTTTCCCTATAAGGAGGTTAAAAGCAGATAAAGAAAGTATCATATACAACAATAATTATTAAGAATCAAACATAAATCATTGGTGTAAGTAGACTGGTTTAACACATTGGATTACACATACGCCTGATAAAACAAATGCATTCATACACATATCTTAGTCGTTCTCACTGTAAACAGTCATTCTTTGTATTCGTATCCGTATAAACTATACAGATAATAACAGTAGTCTCTTACTCTGTGCCTAAATTGAAAATACCTCATTGTATCTGAAAAAAATCAATATATTTCCCGGCCCTCACACAGCTTTAGCCTTGAAGCAGCTCCGTATTTCTTTGCTCCACCTGTAAGGTTCTCTACTTGTAGCTGTCAGCCAACCCTGTGCCGGAGTCAGGCGGTACAGACCTCCATGCAGGCAGACATATGCTGCCAGTGGCCATGCTTGCCTTTTGGATATAAATAGCTGACAATGCATGGTTATGTGGAGCAGCAGAGGAAGAAGCATCGCTGCCTGCTTGGCTCTCCTATGGGCTCTATGTGTCTTTAAGTGGGACACTTTTGAAGGCATCTTTGTTGTGAGAGCTAAGAGAGCAGCTTGAGGCAGGAAAGCTTTGAATAAGACGGTGAATAGGAATGAGAATAACATCGGTATATTAATGTTGGACTGCACTTGCATTAGGGATGGGCAATATATTGAATTGTTAAGAATTATTCCCATGCTTCCAGAAAAAAAAAAAAACTAGTTAAATGCTGTTTTGTCGGTTGGTATGACTTTTATTTAATATTATATATTAGAAAATCTTATAATACTTTTTATAAAACAGTACAAGAAACAAAGATGGTACTTGAATTATCCTGAGAATGCAAAAAGAACTAGAAATTACCATTGCTTGTGAAACTGCTGATCACTGACCAGAATTGAATCAGCTGATTTAATTGCTGGTAATTAGGGATGCAGGGTACAGGAATTTTGCCGATATTCCATATCCTTCCAAACGTTGACCGTTAATACTGATCCTAATATAAACACTTCATTTTATTAGTCTAAAGTCTCTAATAAACTAGACTGGACCTTTTCCTTTCATTGTGACAGTATTTTAATGCTAAAAATAAATGTGAAGCATGAAAAACAACAGTTGATTTTATGTTAAATGGTACAGTAATCTATTAAAAATCTGGGTATTCAATGATGATAAGTTGAAGTTGTGGATAGATACTACATATTAAATATATACGGTAGCATTGAGGCTCATTTATGCTCGTCATATGCAAGGAAATTTACATGTCCACCAGGGGGTAGGCCAAAGTCAAACGTGTCTTGACAACAAACAAAGAGAAACATGCCGACTGTGGAGGAGGTAGTGATAATGTATATTTTACATAGGAGACAGAAACAGAGGCAGTGTTGCAGGAGGCAGTGGTCGGTCATTTAATTTTGCACCAGCTCACACAACCTTTCTTCAAAGAGCCCCGCCATTTTCATCTTTGTTTCTCTCTAGAGATGCGTATCGGGTAGTGACAGCATCAACACTGCCCCCACGGTTTCCGGTGATACTGCTCCATGTGGCCCGTATCCGTAAACTGTAATGATACATGCAGAAATACGGATGAAAAGAATGCGAAGCACAGATGAAGAGCTCCGTCTGTATCCTTATGTAATGCTGAGCATAAATGAGCCTTTAGGTTTACCAGTTCAACTGCTCATAAATGCAAATATCTGATCACCCAAGCACATCACAGCAATTCAGTGCATGTAGGCGTGAAAACATGGTCAAGACAAACTGGCATCTGTGCCAAATGGAAAAAAAGGTCTCTGTGTTCACCGTTTAATTGCTTTAACTGCTCCTAAATCCAAATACAAAATGGCTGAAGCAAATTTTCATCAAGTGGTGCGTTTTGTGTCTCATATTTACGATTTTGTAATAACAAAGCTTGCAACATCCAAATGTTTTTCTTTTGCATATTTAACGCATATTTGAATTTTAAACTTAATGGTTCCTTGAGGGTCAGAAAACAGTAGTATGCATATATTTGTCATACTTTACATTGATTTATCATACTAGTCTGACATTTTATTAATATCCAGGTTTCTGCACTAAATTCTAACAGTATTATTATTAGATGTACTTTTTTTATTTGATATTAAAGTTTCTGATTAGATAAAAAAAATTAAACAGGATTTTGGTTCATATTTCCCAGCTCTTGCCAGCAATGCTTGTCTCTATCACTTCTCTATTCTCAATGTTTCTTTAAATTAAATAAAGAAAAATGAACTGACTTTGGTGCTAATTGGGTTTCACGTTAAGGTCATTGGGTTTATTTGTAATCCTGGTCCGTCAGCACCTTCGTCCTAACAGAGGTGCTAATTTATCGTCGTCGTAAAATGCTGCAAAGTGTTTATTAATCCGAGTAACATGTGAAATTAAGGCTTCATTGACATTCTGGTGTTTAACTTGTTACAATCTCAGAAGGAATTTTAATGCGATGTGTCACATAGCTCTCAGACCAGTAAAAAATCTGATGTGTTAAGCAGAAGCAGAGAGTCTGTTTATCAAGAAGGTGGGATAAAATCCTCGTAATGTTGCTAATCTGTGGACTCACACCTTAATACTGGGAAAGAATCATTCACACAGGGCTTTTTTCTTAAGCTCTCAGGCAAAGTTAGATTTTTAAGATTTGCTTTCTATTCAATTTTTAATAAATATTCTCTTTGTTTATTGATTTTGTGCTAACCTTTTTTACGTTTGTATTTCAGACCCTTAATCCAAAATGGAACGAGGAATTCTACTTCAGAGTGAGTACACATTTTGACTCTTTTCTGTGATTAATGACGTGTCAGATTCCTCGTCTTCCCAGTGTCCTCCATCATGATGGCCTGTTATTGCTGTGAAAGCGCTCGTGTGAGTAGTTGTTTCCTCACGCACCAGTGGAATGGAGATTGAGGTCCTCATCACATGAGAAATGAAGCATAGACTGTGATGAGGATATCAGCTTAGTCAAATGATTAGTTTTTTTCTCTCATTAGAGAAATAATGACAAAATCAATGATCATTAGAGAAGGTCAATGATTACTCTTTTGTTTATGTATGTTCTTTAATGGAAGTGAGACATTAGATTGAAACATTTGACCAAGATGACAAATCAATAATATTTAAAAAAAATAAAAAAAATATCATATTTAAAAAATTACAAAAATTCACAACAAATATTTATTATAAAAAAATTTTATATATATTAGAACAGGAATATATAAAAATAATATTATATATATATATTATATATATATATATATATAAATATATATATATATATATATATATATATATATATATATATATATATATATATATATATATATATATATATATATATATATATATATATATATATATATATATATATATATATATATATATATATATATATATATATATATATATATATATATATATATATATATATATATATATATATATATATATATATATATATATATATATATATATATATATATATATGTATATATATAGGGTGCACGAATATATTTAGAATAGTGCAAAAAAAGCCATATTCGGCCTGCGGTGGAGTGAACTAATAACAAGGCCGAATAGTATCCCCCCTCAGTAAGGGTCAGACACTCTCTTATCCACCCTGCCGAAAACAACACAGTCACACGGGGTTAAACTCTTGACGAAGCTCCGCTGCACTCGGCCGTATAGCTTGGATGAAAAGCCGACGGCTGAACTCGCAAATAAGTGGAGGACGAAAGACTAAACTATATTTCACGGAACACACAGCCTGGTCTTTGAATTTAAGTTTGCCATCAACGGTGTAGAACCAAAACTACTTCCGCACAGCTCTTCTCAGAACAGTTAGAGCTGTTTATGTCTCCACTCGGAGCGGAAACTCTTTGGGTCGAGAGAGCAGCGGATGTGACTGACGGTCAAGCTGCGCTCACAGCGCCCTCTGTTTGACGGAACATATTTGATCGGTTATTCAAATAATGAATATAAAGTGACAGCTTTAAAGCAGTATTGTTGGTATTATTGGTCTATTGCTATATATCCATCAGTGTACATACATATTTTTTAATGCATGCTTTGTTTTGTTTGAAGGCTTAATATGAATGAAAAACTTTGTTGGGCTTCTTTTGAAAAGCAAAGGCTACTGGAATATTAAAAAATGTCATAACATTTAATAAACAATTACTTTCTTTTAAAAACATGTCTAAAAATGTACTCTAAACTATTAATGCAATATCAAAAAATATAGTGACACGTAAATGTTTGCTGCATATCTATCTATCTATCTATGTATCTATCTATCTATCTATCTATCTATCTATCTATCTATCTATCTATCTATCTATATCTATATCTATATCTATCTATATCTATATATATCTATGTATATATATATATGTATATATATATATGTATATGTATATATGTATATATATATATATGTGTGTGTATATGTATACATATATATATATATGTATATATATATATGTATACATATATACATTATTATTATTTTTTTCTAACAAGGTGCTTTTGTTATTATCTAAATAACACAGAAAAAAAACAATTATAATAACTCCCCAGCTCTAGATTAACAGCCAGACAATGTTACAGATATATACATATATTTAACGAAAGAAAGAATTGTACACAAAAAATAAAAATATATAAAGTGATAATAATAAATACAGTAAATCAGGAAAGTTAGAATAAAAATAATTTAAAAACTCAGGAAAGTTAGAATAAAAATAGTTAAAAAAATACAAATAAAAAAGGTAAATAACAATAACAAAGGAAGAAATGGAAAGGATTACGAATATGGTAAGAGTAATAATATTAACAATAGATAAATGAAAATAGAAATGAAAAAATACTCTCATGTTAAAAATCAGGCTCAGACACATTACCAGGTGTACATTACATTCTTAAATTACCATGTGACATTTTTTGACAAATGTTATAAATGATTGTCAAGTGGTACGGCATTTTCTGGTACACCCCTGATTCTATATTTATTTTTCTCTTAATGGGCAAGACACATTACCTCCCTTATCCACTGAAAGGCAATCAAATTTTCTTGACTCCTGTTGACTTGGCCTGTGCTCAAATATCGATGCGGCAAAATATCGTCATGCACTTCTTGGGGATACGTGTATCGATACGGATTCTACAGAATCGATACAGCCTCAATGTTTGGACAGTTGTTGTAAATACACTTTCGGTAATATTAACAATGGCACAGTTCAAAGTAGAAGCCAAGCTACATGGTAAAACACATTTTCCAAATTTAAACTTAGGTCTACCATCTTTGGGGACCTGAATTAAAGTTCTTAAGTTGAAGAATTGTTTAAAACTCATGCTTGTTCTTTTTCTTCTTGTGATAAAAACAAAAGTTGTGGGGAATTCTGTTTAAAACGCAATCAGTGTTCACAATTTATGTGTATTGGGATACGTATCATATCGTGGGGTTGCTGGAAATACCCAGCCCTACTGTTGACTGCTACACATATACATATTTAATATATTTAAAAATGTCCTCAGTTATGCTGCTCTGTGTTACATCTGTTTTGTAATTTGTGTGTCACGATGGATGTCTATATCCCTCTGGCTGCAGATGTTTTCTCACAGGTCCAAATAAAGTAACCTGAACCTGAAGTCATAACAACATTGAAAGAGAGAAAGTCAAAAATCAGGGGTAACATTTTGTAATGCAGCTCTGTCTGGCAGGGCCATCAAACATCCAAGAGTCTTTTATTATGGTAAAACCACCAAAACAGAGCTGTTCGCAAAAAGATGAAAAGCTTGTGCATGCTGTGAGCCGCAGTGCTCTGTTTGGATACTTTATTTAGACTGATCAGATCAAGTGCAATCAGAGCCGTATCCATAGCAAGGCTCTCCTCTGTTTTGTTTGGCAGTAGTCTGATTTTCAAGTACACCCCATAATTGACCAACCAGATTCAGCTTTCACCTCTGCTTTCTGAACAGGATCAACATGCAGTCCCTATGTTTAAATTATAAAGATTTCATCACCCTGTAGCTTCTTCATCTCTCCCGTCATCTTGTCGCCCACACAGGTGTGTCCACAGAATCACAGGCTACTCTTCGAGGTGTTTGATGAAAACAGATTGGTAAGATTCACATTTTATAACCCTCTACCTTTCTCACCCTCAGTTGTTTTGCTCACACTTTTTTTAAATTTTCCATCATGTATTGACAGCTTTCATAAGCAGTTCATTTAAGTTCCACCTACAGCAACTTCTGTGCCTGGTTTTTCAATTAATTTGTGTGAATGTTGTTGTTATTTTAAGTTATTCACACATTTTAAGGTCTTGGTAACATGCCTTGTGAAATCCTTTTGCTATCACAGGCGCTCTGACAAGCATTTATTGAGTTTTTCTGACTAATCATGCATATAAAACTTTGATGTGCTACTTATTTTCAAGGCAGTGTTCCCGGAGATGTTCTGCTTTCAGGATCACCAAGGACCAGCAAGGATTCTCATTGATTTAATCACTACAATCGTCTCTTTGTTATCTCTGTGATGTTGCCAGATTTTGCTTGTAGGTGCCCTCTAAGTAAGTGAGGGAAAAGACAATGCAGCCCATTGCATTTCATGAAAGCTCGCTCCACAAATGCAGAGCAGAGGCTGCTGGTCATGTTGCTCTGCTTTAAGCCTGTAGTCCAATAACAACCACTACATTCCTTCTTAGTCAGAATTCTCAGATTTCCCCCCACAGACGAGAACACTGGCTTCCTTCACTTTTGAAACGAAGCCTGTAGTAGGCCCTCAGTTGCCATGACAACTGGATTAAGTGCCCGCACAAAGTTGGGAGTTGCAGCAATTAAAAACAGCAAGAGTAGGTCTCGATAATAACTCCACTAATTCACGCTTTTGTGCAACCTTCAACCTTGGCGAAGCATCTTTAGCACAGAGAGAGGTGGTTGTTGACAAAATGGAGACTGTTCTGTAGAAAGAGCTAAAAGATTCTGCGAAAAGAGGATGAAAGGCTGCTGTCATGTTTGTTTCGAGTGGCTTGACTGTAACTCTGGGTCTGTATGTACAGTTAGATGTTTGATAAAACAAACAGCTGATTCAGCTCGGCGCTCTGTTGGTGTTCTTGGCTGGAAACAGAACATTTTGTCTGGGCTTCACACACTCATGCTACTGCTTTATGAACAAATAACCAACCAGAGCTGGGCAATATGTTTTTTCATTTTTTCAACATATCAGACAATATCACTGAATCCATATGGTTCATATACATTAAAGAAAGTTGCAAATATATTTTTGACTTTCTCTGGCTATTGGTGAGTGCAATATTAGGTTAATTTATTAGCAAAAGGGAAGATGCTCAGTGAAAAGATTGCACAGAGTGAAAGCTAAGGATGGGGATTAAGAAGATTTTATTTTTGCAAGTGCCATTGTTGATTCTGCTAAGGCCTGTCACGATAAAAAAAACTGGATGATAATTGTCCCAAAAAACATTTTCGATAAACAATATTATTGTCAATGTTATTTTGAAACATCATTTTTTCATTAATGTAATTTGATGTCGTGATAATGTGAGTACACCATGCCAAAAGCAATGAACTTTAATTTCTTAGAAGTATTTAACTGTTATTGGAAGGTTAAAAGCTTTTTAATAAAATAAATTAGACAATATAATGAATTAAACAAACAAAAAAAAATAGGGAAAAAACACAATGAGAACGAAATGGACTGTCTTTTTTGGAAAAACTGCATGTAGAAAAAATCATGATAATGATCAGAAACAACCAAAAAATAGATCCTGTCTCTGTAAAGAAAAAAAAAACCAAGCACCAATAAAAACACGCACAGCAATGAAAACAGTAAATAAAACGTAGTTTATACTGTTAAGGAATTGTTTGTGACGTGAATGTTCTCCCAGTCAATTTGTACTGTCTGTGAAACGTTTGTAACATTTCCTGAACTGCTGATTGTTCAACCGTATTGAAGGGATGCATTTCTTTTGCAGTGTAGCTAACGACACTATCTGTGAGCACGCATCATTTTGTGCTGTTTTATTTATATTTACTTTGCCGACCAAATGCCTCAGTAAGCGTTGACTGTCAGGATGGAGGCTCCGCTGCACCTCCCCTTCTTCGTCGCCACTACTTTCAAACCAATTTGACATATCGGCTCAGTGTTCATGGGCTCACACCTTGCTTATTTTGTATAAAACCAAAATATTCCCACACTTTGGCTGTGGCATTTGGCTTAGGAACTGTTACTTTCATGCCATCATTCATATTAGTGTTTATTTCCTCGTTACTCCTCACTACGCTTGCTTCTGCTCACTCTGTGTGTATGCGCGAGCGGCCCCGCCTCCCCCTCAAAGATTGAATGAAAGACAGATGCATCACTAACCCTAACCCCTCTCATTTCGCGACAGAACCAATGCGCCTAGCTGTTGAGAAAGATGGACAGAGTGACTCATCTTCTCATCCAGCCTGCTTGGGAGAAAGAGAGGACGAAAACAAACGTGCATGCATGCCAATTTGTCGAGGCCGTCAAACTTACCGAGGACGATTTTATTTATCGTTCAGTTAATTGATTTATTGATTATCGCGACAGGCCTAATTCTGCTCCATGCATTTCTTTATTGATTCTTGTAGATTTTGTTCATGTAAAAAAAGTTTCAGTAGCAATGATGTCAGACACATGACACTCTTGACATCCCATATTTGCCCCTTTCTGCCTCTTTTGAGAGCATAACTTTTTTGATTTGCTTATTTCCTTGGTTCTTTTGTACCACTTAGGGATGTAACGATAAGGAAATTTTGTATCACGGTTATTGTAACCAAAATTATCACGGTTATCATTATTATCGCGGTATTGTTGCAGTGTGCTCAAAATGTTCTAAAAGTACTTTTACACAGAATTGAAATCATTTAACCCCTTTATTGTTATATTCAAAACAGTTCTTTTGTCTTTTTTGTCAATAAATGTGTCAGACTCAGAGGCCAAACAATGCAAACTGCGCATGTGCACCTCACGTGAGGCTCCTTAATTGAGGTCAGATACATAGTTCCGGCTTTTCCAGGCAAAGAGTAGCATCACTGTGCGTTACTGAGGCAGTGTGGTGATCAAGCGATATAACGGTAATTTTAATTGGACACGGTAACGGTTATCGTGGGAAATTTTATCGCGGTTTACCATTTTACCGGTAACCGTTACATCCCTAGATTAAACACACCCACAGTGTCTTTTAGTCAAAACTGCCTTTTCACGTTTGATTATTATGTAGTTTCACAACAGGCGGCGTGATGTTAAACAGTGATATATGCTCCTGTAAAAGACACATGTAAGAATTTTACTAGCCTTATTTTAAGAAATGTAGTTTTAGAGAAAACTTTACACCAGTGGTTCTCAAATTGTGCGCCTTAAGACAAGTCTAGGTGTGCCTCAGGACTTTGTTAAACTATAAGTCATCATAACAATCATGCAACAACTCATCAAAGATGCCTTTACAGCTGCAAGCTCTGTGGCTTAAAAAGTAAAACAAAACAAGGAGAGCGCTGTCTTGTACAGTTGACAGAATTTCTGGGAGGGGGAATTAGGTCTTTTTTGGTTGCTCCCACTTATTTGTTTATAGGGCTGGGACGATATGCCTTTCTCCTGATTCGATTTTTTTACGATTTTTTAGGTGCCGATTCAATTTAAATTGGGATTCTACGATATCGTCAATTTTTGCAATCTTTAGTTAGCTTTTTCAACACCAGCGAAAATGATGAACAATGATAATGTCTGCAGACTATATCAGGAAAAATACACATCACATGTGAGTCCGTTTTTAGGATTTATTCAGCAATATATTTTAACCAGCTGTTTATACTCGCTCTTCAAAACCTTGGATTGCTTTTAAAAGTAGCTGATTAACACAAACTTACATAAAGCATTTAAATTTGGAAAAAAAAGATTTTTGAACAAAAAACAATTTAAAAATCCTCAAACAAAAAATCCTGATACTTAGTGAATCGATTTTTTTCTCCCACCCTTATTAGTTTACCAAAATTCAAGAGCTTTGACTTATTAAGACTTTATGAATACCTGAATTTTTCACATTTTATATTTTTTAGACTAAACTCCTAAATGGTAAAAAAAAATGATTTCATTAGAAGTGCAGCAGTTTGTCAAATTTTATTTTTTATTAGTGTACACATACCTATGAGCTGATAAGATAATGTAACATTGTTAAAAATTAAATTTGGCATTAAAATGGATTTGGTGTGCCTTCAGATTTTGGCTTGACCCCAGGTGTGCCTCAAGTAAAAAACATTTTTACACACTTCTCTACACTAACAGAATCCTACATTATCATGGCCCCATGATTGGTGGAGCCTGCAGTTACCTTGTTTATTCCAGTCAGCTTCTCCTTCAGAATGTTGTGGTTACTTAAGTGCCACAGAATATGCACAAGAATGTATTCAATTAGTGTTTGTATAATAAATAAATGAATTATTCGTCAACCGGACTACACTTCCCACTTCCCCATCACATCAGGCTCTCTGATAGGTCAAGCCACCTATTGGACAAAATTTTTGGCCTTCTGCATAACACTGAAGATACAACAAGTCGAAGGCTGTGCATAGCACTGTAGGTCACCTGCCCACAGAGATCAGACAGTAGTTTAAAATTCAATCACACCACCCAGTTTCATCTGTGGAGGGCGATCTCAATGTATAATGTAATCGTGATATGTAGAATTTTAATGCTTTGGATTAAAATGTCAAGATTTAGATTTACAATATGGGCTGTGTGTAGGATTGATCTGCAGTTTTTATCACTGGTTTTAACGTGTTGCCATTCAGTAAATAGAATATTGGCATTTAGTTTGTATTTTCCAGCCCTAGAATCAACATGGAAGACTGGAAGATGTTGAGGTTTTTGTGAAGTGTGGTTTGTACTTCCCCTCATATCTTTATTGTATGTAGATTGCATGATTAGATGTTCCATGTAGCGGTTCAATAAAATAAGCACATACATGGACCTGTTGTTGTCTGAGGGATTCACTGGCGCTCAGCCGGCAAAGAAAAGGGCAGCTGTAATTTTCCCCCCGCAGTGCTCTACAGTGCAGTGGGAGCTCTCTGTTGTCATATAGAAGAGGATGACACAAGACAGCCTGGAGCCCGCTCCTTTCCTTATATGTCTGAAGAGGCGCTTTTCTGTCTGTCTCGAGGTGCATGCCAAAGCAGCTCCTCCATCTCTCCTGTATTTATCTGAAAGGGCTTCTCGTTCTGTTATACCCATTAAATCAGGGTTAATTGTCTGAAAGGGTGAGGCATTTGACCAAGCTCTGTGCTGTGGCATGTATTAGAGATGTTAACTTGGAGTTGTCAGGGGGAAGACGAGACAAAGTCTGACACTATGACACCCCTTTGTTAAACTGTGTTAATGGCCAAATAATGCTATGAGTACCAGAACTTATGCAAATGTATCCATTGAGGAAAATATAGAGGCAGGTGCTGAACCTGGTCAGGTCAAAAGGCAGTCATCACAGAAAAATCCAACACACTGATGTGTTTAAATATCCCTTATTTAACAGGGATGTCAGTGCACTTCGTGTCTTCATCAGAACTGTCCTGATGAAGACCCAAAATTTTCAGGAATGAATGTATAAAATAGCTCTACATACACCAGCTTATGAACTGCTGTAAGATCCAAAAAATGTAGTAGACCTATACATGTGTTACTGTCGATAAATATATAGAGCACAAAGCAAGATGTTGGGAAGGCCGACAACACAATGTGTGTTGTTTGAAGAAGATATGTTATGTCATTTTGTTAGCTGGGCTCGCTGCCATAGGACCACACATTGGCATTTTGTTTCTTGTACCCAGAACATTCTCCATAACATTTCACACACATATTTATTGACTGTTCCTAACACTGCAGGCAGTGTGTCATCACTAAGTTTAACAGCCTGCCAAGCCATGGTTTCTTTGTGCTCTGCAGTCTTTTTTTTTTTTTCCCTCCCTCTTTTGGATGTTTCTATGGTTCCAGTCAGTAGGGCCTGTCTCCTTGATGCCCTCTTGTCCACAACGAAGAGCTTTCATTCCTTTGTTTTCGTCTCCTCCTTTTCTTTCGTCTGCCCTGTGGTGTGGCATCAGTAGTTTGGCTGTCAGCCTGCCTTTTGACACAGAGAAGGTGACACACCAAGGGCAGAACCACGGGTTGAATCAGTCATGGGTGTTGAAAGAACTGTTTGGTCGATGCAGATGGCCTCAGAGGCTTTGACATTTCTGTGCATTGAGTGTTGCAGCTTATTCATTGACTTGGTGAAAGCTGTAATAATAAATCAAACATGCTGATGAATGGATAAATCACTGTGTAGACCAGCAGTGTAACCCTTTGTCAATGTATGATGATGTGATTAGTGATGCTTTCACACCTGTTGTTGCCAGGGCTAGAGGAATCGCGTCTTTTGGTGTGGTGTCTATCCGTTCATTCATTGCTTCTGATCATCATTTATCAATAACACCTCAAAGGGATTTATTCAAAGTTTGAACAAATGTCACCTCATCTTCAAGGTTAAAAACTTGAAGTATTTGTCCAAGATCATAGTAATTTGGCCTCAGGTCAATCCAATGCTTCTGATATAATGTTTCAAGAACCTGTTGAGTGATTTTCTTCAAACTTTGCTCAGATAAGCTCCATTACTCAAGAATGAACTGTTGACATTCTTGAGGTCCAAGTCTAAAGTAATTTTCATCCATTACTTGTAAAGGTTATGTTTTCAGAATGCTTGAAGAGGTTTACTTTAAACTTTGCACAGATGGCTGCTCTTACTCAAGGATAAAGAAATAAGATTATTCCTGATTTGTTGGTGATATATTTCAGGGTTGCTTTGGGGAATTTTTGCAAACAATTCCGAAGTATACATTCTGTCTCATTGATAAATTTACAAGAACTTAAAGGCCAAGTGTCAAGAGTGTTGTGAATTAGAGCTAAAACTAGTCCTTAATGCTGATAAGACTAAGCTAATGTTGTTTAAAAACTCAAAGAAGATATCTCAAACTCTCCCCTTGTGTTAATGTCATAGAGGAGGTTCATCTGTACAAATACCTCAGTGTGTTACTTGATGACTCCCTCAGCTTCAAGCCCCATAATAACAATCTTGTTAAGAAACTCAAACTGAAATTGGGATTTTTTTTCAAAATAAATTTTGTTTTTCTTTCGAGTCAAAAAAGCGTCTTGTCACTTCAACATTTTTATCGATTTTAGATTACGGAGATTTGTTGTATATGACTGCCTCAGATCAATGTCTTCGAAAGATCGACGCTGTGTACCATGTCTCTCTGAGGTTCATTACCAGCTGAAGACCCTTGACCCATCATTGTGAACTGTATTCTCGTGTGGGATGACCTTTTTTGTCCACCAAGAGACTGGGACATTGGTCCACTTTTATTTACAAGGCCATACTTGGACTACTGCCCTCCTATATTTGTAATTTGATCACTCAGAGAAGTGTTGATTCTTATGGTTTGCGTTCAAACGATCACTTGTTGCTTTCAGCTCCATTTGCCCGCACAGAACTGGGAAAAAGGACATTTGTATACTCTGCTCCTTCTGCATGGAACATGTTGCAAAAAGACTGGAAATTAACTGATCTTGTTTCTTTAAATGCAATTAAATCCAGACGGAGGGCACTTGAGACAGCCTCCTCAAATTGTAACTGTTTTTTGTAATATTAATTGTTGATTGTAAATTGCCGTAATTTTATTTTGTAAGTTTGCTGCCTCTTGGCCAGGACTCCCTTGAAAAAGAGGTTCTTAATCTCAGTGGGACCTTCCTGGTTAAATAAAGGTTAAATGAAATAAATAAAATTAGCATTGTCCATTGTAATTGTGATGTCCACATCAAATAAACAATAAGTAAAGACATTTGCTGGTTTCTGCAGATGTCCTCTTTGACTTGTCAATTACCATATCAAACTTTTGAAGTCAAATGTTGGGGATTTTGGGCCCCATGGACATCCCTTGTTTGTGAGTATTATGTCATAAGAATGCATTGAGTGTCTTTCTTCAGTTTATGTTTTAAATAAATGATTATTACAGGTGATTTATTTCCAACTCTGTAGGTCATAGGCCAAAGACTTATAGCCTAATGTTTAGTCCTTGACTGTGAAACCATAACTCAAGAACACCTTGAGGTAGAGCTGGGAAAAAAATCTACCAATCAATTAATTCGAATTATTTTCTGCAGAAGATTTTAAAAATTAAAAATCAAGATTTTTTTTTCTTGCGTTAGTCCAATTGTAAGTAGTTGCAATTTTTGAAAAAATTACAATTTTCATGATGGTCTGCTTTAAAGGGTTTGCACAAGCACTTTTATAGGCTTGTATTTGTTATTGAAGTAGATTAAATAGTGATCAGAAAGTTTCATGCTAATTCTGTAAAAATACCTCAGCCTTTTAGTGTTTATTTAGACAAACCTGCCTATGTTTATACTACATAATCAACCTTTTATGACCTAGACTTTGACTTTAGGAGGGAAACATTTAGATAACATAAAGGCCAAACTTGATTTATCTCATTTTTATGTCACTGTGAGTTTTCTTTCTTTTAGGGAGGGAAGAATCGATTAAAATCGTAAATCGAGTGTTGTTGAAAAAAATCTGGGATTTTATTTCTAGGCCATATCGCCCAGCCGTACCTTGAGGTGTTTCTCTTTAAAAAATCTTAAGGAATATCTGCTAATGCTGATTAACGACACAAGTAGCTTTAGGAGATCTAAGGTCAAGTTAGCTGAGCCTTTTTCATTCTTTGTGTGTAAACTCAGTACCTTAAAAATGTTTGAGAGAGAGTCATATTTTTCACAAATATCCACTCTTATTTAAGAAAGTACAGGTTAAATTTTGAACAGGTCTTGGGTCAATTGTCGCGGTGGTTGTTGTGTTATGTTCATTTGTTGCTTGTGAATCTGTTTTTTCAGGAATGCTTGGTGAGATTTTCCTCTAACCTTAAACAAAGGTTCAGTTTGACTGAAGAATGAACTAGTAACGTTTTGAAAATTAAAGGTCAAGGTATTTGTTCTTTTGTCGTGTGAACACGACTTGCCTGTGTATGCTGTTCCTCAATAATGCTTTTTTGATTTGTCTTAAACTTGACACAATCATCTTACTACCCTTGTTCTTTGTCCTGTACTGCTGCAATACCTGAATTTCCCCTCTGGGGATCAATAAAGGATTATCTTATCTTATCTTATCATATCTTATCTTGTTTTGACTCAAGGTTTTTTGTTAGAATTTGAGCTTATGGTCTGGTCATTTGGCCCCATGTTCATCCTTTTCAGGTACTTTTTGTTCAAACTTTGCACAAATGCCCACTCTATCTCAAGATAAACTGATTGTAGGTAGAAGGCAAGGGTAAAGGTCACCATGCCTCGATTACTTGTCGCAGTGCATTATCTCACACCATTAAAGAAGTAATATTTTGACCATTGATAGTACCACATAACCACCCCTAGCCTTTCTCATAACCCCACTATAATCTTACTGTCGAGCAATTGTATACCCTGTAAAAGCTCATAACCACCAGGAGTTCTAGTTATAGGGATGTATCCCTTTCCTTTGCCTTGAACTGCAGCCCAGTTCAGCATTACAAGCATTTAAGGATCATAATTTGTTTGGCTACGTTCAGCCCTGCAGACAAAGATCACAGCTGAGTCGTATCTCGGGGAGTTTTTGGATGCAAACAGAGTGGCCCATAAAACCAGCAGACAGATAAGTGTTTGGCTGCCTGTTGGAGACAGTGTAGTCTATTCGGCTAGAAAAAAAAGACTAGGATATCTTTCCCCAGAGAGGGCCATGCTCTTCGCTTTATCAAAGCTGCAATCTGTCAGATATTCTGCTGCTTTCATTTTTGAAGGCTAATTTCAGTCCATTTTTAGCAACAACTTCCTTCCTTATTCCTATTTATCCTCAAGCTACAAGAAGAAACGGGGCTCAGTTTGTTCACCAAGGTTTTTGTGAACTGAGCGTTTTTTTGACTGTCAGTCTTTAATTCACGGTGTGACAGCTGTTGTACTTGTTGGAGGAGGATGTGGGTGTCATTTTATGTGTTTGTATACAACTCAATTCTGGATCTCTTTCTTGTATAAAGAAAACCTCATGTCTTTCCACTGTATTCTTCCAGCAGGACCACTGTAGGTTTCTTTGTAGACCACATGAAACAGTGGATGTAGTCACAGTGGTGTCACCCACTGTTTTCCAGAGATGTTGTGATCACCATATTGGCAATGCAATCTTTGAAGTCTTAATCAATCTACCAACAAAGCAAGAGTTGGAGCAGAGGAAGGCTTTAGCCTACCTGTCAGTCAAATCAGCCATGCCCCATATTATGCAACTTTTTTCTTTTTTGTCTTACTTTTGTCTTTAAGCCCTTATATGGAGCGAATGAGAGCAAGAAGTTGTAGAAAGAGACTCATGAATGACATGCAGGAGATAATCCACAGGTGATAATTAAGGCTGGACCAATGCTTTAAGCACAACAGCCTCAGTAAAGAAGTCACTACCTAATCACAAGGTTATTTACTCTGGAAAATGGAAGGGATGAAAATATTATCCCAATATTATCAGCATAGGCAGATAAATGAAAAAGCTTATTATGGGTATGGATGGATAGAAACAGCCAATATAATTTCTTCAAGTGTAAATGGCATCAGCACTTAAAATGAAGCCTTTGACTTTTATCTAAATTAACGCAATAGTAGCAAAACAGACCCTTTCAGTTATTTGATAATCTGATGGAAATTATTGGGATGATAATTCAATTACTTGATTCAATTTGTTGCTGTTTTTACCCAAAAGAGTAATCTAAATATGACAAATTATTTTTTACTTCAACAGTTATTGAGTTTTTGCTCTTTTTTTAACCTGTAGTTAACTTATTAATTGTTTTATGTATTTATTTATTTTAAGCCTACATCTTAGTTTTTATTTACAGTATTCGCCCTTGTTTTGGATGTGTATCTTTTCTGTTTCTTTGTTGATTGTCTACCTGGCCGGTCATCTGGTGGTGATTACATAAGACAGCCACACACAAAAGTATTTAAATCGCTGATGAAAGCCTCAGGCTAAAACTAGAGATGTTCCAATACCATTTTTTCCCTCTTGACATCAATACCGATACTTGTGCTGTGGATATCGCCTGATACTGTGTACTGATCCTACACCAGTATGATATTAAAAAATATCATACTACGCCTGCATGACTGTGATATGATTATCATTGTGGTAAAGCCTGGCTCAGGTTAAACCCTTTGTGAAACATTAATACAAACAGCAATGATGCAGCATGATCGGGCTTAGCTCCAAGCCTCATGACAACCGGCTCTGACACGTGTGTCTGTGTCACTTGACCACTTCCTCCAGGTCCCTGCAGGTTGCACCACAGCGCTACTGTTTTAAGAGCAGAGAAGAAGAATTGTGCCAGAGTTTAGCAGTGCTAAACTGTACATAGATTACTAATTTAATACATTAAATTATTTAATACGATAAATGATATCAGATGGTGCCTGGACTCCAGTACTTGCCAATACCGATACCAGCATTTTCGGCAGTATTAGAGCAATTTTTGTATCGGTATCGGAACAACTCTAGCTAAAACATGTCAGTTTTGTTGCTTCTGTATTAACTTGTATAAAAGTCAAAAACTTGATTGGAAGTGCTGATTCTTTTTCATCTGGAGCGTGTCATTGCTCATCTGTTTGGGTCCCATCATGTCTCAAGGCCATAGTAATGGGCAGCCTTTGTGAGTAGGACAATAAAGCCGTCAGAATTTATAGTTTAGTTGTTAAGCTAGTCAGTATCAAACAATACTGCTTACTGCTTGGTTGCTACGGCAAAGACAACAGAAGCCCCCCTCACCTAATCCTGGATACTCTCTTGATTGTACTAGTTAAATACCAACTCCTGTAGATTTTCTCAGCCAAACGGATGTAATGACTACTGGTCATTGTATTTGTTGGCTCACTGGTACTTGATTATGGTGTTAACAATGACCTCTCCTTCTAGCTCATAAAAACCTTATTATGACTAAATATCTGTAGTTATCCTTAAGCTCCTGTACTTTTTGTTATTGTTGGTCGTTAAAATAACAGAGGTTTCTTTGTTTTAAAAGTGGTTTGTGGTTTGGAAAAGTACAGAAGTTTTGAAAATAGTAATTTAGTTGTGAGTGGTGACTATGAGAATTTTGGGGGGGCAGTTGGCACTTGAGGGCAGCATCGAGGTTGCAACAGGAGGTGTGGTGGCCATCTGTGATCACATGACTGACAAGCCACCCACTGTCACCCCGGAAACCAGGAGCGCCAGCAGCTCTTATCCTATCATGTCAGGAATGCTGGCCGTCACTGGGCCCAGTCTATTTCTGCTGTCTGTCGCTAGTGCTAGGAGTCTGGCATAGGGGGGATCTTTCTCTCTCTTTCTTGCTCTTTCCCCCCCTCACCCTTCAGCCTCCGCTCTGAGCGAGGAGTGAAACGTTGTCAGCTCTGTTTGCAGCGGTGGTGGAGTTCTTGTGGTGTGACTTCTTTCCTCCACAGTTTACTGAGGAAAGGAAAGTTGTGGACCAGACTGAGAGAGGGTGGGAGGGAGAAAGTGGAGGAAAAAAAGAGGGGGGGATCAGTCATCCAGCCAGCCAAAGGAGAGAAGTGGGCGACACTAAGAGAGTGAGACTGGAGCCAGAGGAGAGAACCAAACAGTCAGTCATAGGGAGAGTGCGAGGGAACGGGAGCTGAGGTGAATATGGCACAGCGTCTGCGTTTGTACTTTGGCTCTGGCCGCAGCAACACAGCCCCGGAGGTGTTGGAAGGAGACCCCGAGGAGCAGCAGGGAGACAGAGATGTGGTCACAGCGATTCGTGTGCGCCCACCTTCAGAACCGAGGCCTTCTCAGGAATCGACTGAGCAGCAGGTCCAACCAAATCAGTCGCTTAAACGCAGCTCGTCCATGTTCATACCCCAGCTTGCCGCTTACTCTGAGCCACGGCCAACCAAAAGCTCCTCAATGCACATTTCCCTACAGCGTTTGAGTAACGGAGACTCTCGTGGACTTGCTGATGACTGCCCACCACCTTGTTATACTCCTCCGGGACCCGCTCCGGCCTATGCTGAGACGCAATTCCAGGAAGATGTTCCCAGACATCCACCTCCTCCATACTGCGAACCAGATACTTTGAACTCACAAACTTTTCTGACTGAACCAACACTTCCCAAGCACAGGGTCTTTAGTATTGGTTCCAATGGACATATGCATGGCAGAACCCAACCTGGTATCAGTGTTGGAGGGATTTGCATCAGAAGGAACTCACAAGATGGGTCTGATGTTCAGCACTTCAGAATACTCCCATATGGAGGAACCGGTTGGTCTGTCCAGCAGCCCAGCGTGGACCAGAGCTCAGCCTTTAATGGTGGAACACAGAGGCTTGTGTTTCAGCTTCAACAAAACCAAAACCAGGATGAGAGCCAGGACAGAGAGCAGGCCACTTCATCCCAGGGAGAATCCGCTGACCTCGGCTTCACCAGCTCGAGAGGAAACCGTGTGATACGTTACCCAAGAATCCGGCTGGAGAGGAGATCGTCAAACCACAGGCTGGTGCTGGAGAACCAGGCTGGGGAAGATGGCCAGACTGTGGGAGAAAACCAAACAGATGCAGAGACCGACAGAGCAGAAGCAAGAAACAGACCGAATGGTTGTACTTTTAAGATCAGCAGGGATGTTTCCAGACGGCAGCCCCAATTCAAGATCTACTTTACCCCAGGAGGAGCTGGAGATCAGGATGTGAGTGTTGGCAGTGATTCTTGGAGGAATAGTCCCAAGGTAAACATTATTTGAAGAGTCATTAGGGCTTCTTGGTGGTTTGCTGAAACATTTTTCAGTGGAATTTGTAGAAAGTTGAAATTACGAAACAGGATTTTCGGTTTTGCTAAACAAAGTTAATCAGAAGATATACTGGTATGAGCTACAGAGTGAGACATTTGTTTATACTGAATTTAATTCCATAGTCCCCCCCCCACATTAAACCAATGGTATTCGTGTTCTCTGGCTTCGTGGTGCAGTGCTGGATAAAGAAATTAAAAAAAAAAGCACAGGCCTAAAATGTAGAAAAAAAAATTTTTTACAGAAAGAACCTCCAGAGTTAGGTTTTTTTGTTTTTCAAAGTAATTTATCACTTTATGCTACTTTGTAACACATTTGAGAACTTTAGCATTACCAGAAAGTAAAACCTTTAGTGTAATTTCTCATTCCACTTGTTTGAAAGCAGCATGCAGTCAACTCTGTGTCAGTGTTTTAATTTGTCCCCCCTACTGTCATGCTACAGCTAAGTTCATGGCCCATCATTTCTTAGTCAGCTGTCTAATAACAAAATAACAGATGTGATAACCTCTGGAGCTCTGTAACTGGCTCTCCATCATGCTTAATATGCTTATATTCTGCTATTGAGCTTGGCATTTTCCACACAGTAATACACATAGTCATGCAAAATACTGAACGTTTTTGTGAAAACATTTGTTAACCTATATTTCATGTTGATTACAGTGCAACTTTTGCCAAAAATGAGCATGACAGGAAAATTTTAATAGAACAAAGCTATCCTTTCTGCCATCTCTTGAGCAGAATAACTAGCACACTTACACAGCTATGTTTACCTTCCGTTGGCATGCAGCTGTGTGCCAACTAGTACGAGAGATACAGAATGCAAATGCCAAGAAGATGTCTCTTTCTTCTTAATCTTCTTCCTCTTGGTCAAAGGGAAAGGGAAAAAGATGAGCGTTTTTCAGTAACGAGCTGCTTTCATGTAGAAAGTAAACTATGAATGGATTACTTATCTTGCAAAACCACAACCGGACAATCAAAACAGTGTGTAAAGTGTTACCATCAGTGCTATAAGTCCCTTACAACAATGTGTTTTTAGCAACAATGTGGCTAATTTTAAATGTTAGAATTAATTGTAAATTATAATTTCATTCAGTTATATAATTTTAACAGTAATTTTTAAAACCAAACAATGTTGACCCATTTGAAACCATAGCAACAAAAACAGAAACACAAAAACCACAAATTGGACTCTTTATTGTTTTCGTTTATCAAAAATAATTGCCAAACTCCACTGACGAAACTACCAAGAAGCTTCTCTTTAGACAGTGATCTAATTTTTTTTGAATACCTGAATATTATAAAGTTGTTGCATTTTTTATAGCACTGATTATTTATATACCTTCTAGTTATTTCATTTTTTTTCACCGATCTAACCAACGATTCAGTAAAATTGAGTGGTGTGTATGAGTTTGCTTTTGGAGCTTGTGGCTTTTTTGTTGTTTAAGGTAGCAAATGTATCAAAACTGTGTTATTTTTTCTAGAAGATTATATTTCTGGTATTGTTAAAACCATTTATTACATCTTGTTGGCAATAAAACTAAATTGTCTTTTGTCAGTTGACCCACAAAAATATGAAAATATAATTTTGGCTCCTTCTGCTCAACCCTATGTAGTATATTTAATGGAGTGCAGCCTGAAAATGAGCCTTGTCCATCTTAATTCCTCCTGTAATCATGCAAAACAGCCATATCACATCCAGCTTTTCAAGTATCACCTTTTTTCCTCTAAAAATCCAGCCCACATGAGACAAGACCCGCACTGAGCAGGAAGAGGGCGGTGACATTTTGGGAAGTGAAAAGCGCAGACACGGCCACTGAGCTAAATCTCCCACACACTCACTGTTTTCTTTCACTTTGAGACCACAGGCATCTGAATTTTTTACACGCAACAGCCAATTGAGTAGGTCACGAAAGGAAAGCAGGAACAGGGTGAATGGATGGTTTTCTCTCGGTGCACTTGTTGCCTTCTGTTTCACAGAAATGTGACACTTGGGTTTGGTAATACCCTCCACTGCAGCCAGTGCTCTTTGAGAGTTGGCCGTTTCTATCTTTAGTCTGTTTCGAGTGCGGTTGTTGATTTTGAGAGCGGGCAGGCGGCATGTCTCCTTTGGCTCTGTGCTGGTATGGATCCATAGCGGCAGCTGCTCCAAGAGAGATTAAGAACTAAGATGTTTTAGGGTCCAAAGTGAGGATCAAGAAGGTTAACAAGCTATCAATATTTAATTTCCTGAGAGCCTGAGTGTTAACCTCTTATGAAGTTAGAGCACTGGAAACAAAATGTAGATTTGTATATTGAGGATAAATTACATAACTAGTGTGTATCATTCCTGCCATTGAAGGTCTTATCAGTACTTTTGACCTCCTGTTCTGGTTATCATCTTGAGAACCATAGATATATTGGACCATAGAAAGTTATACTGGCAAAATTCAATCATTAATCCCAAAATACTGTTTCATATATAACATTATAAGCACTATATTTACAAATGCCAGATACATATTGAAAATGCCCTGGAGTAATAACTAATTAAAAGGGGAGTGAATCCAACCCCCCACTGGATTTGTTGTTCTCAGCTTTTTGTTCACACTGACTGGACATTGTTTTCTACAGCTTGTGGTGTGCCCTGTCTTTTCCAACCATTAGCCCTGCCATCCTGTGGGGGAAGAGAGCGCTCATTCAGGGATGCTTTATGTAGTGGGATAGTGGGGTCCTGTTCCAAAAGCACAATTCAAGTTGAACCAAGAGATTTCCACATTAAGGAAATATTTTATCTGATGAAAAATACTTCAAAGAAAGAACAACAGAATCTGCTTTCCGATTTATGTCTGAACGGAGATCAGCCCTACAAATGACTCAGGATGGAGTGGGAGTGGAGGGAAAGAAATCCGCCTAATATGGCCAAAGAAAACTGTATTTTACACAAAAAGCTGATGCTGAAGCGCAGTGCCTTGCAGACACCGACTTTGAAAGTCACATATTATACTACCAAAACGTTGCTTAAAGGTGTAGTGTGTTGGAGTATGCAGCATTTCACCAAACAGAAACGGTAAATATAGGATAGTGTTTCTGTTTGCGTCAAAATAGGTGTACAATCATCTTCCTATAAATTTTGTTTTCTTTTTATTAAGTTAGTGGTTAGCAACCATGCACGTCCCATGCATATATCTTCTGCCGTTTCAGGTTGAATCCAGCCTGTGACCAGTTTGCAGAGTGTCTTCCTCTACTCTCTTACCCTTTCGCAAGCCTATCCACTGTCTCTCTCCTATCAGTAAAGGCACAAAATGCCCAAAAATACATTAAAAAAGTTAGAAAAAGTGTATAATATTTATGTATTGCGGATCTCCCCTCTGTGGAGGCTGACATAATGATCCGCCATGTTGTCTACTGGTGTGTTTTGGGGACAAAAAGAGTGAAACTCTATTTTTGAATATGAGTCTACACCAGTTAACAAAACCTTTAGTCAGCATCTTAACTGACCTATAATCAATCAAAATAATAGTTACAAACATGAATGAAAACCCCTCACCTTGTAACTGTTGTAAATTATGCCCTGTTCACGATCCTTTTTGGTCTTCACCGGCTCTCGTCGCTTAGTAATGTGATGTTTTAGTAACGGACAGGCTCATTCTAAAATCTGAACACTAGGTGTCGATAAAATGACAATTTTTACACACTGCACCTTTAAGTTTTTTTAAGCTTTAGTACTTTTTGATAGTTTTCTTCATTTAAATAGCAAATATTTTGAAGTTTTAAGATTTTATGTCCTTGAATGTTGTTTTTTAAGCCAAGCAATTCCCACAATCTCTGTTTAGATGCTTTATACCAGCTTATTTTTGAAAGGTTCTGTCGATGACCTCCTTCAAGAATGCTTGTCTGCCTGATTATCTGTTCGCAAGAAAACTGATCAAGTTATAAATAGGTTTTGATGATTTTTTCAGGGAATGTCCGTCACGGCACAAGAAGAAGTTCTTAGATTTTGGTGGTGATCTGAATGTGGATCTAGGACATCTTGTAAAGAATTCGCTGATAGGGCAAATCGTGTCAGAAATTGCTTTTACTGTGGGTTGTGCTCCTGGAGCGCTTCTAGCGAACTACTTGCATCATCTTTTAGGTCTGTTTCAAATGACTGTGTGTGCTTAAAATTTGCTTTGTTTAAAGAAATGTTGCCAAGAAAACAAAACAACTGTATAAACAAATCCTTTCCTGGTATCCTGGCATTAGCAGCAGAGCTAGAAATAGTTTCCTCAAAAAGGAGAAATCTGGATAATTTTCTTTGGGCAGTTTTGAAAAAAACACAAATTAAAAGGCCTTTTTGTTTATTTAAGGGATGGTTGGGTATTTTGAGGTGAGGTTGTATGAGAATGAGTCAACCCTAAAATAAAATAGTTACAGGGAATCTTGTCAGGTGTCACAGAGGTAGGGCTGTACATTACTACACAAAAGAATTAACAAAAAAGTAAATAACAGTTTTGGATGATGGTGAACTTTACTGGTTATTTTCAAAATGCTTTGCGTTTCTGCTAGTGGCTCCATTTGTCTTAGTACTATTTTGCTTTAGGCAGGACACAGGCTATATGTCCAGTCAAAGTAGTGCCAAAACAAAGGGTCTTGTGTGTCCAGTACAAAGAGCGATCCCTCAAATTGTGTTTTTTTTGGCTGTTTAACTTCACTTTTATTACTTCATTACTTGCAGCCCCAACTGCGGCAATGTACAGCCTAGCTTCTTTGCCCATTCTCTTTTTACAGGGGTAGACCTGACCAACCCAGTCAGTTCTTAATCATTGTTCTACTGAATGACATGTGGCAGTAATATGAAAAAACACAACTCACTAAGAAAGGTATTTTGACTGCTGGCTACCCTAACAGATGTCTTATGAGGAAGGAAATACATTTCGCATGAATGCAAGATGTCAAGAATAGAGATAGCTTTGAAGCGGGGAGACATTTGTTATGTGTTGAATAACAGTACTTCTTTTCTATTTTGGTAAGATATTTCTAGCTTTCCCCAAAGCATTTCAGACATATTTTTGTTTAGTATATCTTTGATGTTCTCCACTATTTTCAGCAATAATCTTTATTTCTAGACATATTTCTGACAGCACTTAGGCCATTACTTGAGTGCATTTTACACACCTCCTTCATTCCCCTGGTTTTGTATAACCCCATGGCATCCTGTTTCCTCATGCAAAAGGAAATCCTCATTTAGACTTTAATGACAGGTCTTCCCCGACTGGTACCCTGGTGCTGTAGTGCCCCTTTTAAAGCCCTGTGTCGAATACTATGAGTGTGTATTCCAGCCACACTATACGCAGACAGCTATGCCACAGCGCCGTGCCCTCACTCGGCGCCCCCCAGTTGCCATTCACAAAGAGCTCTTGCAGGCCAGTGGGTTTGCTATATTTACCTGAGACAGGATGGTGGATGGTCTGGGGTGGGGGTTGGATGGGGGTTTCTCCTTTTATTTTGGTCCAGAAGCATGTGAGAGGGTTTCATATTGCTATTGTTGTGGAGGGCTTTTCTCTGTCAGCTCTGATCTCCCAGGGTTGCATGGCATTGTAATTCAGTTGTGTCAGCACGGAGGCTGTTGAGTAGGTGTGACAACCTTTTCACACTTCACTGCCAGCCGGGACATTTTCCAGATCTTTCTGTATGATACACTCCCAGTCTGTTGTCACTCCTTACTGTGAGTTGATAGCCGTTAGGTGCAGATGCAGTTTTAAATGTCAATTATTCTGTTTTCTTGGCTTTTCTCACCTGAAACAAGTATTTTCCCCTGGTAACAAAAGTTTTTTTTCATCCTTTATTGCCAAAGGTCATAATTAACATCCTTGTAAAGCAGTTAACAACCTACAGATAGAATTTTATTTTGGTGTGTTTAGTTTTATTGTTTTATCTGGCAGAGAGGCAGACACTACCCATCTTCTGGATATTTAACCTTTCTTATACCTGTTAGTTCCCCTAAGGTTTAACATAGACTCACTATTATGCAGATAAGCAAGGAATAATTTGAGACCTAGGTCCAACAGCTCCTACTAGCTTGAGGAATTGACATTATTTTCCCCGTTTTCTTAACCTAATAACAAACAAAATCAAAGAAGACAAAGTTGTTATGGTGGACATGTCAGGTGTGGTCTTAAGTGTGACTACATTTCAGCCAAGATGACTTTACAATAGAAACATGATATGCCTATGTCTGTGTTAAATATTAGGGGTATCATGTTTTTGATTTACATTAGCAGTCCCATTGCATGAAAAAAAAATAAAACTTTACTGGCCATTCTTGTAAAAGCATCATGTAGTTAAGCCTTTTTTATTTGCTGGAGGCCTTGGGCTGCAGTGTGGACCCAGGCTACAGTTTGGACACCCCTGACCTGAGGAATCAGTGTAGGCCTACTTCTGCCATGTGGTAAATCTCACAAGAATCAAAATCCCAAGGTGAAAAAAAACACAGTGAGAGTCACTCTCTGTTTTTGGGTCGACCTTGCTGGTATTAATACATCGCCATTTTAAGGGCCTGTGTACAAAGCCACCTTTTTACAGACACTAGGTTATAGCTTCTTATAGCCACTTACTTCTTAAATGATACTTGTCTAGTTTTGTGTTTTCATTGCTCAGCGTCCTGAGCAGAAAACACCCTTAGTATAAGCTGCATTTGTTGCTACAGTCAACAGTGAAACAGTGTTGCACCCACTAGTGTCAGTTTTCATCTCTGGACAATCATAGTCAGAAGGACTTTGGATATAGTGGAATTAGTGATTATACTTTGGACCCCATGAATAATAGCCAATGCTTTAGCTAGTGCCTAATGGGGATCCAAAGAAAGAAAAACTGGCCATTTATAAGCAATTTTATCAAGGTCTTCTGCTGATTTCAAGTTTTATGGCAATTTTTTCCCTGCTAAAGGCTAATGTTCAGTACACAGGGCTATTTAAAATGGCAGTATGGCTACTACTAAGGCAACCTATTTACCATCACTTACCAACATTCAAAGCTTGTGAGGAGGCTCAGAAATTAGGGTTGTTTGCTTTTTGGTCACAGGCCCTAATGTAGATCAACTTATGCCCTTGTGTTGTTAATGTAAGTGTTGGAGGCCATCACCTATCATCTTTTATCACCCGTCTTATCGTTGGTCTTGATGCCAAAAAGTTCCTTTCCATTAAAAAGTTAGCGTAGTGAGCACAAAGGCTGTTAATTCTTAGTCTACTTGGTTTGCTTAAAGGTTCCTAACTTATTAATAGAGCAGGTTTTCTTGTGATTTAGCTGATTTTTTCATTAACATAAGTAGCAACAACTTGGTGCATATTGTGAAATGCCAATGAGATCAGCAGTTCCTTATCAAGAACTGCAACAAAACTAGTTCCTCCCTTTTCTTAGCTGTTAGTAAACCCCTCACCCTCCCTGAGTGTAACCTGGCCCTGACAGGCAGCTGCAGGCTCAACTCTGACCCTTTGATGACTCGACAATTATGTCCCTCCGCACACACATACCATCAACTTTAATGCTTGTTATTGTTAAGGACTGTAAAAAACCTACCATGAGTCTCGTGGGGAACTATCGTTGGCAGTGACTGTTTCAAAGGTTACATGTTAAGTGCTACTATTCCTCTAAGGGATCATGATTATTGAAAAGAGAGAATCACAAGTGCAGAAAGGTCTGGGTAAAGTATAATTCTGAAGGCTATCAGAAAGCTCTTTAAGCAGAGGTACTTACGAGTGTAAAATATGTTTGGATCAACATAAGATACAGTCAAGAGCTGTTTACACAAGTGCACTCCAGGAAAATTCCAGAAAATTTCAGTAGCTCTGCCTCCTGAAAGTTGCTTGTTCATTCTCGCCCCCACACAGCAGTTTCTCCTCCTCAGAAGGAGGAGGCTCAGAGAGGGGAAAAGTAGGGCTGTCATGGAGTTATCTAAGTTGCTTTTGAGGTTTTTGTTTTAGAAGGGCCTGTGTCCACAGCCACTATTTCTTCATTGGTCGGGCACACAACCTTATCAGCGTTTTAAGTTATGAAGGTCAGCACCAAATTTTAGTAGGTCCCATAAAGTCATTTTAATTGCTTGTTCTACACTTTATCACATCCGACAAGGAGATTGTGTTTTTGCTGGCGTTTGTCCATCGGTTTGTCTGTTAGTAAGGTAACTCCAAAAGTCATGATGGTGACATTTTCAGGAGATGTTGGTACAAAATTGGCATCAGGTGGAAGTGATTAGACAGGATGGTGATCCAAACCCTAATGCAGATCCAGAATTTTTCTAAAGATTTGAGAAAAAAATATCCTGAGATAGGGCAGTTTTCTCATTTCTGCTGATAACTTGGCTAAAGATACCAGAAATGCCTTGGTGTGGGATTGTGCTGATGGACCACTTCTATTTTGTTTTATTATTGTTGACCCTTTAAAGCACTTTGCAACTTGAATTTTCCATTAATAAATGCAATACAAACTACTGTTATTATTGTTGTGAGCATTGCCTCTGTTAAGAAGATTATGTTTTTGCTTGTGTTTGCCATTTTGTCTGCTTTTCTGTTAGACTGTTAGCAAAATACCTGGAAAGAGTCAAACAGATTTTAATGAAATTTTCAGAGAATGTTGGCCATGGCTCAGAGAAGTTGTGGGTAAGATTTTGGCAGTGAGCCGGGTCCGGATGCACATCCAGGAATTCATTTGAAGGACTTGTTAGCATAATGAGAGAGGGCAGTTTTCCACATTTCTGCTGATAACTTGGCTAAGAAAGTCAGAAATGCCTTTGTGGACAGTTGTGCTGCATGAGCACTTCTAATTGTGATTATCATTATCGCTCTTTGCACTTGATAGTTGCAACCGTTCAGCACTTTTCCAAAAGTTAACTGTTTTCATCTGAGAGCCCTGTGGCTGAAGTGATTAAAAAGGTTATTGTTCACAGGAGACTGAGGGCTAAAATTGGTGGATTTCACTAGACTTTCACAAATAAGATCAACTGCAGTGCAAAAAACGGTGACTGTGGACAATGGCCAAAAAACTGATGTTTCAACTCTTTGGAGCTCGTGCTAGATATGCCATTTTTGGTAGTTTATTTCTGAATTAAAAACTGTTTTTACATTTTAACTTAGGGGTGGCATGGTAAAAAAAAAAACTTCTGTTTTTTAACACATGCCATTATTATTGTCAAAATGTCATCTAACTTTTTTGTACTTAAACATTGTCAAAGAATTTTTGCTTTGTAATAGTGACTTCCATTAAAGAACACATTTGCCACCCCCACCCCTCCATACACCCTCTAACTTTTAGAAAATATGTTCCCAGTAAGTCTTAAAATTGCCTCCCAATGATGCCATCATGAGACATGCTGAAATGACATTTCAAGTGTCAAGTGTTTGCTTCGCCCAGTGGTGTCTCCAGGAGAAAGAAAATGTCTTGACACATCTGCAGCCATAGCAAACATTAGAGCATGGACCTAGAAAGGAAAGGCAACAATAGGCCTGTCACGAAAATCAGTAAATCAATTAACTGCACAATAAATAAAAACGTCCTCGGTAAGTTTGCCGGCCTCGGTAAGTTGACACGTGCATGCATGTTTGTTTTCCTCCTCTCTTTCTACCAAACAGGCTGGATGAGAAGATGGGTCACTCTGTGCAACTTTCTCAACACCTGGGTGCATTGGTTTTATAGCGGAGTGAGCATTTGTCATTCATTCAATATTTGTGGGGGAGGCTAGGGCCGCTCGCGTGTACACACACAGAGAGGTGAAGTGAGCGTCGTGATGAGTAACAAGGAAACAGACACTTATGAATGATGGCACGAAAGCTACGGTTCCTTAGCTGAATGCCACAGTACAAGTGTTGGACTATTTTGGTTTTAAACAGAATGAACAGGGTGTGAGCTCATGAACACAACGAGCCGATATGTCACATTTGTTTGAAAGTAGTGGCAATGGAGCAGGGGAGGTGCAGTGGAGCCTTCATCCTGCAGTCAAAGCTTACTGAGGCGTTTGGTTGGCAAAGTAAATACAAATAAAGCAGCGCAAAATGGTGCAGGCTCACAGACAGTGTCGTTCGCTACATTGCTAAAGACATGAAACCCTTCAGTACGGTTGCAAAGCCAGCAATGTTACGAACATTTGACGGATAGTATGAATTGACTGGGAGAATGTACATGTCACAAACAATTTCTGAACTGTATAAACTTTATTGTTTTTTATTGTTGTGTGTGTTTTATTGGAGTTTTTTTCTTAACAGAGAGAGGGTCTATTTTTTTATTGTTTTTGATTAGTATAATGATTTTTATTTACATGCAGTTTTTCCCAAAAGAGAGTCCATTTCATTTTCATTGGTTTTGTTAAAATCTTTTTTTTCTTTTTGTAATTTATTATATTGTCTGTTTGATTTATTTTAATAATAAGCTCTTGAGCTTCCAATTACAGTTAAATACTCTTAAGAAATTAGTTTATTGCTTTTGATGCAGTGTACTCACTTTATTATGACATATATTAGAATTACATTAAAGGAGACATATCATGCTGATGCATGATTTAATACTTACATATAATATAATAAATTTGAAAACAAGACCTTACACCCCCTTAATTTTCAAAAAATGAGATATTGTATTTTTTCTGATATCCTAGAACGAGATTTGATGCCTCTGAAAATAGGTCATTGCGAGATGTCTGCGAGATTTAAATCGTCGTGACGACACGAGGTACCTTTCGTTTTATTGGAGTAATCTGATAAAACACTTCCTCCTCTGTGATGTCCGTTAGCCACAAAACCGTCATCGAAGGACACATTCACCAAGCAGCAGTATATAGCTCCCTAGCTCACACTCACTCATTACTAGCTCTGGCCTGTAGGGGGACTCAATACACGGTTGCTGCTTTGAGCCTGCCGGAAAATACAGTAGAAGAAGAAGGACAGGCTGGCTTTAGCCCCGATAGAACTGACCAATCAGAGCACAAAGGGCTGTGACGTTGCGAGGTAACTTTAGGTCATCCTCAGATCCGAGCGTTTCAACGAGAGCTTGATAATGGCCTAAAATGAGGATTTTGAGAACGCTATTGTGGGGCAATGAAGGAACTAAATGACTTGTACTGAGAGCAGAAATGCTTTACAGGCATCCTAGTTTGCTGAATTATTGTCCAGCAAAATTTATTATCGTGACAATCCTAGGCAACAGTCAATCCTTGAAATGGGTATGGTGAAAGACAGTTTATTGGTATTATTATATTTATTAAAGCTGTTCTGTGCAGAGATGCAACTAATTGTATACACATCTCACAGTCATATATCTTGAAGAACTTATAGGCAATGTATTTAGAGATGTGTACTTAAAATATGCATATGTATTATACTTTATAATTCTGCTGATCTTTGAATCATTTTTTAAACGAAATTGACAGCAGCAGCTTTTCCAAGGTGAAATTGTCTAATTTCTGTTTGATTGTACATGCACTTGTGCTTGTGAGAAAAAGAGGGAGTGCGCACACTGATTCAGTGTCTTGTTCTGTTGATTAATAACTCATTCACTGTTGATTTTCAGGTCTACTGCTGCACTGGGAGCTCAGTGCAATCAATGCTGCTTTTCTCTTTTCTCTTCAGATGATATGAATTACATTTGTGTTTTCCTTACTGTTGCTGTATAACTGAATTTATGACAGCGTAAAATGTGAGATTTAAAGAAGCAAAATAGACTCAAGAAAAACAGGACTAGAAATATTATATTGTTGTCAAAGTCAATAAAGACAGCACTTTCTACAGCGCGACCACAATCTAATTTTGTTTTTATAACTTTGTGCTGATTTATGTTGGAATGCTCTCCTTTTGCAGAGCAGTGAAGCAACTTTTGCAAATGCCAGAACATTTCAAGTTGCTCCTGCACAGTATTGTAACTTGATTAATGATGGAGCATTCCTAAATAAAGACAAATAAATACAAAAACTCATTAAAGTCTTCAGCTGACATACTGTTAAAGATTTAAGTTTTATTGATCACTAGACAAACCACTGATTTTCCTACAGTCCCCTGTAACTGAATATGGAAACACTGAGTGTCATGGTTTGTTTCAGCAAAGCCTCTTACTGTAAAGCACAACGTTTTCAGACAAGCATCATTGTTGGTAATTACCCGCTGTCTAAATCAGTTGTATCCCACACACAGGCTTCTTCCAAGAATGGCCTTTTCCATCTGGCACAGGTAATCACTGCTCCGAGTGTGGGCTGCTGCTGTGCCCAATCCACCGTCACTTTCACTCTCCCCCTTTTCTCCTCTCAGTCTTCATTAATTATGACAAAAGGACAGGCAAATCGATGGACCTATTAGATCTGAAAACACAAACCCTCCCTGGTTCTTCCCTGTCCTTCTCTCCTCTTGTTTGGCTGACTTGGCTTCAGTATGGTGGCGGTTGATGCTGTTTTTCCTTTTGCTGGGTTCACAAGTTCTCCTTTAAAATGAAATGGCACCACAGGCTTGTTCATAAATAAAACACTGGACTAAATTGTAGTTAAGGCCAGGGCTGTCACATTATCAGAGTTTCAAACATTTGTTTTATACAGCTCCTCCTTTTAATGTTTCATTTCACAGAAAAAACGATAATACTTGATACATAAAAAGTAGAGCTAATCCAAACTTTAATAAGACTTAACAAGCAGTTGCAGCGCCCTTATTATACATGATCTAAGAAGAGGGAGTTCATAAGGTAAGAAGCATTTCGATGGTGCCTGCCATGGATGTAAACAAATCAGCATGTCTTGGTGAAGAGAGGGGGCTCTCTACATTGGCAGTGTGCTTGGCCAGTCAGTGGTATGTGGAAATCAAAGCAACAGTATATGTGAAAGACTATAGTCTTACTTAAGGGTGCAAAATATTATTGGTGCAATATTGCAGTAGAGCTGAATATTGGTATTGACTACCCTAATTTTCTTTAGAATAAAGCTGTTTTTATTCCTACAGGATGTTAATTACTCATAGCTAAAGATTGTTTGTTGATTATCTCCTCTTTTAGTTAACCTGAACTAGATTAGCTTGTGTATAACAGTGATGGACACTTTATTTTAGTTCCTTATAAATGAACTAGTAAGAAGAGCTAATATGGATTGGAAAAAACTAAACTGTTCTAAATTGCAAAATGATATATTTTTTACATGCAAATACAACTGTGATAGACTATCAAAATTCAGAAGTTAAAAGTGATTGGAAAAAAGCATTTGGCAGATCTGGTTTTTACAAAAAAAATAAAAAGATTCCAGTTAGTTATTTCTGGATTGGCCTGTCTATGAAATAAAAATTGTCACTTTCACTTTGTCCGACACTCAGGCACAGTGCTGCTGGACTTTGTAGTGCTTTGGGTGATTCATTGTATTTTTATCCCCTCTCTCTCCCTGCTGGATTTTTGGGTTCTCCCTCCAGACGCTCTCAAAGAGCTGTTACTTCTAAAATTATAAGCCCCTGAAGGTGACCTTGTTTTTCTCTTTCCTAGACCAGAGATGATTTCCTGGGCCAGGTTGACGTTCCGCTCAGCCATTTGCCGGTAAGTTGCTGGCGTCTATGTGAATGTGTGTGGCCAGACGGTCTGCTCTAACACTGTTTTGAATACTCAGCTGTTTCTTATCTTCTTTGCTCTGCCTGATTAACCTCTGTGAAAGTCAGGCAGGGAGTCAGTGTGTGTGTTTTTGTGTATCTTTTACAAGGCTTGGCAGTAGAGAATTATCATATTTTTAAACTTTATTTATTGAAGTAGAAGAAATTTTGAATAATATTGATACCAGGTTGATAATACAGCAACAAAAGTAGATGTCCTGCACCAGTATTGGGTAATTTTAGTCTTTTATTATCATAATTTCAGCAAACTCCTAGACTAAGTACATGATCCGACATGATCCTTGTCAGCTCCACTTGCCTGTGGTGTCAGTATACTTGCACAATTTAAGCTTTGTTCTCTCTTTGGTTAAAAATATAACTAAAGATCATCCAATTTCTTTACTTTTTGTTAGATAAAATAAATGATCTTAGACAAAACAGTAAGAGAAATATAGTTTGGTAGATTACTAGTTGTAACAATGCCTCTTGGCAATAAACTTGTACCACTAGAAAGCTTGTTTATTTCCATTTAAAATGGTGTCACATTTACGAGGAGCTTGCATTTGTGGGCTGAGCAGCAGAGTTGAGTATGTGCATTGTGCCCCTAAAAAAATGCCAAAGTTTCTCTTCAAATGTTAAACTGCTTTTTTTGCTGTTTACTCTTGTTTTGAGCTTTTGATTGGCACCAATGAGAATGGGCCCTGCTATAGTGGTCAGTTGATGTAGGGCTGGGTTAAAAAAATAAATTTAATTGATTTTAATCGATTTCCTTTTAAATGGTTCATAATCGATTCATAAAACCCAAAGATCGATCTTTTAACGTGGGTAGTTTTTTCTTCATTGGACGGTCCGAGAAGCCGCCTGTGGTATAAACTCTGCTAGTCTCGCCTTTAGCTCTGTTTTCCACTGAACAAGATCTCATGAGATGTTACTGCAAGCAGTCAAAAAAACATGGCGGAAGCGAGTAGAACTATAGGGGCACCACCACCGAAGAGTTTAGAAGTTGATATTTGGACATATTTCAGATTTAACAAGCATGAAAGAAAAGACAAGTTGGACAAAAAACGAGTAACTTTCAGAATATGCGTTGATGCATATCATTAATATGTGATTAATGTAACTGCTTTGGGTTCAGTTCTTAATGTAAAAATAGTTTTAATAATGTACCAGGTCAAAAAGTCATCTACGGCATTATTTTTACTGAGATAATCCAGTCTGAACAAATTTCGAATCATGAATCGAATCAATTTGAGACCTCTTAATATCGAATCAAATCGATCCAGAAAATCTGAATCGATACCCAGCTCTAAGTTGATGTCTGCCCCAGTAATCGGATGTCATGCTTGACTGACATGTCTGGCCTTTAAGATAGGACAGTTTCAATGCAGTTCCACAAAATCAAGTTGGAGCATTTTTATGGATATAGCCCAAGTACCATCTCCAAACTGAAGACCAAGTTCCATATAATGGGGAATGTCGGGGACAGACTGTGAAGTGGACGTCCCTTGAACATAACACACCAAGAAGACCACTTCCTCACCCTGTCAGCACTCAGGAACCTTAGGCAGTCTTTTACAGATTTGCAGTCAAGGTTTGCAAGACGATATGGCCAACGGCTCTCTGCCCAGACAATCCGGAACAAACTGTGCAAAGTGAATCTCTGGGCTAATCGGGCTGCCAGGAGGCCTGCCATGACTGCCCTTCACCATCAGGCCTGTTTGTGCTGGTTCAACAGCATGTGCACCAGACCCTGCTATCCCACAGCAGTGTATGACCAGGCTGGTGCCAGGCTGTTGTTGCTGTATGTGGTTCTTTCACACGCTACTGTGGATCCTGTTTGTTGAATTAATGAATTGTTAAACTGTCAATATGACTTCAATTATCCAATCCACCAAACCAAATAAAGCCTGACTCAATAGAGCAATATGCTTTTTGGCACTGACAGAGAGGATCTGGCATCATGAGCGAAACCCACATACTCAGTTCTGCTGCTCATCCCACAAATGCATGTTCCTTACAAATGTGGCATGACTTTAAAAGGACACGAAATAGCTTTATCGTGGTGTAGAATTTACTGCCAAGTACCATTGTTATGACAGAAATAATCTTGCAAACGCTTTTCCTTTACTTTTTGTGTGATAGTAAGAATAATGAAGGTTTTATTGTTTTGAAGATGTTAAAGATCTTAGAAAATTTTTTACAACCTCAACATAAGGAATGAAATAAAATTCCCTGCCCTCTCAGATCTGAGAGTTTTCAAAAGGACAACCTAACAGAGACATAGTTTGTCATGTTTTATTCAACTAATGTCTAATCCTTGCTTATTAGATTTATAGAACATGATACGAATGCACAAACACATCATGACTTGGGATGGGACGATACACTTGAAGTCACGATACGCTGCACCTCAATATGCCCGGGTCACAATACGTCACAATACAATATCAAAAAAGTAAAAAAGAAAAAATATTACTGCATTATTACAACTTATTTGTTTTTGTTTGAGTTGCACACAGGAAAACACAAGGCCGAACAGGCCAAACACAAACAATAACACTTTCTCTAACCCTAGAGAGGTTAGAGAGAGTGTATGCTAACAAGCGGTAGGCTCATTTTTGCCGTCTTCATCTTTTTTAATGAGAAAGCCAAAATACTGCCAGACAGATGACTTGTATCTAGGCGGAGCGTCCTCATTTTTGACCTCATTCGACTCCATCATTCAGCTTTTTAGAGGCAAGGTAGTTGGTGCTAATGTTTGTTGTCGTCACCTCCGGTCACATGCACTATTACTTGACGTGGCGTCTTTTTTCGCGATCCATTTCTTTCAAAGTCGATGCATTTCGTCACGTTCTGCATCATGATATATTGCCAAACGATATTTCATCCCATCCCTAATCATGACAACAGACCTTTTTATACAGTGTTTGTATGCTGTATTAAAATCAGTTTGATAAATCACTCAAACCCAGGAACATAAATTACGTTTGATGTGTTCAAGGTTTGATTTGAAAAATGACTATGATGGTGTAAATATTGTCATAATCTGGTGTTCAGTTGGGATATTGAGAAATGGAAAAATTCAGTTCCTAGCAAGAAACTTGTACAAATAAAAATCTCAAAGTACATCACAATCATACCCTTACATAACAGCCTCATTACAATTAGCTTCAGTATCTGATTACTATGTCCATGTTTACTTTATGCCACTATTTTGGTAGAAACTGGAAAACTGAATTACTTGTGAAGGATTAAGAATTGGAGTCATTAAGGTTTCTCACCCCATAACAGTTTTTCCTTTCTCTAGTACATTTATCACATCGTCACAGTAACAATTCATTCCACAAGTGATTTTCTGAGCTGATGTTTAACACATTTCCACAGCCTTTGTTATCAGATTTTTCCTTTTTTCAAAGCTGACAGTCAAAAGTGTTGGTATGTTGGTTTAACTGGACACGTCTTTAGATTTTTTTGGTTTAGAAAAATGTGGAACATGGTCTGTTTTGATCTCTATTCTCAGCTGATAATTCTATTATCTTAAAAATAATATCAGCTTTTGGGGGACTGTTGTCCAAGTCATGTATTTTGCATTTTTATGCAGAAAGAGAACAGAAAAAGTATCAATAGAGAATATTAAATGCTTAACCATCACCTCCTATATGGCTGTAATAGCACATGGCTGTATAGATTCCCAAGGCACACCAGTGTGAGATAAAGTTTTTTCGTTTTTTTCATTAATGTTACATAGATTTAGCAGTTAAGATTTAAACTCTGTTTAACTTTGACACAGCTTTTATTCCGTTTTTACCAGTTGCGTGGAAATTTTAAAATATTGACAGTGAAATCAAAAAGGGTTTGAACACCTTTGAAATTATACAACTCACAATCCCACTGAATCTCATGAAATGTTGCAGATTTATTGTAAAATCAGAAAGGCGTGTGTGTCTTCATTATTGCAATAACAGCCCATCCTTGGTTGTCTAGGACATCTGTTTTGTTGCCATGAAATCAAACAGGTATTAATAATTTAAATTTACTAGAAACATACTAAAGTTTTTAACCCTTGTTTGGCAGCATTTTGTTTTCTACATGTGAATAAATTAGGTGATATTTATTTGCATATCCCATCTCAGCTATAGGATATTAAGATTTAACGTCTGGACCTTGTTACCCAGCCCTAGATTGAGTGTGTTTTCCTCTTTGAGTGTGAGAAAGTGTAACCCTCACTAGAAGCGTGTTGTTTTGATGTAACAGTTTACTCGCTGGTAGAAACTGGAGGCCTGCTGCCTGACATGTAAACAAGGGTGAAAGTCCTGAGGGCATGCGACCCTCAGAGTCGACGGAAAAGCTTCACTCGTCAAATTCACACTCACGTGTATTTACTAAGAAACTGTGAACTCCTGGGATACATCAGGTTATGTAAACAAACACATGGAGAACTGGTTTATGTTCGTTTGCAGGTTGGTTTATGGAGGTAAACAGGGCCCGAAACTAAAGCAAACAGACATGAAAACCTCTCCTAAGCAGCACCCCCTCTGCTTTATTGAGAGCCGTCGGACTGGTTGTGAGTCTCTGAAGTGCTGTCCAAGTTGTAAACCTTAAAAGCACATCAGCAGAAGGTGTCGGGGTTAATTATTAATGTCCCTTTTGGCTCCCATAGCTCCAGAAGTTTTGCAGCAGATAAAAAAAACCTCAGCTGAGTCATTTCAAGAGATGAAGCCAGTAGTCCTGATACAGTAAACGCTGCTGTAAATTTAATTTAGCTCTTGAGCTAATTGAGCTGAATGAGCTACAAAGCTCTTTAGATGATGGTCTACGTTCGACTTAGACTTGGACTTGAATCATTGGTGTTATGCCCAACCAGATTTTGTGGGAATTGCAGACTTATTCATAGTTACTGGACATTACTTGAGTCATCATCAACATTTCTTTTATAAGACTTCCCTTGAAATTCAACTTAAACAGTTTCAGGCCAACATTACTGACTCATCTAAGTTTACATTTGCTGACTGGAGCCCACAGATGGAGTAGGATTTTCCATTAGGACATTAAAGAATGGTAAAGAAACTATCCCTTCAGGTCACTGCTAGAACCTGAATGATTGGGCCATAGCTATCTGCCAAAACAGGCCTACCACAACATAAAGTATTTTATGTAGGGCTGGGTGATGTGGCCTAAAAATAAAATACCAGATCTTTTCCCCACAAAACTCGATTTGCAATATTAATTGATTTTTTTCCCTCTCAAAGCAAAAACAGTGACACAAAAATGACATGGATCAAGTTTTGCCTTTATGTTGTCAAAATCTATTCCTAAATCAATCAGAATTTCCCTCTTTAAATTAAAGTGTGTCATAAAATGTTGATTATGTAGTTCTAACGCAGGCAGGTCTGCCTACATAAACGCTGAAAGCTGAGGGGTTTTCACAGCTTGTTAACATGTTTCTCTCTGATCAGTATTTCATCTAATTAAAAAAAATACAAGCCTATAAAAGTGCGTGTGCAAAACCTGACAGGGCCACCATCATGAAAACTGTAAAGTTTCAGCATTTATATTTTTTAAAACTTTGCAACGACGTACAATTTAATTAAGGGAATGAAAAAAAAAAGATTTTTAATTTTTAAATCATCTGCAGAAAATAATTTGAATTAATCGATTTAAATGGACTGTGAGGAGAATCTGTTTTCAGCGACATTAAGACTCTGCTACCCATGAGCACGCGCGGCGACTGTCGTAATGCTGCGTTCCAGTAACCTCAGAAATGGGAGTGACATCATCTCCGACTTATCTGCGTTCCTGTTGAAGTCGGAAAAAAACATGCCGATCTACCAGGCTATTGTTAGCTGTTGTTAGCTTGCCCTGCATTGTTGTTCACAAATATCACATGAATGATATGATTATCACTATGGCAGCATTTTTGTAAATATAAGTCTAACAATACGATGTATACAGCTGATCTAGAGCGACACACCCCTGTCACCGAGTTCCCAGTAGGAAATTCTGACTTCGGGGGACAATCTGGTTTTAGTGTCCTACTCGGAACTCGGAAATTCCTACTTCTGACTACACCTTGAACGCACCACAAGCCAAAGTGTGTGTGTGTTGTGATGCTAATAAAAATGCAGCTCAGACCTTCCTCAGAACTCTGCATTGCTTTACAACTTCTTTTTTCAACAACTTACAGGATGCAAATTGCTCTAGGTTTAATTGTCTTGTTCTTGAAGTTGAGTATCCAGGCCAGTCCAGCCCTGTCCAGCCTGACCAGAAGGCTAAGGAATAGCATTTATAGATAACCTATTTTGATGCTATAAAACTCATCTTAAAGTGTGTATTTCAATCAGGCTTCTAAAAGTGAGACTTTTTTGTAATTACTTAGAAACTCTTCATAGTCCCTTTAATCGATATATAGCCCATCCCTGACTTTATGGAAGATTCCTGTTTTGTGCAGACTTAACTCATAGAAAAGAACAAAATAGGTGTTGTAGACAAAATTTTGAAGATTATTTCTGTTAGATGGGACACAAAAATTGATATGGCAATGAATTACCACCTTGATTTGTGGTATTATTCATCAAGTGGCACCAAATGTCAGTACTCTTGCCTTGTTTAGTTCTCCTTCCAGCTCAAAATGTATCATGCATACACTGCAACAAATAAAAGGGTAACTGTTTTCTATTAAAAAATTTAGTCACCACTCGGTAGTACAACATGAAGTAGGTTGATTTTTTTTTGGTCTAAAGAGCTGCTGTTTATCCTTATATTCTTGTTGCTGAGTTCAGGACCTAAGTCAGTGTTAACCTATCAGCAGGGGGGGTTGAACTCATCAGCTAGTATCCGCACACTGCATGGACAGACTGGCCTCTGTGAAAATGGAGGGACTCTGTTTCAGTGTATAATTGTGTTTTAGAGAAGGAATGCCAACCGTTGATGTTGTGTTTACAAACAGCACCCCACAAATTGAATATATTCTGCTGTAGATTGTTTCCAGAAACAGTTTCGCGGAGCAGACAGCCTGAAAACTCATGCCAGCTCATATCTGCAGCACTGTTTCATTTTAGGTACTGAGATGACAGCCAGCATCTTGTGAGGGACTCTTCATTTGGATGAAATATTCACAAAAAAACTATATCAATGTTTTATGTAAAGATCTAAGGGACAGTTATTCCCACCGCTTTATCAAACCGCATTTGTAATTCTGTTTTTCTGCTGTTGATATGAAATCTGACTTAGTGTTTTTCCAGAGCAGTGTGTGGTGAGCAGCCAGCATAGACTGGTTTCGAAGCTGTCAAAGAGCAGAGGGAGATTGCAGTGAATTTCAAAAGACCTTCCTGCTGTTCAATATGTAACAGGAGAAGCTCCATGTTGCATAATGATCCTGCGACGGCCACGCCGAGGGTTTCAGTTGTGCTTTTAACTCATGACTCTGATATTTTGATCCTCTGTTACATGCGTATTTGTGTGTTCAATTGATTTGTGTCAACAAAGGCCTTCTCTTAACTTGCAGACAGAAGACCCGGCGATGGAGCGTCCCTACACGTTTAAAGACTTCCTCCTGCGGCCCCGAAGGTCAGTCTCTACACAGGATGGGATGTGTGAAATAAGATATCAGTCACTTAAATACAGAGATTGAACTATGTCCATTAACAGATTGAATAAACATCGGGGTGTCGTTTATCTTACAGTTACATAATTACTGTTTAAACACTATGCAGAGTGATGGGGTATCTGCAGAGTAGCATTAATTTCATTAGCAAAAAATACCATAAATAGACGTCCATCAAATACCATCTACCCCATTAGGACAGGATAACATGCTAAAAATAAAGAGTTGGTAGTTGAAATGATGACATGCCCAGTTTAGCTTTTGTAAAGGAGATGAAAAGTGACAAAAATGTAAGTGATGGGCTGTCAAACATCCATATTTAATGTTATGTCTCCTCTGAGAGTGCTTGTGCTTGTCCTTTAACCAGTCAGAAACAGAGAGCATGAGCAGTAGGTAGGATAAATGTGTACCTTTTGTGTATGCTAGAGATAGTTTAATGTTGAAGTAAAGCAAGATGATAGAATTTGGCTGGTTAAAAAAACCTGTCGACTAAAGCTGCTGCTGTTAGCTCAATGCTTTAGATCTGTCAACCTGCATTGAACACAGCAAAATTGATCTGGAGAACATACTTCTGATCACGTTGTGTTGATTTTGTAATGAAAAATAGTAGGTAAGTAGCATATTCCTCCTCAAAATAAGTAATATTTTTTCAATTTTTCATGTGAAACAACTCTACTCTGACATTATAGTCCTATTTGAATGACTAACAAAAAGAAAATTTGCATTTGTAGTATATTTATATCAAAGATGGTTGTTATTGTGTCTTTTTGGTCTTGGAGAAAGGTAGTTGAATTACATTTTAGTCTTGTCTCTTCACAAAGTCACTGTTACATAATGAATTCTATACTTAAGACTGCCCATCCTTAAAATTTTTGTCTTGTCTTTTCTGATTGAAGAGGCATAAGCATTAATTTTGTCTGAATTTTACTGTCCAAGATGTTGTTTGGGCTTTTAGGTAATGGATTAAAGGTAGTCGACATACATTTATGTTGTTGTGAACTAAATTTAAAGTCCCATTATTATCTGTATGTTACAATATTGATCAGTAAGTACTAGATTAATTGAGGTTTTTATAATGAATAAATGTGTGTTTAGGGTTACATTTATTTGCCAGTGTTTACTTAAATCTGTTTAATGATAGTACATGTTTTGGCTTAAGTAATGACTAAAAACTAAAGGACTTTTTTTCTGTAAAGTGCACCAAACTTGTTCAATAGTTTGGGCTTTCTTGAACTAGACTAGATCCATAATTTGAATGTAAAACTAACATATCTTTTGGTATAAAGAAGAAGGCTAAATCCAACAAACCTGCCAAAATAAACCCTGCTCGGAGCACTAAGTTCATGTGACGGTCAGTTGAATGCAGAAGGTGAAAAACCATCTGTCCCTAATCGCCAGTTTGGAAACTCCCCTGCATGTCTAAGCATTACCAGGGGCTCTGATGTTGAAGCCACCTGGTTTTTGGTGCAGTTTTTAAGCGGGTCAATTTTTGCTGATGTAATCCCCTCTAGTCACAAGTCCCGGGTGAAAGGCTACCTGCGTCTGAAGATGGCCTATCTGCCCAAACAAGGAGGACACGAGGAGGAGCCAGGAGACATGCGGGAGGAGGCTGAGGTAAGGTCTTGGCAGTTAAAGCTGGTATTAAATTGCTGACTACAGCGTCCTTTTCACCATCTTAATCATAATAATCTAGAGCCAAACCAGCTCTCTCTTTTTTTATTATTTCCTTCCATACAAAGAAAACACACATCCAAGCATTAAAGTAAGAGTGAGTGAGCTTCCCAATTCAGACTAATAAAAATAAAAGTGGATTTTGCTCAGATGAAGAAGTAGGAGGACTTTTTAAAAAACCAAGAATCTGGTGAAAATCTTTTCCAGGTCGGCGTCTGGAAAAACCATTTACAGTGCTGCCTGCTGTTTGGAGACATAATAACTTCTTGCCTTGTTTATGTGTTTAAGTGTGGTTTTCTCGCCGAGTTCAAGAAAGGAGCCATAAATTGTCACTGAAAGGCTTCACTGATAATCTAGCTGTACAAAACTTCTGCTGATTCTCAGTGTACAAAGTCATTTATTCCAGTAGTCTGGATATTTTTGCCAGTCTTTGCTGACCTTTTGAAAACTGAATGGATTACAGTAGTTTCATGGCCACATCTTTGCCAAACTGCAGAAAGACAGGTAAAATTAGTCATTTCTAAAAATGAGATTGAGGCACATAAGCTCAGCTTTCGACCCTTCGGCTACAGATATCATAAACAGCCAGCATCTTTTCAAGCACAAATTAACTCCAGTCACTTTTCAGAAAAACAAACCACAACGCATTCCTCTGAAAAGTTCTGTTCTGCCACAAGTGAATCCACATCCTTAACATGTTGGCATGCTTGAATTCTCCATGTGTGCTAATATTTATGTGTGTCTAACAGGCTGTCAGCTCGCTGTGACCGCAGCGTCTTCAGCCAGAGCTACCAGTGAGTTATTCAAGCTACCTTATGTTGAGAATCTGAACTGTGCCTCTTTCAGGGTTGGGATGAATCTGCAGATTCAGGCTCACAGCGGCCACAGCAGATGTTACCCCCGCTACCACCAGGCTGGGAGGAGAAGGTGGACAACCTGGGACGCACCTACTACGTCAACCACAACAACCGCTCTACTCAGTGGAAAAGGCCCTCCAACATGTACACCTGATCTCTCTCCTCACCCTCTTGGCTTAAGCATGCACTTTTGGTTATTTTGAATTAAAGACAAAATACAGAACTGCAAGGGATGATTACCTAAAAAGGCAGAAACCCAAACAACCAAGTTACCCACACAACCTGATTGACCTCATCAGACAACACACGTTTATCAAAACAGGAGACATGATGTAGGACAGTGTTAACAAATATGAGATAAAATAAGAGGAAAAAAGGAGGTTAAAGATAGAAATAAGTAAGTAAATAGATAAAAGTAGTAAAAAGGAGAACTAACTGAATAAGACATATGAACAAACAACAGATAAAAGCATTAACATATGTTAAAAGATGTAAAATGGAATCCAAAAATTATTTTGAAAAATCTAAAGTTTTGAAAAAGCATTAAAATAAGATATCAGCAACAAAAGACGAAACTGTATAAAAAGTGGAAGCAAATAATGTGAGATACAGGCCATAAATCAATAAATACAACATTAAGAATAAACTAAAGTTAAAAAATTCAAAATTAATAGATATTTGAAAAAGAGGTAAATTGATTGAACAAGATAAAAGCATTGAAAGAATCTTAAAGCAAAATAATACAATAAATGTGATGCAACAGGACAAAGATAGCAACTAAATTCAAGATATAACCAACAAATTAAATTCAAGGAAAAGGAAATGCAAAAATGAAAACAATAACACCATGTAGATATTAGCAACAAAGTTGTGCAATAGTAGAATTGAACAGTTAAAATTATTTAAAAGCAGTAGCAATTAAAAGCAATAAAATTGCACAAAACTTTTTTTTTTAAAACAGTTGGCAGATAAAGAAAGGAAAGATCAAAAATACAACAATAAAAAAAAATGAAAACAATAAAATAATTAAAGAAAAATCAATAGATGAAAGAGATTTTATGATCAAGTGAATAAAGCAGTAAGATTTAGTAAAACTGATAAAGCAAGATTGACATGAGAAGAGATATGAGTTTCACACTAGAGTTAATACTCAGAGATAAAAGCAGCAAAAACAAGATAAAACAAAATTACTAAACCCTGTACATGTAAAGGTAATTACAGCAATCAATGGCAGTGAAGTCAGAAACAAAATAATTATTCAACTTATTCAATTATTCAACAATTAAAGGAAACAGTTTGTCTGTTAAACATGATTTGATTATTTACATTTTAGTAATCCAAGCTGATGTAAATGTGTCGAGCTCTAAAACTCTTTTGCTATTGCTCTCTCCTGTAGGGATGTGATTTCAGAGACTGAGAGTGACAATCAGCAGCGGCAGATCCATCAAGAAGCGCACCGCGTTTTCCGCTCAAGACGTCACATCAGCGAAGACCTTGAGAACGAGCACCTGGAGCCCAGAGACCTGGACAATGTGAGAGAGGGGGATAAACACACACACACACTCACACACTCTCATAGAGCTTGTAAATACTGAGTCATAGCTGTTTGAAATGTAAATTTATTAAATTTACATCCTTAGCTTAAGTATAATCACTGCTAAGTTTTTCCAAGCGCCCATTCCCAAATATCTGGCCTTTTACCTTATTAGCAATTATATTGAGTACTTATGCTGGTATGATGGGCCTAGAGAAACCCCACTTCAAAATATCCAAACTATTCTTTTTAAATCTCATGCTGTTAAATAATGTATATTTCACAGAACAGGCACTCTGGAGATGTCTCTTACTTTTGTTACTTCTGTTTCGCAAACACATAAAAAAATCAAAAATGCAAACTCAAAAGACCTTTTGAGCATTCATGTGATTATGGTGACACTGGTAAGATTAATTAACCTTGTCCATACTGATGAATCCTATTGAAATGTAAAGTTATATCTAAGAATATGGTTGAAACATCAGTCAACCATCAACATTCAGCAATGAACTGGATTGTTGCATTTTATTTTTCATCATTATATACTGTAGTCCTGGGAGCTCATCACAGAAGAGGATCCCAATGACAGCATCGCCCAGTCTCTTCCCGGCCCCTCCTCCATGTTAACGCCGCAGCACCCTCCGACACCCGTCACCCAGGAGTTCTCTGACGACTTAAGTCTGAGGCTGTCGCTCACTCCAGAAACCAACGGCGAAGTGGCAGGCCCCAGTTCTGCTCTGGTGAGACTCGAAGGCTGAGACATTCATACAGTCAAAACAACAGTGACATAACGGTGTCAAAGTTAGCACATGCAAAATGGCAATTTAGTTTATTTTGCTTTTATTCAACAGACCCAGCTGTCAAACAGACTCCGGTCCTCGAGTATGACGGACGGTGTCAGTGACCAGGCCCAGGCTCCTCCTCTTATGGTACATGTTTTCCTAATCCCATATTTACTAAAGCCTACGTTCTCCTCTTTCACTGCTTCCCTTTCCTCACTAGCACTGTGCACTTGATTTTCTTAAGCAGCCAGGCCCTGATGTCTCATTTACGTCGTCTCTGTTCGCATGTATCAGTGCTGTAAGTGTACCACTCATCAAATCACCCTCTCCTCAGATTTAACATTTCCACTTGCAGACGTACAGTAGCTTCCTTTTCACCTTTCCCTCCTGCTGTCTCTCTCTCTCTCAGATTTCACAGTTTGTTCCTGACTCTGTAGGATTACCCCACCTTCTCCTCTTCCTCCTCCTTCTCTTTACAACTCTCCTCTCTGTGTGATTCACTCTTAGCTTTGTCTCATGTATTGTAGAAATGTACGCCTCGAGGCAGTGTGCCAGCAGTGACCCTTCCAGTAAAAAAAAAAAAAAACAGAAACCTTTTGGCAAGTGTGATTGAGGGCGGCACCGCGTCAGATCAAACGTTCCCTAGCGAGTACTGACTCACAGCATCAGCCGGGATTCGGCTCAAGACACTGTCACAAGATCTGAGTCAGATGTTTGTCACAGAGCTGAGTCACGGCTGAGAGGTCGGCTTTGTCAGGCCGAGGGAAAGTACAGGTGCTGATGTTAGTCTTTCCCTGGAATGACTCGTCCCTGAGGACTGGACCACAGGAAGCTCATTAAATAGCCATCAGTTTACCAGAGCGGTGTTGGACCAGTTTCCTCCAGTTCTTGTGTCAGTGTGTGAACCAAGAACAGGTTACACAGTCACACAGTTCCTTACTCTGTAGTAATTGCATGCTGGTTGAAAGGTGATATTAAGCCAATTCATCAAGGGTTTTTCTTTGCTTTGAGATGGCTATCACTTGGTGCAGTGGACTATTCATTAGATTGTGGGATGAAATATTGACACCATGTTTTGTTGTTGTCCTAACTCATTTGATCATTTGTTGAATTACTGATGCTAGATATAGATATGGATGTTAAATTAAAAGAACACTGATTATGCCCCAAACGAAGAAATTGCGTTTACAAAAGCCAGCCTTTAAAACTTATCAGCGGAGGAAATCTCAATAAGAAAATACTCAAAAATCCAAAATGGATAGCTTGATGCTAACACCTAAACAACATTACCATTAATAGGCTAACAGCATTGCTTTTTAATAATGTTACTGAAAATAAAAGCTTTTTTTCACTTGACTTCACTCATTTCAGGGCTCCAGAGTACAACCTTTTAGAGCAAACATGCACCCAAAATTTGTGCGAGTGCACCTATTACATTTTTTGTTGGGTGCACTGGGGCACCAAGAAAAATCAACCGAAAATGGATAAGACACAGCACCTGCTTCCTCTCTTTTCCGTGTCCCTGCGCTAGATCTTCACAGGCTGCAGGCTGTTGGCCCACCCAAACACAAACACACACAGCCTTCAGTAATCATCCAATTAGTTGTTAATATGCAAATGAGCCCAGACAGTGGTGTCAGGTTTTAGCACGGAGCGGTAACTCTGAAGAAGCAGCGAATCCTTGACAAATTTGTCTTAATGACTGTCAAATAATTAATATTTACCTACAAAAATAAGTCAAACAAAGTAACGTTAAGTGTAACATCTATACTTGTTCAGTCCTTTCTTCTGTTAAAGGGGAAGTTTCTCAGTCACACAGGCACAGAGGTGAGTGTCCACTTCCACTGTCTGTAAGACTGAGGACAAATGACCTGTCTGACAGACCCCGACTGTACATAATGCTATAAATAAAATAAAGCCACAAAAGAGAAAAAAAATAAAGAAATAAGTCATGAAATGTTCTGTCCTATATGTTGTTTTTTTATAAATTCGTCTGAATTTTTTAAAATTATTTAGGCCTACCTTAGTTTTAGTTTTGTAAATATTGACTATAGTGTGTGAAGTCTTTTTCAAATTTATTGAATAATAAGACCATCCAGTAAAATGTTATTGTTTGGTAAAATCAGGATATTATTTTCATTTTTCAGTTCAGTATAGCACCTTGAACATTAGCTCTTTTTATTTTGAAAGATTTTATTTAACTTCCGATGTTTGAGTTTGAAATGTTAGATTTCAGTTCAGTAAAGCACTTTGAGCACAAGCACTTTTATTTTTATTTTTATTTTTTTTGCTTAATGATTTAGTTTGAAATTGTCGATTTCATTCAGTGAAGCACTTAAAATGCTCTGTTAATCTTTTAATATATACTTTTGCTTTGAATTAAGACAAGTATTTCTTTACATCTTATACTTGTTTAAAGATGCTATGAGGAGTTTCTAAGTAATTACAAAAAACGTCTCACTTTTAGATACAGTATATGCCTGATCGAAATACGCACTTTAAGATGAGTTTTATAGCATCAAAATAGGTTATCTATAAATGCTATTCCTTAGCTTCGCGGTCGGGTCGGACAGAGCTGGACTGGCCTGGATACTCAACTTCAGGAACTAGACAATTACAACTCGAGCACATTTATATTATTCGGACACATCTTAAGAGCACTGGGCTGTAAGTAGCAATATATAGCCGTCTACAAAACTACGATATAAGTTTTCCAAAAATTACTTGTTGTCACACATCAAAAACTACCACTACGTAACTAGAGAGAGATACATTACCTCGTCGCTTTGCATCCTGTAAGTCGTTGAAAAAAGAATTTGAAAAGCAATGCAGAGTTCTGAGGAAGGCCCGAGCTGCATTCATTAGCATCACAACAAACGCACGCTTTGGCTTGGGTCACGTCTTTACGACAGTCTCCGCGCGTGCTCATGGGTAGCAGAGTCTTTTTGTCGCTGGAAATAGATTCTCCTCATAGCATCTTTAAAAATCATTTACATTGTATAAAAGTTAAGGAGAGTAAAAAAATGATGACCTTATAGTGTTAAAAGGGACACTATGAAAAATCTGGGTGCACCTAATTTTTATGCTGGTTCACCTTAAAACATTTTTTAGGTGCACCATTGCAACCAATGCAGAAAGTTAGTCTGGAGCCCTGCATTTGAATTACTTTCAAACTTTGTTCACATTACAATACTAAGTAAAATCTATGCTTGCTTGAGTTATGACGGGAAATGTAATTTCTTAGCACAATCTACTGTAGAGATTGGAATTGATAGGACATGAAAAAATGTAAAATGTAGGCCCACCCAAACACACACAGCCTTCAGTAATCATACAAAAAAAATCTAAAATGTAGGCCCACCCAAACACAAACACACACAGCCTTCAGTAATCATACAAAAAAAATCTAAAATGTAGGCCCACCCAAACACAAACACACATAGCCTTCAGTAATCATCCAATTAGTTGTTAATATGCAAATGAGCCCAGACAGTGGCGTTGGGTTTCAGCACGGAGTGGTAACTCTGAAGAAGTAGCGAAGCTCTGACAAATTCGTCTTAATGACTGTCAGACAATTAATAATTACAACAAAAACAAGTATTAATACCAATGCTGTTAGTGATTTTCTCGTGAAATCTGATGAACAGTCCATCTCTTATGGTGTGGCAGGTTAAAAGAGAATGTTTTTATGTGGCCCATCTCATGACTGATGTTGCCCAATCCTTGTCTAGACCCTTGCTTGCTTTTTTGGACAACACTTCTGCTTAAAATGTAAGATTGTAAGAAGTACTTACCCCAGTTATTTATCATTTTATCTGTTGATAGGTTTTGATGTTATATGGTTGGCAGCTAAGCCACTTTTCAGCTCTTGAAAGACTGATAACGGTCTTCCAGGGTACGAAGGGCATATAACAGAACAGTAACACCTCTGTGAAGCTCTGCTGTCTCACTGACTTTTGTTTGTTTCACCACCACTTTCTTGCAGTTCTTATCTGACATTCAAACTGTAAACCTTCTTTGAACTTCAGCACACTTCAGCTTCTCTAACATTTTCAAAATACTGAATTGTTTTCCCTCACTTCCTTCACTTTCATGTCGACTTGGTTTGATATTAAAGAAGCCGCTGTGCTGCTTGTTGATAAAATTTACACTTCAGGGAAAAGAATCTGTGCCTCCCCTCCACAGGGGAAATGCAAGCCTGATAACTTCTGTGCGTCAGACTCTTATTTTCTTGTGTGTGCCTTTGTGCTGAAGTTGATTTACTTAGCTATCAAGATCTGCCGACAGCCCACTGGTAAAGGTAATCTTGTCATCCAATCAGAACTGCGCTCTGTACACAACATGTGCCCCTCTCTGCTCCCCTTTCAGCCTTAAATTTTGAATGCCTTTTTGGATGTCCTCTGCATTGCACTTTCCCACCATGGCCCAGAATCACGTGAAACTCCCCCCTCCCTCTCTGTCACTCCTCACCTTCAAAAAATGTTTCCCACCTTTGTCCAATCGGTGTCTCCTCACTTGATCTGCACCACTGCCCTGGCACTCCCTTTCTCCTTGAATTCCAATGAGAACACAAACATACTGTGAACTAAAAACCATCTTCCCCTGTTGTCTGCCACCAGCAGGGCTCCCAGACCAGAAGAACGAGAGCTCAAACAGTCTCAGGTGGTGAGGAGTCAATGGTAATATATCAGTTTATAAATGGTTTAAATCCCACTAGTCACACTCTCTCAAAATCCCAGATACCACAAAGGATCTGCTGTTCCTTTTCCCTGACTAGTTTGTTTAATCACTTAAGAGAAAACCCACTCTAGCACAAAGACTTCCTTTTATTTAGGGCTTCAGCAGACAATACATTCACAAGAATGCTGCCTGAAAAAACAAAGTATGCCTATTTTAGCCACTTGTTGTTACTGAATTGACCAGCAGACAATACAAAATGGATTTTGTTTTTATTGAGATCCGTAATCATCAGTTCTTATCAAGGTGAGTGAACATCCCAAAGGTATGAGTGCGTGCATTTTCTCTCGTCTTGGACTCCGCCCAAGTATTTCCAGTAATTACAAGTCAGACAATGCTTTGAGAAATGCGCCAGACAAAGATGTCAGATCACGTGTCTTGGGCCCCTGATCCTGATTCATGTCTTTTGGGGATATGTGTACTTGAAATGTCTTATGTTGTCAAAACATGAATAGGAATCAGGATCTGAAATACTTTTATCAGTCTCCTAATTCAGTTGCCTCAGTTGGTCTTATGCACAGTTCTGCTGCAGAAACATCAAGACATTAAAATTAGATTGAATAGAATTGGACGTAAGATGCACACATCAATCCCTGCCGTTTTATGCATAACCCCTTGACATTTACCCGAATGATTTACCTGCGTTTAGTGCTTGGCAGGTGCTGATTGCAGGCCCTCTTGAGACATCTCTTGCTCCCAGTGTTGAAGTGCTATTTATGCACAAGCATCAACCAAAATATCCAACGAGGTTAATGATTGTTGGTTGACTTTCTTAGTAACCTCTGTTTTCTTAAAATGGTTGATAGTTCACATAGTCAGGTAGCAATTATCCATGACTTATTTAGGTTCTACTCTTAGTTTTTGTTTATTTTAAGAGCATTGACCTCATAGCCAATGCTCAGTAAAATTAGACTTCTTTTTTTATCATATATGTTGCTCCTTGGATTTGTGTTTTCTTTTGTCGTGCAGCTGATTTGAAGCTGTGTTATGTCTTGTCGTAGATGTTGTTGGCCAGTAATGATAACAATTCTCTTACCATTGTTTTATATCTCTGAGATGAACAAGAGGGGCTTCATATTTTCCTTGTCATTCATTTAAATCAAGCACACAAATATGAAACAAGCAAGTATTCAAAGTCTGGTCTGGGCTTGTCACGATAACAAATGTTGCTGAGTGATAACTGTCCAAAAAAATTATTGCCAATAAACAATATTATTGTCAATATTGTTTTGAAACATCATTTTTTCATTAATGTAATTATGATGTATGTCATAATAAAGTGAGTACACCATATCAAAAGTAATACATTTTAATTTCTTAAGAGAGTTTAACTGTAATTGGAAGGTCAAGAGCTTTTAATAAAATACATTAAACAAACAAACAAAAAGCCTATGAAAATGAAACGGACTCTCTTTTTGGAAAAAATTGCATGTAAATAAAAAAACATTAAACTGATTTAAAACAATAAAAAATAGACCCTGTCTCTGTAAAGAAAAAAAAACACTCCAATAAAACCACACACAAAAATAAAAACAATATATAAAATGTGGTTCTCCCAGTCAGTTTGTTCTGTCTGTCAAACATTCGTAGCTTTTTTTCGTGGCTTGTAAACGGTATTGAATGGTGGCATTTCTTTCGCAATGTAGCTAACGACAGTTTCTGTGAGTGTGCACCATTTTGCGCTGTTTTATTTATATTTGCTTTGCCGACCAAATGCCTCAGTAAGCACTGACTGTCAGGACGAAGGCTCAGCTGCACCTCCTCTTCTTTATTGCCACTACTTTCAAACAAACACGACATATCGGCAACTGGCTTAGGAACTGTCGCTTTCATGCCATCATTCATATTAGTGTTTGTTTCCTCGTTACTCCTCATGATGCTCGCTTCAGCTCTGTGTAAGCGCGAGCGGCCACGCCTCCCCCCCCCAAAGATTGAATAGCTGACAGATGCACTCCGCTAAATCTGCAGGTGTTGAGAAAGATAGACCGAGTGAACCATCTTCTCATCCAGCCTGTTTAGTAGAGAGAGAGGAGGAAAACAAACATGCATGAATGTGTCAGCCTGAAAACTTATTGAGGACGTTTTTACTTATTGTGCGGTTAGTTGATTTATTGATGATCGTGACAGGCCTAGTCTGGTCCTTTTTCATATACTGGTCTTTTTTTCCCCAAAACATGTAGAAATTAGTTTTGTGAATAAGCCCACTCTCTTCAAAATACCCACTATCACAAACGCCTTGAGTGATAATCAATCTCTCTTTCCAAGGACCTAAAGTTGTGCCATTACTCTTTTCACCAGAAGAATAATTTGAAACTATCTAAACATCCCCTCCACATATCTCTTCACATACAATCCTGTACTGATTAGTTGTCTTTGCTTTGCTTTCTCTCTACACTCGGCCAGTCTCCCTCGGGGACCCCGTACAACTTGACCACCCCCGGCCTGCCCCCTGGATGGGAAGAGAGGAAGGACGGCAAGGGAAGAACTTATTACGTCAACCATAACAACCGCACCACTACCTGGACTAGGCCAATTGTGCAGGTACAGCAGGTCCGAAGGCCGCCTGGACTCTGTGCATGGGATTGGACCATTTCTTCGACCTGTGTCGGACCTCCTCCTCTTTTTCCCCCCTCTGTGTTTTTCCCCTCTGTGTAGCCCTGAAAGCATGACAGAAAGAGACACAGACGTCTCTACTTTTGTCTTTCTCTGTCTGGTTCAGACTTTCGTGTGTCTTCCTCCTCTTGTCTAGCCTTCTGTTTGATACTCTCTGGATGAAGTGTGACTCCAAATTTGTCACGCCTTTGTAAACCCTGGCATGGAACTGCAACCACCAATATTTCCCTTCCTTTTTTTCCCGTTTCAACCCTGTTTTTCCACTTGTCTTCCCCTGCCTTTCTGTCTGAGCTGAGGGGGAGACAGCATCATGGGACTGTGTGTATGTTTGAATCTTGAGCCTCTCTTCCTCATTATCTACCCTTTTATTTCTGCTTTTATCAGAACACCATGTTCGTCTTTTGTCCTTCATCACACAGCCTTCTCTTCTGTGATTCTCATCTGTTTTTGTTATTCTTCAGAGGGAGAAGACTCTGCCAAATGGTTTATGTAACAGTATCGGAGTTTTCCTTCAGTCTGTGGAAACAGAGTTGTGGCTGATTTTAAATATGTGTTTCTCATTGTATAAGTAGGGCCCTATGAAATCCGTTTAATAAATTTTCCAAGATTTGTTTTTGAAAGCTGATGCTATAAAAGTTACTTTTTAATCACACAAAAGGTTAAAATATTGTGATGAATGAATCTACAGTTTTTCTAAATAGAATAAGGTAATTATGTGGATTATAATATGCCTCCTGCAAGCCTGCATAGATCAGCCTCAGTGCAGGTTTCTTGTTAAGGTTGATGCATTGAATCAACCTGCTGAGGACTACAGACAGAAACTAGCCTGTAGCTAAGCTCTGGCACATGTACATGTCAGTGATCATTCATGTGCACTGTTCTCTATTTAAAAAAATAATTAAAATGAAGTGGCCATATTGGTATCTCTTGTGGCTAATATACTTACTTTCAGCGCTTAAAGGATAAGTTTGGTTTCTACAGCTTTCACATTGTTTATAGAATGAAGTAGAACAATATACTCACCCAGAAGGCTTTCCTGATCCAAACAGTGCTTCGGGAGATATTTAGATCCAAAAAACAAGCGGAGACATCCGTATAATGGTAGCACACGGGGCATGCATAGCATTAATTGTCCAAAAACTGATTAGTTTCTTCAATATTTCATCATGGTCTGCTTGCACTACTCCTCCAAGACAGTCCGGGGTCACTCCACCCATGTTTTTGTGACTGTGCTGACCTCTGAACTGGAAACTTTCTTTACGGCTGCCACGCATGCGCAGTACGGCATCCTCCTTTCGATGTGCTCCTCATCTGTAAACTCTGGCTCGAAACTGTAAGGACACCCATCATATTCAGAGTTCTCGTCCCCAACATCTTCATCCGATAGATATTCGTCCATTTTGCACAAAACTGGAAGAAGAAAGTTGTTCAGTAGCCGGCGGTCGCTGCTGAAACAATGAGCCGTACTGCACATGCGCAGCAGCCGTGAAGAAAGTTTCCAGTTCAGAGGTCAGCACAGTCACAAAAACATGGGTGGAGCGACCCCGGACTGTCTTGGAGGAGTAGCCCGAGTGGACCGTGATGAAATATCGAAGAAACTAATCAGTTTTTGGACAATTAATGCAGTTTTAGGAGCGACGCTATATATGCCCCGTGTGCTACCATTATATGGATGTCCGCCGCTCGATTTTGGATCTAAATATCTCCTGAAGCACTGTTGGGATCAGGAAAGACTTCTGGGTGAGTATATTGTTCTACTTCATTCTATAAACAATGTGAAAGCTGTAGAAACCGAACTTATCCTTTAGGTTGTGAAAGAAACTTTTTTACCTCTTAAATTTGTTTTATTCCCCATGCTCTTTTGTAATAGCTTGGTTATTTTACTTGTTTCCAGTTTTAACTGACCTACTTAGCCAACAATTGGCTGACATGAATCTCAACTAATTGGCTGTTGAACCTTAAACCAGGAACTTGAGACTCTAGACTTCAAACTGTCAGGGTGACCCTGTTCACACAAGCTGTGGCATCAATTCAGGGAGACCTGTCATCAGGTGCTAAGTCTTAATGCTGGATGTAAACCCAGCGACAGTTACACACTAGATGAATCTCACCTGCGTGACAGCAGTGGGCATCTGTGCTTTTATTTTGGTGGGCATGTTACCAAGTCAGAGCTTTCAGACCGCCAGTATGAGTCACATTTCTCAAGTGCATCTCCCACCACAAAAATCTTGAGAATAAGAGGCTCATCTATTTTTTTGCCAGAGCTGGACGTGTGTCTTGGCTAAACAGACAGAAAAATGATCAATAGTGGGAAATATTTACCTTTTTTTAGCAGGTATGTTTGCCCACAGTGGCAGACTATGTTACAGCTGAGATGAAAACTGTTTAGTTACTCCTTATGTCGATTTCTTTCAAAGTTAAAGCTCAGTTTGCCACTTCTGTGGAGAAACTTTCTTTGTTTGTACAGACTGCTGTCAGTCTGAACTTTTTCTGGGTCAGTTATCCAGTGATCAGGTCATTGTACTGTGTTTCTGTCTAAACTTTTATTGTAGCTCTTTATTTTGATGACATTTATGGATCGATAGAACAGGGAGACGCAGCCAAGCTCGCACATGAGCCTGGTGTGAAAACCATAGCATGAGCTGACATGTTTGTCAGCCACATGCATCTGGTGTGAAACAGCTCTAAGAACAGCCAAGGACAGTTTTAGACTGAATTGCTCAGTCAACATACAGAGATGTTCAGAGCCATTTGCCCACCTGGTTTAGCAGTGAGTTTTTACTTAAGTTGAATCAGCATTTTTAAAATGATTCCAGTGCTTTGCTGGTCCCTGATGGCCCTATTTTCTTTAACTGCGGAGGCATAACTGATTTACCTTCCATTACCTGCGAAAATTGTTTTTACCAATAAGACCACAGTTTTAAAAAACAGCACACGAGTTCTCGTCTGTTTTCCTCTCATTTTTAAGTCTATAGTTTGATACAAAGAACGACTACTTGCTGATCACATACAACAAATGTAAACAGGGCCCTTTTTGACAGCCCAACACTTAAAAAATTAACTGATTTTCCCTACAAGATCTGTAATGTTTAGTAGTCAAGTTGCACCCAAATTAAGTTTCTAGCAACCTCCATCACATGCTTGGATTGAGGGGTGATGCCCATAAATGGCATCAGCGCATAATCTATTACTGTTTGTTTGCGTGAGTGCTTGTAAAAAATCTGATTTTGTAATACAAACTACATTGACTATCCCACTTTATCTCAGTTGAACATTTTGCTGTAATTTCAGCATCAGGATATCATAGGGCCTTACAGCACAGACTCTAACTTTCTTTTTTCTTGTACTGATTGTGATTGATCTCAAGTTTAGGTACCTGTTTTTGTGTCTTTTGCAAAGCCGTAATAATGGGCAGTTGAAGCAGCATACATGAATGTCTGCTTGGGCCTCAGTGACCCAATCCGTTTCTACCAGAAAGCACCATTTCCATGTGAAAAATGCTCCATTGCCAAACAAGCATCTCTTACAGCAGCAGTCATTATGAAGTTTACTGCAAAAAAGCCCCCTTTTACCCGACCCCACTTAACCTGGAAAGTTCTGTTCTCACCGACAGCTGACTGAAGACGGACCGAGCACCTCGGCAGCTGCCGCAGCATCGTCATCAGGAGGAGCCACGGCTATGACTCCATCCACTCCCTCCTCCTCCTCCAATGCCTCCAACAACCACCTCCATGAGCCCCAAGTCCGACGACCTCGTAGCCTCAGCTCCCCTACTGTCACCCTTTCCACCCCCCTGGAGGTGAGAGTTAGACACCTTTCCCACCCTGCTTCAACATTCCCATACTTCCTTTTTCCTCTTCATCGACCCTCATTAGCCTCCTCGCCCTCTTCTCTTTGTCATGCTGTCCTTCAGTGACATCCTAACCACCTATTCACATCTGTCGTCTTTCCTTTTTCAAAATAACTCTGATACCATCTCTCCTTCTTACAGGTCACATCTGTCCTTATGCTGATCCTTTTTTTTTCCTAATTCATCTTTGCAGAATTTTTAAAAGTCTTTCCTCTCATTTATTCCTCTATTTTCCGCACTGAGGGTCAGTTTCTCTCTTCATGCTTCTCTTTTTTTCCATCTTTCCTTGCAAATGAGTGATCGGTCACATAAAATGGCCAGCACTTTAACTCAGCTTTGCTATCCATGACAGCAAGTTTTATAGTGCTGTCTGTTTCAGTCAGCATTTAAATCTGCAGCACCGAGTATTTTAAAGCAATCACTGAATGAATGAAGTCAGTTTGGTCAATTAAAGATGAAAGATTCAACTGTGCCAGGTGTAGACATCGTTTGTATTGATCACTGGTTCTAAAGAATTGTTCTGTTTGCTGCAGCCAACTCTGGCTGGACAACAGTGGTATTGATTTTGGTTATTTAATGTCCTTAAATTAAGAGGCTGTTTTTTAAAGACAAGGGCAAATGCAAGTGGCCTTATAGTGATATATTTTAAAGGTGGCAGTCAAGGGTTTTTAATGGAATTGGGTCCTTTTAGAATTTCTTAAAAAGGTTTATGAGTGTTGAATCTAATGACTATTGAATATTCTGCTTAGAGAAGGCAAGAGAGAGGTTCAAATCTAGGCGTAAACTACAGCACAATTCAATATGTGACGTTAGGACCATGTAGAGCAGGGGTGCCAAACTATGGCCTAAGAGCCAGTGCAGCCCACTGCCCATTTTGAATTAGCCCACAGAAACAGTTAAATGAATGAAGACATTTTGATTAAAGCAGCAAACACCATCAATTATGCAACATTTCTGCCACATTTACATTGTGACAAGGTCTGATTTACAAAGTACATTGCAATATTCATCTTCAAGCAACAACATATTTGCAGTTTACTCTTGTTTTGGGTCTGACAGTGAAGTTAAGCTGTTAGTGTCTTCCATCTCTGCTGCTTAGAAGGTCATTCTTGCCCGAAATAGGTGTGAATCCAACCCGGGGTTGCAAGGGCCTCTTCATAGGTGATAACCCTAGAGCTTTAACGTAAATACACTAAAAGTGATATGCAGCAAGTGGCTCAGACTTCCATGTATTCCTCTTTATACAGCCCTAGATGTGAAAAGTTTGGACACCCCTGATGTAGAGAAATCACCATTAAGGGCTCTTGTAGATTCCCACGCAGTGTATAATATATCATGGCTTCAGATTAAATGAAGAACCTGACATATCTACAAGGTCAGAAAGTGATGGTGTTACTCATCAGTTTATGGTTTCGGCTTATCTATATCATGCTCTGGGTGATACAGTGACACAGCAGAAGGTTGCTGGTTTGAATCCCTTTGTCAATCAGGGCCTTTCTGTGTAGAATTTCTGTTTTCTCCCCATGCATATGTAGATTCTCCTGCTCTTCTTCTACGGAACAAAAGACATGCTCAGTAGTTTAACTGGTGACTCTAAATTGGCCTTAGATGCGAGTGAGTGCCTGAATGGTTGTCTGTCTCTCTATGTGGCCCTGTGATTGGCTAGTGACCAGTCAAGATTGTACCTCGTGCCCAAAATCAGCTGAGATAGGGTCCAGCCTCCCTGGAGCTGCAAAGTGGATAAGCAGTATAGATAATGGGTCAATATACCTTGCTTTGCTCTGCAAATGTTCTCCTTTTCTGAAAGTTTCCTTCTTGCCTTCCTCTTTGACCAGTTAGCTTCTATTTGTTGCTTAGCATGTCATAAACATGCCTGCCAAGTCTGAGCAAGTGTGTTTGTCTAATATTGAGTTAAAGCATCCTATATTTGCTCCAATGTCAACCGCATCTACTTAACAAGTCCCGACAAACGTGTTGTTTTAAGACTGGAAAGTAATATGAAGGTGTACATTGTGTAAATGTATATCTGTAGTTTCTTAGGTCATTGCCTTTCTCATTTTGCATTTGGTATTATTAGATTCTGTTGTCTTTTGCTAATTGCCATTCCTCTTTAAATGCAAGGTTCCTAAGATAATTTGCTGAAATGTTAACTTTTGCTTCTAAGAAAGAAACTGGCAAGCAATGCAACAGCTTTACCATAAGGTTTTTAAAATGTTTCCTTTCATTACATGCACACACTCTAATGTCTGTGCCTCTTCTCTTCACTTGATAGAGCAGCACACATTAATATCCTGTTATAAGTTTAATATTTATCATTTTAGCTTGTCACATTCAATAAATACAACAGTATCAACGGATGAATACGCATTTCAGTTATTTAGGGAAAAACTATACTGTATATACATTATATTCCTCCCTTGTGTTGATTATGGCCCCTTCTGCATTGCAGAAAATATCCTTACTGTTTAAGTTTGGGTTTTAAAAAAATCTGTATTTTACCTTTAAAAGGAACCAAGAATCAAATGTAATAAGGCATGTTAATATTTGTTGATACAGCAAGCAAAACCCATTTGTGAAGTGTCTAAAATCAGATGTCTATTTCAAAACAAGTATGCTCGTCTTTATTTTAGACACTCAAGTATAACTTTATTCACTGCATTAGAAAATGTTTTTTTCATAAGTGGAAATTAAGCATAAAAGTCTAAACAGTTTTATGTTCAAAAAAGATCTGTACCTGGAATTTCAAGAAGTTGTTACTTTGTGTAAAATGAGGTATTTGTGACTTGAAATCAGATGAATACCAAAAAAAAAGTTTTTGTAACCAAGTTATTATTCCTTGTTCCTATCTGTTTGGCACCAGTGATTTTATAATAGGTGATAACACAACGGTAATGGACAAAGGTGTTTTACTAGATTAAGATTTTATTCAGGCTCATGACAACGACCAAAGGACTTCTGTTTGAAGGTTTTTCTTTTCTTCTCTGGAATTCTTAGATTTAATTTTTGCCCTGTGAAACACACAAAACAAGAAAATTCTTTAAAATAAGAGGGTTGACATTACCAAATTGTTCAACTTCAATACTTTAATACAGTAGTATTATTTTAAACTAAGCTGCCAATGCAGTTTGATTTACAGACTTAATGCTCTTCTGCTACTTGTAAAAACCACAAAATCCTCTTTTCCATAAGAAACCAATGAAAGTTCTAAGAAGTCAGACATCTATGGAGATTTGATTTTGAAGCTGCTACTGTTTTTGTTTTGTCTCCATTCACCGAGTGGATGGATTAGTTATTAAAAAACAGTAATTCCTAATCCATCTCTGTTTCAACTTTCTATCTCCTCATCTGTGGGCTTTTTAAGAAGCAGTTTCATAATCATTTGTGAGGGAGTTTAATAATCAGACAGAGTAGGTGGTTAATGTGTTACTCAAATGACTTCACACTTTTTAACTTCACATTTTCAAGTTTAGTATCGACTGAAATTGGCAAAGTTTTTCTGTAACTGGAGGATTTGCTGCAGCTTAGTCATAAAAGGGATTTGATTAAAGCATGATCTGACTTTTTAAGCTAAGTTTGGATGATGTGTGCAGCTCTGTGTGAAAGCTCTTGCTCCAACTGCAGCTTCTAACTAAGGTTAAGATCTGCTCTTGCCTTGTGTGTTTGGAAAACTTTCATTTATTGTCTCTGCCCCTTCAGCCATTACGTGCTGCACATTTGGGCTTAAGTGCAGCTATAAATACACCACACAAACTTAGCTAATTGAGATCAACACAGTGCATCTCAAAAAGCATGCTCTCCATCTGACCTCCTGTTATATTAAAAAGTTGTTGTGAAGAGCCTGTGCTCGCATCGAGGGATTTGACCTGATGGAGGTTTAATTAAGGTGTGTGTGTCTGAGAGTGTGCGTGTGTGGGTGTGTGCATTAACAAGGCATCTTGGAGGTAAAGGAAAGTGAAACACTCGCTGCTCAATGTTGTAATTACAGTTTCCAGAGGAGGTGGGAGGTCTGTGGATTAATTAACACAGTTTCTTCTCTTGTTTAAAATCAGATCAGTCTGTGATAATTGCTGCTGTAAAGAACAATGCCATGCAGAGACTCTTATTAGTCGGAGATGCAGCCTGTTTCATGAAGCATTCAAAGCTCTAATGTGACAGAAATGGAAGGATTCTTATATGAAGAGGGAAACAATACAATAAAAAACAATCCAGACTTGCCCTTCTTACTGATCGATTGTGTTTACATCCCCCAGCTTCAATTAAGACAGGACGTTGTCTGGAACCTAAAGGAAAACAGAATGCAATGATTTGCAAATCTTAAATGTAATTTAAGACACTACAGAGATAAGATATTTATTTTCAAACTTAATTTATTCATTGTTTTTGGCCAATAAACACTTCTTATTTATCAATGACTCTTTATTTCCCTGAGGGAACTCCAAAGGGGTTCTTAAAGTTCTGTCTAATCTAATCTCAGTTTAAATTTGATGTCTGTAACATGTTCCAAAAGCCAGGACAGAGGCATGCTGTCATTATGTTGCTTCTTTTAACAAAACTTAATAAGCATTTGATAACTGAGGACAGTTGAAAATGGTGGAAATCTTTCTTTCTCTTTCTTGCTTGATATATGACTTTAGTTGCTCAACAAACCGGGGGTCTCTGTGTTTTGTGCTTTGTACTGCACAACACGTTTTCAGTGGGAGACAGATAGGTCTACTACCTGAACTATTTTACCACTAAGCTACGCTGTTGTAACATCTTGCTGAAATAAGCAGGGGCGTCCCTGAAAAAGATGTTGCCTGGATGACAGATTATGTTGCTCCAAAATCTGCCTGTATCTTTTGGCATTAGTTTTGCCTTCACAGATGTGTAAGTTACCCATGCCATGGGCACTAACACACCCTCATATTATCACAGATGGGATTGAACTTTGAGCTGAGAACAATCTGGATCTGTTTTGCCCAGGGAAACGACGTCCATGATTTCCAAAAATAAAAAAACTATCAGACCGCAGCACGCTTTTCCACTCTGTGTCAGTCCATCACAGTCGAGCTCAGGCCCAGAGTGGCTGGCAGAATATCTGGGTGTTGTTTCACTTTGCACTTGAAGATGTACCAACGAACTGTGTTAACTAACAGTTGTTTTCTGAGCCCACGTGGTAATATCCTTCACAGAATGATGTCAGTTCTTAATGCAGTACCACTTGAGGGATCGTAAGTCACAGGCATTCAGTGTTGGTTTTTGGCCATGTGGCTTATATGCAGAGATTTCTCCAGACTTCTCTGAATCTTTTGATATTATAGACTATAGATGATGAATAGAATAGTACGTTAAGAAAAGTTATTCTTAAACTGTTGGACTATTTGCTCACACAGCTGTTTATAAGTTGGTGAACCTACTCAGTCTTTGCTTGTGAACAACTGGGCCTCTTGGGTATTCTCTTTATACCCAACCATGACACCCACTGTAGATTGTTCTAAACAGGTGTTATGTAACTTTCCTCAACTTTTCCAGTCTTTTGAAGCCCATGTCTCTTTTTTTTTTTTAGAAGGTGTGGCTGACATCAAACTTACAATGAGTGAATTTTTGGCCCAAAAAAGTTAATGAGTCTTGTCTTTGTTGTGTATCCCAACTGAATGATAGTCAAAAATGATTTGAAAACCATTATACTGGTTTATTATCCACATGTTGCACAATATCCCAGCTTCATTAAAATTTGGGTTTGTATGATTTCAGGAATGATGGCATTTTATTCATATTATGTTACTTTTATAAGGCCACCAACAGTAATGTGTTGTTTTGAACTGTTAACATGATTTCAGAAGTAGTAGTATTTAATTGTTATTTGGGTTGCTTGCTTAGATCCATAGTTCTGTGTCTTTTATGACTGCCTTGTCTGTCAAAATCTAAAATAGATGTTTGGTCTGGAAGTCTCAGTGGCATTGTCCAGGAAATCAATACAATAGAAAAGTGCCCATCAAGACTTCTTGGTTGATGTTTGATTGACAGAACAAGAGACCAGTGTGGAAGCAGGCTGACTGTTGAAAGTCTGTCTCCTCATTTTCATTGGGATCAAATGCCTGATGGTCTTATATTTGATGTTGTGCAGGTATTTGCTGGGTCTTTATTAATCTGATCAAGTTTCTGACAAACCAACAGGCTCATACCAGTTTTGGAAATGGGTTTTAACCTTGTTATAACAACTGATTCTTTTTTAGTTATTTAAAATTACAGTCAACAGTATTCAGTTTCAGCTGAATATCAGCTAATTTTTTTTATTTGTTTGGTTCTAGGGTGCCAACAACATCCAGGTGAGGAGGGCTGTGAAGGACACTTTCTCAAACCCACAGTCCCCCCAACCATCCCCCTACAGCTCCCCCAAATCCCAGCACAAACCCCAGCAGAGCTTCCTGCCCCCGGGTTGGGAGATGAGGATAGCCCCAAACGGACGGCCTTTCTTCATTGACCACAACAGCAGAACAACCACCTGGGTGAGCTCACGGATATGAGGATTCCCTGTACTTTATATCATAAGAGGGTTATTGTTATGTAAAATGGGCTTTCTTTCCATTTTCCTTGTAAGAGGACAGATACACTGCTGGTAATGATATAGAAAAAAGAAGGTTTTACCTCCAGCCAGTAGCCTGCAGATCAAAGTGCACAGCAGGTCAGGACAAGGACTACAGACCAGCAAAAATAGCTGCATATATGAGGATGTATTGAATTTCCAATATTTAGTGAATAATGTATGAGTATTAGCTTGAGTTTAAATTTCAAGGAATTCCTCTTAAAGTCAGCACTTAAGAAAAAAAGAGAAATAATACTGGACCATTGTTTTATTCATTCAGCCTCTCTTTTTTCTGTGATTATGACAGGTTTATTAAAAATTAACAAAATTATATGATTTAGATTGAAGTTTTATCTTCCCAAATAAATCCTGGTGTGGTGTTATTCATTGTTGCTGTTGCACTACAAGAGTTACGCATGAAATACCAAAGCATGATGTGTGCTGGTTCGACAAAGCGTTAAGATGATACGGATTTAATTCAGAGGAACTTTTAACTATAGAGTAGAAGTACAATAAGTTTCAGAACAAAGGAAGCCAACTGATTGTAATGTTTGAGGTAGTTTTAACAATATTATATGCAACAGACTTGCTGATACCCAAGCACACATCCCTTACTTGGCCTCACAATCCATAAAATGTTGAGGAAAGGGCATTTGGAGCGGGGGAGTAAGTTGTAAAAATTAGTGAAAATGTTTATGATTTTGAAAGAGTGCCTCGAGGAAGACTCTTCAGACTTTAAATATTATGTTTTCTGAGAACACAATGACAGAGACTGGTTGTATTTCTTCTTTTTATATGTTTATTGATGGTTATGTAACACTTTGAGGTATGTTAAGTGTTATTTATTAGCCACTTATCTCAAAAGAGTGTATTTAGTAAAGTTTTAGTTAAAAACAATGATAACATTCATTAAAAAGAAAGTATCATGTCTCCAAAAATGATAAACAAATGAACTAAAGTCTTTTAGGCAGTAACACCCAGAGCAGTGGAGTACTTGATTTTCAGGGCTGTTTAGTGACATCTGGTGGTAAAACTTAAAATGTTTGAAATATAACAGGTTTGTTTCGGATTATTTTCCTAAGCAGTTTCAGAATGGTTCACTAATTTTACTGTCTTCCTTCCTTCTCTTTTAACAACCAGGAGGATCCCAGGTTAAAATATCCTGTTCATATGAGGAATAAAAACTCAATGGAGCCTGGGGAGCTCGGTCCTCTTCCTGTAAGTACTCTCACAATAAGACCAAGTGCATATTTAACCTTTGGCCCACAAAGCACTGAAGCTACAACTATATAGATCCAAAATTCAACTGAGCTTTCAAGAGCTGTAGGAAGGAGCAGACCTGGACCCAAACCGTGTGTTTAAGGTGCTCTTTGGAATAGGATTCAAACAGATAGTGGAAAGAGAAGAAAGGTTTTCAGGATACAGTTTTAAAGTGATTTTAACACCTTTATTTTTACAACATGGTCGAGCAGACCTTTACAATGCTCCTGGTTGCACTTTAGCGTCATGCTTAATAACCCAATTGAAGAACTGTTGGTGAAGCACCTCTATAAATGACCAGGATGGGGTTTTATTTTGTTTGCATCCATGTTTTTAACTACTTTGTAAAAGCCATGCTGTGAAACACGGCAATTTAAATAATTTGAAGACAGAAGTATTTATTTTTACTTAATCTTTCAAAAGCAATCACTTAGGGAGTGTTTCTACTAGAAATATCATAACTAATTTATTTTGATGTCTCTACAAAATTGATAAAAACAGTGTTGGCTCTTGTTTAACAACTTAGGAGCAAAATAGCCCACCATTTTTAAGAGATTTCTTGTTTTGATTATCTAAAGTTGTGGGAAAATTCCTGCCAACTGTCTAAACACCACTGATCCTTGCTCTCTTTTTAACCTGGGCAGTCTTTGGTTAAAAGTAAGACTGAAAATCTGTTTTGTTTTATAAGCTTTGGTACCTTTCTCCATTGGTAATCACAGCAATAACTGATTGTGTTGTTTTGAAATGCAAAGTGTTACAAAATGTAAGACTTATAGTTGTGCTAAGCCTTCTTTCAAACAGCGGTCTCTAACCTTTTTTGTCAGTTTTTAAATGAGACATCATAGTATGTGGGTACAAACAATCACAAATGTTGCGTTGCACAATAACTCACTTTAGAACAGGGTCAGTGAGGGCCATGGGCTTGTTTCCTTAAAACAAAAGAAGAAAAACTACACGAGACACTGTTGATGACCTGTGACCATCTGGTAACTTCCAGCTTGATGTGTGTCTATATTTATTTATTTTTTTCAAAACATGCATAGTTGATGAGGATAGTTTGATACTGAATATCTAATACTAAACAAAAAGACATTTACAAGGACAAGCTCTGTTTTCAACAGAAGCTGTAACAACGTTATGGAAAACAGTTGGCTGCAGGGAACGAGTTAACACAGTAACTTATTAAACTGTAACACTGCAGTGTATCAACAGTGTGCAGGGGAAAGTGTTTGAAAATCAGCATTCATACATACACTGTGTGTTGTGTGGTTATTACGTTAGTTCAAGCAATTGAATCGTCTTTGTATTTGAGTGCTCCTGTTTTTCTTGGATGCCCTGCAGTAATGTGCAGAGTCTTGCAAGTGCATGAGGTAGGGCTGGGAAATATGGCCTTAAAATGAATTTGCAGATTTTTCCACACAAAACTTGATGTCTGATTTTATTTTTACCTCTTAAAGGAAGTAAAAAAAAAAGCTGTGTATAACAGATAAATTCCATTAAATAAGTCTTTATTGTATAAAAATATCTTAAAATTAACAGAATTTCCCCTTCTGACTGAAATAGCATGCTTTAATTTTGTTTTCAGAGGTATATTATTTGTTTTGGTGTAGGTATGCTTGTCTTTACTTACACTAATAGCTACTCTGTTTCTACAAAACATGTACATTGAACATCCATTATAAATATTTCATCTGATTAAAAAAGAAATTCAAGTTCAAAAATGTGCCAATATAAGAACTACAAATAAGCAAACAAACAAACTCTGTTGGAAGAAAATGAAGGACCAGGTTTTAGCTAAGGGAGCTTGGGGGGCAAATTGAGTGTTGAAGAAGGTAGGGCAAGGAAAAAAGTCTTGATATTTGCTTGTTAAATCTTCTGCAACAAACAATTCAGTTTAGTCAGTTTTATTGACATATCTTCCAGCCCTAGCAGGAGGTGAGACAGCAAGTTTATCTCAGGCCATACTTTTTCATTCCTCTTAAGAGTGACAGCGTGTGTCACGCCACTAAAATAGATGTGCAGGAATTTTGTCTCTACAGCAGGGGTAGGGCTGAAAGATATACCGTTATCGTATTGATATCGAGACATGAACATTCAGGATATTGATATTGAAAAGTAATGAAATGCATGATGTAGATTTTCCCCGCACTCGCCCTGCGTGTACAGCTCTGGAAGTCACAACAAATTTCATTTTTACGATTGCCCGGGTTCCCGTAGTCATATCGTGAATATTGAGACTGACCGGGGAGAATCTAGTGGTCACCTGGGCTAACGGGGGTCCGTTGAAACTGATAGGCCGCCACTCAACCCTAACATTTTAACTTTAAAACGCTAAAAGTGAGGTGCTGCAGGGTGGGCCCAGTCATGGATGTGTTGTTCTATAGGCAGCTCTTATGCTGCGTTCACACCGCAAGCGACCCAGCTACCAAAATCGTGTCGCCCACTGATGTAGCACCGCGCGTCCATAAATACCTCATGTTGGTCACTATTGCCGTCGCTCGGTGACGTCACTTCCGCTCGAGTTTCACTGCAATCATATCATATATCATATAATAGGATGTATAAGTGGACATTATTCCAGCTGCATCCTTTTCATTCACTTATCAACCACAAAACACTGCAGCTGATGCCCTGCAGCAGCATTATCTGTCAGTTTTCTGCGGTCCGTCTAGGCGGAACTAATGTCCTCACTGACTAATGTTTCCCACACGGACATGGATTGTTCCTCTGTAGTCCGGTTGAAAAACTGTCTGTCACAGGTATCGTCACACACGCACACACCACTGATTGGCTGTTGCCGCACAGCCACACACAACATCGCCTGAAAAGATCAACTTTTTTTTAACTTTGACATCGCGCAGTGAAGTGATCGTCTTGTACGTGGCTGTCGCATCACGGGAGGGTTAGCCCCGCCCCATTGCGGCTGTACATTGGCTTTTCATGGAGAGTGATCGCCGAGGTAGTACAAGTAGCGTCCGGTGTGAACGCAACATTAAAGAAACAAGTTTTAACACCCACACCCTATGGTGCTGTACCATATGATCCACAGCCTGGTTCTGGTCTAAGGTCTGGAGGTTAATGACCCCTGCTTTAAAGTAAATGTAGAGTAAAAGAAGGTATTAGCAGTCCCATTTATGTCACTTAAGGCTAGCCTAAAAATGATTGAATATTTCTGAATGAGTGTCTTTTACTCAAAGATTAAGACAAAAGATTGTTCAAAAGGACTGTATTAGAATCCTAGAAGAGGAGAGGCAGAATCTTATTGCCATGGATGTGAAAGTAATGAGATAAGTTCTCTGCTAGTGGGCCAAATGTTCCTCTGTTCAGCTGTTATATAACCAAAGCTTCATGGGTTTGTACATCTCACAGGCTTGTGTGGTGTGTGCATGTGTTCTCTCTCTCTCTTTTTTCTCCCTCTTTCTCTTTCTCTTTTCTCTCCGTTCTGGTGGATCTAATGTATGCTACTTCTTCCACACCTGGCCATGTCTGTTTGGCAGAACCTACCAGAGGAGGTTGGTTGGTGCCTCCCTCCCTCTGCCTGCCTTGCCTTTACCTGTCTGGTCCGGTCCAGTCTGGTCCAAATGCCTGCAGACAGCCTTGCGCTTAATTTTTTCTTTGTTTTTGATATTGTTATTTTTGACCTCTTTCTGTCTTTCTATCTGTTCTCTTTCTCATGACCGGCATGGATGGACTTGTACCCTCTCCCCTTCCTCGTTTTTCATTAGTATTTTTACACCACTTCCTCTCTCTGTGCGCCCTCCCTGCACCACCACCCCTTCTTTCAAATTTGGAGCTCCCAGCCTTTGCCCCTTGGATCCTTCAGACTGTTCAATGTCTGTGTACCTGTTTCAGTGTTTAAAGCACAGAAAGACAAGTTGGGAGCATGAAAAGAGGCCATGTGTTAGGGAGAGGGATTAGTGAAGGAGGTTAAAGTTACTGTAAAGCAAAATAATAAAAAAAAAAACTGGACACATTGTCACTCAGTTTACAATCCAGCTGAGAAACTCGTGCAGATTTTGTTCCAAAAATCATCTTACACCATCTCCCGAGTGTGATTCATGAAACACACACGTTGATAAATGCAGTGGCTGAAAACAATTGTCATTTAATCACACGCTCCTACATATCAGTCGTTAGGCCCCCAATTTATGACATGGAGGAAAGAAATGTGGTAGGACAAGGGGAAACTTTTTGAGCTTAAGACTTAGATGTCTTGTTGTTTGGCAGCCTGCAAAGTTAGATTAATGGGAGTCAGAGACATCTCGTCTGCAAATGGATGCTGAGTTTCTGTTTTTGTTTTAAAGAACTACTTCTAAATGGGAAAGTCAGATTTTCTACAGCCAAAATAAACACATTTTACTAACTATACTCCCTAAAAAAGCTTGGAAATGTTGTTTCACTTGATTATTTCTACCCTGTAATAATACCAATTTGTTTTGTGTTTTATATCCTTGATTAATTACCTTTACAAAAAGGTACAACTTGTGTCAGACTGTCCATTCATGGAATAAGCAAAACAGCTAAATGTGAGGGTAGCAACCAACAAACTAACTTTTCTGCACAAAACTATCTGCCTTTCATTTTAAGGATAAGATAAGATTCTGGCTCTGGTGGCTTTACATTCAGGGTTGTCGGGGGGGGTTAGGCTACCACCCCTAAGTTGTAATGTTATTTTAAATGGACAACAGTCCTTTGTAATGTAAGTGCATGTGATTTCAGCAAGGCCTATACTGAAAAAACTGATATGGCATATATCATTACATACTTTTGCATACAAACTCAACAAAAATAAAAATGCATGAAACAGTGTGAGTGAATGAACAGAATGAAACTGTGCCGTAACTGACATTCCAGCACTTACAGTATCTTGCCAATGGCACGCTCCCTCATGTTTTACATACAGTAAGTCAGCAATCTGCACACAAGTAAATAGTATTTTGGGCATGTTAAAGGAAGGTCATTTTAAATTAACCTTATTAGTGTGGGTTTATATTTTTGATGACTATATATGTGTTGATTTGACAGTATCAGTACAGCCCCAAATGCATGACAGCAGTTGCGAAATACACCTTAGGTAATATCAATCTTAATGCAGTTCACGGAACAAGCCAAGTTACATGATACAGCACCTGTTCTAAGTTTTAAATAACCATTAGGATTTCTGAAGACATGAAATTTAAATGCCTTTAAACTAAGGATGGACCGTATATTCGGTGACCCAATATATTCAGCTGAATAATCCAAAAATAGCCACATTCGGCCTTCGGTGGAGTAAGGGAAATAGCAAGGCCCAATAGTACCGTGTGACAATGAAGAAACCAATTACATCATTGCGTGTGACTGTGGCTAAGCAGACTTGTGTCAAAAGGACAATAATTCATTTGTTGCAGATTAATCCACTTCAATACACTTTAGTATTATTTTAATGCATGTTATGTTTTGTTTGAAGGCCTAATGTGAATGAAAAAATTTGTTGTGCTTTTTTGAAAAAGCAAAGGCTTTTGGAATATTAAAAAATGTCATAATATTCGATAAACAATTACTTTCTTTTAAAAACATGTCTAAAAATGTATTCTAAGCTATTTATGCAAGTATTATCTAAGTATTTGGTATTCGGCCAAGCATGGTTTCGGCTTTGGCCACAATTTTCATTTTTGGTGCATCTCTATTTTAAACCTTGTCCTTGCTCTCGTTTAACCTTGCAGTGCAGATGGATCCTCCTGATTCAGTGTCTCTAATCAGGCAGATCCATCTTGCCAAGCTTCAGTCTACAACGATTGTGAGCAACCCAAAGTGGAACGGCCCTATCAGAGTCCCTTAGAGCAGGGAAAGGTAGGAGCTTCAAGTGAGACAACACCAGGATGTGACTGCTTGTGCAGAGATAAGCATAGATGCTAACAGCTTCATTACCAGTTTTATCAGATCTAGACTGCATTTCTTTATTAAATTAAAACAAATAACGCTGCAAACTTCTCTACAGAAATGGTTTATTTGCTCCTCTTCAACATGTCTTGGCGAGAGTTTAATTGACAAAACGGCTCACGTTCTGTTTGTACTCCATATCTGAATGTGATTGACAGAACATCCAGTCACCTCCCAAACACTTTCTGTAGGCTCTGTCCCAGATGGACTAGTGAAATATATTGATCAGTTCATCTGGTGTGTCAGGTTCGTTTTTCTTTGTACTAAAAAGAACTAAAGTTGGAATTGATGTCCAGCATTTGCCATACTGCAGTTCATATTGCATCATGACCTCAGGATCACAATACCCAGCCCTAGTAAAAGCATGTTTAACAGACCCAAACAAAAGGCATAATTGTATTTGTTAAAGTGATTAATAAATAATATACAGTCTTCAGTTCAATAATAAACATAAATTGTGTGTACACACTGTGTTTATGATTTTTGCTTTACAGGGACTTTAAATGAGGGGTTGTGGGAGAACAGAAGGATCTAAATGTGTATGTTAGAGGAAGGAACTGGCTGTTTGCTGCATGTCTTCTCAGCTTTTCAATCCAGTCTCTCCACTCGTGCAGTAGCAGCGTACCCAAACACACATACTCTTCAACTACACATTGTTTGACAGATTGCCAGAATCGCTCCCTTTCCCCCCAGACCTTGACTCTTAATCTATTGGAACTTTTATTTTTTTGGTCATTGCCTGACTGCTGGTGCCGTACGAGTGTGTGTGATTGGCCTGTGACACCGTACTGAGTGCTCACCGTGTCAGTGGTGGTGTACTAGTTTGAACTGGTATCAGTGATTAACCTTTTTTGTAATGTGGTGGTTGTTCCCCTGCCTTGCTGACGTTCTCAGACGTGACTCAAATAGGAGAGAAAATCCTCTCAATTCCTTTGTGGTGTTTGATTGAGTTTGCTTTGCCCGCAGCGCAGGGCTGTCAGAGTTTGGACCTTTTAATGGTCAGTCAAGCTTAATCAAACATAAATCTGAAAAGGAAAACAAAGGGGATGGAATTACTATTTGAGCATGTCTTCCTGAATCACCTGTCTAATTGTGTCTGTGTGCTTTCTGCTGATTCTGTTTTTGTCTCTTTCTCCTTCTTTAGCCTGGATGGGAGGAAAGAGTACACACAGATGGACGCACCTTCTACATCGACCACAGTAAGACAAGCAGCTCACCATATTGTGCTTTCTTGCTTATCCTGTATTTACTTCCCTTTAGAGTAATTTTATAGTGTTTATTCGGTGGCTGACATTGACCAAAACAATATATCAGTCATTTTAAGTCTGAATGCACATACATTAGGGCTGGGTATTTCCAGCAACTTCACGATACGATACGTATCCCGACACACGTAAGTTGTGAACATTGACTGTACTTTAAGCAAAATTCTTGACAAGTTTAGTTTTTTCTTATAAGAAGAGCAAGAACAAGGAAGAGTTTCAAGTGGTTCCACAACTTGAGAGACATAAATTCAGATTTAGAAGATAGTAGACCTAAGTTCAAATTTAGAACATATGCTTCATTATGTAGCTCGTCTTCTACCTTGAACTGTGCCACTGTTAACATTATCCAAAGTGTATTTACAACAACTGTGAAAATATTTAGGCCATGTCGATTCTGTAGAGTCCGTATCGATACACGTATCCCAAAGGAGTGCGATGCGATATTTTGCCGTATCCATATTTTGAGCACAGGCCGAACATACATGATATGTATCCCAGTGTATCTCTGTCAAGGAATCACCAATGTAAAGTATACTTGAAGTCTAAAGAGGCAGAAAACTCCTATCAAATATCATGATCCTCAACTGGTGGTCTGGGGGCCTAATAGTATTATGTGACGTAATGTACAAACTCTCCAGTGATCAGGACACGAATTCCATCTCTGTATGACCTTAAAAAGATCTCTATACAACTTTTTAACTGAAAAAGGGGTGTTATCAGTTTTGGGTTGCAGTAAGCTAAACCCAACACAAATGTAAACACTTTTTCCACAGTCTAAAGATTAACCCAAAACAAGGATGTTGTTTCTGTTTTGTATTTGTCATTTAATCCAGTATAAGTGCTGTTGGTAGTTTGATATAAGGAGTCTCTGGTCTGACATGTATACCATGTTGTGTTTACAGCCTACGTGGAATTTTTAACACAAGTGGTGCATTTCTTTCTTTCTCTTTAAAGCAAAGGTGGCTGTATTTTTGCGCGTTTTCTTTCATTATGGTCGATGAAATTCTTATTAACTAACATAGAGCTAAGAAACATAGAACTGGTGTTGTGACTGTATAATTCAGTAAACGCCTGTCCAATAAAATGACAAAATAATGACAAGCATTGCTTTAAATATCTTTAAGAACTGAAATAGCACCTTCAGATCACTTAACTAGTCCACCATACAATACAACAGGTATATATTTTTTATCACAATACATACAAAATTGTAAATCTTCACATTTTAAAGCCATGTTTTGCCAATTAACGTGTTAAACTTGTCCTGAAGCCTCTTTTATTAATACCATTACTGCATAAAGAAATTGTATTGTTTGTGTTTGTTTAATTCAGATACAAAGAACACGCAGTGGGAGGACCCTCGTCTGCAGAGTCCAGCTATCACAGGACCTGTAAGTTGTTTCCTCACACTGACCTTCTTTCCTAAAGAGTCACTACCACAGAAGTGTTACTACGTGTACGTTACAAGTTCCTCTTTTATCACATCGACCTTGTCCGCTACGTACAACGATCAGTCTCTGAGTATTTGTACAACAAAGATAAATCACTTTGTCACTGTTGTTGCCACTTTACATGCCAGCACATACATCTTAATATACACACCACTTCAGATATTGCTCTACCTCTTTAAAGCCATTCTTCATTGGTTCCACTGCATTTAGATTTAGTGTTTTAAACAGTCATAAGTTGATGGATTTTGCTCTTATTTTAATTCTATCCCAGGCTGCATTTATTTAGACAAAGCTTCCCTTTTTTCACCTTTTTCCTTGTGTTTTTGTCCTCAGGCTGTCCCTTACTCAAGAGAGTTCAAACAGAAATACGACTACTTCAGGAAGAAACTGAAGAAACCAGTAAGTTTTGCATAACATCCCTCAGGAAGAGTTAAATTTGGTGAAGTCTCACAGCTTCTCTCTGCACATGAAGGTGGTTTAATTTGCTCCTTTTCTGATTATGCTTGATTGCATGCTTAATTAACTTTCTTCATGCTGTCTTCACACTGTGGCATTACTTTACCTGGATAAATATTCATTTCATACATTTCACATTTCTTTGGGAAAAGCACCTTGAAGGCAGAGGAGAGAAGAATAACTTGCTTTTATGGTAGTGCATGCTTTTATCACAGTTCATTGTTTCTTTTCATTTTATTCTTCAATGTGATATTGGGTTAACAAACAAGTAAATAGACATGGTGAAAATGTTTTGTTTTTGTTTGTTTGTTTGGTTGGTTGGTTGGTTGTTTTTATGTTTCTGATATGTGGAAGTTTTTCATGTACAATCTGAAAATTGGGTTTTTATTCATGAATCATGGTTGCATCAACGAGTGTTTTACTACACTGCTGCAGTTTTAGGTCAGAGTTTCTTCAGTTTTCATATTGGAAATTTTGAGTAAGAGCTCAGTCTTCCATAGCTGACTGCTTGTCTCCAAATTAATCCAGAATGATGATTTAAATTAGCTGCTAATCGAGTGAAGTACTTTTAAAGTCAGTTATTTCCACTTCCTTTGTTGGTGCTTCAAGGACTGCAAGTGAGGCTGATTTATAGTGGTTTCCTGAACTTCCAGATGAATGGCTTAACAAACTGATATTTCTGTATCAATCATTGCTATAAACTGGGTCAGGGCTGTCACTTTTCCCAAAATCGAGCTAGACTGGTTTCGCTAATAACAGAAAAAAATGGTTATTAGTGTAACTACCACCTCATCAGCCCTGTTGCAACATAGACATAAGATATTTTTATCAAATGACTTTACGTTTTACCTCTCCTAAGGCCACTGAAGTTGGATGACAAAAAGCTCCATGGATTGGTTGTGGCTGTGGAGCAAGCCAGCTGCATTGCACAGTATTGACACGAAGCTCAGTGTTGTTTATGTGGTGTGGAGCCCAAAGTATTTCCACACAGTGACTTTGTTGAAACCTTAATACAGTGTGTATTTACTGTGTATTTTAAGGTTTAAAACAGTTGCATGTTAAATATTGGGATGGCACCTTGGCCTGACCTGGATCATGGTCCAAAGCTGGGTTTAAGCCAGACGTGAGCTCAAGTAGAAAATCTAACCTCTAATTCATATCCATTTAAAATAAGCTTGAGTGTACCATTCTGAGAATATTACTGCTAACATGAATTTGATCAAGTTCATTTATTTACATCGTTTCTTTGCTCTTTCCTGCTTTGTACCACATCTCTCCATCAGTCATCATCATTACAATGAAATAAAAACTTCCTGTCATTAATTGTAATCTTATTACCACTGAGACAAATTTTTCTGTTTTTTAGGCGGACATCCCAAACCGATTTGAAATGAAGTTGCACAGAAACAACATCTTTGAAGAGTCATACCGGAGAATCATGTCATTAAAGAGGCCGGACGTCCTAAAAGCTCGATTGTGGATCGAGTTTGAATCAGAGAAGGGTCTGGACTATGGTGGTGTGGCCAGAGAGTGGTTCTTCCTATTATCTAAGGAGATGTTCAACCCTTACTACGGCCTGTTTGAATACTCAGCCACGTAAGTCTCTGCTCATTTCACTGATATAACCCAGGAAGAAGTGTTTCCCAAAGCCAATGCAATTAAAGACCCCTGTTTGTGTTAGCTGCTGTGGAAGAGTCCATTTCCTCTCATATTTTTGAGGTCTTTGTCCACAGTAATGTACAAAGGGCGGAGCTGCCTAACTGTTCCCCTGTGAGACTACTAAAAGTTTCCTTCGACTTTGATTAACCTTTCCTGTCATTCAAAAATCCATCCTGGAAATAATGTTTCCCACATGCAGAAGGCATGAAAATAATGAGAGGCTGTATGTATTGTTTATTTTCTGGGTAACAGCATTAATCCATAATGACTTTGCTGATTCTCATATTTATGTTGTTGAGTAAACAATTTGTACCTGATTCTTTGCTTCCCTTCTGGCTCAAAGAGTAATCTAACTAAGGTGGAGAGACATTTCACCACCCACTCAAACAAAATGGCTAGAAGATATCGTGCTTTGTAAACTGAAGAAAATTAGATATTGACTTCAACACTCAAACAAAATCAGTTAACAGTTAATCTACCATAGTACTATGGCAGTGATTATTACCTCTGCCAGGGCGGTTATGTTTTTTTACTGGCTTTTGTCAGTCTTTCAGCAAAGTTACTCAATAGGTTATGAATGGATTTCATTATTTTCAGGGAATGGCTGTTATGGTTATGGTTGGTTATGGCATGAGGGAGAAGTAGGCCTGTGCTCAAAATATCGATAGAACAAAATATCGTCATGCACACCTTGGTGATACGTGTATCGATACAGATTCTACAGAATCGATACGGCCTCAATGTTTGGACAGTTGTTGTAAAAACTCTTTGGGTAATGTTAATAATGGCACAGTTCAATCAATGTATCAATCCAACTTTATTTATATATCACTTTTTCTACAGAATATGTAACTCAAAGTTCAGTTCAAAGTAGAAGCCACGGGGCTACATCATGAAACACATGTTCCAGATTTCAACTTAGGTGTCTACCATCTTTGGGGGCCTGAATTAAAGTCCTTAAGTTGTAGAGCCATTTTAAACTCATCCTTTTTCTTTTTCTTCTTGTAATAAAAACAAAAGTTGCTGGGAATTCTGTTAAAAGCGCAGTCAATTTTCACAATTTAGGTGTATTGGGATACATATCGCATCGTGGCCTCAGTATCGGGATGCGTATCGTATCGTGGGGTTGCTGGAAATACCCAGCCCTAGGGAGAAGTGATACAATTTGGTGTTGATCTGAATCTGGGTCCAGGCCTTTTTTTTAAAGGAACCAGTTAAAATTGCAAGATAAGGCGAGTAGTGTCAGTAAAGCCTTGGTAGAGGTTTGTGCTCTCGAAACCCTTGTAGTTTGTGTAATTCATGTATGTTTTTATGTTCTTGTATTTATTGATAATAACTTCATCATAATTATTTCATCTTTACCCATACAAACTTGAATATCTTCAGTGTAGCACATGGAACTATTTAACAGCAAGGAAATAATAAAGAAATGCTGACTTAGCTTGTATGATTTTGCTGGTCAGTATAGTATATAGGAATGCACAGTGTTGGATATTTTACTGATATCCCATAAATAAAGCAGTACAGTTTTGGTGGTGATCCAAGAATTTGTTTAATAATTTATTAACATCACAAGATGCAGCAGTTCTCCACATTTTTGATGATAACTTGGCAGAGAACATTAGCATTTTTAGATTTTTCTGTTGTTCTAACAGCAAAATATAAGTGAAATATGTGGTGATGCTTATGGCTTATATGTTGGCTGTATATATGGATAGAACATAATCCACTTTTTAAGCTGTTATCAGCCAATTTGATATGCAGATAATAATGTCCATCCCAAAGAAACCTCGAACTTTCAAAATTGAAACATCCAATGAAAATTCATGAAAACAATTTCATTTTGAGTTAAACTGTAAAATTAACACACTCTTTACATTCATATGGGGTTTTCTATCAACATTATAATGCCCTAAATAAATACAAAAAGAAAAAAAGTGACTGGAAGTTCCATTCAGTAATTTGCTTCAAAACTAGCAGCTGCAAAAACAGCTTTTGTTGCCCATCAGTCTGTGTAGTGGAGTTGGAGGAAAAGTAAAAGGCTGTGTGGAAGAGAATGTAACGTCTGCATTATCACATCCAGGAGTTTGCATATGGAGCCTGGATCAGTTGAATGTGATTATGCTGTAGCAACAAAGTGCCATGTGATAGAGTATGCAACTCTTCAGAAATGTATTGTGATACTAGTGGGGTTAGGGGTCTCTTCACAGAGAGCTTATCCTTTCATTTTGGCTCAAGTACCTTGTGTTTCTTTCAAATGAGGTATTATGACAAAATGGACAAGAAAACAAAACCATGGAACTGCTCCGATTATCACAGTATGACCTGAAAATTCTTCCTCTAAACTCTGTGCTCTCCTCTCTGCAGGGATAACTACACTCTCCAAATCAATCCAAACTCAGGCCTCTGCAACGAAGACCACCTCTCCTATTTCAAGTTCATTGGACGTGTGGCGGGGATGGCTGTGTTTCATGGAAAACTACTGGATGGTAAACTGCTTCATGTTCTGGCCAGTCATTTGTGTTGTAAATCAGCTAAACGGCTTGGAAATTGTGTTTTTTCTTGGGTAGAAATCTGAAGAGTTAATTCCAGATTTGAAGCACTTCATTCATCCTAGAATGAAAATTTATAACTGCTGTTATATGCAAAATGGCAAGAAGACATGTAAAGAGAGAAGAATAACAAAAGACGTTTGGTGAAGCAGTAAATCAGGTCAACCAGATGTGCAGAGTATTTAGCAGCAGGAGTACTGCAGAGAGTAATGTGCTGTTGGATTAATGTGAAAAAAACACTTAAAGGGATAGTTTGAGTTTATTGAAGTAGGGTTGCTCGAGCCCAATGGCACTTGTAAATGTGATTGCCACTTGAGCACTTTACTAGCTTTTTCCCTGTGGTTAAAAAGCCTGGTTTGACTCCAGGCAATTCATACAGTATCTGGTGCCACTGAAAGCTTCCTTATTACCACTTTTAATTTCAAACTACACAAAAAACAACATTGGCTTGACTAGACACTACAGTAAGATTCATATCAGCGTTTCACTTTCCTTGACAAAGCCCAAGTTCAGCACTAGAGCGGATTTTCACTCCTGTCCCGTACCACTCCTAGAGAAAAAATCCCGTCCCCTCCCAATCCCGGGCCGGAGTAAAAAATATAATCCTGTCCTGTCCCACTCCCATAGAATGACTCCCACTCCCATCCCGCTCCCATTCAAAATTACTCCCACTCCTGTCCCGTTCCTGTTTGAATAAAACCAAACATGTTAAAAAAATGTTGCATTTTTTTATTTTAGGTAAAAGTGCAGTGCATATGAAAGGCATTGCCTTTAAGTTTCACATGCCTCACATTCAGTCGCTGTAAACCGCTCTCTTTTCGACCTGTCGTCTTCTCCCTCCGTCTTGTTTTGTTTTGTATGTGTGTCGCTGGCAGCTGCTCAGAGTCACTTTTCACTTCCGGTGGTGCGGTGGTGACAGGAAGTCAAACCACTTTTGTAGTTCTTTTGTGTTGCTAGTGCGGTAAAGAGTGTTGGCTCTCACTGAGAGATGACTACAAAAATGGACGCATCTGTTCATCTGGTTGTTAACACGGCTGAAAATGATCATCTATTAATGTCGTTCCTGCTCCTGCCCGCTCCTGTTCCTTTTCTTTCCCGATTACGGGATTAATTAAAAAATTACTCCCATCACGTGGGATTCCTGTGGGAATCACATGACCCACGGGAATTCCCAAAAAATGTCATCCGCTATGTAGCACTTTATGTGTTGTGTGGTTGGAATTATGTACCCTTCCACCATCAGCTGGTCAGGTTGTCAGAAGAAAAGAACTAACCATAACTTAGCTAAGAATCAACAATCCTGACTCGAGAGATGGAGACATGCATTTAGTCTTGGGTACAAGATTATATCTTTTCGAACTGGAGTGCACAGAAAGATTTTTGCAGATGGAGTCACAAGTAGAAAGAGGGATGGAAAAACTGATGTGAAAACTAAACAGCAGGAAGTTACCTGGTGATGAAGATGTGTGAATTGTGAGCCCGTGTCCACTAACCTGGAGGCCTATTTCTGTCACGATTGGGACTACGTAATACCACTTCTTTGACCTTTTCAGCAGAGCTCTTTAATTCCTGCAAATTGTTGTGTGTTGTACATCTGATCGGTAAAATGGTCAGAGCAAACATGATATCTGTTGTTGCAGAGAGGTGATTCCTGAAGTCCGTATTAAAGACATCAAGCCTAAGTTAGCAAATGCAAATGAAAGAATGCAGTGAAATCTGAATTTTTGCTGTTTCTTTTTCAGGCTTTTACATTCGGGACTGACCTGTTTTTGTAATATCCGGAGAGTTTGATTTATATCAGTTTGTGCTCCAGTGACCCCTGCATGACTATAGTTGTAAACACATGGGCTTTGTCTAGGGACAACTAATTGCTGTAAAAAATCTCACATAAGCGTACAGTGTTTTTTGTTTACTTTTAACCTAAAAGTAGACAAATTATGAGACTTTTGGTGGCACCATTGACTGCTGTATATTACCTTAGCGTTCAAGTCAGCTGTCTACCACAAGGGCACTTTTTAAAAACCTGAATTATCCCTTCAAGCAAGTTTGTCATTTGAAGCTTTTCACCTTCAAATATGCTTAATGTTGCGGCACAAGAGTTCTACACTACCAGATTTTCAAATATATTTACAATTTGATGAAAAATCAAACAATAATACCCTTTTCGATCACACTGGGACAAAAATAGATGTCCCAGGCAATCAGTATGGGGTGTTTCCTGTTTTACTTACCAAAAATTGTGTGCATGCTTGCAGCTTGAGGTTGGAAATGTAACTGAAAATACTTAAAGTTACATCCACAAAGTCTTCAATATTTGACAATATGTTGCTTTCATTTTCTTTTAAGGTTTTTTCATTCGACCGTTTTACAAGATGATGCTGGGGAAACAGATTTCCTTAAAAGACATGGAGTCTGTGGTAAGACATCTTCGCCTCTAATTATAACTTCATTCATTATTTAAATAATCAGCCATTAAGTTCAACACTCTGGAATTGATGAGTAGTCGTTGATCAGCTAATCAGTTGTAATCATTTTAATCAACTCCTTCGTTTTTTAATCAACATATTTATCATGGTTGCACATTCAAGAATAAAAATCTCTTCAACAAAATCCAGTATTAGACTTAACTTTTTATGTGTCTGATCCCGCATGTCCTCTGCTTCATCCCTGCAGGACAGCGAATACTACAACTCTCTGAAGTGGATTCTGGAGAATGATCCCACGGAGCTCGACCTGAGGTTCTGTATAGATGAGGACAACTTTGGACAGGTGGGCAGGCCTCGTAGAGTCCCTTTGAAAGCCATAACATCAAAGTTAAAATGCAGTCAGGTTAAATCAGTCCCCTGGTCTTACGTCTCTTGTCGTTTTCTGTCTCAGACGTATCAGGTCGACTTGAAACCCAGCGGCTCAGACATGGTGGTCACAAACGAGAACAAGAAGGAATACATAGAGTAAGGATGTTTTCAGTTTTTCAGGCTCTTAGATAATTATTTGAGCATAGGTTAAAGCTTTTTATAAAAATGTTGAGTCTTAAATTATCCCTCAGCTTCACACCTTAACAATCTTTCTCTCTGACAGCCTGGTGATCCAGTGGAGGTTTGTCAATCGGGTCCAGAAACAGATGAACGCTTTCCTGGAGGTATTTACGTGCATCATATAAGCCACCACTTGGGGGCAGTGTTATCAAACTTACTGTCAGTGAAATTCAGCCTCTTTACCTGGACTTTGTCTTTACAGCCTCTTTTTGTTTGTTTTTTACTAAAGGTAAACCTTAATGTTTGATTTTGTTTCATTTTTTTATTTATCTCCAGGGCTTCACAGAGCTGATCCTCGTAGATCTGATCAAGATCTTTGATGAAAATGAACTGGAGGTATGAAGTCTTGAATATATCGTTTGCATCAGTCAGTCAGTTTGTTCCACTGGGGAGTTTAAAACCAGCATGTTTTATTTGTTTAAGGAGGAAACATTCAATGCAAGACAAAGCACACATCCTAGAGCAACCATACCAACTTGAGTCTGATTCAGGAGCACGCAAATAAATGAGAAGTCCATGCAATTGATCCACCACAACTTAGAGAATGCTGACATTTAACAGGACCTAAATGTTCCTTAAAGTGTCGTCAGTTTGGTACAAGAGTGTATCAGAGTAAAAAGAATAATAATAATTGAAAAAGCTTCAACTCAAGTCTGTCACTAAGCATGAGAAAGTGTTAATGTGTGCAAAGGAAAAACGAGACAGGTGTTGAAGTTATTAAAGTTTTTAGGTGTTAAAGTTGTTTGTCAAAATATGTGAAAATTGAAACATCATGGATTGGAATTTAGAAAGGGGGGTGCAGGATTAGGTAATTTTGATTAGCTTAAGTTGAGCAAAGGATATGCAACAGAATTATTTTGTGATGGGAGGGGGTTCAAAGTATCCAGTTCTTTCCTAAAAATAAAACTATTACCAGGTCTCTTCCTGATCCTTATAAAATCTTAGAAGGTCATAAAATCAGTTTTCTAAATCTAAGACGTGAAGTAAAGAGAGTTTCAAATTGTATTTGGCACATCCATTTAAGGTCATTTTAAGGCTGGTCAAAAAACACCTGAAAAAGTGTTGATTTAACTTCCTGTCTTTATGCTGATGTGTGCTATCTGTTTAACACAAGGCTTGCGACACCATAGCTTTCATACAGGACAGTTGTGCTACTTTCTGCCCATATCTCCCTGCTGCCACTAACCTGACACACACAAGTCCAGTGTGTGGCCAAAGAAAGTGTTTGTGGATGGGAAGAACCTTTCTAATGCATATTGAGTGGTAAATAAGACAATTCCTGTTTCAATTAAAAAAATGTTTAAAGATGCTATGAGGAGTTTCTAAGTCATTACAAAAAAGCCTCACTTTCAGATATATGCCTGATCGAAATACACACTTTAAGATGAGTTTTATGGCATCAAAATATGTTATCTATAAATACTATTCCTTAGCTTCGCGGTTTGGGTCGGACAGGGCTGGACTGGCCTGGTTACTCAACTTCGGGAACAAGACAATTAAAACTAGAGCAAATTTATATTATTCGGACACGTCTTAGAGCACCCGGCTGTGAGTAGCGATATATACCCGGCTACAAAACTACAATACTAAGTTTTCCAAAAATTGCTTGTTGTCACACATCAAAAACTACCGCTACATAACTAGAAAGAGATACATTACCTCGTCACTTTGCATCCTGTAAGTTGTTGAAAAAAAGAAGTTGTAAAGCAATGCAGAGTTCTGAGGATGGTCCAAGCTGCATTCATTAGCATCACAACAAACGCACGCTTTGGCTTGGGTCACGTCTTACAACAGTCGCCGCACATGCTCATGGGTAGCAGAGTCTTTATGTCGCCGGAAATAGATTCTCCTCATAGCACCTTTAAATTCAGAAAATGAGAGTAATTTAAATTTGTTGTGGTTTTGAGGGTATCTTTTAGTTTTTATATGTACAATTATTGACACAACCTAAAAACAAGCAAGAGAGATTTCATTTTGATCTGATGACAGCCATTGTTAGATCTAGAGAAACATGTAATGAGTGACAAAATAATTAATGAAACATGACAACCTTACAAAGAGGAGGCCAAAAATCTTGATACACCATGTGGCTGGCAGCAGTATCGGTGATTCAGACTGATCTTACCTCTAAACGCAAACAAATACAATTGGAAAGAAAAATAACTTGTTAGTTGCACCAAAATGCTCTTTTTTGTTTTTCAAATCCAGCGCCCTAAATTTAGGTCAAGCAAAAGCTGTCCCTAGAACAAATGTAGTTGACGACCCCTGCTGTAGGTGATTGAACAATCATTCCATCAGTTACATTCATCACCGGATTTATAGAATTAAATTAAATAGCAGGACAAGTCAGCTAACACATCAGATTTACCGCTCTGTCTACCAGAGATAACACCAAAAATTCTTTACAGGAGCTTTAACTTAAATGTTTTTTCTTTCCACCCTGCTACCTTTGTCTGTTTCTAGCTGCTCATGTGCGGTCTGGGTGACGTCGACGTCAACGACTGGAGACAACACACTGTTTACAAGAACGGCTACTGCCCCAACCACCCGGTCATACAGTGGTTCTGGAAGGTATGAGCTAAACATGTACCCACACGCACCCACAACATGCACGGGCACACAGATCTCTGCAGGTCTGTGCAAACCGCCAGCGACATGTTGCTTCATATCAAACGCTGGGTTGACGGGTTGGCTGGCCTCGCTTTTGAAGATCAAAGTCTGTTTAGAAGAACAAATCTGTTTGCTCTGATGAAAGAGAAGCCATGGCTGCCCTGCTTATCATGTGTCTTTGCTTTAACACACACACAGGCACACGCAGATACTTGTAGGCCACACACAAGTTGTAGCTTTTGTGTGTTTATGTGTGTGTACAAGGAAACACACATAATCCCACTAACAGCAGCAGTTGCCATCAGAAATTTTAGTTTTTACACACAGAGACAATTCTCAAGACTTAAATTCAAGTTATGTATGTATCACAGAATTCTGTGAACTGTTGAATAACTTGTGTTTTTGTCCATCATCTCCCCAGGTTGTTCTCTTGATGGATGCCGAAAAGAGGATCCGACTCCTCCAGTTCGTCACAGGAACGTCACGTGTGCCCATGAACGGCTTTGCAGAGCTTTACGGTAAATTTATTCAACATTTTGCTCTAACTTTACTGTTATTATGCTCTTATCGTAGCAGCAGGTCTTTTACATCAGATGTTATGTGTTTAAACTACAGAACCTGCGAGTTATATAAGAGTGACACAAAAATAGGTTTCAGAGAAAGATGAGTCAACAGTGGAGGTTCCAAGAAGTGAATTACTATCTCCTTGTTCAAACTGAAGGTGGACAAAGTTTGGATTTGAGACATGAGGGTTATGAATGAGCATTTATGATCTAAGCAAGTGCAATGAGTAGTTTTAATCTCAATCACCTCATGTCAAATGCCTTCAAATGAAAGGTACTATATAAGCTGTACACATGGCTCATTTCTAGCAGCTCAAATTTTTAAGTTTGAGTCTTAGATTTTTTTCTCTTAGTATAAGCAATGCAGAGCTTTTTTTGCTGTATGTATCTTGAAATCATATGTTTACTGGTTTGTTATGGTAATGTAGATTTAAAAGGTGCGTTGTAAATGACTGTAATGACTAAATGATGACAGACTATTAACTTTAAATAATTTTTATGGTGAAACTGCATTTGTAATGTTGTTTTTGTTTCAGGTTCAAATGGACCACAGTTGTTCACAATCGAGCAGTGGGGAACACCAGATAAGTTACCAAGAGCTCACACATGGTAGGTTTATAGTGACTACACTACAGCTCTAATTTAACATGCACAAAAGCAGAAAAATGAAACGGTATTGCTAAAACACTAAGTATTAGCATGCTACCATGCTCAGAGTGACAGTGCTAACACATTTATGTAAATGTACATTTTTTGCTGGTTCAAATCCATAAAATCAACTTTGAAAGCAAAGATTATACAGCTATTTCTTCTTTGTTAATAAAAACTTAAACAAAAACTATCAAAAACTAAATTGAGTCTTATCTATTTGTAGCATTTCTGGTTAAACATGTCTCAATATACTTATATTTAGACACAATCATATTTCAAATCCAGAGCAGTATTATATTAAGGATTTTAAGCAAAAAGAAATAAAAACAGCTGTTTTTAAGTAAGTAAACTTAAAGAGGGAATACAATAACGTCAGACTGGCGGTTCTACTCTCTGAAAGAGTTTTAAGTCCTTTTCATTTTTTATATTTGATGATTTTCATGACAGATCACATAGATTCTAGTCTGATTAATGTGTAAAAATGACTTATTTATAGCCATAAAGTTTCTTAAAAATAAAGCATATGTATGACTATATGACTATACCCAAGTCAAAGGAGAAAAAGTATGAAACAAGTAAATCAGTTCTTATTTTTTGGTTATTTGTGTTTTGACTTGGGAAAAAAAATGCAGCTTAAAACTGAATTTTGCTTCATCCTCAACTTTACAAAAGGGGTGGGTGGTATATTGATTTAATCTATTAATTAAATATTTTATGTTGCAGAAAAAAAAATCTGTGATTTACATTATTGCTCATTTTGCAGCTCCCTTGTCACCCCTCCACACATGCTTCCAATTGCTATACAACAATACATTTTTTAGTTGTGGTAGTTTTAAGATACAAATACAGATTATGCAGATCCTGCCGTATTTTGCAGGGGCACTTATTTTGGATCATATTTGTTTTTGTTTTTTCTGAGATTGAATAATGATGAAAGAGATCCATTTTGATGTTTTGCCTGCCTGCACCAAAGCTACAAATTGTACCTTTAATTACAAAATTACAGCATTCATTTCAATATTAAGAAGGGAATTAACTTTATTTTTTTTTTGGCATTGTTTAACGAAATCAGGGCAAAATGTTTTATTATTTTTTCTGCATCTTTTTTACCATGAGAGGGGAAAATCAGTTACAGTTAAATATTAGGTTTTATATGAAAAACACCTGGATTATATTTTTGGCCATTTTACCAGCCCTGTCTGCACCATGGAGGCTTACACCATTGAGAGCAGCTACACACTTGTGTGTTGGTGTGTCTGCATACATCTGCAAACATTTCTTGAACATGAGTATACAGGGAAATTTAAATGTGTGTCATATTCCACTTTCTTGTCCTCCCACATTCTGCATATTTGCGTAGAGAAAACCATAGTGACTGAAACCAAGCTTATAATGTCACTTATGTTTTATCAGTAACAAACAACAGTTGATTTTACTGCAAGCGAGGATGGAGACATGAAAGACAGAATGTACAGCTGCTAAATCAGTTTAGGCAGAGTAATAAAGAGAAGTGTGATTCCACCAGCATATATATGGTTTGTCTGCATAACCAAAGAGCCACGCCAGCCCATCCACAATGTATGCAACACCCTGGACTCAACACAAAAATTAAGTTTGAGAAGTGTAATGAGATATTTTGAGACACCTACAAGCCAATGACTCAACTGAAAATAGTGCCTCTTTGATTTATTCATAGAATTCAAGTCAAACTAAGCACTGAATGTTTCTAATCTGACCACAAATTGTTTTCTTCGCAGTTTCAACCGTTTGGATCTCCCCACCTACGACTCCTTTGAAGACCTGAGAGAGAAACTCCTCATGGCAGTGGAGAATGCGCAGGGCTTCGAGGGAGTTGACTAAAGCACCCCTCCTTTTGACTACCAACCCACCAACAATTAAAGAAACACACACACTCAAAGCTACAGGGATGTCAAAGCAGCTGCTGCCGTAGCAGTTCTGTGCGAGCATGTTGTACTGTAACGCCTGACTGAGAGCCGCCTCCACAGCACGGCGGCTCCAGACTGTACAGCGATTTGTCGAGCCGACTTGCCTACTACGTCTTTATATCTTTTTCCAGTGCGGGTAGCTCGCTCCTTAAAGGTGCTGGGGGGGGAAAACAAGCAGGCAGAGTGGCCCCCCTCTCTCCCCGCTGAATGCTGAAATTTATTATCCACAGGCATGAGCGACGAATGACGAGAGCTGGCCCTTTACCTGACCCACCCGCCATTTCCTCCCCCCTCCTCCAACTCCTCGTCCTGTGAAAATCTAGAGTGCTGGAAACACACTACTGCATTTCAATCGCTCCTTTACCTACACTATAGCACAGTATTCAGCACCCTTCACTGCGGGGTACCTAGCATGGCCTTAATCTGGCTCCTACATGCACTATTTCTTCTAAGAAACTGCAACGGCACTACGATCACAACTCTTTAAAAAAAACCTTAGACCAACACCAGATTACCTTAGGAATGCTAGCCAATCACATTTCAGGAAAATCGGCCACACCCCTCTGTAGAGCCTGTTGTGTGATCAGAAAAACCGCCACTGCAGCCTTTTTGTAGAGTAATGATTTTGTTATTTTAGCCACTGGTAAAAAGGATTTCAGAAAGGGGGATTCGATGATCCCTAAAGATGATTTTTATAGTTTTTGTCATCATGGAAGTTCTTTTTTTTTGTTGTTGTTTTTTAATCATTGGTATAATTCTTGCAGGAAAATACTCTAAACGTATTTGTACTGATGAACAATGTTGTTTACTATTTTGACAATTCTATATGACATGGTGTGTGAAGTGTAAATCTGGCTAGTCTGAGGAATAATTACTCCATATCATTTGTTATGGTGATAGCAAATGTGTTGAATAAAAATGGTTTTTATTGTAGTGCTATGAAAGCAGCATGAAACTGTATCTTGTGTTTGCTTTGACTACATGACTGTAGTAGTAATTTGTAATCAGTCTCGAGGTCGAGAATGGAAAACTAATGCTTTGTTTCCTCTCATAAAAGTGGCTGGTGTCTGTCAATCTGTAAATATGCAGATGATGCCCTTCCAGTGTCTAATGCAGGGACGTGTATTTCTTTATGGTTGTAATTGTGGCAGTAGCTCAGTACGTAGAGATGGTTTGGGGTCTCCTTTTGCAAGACACTTAACCTTTCATACACCAACACCATAACTCGTCTTGCCAAAATGTCAGTTATTCCAGTGCGTGCCAGCAGTGTTGCTCCGCGCTGGTTCGCTGGAAACAAGAGTTATTTTTAGAAGAACCACTTCAACGCTGAGTCCATCCAGGAAAAAAAACAGGAAAGCAATCACACAAAGTCTCTAGAATTTCAAAATACAGCTGAAATAGAGGAAATGCTTTTGATTCATAAGAGATCTGGTACAATCTGTTGTTTATATGTTGCCCTTCCTGTTATCTTGTGATTGTACAATTACATCATGACCTTATGATCTTGTTTTTCAAGCTAATCAGGGCTGCACTCTTCAAAGACACATGCAACAGACAAGTATATGTGCTGTTGAATCACTAGAAAAGCATTTGCAAGTCCAAGTCCATTTACCATTTGTGTAGAAAATCTGATAGAAGCATCTTCGGTCATTGAGAAGAGGGTTAAAGTACAACTGATATATACAATATCATGAACAGACCTTTAAGACAGTTTGACTTTGTTTTTTTCTTTTAAAAAGGGTTGAAAGTTACTGGGAAACAATATGAAAACAAATAAAAATAGGCTAATAGTCACCAGTCAACACTGTCAGAGTTTGCACCGTAACACTGCTGCGTTTGTATAAACAGCTCATCAGTCGTAGTATGCATATTTCAACATTCAGGGAACACACAGACTTTGCATGCACGTCATGTCTCCTGACTGCTGACAATGATGTCAGGCCTGACATTGTGCATCCTGTGATGTGAAAACCCTGCATGCACGCATTCAAGTTTTGACTCCAAAGCAGTGTATCGTTCAGCCCTGCGGACTAATAACCTCGACACAATCTGACCATGTGCAAGAGTAAACTTTAATTTAGCAGAATAACATGATCTGATTTCCAAAGTGGCAAATTAGTGCAAAATTAGTTATAATCAAACAAATTTCCTTGCCTGATGCACTGATATGTATTTTCACATATCAATGGGATATATTTTACCAGTCCATGTGAACGATATCCCATAGGAAGTGTTTAGGAAGGGCAGAATCTTTCAAGAAAAACTGCAAGATCTTGAACCAAACATTTGTCCGTCACATTCAGAGGCTTGTCGTCCCATCTCACTTTAAGTCCAACTAACCCAAACTCAGGGTACTTCCTCTTTATCCATACATGAGCCCTAATAAAAAGTCGTTCCACTTTGAAGCTTTGCGAGATGAATCTGCCTTATGACTGTTGTGAACCCTTGCAGGTCTAATTGTTTTGCGAGATTACCAAACTCACTTAGTCAACATCAGGAACTTGGTTGACTGAGCCTGTTGGCTGGTTAGCAGTCTGTTAGCTAAAATAGCATGCTGTAGCATTGTCTCTTTGAAATCCTTTTTAAAAGGTCCTAGTTTTGGTGGATAAAAAATATCTTGGAGGTTCCCATAGAGATGAAAAAAACTTAAGGTTGACTTGAAAAACGATTTGTTTCATTTAATATCTGTCTATGAAACCAAGCTGATTGCACGAGAGTCTCGTCAACGATCATCATAAGTCTTGGTGTGTGTCGTAGTGAACAGAGAAAAATGACCGTTTGTGGTTTATTTTGGAGTCTGCTAGCTCAGCTGACTGACTGCTAACAAGCTAACACACTATTTTGCCAGTGTTGATAGCTGTTTTAGTTTTTCAACGGTGTGAATCAAAGACATTATTCTGTTAAAATATCGTACAAATGTTTACAAGTTCAATATGAAATACTATCTGATATTTTACATTAAACTTAAAGGTTGGACTAAATTTAAAGCAAAAACAGATAAGCTAACACTTTTGAAGCTGTGTTGCTGTTTTGTCTTTGGATATGTAGGAAAATTTTGCGCGTATTTGAAAATTTGATCAAACACACTTGTGAACATCAGCATGTCTTGACCAGCTACAGTGGCGTTCAGCTCTTGTTAGCGAAAGCCGGGTCTTACTTGTGTGTTGCTAACTATACATTAGCTCTGTTGCTGCTTCGCCCTCAGGACTGGACTCCTGGTGAGTGACTCAAGGCGCTCTTTTAGGGACGGCCCATCTTTCGTCCTTTAGGCAGGGCGTCAAGGCATTGAGACCACGTATACTTGATAAAAATGCGTATTTGTCCACTTAGCAAATCATTCATTGACCAACGTTAGCATATAATTTTACAATGTTCAGCAGTTAGAGCACCCTAACCTTGCATTTCATAAACGGTCAACATTTAACATCCATCTGAAATTAGTGAGTGGGCTATCAGAAATGTTGTTTTCAATGTCACTTTCACATTACGTACTTTCACAGAATGTTGGTTTCTTAATGCTGGTCAACATCAGCTAACGTGTTGATGTGTGAATGCGGCTTCAACAACAACTAAAGCAGAATCAGCGTGTCCTTTGTGTAGCTTCTTTATATTTATTTAAATATTTTTAAAGAGTAAAACTTCTCTGCATGGAAGGATTGTCAGTATTTCAACAGATCTGCAGACACCAGCCACACATTTGTAAGAGGAAGCGAGGTGTCAAAACATGGGGGGGAAGGATTCTCTGAGATGTTTGCGTCATGATTATATTAATATTCTCATGCCTGTTGCTGTTCATAATGCTGTAAATTGTTCTTGGAAAAAAAAAGAAAACACATTTTAAGTTCTTTCATGATATATAAATATATGTATGAACTACATTTAACAGAAGTATTACTGATCAACGACACTAAAAATGAAGCTGTGTGCGAGTATGCGCGGGTGTCTGAGAGAAAAAGCTGTGATTGCCACTGAATATAAAGCAGCACGTTTCCTACAGAGAAATACTGTTGTTTTTCTTTTTTATGGTTTTTTTTTGTTTCTCTCTCCTTTTTCTAACACCATTGAACCTAAAGGGCACTTTATAGATCACTCTGAGGTCATGTCACCTATTGTATGTCTTTTGTCATTAACTTGAATGTGATTCTTTTTTTCCATTCGGAGCACTTACCTGGTGCAATATAGTCTGTAAATCTGGGCTGCTGCTAAGGTAGAGAGAGTTGACCGGAGTGAAGCATGGTCTTCACTTCCTTTAGTATTGTTTATTTTTCCTCTTCTTCTGTACTTTTGCTCCCTTCTGTTTACTCCTTTCTGTGATTCTCCTTCAAGCTGATTCAGTCCTTTTTTAAAGAGGGTTTTGTTATTTTAATGAAATGAACGACGGAAAATCTCACTTTTGTTAAAGTTTTCACCACTCTCTGCAACTCTTTGTGGTTCATTTAACTTCAGTCAAATAAAAACAAAACTTCTCAGATTGTGTTGTTTGAGTTATTATGACTGGACATACTTTCATAATAAAGGTCATAAAAAGGGATGCACACTTTTTTTTTCTTTTCATGTCTTGCCTCACTCCCAAGTCCATCACAAGCAGATAGGCACCATTATTTTGACTGTGTGTGCATTAACAAGGAAGAGACGGGCAATGCTCACCCTCCACTAATTAGCTTAGCTCAAATAGTGGGAGTCAATGGGTAGTGTTAGCCTGCCTCTGCTTACAGTCATCATATAAACTCTTCAGTAACTAAAAGGTCCATTGTGCTTATTGTGACTCGTTCTAAGATTAGCACTTGATGTTATTTATGAAAGAAATGAAAGTGGCTTGCACATTAGCTTAGCTCAAACACAGGGAGTCAATGTTGAGTGTTACTGCATTATGGTAACATAATGCGTTTAAAAAAAAAAGAAGAGTCTCATCAAGCACTGAACTGTCTAGAGTTGCGAAAGACTATTTGATGGCTGTAGGCAGATACAGGCTTACACTACCTATTGACTTCCAGTGTTTGAGCTAAGCTAGTTAGCGGTGGGAGAGCTCTGCCCGTCCCTTGCCTGTTACTGCACGCAAAGTCAAAAGAATGGTGTCTATCTGCTTTTCAGGGACTTGGGAGAACGGCAAGACACAAAAAAACAAATGTAAAAAAAGTTGGCGTATCCCTTTAAGATCAAAGAGAGTCTGTTGAAGAACTTGGGTCACAGACATTACGAGCCGATCACACAAACGGGCAGTAGGTTGAACTTAAACTACCCCTTAGCTTTTAATATTAGCAAGAAAGTCAGGCTGCAAATATGTTTTTTTTTACTAATATTCACAGCCACTTTAAAAGGTACACCCTTTAAACTGCCCATTTGCACTAATCAACCAATCACATGGCAGCAACCTGCTGAAGTCAGAACAGTGTCGCTCTGATTTATAACGTCATGGTTGTTGGTGCCAGAAAAGTTGGTTTGCATGTTTTTAAATAAAAATCTACTGGGGCTTTAATGCTGAACCATCTCTAGGGTTTACAGAAAATGGTCCAAAAAAGACATGGTATCAAGTGATGGGCATGACACTCAGATGGTAGGGTCAGAATTTGGCGTAAACTTCATGAAAACATGGGCCCATCCTGCCTTGTATCAACAGTTCAGGCTAGTGGTGGTGTAATGGTGGGGGGAATACCCTACTGGCACACTTTGAGACCCTCAGTACCAAGTGAGTGTTTAAACATGATGACCAACCCGAGTTATTGTTGCTGATTATGTCCGTCCTCGTATGCCCACAGTGTGCCCATCCTCTGATGCCTTCACCTCGTAGGATATCATGATCATACATCTACACCAGACCTGACAAAAATGAAAACAAAGAAGAAAATTTTCAGGTCGTTTATTGCTCTTGATTCCTATTGTGAGCAAAGAAAACATTTCTTCTGGAACATCTTATTAGTACTGAATAGACAGTTTTGTATTTTCATGTCGCAGCATCACTTTAAAAAAATTCCTCTTAAAAAGGGAGCTGGCAGGAGAAGTTTGTAAACCACTGCTGTGTTTCCCTTGACAGGAACCAAAAATATGCCAGTGATAAAAATAAAAATAAAAACGGTTATGAAAATGTTTATAATTTTCCTGCTTACATGACAAATCTTGTCATGTTTTGTTCATGTTAAAAATGACAATTGAAATCAGAATGGACTTGTGGACCATACTTTGAGAAAAGAGGGATGCACATCCCTGCTTTGGTTAATGCTTAAAGGGTGTATAAATACTTAAAATAGCATTCATTAATATGATTATTTGTGTTTGTAAACGTATAACCCCTCCATTGATTGACTGAAACTGAACATTAAAATTTGAATAAGACTTTCTATCAACTGAATGATTACAAAAATATTGGTGGCTATTTTTCAAGAGAGGGGTTTCTTCATTTTGATAATTGCTATTGTTTTTTGCAAACAGGTGGTTTGGCAAAGTTTGTACAGCTGGGTCATTGTTTATTTCATGTGTGGAATAATAGCGTTGTTTCTTTGTGTTTTAAAATCTTTGTGCAATTTTTAGTGCAAATTTTGCCCTGATTTTAAGTAAAAGGAAAATGTTGAGTGTACTTACTTTAATGCTTTTGTTGTGTTATTTCATTTGCAGTATCTTTCCCATGCCTTTTCTCTTTCTTCATCTGTCTCTTGATCACCCTCATCCTTTTTTGTGCAATTATATGACGCAAATTCGCTCAAAGGAAATCAGTAGGGTTGTAAATAACATATAAAGCTCAAAGGGAAACTCAGACCTTTTGTAAAGTAAAATATGTTTTGTATAGAAACTGTTGATAAAACCTAATGTGAAAACATCTGTTGTAAAAGTTCACAGATTTTAAACTCTTCTTGTCTCTTCTTTGTTCAATTTTGTGATTGTGTGTGTGCACGTGGTGTGGTGAAGGGACCTCAGTTCATTCACTCAATCACAATCTGAGAGTTATCAGCTCCAAGGACAAGCAAATAAAAACCATCCAGCCCGTACGGGGACATTTTATCAAGTCTCTCTACCCTCAATCTGGCCACAAACAAACCCAGGGCCAACTCTTCTTCAGATCCACCTTCCCTTATATCCTACCTGCCCTAAATAAATGTCACAAAGTGCAGATGAGAATAAATAAATAATAAAAATACACAAAACAAGATAAGATAATTCTACCACCTGTCCATCACACACAGGCCTTCAAATCAATGTTACATCACATTGATGACCTTGATGAAACCCTGACGGTAAATTGCAGCAACATCTGAGGCTTACATTTAAATGTATTGAATCCAAGCTGAACGTTGCTTTTGGGCTAAGTCTTGTAACAAAAAGACATGACCTGTGGAACTTTACAAACAGGTCTATTTGTTGTCCCTGTCCCAGCTTTTGTTGGCACATATTACAGGCAATAAATTTAAAATGTGTCAATATACAAAACATGCTTCATCAGTTAGACATTATTATTATCTTGTTTTTGTTGTGTGTTGAACTGGATGTAGGTCATACAGGATTGACAAATCAATGTATTCTGTTTTTATTTGTTTTACACAACATCCCAAATTCATTGGTTTTGAGGTTCTTTGCCTCTCTCTATTCTACTGCTTAAATAAAACCTTAGTTGTCAATGCTATTAGTTTTCTCTGTCATCGTGCAATAATACTGCAGATATCAAATGGAAACAGCTGCACCTTGAACACAAGTTTCAAAATAACAATTTTAGCTATTCACTGAGCATTTTCAGCTTTAGCTCATCTCAGCCAACTATGAAAATAAACTAGCTAGGTATCTTTGTGGTCAATTATTACTGGTTACCTTCTCCACCTGCTGTATAGCTTAAGTTTTAGCTTACTATTTTTTAACTTTCTGCTTATATTTTTATAAATGTATGTCCAGCACCTACAAATTAATTTTGTTTCTCTCTTGTACTGTAAGCTAACAGTCAAGTTAGCTTACAGTGGCCAAGGATAACAATACTAAAGATCACTAGTTTCATCATACTTAACTTTTAAATTATTGTGTTCCAATAACCTTGAGATAACAATGAATAAAACTAATCCACAATGTTTAGACAAAGTCTGATATATCTTTGATTAATTTTTTTTTTAATTAATAAATACACAGTTGCCAACTTGTTTCATAGTAGCTTGATATTAGATTTTCACTCTTGCCCATTATATGAATTTGATGTTTGTTAAGTGTAGGCCTACAATATAGTACTGAGCAAGTAAGTTTCATAATTTTTGCTTGTTATGGAGCTTATCATCAACAATGATAACAAAACACATTTAAAAAATCCCATAGACTTTTAATGTGCTATTGGTTGAGGGAAACAATCAACATTGCAAACACTGATTGATCGCGGCAAGCTAGCTTATTAAGTTAGATTGCAGCCTTGTGCCAACTTCTTGCTATTTTTGAAGCTATATACTTTCCAATTCTGCTTTTTATTTTACTCTATCCATCAGTTGCTATGGCAACTCTATCCTTCACACTAATGTTACTTACATAAAAGTAATTAACAAAAGGTTTTTGCTAATTTTTGTAATTTCTTCAGACAAAACATTCACCATGATATTCATTTTATTTTATAAATTTGAGCTTAACACTGTTTGGAAATGATACTTTGCATACTGTATCTTGCCTGTTGATTACAAGCGTTATTTTAGCACTTCAGGTAAACTTTTTTACTAGTAATAGAAATGCTCTTTTTGTTATTGTCCCTAATCTCATTTTTTAGGTCCAAGCAACTTATTTTAGGTGTCATTTTAATTCACCATTCTGTATTTTTAGCTAAATATCTGTCCTGTATAGTAGCAAGCTTTTTAAAAGCAATTAGAGCTCTTTGTTAACTCCTTGCTAGTTCTTCCAGACCAAATCTGTATCAACTCTAAGCTTCTGTCTTATTTCAGCTGTTTTTTTCTTCAAAAGCCCACTTTATAGCCCACTGTTTTCCAATCTTTTTATTTTGCTGTTTTTTGGATAGTAGCCTACACTTGTGATCATGCATTAAGCTCACTTAGTGTTATCTGTTAGCCTATTTAGCTAGCTGTACTAACATTTAAAAACACGCCTATGTGACCATTAAACACTGTTGCTAAACTTTAGACACAGTGAGGTAGTTTTTCATACATTGTGCTTAATTTTAGAGTTTTAAAACCTGGCACCACTGGTCACAAAATGCTGACTGATTTTATTTTAGGCCGTGCAGTGAAACCCTATCAGAGAGACTGAGACCCCTAATTTAAGGGATGCTATTTCATGATATGTCCTTAACAGCTAAAACAATTTCTTATGAAATTGATCTTTGGTGATAAGTCATTGAGATATAAGAAGCCAGATTATATGTCCCTACATCCATTTTCAAGTTTATCCCCATTCATGACTTCTGAATTGAGGTGACTGAGTAAAATCTTGTCCACTTAGGCCATGTTGACTCACCGGGCCTTTTTTTTTTTTTCTTTTTGAGTCACCCTTCCTCCACCCCTCACCCTCTACCCCTGGTCAGGGTCGATCAATACTTCCCCTGTAGCTTATCACTAATGTGGAACTGGCTGTTTGTCCAACTCTGCTCTGTCTACATAAAGAGTTGGACAGGACAGCATCAAACCAAAATGCACCAACATCACGAACACGCCACTGTGGACTCGAATACTGGACTTTTACCTGTTTGGAAAGATTTGGGGACAAAGATGGGACGGTGTGAGAGGGAAGGGCCAGAGGACGTAGCTTCACTGTTCGGACCAGAGGCAGGAGACTGACCAGATAATGGATGACTGTGGAGAGGGGATCCCATTATAAACTTCAGGTGAGATTGCTTTTATAATGACAAATATTTTGTTTCATTTACATCACAAAGTCTTTAGCTACATTGTTATTCCTGAGGTTTCATCAAATACGCATATGCTGGTATTTTAGGTCAGAAATGTTTATAGTGTATTGTTAAAAATAAGAGAAAAAATGAAGATTTATCAAATATAGCTGGGTATTAAATGAATATGGGATTAATTTAAAATATACTTGAAAAATAAAGCTTGAACTGTAAGTGAAGTGCATCACACAGGTAGTGTTTCACCTTCTTGCTTGCTCAAACACAGCTGCAGAAATCCCACAATGATTAGAAAAGTGTTTGCACGACCTCGAGCACTTTTGATAAGTGTTGAAATACTTTTTATTTTTACATTATTTTGAGCACAACAACCACAAAAATAATAAAGATTATTGGATGTGTAATTGACTTCTTAATCATTCATTTGTGTTTGTTCATGTTTCTCCAGGCTGTCCATCCACCATTTTGCATGAACCACCTGCTCATCGGCTTGTTCCACAAAGACACTGTCCTCCAGAGCTATGGAGTGTGACAATGGTGTTTGTTTCCTGTCTATCAAACGCCATTATCACACTAAATAGCTACAGTTTGGAAAGAACATCAGTTCACTTCGACATCCGCTTTTTTCAGGTTGTTCTCTGTCATTCCTTCATATTTTGGCCTCTGTATTTTCTCTTTGGTGTGTCGTAGCTTCTTCATTCATGCTGTCATGTCTGGGACTCGTCCCTATCTCGTCCCTACAGTATAGTTTCTGACATATAACACCGTACAGGAGGGGCAGGGATGAAAATAGACGTGCATGTGTTGATGCATCGTACATGATCTTGAGCCTCTGAGTGTGACCTACTTACCTTTTGCTTTTAAGGTGTTAATTTGCTGCCTTAGACCCTCCGATATGTTAGACTAGTCAGGTCATTTGTTGTCACACTGCTGCAAGCTAGCAACATGTAATGCAAACACTTGTGATGTCCTGTTTCATGGTTACACCATGTCCTTATCCATGCAAGTAACATGAATTAAAAGTGACTGCTTTTGTCTTTTACTGTCAGCAATGTTAATTTTGTAGCTTAGAAGCTGTTTATCCATGACAATAAAGAAATAATGACTACATAAATAAAAATTTTAATTACAGAAACTCAGAATAGTTTTGAAGCCTGCCATTTTGAGGAGAATTGTGTGAAAATGATAGTTATCCCTAAAATTAATAGTATGTTTTGTGTGTTCAGAAAGATTTATATTGTGCACTCTATTTGCTGAATAAAGATTAAGATTAAAAGTGAAATCAAGACAGACTTATTTGAAAAAATCTCAATCAGTGTATCTGTGTACTATAAAAAATGGCAAACAAAAGGTTCTTCAACTGATGTGCAGGCATTTTTTTTCTTTTTTGCTTAATCTTGAATGAATTGAAAGGGATATTTCAGTATTTTAAAGTTTGGTTGTATCACATACTTGACATTTGCAGGAAAGTGGCCGAAAAGGCTTCCAGCTATATGCTTTACCATTGAGGAGCATGAGCTGAGACTACTGCTGCTGGTGAAAACACTTATTTCATGTAATTGTGTGAGTTTCATGTAAAAACAAACCGCACAACAATGTTGGGTTGAATGTAAAATTGGGCTGAAACATGTCAGGAATTGTGTATTCTGTTTATTTTGTATCTAATCACTGTAAGATCTCAATTCTACCATTAAACAGCGTCTTACTGCAGAGTCTAAGTTCAGGTGTTTGACTGATAAAATAATAAGCTGCCATATGGTAGCCCTCAGAAGGAGTCCTGTGATTCCCTTGTATGATGTGGTCTTATTTTCCAAAACTGGAAATCACATATTCAACTTTGATAACAGCTACAGGATGTTTACAGTTGCAAAGGTTAAAATGTTCGAAAACATTCCACTTTCACATACTGATTATCCCTGATCCGCCTCCACTTGGTGAACTGCTGAAGTACTGGCAGTGTTAAGGGGGCCCTGGGGAGTAAGCTGTCTCAGGCAGCTGCTGGTGTTAACAGTAAGAGATTTGTCATGTGGCACGTGTAATATTTCTTTTCTAAATATTGATGAACAGGGCTTACCACCTTATTATACTGTATAATATCAAATACATACATAACACACGACATAGCCTACTTATTATAAATGAACTCACCATACAAACAATGTAGTATATCTACATTTGGGTCACAAGTGTGTAAATCTACGCATACAATAAGCATTTGGAGGCTGCACAATATTGCAATGACTGTGACAAAATGGTGATCCAAATGCCTTTTTTATTCTGATGTTTCAAACTAATTCCAAAGGAATCAGAGAGCATCCTTAACCAACCAGATCTCTTTAATAACAAAGACCTATCGCACTTTTACGCACTCGCCGTAGCCACAACCTGAGAGTCATGTCAACAATTCAGTTTAATATTTTTGAGGGCTAAATTAAACCTGTGTTTCAGTTTGAATGTGCTACATGTAAGATTAAGTCCTTGTTATATTAACAGATATTCAAATCAATCAAAAAAGTAGAATTTCCACCCATAACAAACTACATTTAGTATATTTGACAATAGCTTAACATGTACAAAATATGAGCTTTTCCTGGTTCAGCAGCTCTACCAAATAAAACCAACATTGAAAAATTCTCACATTAGATTAGATTAAATTTAACAAAAATCTCTGCCTTACCCCAAAACATACACACAAAATTTCAAACATACCTTTAAGTTACATTACCTAAATATTACATGTATTTTTTAATGCGTTTCTATTATACTGTCTACTTGGAAGACATGTCCTCTAATCAATAAAATAATAAGTTCATTAATTTAATGAACTAATAGGTTGAAAACATCACCGAAGTAGAAAAAAGATCATTACACCTGACCATTAAATCAATCCCTAAGACATCAAAGTTCAGCATTGTCCACAAACACGTCATTCTTCACCATTTTCAAGTGTTAAAGCATCAAAATTGTCACAGTTGTGGCATACATTTTTAGAAATAAAGTGTCTACACAGAAAGCTCTGAAATCAATATAATAAATCTCTCAAATGTTCAACATGAGATAGAACAAAAAGAAATCATATTACATTAAAGTCTTTTTTTTAACAAAGAGTCAAATAGGTTTCTTCCTCTGCGATGTCTCATTGTTTCCTCTTTGGCGGATGAAACTGGAGGTCCGGGAGCACATAAATAACCGAAGAAAACCCAAATGTCAGTGAGCATAAAATCCCATATTTTTGTGTTCTCCTGTTTCTACGACTTGCCCTTTACTGTCAACCCAGATGTCTTCTTCTTTGTTGCTGCAGCAACAGGTTGTTGTTTAGGTTTTGGAGCAGATGCAGGCTTTTTAGGTTTAGGCTGCAGAGAGTTAAGGCCCAGAATCTCACAGTACTTGTTGCACTGATGCAAAGCCTTGAACTGGTCGATGAAAGAGGTGGCACAGTTCCCTTTGAAGCCCTTATATCTGAAAAAAATAATGGTACAGTTAGTTCCTATTTTGTGGGTAGACAAGAGGCAATTAATGAGCCCTGACTTACTGGAAGGAAAACACTGCAGCAAACAGTTTGTACAAATTCATCTCACTGACATCTCTGAATTCAAAGAAAATCCTTCTTTACTTACTTGATTTGCACTGTTCAATGTTTCCTCTGACACATTTACATAATATTATCTCTTGTGTATGTTCTGCACTTCTGATTCATTAATACAAAGGCACCACTGCTTGAGCAAATGGTTCAATGTCACAAGTAGGTCCTTGAGGACTGAAAAGCTTAATTCTCCATAAAAAAAAAGACCTGGAAATATGAGCAAAGTTTGCAGCGACAGTAGGAGATCCCTTTGAAGGCCCCCTTCTGATAAATCTTGCTCAAATGGTAGGTTTCTTTCTTTCTTTCTTGCTCTTTTGGAGGAACAACCTTTAACTGAGACATATTAGCAGAGGATTCATACATATATACTCATAACGCGAAGTTTATAAACAGACTGCCAAGCTTTATGATTGTACTGACTAAAAACTAAGGACATTACTTCTTGTGTAATTTCAATCAATTACTGATACATCAGTGCACATGCAGCTATGCCTAGTATCCAGATTCAGAGGTGTAGCTTGTCAACAGAAAAGACAGAGGCCCCATGTCACATAGGTCCTCCTACAACCCCTAAACTACAGCAGTGGCTTGATTGTGCAAATTTGGAAGAAGCACCTCTTGAAGGGGGCCCTTCAAATGACATTTTTTTAGTATTGTTTTTGTTTGTTTGTTCATTTTTTTTTTATTTTAACCATGTTTATTGAGTAATATCAACAAATAGTTAAGGAGTATAACAGAAGTTCATCAACCTCCTGCCCAACATCTTCATCATAGAGTCAACTATCATTAAGGTATCATTTAAGACCAAACAATTTATGCTAATGATATTATCAATGTATCTATCCAAGTTGGGAAAATGAAGGCCAGCTAAAAAGAATGGTTAATGTTGTTACTGTTGAATGTACACACCCCTACATATTTTCTAGTTGAGAACATTCACATGATGTCATACATGCTTTAACAAAAAAAAACTTCTGCCAGTGTAAGAATGCTCAGTTATTTATACATCAGTAATTAAGTATCATCAGTTTATCAGTAAAGATTAGTGTTTCTCTTGATGCACTGCTGTCTTATCCATGGTCATAAGAGCTGCTTGTCAACAACCAGGCAACTGTTTGAGGCTCCCTGTTGGTGGTAGGGGCCTAAGGGCTGATAAATTTAAAAAACACAGCAGTGGCTCAGAATGTGCAAAGTTTGCATTGACAGTAGGAAGCCTCCCTCTGGGGGCCCCATCCGGCAGCATTCCCCCATATAATAGTAAGTGACCTAATGCTGCTTATGTTTCCCTCAGTTTGGGAGAGAAACACTTCAATAACACCTTCAGCTACCATGTTATGGTGCTTTCCCAGGGAAGTTTTTTTTTCTTTGTATTTTATTTCAGAATTACAACATTTTTAGGTTTTTGTGTTACACAAATTTAAACCTCAGGGAGCTTATTTTTCCTTGTCCTGGGGGTCTGGTGGGAGGTAAAGTTATTTATAATGGTGATGGACACTGGTTGAAGGGCCCCAGATATTTTTGCCTGGGGCTCCCGTGGATTTTTAGAAATTTCCACTGTCTATACTTGATTTAAAAAGAAGTAAATAAATACTCACCCTTTCTTACATGTGGCTATTCCCACATCAGTGAGCTTCATTCCCACTCCTACAAATAAATGCAAACAGAGTTTTACTCAATTACTCTCCTAAACTCCAGTTTTAAATGTATATGAAGAAAAAAGTTAACTGCTGTAATTGCACAGTTCAGGTAACTAAATCTTTCCAACCTTGCATGTCAGTGACTAGCAGGTTTCCGTCTGTGTTCTGGTAAACCCAGTGCTGGAAAGCACAACACTTCTGTCCAGCCTCAGAGTCACGTCTCATCAGGTTGATCTCTTTTCCATCCTTGACTGAATATTTCACAAAGTCACCGATCAGCTCTTCCTCCAAAGTAGCGTACGGGATGTCATTAGATGGACGGTGAACCAGGTAGATGGGAATGATCCTGAAGGGAGCATTAAATAATCATTTTAGATTAAGCCTTTTAAGCAGAATATTGTCATTTATCAAGTTTATAGTATGTCTCACTTACTCAGGGATCTCTCCAAAGGCCTCAAAAGACTTGGCTGCAGTAGTGTAAGCCTTGATGTACTCTCTTGCTGTGTTCTGGACATGGCACTCCTACCGATAAAAAAAAAAAATCATAATGCAAAAATTAGCTGTAAAGAAGATCTGCATCAACCTGGCATGCCAGATGGACTGTTGAATATATTTCTCTTGTCCATCTTGGCAACAGTCACAGATGTTTGGGAATGGACATATTTTTAAAAAATATATCTGGCAGGTGATTGAATTATTATTCTGTCAATTACATTCATTATGGGCTTTCAGATAAGGTAGTAGATGGACACTGCCACTTTGTAAAATTGAAAACGTAGGCCACTGTTGAACACTATGTCCTCCTGCTCTAAAGACTAAGCTGTGCCACTTTGGGCTGCATGGTATTGTTGTAGATTGCAGCTTGGATCTGGAATTACGGACAATGAGTCAGACAGATCCAACTGCACTGCAAGGCTAGAATTGCACGCTCAGTACTGATAGATGAAGTAATTATGTATAAATATGTCAGTGTTTGGCTGGCAATAGATCATACCTGTCAAGTTTTGGATTTGAAAATAAGGGAAATTCTCCAGCGCTTGCTGTGAGCTGTCCCACCACTCCAACCAAGCTCCAGTATCCCTTACATTTTAAGACAGGAGTATAAGATATCTAAAAACAACTTGTCAACAGCTTACTAATTAGTTAGGTGATCAGAATCTGATAGGCCTACCTTTGTTGACATTGAAATGCTGTCAACATTCCTACATTAGGAAAGTAAATTCGCTGTCCCATTTTTCGAGATATTTACAGGACTTCTTTGTTTTTTTGGCAGGAATGCCTTCTCCCTCCTCACGTCCATCCTTCTCTCTCCTCTGTTGTCCCGGGTTTGTTCCCGCTGTTGGCACTAACCTCGCGACAACATTTCTCGCGAGGCTAGTGACAGTGTTCAGTTAGGAGCAGAGGCAGAGGAATGTTTTTGTTTTTTTTAATATGGGAGAATTACGGGAAAATAGTCATACGAGAGGACGGCGGGAAAGAGGGGTAAAATACGGTAGTTTCACGGCCAAAATGGGAGACTTGACAGCTATGCAAGATGTCTGGTATAAAAGCTTTGATAAAGGTCAGTGTTTATCTTGAGGCACTGGTGGTTCATTTGAGAGTCACTTATCCATAAACCGAATGGTTCACAAGTTTGGGCTCCTGTAATCACATGTTCATGTATTCTTGGGCAAAGCACTTAACATCAAGTTCCTCCCTCTCCTCTGAATGAGCTTGAATGTGGTAAAGACTGATGGACAACTTGGTTTCACTGCAAAATTCGGCCATTGGGAGTGGAAAGGTGACTGAATGGACATGAATAAGTAAAAATGACTTAGACTCATAATGCCTTAAAAAACACCACATAAGCTTTAGTCTGTTTACCACAAAGTGCCGTACAATTTCATCCTACTCACAATATTTGCTTTGCAAATAAACACATAACAATAGTCCAGATTTTACTCTGCCTATATTCCTTTGTCATTGTGTTCTGATGAAGTTTGTGAGGCACTTTGTATTGTATTTAATTGTAGCTGAGAAGTGCTATATAGATAAATTTACCTTGACTAAATGTATCACAATATGGTCCAGCAAAGTCTCGTAGTGCAATGGCCCTGCTTTAACTCTTACTGATGCAGTCAGATGAGGCTGCAGGTCGTTTTAAGCTACTGCCAGTTAAGCAAGTAAAAACTGGAGTAAGTACTGTGATTTATTTTTTGTGTCACTGTCCCAAAAGTATGATTACCTGTCAACATCTCATCACTGAAACCTCAGGAGGAGGTCAGGCCCAGTCAAATTTATTGCTACATTCTTAATTCTCCTGAAGTAATCATTACAGCTGTCAATGATAGTGTTAGAAAACAACCTCTCTCATCTGCTGTCTATATAGTTATTGATAATGCCACCATCATAACTACTTCATAGCCATATTGAGAGGAAGGCCCTCTCAAAAAAATAAATGCCTCATCTCAAGCTAACCCTAATAAATTTACATCCAACATAGAAAAATGCTAAAGACAAATTTATTGTTTGGGTAGCCTTAAGCTGTTTTCCTAGATTATCATTATATTCCTTTTGATTCTGCTTGTGTCTTCATCTCTTCTACAGCTCTTAAACAATATAACAACATGAAAATAAAATAAAATATGAAAGAAGAGTTTGGTATCTTGTGCTTAAACAAAGTTGATTGCTTGGTGCCACTGGTCTAAACAACGTGTGGGTTGTTGCTCACCTCCACAGCCAAACTGAAGTTCCTCTTTATGAGCTCTTCATTGTTATTGGTCCCGTAACTGATGGCGTTGTGCACTTTGAGCACACAGGGAAGTCCAGGAACTAAAAGAGGGATCTGGCCTGCCTGTAGTTTAGTCCGGAAAGCCCGCCGGTGCATCCCCTCTCCAAAGTGGACCTTTTCGGTGATAATACTGGCAGGTTGATCGTCCCCAAAGTACTGCTCAGATAAGAAATCCTCTTTGAACAGCAGCCTGGAGCAATTGACATCCTCTTCTTCACTTCCTACCTCCACGGGAGCTGCTAGAAAATTAAAGCAAGGATGTCTCATATTAGCTGTCAAAAAATTTCAAAAGCTCAACTGTGATTAAGATTTTCATGATTATAACTTACATGGGACGATCTTTGGAGTTACAGGGATGACAATCTCACTGAGCACTGAGAAGCAGTAATAAACAAACATGTTAAATGATGCTGATACACAGTTAAGTTTAGAGAGAGATAAGCTGAGTTTCCACCGAGTGGTCTAGTTTGTTTCAATAGAGTACAATTTGGTTTGGAGCGGTAAACCCTGATCTTGAGTCTGACAGCTTTATCTTCATGTGAGGGCAGAGATTTGAGCTGAGAAGAGTGTCGCGCCATGTACGGAATTGAGTGATGTTACAGCGGCTCGACACAGTATAGTATTATGAAGTAGAGTGCCATTGTGCACAAAAACAATAATGGCAGACTCACAGCACTCCAGTACTTCATGAACATTCTTTGCAGCAACAGCCATGCACTATGGTGACATGGTTTATATTTTTGTTTTAGCTATAATTGTTTGGCAATGGCAGATTTTTATGGCCAATCAACAGGCTGCAGCATATTTTGCCACAGCATTTAGGGTTGGTTTAGCATACCAGGTACCCCTTCGAAGGGGTACCAGACTGATGCGTTATTTGAATACCTTTTCTCCTCATCTGATAATGGAAATACCTATAACATAATTGTGCATTGTACCAAGACAAATCCAATTGAACTTGACAGCTCAGTGGAAACGCAGCAATACCTGTTGGCCAAGTTTTGCGTTCTACCTTCATATGTAAGCACGTAGTCCAGAGTGATGGATCCATGTAAACTGGTGAGCCGACACTGGTACTTGCCCAAGTCTTTGTGGGAGGCGTTGGAAACAGTCAGTGAAACTCTGCTCTCATCCCCTGCACTTCAGAAAGATTCACAGTATCACAAAATGTGTAAAACAAAGATGTGTAAACAAGTAATTAAAAAAATATTAACTGTATCTGTATAAATATTACTGTTTTGCTGTTGTGATTTCTTAAAAACAGTAAAGTCAGACTGCATTTGGTTTGTTGTTCTCAGCTCTCTGTTAGCTATGAGTGAACAGAGCTTTTGTTCTTGTTTCCTAATATTTCAACCATGTGTTTGCTGCTCTTCATCTCACAAACTCTTGCTAGTAAATTAGGATGGGAGAGGCAAGGAGGTGCAGATAAAGGAGGGACAGAAGTGTGTCCAAAGAGAGCATTTGTTTTGTCGCAAAAGTGTGATACTGATGCAGGGTAGCAGCTGCAAAACAAATATATTAGACTGGAAGTCCTGCAGCTCAAGAAGCCTACTGTTTGGTTGGATGTTTATGTGATGATTGAATAGTGATGCATGTTTAGTGTGAATCAGCCCCTCTTGAGTTGTCTTCTTGAGTGGAGGAGGGTTGGAAGGCAGACTATGCATACACATTACATCTAAATACCATAAAAAGCTGCATTTTACATTATATATGACCCATAAACTTACTAACAAAAGACAAATGTTGGGTTTAATATGTTGCTGGCATTAAATATATCTCAGTATCATATTGTAGGTGAAATCCTGTGGATATATACTGTATGTAGCTGCTTGGACCAGCTACCAAGTTCAGCTACCTTCTGCTATGTCACACCTAACATTTCTGAGGTGTTATCTGAACCAGTCTATATTACTATTTGCTAATTGTAAATGAATCTTTTAAATATTTAACCTGGTTTGGTTAACAAGGCTTCAAATTATGTGTACAAATAAGTAGAAAACAATAAGAAATGTTGTTAATATATAAAATGAAGCATTGTACCTTCTCTTAATTTCAGCCAGCATGGTGCCGTCTCTGCTCCAGGTGACTGTGTGGTTGGAGAACACGGCACAAAACTGACACCACAGGCACAAACTTTGGGGGTCACCACTCACCGACTCAGCCTGGATTGTCTTAACGACCTTGATTTCTGCAAACATTATCAAAATTTTTCTTAAATATGGACAAAAGGTTAAGTCCCATGCAGTATTAAAGGTGTAGTGTAAAGCATTTACCCTCTGTAAGTTGGCTTTTCTGTTTGACCACTTCACTGTATGCCTTCTTTCTTGTACCCCCTGCATCCGTCTTAGCTTCCTCTCCCTTAGCCTTCACAGAAACATCTGGTTTTGGTAGCTTAGACTCTAGAGCACTGACAATCTTCCCAAACTTATCCTCTGACAGGCGTCGCTTTTTTATGATGTCATCGTTTGGGGGACTTGGGGACTTGTTAGGCTGGTGGTCTTTATGATCTACATGATGTTGTGTTTGTTCCTTCTGGGAAACTTTTGCCTCTGACTTCTGTAGAACTTTCTCAGACTCAATGCTGTCCTTTGAGGTTTTTCCACCTTTAGCGTCCAGTTTGGCCTCAAACATATCAATCCGCCCTTTTGTGGTCTTTGGTTTTGCTCCATTCTCCACTTCAGCCAGCGGTTCCCCAGCACATTTAGCCACTACTATATTCTGTGCATGTTTCTTCTTCTTCTTGCCATGATGCTTGCTTGGAGCCTTCTCATTCGCAGTGCAAGTCTCAATCACCAACTGGGCCTCTTTGTCATCAAGCACAGCTGGAGTGTTCTCACTGGTATGAATCTCTCCTGTAAGGGGGTGTGGTTCCTGCTGCTTGCACACTTGCTGGGCTGAAACATGGGGTACTAAATTCTCCTGTTTCTTAGTGGCTTGTGCACCATGATGATGACTGGCTGACTTGTCCTTTTTAGAGCGGGATTTACCCTCTGAGGTTGATTTGTGGGTTTTGTGAGGCATCTTCTCAGCTGTAAAAGGATTTATTTCTGGATGGAGATGTGTGGCAGCCCTGGGGGCAAACGGATCATTCAAGTCTAAAGTAACATAAGCAATGCGGTTCTCCTCTGAGATAATAAAATGATCTGCTGGGATAGCAGCCAAGTTTGATAGTTCTCCGCTGAGGTAATGAATATCTTCATTTATTGTTCTTCTCTTAATGAAGAAATCCTTGGTATTAGAGTCAAGTTGGTTTTCTTTTGAAGGTTTCTCAGAGGACTCTTCAGTATTTTCCTTTTTAATCACCAAATCCTCATCACCTTTGAAAGATTGTTCATCAGTAATCTCCTCCGAGGTCGGCCAAGGAAAACAAGGTTGTGTGTAACCACAACTGAGGTCTCTGTTGTCATTGAGATTGCCTTTTCCACAAGTTTGATCTGCATCCAAATTGCTGATTGTTCTACAGATGAGGGAGGCGCTGATACCGAGGGGAGCCAAGGGCATAATAAATTTTGGACTCCCCCCCTGTGGCTCCAACTGACATGCTCCGTCAAAGTCTGGTAAAGTGTCAGATGTCACGTGTGCAGGAACATTAATATGCAGTCCGGGTTTTATGTCCCCACACGGCACGTGCCAGCTCGTCGAAGTGTGTGAGGAGAGGAGACAAAGATCTGCTGAACATTTGGTTCCTTCACAGTCAACCTCAGCTGGCCCCTCACTCCCTTCAGGTTTGTGGAAAGAGTCCGGCTGAAGGACAGTGTGTTCATCTGTCACTTCACGCACTTCACCTCCAAAGGGCTGCCAATGACAATGGACAAGAATTAAAAGACAGTAGTTCAGGTAGTAATGACATTTAAAGAAATCTGACCCTCCTATGCTTAAGTATCAGATCGTTAAACCCCTTAAGACTGCTAGTTGTAAATTATTTTCATGTCACATTAAGCAACAGAAGCATGCATTCACACATACCTTTCTAGAGAGCCACAGAGCAGAGCCTTCCAAAACACCATGCCTCTATATCCAATCCAACTGTCCATATGTCCTGCATGCAACTTAAAGCAACACTATCGCACACACTGCAGCTGTTATAAACAGGAGCTACAGCTTTACCTTGCCTACTAAAGCAAATCAAATAAGCCTCCCTGGTCCACAGACCTGTTGCCGCTCTGATCCTGGGTTTTTAAAGGAGATGCAGTGGGAATGGGTGTGTTAAAGGGCACACACAAGAAGAGAGAGAGCGAGGGAGGGTCAAGTTTCAATCCTCAGCTGTGCTCTCCTCTCACCCCTCCGCCCTGACACGCCACGGATGCATGCTATTATCATTGAACTCTTGACTATTATTAGATGCCATTTCTGTCCATCTGAAGTTTTCCTCCTAGGTGCTCCTGTTTCCTTCAGCACACACACAGCTGTCATTCTTTGAGATGGGAGCCAAGAGATTTATCCCATAATAATGGAGATACAATCTTAGGCAATAGTCCTTGAGTGCAAAATGAATGGCCCCAAAGCAAGGTGACAATACTTATGACTCTGACATGTGGTGACACACAAGGATTTTACTCTTGGGAGCACCTCCTGACTGGCTATGAATACCTAAAAGTTAGAATGACAACACTGACAAGGGCAAGAGCAAGAATGTCTTTTGATGGTTTGGCTGTGTTTCCAAAGTATGTAATGGATTAATCTGTTGGCCGGTATGATTAATGTGAAGGTGATTGTTGTTGTTCTTTCTGTTGTGAAGGAGGGGTGTATCTGTTGCTGTCTCTCACCAGGGGAGGATGTGGGCAATGGCATTTTGATAGTCTGCACTTTCATGTTTCATAAGCCTTCGGTTAGGGTAAAGTGAGGTTAGGTTAGAGTAGGGTAAGGGAGGGGATGTTTAGGTTAGGGTTAGGTTAGGTAAAAACCCATAGGAGGAGGGAAGGTAAGAGTTTGGGTTACCAAGGCTAAGATGACAGCTGATAAAACAATCATTTGAGTAAATCATCTTACCTCATCCATTACCATCTCGACAGGTGCATCTGGTCTTTCAAAGTCGGCATCCTCTGTTATGTTCAGTCTAATTGATTCTTCTTCATATCCAATCAAACTCTCTGTCTCAAGAGACTCCCCAAATCCTCCAAGGAGACAGATGCCCTCACATGAAGAAGCAGAAGTTCCAGGTGTCACGTCTACATTGCATCCTCCAGAAGAAGCCACTGCAGCTGCTGATGATCCCATAGGTGACTCCTCTTGTATAGGGCATTCAGCCCGGCCGCTCTGGATCTCGGCTGGCATGGCTTGCACTGAATCACATAAAAACTCGATGCTCCGATAGTCCTCTCTTTCATGGAGCTCATTCCCAGCAGATTCAAGACTTGATAGGAGAAAGTCCTGTCCAGAGAGGATGGATCTCTCTGGCATGTTTTGTGGCTTATCCTGGAGACCCATCTGTAGTTGAGTTTGTGCCTGAGCTGCTACCTCTTGGCTCTTTCCTCCTTTAGCTGCCTCTGTGTCTATTTGAGTGTTTACCTCTGCCAGTGCCTGTGTCAAAGCATCTATCTCAGCTCCTATCTCTGTGAACGCAGCTGTAAAGTCTTCCAGTGGAGCCTCAATGATGTCTGTCCAATCTGAGAGTGCGCTTGCCCAGCTGTCCACTGATGACCACCTCTCAACCGGTGGCCCCCAACCTTTAGTGTCATCACTGGACCAGCCAATCCCCTCACTTCTGTCAGAGTAGTAACCCGATACTTGTGTCTCTGTGAGGGGAAAAGACCAGTCACTGAGTACTCCTTGTATCACAGAAAGATTCGTCTTGTCCAAAACATCCTGATCTTCTGTATCCTCATGTGGCAGATATTGGCATGCGTCCTGCCACAGCTCGATAGGACTGTCGCTTTCACATGCTTGGGGGGTTGAATCAGTGACGGTGACAGTCTCTTGCACTGCATCACTTCTTGACATCAGGCCTGCATCAGACTCACAGGCATCCACGGCAGGCATATCAGGCCCTGCATGATGGCTCACATGTGACTCAGAGTTCGCCAAAGCTTGCTCCTCGTTGGAGTCGAGATGACATGCCACCAGGTTTTCCAAATTATTCACCAGAACATTTGTGCTGCAGTCTGGATCTGCCTGTTTCTCTTCTGCTTCTGATAATGGCTGGTGCTTAGGACATTTAATCTCCTGGGGATCTACATCAGAGCTTAGGATAAAGTCCAGTGTCTCACTTTCAAAGATATAAAGCTCCGACACTGATGCTTTTGTGCTATCACTCTCCAAACTATCTGACCTATGTGATAAAGACTTTGATAGACAAGTGGCTTCATTGTCCTCAAAAGAAGGTGGCATCTCCTTTAAAGTTTGGGCTGGGCTACATTCTTGTAATGCAGTGAAGGAGAGTGACAGATCTTTACTAATGTTTGGCAAAGATTCTGTTTGAGGTGAATTAGGATCATAAGACAATTGTGATAAAAGAGGTAAATCTGGTTTTTGTAAGCCAAAATGAGCACAAACCTTGAAATGGTCATCCTCCGGCACAGGATCCATGCAAGGGGACAAACACTCTAAACCTGTGCTTAAGACTGTGTCCAAAAGTTTCTCCTGAGAAGGGTTTATGGAAATGTTTGACAAGGTCTCCACTGGTTCTTCATTGAGCTCTGAAAGATCCACCAAAGTCTCATATGCAGACAGTTTTTCTGGAGGACTGTGCAGACCTGGGAAAGACTCTAAATCCAGACTTTTACTTGGTGTAGGTGGCACTGATGATTGTGTTTGGTCATTAGAGCATATCGGCAAAAGATCCATCTTGACATCTAGTTGTGCTGCCTGAGGAGATGGTCAGCAGCTAGACTTTAGCTGTCAAATGGTGACCTTGGGCCCAATTTTAATACAAAGGACATAAAGGTTTGTGCACACATTGTTTGTGCAGGGCCTCTCTTGTATCATATCCTCTTCTTGGTCTGAAGGTTTCCTCGTCTTTTTAGATTTTAACCTGCAAAGTTAATGATGACATTAACAAAAAGTTAGTTAAATAATGGACAGTTCATGACCAAATACTCATGCACAGTTTACTTCCTCAAAATGGTATTTAAAGCAAAACTAATTATCTCCCTCTGGTGCTTATCTTTGCGACAGGAGACGGCCTCTTCAGTGGCAGGTTGGATCTATTTAAGACGCTTTTAAAGGACACTTAGCATACCTCATCAGCAGGAAACATTCCTGTTGTTGTTCTGTAGCTGATAAAATTGCCTTGTTAATTGTTGTGTTATTAAAATTCACTGCTATTTCTGTTGTGTTACACAACTGACCGGACATTGTCCTTATCATCACTATCTTAAGGTGAACTGTATTAAATAATAACTGAAAGTGCTCCAAGATCACAAACCCCTAGCATGACTTTTCTTACATTGTCGGGTAAGTTGTTGTTAAAAACATTCATAACTGCCCTATCTCGCACTGTTAACAAATCCTTAAAAAATAAAATGCAGACCTTATTTCAAATAGCCACCAAAGTCTAATCAGTTCTCCCTTTAACCATTCCCAACATTCCCTGAAAATGCCATCAAAATCTGTTAACAACTTATTGAGTTGTCAAGTGCAGAAATCTGCCCAATATTGCAATGTTAACAATTCCTTGAACAAATTATTGGACAACATTCAGATTCCAATCACCACCAAATCTAGTAGTTCTTTCTTGTGCCATGACTAACATTCCTGAAAATGTTATGAGAATCCATTCATAACTTTTTGAATTAGTTCGCTCACAAACTAACATGTAAACAAACTAACTCACTGATTGTTGATATAGTACTTCTTGAATAAAAAATACAAAATAAAACCAGAATTACATTAAAAACCTCGCTCTAGCACCAAGAATAAAGACATACACTATAAACCATTCATTGGAGACCCTGCAGTTCTTAATGAACACAAGCCTGATATCTGATATTCATTAACCTCTCCTGACCCTATGTCCTCGCACAGGGACAGTAAGTTAGCATTACAATTAATTTATTGACCTTTATTTAATCAGAAAAAACTCACTGAGATTAGCAACTACTCCTGGTCAAGACTGCAGCACATTCAACAGTTTTAGACAAACACACTTAGTCATCAAGAACATTTAAACAAGACTTTGTAAATCATTGTTAACTTTATTGTATGACACAGATTTTATTTACTCTCCAGTCTCATGCATTTTTTAATCCTTCATCTGTGGCATAGTATATCAAATGAATTAAGCTTTCAAAAATCTTATTTCTTCAGAGAGAATTGTTTAAATTTTATTGTACATGGTATCTGCACTTTGAGGAGTATAAATTAGGTACTTTTTATGTCTTTTTAAACCCCTAAAAGAAAAGAACTCTAAACAATACTCTCATTCTTCATCTTTATTTAACTGCTAATAACAGCATACCCCTGCCTGCCATAACAATTGAACTCTCTGGAAGTATATTTAAAGAACGGAAAGTAAAATTTACAAGAACTGAAAAAATAAATAAGAAAGAGAAATAGACAATGTTTTGTTTTTCTTCTGCCCCTGGCCAGACAAAATTCCTATGATCCAATATTTAAAGATTTCAGATATTTAAAATATACTGTCAAAACATGTTTTTTAGTTTCTCACCCGAAAATCTGCTCAGATATTTGATTTTGGCAAGTCTATAAATCCCTCAGTTTTAGCCCTGCTCAGAACCATAGATTGTAAAAACAAGTGGCCTATGAGCTGTTTTTGAACCAGGCTTTAAAGATGTGTATCTATAGGTCATAAAAGCACCAGTTTCCCTGCACACAATCACAACACCTCCCGGGTTCCTGCAGCCAGCCTCAAGTGGACACTTGAGGAACTGCATCTTTTGGCAGTTCTGCATGGGCCTTCTTTTTCAGCCCTGGAGGTTTCCACTTGCTCAGAACAGGCTGTTTAAGTGTAGACTTCACTAACTGTGTTTCAGTAAGTCCCTCTTGAGAAATGGGGGCAGCCATGGTTTCTGGTCCTGTGCTCAAATGTGTTCTGCACAGATATGCCTAGACAAAGCAGTTTTACTCTGACTACAGACACATGTTTTTCAAAAAAAAAAAAAAAAAAAAAATGTATCTTGATAACTGTGTGGCCTTCAAAGCTGCAATGTGTAGAAATTGGCATTTTAGTGACATCTAGTGTTCAGATTTTGGAATGAGCCGTCCGCTACTAAAACTGCACATCACGAAGCAACGAGAGCCGGTGAAGAAGTGACAACTCTGGTTGTCCCCAAAACCCACCAGTCGACAACATTGTGGATTGTTATGTCAGCCTCCACAAAAGGGAGAGATATATAAATATAGAAATCTTTTTCCAACTTACTCAAAAGAAAATGAAAGTTTTATGGGAATGATACACCTATCTCAAAAGTCTTTACATACAAATAGGAACACTGTATCCTATATTTACCATTTCTATTTGGCGAAATGCTGCCAACTTCTACACACTTCACCTTTAAAGGTCCTAAGTATCAAGAGCTAAATTCAGTTAATTTTAAAATACTCTAAGGGACCCTATTATGCTCTTACACTTGTATTCTGTAAACTTGTGTTAAAATGATTATATCTTTTATCACATCCAGATAAACCTGAGGCAGCTATCATAAAATATCTGCAACTGGATAAGACCATAATATGATGGTAAGAGCTTGATGACGTCTTATTTCACAAAGTTTCCCGCTACCTTGGTGGCCTGACATCAAGTGTTGAAAGAGGGCGCTTCAAAACATGCACCCTGATATACACTAGTGGAACCGATGGCACAGATGCTGGAAAATACCAGAACACCTTCCACCATGACCTGCATTCATCACATACCATGAAGGACACCTAGCAGAAGCCTCAAATGTTTACTATGGACTCAGGTCCCAACTTAAGTTAGGCTATAAACAACCACCTCGAGCATAACACAATGCAGAAAGTCTGTCGATTGCAAAGAGCATCTAACACTGATAAAACTGTTGATCTCAGAATAATACAGACATTAAGATCAGTAACACCATTCATAGATCTTGGTATCAGGTGCATGTAAATGACCATTATTACTGTTTTGTTTTTAACTGAACATCAAATTAAACCAATGAGAGTGTTGTTGATATGGTTGATATGTCATTCAGATTTGGTTTGAGATGTCTCAACATTAAAAAACAATAAAATTGTCAGCACCTGCGTGACAGAGAGTGTAATTTGATTTCACAGAGCCCATCTCTGCCAAAATAGATCCATCCTCGGTCACACAACACCCCCAGAGAGCCTGCTGCATGTCTAAAGCTTAAATCCGTATGTGAACAACTTGACTGAAAGACAGGCGCTCAAATGTGCAAACAATTATGAAAACAATAGCAAAGCTGCCATAAAATGTCACAGTTTCTTATCTCTGGAAACTTAAATAATCTGAATTTAACCCAGTGAAAAAATAAGTAATTAAAAGACATTAAAAGGAATAAAGTTTCCATTTGTAATCCATGGTCACACATAACATGCACAGGAAAGTGTGTACGTCAACATATTAGTGTTGTATCAATGTGCTGTAACAGCCAAACCAAAGTAAGAACTTCAATCACAGCCAAAGAAAGACACAAACAAGAGTCCAACAGCTTACCTCACAGCTGAGACACAATGATAACATTATAATTAATACATGAGACATTAAAACATACGGGGATTTCCACTCATACATGTAGTACATACCCTTTTCATTGCGGTCTAGGTGAGGATATCGACCTATGATGTAGGACTTGAGAATGAGCTCAGGCAGTGCTGGCGGTCTTGGGGTTTGAGGCTATTTTTAGCTGTTGTCCCCTGCAAGTACAAAGTCAGTGACCTGATATTGTAGACATGTGCCGATCTTGGACATTTAACACTTGAGATCTGTATTTACAAACCCTGGCCTACTTTACAGATTGACTCATAAAGATTTTAATCTACAATTTATCAACGCATAAAGTTGCTAGTGAGAGGGGTAACAACCAGTAACTTTACAGTACTAGTTAAAACTTTTGTCATTTAAGCACAAATGCAAACACTCTTAACTTTCATCAGGGTTAAGAATAAAAACTAGATGCTATTACTGATCCCTGTTTTGGCTAATTTGATTAACTACTGTTCTTAACAAGGCTATTGTCAAACAAAAGCAAGCACTAGCAATAAACAACTTAGCAGCTAAAAGTACTTTTACCAACAATTTACTCAGTTTTAGTTATTACACTGTTCAGTTTAAACATTCAGCTACCTCCTATCTATCAACAAAAAGTTGAGTCATAAGGCAAGAAAAAAAAAAACAGCAAATGTTATAAGCACGACTTTATGGCTGAACCATGGAGCAGCACCTTCTAGTAAAGCAAGTATAGCTGCTTTCTAGCTAAAAATCTAAAAAGTAAAACAAATTTCTGTCAAACATCATAGTTAGCACAAACTGCACACTTTATCAATCAATCAATCTTTATTTGTATCGCGCCACTTCATAAAAAGTGTTTTCTCAAGACACTTTGCAATAAAGCATAAGACTCTTTATTATATGGATACACGCATATGCATATATATACATATAAAATACACATAAACATATATATACTAATATATACATCCAACACCCAACATGAATCCATATAACCAATCATGAATCCCTCCATCATGGTGGCAAGAAAAAACCTTCTGTTAAGCAGCAGGAAATCTTGACTGTGGATCCCAGTCTCATGATGAACAGCAAATCCTCAAAGTGCTGTGTTGAGTGTTGAGTGTTTGCCATTCTATTAAGGAGCAATGGTTAATAGCACTATGACACACTCTGCATGCGCGGCAGCCGTGAAGAAAGTTTCCAGTTCAGAGGTCAGCACAGTCACAAACACATGGGTGGAGCGGCCCCAGACTGTAATGGAGGAGTAGCGCGAACGGACCATGATGAAATATTGGTGAAACTAATGAGTTTTTGGTCAATTAATGCAGTTTTAGGAGTGGCGCTGTATGCCCTATGTGCAACCATTATACGGATGTCCGCCGCTCGATTTTGGATCTAAATATCTCCCGAAGCACTGTTTGGATCAGGAAAGCCTTCTGGGTGAGTATATTGTTCTACTTCATTCTATAAACAATGTGAAAGCTGTAGAAACCGAACTTTTCCTTTAAGGGTTTGTTTTGACCCATCCAGTGTGTTGCTAACATGCTACCCAGCCAATGTGACATTTACTGTCTCTTTATTATGTACATGTGCTAACAGGCCAGGGCAAAGGCTGAATGCTGACAAATGTTCCCTGCAAGCAGCAGACGGGTCATTAAATGCGTGTTTTTACTAAACACACTGACGAGTACAGATAATTTCAGAAGGCATTGTCCTTGTTAAATTGTTGGTTTTTCACTTCGCCAGCATTTATGACATCATTGTGAATAAGAGGCTACTGCCAGACAGCATTTAACTTCTGCCTTGGGCTCAAAGTAAAAGAGAACAAAAGGTACAGCTTGTTTCCCCCACAAAAATGTATGAAAGGTAAACTTCCCTTTGATATAAATTTGTTTGCAGTGTACTTGTGACATTTCGGGTCATGTTGTTCTGGCAACAGTAACACCCTCTAACTACCCTGGCAGAGCAACAATGCACTTTTGTCAGACGCCAAAACAAACTAATGAGACCTTACTTGGCTTTTCTGGAAGATTATCAGTCGTCAATTATCCTGCTCCGGTGTGACAGTGATTAAATGTGACTTTGCCTCTCATTTGGCCAATAAATCATTTCATAGTCAGTGAACACAAGCTAATCCATGATGACATAAACTGCAAGTCAGTCTCCAATAATTTGGATGGTCCAATAACTCAGCAGGAGAGTGATAACCAAAGTCATGGCGGCCTGCGAGGCTGTTGTTTGCATTTATGAAACAGTTGGCAGGTTTACTCACCTGGCCCCACTCCCCAAACTTCGAAAGAAAAGTATGTTTTCATAACATGTCACATGATCTGATACTGAAGGCATTTAGTTTAAGTAGTGGCCCTGAATAGCAAAACACACCAGACACACACACAAACACAACTAAGAGTTAAAAAAAACAGTGAAACAAAAACTGTGAAACAGAGCAGGCAGTTTGTTAGTGTTTCTGTCCTATGGTTTTGTTTTTGTGTATTATGATTTATTGTTTTTTTTTTAATTTGTGACAGTATTTTTCTGTTTTGTGTTGTGATATCTTATGAGCTGAATTTTTTACTTATTGAGTCTTTTGTAGTTATTTTTGCCTTTTATTTTTTTACTGAAAGGTGTAGTCAGCGATCTTCTAATCTTCTAATGCAGTGCACTATTTGTCAAAATCGCCGTATTTCTCCTCTCCATCCACAAGATGTCCCCACTGACAGCATGTTGAAAAAAAAGTCCGGTTTCAATACACAGCCTTGGCTCTGAATTTCAGCAGGTAAATACTGTGGCTCGGGCCGAGTCACCAAAACAGGGTACACCCCCCCACACCCAGTGGGCGATCATACTCATGTGCAGATCAGATGGAGGGGGGAGGGGGAGTCAAAGGTTGCGTAGCGTGCACAGTTAGCGTAAGAGAGAGATACAATAGGTGCAGGAGCAATGGCTGAAAAACAGCCCAAAAGAAAAAGGTCAGAGGAGTGAAAAGTGAAAAAGAAGGGCTATGACCATGAAAGAGCAAAGACCCAGGTCAACATTGGTGTTGTTTTCCAACGGTGGAAGGAACTACGCGAATTGAAATACCTGAATACGGACGTGGATGTCGCTGTCTTCGTGCTGGATAGGTAACCAACATTAGCTTTGTGGTGCTTCACATAACAGTAACAACCGTCGGCATTCGTCTTATTGTCTAATCTGCCAGAATGTACTGTTGTCGTGATGTTATCAATAATGGAAGTCAAGTTGTCTGACGAGTCGGGGTTACCTTAGCTATGCTGGTCAGCTACGCAGTTTCTACGGCCGTTTCCATGACGATGCACGTTCATCAGCTTTCGGGGGTGGAGCTAGGGGTGAGGTATGAAGGGAGAGGCGGGTCTAAATTCGTTTATCAACAACCTCTCCACTCGTTTTCTCCCACATCACTGACTACACCTTTAACTTGTATTTTGTATTTGAGTATATTTTAATTTCTGTGTGTGTTTGATGCTGGATTTTCAGATTTTTTTCTAGTAATGTTTCAACATTTCGTGTATGCTTGTGTTGCAATGTATGCTTTTAAAAACTTTGAGATTTAATCTTCCTGTTTTAAAATTGAATTTCTGACTTTTCTAATTGAATATATCAAAATTATTGCTGTGTTTTTTAATTTGCTGTTATGGTATTTTATACACTGTTTCCTTGCCATTGTGTTCAACACCTTCAGTGTCTATGACTACTCTCGTTGTGTGATTTCTGAAGTTGTTGTGTTTTCCTTTTGGTTGTTGTATCATTTACATCAATACTTCTGTTTCTTAATATTTTATCATGTTTCTGTGTTGTTGAGGTTCCTTTGTTGGTAAAAATTTTGATGTGTCTTGATGTGTCTTGATGTGTCTTGATGTGTCTTGATGTGTCTTGATGTGTCGTATTTTTTAGCTGCTGTTTTTCCTTTTTTGTTTTAATCTCCTGTCTTATTTTTTGGTGTTTTCAATCTTTATTGAATCTTTCACTTTAAGATATTTTTACATTTTCATTACTGGGCTTTGTAATTTGTCATGTTTTTGATAAATAGTTGCTTCAATTTATTGTTTTTATTTTTGTTGTATTTTACTTGTCTTTTGTTTTACTTGATACTTAAAACATTTAAAATGCTGTTTTTTTTCGTTTTTATATTTTCTGTTGATTTCTGAAATATTGTCTTGTTTTTTAATATATTTTCCATTTTTTAACATTTTGTACTCCAAAACTACTTAATTTCAGTTAAATATCTTAGATTTTTTTCAAATTCTTTCGGGTTAATTTCAGAAAAAGTGTTTGTATGCTAACTGGTTATAGGTCCAGCTTATGCAAAAAAAAAAGCAATTTATAGTTAGCCTAAGTGTTTTTGCTACATGCAACATAGAGCTAGCTAGTTAGTATAAAAACTGCACCTAATAATTTAAGATGACTCTGAGGTTAGTAAAAACAAATGCTATTCAGAACCAAACACTGTTTTATAGATGGACGTAGTCTGAATGATATCATCCATTGATTCTTGGAGAAGAAGTCTGAAGCCCAGCGATGACAGCTGCCATATTATAAATACTGTATCAAATTGAGTTTGAAATGACTTAGCATCAGACAAAAAGATGAGGCCGATGCAAGCTTTAAGCCACTTGACAAACAGCCACCGCCTGCTAGTCCCGTTAGCCTAATCTCAGTTATGCTACTCTATAATCAACTGACTAACATAACAAGGAGGATCCGTAATCATAGAATCTACTATGTGCACAGTGTACCGTCACAAAATCACAAGAATTCAGACAAGCTGTGTGATACATCAAGAATTAAACATGCTTATCTCTGATGTAAAAATCATGTAAAAATCAATTATATGGAACCCAATGAGAGGTTCAATACTTTTGGACCCTGCCTCCAAGTGGACACTCAGGGAACTGCAGATTCTGTTATCCTTTCTGTGTATTGGTTTGATTTTGGGAGGATTATGCTGCAGCTTGCTCATCATGTTAAAGGTTTTGCCTTTTCTTAACTTATTTTCCTTTTTTCTGTCGAGTATTTTTCCACTTTTCAGTCCTCATCTGTTAATAGTTGCACTTTCTTAGCACAAATTAACCATTGTACTTTGGACATTTACACAAATCTTCATGCAAACACCAGCGTAGTAATTTCTGATTTGGAAAACATCACATCTATTATTTTAAAATCCACTATCCTTATTCACCAAAGCTTACAGTCTGCTGTATCAACTAAAAAAAAACATTATATTCTGTCAGCCTAGTTGTTTAAGCTCCACCATGTCAATTCCTTGCATGCCTCTTAGAAAACTGCTTACCAAAGGTTGTCTCATAAGTTCAGTTTTGTAACAGAGACCTTTTCTGTTTGTTTGTTTCTGCTCTTACATAACTTTGCAACAGGTGATTTGGTGTGAATACTTGAACCGCTTTAAAATCATCACATTGTAAATAGAGGTTTAACTATAAAGACCCTCCAGTAAAGCAGGAATGTCACAGGTCTCAGAATTAAATAAAGAAAATATCATTATTTATAGTTAATACACAGTAACACTTTCGACCACACTGTGCACAGATGCTTTTGTTATGAATGAACCTCCCATAAAACATGCACGCACATCAGAGGCAGTTTAATTTGTTGTTGTGGCCGCGATTTACAGCAGAAGTTAAAAACACAAGCCATCCAAATGATGTCAAGCCCTAACAGCTCCTCATGCTGTTATGTAACTCTTGCATCCACACACCTGTCATTGTGGGCACTTGTAAATCTGCCAGGCAACAAGTGAATATTGTTGGACTGTTAATGCGTGTTTGATGTTAATTGTTGAACTACTTTTATGAATCCCTCAGGAATCAGAGAGATTTTTTCAAGATACATGTTTTTTTTTTCTGTTTTATAACAGCAATAAGCTAAACAGGATAAAATTTGGGTTCACTGGTTTAATTAAAATCCAACAGGTTACACATTTAACACAGTGATGCACAAACACTAACAAAGCAGTGTAATGCCAGCAAAAATGTAAATGAACCCTCAAACAAGTACTGATATAAGTTTAATTAACCAATTAACAGACTGCATGTAGAACAGAAGAATCATGGAAATGGAAAGAAATGGAATCTATGAAGGTCAAATATAAAACACATCATTTATATAAAACACAAACTCAGAGTGGTGAACAAGTGCAGTGGAAGAGAGCTGACTGAGGTATAAGTAAGGCTGATAATTAAGGTTATAATAAGAAAAAGTTGGCACAATAACTATTTGAAAATGTGACATAGATTGAAGGTAGAATTTGTTTTTTGCCATTAACAATGGAAGGCCCTGTCTTTTTGCACAGGTACATTTAGGCTTGTATTAAAAAACAATAATATTATACAACAATAAGAGATTTTCATGTTAATGTTTTGAAGAAAAGGGCACTTTTGGTATCAATTTAGAAAAATCCCTCCCACATCCAAGCTATAATGTGTACCGTTGGTAACATAATCAGTGCATGCAGTTCAGACTAATGGTCCAATCAAACTACTTAAGTCAAATTTAGATAAAATGGAGTTAAATCACAGTGTATGGTTTAAGATGAGGTGTAAAGGATAATTGGGTTTATGAAGGTCAATTATAAAACACATCATTTATATAAAACACAAACTCAGAGTGGTGAACAAGTGCAGTGGAAGAGAGCTGACTGAGGTATAAGTAAGGCTGATAATTAAGGTTATAATAAGAAAAAGTTGGCACAATAACTATTTGAAAATGTGACATAGATTGAAGGTAGAATTTGTTTTTTTGCCATTAACAATGGAAGGCACAGTCTTTTTGCACAGGTACATTTAGGCTTGTATTAAAAAACAATAATGTTAAACAACAAAAAGAGATTTTCATGTTAATGTTTTGAAGAAAAGGGCACTTTTGGTATCAATTTAGAAAAATCCCTCCCACATCCAAGCTACAGTGTGTACCATTGGTAACATAATCAGTGCATGCAGTTCAGACTAATGGTCCAATCAAACTACTTCAGTCAAATTTAGATAAAATGGAGTTAAATCACAGTTTATGGTTTAAGATGAGGTGTAAAGGATAATAAGGTTTATGGGTTGAATTTAAGGTATGAAGAAATCAATAATGGAGTAAAAGGTGAAAAATGAGTTTTTAAATCACATACGTTTATATAGATTATAGATTATGGGATATGAAGAGTTAACCTTTAAAACTAATTAAATTTTACAGCCTATAATAAACCGTTATACCCTTTTAACCCTTTATATTCTAATTTTAACCAATCAAATCCTCATGTAGGCTACATCAATACCTTTTTTTTTTTGTTAGATCTATATGATTTAATCTTGATACCCTGACTTAAAAGTTTACACCTTTAACTGCCCCTTCACCCAAATTGAACCATTAAACCCTATTTTTTCTCTGTACATTATTTTAACCTATAAACCCTTATATGACAATTTATATCCAAGCTTTAACCTTAATGGCTCTGATTAGACCCTTTGAACACTGATTTAACTTTTTATTAATGTATGTAAACTAATTTATGGAGTTTTAAACACTTCGAATCTATCTCAAATCCCATATACTGCAAATCTTCCCTTTATACCGAGATTTAATTTTGCACCTTCGTTTAAATTCAATCGTATTTATTTTTTTATTCCCAAATGTAAACCCTTACATTGTTTTTATAAGCCCTCATACCAGATTTAACACTTTATACCCCACCTTTTGCCTATTTACTATGATATAAATCCAAAAGTATATCTATCTATCTATCTATCTATCTATCTATCTATCTATCTATCTATCTATCTATCTATCTATCTATCTATCTATCTATCTATCTATCTATCTATCTATCTAGATATCTATCTATCTATCTATCTATCTATCTATCTATCTATCTATCTATCTATCTATCTATCTATCTATCTATCTATCTATCTATCTATCTATCTATCTATCTATCTATCTATATAAAAGCATATTTTAAAAGAATTAAATAATAATGGCATAGAGTAAAAAATCTTCTCCTTAAAAGAAATTTAGAAATGTTATTTTGGTTGATTATTTCATCTCTTTATAGGTAAAACACATTAACTTGGTTGAATATATAATATAACATAAAATCAGCAAAAATCTCGATAAAACACTTGTAAGACTAATATAAACCGAAGATAAATCTTGAATTAAAACAGAAATAAAACATGTGCTATTAAATCAAACCAACATAAAGACAGACTAAAACAGTAAGGTCTGATGTTTACTTTAAAACCGTTCAGAGAACATGTCATTATCCCCTTCATATCTCAATGTCCTTATTCAAACTGGTGCATCCTTTTTAATTCAATAAACCAGAAAATGCACATTATCATTTCTACTGTGACACAGGAGAAACTACTTTTACAACCATTTTTCAACCAAAAACTGTTCTGCTTTAAAACTGCCCTCACATTTGGTTTAAATATCTAAATGTTTCACTTTTACAAATCATGACCTTGACTTTCACTTATGTAATCATACGCTATATAACCAGCAACACACGCTAACAAAGCATCTTTAATGCCATAACATTTAAGACAAGCTTCTCCATTAGCCTCAGACATGTTACGCCATCTTGACTTTGTTGTTGTGACGTTCTGGATGGGCTCTTTGGCCCCCGTGGAGTCTCGTAGCCACAGTCAGGGACGTGTCATCTTACCAAACCAGATGTATTTTTACCCCGTGTTGTTGCTCAGCCTGCCTGAGTCTGGCGTCTGCCCTCCTTTCCCCCCCAACAGCAGCAGGTGGAAAATGGTGCTGCACATGTGCAAAGTGTGCGTCACGTCCACGTTTTGTTTGTGTGAGTAGTGGGAGAGAGTCCTCTGAAGGATGCTTTTCCAGACCCCATAAAGGCAAGAGAGGGCATGGCAGGCGAAGTTTAGAGGTGAGACACATCCTTACTGCGCCAAAGTGTTATGAAAGATGTGGTGAACCTTTAACGGCTGAGAACCAAGGCTCGGTTGTGCTTTGCAAAAGGGTGTCACAATTACAGATTTTTACTGTTTTGATGTGGCTCTTTTAAAAATGAAAACAACACTGGGTTTTTTTTTAACTTAATGTGGCATCAACAAATGTAATCCAGGATCCCAGTGTTAAAAAGAAACTTGATTTTTTTCCCCAAAACTGTCTAAATGACACAATTACATCAACCTATCACTAAAATGTCTCCAGATTAGGTACTGATGGCCTCATAGAAAGGTCTATGAACTACAGCCTCCTCCTCTTAAAGACATAAGATACTTTAAAGGAATTCTAAAAGTCAGATAAAATAAAATGAAATTTAAGTAAAATCAGCAAGAGGCTCAATCATGAAGGTCTATGTAGAGATCACTGACTCAGCTAACATGTTGGCTCACATGGTAACACTCTGTCATCTGTTTCATCTAATAAAGCCTCATTTCCTGTTAATTAACTTAATTTTATTAATCATCAAGAAGTTTTGGCAGCCTTACTCAGATATAAAACACAAGAGATCATATTAATGCTAAATCTCTCATGAGTTTTGGATAAATCATATCTCTGTTTTACTTCAAACACGGCACACAGAAGACTAAGCTGATTTATTTCAACGCCTGGTCAGTAACTTCCAGTATCAGTCGTCCATCACTGCAGTGAAAACTCCCTCATAAGGAGTTTGTTTCTTCGCATGCTGCAGAGGGATCAAAGTATTCCTTTGAGGCTGGATTACCCGGTGTAATGGGCTCATAGCTGAATGAATGCTTGGCATAGCTGGGGAAGAGATGTGGCCGTGCATTTGTGCGTCACAAGAAACTGAAACCCTCTGTTGTGATCTCATCAGATGACTCAGTGTATCATATAAGTTTTGACTCATGGACAAGGGAAGTGGAGTGAAAGATGGGCATTTGTTGGAGATAGAAGGAAAATATAAAACAGTTTATTCTAATGTTATTGTGTTATGTTCTTTAAGGCTTCATCTCTGTTTGAAATTTGAAAGGAACTTCATTTAAACCTTTAATTCTTTGCAGTTTTATACCTTCTGCTACAACAGTAACTGATATGACTTAAATATAAATGTATACATTACATCCAAGACAACACAAAATATTCAGAACTGAAGAGAAGTGAAATGTTTTCTCAAAACTGAACACAGTCCAGTTGCCTCGATTTTGAATCTTCAAGATAACACAAAATATTGTCGTATACAGATGAAACTGTGTTATATATGTGAAAACACCGACCTAAGAACAAGTCAGTTAAACTCAAAACAGATAATTTTCCTCTCAAATTCAGCATTCCTGCTCTTTTGGTGTTGGTATGAATTGTATTTAATAGTTTTTAAAAGGGGTTTTAGAGGGCAGTGATTGTCAAATGGTGTGGCAAGGAGAGCCAAGTCCAGGTTTGCCTTTGAATCTTATTTGATCTGAACTTGCAACTTCAAAAAATCAAACGAATGAGTGCTTGATTTCCTTTATCATTGGTTTGTGTACATCAATTTCCTTATTCAACCTCAAATTATGTTTAAAAACAAAACCTGAAGGGGTTTGGCGTAAAAACAGCTGTAATAGAGGCTAGGTTGAGGCCAGACTGACCGATTCAGACTCGGAAGTGCAGCCAAGGCAATCGCGTCCCTATTTCCAAAAGTAGAAACCTCGGTAAAATAAAAACAGTGCTCTATGCAAAAGTTGACCCACCCCCTGCACAGAAAAAGAGAGAGCACTTGGATGTATAATATATGATCAGACTGAAGTGGACTCTAAAGGAACTACAGTTTTTGGCCACTTCTGCACAGTTTTCAGTTGCAGAGGTTGCTGCTTGGCTGAGTCAGTACTTCTTTCTGTGCCATGTGAGCCTGGAAAACAATCAGATGGCTGTCTGCTACACCAGCCAGCCTACTGACAGACATATAACAAAGTTCTCTAACAAAATCAGTGCAGGGATGACAGAAAGAAAACAGTTCATGATGCTTGACACTGCAAACAGAACAACAACATGAACAATTCTTTTACAACTTTTACACTTCTGATCTCGAGGAGGATATGGGGACTTCAAATTTAATTTGTTTTGTCCGCAATGATTTACTTATCAGAACCAAAGTGTTATGTGGTTGCTTTAATTATTTGTCTTTGTATTTATGGCGTAATAATTAAACAATCAAAAAAGTCACTTAACCATTAAAAGCACAATATCACCTAAAAATATTTTCTTTGCACTAAGACCTAAAGCACTGTATAGATTTGATTATATTCTTTATATATTTACTATTATTCAATGTCATTTTGGAAACTATAAAATGCCAAATTCACAAAAATGCATCACAATGGAGGTGAAAGACATTTTGATGCTGAGATACTGGACATAAAGTCACACTTTTGCCATTATCTTTTTAGAAACAAACATTTATTTCTCACAGGGGAATAATTAAACACAAGTACAGTCATAGCGAGCAAGGCACACATATAAACAAAACAAGACAAAAGATTTAAACTGTATTCTTTTGTTTCGCTGACTTGTTTTATGTAGAGTTCCATTTAAGGTTGAGGTAAGGCTTCTCGATCACAACAGTCAGCACATAACCCACAACAAGTGTGAGCACAAGGTGGCCAAAGAACATGTACATCTGGAGATGGAGGAGACACACATGTTACATAAAACAGTACAAGTAATGATAGTGTTGAAAACTGACATTAGTCTTCATAAAACTGTCTGAGGAACTCACAAAGTTGATGTCGGAGTAGTGGATTGGAGTTTCCTGTGAGCCAATGTAGAGGAGTATGAAGACTGGATGGATCAGGTAACAGGCAAAGCTAATGTTGGAAAGAGGAACCCAGACATTCATTGACAAAAGGCTGTCTATAAAACCTGTAGAAACAGACATGTAACTAAAATTATTTTGTGCACATATCAAACTAGATTTTTCAAACAAAGGTTGCATGTTTTACTTCCTTTTAGCAAGTCATTAGTTTGCCCACAAATACTCTTAGATATTGGACTATGGCAGCATCCGACTCTTGCTTAATCCCTGCTCTTGAAAGGCTGTTAAAGTGTTAGTCCTCATCAGCTGAGCCTGACCATGCCCATCTTAAAAAGTAGATTTGTCTTCAACTGTCTGAATTTGTGCTCTAATGTTTACTGCAGCTGTAAAAACATGTCTAGACATCAGGGGTGGGTGAAATGATCACTACTACTCACTTCTTCTTTGGCCCAACACCAACATTCCCTGAAATATCATCAAATGTGTTCATATGAAAACAAAAATAATAAAAATAAAGGAAGAAGAAATATAAAAAATAAAATAAAAATAAGGTCATGATCATGTCAACACATTTTGTAGAGGAATGTTTTAAGGTTTCTCCAAAAGTATCCACACACAGAGGTTTTAATTTGACTCAGGACCTCCCCCTCCCCAGTTTTACCTCCATAGCCTTCCTCACAGGCCACTATGATCCAGGTCAAAGCTAGAGCCCAGAGCGGCCTGTGCAGCCCCTGGTAGAGAGCATGTGGCACAGACAGATGTGGTGGTGTCTCCCTGAGGATGTAGGCTAATCCAACCACTGCAGCCATGATGAGCAGGCAGCAGAGCCAACCAAGAGCTGCGTGCCACTGAAACAGCAGCACAAGAAGAAGTTAGTCAATCTGTTTGAGCTAAACTTTTAAAGCCGGGCATACACTGTGCGATATTTTAAATCGTTTGACACAGCTCCATCTCAAACTGCACGACTAGATCGCAAAGTTCAAAAGTTCGCAGCCCATGAATTATGTTCTCACACTACACGACCAGATGCTCTGATGCAACTTCACTGCTCACACGGTACGCCCATATGCCACACGTCGCACTCCGTATCATTCTTCCTCTATGGTGTCTTGACCGCAACGTCAAATATAGGCAGGAGAAGAAGAAGATGCACCCGGAAGTGGGTCCCGGTCCGCTTGGTTTGACGTCACTTATCTGTGCATTGCGCATGCTCTGTGTGAGAGTTTGAGGCAAGTCAGCTCGTAGCACTGCTTCTACTGTGCGATACCTTCACAAGGAGCGACCAGGATTTCAAACAAGTTTGATTTTCTTGCGATCACCGATTTGTGATCGGGAGCACGTCGTGAGACATCAATCTCTTGTCGTTACCCCACGTATACTGCACGAAGCACGACACAGGATTGAGCTGAAATTCGGCCCGATCCAAAAAATAGTCGCACGACTGGCAAATCGGCTCAAAACGAGCCGACAGTCGTACAGTGTATGCCCGGCTTAAGTCTGTATGAAGTGAAGTCTCTCAGTGATTATCCAGCATGCTCACCTTTTTCTTTAACACCTGCTCTTCCTTTGTTGTCAGAAATATTCCAGTTAAGATCCCGACTAAGAAGGGCCCGTATCGTGTGTACGGCTTCACATAATAATACAAAACATAGTTCTCAGACGTCCTGCAAAAATGATAAAGAATTCTGACTCCCTTTTTGTTTATATGGTTAATTTCAATCCCTATTTAATATATAAACTCCTAACTTTGTAGGAACAAGTGCATACCCCTGTTAAAGGGAAGTTTTGATATTGTGTAAATCGTACAAAGAAATAGTATATAATGATTTGCAAGTCCTTTTCGAACTAGATTTAATAGAGTACACTACAAGCTTTTTTTTTTTATTTCAGTCTGATAAACTTTTTTATTTATTTATTTATTTTTACAAATATTCACTCATTTTCTATTCGATGCCTTCAAAATATCCCCAAAAGCTTTGACAGGGGCATGTTTACTAGTGTTACATCATCTTTCCTTTCAACAACATTCAATAAGTGTTTGGGAACTGAGCAGAGTTATTGCTCAACTTTTGGTGAAGGGTTTCTTTCCCATTTTTGCTTTTTCAACTTTTGTTGCTTAGCAGTCTGGATTGAAACTTCAACAACAAAATGAGTGAATATTTGCTAAAAAAATTGTTTTAAAGCTTATCAGGTTGAATATTTAATATATTGTCTTTGTAGAGTATTCTATTGAAAATGATTTGCAGATCATTTTATTTCATTTTATATTTATGTTTTACCCAACGTCCCAACTTCTTCTGTGTTAGGCTTTGTGGTAATCTTAAGTGTTTAAAGCAAAGGACAGTTAAGTCATTTTTTTTCTTGGTTTCATGCTGTTTACTGAACATCATCATCCTTTAATCTTACAATGTTGATGGCTGAAAGACTGGCAGCTGAAAGAGTGCGGTTATGACAGTGCTGGTCATGGTGGTCATCAGCAGAAGGCCTCCAGCTACAAATACAAACAAATCTTTGTTTCTGATGAAAAAGGCAGAGATAATTTCATGTCATTACTCTAGCTTTGACATACATATTAAAATTAACCATTTATTATTCATATGGATGCACTTACAGTCTGTAAAAATAGACCAAAATGGGAGTAGTGGCATAGCATTGAAAGTCGAGAGACAGGTACCATGTCCAAGGAATACACTGAAAAGAGAACAAGGTATGAAAGAAGTGCACAGAAAAAACTGTATGTTTGAAAGAACTGTATCTGGTTTACAGGTCTGTCTTCATGTTTGAACTCACAATTTCATGGACTGGAATGAGGTTGCTTATCAATAGTATGTTCGCCCACCAGTAAGTCTTACAGTCCATTAATGAATCTATGAATGGGAACCAGTAAGGTCCCCACTGGACCACAGAAATGAGTCCAATAGTGAGACACATTATAAACAGATGCAGAGGTTGAATCCTGTTGAGAAAGAAAGAAACCTAAAGTGAAAACTTATGTAAATTGCTGTAAAATGAAAAAAATGAAAACCATCTTGATCCATTAAACATCAATGTGCCGTGATTGTAGTTTCAAGGTAGTTTTATAAGCTGTTTTCAAACATGCAAGACACCCTTTTCCCCCTTTTTAGTCCAACTATATGTTGACTCTGATCAGACCCAAGACCACAGAAAGCTCTATGGGGTCCAGCCTGAAAGACGTGCCCAAAAGATTAAAAACATGGTCCAACCTGAACCCAAGCTGGTATAACTGAATTTTGTTTTCATCCAGCAACTCATATTTTCTATCAGAGAAAAAACATGTATTTTAACCTGTCTCAAAAGATAAACCTGTCATTTGAGGATCAGAGCAAAAGTTAGGATAGAAGCAAATGAAGAAGGGTCAATGAGGGGAACAAGGTGGAAGATGGACTCCAACAATAAGCTGTTAGAAGCCAGGCTTAATAGGTCAGTGTTAGGCCAGCGGTAGTCATTCTTGCTTCTGTTTTGGCACATGGCTTTGCATAGCTAATAACATCTGGACAGGGCTCCTAACCAATCCAACCACAAGGAAGTAGGCCTAGCCACTTTGAGAAAATATACAAAATACGCTGGATAATGGTGTGCCAGACAGCCCAATGGTTAGAGCATGCACCCAGAAGTAGCAGCTGGTGTTTGCCTCCATGTGTTTTGCTGCATATCATTTCCCACTCACCTATCCTGGCCCAAAACGCAATCAAAAAAATGCTGAATGTGTGACCACACTACTACATTTATACAGCACAATGATACAAATACAAAAAAGTAGCAGCATGCATTCAATCTTTGTTTCTTTGCCTGACATTTTGGATTTTCATCCCCTATTCTTTAATGGTGTGTTCTATTTAATCTCAGAACTTGATTGCCTGAGTTGCAACTTAAAAATATCACTGAAAGTGTCTCATTTGATTGGAATTTTCTACTGGGGCAGTCAGAAGATCTGCAGGTACCCCTACTTTACTAGCTCATAACAGGAGCAGGTTTAAATGGGATGTGATATGTTACCAACAAGATGAAATGCACCATAAGACAGTCTGCCTCCTAGGACCCGTATCCCCATCAAACTTCATTCTATTATACATGCATCATTAGCAACACAAGACATTTTAAGGGACATCATAAAATGTTTCAGGACTTTGTCTGGCCACCAAGTACCTTTTGATCCTCCTGAAAAGGTAGCTAGCCACCAAACCAGGGCTCAGTTTGTCTTCAGCCCTCTCAATGGACCCCAGTAGAGACCTTGCACTTAGCAGACCCCTAAAACACAGCAAAGTTATTTTAAGCTTCTCAAGCTGGCTGTAAGGTTATTTTACAGACAAAATCTGGTGATACATCAAACCAGGGGTGTCCAAACTAAGGCCTGGGGGCCAACTGTGACCCACTGTTAACTTTTTGTTGTCCTGCAACAAAGTCTAGTTATGAATAAAATGTTGGCGTGATTTAAATATTAAACTTGTGCTTGAAGAGGGAATAAAATCAAATGATTAACAACTTAAAATAGCAACACAAATTTTGCTTATATGCTGTGCTATCTACTCTCTCTGGGGGCTGTTCCAGTTGCAGTTTCCTACTCGGAAATTCCTACTTCTGACTACAACTGGAATTTCGATCAGGCATATATCTAAAAGTGAGACTTTTTTGTAATTACTTAGAAACTCCTCATAGCATCTTTAAGTCTAAGAAAATCTGACTGGCCATCCAAATCCTAAACATTGATTGGTGTTTTGCCTTGTCATGCTGTTAATGGAAAGCTTTGGTGTAGGCTAATGGAAAATTACTTTGGTCCAGTCATCTTTAAAGTTTTTTTGTATGTGAGCCTCTGTCAGAAAACAGAAATCTGGACACCCCTGATGTAAGCTTCACACTGTTTCAGTCTCACCCCAGAAGTAAGAAGGTGTCCACAGCCAGAAAAACAGGTCCACTCATGGAGAGCACGTACACCGGGCTGCTTTCAACTGTTGTCTTCCAGTTTTTGTAATTATCTGGGGTTGAGACATGTGAGAATGTTAAACAATACTGAACACATTATATAAGCAGGTGACGTGGTGACATACCCAAGTTGTTTATCACGGGAAACTGTGCTGAGTGTCCACATATGATCCATAACAGGCTGAGAATACGGATGCCGTTTAGGGACGAAAAGCCTCCCTCTCTCTTTGACGAGGAGATGCTTAGGATACCCCTGCCGGTCGTTTGTAGAGAGAAAATCTGAAGACACTGATACGTACAGCCTCCAGGTGAACGTTGTGGATTTAAGGTGCTGTTGTCTAAAAAAGATACACACAATTTAAACTTTTATTTAGTGTCAATGCACCCTGTGGGAAAGACAGTCCTCGAACAAAGTTTGGTGAATAATTTCTGTTGATTATTTCTCACCTTATATAGTTCCAACTGGTATTGTGTTTCATATTACTGGAAAACCTGATTAATCATATTTGCAATAAAATACATCTTGTGAGGATGTATGAGCAACTCAGCTTGATGTGTGGGTAGTGTACACTTTTAAAAAAAGCAAAACCAAGACTGATTAAGTCAAAGACAGCCTGTGAAGTGGACATCCCAGGAAGACAACACTCATAGAAGACCAGTTCCTCAACCATGCTTCACTGAGGAACCATAAGCTTTCGTCCAGCGGAAGAGTGGACTTTGGCACATTTTGGGGGCAATAGCCACAGATTTAGCTCTGCAACTCATTTCAATGCACAAGCCTTACAAGTTGCACCTTGTTGTAAAGGTAACTAATCAGTGGTATAATTAAAGGTGCTATGAGGAGAATCTATTACGATTTCAGGGAACGTTCCAGTTTCAGTTTCCTACTCGGAACTTTGAAATTCCTACTTCTGACTACAACTGGAACACACCAAAAGACATGACCCAAGCCAAAGCGTGCGTTTGTTGTGATGCTAATGAATGCAGCTCGGACCTTCCTCAGAACTCTGCATTGATTTACAACTTCTTTTTTCAACAACTTACAGGATGCAAAGTGACGAGGTAATGGATCTCTTTATGTAGCGGTAGTTTTTGATGTGTGACAACAAGCAATTTTTGGAAAACTTATATCGTAGTTTTGTAGCCGGCTATATATCACTACTTACAGCCCGGTGCTCTAAGACGTGTCCGAATAATATAAAGTTGCTCTAGTTTTAATTGACTTGTTCCTGAAGTTGAGTATCCAGGCCAGTCCAGCCCTGTCCGACCCGACCGGAAGGCTAAGGACTAACATTTATAGATAACCTATTTTGATGCTATGAAACTCGTCTTAAAGTGTGTATTTTGATCAGGCATATATCTGAAAGTGAGACTTTTTTGTAATTACTTAGAAACTCCTCATAGCATCTCTAAAGCGGAGAAATATGAACTGAAATAACGTTTCCACACTTTTTCAGAGAAGTATATTTCTGAAAAAGTCGCATTTACCTCTTCTGTTTTCCTCTGATGTGTTGCCATTAATGTCAGTGCTGGAGGAACTGTTGGACTTTATGGACCCATAAAGGTCGATCCCTGTGTTTAAACATGAAGACTCCACTGATGGACTGACCGCTCGTCTATGCTGCATCCAAGTTAACACAGTGGTAATCAGTGGAACTGCGACCATAATGCAACAAACGAGCCTGTCAGAGAAAATACACTGATAAACTTATCTTTGAAAGCAAAGGGTTTAAGTAATAAACAAAAAGTAGAGAGTAAAGAAGGTTAAGTCAAGCATAAACTGACAGGCAGGTGATATCAGCTGCACCAGGGGCAGTAGTGTTGGACAAACAGTGGGTCATGATTAACTCCTGGGTGGACTCATTGACCAGGATGTGTGGTAGAGGAGGAATCAGGGACGTCTCACCATACCCAAGTCTTCCTGTCAAAAAAAAAGAAAAACAAAACAAAAATGCTAGAAGTAAATTGAAACATGAGTTCAGTATGTTAAGCAGGAAAGAGCAGTAGATGTCTCGGAGTGGAGCCAACAAAATGTGGCTGGTTGCATGGGTTATAAAGTACAGACAGGACAAACTATGGATTTAAACTGATTGCTGTCAGTCCCTGATTTTGCCATTAAAGATCATTATTAGTACAAGTTAAAGTGGTATTCACACCAAGATAATTCAGGAAATCGGCATTCCCCATTTGGCACGGTTCATCAGTGTTTTTCTGAACACAGCAACGGATACATATTTTGGTTCGAAGAACAGCGCTGAGGTTGCCTGAGAGAGGTGGTCTCAGCTCGCTTCCCATCAACCCCTGGAGCAGTTTGTACAGTCTGGGACAGAATTTAGCCTAAAAATTGTTACAAAGGGTGATGAGTTAAGACATCATGCTGCTGTAGTAAGAGCAGAAGTAGTAGTAGTAATAAAAAAAAACAATATTTATATAACATTAAATTATATTAGATGTTTTCTTTACACTTCACAAAAGAGTGGGTGAAATCCATACTCTGAGTTTCAGTAAGGGTTAGGGTTAGGGTAAGGGTTAGGGGAGAAGTAGTTTTGTTGAACTGAAATGGTCAAGAATTGCTGTTAATTTTATTTATCACATCACAAACGATCATCTTAAGCCCTTCCATTTTACATCCAGTTTGCTTGCACCCTCATAACCTTAGTTTTTTATATTTTAAAAAACAAAGAAAGATCAATGTGAAGATTTTAAATATTTGAAACTCTGATCATCATTAATGTCATTTATATGAAAAAAGTTGATGATTTATTCAGTGATTCATTTTGTAGATGGCTCATCCTGCAAACTTCCATCAATAATGCAGAATGCAATTTGCAGTCATAGCAACAATGCAATAAACCCAGCACTGCTTCTTTTATGTGGCTTGGACTGCTTTAAAATACTGCATGTCAACATGAAATGATCCAAAGAAAATATGCAAATATTGCAGTGTTGTTAAATTTGATTCAGCTTGAAATGCAAAGCAAAAAAGAAAAGATAAAACCTGCAACATCATAACTGTCAGAGCTTTCCTTTAATGTTTCTCTTCTAACGTTTTATCATAAATTTAATGTATGGTTTAGTTAAAGGAGGACATCTCAGTCCAGTATTTTTATCCCTCTGGAGCCAAATGAAATCATCAATGTAAAACAACAACACACTCTGAGGGGATATTTTGGCTTAACTTGTGGGAAAGAGGTGAAGATATGCTGTCCATATTAATATGAAGTCAGTAGGCCTTACTGAATAAAGTGACAAAGTGACAGATGTAAAATCACCAACCGACCGTATAACACCAGCGTCTGCACGTCCTCTTCATCACAGGAGTCAGGAACACAAACACCCACAAAGTACTGGGCTGTTCCCTGAGGTAAAAGAATTAAATATTTAATATCATTTAACCTCTTGTGATAGTCAATCTTGAGGATGACAACTCCTCTTCCTTTAAGTCTGCTTTTATTCTAACCTGTTTGAAGAACACTTGGCAGTATCGTCCAGAGAATGAAGGGCTGTGAGCAGAGCGACACTGATGCAGCAGGCCCGGCTGGTTTGCATTGCCTCCTTCAAAGTTACTGCCCATCTTTCCATATGAATCAAACACTGAAACAAAAAGGACTCAGAGTTGGCAATAGACATTGGACAACAGGCAGCTTAGTAGAGAACAAAGGACTCGTGTTCAAAGTGAAACTAACCTTTCATAATACTGTACTTCGACCATTTTGAGTTAAGTTAATTTTAAAATCATGTTTTTAAACTGATCTGAATATACAGAAGATCCACTTATACTGATATTTCATAGTCTTATGCCGCAGTTCTCAAGTTACTGCAAATTACAGAGATTATAAAACAGCAAATTAGTGAGGTTTTAACTTACTGTTAATAAAATTTGTTTGCATTACTTTTGATGTACAACTGCAAATGTTGTAACTTTCTGTACTTTTATAGCACCAAGAAAAGAACTCAGTCCTTTGCAGTTCACCAACCATTAGATTATTTGTTGAGTTTCAGTGTGTGTTTAACGTCCCCAATGAAAATTTAAACAATTTTTGATATTTCCGAAAAATATATATTTTGAGAGGTATTAAAAGCAAGACCGATGAGATCTTGTGCCATTATTTGACGGGTTATCTGACAGAATTTAATATATACAATATAATGTGCTTTGAGCAAAAAACTTTTAAAACCATTGACCTAAGGGAGTTTACTATTCCACAAAGCCTAAATCCTATGTAATTTACTTAAAAAATAGCAACTTTGTTAAATAGACAGCTGCAATACTCTTCTATAAAATTTAAAAGATAAACTGTGGTATTATTAAACAGATCTTTCTTTATCCTTTTAATGCTTCAAGTAATTAGGGCCTGAGCCCCTGCTGCAAGCAGACCAAGAGCCCTGTTGTATCCATAGTAATCATTTTATATTACAATTATTTCTTCCAGATTTTGCAGTTTTAACCCCCTGAACATGCTCAAAATGAAATTTACATGCCAGTATAATCAGGCAAAAATTCATGTATTTAAATGGGTGCAAAAACAAACCACTAAGCATAATTTGACTGAGTTTAAATTTTCCATAACTTTGGCTTATGTGCTTCCACCTCTACCAAAATCCAGACATTTAATAACAGGCCCACAAACACTGACACAGAAATTGCCTTTGTATATCAAAGCGTCTCTAGTGGTAAAGGCTAACATGTTTTTTCACATTTCGGTCTGTAACTTTTGCTACATTAGTCTGATACCATGAAAATTGCTTCAAGACACACCTAACACACTGCGGAAGATGCAACAAAAACATCAGCACATTTCATGTTACTGTGCCAAGGTGGTGCCATATAATATCTCAAAAAATAGCATTCTGGGAAATTGCCTGAGAATGTCACAGCTCCATGAATATTGGTACACAGATAAGGGGAGGGGTCTTCTTGATGATTCCAGGCTCAAATTGGAGAGACACCCAAAAATGGCTCGGCTGTGCAACCTAAAACATTTTCAAATTTCAGCCCCAGCCCTGTGTTTGATCCACAGCTATGAAATCCGGTAAGCTTATACTCCAAGACTGACAAAATCCAGTTAGACCCATGGACCACACCCAATCAAAAGTCAGCCGTTTTCATTTTTAATCCAGCATTTGTCAGGTATTTTCAAAAAAGATACTCCTCCTAGGGATATAATGCTATCGAGCTGCCACTTTGTTTTCAAGTACCCACAACAGAGTACTGCGATATGTACAACTTTGTAAGATGAGGTCTAGTTTGAAAATGGGACCTCCTTAAACAAGTAGTGCTGTTTGCAGGGACCAACAATGCCTGTTCAAATGCTAGCCATTTACAGTTTTATTGTTTTGTTTTTCCTACAGCTTATAGTTGAGGCCTGAAGAAAAACAATATTACAATAGACAAAACCTTTGAGCCCCAGCAAACTTTCATGTTTCCCTTACTCCCCTTCAGGCTTTGAAGAAACAGACATGCAAACACAAAACTTTTTTTTCCATTTTTGACTATAAAGAATATGCTCAACAGGACTTTGTTGGGTGTTTAACAGGCTGAAAAACAAGCTGGTGCAGATAGTTTGGTCATATTTGGCTTCAAAATGAACTGATAAGCCTTTTCCCCCACAGCTCAGGCTTTGAAAAAACACACATGCTAACATATGCTTTTTTCCCGTATCAGACTCCGAACATAAATATGCTCAAACATCAGTTTTTGGGTGTTAAAGAGGCTGAAAAACATTGTGAGATATTTTTTGCTTGAACACAACCAGTTCTTAATAAATGTTAATGGTATTTTCAGGGAGTGCTGTTTATGGCACAGGAGAGAAGTGATTAGATTTTGTTGGTCTCAGAATCCAAATGTTGATCCTGTAATTATTAATGATTTGTTAATCGTGTAAAATAGGGCAGTTCTCACTGTTTGACAACAACCCGACCAACAGTGTTGGAAATGCCCAGGGGGAGGTTTGTGCTCTCTGAGCCCTTCCAGTGTTAAAATTGCCTGAGTTATGCCAGTTTTTAGACACTGTTAATGAACAAAAACACTTATATGATGAAGAGAACATTGTCAGACTATCAAGTTAGCCTATAAAAAGACTTGAATAATACTTTAAGTTGACTAAATATCAAATTAACTGCTCAAAACACTTAAATAAGGTATGAAACTATAATGATCAATAATCAATATGGAAGTTGATCAACAATCAAACTCTATTCCTTGTTTAAGAATCTTCAAAATAATAATTTGTCCCGTTTTTATCCTTAATAGCTTCATAATTATTCACTTTTACACTTTATTCTGCTGTCAGATAAACGCTCTTATATCAACTTTAATCTATTTTTGTCTATATTTTCTTTTTTGTTTCTGTTTTCACTTATTTGTCTTTAATGTATTGTTTGAATTTTAAGTTTTTACTTGTTTTTAAATCAAAAAAATACTGAACAAAATAATTTCTCAAAAATGCCATTAAGTACCTACAATACTGTATATATGATAAAACTGTTAGTCGTGTAGTTGATAAATATAATCTAAGATAAAGAAAAAAAAATGGATTAATTTTATTCCAAGAGTTATAACATTTTGACTGACTTTCATTTTACCATGTTATCGTACATTTTATGTCTAAAAGTGAACAGAGATTTGCACCAAAACTGATCAACCTAACTAATCTTACAACCTTTTCTTACTAATTTTAACATTTCCACAGACTATTTGTTGAAACTTGTCCCTGATTCACTTCACTACATCTGACTCTGAGTTACACACAGAATCCAGAAAGCTAATTAAAGTTTGGCAGCACTCACTGAGAACAGCATATTCCTTCGGTCTGTCCTGGTTGATTTCCCAGAGGAACGCATCAGTGTCCTCCAAACACCCCTGAGAGACATTAAAGACCACTGTGTCCCCCAACGCTAAGCTACACCCTGCAAATACGAGTAACACCACCCGAGTCAGGGCCATTTTAAGAGTGACTGCTTCTTTTGACTCTGAAGGTGTTTTTAAAGGTCACAGTAGGGAACATTTCCGCATCACAAAGGTAGCATGAAATTAATTTACCATAGGAAGGATCAAAAAAGGCTTCAGAATCTGCAGGTCCTTCACACCTGATATTCAGCACCAGGTGTGAGCGGGATTGGGTTACATGAGGAGACGATAAAAAAACATTTCAGGGTGTGGTTTTGTCACAACACTGGATCCAAGTAATAAAAGTCCATGCATTTGATCTGCAGTATAGAGGAGTTAAAGACTTCATTACACAGTTTTGTAAAATATTAAGATATGGGAAACATTTAAATGTAGCATCTGCAGTCAAAATATTAACCCTTTCATGCATGAATTACCAAATCACAAAGGAATACTTTTTTTAATGGTTCTCTTTACTTTCAAACAAGTTAATAATCATGGTCATTTTTATCAACGCTATATTTTGAACTAGTTTTACATCTGTCCACTTCACGGTGCATCAACATAGTAATTCAGTGGAACCTAAAAAGATCCACATACACGTCTTTGACAACATTTAATAAGAGTACATAAAAGCAAAAAGCAAAATGGGAAGTATATATATATATATATTATTGCTGTTTAATCAAACTATTAACTTGCGGATTACATGAAATTTTAAATAAAAATTAAAAAATAATGTGATATCTTAACACCAAATATCAAATTTGCCCTTCGTCAGCTGTTTGGAATTTGGATGAAATAACTCGATATGTTTAGAAAAAAAAAAAAAAGGGGGGCAAAGATAATATTTATATGAATCTTGAGAAAAGGGTTTGGGAGTTCACCAACTGGTAGTTGGACATGGTACTGCAAGGTAAACTATATAAAATGTATTCCAAATATCTGTCTACTGTAGTTGACACCATGCATGAAAGGGTTAATGTTGAAATTTGATTTCTATATAAGTTAAAAAATAAAAAAGAATATTTCAAAAATGAATTTGAAATAGATTTCAAGAATAAAGTAAAAGTCTAAATTGCACACATAAAGATTAACGGGTCATTTGTTTATAGACTAAAGTGGAAAAATTGAAAAATGAAATGTTCTGAAAAAGTCCAAACATGAAGAGTAAACTCAAACTTGACCGAAATTAGAGTAGTCTATGTTTTAAGAACTAAAAGGAAAATGTTGAGAGAAAATAATATATGCATACTTTTGAGACTGAAATTGAAATAAGTTTACAGCATTGTATGATGATGGGGAACAAAGATCAGATTTTTAAGAGTAAAAGAGAAAATGACCAGCAGTTTTGCAAAGGAAGCAAAAAAGACTAAGGGGAGAGAAAGAACTAAGTTAAGTTTGATCATTTTAAAACGGTTTTAAAACTGCAAAATAGATAAGATGTCCACACTTCAAAAACCAAGTTAACATTTTGGTAGGTTCCTAGAAACCAGTTAAAAATGAAATAAATTTTCATTTAAATGCTTTAGGTTGGACAAGTTTTGAGTTGCAAAAAATACTCTGAAAATGTTTCTAAAAAATGAATCAAGTTCTTACTTTGAAAAAAGTGAAGGTGAAAGTGGCCAGCAGTTTGAAGAATCAAGTGTAAAATTTAGAAATCCATATTTCAAGAATAAACCTGAATTGTACAGTGTTGAGGGAAAAGCTCTCCATTTCTGGAATGAAGTCAAATATCAACTAGATTAGAGGATAAAACTAAAAATGTGAAAAGTCAACGCACAAAAAATTGACCAATTGTTTCAAACAGGGGCGTAGAATTGGGACGCTAGGGACACGTCCCTATCAAAATAATGCCACCACCGCATGGTCCCTAACACAAAACACAAGCATGTTATATAACGCATAACTAAAAAATGCTTATACTTAATGCCAAAGAGACACACTTCTTGGTTATTTTATTTATTATCCATGTATAATTTGTGTATTGAAAGACAGCAACCATTTAATAGCAACAATTAAAGTTTGTGGGAAAAAACACAATAAACATCGGATTAAAAACATGATTTTATACTTTTGTATTGTTGGGGAATAAATTACACTTATTGGTAATATTTGTAAAACTGTTTTCTCCTCAGACTATAACCATCAACATGTTTGATTGTTGTAGAGATGGAGGAGGAGAGGCTGAAGGTGTAGTATATAGAGAAGCTTTTTGTGAATATGATAGTTTGCTTGTTTGTTTGATCAGCTCTACATGACGTGAAATAACAGTCATAAACATAAAACACATCAGCTTTTAGGGGTGCCGCCTTGGAGCACTTTTATGTCCCCACCAATGTCAAAATCAAGCCTACACCCTTGGTTTCAAATATAAAATGGAAAATGCTGAGAATAAGTCAGTATTCAAGAAGTATAGCTTACATTAGCATGCATTACATTTGAGAGAGTAAAGCAGAAAAATGAAAAAAACAACAGTATTGATTGGCCTTCAGTTTAAAGAATTAAGAGAAAATGTGGAACAGAAAGCCAAAATTTCAGCATTGGGGTTAAACAAAGTAATTATTTTTAATGTATTTATTAATACACCAGTATGTAGAAACTCTTAAACAGAACATTTATCAGTGATGCTAAATATAATTATTATTGTTCATCATGAATTTGAAAAGACACTGAGGGAAAAAAAAGAATAAAGCTCATCATTATTTCTTGATTGAGAAGTCAAATTATAGTTATTTAGTCACTATTCTGAACAGAAAAAAATGTTTTAGTTATTGAATGTTAAGCTTGATTTATTTTTGTCTTCTCAGTGAGTTATTATGACATATGGTGTAAAATCTGATGGGCAATGTATATTACAGTTGTTGTGGGAAAAAAAATACTAGAATAAGGATGACATTTCCCAACAATTTAAAATTACCAAGGAAAATAATACAGGCCACAATGTTGACATTAAACTGAGATTGACTAAGCTTTTTGAGAACACTGTGTAAAACAGAAAGAGCTTTTAATATATAGATTTAAATTGCAACAACAAAAAAATAAAATTAATTAAAGGAAAATAAAAGTAAATATATATCTGAATTTCAAGTATAGAAATGAAAATTATTCAAAGTTCTTTGAGCAAGTCAAGGGAAAAAAATCTGTTTTTTTTATTTATTAGCAGGACATTTCTCAACTTGTTTGGAGTAGAGTTGATGTCTCATTTGTGTTTCTCTAAGGTTTAAACTGTTGGAAAAGTTCAGTAATGACCACTAGAGGGCAAACTCGTCTTAAGAAGCACATGACTCTCCCATTTAGTCAGTCAACATAAAGAAACTGTATGAAGCTGACACTTTCTGGTAAATTTGAGCTTGCCGGTCAATCCAGAAAGGAAATTAAATCATTAATTGAAAGGTACCCTCTTCTGTTACAAGTAATTATAACGTGCTGTTAGTTTTACACAACTTATTAACCTGCATAGTTTGAACACACTTTTGTTTATGTTCCCCTGACATGACTGACCAATACTCATCTGCCTACATACACACTAAAGAATCGGTTTTATTTCCTCTGGTTCATGGAATTTTATTATCATAATGAAATATATTTTCTTAAAAGTTTAAATTTTAAGTTTTATGTTTCAAAGTTAATGACTTATGTATGGAATCAGATTTGTGCCAATAGAATAAAGCAAAGCTTTCTATAACTCAAACGAATAAAATGGATTTAATCAAAAATAAAACGTACTCAACCAAAACAAATCTTGTCAAAAGCAAAAAATATCACTCATCGTGAAAACTGTTTGACTTTTTTCTGAATTGTTTCCATTGCTTCATTCTCCTCTCTCTCTCTCTCTTTTGGTTTCGCTTCTCGGTTTTTTGGTTTTGATTCCAGTTTCTTTGGTTATTCTTCTGACACAAACCTCTCGTGTGGGCGGGTTCTATGAGGTGCGCGTTCCTATTGGCTGATGAGTTTTTGAGTATCACGGCTGTGAACTGGATGTTATTTAGAGGGCAAAGCACAGCGTACCCTACAAAGCAAGACTTAGCTTTACTTTACTAAAACTGCTTTACCTTTCTAGATACCATGCAGTGAACAATACTTACCTAAGGAATGTTTGAAGAACACGAACACAGGATGACACACAACTCCTCACGTTTGGTTGTTTTGCTTTGCTGTTCCACGCTGCACTTTGCTCTCTAAATAACATCCGGTTCACAGCTGTGATACTCAAAAATTCATCAGCCAATAGGAACGCGCCCCCCATAGAACCCGCCCACACGAGAGGTTTGTGTCAGAAGAATAACCAAAGAAGCTGGAATCAAAACCAAAAAACCAAGAAGCGAAACCAAAAAAGAGAGAGAGGAGAGAATGAAGCAATGGAAACAATTCAGAAAAAAAGTCAAACAGTTTTCACGATGAGTGATATTTTTTGCTTTTGACAAGATTTTTTTGGGTTGAGTACGTTTTATTTTTTGATTAAATCCATTTTATTCGTTTGAGTTATAGAAAGCTTTGCTTTATTCTATTGGCACAAATCTGATTCCATACTTATGAACCAAGGTTTACAAATTAAGAGGTAGTTGTCTTAGAAAATCTACAAATGCAAATGGTTAAACAAACAGGAGAGAAGTTAGGCACCACTTTTCTAAATCTATTCATACCAAAGCAACTCCTAACATAAATACCACGTTACACTTAAAATGTAAATGATCATGAGAACAGCTCCTATATCTTTAGTGAAGATCTGATGTCTCATGTGCAGAGGGACATCACATCTTCTTTTGGTAGGTTTTTATTTTTGACTGACATAAAGAACAGCATTTTACACCAGCATCAGAAAAAAGTCTAAAAACAGCAGCAGCAGCAGCAGCAGCAGCAAGACACATTCTAACGGACAGATAATTCACAGACCGCTTCTCACATGCAGTTTACAGCGCACCACCAAGATGTTACTGTCAGAGTAGAAAACAATACAGTCAAAAACTCAATGTTTTAGGAATGCTTGGAACAAAAAAAAAAAGATACAAAAACAATCTCTTGATCCTTGCAACTTTGAGTTGACTTTTATATTTTAACTTAAAGTCTACATTCATAGATTTTATATCTCAGTGTCAATACAAGAACCCTCGTCATGAAGATGAAATGAACAGGCAATGCAATTTGTTCAGTGATACAAACTGACAGATGAACCAGACTGAAATTAAAAGGTTTTTTTAAACTAGTACTTTGTAAGAGGTTTTTTAAAGTGATTTTCATGAATCACTGAGAGCTGCCATACTGAATATATTAAAACAGAAGTTACATTTAAAAACAATCTTTTGGAAATATATATCTTTAAAACAAACATTAGTTGGCCCCTTTGTTATAATCATTATTATTGTTTATCTTGCATGTTTCAGTGTTCAATCTACATTTGTGGAGAATTAAAACTCAGTCTAGGATCAAGCAATTTCAGATTTTTTTTATGTTTATCCTTAAAGAAATCAAGAGAGCTCTAGCAACACTTGCAGCTCAGGAAACAGTTTTACAATTTTAGTTTTTTTATTGAACTACAAGTGTGACTTTTGTCTCTCCCAGCACCTTGAAAGTTGGTGAAGTTGTGCCAGAACATCTTAATTGTTTTATCCGTTAAATACATGAAATCATGTGGTTGGAGGCTGTTGATGTGCATTTAGGGATTATCTTTATTATTGTCTGATTGTCATCTTGAGATTCTATAAAAATGAAGCTTTCAGTAATTTTGAGATCTTTATGTGAGTATATTTGAAGTTGTTTTGGGATAAATCCAAAGCAAGGATTTCTTCAAGAAGCCAAGAAGGTCTCTGAAACCCAATAACATTTGCAACAAAACCCTGAAATTATCCTGACCTCACCAGTAATTCCTGTGCTGCCACCTAGAATTTTTCACTAACAGTCTGGGAGAGCTAAAGTGTGAATGCAGCAGCAAATAATCAGGATAACTCCTCAGGGGAGAGTGGAGGGGTGATGGCATTATCCTGTGTGACCGGCATTAAACTTGGGACTCGAGAGACTTGACAGGATGGATAAAAACAACCGCTGCTCCGAGAGAAGTGTGTTTGGTCGTGAGGGTAATAACACAAACTCACATGTGCAGCTGGACATTTGAAAGTGTTGTTTCCACTGCACATCAACAAAGTTTTGAAGTACATCTGCTCAAAAACATTCACCACCTGGTCTCTCGCACATCCAAAGAGCTGTCTCACGCCGCTGTTGGATACAGAGCTAAAACTCTGCAGCTTTCTTTCTCCAGTGCATGACGTGAGGCTACTTGATATTCCTTATTAATCCTCCACCATTTCTCCCCCTTACGGAAGCTGGTGTGAACAACCACTTCAGGCAAATACTCAGAGTGGGTTACCTGGACATTATCCTGATAACATCAGGGTTGCATATGTGAAATGGGCTTGAGAGAAATATTACTAATCCATTACATTTGGATACAGAAGTTTATCAGTCGTTTCCATTTTGAAGTCAACATTGAAATCTTGTCAAACTGTTTTAAAGAGGGTTTAACATTAGTTGTTCTCTTTCAGACATTCATTGGACATTAGCAGCTCTGAAGATTTGGGACTTTGTGGACCTTATGAGGATTAATCCCATAAAATGTGTTTTTTTAATAGTATGCAGTTGTGGTGAGTAAACAACAATGGAATCTGATAAAAAATAAAACAGCTCTTCTATAAAAATGATCTATTCAAGGCCTATAGAAACATCTATGTGTGTAGAAAAAACTATCTTGTTCAGTTTAAGACAAATAAAGTGACTCAGACATATATATTACATATCTTTGTGTATACAGTATACATATAACCTTACTGTACGTCATGTATATGCAGCATAACCAAGTACTGAACATAACTGTAGGCTGTCTGATCAAGTTTAAAACTTGAGCCGTGACAAAGTTTTATTTTCAATGGAATGGTTTCAAAGTTTGTTCCTCTCACTTCTCAGCCGCGCTCAGTCTCTTTGACTTTATAAACGCCATCCCGTGTGTCCTCATATGAGTGTTTAGATGTCCCTCGGTTTCAAATTTCTTCCCACAAACTTTACATTTAGTGTTTGGTGTCCCATCATTATTCTCATCTGTAACATCCAGCTGGTTCTCTCTTTGATTTTCGTCATCGTCTTTGCCTCGTCCGTTGTATCTGGCGAGACCCTGCGGCTCCTTCAGGCGATGGACGATGAAGAGATGTCGGGCCAGAGAGCGAGGGGAGGTATAGCACAAGCCGCACTCTCTGCACTGATAGGAGGACCCATCAGACTTGTGCTGGGGAATATGCTCATGGAACGCTGTTTTATCCTCACTGGCAAAGCCGCAGACGGCGCATTTGTGAATTTTGATGATATTAACTTTAAGTCTCTTTAGCGGCTGTGAGTCAGAGCCCCTGCAGTTCACCTCAGGGGGCCCCTCGTCTTCCTCTGACTTTCTTTTAGGACTTAGAGTCTGTAAAGATGACAGCAACTATCAGTTAGGAATCAAAGAAACACAATTGGCTTCAAATCAATTAAGATGCAGAAGGAGCACATCCTTGTCAGCAGTGTTCTCGCCACTTTACCTTGTTCGTGACGGGTGAGACCTCCTTGTTGTTAGTGTTGACAGTCTTCCCCTCTGGGTCTTTGACTTCATGCATCAGCTGAATGTGCTGATCCAGCAGCACTCTCTTTGTGAACGGCTGACTTAGAGCTGGACAATGCCTGTTAAAGTTCAGCAGAATAACAGTCACAACACAGTGGTGCTCTACTGTTTATGTATTCATACATCAATGTAGTATATATTAACAAGATTAGAGATTTTCATCCCCACATGTTTTATATGTCAATATCAGTTATTGATCTCTTGTTGGTTTTGTAAAAATATCTCTGTTTGTGTCATTTTTCATGCCTCCAACAACAGCCATGACCAGATCAATTATGGTTTGGACTGTCAGTCCATATATGCTCCCATATGTACATACAGTCAGTTCTTGTAAAGCTGATAACCTAAGAACACTTACATGGCTGCTCATCAGGCATTGGTCAAGATGTCGGCTTAGATACAAGTAGGATCTGTTTTGACTTTTGAGGTTGAATCAATCAATCAAACTTTATTTGTATAGCACTTTTCATACAGGACTTTGTAATACAAAGTGCTTTACATGAGAAAAAGATAAAATAAAATAACTAAGTGGAATAAAAAGCAGAAATTGCATAATTGCATAAGATGAAAACATAAGACCCCCACAATCCCTCCCTCCCCCAAACCACATTCAATATACACACTCACTTACTCAAACACACGAAGACATAAAAGAAAATTCTGACAGAAAACAGAATTAGAGGACTGAGGAAACGCTATCTTGAATTAAAAATGAGGAAATACAGGAGCTGAAACTAAAATAATACTTAAAAATACTTGAAAATACTAGAGGGTAAGATAAATAAATGTGTAAATACATACATAAATAAAATAATATAACAGTATAGAATAAAAGTTAGATAAATAATATGGTAAAATGAGAAAGTGTAAAATCAGGTGAATGTCAAAGGTTAAAGTCATGGAGCCATATCCCTGATTTGTGAACTCTATATTTCAAAGAAGCATGAAGTGATTTTCTTCAAAATGTCATACCAAGCTCAATAATCAGATTTTTGAAGTCTTATGCTGAATTCCAATTCCGCCGTGGTGTGACAGGGAACTGGGAGTGTGCAGCAAATCCCAGTTTTACCCTTAAACAGAAGTTGCAAAGCCTTTTCACAAAACTTACATTATAAAATAACTATTCCTACAACTTCAGTGCTAAACACTTTTTATAAGATCATATACTAATGGGACTTAAATGAAGTCGTTACAATTTGAGGCACTTTTATTCGAACAACAACCCACTGAAGCTCCAGCTGCAGTTGACACATTACAGGACAATTTTGTGCAAAAGTTAACATCACAATATGTAAAATACTATAGACATGACTTATTTAAATGCATAAGAACAACCCTAAGCCAACTAACTAACCAAACCAACCAACTAACCAAGTTCTAATCTGAGGTATTAATGCACTGGCTTTGCTACTCATTTATGCACTGGGCAGCCATGTTTGTTTGACAAACTCAAGTCCTGTGCAGGTTGTCTGCATTTCCCAGAAGGACCTCCGACTTGTAATAGTGTACCAGATTATGTTTTCCAACTGGGACATGCCATCAAGTCCGGGTCATGGAGCCTTAGGATCATCCCTATGTGATATCTTAAGGATTCATCTCGGAATTTTCTTTACAATTTGCAAAAATGACTTTGCTAGCTCAAGTAATGATTATAAGTGACTGTGGACTTCGAAGGTGTATGGGACAGATGATTAGCACTTGCTAGTAAAATCTCTATGACTTACACTTCCACAAAAACCATCCAAGCCTTTTGTCTTTACCCACCTTTGATTTATAATAATCCTTCACTTTTATATCTCACAAAAGCATATACTGCCAGGCAACAGGCCTTTTATATATAAAAGACTTTTGCAAGGAATCTTCTTTGAATTTAAAACAAATGATCCAAGATGTAGAAGACTGCTTATGTGAAAAAAAAAGTGGGTACATGTACTCACGGGCAGGTGTAGATTTTCCTTTGTCCCTTGTGTTTAAGACGGTTGTGTCTGCATAGACTGTGGGAGGAGCTAAAGGACTTTTCGCACTGACGACATGGGTGCTTCTTCAGTATCTGCAGGAGAACACATTCAGTGAAATGTTGTAGGTCAAGCTGTTAAGTTTTGTTTAGCCCTGAAACGTAAATGATGACTTGCTTCCTCACTGCAAAAAGTTGGAAAAGAGACCAAAATAGCTGATCTGTGAAGTCCTACATTTTTGTACCCTAATGTTGGGGCAACAGGACATAATGCTGTGTTTTCTCTACTCTTGTCATTTGTTAAGTGTCAGTGCCGCATTCTTATATCCTATTTTTGGCAGGCGCTTGCCATAACCTACTACACTCCCTACTAAGCAAGGCCGCTTTCACACCTAAATTTTGGCAGACTCTCACATTTTGGAGAAGAAGTTGCAATATTATTTCAATTTTACTTGGTTTGGTTTGGTTTTGTTCATCAAGCAGACCAACACATGTCGAGTAGTGTAGCATAGCCTCCCGCCACTTTGCTGGGGCTGTAACTCTAAGAGTGTATGTTTTTGCCATCCAGCCTATTGTTGTACCATGATTCAGATACACAGCCAGCCCCGAGTTATACTATTGTTTAGCTTAAACCAGCTCAGCAGTATTTTGAGAGACAAAAGTTAAAAATAAGTTGAAAAATGGCAAGAGATTTGGCAGAGCGATTTAATCTTAATGAACTTGTAGATGTTAACATGTTGAGAGGAATGGAGGCTGGTTGTCCTAGCAATGTTAGCCACCATCTGCTTTGCACTGTCAGTGAATGCTACATTGGCTTTCTAAAAGTTGTCGTATTCAGACAAATACAACCCACAGTTCATTGCTTTTCTTTGGCTTGCTTGCCTTGCTTGGTCCTTGTTTTTACACCTGCAGAAATCCACTGAACTTTCAAAACCAGGGCTCATCTGATCCAGACCAAATGTATTAGGTGTGAGAGCACCCAAATGGTTCACTAGGCTGTGGACCAAACTGCTTAGTTAAAATGCACCATGGACTCCACTCTGTCTTTTTGTGGACTTAGCTATCTGGTCTGTATTTGAGAGCAAATGAGAGCAAATTTTAGCTGTTTGTGCTTGAGCACAAATTCCAGCTTTGTGAAGCTAGTACAGTTGTCCAGACGATTAAGCAACAGGTTTCTGCCTTGTTTTAGCTTAACCATGAGCAAAAATATGACTAATTAGAGACAAATCTTAAAAAAGTTAACACTCACCTTACCGTGTTCACGCCTCATGTGGCCAACAAAAACCTCCCTGCTATTGAACTGGTTGTTGCAGTCTACACACGTGTATCCAGAGTCAGTTGAGTTCTTGAGGTCCACTGAAGAGTTAGACTTTGTTTTCTTCTGGGGTGAGGTTAATGTCTTCTTCTCTCCTTTTTCCTGACCAACAACTTGTCCTCCATCTTTGCTGTTATTGTTGTTCTGACTGGGACTGTTAGTACAGTTGGAGTTTGTGGGCTTTGTACTAAGAGGGAGGTTGATGCCTAAGTTTGGTGGACCTTCGATGGTCTTTAAGGTTCCGTGGATTGCCTGACAAAGATAGGATAGACAGCCACAGTTATGGTTAACAGTTATCACTATAATAGTGAGATGAGACTAAGCAAACAACAATCAATGCTTTAGTCAAACATGCCTGAAATAACATTTAATACCTACCTTGATATGGTCCAACATGAGCTGTTTTTGTGCATAATACATGGAGCAGTCAGGACATTTGAACACTGACACTTTATGATTGACAACATGTTGGTCAAAGTGGGTGTAGAGCAGCGACTGCAGTGTGAACACTGTATCACACATGGAGCACTTATAGATCACTCTGAAAGAAAGAAGAACATCTACCATAAGAAGCACATTCACACTTGTATCCTTAAATGCAGATAGTTATAAGATGAAGAAAATTGTAGAAATGTAAATATATTACTGTATTAATACAATTTTGGATTGTATTCTTCATTAGATAGTTATTGAGTTTTTAGATAAGTGATTACCAAGAACAAACCCACAGAGTATTCCATGAACACCTGCTCCTAAACATCATCACTATGATCGTCATAAAGGATCATGAAAGGTTGCCATGTGGAAAAAAACAAACCGAGTTAAGCTACCATGTCTAAACCCAAGAAATTGTGCTCTTAAATGGGCAGTGTTGATGCTTATGGTGAGAAAAAACAAATCAGACATGGGTATTACATTTCATTGTGTCAAAGGAAACGTATTTACACATCCCAATTCCAATGAAGTGTGGATGTTGTGTAAAACGTAAATAAAAACAGAATGCAATGATTTCCTTTCTGACCTTTATTTATATGAATGCACCAGAAAAAGCAGGGATTACATTTTCAAACTGGTAAAGTCACTCATTTTAAATTTGATGGCTGCAACATGTTCCAGAATAACTGAGTTAGGGGCATGTTTACCCCCATGTTACATCACCTTTTGTTTTGGATTGACTACATTCAGAAAGTGTTTTAGAACTGAGGACACTAATTTGTTTTGAATGTTTCCCCATCTTTGCCTAATGTAAGGCTACAGTTGTTTAACGGTCCGTCTCCATTGTCGCATTTGGTATTTATAATTTTTGGACTGCAGGCAGGCCGTCTTGGACTCACACTATTTCACTACAAGGCCTTTTGTAACACCTGTAGAATATGGTTTGGTATTGTCTTGCCAAAATAAGCAGGGGGTCCGTGCAATACATGTCACCTGGATGGCAGCATACTGTTCCAAAACCTGTGTGTGCGTAGCCTACACAATGCAGATTTGCAAGGTACCCATGTCACCAACACTTCAATCTGATATCAATCTGGATGATCCTTTTCCTTTTTAGTCCAGAGGACACAACATCCATAACCTGACAAGCCAGATGGAGAGCTCAATATATCTGCCACAGAAATATTTCACTAGTCCATCTGGGTAGGAGCCCTTTGAATTTGTTTTCAGGGGCAGAATGTAAAAAAAAAAAAAAACAAGCTTGTGATTGGACAGTCGTTTGGCTACTAACAGTTCATGGATGTTAGCCATAGCAGCTAACTTAGCCGCTAACAGCTAACAACAGTTAATGACCATTAGCCGTTAGCCACTTACTTAGCTGCTAACAGCTAACGGCCTTTTACTATCGTCTTACATTAAATTGTACCACACAGATGATTTATTTAACACTTAGATGTGACATGAACCTTGTCAAAGACAATCACTACGAGTAAACTTCTGAGGAGGGCAGATTTCGCCAAGTTTCACTAGGTAGCCATGAGGACAATAGGCTAATCGGCAAGTCCGTTCTCAACTTCCGGTTCTTAACTTCCGGTTGTCGTCAAGTTCGCATACTCCTGCTCCCGCCTCTCTTCCCTGATTGGGCCGTTAAGAATTCAGCTGCGTGAATTCATGGACAATGGAGGCTGGCAAGACAGACATGCAGGATTTCAGAATCAGGCAGGTCTGTCTGCTCTGCAAGGCTACAACATCCATGATTTCAAAACAAATTTGAACGTGGACACTTCAAACCACAGCACATTTTTCATCTTTGCGTCAGTCAATCTAAGATGAACTCAGACACAGAGAAGGTGATTCAGCAATGGTTTTTGGCCTTGTTGCTTACATGCAGAGATTTCTGAAGATTCTTTGAATCTTTTGATGATATTATGGAGTGTAGATGCTGAGATCCCTAAATTCCTTGCCCTTTTACATTGAGAAACATTCTTAAGCTGTTGGACTATTTGCTTGTGCAGTTGTTCATAAAGTGGCAAACCTTGCCCGATCACTGCACATGATCAACTGAGCCTTTTGGGAATACTCCTTTTATGCCGAAACATGACACTCATCTGTTTCCAGTGACCTTGTACACCTGTGAAATGGTCCTAACAGGTGTTTTTTAAGCATTTCTCAATTTCCAGTCTTTTGTTACTCCTGTCCCAGCTTTTTGGAGCATGTTGCAGGTGTTTCAAAATTCAAAATGAGTGAATATTTGCAAAAAATCAATGAAGTGTATCAGTTAGATCATTACTTATCTTGTCTGCTGTATATAATGGAATATAGGTTGGAAATAATTGTATTAGTTTTTATTACATTTTACACAACATCCCAACTTTATTGGAACTGGGTTTGTAAAATAGTTGTGTTGAGGTGATCATTTGTGATGACAACTATTTTACAAATAGCTGTGCATTATTTGTTTGTTCATGTTCAGTTTTGAAATAGCATAGCTTTAGCAAAATGTTAACTTGCTGCAACTACTGGATACTTTACTAAATCATGTCTTTAGAATGGTCTATAACTCAAACATATTTACTTAAGCCATGTACAAATTTATCACCCACTGTGTTTTTGATAGTAGCAGCTTCAGCATTCAAAGACTTACTTTGGCTCTCCTGCCTTCACTCCAGGATGTTGTGTGTACGCGTGCGAGTGCGTTCCAGGTGCCGTCTTAAAGGCCATGGGACAGAGGGGACATTTATAGAAGATCTCACAATGGCTACTCTGAATGTGAGATTTGACTGTTGCAATATCAGCAAAAATCACACTGCAGTGGACACAGCTGTGGGGGAAAGGGGGAAAATACAACAGCATTATGAGTATTACATCTAGGACTGAATATTTTCTCCTATTTTAGTCTGCCATAATGTTGCATTTATCATGCTGTTATAGAATTATGTTAACAATGAAAAAAGATGGCTACACAAAATGACAAGAGGATGACAGAGGATCAAATTTAGAGACAGAACTTGCTTTCAACCTTGAAATAACACTGTCAATCGTCAACTTCACCAAAAAAGCAAATATACATTAAATGATCTGATTTGGTGAACACTCACCGGTAGCCCACTCTCCTTGTGTAATGGAGACAGTTTTTGGTGACATGCGACTGAAAATGGACAGACCGGCAGCTGGTGCCACACTCGGGGCAGATGTAGGGCGACTTGTGCTGATGGATTCTCTGGTGTGACTGAAAGCTGCATTGGTTTGGTAGAAGCATTTGGCAGATGGTGCAGGTTTTCTAAGGAGAAATGAAGAGGGTCAACACCGTATTTTCTTTTGTGTCACAAATGTAAGAGGGTAATTTTTCAAAGGTTCAACATCAGATACACACCTGCCCATTTGACTCTTGAGCATGTTGATAGTGCATGGCCAATGAGCTGTCATCTAGGAAAGTTTCGTTACACTCCAAACATTTTAGACTAGTCTTGCAGAGCTTCGATGCATCATCCTCTAATGGCATGGCTGCCACAAGAGGAACAGTAGTTGGAGCTGATATCACTGCAGTCTGGGAACCACCACTGGCTACTTTTGCAAGGACTTGACTTGTGGGTGCTTGGGAGATGGACACAGTGGTAGTGATGCTGATTGGGTCTGCCGAGGGTGATGTGGTTCTCATCTGGTCTGCAGGAATAGGTTTTAGGATCAAGTGTGAGCACTGCATGACAACTCCTTTGTCCTTGTGGCCTCTGGCATGAGACAGAAGGCTGCACTTGTTGTAGAACACAAGACTTTTGGCGCAGTGGTTGCAGGTGACCTCTATCCGCACACTGCGACGCTCATAGTGCTGCGTCAGGCTCTTCTCAAGAGCAAATGAATCACCACACTCCAGGCACTTATAGCCACGTGAGGGTAGAGAGATACAAGCTGAAGTTGGTGGGGAGAGGTTTGGAACATACACAGGCACAGGGTTTATGCTACTGAGGACTTTATTGAAGGCATCCACTACTGAGCTTTGAGAGCTTGCAAACACTTGAACCTTGGAAACTCTTTTTGAGGCCCGGCCAGCAAGAACTGCCTGCTGTTTGACTTGATGAGGATGTTGGTTCTGTGGGTGTTTGGAGGAGGTAAGGGCCTGCTGGAGATCGCAGACAGCAGAGGATACAGTCTGAGGCAGAAGATTTAGATGACCAAGATGAACTGTCTTTGGCACAAGTTTGGCATTAGCCAGACTAGATGCAGGCACCATGACAGTCTGTTGCTGAATGGCATTGGCAGCTTTCAAGATGGCACTGCTGGCACTTTGCATTGAAGCAGCAGGTATGACTGTTGCCTTCACTGTAGTGTTGTTGGCTAGCTTCAAGTTGATGACTTGGGAGCCTGCTGTTTTTACTGCAGAGACAGGCAGAAAAGCTGTTGCCACTGGTTTGATAGTCATTTGCTTGGTTATTTCCAATGGAGGGCCTCCTGTTGTGGTTACTACTGTGGCTGGAATTGAGGGTCTTGAGGGTGATGAAAAAATGGCATTAGTTGTTGGGATGATAGATGGGCTATCCTCTCCCTTTTTCAAACCCTCTGGATCAAATTCTGGTAGAACTCGAGTAACGGTACGCTTAATTTGGCCAGATGATGTCTTGATTGTTTTAATCCTGACTTTTGGGATCACCGGAGCTGTGTCTGTACCTGAGTCTGGTGATCCTTTGCTGCTTCCTTCACTGGTGACGCTAGAGGGGCTTTCTGGTTGTCTTGTTAGCAGCCTTTTTGCAAACTCTAATGCTGACCCTGGCTCTTGTGTCTTCTCTGAAGTAGGGAGAGTATCATTTGCTTCTGTGGATTCTCTCTGTGTTGTGGGAGAATCCAGTGTAACCACTTCTGTAGTGTTGGCCTTTTTGGCACTGAGGGCTGCAATGGCTGCTATACAAGATGACAGTTTTGCAGAGGACTTTGCTTTGACTTCAGACCCACGGGACGCATTGGTAGGTACTGGTTGCTCTCCAACCACCTTGCACTCCTGTTCTTGTGACTTTTGGTCAGAATCTGTGAGATCCTCTTTACGTGCACTGGATAAGGTGTGTTCTCTTGTCCTGGAACTACCACGTGGGCCACTGTGTGCTTTGTTTCTATCACTTATCAAGCCTCCATTTACTCTGGGCTGAACATTATCCACATATACGGGAGAATCTGAGTTCTGTTTCTCTATCTTAGTATTTGACTGGAAGCATGGCCGATCCCCCTTGTCCACAGGATCATCTACCTCAATTTTTTCATCATCCTCAAACTCTTCTGCACTTGAGATTGGGCTGAACTGATTAAAAGCGGGTAATTGTTGGCTAACCAGCTGCCCTTCCTCCTTAGAAGATTTCCATCCATTCTTGTTGCAATGGCTACCAGGTGGTGTCCCTGAGGGACCATTCTGAAATCCATTGCCAATGCTCACAGAATGGGGCAGGGAATGGGAGTGAAAATGCTCGTCTTTTTTAGATATTGTTCCATCAAGATCACTGCTGTCTGGGTTTCGAGTATTCTTAACAATGACACTAACTGCGATGTCATGTCCCGCTGAGGGGTTGTTGGCCTCATTGTTGTTTATGGTCACAGTGCCACTACATGGCTTGAGCTGTCCTTCATGATCATTGTGATGACCAGATTCAATAGCAGCCTTGGGATCCACCATATCAGGGATGTCGAAGGCCGCCAGCAGGTCATCAAAGTCTGGCGTCTTCATATCTCCCATGGTCTTGATGCTATTTTAATGGAGATATCACCTAGGGAACAGAGATTAAATAGGTAAGTAATGATTTGGACCAGTTCTTCTTATTGAAAACACATATATAGTATTATGCATTGTCAGTCCTTCTGGGGATCTGAACAAGAACTGGCATTAAAAATGTCTTTAATATGAAATTAAATTAGCTGTTGTTTCAAAGTAAAGGGTCAGTGAAGAACAATATGTTTGGCCACTTTTTTCTTTTCCAGAAATTGGCCAGAACCTAGATGAGGATGTGATTTTTAAAAAATGATTTGTTAACAGTGCATGATAAGGTCGTTTTCCCCATTTTTGCAAAATACATGAAAAATGACAAGCAGATTTTGACGTTTTCAGGGAATGCTGGTAAAGGAAACAGGAAGAACTGATAAGTTTTGGGTTAGGATCATGATCCATGTGGATCCATAATTTTTTTTCAAGGATTGATTAATACTGCAAGATATTAGTATGACAGTATGTCTATTTGTGTGGACCTTTACACTTTTTGCCTGGATCAAAGCTGCTAAGGTCTATTGTTTTGTAATCAAAATTATTTTTTTTTGCAATTGAGGCTTGTTTTGGCACTAAAATCAGTGCCCGCTTTTACAGTCTTTATTGGATTCTTTGGAATGTCTATTTAGTTGCCTTTACCTTAAGGCTACATGAAAAATGTACACTATTTCTGTGGCATCTTATTATCAAGCAAAGAACACATAATGCAATGGATACAGCCAAATGAAGCCAAAGCACATGCCATGTTATGAAGCCTGAAACAGAAACCACACTACGGTACATATTACGATACATATGAAAAATGGACATTGATTAAGCCTTTTGCAGAATTTCCAGGATTCTACATCAGTTACATTTCAGGTCTTTATAGATCTTAGGAGAAAGGTCTAGCTTGAATGTGGGCTGCATCATGTAGTTTGGCTTCTACTGCCACTCTTGAAATTTTTGGGGTAATGTTATCAAAAGTTTGTGACAAGTTTTTAGTTTATTATTATACAATTTTTGTTGCACCATTTGGGACTATATCTGTGCTGTAAAACCTGTATCAATTTACATTTTGGCAAAGTACATGACTATCCACTGCTGTATCATTTTTGCAATACAGGTCTATAATGTTTTTCTTTAATTATTATTTATTGGTTCTCTTTTTTATCTGCTTTTTTATCGACAATTCATCATTACTGTTTATTTATATACTAGATATCACTATACCAACTAAATGCATTTTATAAAGCCTTGTCTGAATCTCTAGACTTTGGCTTATTGTTGTTTAAGTGCCTTGTCTTTTCACATGTGTTCAGGCTCCTGATTTTCCTAATGTATGTTTTATGTTTTATCATGTACTGGTGTGCCGATGCCTGCTGCGAAACAAATATCCCACAGTAGCTCTAACAATGCCTTTACAGACAGCTCTAGTGTTAACATGAATCCTTTTGTTTTAAGAAATAAACAGGCAAATCATATTGAAGCCTGATTAATGTATAGTCTTAGTAGTAGGAGCTGTGATTAGTTTGTGAAAAAAACAGATAAGTAATGCTATTCCCTGAATTTAGATGCCTACTATGCAGAATTCAGCCTTCAAGTTTTTAAGTGTCTTGAATTTCGATACAAAAGTGCAATCAACTTTATCAAGAACGATACACAAGGAAAAAAAAAATTCTGGATCTTGGTCTTAGCACACAAGTATAGTTTAGTCTATATTTTTTGTATACATTTTTTCATTGTCACTTCACACAGTGCCAGTGCCCAACAACAATATGGCCTACAGGTAACACACAACTCCCCTTACTGCCTGTTAGGGATGGGATGAAATATGGTTTGGCAAAATATAGGGATAAAGTACGTGATGAAATGCATCGAGTTTGAAAAAATGGATTGCGAAATAAAGACGTCACGTCCGGTAACAACGCATGTGACCAGAAGAACATTAGCACCAACCACCTTGTCTCCAAAAAACCTAATGACGGAGTCGAATGAGGTCGAAATTGAGGACGCTCCGCCTGGATACAAGTCATCTGTCTGGCAGTATTTTGGCTTTCTCATTAAAAAAGACGAAGACAGCGGAAATGAGCCTACCACTCGTTAGCGTACTCTCTCTAACCTCTCTAGGGTTAGAGAGAGTGTTATTGTTAGCGTTTGGCCTGTTAGGCCTTGTGTTTTCCTGTGTGCAACCCAAACAAAAACAAATAAGTTGTAATTACACAGTTATACTTTTTCTTTTTTATTTTTTTGATATTGTATTGTGACGTATCGTATCGTGACCCAGGCATATCGAGGTGCAGCGTATCATGAGTTTAAGTGTATTGTCCCATCCCTACTGCCTGTGATGCCTGATGGTTAATTTATGCTCTTTGAAGCTTGTGGTCGGTATTTATCAGTTTTGTCAAGTCAATAAACCAATGCTACTGAGCTGACATATTCACACATATATGTAATTATGTACACATCCATTAAAGTCCCATTGTCTTTCGTTGTGTACTGCTGTTAAGCTGTTTCAAATGGGAACAGCAGGGAGCCAAGCGCTGGTCCACGCAGGGGGTAGATGTGACATTTTGATGACATTAAATCTTAGTACTAAAGAAAAGCTCCCCAGTCAATAAATTTTAAAGATTGCTGTAATTACACAAACTGAACATTGAAGGGGGAAATACCATACAAGTGCTAATGAAAGCTTTTTTTAGTTGGAGTAAAGTAAAATAGTAAAGCAAATACCTGTTCTGTGCCACATAATAGAACAAACATATTTCAGACAGTTAAAAGACGGATCTAATTTACATAACTGTTGGAGGAAGAAGATAAATGTTGCTTTAATTTGAGAGATTTTCCTCTTTCCCTCTTGTTCTCAGGCAAATTTTTCAAATCCAACTGGACACAAAAGTAAGATTGTGTTTATTTACTAGCCTGGGGTCAATAAAGCATTCAGAAAACAGTCAAATTAAGCACTCTAATGTATTACAATATCATGGTGTCATCAGGTCAGTAATGTGATTCTGGTTTGTAGTGTGAGGATAATGCCAGTGTTAGCAGTTGCCTTCAGCGCTCCTCTCAGTTTAACGTGCTTATTATCACTGGCAGTTGTCCCTCTCTGCTTCACTTCAGTGTTTGTTTGAAGGTATGACTAAATACTTAACATATAACTGAAAATGTATTTTTACATTAAAATCAAACAAACCACACAGTTCTTACGAGCTGCTACCGATGCTATCTGTTGATTTCATTGCATTAATTTAACCTCCTTTGTTTATATTCAAGTTTGAGGGGAATTTGGCTGCAAGACAGCTCCTATTGAGCAGAGCTAGATTGACAGGAAGTGGCTTGCAACTGTGTTACAGTTTATACTAGAAGGTTTGGTCTGTACTGAGTACATATTTACAGATTTAGTTTAAGCAACTTGTGGATCTGTTGCTATAATTTTGCTTAACTGTTTATCAGACCAATTGTTTATTTAAGTAGAAGTCTTACTTACATTGTTTGGCTAGTTAACTGTTTGCATTGTTAGCTAACTGTTTGCATTTTCAGAAATGTTATTTACTTTTGTTGCTGAAAACCTGTTACCTCTGACAGCAGGTCAACAGTAAAGGTCACTGGGTGTAAATTCATTATCCTGTCATTAAAATGATAATGACAATGAGTTTAAAGGCAATAGATGGAGGAGGATAGAATGAAAGCTACAGTGTGACAACAATGAGTGTATACTCTTCTGCTGTTGTAAACAGTACATCCTGAAGCTAACATTGCAGTGTAGCTGGATCCTCCTGATTTAATGTCTGCTACAGGCACATCCATCTTGCCAAACTCCAATCTACAACAATTATGAGCGTGCCAAAGTGATACAGCCCAATCGGCTTTCTTGAGAGTAGAAATAGACCTGAGCTTCGAGCCTGAGGGCAGCAAGGATTGACTGCACAGAGGTTAGCAGAGATGCTATCAGCTTCGGTTGCAATTTCATGAGATCTGAACTGCATTTCTTCATTACTAGAAAAACAAATAACACTACTATAAACTTTTCTATAGAAAGGATCATTTTGCTGCACTTACAAAATGTTTTGCAAACAGTTAGTTCTACATAGTGTTTGCATTCTGTCTTTTTCCCAGATGGACTAGTTAAATATGTTGAATGATGCAACAGTGAAACACTACAAGATCTCATTTCATGCACAAAACCAGATGTGTCTAATTAGTTTCTGGTTTATTAAAATCAGCAGCAGGTTGCTGTTTATGATGAGTCCGTTTTGGCAGCTGTGGTGCAATTTTTTTAGAGGGTACACAACATTTATCTGCAGATATGTGCCTTAGAAACAATCACATTTTTGTGATATTTATTTGTGTCACTCTTTGTGTGTAAAGAACTTAAAGGGTCATGAAGATGCATTTGGGATGGAGGAATGGTGACAAAAGTGCACATCAGGGGCATTATTGCATGCTATTGACAGCACTTAACAGTGTATTTATGCATTTCAACATGATAGCTGTTGTTTCTTTATTGACTTAAAGGTGCAGTGTGTAAAAATTGGCAGTTTAGCAACATTTAGCATTCAGATTTTGGAATGAACCTGTCTGTTAATAAAACATCACATCAGTCAGCAATGGGAGCTGGAGAAGACCAAAAAGGATCATGATCATGGCATCATTTACAACAGTTATGAGGTTAGGGTTTTTTTCATTCAAATTTGTAACTATAACTTTTATAGATTATAGGTCAGTTAAGATGATTATTATAGATTTTGTAAACTTTTAGTAACACAAGCAAACAAAATCAAGCAAAATTGTGTTTTGCTCTTTTTGTCCCTAAAACCCACCCGTAGACAACATGGCTGATCGTTAAGTCAGACCACGTAAAGGAGAGACCCGCGGTACATAAATGTGAAAGCTTTTTCTAACCTAATGAAAAGAAAATGAAAGTTTTATGGGGATGATTGTACACCTACATTATTTCGGCAGACTTCACATACCAGTCGAAACATTAAATCCTTTATTCACTGTTTCTGTTTGGCGAAATGCTGCTAACTTCTACACACTACGACTTTAACATGTATGGTTAGATTATTTTCCAAAACAGAGAAGAAAAGTTCAGAGCACCATGAAGTGTGTTACATAATTTAGGGGTTGTTTTGCTTCTATGACACAACACACGAGCCTCAAAGGTTAGTATATAGACACAAAATACACTTTCCAAAGCCCGTCTTTAGTTTTCTGGGCTCAGATATGAAGAAACTGCCTTTTTATGAATCGTGCAGATGAGAAACACTCCACAGAAGAGAAACATGGATTACATTAGAAGGTCTTGTCATAAACAGTGAGTACTCTAGGCAGATGGGGTTAAAATTCAATGTGCTTTTTTGTTTCATGGATGTTTGATGGGACGAAAGGCACAACCCTGAAGCTGCTCTGCTCTTTAATCCGAATGCATGGCAACCACATCTGCACACACACAGACCCATATCTTGACAAGCTTTGTCCTTATAAAAAATCAAATAAAAACAGCATCCATCGATTCAAATGTGGTGATACAAGGATAGCTTTAATAATGAGCCAGACAGATGACAAGGAGTGGGAGAAATGATATGGAGGAAGAGAGCAGGAGAAAAAAAGGCAGTGAAGGGGGCAAAATGGCTGCTGAGCTGTGTGAGGCTGCAGCAGAGGGAGAGAGAAAGGCCTGGTGGAAAGAACAGCAAGTCTCAGCCATGATAGCCACTGCAGCAGCCTGACATGGACATAAAATGAAGGTTAAATACAGACAAATATGAACAATAGTCCACACAATACTCCTCTAGAGAACAGCACTTTAATACACATGCATTACAACCACCTTAAACAACACACAGTAAAAGAAAATCCAGTAAAAATAAAAGTAAAAAATGGCAATGGTGGAAACATGCAAGTGAAACAGCCACTCCTCACCCTCTTCCTCCGTCCCCTCTCCAGCCACTAGCCAAACCTTCTGTCCTTCCTTCCTCTCATCCTGCAACAAACACAGTCACAACACTACTAACCCACAAAAAGCCATCAACCCCACCCTGCATGGAAAAAAACAGTCTTCCCAACCAGGCGAAGGCCCAAAACACAGGGTCAGGTTACATCCAGGGATTGCTGTTCTTGATCCGGGTGAGGATTCTCCTTAGTCATTCCCCTGCACCACTACCGGCACACTGACATACAAACAGACAGATAGATCATACTCCTCTATATGTGTGTGAGCGAGTGTGTGTGCAAGGCAGGCTGCAGATCCACAGACTCCCAGCCAGCCACGTCCCCCCTTGTCCTCGTCCCTTCCTAAATCTCCCAGCCCCCCTCTCGCTACAATCCGAGCTGCGCAGCACACCGACATGCAGCGTGAGACGAGCAGCAGCAGGGTTTGTGCCTGAGCCCGTGGCTGTGCCATGGCAGCCAGTGGCCGAGCTCGCCAATGGCTGCCATGAAGGAGCCTTCCTGGGCTATCCCTCTATCCCTCAGTGGAAGCACAGAGACGGCATTGTTCCCGTCGGCCCCTCCGTCTGCCTCAAACCGGTTTCAGCTGGTTCCGGTCACCCAGCATAAAGCCCCTCTGCTGCAATACGGCCTCAGAGAGACACAGGCAGAAGCTGTGTGCCCACCTCCCAGGAAGCACTGCGACACCATAACCAAACTATATGCACATTTCGATGGTTTTAGGGGGACAAGAAAATACATTTTAGAGGTTTAAGTCAGTCAAATAAATCCACAAAATGCAAACAACAGAGCAGGAAAAGGTGATGTTTGGGTAAGAAAAGGTGCTGTGGAACCTACATGATTGAGTAACAGTGAAGAAAATGATAAATCATAGAAAATGAGTGGAATTATGAAATGAGACTGACACATATAAGATGGAAAAATGACAACTGAAACTCTAATACAGAAAGAAAGGCAAATCATAACGTTACTATTGGTTTAATGGAGTACCTCGGCCTTTTTTCTCAACCAGAGCCCCCCCCTTTTCCATCGAAACATGCTCTTAAAAGTTTCTACAGCAGCTACTAGCATCACATTAATCACCAAGATAAAAAGACGGTATATAAAGACAGACAGTTTGAGATAGGCAAACACAGGCCACTCATACACATCCCTGCACAGATTTTCATCACAAATGCCACCCCATGCCCGCATACACTCCCACTCAGAGACATAGGAACACAAACATGCAGGCTCATGCACATACAGAGGTAAATGTGGCATACCCTTTGTCAGATTTTGATGACAGCTACTCAGGAAAAAGGAGAGTCCTCCTGTAGAGGCCTCAGCACCTGCCTTCACTCAGCTCCAACCCTTCCAGCCCCCATCCTCCTCATCCTCCTCCTTCCCTCCCCTCCTCCTCCTCCTTCCCACTCTCCTTCACTGGGTCAGTCTTAGATTTTTTTTTTTCTTAGTCCCAGTCCAGGCCTCGTTTTCTCCTGAAGTCACCACCACCACCACCACTACAGCCCTGCATGAAGGGGCGGATGGAGAGAGGGGGCAGTGTTCAGCAGGCGAAGCAGGCCTTTTGTCTGTATGTGTGCAAGGGGGGTGAGGGGACTCTTCACTCTGGCTCTGGAGCAGCGGCAGCAGCTGGTGCAGAGAAAGAAGAGAGAGAGAGGGAGACGGAGACAGAGGGAGGTGGGGGAGACAGAGAGGAAGGAAAGGAAATGAGGGATAAGAGCAGGAGAAGGGCTTAAATGTGGTCATACTTTAGGCCTCTGTCTTAGGATTTTACAGTGTAATCAACTGGGACTTGCCTGCTCGACACTGTGGTAAACACTGGTCTTAATCCCGCCTGTGATCAGCAACATTATCAACCAGTAGCATCAAATAGTTGGAGCTACTGCTGGGCAATATATGCCTTGTTATGGCAGGCACTTACAGTGCTATGCAGGGTCAAGAAGATGAGCTGATGTTGACCGACAATAACTACAGGGGTTTTGTATCAGTATTTAAGGTTAAGGGACTTTGACCTTGACTCTTCACATGCCTTGGGTTACAGAGAGGATTTGTGAAAAATTGGAAGTAAATCCCTTCAAGCATTCTTGACATATCACCAACATAAGCAACAGATTATCGTAAAGGCTCAATCTAGCGGCACAGGAATGAGTCCTAAAACACAGAAGTGAGTAAGCATTTCATCGCCTCTGCTTCCCATGTCCCAAATATATGAGGCTTTAGAATAGCTTCTTGGACAAATACCTGAAATAAGGTTTGAATTTTAAAGTGTCATTGTGTTTTATTAGGATGGTTGCTTTGGGACTTTGATGCATTCATGTCTCATCCTTTTTCAATGAACAGTAATTCATATACTGTCAAGCGTCCTCAGCACGGTGAGTGAAAAAGTGCCCTCAACCGCAGACTGGTGTTGCTCCTAGCACTCTTAGTTGAAAGCTCAACGTTTGCCCTTGCCAATGTCACTTAACCCTCACTAACCAATTGAAATCAGAAGGAAGTGGAACGTCTGGCGTTTGCTATCCAAACCTATGGCTCTTTTCCATTAGCCCTACTCTACACTACTTGGCTCTACCCGGCTCTGCTCTACTCGCCTTGAGCTGCTTTTCCATTAGCCCCAGTCGCCTGCCCAACGGGGTGCAGTGTTGATGTAAACAACTGAGCGGCACCGCGGTGACGTCATTTTGAGCGCGTCACAACAATCTGTGGCTTTTTGTCACAAACGGAGTAAAAAAGGCAAGCAGAAGAAGGCTGCATGTGGCAAGAAGAAATACCCCTTGAGAAGCACAGGAGAGTTTTGGAAGCTATACAACAGAATGAAGCCAGAAGAGAGCAATCAAGCTGCAGAGAAAAGACGTATGAAGGTAAGCTAATGGTAGCTACTGCTAGCATGCTAGGTCGTTGCGCTCATGACTGATCGATGACAACATTGTCTGACCAATCAGTAGCCGGCAGTCAGTGCCGTCATCTTTTAGTATTGACTCAGCTCGCTTGGAACCAGAGCGGAGTAGATACTAAAACTAGCTTGTTTTAGGAGGTACCGGGCTAGCGGAAACACGCTGCAAATAAAGTAGGGCTGAGTAGGGTAGGGCCAAGGCCTGCTAGTGGAAAAGGGCCAATAGTGAAAATGAGGTACCTTGTATTCACAAGGCAACTTTCTCCTGTTCTTCAGCTTTAATTAGTGGAAGGACATGATTTCTTGACCCTGTTTGCATGTTTTCTGGGTGATATTTCAGTGAATTAAAGATAATTTGATGCACATGAAGTGACTTTATGGTTGGACCTTATAGGTGTAACCGAGAGACACAGAAGTCAACTCTTTTTACCAGGCAACCTTAAGCACCAACATGAATCCTCTGAAACAGAAGCTGAGAGAAGTGTCGTAGCTGCTACTGTGCTAAACCGTAATGTTGAAGTTCCATAAAAGCTCAATAATAGCATTTCGTCTTGCCAGTAATGTTTAAGCCAAGAAATCATTGAAAGTAAGGATCCAAGAACACACTGAAAAATTCAATAGGCATTTAGTTGAGGGAACTGATGGGGTGTTGACTTCCTGGTTGGCCTGAAAAATGTCATCCATGCACCCCTCTGTGACCCTGATCTCTGTAGTCAAAATAGGTCACTATTGCAGTTATATATGCAGTTTAAAAGAATATCGTAAATATTCCAGCGGTAGATCCTTAACCTGAAAATGAAGAACATAGCATCCAATGACCTTTACCTTTTACCTATAACCTCAAAAATTGATAAAGCAGATAATTTAGTCAAGAGTGGACATCTATGCAAAGTTTGAGAAAATTGAGTTGTCGTGTTTACAAGCAAAATGTTATATTATGGTTGAATGGCCTTGACCTTTAACGTATGATCTCTAAAGTCTATTTGGTTCACTGATTATTCAAAGTTAACTTTTGTGATGAGTTCAAAGAAAATCCCTCAAATTACTTTTAACCCTTTAACTTCCAGCTCAACTTTTATCACCAACTGCTCAACTGGCAGAAGTCTATATATTCAGGAATGTTAAATGTGTTACAAAAAATTCTGTCAATATTTTAGGGTACAGAAAGAACTGCAAACAAACCAAAATGACTGATATATTCTTGGTGTAGGATTTAAAAACTAAAAAAATATTATTACCATCATTATTATTTGAAATACTTAACCATTTACCAATATGATATATTCGTTATAAAAATGTGTATGTTTATATCATTTATTTTAAGATATTTTAGCTATTTTTTATAAATGTTTCTGCCTTTTGTAATTGATTTTATCCCAAACATTTTCGTCATCGAATGATCAACTGTTTGCTTTTTAAACCTATAAATCCCACACCAAGAAAATATCTGGTTTTTGGTTTGTTTGTAGTTTATATGTTTCCTGGAATGTTAACGGTATCAAACAATGATTTGAATTGTTCTGCTTTTTCAAACATAACGTATCATTTTATGATGACCTCTGCTGAAAAGTTGAGCAAGTAGTTAAAGGGTTAAGATATTATGTTTACAAGCAAAAAAATATAACATTAGTTACAACAACCTTGACTTTTGACCATTTCTTTCAAAATTTATTGACCTTATCCTTCAGTGACAGAAGATATTTGTGCAAAGTTTGGAGATAGTTTCAGATTGTTTTTGATAAATCTTTCATGAGCCATGAAATGTAATGTACCTGATTTGTTACATTACAAAAGAAAATGTAATAAGTCAATCTTTGAGTCAGAAAATATTTGAGCAAAATTCGAACCAAAACTCATAATTTACTCTTGAGATAGTTCATTCTGTTTGGAGAGAACCCTTCAACCTGTTCTTCAGATATTACATTCACAAGAATTGACCATGGATGGGCAGCTTTGTTTACAAGGAGAGCCACATTAAATTTGTGATTACATTACTGTTCAAAAGCACTAGATGTATAATTAAAAGCACCAAACATATGCCCATGAAGAACATAAATAAAAATGTTGTAATTTCACAAAAACAGAGCTATCACTGGCTGTGCTTTCGTTCTGTAAAACTTCCGTTCATTAATTTATTGATGTAGAAATGAAAAGACATTTTTAAAAGTATACTTTAATACAAGATAAAGCTTTGTAACTTTAGTCAAAATGTTGCTGACATTTGACCTAAACAGTAGATTTAGATTTAAGGTCAATAAATTGCACATCGGTACAGCTTTTTATTTAATCATCAGTGAGGACAACAGATATTACAATTGAGTTATTGATATTCTTTGTGAACAACAGAGGGGTTTGACAATTTACCCTCCATTTATTTGACTTGAGCCAACAAATATAATGAAATAAACATGATATTTCAAGTTCTTTGATTTAAATAGATAATAATTATAATAATAATAATAATAATAAAGACTACTTCAAACTCCAATAATCATGGTTAGAAAAATGCTATATTAATTGTATAATCATCAACTACATTAAGTCATATCGCCTATGGCATCATAATAAATATATTATTTTTATATTAGAGCACCCATACCAGCATAGTTATCCCATCCATCTATACATACAAATGGAAAAGAAGTACAAAACACATTGATAAACAGGCATTAATCAAGTTACCCATGAAATAAAGAAGCCTTTCAGATGAGAGCCAACTGACTTCAAGGACCTCAATCAAGGCTAATCGCTCCTTTTGGATCAAGCTGTAGGTCACCATGACCTGGACCACTGAGAATCCACACAGATACATTACACAGTCAATCAGTAAACAAGTCATGTATTTCATAACCTACCTGGGGGGACTGCAGTGAGGCTTTCAGCTGAATAAAGCAGCCTCTCTCTGGCCAGCTAACAGTCATTGTTACATCAGACCTGGCAAACACTGCTATGAATGCTGCAACATGAAGTTATTTAGCTTCATTAAAATGGACCATGCTGGATTTATTTACTAGCACAACACACACAATGGTTTGATTTAATGTAACGTGTGCATTTGACACACTCTATTGTGTCTGAGTCTTTGCTTTCATATCAGAGAAGGCCACCATTACAGAGCCTGCCTGTTTCTCCACGGTGAAGTAGATTAAGTACAGGAGACGAGGCTGAGGCTGCTCCCCTCCCCAAACAGAAACAGTCACATGACATCATGATCGAATTCATTCATGGTGGCTACAAGCAGCAACAAGAGCTGCTGCAGAGGCTCACAATCCTGTTCTACACTTATTTTCTGCATGACATATTTTAAATGGTAGCATTTGGTCTTCTCAGAAAAGTATAATCTATGATTATATAATATCATAATGTCCACACAACAGCATTATCAATCCATATGAATGACTGAGTACTTTTAGACAAGGCTTCTGAATTATTCTTTACAAGGTAGTCAGGAAATACTAGCAGCTTTATTGGAATGAGTGTTTCTCAACTCTTTTATTAAAATGAAGCAAAGCAACCATTCAAACAAAATTATAGTCCTTGTCAAGAAATGCAGTTTATCTTTTTCTTCTTCTTTCTTTCACTTTTTTATTTTGTGCAACACATTACAAAAAGGTTGTGACACAATAGTGATGAAGAAATGCAAAAAGTAATAATACAGAAAAAAGACATGTTACAGTTAAGGCAGGTAAGGCAGAATATCATGTTCTGGGGTGTTTGTGTAAGGGTGTGTGTGTGTGTGTGTGGTGAGGAGGGTAAATGGGTTAAGGGTTAAAAGGAGCCAAAATTATACAGACACAACATACAGAAGAGAAACAGTATCCTGAATGCATCAACCAGGAAATAATAATAATAATAATAATAATAATAATAATAATAATAATAATAATAATAATAATAATAATAATAATAATAATAATAATAATAATAATAATATAACAATGACAATAACAACAATAACAATACTAATATTATTATTATTAATAATAATAATAATAATAATAATAATAATAATAATAATAATGATAATAAAAATAATAATAATAAAATACAGCAGGTACTTACTAAATAATGATAATATTAGTGTCTTCATGACATAATATTTGTACAACTTATAATATAGTAGGGTATTTATATAAATATGATTATGTAGCTTAAAAGGAAAAGAGAAAGAGAAGAAAAAAAGACATTTGTTTTACTTACTATAATTATGTAATGTTGAAAAAACAGGATAGTTTTCATAAAAAAATAAAAAAAAGTAAAAAAACAAAAACCACAGAATTCAAAACTTAAATAAATTAATAAAAGAAGAGAAGTATGTGTCTTAGAGTATGGGGAGTGCTGACTGTGAGCAAAGAGGACCAAAATATGAATCACTAGTATTATGTATTTTATATAGTATAGTATGGTATTATATAGTGTTATGATGAGTTAATGGAGTTTATTAAGGGTTGCCATGTTGAATCTTTGGATTTGGAATTCTGTTTGGTGGAGCTGGATAGTTTGTCTAGTGAGATGTAGTCAAGCAGTAGAGCAAGAAATGCAGTTTAACCATAAATGTATTATCTTTACTGACTTCAGGAATTTGATAAAGAGTGTGACAGTACATTTTTTAAAGGTCTCATGTCCTGCAAAATCATTTTTCATTGCTTTTGATATTATTAGAAGAGGCTTAGAGAGCTGAACATGACACCTTTTACTTAACTCTCAGTTCACAGAAAAATACACTTTTCCTCTATAAAGAAAGTGATCCTGCTTCCACCTACATGTGTGTTTTCTATTTGTCATAGTCAGACTCCATAACTGTTTTGAAAGTTCACTCCAAGGCCTGTTACCCTCCTTGCCCTCCTATCAGACTTCATTTAAGCAGCCAATCAGTGCAGACTTCTTTTCCCTGTCACCTCAAGCCCAAGGTGTTTTCCCAGGAAAGAAAGCGGAGGGAAAAAGAGCTGGATCTGATTATCTGGAGACAAAATTGATTTCATTTTTTTTATTCAACTTAAATCAAATTCTAACTTATTAGACATCTAAGACATGATGTAAATACCAAAACACAACAGAAATGGCACCTTTATGTTAAGACATTTTTAGTCTGATTGAGGGGAGATGGTGGTTAGACTGGACAGAGGGACTGTGCTGAATTGGCTTTTAAACTCACACAACTATTTTGCACGAGTTACCAACATTTTTAGGGATGCATGAAACCAGCAGCTTTTGAAACTATCATCACAGCAGCTGAGGAGGTTATGTTATTGCTGGTATCTGTTTGTTTTTGTGTTTGTTTCTCTTAGCAACATAACTCAAAAAGTTATGGACGGATTTCGATAAAATTTTCAGGAAATGTCCGGATTGGGCCATAGAAAAAATGATTAGATTTAGGGAGTGATCCGGATCACCGTCTGGATCCAGGAATTTTTCAAAGGATTCTTTAACATTGCGAGATAGAACTATTTTCGCTATTTTTGCATATTTGTATGTTTTCATGGTCAAAGAATCCAAATATTATGACGAAATAAAGTTAGGACTAATATTTATGGTGAAAATCCCAATATGGGTGAGGACTGTGCTCACCGAGTGCCTTTCTAGTTTGCCAATGTTAATATTGGCAAATAAAAGCTTTAAGAGCCTATTATTGTAATAGACAGATTTACGAGTTCTGTAAATATTGAGAGCCAATAATTTGCTTTTGCATATCTACCTTATATAACTCTTCTACTACCAGCTCAACTGTTTGAATGTTTTAAGAAACAGAACAAATCGAATTATTAAATCAAATTATTGTTTGGTTCTATTGACACATCAGAAAACATTGAAAGCCACAAAAACAGATATTGTCTTGGTGTGGGATTGAAAGGTTTTCAAACTAACAATAGATTGTGTGATGTTATAAAAATGCAAAATTAGAAAAGGCAGACATGTCTGTAAAGATGCAAAAATAACTTTAAATAGATGATACTGAGTTTGACAAACACAGCATATTTTTGATGAATAACAGGCTTTATAGGTACATGTATATCATCATATCAGTAAATGATTAAGTATATAAAAATGGATGGTAAAAATAATGGTAGCTTTCATTCAGGTTTGTTCTGTATCATAAAACGTTGACAAAAACAAACAATGATGTGTAATGTTTTTTTTTTAACACATTAAATAATCCTGAATTTAAGGATCTCTGCCAAACAGTTTAAGAGGGGAGTTAATTCATTTATTTATTTATTTCGGATGGCTTTTAATACCCAGTAGTGTGGTGAAACTTCAACTTTTACTCTGTTTTACTTTATTTTATAGTATTTTATGGCTCTTATTGCTTTTATTGTTTTCATTGCTTTTATTGCTGTTGTTGCTTTTATTTATTTTTAATTGTGTTATTTATTGCTTATTACTACCACCTATTGTAAAGCACTTTGGTTCACCGAAACAGCTGTTGTAAAGGGCTGTATAAATAAAGAACATTTACATTTACATTTAAGGGTTAAGAGTTTGCCTTCTTTTTGTTACCTGATAAGGAAAAGACAAGCACGCGTTTAAGTCATCATGATATCAAACAGTGATCAATATCACCATTTTTAACAGCATTGTATAGCAGTTTATATTTTTATCAACTTTTTTTTATTTTTATCACAAGGATTCACACTTCCATGAGAAATCCCTAATTTATTTTACAAAGATAGTTCAGATATATTGCTTCATTTAAACTGAATATAATTCTTTTAGGCTGTATGGAAAAACACTTTTCAGTCATAAGGGGAATATAACAGCCAAGATTTTAAGGGTTTAAATTTGTGTATGATGACACTTAGAGTGCAGTCTGATTCAGAAAGGCTGTACGCTTTGTACCAAACCAGCCCATTTGCAAATTAAAGTAATCATTATATTTTCTCTGGTAAATGTGTTTTTTTTTAAGTCCCAGAGCTACATTCAATTAAGATGTGTCAGACAGCAAAGACTCCATAATGACGTCTGTCCCTTTAATTGACACTTTGCAGCTGAAAGGCCATCCTTAAACATCATTTTCTTTCACTGGTCTGATCACATTACAACCATGACACCACCATCAGAACATTTAATGAATCATAGGTCGCTGAAGAAGAATAAAAACTATGACTGGTCATTCAAAGGGGTATTATTTTAACAGCTCAAAATAAAAGATTTTTGCCTGTGGTCACCCAATGGACATGAAATTAAAACTGTCAGAGGCATTACACTCATTTTACTGTGTTGCATAAAAATCAAAATAAAGCAAATGAAGGTGCCATAACACTTGTGCATTTAACCAGTCATTGGTACATTTAAGTAAGTTCCATGGTAGAAAAACATGCTAATACAACATCAATCAATCGATCAAACTTTATTTACACAGCACATTTCATACAAATTAAATTGCAGCCCAAAGATCCCTATATTTGTAATGATAGTGTGTTGCATGTCAAGTCAATCTGAAGACCAATGCACACCAGAATAGCTAGAATTAAATAAACAATAAAAAACTGAGAGGACTATTTAAAATATAAAAGAAGAAAACAAAAGAAAAGGGAAAAGCAGTAAACGGATAAGAATAAATAGCAAGGTACAAATACATTAAAAATGTTAAAATGATTAAAAGAAAATGTAAAATGATAATGTGTAAAAAGATAAAATCTTCAATACGATGAGAACTACAAATGAATACTAAAAAATTAATAAAACATCAAACCATCTTTAATCTTAAATTGAACAATACAGATTGTTAAATGTGATACTCATAAATGAATTGATCATGATAATAACAGTCAACAAAATGATCAATTTCTACAAATAAAAACCCAGTCGAATAAATGCGTATTGATAGTGTTCATCCAGCACACATCTAAAGTACTTAGTTTGATCACTTTTTATGACTTATTCTGAAAACATTAACTGAGCTCCTCCAGAATAACTCTACAGTGCCATCTGCTGTTTGTCTTCCAAAAGAGGTCATTTTGAGTCACTGGATTTTACCACATGACTACTTTAAAGTCCGGTAAAAGCTTACACACGTAACGACTATGCTGATATATTAGAAAGAGGGATCATGTCGTTGATATTCATTATTTAAGCCTCTGTACTGATGGTCATGTACTGAAATGCACTACTGTGAGTGTTAGCGTGACTGTCTCGTGTTGTAATGGGAAAGGGAAGATAAATACAAACACCTTTGAGTTTGATGCACTTAAACTGCACAAACTGGCAGCCGGATAACATTTTTTGGCATTTTCAGCAACAAAAAAGACAATTTTGAGGTTTTTTTTTGTCCTGACATACACGAGGCATGCTAGGTACAGATTAAGCTAAGGTAAAATTTTATGCATTCACGCCAGCCAGAGCTAGCCTGATACACCACCTGGATTGTGTTGACGTATCCCATAAACAACGTTTGTTAAGGGAGAAACTTTAAGAAAAGGTTTGTGACAAAAAGCCACAGATTGTTGTGTCACACTCACAATGACGCCACCGCAGTGCCGCTCAGCTGTTTACAACAACACTGCACCCCGTTGGGCAGGCGACCGGGGCAAATGGAAAAGCAGCACAAGGCGAGTAGAGTAGAGCCAGGTAGAGTCGAGTAGAGTAGAGTAGGGCTAATGGAAAAGGGCCATTAGATTTTAAGGGGTCATACTTCAAGGATACTGGGTCTGACATGGGTAAAATCACAGGAATATTAAAAAGTAATTTCCCAACTTTGTACTTATGTCCACTTCAACTCAAGGATAAACAGTTTGCATTTCCGAGAACATAAGCTGAAGTAGATGAAACAGTATTTATTTTGATCAACATGAACAATTTACCCCCCAAAACATGCATAGCAGTTTGAACTTTACTGCCTCCATCAAAAAGGTTTTGTTTCGGTTGGTCCGTCTGTGAACAAGATAACACACTAAATTCTAAACAGATTTTGATGACATTTTTCGGGGAACCTGGGTAAGGCAAATTAGATCTTGGTGTTGTTCCAGATCCACTGACCACGACACACTAGATGAACAATTAAAAATATTTCACTAGCCCATCTGGAAAAGAGCCAGAAGAAAGTGTTTGGGAATAGGCAGAACCTTCCAAAAGCAAATCCATCAGGTAACTGGATGATCATTCTGTCAGTCACATCCAATCATAATGTAGTGGGCAGGCCTTACTACTGATGCCTTAAAGACAGAATGTGAGTAACTTAGTTAACTAAACTGTCAGCAAAACATGACAGAAGTGAAGAGAAAATATTCTTTCTATCGAGAGGTTTGGAGTTTATTTTTTTTAATTAATAAAGAAATGTGTTCAAGATCTGATAAAACTGCTTCTGAAGCTATCAGCATGCATGCTAATCTCTGTAAAAACATTTGCTTTCTGCTGCCAGCTCGCTCATAACTCGCAGCTCTTTCTACTCTAAAGGAATGCTGATTGGGTCGTGCTGCTTTGGGTGCTCAAAATTGTAACTTTGCCATGTTACAAATCTACATGTGGATCCAGGGATTTGAAAGGGGTTGTTATTAGTACACAATCCTTATTTTCCACATTTAGGATAATAGCATGACTAACAATGTCAGAAATGAAGCTTAGTGAAAGTTCAGACAGGAAGACCTGTATGCTCATTCAGGCCCTTCTCACACGAGGACGGCCCCGTATTGTCTTGGCATCGGCATCAAAACATGTATCGCTATTTACATATCGTATTGTACATAGGCTTGTGCATTTACATGACGACGCAAAATCCTGTCGGGTTGCCCGTCTGGTTCTGCTCCAAGGTGGATTCCACGTCAACAAGTGCTCATGCACGCGTAACATGCTGCGTCTCTGCATGAGCACTTGTTGCTGTTGTTGCTGTAGCTGGTGTTGTTGATGTTCTGTGAGCAAATGTTGGTATAAAAGTCGTAGCAGTATTTGTAGCTGCTGGAACAAGCTCAGAATCAGCCCGGCTGCCGCCATTGCTGTTGCGTGTGTGACAGCGTGGGTTTGGGGGCGGGGAGGGGGAGGGGTGCTATGAGGTCACCGTCCTTCTCGGACTTATCTGTTTATACCAACTACGGCATGAAGACGAAAACGCAGATATCCACCTGCAGACCCGTTTTCAAAAAAGATGCAGAGTGACGGACAAATACACGTCTCCGTGTGTCAATATCACCAGATTGACAGTTTGTTTTACCGGAGTCTTACAAATTCGTACTCGTGTAAAGCCCACCTCAGTCTCCTCTTTTATGCCTCACTCTGCCTACCTGCACAGGTGATTCAAATCTCAGCTGATGAGGGGTGTGCTGCATCACTCACTCATTTTGCAACATTGCCTCATGTGTCCTCAGGTGGCGGATGAAGTTCGATGTTTTGCCCTCTTTTTTGCTTATCGAAGCGTTGCGGGTCGTGCACATGTCGTGTCTTCGTTTTCCATCTGATTGAAATTCTTTATATGCTAAGAAAATAACTTTGAGCACAGAAGAAATAGCGGTTGCCAATTTGAAACCTGCGTCCCGCGCACCCTGCCCACTGATCATCACTGCAGCAGAAGCGAATGTGTGGTAGGAACGTATGTGTGTAGTAATGTGTTGTGTGTGGGACAATAATAGGTGACGGACAAGTGTACTGTGAATGGAGCATCATAAAAGTGAACCTAAAAGGAAAGAGCGGCGTATAACTCCTGTCTGGCTCTTCATATAAAGCCTGAGTGCATGCAATTTTCAGAATCATGTTGTCCCAAGTCAGGTTGAGTCTGGTGACATTTTCTCCCGTGTCTGAGTGGAGTCTTGAGTTTTTACCTCCCGAGTCCGAGTCGAGTTGCGAGTCATCTCATTAAAGGCTCAAAATGACTTGAGTCCAAGTCGCTATGACTTGAGTCCAATTGTCTGCTGGTGACGCACACCAAAATAAGGACAATACCTTATGCTATACTTATCTCACGGTGACACAGGAGTTGCTCCTGGATTTCACATGCTGCTCTCGTTTCTAACTTGGGACTGTTAAACCTTTATTTGCTTTATCGTCACATAAGTGTGCTTGTATGACCACATAAATAATGTCTGAGCTCCCTTGCAAAGCTTAAATGTGCAGTGTGACAATAACAAGCTTTTTTGAGTCGTGTTTTCAACCCTTCTGACCTGATCACTACACCGAGCCTGGTCAGCAGATTGAAGCATGAAATCCATTTAAATATCACCTCGTAGACAGCTGTGTTAACTTTGGTCTTGTTGAAACACAATGGACCACCACTTGGGAAAATTTCAGCAGCTAAAATCATAAGATATTGTAAAATACTTCAACCTGTCTTGATGCCTAACCTTTTCACTCTCCCTCCAGTCTTTTCCCAAATGAAATACTAAATTGTCTCAAATCTAAATAGAGTATTTTGGTCCATTATGAGATAGGCATTAAAAAAAGAACATTATTGCTCGAGGTTTAAGTGAAATAAATGCATGAATGTTCATCCACTGTGGGCTCCAAATGGACCCTTAATTTTCTTATGTCCTTGCTTACCTATTTTTAGCTGCACATCCAATATGGCTGGTATTTAGTGATTTCTTAAGACATGCAGATCCCACGCAGGACCTTGTTGTCTCGCATAAAAGCAATCTAACAAATATTCCAGGTGGCACTAACCTGCGTGTCCTCCTCAATAATGCTCTTTGACCACCAGCGACTCATTTTATTTTGCTAAGGTCAAACTTGTATTAGAAAACAATACGAGTTGAAGATGATCTCTCATATCCGGCTGAGATGTAGTTTGTGCATTTATTTTTTTATATATAGGAGGTTGTGACCTGAGCTTACACAGAGGAAACCCTCAACCTTTTCAGTACAAAATGTTACTTACCTGTGTGGACTTATCACCTGTCCTTGTGTAATCTCCTCCAACAGTGAATCTGCCATGGGGGTCATCAGTCAAGAATGAGATTATCACAGCCTGTTTGAGTTGTCTTCATTCACATTGTTGGTTTTCCTGCAGGTTTTAATTCACTGTAATGAACCTTGTTATTGAATGAACCAAATAATAAATTGGTTACACCCTAAAAGGCAGGTGTTGTCAATTGCTCAGACTGACTTTGTCTTTCCTCATGTGTCATTGAATTAATATTTCCACACTTTTTATTTTCATCATCATTTCCTTTGTCCTGAAAGCAAGGTTATGTTTAGAAAACTTCATGGGTGCACTGCGTTAGGACATCTTTAGCAACACAGCAATTAATGTTTTCAGCATGATGCAATTTATTTTCAGTGTGACTCATTATTTTACTTAAACAGGCTTTCTTTCTTTCCACAGTTCTCCTCTGCCTCAAATAAAACCGTGTTCATAGTCCATAGTCAGTGGAATAGTTTTACTGCATTCATATTAGTACTATGACTTTATCTACAGATTTTAGAGCCAAAACCGTGTTACATGGGGGTTGGACTTACTTGTTTATAGAGTAGTGCAGGGATGATGTATTTTTGTTGGTCAACTAGGAAGTAAGCACAGCACTAGTACTCTCAACTAAAAGTCTAATGGCCCTTTTCCATTAGCCCTACTCTACTCTACTAGACTCTACCCGGCTCTACTCTACTCGCCTTGTGCTGCTTTTCCATTAGCCCCAGTCGCCTGCCCAATGGGGTGCAGTGTCGCCGTAAACAGCTCAGCGGCACCGCGGTGACGAAATCTTGAGCGCAACACAACAATCTGTGGCTTTTTGTCACAAACCGAGTAAAAAGGAAAGCAGAAGAAGGCTGCAGGTGGCAAGAAGAAAAAACCTTTGAGAAGCACAGGAGAGTTTTGGAAGCTATACAACAGAATGAAGCCGAGGACGAGAGCAATTGAGCTGCAAAGAAAAGACGTATGAGGGTAAGCTAATGGTAGCTACCGCTAGCATGCTAGGTCGTCGCACTCATGACTCATTGATGACGACATTGTCTGACCAATCAGTAGCCAGCAGTCAGTGACGTCATCTTTTAGTATCGACTCAGTTCGCTTGGAACCAGAGCAGAGTAGGTACTAAAACTAGCTTGTTTTAGGAGGTACCGGGCTAGTGGAAACACGCTGCAAATTGAGTAGGGCCGAGTAGAGTAGGGCCAAGGCGTTCAAGTGGAAAAGGGCCATTCGATTTTTCATGTGTTCTGGGATCATTGTTGGGAACAAGGTCTGTGGCTAACAAAAAATCTAAGAAACTTAGATTTTTGTTTATTCGTGACCTCGGCAAACGGATCTAACTTTCACAATTGTTTAAGTTAATATGTAATCTGAGAGTGAAAATCAATTATTAAGCCTCAATGGAACTACAACATGGTGGTTTGACTGATTTTAACTTTTAATGTTTGTTCAGTGCAATTAAAGACAAGGAAGTCGGTCTGGTGTGTGATGTTGAAGTGCAGGGCTGGAGAGACTGTTCATAGGTGAACAGCCTGATAGGCCACTGAAAAGACATTTTAGAGATTTCAGCTGGTGAGCATTCTTGAAAAGACCGTTTTGGGTGTCTCTATGTGGACAAGGAAAACAGCATTCTGGGCCTGAAACCTCACAGTCTGCACAAACCTCTCTTTGGAGTTGATGCAACATTCTCACCGTTGTGTACATGTGGATCTTTAACAGTTGCTTTTTTAAAGTGTTCAGAACTGGACTATTTAAATACCAACAAATACTTTCTGTCACTCCTCCACTACTATTCTTGATTTAAGAATTCTTGATACAAGGAACACCAATGTTTTTATACAAGACTCTGTGTTACTGTTTTCCAAGTGACCTTGATGATTGGTGACCCATGGCCACTTGCTCTGTGGTTGCCATGGTTAAAACAGTTGTTGAAACCAACAAGAGTACCCACAAGTGTTTAATAACAGGATTTGATCAAGACTACCAGACATGTCGTGAATTTAAATGTAAACCAAAAGAAAACTCAACATGTCTGCTATCACCAGTTAATATAGCCATAAGTTCAAGCATAACAGTTGATGTGGTTGCAGGAATAGACATAAAAAACAGCTTTTGCATAAAAACTGAAAAAATGTGCATATCATGGACATGGTTGCAAAGTATTAGGCGGCATTTAACAGTGCGTTTGTGTGTTTTGGCATTTTGGTCTGGGCAGGGTTTTTAAAGACGCACCCATGTGGATGAGGATATTTTAAAAAACAGAGGAGGTAAACCTCCACCTACATTGGACATAGCCTGAGTGGGATGTGTGATAATATGACACAGAGCCTGAAAATCCAAACTAGTGGGACACCTATAATATCAAGCCCTTGCTACAGCTTTTGAGCACAGAGGAAAGAGCAGGTGGACAGGTAATGAGAACAAGGTTTCTAGTCGTACAAAGAGCCTGTTTGCAATGTGTACACTGTCAAGCTAAACAGGTGGACATGTGGAGAAATAATAGGGTAGTGCAAGAATAAATACAAAATGTGTTAGTGAGTTAGCATTGAGCACTTCCTGGTTTCCAACCCTCCAGAGAAAATGAGATTTGGAAAACTGGAATAAGGTTTGTGGTGAACACAGGCACATGAGATTGTAATGTTAGTAGGAAATAATAAAATGCTGCTGATGTTGCCTGTTTTTGAACTTTACAACCTTGTTGTGTGTTTAAAACAACTGTTTCTAACTAACTGCTAAGGACTACAGAAGAGGCCAGGGACCATACAGCAAGCATTTCTGAGTATTTTTTAATAATAAATAATGTATACACTATTGGCAAAGCCATGATGACCAAATTGATCAGGACAATGGATTGAGAGGAAACTCCCAAACAAGAGGTCACCATAAGATTTTTAAACAGTGGAAACACTGTAGATGCTTCTAAGTTAAACCACCATGTTGTAGTTCAATAGCAGCTTTCTAAGAGTTTTTTTACTCTTGTCAAATATTTTAAAAACAAATCATGTGAAGTGGTTTTGTTTTATAAGATTATCACAACAGCAGTACGTGTTAGTTTGAATTTTTTTGTTCACTGCAGAACTTATGATTTGCTACAGAGCCCCTAAGGTGCCACAGAGAAAAAAAATATATAAATCATGCTCACAAGATACTAAAACGTGTGCATGATATATTAAAACGTGAGCACATTTAAAATAAAACATACGCTCAATTTAATCATACAAGCAAGCGGCAACAGGCCGGCTGAGCCTGTTGCCTTTCAGTATGCGCAACAAAGTTCTACTACTTATGATTATTCCATCTCTCATGGCAAGAGCAGCAAAAATGTCATTATATGACATTCCAAGGTGGAAGTAAAAGTTAACTAGCTCACTTCTTCTCTCCATTGTGTGTGTTTGTAAACATCTGACATCACTACGGGAAGCTGTAGTGGAAAAGTCAAAACGTGGTAAATAACTTTATTTCGAGCGCACATTTTAGCTAAAATGTGTGCACGAATAAGTATTAAGTCTGCATGTTTTAATATATCATGCACACGTTTTAGTATCTCGTGCAAACAATTTTTTTTTCTCTGTGGCACCTTAGGGGCTCTGTAATATGCAATGATTGAAACCGCTGAAATATCTGTTATGCTTTTAGTGGGTCTGCAGTCGAGGAACCATCAGGATGCTAGCTTCCAGGTTGACCTACAGTAATACCTCATCCCTGTTTTTGTTTCTCTGTGGCCCGGATCCTAATGATCTTCTGACCATGGCCTGTTGGTTGGGGGTTTCTGATTTGTAATTGGACAAATATATAAATAAAAGAAAGTTATTTACTGTGTATCACCCTGCTTATAGTATTGTGATATATGATACATCATATCCTCACCCCTGTATTGTGAAATATTTCGTCACCAAATTCTTAATGTACACTCTTGTGTAACTAACTAAGTGAAAAATAATCAGTCTTGCAATCAATATTTTGACAAGTATTATCCAGGGTCCAAAAGATAATGTAAATGCAATACCCTTATTTACATATTTATGCATTTAAGTTTACACTTTGCCAGTTCCATAACCAACTGAAGACCTACTACAACCAATAATAACTCTGGAATAAGAAAACTTATAATACGTTTTGTAATGTATAACTTGCAGCGTGACTACCCTTGTTGCCACTGTGTACTCATTATCTGAAGAAGAGTCCATGATGTGAGCGTGCGAGGTTTGCACGTTCACACGTAAGTAATCACCAGAGGAGTCGTCCATCATCATCAAATGACGTCGACACCTCCTGCAATTTCTGGACAAACAACAATGTCCCGCGCTGGTAAAATTAATAATGATGATAATAATATTCTAAATGACCATTTGTCATCATGCCTGCGCGTGGCAGCGGGCAGCAGTTAAATAGAGGGTCTGACGCACTGATGTGAGGAGGGGGCTTTGACTTTAACATAAGTCACTTCTACTGAAGGCACCAGGAGGGAGAGTTCAACAAGTCCTCGACTGCATCACTACCTCTTCTTCCTCTGCTCTTTAAAGTAAATATCCAGGATGGAGGCGAGTTTTTAATGTTACTTTGAGACATTTAAGAGCAGACAGAGGCGAACCAAAGCTCCCTGCTGCAGCTTATTCTGACTTTTTAATCTGAAAACATGGGCGGATTGTGCATGTGCGTCTCCTGGAGCTGCAGACCTGCACTGTGGTCACTCTTTATTATTTTAGCTACCATCCCCTCCATGATAAACTGTTCAGATGGTGAAGCTGCTGCTGATGATGGGAAAGTGTATCCAAGAGGAAACCACTGGGCTGTAGGTAAGGATAAAATCATCTATAACAGGGTAAAAAGTATTGTTTGTATGATATATTAGGTAAATAAAAAGTATGATGGATATGAATATTAACTTGAAAATTAGGATGAAAGTTACTAAAGTGCTGTTCTTACATTATTCCTTGTTTTGTTTGTACTTAACTTCCGTTTTGCTTTGACATTATATTGATGTGCAGTAGAATTTTGTATTTTAAAACAGATGTTATTTCATAGATTGTTGATGTTTTTTATTTGTGGTTCTGTTGTTTTTATTACACTTTATTCCTCTGTTGACCCTTTTTAGATGTCTGCCTATTACGTAACATACTCATATTGTAATGTTAAAAGAAAAAATATTTTTTTCTATATACTACTTTATCTGCTTTCACAATCCATATAAACAGTGCTTTACACATTTATAAGATCACCACTCAATGTAAGGTTGAAACCACAGCTGCCCTCAATTAATAATATTGGTAATTAGTTAATAGTAACATCTGTTTGCAGAAGCTCTTTGTCCAACGTGATGTTTTTAATGCTAAAATGTAACTGTTATTGTTGTTCATGACTTTTTATTTCCCATTTTTTCAAAAAAAAAAAAGCAGAAAAAAACGTAAAAAATACTAATAATTTCTTCACTGAAATGTTAATTTGTAGTTATCAACTCTTGTTACTATACAAAAAACAATCAATGGTTGAATGTTAAGCCTGATTAATTTATGACTTCCCAGAGAAGTCCAGTGAGCGGCTCAAAGTTTGGTGCGAAGAGGTGAATTCAGTTTGAAATTCCTCATTCCTGTTCAAAATGTTTGTCATATAACATAACGTTTCAATTTTTATCAAGTTTTTGAAATATTTGTAACATATTTATATTTTCTTAGTTTTATGGCAGGATAAATTTATTTAGCACTGTGTGCATTTTTCTCCTTGTATAATTTACTTATCAATGACTTTTGACATATTTCTCTTGTATTTACTGGTTTACCCACCCCCTTTTTTTTTTCAAGTGTCTTTACCTTTTCTCTTTTGTTTTTTGTCTCATTGTGTCTGCGTAATCTTTGGTCGTTTTGGTCTTGGTCTCATGTTCTTATGTCTTTTTATTATTGTTTAATTCCTTCATTCATTTCTTCTTATTATTATTATTTAATTTCCACATGCCTGAGTTATTTTTGCTTGGTGGGTCTGTTTGCTCTTTAGGTTCTTGTGCATCATTGCTTTATTATTTTTCTGATTTTTATTTTCATGTCCCCTAAGGCAGGGTTTTAATCTATTTTTACCAAAGGCACACCAAATATCAAGTTAAAAGTAAATCATATTCATATCTGTACGAAGTAGCCCTTTAATGTGTGTGTTTAATACTTTTTAATTAAAAATTTAATTAAAAAGCAGGTCACATGTTGTAAGTCATTGCTTTCCAGGAAGTTGTAAAAATGTTCAATATCCCAAAACTTGTTAAGTTGGTGCTTAAAGAAACAGCTTGTGCATTCAAGAGCAAGATAGTCATTCATGTACGTCATGTTTATAACAACAATAATTAAACCAGTGTGCAGCACAGTGATTAAAATCACAGCTGTACAGTGTCAGGTTTACATTTCAGAGTTTTAAGGAGAGAAACTCTCATTCTTTTACTTTAAAATTTTGATTATTTTTACAGTTAAAAAAAGATGACTAATATGGTTTTAAAGACTACAACATGTTTTCTCTAAAGCAGCTTACATATCCATTGATTTCTTCTACCAGGTCATCTGATGGGAAAGAAAAGCACGGACAGCTCTCCCGAGCTGCAGGAGACAAACAGCTTCAGCGAGTTCAACGCTCCCATAAAAGCAGCAGGGACCTCGGTGATGGAGCGGTACAGGCGTCTGAAAGAAGCTCTGAAGCTACAGCGGAGCTACAAAGAGACAGTCGCAGACCGGCTGCTTCGACTGCACAGAGAAGAAGACAGAGACAAATATCTCAGAGAGGTCAGTTTGATGCAGAAGTGGAAAGAAGAAACGGATTTCATACACAAGTATAAGTTAGCAAGTTAGGCTAGACTCAAGAAGTCATAATAAAATTACTATAAATTATCTAAGGTATGATTAAAATGTTATGGAATTGAAATTAACTTAAATGTTTTGATACCTATGGAGATGGTTTGATTTGTAAATATAATATTTTGCTTAAGACAACAAGAGAATTTCAGTTACTAGCCAGATTGTTTGCAAAGGGCACTTTTATACGTTGACCAATAACAGTGAATGGCCTTCAACATCTTGATGCACTTTAACAAGAAGGAAACACCTGAAAGAGCAGAAATGCAGCAGAACCAAGTACAGACGCAGAAGTTTTCCACATCTGGAGAGGGGTCTGGAGCAGGGAGACCGCATGGGAGAGATAGACAAGAGAGATTGAAGTCAAGTCAGCTCCTTCTAAATTTGAAGTGCTCATGTTTTTGAACCTTTACGGTAAATGCTCTTTGCAAGGTAAGAGGAGGGTGAGAGACAGGCTGAGCGACTTTGTCATGTTCCTGTTTCCCTTTTACCATCAATTGTCTCTAAGATGCTTCTTTTTTCAATGTGAATGAACAGAATTCTTAATGATATTGTACCAACTTCTTGAGTAATTATTTTCAATGTGCACAAAAATAATACTCAAAAAGTCCACTGTAAAGTACTTCAGACTGCTTGCACATACAATCCAAAGGGTCCTCTTTACATTTATACCAGCTTCATCAGGTACATATGGAAGAAAATATTTTTATTACCTCTGCCAAGGAGGTGATGATAGACAGGTTTTTCTGATGTTGGTAATGGCCCAATTTTAAAAAAATTATTAGATTTTGGAGGTGAACCAGATAACCACTGTAAGTGAGCGACCATTATTGCTTGATAACTGTCTATGTAATGATGATATCAACATTCTGAGTGCTAGGTGTGGGTTTTCAGGGTGATGAATCATATTATGTGGTAACTTTATCATGAAACTATTGTTTATAAATGTAACAGCAATATGCGAGCTACCTTGGCGGAGGTTTCGAGTTTTATCTTAATGTCTGTCCAAAAGGGCTCAAAATAAACCACGCTATGCATTTACTGACCTTAATTGATACAATATTGTTCTGCATTTTGTTCATTCATGTTGGAAAACGAGGCATCCTATAGCCAACATTAAAGGTGTAGTCAGTGATGTGGGAGAAAACGAGTGGTTGTTGATAAACGAATTTAGCCCCACCTCTCCCTTCATACCTCACCCCTGGCTCCACCCCCGAAAGCTAGCCTAATGGATGTGCATCGTCATGGAAACGGCCGTAGAAACTGTGTAGCTGAGCAACGTAGCTAAGGTAACCCCGACTCGTCAGACAACTCGACTTCCATTATTGATAACATCATGACAACAGTACATTCTAGCAGATTAGACAATAAGATGAATATCCGACGGCTGTTACTGTTATGTGAAGTACCACATAGCTAATGCTGCTTACCTATCCAGCAGAAAGAGCAACATCCACGTCCGTTTTCAGGTCTAAATTCGCGGGGTTCCCTCCACCGTCGGAAAGCAACACCAATGTTGACTCGGGTCTTCGCTCTTTCATGGTCATAGCCCCTCTTTTTCACGTTCTGCTCCTCTGACCTTTTTCTTTTGGGCTGTTTTTCAGCCATTGCTACTGCACCTGTTGAATCTCTCTCTTACGCTACGCAACCTCCGACTCCCCCCCCTCTGTCTGATCTGCGCCTGAGTATGATCGCCCCCTGGATGTGGGGGGTGTACCCTGTTTTGGTGGCTCAGCCCGAGCACCGAGTATTTACCAGCTGAAATTCAGAGCCAAGGCTGTGTATTGAAACCGGACTTTTTTTTTAACATGCTGTCAGTGGTGAATGGAGAGGAGAAATACGGTCATTTTGACAAATAGTGCATTAGATTAGAAGATCGCTGACTGCACCTTTAAGGCAAGACTCCTATATTGCACACTTTGATGGTAAAAGGCAAAAAGAAACATGGTAAATTGGAGCAGCCTACCTGTCACTGTTGTAACTAGGCACAAAGATTTTACCTTAAAGGTCCAAATACATGAGCACTTCAAATTTAGCGGCTGGCTGGACCACACGCTCTCCCTGCTCCAGACCCCTCTGCAGGCCTGGGGCACCTCTGTTTTTCTTATTATGCTGCATTTCTGCTCTGTCAGGTGTTTTCTTCACCTGTGGTTCCATCCTCTGGTTTGTGAGCATCCTCTCTGTTCAGAGTGGGATCTCCTACCTTCAGGCAGGAGATACAGACCACGCAAGACAAAATCAAAGAGGATGAAAAGCTCTTTTCTTTGAATCCATTACTTTAATGACCTGTAAAAATGATCGAGCTTGAATTATTTAATTAACGTGTCACTGTTATTTTTTATGGTGGTTTGTCCACTCAATATACTTAGTTTATGTACTTAAATTTTTACATACTTTGACTGAGTTGATATGACTGTGTTTTAATGTTGTTTACATGGCAGCAAAGCAAAAGCTGCTGTTGGGGACTATTGTGACTTTTACATTTGTGTTTTACATGGTTGAGCATCTATCCCTGCTTACATGTGCTTTTCTCTCATTTTACTCATTTAGATGTCAAACCTGCTTCAACTGGCTCTGAAACTGCAAGACAGCAACTCCACTTGATAAACTTCAAAAAGTGTCCTCTTATTGCATATCCACACTTTAATTTATTCTGCTGTATTACCACTGTCAACAAAATGCAAGGTATTTTTTGTTATTGGGATCAAAATGAAAGCAATGCCGCTAAGAATATGCATATATTAAGAATGCTGAATAAAATATAACACTGGTATAGTTGTTTTAAATGTTTTTTATTTAGCTAGTTTTGCACAGTACCCATGTAATACCAGCATGTACCACCAGATGGTACACTATCTCTATGTCAGCAGGTTCTCTGTCTCATCCTGAGAAATTCCCAGTGAGATTATGAATGGAAATAGTCCGAGTTATAAAGACAACACATGATCAGAGGTAGTTCAGTTCATTCAGTTTTGTTGCTTTTGCTTCTCACCAAAACCCACACACATTCAAACACTCCTCAGGGTCTATGTAGGACAGTAGGATGGATGGTGACAGTGGTGGTTATTAGCCCTCGGGGTCTGCACACAATAGGAAATGCTAATTGAAACAATTTGGTTACACACATCCTTTTCTCTTAAAGCCAAAGGAAAGTTCTCTCTTCTGTCCCCTGTCCTCATTTGTCGCGGATGATCGGCGAACAATGGAGGTACAAGCCACTTTCACCCCGTCGTTATGAGTCTAATCCCAGCAGCCAATGGGATAAAGTTTACAGGAGCTAATGAGGAGGAAACAAGTGGGCTGACAAACTCATTCTGTGACACAGAGGGAGGAAGTCTCTGCCTCTTTTAACACACGCTCCATTAAAACTGCTCTAAAGTAGGGATTAATTGTTAAAGTGCTGTAAAACCTGATACACATGGCTCCCTTTAGAGTGGTACTGTATGTGTATCGGCACTGTTTTAGCCCCGCAAAGTTTTTGCAGGTACACAAATGATCTTGGTGTAAAAAAGGAAAATTATATTTGCTTTCAGTGTCGAGATTTAGCAAAACTATCTCATAGTTTAAAGTTTTCCCAAACCAAACATGCTGTAGAATCTGCCTCTAGGGGGTGTTGTAATTTTGGCTGCACCCTCAAAATCCTGTTCTCTGTCTTTAATATTTTTGCATCTGATATTAGCAGATCAATTAATAAAATACAAAAATATATTACTCGATGCATATTTACTTCTGCCTGTGTAGGTTTTTCTTTTCCTGTATCCTTCTAATAATTCTTAAACTACATTTTTGCTCAAACTGGTGATTTAAATGTGTTTTTGCATTGCTTTTTTTAACGCTCCTATTATCCTTGGGTCAATTTGACCCCATTCAATGATTATCACTCAAAAAACATAGTTGACTTTTTTGTTTTTTGCTTCTTTTTCATGACTTTCCTAATTTGATGGGGGCAACTGATTAGACGTAAAATTATCATGATATTTTTTCAATGTGCTGACCACACATTGCACACATTGGTGTTACTGTGGGATCAATTTGACCCCAGAGTTCTAGCTCTGTAAAACTTGTCTGTTGTTAGTTCCTGCCCACCCTGTATGTGCCATTGTTGTTGCTCAAAATTCTGCCGCTCTGTACTTGTGACATGTGCCATGACAATGACAATGAAGTCTAACACCCCCACGCCTGCAGGTGCAGAGTTGATACTTTTGAGTGGGTACATAACAGTGGGGCGGGGAAAACAACCATTCCCATGTGAACTTCGATAGTTCTCATGGTATGGGCATGTGGGAAACAACCTGACTTGTGAAGTCCTGCCAAAATGTGGCCGCCAATGTAGGCTTGTGAGTTGATCACATCCAAGTCTTTTCAACTATGAAGTCATCAAACACCATGGACTGAAAATAGAGGGAAGCATGTGTATGCGGACAGTTGGAAGACCTGGATGTAGTTGACTTGGAAGCCTGCTTTACTTTGGCTTTTTCATTTTTGCAGGAGTTAACAAATCAACAGCAAGCCTTTGGAACAGTGGGCAATGTTTCAAGCCACCATGTCTCTGAAGACAGTCCAAGTTTTGGAATAACAAGAGAGGAGGGCTGAGTGAGACTTTATAGTGACAAACCACAAATATGTTACAAAAACGGAGAAAAAAAATAAGTGAATAAATAAGTTCATGAGAGGAAAGGTGGTGGGGGCCGACCAATATCAGTCAACATGGTTCATTCTGTTAGCCATGAATGTGCACTCCAACTTAAAAATGATTTGGATGAAAGACTTTCAGGATACACTTAATCTATAACTGAAAGTTTGACCTGATGGTGGCGCTACAGGAAAGCTCATATCATCACCAAAACCAGTAGGGTTCATCCTACTGTGATCATAAATGTTGTCAGTAAATTTGAGAAGATATGTATAAAAACTTTTCTAGATACATTCATTCAAATTTCAAAGGTTTCCTGATGGTGGCGCTACAGGGCAGGTCAACTCACTGACAGGTTTCATTTTTAGGGGTTATATATGTAGCACACCAATAAACAAAGTACTTACACAAAAACTTGGGCAACAGGTTTGTGTTTATCATTTTCCAGAGGCAAATATCCATGGGTAAAATGTGTTAGTAATATTTGAGGGTTCAAAATGTAGCCTTTATTATGGACGAGCAACTTTGATTTCTAAGGCCCATCCACATGAAGACAAAACGCTTAACAGTTTCCAAAACGATCGTCATAAAGACGAAGGCGTCTCAGAAAATGTGTGCGTCTATATGAATGCAATCGATACACATCAAAACGCTGTAAAACACATGCCAGACCTGTAGGGCCGCTGTATCGATATGACGGAAACAAGCGGAAACAGACAAAAAAACATTGGGCATGTGCACTTGCGGCAAAAGTTGTGAACAGAGATTGTGATAAAGTGATCATAAAGTGCCGTAATGTGTCCTCGATAATTGTTTGTTCAGCCTGGTGGTGATTGAGAAGAAGGAGATTTTGCTGCAACAGCGATAGTAGGGTCACTAGCTTCATCAGCACATATGCTTCACGTACGCCGCCATCGTCGTTGCCGCGTGGCGCATGCGTGTCAATGAAGATATGAAACTATGACGTAAGCGTATCTGAAAACTTGCGGAGAGCCAGTAATCACAGAGCTGTGTTTACGGCATTTCCTGGTTTGGAACCTGGTTTCAAAAATGATCGTTTACAGACCACCAAAATGCCGTCTTCGTATGGATGATACGCAGATTCGGCAAAAAACATATGCGTTTAGACCTCGGTTTGGCTTCGTGTGGATGGGGCCTAAGTGGGCCACACATGAGTGCCATGCTGTTTCAAGAAACTGCCAATGAGAAATAAAGGAATTGATAAAAAGTAATTTCAATAGCATTTCAATAGCAAATATAAAACTTCTGTAATAACTGATTGTACCAACATTGATGTACTTATTTTAACTCAATAAAAATGCATGGTTTCATGAGGCTGGCACAGAATTAAACCAAATTAGTCTTTTATGTTAAGTGAAATAAAATTCAAAGTACAGATAGTTCACCTGTACTATATGTTCCTAATGTAGGAAACACTTATTCTTATGATCTAATGCTGCATAAAATAGATTCAGAGTATCAGCTAATGGAAAGTAAGTTCTTTAATAAACTGTAAAAATCATTTATCAGCAAACTACAGTAATTCAGGTGTTTCTTTTCCATACCTTTGTGTATGTATTGGTATTTCATGTTGAATCACCAGAATCACAGTTTTTATGGTCATAATTCATTGATTTGAAAATAACTGGTGGGCACACTGAATGAGGTGGAAGCTGCATGTGGCACTCAGGGCACCAGTTGCCCAGTGCAGTGCTAACTCCCACGTCAACCTTGTAAATTAGATCCTGATCTCAGTGGGTTTTATCTGGTTAAATAAAGATTTAATTAAAAAAATAAAATAAAAACCTCACAGAGGTGTATCATCATTGCACCACTCTTTTAGGTGGAAGTCAAATATGCCTGAAAACTGTTGAATTTTAAAGCTCCTGTGACAAACTGTCCTTTTGTGTTGATTTTGGTGCCCCTGGACAAAGTGGATTCTTCTAATTCTCTGTCATTTTTGTGCACTTGGCTGAGTAGTTAAAAATGTAAGTCTTTTTAACATTAAAAGTATATTTGTGGGTGGCAGAGTGTTGTATGTCAGTGCATCCTACATATGTTTGGTTTAATTCTGTCCTGTGGCTTCGCACTCACATTTCATTTCCATTCTCTCTCCCCTATTTCTGCTACTATCCACTCAGCAGCCAACTATTACAATCATAGAAACTTCAAAAAAAAAAAAAAAAAAAGGAAATTTGAGTTTTTGCTGTTAAATATATTAGCTGTTAATGCACTGAGGTGTTCATTAAACCCCTGTACGAGCTTCAAATTCCAAGAGCAGAGAGCAAACTACCCCTTTTCTTGCGGCTCTCTTGGGGTGACGCAGGGCTAAAGTGCTTTTAAGGGCCAAAACAGAAACTAGCATTGCACTGTTTCTCTTGACAAAAGGTAAGTGGATTATTCGGTGTACTCTTGGATTGTTGCTCATAATAAAGTCTGCGGCAAAAAAACAAACACACCAAACTTTCAAAGAGTAGAGAGCTGATCTGTCGTCTGCATAGAAGTATAAAGTCACATTGTAATCTTTAGTTAAGAATTTCCTCTTTATTAAATGACCTTAACAGTTGGTGCTCATGGCTGTGGTGTCTGTATGATAATTTATATTTATAAAAAATTCAGAAGCGCTTGCTTTTGAGTTCCTGGCAATTGTTGGGAGTCCTTGTTAGCAGTTCATAAGCAACTGTCCTTTTAAAAACACAATAAGGCTTTTAAATACAAAACTGGTCAATGTTAGATGCATTTCATCATTTTAAATCAAACATTAAAATCTTGTTTGCATGTGTCCATCACAAATCTTCTTTCTGGTATCTATCCCAAAAGGGTATTCTAAAAGCCCATGTACTTTCAGCCTGTCCTATGCTACTCTGTTTACCAAATGGTGCTTGTCTTGACAGGCCAAAACTAACAGCACCCCCTACTGGTTAAAATCATCCTAATCGTCCTATATTTGTATTAAAATTTAACTTTTTCACAGTACTGCCACGTGATAGTGACTACATCTTGCAGAAAACTTGATCAGCCACTTATGCTAGTGTGTATTTTAACAAATAAACTTTATTTTATCAAGAAAATATACACATCTGTTAATTTTTCACTATGAAAACCAAATAAACAAGATGGAGCAATGACAACAATCATATTTACACAAGCAAAATTAACACTGATCAATACCAATGTTTTTATACTGGAGGTATAACAATTCAAAGACACAAATGTAGGATTGATAAAATGTACAATAAACATATCAGACAGGACAAAGAAATTTGATTATCATTGTTCAGTAGGCTCATGTTTTTACAGGAATTTCACAGTATGTGTCAAAATGTAACACTTAAAGTCTCCCATTTTAGACAGTTATAAGCATCAGTAGACATTTGACTGGACTTTGAGATTTGTTTTGTCAGCTTTAAGGAGAGTATAAAGTAAAAAATGTTTTTTAAAGTACTGTGGCTTTTCCCTGAAGACAACTTAAACATCATATAATTATTATTGCAGGCATGTATTCGCTATTTCAAAAGGAATGGTCTGTTTATGTAGCATTCTCCAATTATTAGTGCCCATTAAATGTAACGGAATTGTTAAAAATATAAGTATTAAGCCAAAATAAAGTTAATTCCAGTGTTTAAAGCCTACTTGCTAACTGTGATTTATGCTTATAAATGCTAAAAAGGGAAATTTGATGCACAGTGCTTTTAATACAAGTGATATAATGCCTCTAATCCTGATGTTAGCCTTGGATTTCACCCTTTAAAACATCCTAAATAAAATCCCATCAGTGTGAGGATGAAGCCAGTTTTATCTGGAGTAGCAGCAGGATGCATTCTGGGTATAAAAGTCTGTTTTTTAGCTCGGCTTAGCATCACCACGTCTTCCCAATGGCGTGAATATGCTCCTTGGCCTTCATCCTCAGAGAGGCGATACTGGAGTTCCTGGGGTCTGTGGAGCAGGGGTATGCGGGGGGCGGGGGGCACATGGAGCCCATGTGGGGCAAGTGAGGGCCGTGTCCCAGAGCGGGAGAGCTGAGGAAGGCGGTCGACAGCGTGGAGGGCATGGAGGTGGGTGGAGAGGGCGTGTAAGCACCCGGGAGGCCCTGAGAGCCGGTGATGAAGCCGGGGAGAGACTGCAGCGAGGTGGAGGAGGTGATGGGGGCCGAGAGCCAGGGGTCCAGCTGGAGACCGGGACCCAAAGAGCTGCTGGGGGAGCGGCTGAAGGAGAGGAGGGAGGAGGTGGAGGTGTCCTGGAGCTTGATGGAGCTCACCTCCAGCTTCTCCTGACGACGCCACTTTGCACGCCGGTTCTGGAACCAGACCTGGAAAAGAAAGGAGGGTTTTAATGAAGTGTTGATTTAACTATTCTTATGGCTAATGTTGCAGATTTAATTAACATGAAAACACCATCCAGGCCACCAAACATACAACAGAAAGGGAGGAGAGAGGTGCAGAAACACTTCATAGATGCTGGAATGAGTCTAAGAACAGCATTTCCTAATTCATTTCAGTGTGGGATGTACTTTCACTCAAATGTAAACTGATGCTACAAGGGAGGCTTCAGGAACACACAATGCATATAATGTTTTTAAAAATGTCTTATTAAATGTTACATTAAATTGTTGTCATGTTAATTACCATAAAATATTTATTTAAGGAGGTTTATACGGGCTATAACTGCATATTTCAGCCATTTCAATTAAATGCTAATTTTAAGACAGAAAAAAATAATTGTTTGGATTATTATAACTTGAAAATTGACTAAATTAAACTTTATTTTTCCACCATAGTAAGATGGTAAAATGTGTGATAAAAGCCACAGCCATAACAATCACATTCAAAAGTAATTTAAGTTTTCTTTGAATCGACTTGTTCAAAGTTTTTTGTGCAGCAGGTGCATGCCTTCAAGGGTTAAATGTGCTCTGTTCACATATTTCTAAATGTTTTTGTGTAAATACATAAATGACATCAAACTAGTGAGCCAAAACAAAGTGCATTTTTTTAATTAAAAAGTTGATGTTGTGGGAAGATTAGTATTGATTGATATTACCTCAGCAAAGCAGAGAATGTTTTCGCAGGTATTTGTTTGTTGGATCATAAACAGGTTAACTCAAAAAACTATGAACAGGTTTTGATGAAACTGTTAGAGAAAATTATTTTGGTACATAGAAATAGTAGATTTTTGAGGTGATCTGCATGGATGTGGATTCAGGATTTCTAAAATGGATTTCTTAATATTGTGTAAAAAAGCATTTTATTTAGCATTTGTTCCCTTTGAGCATGCATTCACAAAAATGAATATATGAATAAAGACTAACGACAGTGTGGGTACAGTATAATACAAACACTATTGTGGGGTATATAGAGTTAATCCTGTCTAATTACTGAGAAGAACCAGCATAAAAACTAAACTTATTTTATCATAAACACTTAGTAGGGCTGGGAAATAAATTCATTTTCAGTGACAATCATGGCTTCCCACAATTTTCAAAGGAAGAGAAACAAAAAGATTTCTGTAAAACACAGGTTTCTCTGCTCATTAATTTTACATATTGTCATTAATAGGCTACATATTTGTGTTTTTCATGTCGCAATCAAAGTGTTCAGTAAATCAACATTTAAAAATGTTCAGTTAAATGCAAAATATTAATGCATTTTAATTGCAAATACAAAAACAGTGAGTAACCATATATAATAATGGTAATTTCAATCTTTTTTTTGCCATAATTGAGCATTCCCTAACACATAATTGCCAACAGTATTTGCCATAAAGCAAAACAAAAAAACCTAAATCAAAATAAGTTAACAAAAACCTAATTGTTGGTTACCAATAAAAACTAATATATATAATATATAATCAATTCAGTGTGCTGAAAGGAGAAAACATGGCTCTTATTTTAATGTTTGTCAAAGTATTTATCCAGCTTTTTTTAGAAGCCAAAAAATGTTTAACCTAAAAATTGTGATAACAGGACAAATGGATAAACTGTCCAGTTTTTAGTTTCAATAGAGGCTCATTCAGCCACCAGCTCTCATTCACACCAGCAGGCCTGAGCTGTGCACAACAGGCCGTCAGCCCAAGTCTGTCAGTCCTACCTGGACTCGGACCTCCGGCAGGTTGACCTTGAGGGCCAGCTCCTCCCTGCTGTACACGTCCGGATAATGGGACTTCTCGAAGGCTCTCTCGAGCTCGTGCAGCTGGAAGGTGGTGAAGGTGGTCCTGTTCCGGCGGTGTTTCTTCTTTGAGTTTTCGTCGTCGGACAGTTTCCCGTCCCTGTCTGGAGAGTCCGGACACACGGAGGCTTCAGCGGCGCCGCTGGAGCAACAGACACCTGAGGACAGAGGAGAGGTCAGCCATAGTGCTCTTAATAAAGTTTAAAAAGTTAGAAAAATGACTGCTAACCTTTTCTTTTCTAAAAGTTTCCCTCGAGTTTCTGTAGGCTAGTTAATAAGTCAGCAAATAAATAAAAAATATTTGGCTACATAAATGAATAAATTAATAAAGCAAAGGCAACCGACGCTGAGAATGATGGGACGTGAGATGATAACGCCTGGACCGGAAAAAGTACCAAAAGTTCCATCTATTAGTATAAACACTTTAACAATATGAACACTCCTACTTTTTTACACTTATAGAATATCTGTAGCATACTAATGTAGAGTTTAAAATAAAGTTAGAATGGAAGTAAAGAAATTAACGTCACGTCAGGATTTAGTTTGACGCATGACCTTTATTCCATAACATGCGTCTTAAAATGTAAGCAAGCTATACTTTCTGGAAAAACCCAAATACTGCTTTATTATTATTATTATTATTATTATTATTATTATTATTATTATTATTATTATTACTTTTGTTTATTCAGCCATAAGTTTCTTTTGCACTGAGTGAACTTAAATGTGCCCCACGATAGGGCCAGAAAAAAATGTTGAGGTTGAAGGAAAAGTTGGTTTTGGAAACTCTATTTGAAACATCTTTATTTAAGAAAAGTGGTCCCAAAGATTTATAAACTAGGGTATCATTTTAAAAGTTTCTTTTTTTAACTTATGGGATGCTTCCACTCATTAACTCTATTTTTCAAGTACGAAAAACCCTTTTATTTAACATTTATACATTTACAACAAGGTAAAAGGGAGGAAAGTAAACATTGTGGACATCAGGTCCGAGAATAGAAAAGGTCATAGTAATAATATTGATAACGAAAAATTAATAATGTTAATGATTATAAGCTATATAAATCATAATAGGGATTGACGAATTAAATGGAAAAAAAATCTAAACTATGTAGTGTCAAAGATAAATTGATTAGAACAGGGAGTATTTTATGAGTTAGTGCATATCAGTGGTAAACATCTCTTAAATTGTACATTATATATTTATATCCTACATATGTATCGTTCATGTGTTTTAGATTTTCATAGTAAAACAATCATAAAAGCTTTAAGGATAAGATTCGAGTTAAATACGCATGGGCAAGAAAACATGAGGTGGTGTGAGAAACTTGATTTTACCTTAGACATTTAAAAAAATAATAAGTTAACAAACAAGCCGTTTGAATAATCCATGTAACTTTGTCTTCTTTTCGTTTTTCGCCTCTGAGTCAGCATCTTTCAAGCATTTGACGCACAGCAGAATGGATTATTACGCATGGATAAGACAAACGCGCAGGTAAAATAAACTCAAAATAGATATTGTTTCTAAGTTTGTAATTTTTTTGGTCTTTTGGCGTAGTTCAAACTTTGTTGTTTAAGAGTTGGACTTCTGTCAGAGAGTGGACACTCACGAAGCATTTATCATATGCGCTGAAGATGATTGTATGTTTTGGGTAAGTCGAAAGATGCTGATCGAAATAAACCATCACAGCCCTCGACAAACTCTGTTCCGTATTCTAAGAGTATTTTTTAAGTTGAATGGCCAAGTTTTTTCCTTAAATTTTAAGAAAAGCTTTTACAAACTTACTGTCAAAACTTTCCGAGGAGTGACTTTTCTTCATCGGTGCCACGATGACGTTCCCGTTGCGCTCGCTGTCTTTCCCCAGAACTTTTTCCGTCATGTTGTATGTGGGTGATTTGTGGAAAAGTGTGTCCTCTTTAAATCCCAGTATGGCCTCTATGCTGTGGACGGTGGCCGGGTTGTCCCCCGGACTCTGGACGGCACGCGCAGAGGGAGACAGGCGCTCATCCATCATCATCATCACTTGGGAAGTTGATCCAAGAAGCCACATTTGTCGCGGAGAGTCCGAAAACAGACGATTAGAAATGCTGAAATGTAACTTTTCTGTAACAGGAATCCCCGTCGCTTCGTTTGTTAAGCTGTAGTTTAAAGTCGAGGATGTTGGAGAGCTTTACGCACGAGACGCACAGCAGTTCCTCAGTGGATATGGAGCATCCTCAGAAGGGCTTTTAAAGTACTGCCCCCTGTAAAGACCCCCTGTTCGTGCGGCAACCCCGCAGCACGTCACAGAGGGGACGTCCTGATGGATTTGGTGCTGGATTTAGGGGGTAACTGTGCGCACATGCAGGAACCAGCAGCGCACAGCCTCCCCTGCCTGAAACTCCTCCCTATCTCAAGTGCATCAGTCAGTCAGTCAGTGCTGGCTCTAAACCTACTTACATAAATCTTAAAACCATCTTTCCACTCTTCCAGATGTCATGTCATGTCAGTCTGTGAAAAAGAGGAAGATTAGGGCCCACAGATTAAGGTACAACAAAATCATAATTACAAGATTTCTGGTCAAGACATGGATTGCAAGATGACAGCTTAATATTTAATCAAAGCGTCAAGATATTGTTGCCAAACCAAAAATGGTAATAAAAAAATCTTTAAGGGGGAGATTTTTGTTGTATTGACACACAATGAAAGGAACTCATGCTGCTCCCAATGTATGCTGGGTACATAAACTGTAAAATGCTCTTTAAAATCAATCTGGTTGTTTTTTTAAATAAAAAAAATATGAAAAATAAAATAATTAAAATTGACTTTAACCTGTTTTGTCAAGTCAAACAGGGTAAAATAGAGCCTAAACAATGACAAATTTGGGCTATAACCACTTAACAGCAAACAAAGATTGACAGCAGTGTGGTAATCCTGCTTAAGGGGATTACATTATTTTACTCAAAAGAGTTAAAACCCTTAAAACTATTTAGCTTTTCCTAATTACAGAAGGTGACCTTATCCTTTGTTTGGCTAACAGACTAGAAGGGGGTTCTCAGAAAGGAGATGTAACCTAGCACTCCTTTAATTAGCTCCAGAAATCATGTGCAAAACTCTATCTGAACACAAAATGTTTAAGATGCTCCCACTTTCTTGACGGTGTTTGAACATATTTCACCTTTAGAACTTCAATTGTGTTATAATGTTAAAATGTTTGATACCAGAATTGTAATTTTGATTCAATGCCAGAAAAGAATGTTGATATACAATAACTGTTTCAATTCAACAGCAAAAGTTAAAATACTTAAGTAATAGATATTCATTAAGGAAAAAATGTTCTCATTGACAACCTGCTATGTAAAAATAGCAGGGTCAGACAAAGTCACTGAACATATGGCAACACATTTTGGTGGGGAATTTTTAGTTGTCTAGTTTGACTAACTTATATTGTTTGTCATTAATAGCTGTCTAAAAAGTTTTTTTTCTTTGAATGTTGTTCCAATAGTAAACTCAGAACAGTTGTTTCAACCACTTTTGTCCTTTATTTTTGAGAACATTTTTGTCTTTTTTTCTGAGAACCTCAAAAATATTTACATTCAGAAATAACAATGTCAACTGTGTAGAAAATAAAGTCAATTCTTATGTACAAATTGCTGCAGTGCCTTGGGTGTTCACTTGATGCAGGCTTAAAAAGAGTACACTGCAAATACACTGCATCAAAATGACCATTGTTATGGCACAGAGAATAAATGACATGGACTGTAGAAAAATGAAATGAAGCCACGAGCCATCAGTCATTTGACTATTAAAGGAGCCATTACAGCGTAAATGGTAAACTGATTTGAATTACATAGCACTTTTCAACTTCTTCAGACTTCTAAAAGTGCTTTTACACCATAGGTCACATCTATCTATTTACACCTGTCCACTCTCGCATTTACTGACAGTTCAGAGTTGTTAGCACAACAGTGTTTACACCAGAAAAAGAAAAGTTTTTCCTATGTATTTTCAAAAATGATTGTCGTTTACACGGAGATGCAAAAGCAACTGAAAATGCTGCAGCGTGCATGCCAGGCCAGTAGGTGGCGATGTAGGTTTGTACAGAAACAGTGGTATTACAACAGGCACATGTTTTCCAGTGAAGACAAACTTTTCATAGACATCAATGACGAGTGGACACACGAAGATGCAGGGGTTTCTTGTTTGGACAACAAATCTGTCTGGATGGTTTTGTCTGAGCAACAAACTGAGCACAGTAAGCAGTCGGTAGTCGGTAAACATGTCATTAGTTGGCCAGAGCTGTTGTTGTTGTATTTGGTATGCATGCACAGCCTTCATGTAAAAGAGTACTGCGCATGCAGTGGGTTTCAACATGTCTCTCGTGTTCATGAAGAGATGGGTACGTTTCAAAACGTAGCACTCTTGGCCCTGGTTTCAAAAGTTTGCTGATTTAGGCACTCTGAGCACCATTCTCATGTAGGTAAAACCACAATAAAAACTCTTCGTTTTCATTTTAATGTAAACTGGGCCTTGGAGTCAATTGTCTTGCCCAAAGACTAGTGAATATGATCGCCAATGCTGGGCATGAACCCACAAACATCTGTTAATTTATTTTTTTAAATTATTTTAACAGGAGCAGCGCTCGCTAATAGGTCATTTGCATCTGTTGTCCCTGGAAGGGTGGTGGAGTGCACAAACAGATTTGAGCAGATAATGCCTTGATGATAAACATTTGTAATACATCTTGGTCACTTCCATACTGTACATGTCATCTCAACCACACTTCATCTCAGTCTACACACACAGGGGCCGCCCAGTAGCGACTCTGCAGGGTAGTGTAGCTGTGTTAGTCATGTCCCTACTTTTTAATCAAATTGCAAAGATATGGATTTAGGCTGCAAAAGAAACTTCACTTGCACACACACAATCATGTAACCTCTGGTAGCCAACCTCAAGTGGACACTCAAGGAATGTTTTATAGAAAAGCCTCCATCACAGCTTTCCAGTAATGTCTTAACAAGACAAATAGTTGCCGTCCATGTTATCATCATCAGAAGTTAAATCTCTTTGACTTGGGCTTGCAAGCCCAGTGCTAAGCAAAGACTGTAGGTAGAGCGCTGAGCCACTAAACCTGGTGATGAGCAATGCTGAATCAAACAACCATCACAGGGCAGGCAGCTGACCAATCAGAACAGACTCATTAGGCATGCTTTTGTAGTTGCTGTTTGTTCTGCATTTAAAAAAGAAATGCGGTCCAGATCAGTCAGTTCCTGCTGTTGACTTGCTTGTCGCTTCCATCTTTTCCTGCTTTAAAGGACTCTGATTGATTATATCCATTATTATTCATTTCGGAGTCATGGGAGCTTGAGCCTATCCCAGTGGACATTGGGCGAGAGGTAGAGTCACCATGAACTTGTTGCCAGCCAAGCCGATAGCAGGACCACATAGAAAGTTAGACAACCATTTAGAATATGCAGCCTTCTTGCCGTGTGGGACATGCACTTCCTGTGTATGACATGCACTTCCTTACCCATGAGCATGCGCGGTGACTGTCGTAATGCTGCGTTCCAGTAACCTCGGAACTGGGAGTGACATCATCTCCGACTTATCTGCGTTCCAGTTGAAGTCGGAAAAAAACATGCCGATCTACCAGGCTATTGTTAGCTGTTGTTAGCATGCCTGGGTTGTTGTTCACAAATATCACATGAAGGATGTGATTATCACTATGGCAGCATTTTTGTAAATATAAGTCCAACAATACTATGTATACAGCTGATCTAGAGCGACACACCCCAGTCAGAAGTGCAAATAAATTGATTATTACAGGAGCTAATAACTGTTCACACTGGGGGCATCCATCTTTGATTGTCAACTCGAGGGTGGCGAGGTTCATTGAGTTCCCAGTAGAAAAATTCCAACTTCGGGGGACGTTCCAGTTGCAGTTTCCTACTCAGAACCCAGAAATTCCTACTTCTGACTACAACTGGAACGCACCAAAAGATGTGACCCAAGCCAAAGCGTGTGTTTGTTGTGATGCTAATGAATGCAGCTCAGACCTTCCTCAGAACTCTGCATTGCTTTAGAACTTCTATTTTCAATAACTTACAGGATGCAAAGCAACGAGGTAATGTAACTCTTTCCAGTTACGTAACGGTAGTTTTTGATGTGTGACAACAAGCAATTTTTGGAAAACTTAGTATCATAGTTTTGTAGCCGGCTATATATCGCTACTTACAGCCCGGTGCTCTAAGACGTGTCAGAATAATATAAATTTGCTCTAGTTTTAATTGTCTTGTTCCTGAAGTTGAGTATCCAGGCCAGTCCAGTCCTGTCTGACCCGACCGCGAAGCTAAGGAATAGCATTTATATATCACCTATTTTGATGCTATAAAACTCATCTTAAAGTGTGTATTTTGATCAGGCATATATCTAAAAGTGAGACTTTTTTGTAATTACTTAGAAACTCCTCACAGTCCCATTAACTAGAATATTTATATATTTTTAAATTGCATATTATTTGATTTGAGGGTAAAGTCGCAAGCTTATTAAGTTGTTCCGCTGACATCTTACCTCCTAATTCATAAGTAATGAGGTAGATATTAGCAATCGCAGCCTTCAGATCATGTGTTGGTATTCTTATTCAGAGAGAGAGAGAGAGAGAGAGAGAGAGAGCACAGGGGCTCAAGCTGACAACCTTGGCTGTGCTGATCCTATTAGATGGTAATCTCCAGACTTCATAAACCCACAGGCGCTCAAACTTGGGTCCATGTGAAACTCTGAATGTTGAGGATTTCTCCCTCCCCCCTGTTCTGCCTAATCATCCCTAACAAGTGTTTGGATAATGCCCAATTAAATTAAGACCTTTTTGCTTTATTCACTGCATTAGCCCTGATTCAGGTAATGGGCTTAATGTCAAATGTTTCATGCTCGTACAACAGTTGGAAATTTCTAAAGCTGCCAAGGATATCAATCAGTAACCAGAACTTAAAGCCAATGTTGTTGTCTGTAGGATAACGAGATTTCCTATTTCTAAGTAAAGATGATTAGCTTTTTAATTGACTTACACATTAAGCTTTGTGGAGACGTAAACTGTGGACAAAAGAAAAATTATCAAATTTTGCACCCACACCAATGCACGTTTTATTTATTCAATATACATCTTTATTTCAACAACACATTTGCCTTCTCATTGTGACACATTTCCATATATTTTATTGTGTTTATGTACATTACTGTCATCTTTATGGATAAATCTTTCAGCGCTTTGATTTGTGCAAAACTGCAAACGTCTCTGTAATGTTTTATTACATTTAAAATATGAATGTGGAGAAATAAGCATAAATTAACATGTCAAGACTTAGAAAGATTTTCTGAAACAACTGGATTTGAGATAACACTGACAGAAAAATCTAAATATCATAATTAGTTCCAACACCACATACAAAAAAGAAATAACTAGAATATTCAGCAAATCAAAAGGAAAGTTGAAACACTCACACAGGATTGGTTTTCAAAAATCAAGTCTTGATGTTAGAATATTAAATCAAACATTACAGTCTTGCTTTCCAACAAAAGTCAACAATTTAAAACAAAAAAAAAATCACAATATTTTCCAGGTATTGAGCGTATGACCATGAAAGCGAGGCAGAAAGCATTACTCATCTGAGGAAATGAACTTTCAACATAATCGAGCTCCAAAGAACATATCTGTGGAGTGATCAGACACCCTGTTATTGATCTAAAATGGTTTATAGTAGTGTATGGATCGTCTACTGTTACAATAGGCGCCTTATCATGACTGTTTTGCCTGCAGATTTCCGGAAAGTGTCGATATTCTTTTGCTTTTGTTGTCTTCTCCCTTCTTTTTCCTTTTATTTTTCCCTCAATCACAGACACATCCATCCATCCCCTCCTCACATGACGGAGCACTTCTCCTCCGCTTTGCTCTTCAGCTCGGTCACGGTTGCCGAGGCCTTCTCCTTCAGCTGGTCCATGTCCATGTTCTGCAAGTTCTGTATCTGGCCCATGAGGGAGTCCTTGCCCTCCTCCTCCGTGGCGTCCTCGTCCACCATCTTGAGCAGCTCCTCGGGCACGTCCACGTCGTCCCCGGCCATCTCGATCATGTTCTCATCCTGCTCACTCTGCAGGTGACACAACAGGAAATATTGTCAGAATTTCACAGAGTGCAGATTAAATGTCCAGAGTGCTGGTGTTAAGGGGATGAGGAGGATTAAGACTTCAACCACCTCAAAATTTAGATTTGAATTCACAGACCACTGTCAGAAATCTCAACTACTTTTGAACTTTTTAGAAAAAAAAGCAAGACTAACAAATATAAAGTAAAATCTAAGCCAATTCTGATTCAGATTCTGAGATTTAAGTCAGAATTTGAAGATTCAATTAGGGATTTTGATTCAGAATTCTGATCTTAAGGTTTGAATTTTAAGATTAAAGTTACAATTTGGGATAAGATCATTACTACAAAATTTAGATTTAGAATCCAAAACCCAAAACTTAAGAATAATCATGAATCTTCTGAAAAAAGTAAAGATTATGAGATTTTAAAAAAGCCTCCAAGATAACAGTCCGACTCCTTTAGGGAAAGATATAGATTGTAATAAAATGAAGTATTGAATTGCTTTGAAAACTATGAAATTTGAAGAGAATACTTTAAGAAAAAGACTTGATATCCAAGACTTATTAAGTTAAAGGGAAATTGAATAGTTTACAATTAAAATTTGTATTGTAAAGTTGATCATCTTAGAGTGACATAAAAGATAAGAATTTTGAGACTTAAATTGTGTTCCTAAAATTAAACTAAGTATAATTTTGGTAATTTAACATTCTGAGATTAAAATTAGACTCCCTTAAGATATAAATTAGATTTTAAGATGGCTTTCTTGGATTTGATTTACAATTTAATGTTGGAAGTTGGATTTCTTAGATAAAAGTCAAATTTAGAAACTAAGTCAAAATTCTGAGATTCAAGTTGAAATTTTGAGCTGATATAAAGTCAGAAATTTAAATTTGAAAACAGAATTCATAGTCAGAATTTGAGAGAGACTGGTTTTAAATGTGAAATCAAAGAAAGTATTTTCAGTGTTATGATTATGGAAATCTGACTCTCAGAATCCAAAAGAGTTTGTACATGAAGTTTATATTAATTACTGTGCTCTTGTGGCTTCACCAGACAAGAAGGCCAAGAACTGGAGAGAGCTATAGGGGAATACCATGCTGGAAAGGATCCACAGATCAAAATTCAAACCCAGGGTTTTAGAGCTGTGGACAACAGCCTCTGGGACAGACTGACATGGACATCAGGCTACTGATGCACCAAAGACAAAGTCCTGTTTACATTGAAAAACATGCTTCGTTTTTTATTGTTAATCCTTGAATTATTAAAAAATAAAGGTCAGTAAATGTAATTTTATTCCTTAGTTAGTTAGTCTTACAGATAAGTCAAAATATACTACAGCATATTACTTTGGGTTATTGTTTTGGTACAACCTTTTTCCTGGGGATTGTGGGGTATTTTCTTGTTTCCTCAGATCATAACAAACTCCTTATATTTACTTTATTAAAATATTCTTCTGGGGTAAACAACCTAGAGGTTGACTTAAAGGCTTTTTACAGGATTAGCATGCTGACTGCCAGCCTGAATTCCACAATAAACAGCATACAGACCCACTATGACAATCACATTTAACACACAACGGATTGTTTTGACTGTCAAACATGTTTAGACTGTCAAGCATGCAGTGATGAAAAAGTTGATTTGAGAGTTTTTTAAAGCACAATTTCACCGCAGTGTCTAATATAAAATAGTCATGGATCCAGTAGTCTTGGTTTCAGTTTTTATCCTAAACAATCAATCAGGCTTCAGGATCTGCCCTTAATCCACATTCATCAGGCTGCACTGAAGAATATTCTCTCCTCATGTGTTTATTTTTTTAAGATTCATCAGGGCTGCTTTGACTTTTTCCCAAGGTGTCTGCCCTTTACCTCATGTGTCAGCGCCTCAAGGAAATGCTGAATTTAAATCTAATCACTTAATATCTGGAATAGTCGTGCAATAGGTACTACTGCGACTACTTTAAGCGTCAATCTGTGGGATTATCTCAGGCCTGGTTTAGCTTCTCCTCCCTGAATCCCAACCACAGTCTAAAGATAACTTCCATAGCATTGCACGAGACTTTAAATCCATTCCCAGCACCAGCTTCCTGGTGTGAGTTAAAATGCATGCTTGGATCCATAAAAATATACAGTCACATTCTTCAGACAACAATTCCTCACGCATATATATTCAACCTTAACCTTTGACCGTCTTAAAGAAAAGAACAGGATTCATTTGGGTGTCTTATTGTTGCTGGAAATCAATTTAAAATGTATAATGCACGTTTAATAAAGACAAGGTGGCCTTTGTCATTACTCTTTTCTTTACTGGCATTCAATACAGAAATCCCTTTAGGAGGATAATGAGATTTCTATGTGTAGCATGCTGTCATTGTTCTCATTAGATATATGTGGTTTGAGTTTTAAAGACAAACAGAGAAAAAGAACACAGCCATTGTTTAAACCAGCAGACCGAACAAAAGAGGGTGTACGAGGTTGAGCCACCTCCAGCAGCCAAGGTCAGGGCTGCATTCAGGTAAATAAAAAGCCCTGATAGAGAATATGCTTCTTTCACACAATAAGAACACAAAGTTTAAAACAGAGAAGTTCCCACCTGTAGAGCCTCGGAAAACACTCTGCATGTCTATTTCTAAACTTAATCCAAACATACCTTTTGTGCTCCCTCCATCGCAACAAAATTATCTGCAATGTCCCTTTAAAAAAACCACAGCGCTAACATCCACTGCAGCGGACCTGTCTGTGTCTTAAAGTCAGTCTGCTCTGCTCTCTGCGTACTAATGATCCTGAGACACTCGTTAAGCTTTGGCTTTGTGAGACTCAAGGTGCAATATGGGACACGAACGTCTCCTCCACGCTGGTTTGAACGTCTTCCTGGCTTAATCTATTGGCAGCTCCTCCTGTGTTCCACCTGCAGCTGCCAAGTGCTGCCGTTAGATAAAGATGACCTGAGCTGTGGAGCAGCTATTTGTCACTCCACCTGAGCAGGAGGGTCACTTGAAAGCCATTTAATGAGGCCTGGTGATGTGTTCACTGGTTTGTATTGGACAGGGACATGGCAGAACTGAGTCAGTAATGTCAACATGAACCAACTGAAGCAAATGAACCTAGACTTTATGTTTAAAAGAAGTATTTTCATATCTTATAAAAAGTTAATAATGGAGACTGGTGTACTGTGCACTGTAATGATGAAAACATGAATTTGCTAGCATTGAATACATTTTTTGGTAAACAAAACAAAATGTTCTTTTTAAAAAAGAACTTTATCAAATATCAGAATTTAAATGTAAAGTTGGTCTCATTTCTTACTTTAATTTTGGGTGTTTTATTTAACCTTTATTTAACCAGATGATTCCCATTGAGATCAGGATCTTACTCGCAAGGCCAACCTAGTCTAGTGGTCAGCAGTTTTAGGGCCGTAACAATTAAAAACACAGGCTATGCTTATAGGGTTCTCGCTGCCTAGAGAGTAAATGGAAACAAAAAGCTTTAAAATGTAATGAAAAGCTAAGATTATTTACAGCGTCTTAAAGAGTTAGTTTTAGTTTTTCCGAACTGAGGTTGCTAGAGGCCCACGGCACGAGGATTTTCAATACAGGTGCTTGTGAACTTGGTCCCTGGGAGGAGATATGCAAGGGGGACAGTAGCTGGTACACAGCTTTACAGTGCCACCAAGTGCCTCATAATTAACCCACCTACACCTACTGTGTAAAAAGACTATGATGTATTTTAATATGCTACAGTTAAAGGTGCTATGAGGAGAATCTAGTTCTGGCGACATAAAGACTCGGCTACCCATGAGCATGTGTGGCGACTTCGCAATGCTGCATTCCAGTAACCTCGGAACTGGGAGTGACATCATCTCCGCCTTATTGGCTTTCCAGTTGAAGTCAGACAAAAACATTCCGATCTACCAGGCTATTGTTAGCTGTTGTTAGCATGCCCAGTGCTAACAATCACAAGTATTACATGAAGAATGTGATTATCACTATGGCAGCATACAGCTGATCTAGTGCGACACACCCCGGTCAGAAGTGTCAACTGTGTCAACTCGGGGGTGGCAAGGTTTTACCGAGTTCCCAGTAGGAAATTCCGACTTTGGGGGGCGTTCCAGTTGCAGTTTCTTACTCGGAACTCGGACATTCCTACTTCTGACTACAACTGGAACGCACCGAAAGATGTGACAATTTTGGAAAAACTTAGTATCGTAGTTTTGTAGCCGGCTATAGATTACTACTTACAGCCTGGTGCTCTAAGACGTGTCCAAATAATATAAATTTGCTCTAGTTTTAATTGTCTTGTTCCCGAAGTTGAGTATCCAGGTCAGTCCAGCCCTGTCCGACCCGACTGCGAAGCTAAGGAATAGCATTTATAGATAACCTATTTTGATCCTATAAAACTCATCTTAAAGTGTGTATTTTGATCAGGCATATATCTAAAAGTGGGACTTCTTTGTAATTACTTAGAAACTCCTCATAGCATCTTTAAATATGGACAATGTTTACCTTTTCCTCGACAAAGCCCATGAGTAATGAGTATCATGATAAGAGAAAGGGCTGTGTATCTCTGCTAGAAACTCCCTTCATTAGTTTATGTCACCATTTATACTTAGGCTGGCCCAGGTTCAGTTTGCTTTTTTTATTTTTATTTTTTATTTTTTATTTTTTTTAAGAAATAAGGGTCTCCGACTCTAGTCTACAGGAGCCAGAGGCTTTTGCATTAATTTCATGCAAATTAGGATTATACACAGCAAACTCTGCAAAGACAAACTAACACTATCAGAGTCAAAGGTAACACTTCTTAATTGCCTTTATGGGTTCACCCTAAGAAGTGTTGTTTTTCTCTCTTTTTGGAGAGTTGGTACTTTAACTCTTAAGTGTTATTGTTGATTCTTTTAGGAGTTAGTGTGAATTTTGATCAACACTTCTATGCAGAGTCAAGAGGCACTCTTTAAAATGTTTTTATCTTTTTAAGAGTTAACTCCATTATTATCATTTGCTGGATTAAATAAATCTTGTTTGGCTAAAGTAACTGTATGAACAAAAATCTGTACTGCAGTTTTTCATGATGTGGGCTTGTGGTATCTATTGGAACTTACGTATCCAATAGGAGGAAGGTCAGGCTGATTGACTCTCCAAGTGTCACTTACAAGTTCAGAGTTTAGAGTGAAAAACTCAGAGTTACAGATCCTTCAACAGCTACTGAAGATTTATGTCTTGAAACAGCATCTTAACACTTTTTTTAATACCAACTCTTTTTCAGCTGAGTGTAAATTTCCAGGGATTTATGTCTGTCCAGATTTTTATTATCTCTGCCTTAGCTGAAATTTTGCAATCATCATTTTTACGCTCAAAAATTCACCGTGTATGTGCTTTATAAGTTACCTTAACACAAGATAATTTGTTGTCTTAATTTTAAGTGGTTTTTTGCACAATGTAGAATCATGAATTTACCATTTCTTGACCACCAATCCCAGACCTTCTCACTTGTGAGGGATATTGAATTTTTCCTGACATAAAATATGTCCATAACTCTATACTTACTCAACACAGAAGCCCGTATATTGGTAAAAAGGAAGTAATGCAAGATACTCAGACATCACTCCACATATTTTTTGTACTATTTTCTAAAGCAGGGTTATTTATTGATATTATTTTGAAGGATTTGAGTCTGAGGATTGCTTCAATAGCAACTCAGAGTTGCTGATAGAATTATGACATACTTAGATGATGTAGGTGTGGTAGTGGAGGATGTGGGACCGTTTCGCTCTGCTCTCTCTCTTGTTTTGTGTATTTCTGCTCATTTCATATAGCATTATAAATAACATTGTTACCATCTAGCAATCCAAATAGGAAACACCCTCAGCATCAGCTCTTTCCCACAGCTCCCCCAGCACTCTCAGATGAAAACAGTTAAACTTTTGGAAGAGCACTGCACGTATCACTTACCAACAAAAGTCAAGAGGTGGGACTTTTGATGTCCACCTTATAGAAAAAATGTTGGTGGAGAAAGTGAAAGAGACTCAGGCTCTGTCCACGTGGAGATTAAATTATCTATTTTTAGACATGGAGCATGTACACAAAACATGCAATGTAAGCAAACACAAGAAGAAGAAAAAGAGACTACTACACTGCTGGATAATATGACTGAGTGTCCAGATAATATCAAATTCGGGTCAAAATATAGTGATATAATGGATCTCAGGCGCAGTATCCAAGGCAACCAACAGATAAAGATTCCCCTCACAGAGCTGACTCTATAATAAAGTTTAAGGGATAGGTTGTGCTATGAGATCACCGTTTCTGAAAATGTGTGTATTTGATGTACACATCGAAACACTATTACTAAAGTAACAACTAGAACTATTTCATTTCAGTTTCATTTTGTGTTCTAATGAATGTTTAATTGGTTTTATCCTGTTAATGGGTACAATTTTAACTTTTCAATCAAACAATCAATCAGAGATAGCTACAGGCCAATCAGAAGTAGCCACTGGCTAATGTCACTGGTCAGTTATGGAGGACCTGTTGGGGGCATGTTTGGGAACAGCCAAGTTTGATACTGCTTTACATCAGCAAGTTCATGGTGTTTACTGTCAGTTTAAATCATAGCTTAAAGGTGCTATGAGAATGTATTTCCGGCGACATAAAGACTCTGCTACCCATGAGCACGCGTGGCGACTGTCTTAATGTTGCGTTCCGGTAACCTCGGAACTGGGAGTGACATAATCTCCGACTTATCTGCGTCAGAAAAAAACATGCCGATCTACCAAGCTATTGTTAGCTGTTGTTACAACGCCCTGCGTTGTTGTATGAAGAATGTGATTATCACTTTGGCAACATTTTTGTAAATATAAGTCTAACAATGCTATGTATACAGCTGATCTAGAGCGACACACCCCAGTCAGAAGTGCAAATAAATGGATTATTACAGGAGCTAAATAACTGTTCACACTGGGGGCATCCATCTTCGATTGTCAACTCGGGGGTGGCGAGGTTTCACCGAGTTCCCAGTAAGAAATTCCGACTTTGGGAGACGTTCCAGTTGCAGTTTCCTACTCGGAACCCGGAAATTCCTACTTCTGACTACAACTGGAACGCACCAAAAGACGTGACCCAAGTACATAGCGGTAGTTTTTGATGTGTGACAACAAGCAATTTTTGGAACACTTATAATCGTAGTTTTGTAGTGCTACTTACAGCCCGGTGCTCTAAGATGTGTCTGAATAATATAAATTTGCTCTAGTTTTAATTGTCTTGTTCCCGAAGTTGAGTATCCAGGCCAGTCCAGCCCTGTCCGACCTGACCGCGAAGCTAAGGAATAGCATTTATAGATAACCTATTTTAATGCTATAAAACTCATCTTAAAGTGTGTATTTCAATCAGGCATATATCTAAAAGTGAGACTTTTTTGTGATTACTTAGAAACTCCTCATAGCTTCTTTAAAATGTAAAAGGTATGTCTTCACTGATATAGGTAATAACTGATGACAGTTAAAAAAACAAAAACAAATAATATTTCTAGGTTTATAATTGAAATTTTCGGTTTATAAGCAATGTAATGTGCATTTATGCATTGTTGTCAGTTTGAAAAGAAACAAATCAAATGGTTTGCTGTAGTGGATCTTACTATATAAACTCTATTAAGACTTAAAATAATATGGTGAGAGTATAAAGCTCAACAGTATTTACCTTTGGCAGCCTGTATTTTTCTCTGAGGCACACCCTGAGTGTCGCCCTTTCAGCCTTCTTGTGTAAGAAATCTGCATCTCTCTCCATCCTGAAAAGAAAAATTAAAGATAAGCAGCTTGTTATTGTTGGTCTTTAAATGTCCAAGGCTGGCCAAAGAAAGAAAAAGCAGCAAACACTGGAGGGAGGCTGGAGGAAAATTCCAGCAGGCCTGGCTACACTGACCTTGTGTCTTGTTTGTCATAATATAATATAATGTAATATAATATAATATAATATAATATAATATAATATAAATCATATCATATCATATAACATAAAATAAACAAGGTCAGTTGATTCTTCTTATTACTCTGGCTTTATTCGTTGTCTTTAAGTGAATCTAATCTGAAATGAAGATACAAGTTCGCCTTAAATTCTGAATGAATATTTTTAATTTACCTGAACATCAATTAAGGAAATCGCACCTGCTAAAAACCCTTAGTAGTGGCTTAATATTACACTCACTAAGACAGAAAAAAATCTCTACAAGTGAAGTAAATGAATACGTGCTCTTTGCTTAATGTGCTCTACTTCAGTGATTTGACTGTAATTTGGTTCACAAATTTGAAACACAAAAGAAAGTTTTCTCAATATATTTATGGTGTTTAAAGTCTTGCTTTGCTCATTTCAGTTGCAACTACTTAGTAAAATGCGTACACTATTTTTATTTTTAAAACCCTCGTATGCCATTTTGTCCTTCTTTGGCAGATAAAGCATTTCTCTGCAAGAAAATATAAGGCCCTTAGAGATAAGTAGAAAAACACAAATCTGTGGATCCATTTTCCATGGCTGATTTTATTTCTTTTTTAAAATTTTAACCTGAATAAATCTATTCTTAGTGCTTCACATATTTTAAAGAGTAAGTAAAGTGATAGCTTTTGTGTGATAACTGTCACACAAACATATTTTCTCTGAAGAAAACAAATAAAACAGGTTTGTTAGGTGGACGAAGTAAAGCCTGTGGATGGATTTTTTTTATTGAAACTGAATTAAAAAATGGCATTTACACTGACAACATGCTTTCTATGAAGTATTCAAGCTCAGTGCAACATTTGAGTTCAAATATGCAGAAAGCAACCGTTTGGACCTTAGTGGTTCTTTTAACGTAAGTTTCTTATTTCCATACAATCAGCTTTTCTGTTCTACTTTTATAGGTGGTAAAATATGCAATTTAACTTTTCAAATACACAAAAATGGCTTACATTCGTTCTCCTCACCATTCATAGATAACTAAACATCCTTATTTTTTCATGTAGATTGTGATATAATAGTTGTTGCAATGCTGGTAACTACACAATTGTTTTGAAAGCTTTTAAATGCTTATTCATGTTCCTCATTACATGGCTACTTTACTTATAGTAATTCTTGTACATTTTATTTTCCCTTAGCTCTATAAAGCAAAATATACACACAAGAAGGAGTGTAGGAGAATCCTGATGCTTCATACATGATAATGCTTTGAATTTGTGATAATGAATTGATATTTCATGGCACAATATTGAAATCTTTTAGTCTAGGAGATTGGTTACATCCTATAGTTTGACCTCCAGCCACTAGTTGGCAGCAGAATTTGAGTCATTTGACTCTCTGTGTAATGTCTTGCTGTGACCTGCTGTTTGAGAATTTTTCCTTGATCAAATGCTTGCAGTTGCGTCCCGCCTATTTTTGTGGTCCTTTTTAGCAGTGACATAGCATCCAGAGTTTAAAACACACAACAGTGTAAGAACCGAAAGCAGGAAACATCAGATGCATTTTGTTATTTCCCCATAAACATAAATAATATCACATACACATGTTTGACAGTCCTTGGTTCAGACATGACGTATTCTTGTTCTTGGATCATTGTTGTTCAGAAGGTCAGTGGAAAACAAATAATTATGAAAGATACACATTTTGTTCTGCTTGATTATCTTCACAAACAAACCAATTTTTCTCTTGGCGCAAATATACTCGGAAAGAGTAAAAACCTATCATGTAACTAGAACTTGGCAGCTCAAGTTGGAAGTAGCCACCGCACTTCCAACACATAAGACCAAGTTGTGAACTTTTGTTTGAGAATTTCCTCTAAACTGAGCGACCTGAGCAATGGCAAAGGCTATTGGGTATGTATTGTGGTTTATTAACAGCCATTTTTGTAGTTTTTGTCAGCAGTTTGTTTGCAACCATCCTTTTAAAGACACTATAATGCTTTGAAAACAAAAACGGGGCACATTTCGATGCATTTTATGTTGCAAAATTAAACTCTCAAACCTTCTATGCATGCGTTCGTGACTGACCTGTTTTTTAGGGTATTTTCTGAAAAACTGTTCTAAATCCTATTTTCTGCGATGGGAACCATGAATGTTAAAATGTTCACTATCTTCTATGTTACTGAACTCATTCCTGCACCACTTTATCTCCTCTGTCATTTGCATATTCAGTAAAGTTTATCCCTACTGAAGGGACTATGTTTCATGGCCATATGTATGATTGTCATATAAATAACGTTAACACATATTACGCTATCGTTACTCAAAACAAGCAAAAGAAAAAAAACATGCAGAAATAGGCTACTCAGTCCAAACAAATTGTTAAAACACCCTGCTTGTAGTATCACGATTAGTCACTACTGCACTGCAACATATATTTGCCCATACACTCCAGTCGTCTTCAAAGTAACACTTAATATGAGCTTTGTTTTGCGAAATTATGTTAATAAAGTTGGGAATAGAGTGGTGCAGGGATGATGTATCTTTGTCAACCAACCCGGAGGTTAATATCATGCTGGTTCCCTTAATTGCAAGCCTACTTAAAAACGGTCCACAGCCATTTTTGTAGGTCTTGTCAGCAGTTAGTTAGCAATCGCCATTCGAATTAACCCGTTCACTGTGGAGGGTTGGAAATCAGGAAGTGCTAAATGCTAACTCACTTCCTTATTTTTGGACTCCTGCACCACTCTTTTAGCAAGTGGCAGCATCAGAAGCTGAGAAAATAGGCCAAAGGGAAAGTGCAAAACACTGCAGTTCCCCAAGTGTCCACTGGAGGCTGGGTGTAAAACACAGACAGTCACATACACAGTTATGCTAACATGTTGATTTTATGGTGTAAACAAACACTTTTGCTGCCAGATTAAAAACAGGTTACATCAGAGATGTTCAATATGTTGTGAGGTTTAAGACCTGCCTTAACCTGTTGTTCTGTTTTGAAGTGGACTGAAAGTTTGTTCCTGTCAGAATTTTCAAAATGGCCGCCGCTGCTCATTGGCCTCAAAAGACACCTTCACTAAACAGTTAATAAGTCGCTCAGTTTTTGTGGGATATTTTCTTCAGAGTTTTAATAAAAGCAGCAACGTCTTCAACAGACACTCAAGTTTTAAGTGTGGACGGGTTATTTTAGCCACACAGATTCAGTCTTTATGTTTTTTGACCTGCACTGTGATGCACTCCGCATGGTGCTGTGCATTCAAGACAAGACTCATGTACTTTCCCCTCAGCCAATTAAAGATGGGATTATTAGACCAGACTGACTCAAGGAGATTTGCAATCAAGCCAAGACACCAACCACAACTTGAACTGCAGTGCAAAAACAACACAATGAGAACAACACCATCAAGATACCAAAAATGTACATCTAAATAAATCTACCCTGAAGATCCAACAGCAGTGATAAAGTGCTTCCTGTCTCCATCATGCCCATCAATCATCTCTGTGGATCAGGATTTGTGATTGTACATCTGAAACATTACTAGAAATCAGCAAATGATGTAGAGTGTTGTCATCTTTCAAGTCATTTCCCAAACACAAAAGTGTAGGGGGTGGATTAATGTTGTTACGTAATAAAGGATGACAGGATCTGCTTGATGCGGCAAAAACGGGCTCTGCAGCACAAAAAGCTCAAATCTGGATGGAGTGATTTTGAAGAAACATTGTTTATTTGTAAGGCTTGTTTTTCTTTGAAATCAATGATCCTATCTCTGCCTGCAGTGCATTATGCATTAAAAATGTCTTCTTTAGTGGAAGGGCCCAGAATTTTCTAAACACTTGAATGCAAAGTTTTCATAATTCAGTAATTCCTGACATGTTTTGCTGCAATTCTTAACAAAATTAACCACAAGACAAGTTAAAAACAAACCAAGTATGGATCTTATTTTTAATATTATGAACAGATTGAACTATTGTAATGTGTGCTGCAACATTAAGGTGGATAAAACTGAACTACCTTTTGTTCTATTAATGTCAAACCCTAAAGTCTGGTGCTACCTATTTCAATAGGCATTATATGGATTATATTTGACAGAAGCTACTTCAGTTTTGATTATCATGGCAAACTGCTGATTTCACTAAATAAAGACGACTTAAATTCACTGTTAAAAATGTAAATCTTCTTTACAGATTTTTGTGCTTATACTTGAACATTTGCTGCTCGAAATGTCACGTCTCTTAGCTCTGCACATAGGTGCCATTTTGAATTTTCTTGTTAAATATCAGAAACCTCTTGATATATGAACCTTAATTGTTCTTGCAGCATTCAAACAAACAGGTTATGGGAGATTACTGATTTTTATGCAGCAGGACCTTCAGGCTTTGTAAGTTAGATACAGAAAATTAAAGAAAAAAAAGCAACAAAATGGAGTATCGATGCTGTGACCTCTAGGAGCAGATTCATCACTCATCATCAAACTCTTAATCTCAGAGCATGAAAACAAAAAAGGAGTCAGTGTGATTCGTTTGAGGGTAAAAACAAGTGAAATACTGTGAAAGTGAAGGTGAAAAGTCAGATTAAAGGGTTGCACAGAGGGGGAAAAACATCTCGTCAAGGTCAGCTTGCACATTCAGCAGCCATACTGTTTCTGACAGGCCAGAGGCCTGAATTCAAAGTGGCATCCTGTTGCCTGTTGCTACTTACTTCTCCTCCACCAACTGTTTTTGGTACTCTTCATACTCCTCGCGTGTCATCCCTGCTGCTTTGGCTGGATCGGAGGGGGTGGCCTCCTCTTCTTTGTCGCCCCCACCGCCGAGACCCATCCCTGAGAGGGGGTTCCCAATCATGCTCTTGATGAGGAAAGCCATCTTGAGTTTTCTGTCTCAGATTATTTTTGTGTAGAATTTTTTTAAAAAAGTTTGTTGCTCCTTTTTGGTGCCCTCCGCTTCGCCTCTCTATAGCCGTCAAATCCAGTGGTAGCTCTCTAGCTAACCTGCTGCTTCACTACGGAGCCAAGGACACACTGACGATAAGCAACAGACATACACACACGCTTACACAAACACACACACACAACATTTTGCCTCAGCCATAATCTGGATTTAATCCTCCCTGCACCACTATGCTAAGAGGCAGATGGCCTGTTTTCTCTATTTTTAAATCATTCAGACCTTTGCACTGCTTCTTTTGATTGTTTTTGACATTTTTATCAAAGGTAGGGTGCAGAACTGTTAAAAACTTGTATTGGCGACGGGTGCAAATAGTTTGGGGCCACACATATGCTGCTTCCGCCCACTCGGGGTTTAATCATATTAGTACAGAGCGGGCTGGCCCGTGTGCAGCTTACAGCACTGAGACCAGAGAGAGGGAGAGAGAGGAGGAGCGGGATTAGAGCCGTGTTTATCCCCCAACGGAGCCAGCGCTCATGCCGTGCTATTGTTCAGAGGGAGGATGATTGACAGGGGGATGAGACGGGGAGGAGACAGCTCTCATTTCACTTTGACACTTTACCCCGAGACTGTCCTGATGACAGAATCTTAAAGTTTGAGGTGATCCTTGTAAAAGTGAGGCCACATTAAGACCTGGTTTGATACGAGCAGCTTTAAAATGAGAGCTTTTAGTGCTGATGTGGTTAATGTCCTATTTTCAGTCAAAAAGAAAAAAATTGGTAATGTCCTGCAACTGAGACGTGAAGGGATGACAGAATTTTTGTCGGCCAGCCTGAGAGTTGGCGTCAAGTGGATTTTTATAAACGGATAGGTCTTTCCGGTTATTGCTGAAAAATAGCCCTGTGGAGAAAACAAGTCTTAGAGTTTTTATATTTTGCTCATCTGGAAAATCTGCACAAATTAGCTTCATGTATCCATTTTTCTGCTCATTTTGGGCTGGGGTCATGGAGGCACAGGCCAAGCAGTCCAACCGAAATGTCCCACTACTCTTAGTTTCTAGGATCCTGAGGTGTTCCTTGGTCAGGTTGGATATGTAGTCCCATAAAGAGAGTAGTTCTGCATGCCAGAGGCTGCTCCAAAGTCAGTTTAATGAGGTTTTACCACAGATGTAACATTTCAGGCTCTTGCCTTTCTTGGTTGATAAAAGGCTAGGACATGGATTTTTACATTTGTGGTGATAAACCAGCCTTGCAGAGCAGACGGACCTGCCTGATTCTGAAATCCTATCCGTCTTGCCAACCTCCACCATGCAACGACTACACTAGGATACAGGTAAATGCTTAATGGCCCAATCAGGGAAGAGAAGTGACAATGACAGGAAGCGTCTGCATGTTTGAAAACAATGGCAGCTTCTGAAGCAGTATCTGCTTTTTCTTTTTTTTTCTCAGAAATTGACTCAAATTTTTCTTTAAAAGGAGGAAAGAACGTCACCTAAAGCTTGTCTTACGAGAAATCATGTTTTTGCTGTTCTCCTGACCGGGGATCACTGCTGGGAAACTGGGAGAAAATGCGGAAATCCTCCTCCGATATGCCGGTAAGTCTTTGGTTGTCATGATTACACAGGGATAACTGACGACATATGCCTTCCTTAGAAGTTGCAGTTAGAAGTTAGAGAACTTGGTAGGGATTGTCTTTGACGAGGTTCACATGTGTTTAATGATACATCTGTGTGGTTTAGGTAAGGCAATCTAAGGTAGTTTAAGCTAACGGCTAAGTGTTGTTAGCCACTACATAAGCAGCATTGCTTGATATGGATTGGTCTGGGATGAGCGTGATAGCTGAATGATTGTCCAATCACAAGCTGCAGTTGTTTTTGAAGGTTCTGCCTCTGAAAACATTTTTGAACTGCTCTTTCTCAGATGGATTTATAAAATATTTCTGTGGCGGATAGCTATATGGAGCTGCATATCTGGCGTGTCAGGTTAGTGATAAATCTCATTAAACTGACTTTTGGAGTCTCTCCTTTGTCTCTTTTTGCTACTATTTTTGGTGTCTAGCACTAAGTATTTTACCTTTTTAGGGATTTCCTGGGATATGTAATCCCATCAGCATATTCTACGTCTACCATGGGGTCTTGTCCCAGGTGGACATCCCTGCAACCAATGTGACATTACAACCACATGTGCGAACCACCTCAAATGATTCACGATTCTCAGCAAAGCAACAAGACACAAGGTAGTTATACTTCATCAGTAAGGTCTCCCCCGGGTAATAACTCCAGAGCACAGTGACATTTCAGAATATTCTGTTCAAGCTCTTTTTCGGAAGCACAAAAGCAATTTTCAGGACCGTAGACGTCAAGAACAAGGACACTTAGTGAAGCAGATGAAAGACAAATCAAGCTTAACTTCCCTTTGAAAATTAAAAATGTCCAACTGCTCAGAGCTGGCAGAAACCGGTGAGGCTGACGTATAATCATCTGCTGTAAGGAGAAGGCTGGACAGAAGAGGTCTTCGTTGAAGAATTTATGCAAAAAAGCCAGACCTCCATCATGGAAACAAGGACAAGTGACTCAATAAAAAAACAGGTTCCACTAAAAGTTGACTCGATGTAATCATATCAATGATGGCAATTTAACCTGAAAAGATGGTGTATAGTTTAAATAGTGTTTTTGGGTCATTCCGCCAAAAGAGTGCAATTTGCTTGTTGTAACTCTTCAAAATTAAACTTCATTTTTCATTCCATTTCAATATTGAATTTAGTAATATACACATTTACTCATTCAAAATGAGTACTGGTCAATCTCAGGCTACTTCATTTAATTTATTGCAACTTTCGACAGTTTATTACCTCCGTCAAGGAGGTTATGTTTTCGGGAGAGTTTGTCTATCCATCCGTCTGTGAACAAAATAACTCAAAAAGTTATGGATGGATTTTGATGAAATTTTCAGGAAATGTTCAGCATGGGAAAAGGAAGAACTGATTCGGTTTTGGTGTTGATCCGGACTAGTGTCTGGCTGCCATGATGAAAAATGTGATTTTTGTGAATAACTACTGAATTAAAATAGATATCATTATGAAACCAATTGCTAATGGTATGTTTTCATGGTCAAGGAATCTAAATATTTACATGAAATAAAGGTAGGACTAATATTTATGGTGAAAATCACAATATGGATGAGGACAGTGGCACTGGCGGAGGTCTGCGCTCTCCGAGTGCTTTTCTAGTTATCATTGCAATTTTTTCTCTGCTGTCACCAAAACTCAAATGCCATTTTAAAACCATGAATGAGTATTATTATAATAATAATATCAACCACATGCAATGTTTTCCCTTAGAAAACTAGCTAATTTAGAAGAAATGGTTGGTTACATGATGAAAATGCTAATATTTATGACAAAAATGACTTTTTTTTTGTTACTCTTTATTTGAGTAACAGCAATGAGGGTAACAGCAATGAGTTTTTAGCATAAACCTGGGGAAATCAGCCACTAAAATGTGAATTTTAACCAAAATATAATGACTTTTTTGTAAAACTTTTGTTTTAAAGGTGTAGATAGAATATGGAGTCACACTTAAATGCAAAGGAAAATTTGCTTTGGAAGGATTTTGTTCATGATGCATTGTAGTAAAGTGTAACGTTTGGCTGTGGGGACAGGCAAGCAATGCTATGTATAACTGTTTTGGATGCCATTTAAAATATTAAAATATATATATATATATTATATATATATATATAATTTATACAAATATTAATGTGTATGGTGTTTAGTATAATAATAAAATATAATTTATAATATATTATTACTTGTCTTTATACATTTAATATACAATAATATGCTGGGGAGAGATTGAGCATTAGCTTGTAGAGAGCATTTCAAAACAAACTAAACAGTGGTCTGCAGCTTTTTTTATCAAATAAACTCAAAAATCTAATAAAATCAACTACAGAAATGATGATAGATTTCATGTCATGCAGTGTATTTCATTGACAGAACAGGCTGATGACAGAGTGACTTGTTTTCTCTCTTTATGTAAATTGTTCAGGCCGTGTATTTGTCAGATTCTGACATGCTTGACTTCATCAAAACAGACAAACTGAGGCAGTCATATGCTCTGATGTTTCTTCAATAGTTCAGCGTTTTTTTTATACAAAAGTGCACATTTCAAAACACAGGTTTCAGTTGAGTTGTCAGCTTGATTTCTTGAACTTAAATGTGGCAGATTTCAACTTTTGAAAACAAAGATCTGAGCGACAGAGAAGAGAAATACTGTAAGGAACACTTTACATCATGGTTGAAATCCAAAGCAAAAAAAAAGTCTCACAACCGCATTCACACACAATTTTCTGATCAAATTAAAACTCTGAATGTAATTAAAACAAATGTTTTCAACAAAACCTCTTTTTTTTTTCAAGTACAATAACTTACAATCTGAAAGGATCGATGCAAAACATAATTATCAAAAATGAACATCCCTCATTTACACACAGCAAGTCAGAAAATCAGCTCATCAAAAGAACTTCTTTGCTGCTGCTTCCTGTTGACTCCTGAAAGAGAAAAGAGGAGGATGAAGTGGCTGGTATTCATAGGCTTGAGTATGAACATTGAATTATTTGGACGTCTTACTTGTACATGATGTAGCAGAAGAAGAGGACTGACTGGACGACAATGAAGACTGCGAAGTGAACAGTAGATAAACAGGTGGGCATCGGAGGGAGCTCTGGACACTTTACAGCTTTCTCTACTGGATTCTGTGAGTGGAACAAATCAGACTTCAGTCAGCTCAGGATGTTCTACAACAACTATTCATCAAATACCAGTCAGATGCATGCACAAGTGAGATTAGCCGATATAGATTGGCATATTTTGTGTTAAAAGCAGCTGGTTAAATGAGTGGTCTGCTTCGCTTTGTCACATACTGGACCTCCTACAGGTCGCATCATAGCAAAGACTGAACGACTGTCCAATCACCTGCTGTTAAAAGGTCCTGCCTAGGGCTGAACAATTAATTGCAAATTAGATTAAATCGCAATACGGCTTGTTGCAATTTTCAAATCGCAGAAGGTTCAATATCTTTAGCCCAAAATAAGTTGAACATTTTAGCATTGTGATGTAGTTTTTTGCTATTTCATGCCTATTTTTTACCTCTAGTCATACACTTTTTTTCCCACTTTTGGACCATTTTTACGTTTTTTAACTCCGTTTTTACAACTTTATGCCTATTTTGCCCCCATTCATCTTTTTTTGGCCACTGTCAGAACCACTATGGGAATTTTGACATGGTTTTTGAAATTTAATTTCAAATTTAATTCCCAATTTTGCTGCCATAATTAATTTTCCTAAGCCACATTTGGATTTTTTGCCAATTTTTCCCCATTTTTTGCAATTTCATACCCATTTTGCACCTATGGATTAACCTGTTTCCGCTTTCATACAATATTTACACAGTTTTTACAATTTCATACCTATTTTGCTTCTGTTCTTCACTTCTCCACTTTTTCTCAAATCTTTTATCCTTAGATTAATTTAATGTCATATTGGTTTTACTATAAAAAGATCTACTGCTTATGTTTGTTTAAGAATACAAAAGATGAGGAACATTAAAACAATTGCCGAGTAAATCGCAATATTGGGGAAAAAAAAACCCAATTAGATTGTTTTCTCAAATCGTTCAGCCCTAGTTCTGCCGATTCCCAAACACTTTGTATGGGCTCTTTCCCATCCTAATTTTCAAACAGCTGATGTTTACAACTAGGGCCAGTATTGGTTGATACTGATGTTGAACCAATGCTGACCTATTATTAAGTCAGCAAAATCAACATTAATTGATATTTAAGATTTTTAACCAACCAGACTCACAACAAAGTTGGTTGTTTTACCACGACTGCTTTAAATTGAGGAGGTTGACCAACCTACAGCAACAGCAGTTGAGATGGCTAAGTTCTTTACAGGTTTTCTGGTTTATATTTCTGTCCAAGCCATGTCCCAACATTCACAAACAATACGCTCATAGCCTTACCCGCTAAGACTTAACTGTATTTCTACTAAATTTTGTGCAGCAAGCTTCTATTAACTGAAATTAAGCCTCAGTTTTTAACACTTTTGCCTGTCTGCCATGACTGTTAACTTCTTTGTTGTCATTCTGCTAGCAGCCTCTGAAGAGAGGGTGATGTCTTTGATTTACGAGGTGAAACAAACTGATAAGGAAACAAAAAGACTTGTGATAGTAAATCCTTGAGAAGGATGTTTAATTGCCATCCCTATCTATGACACCACAGGACTTTTCTCCATCCCATGCATATGACTTTTGTGGTTGGTGCCTATAAGCACTAATCTCATCCTACTGATCAGGCATTTTGAAAGAAAACTGGTCAATAAAGAATCCTGATCAACCAGGGCATCTCTATGAAAGCTCCAGATTCGTATGTCTACCTGAACAGTTCGTGACACGAGGTTCTCCACGCCTCTCTTCACTGTGTGCAGATGTTCCTTGATGTCGTTGAAGTGCTGGATGGTCTCATATGTGCCCAAACCACCAGTGTTACCCTGCTGCTGAGCTGAGCCGATCTGTTTTAGTGATTCATAAAAGGAGTTTCTGCAGAGACAAAGAACAATCGGAACAAAAACACATTCAGTACTTTATTCCTAAAATAGTCATATTTGGCAAAACACCCTTAGATGCCTAAAGCAATGCATTCAAAAATGTTAATGTCTCAGCCTGGTTCTTGTTTTTGGTGATTTCATATTTGGAAACAGGATGTCCAGTAAATATGTTCTTTGGTATCTTTTATTAACAGCATTCAAACTGTCCAAAATTAATCTCTTAATCCCTATTCGCCTGAGGGTAGATATTCTCAAAGTTTGAAAAACAGAAAATTACCATCTGATAAAAGAGGTCATGATTGCTAAATTAATCCCTTATAAAAACATGTTCTTACAACAGATTACAAGTACAAGAGGTTCCGAAAGGGAGCACAGAGGAACGCCGGCTGGAATTATGGAATCAAAAAGCTGCAGACAAATAAAAGCAGATATGGTCCCTGTAAATGAAGGACGTTTATCTTGGCTGTGTTGTTTGTATGTCGAATAAGGATGGAGAAAAAGATCAACATCAATGTGATGCCGTTCATGGAGACAAAACCATAACTGACATTTAAAGTTATGATATATTTGCAACCAAAAACCTAAAAACGTGTACATTCAGTCTAATGTATTTCTTTCAAATTCTATTCTCAATGTTTTTGCTGCTTATAAAATATAGGGGTGAGTATTGGCAAGAGCCTCACGATACGATACGTATCACGATACTTTGGTCACGATACGATAATATCACGATATCACAATATTGTGATATATTGCGATATTATACAGTAAACTAGGTAAAACCAAGAGACAATGAATGTGTAACCTTTCCATTTTATTTTAATTGAAATATGTCAAATGCAGTGTTACATTAATACACTTAGCCTGAAACACAGAGTGGATCAAGTCACTTAAATTAATGTTGCAAAGAAGTTATTCTTGTTTTCCCCTTAAAGTATTGAAAGCATCCTAACCTGCAGTGCAGCTCAAACTGTGACTGAACACACGAGGAACAAAGTGCTTTGAGTTACTGACAGAACAACAGTAAGAAAGTAAAAGTAAAAAAATCACATATTTCTCTTGTCACTGTCTGAACTGACACCTGTGCACCTGTGCATACATATTTATAAGTAGTATTTTATTTCAAACTCTGATAAAATATGAGTTTTTCTTTTTACAAAAATATCGATACAAAGATTTGAAATATCGATATTGTATCGGTAGTCAGAATATCGCGATATATTGCGATACCGATATTTTTTCACACCTCTAATAAAATACTTCATTGCCGTATTTATAAAGAATTCATTGAAAAACAGCACACTGTCGTCTGCAAAACAGTAAACCTTGTATCTAAGTTTAGGGTAACTCAAAGGCGATATTTTAAATGTAAAAAAAAATTGGGGGGCAAAGCTTATGCGAATTGAATATCAGTAACATGTTTAAAAAACAACTGTGAGTTCATGGACATCATTAGTATTGCTTGTGTGCTGTATAACATTGTCTTCTGAAGAGTTTCACCGAGTTATCTTTATCACAGAATAATGACAGGATTGAGAGTCACAGGCATTCAATGTTGATTTTCTGTCTTTCCCTTTTTTCAGATTTTCTGAGTCTTTTGATAATATAAATATAGGTGCTGAAACTCAAAATTCCTTGCAGTTGCACATTGAGGACCATTGTTCACGAACTGTCTATTAAATGTCTAAATTAGTGATGATCATTTTACAACCATCGGTGTGTTAGCATCACATGTTACCAATTAACCTGCTTTACCAGGAATGTCCAGGTGATTTTGAGCATCCTACAACACTCTTTTCATGCTGTGGTCCAGTTGTACCGGGAAGTTGGGATTTCCGAGTTCGGAGTGGAAAATTTCACCTGGAACACCCCCTACTGGAAAATTGGTCTTGTAATTTTCCATTTATTAGTACATCTAATTTAGTAGCTGATTTAGTATTTGTCGGACTAAATCAGCTGTAGACACCGTATTGTTTGGTGTTTATATATAGACATACTGCGGTATGTGCGAACTACAACACACAATGTGCTAACGTCGGCTAACAATAGCCTGGTGGATTGGCGAGAATTTTTAACAACTAGTAACTTGAATGCTGAAAACTCAGATATGATGTCATTCCCACTCCCTTCTTTTCAGTTCTGATGTAAGTGGAATGCAGCATTCGTCCCTGTCCCTGCTTTTTTTTGGATTGTGTTGCAGGCACCAAGTTCAACATGTGTGTATGTTTCAAATACTTGCATTGATCAGTTTAATGGGACAGCTCAATACTTTTGAAGTGCAGTCTAGTAAGGCTCATATAAATAGTAAATATGTATAAGCCACAATGATTTTGATCAGCTCTGCATCTGTAAGGTGAGCACTGTCACAGAAGCTTGGCTGTGCATTGCTGCAGATGGGGCCAAGAGCTCCAAGAATTAACTTGTGTTTTTTTTAAACGAACTAAAAAACAGCATTGATTGTGTACTGTACCAAACACACTAAACTGCTAAAGTGCTTCTCCTGCTACTAAACAGAGGTTTGTTCTTGCTGCCATTATGGAGGGATTCAAGATTGGCTACATGGATTCATGTTGGATTTGTGTATTTGTATATAAATGTGTATTTTACATGCATGTATGTATCTATGCATATACTGTACGTGTTACCATAAATTGAAGAGTTTGTCTTCAGCCTGCTCTATTGTAAAGTGTGTTGAGGTAAAACTTGTTATGAACTGGCACTATACAAGTAAAAATTAATTGATTGACTGATTGAAAATGTTTAACTTTTCTACCAGGATACCCCTTTATTTTGGAACTACTTTGGTATGTAGTCTTTGTGTCCTTATGAAAGTTCCTTGGATATAAGAAAAGAAATGTAAATATGTTCAGTACAGTACAGTTCAAGGATTTGTTAACAGTCAAGGCAGGACCCATGTTTTCGACAATTTGCCAGACATTGTTGGAAATGTGAGTCAAGCTCTCGTTTGTTCCTGAGTTTGTTTCTTTATTAAACAAACAGTGGTGAGGAGGTGGGACAGCTCCACACACATGCACCCCTGTCACTGACTTGGGACATTCTTATGAATTTGGGCTCAACTGGTGTTGGACTATTGTTGAATAGTTGGACTTTTTAACCTTTTATGATGTATTCATTGTTATGCTCTAAGTGATGTGACACTGTGATGATGGATGAGCTGGTGATGCGAAAGAAATTCTGAGTACTCAGACAATTAAGTATTATATTATCTTATCTTATGCCTTGGAGGAGGGTTGTTGCTCTTCGAGGACTCCTATTTTTAATTTGGGATGAAACTGATTTTAATGACTCATCCATTTTCATTCACATTTTACACACTGTCCCAACCCTTCTGGAAATGGGCTTGGTACAAGCATGATTTGTAGTATTGTCTGTTTCATTGATTTAATTAGCTCTCTAAATTGAGTGGGTTTTGTGGAGGTTTGAGTTCTTTCTTGACAGAACATCGTGACCCCCTGAAGTCTGGTCTTCGTCAGTTGCCAGACAACCAGAAGGGCTCAGATTTGTCCAAACAACTCAACAATTCAAATCCCAACCCATTTCCATCATCATTTCCTCTGTGTTAAACATATAAGCTCTAAATCTGCGCCTTCCTTTTTTGATTTCACCCGTAATTGAAGCAAAAAAATCAGAGTTCAAAGCATTTCCAGAAGAGAATGAAGACGTCTAAGCCGGGATCATATTTCTCGACAAAATGAAATTTCTTAAAGTTGATTACTCACAGGGAGAAAGCAATAAGTTTCCCTTATCATCTTAAACACGTCTAAAACGATTAGGAAGGAAAAAGTGAGGGAACAAATGAAAGGAACTGCGCTCGTGTAAGCAGGACGGCCCTGAGGGGGGGGATTGTGACTGAAATCAATTGGGAGGAGACGCGTGTTTTGGGCTTGTGTATGACAGATGTATTTGAAGACGCCTAATCTGATAAGGACAAAAAACTGTGCTAAGATGTGGCCTTTTCTTCCTCGGCCACATGGCTGCGGTCAGAAAAGACGGACAGGGATGACATATAAACAAAATCTAATTTGTTCCTCTGTCCCTTGAGAAAGTAAGTGAGCATTTATTAAAGCCTAATCTTCATCTGCTACAAGTGACCCACTTATGAGCAGAAAGCCCTCCTTGGATGTTTAGAGGGTCTGAGACGGGCTGCGATCATAAACTGTGTTCAAAAAGACGCGTCAGGATAATCGGAGAGCTTAATCGACGCACTAATACAGATCAGTCGCTCACATTAGCACATTAGAGGGAGCAGCTGCAGCCTTTTGATAGAGTCACAACTTATTTACAGTCAATAAGATTAGCAGCTCAACCACCTTTAATTTAAGATTTCACTTCACCAATCTGCTCCACAAAACTGAATCTTTGGCCTTTTTCTGCCATCTTTACTGAAGATTTAGGAGTGATGTTCTGGGTCAACAATATAATAAAAAAAATCATGTATGCAAAGTCATTTTAGGATAAATGTCCGGCTGGATTTAGGGCATTAAAACAGCTTGGTTCTTTATGATACACTACTAAGACTGAGGGATTAATGTTACATAAAATAAAATCTTTAATATCTTGTGATTCTGATTAATTCTTAATACCTTCAAAATTAAGATGCATAAACTGCAAAGGGGGCGGATATGGAATTAATAAAGAAATATGCATCACTTCTCATTTTTTATGAATAATCTTTTTAAACAAAAATGAGCAAATGGAACATTTTGGTCAATTAGCAGCTCAATTACCACTAAAATCTACTTTAAAAACAAATACCAAACAATGTTTAACTTCATGATTAAATACCCTCTTAAATATAATTTTGAAGAGGCTCTCTCATTCAAATCGCTCGCGTGCTGTAAGTGACTAAGCCCAAAAGCACCTTAGGACAGTAATACAAAAGCACAAATATGTTATTGACAAGCTGTAAACATGAAAAAAATTACATTTCATTCACCTAATCAGGCTTACTTAGTGTAAGCACAAAAAAATCAAAGAGTCATTTCAGGCTCTACCAAGGAAGGCACAGCATCATCAAATCTCTTAAGCTGTATTATCTGAGCATAAAAACGCGTGCAGGCTGTCATCTGAGAGCGTTTTCATAATTAAAGATGAAGATTACAGATGGATTGGTATTCTCCTATCATATCTTAAAGTGTAATGAAGCTAAAAACTAAGCTGTGTTTTTCCTCATGGAGGTAGCTCAGTGTTGTTGCTCTTTTTTTGTTTGAAACTAAAGGGATACAAAAGTGTTAACTGTGCAGAAAAAGAGCAGCAGACAAAGAGATGGATCCTTCAATTCTGTTTTATCAAGTCAGAGCAAAAATATGGATAAAAATTCATAAAGAACACATTTGGGGTTAAATTTTGAATAAATATAAATTAAATAGACTAAGCAAGAATTAATTTCCAAATCTTGAACTGGAAAAAGTGGAATAACATAAATCAATCAAATATGTTTGGTGTGTTTCAGAAATAATTTGATATTTGAAGAGTAAAATAGGACTTAATTTTTAGTTACATTAATATCATAGAATGAAGGGTTATTTTCTGATTTCTCCTTGAGCCATGTCAAACTTCATTACCCTGGTACTCTGCAAATCTGAAAAGGACTGCAGGTTTTACAAGAACATTTGTTAGACACTGCTAATAGTGCCCATTTATTTAGTTAAAACTACATGAATATGAGACTTTATGACGAACAAAGAAGAGCCAGTTATTAAAGACTTGACTTGGTGGCCTTTTTATTTTTCATGTATCTGCTGAAGGACCTACAGTCTCTTTAAAGACACCTATAAACAAAATATATTTAAGAAACTTTAAATATGTTTCCACACCTTATAAAAAGCTTCAAAAAACGTGATTGACTGATTGATTTGACCCACTCAGAATACTTGTTTCTTTACAAATAAACCCATTACTATTTCAGTTTTGCTTCACTGAATATTTAGGCTTGAAACTATATTCATTTGAACTGCCCTCATTGTGACAGCTTTTAATAACCGTTACAATCTGTAAAGTTTATTTGTTGTTTAGACTCCTTACATTTGGTCAATAAGTCCAGTCTGAGGCTAAGACAAAGTTAAAAAACACCGTCTCACACTGACATCAGATCAGCCAAGTGCCAGTAAGAAAATTTGAGTGGAGTGGGACTCACGGATGTCCAACAATTACACCCCTTTCAGACTTGCAAAAAAAACGTTTTAAACCCGGTAACAATAAGCTCCTGTCGGCAGTTTGAAAGGTTATGACCGGCATTTCGACCCAGGTCAACTGACCCTGCAAATGACACAGGTTTTTATTATCTCGTCTCCAATTGGCTTCAGTGGGAACATCACACCCGGGTCAACCTGCTGATTTACGGATGACGTTGTTGTAACGTGCCCACCCCATAACCTTCCCACCCCATTCTCCATATATAACTTGCATGACTCTTTGCCGTCACAGCACAAATTCCATCTGCCTTAGTATCATCAGCGCCGAGTTTGTACATTTTTAAAGAGGAACAAAAATATAAAGTACAGAAAACCATGTCCACGGCTTCCATGCTCCTTCCCATTGTTTACATGGTCGTGTTTCATTGGGCTGATGATGTCATCAACATGATGATGTCAGCTTGATGCGACAGAGGAAAAAAAACAGCCATGCAGTGGGAAAAGGAGTCACCTACTGATTGGTAGCGGCTTAACTCGCGTAAAACTTGTGTTGACTCGCTAATTTTAGTGTGGAAGTGGTAATAGTGACACAGCATGGTCTTGTAGTCATGTGAGACACACCTTTAACAATTTCTCAAATTCATTGAAAAATTTAAAACGGGGAGATCCGTTCAAGTTTAGAATTCAGACTACAGCAGATTTTTGAAAGAAGCCATAATAGTTGTATCTATCATGCAAAGATTGTTTGTTTATATTAAACTGTGCATGTAACCCCTAATATATCTGCAGACTGCCTCGTGTTTCTGGAACTTCGGCACTGGCTTCATCTTTCAACACTGGAGGTTGGAGCTTGTTGTGTTTAAGTTGTGATTTAGGATGAAAATATCCTGCTGTATTTCTATATTTAGTCTATCACTCAAACACTCCTCACTGGAGCTTTAACACACTTCTTCATTCTAAGAGTACTGCACCCTTGAGGAACTGTTTTTTTGTACTTTAATACTGGTTCAATCTTTCTGTAATGAGGTTCCTGCTTGACTATCATGTGTCCTTCATACCTCTGCTGTTTTATTATTCATATTCTTTTATTTTTATTTATTCCCCAAATGATTTACTTCAAAGCAGCTTATTCCATATTTATTTTTGTACATGTGATATGAAGCACACAGTGAATGAAGCCAATGAAATGTGTGATTATATGAAGTTACTTACTTTCTGGTCTAGGGGCACAAGCTCCAAAACCATCCAACATGATCTAAATAATCCAGGCTGCATATAAACTGTTGAAGAATTAGTCAAAATTTCTGTTTGTTTAGCATTTTTTTCAGTTAGAGCAGTGTAATTAATCCCATTAAATAAAGTAGTAAAGATAAAATGGGTAAACTGGTTTACAGAATGTGATGATTATCTCATTTACTGCAGTGGTATTTAGTTTGTACTGCCTCTGTGTGTGTGTGAAACTGTTTCCGTCACTGCAGCTGGATTATCATCCCTCAGATACCTGTGACGTTGATGCCACTGCATCCTGAGATTAAATATGATTTGAGGGATTTAAGCGTGAGGATTTCCCTTGTTTTTCTGGAGTATCAGGGTCTCTCCTCGTGTTTGCTTCTGAAAAAACAGCTCGCCCTTAAGATTGAAAACAACAGTGACACGGTTTTTACTTACCTCAGATCATTCAGGTTCTTTAAAATCTCCTGCTGGGAGGAGACGACGGAGCTCAGCTGTTGTTGACTGGCAGTGTCGAGCTGGAAGAGGAGCACAGTCTGAAGGTTACATACTGCAGGACTGGAGTTTGATAAAACAGTCATAAAGAGCGGTCTATCAGTTTTCATAACCTGCTGTAATAAGAGGTCACTTAAGCAGGTGCAGACAGGTATGTTTGTAATGGCCTACTACTAATAATATAACACAAGAAACAAAAGATTGGGACTTTAAAGCACTAATGATAATGTAACTTTAACCAAAATAAGACATTTAAATAAAAAAACATCCATAAAAGAGCCTTGTATGCGCATCAACTAAATTAAGGAGAATCAAAAATAGCATGCTAGCAAGTAGAGATGGGCATTGTGCTGTAAGGGCTGCTCTTGGTAATGGTACTAAAGTGATTCCTCTTAAACTGGCTCTGGCTTTAATGGCTCCTAAATCAATATTTTTAAGTTTAAACGACAGTAAATAATACAACATCTTGACAAGGATGGATGTGCTAATTCTTCTGTACCCAGAAATTTGCCTTTTTAATTTGGAAAGTAGAAAAAGGAGAGAATGTTCAGCATCTCTGACTTCAATATTTTGTATGTGGTACCTTAGGAAGCACCAAAGTCTGTGTTGTGTGTCAGTTCAGAAGGTATCAGACAAAGTGGAACCAGTATCTTATTCCCCAAACTGTTCTGGAATCACATAACAACCAGGCAGAAATGCTAGAAAATGTATTGAAATTTTAGTCAAATGAAAGTTCCAGATTTATAGGTTGATGACTGTTTATTAAAATTATTTCCCATTGTCAAATGCACAAATGGAATTGTCCCATACTAACCATGTGATTAAAACATAACCTCCTGCTTCGAGTGGTGATGTTTTCACACATGCAGCTAACTCATGTCTCGCAGAGATTTTGACAGGGTTCAAACCCAAGACAGTCTGAGTTTAACATGTATTTGTATACTTATTTAATTTTCCTATTTATAGCAATTTTCAGCAGTTTTTGTATGCACAAAAACACTGTTTCATGGTTATATTTAAAGATATTGCTCATTATGATGTGCTGAAATATCTGAAACAGTACATAGCTGTATGATAGCAGCTTTAATGGTGCCAACTGAATGGATGGGAATTAAAGATCAATTCCAGTTGAGAATCATTAATCAAAGAATCCAGATCAGTCTTTTTGCTAATCAATTCCCTTAACAATTCCTTCCACTGACAGGGTTCAGACGTGGTCAGAATTGTGTTTTTTTTTTTTTGTTTTGTTTTTTTTACAAAATGTGCCTACTGCCCAACCTTAAGTGAGTGGAAACACCAGCAACTTGCAGAAGCTGTGGTGTATGCTGTGATGTGTGTTTGACAGTGCTGACACTGGGAAATCTACAGACCAACATTTGCCCACACAGAAAATCTGCAGGAATCAATAAGGGAATTGTTAAAGAATTTGATCTTTTAGCAGAATTGTTAATAGAACTAGTATTGATAAAATCTTATCGATAGCAAAAAGAATCATTTTGAAAGAGTGGAAATCCACTTCTCCTCCTTGTTTTAAAACCTGGCTAAATTATATAATTTCTTGCCTGTATCTTGAAGAAATCAGGTATTCTCTGGCTAATTTGCAGCCAAAATTTCTTAAGATATGGGGTCCTTTCATTGACTACATAAGGAAGGAAAGGTTTCAAACTAGTAATTGATTGTCTTTCTTTTGATGCTTTCCTTACATTATCGCCATGGGCGTTTGACTTGGCAATATGTTGATATTTGGTTCTTTTGTCTTTGTCTTGTGTCTTGCTCAAGCACTCACTTCTCGGTTTAGCACATGGACATTATTAATCACTGGACTGAGGTGGACCCACTCCTCTGTCTTTTCTTGAGAGGGCAGCTTATTTGTTTTTTTAGGTTTGTTGCCGTGATGTCTGCTCTGTTTTTTATGTTTTTTTTTTCTGGTTGTTATTCTGTATTACGTATAATAAAAAAGCTTTAAAATAAAATAGTTAAAAAAAAGTGTGTATTTATCACTCCGAAGGTTTTTCCCCTTTTTTTTGTGTGGCTCACAGATTGCAAGGGGGTAAACTTATATATTCATCAAATGAATTCCCTTTCATAACAATAATGCCAACATTATTGGGCAAGTTACTGAGGAGAAAAGTGGAAAACTGCCTGAAAATGTCATCAAAATTTGGTAAGAAATTGCTGAGTTATTAGCAAAAATGTGGACAACTACTTTATTGCAAATCCCTAAAAGTTTCCGGATCTGCATCACTACTATCTCTAATCACATCGTCACTCTGTCATGACCAACACTTCCTGAAAAATTCCTCCAAACCCACTCATTATTTTTTCAGTTAGTCTGTTCACAAACAAACAAACTGACAAATGCTGGCAGAAACACGACCTCCTTGGAGAAGGTAACGATGCTCACCTGTCCAGACTCAGTAGTTGACCCCCTCTTGGCGACCTCATCGGTGATAACAGAAACATATCGCCGCTGCTCGTCCAGGATCATGGCGAGCTGTCGATTCAGCTGCTTGATCTCAAGGTGGATTCTGTTCTGGCCCTCGAACACCTGACGGATCTCCCGGTCGTTCACGCTCTCATACAGGTCTTCAACTAAAGGAAACAAACATAAATATGGAAAAATAATTAAACTACACTTTGACGTAAAATACTTGCATCTCCTTGAATATTTTTGTCAGCAGTTTACAGATATCTAGTTTAACTAGTCAACATGAATTCATGTTTCTAATTAATCATTATTGTTCTTTATTGATGCTTTTTATGTAATGAATCCGGGCTTTTGCATTCTGAAAACTCACTCGGCTCTCCTTGGACGTCCGGGTGCTCTTTCTGAAACTCCTCTTTCTTTTTGTCGAGCTCTTGCTGGAAGTTCTGAAATTCCTCCTGGTACTTGTCCTTCTCCTCTTTAGGAATCTCAGATTCAGGTGGGGGCTTCAATGGGAGAGACAAAAAAAGAAAAACCTCTCTGAGCTCAATAGAGGCACTGCTCCGGCCAACGCTGTGCACATGCATGTATGGACACACAGAGACACACATACAGAGAGGTGAAGGACACACACGTGATGGAGGGTGTAATTATAAAATGTAGTTACCGGCTGTTGGTCGGGGTCTGAGAGTCTAAATAACAAGAAGGATAAAACGTCATGGTCATCTGATGGAGGGGAGAAAGACTGAGTTAGAAAAAGAACAAATGTGATAGTAAAAGTTAAGATATAATGTGGTAATATACTGAGAAAACCTGGTTAAAATGGGTGATGTTATTATTACAAATTTTATTGAAATATCTTTAAATATTCAGGCTTCATCCACACATGGACTATTGAAGAAATGCAACTTTTCCTAGTGCTGGGGAAATGATTTTGGCTTCCCACATTCATATGATCAAGATAATCAAGAGTGTAATTACTTGTGCTAGCTGTGATGTATATGGAGAAATATTTTTTATATTTAAGAAAATAATCTCGCATTTTTCACCAAAACTGAGCAGCCAGGAGTGTTTGACTTAGGGCTGTCACATTATACCTGATATTTAAATAAATGTTTGAGGATGGAGGTAAAAAGTTGTACTTGAACTTTGAATATACATCTGAACTTTAAATACACAGTTCTGCATCAGCCTGGAGCCGTGAACCGCTAGATCCAACAGTGGGAGTACCCAGCGCACTTCGACCAATCATTGGTCTCCGAACCTTCACAACAGGAAGTACACATCAATAAAACGAAAGATAGGCAAAGCCAATCCGTGAAGTGATCAGAGCATGAGACCAGTGTTGGTAGAAAAAAAAAAAACAGAGCTGTGTGTTGATTATGTGCAAAGCAGCTGGATTACTCCTCATCCGTGACAAATCAGCAGTCTTCACTTTACAGCAGTGGCAGAGGAACGCTAACCCCATGCAACTTGGTATCAAAAATCAATTCCATTTGAGAGTCAATAACAGCTCCCTCAAAGAATCAATATCATTAGTCCTTTTTGCTCATCAATTCTTTCCACTTTATTCTGCATGCCTTGCAAATCAAAGACATAACTATCTCCTCGGTGGCAGTCAGCAGAAGTGACAAGAAGGAAAAAATCATGGTAGATGGGGAAGAAGTGGTCAGACCATCAACTTGTTGGAGTATTCATCTTTGCAGCACTGCTCTAAATATCACGAGTGCAGATGAGATTAGATATTCTTTAATTCTAAATTTACAGCAGCTGCAGGATACGAAGAAGAAATATAAGAAAGAAACTTACAGATGAAAAATACATAAAAATATGTGTAAGTAGTATTTACTGTGGTTATGTACATGTTGATATTTTACAGATGGAAAATTTGAGATATTCCAAATATAAATACGGTTAATTGCACACTGGAGAGGTCATGCGTTTGACATTGATGTGAGGGTCAACTTTTGCCCACACAGAATTTCAGCAGGAATTGATAATGGAACATTAAAGAAAATAACTGATTGCCAAATTTGTTACTGGCATTGGCATCAATAAAATTGGATTTATTCCCTATCCTTACGTGCCACCTCCTCAGCAGGCCGCCTACCAAGAGGTGCAGAAAACGGGCAACACAGTTAATGCAACTAAAAGCAAACCCCATGGGTAACATGCTGAAAAATTCCTGAAATTGGATTTGTGAGTCAAATACGAAAAAGTGCATGCTCCATTTATTTTCTTCTTCGTTAGGAGGGATATTTATTTGGTCATTTATGGAATAAAGCACCCGGAAAAGCTCCCCTTCCAGATCTAGGGACTTTTGGTGGTCACAAATAAACCACAAGGTCACTGGAGCATCCTTTTCTAAAATACACAATCCCCAATGACAGATTTTCCAGGAAATGTCTACACAGCACACACAATTTTAATCTGTGTCATTTTCAGACAGCACAGATTTTATTTTATATATCAGGTCAGTTATGAAATCTAGTTAGAACTGGTAAAATACCTGCTAGACCACCAGTGGCAGCTGAAATACCAAAGAAGCCCTCAGTGGGGATGATCATGTTATCAACTTTAGTGCAGAACTCATAGTCCTCCTTATCTGGAGTGAAACCGTTATTGATCATCACCTGAGGAGACACAACAATCATTCTAAAAGATCAGCCTCAAAAGTTCAAACATTTTATTTACATTCATGTTTAGGGATTAATATATGTGCACAGATATGGGCATGAACTCTTGTACTTGTAGATACAGATGTAAAAGTTTCTGTTTTTTCTTACCGTCAGAGTCTTCTTGTAGTACGTGATTTTAGCTCTTACAGGATACGGTTTGTTGCGGAAGTCTCGTAAACACGTCCCGAGGGCTTGTGTGCTGCCGTCACTGCATCAAAACATCATATTTAGGGAAAATATATCGATTACAGACATGTAGATTAAACACAGTGCTTCTTGTAGACACCGAAGATCAGGGAGAAATAATACATTCTGATTAAAGATGATGAAATAAGTGAATGACATTAATGCTCATGTCGATGTTGTTATAAACACTTGTTTGGGGGTGACGTAAACACGGTGAACTCCAAGGCAAACTGGAATGGCATTGACAGAGTGATTTAAAGCTTTCACTGGCCCGAGGGAGATTAGGAAAGACGGAGGATTATTTACTTTCCAAGCAAATATAATCATATTTTCTAATCTGCTTTAAGTTGTTAAATTTTGCAGTTGGTGACGACATCAGAGTGGGGCAGATGAAATGTTTACTTACTTCTGGTGGTCATAAACAAGGTTGCCGTTGTTTCCCACAACAATGATAGCGGGGTTATTTTTCTGAAAGGAGGAGGATGAGAAAACAAGGAGACGCATTAATCCCCTTTTTCATCTGGAGAGCAGAGGTGGCTTTACTATAAGGTAATCTTATTGAAATATAAATACAGTACCTGAGAGCGAGCAAATATTATTCTACCATGATAAAACATGACCCTTAAAAACATTTTGGAAAAACACCAATTCTTAAAACAGGTTAAAAACACATAAACAAAAGTCAGACTATGCATGTGCAGGTCCTTGGAAATCCTTAAATTAAATTGTAGATGTTTTACAGTGATGTTTTCATGTTCTGCAGGAGTGTGATTGTTTTTCTTTTTAAAAACTGTTTATTGGTTTTCAATTTCCGGGTCTTCCTTGAATCAGGGACCTCTAATCTCAGAGGGACGAACCTGACTTTACAGTTTAAGAGATGAAAATAAAAATATTCTTCCACATAAATGCAAAAAAAGACAAAAAATCATGAATTGAATCATTTTATTTTATTCAATTCATTTTTTGTAAAATAAAAAGATCATAGAAAATGTAAATAAACAAACAAAACTGAGTGAAAATAAAACATAAAAGAGGAGTAAGGCATTGACTTATTCTTTTGGTGTCTATAGATGATATTTCGTTGTGATGTTGTGCAATACAAAAAAGATTGACTTATTTGCCAAATCATATTAAGACAATTGCAGTGACATTTGTGTTTTAAAAATATATTATAATACTAATTCATAATTTTACAGCTTGTGGGTGCCTCTCGATCAAGGACACATGTCAAGGAGAAGTAAAAACAAACAAAAAAAATAGCATTTCAAAAATATGTTGTGATAAGACAAGTTATAAAACATCAAGTGATGTAGTCAAAGATTAGAGCAGGACTGAGTGTCATTCTCAAAGCAAAATTGATCTTAAATGTAAAAAGTACACAGTCAGGAGAAAGTGACGGAATGATGATCAGAAAGGGGCCCAGGACGGAACTCTGGGGAACACCAGATGTCGCCGAAGAAGGCTTAAATTTCAAAGATTTGAGTTGGATAAACTGGGTAAGATTCAAACGGTACTGATACCTGTTCTGGTACCTCAACACCAAAAAAGCAAGCTCTCACTACCTTTAATGATCATTTTTGTATTGTTTAAATCAGGGAAAATACTGCTCACTGTTCAAATCTTCTCGCTAACGAAAAGTACAAGTAGACAGCATGACAGCATAAAAGCTTTCCTTAATGTCTTATTTCTCTTTAGTCAGTAATTCCGGGACTGTTAAAACTGAAACCCTTGTCCTGGACATGCATCTCTGAAATTAACCTCTGAAAATTGATGTTATCAGATAAAAAGCACCATGCAGACAACATCCTGGTTTTCAAATGTATGATAAATTATTGTTTTTCACCATTTAAAACAAAAACACTGGCTTTTTAGAACAGCTTCACACACAACTGCAACTTTTTTGAGAGGGAAACAGAGGATATTTGTAAACATGCAGGTTTATACTGTTTGTTAAGCAAATAGCACAAATTGAACAACTTTCAAAAATTAAAAAAAAACAGTCTTGAAATTTGTGTTGTTATTTGACTGAACTGTGTCACTCAGGGCCACAGCTCTCCTTAGATAAAAGTCAATGAAACAATGAAAACAGGAAACACTGATGTGTCAAGTCTGAATTTGTTACTGAACAAAAAAGGTCTGATGAAGGACTAGGACTCATCTGTCACATCTATGGTGGTAAACCTTATTACACTGACTTTGGAGCAGCCTCTGATGTGCTGAACTTGAGTCTTTTTTTGCTGCATTTTCTTACATCTAGCACCCAGTATTCCACTTTTTTGGGCTGTGCTTGCTTCTTTCTTTCTTCTTGTATTTGTTACTGACCTTTCCATCATTGTCAAACGAGTCAAAAAAGACTCCGACTCCATTCCAGTTGTCAGCAGCACCGTACACAGGACCATCAAGGCCTTGCTCAGTAGTAAACCACACCGCCTGTTACACACAGAAAATGTCTTGTTAATATTACATAAAAAAAGTTACAGTGCATTTTTTTATATCAAAGACTGCAAGAGAATGTATAGATTTACCTTTTGGGGTTCTTTCAATACTGAAAAACTACTATATTAAATATTTTAACAATCTTTCAAACACGTGTTAGAAAATAAAAACAGTATTGTTAATGGACATATGTCTTAAACAGGAATGAGGAATTTCATCTGAATTCATCTTTTTATACCCATATTTGAGCCAAATCACTGGGTTCCTCTGAGAAGGCCAAAATTAATCAAGCATAACATTGAACTACGTGAACTATTTTTTTCTGATCAGAGATGCAAGTAAATAACTGTGATTTTAAATCTTAATCAAGACATAATAATGTGTAAAAAAAAAAAGTACATTTGGAAATTCATGGATAACAATAATAACTATATTTTGACATTGAAAATTACATGTCAGTAAAGTATTTTTACATACTGGAGTAATAACCATCCCAGAATATAAATTGTTTTATTAATTATCAATGCTGTGAATTTAGGGAAGCTGTGGCACAGACTGCTTAATGGGTGGTGGTCTAATATGTTTGTTAAACACTGTGGCTGCTTTCCAATTCCCCTACTACATACTGCATATGAACGTAGTATGTAGTAGGCACTGCAAAGGCTACTGCCTACTACACTGGAATGTAGTATGTAGTATGACTGTTCTATTAGGTTTATTTATTAGTATGCTATGATTTTCAGTTTGAGGAATGCAGAAGTAGGCTACATCTGATTTATTTCTGATTTATTTAAATGTAAAAAACAAACAAACCATGAGTAGATGTTGAGATTTCAGGTAATAATCTGTAAAGATATAGCCAGAAGCAGCATTTTATATGAAACAGTCAGTAGTGGAGAATTATTAGTTATTATTCCAGTGAGGAATTCTTTTGTATATTTTTGTGTGATGGCGTATAAGGGCCAGTTCAAGAAAAAGAAACACATCAGGAATAAACATAATGCGCATAGTACAGTATAAAGAATGAAGAGCAGCAGGGAAATTTAGAGGAGAAATACAGTACTTAACCAAAATGTCATGTTGTCAGAGGTTTACACTAATAATGCCACAGGTATAGCACAGACTTAACACCATCATCCAGCCATTACAAACCGTAACGGAAAAACAACAACAGGCCTTTTTACAACTTTTACATAATAGTACTACGTGTTAAAAAGGTAAAGATAAAAAGTAATGGCTCTTGTATTTGTATTCATCTGCTGCTCCTGTTGTTGATGCTCCGCTTTTCATCATTTACAATTCAGGCGCTTTGCATTATGGGTAACAGTGGGTGTTACGATGCATACTGTAATTTTTTTCCCGAATCAGTACATCATTCGGGTGTTTTTTGGAAACTGAAACTTTTGCAATTGTTTGCATACTGTGTACGGCATACTACATTTTGGGCAAATCAGTACGCACTGCTAGTATAGTAGGTGAACTTAGGTGCACTTTGATCTACATATGTTGTATGAAAAGTGCTATGTAATTAAAGTTTGATTGATTGAATTAGAAAACAGCCAGTATCTATATTTTGCTAAATCTGTGGTTCTAACCTGAACACAGCAGCTTTGGTAGTGATTATTAGATAAATCAAAACACTTACACATAAAAACAGTAAAAAAAATATAGAAACTCCTCTTATGTAACTTGGTCAATGTCTGAAATAGACTGGAATGTTGCCAAGCAACCTCAAACACTCTCCTGCACTTACTGCATCATTTGTGTCCATGGATACAGCAGACCATACTGCAGGATAAATACGTGTTTCTATGTGATTATGAGGTCCAGATTATTAGATGAATTAGAACAAACTGTCGCAATAATGTTAACTCACTTGACAAATAGATCACATGGGTTGGATGACTGATGTTATGAGCTATATTAGAACGAATGAAAATTCTCTTGTCCAATCAGAAAAGTCAGCTGGTACTGACTGTAACATGATATGGACAAACTACTTTAGACAGAAGTTAGAGAGAATGCTTCTAAGTATTTAATATCAGGCCTTTTTTTAAAAGTGAAATACAAAAATACAAAGCTGTTAATGGCCGTTTCTGTAGCATTCATCTAACCAAACAGCCTCAGGCCTTCTTACCAAACCGTCTGCTCCCATCCTGCCTCTTCCTGATACCCTGAAGGTCACCTCAGCCTCCCAGTGATCAAAGTTGACCCTGTTTTTCGTCCACACGCTGCCTCTCTGACTCCTGAGAGACGGCGTGATTCGCACCTGGTCTGCACTGGGGATAGCATCTGGAATGAATCGAGGGAGAAAGATTATACCAGCATGTAAAAATAAAATAAAATAAAAACAGAATAACTAGTTTCAAAGCAATATTTTAAAGACAAAAAAAGAAGTGCACAGTCTTCAGTGACTGATAATTTGCGAGGCACTTAATGCTAGTTACAGCTGTTGTACTGTATAGGCTGGTTGTTTTAAGCTTGTTCTTTCAAGGTGTGGCGACAATATCAAACATTTTCCCGCCTCTGGTTCTCAGTGGACTGTTATCCTAAGATTCTTTCACACTGAATCTTTGTTTACTCACTGCTTAATCAAGTTGAGACACATGCAGCAGTGCCATAAGGGGAAGGAGGGGGTGAGAAGCTGGGATAATTCTAACAGCCTGAGACTGACAGTGATGTTTGTTTTTATTACTTTTATTGGTTTTTGTTAGTCATTGGTTTTATTGTTTAACTGTTTTTACTGTGTCTGCCTTTTCTACTGTAAAGCACTGGCTGTTTAAATGTGCTATGTAAATAAAGCTGACATTGACAGACAACTTTGAACTTAACACATAAGTATAGCAAGCATTTAACTAAAGAACAATGTATTTTATGTAACTTTTAGGGATGCACGATTTTAGATTTTCGCCAATATCCAATATGCTGAGCTTACATTTCCATACTCATTATTATAATACTGACATTTTTGCTTTACTTTACAAAAACTGACATTACTTCCATTGTCACATCAGGAACATTTGTTGAAAAAGTAAATTTATTTAACCTTTATTTAACCAGGTCAAAAAAAAACCCATTGAGATCATGATCTCTTTTACAAGGGTGACGACCTGGAACCCATTCTACTCTTAAAAAAACAAACTCTTGATATTTAAATATACGCATGCAGTGATGATAGGAGGATATGGTATTTGTGTATTTTGCTGATATAAGGGCTATATAGGGTCAACATGTCAGCTGTAAACAAGGGCAAAAATGTCAATATCTGCCGATACTTACATTGTACTGACAACATAATGCATTCCTGCCAACATTAATGCCAGTAGTTTTGCAGTAATATATGGCTGAAAATGCAATGTAAGTATCAGAAGAAATCTGAAACCCTATCTGGACAGATATTTGGCATTTTGAGCCATTATGCCAGTTATATGCAACTCAAGTTTCTGACCATATTGTGCAGCCCTAGCTGACTTCCTCTATTTTCAGAGGGACAAACCTGATTAAATAAATTTATGAAAAAATAAAAACAAGCTTGTGACAGTTTTCAGGCACAGTTTTAGTTACATAAACAGAACTATCAACAATTATTTGACAATCATTTCCTGCCATTTTTATCTTGTATCCCTGCAGGAAAAAAGAACAAAATCAAACTTCCTGTTGTAAAATTTCACTTCAGAAGATAATGCTGACTGGTTTAGTTTCCAACAAATGATTGATGTGAACAAGATCCCAAAAACAGTCTTGACTCAGGGATCAAAACAGATGCAGTGTTATCTCTAGGTGCTGCATATTGAACTCTGATGTCAGCAAACACGCAGCTCTTGTCTGAGTGTGATGCAACAATCCAAAGGCTCCTGCTGTAAGAGGAAAGTCCAGCACTTTGGTTGAGTTTCTCTGTGCACATCGGCTACAGTGAGCAGATTTAAGGTGCTCTTTTTAGCCAGCACTTGGCTCATTTTCATAAAACTCCAATACAAACTGCGCTGCTTAAATCCGCGCCTTTTTCAGATGGAGTCTTGTTTAAGCGAAGAACTGTCACTTCTGAGCACTGCAAGCGGAAACAAGCCTGCTATAAAACCTGAAGCAGCTACATTGCCCTCGTCGTTATCTTGAGATTTATAGGTTTTAAATTTGGGTAATAAAGCAGTAAAACAATTGGCCAGTGATGTTGACAGCTGGACTCAAACTTACTTCCAGAGTGAAGCCAGAAGGGGATAGTGCCGTCTGGCTGGGACAGGTGCGGTCCTTTAAAGCTGTATTTATACTCAAACCGCCGGTGAGGAGGCTCCTGAGGCGCCGGGGAGTCCGCGGTGGTGTCAGCGACGCTGTGGTTAAATAATAACGATGCTAGAAAAGTTAATATAAACACCAGAGCGCTCACAGCCCGGCGCTGCTCCATGGACACCGCCATGTTTCTGTATCACTGCTGACGTAGCGCTGAGAACGCGAGCATGACGGGATGCCTGAAGGGCCAACAGGGCGTTTTCTCATTGGACGGTTCTGGTCCTTTTTTTCCTCGCTCACCCTTTTTGCGTGGAGCAGCTGAACTGGAGGAGATAGGCTGGCGTGTAACGGTCTGAAAGGCGACCGTGTTGACTGGCGACTCAGAGCCGAGGTCTGTGGTTGCCTTGGCTACGAGAGCTGTTGAAGACGGAAATAGTTCTTTATCCGGCCACTTTATTTTATTTTATTTAGGGACGTTTCCCCCAAATAATACGCGTATCTTTAACGTTCGAAGGGACATGAAATATATCTTATTATGATTAATTTATAATAAGACTTTCCATAAATTTGTTTTCTGCGTTTGTTTGTTTTTTTGATATATCTATATCTATATCTATATCTATATATCTATATATCTATCTATATATCTATCTTTCTATATCTCTCTCTCTCTATATATATATATATATGTATATATATATATGTGTGTGTGTGTGTGTGTGTGTATATATATATATATGTCTCTCTATATATATATATATATATATATATATATATATATATATACATATATATATATATATATATATATATATATATATATATATATATATATATATATATATATATATATATATATATATATATATATTTTAACCCAAAATTTGTGGACATTTTCTGTCCCATCCATGAAATTTTAACTAATGAATGCTTTAAGTCTTAAAGACCCTATATCCTGCAGTGCTTGATTGTTTACATCATGTCTCGAGCGTCTGTTGATAAAGGATGGTGTAAGCTAATTAAAACTAGAAAGCACGAGGAGAGCTCCCATATTGCTGTTACATCTATTAGCAATAGTCCCATGATGAGTTCTCATACAATATGTTGTACTTGATGGTTAAAACATTTCAAAGATGATTTTATCGCTTTTTTCTGCAATTTATTTTCTTGGTTCAGTGCTGTGCTATTGATTGAATATTCAAATTTATTTATTGCCTGCTAAACTTTTTTAAATTTATGCATTTGTGCTAAAATTTTTATGTTTATTCTTTGTTCTGCTCCCACTGCAGCTTTACAGTTGCACAACTAATTGCCCCACTGGGGACAAGTAAAAGTGAAGTGATGTGAAGAAAGCTACCATCATATGATTCAATGACCCTGAAAACCCACATGTAGCACCCAGGATCATGACGATTTCTAATTGTTAGACAATAGGCTGTTATCTGGATCAACAGCAAAATGTAATCATTTTTAAGTTGGGACTTACCAACACCTGAAAATTTCAGCAAAAACTGTCCAGTATTTTTTGCATGATCTTGCGAACAAGCAAACAAATGAACAGACAAATATAACGTAACCTCCTTGGCGGAGGTAATAAGGATATGTTTTGTCCCTGTAAAGGAGCAGGTGCAGCACTTTTCTCCTCCCCTTAGGAAACGCTCCAATCAGAGGATCGGGAGGCTGTGATAATGAACTCTGCCCTGATTTACTGTCTAAACAATATCAAGTGGGAGAGCACAGGAGGGGTTGCAGACCTTTCAGATGAGTTTTAAAACAAATGGTGTCTCCCTGTGACCAGCAGAAAACATACATGCAGGTGAAGGCTGTACAGTTATTACACAATAACCTGCAGAGAGTAAAAAATGGAAAATTTCAAGGGGCATGTTCATGAAAAGGCACAGGGCATTTCTCTATGACCCGAGAATTATGTAAAAGGTGTCATATTCTCCTGCTCCTCAAGTCCCTCCTAACAACATTAAAGGCAAAGAAATTTGATTTTGTTGGACATGGGACCTTTAAGAGAAACAGCAATTGTTTAAAGAATAGGCAAACTGTAACGTTGTTATTATGAAATTGTTTTGAGCTATCATTTTAAAAACCAAATACCTCCCATACACTCCTATAAAAGCTTTTTCTATTGCCCCAAACTTGAGAGAAAATAAACAATCAGCTGCTCTGACTGATAAACAGACAAGCTGATTATGCTTTAAAAACTCTATCAGAAAGAAAGCCCAGAGAGGGGCAAATGGTGGATTAACGCTGTCAGAAACTCTACTGTCCCCGTTAAAGTAGACACTTGCACCAAACAGACTTCTCCTAATTGTCATTAAATGATGTGTTAACTTGAGTACAACTCTGACTGATTTAAGAAACCCTGATGCTACTGTTAAATAACTTTAAGTAGCTAATGTTAGCTTGTAATATTTTAACTCACCTTTGCTTCATTGATGAAGAATTTGCTTGAAGATGGCAGCTAATGAAAGAGATTCTTCACTCGAGTCTGTACTGATAGTGTCACTTTCTCCATAAAAGTCAAAAAAGGGCCTAAACTTATGTTTGACATTGACGTCTCTATGTTGCCGCAGATATAATGGGATAGAGACATGTACTTTTGAAGAGGTGGGAAATGAAAAAGCCCCTGCTATGCCTCCACAAAGAGGTCAATCGTAGCTAAACTTTTCTGGCCTCCAGTGCTCTGTGCCAGCCACATGACTGAAATACATCAATAAGACATTAAAGCTACTTTAATTAGGTCAATATGCCCTGTAGAGTTCTCTCTTATGTACCAGAAAATAATCAACCAAAATAAAAGTTTCACACTGGAGCCTCAAATTGTAAGGATCATCGTTTGCTTATTTGGTCCATAAAAATTTAAGACAAACTAACGAATTAGGATCATAAATAGTGTAATGAAATGGTGTAGATGATGAACTTAAAGGATTGTTGGTAAATTCTATTTAACCGTTTTAGTTTAAGGCCATGTTTTTTTCAAATGTTGATTCAATGTTACAAAGTTGTTGCTTTTCCACTTGATAAAATAAAAGCCACCTGTGGATTTCCCACTAGGACAGGACAAAAGCCAACATCTGCTTGAGAGCTACGCAGTGTTATGCATTCAGTAGTCCGGACATAAGTGGAACAAGAAATAAAAGAGCTGTATAAAGAGTAGTTCTGTGAATACTGCTTCATGTTGTCCAGTATCCTACACAAAGACCACATGAATACACAAACAAACAAATATGAAATAATGTACAAACAGCAGAGTATACACTCAGTTATTCATTCTGTGACAAGAACTTCTCTTATTATACAAGTCAAACCTCCTATAGGAGTGTTTGTGTGGCTGCTGTGTTACCTGTGCTGTTCTGCACTGGCTTATAAGCCTGTACGGGGTCAATAAAAGGTCAGGCGTTGCAGTCATTGCTGGCTGCTGGAGCCTTTCTCTGCAGTCTCAAAAGCCCAGCAGGAGACCAGAGATGACACAATTATCAGGCACCTCTTCGTCCTGCTGGTGGAGGTGCCAGCATCACTTTCTATTAGCGCCTGTGATTACGGGTTCAGGACAAACACTGGGACAAAACAAGCTATTGTGGTGACATTAATCCAGGGAGTTAGACCGTTCTGGAAAACGAGGGGCAAGTAGTAAGTTCTTAAGTGCACTGATTTACAGCCGTAAAGTTATGAACAAGTGTTTCACATGCAGGGTAAAGCCTTTTTTATTCTAAGTATGAGAAATTCAGTATTCATTTTCAAGAGACACCTTTACCTGCATAATTTACATATTTTCTGTATTTGCTAATTTTGACATGTTTTTAATAGTAGTGACAATACATACAGGTGCCTGCATTTTTTCAAGTTAAATAAACGTTTACAATTAATGCTTTAAAATTAGACAAAAATGAAATAATGTTTTCTTTCTTGTAAAACAACAAATAAAACCAACATTGTGAGATAAAAACCTTTGGATTATAAAATATTGTTGATTTATTTCTTCTGTATTTTAGTTAACCTTTATTTAACCAGGAAAACATCTTGCAAATTAAAAATCTCTTTTGCAAGAGTGTCCTGTCCTGGCAAGGACAGCAGCTCATTCAACAGTTTATGGTGTTTATATTCCGATACAAATTTTCTTTGAGTCATTTTTCACAAATGATGACAGGACAAGCTTATCTATCTTCTTATATTTAGAGCAATTGAACGTTTGGCATCCGTACACCAGCGATTAATGCTACGTTTACACGGACACTCCTGACTTAAAGACGCAAAGATTTTTCCTTTGCGTTTTCAAATTCTTCTGCATTCAGACGACGACGCAGGAGACATATGGACCCGCTGTAGTGTGCATGACGGTTCAGTAGATGGCGGTGTAGGCCTGCAGAGAGGCAGCGCTGCTACAATACACGTACGAAGAAGAAAAACTTTTCACAAACAACAATGGTGAATATACGCATAGAGAAGCAGGAGTTTCTTTTCTGGACAACAAATCTGTTCGGACAACAAATCAGTCTGGATACTTTTGTCTGGATAACAAACCGAGCATGGTAAGACGCTCACACGTTACTCGGCAGACGGCCAAAGCTGTTGTTGTTCCTGGTATGCACGTGTAGCCTTCATCTGAAAGAGTACTGCGCATGCAGTGACGTTTCACCCTGAAACGCCCAGATGCGGGTCTACACGGAGCTGCATGGCGAGCGTTTTGGAAACTTTCCACCCTGGATCCCGTTTTCAAAAGTTACCTCTTTCAATGCATTTCAGTGTAAATGCAAGGCCAAAAAGCAAATAAAAAGTATCGGATTTTCGGCGCTGTGTAAACGCAGCCTAAGTCTGTATGCCCTGTGTACCAAGGATGTTGTTCTTGTAGCAGGCAGACTTGGGCTGAATAATGAAGCCAGTGCTGAAGTGCCAAAAAGTGCAGTTCCACAGGTGTCCACTAGAGGCTGTATGTTGCATAAATGTCTGTGGGGAGCAGACCATTCAGTTTACAGCCTAAATAAACATATTTACAACCTAGTTCAACAAGCAGCTCTGGTAGAATATTCAATGAATCTGATTCCTCAAACTGTATGAGGAAGTGTATGTATAGTGCATGTTTTCATAAAAATGTCTGTTTTTAAAGAAAGGCACATGATTATAGTGTCATTATTAGCCAGAAGGCCCTGAGTCCCTCCTAAAACTCAGCCTCTCTGTCTGTGAGAGCGTTGATTTGGAGTTTGGTTGAGAGGGCATTTACAGTATGGCTGTATACTGATTTTCTCCACAAAACCCTCCAAAGGCCCCATTGATAATCAAACAGCTGACGTCACATGGTTTTTGTCCAATTCTGTCCATAGTTAATGGTTCAGAGCCTCTTTTCTGCATGCTGTCCTCCACTCAGCCTCTATTTTCTGAGTCTTTACTCTGCCCTCTACAAAAAAAAAGGAAGATTACAAAGTTCGAAATGGAGTATCGTCAAGAAAAGCATAAAAAACTAGATGGAGTAGATCAGGGGTGTACAGACTTTTTCTTACTGAGAGCCATAAAAGAAAAATATGAAGATGGCCCAGCTACATATGATGCATCCCGAATTCAAAGTATTTAAGTTAGTTTAACAAATCTCACGTAAAAGAAAACAGCATCATAGCTTTTCATTTTGACTTGACAAGAAAAATAGACATCATTGACTAATTTTTGGTGGGCCAATCAGATTTCAGGGGGCCTTTTAGGCCTGACTACTGCTGGACCCATTCCTGATTAAGGGAAGAATTACACCCAGCAGCATAGAAGGAAACACATGGTTCTTTTCCACATCAACACACAAAGCAAGAACAAACTGCACAAACCGGAAAACTCTGTGAGACTGTGGTGCTTCAAGAAGAACTGGGTGATATGATTTGCAGATTGGATTTTAAGATAGAGCAAATGAGCACGACTCATGGTGCTGTGCTGCCATGATCCATTTATTTGATGTTGAATTTTTTTCACCTCTCATGTTGTCCCACATTTTTAGCTTCAAAAGACCATTCAGGCACAAACTCCATTTCCTTAAATGTGCCATATTTTTTCTGAATTTGCAAAGGGCTGGTAGAAAACAGTTGGAGCAGTTAGTTTGGAGTAGATTGAGCTAATAGGTTGAAACTGGGAATGAGCTGATGCTTTTCAGTCTTAACGTTTATAAAACAGAATATTGCCTGAATGGATATTTAATTTGTAAACATCATCATATTATTATTTCTATGTTTAACTCAACTTAAAGGTACAAAAGACACCACAACATCAGGGCAATCTGGATAACACATGCTGGGGACCCCTCTTGTCTCATTCAAGGCCGAAACCTAAAATCCTGGAATTTCAACATATCTGATTTTTTTTCATACATGAAACAACATTTTACCTCAAAACTTCAGACAAGAACTTGACTCATTGTAAAAGAGAATGTGATAATGAAAAATATTACATGTTCAATAATCTATCCTCTCAGTTTCTTTTCTATTTCTTTGTTTGTGACAAATTTCTTCTCACACTAAGGAGCAACAAGTATCAAGTTTCATTCTCCATGACCAGATGATAAGGCAGGATTATGCTCTGAGACATGGCTGTCTTATTTGCATATTCATACCACGTTGTGTGTCAACCATAGACTGTATATGAATGGAGCACACTGCATGCACACACACATGGGTAAACTTGTAGGGTTAAAATATGTCTAATATATGGTTACTCATGTGAAACAACTTAATGGGAGTTCATTTTGTGTAGTAGTTTAGTGTGAATATTTTTTATAGCAAAAATAAGATGACTACATTATTACTGACAGCTTTGCTTACATGAGAGTTTGCAACAATGGCCTCAGCCTGCATAAGGAAAATTATGGCGCTCAAATATTAAAATTCTGAGCTTTTAACATTAAAACACGATAATAGATAAATGAATAAATAACTGTAGAGAGAAAACAATAACAGGCAGTCACCAAACTTAACATTAATAAAAGCATCTGCTTCAAATTGACTTAAGAATCTGTTTTAATGTGAACTATACAACCTGAAGAATATTTGATGCTATTGGTGAAATTTGCATCTGATTTGGTTTTAAGGAGTGTGACTGATTTCATTACCTCAACTAAAGAGGAAATGCTTTTGCCAGCGTTTGTTAGTTTGTGAACAAGATAACTCAAAAAGTCATTCATGAATTTTCGGACTATTTCATTTTTTGGTGACCTGAATCTAGATTCACTGTTGTTTATTTCTTTGCAGTGTAAGATCAGGCAATTTTCCACATTTTTGTAAATAACTCACCTCACATGTTGGAATTACCTAGGTGGAGGCTTGTGCTCTAGGCAACCTTCTATTTTTCTTTATTAATTAAAAAAAAAACAGAACAAAAAACATTTTAAAAATAAGAGATATGCATAAACACGATCTAACATGTTACTCTTGTTTTAACACATATTTCACACTTTAAGCTATCCATATTCATATTCTTTAAAACTGATAATCAACATTTAAGCTACTATCTGCCCATACAAACACTACACTGATGGAACTAAGCATTCTCTGTTTTACAATTAAAGGCATTTCTTGTCAAAAGTTGTATGAAAATTGGTTTCAGTTTGTGATTTGTTAATCCAATTGAACCATTAAAACATTCAAAACATAGTTCCCATCTCCGTCCAAGTTCTTTTAAAAGTCAATTTCACAATGTAAATACATTCCTATCAAACTAAACTAAATATTCATATAGCATTTTACCTGTTTAGAGAGCAAAACAACATGAAACAGAAATTACTGATTGAGCATGGATAGTACAAAACATATTTAAATTAAACATATATATTTTCAATATAACACATACCATTAAACAGGAATGTTTAAGTTCAGTCTGGGTTTACATTTAAAACTTGGTAAATTCAGCTGGTTTGTGGTGGGTGTGGGGGGACAGAGTAAATAGAGGCTTCTGTCCTTTGTGTGAGGAAGTCCTCATTAGGGAGTTAAACCACACTCTTTGTGAGGAAATGTAGGATTTAAATGACAAAAGCAATGCTAATGGATCCATTTAGTGCATTACAATAGGAACCTGTAGGATGTTAATGGGTCAGCCAGGCTGTGAATAGACTATCACATGAGTCAGCACAAATATTTGGCCAGGGAATTATGCCACGCTGTGGTAAACATATACTGGAGGTGAAAGTGAGTTTATATCATGGTAAACTAATAAAATATTTAAAATATTAACAACAAATATAAAAAATATATATATTCATTTGAGCAGTCTATGCTTGTGTGAAACTTTCTTATGTAAACTTCCACAATGCACCTCAGCTAACTACATTGACGAGTTTACATTTAGAGACAGTTAACCTTTTATATATATAAAAAAAGAGCTGTGGTGTGTATGGGGTCACCTCTTACCGTGCATTTAAGCTAATGCCTTTCCCCCATGTGACATTCGGGTGAAAGGGAGAGTTGCTTGTTACCTCCTGCTGTGACAGCACGGCTTAGTTAAATGAAGCCTGTTGCTTCATGGTGTTTATTCATACCTGAAAAGCACAAAGGTAGACATTATCACATGAAAACATGTCTACAGAGAGGACAGCATGCTGAGGAAATGAACCTGCTGTGCTGTTAAGATAACAGTGTTACAATCCTAAAAATAACAGAGATTCTAGTGTCACATGTCCCTTATACATTTGATTACAGGTTTTAAAATCGGCCTTTTCTTTGATTTGAATAATTGTGTGGTATAATGGAAGAAAAAAATGTAACTGATGGACATCAATCAATCAATCTTTATTTGTGTAGCCCCAATTCATAACAAGTGTTATACCAAGGCACTTTACAATACTAGACAAACTCTATATTTTTTTAGATGCACATGTATGCATTTCCAAATATATAAAATACACATTTATATATATGCACATAACAACATTCAAAACCCAACAGGAATTCATCATGACTATAAAAAAAAAACCTTAGAGACAAATGGACTCATGAAAAGTCATCTTTAAAAACTTGATGATTAGGCCAGAGTTTTTCAACCTTTTTTGAGCCATGGTACATTTTTTTTACATTGAAAAAAAAAAACGTTATAAAATGACAGTCTGTAGCCCCTAATACAGTGTGACAATATAGTCCCTCAATTGTTTTATACTCACTCAGTGTGACACCTGGGGCTGTAGACTTCAGTACAGGCACTCAACCATGGCATAGTATTTGCAGTTGATAAGTAATCCTTTTGCAAAAAAAAAAAAAAAAAATTGACCAATTAAGTGAAATTGGATAATTTCTCACTACACACTTGACCATCTCTCATGGCACACTAGTCTGCCCCGGCTCAGTGGTTGAAAACACTGGATTAGGCAACATCTGATCAGCTTTTAATTCAGTTTTCTCTTGCTTAAACCAACACTAAGTAGTTTTGTCCACCCTAATATAATATTTCTTGAATCATTCAACAGGTTGAATGACCCCTCTGTCATGGTCTGAGGAGGTCTGTATCACCTTCACCGGCACTATGTAACTTCGATGTGGATGTTAGGAGAATTTCCACACTAAAAAACTACAAGTTTTTACTGCTTTGACTGCTTTACAACCTACGTCACTTCCCCCTTGAGGCAAAAGCTAAACGTTGGGAAAAGGAGAATATAAAGCAGTTTTGAATTTTTAAAACAGATTTAATGAGCAGAATTTAAAGTAAATATGCAATTATTTTCCTAATGGAAATAGGGACCTCTGGCTCACACTCCTGCATAGTAGGTGGCAGTAATGCTCCTCTGACGCTGGATGCCATCCTCTGTAAAGAAGAAGGGTAGCGAAGGTAAGAAGAGAGCAGATCCTTTAGCTTTTACAAGGTGTTGGATCAAATGCTGAAAAAATATAAGCATGAGTAAAACTTTTTTGCACACCTGAGGAACTTCTGAGCTACCCGACTGACGTTACTCAGTAGATGTTTCCCTCCACATCAGCAAAAGTTGGCCAAACATCAGAGTGTGAATGCAGTTTCAGTATTTTCTGCTGCGGTTACTCATCAGCTGTCCTGATTTTATGCAGATTTTGTTGCAGGAAGACCTCATAAAACATGTGGTACAGCCAGAACAATAAAATGTGTTGGTATCCTGAAATACGTAAACATTACTTTATAATTGCAATTGCTTGTTTTCTTTTGTTCCAGTTCCCTTTACACCTTTGCACAAGTTTGGTATGTTTTTCAGTCTTGTCTCAGTTACGAGCTGGGGAATCAAAAATTGTCTGACTGCCCTGTAAGAATTCTGACTAAAGGTTTGAAGTGACATCTCTAAATTCAACTTCCAAGAGCAACTGGAAAGCACAAGTAATTCTGCTATTTCAGCTCAATTTTATCTTCATGTTTCTTTATGTTTTATGTTTCTTTTTACTGTAGTTTTTATGTCTGTTTTTCATTTGTGATTCACATGTCATTATTTTTAAAACTGTAAAACACAAAAGAAGTGGAATGAAATGGATTGGAGGCAGCCCGGTGGTGCAGCAGGTAGTGCATGGACCTCACAGCAAGACGTTTGCTGGTTTGAACCCAGTGTTGGTCAAGGCCTTTCTGTGTGGAGTTTTCCTTCTCCCTCTCTCTGAGCATGCTAGCCTCTACATGCTTGTGAGGCTAAAGCCCTGTTTCCACCAAGTGGTCCACTATGGATCGGCACGGTTTGGCTCAGGCCGGATCGGTAAAGCCTGATCCTGTTTGCGTTTCCACAACCAACTGAACTCTACTTGGTAGGCGATGTCCAAGCCAGATGCCGATAGCATGACGTCATAGCAGTGCGACACCGTGTACCCGGCAATTAGTTACAACAAAGAAGAAAACGCAACACAGTAAACAAATAGCATCCAGAAATTCTTTTTTGTGATCAGCATGTGGCTTTTTGTTACAAAGCGCAACCAAGCTTTGTTTCAGGGAAGGCTGTGTGCCGCGAGAGTTAGACGAGTGAAGATACAAACATGGCGGGTAAATGTGTTGTTCTGCTGTCACATGGGAAATGACGTCTTCTTCGACCAATCGACGAGCTGCAGTGTTTCTAGCTCCATCTTCTGGGGTCGGATCGGTATGCTTGGCACCCCAACAGAAGGGTCCCAAAAAGTAGGACAGTACAGTTTGCTTATAAAGGATCCTGTCCCGGTTTTAGGCTATAGAAACGCCACAAAAAGCAGCAGAGACAAACGAAACCATGTGTGGATGTTTTTTGTCTCTCTATGTGGCCCTGCAATTGCCTGACGACCGGTTCAATGTGGTCCGGCCTCATCCAGCATCTCAAAAGCAGCTGTTACCAGAGCTGAAAGTAGATTTTGATTCAATTTCACACAATAATCCTCAAATATTTAATGAATTCTCAACATCAGGCCTGCCTTTGCTTCTGTTTTATTTGTTGGTCCAATTCCGCGCACATACTCACGCCCGACAATGTGAGAAGGACTGAACCTTTATTTCAGATTGCTTCAACACAGTCCAGTGTGGTCCAGCCCAGAGAGGGCACTTATTGTCCACTGAGGACTTTGCCACATTCATCTGAAGAGCGACCCTTTCTCATTATTAACAGACACACTAAACGATGGGCCCCAAACAATACAGAACAGATCCCTTTATGCGCACAAGTGCTCAGCGTTTCAGCAGCTCCCTCGTCCTTTCAGATACCTGCACACAAGTGAAAGATGTGGGCGACACAAAGGATATTCTCAACTTTCCCTTTCTCCCCATCCGCTCAAACGGGCCCATTTTAAAGCTTTTATTTGTGCAAAGCCTCTCATTAACTCCGCTCATGCTGCCTCCCTCTGCTTGCCATCGCTTAAGTACTGGGTGTTGTAAAAAAGCTACCAATTAGTCCCTCATCAGCTCCAATTAGAGGAGACAAAGCCTGAGTAAAGATAACTCGATGGGAGGGAGAGGTGGAAGGGTGAGGTCTGTACGTGTGTGTTTAGTGCGCTTGCGTTTGTGTACATGTGTGTGCGTTGAAAAAAGCCCGCACCGGCACAACATAGTTTGTAATAATTGAAGAACTTGTGGCCATTCACTTTGACCCGCTGCGGCTTCAGGTCCATTCACCGTGCGGGGGCTCCTCAGCAGGCCCTTTTCTCAGGGGCCAAGTGTTGTTGTGCTGGGAAGCCCGGCCCCCCAGGAGTCCCAGAAAAGGAGCCATTCAATCTCCTCTACCTGTTTGCAGCATGTAAGGCACTCAGGAACAGGCCGATCACTCATTATTGTCTCCTTCACTCTCAATACTTCCTTAAACTTCCAACAAGAGCAAGGCCCTTTAAAAGAGGAGGGGGAGCAGGGGATGTATGTTAAGGGGGTGCCTTTCGCCTCATTAGAATTGAATTTGCACTGTCTTGCAATTACGTTGGAGGGCAACAATGTATTTTTTTCATCATAATCTCCTCTGAATGGGGGGTTTTTGGGGCAGTTAATTTGCTGCCCACACTAACGCATTAATTAATGAATTGGGGAACACTAATTTTCTCCATGCTGCCTCTCTCCCCGTCGATTTCCAACCAGTCTAATAAAATTACCTCATTAAGGCCTTTATGGTGGCACAGTAACTCCCTCATTCATTTGGTATTAAACATTTTAACTGAAAGGAGCCTGGGTGTGTGATTGTCCCCATTCAGAGTTGCATCTTTTTGTGGGTGGTTCTAAATAATGAGGGGGGCCGAGCAGGGAGATATAATTAGGGACAAGGGGGCACTTCAGCAAATATTTGCAATCTTTTAAGACTTGCCCTCATATGACTGTGATTAATTACTTCCAGAAGGGATTCTGGAGAAATAAATTGCCAAGTTATTCTTTGGGTTTTGAGTCTTTTTTCCCCCCCTCCTGAGCGAAATGACCCAGGCTTGAATGAAAGGATCTGTGCAGGAGTTTAATTTCGGCCCCTCTTTAATCAAAAGCAAATTATGACGTACTGTGCTCTGAAAATGGGCTCATTGTGAAACAAATCAACAACATGTAAACAATGATGAAGTGTTTAATCGAGGCGGAATCTGAATGTTTCGAGGGAGACACTTGGCATGAGCAGAAAAGGCAAATCATCAGTGTTAGTACAACGTGACAATTTAGAGAGAGGAATGGTTTGATGGTGATGCTTACAAATGTTTAAGCATTAAAAACAACCATAAATCTGTCCTGTGATAGAATTAACTAACAGAAAGAAAGTGAGCCTCCAAACTGTTTCTTTTTCAGCCGAAATCATCTCTTTTGTTTTGTTTTCAAACATCTTTGCAAGGAAAAGTGGTGAATATTGTTGCATAAGGACGTCTAATTTCGGTCAACGGGTACGAAAATAAACAAGCAAACAACATTACTCATGCTGAGTGAGCATCTCCACAGGGCTTTATTCATAATTGTGTTTTGATTGTCTTCATAATCAAACTGCGAAGTTTAATGAGTTCACTGAACACTGTGTGCATCATTCACAGGGCCTGAATCACTCAGTACACACAGAGGGTTTTAGCTGATGACTGCCACCTGGTGGTCGTGGAGAACATGGACGGGTTATTAGAAGAATGAATCAAGAAACTAGTGATCAGGCCTTTTAGGCAGGGCAGAGAGAGTTTGCAAAGGCTGCACTCAGGCACTTGATCAATCTACTCAGGAGAAAGAAAATGAGACACAATTAACCCTCTTTTAAATAAATAATAACCTTCATTTCAATTCTAAATACTCATTAGTACGTTTGTTAACAACACAACTATACATGTTACTTATCTCTTACTGAATGAAAACTTCTCATAAAATGTTACACTTTTTATTTGGCGATATTGTTGTTTTTGGGACAATCACAATTGAAAGTTTTCACACTAATGATGGTTTGTTTTGTTACTTGGACCTGGGCGAACTGCAACTTTTTCTTAGTACTTCCCTAACATTTCCTCTCTTTATTTAATAGCTTTTTATTTTTAATTGAATTTTTTATGTTTTTTGAGTAACAGGATAGAGGACAGAGTTAGAATTGTGGGAGAGAGACTGGGCAGTAACGTGGATTAAAAAGCACATGACAGACTTGAACGTTAACAGAAGTTTTAAGACCTATGCGGCCTTGATTTACAGTGAGGACAAACTGCTTGCTACTAGCATTCCCAGAACAATAATATTGTTGAATAACCTCTGAGGAAGGCCCGTTAACCTGGTTTTTCCTGATATTTCTGTAGACATGGCCTGTGCAAAAGTTTAGTATATACATGGGAAAAAAGTCAGTGATTACATTTACCCACATAAATGTAACCGAGCTGCTTTTCCGTGGACTTGAAATTCTCTGAGTACCTTTTTCTAAGCCTAAAATTAAGTATTCTTACATTTACTGATAATGTTTTTTACCTCCGCCAAGGAGGTTATGTTTTCGGGAGAGTTTGTCTGTCCGTCTGTCTGTCTGTCTGTCCGTCTGTGAACAAAATAACTCAAAAAGTTATGGATGGATTTAGATGAAATTTTCAGGAAATGATCAGCATGGGAAAAGGAAGAACTGATTGGATTTTGGTGCTGATCCGGATCAGCGTTTGGCCGCCATGGCGAAAAATGTGATTTCTGTGAATAATTACTGAACTAAAATAGATATTATAAATTCAGTTGCTAATGGTATGTTTTCATGGTCAAGGAATCTAAATATTTAGATGAAATAAAGGTAGGACTAATATTTATGGTCAAAATGACAATATGGCTGAGGACTGTGGCGCTGGCGAAGGTCTGCGTTCTCTGAGTGCTTTCTAGTTCCAAATATAACATACCCAGTTAAATTTGTCATCGCATTATGTGCTGAATTAAGAAAATACAATTCTATGCTAAACTGAATGGAGTTAACCATCAACTAATTTCACAATGCCCACACTTAAGTTCTCCACTAAAACCTTGTTGTAATGATAAATCAATACCAGTTTGATTATTGTTACTTAATGAAACATAAAGATGAGTTCCTAAGAGTCAGTCACATTACAGAATTACCAGTTTACAAACAACATAAGTTTAAAGGGATACATTTACAACTGAGTTTCCGAATGCTCATATATTCAACATTTCATTTTAGGAATATCAGATGAAAATGCTGTTTGGTGGTAATATAAAAAGTTCATAGCCTTTGACATGAGCAGAGTGGAGAAGCTAATACGCTATTTCACTTTCACATTTTAGTGTTCATTACCCCACCACTACATTTCATGCAGGATAATTCTTATCCAGCTTCAAGAACCTGGTTCATCATCAGTATTAGGAAGTGTTATCTTTACTAAAAAGTGTCTTTTTCTTTCTTTATAGCAGCAAAAACCCACAACACTATTGACATAAAATGATTCAGTTTCTACCCATCATACAAAGGGTACAAACACTGTCCCTGCAACAGCTATGAAATTTATCGTCGAGAGTTAGATGGATGAATCCCTGCTGCCAGCGTCAGTCACAGGCTAAACTAAAATACAAACAAACATCCCAAACTTTTGCAAATGATTTATCTGGAAATAAATAATAATATTGTACTTAAAATATCAATACAGTATTACACTGCAGAATTTGGCACCTTAGTGCAGTATCAATATTTTCCTACACCCCTATTCATCATCATTGTTTGTCATGTTTATGATGGCCCTCATCTTGTAGTGCTGTTTTCTCTGTCCTTGTAGCTGGCGTGTTATGATGCCAGTAGTGATTGTGTTAGCTGGTGACATTAGATGAAATGTTTATGGTTGTCTTACTTACGGCAGATTTTGATGACAGTTTTATTATGACTGTCTCTTTGAATTTCCATTACATGTGAACATAATGTGTATTTCAGCCCATAATTATATGCGCTCACCATGATGGAAACAACCTACACAATCATCTGACAGTCAGCGGTTAACACAGTTACCTCTCACACTGTTACACCAAGCAATTTTCTTAATCAAAAAAATTGAACAAAAATCAGTAATGACATCCTTAGATTGTAAAACCTTGAGTTTTTCTTTATCACTGTCTTCATGTTGACTCTGCCATACTGCAGTGATATGACGGGTCAGAATTGATCACCTCTTTCATTGGGGAAGTCTTTTATAGCAGCTTTTGATCTTTTTACAAAAACTACAAACTCTTAGGAAACACATAACAGACCTGTTTGAATGAGGCTGTTAAACATGTATGCCGTTATAAATCACCTAAATACAGAGACTCAGTCTGTAAAAACAATAGTTCTCATATAATAACTTGACAGCTGTAATAAACTTGCAGCAGTGCTGATAGAGGAAACCCAAGGCGTTTGGTATGTGCTTTGTTTTTAATTTACTGCACAGCTTCCTGTTATTGAAAATTAAATGTCCTCTCCATGTTTTTCTCAAACTTCTTAGATAATATCTGCAGGTTCTTCAAAGTTTATGGTGTAAGAACAGCCCAAACTTGGTCCAAAACACAGCTGGAAGTCCTAAACTTAGTTCAGGACCAACATGGTGAGACTCCTCCAGCTATGATTTCATTTATGATACGACTGACTTCAAGGATTTTAGGCAAAAGTGTAGAGCAAGGTTATTCTCTGTTAGTGTTGCCAGGGTAAACATCGAAATATGAAAGCAGCTAGAAATGTTTCCTGTCCCTTATTTGAAGAGAACTACAGCATGTCATGATCCAGACTGCAGTAAACGTCTTTGGGCAGGTCTCCCTCTGGTGGATCTAAGATGAACAACACTTAATCATCTGTCTCCTCATTGAAAAGAGAGCCTGATCCTCTGAACCTTCAACTGTCATGATTTGTAAAGTATTTACTAAAGTACAGAAAGAAAACTAAATCTGCAGTAATATAATATAAGGTAATCACTATACCAGCCACTGTCTTAGCTAAATTAACATTAAAATAACAGATTTTAACTTGTTTTATGGACGAAAAAGAAAATTTGAAGGCAGCTTGGGCCCGACAGATTGAAACTGCACAAATCACTGACAGCTTTGTTGGTAAAGTTAATTATATCAAGTCATTTTAAACAAAACTACAGCTTAAGAACAGGGATGGTATCTTGATTTTTATTGATATTTATATCTTTTTTGATAATTCTTAGCAAATCATATCCCTAAAATATCTGTATCAACACTGCTATTATTTTTAGTGGCCTTAGTGATCATTCTTTTTTTAAACAAAATCTGACTATCTGCTCTGTTGTTAAGAAAACCAATATATCTTACCACTAATAACATTAATTTTTTAACAAAGATATAAAGGCCAAACCTTAATACACGTTTCCTGAAGCTGCAATGAAAACAAGCAACAAACTCTGGAGCTGGACAACTGAGCCAAAACTGCAGTTCCTCAAGTCTCCTAACATTTATTTGTTAATCTGCAGATTTTTACTGCAGACCTTTACAGCCTGGTTCTTTAACAGATATGGTAAGAATGGTTCATTCATTTCTGTCCTCTCACTGTACAATGATTTTCTTCTTTTTTTTTCTCAATAATTTGTCTATTGGGTTTTAGTAGAACTTAAAGCAGAATTTCAGGAGCAGGGCCACACCTCTTCCTGTGTTCTTCTAAATTCTAACCTGACCATTTCCTCCCCTTGTTTCGCTCACTTGGAGCACCCCTACCTCCGACCCCTCTTTTTAACCTCTTTCTTCTTTCCTAAGGGCCTTATAAATAGGGGTTCATTGTGCCCGGGAGCTACGCTGGATTCCCCAAGAAACTAAAACCATTATTCGATTCACATACCTGCTATGCTGCTTATTATCCACATTGTGCAATAAATAATTGTCAAATTCATCATGAAGGAACTTCCAATTTCTTAAATTCAATTTATCAACCTGAGACAGGGTTGCTGCTAGAAATCATAGGGCCCATGGCACATATCAATGCCAGCCCCACCACAGCCCAAACCAGCCCTGCACTGATGCTTAAACTAAAGTACTGAGTTTAAATAACTGTCACTTTGTGTTAAAAGATCAGTTCCTGTTGGCACCAGTAGTCGTTCAGTACATGCACGTCATGTACAAAGACTATTGGTCAAAATGAGAGTCACAGGTATGGTCCAGCCTGAGGCCCCAGACCTTAACAATAAATTAAACCGAAAATGTGAGTCATTCAGAAGTGACTTGAATGATGCAAGATAAAGAAACAGGCGCTTTAACCAGCAAGGTGTGAGGAATTTCTCCGCTCATGTAAATAAATTCATAATTTGTATGTATATAAAATACTAATGTTTACATACTGTTAAGGCCCCTGTCTGTGGGGCCCTTAGAAGTCTCCTGACATCCCCCGCCTTTGTGGGCCCCTGACCACAAATGCAAAGTAACTGGTTTGGAGGTGCTGCATCTGGTGAAATGCCACTCCTTCACAGGGATCATTACTTAACATTACTTTTTCTTTTTAATAGGTTGTTCCGATAAGTGTTGATACAACACACAAACTTGAGACACGATGACTTATCTCTCAAGAAGCTGCTGTTTATGTGGTACCACATTATGTTTATTTTTTCTATTAGATACAAAAAAGATCATTAAATTAATCACTCTAAACCATAACAGTCAAAATCAACTTTAATTTGTAAAATCAAGAATATTTTCTTTAATCATGTGAGGCCATGTAAACTAACCCAAAAGGTTTTAAAATCATTTCTGAAGGTGTCTGTGCAGTGGGCTGTTTATCAGCTGAGCAGCCTGTCATCGACACCTTACGCCTCTCAGTCTGACAAAGTGAAGGATTTCTCATCTGGCATTTTGTGCCTCCTCCGTCCTCTGGCTCTTTCTCCTGTCTCTTTTTCAGTTACTCACCAGGAGGAGCTAAGATGCAAAGAAACACAGCAAGTGGCAGAACTAGGATGGACAAAAATTCTGAATAAGAAACATCACTGTCATGCATAACCAGCAGCTACAAGCCCACATCCTGCTGTCCTGTCACACTTTGCATTTTTGTCTTTAATAGTTTGATTTAAAGTAACTTTAAATGGTGTTTCAACATTGTGGCTAATGTGGATTAGCTTCCAAAGCCCCCTCTAGTAAACAAATAACAGTGTCACTCTGGCTTTGTCCAGTATTTTCTACAGTCAATAGTATGAACCGTAATGATGCGTTTTATTTTCCTTTTGCTAACTGTCATTTTACTAATTGGACCTTCAAAACACCATAATGCCAATTTATGCCTAAATTAAAGGATGAGCTTTATTCTGCTTGTTTTAACAGATTTTGACACTGGACTACAATTCTTCACTGACTGGACTCCCAAACATGCTGAAGCGCTTACCATGGCTGCTTTAGGTGGAGGGGGATAACTGACCCGCAGTGGCAGCAACAGATTTGACATTTCTTTTCCCAAGCTGACAGTCAAAGGTGCTGCATTTAAGTAAATTTGATTCACAGTGTTGACATATTTAATACTTAAGATCTGGACTAAATCATATTTAATAGTTTAGTTAAACAATTACTTTATATTTGTCAGCTACAGCCTGATTTAAAAGACTTAACTAAGCAGTTAGCCAGCGCTGCTCCATGTAAAGAACGCTGAGGTCAGCATGTGTGGACACCCAGACTTTCAGATTTTGTTGTATCTTCCACACCAAAACTGCTGTGGACTCACGACTTTGCCTTTAGGCTCTGCGCAGCACAGACCAATATTCTCCTAAAATTCACGGGCAGTGAAAAAGTGACTCATTTGAAGCTAGTAAATAATATGACCTGTTATTAGCATGAGGAGAAGTTGTAGTGCTAACTTCTGTTATCATGATGAGATGGTCTCTATGGCTGCTGAATTAACCCTCGTATGACCCTTGGACATTTTTGTCCATTTCCAAAGTCCAAAACCACCTCATAGACAACCCCCCTCCTCACCAGAGTTGATTTTTGGTGAAGGAGTGTCATTGTGGGTAAAACTTCTAAAGCCCACCTTTCAGTGTTAAAATCCATTATTTGACTATGTAATATATTTTTTAACCTATCCATGACCCTTCGTGGACAAAAATGTCCTATTAAAAGTAGTTAAAAAAGGTCATAGGGCATAATTTTTTTGTAGCGGGGAGTAATTTGGGGTTAAATTTGAGGATGCCAAGTTTCAGCAGAAAATCCATCTTTGACTGTGTACCAGAGTTTGATTTTTTGGTGAAGAGGAGTGTCATTGTAGGTAAAACTTCTAAGCCCACCTTTCGGTGTTAAATCCATTATTTGACTATATAATATATTTTTACTTCCTATCCATGACCCTTAGCATGGACCTCAAAATGATGCCTATTCTAGAAGTCATGGATAGGTTAAAAAAAGATCTGTGGGGCTTTATAATTTTCGACACTTTCTAGAAATGGACAAAAATGTGTTGAAGGAGTTATGGGTGAGGATCTTAGAAAGTACATTCTGCCGGTCAAATGAAAGATCCATGCTTTTGAAACTTGAAACCTGCCCTCAAGTTCTCCCATCAGCCTGCTTGCCAAGTAGACCCTGTTTTAGAATACTAACCTTTTACTGGACACTTTCCAGAAATGGACAAAAATGTCACTTGAAGGGTCATGCGTGTAACTTTTTTGAAGGGTCACTCAAGGGTTAAGAGAGGACTAGACATGGCAAGTGTAACATACCTGTAGAGACGATGCCAGAGACAGATGGCGACGTTTGAGTTGGACTCCAGGATATATATAAAGAAGAGCCTCTTTAGCTTGTTTTCTAACCAATGAAGTAGGAGATCCTCAAAGTCATCTTGTTGTCATCTGCATCTGCATCTGTTAAATATTTGGGATGTGTGGCCAAACATGTTGTCATACTCGTGTGGAAACTCGTGACCTTGTGAATATGTCAAGCACGAAACAGGCTTTATCAACTGTCCTCTCACCTTATGGCAGATAAAGCCCGAAATGATCTTAAAAAGAGAGAATGAGAATAAAACAATACTTCACAGCAGTATTTACAAGCTCACATGGTACTGATTTTTTTCAGGTACTGAACAATGCAAAATCATTTCCTCATGAAATGGATCTGCCTTTCATAAGACTTGATGTGACTTCATCAGAATTTCTTTCCTAGGTGTTACATTACAGACAGCAGTTCAAATATTTGTCACTTTTCTTCTTGTTGTTATTTTGTTGCCATGAAAACTAATGACAGAAAAGTTTCCAGATGAGAAGCAACAGCAGGAGAGTCAGAGCACATATGATCAACACCTCATCCATCATCCGTGCATTAGCAATCCCTCTTTAATCGATTCATTCCTTAAATATGAAGTGGCTCACTTCTTCCTTCATCTTTGTTTGAAACAGGTTAAAATATTTTCTTGAGCAATGAGGGGAAACTGCTTTAATGAGAGTCTTGTTAAATGTGCTGTGAAGGAACCATATGTCTGAATATTCAAACTAAAAATACATGCATTCTCACAGTCTCATTCTGTTCAAAACAGACACATAACATCTTTATATCATACAAAAATAGACATCTGTGATCAAGTTTACAGTTCTTCTTGGTTGAAAACAGTTAAATAAAAAACAAACCACTCATTATTTACATCTGGCATTTTTAAACTCACCCTTTTTACATATTCCAATCAAAGTCTGTTTTCTGTTGTGTTGGTTTCCTCTTCCTGTTTCTCTTCACTCCCCCTCCTGTTCGACTCAGAGGGTCCCTGTAGTCCTCACCTGAGCCTGTGTCCAGACTGTCCTGGTTGTCCCTCCAGCTGTCAGGGACAGAGGGGAAATCCTCCCCTGGTGAGTGTATCGGTCGGCCGTACACCTTACTCTGCAGGTCAGCGATGTCGTTGCGGATGTCGGCCATGAGCAGGAGCAGGAAATCGAAGGAGCCTGGAGGACCCTAAGAGCGCAGGATGATGAATGTTATCTAATTAATATGCAGTTCCTCATCTTTATAATAATTTGTGCAAACTGAATGCACAATGAAGGCTCTCATAAAATAAAGCCTTAAGTTGACACACTGTAAAATTCCCTCATTGGTTTTCCATTTCAAAAAGTCTACATGGTCACTGTAGGGCCACACCATCAGAACAAAGCTAACGGTAGTACTGAGTCAATTACCAGCCAGAACTTATATTAATTAATTTAAGACATGTCATCCAAGGATTATATTTATTAAAGATACATTATTAGTGTTCATTAAAACATATTTTTGCCTGAGGATGTGGTTTGTATATAATATATCTGAGGAGACAACAACACTAGCCATGTAGGTCTGACTTTGAGCTCCCTTGTTATGGTCAAGTATTGTATCATCAATCACACGATTGGTCAAACAAATGGCGGATGTAAACTTCTGCAAAACAATTATTTCATGAGCTGACAATTCACCCATCTTTGTTTACTGATATTTAATCATGACAGGTCATTTCAGGAGCTGTAGCTGTTTATATAAGCTTAAGACTGGCCAGCCAATAACACAATATTCACAGAACAGAGTACAGGGCAGGGGCCAATGTTGATGGTATCAGACCAAACATAAACAATATATTAAGTAGTAAATACAAGCAAATATCACCAGCTGGTAGAATAAAATGGGAACCTGCATCACTAAAACTTGCATGTACAACAAGGAAAAACAGTAGAACTTGAATACAGATCTGTGAATGAATATCCTGTATTTAGCAAAAACACATAAAGCAGGTTTTCCACCAGGTTCAATTAAGTATTTTCAAGATAAATGTAAATATTTTTGCAAATTAAACCCTTTTTTCTAATATCTGTGATTGTAGAATGTAAAACAATGACTTGGAAGTTTCTAAATGCCAGTACTGGCTATCATACAGAACGATAAATCAGATATGTTTTCGGCATTCATTTAAATTCAGACCTTATTAAAGCAGAGAACATAAAATATGCTCCCATCTCTACCTGGGTTTTGAAAGTCCCATGTCCTGTAAAATTAAATTGTTTTCGCTTTTAATGCTGTTAGAGGTGGCTTGGGGAGCAGAAGAACATAAAACCTTTCATTAAACTCTCAGCTCAGGAGGAAATGCTCTATGCCTCTTTGAAGAAAATGTCCATTAAAACACTTTGGTTTTACTTCCTGGGGTTAATGATGTCATAGCTATACAGCCTCCACCTACATGTGTCTTCTGTTCATCACAAGCAGGCACCATGACTGTTTTGAGAGCCTGCTCTCTGGCCTGTAGCCCCTCCTCTTTTCTCTTATCAGAAATCGTTTGGGCAGCTAATCTGTCCACAGCTCATTACCAAAGCCCCCCAACCAGATCCAAGTGTTTCCAAAGGGGAGGGGAAAAGAGCTGCTTCCAATCCTCTACAGCTGGGGTCAGCAACTATAATAACCAAGGGGCCAAATTTAATGTTTTCCTCAGTGACAGAGGGCTGCATTTTTACAAGTGAAACAATAATCTTACAGCTAATCCCAGCATTATTTTCTTCAAAATACTGCAATTTAAATGTTCTGGTGGTAGATTTTGTAGTTTTTTTCATCACTGAAATTTATTTTTTTGATATTTCAAATTGACTGGTCCGAGATAAAGACACATGAAGATGTGAAGTAAATGAGCAGCAACAGTGCAGATGGATACTTAAAATTTTTCTCTGTAAATTAAAAATGTGTCTCAAAAACTTGTAAACATTTTGGGCAACTTTTGAGAAGGACATGTTAACATTTTAATGGTGCAAATCCGCCCTCTGTCATTTGTCCATATGATTTAGTGTTTAAACATGAACCAATGTTACTGCATGCTGAGCAGAGACATATCATTAAGTGCACAAAGGCTCCTTCACAAGCTCTCCCTTTTAAGAATGTGTTTAAATGGAAAATCATGACATTTCCTCCTAAGACATTTTATTTATTGGCTGAAAGTCAGAGGGCAGATTATTGCAAATATCTACAGATGATAAATGGACTGTCTAACACTAATCGTGGCTACTGTTCTTCTTTTAGGCTTTGTTAACACCAACATCATCTATGTTTATTCAAAAGGAAAATGCTCACTCTGACCAGGATACTATTTCCTCTTTGTTTGACAGTTATCCTAACTGTGTCCTTAAATGTCCACCGTCTACAGTGGTCTGTATTTCACTCCTGCTCTCGTTTAACTGTATTGTTCTGGATAATAATAACAAGTTACAACAGTGAGGCATCAGTATGGGATCTTACTGGTGGTCCAACAGGCCCAGGAGCTCCTCTATCCCCCTGAGGGAACAAAACAAATATTTAGCTTAGATGAGTTACAGTGGAGCAAAAAGCATGCAAGGAATTCATATTAGTCCAGTTAAGGGGCTACAGAAAGGAAACAAGCACATTAAACACGTAAATGGTGATTGTTGCAATTATCATTTGTTATTTGGCTTAAGGAAATCACACGTAGTGTTAAATATTTTAGGATAAAGCATGTTGGCTCTCTTTTCAAGAGAACAGCATGTGGCTAAAAGCTATGGATAAAGCTAAGCATGAAGAATGAACGTTGGGGAAAACTCTGTTTTTTCAGGATTTAAGTTGTCACGTCTCATTTTCACAAATGAAGTGTGACAGCTTGTATTATCTATGACTTTTGCCAAAAAGCAAGAAAAATAACAATCTGAAATTTAAGTTGCACCAGTACATGGCCCAGTCTGTTTATGGAGAATTTTAACATGACCTGCTTTTGGGTTTATTTCAGTGAAACTTCTGTTGCTTTATGCAAAATCTACATAACACTGTCCTGCAAGCTGCATGTTGCATTTACCACAAGTTTTTGCAATATGGAGCTTTGATAAGTTAGGTTGAGCCTGTGTTATTGACAGGGCATCCACAATTATTGGGCTTCAAAATGCACTTTATGTCACGCATACTACAGCTCTAGTTTATGCGAACTTTAGGTCTGATCAATGGAAAATGTTACATTTTCAACAATAGTGGTCCAAGAATTGAACCCTGGGGGGCACCAACTGTTATCAAATGAAATTAGATCTACTTTCAAAGGGGAAACAACATACTTGGGTTCCAGAGTATGATCTGAGACAGCTGAGGAGTGTGAGAATTAAAGCTCTTGCTGAAAGGCTCAAGGCCTAAAGTTGAAAGTTAGGTAGCAGCACCCAAATAACAACAATCATCCTTTGGCTTTAAAATGCACCTTTATGGACCTCCAGGAGACATCAGTCACTGAGACAATATTATTATTTATGCTGATTAGACCTGATGGAAAAGATAACATTTTAACACTAGTGGCTCAAGACTAGAACCTTGGGGTACACCAGTTTTTATGTTAATCAAGTTAGATTTAATTTAACAAGGAAAACAACACTCCTGGCTTCTTCAGCATGATCTTAAACATCTGATACTAATTGACTCAACTTTAGGAAGAACTCGAGGCTACATAAAAATGTTATCTTTGATTAGAATTCAACCAAATGTCTAACATCTTTATCAGTATGGTCTCAGTGCTGGGGTGTTGTGCTATAACGGGCCGCATTATTCCCAAGATCCTTTATATTTAAAATGTTTTGTAATTGAGTTTAATTAGAGCAGTTTTTAAAACAAAATGGTTGTGAAGCTCAAAGTCTACAAGTATAGATCCACAGCCTGCACTCTGCATTTTCTTAACCCTAAAGAGGAGTATTCAACAGAGACCTGCTGTGTGCTACATGCACTAAATGAAGGCAAATTTCTTGTCAGTTTGCACAGAATGCATGCAGAATACTTGAATATATGTTAAACAGTAAATTATTGTATTATCGCAATGTGTCTAGTGTAGCAAATAAAAAGTATTTGCTAATCACTTTATTCTTAATAATCTGTACATGGAGCAGGACTGTGGAGTATCACAGTAGCTTGTTGACCCACGGTAGCACACGCACACAAACACACAGGTTGACCTGACGGCAGTTGTTGTTAGCCAGGCCCAGGGTCACAGTGGGGCTGTGAGTGTTTTGGCAGATGGTTTGGATTTGTTAGCGAGAGACACAGATTACCATCACTCTCCTGTCTATCCACACAAACATGAAAGTATGCTGGGAGAATACCAAGAAACTGTGTCAATAACGCAGATGCACCTTAAGTTGTTCCATACGCGATCACAAAGTTATGCAAACAACGTTATGACAAACAGGATCCAGGAGCCAATATCAGTTAAGAAAATGTAGTTGTTACAACTTAAAGGTCTGACCGCTTCAACTTGAATTATTACAGAACAAAATAACAAAAATGATTCAAAACTCTGCACCTAAATTGCTTTAACGCATTAAATATTATCCACCACTTATTGCAAATGTCTCCCTGAAAGAGGGATATTTGAATACCTCATTAACACTTCATATTTCAGCTTTGTTATGCCTCTAAATTCAGACTCATAGTTGATCACAATTATATCATTAGATCTAAAAATCTCTGTAAATCTTAACCCTCCCAACTTCATGGGATTGGCAGGGCCCCCAACACAGTATTATATATTGTTTTCTTACATCTCTGAATCTTTGTGTTTGGAATATCACTCTTTTGTCAGATCAAAAATGGCTTCTGGTCAAATATGTCCACACCAAAAAATGTAAATTTAGCCTTGAAGTGCAGTGTTTCATTTCACAAATCTTGTATTGTGGATCCACATAAATGTAAATATTTAGGAATGACAAACACATTTTCAAAAAGTAGCAGTGATGCTATCAGATCTCAATTTAGAACTGAGCAAAAAGCGACAACTTCCTGTCAGTCTTATGGACCAATCAGACAAGCCCATACTCTTCTTCTCATGTTTTCTTTACAGTAGCATCCAATCAGGAGCAGTCAAAGGTCAACGAGAGAAAAGATAGTTACCTGTCACTTACCAAAACAGTTAAAAAGGAGGTGTGAGAAATGTAATGTGGCCCTTGAAACATTTAAAACAGAAATTGCATCTAAGAGTGGCCTTAATACCTCTCTGGGGTAAAAACCCATCTGGAAGAAAAACTTAAATAATTGAATAGATTTTGTGATAAGTCTCTTAGCAGACTTCACAAAACTCCGATAACAAAAATTGAACTATATTAAGATGTAAAAAGGTGTGTGTATAATACATGCAAATGTGTGATTTGTATAAATTACTATGACATTAAAATTCTCTGTTGTTTTATAACTTTGCAAATACAGCTTTTATCACATAAATCTGACATCAATACAGCATACATATTTTGAAAGACCAGATTGTCCTAAAAAATGTCTTTGGTTTAATTGTGCTTGACATAATTTAGAGTTTACATGCATCATTCAAAGGCTGCTTAAAAAAAATGAAAATGGCTTGGAGGTGTGAAGGTTGAACAAGTTTGCACAAACAGATGTACCAAGGTAAAGTCTACATGCTGCTTTCTTCTTCCAAACCTCTTTTGACACTGTGCTGTGGGGGTTTTTCCCGAGTAGTTTACAAATTCCATTTAATGTCTGAACAACCACAAACGGCCCAGGGTTTCAGCACAAAAAGAGAAAGTACAGAGCAACTTGTGACTTGAACAGACTTGACGTTGGCATCAGCACCAAATGAATTAGGTCAAATGATGACTCAGGTTGCAAAAATAGTGCTTGTAGTGTGGAAAATGTTTATTAAATACGTTATCTGTCTAAACCTGAAAAGATCCTTTAATAACGTGAAAAATCTTTTGTATAAACAAGCAGTAATGAACAAGTCCATGTTTGGCCAAAGATGCTCTTGTAGTTGCAAATATTTGAACCTAAGCATGGACATTCAGAGGACAAATAAGTATTGCCATTTGTCAAAAAGCTGTCTTTCCAAACTTTTTGTTTGTCCCTCTGAAGACTTCCCATAAAGGCTTCAAAATTGTGTTATTTGGGATTGCACACAAGTTTGTTCTCTTTCACCTCGTAGTGACTTGCAGTGATTAGTTCATCTGCAGGGACTCCAGCTGCTGATTTAAGGGACTCCTGGCACCTGCGTGATGGTCTTTAACCAAATCATTTCAGAGAAAAAAAACAGTTCAAAAGACAAGGTGCTGATAGATGAGTTAAATGTGTTTAGTTTTTTAACTGAATCCTTTTGTGTCAATTCTGGTTTCTTTAATATGAGAAAAAAAACTTGTTCAGTGAGCCAAGAGTCAAATTCTGTAGTCAAAAGGAAGACTCCTTTGCTTTGGGGGCAGTAAGCTGTCGGGACTGGTTTCCTATAATACAGAGTGAGCTATCGTTTAAAACTCAAGTGTTGAACTGCTGCCCTTTGCTGAATAAAAGTATCAAAATGAAAAGATATGGAAGAAAACTGAATCTGAGCTCACCTTTAGACCATCTTTTCCAGGTGCTCCTGGAGGCCCCTGTAAAATAAACAAATGACTTTCCTTTAACTTTGTAGAACACAGTAGTTGGATTAACTGGGTACTGTAAACACAAAGATGACCTTTGATCTGTATCGCAGTCTGTCAAAAATCGAATTATCCTTTTGAAACTTTACCTCACACTTTTGAGGACTGATGCCAGCAAGGGAAGCAGGCTCATACACTGCATTTAAAAGACTACTGAAAAAATGTACCCAAATTTCCAAGAAGAGCAGCAAATGTATGACTGAATAAATGTGGCAGGAACTATACAAAAAAGTCAGGCGAGTGGGAAGGGGCGATGTCGTATACACTTTGACACTGAGGAGATTTCATGAATGTATTGAAGCTACTTTATCTAAACTGCTGCTTGCCAGTAAATTCTTTAACACTGTTTTTACAGTGGTGCTGTGGTACACTTCGAAATACACACTTTTGGTGGGCTCAACACTTCAGGGTTAACCTGACACACCAGACAGACCTTTCAAATATTTCACTGGTCAATCTGGGAGAGAGCCCATAGAAAGTGTTTGAGGAAGGCAGAAACTTTCAGAAGCATATCTGGCAGGTGATTGGAGGATTGTTCTGTAAAAACATTTGTTATGGGCCAATCAGATATTGAAGCAGACAAGCGCAAAAATATCCGCACGACAGAGAAGTTTGTAGTGTTATTTGTTCTTCATTTAAAAAAGAAAAGCAGGTAAGATCTGATAGAACTGCTACTGAAACTGTTACCATCTATGCTAATTTCTGTAAGCGTGGTCACTTCCTGCTGTCATCTCTCTCACTTCTTCCTGCTCTCTTATACCGCTTTCACACTAAAATTAGGGCCAACATGGGTTTTTCAATGCGGGTTAACCCACTAACAATCGGCAAGTGACTCCTTTCCCACTGTCAGCAGAACTAATCGGCAGCAGACGAGCTGTATGGCTGTTTTTTTCCTCTGGTGCAAGCTGATGTCATCACGTTGATGACATCATCAGCGCAACAAGCATGTCCATGTAAACAATGGAAAGGAATATAGAGGCCATGGACAAGGTTTTCTGTACTTTACACTTCTGTCTCTCTTTAAAAATGTAAAAACTCGGCGTTGATGATGCAAAGGCAGATGGAATTTGTTGCTGACACAGCAAAGAGACACATATGTTTCAGACAATGGGGACAACACAATGTTATGCCATGAGGACGTCATGCCATCTGTAAATTAACAAATTATTAGAATATGAGATGTTCTCACTCAAACCAATCAGAGGTGAGCCGATTAAAACCAGTGTCACTTGCAGGTTCCTTTCATATTGCCGATAGGAGCTGACTGTTACTGGGTTTAAATTTTTTTTTTTTGGCCAGTCTGAAAGGGGTAAAAGACTCTGATAGGTTTCTGTTCCACTGATCGTGCTCTAGCTTCTGTTCTGTTCTATCATCTGAAGCTGAAACACAAGGGGGATCTTAACTTGTTAATAATGATAAAGCAGCACAAATGCATCTGAATGTGTTTGGTTAAGTGCCTATTTTAGGGTCACCCCTGCTTATTTCAGCAAGACAAAGCCAAGCCACATTCTGCAGTTTACACCTGTGTAGCTTCATAGTAAAAGTGTGCAGGTACTAGACTGACCTGCTCGCATTTCAGATCTGTCTACAATTGAGAATGTGTGGTGCATTATGAAGAGTGCCAAGGACAACAGAGACCCTGGACTGTTGAGCAACTGAAGTGTTTACCACTGTAACACAGTGGAAAATGCTGCAGGCATCAACTTCAAATAATTGAAATCTGCAGAAAAAAAACAAAAAGTTAAACTGTTTGAAAGTTAAACATCTCTCTTTGTAGTGTTTTTAATTGGAGATAGATGGATAAAGATTTATTGTATTTTTTTAAAACATTTCACACAACATCCCAACTTTACTGACATTGGGTTTTGTATTTTTAATTTCACAATAAAAATGATGAAAAATCAACCCCATTTGAAGTCAAAACTGACATGTACATCATGCCCCACTGATTATCAGAGCAGTGATTATCAGACATTAACCCTGCGCTGCCTGTAGGCGTTTTTCTGAATGACTCCAGCTTTGTGCCGGTCGGTACTTTGATCTCTTTCCTAGAATAATGATCATTAGAGAAGTGTGAAGACTTTGTGTGTGGAGGAAAGCCAATATTCAGATCAGCTCAGAGCCAAGAGAGTCACGCCATACTGTAACATATTCATCATCTTTGAAACTGGTGACTTGTTGTCCAACACATGTGAGCTCAAAGCCAAACCTCATAAATGTGCTCAGAATCTAATCAGGTAGTAAGGAGAGCGGCAACTCCTTTATCTCTGATTTTACAAGCACAGGCACTTTTTAAATGCATTAACAGCTAATAAATGTAACGAGCTGTAAACTAAAACATCCTACACACACTGCATTTGTTCGATTTACATTATTTTCTCTTATTATTTGGCAGGAGGAGTCCTGTGATTTACCTGATTACAGGTGTTGATAGTCTGATTTATCAGTGACTGAACTGCATAAACACTCAAACTTTAAAACCTAGAAATGTGTGTGTATGGCCACATCCTGCACATTCTTGAATAACTCTAAGGGTTCACACTTGTCCGCAAGAGCTTGCAGTTCATTAAAGCCAGCGAGCCAAAGAAAACAACTAAAGCTGTAAATGGATTCAGCCTCTCACTGCTGTTATTGCTGTTACCATGTGTCATCCATTTACACCTTGCAAAAATGTGGCTTTCCTTAAAGGGGGAAAAATTTCTAAAAACGTGTCTGTGAAATGTTTCACTTTAACACAAGAGATACTCATGCTGCCCTTATGAAGATAAATTAGAGCTTGCCTGAAGCACATTTATTAGAATGTCATGGTGAATAAAACATAAGGTCCCACAACGTGTTAGATGAAAAAATAGAGCATTTTTCAGTTTGCACTATTTCCTGCTTGTCATCCAAATTCATGTAGTTTATGTGTTGAATGAAACAAAGCAGAAGTTTGAAGTAAGGAGACAGGAAATCAGAGTAAAGAAATCAGAAAAGGTCACGATATGTAAACAAACATAATAAATATTTGCTAAATCAGAGAGCTATGTCTACATTAAAAATGCAAAATACTCTTAAAAAAATATTGATAAAGTAGAAAAGGTTAATTTTGTGTTTTAAATTAACCCATTTCAATTAACAAGAACAAAATACTGTATCATCTCTGTTTTTTTTAAAGATAGTCTTGTAATGACACTGAGCTTAGAAAAAAACAAGTTGTAGTTTTAACCAATGGTTGCTGTGTACATAGAGGAAAGGCGTATGACTCCCTGAACTTTTTAAGCTGAACACTTTGCCAACTTGAGCAATTTAAACAGCACATCTACGTGGCCAGGACTTGAACTAACACTTCCATGAAATTGTAACGTTGTGTTTTTTTCTTCTTACAACTCTACAAAAGCATGAAATTCTGGGATCTTCAGTGGTTTTGTGAAAACTAAAGCTGGGCAGTGAAACAACCTTAAAACACTGGGTGTATTTTCTCAATTTGTCACAGCAGGATTAACACGCCATAACTGCCATTCATGTGTTGGTGAAATCTGTCAGCAGTTGGTGCAACCAGAGCTGAGACACCACAAATCTCCAGTGCCCTTGAGAAGAGGAACCACCCGTGACAACACTTAGATGACAATCACACTGCAGGACCAAGTGGCACAAATCCAAGTTTGCTGCCCATATGTGACCAATATCTGATTTCTTTTATCCAATCAGACCCAGACTACTTTCATATGTGGTCCTAAATCAGATAAATATCTGCTATTGCTCAAAGCATCCTCACTCTGAACAGCTATGTCACATTTCATCCGACTTACTGAACTGAGACAGACGTCACAAATCTGTGGCGGAGGAGGCAAGATCCAATGGAAACAATGGATGAATCAACTATGGATAAACTGCTCCACATAAGGCCATGCTTAAAATGTGTGTTCTCTATTTTTCTTTATCACTTTCTCATAATAAGACAGAGGATGGGAAGGAGCAGCAGCCAGCCTGTAGTGGTATATTTTTATTATATTTATATTTATGTATATTTATTATAAGATTTAGTTAGATTAAATTGTTTATTTTTATACATCTTTTTATCTGCAATAATCAACTGCTACTGATTCTTAATTTCCCTGAAGGAGTTTATCCCAAAGGGATTAATAAAGTACTACTAGAACAAACACGCTGACATGTGTAGCACCCATATTTCCTTCTGTATACACAGCATCCTGCATGTGACGTCACGTCTTATCCGCATGCAGGTCACTTCAGAGTCACAGACAGTTTATACTGAAGTCTGATAGCAGTCACATTTAAATTATAATGTGAACAACCATGCAAATAAATCAGATTTCAACAAATACTTAGAATTCAGCATTAAGATCTGCAGTGTGGCATAAAGAGGAGGTGGACCATAATGAGTATCTAATGACTTTTGGGAGATACAGTAGAGGCCAAAAGTTTGGACACACCTTCTCATTCGATGTGTTTTCTTTATTTTCATCACTATTTACATTGTAGATTCTCACTGAAGGTATCAAAGCTATGAATGAACACATGTGGAATTATGTACTTAACAAAAAAGTGTGAAATAATTAAAAAAAATGTCTTATATTCTAGTTTCTTTGAAGTAGTCACCCTTTGCTCTGATTACTGCTATGCAGACTCTTGGTATTCTCTTTATGAGCTTCAAGAGTTAGTCACCTGAAATGGTTTTCACTTCTCAGGTGTGCCTTTCCAGGGTTAATTGATGGAATTTCTTGCCTTTTTAATGGGGTTGGGACCATCATTTGTGTTATTCAGAAGTCAGGCTGATGCACAGCCGACAGCCCTATTAGACTCTTTTAAAACTGATATTATGGCACCAATCAGCTAAGTTAAGAGAAACGAGTGGCCATCATTACTTCAGTGAGAATCTACAATGTAATTTGTGATTAAAATAAAGAAAACACATTGAATGAGAAGGTGTGTCCAAACTTTTGGCCTGTGCTGTATATCTGGTGCTTTCTCAGATATGGCCTAATTTATGCTGTAGGACTGGACAACAAGGCCTGAAAATAATATCCATACAAAAAAACATTTTCTAATTTTAATTGATTAAGAAAATAAACAAACAAACAAAACAAATTCAGCTTTAATTTCATCTAAATGCGTCACAAAAGTAAACTGGATGTCACTCTGGGAATTGCAGAGCATTCATACACTTTGTAGTTTGGATGTAGGATGCCCAGTGTCTAAAAAAATAATGAAAACCTACCACTGCTCCACGAGGGCCCCGTTTGATGTGAGACAGGTCTGGTGTGGGTCCAGTTGGTCCCATAAAGCCTCTGGGACCGGGAGGCCCAGGGGCCCCCGACAGTCCTGTGAGGCCTGGAGGCCCTGCAGGTCCTGGATCTCCTGAAACAATCCAGACGTTGTTCAACTGATCTCAACAAAGGCAGACGAAAAGCACAAAATTATTCTCACTGTAGAAATTCAATCGCTGTATCAAGCAGGCTCACTGTGAGGCTCTCGTTTGGAGGGTCCACCGCTTTGGCCTAAACTGAAATCTTCTAATCAGCTGTGATTGTCATACTAAAAAAGTTCTTAAAGCCTTGAATTGAGGACTGTTAAAGTAATCTAAGATGTATTTGGACAGAAGTCGATGTATAGATTCAAAGATTCCCCAAATAGGGAAACCCAGGGATGCAGCATTACACATGGCCTATGATTTAGTATGTACCATGTCTTTTGGTCAAGCTTTACAGATTGGTTTGGAACAACTTGGCACCTGATTCTTTTTTTCCATTCTTCTACATTCTGAGGTGTTTAAGGCAGATTATAGTCAGGATAAAGCTACTTTCTTTCATCCCTTAAAATCTTCATTTCCATTTTATGCAAAAAAAAAAAGACATTCACGCACATCCCCAATTTTGTTTATGATGTAGAACAAGAAAATAATAAAACTAACAATTTGAAAAAATGACCTTCTAAAGTGCTTTTTATCTTTTGGGAACATTTGTGAACTGAAATATTTTTTCCTGACACAAGAGAAACAAACAATCTGACCTGAAAACAACAGTAATTATTGAAGTTTCAACACAAACACTTTATTTCCATTTCATGATGTTATATTGAATGTCCTTTAACTTAATCATACAATTGTCAATTGCTCACTAAGGCTGTTACGCACATTTAACGTTACATACTTCACATTAAAATCAGAAATTTGCCAGCTTTCGTAACCAGGTTAACACATTTTCAGCTACAACACTAAGAAATGGGCACTTAGTCACATACACACTTTTCACTGGTTGTAGTGCTTGGAAATGTAATTAAATACATAATCTCTTTTCACTTTAAAATACTTCAAATCAAAATACTATCACAACAAAGCGGGAAAAAAGAAAATTATTTATAAGTCATACTGCCATGCTCAAATGTGAAAAAAATTGGATTCTGCAAGAAATTTGACTCCAACAATTAGTTTCCTTCCACCAAAATTTGATATAGATAATCACGTAAACCCTGTGCATCTTTTAAATTTAACTTTAGATGTTTAAATCCAGTTGGTGTGACCAATAGCCTTGAAAGCTAATGACTTTACCATCAGTCACATATAAATATTTAATGCCTCATACCATCTCTACTGGATGCAGGCCAGTTTCTTCATGCAGTTTGACACTGTTTTATTATTTTAAGCTTCATGCCTTTTACCTGGAGGCCCTGGGAGACCTTGAGGCCCTGGCAGAAATATGGGCGACGTCAGGGTTTTCTCGCTGGTCATCTGCTCGGGGACATCAGCACTGTTTGACAGCATGGCCATCTTTAACAGATAAACAGACAAAGAAAGAAGATTGAACAGGTCAAAGAGGAGGCAGCTAATTTTACATGAATTAACTATATACCAAGCAAGGAACACTGCCAACAACAATACAAGTTCTCTTGTGGCATGAACACTTTATTCCCCATTGTTTGAAAGATAAAGATAGGCAAACATCCAAAAGCAAACGGCCCAATTTGGTCATTTGGTTGTCAAACATAAAATGCAAAGGCCCATACTGTCAAACAGGACACGAAAATTACCCACTAAAGGGCCGGCTTCAGGTGAGATTATGCTAAAATTATACATTCTGCTGGAGATGAAAGCTGATCTTCCATCTGCACAATGCTACAAGCTGTAACCCAGACAGATGGAGGGCAAGGCAACCCCGCTGCATTATTCAGGGAGACCTGGAGAGTTCCTGCTCTGGATGGTAAGTGGCATCCTTGGGAAAAGTTAGCTTTGATCTCTGCGTAACATCATGAGGGTCTGGCAACCCCAGAGGGACATATGGGAAGGACCTGGCTATGCTGCAAGGGCCTGCTAATCATAATTCATGCTCACAAAGGTAGAGGCATATGTCGACACACATGCACACGCACACTTACACTGGGAGAGGTTAGAGTTCACCTGCTGATCAGTAAACATTATGCAAGGCTGTAGCCTCAGAGCACAGGTGCTTGGATCTTTAATTCAGAGAATTACCTCCCGGAAATGTGAGAATATATTTATTAATCTTATAAAATGAAGGAAGACCAGCATATGAAGTGATTTTTTACACTAACAAGAGGAGCTACAACGACTGCCTTGTGAAAGTACGGCTGGTTGTGGATTAAGATACATTTCTGTGGTTGTTTGTTCAGTAGTGTAATGAGTAGAAATCAGTTTTTCTGTATTTATAAACGTGAATTATGACAAAATGTTGATGTCTCAGTGATCGTGACTCTGTTTTCCACAGTCTTTCCAGTTCATTTGTGTGTCAGAGTGACCACTGAGCAGTTAAAGTTCAATGGTTCAGGGTTACAAGTCCTGTTCAAAGTAGAAACAATAGAATGCAGAGTTGTTGACAATATGACATCAAGTACAGATCTGGCCAATCTGAAAACAGACCTGACCTTTCAACCAATCAGAGTGGACTGGGAAGGAAGCCTGAAAGGTGCAGGAACTCTAACAAAGCATCATAGGCTGTGTCCAAAATGGCATACCAACGTACTACATACTACAAACTTTTGTGTATATACTGTATACTACATACTATAAGTATGATTAGAATGCCAACCGTTCACACTGTAGTATACTGCAAAGTTTCCCATGATGCAATTTCAAACCTCCGATGATAAAAAACGGAAGCACACCAGGCTATCAAATATCTCTATTGATTTGCCACATTTGAAAGTTCAGAGAGCATTTTAGGCAAGAAAGTCACCACATAGAATACCAAAATGTGGTCATTTGAGCCATAAAACGCACCGATACAAATTTCATTTCGGCATTTCGGACATTCCGTTATGTGCGCCATTATGCTATCAAAGAAACTTTCGGTCGTGTCCAAAACAAGAGCCCAATTTAAAAAAGCGTTAAAGAACTAAAAAAAGATAATAAAAGATGTGTTTATTTTGAAAACGGGAAGTTTGCCAGTGGCTAATTTTTAGCTGAATGCCGGTCGGTCATAATGCATGCCGCAATGCATTATGGGGCTCGCAATGCATTATGGGACGTTTGAGTGACTTGTATGCCCACCTGGCATACTTAAATTTTTTCCGTTATAGTACGCATCCGGGTATTTCTCGCACACTCAACCTTTTCATACTATCTAATGTGAACGCACTACATACTCATTTTGACGTCACACTTAGTATGAGCAGTACGTCAGTATGCCATTTCAGACACAGTCATAGACGGGGAGAACACAGCTGCATGGGGGAAAATCAGTATGTGAAATGCAGAGGTTTTGTTGAACATACGATGTGATTGTGAATGTAAAGCAAAATATCTTTGATGAAACATTCTTAAAGCTGCCATAGCTGAGCTGATATCTCTAGATCACAAGTTCATTAGGATAGGATGATCATGACGTCCATTGACCTTGACCTGAGATACTGAGCACATAAAATTCAGTCCATGATCCTTGGGACACGTTACACTTTGGTGCAAAGTTTGCAGAAAATCCCTGTAATGTGTTCTTTACAAACTACACGACCAATGGCCTTGACATTTGATCCGTGATTGTTTATAGAAGGCACCAAAGAACTTCAGTATAAACTTGGGTTTATCTGCTCTGAGGTTGCCACAATTAAATATAGTCGATTTTAATCATAGTAAAACATGTATGTTATTTTAAATTTTAGATAAGACTCTTTCAAAAAAATCTATTGTCTCATTTTCTTAAAAGGGTACTATTGTTGTAAAGAAATGCATCACTTTTGGGGTCCTAGGAGGGGCTCAGCTGTTGCACACAGTCACTCGGGGCTTGGAGCAAAAGGTGTGGAAAACAGTCATAATCATTACTGTAGAACTTCCAAATATGGCGGTTTTCATTGGTAAAGCCCCCGACCCCTCACTATCTTGATGAGGTATGTCTTAAATTTCTAGATATAGTTTATCATCCGAGATAAACAACAGTGTGGCAGTTTGTTTGGCATTTTCTTTCATCTTTTCTTTAAATCCTTTCCCACCTTAGGCCCATATATGCTCAAAGAGAGTCAAACACAAAGTCCTGAAGCATGCTTTTATGATAAATAACAAAGTTATTGTGGCAATTCTCCTGGCTTCTTTAGAAATTACCTTGTTATTGTGAGGATAAAAAAATGCTTATAAAGTAAAGGAGATAATTATTATAAAATCTTGAGAAAACCTAAACCTATAACACATAATAAAATCTCTTGATACTTGGGTCATTGTGGACATTTGTGCAAGGCTAAAAGGAAATCTTTCAAAGCGTTTTAAAGTGTTTTCTTCAAGAGAATGACCCGGACGTACAGATGTACAACCCCAAAACACAATACCTAGCCCCGGCCATCCCTGGCACGGGGGCTTAAAAACTCTTTTATACATGAAGTAGCTGTAACGGCACTTTGACCACACAGCTGTAAGTAATAAATAATGTCTTACAGTTGAAGGTGTTGAGTGCCACTGTTGATAGACTCGTGCTCAGATAGGCTCAGACATCTGTGATTACACAGAGGGAAACACGACCCCTCTGTTGTGTTTCACAAATTGTCCAACACTTCACGCTCTTTAAAAAAATCTACCAGCTACAGTGAGGGGAAGTTTTTAAGGCTTTTTTGAAAGGATATAAAAGGTGAAATTAAATCTTGAGGGGGTTGTAAAAGTCCACCTTCTGTTTTTTCCTGAAACTATGTCTGCTATGAAACCCTCAGAGATAAAGTGAGATCTTTAGGTGATGATAAAGAAACAGAATAATTCAGGTTGCATATATATTCAGCTGATTCATGAAGGTGAGTTTGATGCTGACGGGGTTTTTCTGCGGTCAAGCGTAATATAACAAGAAAAGCTGCAGGGTGCAGGCCTATGATTTAAGATAAAAATGGAGCAGTGCAAGAGGGAAGCAGTATAAATGTGTGCGATAAAAATGTGGTTGTTACATTTCTTATTTTACCTTCTGCTTTAGCTGCAGAACAGACGTCTTAATCTGAAGGAAATCGTCACATGTGGCTGAGCAGGTCCCAGCATTCATCACGTTGTCAGACTTCTCAAAAAGATGCACTGCTAGGAAGGTAGAAAATAACAATAACAAAAGAATTAACCAAAAAATGTAAGCATTAAAGCACAATGTAATGGGGTGTGCACAGTCTTATCAGTATAATATCAGAAGATGCATATATATACTTAAAAAGTTATTTTTGGTATTAGCAGATAGCTCAACCTCTGCCAACACATTCAGTCAGTCTTCTAGCCTTACATATAAACACTAAGATTGTTAAGTTTTGCAAATCACCTCAAAACAAGACCATTTTCTTTTGTCAGATTCTTACAATACTGTCAGCTCTTAAAACGGTAGATGAAGTTGTTTTTTCTGTGATTTTGACAAATATTGTATATACTGTATAACATAGATGTATCTGAAAAATGTACAATTAGTTACCTCTGCCAAGGACGTTATGTTATTGCCGGCATCTGTTTGTCTGTTTGTTTGTTTCTCTGTTAGCAAAATAACTCAAAAAAGCTATGGACAGATTTTAATGAAACTTTCAGGAAATGTCCAGGATGGTACAAGGAACAAATGATTGGATTTTAGGAGTGATCTGGATCACTGTCTGGATCCAGGAATTTTTTAAAGGATTCTTTAACATTGCGTAGCATTGATAGGACCATTTTCTGCATTTGTGCATATTTGTATGTTTTCATGGTCAAGGAATCTAAATATTTAGATGAAATAAAGGTAGGACTAATATTTACGGTGAAAATCACAATATGGGCGAGGACTGCTGGAATGGCGGATTCTTCGCTCTCCAAGTGCTTTTCTAGTTATTAGTATATCAGCATTTTAAGTGGCTTAAATAAGTACTGAAATATCTGCATGTGATGTATATTATCTGCAAGAAATTTGATATTCTGCATGTCAATACATTGCTGTTTCTAAAACAACTGGATAATTGATATGGCACAAATGTCTTTCTAATCAAACCTTATCTACTCAATTATAATAAGTGTTTGTTCAAATAGAATTCTTCTTGTTGTAACTTCAGTGAATTCCTCTCACCATTGTCTTCTTGAGTCATTTTTGAAGCGGTGGTTGATCAAAATGACTTGGTTACATGTAATCAAGAGGTTTAAACAGTGGATATTATATTTATATACTGTGCTATAATGTAGCAAATGCAGCTGAACTGAATATTCAATATAAATGGCTTATACTGCAAATTAACTGTTAAACTATATTTAAGACTTTTTAAAGCATTGTGGTTCCCTGCTTTTTTTTTTACTGAGAGGTGCTTTTATAACTGTGCCAGCAACTTAGAGAAGACGCTGACTTCACTAGTGTCTGACTCATGACTGCAGTTTTTATGCTCTACCATTTTGACACCAAAGTGTGATGTAAGTTTAAGATTCAATAAGCCACTGAAGGCTAAATCCAAACTAAAGGTTAAATCAATATGTTACGCAACTCTGTGAGAATAAATAAGACAGTTGAATTACAGTTAATCATTAGAAATCCTGGTTATATTTCTGAACTGCAGCACAATGGGACCTGCGGTACGGACGCATATATTACACGGATGAGTGAGTGTGTCTGGACACCGTTTTCCCCTCTGTGTTATAAAGCAGCGGGACACAGAGCAGGAGCATGACTGTGTGCACCATAATTTCTCACTCTTGGGCTTCTCCTGAATTATTATAGCAGGTAATGCAAGATAAACTCATGGGAGGAAGTAGCAAATCTGCAGCTGCTGTCTGCTTCACTGGCAGCAGAATCAACAGTAAAAAAAAAATACAACTTTATATTGCCTGAACCTTTCTGTGATTTTTTTCCTCAAATGCATCCAGCAAATGAAACAAGACCAGGAGTCAGAGGGGCAGCTGTAAGTTCAGGAGACTCAGCGGTTTTGACATGCACAAGAGGTGGGACGTGTAATGACTACCAGGTGTCTACGTTTGCAGTGCCCCTTCTCTTTCTCCTTTTAACACACACACCTAATGAAAGTGTGTGGTCAGCCTCACAACACGTCATCACAAGAGCCCTGCAATCAGGAGGAAATGTTAAAAAAAAAAGCTTCTTCTCACCTCTCTCCCCCCTGGTGCATGTTTTACCATCCTCTTCCAGGAAAAAGCCCTTCTCACACTCACACCTGTAGCTCCCCGCAGAATTCAGGCAGATCTGAGAGCAGACGGTCTTGTTTTTGTCTGCACATTCATCGATGTCTTTATATCGCAGGGACAGAAAGAAGACCACAAGTAAATCACAGACTGATAATGCAGACTACAGCAAAGAACTGCTCACCATTTCATGAAAATAAAATGCAGCACATGTAGGAATTGGAAATAGAGTTTTTAGGATTATGAAAACATTTTGACACAGGATATAGATTGTTCATATAGTTAACTATGATTAAAAAAAGAAAAATGTGCCAGGCCTTGTGCTCTGAAGCAAGGTATCATGCTTACAAACAACAAGATGATCCACCTGAAATGAATGGACTGAATAGAAAACCATCACTTTTTTTGACCTTATTCATGTTTGTTTAAGAAAGTATTATATTATGATGCAAAATAAATTGTGCTCATACATGTTAAATATAAAAAGAGCAACAACAGAAGTTATTGACTGAAACTGTCAACTAATTTATTTATTTTCAAAATCAAAAATTGCAGGTAAACTTCTTGACACTGTGTGGACTGCACACATACTTAGAGCTACTTGCTGAATCATTCTTGCCCCCTGAATGTAACCAACATAATTTGAGCAATTTTAAAATCCTATCTCTCTTTTTTGTTCATGGTATATTTATTGAAAGTTTTCTCCATTTTCTACATAGACAATAAGATACAAAAAATACAGCCATGATGGGAATTAACAATAACAGAATACATAGATATACATACACACACACACATTAAGGGGGTCTCAGGTATATAAACAAAAAATATGCCAGAGCAGCTGGCCACTAAACTACAATTCTTTAAGAATAAATAATTACCTAATATTTGGTGTTAACGAATTATACCTTTTGTTGCGGTGGTATCAAAAAAGCATTGTTATTCTGCGACTTTTAGTAGAATTATGTTAAACAACATATTTTTGGTACTTGAACCACCATTTCTTAATATTTTACAGGGAACAATCAAGAGAAACAGTGGAAAAAGACCCACATTGTGATAGATCACCTTCCTCTGTCACCTTATCAAAACGCTAGCTTAAGTATTAATATTCCAACTAAAAAGATATAGTGGTATGTTTACAGGTCCACACATGAGTGACAAACATGTCTGTAAAAAGTTTTGCAGTTTTTTTTACATCACAATGTTAAAAACTTTAAACCTTCAATATTAAACACGACAAAATCATGATTTTTGTCACAATAAACCCCATACTGCCCAATCTTACCAAAAATCACGTCAAGGTATGATCTCCTGGAATACAGAGGGACTGTAGCATAAGACCATTTTGCAATATGATTAAAAATAATAAAGAGACAGAGGAAGAAGGAGAGCAGTTGACAGAAATAGTTAACATGACTACGAAATGTGTTCACGTGACCTGATGCTGAACGAGGTCTTACCCAAACAGTACGGCTTCTCCCTGTTTTTGTGGCGTTCCCGGTCGTAGCGGTAGCCGGGGTAACAGGTGCAAACCACACGTCCAAAATGGTCCGTACACTGCTGTTCACAGGGGGCGCCAGCGCATACATCATAGTCTGCAGAAAAAAACACAACTCACTTTAAGAGTCCAGATGAATAATGATCCTGTTTCCAGGGTTGCCAAGATATTTGCTTCACACTTTTAAAAATGCAGTAACAATCAAACAATGTTGATACTCAATTTAAAACCTCTGCAACAAAAAACAAATCCAAGATACTCAGTGTTTGGAAATACTTTCTAAAGAACAAAAAATTCACAACACTTCACACATGGTTGAATAATTTACACAGTGCTCCTCCTCTTTTGCCTACAGCAGCTGATTGTGAACACATGACCATAGATGTAAAGGTTTTAAAAGCTTTTGTATGACACAAGTTGGATTGGAAATCAAAACAGATCCCAGCCAAGCTCCACCTCCAACTGGTCTGAGGCACTTAAATCATTTGCATTTATGCTTGTCAGTTTCCTTTTTTTGTGCTCCCCACTACCGTCAGTGTGCAATGCAAAACAACAGTAACACTCAGAGGCAGTCACACACCAAGGAAGGAGTAGAGGGAGTACCATGGTGTACTAACGACAGAAGTGGTTTAATATTTGGTTTTATTTAACACAACAGGTGATTTTTTTAAGTTGCGGTGGACACCAGCAGCAAGCAAAAAAACTTGGTTGATGCAGCACAGCATTTAACGGCTGACAGCTTCCAAAATCTTCTATACTTAAAAAAACCTCCTTTTAAAAACAGTACAATAATATGGCATTTTCTGTACAATAGTATCTAGAATATGGAAGCTTACAGAGCAGATCAGATCTATAGTAGAATCAGATCAACCCTGGGCTGTTATGACTTTACTCACATTTCAGAAAATAAACACTCAAACTACTCTGGCAAGTATTTTTTTGTCATCCAAATTTTTGGCCGGCGTTGAAATTCTTCATTTAAACACAAATAGTGCTTGGAACGACTGCCTGACTTAACTATTTGAACAACATTTCAAGAAAATAACATTTCAGAGTTTACTGCCAACACAATGTCTTCAGTGAATGCAACATGGTCCAACATTTTTGCCTCAAAAACCTCATCATATTTTCATTTCTGGTGCTCGTGTCAATGAAGACCAAGAGCGAGGACAGAGGGATTTTGAGTGGATTTGGATTTGACTTTTCTCACTCTGCAGTCCTTGGTTGTGGAGATAGCGGAACACTCATCTGTTTCTGTGAGGGAAATAAATTACTTTCACTTTAAACACAGAGGGAGAAGGTTTATTGGCTTTGAAAGGGCAGTGTATTGATAAAACTCGGAGTCTACCACTCATAAATGCAAAGCATAACACTCCTGTTTCTCAAGCACTTCATGTGCTTTAGACAAGGGAAAACATGAAACAAACATATTAACTAATACAGTGTGGACAGCGGTGTGCGTCATTGCGCCACAGGATATTTGAGGCAGGCATTCAGTTTATGTTCGATGTAATGTGCTGACATACGTTCTTTTACTTTTACTTTTTTTGGCACTGCAGGTTGTTATTGACAAAAAAGATGTTTTTCAAGGACTTTCTACAGGACAATTTCATTTTCTTGCTGTGGTATTGTTAGGGATACTGCCATCTGTTAGCAGCACCATCTGATAGGAATATTCTCGCAGCTGCATTTGATATCACAATGCCGTCCTGCTATCTCACACCATTAGATCGTGAGATGTTTAAATGGAGGATTCTTAATACCAGACTGCAGTTATCAATGTTTACTGCATGGTTGGTACAAATAGACATCTTTACATTAGGATGCTGTGTGTTGGTGAATAAGTGATTGAGTCAGTTGAGTGAGGGTCTCGGTCTCCATGCTGTCTCCTCACTACATGCTGTCTTCATGAGTGTTTCAGTCTCACTATAGTAGAGTATCTGAGGGATACCTACATAATTGTCTGGTATTCTCTACATGGTTGTGTCTGTGTGTCTGTTCTCTATGCATGGTCAGGTTATTTCTCGTTGTCAGACCTGTCTATGGGGTTCGTCTGTATATGTGGGTAACTAAAATCTGGGTGAATGGACAGCAAACTTAGTATGGATAGAATAATTTAAATAATGATTCATGATACATGAATTGGTCCATGACTAAATTCATTGATACATGACTTAAATTCATGCTATCAGGTATCACAACAGATATTGTATACCTGTTTCCAATAGGTATTTCTCTCTAAAAGTTCAGAAAAGAATTGCAACCCAATTGATTTGACCAATATTTGACTATGTAGACATTGTCTACCAAAATACATCTGAAACAAATCTTCATCCAAACAGTCTTCGTAGATTCATTCTCAGGTGCCGCTTTAAAACCCACCACTGTTTGATGTATGAGTCCCTAAACTGGCTCCCACCCTGGATCCAGTTTATCTTTAATTTTCCTCTTTACTTGAAGCAATTCTTAATACCATTAACATCACAATATAGACTAAGACACACAAGCAATCTATTTTTCTGTACCCCCAGAATAACCAAATAAATTGATCGTTGTGCTTTTAAATGTAAAGCTCCATCTGAACGGAATAAGTTTGCTGATTCATTTAGATCTATCACATATTTACCTATGTTTAAGTCTTATTTTATTACTCATCTACAAATTCCTTGCTCTTGTATTTGACTCTGCCCGTTATGTTGTATCGTTGCTTTCATGTATGTGACCACAGACTGTCTCTCATTCTTTCCCGAGTAGGACCAAAACTGTTTGATGGGGGACTGACCTAGCATCTGAGAGCATAGTGGATGTGCATGACTGTTTGTGTGTGTGTATTCTACTTAATGTTGTTTTGTAGTGTATTGCATTATTTGTACTATATATACAGTATGTCCTGTAAGGAACCCCTTGAAAATGAGATGGCCCATCTAAAGAGGTGCTATCCCTCTAAATAAATAAATAAATAATCAAATTTCTTTACTGGTATAGTATCAAAGTTTACGATTCTGGTGTTGGAACAATGATAATCAGAAGTGCTTTGTGTTTGACACTGCTGACATAGGCTCCGTTTACATAGGTAGTTTTCCTCAATCTAACTGAAATCGATCGGATTAACTGAATCTGATTCGATCTGTATACATGAACTTTGAGTAAAGAGATCCACGTTCAATCCGCGTTTGCATGGCCCCAGCTGAATCCGGTTGTATTGTTTTTTTTTGACATGCGCAGAAGGTCACTCTGCCACTACCTGCAAATATGTAAGAGAAGAAGAGGTGCACTTCCTGCTTCCTGTTTACCTCTAGAAAGATGGATCCACGTCATGTTTTGTTGGGGTTTCTATTAAAAAAATTGTTTCCTCCACCATCCAGTTCTTCTGTTTGTTCGCCATGTTTGTTTGGGCATGCTCTGTGTACGTCATTACGTGCCTCTTACGTACTACGGAGCACCTGCGCAGACCGAACAATCCTCTCTATCAACCCAATCTGCTCCACTCAGTCGGTTACATGAAGCATGGAGTGGATTATCAATCGGCGTAGACTACCTCTTACAATCCGATCCGAAATACAACCAGATCCGGGTGAATCAGTTTGGCTAAGGTGTTTACATAAGACATTTCTAAACTGACTGACCTTTCGATCTGATTGTAAATAGGATTTTTTGACCCATGTAAACAGGGCCATAGAGAACCTGCACAGCACTAATTCAAAGGGAAGCCCTAAAAATAATATAGAACTTTATAAAGAATTAGGCCAGTATTAATAAAGTCCTAGCAATTCCAATTATGATCATTGCAAGAATAATAAAAGCGTTTATCATTCTGACACACTTGCACTTATTCATCTACTAAATTACAAAATAGAGTTGGTTTCTCAACTCAGAGCTTTAGGTGTCATTTCTGTCTTGCGCTCTTGGAAAAATGAGGTGATCCTCAAACAAAAAGCTCAGTGGAGAGCACCACAGACCTTATGGGACTTCCAAAAACAACAAAAAACAAACACAACGCAGAGGTCCAAACTGTTTTCCTACCTTCAGGGATGCACTGGCCCAAAACAAACTTGAAGCCCTTGCAACATTTCTTTCTGTAAAAAAACAAACAAACAATAAATTAAACAAGTATACATTTAAGATATCATAGATGATGACATTAGTCGCAAAATAGGTCTGAAATGAGCATCTGCATTGCATAATGTTTGGCATCTTAATCATTCACAAGGATCTGCAGATGTCTGTGTTAAAATGTCTGTTTTTACAATCATGTTTGTTAATGTGGGAAACATCTTTATTGGGATTTGTGTTTCCAGACTACACACTTTCTCACATAAACACACACAAACACTACGCACAAGTTGTACATACAGTATTTGATGGAGTTTTAATTCCTCTGATCTGGTTCATTCTTGTTAAACCTGCTGTTTTGTATACTTCTGTCTTAAAAAAATATTCTACATGGAAAAGATTACGGCATGTGTAATCATAACTCCGGACTATTTGCCTCACGCTGGGAAATTGGGTTAATTATATAAAGCCTCTCAGGCAATACTTAATTTATTGTGAGGCTTTGATTCCTCTGTTAAAGACATGTTTTCTCCCCACTGTTGTGCTATTCATTTGCTTAATAGCTTTAATGTTCCTTTTAAAAAAAAAAAAAAAAAAGAAGGAATATATTTATGTATACATCTATCTTTCACATGGCATTTCAAACAAACAAATAGGTTAAGTTTATTAAATCAAATCAGCAAAAATGTAGCAAAATGTAACAAAAAGTGCTTTACAAACAGACAGATAAATTAAAATAAAGGATTTATGACCCAAACCCACTCCACCCAGCCCTTGAACCCAACCACACAGCAATCCATACACAGTGTTGATAAAATGCATCATAAATAAAAGACAATAATAAAGCACACTGATGTACCCAGTGCATACTGAGGAAACACCATCTCAAAGGTTTAAGAAAGAGAAAACACTGGAGGCTAAGTTAAAAGTGTAAAATTAAATAGATCACAAAATAAAATAACAAGAATAAATAATAGATTGAAATGAAGTTAAAAAATAAAAATAAAAAATAAGATCGAAAAACTAGAAAATAAAATAAGGAAAGATAGCAAAGATAAAAAGATAAAAAATAAAACAAGATAAATAATAAAAGAGTGGGCTGTGAATTGAATAAATAAAAACTCAAATGTAATTCAGTAAAAGCTCAACTAAAAAGGTAGGTTTTGAGTTTGTTTTTAAACTTTTACAGGGGTTGCATATTACTCTGCAACCCCTGTAAAAGTGTCTATTGCAATTATCAATAAAATGCTAATAAAGAAAAACAAAAAATTTGACTTTCAATCAGATATAACGATCCCCTTTTTGTGTATCCGTTCTTCAAATTTTTCTTCTTCTCTCACATCTGTCTCATATTTAATGTCATGTTAAACAGGCTACGATGAATACACTCATTCTCAATCCAAGAATCTGACGTGCAAGTTAGAAAAACCAAAAACACTGTGATGAAACTACATGGAACATTAACTAATGAGCTTTCCTTTGACATCTGTGATAAGTTTTATTAAGACTGTATCCATAATAACATGTTGTTGTAATAGTTTATCAGACGACTCACACCATCACCATGAGGTAATATTCATCCCTCTCTCTCTCAGCTTTCAAGCAAAGTGCTACCAGGTGTTATTTTCAGACAGGAGGTGAAATAAAAATGTAATTACGCCATGAAGTCATACATATACAGTACAGTCACACTCACTTTGAGAGTGGAGCTGAAACGGATTACTGTAATGCTTTACAGCTTTAATCCAGGAGCAGTTGTGATGATGAGGACGCTCTATGGACCGGTCTGGTGGTTGCATATGCTTAGCACTCAAACACAACGTCATTCTTTTATGTGACAAGAATTATTTGTGCTCAGCCAGGCAACCACAAGAGCAGAAAGCTTGAATGTTGAATCTCGCTGAACACTTTATTGTCCAGGTGGCACGGTGAAGCAGCAGGTATTTCTGTGCCACACAACAAGAGGGTTGCGGATTTGACTCCATATGTTGGTCTTCAAACTCTATGAGGAGGTTGCATGGTCTCCCTGTGCCTGTGCAGGTTTCTCACAGCCCAAAAAACATGCTTCACAGGTATATTGAATGGCCTGTCTTTCTATGTGGCCCTGTGACTGGCTGGTGAGCAGAGTGTATGATGCCTCTTGCTAAATGTCAGCTGGGATAACCATCAGTTTCCCACGCCCCTGAAAGGGATAAGCGGTATAAATGATTGATGGACTTAATTGGTTATATCTTACATTTACCAAGTAAGGCCCAGCACATCATAGCATTTGACGACACATGTTGTCTACAAAAATGTCGAGCATGCCAGTTTTTGGGCATGTTGGTCTATATTTTGCTACTTTGAAGAAGGATATCCTTAATGCAAAGCCAGGTGGCAAATGGCATTTTGCTGTTTGCACAGTGAGTTTAGTTGTTTGGTCTGAAATGCAAATAGATTATTTAATTCCACTTTTTTTATAGTGCCACTACACTCAAAGAACACACAAAGATAGCTGTATGATTGAAGCATCTTGAGTTTAAATGACAAACAAAAAGATAAGTCAAATGTTTCAACATAAATGTAAAAGCAAAATCTGATATTTCTAAATGTAAGTTAAAACCAACAGGATCATGCAGGTTTATGTTTACGATTGACCTGCTTATGTACATCAAAAAACTGGCTGTATACATTTTGTTTTCTCATTTCCCTAAAGGAATCCTTGTCTCTGTTCTCCAGTGTGTGTAAAACACATTGGACAGCCTGTTTTATCATCTGTGAGCTTAACTATCAAAGAGATACATTAGTACTAGAAATGTAGCTTCACAAGAAAATAACTGATCTTGTGTGTTTTTTCTTGTTTCGGGGAGTATTATGTGTATGATGGGAAAGGTACACAGCAAAAAAGCCTCACTACCTCTCAGCTCTCCGCCCAGTTATGACCTTTTATACTGAATTTTTCAACAAGGGCTCTGAGATGTAATGGTAGACCTGTGCTGCTGTGCACCTCATGTGAGTGACACAAGCTCAGTAAAGTGTGGTTTTGATCTTGCAGATGTGTACCAATGTCTCTAGAGTGTCTTAAAAATAGCAGAAACACTTTGACACAGACTTTAGGCCATGTGTAAGGAGGCTTTATTAAGCACAGTCAACATCTGTGTCCTTAAAGGGCAACTCCGGTTTTTTGACACCTGGACCTTATTTACAGATGTGTGCATGCTCATATATTCACTCAGACAAACATCGTGCAGCTCGGAGTCCTTCAGAAGTTATTTAGATCCAACCGATTTAGCCACACTTAGCGGGGGCCACGGCAATGGAGCTTCAGCGCGGGACATAATCTCTACCACAGCCCGGTTTGTCATCGCAGAGAAATCCTCCAGAGTAGTCAGACATATATTCCTGGATAGATCCATACGCGTGTCAGCCAGTCTCAAGTCCCACTCTGAGCAGCAAACACACTCCTCTTCTGTTGCTATAGGCGAACACTGTCCACAAGCGCACACCAGTTCGCATTGAGTCGTGGACGTGCTCCTGTTTGTTGTTCTCGAGCCAGCTGTTCGTCTCTCTCCCTCCGCATTCGTCCGTGTACTCGGGCTCAAACCGGTCGTCGTAGTCTGACTCTTCAGCATCAGATAAATATTCTGCCATGTTGCTCAGCAATGCCGGCTAAAAGTAAGTCAGCTGTACCTTTGTGTCGCGCGGCTATGACGTTATCAAAAGTTTGTTTACCCACCTGAAGACAGTAGACGAGCTGACTTTATGATAACACTGGCAATGGGTGAAAAAATATAGTCGAAATGAGCGATTTTGCAGAGATTATGTCCCGCGCTGAAGCTCCATTGCCGTGGCCCCCGCTAAGTGCAGCTAAATCGGTTGGATCTAAATAACTTCTGAAGGGCTCCGAGCTGCACGATGTTTGTCTGAGTGAGTATATGAGCATGCACAAACCTAAAAATAAGGTCCAGGTGTCAAAAAACCGGAGTTGCTCTTTAAGTAGGGAACACACCAGCTTTGTGTCTGACCACTCTTCATTTTCAGACAAAAAAAACTGTGGATGCATCATTGATTATTTAACAGCATGAGCTCCCAGGGTATAAGATAGGCCCCACTATGTTTAGTGATGTTTGATCATAGTCTATATTTTTAAATAATAACGATCCAGTGTTGATTTGATCATATCATGGATTATGAACCCAATGCAGGTACAGAGTTACAGTGCGTGTAACATACTGTTAGAACGTTCATGTTTGTATTGTTTTTAATGGTAACCAAGCTTCAGTAAAATGTAAACACAACAGTGGTGGAAGACGATGAGTCAAGAGATCAGCAAAGACAGTAAGCTCTATCCACTGGGAACCATAAATCTTTTAGAAAGCATAACAGCACTCCTAAACTGCAGATTATTTTCAGCCTGGTTGCCGACTAAGTACACCAGCAGTCAGATCCCTCAAACTGCTGCAATAAAGTCACTGAAAGATAAAAAGATCCACATGAAACATTAACAAACACTGAAACAAGTCAATCACTTTTTAAAAGAGTAGGAAAAAGGGGCATGTATCAGTGCATGGATAATCTGGCATATTTAAGATTTGTCACTTCATTCATTAGAGATTTGGAATGACATTCTGATTTTATTTTCATCTTCCAACAAGTCTCTTTTCAGGGTTTTATATATTTTTGAACATACCCACCAGTAAACATGTCATACTTCTTGCAATTGCAACATCACAGAAATATAATCCTTATAAAGCAGAGTAAATCAAAACAACCTGTATGCAATCTAATACGTCGACTTACTCATTTTCATGAGTTCAGGATACACAGCCAGTACCGATTCACTCATATGACTGAATGTTTACAACCCAAAGAGGGACCGTAAGAACCTTCCTCATCACTCCTGAGGCTCCTGCTGAACAGTATTTACCTGCAACGATCTCATTTTAAATTATTGCCCGCATTTAATACCGCAAGAGCGAAGGGGAGGAATAAAGACCCCGCTGTATGCCCTCAGTGAGCTGAGAGCAGGTCACATCTGATGTGCTTATGTCTCAGTACAGTCTGTGTATATGTTTGTGTAATTTGGTGTAACGGGGTGGATTTGATTTATTGAGTGTTTCTTGTGGGCAAACATTGTTTGACTTGGCACACAATGGGAACTACTGTGAAGGAAGATTGGAATCTGCCAATAATATACATGGCCCCTGTTAATTTACACACAATGTTGCACATTAATGTTTTGCATGTTTCTTCGGACAGGAACTCCAGCAGGCGTTGGGGTTTCTTGCAGATGGAAGGGATGAGGGGGTAAGGATCAGGACCTTCAAATCTGAGGCCATGCTTAGCAAGTGGTGAAGTACTCCCTCAGACAGAACCTAAGGGTCTGTTCCAAATGTACCCTTTGGCCTTTTTCTAATCCCTTACCCCTTGGTTTTGCGCATACACATCTAGAGAACTGGTGTACCAGTTCTCCGTAGGGCTAAGGGGAAGGGTTAAGATCAAGGGCTACACAGCCCTCGAAACGAAGACAGACAGGCACCTCACGTGAAACTAAGAAGTAAGAGAATTTCCCATAGTACACCGCGAAGGAAGCGTGTTATTATAAGTAATTATTAAATCATCACGCAAATGTTAATCATGTTTTAGTTGTTCGTCGTATTTCAAAATTTGTAGTCATAACAAGCTAGCTTTCACAGATGTGTGTGCTGTATCTGTTTACATCACAGCCATCGGCTCTTGGTGATGACATAGCGGGAATTGAGTGGCGTCTCGTTTCTCAGCAGTGTGTTTTCACCCGTTCCCGTTAACCCTCAGAACAGAGGGCTAAGGGGAAGGGGCAAGACGAAAGGGTAAGACGAAGGGAAAGGGTTCAGGGGTAGAATTGGGATTCACTCTAAGTCTACTACAAAGTGCTCCAAAGATTTGAGACCTCTTATAGGTGAAAAAAATACTTTTGGGGTCAATTTCACACCCAAAAATTTCAAAAAATCATCTTTTACTTCCTCAGATTTTTAAAAGGATCTTCTGGGATTCTATTATTAAAACAGATATACAAACTATAAACAAAATTGTGCTTCATAATGCAGCCAACTCACGTATGATATCAAAGTGTGGACAGCAACAAAGAAGATTTATTTGAGTATTGTACTTAAGTTTATTTTTTGAGTATCTGTACTTTTATTAAGTATTATTATTATATTTTGAAACATGAGTTTTAGTCCACTACATTTGAAAGACAAATATTGTACCTTCAACTCCACTAAATTTCTATAAAGGGTCTCATAACTTGTTACTTGTACAGATTGTTGAAATGAAGAATGGTTAATATCGTTTAAATGTTTGCTCAGTTTGCTGAACACAAACTTCATGACCGCCTATAAAAACTCCCCATCCAACTTGGGAAAGTATGTTGAGGTAAGACAAGTTACGGTCAGAGGTGTCCTTCTGTCAATTCAATCATGTTTCAATAAGCATTTCTATAGGCTTAGTAGCGTATTTTACAAACTTTTTTACTCTACAGCTTCTATAAGCCAGTCATTAATTCAGAAGGTTGAAGTCAATAGGTTCTGTAAATTTATTGTGACGAGACTAAAATAATGTGTTGACTTTAAACAAAAATTGACTTTAAATACTTGAGTGTTTTCAAAAGCAATTGCTTCAACGCTTTAAAATAAGTGAAAAAATGTCAGAGCAACTTTCACTTGTTTTCGAGTGACATTTGCCCAGGAGAATCTATATTTTCACTAAAGTAATGGAGTTGAGAACTTTATCCACTACTGATGATATCAAAAATCCAAGTAATTTTTACATGTTGTAAGTTCAACATTTAATTTCAAGCATTTTCAAGGATTTCAAGCACAAAAATGAACCCTGAAAGATAGGGCAAGGAACTAAGACATCAAGAGGAAGCTTATACTTTGCTTCTCCAAAACAAAGAAGCCAGCTGGGTTGGCTTGGGTATCTTACTTTGACATCTCCTGGTTGTTTCCCTTTGGAAATATTGTGGGCACATCCAAGTGGAATCAAAGTCTTAGGATACACCCAGAACTCATTACAGGGATTATTCATCTCCTCTGGCCAGGAAAAACTTCTGAATCTCTTAGGTAAAGTTTGAACCTTTGCTGGGGAGGAAGGCCAAAGTCCCACAAAGAATCCACAGATGCAACAAGGGACCAAGCATTCTCCACATTGCCAGTCAACTTCTGCAAAGCTGTTCCAAAGTCTGTATAAATTTGTGAGATTAAAAACATTTTTGCATAAATGGTGTTGTGTGTGTTGGAGAGGCTTCAACTTGGACACCCTGAGAGTTGATCTGAGGATGGTTTCCTGTGTGACCCAATATTTAACGTCACAAAAACATCCCTGTAAGGACAGAAGGCACTTATAGCAAATAAGCAGCTTAGCAAAATAACCAGAGTTACTTGAACAATCACAAGAAAACAAACAGCCATGTCCGTTTCCAGAGGATCATGAAAGGAGCTACAACATCCCATGGAAACTGGATATATGTCTGTGACCAAGTTAATTTTTTCAAAACCTTTTTTATTAAATTATGGCTCAGGGAAAAGCTTATTAGCCTGTCAATATTCTACCTTATTGTACTTTCTAATTTCTATTATATCACAAAATAAACAAGACTTAAATCTTTGTGATATTTGGTTTCTTTGCAGCCTGAAACACTTTTAGATCTCACTAGGAGTATTATTTGGCAATTTTCTTTCAAACAAATTAATTTAATTTAAAATAGTTGACTTTTTATTTTGGCCCTCAGATAACCTCTGATATTTTGACATGAGGACATGAAAACAGGCAGAGCAGGAGAGGTAGACACCCAGGACTGAGATGGTAGTGATATGAGCTGTCTACGAGTTAAAATAACATGCCCGGTAATGACTCAGGGTGATGGATACTAAGCTGAAGGTCAATGCACCAGAGCGGTGAAATAACCTCAAAACGACTTCATGATTTATAGTGTGGGGGCCGTTTGTCAGGTCTTTTAATATTGAGAATCTCAAGAGCTTTTCATCTGAGGAAAATTCTCATTATAGTCCACTACATAACTATGGGCTCTAATTGGATGCTTGAGGTTAAAATCCTTCATGAATACCTCTGAACTGTGTTGACATTTTACTTTTGCTTCACTTCAATGTCTACTTAGAACGATGTTTGACCTTATGTACTTATGTTATTTAATCATATTTTGGGAAAAGTGGCTACTAATGTAAAGTTAGACTGCAAATGAGAGTGAGTGAACCTGTGCCTTTGTTTAATCTTGGAGAACTCTATGCAAACAGCTCTGTTTATTCAAACAACAGTTTGAGTCAATTTCTGGCATCTGTTCTGACAAAGCTTTTCACCAGGCCTCTGTGATTGTGTTTAAACAGCAGAAACAGCCCTGAACAAAATCACTTTCCATACTAAAGCACTGGGGGACAGTCAAAGAACGTGGCATGAATGTTTCAGTGCTGCTACAGTTCCAAAACAGCGACTTTAATCTTGAAGATTAGATTGTGTAATTAAAAATGAAACCCCTTTCTAATTTCCAATCAGTGCACAAAACAAGAGCATGCTGAGTAATGACATACTTGGCCCTTGCCACCTAAAGCCAAAATCACAATGGTGTTAGTTTGCTAGTTGTGTTCTTCATGCAAATCAGTAAACAGATTTAAAACATGTGGACTCCATTCATATTCATGAGCAAGAAAACAAGAGGGAGATTTCCCAAATGATTCATGACACTATTTTACCAGAATAAAAATGAGCAGAGGTTGCAGCATCACACTCAGACAACAAAGGCCATAACGCTGCATGTTCTGCACTTGTTCAGAATGCAGGACATCACAGACCATCTGATTGTTTTGCCACCTGTGCCTTTTCACCTCCAGGTTATTTCATTTTGCCGGTGATCCATATCATTTTACAGGGCCCCCCTGAAAACTAGACATAGATTAGTCTGACCTCAGTTACCCGGGTGAACCATAAGCACTCTAATTACCTTATAAACACTGGACCTCCCTTGAACCAACATGGTCGACCGACCTGGTCAGGCTTTGCCTTGTTATGAAACACACTAATTCACATTGACGCACATGAGCTAAAGTGGAAGTGACTGCATCAAGAGGTTCACATGGATGGACACGTACACGCAGCCATAACATAACAGCACTGCTTTGTGACATCCCAGCATGCTCTTCTCTGATAGAGGTAACAGGAAGTGTATCCCACTCAAACACAAACAGAACTTTAAGGCAACATGAAAGAAGCTAGCTGGATGATTATTAGTATAGCGTTACTGCCATGGACATACAATAATACCTTGGTAATATTTAGTAAACAAAGGAATGCTTGTAAAAGTTGGGAGGATTTGACTTCAACTATGCTGACAGTTCTGGAAAGACTTAATTACCAGTGGTAAAAAAGACAAAGATACTTTATATTCAGCTTCAGGGTGTTAGCTTTGGTATGTCTGATGTTTCTAGGGTATTTGATATTCTGATTAGTTTGATGATATAATATTTGATGTTTAATTCCAGAGCAGTACCTCGTTGTTTTATTTGCTGACACAGCATTTAAAAGAAGAGCTATATTTGCTAAAGTCGCATTCATACTCCATTGTTTTGGGAAAATTATTCTGTAACTGTGATCCAGGTCAGGCTTAGCCAGGCCATACAGCACTATGTTAATGTCAGCAGGGCAGTGCTGATGTTCTTTGGGCAAATAGACAAATTTGGCACATGCTTAAAATGTCTAAGAATTGACCGTTGCTTACCTTACATTCATCTCTGCTTGGAAAAGTTGGTGCATGCATGCCCAAAGGCCCCTGTTGTATGAGTTTAGCTTCCATTTGGAAACATCCTTCTTTAGACCTTTAGGCACTGAGAGCAGCTGCAGCTCCAGGTGGTGAAAAGGAATATATGTCGATTATAGGCCAAAGTTCTCCTTGCTAACATTATCATCCATCCTCAATTTGTCAGAAGGCTACTGGGACAAGTCAAACCTCTTCAGCACAGTACTCTCCACTTCAGATATGCTGACCTAAACACAGAAACTTCTGATGATTTCTCAACAATGATCAACATCAGTTACAAGAAGTTTATGTGAATGCAGCATTACACACTTGCCGTATGGTGCTCATACTGCAGTTAGGATTTGTAAGAGAAAATGAGTTGATCAAGACTGGATCAGAGACGTCACTGGACATGAGAACCTTCAAATAATCACATTTCTAAGATTTGATCGGTGCTATTGTGAAACAAGCAACATATATAAAAGCAGAGTAAGCACTATGATGAGGGTGTTTTACTATCTTATACATCTACCATAATTGTCCCAGATTCGGTTTAACGAGCCCATATTCTGCTTTGTCAACTTTACTGTGTCCTTTAGTGTGTTTTGCATGTCTCCTTCTCAAGATACAGGACTTTTACACAAAAGACAAAAACTCTATTATCTGTTCTCCTCCCTCTCTCCCTCTAAACAGCACTGGGGGCTACCTGAAATGGTTTGTTACCCCAGCCCCTAAACAGACCTACCAGAGTGACGTCCTGCTGTTGTTTTGTCAGTTTAAGCCCTCTCACAAGGAAAAAGACAATAGAGTGATTGGCAACATGGAGCAAAGCACTGTGTTATATAGAGACTTTTAGCATTTTTTTTCAGAGAGATAAACCCATATACAGATTTTAAAATGTATTATTCAACTAACAGGATGCCAGTGCAGCAATCTAAGGACTGGAGTGATATGATCTATTTTCTTAGTGATGGGAAGGACTAGAGCAGCAGCGCTCTGGAGGAGCTGCAGCTGTCTGATGGAAGTGTTAGATAGACCTGTATAAACACTGTAAAAATAATCCAACCTGTGAAAAATAAAACGACAAACAAGTTTTCCTGTGTCTTCTTCAGACAGAAATCCTTTGATTATTGCTTTAAAGCTATGGTCTACGATTTGGAAGCTTTGTACATATTAATAACACCGTTTATAAGGCTGTTATGGTCCTATGGTCCTATCTACACAGTATAAAGACCAAAAAGAATGAAAAAAATTCATTCAGTATATCTGCTGAAAAGCTGCATACTAGCTGACCAATCAAACCTAAGAACCTGCAACTATTAATTGGTCCGTGAGTTAGTCCATGAGTCCATCCAATCCTCGTCTCCCTCACTACGCAGTACGCAGCATCTTGCCCATGGTCCCGCCTCTCTACCTCCGTGAGCAGCTAGCAGCGTTAGCTACTGAACTATCATGGAGCCGAAAAGCCTAGCGCCAACCCGAATCCGCCTCTCTCCCAAGACAGTCTGGCTGCAGACCACCCTTCTCCTCTCCCTCTCCCTCGCTCCCTCACCACGCAGCACGCAGCATCTTGCCCATGGTCCCGCCTCCCTCTACCTCCGTGAGCAGCTAGCAGCGTTAGCTACTGAACTATCATGGAGCCGGAAAGCCTAGCGCCAACTCCGAATCCGCCTCCTCTCGCTGGCCCAACGGAGCTCTGCCCGCTGGTGGAGGGAGGGTGGAGGCCTGTTAGCGGCTAACGGTTAACGAATAGCCTCAGCCGCCGCCAGACCTTCAGCATCGCCGCTTTCGCCCTGGTTGATCAGGTAATGGCTTTGTTTACTACAGTGGGAGATGTCTGCTGAATAACTCTGGTTAGTTTGTGCCTGTACGGGCTAATAACTTGTAGGGGAGCGGGTTAGCCTGTTAGCCGCTAATCGTTAGCACTGTAAGCTGAGCTGGGGAGGACAGGCTGAGAAAGATAAATCCTCCCCCACACTCGGCTCTGCTCTGGCGGGCGCCAAACCCACATTGCCGCCGGTCCAGTTGAAATGGCTACTGCTGTGTGTTATAAGGGAGATGTCTGTCGTGTTTGATACTTTCAGTTGAGCTGAGCTGTTTTTGATTGAGTTTGCTGCTGATATATTGTGCTAGTCGCTCGTAGCTCTGCCGGAGGGGGCTTATATGAGCCAACACGAGCTGGGGGCGGGATCTTGGAACACGGAGGGGAGAGGTGAGGGAAGGAGGGGCAGGCTGCGGTTTCAAATCGTAGACCACAGCTTTAAGTTGTCTTTTCAAAAAGAAAACTCTGGCACACATCTTCTTTACTTCCTCTCTTTACATGAAAGCTGGTCTTTCAGTTCTTGCATAGTCTTTGACATTTTTTATGTGTACTTATACAAACAGAAATGATATTATTCCAAACACATGGTATCAAAGAGTGTGGTAATATTGAATACTGTGACATTGTTAAGGGTCATATAGTTGACTAAAAACAAACTGAACATGTCATTGATATGTGACAGCTATCAGAAGAAGCTCCTCTTTCCAGAGCGAGAAAAAACAGACATCTTTTACTTGGTTCAAGATGAAAGTTCAGAACGGCTCCAGCATACACTACCAAACATTTACTTGGTCAGCTCACTAACTCGTATGGATAAATGGAACCAAGGCCAAAACAGTCATCTTGTTTGCATACAACCATCTGTTTTTTTTTTTCAGACACTGCCTCAGCAATGATTTTGCCCAAATTCTTTGTAATCTTCAGTGTCTTGTCTCCACTGTAACAGCTCCCTCCAGCCTCCTGGTCTCTAAATGTCAACATCCAGATGTTTCCTATTCACTGAATCATCCTTTTCCATTTAGCAGCTGATTTTAAACTCTAAACCCTGGCATTGCAACTCAAGACTGTGGTTTTTCTCAATACAACTGCGGATCTTTGATGCCTTCTGCAGATACACAGCAAAATTTATACTCCCCACCCATGAGTAGCAAGGTCAAGAACAAGGTTTTACTCACTCCTCACAACAGGATCTGCCTTTGACCTCAGTTGTAGACTTAAAGTCCATTTAGATTTATCACTTTCCTTTTTTTTTGGTTGAATCACAGATTGCTCTGTTATTAAAAGAGCTACTTCCTAAGTCCTGAATCACTCTGCAGCCTTCTCAAGTACATGTTATCAAGTAATCAGCATTTTAATAATAGTTAGGCAATTAAGGGTACATTTGGTGTCTCAATATTAAATTAATGTTTTTGCTTATCTTGAAGAAAGCCAGAGCTGAGAGAACAACTGCCTGCTGTGCCATAAATTCTGGTCAGTCAGAGGTCAGGAAAACACACGAGGGACAATGACTGAAAGGATAATCGCAGGTTTTGTGAATATAAATGGTCACCATGAAAGACATATGCATGTGCTTTGCTGTTTGGCTGTTATTCAGCATAAAGCTCCACTCTGAAAATACTGAGTGACTTTAACTATTGGTTCAATATGTCAGTCTTTCAAAAAAAAGCAAAATGGCTCTCAACTCAGATCCACACCACATTTAATTAGTTTTGTCTTGCTAAAAGATTTTCTTCTTCAATAATCTTGTGAACAGATGTGTGACCTTCACTCTAAACTCTTTTAATAGCAGCTCCAAAGAAAGCTGTGTATCATGCTGTAGCAACATTAAGAAGCAGCTGTAATTATGACTGTATCTGCATCGAAGTCTATGTGTGGTTACTTTATAGTTTTTCAGATTGTTCTTGTACTCCTGCGCCCACAGCTTATCTTTATTATTTTAATTCAAATTTCTGTATATGTAAAAACTATTGGTACAAGAAGCAGCAAAATAACAAAAAAGACTGTTGAAATAATCAAATATTTGATTCTTTTATATTAAGATGTACTGAAGACATCACTAAATTATTAAAATAATAGACAGTGAAAATTCTCTGACTGAGAAGCTGTGCTTCTTTGCAAATCAATTTAAGGCAACATGAACACATAAGTAGGTATTTTGAAAGCAGCATTTTCTGGGCACTTTGGCGTTCTGTAAACATGTACATGCTGTTAAAGGTAAATGAAAATGAACAATTGTCAAACCTCTCGCCAAAGTAAAGGTATTGGAAAACTCTGTTTAGTTTGCCCCATGCACAGATGGCGCGTTGGACCTAAACGTCACACTCTGCTTCAAGTTCTTCTTGGGCTGATGTCACACTATGCAACATTTCCCTGCTGTTTACACTGTTTACGTTTTAAGTCTTGTTGACTGAACTATGTACATGCTGACACAAACTTTCTGTTGTCTCCCCTCTGCTGACATTTTAAACAAGACCTGGTGTTAGTGATGTCCAAGTGACAATGTTGACTGGTGACCTACGGTAAATTAAAACTAGACCTGCAGTCTTAGGGCGTTTTCATATTAGGCCCACTTGTTTTGAACCGTACTGCGGCGCGGTTCTCCCCCCTCCCCCTCCCCCTCCCCCGCTGGCTTGAATTCACACTTGCAACATCGAACCGTGCCCCGGCCCACTTGTGTATTTACTCAGTTTGAAACAGCAGGGGGTGATATGCACTTAACTGGTTGCCAAACCTGCTACGGAGGAGAACTTAGAAGAGGCTACCATGGTAACCATTTCCTACACCAGACAACCAATGTTTACGTTTCGCTCTCTGCTACATTTTCCTTCAATTGTGTTTTTTTTAATTGTGTTTAAGACGGCATCAGCGACCTTCTGGACCCTCGTAAATCATCGTAATCCTCAACCAGAATAAACAAATGGACAAATTGAGTAAGCAAAAGATTCAACCGTGGGATTAACATGAAGTAATGCATCAAAAGTAGATTGGTTCGGACCACTTTGTTTCACACTAGTGAAAGGGAGATGGAGCGGATCGAGACCACCCCTTTATGGAGGTCTCGGACCGGCTGATTTGGTGCACACCAAAGTGCGGTGGTTGCATTCACATTGATACTAACGTACCAAACCCTGGGCCAAAACTTCTTTGGTGCGCACTAAATAGGGTTGGTGTGAAAACACCCTTGAAGTCTTTCTCAGATACCATGTCCTAACTCAATGGGACAAGCAAAAACATCAGCAACAAAATCAGGCTAATTACATGGAATAATATGTTAGTGTCTGAACTGTCTGCAAGCAACAAAATGTAACGTTTTTGCCTTGACAACCTATTTTTATTTTCCTCTCTACAACTTGCACGGACACAGACAAGGAGCAAGAAAAGAGAGATGTTTAAGGAGATACTGGAGTGATTTTCTTTGACTTTCCTCACTCAGCAGAGCTTGTTGATCTGTAAAACATACAGGGCGAGGAGCAATTATCTTTGACAGGGAGAGAAATGTTTCACAATCACTCTAAACACCAAACTGGCTTTAGAGCTCTGTATTTAAGAGCCTTCGAGTCATCCACCTCGCACACCTGCTGTCCACACTGCATACCTTAAAAATGTAATTCCAGGCCCTGTGTTTCCCTTTCAAATAAGTACACCAAGTGCTGTAACTGTACAGCTGCAGAATCTGATGTGAAGTGTTTTGTACTCATGAGGTTTGGCCTTGAAGGCTCATCAATACACAGCTCATTGCGAGTCAAAATTTCTCCCTCAGTGTTGGAACAGAAAGTAAATCCTTTCACTCACCAAAATAGATAAATGCTCCACTATCTCTGCTATGCTAACCACATAAACAAGCTGTGCTGAGTCAGAAAAGCCAAAGAAAACAAAGAAAAGCCCTCCAGCACATCATTAAAAGCCATTTTTCCTCAATCCCTGTCCACATTGACAAGAAGACAGGGTGTTGAGGCAAAAATGGTGCACAGCGCTGCGTCACACTGCATGGCAGTGTGTCAATCATGGCAATTAACCTGCATATTCGCTGTTACTTTTACGGATGCACCATATTACTATTATGATATTGACGTCGGCAGATATTGGCCTAAAACAAGGCTTGTTGGATATACTGATACTAAATTGGCACTGGGGTACTGAAGCATTTAAAATGGTACTATGCCACGCTTGGATGGGACTGGTACATTTGTTTGTGTTTTTTAAACGTCGCCGTGTGTAATTTGAGCAGAGGCGGCCGGGCTGGAGCAAGCAAATGAAGCAACACCACAATAATAATGATAACTGCGATAATTTTGGTCACAATAACCGTGAAGTTAAATTTTCACTCCAATTTATCCCTAGTTGCGAGACAATGTGAGGGTAAGAGCCAAAATCCCTCTGCATTGGACGCTGTAAGCAGTCAAACATAGCTCTCATCAGGATCTGCTTGTTATAAATGACCACCAGATTGGCCCTCTGGCAACCTATGATTTTAATGAGCCTGTAAAGCTGATGGGTTTTGAGTTATGGGAAAAGTGACAGCCCTCTCATACAAACCCATAGCTTTGACCGTCTATTTGCACTTCTTACTAAATTGCTATGAATTTCCAATTCCATGACTATGATCAACAATAAAAGCAAACAGGACAATGACTGATGAGCGTGTTGATGCAATGCTGCTCCATAAAGCTCTCAATACATCATCTGACTGCTCTTCTGCAGATTGCAGGATATTATAGTGCATTATAAAAATGAACAACAGAACAAGAACTACAGATTGTAAGGCCTCATGGTTTGGACCTTCATTTCACAAATTCACATAATTTTATGTTGGAATAAACCTGCAGTCTGTCAAACTGGTCTGATTTCTGTAAGCAAACAGCTGTCCTCGTGACACACAAGAGATAAAGCACAGCTCCATTTCTAGCTGTTCCAGAGAAAGACAAAACATAAGTGAATTAAGAGGGGCTGTAACTTCTGTCAGTGTTGTGTTCAGAAAAACAATCCCAAGGAGAGCCGGTTTATAGAGACATATAAAAAAAACAAAAGTACAGGGAGTACATCCTCCGAATGCCTGGGTACCTCTGTGTTTTCAAACCTCCAGACAAAAAAAAAGAAAAAAATACAACTTTTGCAAAGGTCATTTATTCAGCTAAAAATACAATACTGCAAAAGGAAGGAATCAGACAGCAGGGAATGTTGTGGACCGTAATTCTCCTTACTGGCAGCCTTTGAGTCATGATTCTTTATCCGCTGACATTCTTCTGTCTAATGTGTTGCTGTAAATACAGATATGCTTTATTTGGTCCCATTACTGTCAGTAATTGTAATGCAATTAGATGATTGTTTGGAGATTCCATACAAGGTATGGGATCATAAAACTATGTTTTTCATTGGTCGTTATCTCACTGTTGGAGAAAGGCCATTACAGACAACAGTTGTAGCATTAAAACCCCAAAGCACTTAGCAGTATAACTCAGCGTGAAGGCTAAAGAGACATTTCATCTGTCAAGGGCTCCAACAATAACTCAGCTGTGTAAGAGCTTCATGCTAGGGTTGAAATGAATAAAAGAACATAGATGTGGGCTAGTTATTACTGGCACAAAATCTCTACAACAAAAAAACATATATTTTCCTTGTTTAACATAAATTGATACATAATACAATACTGTAATGAAAATCAATGATAGCTGGAGGAGGGTGGGCTACTTACAGCTTCATACCTGCAGCGAGAGACACACTGATTAATCAGGAACTAAAATTTAACATATTGTCACTCAGTGTAGTTGGGTAAAGATCCTCCAAATTTAATCTGTAATTTGTCCTATAACTCAAAAACATTATAATTATGTTTAATTACGTTTTAAAAGGAGCAGGTTGAAGCAAGCTGTAAGGTGACAGAGTTACATAGAGCATGATGAGTTTAAGGTCAGCTCAGTAGATTGGCTATTTAGTTAAGTAAGGTAAATGAACACCATGACAGATGTAACATAAAAAATCCTGCTTTGATAAGAAACGTAATAAAACTGAAGTAAAAATAAAATAATAAATACAGCAGTTCTTTGCTGTATTAGGGCCTGTGTCCACAGCTGGTATTTTTCTGCTGGAAGAGCTCTGAACTTCAGGTTCAGACGTGACATTTTCAAAGATTTATCTGACAGTTCTGTTTCTGAAGCAACTTTGCTTCTTACAGTTGACATTGCAAGTCATTATAGCCTAAGAGTGCAAAATAACATCAGAGGCAAGAAGCAACAGAAAAATATTACGAGATTCAGTTTCAAATGAGAAACTGCACTACAACTGGTGCATTAAGGGTTGGGACATGCCAACAAAAAAATTCTGGCAGTCATAAAATATGCTTGGTTTTCTGTAAAAAAACCTAAACTGTACACACAAGTATTGTCTGGGGAAAAACTGAAAATAAAAATATCTGAATTAGTGATATCACTCAACTGTTGATCTAAGACTTTGCTGTCTTTGATTTATTACATTTTTCCACTGTTTACTGCTCATTAAGCTACAGAACATCTGTCTGTAAGAAAAGTGTCAATTATTTACAGAATTAACACATGTAATTGATAGATCATTGCATTTTTCAGTTCTGTCACAGAGATCACATTACTCAAGACTCATTCTCTCACCTATAAAGCTCTCAGTGGGCAGGCAGGCTTAAAACATTCTTTTTTGATAAAGCTTTCAATCAGAGCTGCCTCAGGTCTGGACTAGCTCATGGTTAAGCTGCAATAAGTTTAGGCCCCATCCACACGAAGACAAACCGAGGCCTAAACGCATACATTTTTTGCCGAATCTGCGTATCATCCATACGAAGACGGCGTTTTGGGGGTCTGTAAACGATCATTTCTGAAACCAGATTTCAGAGTGGAAAGATTTTGAAATGCTGTATATGCAGCTCCGTGATTAATGGCTCTCCGCAAGTTTTCAGATACGCTGACGTCATAGTTTCATATCGTCATTGACACGCATGCACCACACGCGACAACAACGACAACAATGGCGCCGTACTGTGTAGCATATGTGCTGATGAAGCTAGTGACCCTACTATCCCTGTTGCAGCAAAATCTCCCTCTTCTCAATCACCACCGAGTTGAACAAACAATTATCAAGGACGCTACGCCACTTTATGATCACTTTATCACAATCTCTGTTTATAACATTTGCCGCAAGTGCGCATGCCCACTGTTTTTTTGTCTTTTTCCGTCATATCGTCACAGCGCCCCTAGAGGTCTGGCATGTGTTTTACAGTGTCTTCATGCGTATCAAGAGCATCCATGGAGAAGCACACATTTTCTGAGACGCCTTTGTCTTTATGACGATCGATTTTGAAACTGTAAAGCGTTTTGTCTTCGAGAGGATGGGGCCTTAGACTGCCGGGAGATCTGGCACACTGAGCTCTTCTCTATATCTAACACTCTCTACATCTGTTTGTCCCTTACTTTTTGCTCTTGTACTCGCCTTCAGTTCTTGTCTTGTAGGCGGCATGGGACCTAAGGTGTGGACGGTCTGCTGCTGTGGACCTACAAAGCTTTAATTAGTACAACTACATTAACAGCTTTTTCTTTAGCCCCATTCCATTATCACTACAGTTCCTGATATTAACCTCAGAGAGATCAATCAAATTAAATACATGGTAGTACACATATATTACTAAAGCCCTGACAATCATGGATGACCTGCTGCTGTGGCACTGAAGTACTTTATCCAACATCGCTATGCTCCTATATTAATAATCAGTCCTCTCCAGTTTATAATCATTATAGAAGTTAATGCGAATATTAGAATTACCTCTTGATCCATGGTTGTATTGATCATGCACTCATAATAAACATTTTATACCCATAATGACATGAGGACCTTCTTGAACATGAGATGATACATCGGAAGGGGCTACATTTGAATACATCTTTATTCAGTCAATACGCATAGGATGAGAACAGATTAATGATCTGATTGTCCATGGATTTGTCACTAACATAATTAACTGAAGCTCTTACCTCGATTACGACTGATGAACGATTATTTTATGCTATAAGCTGGAACAAAGTGGTGGTGTTACCAACAGTTATCAAAACAGTACTCCTGCAGGATTTACACTTAATTTCTTTCTGCTCAATGTCCTCTGTACAGAATCCAAAATGTACCTAAACAATGGAGACAGAATTTGTCTTGGCTACAAGGTCCTCTAATAGATTGACACTTGTCTCCTCCATGTTGGCAGCGAGTCCTTTGCTCTTGGCAAAAGTAAGGGCAGACTGTATGGACGGGGCGTGGTCACTTGACTTACACAGGGAAAATAATCAAAACAATCAACATGAGTGAAATTACTTTGATTAGAGGGTCTAAATGTCAGTTTTCACTTAATTTCCCAGCCCTACTTACTGCATTTGTCATTAGGGGAGTAAACAGGAGAAAGCTGCCAAACATAAAACCCTGACACTGCAGAGCAAAATTCTTTAGAAGTACATACAGCCGTATCATTCAGTGACATCAATCCACTGGAATTTATCAAACAAAAGCTGTGAGCTTTATAAGACCCAGGGGTTCATGTGGTAACATATTCAACATTTCTCTGTCAATTATTCATCTTTGCCTGTTCATTACACAAGCTGCACACTTAGAGATTCATTACTCTTTTGTATGATTCAAATTCAAGTAAATGAAATAATGCAAATTGGATAATGCTAGGTAATTAAGCTTTGAGATTAAATAAAACAGGGGCAGCAGGTGCCTTTGAAAGAATAATGAGCTAAAGATGATGCATCATGTTCTTGCTGGCTCACATACATGCATCTTTTTAGAAGGAGCACTTTTTGGATCTTGAGCAGAGACGTATTACCTCAAAGATCTGACAAAAGAGACAAAGAAATCCTTGGTTACAAGTGGATGAAACTGCAGCAGGGCTGAAGAAGGGAGGAAGCAAAATTGCGGGGGAGGAATGTCATTTCAGATTCAAGGCATTAAAATCAAAACACAGGCAAGATCTGGACGCAGTATATTTCATTTTCAATAAAACAATCACAGTATATTTGACCTTTCCCATGAAAACACAATTCCTCTCATTAATCCAAAATGAATTGCTCTTTACCTCCTCAGGGTAACAGACATGTCTGCCTGGAGAAATAAAAGCGCCCCCCTCAATCCCTTACATGCTCCATTGACACTACCTGTTGGTTAATGACTGTCTGAACCTTGCGCTCACTGGCTGTGACAGTCACTTAGTTTTGGTACAATTATCCTCAGAAAGACCAAAAAAAACAAGCAGGGTGGTCTCTGTAGGGCTGGGAGATATGACCAAAAATGTAATCATGACATATTTTCCCCAAACTGATCAATACAAAAACTTTCAAAGTATTTTATTCAGATTTGTTGTGTCCTCTGCTTGAAACCAACCACCAGCATATTTTGCTTTTTGCCTCCATAACTGCATTTCCGGCTACACTTTCACCTACTTAGTAACCTTTTTTTCCACAACTTCACTTCTCTTCCCAGCAAAACCGAACAATCTCTGACTGCAGCAAGTAGGCGTAACCAACATGCAGACTCTGACCTCTACTTTTGTTTTTTGGAGCAACAACGAGCATTAAGGCTGTGTTAGTGCCACCCAAGTTGGAGTGTGAAGCAAGGGTGATAACCACTTTCCAATAAAGACAGCTTCAGCGGGATTTCCACTGTGCCACATCAAGTAAACCAGACACTTATCATTAAGTTCATTAAGTAAATGTAAATTTCAAAACTATCCCTTTTTGAGATGATTTTATGACACAGCTCTAGGTCTTTGTGCAAATGCATCCCATTTATCCAGAGCTCTGAGAATAGACTTGTGTTGCATTTGTCTGAGCATACTGTTTTCTGTGGCTATGTCTGATTGGTTTTATTTCAAACAACTTAGAAGAGATGAAACACACACTCAGTTTTAGCAACAACATACTGAGAATTAGGGATGGGTATTTCCAGCAACCCCACAATATGATACAAATCCCAATACTTACGACATTTTACAACATGTATTAGGGGTGGGGAAAAAAATCGATTCACACAAGTATCTGGATTTTTTGTTTGACGATTTTTAAATCGATTTTTTTGTTCAAAATTTGTTTTTTTTTCCCAAATTTAAATGCTTAATTTTAGTTTGTGTTAACAAGCTACTTTTAAATGCAGGTCAGGATTTTGAAGAGAGAGCATAAACAGCTGGTTACAATATATTGCTGAAAAAAAACCTGAAAACGGACTCACATGTGATGTGTATTTTTCCTGATCATTGTTCAAAGTTCAGTAAAGATTGCAAAAATCGGCAATATCGTAGAATTGCAATTCAAATGGAATTGGCACCTAAAAAAAAAATCATAAAAATCGAATTGGGAAAAAAGTGTATTGTCCCAGCCATTATATGTATCCCGATACACGTATATTGTGAACATTGACCACTTTTTTAATGGAATGCCTTACAAATTTTGTTTATTATTACAAGAAAAAAAAGAACAGGGATGACTTTTAAACGATTCTACAACTTAAGAAATTTCAAAAATGGTAGACCTAAGTTTAAATTTGGAACTTGTGTTTCGCCATGTAGTTTGGCTTCTTCTTTGAACTGTGCCATTGTTATTACTCAAGGGGTATTGACAACAACTGTCAAAACATTGAGGCCATATCGATTTTGTAGGATCCTTTTTGGTACACGTTTCCCCAACGAGTGCATGATGGTATTCTGAGAATTGATCATAGATTTAAATGCATAATCTCTTTAAAATATAAAATACTTATATACTGTATAATGCCATTACTGCAAAAAACTGGAATAATACACCAACTCAGAACTGAGGAAGCCTTTCAAGAGAAGGAAAAACGTCTTTAAGAACTTGGATCCAGCTTTGGTTAAAAAAAGCATTTTATGTCTGATTTTTTTATAGTTAAATGAGAAAGTGATACTTCAACTTGGCAGCTTCGCTTAGCTCAATGTAATGAGTGGAAACAAGGGGAAATAACTTGTTTTGCTCGGATGACAAATGATTGGTCACTGATTTTGTGAGCTGAAAGAGTAACATAATAAACAAAGTGTCCTCTGCTCACCCCGACAATTCATCTGCTATTACCAGATGGATGTGGTACGAAAAGCTCTGCACCAGAATATTTTAACAAAACTTAATACAAACTTCCATTTTATCAATGAAACTTGTGGCAGAGGGTATCACAGCTGAGCTCAGTTTTGGCAGGTAGCTGAACTCAAACTACTACCAGTCTGCCTTAACAGTAGCAGCCTTGGGTTAGGCATGTCTGTGGCGTATTTCTACAGCGGTGACAGAGGCTCAAACAAATCAGATCTGACTCCAACCGCGTGATTTAAACTGTTTAATAATCTGCAATGAAATCTGTCTGCTTTCATGACACTTTCCAGTTAAGATATTCAAATTTTCACTTATATCAACTTTCACCAAGAACAAGTGCAGCGGTTTGTGATGTCTCTAATTCTGACACTTCAGGAAATCATACGGGGCACGGCTGTCTGTGGCCTTTTACAGTGAACTGCATCAGCCCCTCCATGTGTTTCTAACTCAAACCATTCAGCTGGACACAATCCAGGTATCGCCAATTCCCTTCAAACACTGGTCTTACTGTGAAAGTGCAACGTAAACCTGTGGGAGATGTTGAAGGGATTATAAGTAATACAACTCCATTGTTATTATTTAAAGATTTAACAGCTCATTACATTTTCCAGTGTGGAAAATAGCCCCACTATGCAAATGATGCAAAAAAACTCGGATGACAAATCAATTTCACGAAAACTGCTCCCTTTAGATTCGGCCCTCTGAAAGGATCTATGGTAGTTTTAACAGAGTATATGCTATCAAAAGGAATATCTGTCATTACGATATACAACTATAAGGCAGGCTCCAACAGTGCTCATACTGTAGAGATTAAAATGTGGAAAACAGATGTGGGCTTTTACCCTGCTCAGATCTTTGAGTAGTAAAAGTAATCCAACTGTGTCTTACCCTCCTCCTGATGATTTAGAAGCTCCAGCTACAAAAAACAGAACTGAACAAAGACCTCTCAATCAATCAGTCCAGCATCCACCCAGGCCTACAAAGATGCTTCAGGGGGATAAATGAAACAGAAATCAATACAGTTAATTTGCTGAGGGACTGAAGAGCTTGTTAGCAATCACACTTGGGAGCACTAAATTAAGAGTTTGAAGCTGCTAGATGGGACAAGTTCAATATATTAGGTAAGTATAACTGGGTTATTTGTGAGTATCATTTGACATCTTATTATTAGCTTGTGGCATAAAAGGCCACAGTGAAAAAATCTTCACAACAGCTAAATGGATTGTACAGTAGGGCTTTGAGGCACTGTGAATGAAAAGTACTGCAATATTTTAGCATTTGCAATATTCATTCATTTATTTTCTATACCTCTTCATCCCTTTCGGGGTTGGGGGGTGGGGCTGGAGCCTGTCCCAGCTGCCATTGGGCAAGAGTCGGGGTACACCCTAAACCAGTCGCCAGTCGAGGGCAGAGAGACACACAACCATTCCCGCTCACACTCATACTTAGGGGCAATTTAGAGTCACCAGTCAACCTATGGCCCTTTTCCATTAGCCCTACTCTACTCTACTCCACTCCACTCAACCCGGCTCTACTCTACTCGCCTTGTGCTGCTTTTCCATTAGCCCCAGTCGCCCGCCCAACGGGGCGCAGTGTTGCTGTAAACAGCTGAGCGGCAATGCGGTGACGCCATTTTGAGCGCGACACAACAATCTGTGGCTTTTTGTCAAATACCGTGTAAAAAAGGAAAGCAGAAGAAGGCTGCAGGTGGCAAGAAGAAATACCCCTTGAGAAGCACAGGAGAGTTTTGAAAGCTATACAACAGGATGAAGCTGAGGACGAGAGCAAACAAGCTGCAAAGAAAAGACATATAAGGGTAAGCTAATGGTAGCTACCGCTAGCATGCTAGGTTGTCGCGCTCATGACTCATCAATGACGACATTGTCTGACCAATCAGTAGCCGGCAGTAGGTGACGTCAATTTTTAGTATCGACTTAGCACGCTAGGAACCAGGTACTAAAACGAGCTTGTTTAAGGAGGTACCAGGCCAGTGGGAACACGCTGCAAATCAAGTAGGGCCGAGTACAATGGGGCCAAGACGTGCTGGTGGAATATGGCCACAAATGAGAATGTTTTTGGTCTGTGGGAGGAAGCCGGAGAGAACCCACGCATGCACGAGAAGAACATGCTAACTCCACACAGAAAGGCCCCTGTCCGACCCGGAAATCGAACCGGGAACCTTCTTACTGTGAGGCACGTGAACTACCTGCTGTGTCACCGTGCCGCCCCGTTTGCAATATAAAAAACGTATTTGTATGACACCACAGTCAATGAGAGTGAGTGACACGCCAGTCACTGAGTGGCAAAAGCACAGACTGACAGGATTCAGTGCAAACTATGCAGTGAAGTTGATTGTTTTAAGTAAATCTAACTCATCCACTCAACAATTTAAGTTGCTCTGATAAAAAAAAAAACATCTTATATTCTTCTAAATACTAATCAAGTTTATTTGACAGTTGCCCCATCATGTAGCTTAGTCCTGGCAGGAGACTATTATACCAAAATCGTAAGTTGTTAGGGTATAATATTTCATTTTTTATTGGTTTCATATGTGCTTTAGACACACAGTGTGTAAGGTAACTGGATCTCTGGAATGTGACATGTGTTAACCTACTTCAGGCTTTGTGGTTTTTATGTTATTTTAATACTTGCATGTAGTGAAACATAAAATTGTGACCTGGGACTGCACATAAAATGAGTCAACGATGGATGACAACCACTTAAAGTAAACTAATGCTTATTAGTTTACAAGGTTTCATACAAAAGCATTTGAACTTCTTTAAAGAAGAGAAGAGGACAAGGTGAAAACAAAAATTAATCACTGAGTAATATTATGCTATGTCGTGGTTTAATAAAACAATGACATGTTTTAAGAAACTGACATACACAGTGATTTGTTACATGTCTGTAGTTTGAGTCACAAGAGATTCACAAATATTCCAGATAAGCTCTGTGCATGTTGATAACTGAGTGAACAGGGCCAAAGTCTGTTAAACTAAAAATCAGCCTTGTCAGGTCCTCTTTTCCAAAAATGTGTTGCCCAAACTGTTGCTGCAGCTGTGTACAATTAAACTCTGCTGGTGTATTGATCTTATACAGATGTGCAGGCAAATACTTCCTTTTTCTGCATCTCAGGGATGAAAAATTAGAAAAAAACTGTAATCATTCTGCTGATGGGAGACTAAAGTAAAGCTTCAAGTGGCCAAAGGACGATTAATAATAACTTACAAAAAGAACATGATTTTCAAACACAGTAAATCTCACTTATGTTATTATTAATATTACTTGATCATCTTGATAGGAGTGTAGGATCTAACTTTGATTCATGTGGAAACTTTCTTTAAAGAAAAGGACTATAAAGTTATCACTTAGTACATATTTTTTCCTAACTGCAGCACGATCTCGGCTGAACAGAGAGAAAAATCAGAGCCTGTGGCTTACATATCACTACATCTCTTAACCATTACAAAGAAACACAGCATGAAAAAAGCGTGACCACTCTGGTTCTCCATTGGGGGAGATAAAGGGGTGAACCAGCATCAGCCAAGAGAAACAAGAGTGGGATTAAAGGAAACCAAAATATCTCCAAAGGACTGTTGGTACATGGGTCAACAGAGTAAAATACACGTGATGTTAAATGTTGAGAGGAGTGTCTAAGAGTCCACATATGGTTTGAAAGGTCACCATCAATTTAAAAGTTTTGATTATATTAACAATGATCTGTAACCTTTTAGCACACCTAAGACTTGTTTGAAATCTGAGGGCTGTTTACACAAAAATACACACATTAAATCACATGTATATGCCAAAATCTACCATGAAACAAATGATATTTATAGTTCCCCATACAACAAACTGGGTGATGTTGGGGAGCTGGTTCAGGTAGACAACTTGGTCTGTGCTCATTTTCCACTTGACATGCCTTTTTTTTTTTAAATACATGCCAAATATCCGACTAGTAACCCCAGGACATAATACTGTCACCTGCTGACTAACTAATTCGATCTTTTGTTAGTTCTCACCTTTGACTTGAATCCTTCTAAATCAGGAAGTTGAGTGCCCTTGTGTGCCCCCACCAGTAACACACATAGAGCAGTCAAATATTTGCATTCAGAGCACAGGTGATAGAGTGCATAAAACACAAGGTTTAAACTCAAGTTTATCTCAAGTTGTACTTTTGTTCACCACAGCAATGACAGTCAGACGATCCTGTCTGCAAAATCTGCTACAAGGAGCAGATACATGGTGATCCCGTATTCCTTTCAAAATAAAACACTCTTTGACCTGCACTATTCAACAAGTTGTAAATATTTTTTTTTGTTTCACTATGGCCCAGTACCAAATGACCTATTACCTGGTACCAGTCCACAGACCAGTGGTTGGGGACCTTTGGCTATGCATTATTCAACAAGTCTAAAAACATTTGTTCAACTACAACCCTCTGATAAAACAAATTTGGGCTTCCCAAAACATTATGAAGCAAGAACTGTGAGAGTCATGGTCTTTCCAGTAATGGCATGTTTTGTGTTTCGGCCTGCTTTCAAATGAAAACAGATGGCAGACAACTCTGGCCAGTAATATGGAAAATCTTAAAACAAGTTTGATTAGGATCGGAAAAAATAAAATGATTTTAATTACTATAAGACAGCTAAAAAATAGACAATGCTGTTTATGTTTTCATGACGGAAAAATCAATGACTTGGACAGAATAATCACAATCACTTAGTTCTAATCCATATGAGTAGTGCACCCAAAGAATAGGAATCGACACAGAGGATGTTTTCTGCTGCTTTAGCTCTACATCTGTCACTGAGGAATGCTCCTTAACACTAACATGTCCTCCCATGCTCTCAGTACGATAACACACACTCCTCTCAATCTTCAGTACTTTTAAAGAACATGAAAAGGATTCATCTTTCACCCAAAAGGGCAAATTATCAATACTTCAGCTGAGCTGTTGGCTGGACAGATCTTTTAAAACTCATCTGGACTAGAAAACGAAGATAAGGTATCAAAATAGTTTGTAAAACTTCATCCCCATATCAGAGCAAAGCTGAATGATGAGTATTAATCTAACATGATAAGTTGCCTTTACCTCCCCCTCCAAACACACTTCAACACTCTCAGTGAAACTTCCTACAGAACATTAGTATATTAAAACAGGACCTGCAGATATTGCACAAAATGGCTCGATTTCTATAACAGTCTTGAAAATTGTGTACAAAGTGTAACCCTATTAAAATGAAACACAAGAAATGTGAACTCTTAACAAACTTGTGCTTTGGGTTATGACATCAACCTTAAACTGTTATTCTGTTGGTCAGAAAGAAAAGCTAAAGTTCCAAATGATTGATGTGTTTGAGCGTAGGGGTCAAGGAAACACAAGTCACAGTATTAAATAATAACGTTTATCTGCAGCAACATTACTTTACCCCTCTTCTTCCCCTTCTGTTGAGTAAGGCTAACCACACAATGGACAAATTAGATCTTGACCAATTCCTAAAATGTGGGAGAGCACACACGAGGGACTTTTCAACTAATTTTTAACGTATAATCCTGCAAACACACACACTTGACGAGAAGATTTAGCCAGACCGCAAGACCACACACCTGACAAAAGACATAAAATCATGTAGAAACTCAAGAAGGGGTCAACAGTCAGGGGACCAAATCATAATCTACCACTGAGCAATTATTAAAGAGGCTATGAGGAGTTTCTTAGTAATTACAAAAAAGTTTCATTTTTAGATATATGCCTGATCGAAATACACACTTTAAGAAGAGTTTTAAACCAAAAAAATAGGTTATCTATAAATGCAATTCCTTAGCTAAGTGGTCGGGTCGGACAGCCAGCTACAAAACTATGACAATAAGTTTTCCGAAGATTGCTTGTTGTCACACATCAAAAACCACCGCAACGTAACTAGAAAGAGACACATTACCTCATCGCTTTGCATCCTGTAAGTTGTTGAAAAAAGAAGTTGTAAAGCAATGCAGAGTTCTGAGGAAGGTCTGAGCTGCATTCATTAGCAGCACAACAAACACACGCTTTGGCTTGGGTCATGTCTTTTGGTGCGTTCCAGTTGCAGTCAGAAGTAGAAATTTCCGGGTTCCGAGTAGGAAACTGCAACTGGAACGTTCCCGGAGTCGGAATTTCCTACTGGGAACTCGGTGAAACCTCGCCACGCCCAAGTTGATAATCGAAGATGGATGCCCCAGTGTGAACAGTTATTTAGCTCCTGTAATAATCAATTTATTTGCACTTCTGACTGGGGTGTGTCGCTCTAAATCAGCTGTATACATAGTATTGTTCAACTTATATTTACAAAAATGCTGCCATAGTGATAATCACATTCATCATGTGATATTTGTGAACAGCAACACAGAGCGTGCTAACAACAGCTAACAATAGCCTGGTAGATCGGGATGTTTTTTTCTGACTTCAACTGGAACGCCGATAAGTCGGAGATGATGTCACTCCCAGTTCCGAGGTTACTGGAACGCAGCATTACGACAGTGGCCGCATGTGCTCATGGGTAACAGAGTCTTAATGTCTTCGGAAATAGATTCTCCTCATAGCACCTTTAATAACAAAAAAAAAAGTGTTTCTGTTTTGCTTCAGTTTTCTCTTTTCCTGTTTTACACAAATTAAAAAAGAACCTCATGCATTCTGTCATTTTTTCTTTATTAAATGACTTGAAATAATTCATTGGGGTGCCCTGACTATCACGCTCCTTGGCTGGCCCTCCACAACAAAATAAGGTAAAATTCAGCTTCTGTTTGCCTTCAGTTAAATAAACACAGAATTATAGCATCTATCTACATTGAAAGGATATCAGGGAGTGTAAAATAATTTTATTTTCCAATGTTTGTGATGCTATCCACTGCCTGTTATTGTAGGCAAGGTGAAGAAACATCACAGTAGGGCAGTCGTCATTAGCAGCTACAGTTTAGGACAGAGTATTGATCAGGAATATGCAGCTGAGTTAAGTTTAAAAAAGAATGACTGAATAAGTTTTTCTTTGGCTGACTGACAATGGATCTGACTTTGGTTGGCAAACTGTATACATTCTTATAATAGAAGAAAACATCTTGGCTAATTTTAAAGATTTATAACATGGAGGGAAATACAAAGTGCTTGAAGGTATGTTGCAACATTTTATAGCAAGACCTTATTACAGGTATCCCTGCATTTAAAACTGATATTAAAATTCTGCTCAGAAATAAATGACCTTCAACACGTCTATAAATTTCTGTCACAGTGTGGACACAAACTTTTAAATTGGTCCGGTTGTCTGCCCATGCAATGAGTAAAAATTACCTTTCTGAAGTCCATGTACGCCTTAATAATTTCCATAGAACCAGAACAACAAAAGCACTTGTAACTAATCCCAACTGAAGGTATATTAACAAAGTTGAAGCATGCATTTGAACTCAGAAGCAGATAATCAATCAAAAGAACAGAGGAGCCAAACTAACCCAACAGTCACAAGCCACAACACCTAATTGTTTCTATTTTACCTGTAGGCAATGACCAACAAGTTATTTCCTGTATTCATCTGAGACGTCAGTGGCACTTAATCTGACTGGTGGTTTTATTAAAGCGTTTTAAGTATACTAAAGGAACAAAGTTTGATTTATATGGCCAACTGAAGCCAAAAATATGAAAGAAAGCTTCTGAATGGGATATAATCAATGGAAGCACAAAGGTAGAACATACTGTAATTACATTTAAACACTGAACAGATCTGTTAAATCAATGAAATCAAAGAGTTGTGCGCTTTCATCCTACTTCATGATGGAAGTGTGTGTGGGTGTGTTGGGTGGGGAAGAGTTTCAACTGGTTTGAAGGTTTAATCAAAGGGAACCTGCTGATCTGAATTTACTCAAATTCTGGTATACACACCCTCAACTATTATTTTAATGAGTAAAGGTTCGATAAATATCATTTTTTCATATTTGAGAAGGACATTGCATAACAAGTCTTACTTTAAGATTTCATGTAACAACCCTGGCTTGCAGATTCTGCTTCTAAATAACACTGAATTATAAATGTTAACCCTTTGCTGCCTGAAAACACAAATTATACCTAGAAAATTCTAATTTCTTGGAGCTGAAAAGTTTATTTTACTTTCTACTGAAATCCAAAAAATATGAAATTTCCAGAAAATTTAACATTTATATTTGTTGTATCTCATCTGATACACTAGGTTTTTATGGCAACTGATAATCTATTTGAGGACATTTTTTAGCATTTATCTGAATACAATCAAGTATTGAGATTTTTTTTAGTAATTTGTTGATCATATACATTTTAATGGTAACCACAGCTGCTCAGCAGCACAGCATACTGAGTTTTTGGATGTTAAAAACATGTGGCTGCTCACCAGGAATTCACTTTAAACATCCTCAGAAATGATTGACAAGTTTGGCAAGAAGAAACTCAGTTGCAAGACATGTTCTTTTGGAAAGTTTATGAAAATGAGTGTGGCTACTAGGCTAAAAGATAATACTTAGGACATAATAAAACTAAAGATCTACTGCTGTACATCAAATACAGCATTTATGGTTTCCCCTTAAAGTCACCATATTTACATAACAGGAGAAAAAATATTGCAATATGATTTTATCCCAACATCTTTCGGCCATAATGTGTAATAATCTGTACATAACAAAAGCCCATAAAGAATTAGGGTAGAAAATTAGAGTCCCCCTGCTGACTGCAGTCATTAATCCTGCCTCCTCAATAATAACAGATGTGATTAAGGTCAAACTACAAAGCTAACATAAAAGTCAAACAAAATAAAAAAAACAAACTCAGAATCAGACATGCTTATTTCTTGCAATCAGCCTGATTTATTTTCGGTGTGTTCATTTTTTGAGCAGATTTGTGTGTACTGGCAAATGTGGCTTCTTGTAGGATTTCTAACAGGATTTACACAGCCAAGGAGGAAGGGGAGTTGAAATGTGTCTTAAAACTGCAATAAGATATAAAGCATTCAGAAACACGAGCATCTCTTCCAAACCAGGAAGAAGAAATATTGTTTATTTTGATGAAGACTGTATCATTCTGTGGGGTCTTTGGTATTTCATCAATTGCAGTTGGAGGGAGAGTGTGGCACCAATCCCCTAATCCTACCAGCCACATCCCCCCTGTGCTTGTCTTGGTTCCACATTGTGTCCACAGTGCGATACGTCAGTGCCAGTTGTGGTTATTCTGGTGTCCATTGTAAAATAAAGACTTGGACTCATACCATTAGCTTTATCAAACTTAACCTAATCCTCATCGCCCTCGCAGCCTTTTAACACCGAGCTTCTTTCCTGTCAATATAAGAGCAACACTTAAAAATGAACTCTCCACTCTCTGTTTTCTGCGTAATAATCTTAACAGGAAACATCCTGCCAATTTATATGACAGACAACAGACGCTTTTATTTAAGAGGGTACTTTGGAGGTTTAACTTCTTCTAAATAATGGGTTAGATCAGACCACAGCCTTATGGCTATGTCAGTTACTATTTGTACTCATCAGCTTGTAAAGTTTATTGCCTTTTAATAACAGAGTAGCTTGTGTAACACTGTATACTCCTGATCGTATACCAGCAACTTTCACCCTCACTTTTCCTCTTCTTACTCAGCTGTCAGACCCAAGAAGTTGTGAAACATTGCCAGGTGCTGTAAATCATTTCAGGCTATTTTGGATTGGCATGATTTTGGGCTGCTATCTGATTCGGCATCATCTGAGGTTAATTCCAGTAAACTCTGTTTCACTCAAAGGCTGTTGAAAAACAGCTTGGACTTTTTCCATGCTCCTTGCAGACAGCTAACTCATTTTGATGGATTCCATCTTTTTCAATGCCTCTCACAGATTATATTGTTGTCATTCCTTCAAATAATTTGTGGTTTGAACAAATTTGGTTTAAACACGAACAATATGCCTGTTCTGGCACATCAAACCGGATCTCATACACTACTACAGGATTTTCTTTTACAAAAGGGCAGCAAGTGTATAAATTGCTTGTAACGCAGCTTGAATGTTCCAGTATGTTTCCCATGAACTTTTTTTGATGCCGTCTTGTTTTTCCTCAACCAAGGTGGCTATAATTGTGCTTGTTTGTCTTTTTTGTGTGTTTCTGAGTCTGTTGGAGTGTAAAATAATTCGAAAAAGTTATCTGGCAAAGTTGGCCATTGCATGAGGAAGAAGTGATTAGATTTTTGGGTCTCAAATCCAAATACATTTTTTAAAGGATTTCACAACATAGGGCGGTTTTTGATATTTTTGCTAATAACAAGGCTAGTAATGTCAGTAAATACACAGACAAGGTAAATACAAGCTTCATCTTGTTTTTTAAAAGCTCATTCAGTAGTTAACAAAGGACATGACATTTTAATTTACAAGCTTGCAAACTGAACTACAGCCTGGCCTGTCAGCTGATCATTGGGCCATCTTAGCTTTTTTGCAGATTTTGTCAACATACTTTTGACTGGACCTGTAAATACCCATGTGAGGACCACCTGAAGAGTGACTGTCTATATTTCATCACTTTGTACAGTCAGGGTTAAGTTTTCATAAAATACAAGAAACTGAATTCTCAAAAATTAGAACAGAAAAAACGAAATATGGGAAAAAATAAAATTGAACTTTGGAAAAATATAACATGGATTTTATAGAGCTCTAAGGATGAATGCAGGAGCGTGACATACAGTTTTCTGTGTACACTCAGGGCTCTAATTCCGTAGACCAGGCGCAGATGCAGGGCGCACCTGCCCTGCGCCGCGCGGACAGGGTGTGACCAGCGCACTTTGCAAGTTTCCTGCAGTGCCAAGAGAGGCGCATCCCAACTCCGTCCCTGCCCCTCCGTGCAAGTGCCAGAGAGGGAGGAGAAAAGGCGTGAGTGGGTTTAACACAGCCAAGTGCTGTCGTCACCAAACAAATGTACGCCTCTCCTTGCCTTTAAATGCGCTGCGGCCGAGGCACAGCGACTGATTGGTCTGAATGATCCCCGCCACGAAGGGCGTCACCATGTGGGCCAGCTCCCGGGACAGATGTAATCTGTTCCTTTGTCATTAACAGGAGTACAAAATTAAGAGACAGTTACACAGCAGCAGGCTTATCCATTCATAATGCTTCTGATCCTCCTGCATTCCTGGTTTGTCATCGTCAAATAGCAGAGCCTTTGGTGATATGCTGTATACTCTGCGCCTCATCCTCCTTACAATAATGTACTCCATCTTTTTAGATCACATTAAGAATAAAGACTAAAACAGAGAAATATGGAAAATCACAGGTAAATCCTTCTGACATACATTTATTTTCTCTCTTTTTTCTTCGTCTTTTTTCTCCCTCTTTTCTTTGAATTTCATGAAAAGAGAGAAGCCAGATATATACTCAGTATCAGATGTTAAGGCTGTTTATTGTTGACTTGTAAGATGTGCGTCAAACTTCAGCTGCCCTCAGGTTAAGTTTCCATTATGACAACCGGCTTTAATCTGTCATCAGATGTGACACCAAGCTTGCTCACCCCGCGCTGTGCCACGAAATTAGGGCCCTCGGGGTCAAAGCTGACCAAGCAATCATATCTACAAACAAATGAAGCCATCCATTTAATATTTGGATAACAAAATAGACTCTTGAACAAGGTTTAAAGGCAATTTCAGCAAGTATTCTTTTTCTATATTGCATCCACATTAACAGCTCAGTTGAAAACACAGCGTCTCCAACCCCGGCTATTGCTGGCCTGATCACAATAAAAACCAGCTGAAAATATCAGTTGTGGTTGTAAATTCTCCATTTCCTTTATATCCCATCATCAGCTTTCCAGCAAAGGATTTTATTTGTTCATTCTTCCATAATAACTCTGTCTAACAACCCATTATACCCCATCAATGTGTGTGTAATTTCACCAATAGCTCCAGGAAAGCAGGCATTCCTTAACGTGGGTAACTTTATATTCTATTTAAAATACTCCCCTCTTTTTAAAACCTGCTTTACAATAGTGGATGTCTGTCCATGTCTGCATGTTGACATTTATTTAGCAACTGTAGAACATGGGGCTTTCCTGTATCAGATGTCTTTCCTCTGAGACATCCTCCTGGAAGTTACTTCTCCTGTGTTGTCAATAAATCTAGTCTTGTTCAGCTTCTCTATGCCAAACATTTCCAGTTATGTCAGAAAAGTGGTAACACAATAGGATAAAGCACAACTTACCAGAGCCTGCTGAATTCCTAAAACTGTGCCACAACATATCCTTCATTGGATTGCATTCACAATAGGGATGTGTGGCAACAAAGAACCTCCAAGTGCTTTCTTGTGTTGAGAGATATTTGAATTGATAGAGTCTACAGAAGTCCAGCTGAGAGAATTATTCCAAAGTGCTGAATACAGCTATATCTGATGTGAAAACCAGATTTTAAACTAAGGAAACAAGAGAGACTTTAAAGTTTTGCAGCCAAGCTGAAAAAACTCAGACTGAAATAATCATCCCCCTGGATGTGAGTCGGCCCCCTGCTGTGTTTGAATCTGGAAATCTCAATATAAATCAATTACTCAGTCTAGAGTCAGTGGAAAATATATAATTATTTTCAACAAATTCCAGGGCCCTCTGAATCATTGGAAGGGGTGGGTAATACAGACTCCAAAATCATATCTCAGTATTCTTTAACTAAATGGCAATACATCATGGAGTAATGCAGAAATGAGACCAAAAACACTAAATTGAGTTTTTTTGAGGAGTTATGATTTCAAGGCTGGAAGTGTATGGGATTTAAGAACAGCTTTCTGTATAAAAACCTGATATAAAGTTCATAATGAACACATGCAAATGAGATTTGAGTGTTTTTATTGAGCAATATAAAATGCGTCTGATACTGAACCCCTGGGGAATTTTAAAGTGTTAATCTACATTTAAAGTGGAAAACTAACTACCTGCTGACATCTAAAAGGCAAGCATAATTGATCTTTTTTTTTAGAAATAGTAATTCATACGCCAAACACAGCCATGGCCACCAACAATAGGCCACAGTGTGGAGTTAAAAACTCAGAACATCAATGTTTCCAATCTGTTCAGACCCAGCAAAGAGCAAGTCCCTCAAGAAACTTCCCAATAAGAGTTGTTTGGACCTTCATATTTGTGGTTTCAAACAAAACCAGGATTACTGTGAGGGTGTGTATTGGCAAGAACCTGGCAATACAACAGTGACACACTGGTGCAGACACAATATATTTAGATATACTGCAATACCATTAACAGGTTAATGCATCACAATTTTTTTTCTTTTTAAAGTTGATGATAAAAGAAAATGGTTGAATGTTTGTTGCCACCTATTTGACAGGAGAAACACTACATACAAAAGAAATGCTCTGAGTTTAACTAGCTGAATCGTAAAATAACACATGACTGCACTGATACAGTATCGTGCTAAAAGATATTGCTTAATATAGGTGTACTGAAAGTTTCTTTCAACCTACTTACATTTCAATAAATCAAATTTAAGAAAAATTGAATCATTGTTTTTCGTGCAATATCATGGTATATTTGACTGAAATTCTGAACATTTGTTTTGTAGGGTCCTATAAAACCAGTCATTTTGTTTTATTTTCCCATATTTCACTTTTTTCTATCTAAATTCTTTGAGAAATTGTGTTTTTCAGTTTTTTATGCAAATGTAACCCCGAGACACAGTACAAAGTAATGAAAAATAACCACTCCTCTTTCAGGAGATCCCTACATTAGCTTTAGATGTGTTTAATGCCTAATTCCGTGATTCCGTCCGCAACTCTGTGATTGTATCGTATCAACATTGTCACCCATGTATGATTATGCATACAGTCTCACAAGATTCTTGTCAATACACACCCCTACCCTAGTTCTAACTGAAAACACTCTTTACACTGATTATTAGGCCTAGCATCCCATTTTCCTTTTCTTTAAAACGAATCAGGATAAACTGCATCAGTATTGACAATACTGTCCATCCCTACATCTTATGTGATTTTCCTTTTGTATATCTTTAATTCCTAACATACTGCCCATCCCTACTCACTGGTACACCTCTCAAACAGAGAAAGATAAGATGAGGGAAATTAAAAAAATAATATGTACTATCGGAATGAATGATGGGAACATCCACATAAACATAAACAATGCTGCTTGGATCAGCAAAGTGCATGAGAAGTATCACGGCTATCATGTCTCAGAGGAGTGGGTGAGGAAAAGCTTCCTCTGATTCCTCAGAATATCAGGCAGTTTTCTCCTGAATTCCCGCTCAGAGAAGAAAGAGCTAACAAGAGGAGGGCTGCTGGTAAAGCACAACAAAACACTTAGTACCACCAGATTTATTTGGAAAAATAACATAGCAACAATTATACATGCCACACATCAATTACACGTAACTGTTACAGCTGCAGAGTGGAAAGACTCACTCGGCCCGGGTTCTGCTTCTCTTCCACAGAAGCATTTCCTTTACAGCGTAGGTAAAGCCAACATCGTATACACAATAAATCACAGCACTGTAATCACTGTTTCATGTACGCTCATGTCACTGAGGAGAAGTTATAAACAGAGATTATTAATGCGTCTGCATCTCATGATGGTTAACATATTGGACCTGAGATTCTTACAGATGTAAAGGATACCAAATCCCAGCAGCAGGTGAAATAACACCTAACAAGTTTGATTTAGTAAAACGCTTCATCTCATGTATCATAAATCAGCACATGTTCAGGCAGTCCAAAATGCAAACTATAGCTGGACATGTTGAGCTTTAAAGCTATACCTATGCACTTCCAAACAAGAAACAAGTTAAGACAAACTACTTTATGTTAATGAAGTTTATGTTCACTTGTGAAAATATTAAAGGATAAGTTCGGTTTCTACAGCTTTCACATTGTTTATAGAATGAAGTAGAACAATATACTCACCCAGAAGTCTTTCCTGATCCAAACAGTGCTTCGAGAGATATTTACATCCAAAATCGAGCGGGGGACATCCGTATAATGGCAGCACACGGGGCATGTATAGCGCTGCTCCTAAAACTGCATTAATCGTCCAAAAACTTATTAGTTTCACCAATATTTCATCATGATCAGCTCGCACTACTCCTCCAAGTCAGTCCGGGGTTGCTCCATCCATGTTTTTGTGACTGTGCTGACCTCTGAACTGAAAACTTTCTTTGCGGCTGCTGCGCATGCGCAGTACGGCTTCCTCCTTTCCATGAGCTCCTCATCTGAAAACTCTGGCTCAAAACTGTGAGGACACCCATCATATTCAAAGTTCTCCTCCACAACATCTTCATCCGATAGATATTCGTCCATTTTGCACAAAACTGGAAGAAGATAGTTGTTGAGCAGCCACAAAAACATGGGTGGAGCGACCCCGGACTGTCTTGGAGGAGTAGCACGAGCGGACCATGATGAAATATTGGTGAAACTAACGAGTCTGTGGACGATTAATGCAATTTTAGGAGCGGCGCTATACATGCCCCGCGTGCTACCATTATACGGATGTCCGCCGCTTGATTGTGGATCTAAATATCTCCCAAAGCACTGTTTGGATCAGGAAAGCCTTCTGGGTGAGTATATTGTTCTACTTCATTCTATAAACAATGGGAAAGCTGTAGAAACCGAACTTATCCTTTAAGGGCTTAATGAACTTGACACCGTAGACGAACTGTTTCGGACATAAATGGGATTTATTTCACACCCAACTATTTCACCACCACGCATGCAGCAGCCTCTTAGAAAAAGGAGGCCCATGAAAAAGGTGACTGACAGGTTGTTTTGCGTGTCTCATTTATTCAAGACAGTTGGAGGCTTGCGGTCACTTTCCACAACCCTAGCTACTGCTTCATTATCCTTACAGTCCTCGGTGCCCAGCAATGTCTCTCTCTCTCTCTCTCTTTTCTGACAGCTCGTATGAATGTGTGTGGGTATGTGTGTGTGCGCAGGGGGGGATGGGGTTATTGTTGCAAGTGCTGGTTTGTAAACCAGTGCTAATATCACCACAGGAAACTGATTTCTTTGAAGCTGTCGTCTCCAGCTTAAACCAACACCACACCAGCAGCCAGAAGACTTGAACTACCAGCTATGTTAGCAAGTAAATGAAAGTAGTGCAACAGAGGGAATTGTGAGGCGAACAAGTTATACCGCTCTGTGTCTAAACCTAGCAAGTAAACGCTAGGTTGATGGCATTATCTGTGCACTGAAACCAACCATATAAACAATGGACAGAAGCATGGAAGTCAAGAGTGGGGAATACCCTCACTGCCCTCAGAGCCAGTGTCATCCAACTCTCTAAATGACAGTCTTACCCCAGTTTGTGTTACTGATCAGTGGGTAAACAATCCACTGCTCGGTGGATCTTTGCTTCACAAAGACAGCAAGGGGAGCACCGAATTTTATATCCATCTCCTCGTGAGCTACCATGGTGTGGAGATTTAACTGCACCGTTGACAAGCCTCTCCCACCAGCAGGTCGTTCATCTGTGGGCGCATTTCTCCAACTCTGGCCATCTTGCTATCGGCCCACAATTAGCTTTCTGCACTTTCTAGTTTGCAGTAAAACTAACCTCGACTTTTTGGCAGTCTCTCACGAGTTTCTCTCTCACTCAAAAATTGATTTCAGTTAGTTTATCACTGGATATTTTTAGTGCTGTCAGGAGATTAAAAAAACTAAGAGATTAATTAATTATGATCTGGAATCAATTAATCTTATTAATCACTTTTTTAATCTCACTTTAAAAATTGCTGAAAAAAGCCTCAACTTGAGGTATTTTCTTTGAAATTCATTAGATTATTGTGGCAGATCAAAAGATTGTTCTCCATCCCCAAAAACTAAAGCACAAGAGGCCAGATGCAGAAAAACTCTCCAAATTTAACGGCCCAATCGGGAGACAGAGGCGGAGCTGCAGATGTGACGACAACAGGGTCAAGCTGCTACGTCATACTGTGGCTTGATGTGATTGGTCTGTGAAGAGTGTGACGAGCAGACTGATTGCCAAATCACCAGCTGCTTTGGTATTTTAAGGTGCTGCCCTCTGAAAGTACTAAAGCATAGAAATGAGATAAAAAATTAGAATAATGCGATTAAAAAACATAACGTGCTAATCGCGACGGTAATTAAGTGATTAAAGCTATAACTTGACATCCTTACATATTTTAGCACTTGTAGTTTGTTATCTGCAGAACAGGATTTTCATTTTGGGGGCATTTTGTTTATGTCTAGTTGGGCCTAGAGCGCCCTATTGTAGCTGTAGACTGTAATGATTACTCATGTTTCATATCTGTCAGTATGAATTAACATTTAAAATCATGTTAAATTATATATATTTCGATATTTTAGTCACACCTGACCTCAGTATAAGTCACAGGACCAGCCAAACTATGAAAAAAGCTTGACTTTTAGTCCAGAAAATATACAGAATTTATACAAATTAGATATTGCTAACCCTGACGTTGATGACCATTAATCATGAACTTGCTGTGCAACTTAATACTACTGATTAAAGATGTCTGGAAAAATGTTTTCGTGTCAGAATTGCGTTTCCTATTCTCTAAGATTCTGAATCAACATTTAAACGATGCCTGATGGGAGGGAAAGGAGGGGTTACAGAGCAGACTTTCAAAACAGTAAAGGGCATGCAGAAAACACACATGGGGGAGAAAGTTGCATAGCCATAATAAACCGAGGAAGTAAAAGCATTAGCACTTCAATGGGCACTTTCTTTTAAGAGGCATAGCACATTTCTCTGTGAGCTGAGGTTGTAGCACAAGGTGTCATTCTACTCCCAAAAGCCCTAACAACAACAAAAAGTAAATGACTTTTACAGGATATAGGAACTCCAAAAAAACGCAGATGTCATTTGAACACCATGGTATTCAAAAGTATGCATTTTTGTTATCTTTTACATACGGACATGTTGCCAGTGGTGTAGGAGTTAAGGCACAACATTTAATGAAATTAAAAAAATAACCTGCTATATTTAGAATGTAGGACTTCCATTTTGGTTGTTGTGGTATAATTAAATATATTTTTAAATCAGTTTCATTGGAAAAAGTTATATTTTTGCTGTTCCAAGTTCTTCTGCCAAGCCACACAGTGATACAGCTTAAAGAAGTTCATAAAGGCACAAAGAAATGTTGTACTGTATGCAAAATATTGCTGTCTGCTGTATTTTCCTCGAACAGTCTGTTTTTCAAAGCAGATTATGAAGTTTGCTGAACGACTGCCGAGTAAAACTGGGTAGTCGGTCAAATCTGCTTCACAGAACCTCGTAAAAATCCCTCTGCGGTTATGTTCAGTGTATTTGTCCTTAGAATTACTCCTTAGTGGTGCCAGCTATTGATACACATTTCTCTGGAAACCAAAACTGATGTCTTTAAATTGTGGTTTTACAGAAATGCACCATGAAGGTGGAGAGGATGTTAGCGTGACCGTTACCATTTACAACAGGACAAGCAAGAAGGGAAGAAAGCCAGATACAGAAACAAAAGCAGAAAAACCAAACAAAGATAAGTCTGACTACATGACACGGATAGAAAACTATTCAATGGTGTGTCTTCTGCTGCAACACAACAGCAATGACCTCTACTTAACACTAAAGATGCTGCCAGAATAGAAAAACAGGTCACGTCTTCTTACTTTAAATCCTAACACTTTTAGTTTTGAAGCTTTTGTGCTGAAATCAAAGAAGTCATTATGTAAGCACAACGTCGACAACAAGTTATAAGCCACATTCCTCATCTTTCCATCCTGAAAGCTGAGGAATGAAGCTTGAAGATACTAAACCCTGACATGCTGCATCTTAAAAACTAAAACCTGATCCCAACCCAAATTAAAAACAACTCAGTGAGTCAGCAGAAAAACACATCTTTACTGGCAGGGAGATGCTCATGTTCAGAGTCAACTGCAGCCTCGTACACTATTTGTAATTTGACAAGTGCTCCTGAGGTCTCTGGTGACTCTTCTGATGCTTCTTCTGAACACCATAAATGCTTGAAAGATGAGCTTTTAACTGTGTGCATAGTGGGAGGCCTCAGTCAAAGACCTACTGCCTCACGTCCTTCATTTGCTGCCCTCTCCTCTTCCACCATGCCTACAGATGATTAGAAGTCATTTGAATGTTCATCATTTTGGGAAATAGCCTGTCTTGAACAGAATGATGGATCAATGTCCTGTTCACTCCAATTATTGCAGGTGCCCTCCCCAGCATCGGCTGTGCTCAGCAATTCAAAAGTCAACCCTCTTGTGCTTAGCTCTGTAAAAGCAGAAAGTGTAAAAATGTACTCTGGGTCTGCTGGTTTCCCAGCCTACCAAGAATGGTATTGATTTATCTCTGGAAAAAAGGCAAAGTGTTTTACACACCACAAATCTCTTCTTTAAAAAAAGACAAGTCTTCTCTCTACATGTTCGAGTCTGCAATTCCTTATCTGATATTCTTTTGACCTTCAGTCGTTTCCTTGTCCTAGATGATGAAAAGGTATCGTTAAATTTACCAGAGGTATGTCTCAAAGACAAAAATGATGGCCACAAAGCAGACTGTTCGGTTACACTGCTGAAAAATTCTAAACTTGATTCATCTCCAGTTTTTGATGATTAACTTGACATTCATCAAACATTTAGAATATTTGTGCCACCCTGTATTTTATGTTTTGTTTTATAGATGAATGCATGCTGATAGATCACAGTGCCTTTACATGCGCTATGAGGAGACATTATAAATACTAAAGGTTACATAAAACAAAAAAAAAATCCTAAAATGGTTTTTAATCCTAGCAGTGGGGCAAGGGGAAGGATTCTCTGATATAACAGTACGTAATTATACCTACAGTGACGTCCTAGCAAAGACTGTTTTTTTGTGATATCAAAGGTGCTGTACAAAATTTAAGAAGGCCTAAAAATTGAAGTTGACTTAAAGACTTCTGTTTCTTTGCTGTTTTTAAAGGACTGCTAAAAAGCCTGTACCATAGCTCCACATAATGGACAACGACAGCAAACACTTTTGCCTTCGAACCCCTTGGTGCAGATCTGAAAGCTATCAAAAGCCAATGCAAACCAGTAGACCTGCTGGTTCACTGACTGGATGTTACATACTTTAATGCTAACTAACAATGAGGTGTGCATGAGCACAACTTACAGTCTTTTCTACCAGGATTTCAAATATATTTTTTAGAAGATATATATATATTTTTTTTTTTCTACAAAACAGAAAGAACACAAGGCAGCCAGCTGACATTATTAACTGTTCCCTGAATTATCATCTTTTCTTAAGTCATGTTTTCATGGTTCCTGATGCAGTGTTCATTTTGTTGACTTATTATTTTCATCATAATTTTCCTCAACAACCTTTTTCCCCTAACCAAAACTAGACACAAACTAATAAGAACAAGTACACATGGACAAAAACTAAAACTAAATGAAATAACATTTTCATCAACAAAAACTAGACCAAAATGTTTGACAGACACTTAATCCAATCAGACCTAATTTTCATCATGTGGAAAGTAGAGACAATTAGGAATACATCCAATCACAGCTACTTTAGTTTTGTGCAAAGGTTGGGTGAGCTAAGATGGGCATTCAATCACAACTGCCTGAGCTTGGTACATATTCATGTAAAGCAGGTTCACTGTTTGTTGTCAATTCTGGTATTGTAACTAAGATGCTCTGCCACCGGTAGCCTAAATAAAGGTGACTGCACTTCACATAAAAATTATATTTTTCTGTTAAATTATATATCAAAACTTTACTATCATTCAGTGAAGGGTTAGTAGATGTTTCATTTTACCAAAGTGTAAAACATAGCCTCAGAAATTCAAGGAAACATAATAAAATGCCTTACACTTTACACTTTGTATTTTAGTTGACTAAATTAACAGTAGATTTCGTCAACTAAAATGTTGGAAATTTTATCAACTTATACTAGACTAAAATTAAAACGATTTAGATGATTAAATTATAACTACAACTACAAGATATTTTGGGGAAAAGACTATAACTTCAACTGAATTATAAGGTGCTGTCAAAACTAACACTTCTCATGTTTGTAGAATCTCCTCTGGGAATCACAAGAGTGCTCTCAGTCTGGCCAGATCATTAAGTGTGCATTCAAAGGACTGTGAACATCCAATAAAGCTTTATCTGAGGTATTTCTTGTCGTCTGAAAAACATTTGCAAGTTCTACATGTTATAGTAACCATACCAACATAATGAATGCCATAATTCGACATTTTCATCTTTTAAACTCAACCTTGCCAACTCTTATCACACTCGCTCTAATGCATCTTACCCATTCCAGGGTGCATTTCACTGGTATGACTGAGAAAAAAAGAACCTACGATCACCTTATCACATTCAGATTATCAATCTGAATTTCTGGCACAGCATGAAACTTTCCCGCTGAGTTCTCAGGCATGATGGGCAGTCATCAGCTCACACCACACAGGTGAACTGAAATGCACCCAAGAAACATTATCCCGCTCTTAGCTGAAACAGTTTTTCTTCTTTAAATAAACATTGTGGGGAAACAACCGTGACCACAGCCAATAACCATAAACCAACATTATTATGTTAAGAATGTGTTTGAGATTTGAAGATGAAACAGGATGTCACTGTGTGCTTGAAATACTGCCAGCAGTTTGTCAAGTGATGAAGAGATGAAACCGAACCAAGTCGGCATTTGGAGGGCTTCTCCGAGGACATGTTTTACAATCTGGTATTCCTTTAGTCCTGGTTACACTTTCCCACAAAGGAAAGCCCTAAAATAAACTTGTGGTGGATCAACATAATTGATAAAATGTTTGAAAATAGTTTTCATGAGTGACTGTATCATTTTGTTCTCAAAACAATAGCACACTCATGTCACCAGCTGTAATCCCACTGGGCCAAACGACAAAGCCCCACATTTACACTCAGATGTTTAAAGTATCATCAGCTGTGAATTATGTTATACATATTATACATTAAGACCATGTTCAGTTACAGTTTCAAGATGTTTTAAGTCCTTTTTCAAGCTGCTGTTTCTGATTCATGTTCTAAATGTAAATCAAGCGCTTGAAAGCAAACTAAATGAATAAAAGACATAAAGTGAATACCTTAATATACTGTACACTTAATTGCCTCTTTAGAGTCATTCACAGCTCATTTTTCATTATACTTTGGCAAAGGCAGCTTGCTTTCTCTTGTTACTAAATCCACAGCCTCTTAGTAAAGTTCTACTTCAAGGGAGCGCCATGTCCACCATGTCTGTTAGCTGTCATAATTAGAGACAGTGTCAGAACGTAACAGGCCAATCTCAGTCAAGGCTTGAGGATATTAAGATTGCTATGACCCCTTAAATTTGCTAAGGATGATTAAGAGGACAGGCTACTACATCTTTGACCTGTCACCCCTCCATTTAGTGACAAGACCCATATTTCTGCAGAATAACAAACATTTTCTTGGGGGTCTAAGGGATGGGCAATGTGGGCAATTCAAATTCATGTGCATTAAAATCAATTTGGGAGTGCGTGCTGGCATTTGCAATTTTTAATAAGAAAAAAATAAATCCTGATAACAGGTGTCAAAGACTTCTATTTTTAATGCTGCGGTGTCAATAAAATGTTGCTAGGATGAGTTGAAAGATTCACATTCTGGTGTCAAAACCATTTATTACTTTTAAGACAAGGGGTCAGATAACTATTGTATATCCCTATAGGCTTAAAATGATCAAAATACCATTCTTGGTTTATGTTACCCAGCCCTGAGTTCAACTGGAAAAAGGAGGTTATGTTTTCTCTGGAGTTAGTTAGTTTGTCTGTTAGCAAGATAACCTGAAAACCAGAAATGGCTTCTTTTGAAATTTTCAAGGTCTGCTTGTCATGGCATAAGTTGAGTGGCATGATTTTGCTGGTGATTTGAATCTGGATCCAGGATTTTCTTTTAAAGGTAGTTTTCCAAATTTCTACTAATAATGCAAAAATGTGTCAACAAGTTTCAATAACATTTTCGGGAGCGATGGTCATGGCACAAGGAAGAAGTGATTAGAAATGGTGATACCAAACCAGATCTGGACCAAGTTTTTTTCATTGGTTTGTTATCAGTGCGAGACAGGGCAGTTTCCCACATTTTTGACAAAAAACTTGCCCAATTATGTTAAAATTTTTGATGGAAGTTTGTGTTCTGGGAGTAGTTCTAATATTAGGAGACAATGGGCCTCATACAAGAACATTTTCGTATTCTCATCCTAAATTTTTCTTACCTTTTTTCTTATGTTGCGTTCGTACAAACATGCTCCATCAGATTCAACAAACACTTCTATCTTTAGAAAAGTGTCTAAATGACCCGCGGAAACATGATGAATGCCGCCTGTGTGTACTTAAGCGCGCATGCACGAGGATGGCATATTTGCATAAGTAACACCCCAAGAATACCATATAAGGATATGTTTCCCACACCATAAAACAGGAGTGTTCATTCATAAAGATGGCGCCAAACACACACTCTCTTCCAAGTGCCTGGCATGATAGGGCATCCATAAGAAGCTCAGCCATGACGCAGCTGGTTACTCTCTCATTTAATGTATTATATTGGCCAGTCTAATAAACCTTTAATTAATAGATTTTAATGTATTCTCTGGTTTGAGATCCTCAGATTTTTTTCGTCTTATGCTATATTTTATTAAAAACGCTTGAAATTAGTTAAATGTATAATCATTAGGCTATGTAAGGCACTTGATTTGAAAAGAGCACACTAATTTGTTGTGATTTTTAAGACAAGTCTGGACCACTCGTGTTTGTGTTTGTACTTAAAAGAAAATTCTAAATACAAAAAAAATGCTGAATGCGACAAATTCTCCTAAATCATTCGTATGCAACGCTTACGAACATATTTGTTTGTACGAACGGTTCTTGCATGAGGCCCAATGACTACCCATTTTTTATGCCAGGATGTCAAAAAAAAGGTACAAATATCAAACAAGGGAGTTATGGTGGCATAGTCAATAACAACTATGAAAAGAGAGATCAATCTATTATTAACATTAACTACTATAATACAGATAGGGAGGCCTGATGCTAAATAATACAGCAGCACCTGACTGAACTGCAAGAAAATTGGGTTGAAAACATGAGAATTTATGTTTAAGTATGTCATATCTGTTGATGGTTGGGGGGACTAAATACTGGTTAATGTCAGGATAAAAAATCTGGTGTCCTAACAGTTTTCTTTTTGATAAAAACACAACATCATGACTGCATTTCACCATTGGACAGAAATGATTAAGATCAGACTTTTGGTCCATATTAGGTATCCATGTTATTGGATTTTTGCCAACATCTGCTTTGCCGATATCTTTAAATTCGTAATCGTCGATAATGATATTTCAGGTCAAGCGCATGAGCTCTGTACATAGCAAACACTGACTTGTTTCTTCAGTGTAACAGTATATTTTGGTGGGGGATCGAGGTGAAATAAGAACAACAATATTTTACTTTGCAAAAATGAAACCCTTGATTTTGAAACGTAATCATGAAGTGTTGACAAGGTGCATTTATATTGTACATTTGTGTAATTTGCTGATATTACATCTGATATATCTGTGTGGTGGATATACTGGCTGTCAATATCTAAAAAAAAAAAATCAAAAACAGCAAATACTGATACCCTAACTTTTTAGGCTGATATTGGCCAATACCAATATCAAACTGATATCGTGCATCCCACCATATGGCCCTGCCCTAAGTTTCAATGATGACTGACTTTTAATTCAAAGCTCTGTTTCCTCAGGTATAATATTTTGTGATTAATTTACTCTCTTTACCCATTTTTCATGAGTAAAGAACATACTCATCATCATAGTAAGTTCAGATCAACTTCATTTTTAAAAGAAAAATTAGACAAACTGAAGGAATAGTAACCTTAATTTCGCTTCATGCAGAGCCACATCTGCAAAAACTTATTTTAAATACATACTTGGTGTGTTACTCATTCAGGCTGTAACAGATTTACCAGCATCCATCCACATCAGTCAGCCCACTGTACCTGTAACATGTTGCAACTTCTCCTGTCGACTTCACGCAGGGGTACTTAGTTGTGGAAATGTTATTCTCCGAGCACTCTCCACTGTGGATAAAACATTGCTTAGCATGTTTTCAGCCTTAGTAATGCACTTGTATCACTTGTGGTCTCTTTTTTTTTTACCCGTCAGTGGCATCCTCTTCTTGGTAGGACCAGAGCAGACCCCCTGAGAAGCACATGCAGGTGACGGTGAGCAGAAGGGGACTGTTGGGATGTATCAATCTCATCTCATCGGTCCAGTCACCTGAGAGCCGTCAGTAATCCTCGGTTGTGATAATTACCTCCTCACTGTTACAACTCCAAAGCCTGAAGTGGTGTAACATGCCGACAGACAGACCCTCCCACTCACTCCGAGGAGCCTCTGAGGAGCGAAACACTGAATGAACTGAAGTCACTACAGGACCTGGATTAACGGTTACCTTCACTCCTCGACACTTTCGACAAGTTACGCCAAAGAACTGCAATAAAAAATATTTACACTTCATCAAACATCAAATATACATTTGTTTCAGGTATATTCTGGCAAATTACCATACCTTTGTTGATTATTTTCGACCGAAAACTTGTTAAAGTTCATTAAACTACTACCAGTTAACCCGTCTTTCAACCCAGAGGTGCGCGAGCGCGGAATGAGCACGCACGTACGGGTTGATAGTGGAACTGGTGTGTGCGTCATGACGTCTTCACCTTTGCTACCATCGCGTGGCTGTTGATGAAATAACAACGACTCAGTGACATTGTGCAGGCCGCTGTCTTTTAGGTGAATTTGTCATACTAATCCCTATTCCAGTAAAGTTCGGACATTGCCCAAAACATTAAACAGAAAAAATAATTTGGAAATGCCTTTCCCGCCTTTATTCAATTATATTCACTACAAAGACAAGACGTCATTAGTAAAATTGAATCACTTTATGGTTGTTGTACTTGCTTTGTTTTGTTTTATTCTTCCAAATATTCAGTCATTTATGCTGTGGTGTCTGCAATACGTTCTAAAAACTGGGGCATGTGCATGTTTACTGTTGTGTGACATTTTTATTTATATTTATTTAAATATTTATTTATATGTATTTATTTTTATATCTATTTGATACGCTATATAATGCTGCTACTAGAATCATAATTCCCCTCAGGGAGTCTTTTTTTTTTTAACAACATTCAGTAAGCATTTAGGAACTGATGGAACTATTTGTTGAAGCTTTGTTGGTAGAATTCTTTTCATTCTTGCTTCGGTTGTTCAGCAGTCCAGGGTAGTTGCATTTTGTGCCTGATACTGCCCCACATATTTTCAGTGGGATACAGGTCTGGACTGTAGGCTAGTCCAGTACCCACACTCTTACAATGAAGCAGAGTGTTGTTATTGAAGAAAAAGATGTACCTTTCAACATTAATGGTTGGTATTAAAAATGAAAAAGGGGGAGTAACAAGCAAACCATTCATTGGTAACTTTGTAGTGGAAAAACGTGATTTTTAGACCATAATACTCTGCTCTATAGAAAACTACAAATACCTTGTATCTACTTTCACAACTAACATAAACTTAGTCTAGGTGTCATATGAAGGCAAGATATTCTTAAATGAAATTGCTATAGAATCAATTTGATTGTGTCAAATTAACATATAAATGTAAATAACGAAAAATAAATGAGCCTATTTTTAATTTTTGGTTATCTATAATGATGTTAAACCTGCACTATCTCATTATGTACCACCAAGAGAAGGTTTTTATCTCAACTCAGACACTGCAGAACATGTTTGCCAGGATGCACAATGACACAAGAGGAGCTAATTAGTCTTATACAATGGTGAAGCAGGTTATATTTACCCAGACTACTGCCTTAAATTCTCCAGAGGGCAGATTTTCTGTTGTGTCTGTATGAGCAAAGCAGATTAGTGTCTTCATTAAGCAGTCAGAACACCAGGGACTTATGATGTGAAGTATCCGCCAAGTCATCACAAATGAAGCTAAGCAGCAGGTTAAGGGAGGACAGCCGGTTTTGTGAATTAATTGAGCATGTAGGAAAAAAAAGGACTGCAGGAGAAACATGAACTTATTATGGTTTGGGGAATTAAGTTGCAATGTGTGCTTGACTATATCATCCCGAACACAAACTATAATCTTAAGATGCTGACTGCTTTTTTATAAGGTTCTGAAACTTAGAGTGTTCAGTCTTTACATAAAGTATAGTACTTACTTAAGCAAATTAAACTTAGAAAATGCACTTCTTTAGAAATGTATGGTTTCTTCACTAAGATATTAAATGCAATAATCACAATCAGTTAATTATCTTTTTTTTGTACAGTGCCAATTTTAAAACAAGTGTTATCTCCACATACTTTACAATATAGCTGGCTGAAGCCATACTCTATTTATCGATACACATATATACAAATATACAAACAGTCAAACCCAACATGAATCCACCATGAGCACAGTACCGGGACAACCTATAGGAAGGTGCATCTGGAGGAGGCATACAGTAACAGGGGAAAGGAAAAATCTCTGACAGCAGTTGAAAATCTTGAGCAGAACCAGTCTCATGTTGAATAGCCACCACCAAAGCTGTGTCGGGTCTAGGTGAAGGAAGGGACGTACGGGGCAAAGACAAAGGGACTGAAGTAAGAATTGAAGGTTGTGACAGATCTATTGGCCATTCATAATCTGCCCTCATCATATTTGTCTCTGCTAGATATAACGTGTATGGGGTTAGCCCTTTGAGATGTGGCATGTCGTTATCAAGAGGCTCCTTCTTTCTTTATGGTAGAAAAGATAGTTTTGTAAAGGAATAATCTAATCTTTTTAGCATCACTCTGAAACAAGATCAGCCTGAAACAAACTTATTAACACGTGACATAATTTTAAAGTATAGCTTAACAGCACAAGTCTTGAATTACAAATCCAAAATACAGAACCATCACAGTATAATCTGTAAATACATAGTTAATAAGCTCCCCTAATGCAGGCTGGACAGACATTGTCTGAGTTACATAATAATATTACATTATTGGATTATGGAGGCATTGATATGCGAGTGACATTGAGAGTTTTAGCTGGTCATAAGGGAACTAACTGTTACATAAAGTTATAAATTCATCTGCTGCATAAGCGTGCATCATCATTTACATAATTTACAAATTCAATCATAAATGCTTCAGGCATATCCTCGCCTTTTACCCATCCATTGTTAAATCTGCTTGTTTGTTTGTTTCCTTTTTGCTCTGACAGAGTCTGCCTCAGGATGAGGGCTTAGCAATACATTTAATTTAGAGGTGCACAAAATTGGATATGGATTCTGATGAATATGTGTTTCTGCTGGAACATCATGTCTTCGCCTCTCTTAAACTGGCTTGCTTTTTATTATTTTTCACACTGTTTAAGGAACAGACAGAGAACAGGACAGCTTGCTCATATCAAAGAAATGCCACAGAAAAATGGGTGACATTTCAGAGTTCTGTGCATGATCAAGGTTTAAATGATTAGGGTAGTAGTGGGAGCAGATGTGCATGAATGCCTGAATACAGAGCAGAGCTGCTTCTGGACAGAGTGGGGCCTTTAAAAAAAGCTTTTATATAAACTAAAGATATAGTTGTAAATATAAATGCATGTACATTAGTCACTTTTGCTTTTATTATCAAGTTTATTATATTATCATACTCAGACTCATATGCCAAACTATTTTAGTTTTTTTTTCGGATTAATTTTTCTTTATAATTATACTTACAATGACCTCTTGCCAGCAACTTTAATTCTCATTCAACGTTTCCAGCTCTGGCCCCTGGGATACATCTTTATGCCCACATATAGTCCACATATATGCCCATACAGTCCAGATAGTTAGATTTTTACTTTTGGTGTCGCTGCCTTAATAAAAAAAATCTATGTAAAACACTGCAATAAACCAATATGTATGACTGAAACACTGGCTGTACTCACTGCCAGAGGTAAACAATCAAGTCACAAGTTATAATCTGCCAATATTTAGTTAGTGAGCTGTGTTGTGTTGTGTGTCCCTATTGTAGGATTAAGGGAATCTTTCTTAAAAAAAATGTTGACCAAGACAATATTTGAGTTTGTGGGGATTAAAAAAAACCTAATGCTAACACTATTACAGGTTTACAGTAAAATCATTGACAGGCACTAAAATGGTTTAAACATAAAAGTCATTTTATTTCTATACCTAGAAACATTAAAATCACATTGTGTACCTGCTTGCATCTTCTTCAGGATGTAAAAGTAATGGTGGGATAATTTTTTGTCATAATTCAAGTGTATAATCGACATTGTGCATTGCTGTAAATAGAAGAGCCCACGTGATATTTCGTTCAAATGGCTTTTACTTAAAATTACTTATTTTTTAAATGTTTTCTTTACAACAAAAAGAAGAACAAATCAAAATTGTAACTATGTATAAACCATAATGATATCAGTTATAGCGAAAACTGTCTCGTCCCTCTTAAGGCCAGTGATGACATTGATATGGACATATTAACATCAAAATGTATTACTGACATGTTGGTTATATTGTTTGGCCCAACTTTAACAATCAATAAGGATCCTAAAAAATACCGTTTAATGTAGGTATCAACAGATGTTCCATAAAAACAATGGAACTATGAATACTAAACATACCCCTCTAAAACACACTTGATGCATAAAGTCTTATAAAAAACAGTATAACTGAGCTTCAGTGTTCACTCACTGTATTACCAGGTGAATATATTTCACTGTTAAATTTTAGTTAGCACTTTCACCTAAAGCAAGACAGCTAATCCATGCATATCAGCGGGAGCTAAGCTTTAACTTTCATGCTCTGTTAACCCAAACTCTCCTCACCTTGGAGATCACTCTTTGGCTCAAATGAGAAACTTAACCCAGGTGACTTTTTCTGCTTGACCTGAACTCCTGTGTGACTCTTTGCAGATGACCTGACCTGAGCTCAAACATAATCTCCTGGCACCTGCAGCACGCGAGATATTCTTCAGTTTCTCTGGAATGCAGGGTGGTATTACATCGGGCCACACGGCAGAGCCATCGAGGAGCCTGTAAGGGATATGCTGGTGAAATAAGATGACTGTGGTATCACTTACAGTCACTTTAAGGTACCTTCTAGTGGTTCAGGTCAGTCAGGTATGGCTGAACTTTATTTTGGTATGTGGCATCACAGAATGGACAAGAACCTGGGGGTCAGCAGCCTCCGCACACCTGGGTGTTGTATCATGAGACCAAACTTTTAAACCTTAATATGCCTTTAAAACATTCAAACAATATCAGTCATTGGCTGTTTTCAAAACCATCCACTACATACCACTAACTAGAAAGCATTTTGAGAGCGTAAACCTCCTCCTAGGTAGCTAACTTACTACTGTTACATCTGTCAGCAATAGCTCTATGATAAAGTTACCACCATTATGATTCCTTGATCTTGAAAACCCACATGCAGCACTCAGAATCAGGTTGATATTGCTATTAGTTAGACAGTTATTGAGCAAAAATGGTTGTTCGCTGGTGGTTGTTATCTGGATCACCGCCAAAATCTAATCATTTTTAAGTTAGGCGATTACCAACATCTCCTGAAATTTCAGCATAATCTGTCTAGTAATATTTTTGTAATTTTGCTAACAGACAAAAAAACAAACAAACAAACATACAATCATAAGCCGGCAAAAACACGACCTCCTTGACAGAGCTAATAAATGCAGTATGCACACTATATTTGCCAGAAGTATGTAGTATGACTGCCAAACAGATGTTATTTTAGTGTATACTTGACCCAGCTGAGCTGACTCTTCTTCTTTTTGTTTTCTACTACTACAAGAGCACCACTGTCATCTACTGAGCTTAAGTGTGGGCCAGAGAAACTCTTTTTACAAAAAAAAACAATGTGCTTGACCCCAAAATAACCCAATTTCCCTTTATTACAAACATGCTAAGTGTTCTCCCTCCCCAGTCCACAGACTTATCTGATTTCTGTTTCTTATCGTAGAAACAAAAGTAAGTGGAAGCTCAGATTATGGACTGCTAAACTATCATCCATTTATGGACTGAAAAGAATCTTACAAGTGATTTACTAAGATTTCAGCAATTTTCATCACCAAACATGCACATAAGTATGATATGTGTAACATATGTACAAAAACTCAAAACATTGTAAATGGTAAAGATTTGATTAGCTGAACTGTTCTATGCATGTGTCAGAATTAATAGTGTTAATGGTGCATTACCACAGGATCACAGCTAATGCTATCGGGACAGGTCTAAGCTTCTCCTTAGTTTAAGGTCCATATTTCTGTGCTGAATGTAGTCACTGACTGCTTTGTCTTAGTGGTTATATGCAAATATCACCATGAACTACTTCCATACAACTAAACATCAAGTTATAAGATCCAAGTGTTGAATAACCCTGCTGTTGCTATAGAATGCTACTGATGCTACCTGCTTGTGCCAAAAAACTCGCTGAACGCCCTTTGTTTACATCCCAGTAGAAGGGCATTTGGACAGCAAGAAAGCAACCATCAAGTGGAGCTATGGTGGTCACCAGTAGAAGACAGCTGTGGACAGAGTATTTGACTGGAACATTGTGACTACCTAACCTTGCACCTGATTTAATGTATGTGATAATGCAGACCCATCTTGCAAAAGGTCAAGCTACAACAAGCTCAGTCTGCAGAGGCACTGCCCTATAAACATCCTTTAAGGAGAGAGAGGTAGGAGCTACCAGTGTGAAAACAGCGGGAAGCGAGTATAAGCCAAAGGAAACTGTAATAAACAACACTGAAAGCATTGCTTGTGGAAAACATATATTTAAGCCCCTCTTCCACAGATTTTGGCAAGAAAGTGATTTATGAACTGGTTTACATGATGCACTTGAATCATCAGCAGCAGGGTTGGCCTTACAGGACATGACTGATGGTATGGTTGTCCAATCATCTTCAGGATATGATATGCCCTCTCCAAACTGTTTCTATGGGCTGCTGTCCAGGTGGACTAATAATAAATATCTTGTAGACATTCTGGGCGGTCTATCCAGCATGACACTTAAATGTGTCATCCTCATGTCACTCTTTTAACAATTTAAAAGGTGCTCTCTAAAAAGAACTACAAAAATGTAAGTTATCAGAGACTTTGGGATTTGATGTTTATTGCTGCTCCTTCTTTCTCATATTCTCTCCTGGTAGCATTAGTTAAAATAATACTCTTTGCTTGTATGCCCTTTTCAGTTCCTAAAATGATCTGAATCTTAGATTGTATCATTTATGAACATGTGATGTGAAAAACATTCAAAAGATTTTGACAACCTTTCATTTAATACAATACACTGTATGTTTTTAAATAATATGACTGAATCATGCCTGTTGTGGTATCATACATCAGAAAATGGTACCTTTATCTAGCTTCAAAAGATCTGCTCATACGTCAACACCTCAAATCAGAAAAGAGCTGTTTATGATCACAAGGCTGCCTAGATACTGCAGTTCATCTTCCTACCACTTGATGGCCCTTTCAGCCAACAGATCCCACCCCCACCCCTCCACTCTGCCACCATCGACATCATTGCCCACAAAATGGATGACAGCTTTTAGAAATACCAGGGTGCGTCACGACTCTGAGGTGCACATGCTGTGCCATTTATGCTCCACCTGTTTTGATGCCTCAGCAGCCCCCCCGAGAGGAGCGGAGGAGAGGGGGCTCCTCCATCATGCCTGCAGCCGCACAAGTAGCCGATTAATGTTTGCAGGGGCTTCTGCTGTATATCAAAGGCTACAGGGCTGATAACCCCCACTGTAATATCTGGCAAATATCTCCTGCCTCGGAGATAGGAAATAATTATCCGTGGGTCTTTTTTGCTGTGTCATCAATTTCCAGGAAACAACACAGAGCAACAAAGGAAGCATCCTCAGCCTCTACTCTGCACTTTATTGCCTCTTTTAAACAAATGAAAGAGAGTTTAATTATGTTGGCTCGGCTTATGGGTTTAAGTAGTCATAGAGCTTGTTTACCGGGACAGTTCATCGCTTTAATCAGCTCTTGCTGGCTGTCTGTGTTTGATTGTGTTTCCATCTGGTGACAGCTAAGGCTGGGCAACATGGAGCAGAAATCACAGTTTTAACTTTCTTATCTGGATGGAAGTACAGTGACTATATATCTTATACAAGAATTATAAACTTGGATATGATGTAGAAATATGTTTGAGTGCACAACAACAAAACAGAAGTCCAAGATGCCCATTAGTCAGCATTTTGTCATTCTTCATAATCCAAAAAAGACTTAAACTGCTTGACACTGTCGTGATTGTACAAAAATAATGGTAGCAAAACTGTTAAATTAACTATAAAAATGTTTAATACTCTTAAGTACCATGTCTTATTTCAATAACCAGTGGGTCTAAAAAGGGATGCATGGTGGTGCAGTAGGTTAGTGCTGGTGCCTCACAACAAGATAGTCAATGCTTTGGCTCCCCAAGTTGGTCTTTGTGGAATCTTCATGTGCTTCCTGTGCATGCCTGGGTTTTCTTCTGTCAGTTTGTTACATCTTTTTAAGTAGGGACTTTCAGCCAGCTGATTGATTCACTTCTTCCTTTTCCCATGCTGAATATTTCCAGAAAATTTCATCAAAATCCATCCGTTACTTTTTGAGTTATTTTGTTCACAGATAGACAGACAGACAAACAAACAAACTCTCCCGAACACATAACTTCCTTGGCGGGGGTAAATATAGGACTCTAATGTCCTGGCGCAACGCAGGGTGGCGCAGGGTGGCGGAGCATGGTAATTTCGTCTGGCACAGCCAATTTGGTAATCTGGTAGACCGGCTGTTCTGAGATGGGTGTGGCGGTGCACCAGGGGGAGGTGTCCACTGATTAAGCTTGATGCAGAGACAATTTTGTGCCAAAAACTTGAGCTGAAAGCTCGCCAGCTCCAACCTGGTCTATTCTCGGTGCAGGCAAAGCATGCCCTGTGCAGTGGTAATTTGGCTGTCAGCCGCACAGTGCACACGTCACGAAAACCTCAGAAGGAACTCTCCAGAGTGTCAGGCATATTTCAATGCAATAAACAATCACAGAAACCACCATTTAATCCAACCGTCTGAACCAGCATACACATTTGTATCTATTAATTGTTCCATCACATCTGATTTCAAATGAAAGACGTTTGTCATAATTATTCATGTTGTGATGTGTCCACATCACTCATCTTTATTATGTGGGATTTAAATATACGTTACTAAATGTGTGTGTCTTGCAACATGAAGAATCTTTAAGCAATATCAACTTCCTTATGGAGTAAAAACAAGTCAATTAAGCAGAAGTGAGACAATAAATAATGCAAAGGAATATAAACTATTAACATAGTGAATGCAAACGTGACAGCACTGTTTGTCCAAAAAGCAAAGTTTGACAGTAAGGCACACTTCAACAGGAAGGATTGCACTGAGCATTACGTTTGAGTATTTACTTACTAACAAATATCAGAGATGTAGAGCGAGTGAAAAAATTTTTTCTCTCACTGCTTTTTAGGTATTCTAACAATGACTTGCATTGGAGCTACATAAATGATGTCCTAGTTAAATTATGAATTAATCAATATTTAAACAACAACATAATTCTCCGCCCTGTGTACAGCATGCTAAGCCTAAGAGGACATTCTAGTTTCCCCTTTGTTTGCCCTTTTCACTATCAATGTTGTTGATCTGAGGGGGTGTTCCCTGACCCATAAGGGTTGGTTAAAGCACAAGGGAGCAATTTTTTTTATCTCCCTTTACGGTTCTATATCAGTTGAAACCCTTTTCCCATCTTTACAGCTCTGAGAGGGAAAGAATCTGCACCATCCACAGACCAAAGTGGACTGAAATCAAATAAGATAAAAGAACAGCAGCAATAAAGACTAAAAGTGTCTGTCTGTGATGGCTTTCGGCTGTTTCTCTTGATTAAGAAGCTGTCCTTGAGTTCCTGGTGAGAGGCATGATTGGCCTGAGATGAACCGGGGGAGAGGTGGAGCTGCACCGCTACGGTATTCTGACAACTGGATGCTTTTAATGTGTTACGACTGCTTAAATGTGTACGGTTAAGATAAACAATGCCAAAAATTGATCTAATATTCAGATGATCAAAATCAGAGAAAAAACAAAGCAAAACAGCAAAACATAGCATTCATATCAAGAATACAAAGACAATCAAATGTGTAAGTGATGATAATGTTAAAATAGGGCAGAGATACAAAGGTAATGAGTTCAATTTGCTATATACCACTGTTGCTGTGGAGCATAAACCTTCTATTTCCAAAACTGCTGCTATACATTAAATGGCAAAAATATTCCACCACTGAATGAATGTTTTACTGTCCTAATAACAAAGCCTTTTTGTGCATAAACTTGTTTAACAATTTATCAAGCTAACGGACCAACATGTACCGTTGGCACTGTTTGGTGAAGAAAAAAAATGAAATCTTAAAAATGGAGAAAGGAGGTTTGTGCCCTACACTGATGTAGTGTGTGTCTGCTAACAAGATACTGTAAATAAAAAAAAATGAAGGAATTTTCAGAGAATGTTGGTCACAAAAGAAAGATTTTTTTTGGCTTTTTTGGTGATTTGAAATTGCAGATAGAGAATTTTTAATGGATTTTTTGAAACTTTTTGAGATTGGACAATATTTCACATTTTTGCTAAGTGCTCAAAAAGTTCCCAACAGATATGGATGGCATTTTCAGGTGTTTTCTGGGAATGTTGGTCATGGCCAAGTTCTAATCTACAATTTTTAAAAGTAGCCCAAAGTGACATGACCAAATCAGTGTCCTTCAAAGCAGCAAGAGAGGGGATTCATGAGTAAGAGAGTATTTTTTTTATGAAGTGACTTAGATTTCATATTGCACCCTGTGGCTTAAACACCTGCCTACCATCATACGAGAGGTTTGTAATAAATGTGACTGACGGAACGATCATCCAATCACCTTCCAAATATGCATCAGAAGGTTCTGCCCATTCCCAAACACTTTATATGGGCTCTTTTTCCAGCTGCAATAGTGAATTATATTGAACGGTCTATCTGGGCTGTCATGTTAAGATCGCAGTTATTCATATTTTTGACAATTAGACACCAGACAATGTTAAAAATGACTTGCTGGAGGTTTTTGCTTTGAGAGCACTGCAAATCATAGCTGTGGTTCAGGAACCTCTGATCTCCAAAACGGCTACTTTTCAGGAAATTATAAAAAAACAAAACAAAAAAAACACTCTATCAATAGATGAATTAAAGTTGCTTTGTCCTGATTATAATTACCTTTGTACCTTAAGGTGGTTAAAGGTTGATAAAACCTAATCATCATGAAAAGACACCGATAGGGGAAAAAAATGGAAATCATCTTAAACTGTAACTAGAAAGCACTCAGAGAGCGCAGACCTCCGCCAGCGCCACAGTCCTCAGCCATATTGTCATTTTGAGCATAAATATTACTCCTACCTTTATTTCATCTAAGTATTTAGATTCCTTGACCATGAAAACATAGCATTAGCAACTGGATTCAAAATGATATCTACTTTGGTTCAGTAGTTATTCACAGAAATCACATTTTTCGCCATGGCGGCCAGACGCTGACCCGGATCAACACCAAAATCGAATCAGTTCTTCCTTTTCCCATGCTGAACATTTCCTGAAAATTTCATCCAAATTCATCCATGACTTTTGAGTTATTTTGTTCACAGATGGACAGACGGACAGACGGACAGACGGACGGACGGACGGACAAACTCTCCCGAAAACATAACCTCCTTGGCGGAGGTAATAAGAGGTTTGTGCCCCAATGCAACAATACTGTTACTGTTACCCACTGGCATTTGTTAACTCAGATATCTGAAATGTCCTTAAGTCTGTACTCTGAGTAAGGGCAATTATTTATAAGTGGTGGTGAAACGGCAGCTCACATTGTGTGTCTGAAATGGTTTGTGACATTAGATTGTTCCACACTGCTAAGGTGCACACACTAAACAGTTCAGTACCTAGAAAACACATGAACTCTCATATCACACATGACATCAGGACATGCTGACACATTCCAGTAATGAATCACTTACAGCTGAGGACATGATGAGTAAACACAGAAATTTAACAGTGAAAGAGTGAAGCAAGTTTGGAATCTGGGGGTTTGACAGTAAATGATGTTTAGAGGAAGGAGTTATAAAGTCTCATCATCACAGGCAGCTTGTGATGGGCAATACCAGACTTTTCAAATTGATGTGAAACCAATATGAATTTGCTGTAATGTTTCTGATACCAATACTGATGAAAATGCCAATCATCTCCTGAAATGAATACAAATATTCATGAATTTTGACATTTTTATTGACCAAAAGAACACTAGAAAACATGTTATCCAGACTCTACACCATCAGATCTTGAGGTGAGTTTAGTTCTAAGCATAAGAACAAGAAAATACATATATTATACCGTACGTCCATAAAAGACTTCAGTGATATATGTTTTTTGCAGAAGACTTGATTTATTCCATAATTACAAATACAAATGAAACAACTACAATGATACTGCTTTGTTGCACTAATTTCAATATTTTTTAAACTAAACATAATTGACCCTATATTATTTAAAACACAATATTACGCTATACTTTGGAGGATCAATACCCCCAAAAAGATGTTTTATTTCTGTCATAACTACAATAATTTGCCACAAAACTGTTTTATGTTTCTGTGTCTGTACTTGTGGATGCAGCTGAGTACTGTTGATACATGTGATAGGTCAGGTGGAGTTATCGTGGCATGAAGAAAGAGATAAAGACTGAAAGCAGTCCCTAATTCTTCACAGACTTACATTTTGTTGGTGTACTCATTTAGTACTGATACTTCAGAGGAGTACACCAAAAGTTGTGAAATGATACTTCAATACTTAAAGGTGCTCTGGGGAGAATGCATTTCCGGCAACATAAAGGCTCTGCTACCCATGAGCAGGCACGGGGACTGTCGTAATTCTGCATTCTAGTAACCTCGGAACTGGGAACCAGGAACTGGGAGTGACATCATCTCTGACTTATCGGCGCTCCAGTTGAAGTCGGAAAAAAACATGTAGATTGACCAGACTATTGTTAGCTGTTGTTAGCAATTCCGACTTCCGGGGGCAGTCCAGTTGCAGTTTCCTATTTGGAACTTCCTACTTCTGACTACAACTGGAACGCACCAAAAGATGTGACCCAAACTAAAGCGTGTGTTTGTTGTGATGCTAATGAATGCAGCTCGGACCTTCCTCAGAACTCTGCATTGCTTTAGAACTTCTTTTTTCAACAACTTACAGGATGCAAAGTGGCGAGGTAATGTATCTCTTTCTAGTTACGTAGCTTTAGTTTTTGATGTGTGACAAGCAATTTTTGGAAAACTTAGTATCATAGTTTTGTAGCTGCCTATATATCGCTACTTACAGCCCGGTGCTCAAAGACGTGTCTGAATAATATAAATTTGCTCTAGTTTTAATTGTCTTGTTCCTGAAGTTGAGTGTCCAGGCCAGTCCAGCCCTGTCCGACCCAACCGCGAAGCTAAGGAATAGCATTTATAGATAACCTATTTTGATGCGATAAAACTCATCTTAAAGTGTGTATTTCGATCAGGCGTATATCTAAAAGTGAGACTTTTTTGTAATTACTTAGAAACTCCTCATAGCACCTTTAATTATTGTTGCTCACATCCCTACAGGCAGCAATGACTTCCTGTGATGCTCTGTGGTGCAGAAATAGCATAGGTGTCCAGGTTAGGACACACTTATGTCTGTTTTTAATGGCAAGTTTTTGTTCTCGCTTGTCTGGCTGAATTGTTGAGTGTGTTTGATGACGAAAATGTTAAATGGCTGTATTTGTGATTTGAAAGGATAAAAGCTGAAATACTGAAGACTGCAGGATCAAAATGAGGCTGCTCATGCTGACATAAACCTCTCAATGATCGTGTCTTATGAAGCAGGGATTCACACAATTACAGCCTTTTAACTTCCAATTCGTTCTCACACGTGGGATAGGAACGAGGGGAACACAGGGAGTGAGCAGCCTTCTGTCAGAACTCTCTCTCTCCTCATGGTGCAGCACCGCAGTGCCGCTCTGCACATGCTCAGACACACTCGCAGAGAGAGAGACAGAGAGAGAGCCACCTCAAGTTTGAGCTCACTAGAAACATTAACAGGCTGCATCACTGACACTTTGATGTACTCCTGCAAGCTGTGTTTATATCAGGAACAAAAGACCTATTAAACAGAAGTGAAGATGAGTCTATCAGTGACATTTATTGAAAGGTTAACTGCATCAACACTGACACTTTTGATGGCACCAGAATCAAACCTGTGACTCTGTTTTTACAGGGCTTTGTTTTGTCTCAAGGTCACTCCGCCTCTTACTGAACAAACAGAGCTGATAGATCTTGATTTTAAGCATCCCACTCTTTGTAGTTGATAATATAATCATTTTAAATTGTAGAGATTGAATTTGTAGCGATCTGTTGTGTAACTTACCCTTCTCAGAGCCCTTCCTTTCTTGATTATGATATCTCAAGATGTATCACTTATTTGTACTGTTATATTGATAAAATACAACAAATAGGCCCATTATTCATTCACTCATTTCTTTATTTAATCTCGAAATTCCATTGAGAGCGTGCTCTCATTTCCAATGGCGTGGAGAGTACATAAAAACAGTAAGTTAATCAATTAATCAATCTTTGCACCACTTCATAACAAGTGTTAGATGGTTGTTTTCATCAAAATACCTTTGTATTGAGTGTGTTTCTAGTTGTTACCCTATTTTTTCTAGATAGAGAGATAGAGCAGATAGAGCCTAGTGCAACCCCTGAAATATAAGTGCCCAGACTCTGGGTTGGGAACCAAGAGTCTAATGTTTGCTGTCCTTAGATGGCACATCAGCCAGAGCTTGTTTACCAAGCAAATACAAAAAAGGTAAAGGAGGGCACAGCAGCATGTGGATGGCAGAAAAATATGTATCTCATGTGTTGCATCAAGAAATAGCCCCAAACACCAGGGCTTTGTTGAGGAAAAGTCAAAGACTGTGAAGAATCTTACTGTTTTATCTAGTTGAGCAAACTTAGTTTGTGGCACCATTGATCACTTTCTATTGGCTAGTGTCCACACCTGGTTATTTCCCAACAGAGGCAGAGCTGAACCATTGTTTTATAGGCAACAATATTTACTTTGAAACAATGACAACCTTATAAAAAGGTTACAATTAGCCAGCTAAATATTAAAAAGAGGTGGCCGTGACAGTGTTTGTCTAATCAGAAGTAGGCCAAAACATTCATAAGAGCTTGCGAAGGGTAAAAATTGTAGCGGTGTTAGTGGTTCTAAGCCCAATTTTTTGCCCGAAGTTGCACTTATTTACAACTTAGAATGTGTAAATACTGTCATTGTTGTGTTCCTATGAGTCCCCACAGCAGGTTAACTGTTTGCAGCTGTTTTTGCTGGGACCCCCTTCCAGACCTTGGCTGTGGTGCCATGTACCATTGTTTCAGCAGCTCCTGTGCATTTTTCCCATAACTAACTGAATCCAAACAAAGAATGAAAAGCTCATTTTTTATGGTGCAGTCTAATATTAAGCATGTTTACAAAGAAAAAAATCCATTCAATCCTGCTTTTGGTTGTAGCTGGAACAAGATTAGACCAATTTTCTTTCAGAACTATCTCCATAGACATGATTCAAAGCTCACCAAAATGCCAAATCAATGAGTGAGTAAGCCGGAGACTTAACATCAAAAGAGCTTCAACTGTGAATAAGCAGAACTAAAAGAAATAGGGAGGTGTGTTACTTTGTCTGAGTACCACGGGGGGAGATAAATTGCTTTTTTACACCATTTTATGATGCTTCTGCTGCATCAGACAGAAAATAGAGGAGAAAAAGTGGAGGAGAAACAGTCTGAAATAGTCTCAAGGGATACATTCACATATTTCTAAGTAAGTCTTAAAGCAGCTTTTATTGGTTGGTGTAAACACAGTTTGATGTCATGTCAAAGTGTGAAGAAGGAAAAATACATTTAAAATGCACTGTTTGCTGCTATAACGCTTCAATGTGCAGATGTTCTGTTTCATTCTGTTCCTGTCTGTTTTTTGATTATGATCTCTTTCTTTCTTTGTAAAACTTTACTTTAATACTGCTCAGTTTGCTTGTTGATATCAGGTGTATATTTGTCTCTTTAATTAAACCCTTAACACATTACTTTGTTAGTCCAAAGCAACTCTGTGTTCTTATCTCTTTTACTCTGTCTTTCTTGCATTTGCAATTATTTACTGTTTGTATTTTTTGACTTTTCATTGCTCTGTGATCACTTTTTCATGCAGCATTGGTTCATTTTCATATACTGTACCTCTCACTTGTTCATTTATTTATGCCAGCCAGAGAACTGCCCTCGTATACTTTCTTTGACTCCTCTTAGCCTGTCTGTTAGAAAGCTTTTGGCTTATTTTTTGTCTTTTTTATCTGTTAATAGACATTCCGAAATTTTTAGACCGTGAGTCTATTAAAACAACCATCGTCATTCGTCTTTGAATTGCCTCTTTGGAAATCAGTGGATGATGTCACTGAGGCAAAGTCCATATGTTAGAGTGTGTGTCATTTACCTCGGAACTCAGGCATGGGAATTGGATATTTCATCACATCCATCTTGAAGGTGTTTGAGGTACGAGATGGTAAAGTCATGGTACATTAAGATCATTAGACTTCCCAGCTGGAGATTTCAAACAAGGGACATATACAGTTTACAACTCTGACATTCTGATTTCTGAGATCAACTTGGATGCACCATTATATGTTCAAAAAGCCTTCCTGTTTCCTCTCATACATATGCAGTGCTTACCAAATTTATTAGACCGCCTGTCAGAAAAATGAGTAAACTACAATATCTTGAAAATCGTTCAAAAATGTATTTAAACTGAAAAGTCATTGTTGTTGGAACAGGAATGAGAAATATGAAACTGAATTGCCTTACCCAAATTTGAGCAGCTCATAAGACTTCTCTGGGAAGTCAGACATTAATTAAGCATAAAATTCAACCACTAAAACTATTGCGTTTTGCTCAGAAATGAAAGAACCAACAATTATTTACAGTAGATCTACCAGAGCAGGCCATAGAGGTGACTGTATTGTACCATTTCGAAAAACTACCTCTGGTCAAGCAGTGTTCTCATTTCAATCGTCCCAGACCTGAAACCAGATAACAAGCTCAATAAGTGAACTCCCTCCTTTTCCAAACACCTTAGAGCATTGCTGTTGGAAAATCAGATCTGTGAACAGAACTGTGTCTAACTTTGTATCAAATAGGCTAAGTGAATTGGAGTACCATCCATTACTGTACACTGTTGTGTAATAAAGTACATCTATGTATGCAATTTTTGTGAATAAGTGCTTATACATGACATCTGTGTGTGCTTTCTTAGTGCAATATCTACTCACACATCTGCAAACATGCGCTGAGGGCCTTGTGCAATATTATATTCCACACAACACTTTATAACCTTGGGCAGAAAGGTAACGCGCAACGCAACATGCACTTTATATTTCTGTGCAATAATGGGCAATGTGCAATATAACAAAGACCTGAGCTCCCAGGCTGCACTTTAGCATTTGGAACTTCAGCACTACAGCACTTTATAATGCAGTGTGTATATATTCCATAGTCCTCCAACTTCCAGCCCATTTTCTTTTGGACTGCATGTCATTTAGGTTGTTTCGGCTTATGATGCAGTATGTTGCTTATCTTTTATCATGCTCTGTATGTTTTTATCCCTTTTATGGATGTCTGTTTCTCATTTTTGATATGCTAAACTTTTGTTTTAACTTAAATGTTAGTAGTTGTTCCACTGACAACAACTAGATTTATCTATTTGCCTGGCATTCTTTATTCTTTATTTATAGGAATGTGGAACACTTATAGTCTGTTTTTATGGAAATTTAAGACGCCCACATGTAAGGATTCAGCAGTCTGTGTACTGAGAGGATGGAAATTTGGCAAATAAGAATGAAAAACGGACTGATATTTTATTATTATTATTTCAAACTGATATAGTGAAGTTTAATTACAAGCTGTAAGTTTTTCAGTCTAGAAAAACTGCCACAGTTAGTTTAAGGTTTTGCCATAACACCATGATGAGTAAACAACAAACAGCACGCAAAGTGGAACAAGTGCGTCATGTTCATCATCACATAGCCTCTTTCTTCTTTGCTGTTACAGATGTTTATATTAGAGTTTACTTCCTGTCATCTCCATGAAGATGAGGCTCTTCCACGTCACTTCTCTCTGACTCTTTCATTCGGCACTTTCACCAGCTGCTGAAAGGTCCAATGATGAGTCATATAAGGTGCAAAGAGATGTGATGTGTAATGAAGGCTGGTTTTGAGCAGCAAACATGCTCAGACAATCTGGGTTAAGCTTACACAGGATAGACTATGAAAAGGACGTTTTGTCTTCAGTCACAAACTGCATATGGACATAAACACAACAAGACAGAAATGTTAAAGCAAACACAAAAACACCATTTTCTGTTTCTTTTTTCCTGTTCAAATCCTACACGTTTAATCTTGCACATTCACCGCCAAAATAATCAAAATCTGGACAAAGCCGGTTTAAATCACTTGCCCCATGTTGATTACTACACCAAAAAACCATGACAATTATTGTAAGATTGGAATTTTCCTCCAGCACAGAGCATGTTGCTGCACATGTCCCTTCACCAGCGCTGCAATCAATAAATACAACCTCAGTGATGTGTCCTTGGAACGGCCACAATTCACTGCCCAGCGCTGCCATTACGGCTCTCCCCCTCCTATGGGTCCCTGGACTCTGTGTTACCACCCACCCCTAAAACACACACACACAAATACACACATACACCGTCCACTGCTTCCTTCCTTGAATTAATCCTTCCTGTTCATCCTCTTATCAGCTCCAGATACTCTTTACCAAACCCTGATAGCGGCCATTTTCTTCTGCCATCTTGGGAAGAAGCTCAGGTCATGTTATTGACATGATATGATATACCCACGCCACAACATATAGAAGTAGCATTAATGTGAAATATCTGACAGTTAAAATTTCAACAACTAACAGAGAAATGTGTTATAAATAAAGCTATATTAAAAAAATAAACATCTGATAACATTTGAGCTATGGTTATAAAACTCTTGTTACAGCTACAACTGTTGTTAGCACTAAGAGACCTCCTAGCTAATGTCAAGTGGCCCATTCACACAACTCATATTAGCTAATGTTCACCAACATTGAGAAATCCCCAAAATTCTAGTAAAACAACGTTCACTGGGTCAATATGACTTTGTTGAACTTGGGTCAAGGTAAAGGAGAGAGAAACTTTGTGCTGGAGGAGTATGATGTTCCTTAATCACTATTTGTAGGTGGATTTTAAACATTGGACAATGGATATAATGTATGGGTAGTGTGTTTAATTTCTGTAATCAGAGGGATTAATCTTGCCAAGCTTCAATCTACAACTATTGTGACTGGCCCTTTAGTGCAGGAAGAGGTGGGAGCTACCAGCGAGATGACATCAGTATAGTACCAGAGATTAGCATAAATGCTAACAGTTTCAATAGCCATTGTATCTTATATGGACCACATTTCTTTATAAATTGAAAACCAAAAAACACTAAAAGCATTTCTCAATAGACAAGAAAAATCTCGCTACACTTCTGTATGTTTGCCCTACAAAGTGGCTTAGGTTTTGTATTTTATACCACAGCAATAGCGCCTACATTATCTGATTGACTCAAAATGAATGTGATGACAGGACGTTCATCCAATCACCTGATGGATATGTTTCTGAAAGTACCTGCCCATTTCCAAACACTTTCTATTGCTTCTTTCCCAGATAGACTTAATGAAACTTTGGCCTAACAAACACTTAACTCGAAGGCCATATAAAGCAGAGGTGTATGGTGTTTCTGCATGTGCAGCTACAGCTGGTCTTAATATTCAGATGCTGAATATTTTTACAAGCATGTTGGATCAAAAGTCAGAATTTTAAAGCATGACTAAAATTTTTTGATATGCTGATGGACATCAGCATTGCACAACTGACCTTTTTCAGTGCGTTTTGGCCTTCTGTTCATTAACAAATTGCAATTTAGGTCACTGAAAATGCATATTTGAGAAAGTCCTGCCAAGACAAATATTTTTAAAAACAGCGGATGTCTCCAAGGCTGCTAAGGCTGCAGCTGCCTGGATACCTGGTGTTACGTTTTCACAGATGACAGTGTTGACTGGTGACCCAAGACCCCTTGCGCCATGGTTGCTATGATTATACCATGAAAGTGTTTAAAGGGACTGTGAGGAGTTTCTAAGTAATCACAGAAAAGTCTCACTTTTAGATATATGCCTGACCAAAATACACACTTTAAGATGAGTTTTATAGCATCAAAATAGGTTATCTATAAATGCTATTCCTTAGCCTTCCTGTCGGGTCGGACAGGGCTGGACTGGCCTGGATACACAACTTCGGGAACAAGACAATTAAAACTAGAGCAAATTTATATTATTCGGACACGTCTTACAGCACCGGGCTGTAAGTAGCGATAGGCTATATAGCCGGCTACAAAACTATTATTCGAAGTTTCCCAAAATTTGCTTGTTGTCACACATCAAAAACTACCGCTACATAACTAGAAAGAGATACATTACCTTGTCGCTTTGCATCCTGTAAGTTGTTGAATAGAAGTTGTAAAGCATTGCAGATTTCTGAGGAAGGTCTGAGCTGCATTTATTAGCATCACAAAAAATACTCGCTTTGCATAGCACACGTCTTGTGGTGTGTTCCAGTTGTAGTTAGAAGTAGGAATTTGGAGTTCCATGTAGGAAACTGCAACTGGAACGTCCCCCAAAGTCAGAATTTCCTACTGGGAACCTCGGTGAAACCTCGCCATCCCCGAGTTGACAATCAAAGATGGATGCCCCCAGTGTGAACATTTATTTAGCTCCTCTAATAATCAATTTATTTGCACTTCTGACTGGGGTGTGTCGCCCTAGATCAGCTGTTTACATAGTATTGTTAGACTTATATTTACAAAAATGCTGCCATAGTGATAATCACATTCTTCATGTGATATTTGTGAACAACAACGCAGGGCGTGCTAACAACAGCTAGGGATGGGAATCGAAACCCAATTCCAGTTGAGAATCGTTAACAGCTCCATCAAAAAATCGATATCATTAATTTTTTTGCTTATCAATTCCCTTATCAATTCCTTCCACTGACAGGATTCAGACACGACAGAATTGTGACTTAATCCTAACTGCACCTACTACACAACCTTAAGTGAGTGGACACACCATCAATCTGCAGAGGCATTTATACATTGTTGCCTCAAAAATCAGACCAACATTTGCTCACATGGAAAATCTGCAGGAATCGATAAGGGAATCGTTAAAGAATTGGATCGATTAGCAGGATCGTTAACAGCATCGATATTGATAAAATCTTATCAATTCCCATCCCTAACAACAGCTAACAACAGCCTGCTAGATCGGCTTGTTTTTTTCTGACTTCAACTGGAATGCCGATAAGTCAGAGATGATGTCACTCCCAGTTCCGAGGTTACTGGAACGCAGCATTACGACAGTCGACGCGCGTGCTCATGGGTAGCAGAGTCTTTTACGTTGCCAGTAATAGATTCTCCTCACAGTCCCTTTAAGGACAGGATTTGGTCAAGACGATTAGGTAAGCCTTGGATCAAAATATATATTAAAAAAAAACATTTACTCAACACGCCTGCCATCACCAGTTGACTGAGCCATAAATTTGACCTCCACAGTTGGACATGGTGGTAGGAAAAGATATGAAAATCAAACAACTTTGTTCCAAATCATGGACATAATAATGTACATCATTCAACAGGACATTTATGCATCATTGTGTAAATAGGGATTTTCTTAAAAATGCACCCATGCAGAAGGTGATATTATTGAAAACAGGAGAAAACCAGTCGAGGTGTGGACATAGTCTTAGTTCTGTATGGTCTGACATGTTGTCCATGCTTTACATGGTCTATAGTTTTAGCCTGTAACAGTAAGATCAAGCAGCATAAAGTAAGTATGTATCATTTCATTATTCTGCAATAGAGATATATAATAAGGGGTGGGACTCAGTTCAAGTTCACGCTCCAGACAAAATGGACACAAAGTTATGAGGAAAGTGGAAATCTGCTTGATCTTTAAAAAAAAAAAAAAGGACTGATGGGGTCCATGTCAGATGGTTGAATAAATCTATGAAGACACCATGAACATGCTGCTTATTTTCTGATCTTGATGCACTGGAATATACTGCCAGGGAGCAGATGGTTTGACTGTGACAAGCCATGCGGTAAAATTGTGAATAAGATGGAGCTCTTCTTTCCCAGACGGACCATTCTGAGTGGCCTATGTGACATTTCAAAAACATTTTTTTAAAAAGTGACAGAAATCACTTAAATGTTTTCTTTCTCAGAAAGAGTATTTCCAAGCAAAGTTTCTGTCTCACCCTTTCTGTTCCGCTTCCCCTCTCCAGCTGCTGTTGTCACCTACCACAGGTCAGGTAAATTGCTCATCATCATTTAAATTAGTTCTGAAGCATTAGGCTAAATTGGCCCTGGGTATCAGTTAATTTATGACCCAGTTGAGGCAACATGCACCGCTACACAGAGACATATTGTCGAGCTTCGGGGCCATTATCTTTTCCCATTTGTTAGCCTTCACTTTCAGAGTCTGTAGCAGTAAGTTCAGTTCAGGTGGCTTTGGAGAGAACTGAGCTAACATTTCATTTCGATTTGTCCAGAAGCATGTGAGCTGGGTGTAAGGTTGACCCCTGTGTGTACAGTCCTGTGTGGACAGAGGTGCAGCTTTCACTCATACTGTGAACACTCCTGGCAAGCTGTAAACACCGAGGTGAGGATATTGCCTTTGGATGGGTCAGCATGTCTGTTTTTATCTGTCTGGCTTTCACCAAACTGAGGCAAAGATGTAACCTGACACACCAAACAGATCGTTCAATATATTTCGCTAGTCAATCTGGAAAAGAGCCCATAGGAAGTGCTTCAGATAATGTCCTAGGCAGGCGCTACTGTGCTACAGAATGTATGCCACGTTGTATAATAAACTCTCATCAAAACATGTCACCTGTGGAATGCAAAAATCATGTATTGTTATTTGTTTTTCATTTAATAAAAAAAAACATGAAAATCTGATAGAACTGCTAATGAAGCTGTTAGCATCTATGCTAATCTCTGTAACTGCAGTTACTTCCTGCTGCCATAACTCCACCTCTTCTTGCTCAAATGACTCTGATTGGGCCATGTCACTACCCGATCTGTACGGCTACCCTATTTGTACTGCGCATGCGCGAGAACCACGTCACTTCCTCTCGAGCCGTGACAGCGATATAGATATATACGCGATAGATTCAGCTAAGAAATACGTACGTAATCTGTCCTTCATAAAAAATGAAGTCGATAACTTTATTAAAACCTTCCGAAACGTTTTTGGACAAATATTATTGATGACTCAATATACACAACCATGCATTATCTGTCTGGACTTTTTTTCGTTTTAATTTTATACTTTTTTTGTCTTTATCATGTACAGATCGGATAGTGACAAGCTAACGACAGTAAATGACCGTTAGCCGTTAGCCGCTAACTTAGCTGCTAATGGCTAACAGCCTTACACTATCGTCTTACACTAAATTGTACCACACAGATGATTCATTTAACTCTTATATGTAACATGAACCTGTCAAAGACAATCTTTCCAAGTAAACTTCTGAGGAGGGCAGATTTCGCCAAGTTTTACTAAGTATCTATGACAGGAGTCACTACCTGATACGTACGTATTTCTATGTCTGAAGCCATCGCTTATATATCTATATCGCGGTCATGGCTCGAGAGGAAGTGACGCAGTTTTCGAGCATGCGCAGTACAAATCGGGTAGCCGTACGGATCGGGTAGTGACAGGCCATGCTGATTTGGGCAAAGCACAGAGGTTGTAGGGCTTTGCAAGATGAATCTGTTTCTACCAAACATTAAATCAGGCCGATCCGGCTGCTGCACATAGTTAGCAGAGATGCACTATCTCCTACTAATAGTAAGTACCAAGAGTTTTTGTGGAGCTGCTACATTCTCTGCATGCTTGTAAGATATCTTCCTTGACTGTTTCCCTATTCTGAGAAAACGTCATAGCTTTGCCTTTTGTTGCACTATTAATTATCACTGTTTGGTTTAATATGGTTAGCAAAGAACAACCCTGCTTCCAATTAGAATGTTGTGTAAAGTATAAAAAAAGAATGCAATGATCTGTGTTGATCTTTTTCCAATTGAATACACTACAAGGACACGATATTCTAACTGATAAACTTCATAGTTTTTGCAATTACTCGTTTTGAATTTCACGCCTGCAACATGTTCCAGAAAAGATGAGACAGGGGGAAAATGTTGTAAATGTTCATCTTATGCAACATAACAATTGAAAATTGACATCTTAGTATTTATTTATTTATTTATTTATTTTTGCTTATATCAAAAAAACATTTATCTGCTTTCACTTTCAAACAAGAGAGAAACTATTGGCAGTATGGGAAAATTATGCCATCCTACAGCAGCATGATCATGTGGTGTAGGAGTGTGGGTATTAGACTTGGCTGTCAGCATTCTAGACCTGTCTCCCATTGAAAATGTGTGGTGCATTATGAGTCGCTAAATACAACAACAGAAACCCCAGACTGTTGAGCAGCTGATGTTGTATATCAAGCAAGGATGGAAAAGAATTCCTCCTGCTATGCTTCAAAAATTAGTGTCTTTATTTCCTTAACGTTTACTGATTATTGTTTAAAGGAAAGGTGATGTAACCGTGATAAACAAGCCCCTGTCTCAGCTTTTTGGAATGCATTGCAGGCATCAAATTCAAAATGGGTTTATATTTGCAAAACAAATATAAAGTTGAGAAGTTTGAACATTAAATATCTTGTCTTTCTAGTGTATGTTGTTGAAAATAGGAAAACACAAAAACAATTGTCTTCAGGTTTTACATGCGGTTTTTCAGACCATACCAACATCTTTGGATATTGGGGCTTGTGCACTTCATTTCCTGTTTGTGTGAACAAACTGGCCAATGTCTGTATGGATGTTGACACCCCATTTATGTACCAGACTTGGGTTGCCATTGCTACATGTTAAGAATAAAAACATGAACAAGTCTTTATTTTAAGGGTAAACTGCTTTGTTATACATAATATTACCATTGCAGCTTTCCACAAGTCCTATAGTTAGTAGCTATTTTTATCTTATATGCATACTTATCTAAAGGAGATATAAATGAATCAGAAAACACAGCTGGATTGTTTCATAATAAGCTTCAAATCTCAGCAGTAAAGCTTTATCGGTAACAAGTTCGATTCCCTGATGAAATAATTACTTCCGAAACAGTAGGAATATTTTTATTCGAACAATGAATCAGATCATTCCCCAGTCAGCCTTCTTATTTCTTATTTTCATTTGGTCAAATACAACCCTCCTTATCCCTACAGTGAATGTAAATCTCAGCCTCACAGCCTGACCCGGCTGTCTAAGAGGTCAGCACCTGATTCTATCGTATAATTGTGTTTCCTGTGAGCTGGACAAGGTGTCAATCAGAGGCTGGTCAAAACTCTCAAGCATTTCTGGATCTGATTGATTTATCCTTCAGAAATGTCACAAATTGGAGATGCAGTAAATTTTTGTGGCAACATTTGGTAGAAAAGCAAAACAAGTGGAGCTGGCTGCATAGGTGATGTCTGCTGCTCAAAAATCACTGTGACTCTTCCACTTTCAATCCAGCTGTGTCACGGTTACAGGGATCTCAAAATCAGAACAAATGCTGCTCAGATAAAGAAAAAAAAAAGCTCCAGCGCAGATTCAGGTGTAAACAGTTTGATCTGCAAGATGTTAAGTTTAGATGAAGATCATGTACCTACACAGTCCTCACATGTGCACATGGACATGCATTCACACACATATACAGCATTGCTGCGACGTACTGATAAGCGTTCCCATCAGCCAGCTGCAGCCACAGCACTCACACTCCTATGGGACACAATATTTCCATCCTTGAGGACATTTAAGCTGTGACTAATCTCTGGCATCTACATACAGCAGCGATGCACAGATATTTCAGAGTAATTCGCAGCAAACTGACCTTGATATGTTATGATGTGGCAACAACACAGCCTTATTCTGTGCCATGATAGATAAGTACAGGCATAACCCCCATAAGGCCAGATTTCTTTTAAATTATGAGTTGATTCTTGGTCCTCCATCCCCCAGTGAGATTTAAAATATGGTCTGATGGACAGGTCTACTTTTAAACCATACCTTTTACTCATTCATGTACATTATTCAATTGTAATGGCACTGTGGCAGAACATAAGAGGTTAACAGCTTCATTTCCGGTTGCCATTTCAGCAAGGTCACTGGTTCACTCTCTAGTGTCGCTGTCTTTCCTTGAGGACTATAAATATGTGCATAAATACGGTTTCAATTTGGGAAGTGGGGTTGGTTGACACAATCTTTACTCTCATGTGGATTGTTATTGTAAAGACACCAAACGCATATAACCTCTGGAAAATGTGACAACCAAGCCAATTTGACCCCTAACACCAAGTATTTGAAGCTGGGTATCACCTCTGGTGTTGAAAATGAAGCAATGCCAAACAATACAGACTTAGGCCAGAGATGTAGTTGCAGTTTGCCCTTGCATTTGCTTTTGCGTCATGAATGTTTTAGTTGATACATTTGCCTGAATGTGATGCTTGCAACTGGAGGTTACCACAAGAGGGCATTAAAGACCTCAGGCTGTATGTAATTACCTGTCACATGAGAAGAAAACTGTTAGTATGACAACAACTGACCTATCACTAAACCCCACCCTCCAATGCTACGGACCAATCAAATGTCTAGCAACCACCCAGTACAGTTGGATATGTGGCTTGTAGACCCCATTAAAAAAGTATCTGAAGTACTTTACTGGTATTTATACAATTAAAACTTAGAGAAATGGTCAAACGATGTGCATGTAACAGATATAACTCTGATATCGGGTATCCTATAAGGCTAAACTGCACTTTATTCAAATTTATTACATCCTCAAAATCTCTTAAAAACACAGCAAAGTGTCAACTCTGGATTAAGCTGTGAGGTCAGCCTAACATTAAGACCAACAAGGATGTCTACATCTATACTGAGGTGGCATGGCGTTGGCAAAGTCAGCTGTAAAATGTCATTATTTACAAAATTTAGTGTGAGTTTGTTCCGCCTAAATAAGGAAAATTGACCAAAAAAAACAAAGAAGAGAACAAGAGACAAAGTGTTATGGATCACGATACCTTTATCTCAGAAACATGCAGCATGGAGAGGAGACCTGGAGAGGTGTCCTCTGCAGACAAGACAGCTCACCACCCTTGAATACAGCACTCCTTGATGAATCATCATTAAGTCACATGACAATCGAAACATGACTTTTGACATTAGCATCTGCTTAACAGAGAGAATACCTCAGGACAACATATAAAGGTAGAACTTTATACCAGGTTAAAATTCACCCAACCACCTGTTTATAAGGGGTTAAAACAGATGTCAGTCACCTTGGTGTTGTTTTACCCACTGAGTCTAAAGAAAGCTTTCCAAATAAACTTCATCATTAAGCAAACCTTTGCTTGAACGTTTTACCCTAAGTAAGCTAATCACTCATGTTACGGTTAGTTTTCCCCTCTTAACATTGGGTCATCATTTCTGTTTGATTTATTTAAGAGGAAATTTTATTAAATTATCTAACAGAGTGAGCTTGAAGTGAACCCCACTGAAACCAACTGACTTATACATTTGGGGACTGATGCTAATGCTAACAAGATCTATATATTAAGAGCAAATATGTTTTAAGACTTCAAACTTTCGGTGATCTTCAATTACAGAAAAGTGGTGTCTGTGGTTGTAACGTTTATCAGTGTGTAAGCATATCTTCCATCTTTAAAAATGTTTATCAATACTTAAAAATTAATATTGTAACTCTGGAGTAAATGGGCATGCCTTGACCTTGCAGCCAGTCTAAGTGGACATTAATTGAACTATTTGTTCATAAGTTTTATTTTACATGTAGGTTCCTGTTGGTGTCCTTTAGTATTACTTAACCCTATAAAGCCAATTGTATCATATTTGATACATACTTTTATAATACCTCTATCTGATCAATATGATCAACAAATTAAAAAAAAACCATCTGAATACAATCAGATAAATTATAAAAAATGTCCTCAAATTGAGTATCAGTTGCCAAAAGCACCTAATGTATCAAATGAGTTATGAAAAATCTATATGTTGAATTTTATGGACATTTTGATTTTTATGGATTTTAACAGAAAGTGAAACAAACATTTCAGCTCCAAAAAATTTGAATTTTCTGGCTCTAATCTATGGTCTTGGGCCTAAAGGGTTAAATCTTATTGAAATATATTTTCACCACGATAATTTCACCACCTTAATTCATCTATGAAGACATTGTTGTGGAGTTTCATTGCCAAAGCACATTTCCTAGTCTTTTCAAACTTTTACAGTACGCAGTTGTTAACACAATACACATTGTTCTATATCTAAATACAGCCAAAGAACTATATTATTTTAGTGTACTGGTAGAGGGAAACTTGTAAAACTGAAATCTGTTTTATCACACTGGGAGAGGTTAGTGATCTGGTTCCACTGTGTACAGTTCTAGCTTTAACCTCCACAGACAATATGCATTTACAGGCCATTGTTTTTTAAGCACAGTGGACAAACACTGCCATGTCCTGCTGCACTTTACACTTCAGCTGTTGATGTATGAATGTGCTGATCTTTCTGCACAGGCCACAAAAGTAATCACTACTCTCTAACTGTGATGTGCAGTGATGCAGCATGCTTGTGAGCAGAGGAGCAAACAGCGTGACACATGCTTAAGTAAATGGCTGCTGGCTTGATGCACATAAACATCGCTCTGAAACCATTTTCACACTCGGCTTTCTATGGACACTTTAACTGTGCAGCTCTTTTTTGTATTTTTGTTCGTGTTTGCACAGGATGAGAACCTTTAAAAGTACAGACAATAACTAGACAGTGAATATGACTATAAATGAAATACTCTGCAGCCAAAGCATAGAATATTAAACTCCTCTCACACTCCCTATATTGTTCCGAACACTTGAAGCCCTCAAGCTTCTTCAATAATGCATTAAAGAGTAACTTTCAGGTCAATGCAGGGAGGCAGTGGTGGTAAATACAGCATCAATATGGATAAGACTCATATGGGTGCGTCGCTTGAGTCTCTTGGACTTTCTGCTCTCTTTCACCTTAGCCTCATGGTCATTTTTCTCTTTCCCTATGCACACAGAAACACTTTCACTCAGACACTCCTGGTGGGGCATGATTGCATAACACTGACGCTGACAGCTTCTGGTTTATCATTTATTAATGCTTCTTTCAGAGGCATAATTTGCTGTGCTCTGTATAGAACAGAAATAATTCAGGTGATACATGAGGAAAATGTGAGATGGGCCAAGAAGCTAACAGAGTTTTGGAAACGGCTAGTGTTTTCTTTCCTTTTGGCAAAAGGATCTTTAAAAAATTTAGATTTAGCCTTTCAAGCCAAAATAGCCTTTAGACCCTCAAAAAGATCTGTATTTGGAATTCAACAAATACATTACATGAGCACCAATTAGCCATAACATTATGACCACCAGCCATCCTGACTGGTCTGCATCTATACAGCCCCATTCATAACAACCATAGGCAACTTCTGACAACTTTCTGTCAGAACCAGCACCAGAGCTGTGCCGAGATGACCCTTTTTGTAAAGCTAGATTCTTCTGTGGGCAGAAAATAGCATCTCGTGGTTCCCTCTAAAGGCCCATGGAATTTTTCAGTATGTTTTGGACTATTCCTGGTAATAAGTTCTGTAGCGAACATAAACTTATGACACTTACCCGTTCTGAACTTTGTGATAACTTAACAAACACACCTACTTTGTATGGTTTTATCAACTTAACTATGATCAGCCAGTAAAAAAAAACGATTAGTAAGCTTCTGTAGAACAACATGGGGGAAGCAAACTATGATATTTTCAATGTATGACCCCCTAACTTTAATCAAATGACCTGATCTTGGCTGTGGCAATACTGTATGAATAACTGATGATAGAAAAACAATGCTTGCCTTTGTGGGGTCCTTATTAGCATTTAGTTATTGTCATTTTAAACACACAGCAACAGTTTAACATTGAATAGGCAACATCATATATATGTATATATATATATATATATATATATATATATATATATATATATATATATATATATATACACATATATATATATACATATATACATATATACATATACATATATATTATATATCATATATTATATATATATTATATATATGTGTATATATATATATATATGTGTGTGTATATATATATATATATGTATATATATATATATATATATGTATATATATATATATATATATATATACATATATATATATATATATATATATATATATATATATATATATATATATATATATATATATATATATATATATATATATATATATATATATATATATATATATATATAGATATATATATATATATAATTACATTCCATTAAAAATTAATATCTAAATTGAGTGTGCTCCTCATGAACCATATTTCAGGTACCTATCCAAAAATCTCTATTCTAAATCCCATTTAGTTTCAGGCTTGTGAACCAGGAAGTGCTAAATGCTAACTCACTTCTACATTTTTGAACTAATTTCTGCACAACTCTATTTGACCAGTGGTAGCTCATATGTTGGATCCAACTGCACAGGCCAGCCCTCATTCCATTCTGGTCTTTTTTGGACCAGTTTTGATAAATACTGACACTGCACACTGGGAACACCCCACAGGAGCTGCAGTTTTGGAGATGCTCTGACCCAGTCATCCAAGTATCACAATTAAGCCCTTTTAAAAACTCAAATCCTTATGCTAACCCATTTTTTCCTGCATGTGACACATCAACTTTAAGGACAAAATGTTCACTAGCTGCCATGATGAAGAGATTATCAGTTTTATTCACCTGTCAGTAGTCACAATGTTTTTGACGGTGTAAATCCTTAGTGTGTCCTATCTGGTAATACTCTTTATAAGTGCCAGAGCTTGACATTGAAAACCAACCTGAAATCTACAGCATGTTCTTGGGCTGAATCACTTTTACTTTTCCAACATGATTACCACATAAATGCTAAAAAAGCCACTGTGCAGGATGTGATGATTGTCACATGGCCTGAAGTATGTCATCTTGACATGCTTGTGTTTTTAAATGAAGTCAAACACTTCCTACTTCTCATTTTTATGACACATAATCACTGAAACTCTGCCTCAAATCAACCTTAGTCAGAGGATAGACCTCTGTGCATGCAGAGTCTGTGTATCTCCAACATGCATGTTCAGATTATTAGTTTGCTCAAGTCAAGACAAATTAGGCAGATGCTCAGTTACAATAGGTGGATCTTCGGTGAGAATTTCCCTGCTGTCAGCAGTCCTTTTGCTTGAAAATTTAGACCAAATATTGCTATGAAATCTATGATTAAAAGAAGATAGCGGTCTTTGAAACACAAGGATATTTTTGAGTAAGTGTTTCTACAAAAATACATACAGCAAAGAACTAAAATAAAAAGAGAAATGTCAACTTTCATGTACAAGCAGTGAGATTAGGCCAAGTTGAACAAAGTTGCTCTCTCTAAATTGGAAATCTCTCTCGTGGCCACACCACCATAGTAAAAGCATGACTTGCAGGATGCAACACTGGTGGCATAGTTATTGTAGACCCATCACAAATGAGCAGAAATATTTGTGAATGATTACATACACACAACAACAGCTTCCAGTAGCAGATGCAGACCGCATGATCATAGGTAGTAGGCTTTGACAGTAACATTTAGTGTTTTAAGGGCAATAATAAATGTATTGTGCTTGTCAAGGTGGCTCTGTAATTGCACCATTAAAACTGAAATGGGGCAGGGATGTCTATGGCTTGGAGTTTATTCAAGAAGTTACCTAAAAGATTTAAAAAAAGTATAAACACATTTTTAGTCATGAGACATTTCTGAGACAACATAGTACATATTGTACCTGCAAGGTAATAGGATTGAAGTAAAAGAAGAGTGTCATAAAAACACGGATTTCCAACATGAAGAAATGTCATTTTTTCAGATCTGTGAAAAGCTTAGAGATACAGACCCTAGGTGACAAAAAGAAAGTGCAGAGATAAAGTACGTACCTGAGAAGTATTGAGATGGTGAGCAGACAAAGACTTACTCAGGAAGCTGCTGGAAAGCACAAAATTGAAAAAGAGGTGCAAGAAAAAGGTGCTAAAAGTCAGAGGACAAAGACAGAAAAGTATCAGGAGCAGACAAGGAGGCAGGAGGGTAATTGAACAGAAAAAAGCCCCAGAGAAAATTAAACAAGACCAAGTGAAGGAAGAGAGGCTTCAGAGGCAAAAGGTGATGATGGTGGAGGAAGGAAATGTCCAAGTGTAGAGGAGCATTGTTAGGGCTTTGGAAAAAAGAGCACCGAGGGGTGAAGGAGGCTGAGATGTGCTGTCTGTAAAAACTAGACAAAACAAGTTGAGAACTGAAGGCTGAGCAGCAGAGTCAAAGGGAAGCCCTCCAAAATGACTGGGTGGAAAACGAATCCTGCAGCAAGTCTGTCAAAGAGAAGGTCAACGAAAACATTTTATTAGAAGCAAGTGCAGACCAAAGAGTCACAATAAGACAGGTTGGAACTTGTGATTGCTTGCAGTGGGTCACACTGTGTTGTTCTTAAAACTCTTTTTACACACTGACGTTTTGGCCAACTCATGCCGATGTAGACGGTACTGCCAAAGAGCATTGAGCTAAGTAAGGCCATGCAGACATAAGTTCATGTTTGTTGGTCAACACTGATGTTCGTCAAAAGAATCTGCATGCTTAAATATTTTTTTGACTTTTGACACACTTGTAAGCCCTAGCAAGTTACCATCGCTAACCCTCAGCTCCAATTGCGCTCATTTTTGTTGGTGAACGTTGGGGCCTGTCCACCCATATTTCAAGGTACATCAGCTCTGGTGGATCCAGGTGCTTCTTCCTCAGGTCTGCACTCCGATTTTATGACTTGAGATACTCTTTTGGAGACATTTGTATATCATTGAGCAGTGCCAGGCTAAGTTAGGCAGAAGTTCCCTAAGTTGAGTGCACCACCCATGCAATACAGCTATGTTTGGTGAATGTTTAAAGTCCACCTACAAATTGCCTGGAGGTCATCAGGAAATGTCATACTCCACCATGTTTCTCTTCATTTTTGATGCAATTACCAGCATTGAACACAGCAAATCAGCCCCAGGATCTTACTTTCAATTGAATTTTGATGTTTTCTCAGCGTTGGTGTCAGCTAACACATGGCATGTGAATGGGCCAAAAAGTGAGTGAATTCACACTGCTGCAACTTTAAGAGATGATGTGTTGTCTCCACAGAAACCACTCTTAGCTTCACCTCTATGCAACAGGCTCCTCTTGTTGCTGCTTAGCGTACAACAATAATTAGGACAGTGATAAGCTGCGTTTCCACTGACTGGTCTGGTTTGGTTCAGGACAGATTAGTATGGTTTGGAGCTGTAAACCCTTGCCTTGTTTGCGTTTCACTTCCAGCTCCTTGAGGGCATCAATGAAGAGAGGGTTGCACCATCTATGTAAAGCACTGCATAGTGCATCATGTAGAGCACTGCACTGCCAACAAAGAGCAAAACAATGGAGGAGCATTGTTTTGTGTGGACATTCTTTATAGCAACAGCACTTAACAAATCACTTTAAATCCAATTAATTTGTAATTGATTATTTCTGTGACCAATCGACAGACCGCAGTGTTTAAAGCTCCACCCTTTACCGTCAATTTGATACATAAGGCACCCATTACCTAACAGCAGCTGCCCACTTCGAGTAACCACAAGTAGCATTTAATAATCAAGCAGTTAAAATAGTATGGCTTCGAAGCCTTCTTCCAGTTCCATCTATGGTCAATGATTTAGCAACACTGATTAAAAAGCAACATCAAACTACAGTGCCAGTATGCTCTTGATTAGCAAACGAAGCTAATAAGCTAACAGGTCAACTGGAGGGCTGTTAGCTCTAGAAATAAATCAATTGGTTGAAGTACCTGAACACATCTCCAGCTAATTAAATTACCAAGGAGCAGCAAGGACAGACAATGATGGTGACAATCTTAATATTCAGATCATGATGGAGAAAAAACTCAAGGGAGGGCCGCAGGGGAGGGGAGTGGTAACACAAATCAGATGAAAACACTCACGAGGTGTTCCAAATCCATATTCTCTTTTTCCTTATAGATTTTTCTGCACCATTTTTTCCACAGTCTGCAACTTCATTTCGTCAAAGAGATGCAGTCAATCAAGTGTTAAGGGATGAACGCATGAATGATTCTCATCAGGTCAGCTCTTTTCAACTGTTTATCAAAATTCAATTTGGCTTCATAAGCTGATTTATGGAGCTGATGGACTAGGGGCATGCACTCTTCCTGTGGAATATAAATGACAGATGTATGAACTACAGGGGTTCATGGTTCACAGCATTCAGCATATAGTGGACCCTCTGTTATTATGGTATGGTCTTCACTATGATAAAAATGTGTCTCTAGATTACAAAACCACATGATGATTAGATCAGACTTTTGTATATTTGATTGTAAAGGACTTCTAACAAAGGAAACTGACTCATCTTTAACATGATGCATTTTTAATTTAAATCCTTTTTGATGTTAGTGCAATTTTCTTGACAGTAAAGGTCATGTTTGTCCAAGACTTGCATAAAAGTTAAAGAGCTTGTCACAGTCTTCTTTAAGAGGAGAAATTTACACATCAAAGTCTCTTTATAAGTGTTGGCCAGTACAACTGTGTTGCAAAAATGAAAAGAGGCACATGAAATGCCAGCAAACTCTAACTATGAATAAAACTACTATCACGAATAGACAGCGAGGCAGAGATAAAGTGTTCTCCAGTCTGGACAACACATTTAGGCAGGTAAAAATAAAATTGCTTTTGATGCCGCTGTAAGGATTTTTGGGGGGATTTTGGCAAAGTCTTTGGAAAACATTATTAGACTTCCTTGCTGATTCTTTCCTGCTTTTGTGATTTTTTAAGCCCCATCTTTACTTTCCTCCTTTTTAAAGCTGGAATTGGTAATCTGATTTAGATACACTTTTTGTATTACTGGTTAAAATGGTCTTTATGACCCCACGGCAATCAATTCATAATGTGTTCTTAAAATGGAGCAAAAAATATCCGCTATCTACAGCAGGAATAAAACAGGGAAAACACCAACCAATAAAAATGTTGTGTCACCAATTTTAAACCAATCAAATCCCACTGCCATTCTGCCCGCCTCCTGCGCATACATTTTACAGTGTGCACAGACTCATGATGCTTACCTTTCAAGTTTTGTCTTTGAAAATAAGAGAAGCCCGCACACAGCCATAAACAACCCCAACCAAGCTCCAGCATCCCTCACATTTTAAGACGGATGTACAAGAAATCTAAAATAAACACTTTGTTTTTCTTGGTTTGTTGGCATCCATCATTTTAGAGCATTACCACCCCACTCAGACTAGTGACAGAGTTCAGCTTGGAGAGGTAGAGGAATGTTTTTATTATTATATTATCACACAGGAGATTTACAGGGGAATACTAATACAGGAGGATGGCGGGAAAGAGGATAAAATATGTAAAATACAGTAGTTTCACGGCCAAAACAGGAGACTTGACAGCTTTTTTTTAAACTTTATTATGATAATGTTTTGGTGTTTTCTTACTGCTGACTGAGACATGACTTGGTGTACTGTAAAACAAAAACGTGCTGAGGGTTTGCAGTTGAATCAGTCTTCTGGATAGACCAGCCGCAGGTGTGCATGTGAGCGGGGGGTCATTTTGGAGGAGGGGTGGGAGGGGCTAGACAGAGTCCTGAGGAGATGCTACATTCAAATTCATGCTAGTTTTCCAAAAGCTTTAACTAAACTCTTATTTAGCAGTTTTTAAAGGTGAATGTGTAACTAAAAGATATGTGCCATAGAAAATGGAAATAGACTGTTTGGTAGGTTGCTGCAACATACGTCACAAAAACCCTACTGTTAGAGTTTTGGGGAGGAAAACTTTTGTAAGGAAAACTGAAAATGTATAACTGGGATGACCTGGCAACAGAGGCTGTAAGAAAGGGGTTTTACAATTCTGATTGGTTGGTCTGTAAACCAATCAGAGAGCCAGCAAAGGGTCAGTTTGCTTGTACATACATTAATTTTAATGATTCAGATATAGGCCAGGTTAGGGGAGAATGTATTAAATAATATCTAAGAACAATTAACCCATTTGATAAAGTTAATGCTTTGAATAGGCTCCAATAATACTGATGCATCCATTAGGATGTTAGTGACTTCATCAAGAAGCAAATGTTGATTGTGAAGTGACCCCAGAGGAAAAGACTGCATGTTTGATTGCATTTATTTACCTATAATGAGGTTATCAGACCTCAGGGAATGCTGTTAAAACCTATCATATCAACACTGATGTATTGCTGGAGTAATATAGATAAAATACATTACAAACACAGAACCACACAGCGTCCTGACCACAACAGTCTGTGCTTGCATGCTCTCTGCCTGAGGACACGCATAAAAAACAGGAGCAAATCCTTCATCATAATGCCTCCCTGTTCTTTTTTTTTTTTTTACCTTCCTCCTCTCCTCAGTCTGTTAAGATGACAAGAACAAATGGCAATCATTTTGTTCTGTGAGATGAGATGAGAGAGGATACTCTGCTAAGGGAGCCTCACGTGAGCCACAACAGACTCAAAATCTGTCTTGTGTGCGTCACAGCAGAAAATGAAACGCAGATGTCATACTGGACTGTTCATCCCCATACGGACTTAAAAAAATGCATGATGAAGTATCCTAAACCTTGTTGACTGAGTGCTTTAATATGAAATTCTTGCTTTTTGATGGTTAGTAAGCTTGTGGACTACTTTAATTTTCTAAGTTTTTAAGACAAGCTTAATGTTGGGCCTCTGAATCAATTAGCTCTTCACTTTTGTGCTACAGACACTTGTGCAATTTTTCATGCACTTTAAGACTTAAACAGCAGGAAGTGACTGCTTGTGTAATGATTATCATAGATGCTATAGCTTCAGGAGCAGTTTTATTACATCTGGACCTCATTTCTCTATTAAACCTTTGAATGACTTTTTAACCATGCAGATGACTTAGCTTCCTTAACACTGTATTTAAAAGTTCTTGTTTTTCTTATCTATGTCTCTGAATAATGTTTAAACACCAACGTGTATCCACTGGCTGGAAAGAAACAATATATGATTCCTCAGAAAACTGGCTCTACTCATAAATATCTACATTTTGCTCTCTGTGGTGTTTTTACACAAAAACAAATGTATTTATGTGCAACACTTTGTTTCAACTATGGTTGTTTTAAAGTGCTTTATAGATAAAGTTGAGTTGAGAAAAAAATGAAAGATACGTATGTTGCAGGGATGAAAGAAATTTGTTTATGCCCAGGATTACCCTTAACAGGCAAGCCAACCAGCTGGTGGACCAACATATCTACTTCCTGGTTGGGTAATCTGAAAAATTCAAACCTGAAATGTTGCTAAATGAAGAGGAAGGAAAACAATTTTGGAAACAAATAATTTGCTGCAAATGTGTTTCTCAGTTTGGAAGTCAAAGTTAACTAAAGTACAAACAACAATGAATTTCTGCTTCACTTTCTACATGTTTTGGCAAGAGTTTGTTCTATGAAGTGACTCACACAGGAGTGCCCGCCTACTATTACCTGATCGGCCTATCATGAATGTGACTGACAGAGAGATTGTCCAATTACTTTCCAGATATTCCTTTGAAAGGTTATTCACATTCTCAAACACTTTCTATGGACTTTTGCCTGGATGGAGTAATGAAAAATATTCTGTATAGTACATATTGAGTGGTCCATCTAGTGTGTCAGGTTACCCCTGATCCACTTCTATTCACACTCTGTCTAAGATGCTATGATGTAACTCCAGACACTTTGTGGCCCCCTTCACCACGCTGACCCACTGTGACTGGTTTACTCTGTAGTTATTGATTGAATCACCATGTGGTCAACAACTCTGCATTCATTCTACTGCTGTGAGGTGATGAGGAGACAACAGAATGACATCACACTGGTAGGCCTTTTGGGTTAGAGGGTGGGTGATAGTGGCCGAAAACAGACAAATTCAGGCATATCCACATAGGTTTTTAATTATATAGGTGTTTCATCCAAACAGAAATGACATTTAAAGGTGCTATGAGAAGAATCTATTTGCAGCGACATTAGGACTCTGCTACCCATGAGCACGCGTGGCGACTGTTGTAATGCTGCGTTCCAGTAACCTCGGAACTGGGAGTGACATCATCTCCGACTTATCGACGTTTAAGTTGAAGTTGGAAAAAAAACATGCCGATCTACCAGGCTATTGTTAGCTGTTGTTAGCACGCCCTGCGTTGTTGTTCACAAATATCACATGAAGAATGTGATTATCACTATGGCCGCATTTTTTTAAGTATAAGTCTAACAATACTATGTATACAGTTGATCTAGAGCGACACACCCCAGTCAGAAGTGCAAATAAATTGATTATTACAGGAGCTAAATAACTGTTCACACTGGGGGCATCCATCTTCGATTGTCAACTCGGGGGTGGCGAGGTTTCACTGAGTTCCCAGTAGGAAATTCAGACTTTGGGGGACGTTCCAGCTGCAGTTTCCTACTCGGTACTCGGAAATTCCTACTTCTGACTATAACTGGAACACACCACAAGACCCAAGCCAAAGCATGTGTTTGTTGTGATGTTATAATAAATGCAGCTCGGACCTTCCTCAGAACTCTGCATTGCTTTACAACTTCTTTTTTCAACAACTTACAGGATGCAAAGCAACGAGGTGATGTATCTCTTTCTAGTTACGTAGCGGTAGTTTTTGATGTGTGACAACAAGCAATTTTTGGAAAACTTAGTATCGTAGGTTTGTAGCTGGCTATATATCGCTACTTACAGTCCGGTGCTCTAAGACGTGTCCGAAATAATATAAATTTGCTCGGGTTTTAATTGTCTTGTTCCCAAAGTTAAGTATCCAGGCCAGTCCAGCCCTGTCCGACCCGACAGGAAGGCTAAGGAATAGCATTTATAGATAACCTATTTTGATGCTATAAAACTCAACTTGAAGTGTGTATTCCGATCAGGCATATATCTAAAAGTGAGACTTTTTTGTAATTACTTAGAAACTCCTCACAGGCCCTTTAAGGATAAGGTGCCAGAAAATGTACAATTTTTGAAAAAGTATGCAAGAGTGGACAATCTGAAAACTTCTGCCTTGCGTTTCCATGTGAACAATAAATATGTAGATCTTCAAAAACACTCACGTCCCATCCCTATCTCTTGCTTAACCTGCATGTGTGAACAATGACAACAATGGCTGAATATGATGTTATGTTCATGCTGCAGAAGCTGCTGAGCTTGTCTTGACTTTTACAGCAAAATCTTATAACATTTCTCATGATGTATGAACATGCTTGATGTCTACTTCTCTGGTTTTGGTGTAAGTCTGCAGCAACATTACAGTGCCACTTACAGGCCTGGCATAGGTACTACAGCATTTTCAGTGCTCATGTGGACAGATGCAATACATGAAGCAATACTATTTTTTTAAAGAAAACATTTTTTTCTTCATGTTAGACATGACAGCTGCTGGTGCCATAAAAAGGGGGAGAGGAAGAAGTACAGATGATGTGGACTTTTAGTTTTGCACTTAAGAGGTTTATCACATGAAGGGGACATGTTGAACACAATAAATGGCACGTACAACTTAAAGAATATAACATAGGCTTTTTGAGTATAGAATAAGACTACCACTAATTTGCAACTGGACTTAGACTATTGAGGATTTGGAATGCTGACCTACAGCAAATATACCATTTGAAGATTTATGCCTACAAATATATTGTGTTCTGAATATATTATGTTGTGTAGATGTGAAATTAAGCCATTATTTAAATCTTCTGGGAGCTATGCTTTACAGAGTGAACGTCAGTAATAACTTATTGTATTTTATGGACCTGTCAAACAATAAATCTTGATATTCTCTCTGTTTCATCACTCTGACAGTTTAAATCTGCAGAGCATCAATCAGCTGGAAATACTGTGCAGTTAAATCGTTGGTATGCAGCTGCCTTAGCAGGATAATTGCACCGTCAGCTAAAAAGCATCAAAGTAAGTCCAGACAATCCTCTCTTGGGGGAATTTTCACACCGCTCTCTCCTCTGTACGGAGATAACGCTTCCTAAAAATTTGAAACCAATTACGACATATGTTCAAGTCTAAATCTCTGTGATATGATCTCACGCTTTAATATTTTTTAGTGCATTACTGTGCATTGCAGCAGAGAGAATGTCCTCCTGTTGGATCTGAGCTGAGCTGAGAGTTTTTCACATGGTTTTAGAAGCACTCTGTGAGAGGAAATCAAGACAGGGAGGAAGAGAGTGATTGTCTGTGATTGAAGTGGTGTGGTTTGAAAAGTGTAGAGTCCGAGTGAAAGTCAGCTGTCTAGAGAGCAAAACCAGACAGAAGCATTTTGGAAGGACGGGGTTTATTTCATGGGTAAAACTTCTTATAATAAGCTGAACATAATCACAAAAAACACCACTAACAACTGTCTGAATCGGGTGACACACTGTTTTTGTCTTCTTAATCCAATACGACATTTGGTCAAACTTCTATGTGAAATGCTTTATGTGGGTGGAGGCACCAATTGATGGGCACACTGGCCTGAGAGACAGGTCATACACTTAAACTGGGATTGCTGTTGCTACATAGTTCCCCACAGATGCCAGAACAGGCTAAAGTAATGATAATCAAAAGTAGAAAGCACTCAGAGAGTCCAAACCTCTTCCAAAGTATAGCTCACATATTGCTGTTAGCATAGTTCCATGTTAAAGTTCCTTTACAGGTAAAACCCACACCTAGCACTCTGAATAATGTTGATTTTGTTATTGGTTAGACAGTCATACAGCAAAAACAATCTGGATTACCACCAAAATCTAATCATTTCTAAGGTAGGACATTTCCAACATCTCCTGAAAATTTCAGCAAAATATGTCCATTAGTTTTTGTATAATCTTACTAAAAAACAGACAAAAAGCATATGCTGGCAAAAACATAACCATCTTGGTGGAGGTACTAATAATAATAATATTAATAATTAAAATAACAACTTTATCTGAGTGCTGTGCTTTAACTACAGTATTTTACAACACAGTCAACCAAAAGTCATCACCAGTGTTGGGCACATTACTTCAAAAATGTAAAGCATTATTTTTACTCGTTACTGTCATTTCAAAGTAATTACTTACATCATAATATTACTGTATTTGAAATGTAAGGCATTACACTGTTATCGCATTACTTTTAAGTTACTCTCGTCAAAATAACAGATAATATGGATTTGTCATTCTAAATGTGGCTCATTACGCTCAAAAAGGTCATTACACATCCAGTGGAAGGTGATGTGGTGGCTATCTGACTGAGTGAAGCTTAAAGCAAAAAAACAGGAGAATATATTAGCCACATTGATGCTCATGGCACAATACAAGAAGTAATCATAGCAAAAACAGACAAAAGGTTAAAATTCTTGTAAATTGTATTAGAGATACTGTAACTTTAGGCCTAGCGGAGGTCTTTTCTCCTCCGCTAAATTCACAGAGTATGTGGGCAAATTTGTATTTTAACAAACAAACAAAAGAAAACAGCTCCTCATTTTGGGTTAAATTAAAAATTCATGGGGTGATGGTTTGGCGTAGTGGTTAGCACCCCATGTACTTACTTCTGCCGGTCCAGGTTCGAATCCCACCTGTGACCAGTTTGCAGAGTGTCTTCCCCTGCTCTCTTTCCCCCTTTCACAAGCCTATCCACTGTCTCTCTCCTATCAATAAAGGCACAAAATGCCCCCCCCCCCCCCCAAAAAAAAATTAAGAATTCATTGTAACTTGCATTACTAACATTTGCACCAAGCAAATTATTACAGGTCTTTTATTTTTTTTTGTTATGCCATATATAACCATGTTACAGTAAAAGGAATGCATTACAGTAATCAGATTACTTATGTAATGCATAACTCCCAGCATTGCATATCACCAAGACAGTGACGATGGTGTAGGGAGGCAATTATTATAGAAATGAAATGCAGGCAGTACTGATACAGTACAGGCCAAAAATTTGGACACACCTTCTCATTCGATGTGTTTTCTTTATTTTCATCAGTATTCACATTGTAGATTCTCATTGAAGGTATCAAAACTATGAATGAACATGTGTGGAATTGTTCTGATTACTGCTTGGCAGACTCTTGGCATTCTCTTTATGAGCTTTAAGAGGTAGTCACCTGAAATGGTTTTCACTTCTCAGGTGTGCCTTGCCAGGGTTAATTCATGGAGGTTGTTGCCTTTTTAATGGGGTTGGGATATTCATTTGTGTTGCGAGAAGTCAGGCTGATGCACAGCCGGCAGCCCTATTAGACAACTGTTAGAATTAATGTTATAGCAAGAACCAATCAGCTAAGTTAAGAGACACTAGTGGCCATCATTACTTCAGTGAGAATCTACAATGTAATTAGTGATGAAAATAAAGAAAACCCATTGAATGAGAAGGTGTGTCCAAACTTTTGGCCTGTACTGAATATGTGGTCAAACCACTGATCATCATGTTGCGGATGACAACTGGTCAACAAATATATGATCTCATATTGAAAATTGGTGTCGATTTTGTTACTTTGGCTCAGAATTACTGCCATGTTTGCAGTTAATTTCTTTGTTTTGTGAAAAGTCAAACTGCTGCATTCTGGACTAGTTGAAAATGAGAGAGAGATTTGTGATTTACCAGATTAAAGTGAATTACAGTAATCAAGCCGAGGGAAAATAAAGGTGTGGGTGATTTTATCTAAGTCAAACCAGTTGGAAATTCTACGGAGCCCCGCTTGTGACATTGTATAGAAAAAAAATAATGATAATAATTTTTTATGATTGTTTTCAATATTTGCCATTTATAAAAATGAGCCAATGCCTGATTTTGAAATGCTCTCAATCAATAATGCTACAGTAAATTTTCAGGAAAAAAGCACAGAGGTAGGCCTACCTGGAAATGTACTTTACAATATTCTGTTGGATCTCCTAGATCATAAGTACAAATTTTTTATTTTTTTTTATTTTTACTGATTTTTTTTTTATATTTGCTTATAGTAAAAATGGGCCTCAAATGCCTGATTTTGATGTGCTCTCAATCAATAATGTTGCAGTAAAATTGTCTGGAAATTAGCAGTTATTTTTCCACAGTGCCACTGAACGCACCACCGTCATGCCTCCGTAACATTTGGCCTACCGTAACATTTGGGCAAAGTGCGCAACATAATTTGAAACCTGGATGGCGTGACCGCAGTCATTTAGAGCAGCCGAATTAAGTGTCTCTTGCATGCCTAATCGCAAGTGACTTAAGAATGCCATTGTAGTTCATTCCCAAATTAAAACAAAGATCAATGTATTCAAAGTTGTCAATATTAAGAGGCTACAGTCACTGTATTGCTCTGAAACTGGCAGATCTCAATGCTAAAGGTGAATTTTGTCATGGCCACGCATTATTTATCTCGTGGCCACGCGTTACTATCTCGTGGCCTCGCCTTACTTTGTTGTGGCCACGCATTATTATTTTTCTATTCGATGTCACCAGCGGGGCTCCGTAGAATTCACCTTATTTTTGCTATAGTGAAAAAAATAATGACTGAACAACGTAACTGATGTGAGATGTGGAGCTGATCTCTGTCAACTTTACAGCCATCCATAACTGTTCGTAATAATGCTCAAAATATGAAGTCTGACCTCAACATTGGTGCAACTTGTCGGGATGCTTGGACCGTATCACTATTTCAAAAGTGCATAAAAAACACTTATAGTGTTGGAATTTGGCATCCATTAATGATTTGGACACACCTATAAATAATCATTGATTTTCCCCTTGAAGGGCGCTGTGCTCAGGTCATCTGAGGCTTGGCCAGCGCTGTATGTCAAGTAACCCAACAGTTTCCCTCTCATCAATAAATCTCTAGGATGCTACATCAGAGTCACAAGCAAACACTGATCCAGAAATAGCTTTTCTCCAATGTCAGGATGACAAAGAGAAACTTTCCACAGCAACATCTGAGCCCAGAATCCAAACACTCACACACACACACTCACACAAGAGAGGCCCAGATTGCTCACCTGGCTCTTTGTTATGTAAATCAATAGAATCAATATGACAAATGTACTGTAAAGAGGAGGAAAATACAATGCTTTTTCATCTCCACCTGCATTCATCCTTAACCACTGGTCTTATCGCCGGTCCCAGCCACAAGCAGGAGGCCTGATTAATGGCTGCCACGTGTCAGATACGTAAATTGTCAGAGCACGCTTGGCCGCATATGAATGGACTGGGTGAATCAGAGGGCGGCACACATACTCGAGGTCTCCACTTCTGGATCTAAAGGGATATTCTGATCCTGTATAAAATAGGACTTAGCTATCTTTTACTTAACAGAATTCTGACTACAACTATAAACAATCATGAAAGAACTTGTTGATTTTTATTATATTGAAATTATTTAAATGAAAGTGAACTTTGAACAGTTTTTTTTAAATAGTTGTCTCTGCAAACTGATAGGTTAAGACAGAATTGTAAACATAATTGGATTTCAGTACAGCATTTATTTTAATCATTTATTTAACCTTTATTTTACCTGTGACCATACAATGAAAGTATGTTCAGGAAGTCAATTGTGCTGAATGTTTGAAGCAGGTCAAAATATTTGAAACAGAGAGAAGCATTTTGTCAGTGGAGCTTGATGTTTAATGGTAACAAATCCAACAATATCCACTTTAACCAAGTGAAATAAGATACTGAAACATTTTACCATGCTTGCAACACTGATTGTCTGTATATAGATATAGAACTATCATAATGCCAAGGCTAATATGAATTTATAGACTTACTAAAGTGCAGATTTATGTTGATAAAACACTACTTAAAATAACATAAACTCTTAAATTGTCATAGTACGGTGCAAAATTACAGAAAGGGTATGTAACAGATGACAACATGGATAACATTACACTTTCGATCACATGTTATTAAGAAAAAATATATTTCTGAGTGACTGAATTGTCAAGAACAAGCAGAGGATTGCCTTGGTGTGAAAATGTGGATACCTGAGTGTAAGCTAAAGGGTGCTTCTGCACCTCCTGACATTGTTGCTGCTGTGCTAACTTTTGTTTATTACTTTTGTGAAGAATCGGTCCTAAAATGCATGATTATGGCTCAAGGGAATGGTTTACATATTTAAACATTTAAAGGAGCTAAGGTTATTTTTTGTCTGGCCTGACCTTGCTAAAAGTTTCCCTCCACATTCCCATAAAAAGGGACATTTCTATGATTTTATTGATACCAATTCTATTAACAATTCTGCAAATCAATATGACTTCTTTTAATCAATTCTAATACCAATTCCTTTAAATTTTCTGTCTGATCAACAGTCGACCTACACAGGTTTTCAGTAGCAATAATGTCAAACACATGTCACTCCAGAAACGTAATGCTGGGCCTGCACACATGAATGCTTCTGCAAGTTTCTGGTATTTTCACCAACTAAACATTCAGTATTTGTCTTTTTGTCAACAATTCACCCACAGATTTGACAACTTCTGTCCTCTGTATCTTGTCTGCTTTGTTATTGTTTCTGCAGATTGATTCTAAAACAAGGATGGTGTTCGTGATTTTTAAGGTGCAGAACAAAGTGGAAGGGATTGTTAAGCAACACGACTTATGATATTGATTTCTTGCAGGATCTGTAATTGATTCCCAACTGGAGTTGGTTTTCCATTCCCATCCAGTGTGTGAATGTGGTCTAGTCTGCAGAATCAGGATCTGTCCCTCTCCCTGTCTTTGAGGAATCGGCAGCAGCTTGAAACGGCCTATTCCCTCAACCTGAGTGGCCGTTAGGGTCAGGAATGTTAAGAAGAGTCCAAGGGCCCATAACTGATAGATGCTCTAAATAAAAATTATATCAGCAACATTTTATGGTATTTTTTAAAATTCCTTCATTTGTGACTTGCAAAAATACCAAGCTTTTCTTTTTTTTTAATTGCAAAAGTTATGTTTGGGCATCTTTGGTGTTGCTATATACCCAGAAAATGACATTTATATCAAAAAATACTTTTTAGAACATTTAAAAGAATCCATCTCTTGTATGCTTGGATTTAACACAGGTTAGGTGTAATTGAAGCCATTGTGTGATGTCTGTCAGATGATGCTCATGGTTCATGTTGCCATTCTAGGGCACCTAAAGTTTCACACTTTATTACCTGGAGTTTGTAGATTTGGATAAACCAACAGCTAAGGCAGAAACTGTGTTGAAATCACAATACTGTTGCTGCTATGAGATAACAGGAAGGAAATGACTACGAGAGCCCCTTTAGGTTGGAGATCGTGGCCCGTGGTAAATGTACATATTATTTTATGCACCTTTGGGTTCAAATTGTACAACTTCACTGCCTGCATAACAGCCACATGGCCCCTCAGTGTGCCTGTACCCTACCTCAGGCTGATCGTCAGTGTGAGGTCGCTTACTTTTAAACCACATCTGTACATGTTCATTCCCTCTGTGATGTAACACTTCCTCCTGATGACACACACAGGAAACAATCTGATTATCACATAGCTTCTGTCAGAGCAGCCCAGGAACATGAGGGAGGGGATTTCAGGTCACGCAGATGGCACTTTTTTTTTTGGACATATTGATATTTTCATATGCTTTCATTTCACCCTTAAAAGGATTTGCTCTCCCCAGTGAGGCTCCACTCTTTTCTATTTAATATTCATGGTTCTCAAAATATGACAAGATGCGTCCCGAAGCCTCTGACATTCCTTTTTCTGTCAAGATTGTGGTCTGTTTGATTTGTTCATGTAGGATAAAGTCTTAACTCAAAAATGACTTTAGTGCCTTTTTATTGAGTTATATTCCTATTTGAATGTGATTGTACAAAACAAAAATGTATGATCATTTGTTTGCTATAACCTATAATTAACATTCATGCGTTTGAGTTCAGAGAAGAGCTGTTTATTGTCCTCAAAAGTAGTTCAGTGTGCTTTACAGATCATCCAACCATTTCAGCTGCAGATCTCTAAATCTAGGGCTTGCATGTTAAATAAACCAGATATCTGCTTCTTAAGACGACTGTGACGGCAGACATTTGAAAAAAAAACAAAAAACAGATAAAGATACAGAGAGAGAGAAACAGAGGAGGTACTTAAAAAGTCTCCGTCAGTCCTATCTTAATGCCAGATTATATTGAGATTGCATGAAACATCTGCCATGCAAGGAGCTGAGTAAACTGCACAATATAACTTTGAATGTCACTGGGGAGAAAATTAATCTGCTGACCTATGAAGAGAAGACAGAGGCTAAGATGTGCTTGTCTGTTTGACACAGTAAACATGAGACACAGAGAACAGACCCCTGCTGTTGTTCTAGTTTTTCTTGATAAAGAAGATTGCTTTTTCTGAAACATAATTCTTTTTCTAAATTGTGTTAGTGAGTAAACAATGAATGATAAATGACATAGAGCTTGTTATCTTCACATTCACACCCATCCAGATTCACATTCACTCAGTACTATTTAAGTTCCGATGTCAGTTTTTCACCACGTCTGCTCTGCTTGGCTGACTCCTCTACTCTGCGATAATCGGTAACTTTGCAGTGCCATGTTGTCATTGACTCTGCATTCTACAGTCTTAAGGTGCGTTCACTCCGGACGCTACCTGTACTACCTCGGCAATCACTCTCCATTCAAAGTGAATGGACAGCCGCGATGGGGCGGGGCTAACCGTCTCGTGATGCGACAGCCGGCGACAAGACGACCACTTCACTCGTCGCGCGATGTCAAAGTTAAAAAAAAGTTGATCTATTCAGGTGATGTCGTGTGTGGTTGTGCAGCAACAGCCAATCAGCGGTGTGTGTACGTGTGACGGTGCAGTTATTCATCCGGACTACAGGGCGGATGACTTCCTTCTAGGCGGAACTAATATCAGTGAGGACATTTGCAGACGGACCGCGGTAAACTCACAGATGATGCTGCTGCATCATCAGCTGCAGAGTTTTGTGTCTGATAAGTGAGTGAAAAGGACACAGCTGGAATAATGTCCGCTTATACATCCTATTATGTGATATATGATATGATCGCAGTAAAACTTGAGCGGACGTGACGTCACCGACCGACGGCCGACGCCAACGGCGACCAAACAGGTATTTATGGACGCGCGACGCTACATCAGTGGGTGACGCGACTTTGGTAGCTGGGTCGCTTGTGGTGTGAATGCACCTTTAGGCTTGCAAGCTTGAGCCAATGGGCTTAGACTGCTGATGGGACAGTGACAAGACACCTCACTGATACCTCAATTCTGGGGGTCGAGCCATTTCAGGCAGCTACTGGCCCTGTACAGAGGGGGCGAGGGAGAATTCCTGATGCCAAACACTCCTGTCCTGTGCATAGAAGTCCTCTATCTCACAGAGGAGTGATGTAAACACACTAAAGCAGCCCTATTCAATTAGCGGCCCGAGGGCCATATGCAGCCCAAAAGCAACCCTCGAGTGACCCGAAATCAAGGTGATTGGGACTTAGGTCCGGCGAGAAAAACAGAAAAAACTTTTACAAACACGGACAAGATCTTACAAAAATTCCAACATTATTACAGACATTGAATGCAACACGTTCTGAAAAGTTACTGTTAAACAAGTTAGTTTTCATTTTTAATCTGCACTTTTTTAATGTTCATACGCACCTTAATATGTGTTTGTATTTACCTGTCAATACGTGTTGAAGTTATCTGTTTGAAGTATTATGCTTAAAGAAACAGTATTTCAGCAGAAGTTTAGTTCAAGTACTGCTCCTACTGAGTTTCTGCCCTTTTGGATGTGGCAATAAGCAAATAAACACCCAGTGTGCTTATCTATATGTGTTTCTTTTACGTGGTTAATTTTGCTCACTGTCTGCCAAAAATGTCCGGCTCAGCTCATGTTCTAAGTCTGAAAATCTGGCCCGATCGAATTTCTAATTGAATAGCCCTGCACTAAAGGGTAGGCTATATGAAGTTCAAAAAAAACATGGGTACTTAAAAGTGAGATTTTTAAATCCATATCTGTCACTTTTCATTTTCACAGTGTATTAATGACACAGCAACTCAAAGAAGCTACTGGAGACATTTACTTTAAGCCCATGAGGACATAATTACTGTAGATTTAGGGTGCAATAAGGAATGGATGCATACAACAAGGTGCTTGCACACTTACCAACTCTATACTATGATACTACCTCTGGGTGTGGAACAAATAGGGGTCATGTTGTTCCCCCGTTCTGTCTCTGTGATCAGTGTTGAGACAAAGCCTCGCAGGAACGAAACGGAAACATAATGGAGCTACTGTTTTTACCTCCGCCAAGGAGGTTATGTTATTGCTGGCGTCTGTTTTTTGTTTGTATGTTTGTTTTTCTGTTAGCAACAAAACTCAAAAAGTTATGGATGGATTTTGATGACATATTCAGGACATGTACAGATTGGGACAAGGAACAAATGATTACATTTTGGGAGTGATCCGGATTAGCGTAAAACCGCCATGATGAAAAATGTGATTTTCCTGACTAACTTCTGAACTATGAATCCAACTGCTAATGGTATGTTTTCATGGACAAGGAATCTAAATATTTAGATGAAACAAAGGTTGGACTAATATTTATGATGAAAATCACAATATGGATGAGGACTGTGGCACTTTTTTTTTCTGAGTGCTTTTCTAGTTTTTTACTCAACTTTCAAATTTAAATCTTTATGTGTTCAAGTTATTCAGTGTTTTTCATCTATAAAGTTAGACCTGTCACAAGTAAGAATAATACTTTCTAAGATTTTCTTTGTTTTAAATGATTAAAAAAAACTTAAAAATTTTCATAAACCTGCAGGAACCCTGTCATTCATTTTTGGGGTTGAAAGTTAAAATCAGAATGTTGATCTTTATCATCAGAAAAATTGTCTTTACATTAGGCTAAAACGTGCAGCCCTATCATTACTAATATTAAATGTCAAAAGGGCATTTTCTTCAATAAAACAGTAAATTTATCATATCAAATGTATCCCCCACATGCCTTTGAAATGCACTATAATGCAGAACATACAGAACAGTTTCTTGGAAAAGCCCTCACAGGTAAACAGGAAGCAGCAGCAGAGCCATAATAGAATTACATCAGATCCCTTTCATATTTTTTGAGTGGAAAATAAATAAAGTAAAGGCTTATGTGCTGTCCAACAGACGGTTTGGGATTCCGCAGCTTAGACTCAACAGGCTGCAGATGTCATTCACGTCCCCATCCATCAAATTACAAATACATGTTTTGTTGATCTGGTGGGCTTGTGTGCTACGTAAATGTCTGCGTTACCTTCACTGAGGTTTTCCTGCAGGGCGAGGCGTCCGTCTCTGATTCTGGTTAAAGTAACAATCAAAAACAGCTCCACCACCTCCTCAACACTCTCACCCTGATGAAGCACAGACGACAAAAAAGAGGGGAGAGTCAGAATTTTATCATTAATATGGTTATAGAAACGACAACAAAAAGTCAATTCATAAGGGATTTGTTTAATCTGGCTGGGTTTAATGAAGGCAGGATTATTTACTGTTACGCAGGAGGCTTTGGTGTCACATGTCCACAGACTCTAGCATAGGGACCGGGCTGTGCACCGCAGGGAAACCTCTTACATCCTTTTGCCCTCCAACTGACCAGATTATAGTTTACTTCAGCAGTGACTGACTGAGTCTGAATGACCACAAACTCAGAACATTTAGGCTCACAAGGAGAATAAAAACGAGTAGAAGACACTTTTATTTTCATGCTTTTCACCAGTAACTGCATGAAAATAACTCCTTTAATTTAACAATCAGGTCTGGAAATTCAAAGTAAGTTTTATTTTGAAGGACTCACTGCCTTTTATTTTTTAAAGCACTCCATTTATTCATAGTTTTTATTTTCTAATGCAGCCCTCACATGAGAGATTGTCGGATCAGACTCAATTCATTCATGCTCAAGAACAATGCAGACGTCATTCTCCCAGATTGAATATAATCCCGCCATATTACACTGTAAATAGTAATTGTTGAAAGCAGTTGGCTGGAAAAAAAAGAGAGAGGGATTCATCCAGCAATGGACTTAAAGAACTGGCTGTTCCTTTTCCTCCATAAACAGATGATATAAAACAATGTCATGAACCGTGGCGCTCTTATGTAATAACATGTCATTTTCTTCTGTTGCATTAGAATATAGTGGTCACGCATGGTCACGTGCATGATGACATGTTAACATCAGATCAGACGTGCTGCAAACAAATCATGTCCACAATCAGAGAAAGACTGGACTTAAAGGTACAGGGGTAGTGAGGTTGTCCGAACGCTGATTCCAATGAAGATGGGCATTGTGTAAAATGAAAATTAAAACAGAAAATGATTTGCAAAAACCTTTTTACTTAAATTCAATGAAGTACAATGGAAAATATTTAATGTCGTGTACTGCAGCTGTGCAACCCTATGCCTTTGTATCAGTTTAAAAAATGTGACTATCATGAACAGATACGATAACTTTTGTCTTTGGTTGTTATTGTAAATGATGTAAGTTGAAAATGGAAATGTCAGCTTGTGAAGTGGAAGGTATTATAATTGCTAAGATAAATACCAATTATATTTATGGTCATCAAAGTTTCATTAATACTTTTACATGTGATCATCCAAAATTGCTGCTTTTAGCAAATGAGAAAATATGTTTTTTACTTTCATTTGGTTAAAAATTTATAAAGCCCTCTCACAAACATAGAAGATGAACAATGGAACTGTTGAGTGAAAAGAAATTAAATCCTGAGTAATGGAGACAGGACGTTTGTGCCAAACAGCAATGATTTAACAGACACTGTTTCTACTTGTTATGCTTAATTTACCTTTATTAATTGCTAATAAGGGAGTAAGTGCTAATGTTTTGCAGCAAATTACTGCATCAATATTAAATAGTGCAATACTGCTATATTAGTTAAATAGTAGTGCCCCGAGAGAACAACCTCTGCCAAGGTAGTTCCAACTTTGTCTGGTTGATTATTGTCAACAATGTGGAAAAGTGCTGATCTTACGCTGTTACATCCCTTTTGTAAAACAAAAGAAGGATAACACGACAACCAAAAGGCTTTCACAATGTGTGTGTGTGTGTGTGTGTGAACGAAAAGTCTAAGGATTAAACTAATAAACAAGCTTAAATCAATATAAAAATAGGGGGTGGCACAAACCTAATAATCTAGTGTTTATAAACATAAGTCCTACTTGCTGAAATGTAAAGGGTACCCCAACTCACCTATTTGCCTTCACCTCCCACCACCACATATTTTAAGCACATGAGCATACAACAACAGAAGCACACAACTTGGTCAGGCTCAGCGTCAGGAGAAAAGAGGAAGAGCTGCAGGAAACTGCTCCTTTTATAGCCTTGCCAGCCTATTAGCTGCCAGCTCCTCCATCTTGGCCTCGCAGAGCAATCAGAGCCTCTCAGGTGTAGCTTAATCAGCAACCTACCTGGAGCAACAAGAAGGGAGGGGGGAGAAAGCAGGCAGGAACAGGAAGGAACACACAGCAGTCTGATTTATGCCTGGAATGTAACGCACGCTGTCAAGAAATCCTTGAAAACTCAGATTCAGATTGAGGGGACCATGAAAATATTGTGCCATGACCAACATCCCCTGAAAATGCCATGAAAATATGTGGGAAGCTTACATTGTTGTTGCTGCTTGATCTGGCAGTGCACATCCTGGTAACCTGCACATCTGTTTGTGAATAAACCCTGATTGGACCTCTTCTTTGGTTTTCTTGGGTGTGGTTGAATATCCTATTTCAAACACACTTTTACCCATGGGGACCAGGAAGTGCTAAATGTTTAACTCATGTCTCTCTGCTAACTCATTTCAGTCCCACTAGAGTGCTGCCACGCAAAACATTATCACATTGCGACATTGTTGCAATGACACACTCCTACTTTTGATGAGATCTCCCTTGTGACTGAATTTGCATACTGTAAGCAGCCTTTTGGTGATTTTACATGCTTCCACTGAATGATATAGGTCTTCTATGCACAAGACAAACATCTGCAGCACTAGCCAAGTACGACAAAGCAGAGTGTTCAACCAATCAGAGCAAACCGGGGCCTTAAAGAGGCTGGTGCTCTGACAGGATATCTTAGGGTGTTTTCACACCAACCATATTTAGTGTGTACCAAAGAAGTTTTGGCCCAGGGTTTGGTACGTTAGTATCAATGTGAATGCAACCACCGCACTTTGGTGCGAACCAAATCAGCTGGTCTGAGACCTCCATAAAGGGGTGGTCTCGATCCGCTCCATCTCCCTACATTTGGTGCGGTTTCACTGGTGTGAAACAAAGTGGTCCTAACTGATCTACTTTTGATGCGTTACTTCCTGTTAATCCCACGGTTGAATCTTTTGCTTACTCAATTTGTTGATTCTGGTTGAGGATTACGATGATTTACGAGGGTCTAGAAGGTCGCTGATGCCGTCTCAAACACGATTAAAAAAACACACTTGGAGGAAAATGTAGAAGAGAGCGAAACGTAAACATTGGTTGTCTAGTGTAGGAAATGGTTACCATGGTAGTCTCTTCTTCGTTCTCCTCCATAGCAGGTTTGGCAACCAGTTACGTGCATATCACCCCCTGCTGTTTCAAACTGAATAAATACACAAGTGGGCCCGGGCACAGTTCGATGTTGCAAGTGTGAATGCAAGCCAGCGGGGGAGGGGGGTGAACTGTGCCGCAGTACGGTTCGAAACAAGTAGGCCTAATGTGAAAACGCCCTCAGACCAACTGAGAATACAGGTGGATCAGGGTTCTCCATATATGACGACTTTTTGTTTTTATCATTGACAATTTGAACTCCAGCAGTCACTGAAATGTATTATATGAACCTAAGACAAGGCAAACCAAGACCTCTTTAACTCATGATCTTGTTTATTTCATTAAGTCCTGATTAAGTTCAGCTGATTGAGGCTCTAGGCACATAAACACTGAGTCTGCGGGGGCCTTGACCTTTGTCGGGATCAGCAGGGGGCCATCAGGTTTCACTTTAACCACGTTCATGCTGTCTCACTCTGTGTGCTGGACTTTCTGGGAAAGTATTAATCTTGTCTCGCTCAGACAGATTAATGTTGGAGAGCAGAGGAGTAGGTCTGCTAAAGGGATATTGTATGTTGTCCTTGATGCAGTGACAAGATAATCTGGTGATGGAGACCCCATAAGAGGACCCCCGCTGCATGTGTGCAGGATCAAAGCTGCCAGTCAATCAGAGCGGAGGATTCAGATGAGACGCTCAAGATATGGAGGGTCTCCAAGGGCGTTGTATTCAGCCACAGTGGGCGTGTTGTGTTTGATACGATATCAAATACAGAACAAGACGAGAATCTCTGAATAGATTTATGAACCCGTGGTGTTTACCCACAGTGACATATTAATCTCTGTCATAAACCTGGAAGAATACACGGACTAAATCACTTCTGCATGCAAATAAAGATAAATGATGATTGAAAAAGCTCAAATAAAATTTTTCAATAAACTTAATAACATCCCTCTCCAACTGTATCTGATGCAATATCCCTCCCTGAGCCGTTAGTCAGCACTTTATACAGCCATTATCTCTGCATTGTGGGCACAGCTGGACTGAAGCAAACCTGTGGGGCTTTGAGCCTTTTTAATCTTTTTAGTCCCCTCATGGATGCATACTGATGCTTGACTTTGTGCAGATGTTGGCGTGATTTTAATCTGGTTACCTACGACCGGGAGGTATTTTTTGGTGCTATTTGTCTTTTAGCCTGTTCCCTGTTTGTCAGCAGGATTATGGAGAACTGCTGGATTGGTTTTTATTATACTCAGTAAACGAAAAGGCACAGAGGTGTGAAATTTTAAACTTATTTAGATCTTTAAAAAAAAGCCGTAAATGTTAAAACAAAAAATCATTAAATTAATAAATCATCATCTTGGCACAGGCATTCAAACTTTATTCAGGCTCCAGATGATGGTGTTTGATTTTGGATAAATGTGGTGCATCAACCGATTTCTCTTTTAATTGGACCCAGTGTGGCAAAACGTCTTATAAATAAACTTGAGCAGGAGGTAAATGAGAGCACTGACGTCACTATTTGTGCGTTGGACTGGCAGTTCCACTCACTGAGTGGCAGAGATGAACACTGAAGTAATTAAAAGCAGCGTTAAGCAATAAATTATTGCTTAACAAATTATTTTTAGATAAAGTTTGTTATGGACCATGTAACTTGTAATATGATTTGATAGATGACAAAATGAAACTTTTGGAACCAAACATTTTAGATTCAAATGCAGCATTTATATAGCCTTGCAGAGCAGACCGCTGCCTGATTCTGAAATCCTGCAGGTCCGTCTTGTCAGCCTCCATTGTCCAACAAATTCACTCAGCTGAATTCTTAACGGCCCAATTAGGGAAGAGAGGCGGGAGCAGCAGAATGCGGACGTGACGACAACCGGAAGTTGAGAACGGACATGCCGATTAGCCTATTGTCCTCATAGCTACTCAGTGAAACTTGGTGAAATCTGCCCTCCTCAGAAGTTCCCTTGTAGGGATTGTCTTTGATGAGGTTCATGTCACATACAAGTGTTAAATGAATCATCTGTGTGGTACAATTTAGTGTAAGACAAGATTATAAGGCTGTTAGCTGTTAGCAGTTAAGTTAGTGGTCGCTATGGCTAATGTCCATGAACTGTTTTTAACTGTTGTTAGGCATTAGCCGCTTCATTAGCCGCTATGCATACTACATTATAGGAGGCAACCGTGCTTGATGTGGATTAGTCTGTGATGAATGTGACTAGCTAAACGATTGTCCAATCACAAGCTTGTGTTTTATTTAAACATTCTGCCCCTGAAAACAAATTCAAAGGGCTCCTACCCAGTTGGACTAGTGAAATATTTCTGTGGCAGATATATGGAGCTGTCCTTCTGGCTTGTCAGGTGAGCATTTATAAGCCTGGATAAAAAGTATGAAGCCCTGTAGAGAATATTATATCTATCAGTGTGATTTAGTGTTTATACAAAATCAGATTGACATACTCAATGTTTTTAGCATCTATTTAAAAATTGTTTCCTTTATTTTTGATGTGAGGCCAAATGAGTTGGTTACTTTAATTTCATTAAAAATAGCATCAATAGTTGGCCAAATGAAAGTCTGATTGATGTAGTCATAAAATAATTTTTGTTAAATCTGCAGACCTCATTTGTAAAGTTTTGCCAAACTAGCCGTTGTAATCAGACATCTCTGGGTTTTATGTCGGCCTCAAGCATGAAAACATGATCTGTTGTTCCCAGTGCCTTGTCATGTAAGATACTGATACTTTGTTCAATAGAAAAACAGCAAAAAAAGGCAGAAGTAGCTGTTGCGTCACAGCCTCCTCTTCATTACACACCTGACATAGCAGCCTCAAATGTTTGAACATCAGTTGAGGGTCTTTACTGGTGAACTTATCAAATAAAAACAACAAAAACTATAAACATATCTGTCAATTTTTAACATTTGACAGCTTACTCCTCTTTCATTACTGCTGTAAATCTCTGCTCATTGCCACTCAGTGAATGACTTTCTGCTCACTAAGCAACAAGGGGGGCTGATAGCCAACACAACTGTTTTGTCAAAAAAAAACTTCTTAATTCAAAGAAGTTAAAAAGAAAATTGACTCTGTGCTGTGAAAGAAAGAATGTGAAAAAATGTGCTATAGTAGCGGAGCGTTAAACTCACTGTGATATGTGAAATTAATGTAAATCCCACACTGTGAAATATCATTGCACATTATTCTATCAATGTAATTATTGCAGTATCATAGACCTATACTGTTACATTGTGGTATTATTGATGATATGGATTAAATTGAGTTGAATTGATCCACCCTATGGTTCCAAGCTCTATGAGTTGTAGAAGAATTAATCTTTATGTAAGCTTAATGTAATGATCATAATTTTTTAAAGAGTTACGAGTGTCAGTACCTCTTATGACAACATGGACCCTCCATTAATCCATCTGCTGGAGGAATAACTGTTTAAAATGTCTGTGTTTTATTTAGAAGTTTATAATAAATCACCAGTAAACTTGAATCTGTTTAATATGTTTTGGCTGATGGCCCTATTACATATTTTTTTCTTTTTGTTGACAGTGATATAAATGGGGTGGAGGGTGAAAAAAAAAGAAATATAAGTGTCTGACTGGCAAAATCCTCAAGCTGCTGACAGTTCTTCAATAGGTGTCTGAGGTGTGGAGGCAGCGCAGGATCAGCAACATGAAGGGCAGAAAATAAAGAGCCAAGGTTGATGTTTCACTCTTTTTTTTTTTTCTTTTTTACCTGAAAGTGAATTAAGTTTTCTGTCCCAGATGATGGTTAGAATAGCTGCGCTGGTAATTGGGACAGAGCTTATGGACCAAAATCATGCTCTGTTTTTTTTCGTTGAATGCCTGTCCTTGATCACCGTTATCATGTAGCACAGTGAACAGAAACATCTGTGCTGAGTATGGGATTGAAGTCTGGAGGTCGAAATAGGAGACACCATCGAAGGTGGTGGAGAATGACCAAACCAAGATCTCGTGGGACCCCCATATCCTAACTGACTAACAGGTAATGATAAACCAACCAGACAAATTTGTGGTGGACAAACATAAGAAGGCGATGGATTTAACAACCCCTAAGCAACAACAACATCCAGAAAAGAGAGCACAAGAGGCTTCAGAAATACCGAGCACTGAAAGAGAAACTAAAGAACTGTGAGAAGAGAAGACCACAGTTGCTCTAACAAAGCATCATCAGAGATCTATGACCAGAGCTTAAGAGAGGACAAATGACTGCCTACAAGGGTGAGGGAGGTATTATTATTATCATTATTATTTTTAGTAGTAGTAGTAGTAGTAGTAGTAGTAGTAGATGAATTAGGGAAAAAATAAATGGTTGTGTTTTGTTAATAAACAGATATGTCTGTTTTATACCACAGCACTGAAGAGGAAATCCTAGATACCAATTGTGCTGGCTTAATTCTTAATGATAATGCATAAAAAAGTCTTATACACTTTGCCAACATTGAACATTGCCTGTGCCCCGCATTTGTCAGTGTTTTCTATTCTTTAAATATATCCGTTTTAGTGTGTTAGAATGTTCATGATTTGATGATCTGGGATGGCAAAGAGAAACAAAATTTTCAGATCTTTATTCATATTTGACCACGAGAAAGAGAGGGCTGTCTAAATTACAAGGTTTTGCTTGTAACACTTACAAAAGTGATATTTTCTGGTTATATTGACAAAAAAAATACCCATTGCAGAGTGCATTTACAGAAGAGGTGTTTATTTATGGTGGAAAAGTAGAGGACCAAACAGTGAACCTTGTGGAACTCCATTCAGATAAATGTTTCATAAAGTTTTCTTATTTACACTATGGATGCTAGTTTGAATCATTACCATAGTTATACATTTTTGCTGTGAACATTAGGCCTGAGATCAAAATAATCAATACATATGAAATTTTCTAATCCTATATAACTTTTGAAAATGTATGAATACATCACAAAAAGTCAATGTACTGCCCAGCCCTACTGGGAATAATATCATGACATTCAGGCTGATAATCTGGACCAGGTGGCCCTGGGGCCGCGTGGGGCCCTTGACTCCCTAAATGCAGTCTGCTGTCTGGATTAAAACACAAACTTTTACCACAAAAAATAGAGCTTTACTTTGCATTTTATGCATTTGTCAAAAAAAAAAACATGAAAAAGGAAGTCATCCGGACAAATTTTACTACTTCCTATAAGTGTTTTGTAACTTGCTTCAAAAAGTAGTTTAAACTGCTTATAAGACTAAATATTGATTTCTGTAAGTTTAGATGTTGCAAAAGTAACCTCCTGTGACAACTATACTTAATAATCCCTTAAAGGATAAGTTTGGTTTCTACAGCTTTCACATTGTTTATAGAATGAAGTAGAACAATATACTCACCCAGAAGGCTTTCCTGATCCAAACAGTGCTTCAGGAGATATTTAGATCCAAAATCAAGCGGCCGACATCAGTATAATGGTAGCACATAGGGCATGTACAGCGCCGCTCCTAAAACTGCATTAATTGTCCAAAAACTCAGTTTCACCAATATTTCATCATGGTCCGCTCGGGCTACTGCTCCATTACAGTCTGTGTCACTCCAGACATGTTTTGTGGCTGTGCTGACCTCTGAACTAAAGAGGAAGAATGTTTACCTCTGCACATGCGCAGTACGGCTCATTGTTTCAGGGGAAGACCGCCGGCTACACAACGACTTTGTTCTTCCACTTTTGTGCAAAATGGACGAAAATCTATTGGATGAAGATGTTGTGGAGGAGAACTTTGAATTTGATGAGTGTCCTTACAGTTTTGAGCCAGAGTTTACAGATGAGGAGCTCATCGAAAGGAGGACGCGGAGGCAAAGAGAAGAACAGCTCTCCAGAGAGTACTGCGCATGCGCGGAGGCAAACATTCTTCTTCTTCAGCTCAGAGATCAGCACAGCCACAAAACATGTCTGGAGTGACACAGACTGTAATGGAGGAGTAGCGTGAGCGGACCATGATGAAATGTTGGTGAAACTAATGAGTTTTTGGACGATTAATGCAGTTCTAGGAGCGGCGCTGTATGCCCTATGTGCTACCATTATACAGATGTCCGCCGCTCGATTTTGGATCTAAATATCTCCTGAAGCACTGTTTGCAACAGGAAAGCCTTCTGGGTGAGTATATTGTTCTACTTCATTCTATAAACAATGTCAAACTTATCCTTTAAGGCACCAGACATATACCTGTGTATGTGCGTGAAAGTAAAGGAGAAGAAAGTGTGTGAGATAACAAGAGTCTCCTGACCTCAGCGCAGACATCCTGCAGTCATATCTGAGGTTAAATGCTATGTGAAGGCTCGGTGCTTGTGAAAGGTCAAAGTGACTCACAGCACATCTGGGTACCACACGCAAGAAACAAAACAAGGAAGAAGAGAAAGCCCGCCGTGGACAGTAGAAATGTCAATTTTCTTCAGCTCGGTCCCTGTGGGAGCGGAGATGAGCTGCTACACACATGGGGCCTCATTCAAGAGTTCATTTAAGGTTACTAAAGGATCAATCGATCGATCAGCAGAAAATGAGTCAGTGATGGGTTCAATAATCAGCTAATTAATAATCCAGTTCTGGTTAATATGTGCTTTCTCACGCATTACAATAATTGATTACTTTGAGTTTTTGTAGTTTTCTTCCCGCTGGGGTGAACATTTGTCAAATCTATTTGAAAAGGCAAAAGGAAGAGAGTAACTGTCAGGTTTACATAATAGTTGGTTTGCCTTCAGTGAGAAACAAGTGTTCTGCCATCAAAAAAAGCAGAAAGACATGCAGTAGTGAACATACTGAAAAGTCTAGATCACAGAAATCATCAGCAAATACAAACCTCAATTCCAGCGAAGTCATAAAGTTACATAAACAGTCTTTTTCATCTGCAGATGCCTTTTCAAACAATATTTCATTTGACTATCCTCCTATTTTTGGCTAAAAAAGTGTATTTTACTACAGTGGTCTGCTCCACAGGTCCCAACAGTTAATATGTGGATTTCACAAACTACAGCCTTCTTTCCTTTGGAGAACTTAACTTATGACCTCAACCACAAATCTGACCAATTCTGGAGAAGATGGAAGCCCTTGGACATGTAACTTCAGAAACTCTAAGGACAATTTATTTTTATTATTATCATTATTTTTATTATTATTATTATTTGTTTTAAATCACCCACTTCTGTTGAGGATTGACTCTGTCCGTCTTACCTTTGTTAACTTGGTACATAGCAACATTATACTATTCCATGTGTGTGCTTTACAACTTTTTGTACATTTGACAACATGTTTTTTTTAATATAATTTATGTACCACATTTGTATGTAATTGTTTACGCAGCACTTGTTGTTATTTTGGGGTGGGTTTATTTTGTCTATCTTCTTTTGCATTTAGGTTCACTTTGTTTTATGATTCTCTTGTTCGTACTGTAAAAATACAAAAACCTCAATAAAATAAAATAAAAAAACAATATTTCATTGATTACACTAGAAAGACAAAATATTAAATGGTCAAACTAATACACTTAATCGTCATTTTTTGTTGCAAATATTCACTCATATTAAATTTGAGGCCTGCAACACGTTCCAGAAATTCGGAGACAGGGGCAAACTTACAGCTGTGTTACATCACCTTTCCTGTGTTACAACACTCAAAAGCATTTGAGAACTGAGGATAATATTTGTCAAAGATTTTTGGTGAAATTTTGTCCCATTCTTGCTGGATGTACGATTTCACTTACTTGACAGTCCGGGACCTACATCGTCATAATTTGTGACTCATAATGCATGATCACATTTTCAGTTGGAGACAGGGCTTTTAATTTGTGCTTGTAGATGAAGCTACATACTGTGTTAACTGACAGTGGGTTTCTAAAGTGTTCTAAGCTCATGTGGTAATATTCTTTACAGATTTATGTCAGTTTTCAGTGCAGTGCCACCTGAGTGATCAAAGGTCATGGGCATTCAGTGTGGGTTTTCTGCCTTGTGGTGTATGTGCAGAGATTTCTCTGGGTTCTTTAAATCTACTGATAGTATCATGGATTGTAGATCTAAATATCTTGCAATTGTATGTTAAGATATTGTTCCTGAACTGTTGGACAATTTGCACATGCAGTTTTTCACAAAGTGGTGAACCTCACCACATGCTTTCTTGTGACTGATTGACCATTTCGGAGTTGCTCTTTTTATACCCAATCATGGCACTCACCTGTTTTCCAGTTAACCTGTTCACCTGTGGAATGTTCTGAGCAGGGGTTTTTAGAGCATTACCTAACTTTCCTAGTGTTTTGTTGTCCTTGTCCCAGCTTTTTGGAAAGCATTGCAAGCATCCAATTCAAACAAGTGAAAGTCTGCAAACACAATGTAGTTTAACAGGTTGAACAATAACTAGCTATCCAGTAAAATAAAGGTCAGAAAGGATTTGCAAATAATTGATTCCATTTTTATTTCTGTTTCTTTTTTTTTTCTTCCTTTTTTCCCCCTTGTCTGCATTGTCTTTTCAGTTGGGCACTGTGTCTGGTGGCAGCGTTGAGAAGACCAATGCATTTCTTTTTCTAGCAGTTGGAGATATGTGAATATGATTCACTGCTACAGTGACCATCACCAGCCCTCCCTGTAGGCTACTCCATCAAATCAAACTTTATTTAACCCCTGATGTGAGCTGAAGGAGAGGGCCGTGCCACAACACAGTGTGAAAGGAGGGGAAATAGTGACAGACAGGACCAGACAAGACAAACGGAAAGGAGAACAGACAGGCAGGGTTATTGATTGAGCAGTCCAAGTGTTATTTTTACTTATGTTTCATACAATGTCCCAGCTTTACAAGAGCTGGCGTATATATTTAATTTAGACTCTGTTTACACGGAGACACTGTCACTTGAAATGCAAAGGCTTTTCCTTTGCAGTGTCCAAAGCTATCTAATTCACATGGAGATGCCAGAATAGCTCGAAACACTGTAGTGTGCATGCCAGTCCAGTAGATGACAATGTGGGTTTGCAGAGAAACAGCACTGTTACAACACAAGTACGAAGAAGAAAAACTTTTCACAAACATCAAATGCACAAAGACGCAGGAGTTTCTTGGAAGGACAACAAATCTGTCTGGCTAGTATGTCCAGACAAAAAACCCAGCACGGTAAGCAGCACACATGTTTTTCTGTAGACAGCCGAAGCTATTGTTGTTCCCGGTATGTGCACGCAGCCTCCATGTGAAAGAGTACTACACATGTGTTGAAGTCAGCGTTTAACCCTGAAACACTGAATCCCTTTTACATGAAGTTGGGCACTGATGCATTTTCAAACCTTTTCACCCTGGACCCTGGCTTTAAAAGTTTTTGGATTCAGGAACTCCAGGCACCAGTCCCATGTAAACTGGAGGCTAAAACACAATGAAAATCTGAATCCAGCCTTGTGTAAACAGGGCTATAAACTTCTCTCCTGTTCCATCCATAATAACATAATTGAATTTCACCAGATTTTAAAGAGTATTAGAGTTTTAAGTCAGTCTGTCATCTCCTATAAAAGTGTATATTCATGTATCCTGACTCTCACTGGTCATTGTAAGTGCTTAAAGGGTGCAGTTATTAATTTCACCTGAGACTGACGCCGTGCCAAACCAACAGCTGCCTGACTTCATAATTATGTAAGGTACCAAAGTACCTGCCGTCACAGTTTATAAGGCTCTATGCCCAGCAGAGCCAGCACCTGTGTACCTGCATAAACCTCAGAAAGCATCTATTCATAAAAAACAAGACTCATCATCTTATTTGGACCGGATCCAAGGTGCCAATACCTGAGTGCTATTTATATCACAGAGAGCCAGCTGCTGTGGTTAAACAAGAAGGTGAGCTGACACGAGCGAGTGTAACTGAAGCCTCCGGGTTCTGTTCCAGAAGTGAGAAAACATAATTTACACTCCCTGTTGACATTTGTTACAGCATGTATGACATTATCAGGTCCTGACAGTACACCCTGTATAAAAAATAGGTTCTTTGACCATCTCATTAAGCTGAAACTGAGACATTTGTTTCAAAGTCAACTCAGTTTTTAAATTACAACCTCTATCTCCATTCACAATTTACAGACACATGACTAACATGACGTCACTCAGGGCTGTTGTCTATTGGCTAAAATGTATTTTAGCTGAATATTACTGCAGAATTTTTGAGTCTGAAGTGACAGAGAGTATCATGACTGTGGAACAAAAATGTCACTGAGTCTGTCACGTGAGTTGGGTCGCCCTGACAAAACTCACAAACAGAAAATTAAGTTTAGACTGGACTGAAATAGATGCTACCGAGGCTCTGCATGCTTCAGAGAGAAAAACAGTCACTGCCAAATGAGATGGATTGACAAGGGATTTATTTATTTTGGACTCATGAGGATGTTCGTGTGCGCTGCAGTACAAAAAGCAAAAATGTCTGCAGAGGGAGACTCAGGGTTGTAGGGAAAATGGCAGAAACCTCAATGGGAACTGGAGGACATGAGAAATCCACATGACCTGTTGAAGGGGTATAAACTGGGAGCTTCTGTTGTGAAGTTTTGTTACATAAGAACATAACTTAAAAAAGGGTTTGCCTGACACCCAGATGGACTGTTCAATACATTTCACAAATCCATCAGGGCAACAGTGCATAGAAAGTGTTTGGGAACTGGCAGAATCTTTAAAAAACACATCCAGCAGGTGACTGGACAATCAGTTTAACAATTACATTTGTCACCAGCCAATCAGATAATGTAGTAGGCAGGCGCAACTGCTGCAGAGTAAACTACAAACATAAGAACAAACTATCAGCAAAACATGTCAGATTCGGAGAAAAAAATGGAATTTCTGTCAAGAAGTGCTTTGAGTGGATCCATATCTGACAAAAACTGCAACTGAAACTGATAGCATCTATGCTAATCTCTGCTCAAGCAGTCACTTCCTGCTGTCGTCTTGCTTTTATCTCCCACCTCTTCATGCGCTAAAGCACGCTGATTGGGTTGTGCCATCCTGGGCAACTCACAATCGCTGTAGATCAAGATGGTTCTGCCTGATTACAGACATTAAACTAGAAAAGCACTCGGAGAGTGCAGACCTCCGCCAGCCCCACTGTCCCACCCATATTGTGATTTTCACCATAAATATTAGTCCTACCTTTATTTCATGTAACTATTTAGATTCCTTGACCATGAAAACATACCATTAGCAATTGGATTCATAATGATATCTATTTTAGTTCAGTAGTTATTCACAAAAATCACATTTTTTGCCATGGCGGCCAGATGCTGATCCAGATCAACACCAAAATCGAATCAGTTCTTCCTTTTCCCATGCTGAACATTTCCTGAAAATTTCATCAAAATCCATCCATAACTTTTTGAGTTATTTGTTCACAGACGGACGGATGGACAAACAAACTCTCCCGAAAACATAACCTCCTTGGCGGAGGTAATCAGACAGATCCAACTGGTCTGCAGGGTTATCAGGCTGTAACAGGATCAGGGGATACCAGATATGCAACCTGAAAATGCAATTTAGCATATCTCTCTTGCTATAGTAAACATTCATAATTGTACTGACCCAAAAGAAAATTTTTTCAACTCTATTTATTATTTCAAACAAAGAACCTGGTTGTCTTGTTTAACATTTTTTGGGTTAGTAGACACTTTGAAAACCTTAAAACATGATTAGCAGCCACATGTCCTACAGTCACTCAATGCAGTCCACCAGTCAACCTGTAAGTTCCAGCAATTGTGGAAATAAAGATGATAAAGAGGCTTGAGTTTAAGGAGGCATATCATGCTTGTTTCTCCTTTTCACTATGCCAGACTAGGATGCCTGTAAAGCATTTCTGCCCTCAGTACAAGTCATTTAGTTCCTTCATTGCTTCACAATAGCGTTCTCAAAATCCTCATTTTAGGCAATCATCAAGCTCTCGTTGAAATCCTCGGATCTCAGGATGACCTACAGTTACCTTGCAACATCACAGCCCTTTGTGCTCTGATTGGTCAGTTCTATAGAGCCAGCCTGTCCTTCTTCTTCTACTGTATTTTCCGGCAGGCTCAAAGCAGTGACCGTGTATTGAGTCCCCCTACAGGCCAGAGCTGGTAATGAGTGAGTGTGAGATAGGGATCTATATACTGCTGCTGGACGAATGTGTTCCTCTGTGACGGTTTTGTGGCTAACGGACATCACAGAGGAGGAAGTGTTTTATCAGATTACTCCAATAAAAAGAAAGGTACCTCGTGTCGTCACGACGATTTAAATCTCGTGGTCATCTCGCAATGACCTATTTTCAGAGGCATCAAATCTCGTTCTAGGATATCAGAAAAAATACAATATCTCATTTTTTGAAAATTAAGGGGGTGTAAGGTCTTGTTTTCAAATTTATTATATTATATGTAAGTATTAAATCATGCATCAGCATGATATATCTCCTTTAACGTATTGGGTTTCATGAATACACATTTCCTCATACAGACATTTTTTGTCATTTACTTTCATAACAGTCTGACCAGAGTTCAAAAAGCAGAGTGAGGCACAGAGCGACTCTCCTGAATCTCAAATCATGCAGCAAATCCATGCAAGTGTCCCACATTTAAAGCAGCCTCCATGAAGGACAGAGTGAGACCTCACAGAGCTAATCTTGATCGACTTTTGTGTTGCTTTTGACTCTTGTACTGAGCTCAGATCACAAAGACAGAACTCCTGCTGGGTTTTGTTTGAAGAAGAAGCATAATGAGATCTGCTTTTTCAGGGCCAAATGTCCTCAATCCAGTTGATGTTCTTTTTAGTTCAATGGACTGAAACTAACCTGAGAGGAACCTTTGCATAGTTTTCTTGTCCAATGTTTGGCTTTGAGACACAAGTAAAGATAAAAAAGTTTGTAATAAATAGGTCAATTAGTAGGTTGTTATAATAACTGATATTAATTCAATTAATTCAAATAAAATTCAAAGACGCACGAAATAAACGCGAAGTGGTGTGCGCACGACTGGTGAAGTTTACCCTTCTCGCCTACCGAAGCAAAACACTCACTTCAATATGGAGGAAGATGAAGTGGAGGAATTAGCTGACGCTCCTTTGTCAGATAAATCGGTCGTATGGACCTTTTTTGGCCTACTATGTAAAAGATAAGAGAACGGTGAGAAGATTGCAGACAAGACCGGTCTCGAGACCAAGACCGGTCTTGAGTAACACAACACTATACTCCAGTAACATATAACCTGCAACTTTAAGCATTAATTGTGTTTCACAGAGGTGCAAGGTACCCATGCCATGGACACTAACACAACCCCAGAACATCACAGATGCTGACTTTAGAACTTTGCTCTATTAACAGTTTGGATAGCCCGTTTCCTCTTTAACCCAGAGGACATGACATCCATAATTTCCAAAATCACTTTAAAATGTGGACTTGTCAGACCACAGCACACTTCACAGATGAGTTCTGGCCCAGAGAAAGTCCATATATGGCTTTGTCTTTGCATGATAGAGTTTAACTTGCACTTGTAGATGAAGCTTCATACTGTGTTAACTGATAATGGTTTTCTGAAGTGTTTCCTGAGCCCACATGGAAGTATCCTTCACAGAATGATGATGCTTTTCAGTGCAGTGCAACCTGGGAGGTTTAAGGTCACAGGCATTCAATGTCGGTTTTTGGTCTTGCTACTCATGTGCAGATATTTATCTGGGTTCTCTCAATCTTTGATGATATTATAGATGAAAGATGATGAATTCCATACATTTCTTGCAGTTGTATGTTGAGAAACATTGTTCTTGAACTGTTGGGCTATTTGTTCATGCAGTTGCTCATCCTTGCTTGTGAATGAATGAGCCTTTCAGCGATGCTCCTTTTACACCCAATCATGACACTCAGGTATTTTCAACGAACTTGTTCCTCTGCAGGATGTTCCAAATAGGTGTTTTTAGATCATTCCTTAACTTTCCCAGACATTTGTTGCCCCTGTCCCAGTTTTTTGGAACTGAATATTTACCAAAAACAATAAAGTTAATCAGTTTGAACATGTCATATCTTTGGTTGTAGGGTGTTCAATTGATTTTAGGTTGAAACCAGTGTATTCTGTTTTTATTAACGTTTCATACAATGTCCCAACTTCATTGGAATTGGGGTTTGTAATTTGTTAGACTGACTATGGCTATAGAAGTTTGAATCATGTTTAGAAAAACATGTACAGGGGTGCTGGTTTGGCAGAGTGGTTAGCAACCATGCACATCCCATATACATACTTCTGCCAGTCCGGGTTCAAATCCAGCCTGTGGCCAGTTTGCAGAGTGTGTTCCTCTACTTTCTCACCTCGTTATACAAGCCTACCCACTGTCTCTCCCCTATCAATAAAGGCACAAAATGCCCAAAATATATATTAAAAAAGAAAAACATGTACAGATTTGATCAGATCAGTATAAAGCCAGAAAGATCCACCTGGTCCACAGGTTTAAAGGGTTTTAAGGGACCCCAAAGAGACTAACTGGTGTGCTTGGGCCGGTGTTTGTGTGTTCATGTAATCTGTAGACAAATAGGATGACACAGACGAGAAGAAGAGACCAAACAGCAGGACGGTTCCTGAATTTTAATCAGCGGCCTGATTTTTTTTTTTTTTTATTCCCAGAAAGCTCTCACCCAGCAGGCCTGGGCACAGTGCATCTCATCAGTGCTCACGCAGACACTGAGTAAACAGAAACACACACATTGACCGAGCTAAACGAATCGGACTCATGACGCTGGTGAAATATCGGCTGGGAAAGAGCCGGCCAACCACGGGACAGACAGAAAATGAGATGACCCCACTTAAATGGGTTCACAATCAATTTCTGGACTGCAGTTGAAATGAAAAGCTGCATAAATTTGGATAAAACCCTCCTGAGATGATCTGCTGGATTACTGTGCTTGTCTCTGCGGTTGGGTGTGACCTTACACGGGCACCTGAGGACGATCCCTCAGTTCTTAATGTCACAAATGTCTTGAGGATGATTGCTGGAATGAAATGTGACCGAGGGAAGGAAGTTAAGCTGACATTGATTGGACTGGCATGATGAATTGATCACAGGGACAACCGGGACACGTACTGAAGGGGCTGCCTCTCTCTTAACTGATGAGTGGTGGAGTGTTTGGAGTAATTTACAAAATGGAGGAGTTGCAGACAATGAAAAGAAGAGCAGTATGTAAAAATGAATTTACTTTAAACAACTTTATTCAACTGACTGCACAACAAGAACAAGATATTTAATGTTCAAACTTATAAACTTCATTGTTTCTTGCAAATATTTACTCATTTTGATTTTGATGTGTGCATCAACTTTGAAAATAAAAGACGGGGAAAGTTGAGGAATGCTCAAAAAACAACAGTTTGGAAAGTGAACAGGTTGAATGGAAACAGGTAGATGTCATGATTAGGTATAAAAGGAGCGCTGGAAAGTCATTAACAAGCAAAGATGGAACAACTTTAACCACTTTGTGAACAACTGTACAAATAGTCCAACACTTTAAACCAACACAATGTAGTTTTTTCCACCCTAAAATAATATTACTTGAATCATTGTGATGGTACATCACCTTACAACAGGTTGAATGACACCTCTGACACCTCTGTCATGGTCTATCACCTTCACTGGCACAATGTGACTTTGATGTGAATGGTGGGAACACTTCCAAATTAAAGTAGAAACATTTTTACTGCTTTGACTTTTTAAAAAAGATTTCATGAACAGAATTTTGTATAAAGTCAATATGTACTTATTTTCCTAATGGAAATAGGGACCTCTTTCTCACACTCCTGCATAGCAGGTGGCAGTTATGCTCCTCGGACGCTGGATGCCACCCGCTGTTTAACAAGAAGAAGAAGAAAGTGGAATGTAGAGCTGTTGTCATGGTGGAAGATGAAAAAAAAACAGAAGAAAATAAACGTTTTTTGGGAGGAGACAGAAAAAAAGAAAGCGCGACGGTAACAAGCTAAATGCCTGGGCAGGCATAAACACTGGCCCGGCATTCACTCACTTGTGTGAGCTAAAAGACTAGGAGGTATATCCCTGATGCTGATTTGGCCCTGTTATTGTAAAACTTGTAAGCACATGATGATTTATTCAAAAAGAAACATGATCAGATTGTACCTTATCAGTCCACATGGTTTATTGTCTCTTGGGACGTCCTGTTAGCTCGCTTCTCCTCCCTCTGTATGTCAACAAATGCATGTTGGTGTGAGGTGTTATTTCACAACAGTGAAATAACACCTCACACCAATGTCCACCAATGTACGCTCAATGTCCACAGAGGCCCCTAAAGAACAGAAAGCCAGAATCTTACACAGTGCAACTTTGAGAGAAACATTTTTTAATGTGCAACTGCAAAGAATTTCCCTCATCACCTTCAGTCCAAACCTTATCATACGAGTCAGAGAATCGAGAAAATTCTCTGGATGGAGAAGAGAATTCTCCATTTCTTACCCAATACCTTTGATCCCTCAGGCAGCACTGCATTAAGACCAACATCATTCTGTAAAGGATATCACTCTGTGAGAACAGGCACACTTTAGAAACCCATTGTCTGTAAACACAGTTTGTTAGTACAGCTACAAACCAAAGTTAAAACTCAACCATGCACAGCAAAAACCATGTATCAAAAACACTCAGAAATGCTGCCAGCTTCTATGGAACCAAGCTCATCTGAGATGGACTGACGTAACCTAAAAACACAGTGGTCTGACGAGTCCACATTTTAAATTGTTTTTGTAAATCATGGACATAATGTCCTCCAGGCTTAAGAAGAAAAGGACCGTCCACATTGTACTAGCCCAAAGTCTAAAAGCAAGCATCTGTGATGGTATGGGGGTGTGTTAGTGCCCATGGCATGGGTCACTTGCATATCTGTGAAGGCACCATTAACACAAGTTTTGGAGCATATGCTGCCATCTAGATGTTTTTTCATGGGTTTCCTTGCTTATTTCAGAAAAAAACAATGCCAAAACACATTCTGCATAAATACAACAGTGTGGCCTCATAGTTAAAGAGTTCAGGTACTAGACTGACCTGCCTGTAGCCCAGACCTGTCTCCTATTGAAAATGTTTGGTGCATTATAAAGTACAAAATAAAGACAGAGACCCTGGACTTTTGAGCAACTGAAGGCCTACTTCAAGCAAGAATGAGAGAGAATTTCACTTGCAAAGCTACAACAACAACAACAGTGTCCTCAGTTCCCTTATATTGAATTGAATTGAATTGAATTTTATTTCGGTCATGTCAGCACACTTATACAACATCACACATTGTCAATAGATGATCACATTCTACATGTCCGAAAGGGAAGATGGATGAAGCAGAGCTTATCTAGTCCCGTCCCCATTTCCTCAATATTTAGTCTCCTCTTTTTTCACGTATCATCAGATTATTGTTAATTTTTCATTCCATTTCTAGAAGTATGACATAATTCTTGACTGTCTTTTAGTGTCCATATGTGACCTTTCATGTCCAATCCTTTGTTCCAAGTACGGCATAATTCATGAGTGTCTTTTTAAAGTTCCTTGATTTGATTTTTTTTATTTATTTATTTATTTTTGTCAGTCCCGGTTAGTGATGTGGGGGTGGTGTGTCCGCGTTGTTTTTCTTTTTTTTTTCAGGTTTCAAACATGTGTTAAACGTGTGACTCGTCGTCACTCTCCTCTTCACCCAGGCGTGCTCCTGCACTGTCGTCCCGGGCTCTGCTGGAGTTTTCAGCAGAGCCCAGGACGACAGGGCAGGAGCACTGTCGTCCCAGCACCTTTTTCTTTTGAAAGAAAAAGGTGCTGTAACAAGAGTAAACACGCACCTGTCTCAGCCTTTTTTGAATATGTTTCAGGCATCATGCTCAAAGTGAGTGAATATTTGCAACAAGAAACCCAATGAAAGTTTGTCAGTTTGGACAATAAATATTTTGTCTTTGTGATGTTTTCAGTTGCACATTGGTCTGATTGCAGATCACCGCATTCTGCTATTATTTACATTTTACACAATGTCCCAGCTTCACTGGAATTGGGTCCGTATATGAGTCTAAAATTCTGTTTTTTGGCTGTACTTTTAAATCATTTATCTCGCTGTTACTTTTTGCTGCATGTTATTCATAATCGTACAGATCTGGAGTCAGAGAGCACCGCAGCGGCTCTGAACATGGAGCTGCCACATAACCCATTAAAGAAATTTGTTTTCAGCAGCAGCTCATTAAGCCATTGATAAATGATAAAAATGTTGCCATATAACTAATTAGTTTCATTAGATATGTTGGAATGGGGAAGTAATGTAATTCCAGATCCATTAGTTCTCAACTGTTTGAGCCTCATCTCACACTTCTACAGCCCTCACCTCGCACTGTAACTCATTGTCCTTGGTTTGATTGAACTCACACGATTGTTGACCTCGGAGCGACTGGATAAACAAAGTCTGTCCATATGCAATCTTAAATAATTGAATCTATAGGATAACATGATTCTAGAGGACAGGTGGATGTGTCTGCAGGTCACATGAAGGTTAAACTGCATGTACTTTCAGTGTAATTGTGACAGCACACAATCACTGCACAGATGGTGTCACGCAAAGACCTCTACTTTACCAGGATGAAGACGTTTCAGCTGGTAAACCACATACAGGAGTGTTGTTTAGATTAGAATTATCCCCCTCCAGGCACCAATAATCCTCAATACACTGATATTCTACAGCTGGTGTGAAACCCAGACACTAAACTTTATTCAGTGCCGAGGTGCTAACACCTTAAGAGACTTAATAAGCTAATAATAACAAATAGCTGGAAAGAAATCAGCTTATTTTTTCTTAAACATGTTTTTCAACCTTGACTTACAGCTGGATCAGTGAGGGTCAGGCCTAAGCTTGCAACCTTTTTTAGCCTTCTTTTAAAGGACGTAACCCCCCCCCCCCACACACACACACACACACCCCCACACACACTAATCTCGGAGTATACATACAGCAAAGAGGTCAAAGGAGAGGTCAAAGCAGCTAAGATACTGCTAACCTGCAAGAAATCACATTTACGTGTCTTTATTTGTTTGTAGTTCACTGCCAGGCAGCTCCTTAAAACACATCACAAATTAAAGCAATCATTTAAAAATTAATCAGGGCCCCCCCACAGAAGAAGCAGGGCCCCTGAAAAACCTCGTAAATGGACCCCCAGTGTAATCTCAGAATATTAATGAACAAATGCTGGACGTGTAGTGTCAGCAGTAGTTTCCTTAACATCGCTCCAATCAGTGGTGGCACTTATTATTAAATGAAGACACTGACAAGTAAGAAGTACAATGATAATAGTCTTAAAATTAACCTTAGTTAGTCCACCAACAATTTTTATAATATAAAACTAAAGGCCTGTACCATCTTTAGAGAGGCCTCTGTTGTCAAACATGCAGCATATAAAATATATATTTAACAATTTCAGCATGTTACGGTGAGCATTTGCATCAAAATAAATAAAAAAAATCAATGGATATACAAACCATATCTTAAATCATGAATGTTGTTCATTATACCAATATGTTATGCTTAATATGTTCACATATTTTGCTTTCACTATAATGCACAACGAAAGTGCACAATACAACAGAAAAATGTATAACAACTATAAATCACAAGACAAACAGCACAATGTAAAATCAAAATGTAAAATCAATATGTGTGTGTGATGTTTCAATTTAATGTTTGTTTTTAGAATTCACTTAGTGTTTAACATGTTGTTGTATTTTTAATTTCATGTGTATCTTTATGCACTCTGGTATTTTGTCTTATATTGTGGGGATTTTTGACATACTTTTAATTGAAAGTGGTTCTCACTTGTTTTAATTAAGCATTTAATCATGGTTTCAGGATTTGTTATTGTGTTTCTGGATTGTTGTTTTCTGTCTTTGTTTTGTTTTTGTTGTTTGGTTATTCTCATTTGGCATCTTATGGATTTTATTGGATTTTTGATGTTTTACAATTCTGTTTTGGGATTTTCATTTGCGTTGTCTTTCTATTTGCTGTTGCATTCTTTCACATTTGTGATTTTTTTATCAATTAAAGAATACAATATAATATTTTTGATTAAGGTTTTGTGGTTCTAGATTTACCATTTTGGTTTAGATTTGTTATTTTCTCTTGTCACTTGTTTTGTTCTATTTTTTGTGAAGGTTCTTTAAGTTGTCATTTTTTATGTTATTGTATTTTGTGTTTGCAAATGCATATTTTTCTCAATATATGCTGTTTTATATATTTATTTCTATTTATAAAAAAAGTTGTTGCTTTTTTAATTGCTATAATATCCTTTTTTCATTAGTTGTTGTGATTGTCTTCTTTTTGTAAATTTTTTTTTTTAGTGCTATTTCCTGTAATTGTGTTTTTAGTTTTGTCATTCAGTGTCATGATATGTATTTTTCCATCTCTTTGGATCTGTGATTTAATTGTGAGTAATTTTCTTTGTATATTTTTATGATTTGTTGTTAATTCTTGTATTTGAGTTTTGTTGAAGTTTTTTTTTTATTTGTTGTGTTTTTACATTTCATGGCCTCTGTACCACTCAAGCTCAAGAACACAGCTTGACACTGCGACACAATAATCTTTACCCTCTCTGCATTTAACATGACGTGCCCCACAGGCTTCCCTAAATAAGTGTAAAATGACCCTGTTTGTTGGGTAATGTGTGTTTTTTTACTCACCTCCAGCAGTCTTCTTTGGACTTTTGATGGCAGTTGCCCTCGACCAGCCCGCGCTCTGTCCTGGGTTGATCAGGATCAGACGCTGTAGCATAAACCTGCATCGTCCTGATGTGTTCAGAGGACCAACAAAGCAAAATCAGCCTCTTGTTTCCAGAATCTTCTGTCTTTTGGTGTCTCATTGGTGCAGCTCTGCTCCATGTGTGCCTCTCCTCTGATGGATCCACAGGTGCAGCAAATGAGAGCTCATTAAGCAGGCGAGCCAAACAATTATGACATTAGTATCAATATAATCTCATCAATTTCTATTTCTGCTCACCAGTCCTCAGAGGGGCCTAAAACCACGGATTGGGAAGCACTGCTCTAAAAGACAAACCCAAACCTAGCTCGTCAAGCATCATTACAATAAGGTATAGGTATCTATTAAAAATATTTCAGATTTTGTGTCTGTCATGCCTTTAAATCTAGGTTTAGCTATTTATAATAAAGCAAAAAAAAAATCTGTATTGTATCATTATTAATCTTTTGTGTCTAAAAAGTTAAATTTTTATCAAGTCAAAATCTAATCCAATCTAAAAAAAGAAAATGTCAGCAAAAAAAATGAAGTTGATCAGTTTCAACATTAAATATAAACTCTTTGTAGTGTATATAATGAAATATAGGTTGAAAAGATTTGCCCCACTCTGGGAACCATATATGAACATTATAGAAGTCAGGATTATAGGATTCACCTAAAGGTAAATGTAAAATATATATACAAATATATATATCATTCATTCATTCATTCATTCATTTTCTATACCCGGCTATCCCTTTCGGGGTTGCAGGGGCCGGAGCCTACAAATATATATATTATTTTATTATTTTTATATTGTGTCTATGTGCAGGTTGGGTGTGAGTATGTGAGGTTTGTTAATATATGTTTGGGTTTAAGGCCTGCTGTGCGTTTATGTTTTAATATGTGTTTGTAAAAATGCCAATTAAAATATTCGAAAAAATATGTTGAAACAGTTTTGTAAATCATTGTATATTTGCATTTTTGCAATGTCTCAACTTCTTTGGAATTGAGGTTTGTAGTTTATTTTATCAGTGTTGGCACATTTAGAAACCTTCCCCCACAAAAGAGTCTTTTGTCTGCACAGTATTGTCTTCAGTTTTTGGACTTGAGAAAGGCCCATGCAGAAACACTGAGGATGATTTATGTGAGTGCATGAAAGCCAACATGGTAGTTTTATTTCTCTAATTCTGGATCGGGTCGTGGTTTCCCTTTTTTATGGCAGCTAATAATGTTGGCTGTGGTTCAATTACCCATGTTTAAGCATGCTAATCAGACTGTTCATTCATCCCATTAAGCCTTGCTATCTCTATAATTAAACAGAAGTTGAACAGTTTTACCAGCTGAATGGAAGATGAATGGATGTGCTTTGTTCCTGTTACGGGCAGAAACTCCCAGAACAGTAACAGATTTAGAAAGGCCCGACTTGATCTAACCCGCTGAAAACAATCTGCAGACACAATGTAGAGATATAGATATAGAACTTGTGATTGTTGAGACAATATCATTTTTCATCAACGAGTTAAAAAGGACGAGAGCAGTTAAGGTGTCAGAGGTAGAGTAATCAGTGTGCTAAATATAGAACAGTTATTAATAAAACATTGATCTCTATCTACTTACCTAACCTCTCACATTCATTTCATTTTGATTCATATGTTTCATATGCGGGTTTAAAGTGTGAGGTGGATATCATAGAACCCTATCAATGACCCAGGTTTTTAATCTAGCTCCATTAAACGATGCTAAAAATACATTCAAATAAAACTGCATAATAAATATGAAAGAGTTAACTTGTTAGGAGTTTTATAGTTTGACATAGAACATGTTTTTCTGAATGAAGACCAATTTAGGCAAATGCTAGGGGGCGCTGGTCATTCATGGGGGTGCCTGCAGTAGCCCAAATGGGTGAGTAAGAAAGGTCTTTTATTCAGTAATGTCACCAAAGAATCTAAGAAAGCACAACATTGCATGAATAAAGCAATTCAAAAATCATCACCTTTATAACTAGAAAGCTCTCGGAGAGCGCAGACCTCCGCCAGCACCACAGTCCTCAGCCATATTGTGATTTTGACCATAAATATTAGTCCTACCTTTATTTCATCTTAATATTTAGATTCCTTGACCACGAAAACATACCATTAGCAGTTGGATTAATAATGATATCTATTTTAGTTCAGTAGTTATTCACAAAAATCGCATTTTTCGTCATGGCGGCAAGACGCTGATCCGGATCAACACCATAATCGAATCACTTCTTCCTTTTCCCATGCTGAACATTTCCTGAAAATTTCATCTAAATCCATCCATAACTTTTTGAGTTATTTTGTTCATGGACGGACGGACAAACTCTCCCGAAAACATAACCTCCTTGGCGGAGGTAAAAATTCCCGAGTTTTATTTTCTCCTCTAGACCCCCTCCCCAAAAAATTTACAGCCAAAACTTGAGGCATAATGTTTTTTAAGTTTTTTGAGTTGTCTTAAAAATGCTTAAAATTGTTTTCATCAAGCTTTTAGCTAACATCCACCAGTGGTACACTATAATGGATTTTTGATAATATGTGATAAATTGTCTTTTTCCATCTTATAATCTCCAATACCGACACTGATACTAATATGTTTACAACAGCCTATTTGTGTTAGAAACAGATTGGAAAATATTATTCTTTAAAACAATTTTCTTTATTTATAAAAGTTGATACTTGATGAAGGGCAGCACCATGACCCAGCAGTTAGTGCACATACCTCATAGCAAGAAGGTTGCTAGTTCTGTCCCTGGGCCTTCCTGTCTACAGGAAACATGTTCTCCCTGTGCATGCATGGGTTCTTCGGGCACTCCGATTTCCTCCCACAGACCAAAATTATGCCCCAAGGTTTACTCATGGCTTTGAATTGTCTCTAGCTATGAGCGTCAGCAGAAATGCTTGCCTGTCTCTATGTGGCCCTGTGATTGGCTGTTGACTACTCCAGGATAAACCCTGCCTTTCTTCTAATGCCAGCTGGGATGGGCTCCAGGAATAGAAAAAGAATGGATGGATATTCAATTATTATTCTTTCAATTAGGCCTTATTTTAAAATGAATCAAAGTGCTTGAAGTTGCTCTGTTCCCCAGCTCTGGAACTCTCTCCCTCCTGATCTCCGAAACCTGAACTCCCTGTCTCTTTCAAATCCACCTGTTCAGGACTGCATACCCCACTTGACACAAACATTCCTCCTCTTCCCCATACCAGACATTATCTGTTGTGCCTTGCTATTGTTGATTTTATCATTGTTGTTGATTTTTTATAGTTTATATTATTGTCATTGTTGATTTTATTGTTGTTGTTTGAATCTTGTTCAGCATCCTTGAGTGTCATGAAAGGTGCTTTTAAACACAATTCATTATAATTATTATTATTATCATTATTATAATTAACTATCTGTAAAACTTGTTAAAAAGTGATGACTGTTAATTTGTTTTAAATAGGAGAGAAGCCAGCAGACGTAGATTTAAAAAAAATCATTCCCCTATCATGGATATAGTGCACTATATAGTGTGTTCGCCATTTTGTGGTGTTGTTCGAATTCTCAGCAGTTAATTTCATTCACTATATAGTGCACTACAAAATACCCACAATGCACAGCAAAAGTGAGTGTACATACGATGTACCCTATATTGTACTCCCGTATACCACAATGCAATGTGGTCGTGTTTTTCCATAGAGGAAGGGGAAGAAGGCTGTTTGGCGCTGCTTTCATTCATAAATGTAAAAAAAACCGTTAAAGTATCTTTAACACGTTCATAGTGTAGCTCTTTAACGTGTTTTAGTGTCTGTTAACAGCTTCGAAATTTGTTACTTATCCTCCCTAGTGCCCAGTTTGTTAACGTGAATTTTGGCGCGTCCACTTCCGTCACAGGAATATCCGGCTCATCTACTGACGCAGAGATGTTTAGAAAATATCAGTGTAGTGTCCGAAATGTTGTTTGGTCATTCCCTATATAGTCCACTATTTCATTTACACTACATAGTGAATAGTGAGTGAGTGAATGAGTGGACGATTTCCAACACAGATTTTGTCTAACCCTGTAACAGTTGCTAAGGAGGGCGGGGCTTAATTTAGGATCACTTCCTGTAAAAGGAGGAGCTTCACAAGGAGTCAATTACTGCTCATACTGATATGCTCCTGTGATATTGTGCATCCATAATGTTCACTCTTAGTTAAGGACTAGGTGAGTAGATCTTTAAGGTCACACGTTAAAGGTCAAGGTCGTTGACTTTCTTTTGCTTTTAAATGCCAAAATTAGAAGCAGGATCCTTTTTCAGATAGTTTCTTTGTCAGTAAAGATGCATCTTCCAATAGCTGAATCGAATAGTAAACCCTGCAGGCTTCCCATCTGTTTGAAATGATCCCATAAGAATAAGGTTTGTCAGGAGGCTCTGTTATTTGTAGAAAACTGTAAATTAAAAAGTTCTTGGGCACAAATGTGCTGGTGGGTTATGTCCCCATACTCCCATGTGTTGAGGCTCCAACCTTGTGCAGGCAGTACAGGTTGAGTTCCAGCCTGAGGCCTCTTTCCCTCTCTTTCCAACTCTATTCATTGTTTCTCTCCATCAGCTAAGACAAAAAGGCTAAAAATGGATTCATTGAAAAATAAGTTGTCCTTTAAAGGAGACATATCATGCTGAGGCATGATTTAATACTTACATATAATATAACAAATTTGAAAACAAGACCTTACGCCCCCTTAATTTTCAAAAAATGAGATATTGTATTTTTTCTGATACCCTAGAACGAGATTTGATGCCTCTGAAAATAGGTCATTGCGAGATGTCCGCGAGGTTTAAATCGTTGTGACGACACGAGGTACCTTTCTTTTATTGGAGTAATCTGATAAAACACTTCCTCCTCTGTGTCGCCGTTAGCCACAAAACCGTCACCGAGGAACACATCCACCCAGCAGCAGTATATAGATCCCTAGCTCACACTCATAGCTCACTCATTACCTGCTCTGGCCTGTAGGGGGACTCAATACGCGGTCACTGCTTTGAGCCTGCCGGAAAATACAGTAGAAGAAGAAGGACAAGCTGGCTCTACCCCCGATAGAACTGACCAATCAGAGCACAAAGGGCTATGATGTTGCAGGGTAACTGTGGGTCATCCTGAGATCTGAGCGTTTCAACGAGAGCTTCATAGTGGCTTAAAATGAGGATATTGAGAACGCTATTGTGGGGCAATGAAGGAACTAAATGACTTGTACCAAGGGCAGAAATGCTTTACAGGCATCCTAGTCTGGCATAGTGAAAAGGAGAAACAAGCATGATATGTCCCCTTTAATTGTAAAGATATTGTGGTTTGAGTTTGACTGTGGATAAGGTTCACAAGCTAAATCTTTCCCAGGCCAGCAGATAATTTTGTTCCATATCTTTCTGCGTTTTAAGCTCTGCTCTGTCTGGAGTCTGTGTATTTCCTTCTCCTCTGTGCTCATGTGTGAAGTGAATATAAGGTTGTGGTCACTGTATCACAGGTAACAGCTCCTCTAAAGATGGCCTGTGCAAAACAAACTTAATATCTTCAGTCACAACACACAGACACATACTCCAAACTTTAATTCCCCCTGAATACAATTACTCACATTTAATGAAGCATTAATACCTAATTGAGGGCAGCGTCGCTGAGAGCGGTGAGCCGTGGATCAGCCTAAGCGTGCGTCACCTCTGTGTAACCCCTGTCAGTCTGGCTCTCAAAAGGTAACCGCAGACCTTTGCAACATGAGCTGTGCTCAACTTCTACTCTGCACTCCAGGGAGAGAAGCAACACAGCTGTGGAGAGACCTCAGAGCTAATGCCTCACAAACTCAGACTTACTGTAAAATACTTTTATAAATAAAAGTTTGTCTTTTTGATCGGTCAGAAATGTTTGTGTTTACATTCTTTATTTATGTTTTTAGTTTTAATGATCACCGTTTTAGTGGATTTAATAAAAACAGATCCTTTGTTAGCTAGGTGACTGGTTAACTGAGCAACCAATCAGGATCAAGAGCCCCTCTTCAGAGCAGCTGTTGCCATGCTGTCAGTCAGACAATTTCCATTTTGGCAGATTTTAATGTTTGTGGGGAAGTTTTTTTTTTTTTTTTTTAATCATTGCTTTCTGGCACAAACCTCACAACTCAATTTTTCTTATGATTTCCTTTTTATTTTTATGTTTTTTTTTAAACTGTTCTAGTGATGACCTGCCATGTAGTAGAGAGTGTGTTCATCCATTTCAAAGAAGAGCTTTTTTAAAATTTCTTAAGTAATTGCAATTTAGGAGATAAGTGGTTTGTGCCTGACAACATGTTACCACATCACTGAAAATCACAAATAATACTTATCTACGATCAACTGTAACAGAAAATGGCTTAATATTGTTATTATCTGGTATTTTAGGAAACTTTGGGGAAAATATAACAAATAAATAAATAATTTTTCAATTTAACCAGCCTGTTTTTGTCATGCACAAACCTCTTAAATCCAAATTCACTACTTTTCAGGACATTAAATTAAAAAGTAAAATCTCAACCACTAAATTATTGAATCTTGTACTGACCTGATTGCATTACTTTTGTGCTTTATTTAGTTAACGAATAAAGCCCACTCACCATGAAAGGTGACCAGTATCGGATTCATGAAAAAAAAGTGAAATATATAGATGACATCGCTAAAGTTGTGGCCATGTTTTCCTTTATATCTATCTATCTATCTATCTATCTATCTATCTATCTATCTATCTATCTATCTATCTATCTATCTATATATATATATATATATATATATATATGTATAAATAAATAAATATATATATATATATATATATATATATATATATATATAAAAATATATATACATATATATATATATATATATATATACACATATACATATATATATATATAGATAGATAAAGATATATATATAGATATATATATATAGATATATAATGTTTTGTCTTTGGTTATCCACTTGGGTCACATTTTTAAAAGAATAAACTTTATCACCTGTTGCTTAAAAAGTGTGTAATATTCAGTTGTTTAAATGAAAAGTCAGCAACACAAGGTTTTGTCTTACCTGGTAACAGTTACTGTGGAGGGTGAGACTTGATAGAGAGCAGAGCTTGACAACGGTCAGTCGCTCACATCAAAACAAATCACAATTTCTCAAACTAGAGATTTTAATAAGATAATTTAACATTATTTTATTTTACTGACACATTGTAATTTTATTTATTTATATATTTATTTTTTTGGGGGGAGGGGATCTAACTATTACAAGGGACAAATTATGGACCAAAATAGTATTTCCACAATGTTTTTGGGAAGCATGCTATCACAATAGTTCTAAATTAGTATTGTGTGTGTCACATAATGTTGTTAATACAGTATAGCTTGTATGCAACTAACCACCCTGCATGTACAGACTAAAGTGACATTCAAAGGACAAACTTTGTCACCAATAAACCCAAATTCTAAAAGGTCTAGTTTACTTTATTTCAAAAGACAAATTTGACCTTAAACTATTTAGTAAATAAATAGATTCAGCTTCATGAATGTGGAAGTTCTTCACAGTAAAAATGTAAAAAACAATTTGGAGTGCAGAGACTCAGTGCCCCTGATCCACCTGCATTCTCTCTCTGTCTTAGACGCTCTGCTTGAGTTGGTAGGCTCCTTTCCCTCCTGGGCCGACACATGCTGTCTTTATTATTGTTATGGCGATATAAGCTTGAGTCTCACTTTAATTCAATATATACGCACATCTGTAAACGAGCAAGACTTTTTCATTTGTACTAATTAAATTATAACCGTCCATGTCTTTGTACTGATAAATACAAACATGTTCTTTACCAAAGACTGAAAACATATGTGCATGTTTTCACTCAATAAAACTAAGCAAACTATTTATCTGAAATTAAACGTGTCCTTTGTTAAAGAACCCATACCATGGCTCATTAAGTTGTATATGCCCAGAGTGTCTTTAGCATGGCTCGTCTGAGGGAAAGTCATTTATGCAGAAGATAAAGTCTGCAGCATCACCACTTCTCCTTCTGTGTACAGCACCAGGAGCTGCCTGAAACAGCTCATTCATTGGCATATCCTGGTTCAGGTAAACCAGTCCAGTCTTTGCTTTGTATTGCTCTACACGAGCCAATGAGCTTAACCTGCTGAGGAAATAATGTTAGGACATCAGACTAGTGGGTCTATTTATGGGGGCCAAGGAGTGAGCTGTTCAGGCAGCTACTGGCGCTGTACACAGAAGGAGAAGCGATGATGCTGCAGACTTTTGTCTTGTGTTTGCATTAATTTCCCTTGACGAGGAGACATGCTAAAGACACTGTGGCAATAGAAAACTCAATGAAGCGTAACGAGGGCTCTTAAACAAATGACAGATAAAGGGGCTGTTTGCTTAGTTTTATCGAGTGTAAACAAGCACATAAATATTCCATCTTTGGTGAAGGACGTTTATTTTCAGTATAGGATATAGACATGGACTGTTATAAATTAAATTGTAAATGAGAAAGCCTTGTTTGTCTACAAATGTGTGTATATTGTTTGTTGCATTATATCAACATAACAATGGGAATGAAATCAACTGCAAATCCCTTATTAAATTAACCAAACAGTGGCAGGTTTGTAATGTCTGTCACATAATGAGGATGCTGCAGCTCTATGAAAAATATACTCTGTCTTTACTATAAACAACACACCAGCCTGCATGTTCTGACTGCTGTGACAGTGTGACACATGTCTTTTTTTATCATAACTTGGACTTGGGGGTATAAATCAAAATCCCCTGGTGCGACATGAAGGGATTTCTCATTCTGACTACAGCAGCTCCCTCCATCACTGCTTCATCTCCTCAATCATGTCTCCAATTTCTCCTCAGATCAAATAGTAAATAAGTAAAATCTCCCTCTCACAGTCTGTCTCCATTAAAACACACACTGCCTCACAACAGAAAGACGCACACTCGCTGTAAGATGACAATATGTCGTTTATTTTCTATATTTTAAAGGTTTATTATTTACAAACAAAATAAACAAAAAAATCAAAAAGATTTTTTGACAAACACTGTTTGTCTGCATATTGTTGTAAGAAAGTTTACATTTATCTTTCTTTCATCTGTACCAAGTAACCAACTGAAAGTTCGTTTTGTCGAAGCCTTGGATTACATAAATGAGCTGAACAATGACCATGTGAGTGGGGTAAAAGAGGACCGAGCAGCTCCGTGTAGCCTCTGCCCCTTTCTCCACTGCGCACATCATCAGTAAACATGTGAAAACCTGTGATCGCACAAACCAAATCCACGTCTGGTTTGTCCTCTGTGGGCATTATCCTCAGTTCTTTTTGCATCTCTTTATTTTTTTATTCTCAAACCAACAAAACAAGAAACAAACAAAAAAAGAAATATACAAATATATGTGCTGGTTTGTTGAGTCTCTATACTGCTAATATGTAAGCTTGTAAGTTTGTGTTGTACATCACCATTAATGCCCATTCCGGTTTGTTATTTGTGATTGGTAAAGTGAAAAAAAGCACATAGTTGGGAAGCTCTCCCTCCAAAGGCATGTATCAAGAGCAGCACAAACTAACAGTGCCGCTATCCTTCTCCACTGTGTACTAGTTCCTATACACTATGGCATATTCACGATTAAGCGCTCTCAGTTGTAAATAGAACATCTCCCACCCTAATTTAAAAGCTCATACAGGATCAGGGCAGCACAAGCTCTCGAGGATATTCACCAGATTCACACAGACGACGTTTACCTCCAACACAACACTTACGACGGGAAGCTAAAATACTGCTATAATGCTACACTGCTGTTTTTAGGTGTTACGCCTTATAACTGTTGAATTTCTGGCTGTTTTCTTCATTTAAACACTTTCAAATAACTAAACAAATCAAAAGAAAACTGATGGAGAATATTTTAAAGGGCATTAGAAGGAAAAACAAACTTGTTACCTTGTTTGCTTGTCTCAATTAAAAGCTAACGTTAGCATCCAGCAACAACCACCTAGCTTGCTGGTGTATGAACACTTACAGGGTTCCCACTCTCTTATAGAAATCATTTTCCAGGACTTTTCCAGGACTTTTGTACCCATTACAATATTGGTGTGGGCAATTCTCTGGTTAATCGAGTCTTCTAAAAGACAGGGTTAAATGTTGCTAACAAATATCTCTAGCTAGCTTAGGATTTATTCATTTCTAACTCTGGGACATGAACATTGTCTGCTAGCTATCTTTTTAGTCTGGCTTTTATCTAGTGTCTTATTATAATACATTTGTGGTTTATACTCATTTTTTTTTATCTTTTACTCTGCTCTTTTATAAATAGATTTTGTTGATTCAATGTTTAGGTAGCCTAAATCTTATTTTGCCATTTTTATTATTTCTTTTTTCACAATTGTCTTGAGTTTTTATATTTTATTCCTTAATTCCCAATTCCTAATTTAATTCCTTAATCCTTTGCATTATGTGATCTACATTTTTCTTAATTTCCTATGTTAGGTTTTAGTTTATTAACAATGTAGAAGGTGGATAAATAAGTGTTCAGGACAATTCTAACTTTTCCAGAGCATTTTACTTTTTTCCTCATTTTCCATGTTTTTCATGACTGAAAATTCCATCAATCATATTCCAGGTTTTCCAGGTTTTCCAGGATGCATGGGAACCCTGACTTATTGTGTTGCTTGAAAACTTTGACAGAAAAAGTATAATTTCCTTGCTAAATCAATTTTAATTAGAAGTGAAGGGAATGACGGTGGTAAAAGGCTACTCTTTTGATAGTTATTTATACAAAAGAACGTGTCATATTTTAGGTCTATAATATAAAAGCTAAAATAGTTTTACATAGAGTTGTGTGGCGCTTCCTTTTTTGGGCCATTAGCCTCTTGTTAAATCAAATACTTGGTAGAACCAGGTCACAAGCTAAATTGAGAAGTAGCTAGCATTGAACATCCTCTAGCTAACATGGATTAGCATAAGCACCACCCAAATGTGCTAACACTGAACTAGCATCAGTGAAATCCAGATTAGACAACATTGAACTAGCATCAACTAGCATCCAGGAATGCACACTTTCTCCAATCTGTTATTACTCAACAAAAGCTAAAATAAAATGTGCTAACACTTTAAGAATCACATTTTACCCTAATAACTGTTGTAATGAAGGTATTAGCATATAAAAAAAGAAATTTACTTTGATGTGAATAAACAGCTGAATCTGCTGTTTACACATTTGTGTTTTTTTGTGCTTATTGAATACGTATTTTTTGCATCTACCTAATTGTATTTGCACTATTTTCAAGTTTTTCAATTCTTAATTTATTCACCGAGACATTATTTGTATTCTTACTATATGTTGATAGTCTTTTGCAACAACAGCTTTAAATTTAACTGGCGTAACCGAATTTGTACTATCTTATGGACAAATAAAGTTTAAATGATGATAACTCCTCAGATACGCTACATTTATTCAACTCAAACCCAGAAGACAGCAGTGTGACATCACAACAACACTCTAGCTACCCACTTAAGCGTGACGTAAGAGGAAAATGGCGGCTTTATAAATATGGTAAATTGCTCCCTGTCATACTCACTCATCATCTAAGCTACTTGCTAGAATCCACACCCTTATTATTAGTAAATCAGAAAGTGCAATTCAAAACAAAGACAATGACTCAGAATGTTGCTTTGGCCAGTTTCCTTCCACACATCAATATTCAACCCAAACATCAGTGGCTATAGCTACAAAGAAAGGTATAAAGGTGCTCCGAATTTGTACAATGTCTCATCGAGCGTGATATGACTGCAAGTCTAAAGATTGCACTTTTTATTTTTTTCAACTGTACACGACCTCATTAAATATTCTATATAGCTTGACCGACGATGTTAGAAAAACCTGCCTCTAGGAGTTCACATTGTAAGTAAAGATACCAATTGGATAACGTGAGACATTTGGCCATCATCATTGCTTACTCCTTTCCTGTCTAAAAACACTGAGACATAGAACACATAGAGTATAGTAAGGATGAACGCGCAGCCGTGTGCAGAAGTGTCCCTCCCCCCCCTCGTACGCACCGAGCTCACACTCGTAACAAAGGATGGAACATGGCTATAGTTTAGGCACAAATACTTAAGAAATGTCCATGTGAAGAGTCAATGCTTCTGTTCACACACAGGTAACGTCTAGGCAGACAGACAATGAACAAAACAGAATCTAACATTACATTTAAACGTCAACATTTTTGAGATAGTATCTTTTTAAGTATTTGTGACAGTGCATGCTTTCATGACATTGGTGGGTTGACTGCATTGGTACACTATCGACACAATCTGTAGCGAAGACTTGTAATCTTTTTAAAACGGCAGCTCAAGGGGCGCGGGCACTCCAGACTGACGGGATGTTTGGAGCCATGAAAAGTATGAGTCTACAGGAGGGATTTTTACATCACTGACGGCAGTTTTTAGACCGCAGAGAGGTCATAGACAATCTACTGTATGTGCACCACTTCAGCTGACTCATCACTGCGTATTGTTCAGGTAAAATACTGTGAGAAGCTTTTATCATTTTATAATAGAGTCATAATATTCAGGCTTGACCCTTTGTCCCCTTCCCTCCATCTTAACTCCAGGTCAGTTTAGAGTGCCTACGCCCACATAATGGATTTACATGAGACAGAAACCTTAATGCAAACCAGCATTTCTTTCTCCTGACACCTCAGGGTGAAAATGTCCGTATACTTGACGTCTTTAACCTCTGATGTGTGTGGTGAAAAATGTTGTGCCAGGTTCCTAAGCTACAAGGATTGTGATATGACAGGGTACTTTACAATATCACTCAAAAATGCAGATTCGCAAGCACAAATTGAAAGACAAAAATGTAAAAGCCTGTGTCCACAGCCATCCCTTTTGCACTGGCAGTGCTTAAACCTAAACCAGTGTAGTCCAGCGATTTTGTTGCAACACTCACAACTTGCTCTGTTAAAAAGTGCAACTTTTGGAGCAGCGTCAGCCTGTCATTGGTGGCATTTCCAGAAGATGTGCCATGATCGTTTCATGGGTACATGAGTTGTACATTTATTCCCTACATTATAAAAAGTCATGAAAATGCTGGAATCCTTGCTGAAATCTGCAGGATCAAAGCTAGTTAGCTAACAGTCAAGTCAACAAACTAACGTCACTGAAAATGCTAATAGCACAGAATTTAAGATCCCTTTACTAGGATGACTAGTAAGTAGAGAAAAACACTAAATATTTAAGGTTTTGCCATTAGAACTTAAAGCGCAGTGGTGGTTGGTATGTGTGGCATGGTGGCAAAAACGCTGAATAGGGCCTCTCCAATAGTTCCCATCCAAATATTTAGCAATATATGAATATAATGCTAATATATGCATGTTTTATCTACCAGTGTTATGCAATAAGATGCGGCACTACATGAGAAGACAAAGAAAAAGCCTGTAAAAGAAAGGAGGATCAATGCTATGCTCTAATTTGGAGGACAGTAAAGGATTTAATCAAATTATTAGCATAAATGTACCAGTTCAATCAACTTTTTCTAAAACTATACACTCTATGTGCTCATATGTAGATTTACCAAAAATGTTTTTAGTTATTTTTGAAGTTTCTATTAAATTTGTGCCATTTCTACTTTAATTCTTTTAATTCCAAGACGTAAATGCATAAACCAGAGGATGTAACCCCCCACTAATGTCCTTTTCCATCAGTGACCAATTAAAACCAAGAAGGGGGAGCACTTTTACTTAAAGCCTTCTAAACAGCTACGGTAAAGGATAAACTTAAATTTATCTAAGCGTAGAGCTTCCAGGTCTATAGCTGCTGCTGATAATGGTAGGACACTAGGGGAGCTGTCAGTATCAACAGATTCAGAACAGTTTCAGTAGATATCAGCATTTTTGTGAGTAAATTGGCAATACATATCAACCATATACATTACATTTATAGGCTATAATGTTACAGAGTGCACAGATGCAACATAGTGCTCACCTTGTCATCACTAAATGAACATTCAATATAATTTCTATTATCATTATAAAAAAATGTTTTTCCTTTTACATCTGTTTCTAATGCAAAAAGAGTCATAATGAGTGATGCAGGTCAATTCTAGTGTTGTAGAGACTTGGTGCTTATTGCAAAAATACAAATAAAATATATATTTATTAGCATATCTCCAAGGGGCACTTGTCTAAAGATTGTTTGTTTAAAAAATAGATGGATACTAAGGAACATTGAGGCCAACTTAGCAACATACATGCTGCTGAGAAGCACAATGTCACCAAGTCTTTCTGTGCTGCCAGTGCATAAAAAGGACGTCTGTGGACACAGGCTTTAATGGTCGGGAAACAAAGTCAGTTTCAGTCCTAAAGCAATGCATAAATAAAACCACAGCAATTATTTTGGTTTTTGGAAATGAGGCAGTAGTAAAAACACATTTTCACTGGATGCTTTTAGATGAAGTGGAGTATTGTGGGCAAATAATACATGTCACCTTGATGTGAAATTAAAACTACACTAGGACTCTAAGCAGTATGCAAAGAGAGAGGGGGATCCGTTAAAGTCTTCCAATCAGGCATTTTTCAGCATCAAGTACTGCTTGCTATTGCATTAAGGTTTGTCCATCTCGTATGAAACATATGTATTTTGTTACTTAACCTTTGTCGCATATAGATGATATCCAGGTTCCTGATAGAAGTAAGACATTGTTATGATAGAGAATGCACCACACAGTATCTGTAAATACTAGATCTACAAAACTATTTACAGCACACATATAGGTAATCTTTATGTCACAGTCTATTGCATAATGGTGATAATCTTTAGTTTATAAATATTATAAATATACACATAAATTTAAGCAACATTACATAACATCTCAGCCATCTGAAATCAGAAATAGAAAACAATAGCATCCATCCATATCTGTCTCCACATTACACTCTCCTGGAAAAAATAAACAAAAAGTAAGCAGCATTTCTATGATCTATTCCCTTTGGACCCATAACACTGTCATGGTTTGTACGTGAGCCGCGGTGGGGGCAGGGCGGCCCAGCAGACTGTATTTTTGTTTGCCAGGAGCAAAATAACACTTAGTTACAGTATCTGTGTTGAGTTCTGAGACGAGGATTCAGGATTTTTTTTTATGTGCGTGTGCTTTTTGAGATTATTTGTCGTTTTTGAGTCGCTTGCATTTAGTATTCCACAGTGGTGCCTAAAGCTGCTTAATAGAGAGGACGATTTTTCTCTTCCTCATTGGTAAAAAAACAGAAAAGTCATTGTCAAGAATCCACAATGCATTCCAGTTTTAAAAAAAGCAAAAAGAAAAAAATAAAATCCTCATACATTGTATATAATTCTTTATATTTCTCTGAAAGGAAGACTCATGTTTATACTACAGCTTTTAAATTGCCATTGCCAAATATTCTAATTTGATTTTACACACACGGTCACATGCACGCGCTCACACACACTCTCTCACGCTCTCAATCACACAGCAGCATATATATCCACACACATATCCTAATACATGTGTGTATATATATTTTAGTGTATAGCGCAAAGAAAAGAGAGATGTATCTGTATAATATACATTCTTAAGTTTAGGGAGACAATGTGTCTAAAATATAATACAAGGGCTTGTATGTACAGGACTTCTATGAGGTTATTTTAGAAGACTGGAGAGAAACAAAATCGCTGAAGTTCCTCATTTTTATCTCTTTTGTTTGTATCTCCATATTTAAAAATGAATTGAAAGATATATAGGTTTAAAAAATGAAACAGGGAAAAAAAAAACGGGATCATAAATTAGATGCAAAACGCATTTTGTCTTGCTCAGTCTCTGTACTGCTCAGGACAGAATCTCTCCTAGACCCGGGGGATTCCCTGTGCTGGGTTGAGGCCGACGTCGACGACGCGGCCGCCACTGCCGCTGCCGCCGCCGCTGCTGCCGCCGCCGCAGACGAGCGCACCGGGGGCAACGCTCCCGACGACATCTGGCGGAAGAGATTGACCCGCTGGGGGACGGTGGTGCGGATGCCGCTCTGCAGACTCATACCTGGGATGGCTGCGGCTGCCGGGGGCACGATGGAGGCCAGAGAGTCTCCTGAGGCGGGGTGTGCTCGGGGCCCCAGAGATGTGTCATGTGGCAGTGATGGTTGGGAGGCTGATAAGTGTCTGACATCTCTGCTCAAGCTGCCTGACTGAAGAGCCTGTGTGCTCTTGTGGATGTCTCCCCGCTGAGGCGACGGGACCTGCTGCTGCTGCTGAGGCGACGCCTGCTGTTGCTGCTGCTGTGGCGGTGTTTGCTGTGGCTGCTGTGGCTGCTGCGGCTGCTGTGCTCCTGACCCTGCAGCTGTAGTCGACACGGCAGGTTGCTGTGGAAGCTGCTGCTGCGTGGATAGAGATGGCTGGGCGATGGGCTGTTGGATAAGCGAGAGCTGGGAGGCCGTGCGCGAGCCGTACTGGAAGCTCCTGTTAGCCAGCGGGGTTTGAACAGGTGGACTGCACATGGCAGCCGTGAAGGAGCAGGGCGACATGATGGCCCCTTGCTGCTGCAGCGGGGTCTGTGGGTTAGTACCCGAAGAATTCAGGCTGCCGTGGGAAAGGCTGGGCACAGGGTAGATCGCTTGTGCTGCAGCGGCGGCGGCTGCAGCTGCGGGCAGCATGCGAGCAGCAGAAGCGTTGGCGATAGCTGAAGCGCTGTAAGTCATGGGCACGGAGGACTGCTGGAGCTGGTTGGTTCCAAAGGCGGTGGGGAATGGTGGCTGCGCTGGTGAGTTAATGATTGAGTTTCCTGACATTGGAGTTGAGTTCATCCCGGTGACCGACTGCTTGCGGTCCACCATCATCACCATCTCCCTGTCCTGACGGATAATCTGCTTCAATATCTCGTTCTCCTGGGTGTTGAAAACGCCGGCGTTCAGGTCCTTCTGAAACTTCTGCAGCAGCAAGGAGTTCTTCTTCCCTGTTGGGGTTACAGTCAGGAGAGGTGAGCACATGGAGAAGTGGCAAACTTTGGTTTACTTCACATCAAACTACCAATTAAAGTAGCAAGAATCACACAAGTTCAGATGAAGATGAAGCTTGTAAACTAGAGCATTTTTTAAATCCAAAATAGAAAGTCTAATGTTTGTGTGGCTTCCCTCCAGTTTTCTGCTCTTACAAGCTGCATCTTCACACAATCACTAAGTTCTGTCAAATTTAATACAAAGTGTGAAGGACATTGAGTGGTATGACTATGGGAAATATACAGTTGGAGAGGAGTGAAGGACACATAAGGAGACAGATTACTGGAAGTGTGACGTGAGAGTGTAGACTGTGAAGGTGCTGATGTAGACAATGATACACAGAAGAGTACCGATACCCACACATCGTGCTATAGGAATTCCCTTAAAGATCTCACTCTATAGTACATTTAACACTTACTATTCTATTAATAATCACAAAAACTGCTATAACACAGCAAGATATCAAGGATTACTTTTCTTTATTATCAAAATAAAACAAAGGAAGCTCTAAAGGTCTATTACAAACACAAGGTACGATACACAGTCTAAGGTAATTGTATACCTCCCAGTCTATGATTGTACTGGGATTATCCTAATGTAGAGCTGCTTGATTTGGTTGTTTCTTGTTTTGATATATTAGTTATTTTGTGTACCACTTAGTGCTTGAAAATGTATTAACATGTTTGTCAGGTTGACTTGAGGGGCAGCCACAAGCATGTAGCAAATGGTTATTCAACACTGTTCTAGGTCTGAATATTCAAAACATGTGTTTTGATGCATAAATATGGCCATTAGCCTGCTAAACAATTACAGCTAGATAACATAGTAGTCTGTACAAACTAATGATTTGGTTAGACTAATTCTTTGTATCCATTAAAATCAATACAGGCACTAGCAGACACTGTAGCTCCTGTTAATGGCTCCGCCTTGCTGTTGTAATGCTCTACAATATGGCTGTAAACAAAGATGTTAATGAGGGTTTTTTAATCCAAGAGGTTACTTCCAAGGCAGAAAAATTAAGCAAAAAAACAGTAAGGACCCAAGAGCTGTCTTTAGGCTGGCTACAGGAAACCTGGAATTTTTATGATGATGCAGTTTAAATGGTATATTTGATTTTGGAAATCAGGGACATGATTAAAACTGCTACAAACCCACGTAGAAATGCTTTGGATGCAGCCTCTTAAACTTCCCCACTTTCCCTGATGGTCAATTGGCTGGTCCATGTCTGGCCTGCCCACCCTCACAGTTAAAAATTGTAAAGTTTAGGCCATGATTGCCTTAATTGTTGGCATCAAGTTTGCCTTGTTGATTTGACATCCACTTTATTAAGCAAGGAAAAGGTTGAGACTATGGAAAGAGTCACAATCTGAAGGAAGACACCGTGTATATGCACGATTTCATGTCTTTTCAATGGCTGGAAGTTGGCAGGCAGCTGGCTTGTAGGGAAAACCAGATACTGGTTTGATGCCTTCAGTCTAACTTCAACACAGCCTCTTTGTTTGTCAGTAGCCTGAGCTTAAGTTTGGTTGAGATGGCATGTATGATACAGCTGTGTCCGTGGATTTGCATCATCAATGTTTCAAAAACTCTTGTAATAATCAAATCATTCAACGTCACATTGCTTGGTCCAATTCTTACTACAGTTGAAGGTGTTGTCACATCCAGTTCTTATGTGGACTTAAATCTCCAGGAAGAGCCAAAGCCAATATTCGCCCCACTACACTCACTACACTCAATCATATTGAGTGCCCTCTGATGCTGTAAAAATAAAGCCACTCAACATTGACTGTTTTTTGAGTGTTTATTTAACTTTATCTAGAAAACTGAATGTACTTTACTACTTTTGTGATGCAAAAGCTGCCTTTTGTCAATTCATTTAATAATTATGTTTGTCAAATTAACCAGACATGCCATGACTTACAGTTCTCCTAAATCAGGGGTGTCCAAACCGTGGCCTGGGGGCCAAATGCGGCCCAATGCCCATTTTGAATTGGCCCCCGAAACAGTTTAGGAATCAAGAAATTTTGATTACAGCAACAAATGCCATCAATCATGCACATTTTCTGCTGTATTTACTTTGCCACAAGGTCTCATTTACAAATTATATTTCAATATTCATCTTCAAGCACCAGCATTGTTTCAGTTTACTCTTGTTTTGTGTCTGAAAGTGAAGATTAGTTGTTAGTGTCTCCCATCTCTGCTGCTCAAAAGGTCTTGTCCATACTACAGTAGGTGTGAACCTAGTAATAGCCCGAGGTTTGGAAAGCCCCTTGACAGGTGATAGCCCACTCATTAACCTTAAAACTTTAACTTCAATACACTAAAAGTGAGGCACAGAAAGTGGCTCAGTTGTCCATGTATTCCTCTTTATGTGGCCCTCGATGTGGAAAGTTTGGACACCCCTGTCCTAAATCAATCTTCAGTGAGAGCTGTTTTGGTTTAGGGACATTGTGGTCACGAGTGTTTTACATAAAAAAAAATTAAAATAACATGGAATCCAAAGCTTTAATAAAAGGGGAAGCAATTTCCACCTTAATCATTTGGATTCGTTAGATTTTCTGTCACTCTGTTTTGTTATCTTATTTAATAGGCTTGCTTACAAACAAGAGCACATGCTTAGACACCCTCTGCTCCTCACTTAAATCGAAGTGAGAGCTGTTTTGGAGAGAGGGCCAGAGCTTGTTGTGTTGCAACGTAAGGAGGGTGCACTTCACTTACCACAAAACCTACTGAAAAAAAAGTGCAACAGTTTAATCAAATGTATTATTTTTGAATGACAGTGAACTGCCAACATTGAATTAGAACTTTTTGAATTGCCCAGCCCCACGGTTGTGAAGACTTAGTCATTGTATCACAGAATGTACAGTTTGACATATTACAGTGAATTATTTACATTAATAAAATGTACACTGTATTTTATTGTGGAGAAGATACTGAAAAAAGAATAAACAATTTTCTTCTAAAAGTGGTGTATTTATGAATTATTAGGGGAATTTTTCACCCCAAAGGTCTGTTAATCCTTTTGGCCAGTAACATGTCATGGGCGGTGATGATAAAAGCCTAACAGATGGATTTTTAAACACCAAACACTTCTGTGGCTTTGGGAGTTTGGGAGCAATCTGTGGTAACTGTTAAGTGGTGCTAAAAGCATAAAAGATGCCCTGATAGTGGTCTTTAGTGGAAGAAATCCTTGTTGAGTGTACTAATACTAAAGATCTGTATACATGTATACTCAGAATGACAGAGTCCCAAATATATTTAGTGGATGTGTTTCCTGTAATTACTGTTGACCTTGTGTATTGACAGGCTGGGAGACATTATTTGTCAGTAAAGAAGACAGAGTTGACTTTTAGTGCGCTGACGGCTTTAGCCTCAGTCAATCAATCATTAAGCCCTGTCCTTGAGGGCAGAAGATTTCTGCGCTGAGTTTACAGTCGAGCAGCATTTGTTGGACGGATTTCACTCCTCTCAAGGCTGCCAGCGAGCCAAGCGCTGAGCTGTGAGACAAAACTCTCCCAGCTGTTTCAGCTGAATACAGACTGATGTTCTGTTTCGTAGCCATTTCTCAGAATCAAGCTCACCATTTTGACTGAGACTCTCTACAGGGTCAGGGAGTTAAAACTAACACCAAGTGCACAGACTACTATTGACTTACAAGGCTTCTCTCATTGCATTTTTAAAGGTGACAGGGTTAAACTCTGTAGATCAAAGGGACAAAACATATTGGTTATTTACCCAGAGTTATAGATTACGGTACTGTTTGGAAATCCAGGGGAAAGTGAACCAGTCAATGTGTCAGTTTCAGTGATTTCAAAAAGGAAAAAAACCACTGTGTTTCACTGTACTGTGGCCGGTCAAGCAAAACGTCTCCCTGCAGTCTTGCTTGACCTGTGCTGTCCATTTTTGACTTTCTGCAAACCTTCTGCCTCTTCTTAGCAAAACCCTTTGTTTTGTTGCTCAGTGATAAAGTCAATACACTGTAGTTGTCACACCCAAATCATCAAATAAGGCTCCTTCATTATTGACCCCATGCTCCAGATCATAATGATGTAGGTACCCCTCCAGCATCTTTTTTGCATTTTAAAGGCTCCAAAGTCAAGAAGTGAGTCAATAAAAAAGTGGAATTCTGTTTGACCTTTATCATAATGCTTGATAAGAAAAAATTTACATGATATGAGTTCTTTGGCAGGAATAAACCTTGCACTGTTCGCTTAAAGAGCTTCAAGTTAATACCCCTGTTCCTGGTCAGAAAAAGACCACCATTTGCAGAGAAAGGCTTGATGGCTTGAAATTTACGTCTATAACTGCAAGTCTATAGATGCTGCAGTTTATGGGAACTGGACAGTATTTCCATACTAAAGAAAGAGCAAAGAAAAGCAACGAAAGTGTAGCTTTATGAAAACAAGGATTTTTGTCCTTATCCCAACCAGTTTTGGACAAGAGACCAGTTATATGGTTTACTGCATGGTAGCAACACCCATTAAGTGTTTCATATGTTTCTGAACTGATTGGCAGGTGGTGAATGTTGCAGACAGAACAGTTTTCCAGCTCTGCAGAATGTTTTTGAAAGGTTTTGCCTTTTGAAACACTTTCTTAATGGGCTTTAAGGTGCGTTCACGCCAAATGCAACTTTGTGTTCAACATCGTGTTACAAACCCAAGTCCAGTAAGCCTATCCATAGTTCATTTTGTCGTTGCTCAGTGGCATTACACCTCTTTAAGTTTTACCCCGCGATCATATCATATCATATAACAGGACATGTTAGCTGACATTATTTCAACTATATCCTTTTCACTCATCTACCAACCACAAAACACTGCAGCTAGCCCTTCAGCAGCATTGTCAGCGAGTTCTCTGCGGTCCCCTCTAGGCTGAACTAATATACTCACTACCTAATGTTCCCTACACGGATATACATTGTCTCTCTGTGAATCAGAATAAAAACAGTCTGTCAATGTCAAGAAGCATCCACACAATGCTGACTGGCTCTTGCGGTGCGACATCGGCTGAACAGTTCAAGTTTTTCAACTGAGGCAACAGAGCACAGCGACCTGCTCCGCGTCCAAAGTGACCTAAGAGTTCCCATCTGGAATCACGGAGAGTGGTCGCAGAGACTGCCAAAGTCACATTCGGTGTGAACGCACCTTTACATGGACTGGTGAAATAGACTTCTGCTGATCAGGTTGATTAAATTGTTGGTGAGACAGCTCTCGGAGAACGCAAACCTCTACCAAGGTGGCTCACATACTGTTGTATAAGCAGTATTTCCATGATGATATAAAACCTAATAATATGATTCCTTGACCCTGAACACCTATCACTAGCACTCAATTATTGACTGAAAACAGTTCATTAATGGCGGTTATCTAAATCACCATGAAAATCTAATAATTTTTAAGTTGGGTCATTACCAATATTACCTAAAAATCTCAGCATTATCTTGGGAACAGACAAACAAATGAAAGCAGCTTTCATTTTAATCAATCCCATGCTCTGTCCAACAGACTAGCAATACAAAATCTAGCTGAGGAGGAGCCTCAAAATAATGTTAGTGGGGTACTGCATCATCATAATTCAGAGAGTGGGTAAATTATATTAGTCTGTTGTAACTGAAAACCTGAGAGCTGGAATTGCCTGTAAAACAAGAAAGTCTTCTGTTAAAACTTTTCGAAAACACCTGGCTTTTGCTTGAGATCTGTTGAAATTCCTGTTTCCCAATAAAAAACAACAGTCAAATTGTCTGGACACACTTATGCTAACAATTTTCTTTTGAAAATTATATTTTGGTCTTCTTTTTCAATGGATGGAAAGGCAGAAAGGAAACAAATACGCTTAGCTAGTTGCTGTACTTCTATCCCCAAAAAAACCTGTCCCAAAAAAACAAAAAAACAAAGACGGATTTCAAAACACTTAACATACAAGAAAATTATAAACAATCTTAACAAATTATTTAAACCCCTAAACAATTTATGGCTAAAATCAATAATACAATCAAACTAGCAGTTTTTGAAAACAGCATGAAAGCAAACTTTCAAACAAACATAAAATACACAGCCAAAAAAAACATTTAGCATGTAAACATACATCATAGAAATAATGAAGGCTATAAAACACACAATTATGGAAAGCAACCAAAGTTTAACAAGAATACTTTTTTTCTTATATGATTTATTTTAAAATTAATTATTTGTTTTCCTTTCTTTTCCTTATTCACCCTCAAAAAGATCGAGACATACACATTTCTTATCATCAATAGTTGTTGGCAAACAATTACCATATGGTGAATAACTTTGAAGGAATAAATATCCAAATTGATTCAATTCTGTTTTTACTCAACATGCATTCAACATTAAGTTGATTAAAGCAAACGTTTAAGGCAAACCAGAAATTAGATATCCTTGATAATCATCAGAAAAGTATCTTCAGAGTACGGAACTGTTTTTACAAAGACGACATTACTATCCAAAGTCAGACAATCAGAAACAAACGGTTTTGCTTGACTGGTGAAAACATGAATAAATAATGAAATGGAATTTCTGCATGTAACAAAAACAGTTTGTGGCATTGTATTAGTAAAGGATTTACTAATCTGCAGACATAATTTCATTTGTGAAAACACTTTGAACATTCATTCAAAGATTAAATACAAAAAAAATGTGACACAAATAAAGCTGAGTATGTGCTCATAATCCAGTCGATTATTCTATACCAAAATAAACATGGCATATGACACTGAGTGATGAATATTTGTTTCTTTGATTGTCTTATTAGTTGTTGACATTTTGAATGTGTCCATCAAAACATCTGCAGGACTGGTGTGGGTGATTGGAGTTATGTGTCACTGATGCAGCAATTAAACAGTTATACGGTCAAACTCTGGAAGGTTAAATGTGAAAGTGGATCCATTTAGCAATCCTCTACAGGTCAATTTGTTTGTTTGTTTTTTCAATAATTTGGAATTGGAATAAAGTGTTTACCTGATGCCTACTCGTCGGCCAGGGCACTCTTGAAAACGAGATGTGCTCGTCTCAAGACGGACTCCTGGTCAAATAATTTTTAGATAGATAAAAGATCATGTCAAATGTGCAACAGGTCATTGGTTTCAAAGCATGGTTACTGTTGTTTTTTTCCTTTTATTGAGCAAGACAAGCATGTAACCAAATGCATTTCATAGAACGAAACGATACAACCAGCACGGATCATGACAAAGTTCCTTCCCTTGTATGAGACAAAACCCCCTTCATGATTAGTCTGAAAGGATTGATCTCTGTCACACTGAAGTGTCGGTCAGATTAGGTGGCTCTGTTTAGGCTATGGTGAGAGTTCACTCGGCTGGTGGCTCTCAGAAAAAGGGCAAATGTAGATTTGGACTGTTGAGGGCATACAGGATGGAAAGATCCATCTTTCATAAGGAGCAGGGCAAAAAATATTTGTTTTGTTTTATGCCAAGACATGCAACCTTGTCTCCAGTGAATTACATTCATATCTAGTTACCTTTCTGGTGTTTATGGTGCAAGTTTCAATCAGGAAACAATTTTGACATCATGTAAAAGCTAAGCCAAGTGAGGTTTGAATCCCATGTATGATGACTCATTGTGATTATTTGTAAAACATGGCAAACAGGGGTGGGAAAATATTGCTAAAGTAATGTTGTTCTGACTTGTAGTACATGCATCATGTTGCTATCATTCGTATTTTAATTACAACCAAATGTGGCCAAAATATTTCCCAGGCAATTTGTAGAATCCCATCATGACTTCATCGTCCTATTCGGACTGCAAGTTCATAGTACCATAATTACACCTTATTACACATACTGTGATGTTTTTTGCAGCAACATATTGGTGAGGTGCAGTGATCACCCCTCTGTGCCGGCTTCAAAAGGTAGAAAAAGCTGGACAAGAGCAGTGCTAAGCTTTATGTTAGCATGTATTCAGAGTTTCGACTGTATTCTAACACAGTGTGCTGTCTAACTCTTTTGCAACACCATAACATACTGTCAGAAACCATAACTAATTCAGAAAAATGTAATGACCGCTAAGCTACATTTCAGTGCTGTTGTGGAATAACACAATACAAGGGCTAACAACTCCTCACTGTGGTTCTTTAGATATGAATGAGGGTTATATGAACAAGGCTAACTGCCTGAGGACGTTGACAGCAGGAGACAGAAGAAGACAAGGGGATAATGTTGGACAGTGGTGAAATAAAAGTAGAAGGATGAGGCACAATAAGAGGGGAAGCTGACACCAAATTGCAGTTATTTGATACAGTCATCTTTTACTTTTTCGTCTTAGTGGCATATTGTATTTTCAGTAAACAAAGTTTTAAAATTAAACAGCAAAATACAGATTTTTGAAGATAATACACCAAAATTACTGTATTCTGATATGTTATCTTGGGACACATGTCAGGCATAATATCATATTTGTTTTAAGTGGAGCTTTAAGCAGAATTTCAGGAGCAGGACCACACCTCAACCACACCTCTTCCTGTGTTCCTATAAATTCTAACCAACCATTTCCCTCTTTTGTTTCACACACTTCTCCCTTCCTTCTATCCTCAGGGCCTTATAAAGGGGGTTTGTTGTGCCCGGAAGCTACAGCAGATTCCCCATGAAGTTCCCCCAAACTGTTAGCAGCTTCACACACCTGCTATGTTGCTTGTTATCCACTGTACACAATTAATAATTGTCAAATTCAGCCTGTTGATGGTGTGGTCCTTACTCTGGAATAATGTATTATGTCATATCTTTGTAAGGAACTGTGATATTTTGTATTGATGTTTGCCCTGAAATTCCCACCCCTAGTGACCACATTATTTCCTTCAACTTAACCATGCGGTTAAAGTTTCCTCACATTAACTATTCATGAGCAGTTTTACAGGGATAAAAACCTTTATCTTGAGCAAGTAGCGTAATTATTTAACATTTTCTACCAAAGGTGTGGTACATCAAAATTCTGGTGTGGTATGTGTATTGTTTCTTTGGTTATATATTTTTGATATAGTCCAGTAAAACCAGCACCCATCAGGCTCACCCTAGCATCATATGAATGTAACTCTGAGGAGAAAAGGTTGTCTCAACAGTGACACAGTTTAGTGCTTGTTGCATACACTTAAATTTTAAATACTCTAAAATACATTTTATAAAAATGATACACAGATACAAAGCCATGGTAAAGAAAAACGACAAAACACATAGTGAAGATTTAGATACAGACTGCAAGCTTAACCACTGATGAAAGACAACATTGGCACACTGTCATTATGCAAACTCTACTCAGTAGTCAGGCAGAATCATTTTCTGGCACATAAAACAAGAAAACTATTCATCAAACATTATCATCTGTGGTTGTTTGCAGGCATTAAACTTAATCGACAATGAGACAGAGTTTTGGTAGACAGTTTGGCTGGTTAATGCCATGAAAGGCAACAATAAACAATATGTTTAGTGATTATTTAACAGATCCACTTTAAAAGCAGTGGAGATAGCATTAAATAATCATTTTGTACAGCTCATATATATGATTTAAACGTTAGGTTTTGTAGATAAAGTGAGTACTCGTAACATACCTAAAAAAGTGCCATTACTTCTGATTCTTTTGGAAGCACTTTCACAAGAACACTATTCATCATAGACTTTACTTTTATCAAGAGTAACAAACTGATCTTAACACCCACCATCCAATAGCTACTACTGTAAATCCAGTGGAGAGCTATTTTCCCCTGATGTCATGCTAAATACAGTAAGCTAAAATGCTGTGATCAGACTGAACTTCCTTGTAAAAACACACAGAACTGTTACCTAAGATGACAACAGAGCAAAGTAGAAGCTTTATAAATGTGGTCAATTCTTAGTTTTAAGAACTTATGTGAAAGCTATTTTGTGATTTAAAGGTGCTATGAGGAGAATCTATTACCGGCGACATTAAGACTCTGCTACCCATGAGCACTCGCTGCAACTGTCGTAATGCTACGTTCCGGTAACCTCGGAACTGGGAGTTACATCATCTCCGACTTATTGGCGTTCCAGTTGAAGTCGGAAAAAAACATGCCGATCTACCAGGCTATCGTTAGCTGTTGTTAGCACACCCTGCATTGTTGTATGAAGAATGTGATTATCACTATGGCAGCATTTTTGTAAATAGAAGTCTAACAATACTAATTATACAGCTGATCTAGAGCGACACACCCCAGTCAGAAGTGCAAATAAATGGATTATTACAGGAGCTAAATAACTGTTCACACTGGGGGCATCCATCTTCGATTGTCAACTCGGGAGTGGCAAGGTTTCACCGAGTTCCCAGTGGGAAATTTCGACTTCGGGGAACATTCCAGTTGCAGTTTCCTACTCGGAACTCGGAAATTCCTACTTCTGACTACAACTGGAATGCACCAAAAGACGTGACCCAAGCCAAAGCGTGTGTTTGTTGTGATGCTAATAAATTAGCTCGGACCTTCCTCAGAACTCTGCATTGCTTTACAACTTCTTTTTTCAACAACTTACAGGATGCAAAGCCACAAGGTAATGTATCTCTTTCTAGTTATGCAGCGGTAGTTTTTGATGTGTGACAACAAGCAATTTTTGGAAAACTTAGTATCGTAGTTTTGTAGCCGGCTACATATCGCTACTTACAGCCCGGTGCTCTAAGACGTGTCCGAATAATATAAATTTGCTCTAGTTTTAATTGTCTTGTTCCCAAAGTTGAGTATCCAGGCCAGTCCAGCCCTGTCCGACCCGACCGCGAAGCTAAGGAATAGTCTTTATAGATAACCTATTTTAATGCTATAAAACTCATCTTAAAGTGTGTATTTCGATCAGGCATCTATCTAGACCCTGAGACTCTTTTGTAATTACTTAGAAACTCCTCACAGTCCCTTTAATAGAAACAAAACTTAGATATTTATCAAGATGAGGTACTTATAGTGTTAAGATTCTTTCTAGCGTGTTTCATCACATTCCATGGTCGAGTTTTTTCAAGTTGAATCACTCTATTTTGCAACCTAAGCCAAGCTCAGACTTAAGATTCAAAATAGGATACATTTAAACAGGGCGCTGGGCTACATTCTGTAAGCCTGTCAGTTCACATTGCTGTATGGGCTTACAGTGTCAAAATACGGAAGTTTAAAAAGCAGTGATTCTCTGAAATAAAGATTCTTCTCCCACTGTTCATTTCCTTAATTGTAGCGTAACATGAATAAGAACAGTGATGGTGTCTAACTTGCAACTGTTGCAGTTCTGCTTTGGTCTAAACCAGTGGTTTTCAAACTTTTTTGCCCAAAAAACACTAAAGATCAAGCCAAAATCTCAAAGCACACTATATTCATACTTATGTTAAATGGCATCTTTAACACCGACCACAATATCTGATTTTTCTGTATATCATTGGTTTTATCTCGGTATTTACTGAAAAAAATTGACAACGACATTGCTTGTTAGAACAGGATATTTCAAGGATTCTCACCATGATTGCTCTTGATATTGCACTAAGAAAACAACATGTCAATCTCTTTAAATTCTCAAGCAGTCACTTTTCTGAGCTGACCTTGTACATATCCTCTTGTACCAATATGTCAGCCTGTTAAGTTAGAATATGAAGTTTTACTTTGACTATTTCAACAAACATTTCAACATCATATTAATAGCTCTGACAAGCAGGACTTAGAGTTAGCAGAGGGATTTTTTTTTGCAAGCAAACAGTAAAAAGCTTTGTACCTTTGGTTAAATCTAATGCCTTATATGTATGCATTTGATAACCTGATAATAACAGAGCACTGGTAAGTTTGAATGTGTTTTAATTTTAGGCACTGGAAAAATCCAAATATTTGTTTCAACTTTTATTCTCACCTGTTTATTCTGGTAACTGCAAACTGAAAGATATTGCATAAACAGAACTTAAAGCATACAATGTTCTGATCAATTAAATCCGAGACTAAATCATTAGCCATAGCTGTAGATTTGACACATGATTGCACAAATCACCAGGACATACCTGGACTTATCTTAAGGTACGCTAGTGTGCTGTGCAACACCATTTGAGAACCACTGGTCTAAACAGTGATAACACATAAAAGAGAGTCCAGACTGGAGTCATCCACGTGTGTGTTTGGACAGCATACAGAGGGGGGTTACGCCAATTCAGGCTTTAAGCATGAGGCTGTAGATAAGACATCTTTTGTGTTAACTCTAATAAGATGTGAAAACACTGACTAGCAAAACTACATTTCTTCATCAAGGAATAGTTGGTGAAATAAATATGAACTAAAGTATGTGCAGGATGTCTACAGTCTTACAAATGCCCCCCTCTGGGCTCCAAGGTGCTGATTGGTTGTTAAAAGATGTGATTTGTTTCTATCAGTGGCATGATTTGAGTGCAATCGCTTTGTATACAGTTTCCTCCAGTCCTGTTCAACCTTTGAATCTTTGGCCTGAGTTAAGCTTAGGTTTGAGTGAAGTTCAGCAAACTAAAGGTTTTTGTTTAGTTGGGGTGTAACGAAATTTCATGCCACGAAAAAAAAAATTGACGAAATAAAATTCAAAGACGCACCAAGTAAAAAACGCAAAGGGGCGCCGCGCACCACAGACTGGTGATTTTTTTATCCTCCTTGCCTACCGTAGCAAAACACTCGCTTCAAAATGGAGGAAAACGAGGTCGAGGAATTCGCTGATGCTGCCTCGTCAAATAAACCAGTTGTGTGGACCTATTTTGGCTTTCCATGTAAAAGACGAGAGAATGGTGAGAAGATTGCGGACAAAACAACAACCGTGTACAAAATACGCTGCTACTATTCGTCATATACCGTGGCAAGTACAACTATAATGATGTACCATGATACCCTTAAAAGGTATCCTTTTTTAAGAATATTAACATATCAAACATTTTGTTTTGAACTGGAGACAGGCAGCAACTGTATGTTTGTGTAAGTCTGAATAAAAAACAGTATATGATTTTTGCATCTATTGTTGAGATGACAGAGTTTGATCATTCTTGAAGATCAGAAGTATATGCACTGTTATAGATATATAAATATATAAATATTATAGTTCACAGTTCAGACATTTATAGGTCTAAACTGCAGCTCTGAGGACTGCTACTTGTTTTCCTTTTCATTCAAGAATGTAGTTATTCTGATTGTTACAACAACAAAGCATTTTTATTTAGATTTTATGTTTGTATTTGCACTGTAGTCTAAATAAGGGGGGGGGGACTACAACTTTCAAAGAGCATTTATTTTGTACTGATGCAGCAATAGTTTTTGTATGTCTGCATTAGGAACAAAAAAAAATAAAATGAGATTTCTGCACAACTTCCTACTGTTGGGAATTTTCTATAATCTTTATTTTGTATCGTGAGCCCTGTTTCGTATTTCGTATCGTTTTGTGAGTTGACCATTTCGTTACACCCCTACTGTTTAGTGGTCATAAATGTATCGACTCTTCATCAATCCATACAGAGCACACTGAGGTAAGAATGGACCATAAAAAATGGCAGTAAAGAACAGCATGCTGTTTAATTTATGTACTGCTGTACAGCCTCATTGGAGAGTTACATAAGGTGTGCTACAAGTAAATGAATATTGAACTATAGCATAAAAACATTCAAAATGAACAGTGTTTTGCTTTTACACTTTCTTTTCAGTTACTCTGTAATAAACAGTGGATGAGTCAGACTGTGGTACTAGATCTTAAAATAGATACATTAGTGTAGTACCAGATGAATGGGCATATGATAAAATAAATCCTCATTACACACTTAAGTCTAACTATGCACTGAAATGTCTTTAGGGAATGTAGGAGTAGCATATTGTGCTTGAGTATCTTTTTCTCTAAGACATGTCCTCCAATAGTTGTACATAAAGGTTATGAAAGAGACTTATTTTGAAAAGACACATTAACAAACTAATGCAGCCAAACAAGCAAAGACAAAGACATACAATCTACGCCTGTCACTCAAAAATGATCCTTTTAGGCAACACTTTCACATCAACTTAGTATCATCTACATGTTTTATTTATGAATGTGTCAGTTCCAATTAATGTACTCGAGCAGACTCTTTCAGATGGAGTGGGAGAATGTGCAACATACGAGTCAATGCAACCAATTATTGCCCTGTTTGAGTAACATACATGTGCCCCTTTTTATGTCATGAAAAATCTATGGATGTTAGTAGCTACTGCTCCTTTCTCTTGGATGTAAACTGTGAGATGGTTAAGATAGGGGACATTATTAAAGGGGAGGGTATAATCCAAACTGGGCAGGATCTTGATGGATGAGGGGCTGCTAGGGCCTGAAATGACTCCTTGATGAGACCTGGCTCTGCTCTTTTGTTTTCTTTTGGCAGGGGGGCCTGGTTGATTTGGAGAGCTCTGATATGGGGCGGGGTGCTGCTCATACCCAGGAGTGCAGATGAGTGGAAAAGAGGGCCGGACACACATGCAAGTGAGGTTAGCTTCCATCCACTCGCTGACATCCAGCAGGGGGGTCAACACCAAACCAACATGGGGGCGAAGTGACTCCCTCCCCGGACAGCGGCATGCACTGTCTTCCAGTTAATCCAACCACAAAACTCTACTTTGGTTCTTTAGAAGGATTAATGCTGGTAAATACAGATTATTTTCTTTTTTGTTATTAAGGACAAAGAGACGGAGGTTAAAGAAAAGAAACAGAACAAAGTAGCATACAGGTCATGCAGCACAAGATGGCAGACACGATGCTTTTATGATGAAAAAGGCAAACGAATTCTGATAAAGACAAGACAACAAGGCACGATGACAGGCAAGAGGATCGACCAATCAGGACAGGACAATAATAAGATGAAGGGACAGGCTTACCTATGCGATCCAATCGGTCGATAGCGACTGTTTCGAAAGCGCGCCGCATCATGGGGTACTCTTCTAGTACCTCATTGAAATGGTCGACAGAGAGTGAGAAGAGTCGACAGTAGGTGTCTGCACGCACACTCGCTGTCCGTCTGCCCTTGGTGAGCAGACAGATCTCTGCGTGGCGGGAGAAGAAAAGAGAGAAAAGACAAATCATTAGACAGACGAAAAAACAGAAACAGAGTGCTTGAGAACACTGAGGGAACTACCCCTGTAATCACAACACAGATTAGCATATAGATGAACCTTGAGAACAAAAGGTACAGGAGCAGAAGCTAATGGGAATGTAAATAAATTGAGAAGCCCATCAGAGGTACTGTCACTTACATTATACTAAGGTAATTCATCATGCTGCCAAGGCCTAATGGACCCATAATATCATATATATAATATAATGGTCAGCTTAAAAAAGTCTGTCAGGGATTGCTGCATCACTGCATCAGAGCTCTGCATCAGCTCTCTAATCTAATGGACAATCAACGACGTGCCTGATTACACAGCATTTCTGTATTGTGCTCAGTCACTGTTAGGGTTGCATTATTAATCATATAACACACAATCTGATTCATTAAAACATCTTATTTCTAAATAACTTGGATACATTCAATGTGTTACCCTCACATCAAGAATCAACTACATCTTCAAAACAGGCATTTGTTGTTTTAGAGGTTGAACTGCCCCTTTGTCAAGCTCTGCCCTCTCCAGGAAATATTCTGTCAAGCCGTCCTCCTTAGTTACTGTTACTAAGTTTGACAAAATCTATTGTTGCTGGCCTCTCTACAGTTTGAAACAATTGACAATCACTCACTTTTCTACCAGCTTTTATTCAGATCTTTTGATTCTTTCAAATCTTACCCAAGTGAAAGAACAGTCAGACTAAAGGAGTAAAGACGAAAAATCTAAATCTTTATGAATCTTTAAAAATGATTAAAAATACAACTACACAAATTCAAACTCTTCCAAAACATAAGGTGTTGGACAGTGTAGCCCAACATGTCTGGTTTGATCAGGGATTCTCTGGTTCTGATTAGCTGGTCAGTTAACCAATCAAAAAGCCAAAAAAAGGGGGTGCTGGTTTGGCGGAGTGGTTAGCCACCCGGCACCCCATGTACAAGCTTCTGCCGGTCCAGGTTCAAATCCTGCATGTGACCAGTTTGCAGTGTCTTCACCTACTCTCTTGCCCCCCTCACAAGCCTATCCACTGTCTCTCTCCTATCAATAAAGGCACAAAAGGCCCAAAAAATACATTTAAAAAAAAAAAAGCCATTTTGGCAAATAGTGTAACAAAAGATACTAGCTTGTTTACCACACTTGTTTAATTTTGATTTTCTTCTTTTCATAATAATGGAATGGCATGATTAAAGGGCTATGCCACTTTTTAAATTTTCTTGTCTTGCTTCTGAGAGTCAGCCATTGTTAATTGCAAAAATTGCCTGCAAAAACAAATGGCTCACCCACAACTGCGAATGTCTCATTTGCAAAGTGACATCTCAAGTGCAAACCACCGCTGATGTGTTTAAAGTAGGTCAACAAAACAAAACGATAGAAGATAACGTAAGGTAACACAGTAAAAATACAAGTCGCAACAAGCACACATGACCATTTAGAGATGCTGGAGAGTTAAACTGATGACTGTAGGCAGAGGCAGGCTAACACTACCCACTGACTACCAGTGTTTGAGCTAAGCTAATTAGCTGTGGGCAAGCTATGGCCATTTCTTTCTTGCAACTGCACACACAGTCGAAAGAATAGTGTCTATCTGCTAGTCATGGACTGAGGCAAGACACAAAAGAAAAAGGAAGTTAGCAAATCCATTTAAATTAAAACTGGGGTAATTTTCCATCTCTAGCATAGACATAGTCAATGTTACTCAAAAAGTGATGAAGCTACAAATAAGCAGTCACAATTAAGGATCTGGTTTGTAAACTGTCTTCTAAGGGCATTTAGCTACTCATTTGGCTGGGGCACCAATATGGTCAGCATAATAACTTATTGTTTAAGGAATCAGCTACACAACATAAAGTGCACAATCCATCTGTGTATCACCCGTCTTCCTTCTCCTTTTCCACCCTCCACTAGTGACCTTTGTGTCTCTCTGTGTGGCTCAGCCTCCACCCACAATTTGCACATCCGTCAAATCTACTGCCACAACTTCCATCTTCATTAAATCGTTAAATGTTAACTTGTCGTGGTGTGAACTTTCCCGGCCGTGCCATGAGCTGTCATGAAAAATAGTGCACAGAGTGAGCAGAGTGTGAGAGCAGCACCCTCCTGCTGTGGGTGTGAGGAAGGTGTTGGTGCTGTTATGAAAGAAAAAAATCCCTCTAAAGTTACATCTCTATTACCATACAAGTATAAAATGGAAAAGGAAAACCCTCTGTGGATAATGGTGGCTTTTCAAGGGACAAATAGTCAAAAGAGACCACAGATAACAAGTTAACAAGTTTGCTTTGGAGACTGTGAGGTTAACTGGATATTAAGATGACTTGTCAGTGAGCAAAAGTCTTTGAGATTACTCAAAATATTAACATTTAAGCGCAGATGGATCTGCCTGATTCAGTGTCTGTCTGTCACCAGGCAGGTCCATCTTGCCAAGCTACGATCTACAGTGATTGTTTATGGTCCAAAGCAGTATGGTCCAATCAACATCCTTAGGAGCAAAAGGAGGTGGGAGCTACAAGCGACATGACTGCAGAAGTGGCTCCTTGTACTGATATTAGCATAGATTAGGGGTGGGAGAAAAAATCGATTCACATAAGTATTGGGATTTTTTGTTTGACAAGTTTTGAAAAGATTATTTTGTTCAAAAAAATGTTTTTTTTTTCAGATTTAAATGTTTCATTTTAGTCTGTGTTAATAAGCAACTTTTAAATGCAATCCAGGCTTTTGAAGAGAGAGTATAAACAGCTGGTTAAAATATATTGCTTAATAAATCCTAAAAACTGACTCACATGTGATGTGTATTTTTCCTGATATAGTCTGAGGGCATCATCATTGTTCATCTTTTTCACTGGTGTTAAAAAAACGCTAACTAAAGATTGCAAAGATCGGCAATACCATATAATCACTATTTAAATCGAATCGGCACCAAAAAAATTGAATCGGGAGAAAAGTGCATCGTCCCAGCCCTAGCATAGATGCTAACAGCTTCAGTCACAGATTTCTTTATTTACTGAAAAACGAATAACAACACTAAAAACTTCTCTACTGAATGGATATGTTCATTCAACTCCTATATATATATAAACGTTATTTAACCATTAAAAAAAAAAAAAACTTGTTGAGATGTAAAACCTCTTTTTGAAGAGCTACCTAGCCAAAATTGCAGAAAATACAGTAAAACAGATTACAGTCACAGATACACACACTACAGAAAAACTACACTGGGATTATATGATAACACAGTGCAATCACAAGAACCAATTAAACTCATTTCTCTTGTATAATTGTCTTAAATCCCCCTAGGGTTACAAGACATGTCATTTTCAAGTCCTTCTGCACATTATTCCAGACAGACAGGGCAGAAAATTAAAAGCCTGATGTCCTGAGAGCGCAGGTCAGATCGGCTGAAGTTTCAACATGTGTGAACACAGATATGTAGGCAGAAGTCCGAGAATAGATTTATAAATCTATGAATGTGCAAAGAAGGACAATGCACGGCAGCATATAGGGAACAGTGATGTACTTGATAGCTGCAACAAGTAATAAAACGCAAAGCACAGTGATATACAATATCCAATTTCTTTAGAAACTGATCAGGAGCATTCATAAAACAAGGTCTGCATAGTCCAGCAAGGGTAAAAAAGCTGTGGTGATCATATATTTTCTGGCTTATTTCTAAAAAAAAAAGAAATCCAATTGAAGTTTCAGCTTACGAACAGGTTTATCGATGTGCAGTTTAAAGTTTGTTCTACAAAGTGGCTCACATTCTGTCCTTTATGATGCAGCAGTCATGCCCACCTAATCCATAACTGGCCCGTAATAGTAAATGATAAATGGACTTGAGCTTATGTAGCGCATTTCTAGTCTTTTTCATACTCAAAGTAGCTTTACACCGCAGATCACATCTACACATTGACTCTAACAATCACTTGCTGATGGTTGGAGTTTCTGTGTCAGTTGTCTGTCTGTATAAGCTCACAAATTCATGCTCTTTCACACCAATTCAGCAGTGGGAGCAACTGATGGGTCATTGTCTTACCCCACACATTGCCATGTGACAGCCAGAGCTGGGCTTGTAACCTGCAACTTTCCAATCCAACCAAAGTGTATTATCAGACTGCACCACTGGTTGACTGAGCATGGCTTAAATAAATGCTTGAAAAGTCAGCCTTTAGTTTTATCTGCTGCATAACACCCAAATACCTGTGCCAATCTGCTTACAACTTGTTCTTATTAATAAACACACAACTTCATCTCCATTTTCTCCAAAGATGACTCTGCTTGTTTATATCAGAACACGACAGAAGTTCAAGGAGGGAACACCCAATTATAGCCTGTTTCTACTCTCTTCAAGGGTAAAACAGGAGTGAATTATTCACATTCCTGTAGCTGCATATGTACCAAAGCCTACTCACTGTTTGCCTGACTCCTCTGTACTATAACGTCTGAGTTACAATAACTGAATAACCTTGAAAATGTTTCAGACAAAGCTGAAAGAGATAATCCAAAAATCCCTGAGGAGCACTAACTGTCTAGCTGCCTCAAATCATTTCCTGGATTTACACATAAGTCGTCCTAAGGTCAGCTTTCAGGGGAGCAGTTTGTTTAGACCATTTAGTCCAGCACTGTAGTCACTGCTGCTCAGACCAGACAGACAGTGGGAGGTGTAAACTCAGGTTGGAAGTCCCAATGTGGTTTTAGTAATCTAATAGAAAATAAAGCAAGAAAAATATTATCTGTGGCTCTAATTTAATGCTCAAACTATCAATTACTAAGTGTTTGTAGACACTCAGGGCTGGCCAAAAAAGTTGAGACAAGATCAATATCTACCTTATTTAAGTGGATGTAATGCAGTCACTTATTAAAAAATCAAATAAAGATGACTTGGCATCTTTCTTCTTAATGTTTCTGTCTGACTGGTTAAAAATAGTCCTACAGAGACTTGTTTTTGCTCTGTTTTATGTCTCATCCATCTTCTAAGGAAGAAAATCAACTCTCATGATCAACCCCTGTACAGTTTAACACATAATCCTACCTGTGTAGGGGCAAGCTTTGTGTGTTTTACAGCCACTGTCACTGCACTTTAACTTGATACACCACATGGACAGTTCAATGTGTTTCACTACTTCTTCTGGGCAACATCCCATAGAAAGTGTTTGGGAATGGGCAGAAAGCATATCTGGTGTCTAATTGGTTGATCAACACATTTTTATAGGCCAATCAGATGATACAGTAAATATAAATGTTTTTCATTGGTTTTATTGTTATTTTTTAAAATCTTGTACATTATCCTTTAATATCTTGAATGGCACTTTTAAATAATGTGCATTATTATTATTGCCTTTGCCCCTTTTGTTTGCTCCTGTACTTGTCTCTGGCTCTTGTCTTGTAGGTGGCCTGGGATCCTTGGTGGAGACTGCCTGCTGCTGTGGAGTCACGAAGCCTCAAAAACTACAATTATAGACATGACACATAGTTGGCCATTTCATTAGGAACATTCCATTCCCATTATCATTATAACTGTTAATGTAGACATTAGCATGATCTCCCTATCCATGATCGATACATCTACAGTATCTTTTTTTTTATCACCACATAGTCATGAGGTCCCTCTGAAAATGGGATGTCACATCTCAAGAGGCCTTTAACACATTTATACTTAATGGAGACAAATATGATAGGGATGCACTTGTGGTCTGGGCATCCATGAATTCGTCACTACCATAAATTCTTATTTTCAGTAAGAATATCATTGCTTATACTTCTATAAAATGATCACCACAACCATTCAGACGTGAGGACCCTCCTGAAAACGAGATGTAGCATCTCAAGAGGCTAACCTCTAATAAATCTGACGACAGGTCTGTGGTTCATGGATCTGTCACTAACTTAAGTTCTTACTTTGGTCCACTTGTCCCCTCTTACTTCCCTTCCTTTGCCCTCTCACCTATCACAGCATCGTGTGGATTTGCTGTTCATCATGAGACTGGGATCCACATTCAAGATTTCCTGCTGCTTAACAGAAGGTTTTTTCTTGCCGCCATGATGGAGGGATTCATGATTGGCTATATGGATTCATGTTGGGTGTTGGATGTTTATATTTGTATATGTGTATTTTATATGTGTATATATGTATCTATGCATATATGTGTATCCACAAAATGAAGAATTTTACTCTATTGTAAAGTGTCTTGAGATAACAGTTGTTATGAATTGGCGCTATACAAATAAAGATTGATTGATTGATTGATATTATTGTTATTATTATTATTATTATTATTATTATTGATACAGCCCTTTAAAACAACCCTTTCTGTGAACCAACGTGCTTTACAATAGGCAGTAAGTAATAAGCAATAATTAAAATCAATTAAAAACTATTAAAAGCAATAAAATACAATAAAATAAAGTAAAAGTGTAACCACACTTAGTAGGCAAGCAATACTGATGCCTGCTACTGCTGTTTAATGCAAAATGTAAGCCACTGTTTTTGAAAAACTCCCCAAAACATATGAAAAGTGGAGCAAAAATATGATTCCTAAAAAGCAGTGTTTTCAGTGTTGTCCGTTGTTTTTCCATTTTACAATAAACTTTGGTCCAAATCTTAAAAAAGACGCAACTAAAGTCTTTTAAATTTAAGCTAATTCTGTCGTCTGTCCCCAGGTCATGTTCTTACCTCTTCTTGCTCTAAAGAAATCTGATATGACTATGATGCTTTAGGAGGCTCTCAGTTATTGTAGACTGGAGCTTGTGCAGATAGATCCATCAAAGAATCAGGCAGATCCAGCTGCTCTGCATTTGGGGCTCTATCGATTCTGTAAAATCTGTATCAATCGGTGTACTGGCAAGGAGTAGGTGCTTATATTTGGCAATACAGATTTTTTTTAGCACAAGCCAAGAAAGTGAGTATGTGTTTTTACTTCATGCACAGTTTCTCTCCATTTCAAAACGCTGCATTATAACAACAGTATCACAACGCAATAAATGTCTAGACAAAAATTGAAGGTTTTATTTCCAAAGTCAATCAAGCCGAGCTCAGCCAATTATCCTTTCTCACTTGAAATAAAGCACACAGGCTTCGAAGCAGCACTATAATCCTTAACAAAGTTTGAAAACATGTTTTTTTTAAGAAAGGCAAAGTAAAAACCCTCAATTCAACAGGTCAAACCATCAGTATTGTTTACAAGTAGCCAATTAGATCAGGGCTTTTTAACCACTTTCCTGAGCTTTCATATTTAACGTTCTTCAGTTCTTCAAAAATGAACACTGTTTCCACACTGCCTGTGTGCTCCATGCTTTTTTTTTCATCCAATTTACTTGTCAAAATTGCTAAGAAACCATAATTCTCAAACTGTCAACAGTTGCTGAACTGAATAACTCTGACTCAGAATATTCCATTTTAGCATTTTGCAAAGACAACCTGACCTACAAGCGGGTAACATAAATAAAACAACAGGGGTGCTAACAAAGTCTTCCCTGGCTTCTAAGACAGTACAACATCAAGAATCTAACCAGAGAGAGGGAATTTAAATATTACCAGAAGCAGATTAATGGCTCAAGCAACAGTCAGAGATAAACCCCTTTTTTCCCAGCTTTTGCCTTCCTGTGTAAGAAAAGCAGTTTCAGACTGCACCACTAATTCACTGTGACAGGCTACACTGAACTCCAGTGGTGAGTGATTGTTTGGGAACATGGAGGGATCATGCTGACAATGAGCTGACAGAGAGCTGACAATAAGCAGGAAAGACTGTATTTTAGGGCTTTAGGATTTTAACATTAAATAATGTACATACAGTATGTTGAGCTATACATCTGAGGATGTTAAGATACCAGAAAATCAAAGTTTAATATGATAAACTTGTAAGATAAAAAACAAGTATTGATGCTGGGTTTCATACTCTTACAACTACAGAAGAGAGGTCCAAGTCGTCTAATGATGTTTAGTTTCTTGCTTTAAATACAAAAACCAAATGAGAGACAGAAAAATAAGAGTTATTTTTCATAGTTCAGAATTTAAACATGCCTATGTTCTGCCTCGACTCTGTTTACATGTTCATTTTTGGTTACTGCTAGAGTATGTTCATAAATGTTCAATAAAAGCAGCCCTGATCCAGCTGTATTCTCAGTCTGTCTGAGACACTCTGCTGGGGCTCCTGACCCTCAAGTTCTCTTTCCCATGTCAAGCCCCGTCTTCTTTGACTGGTTGACCTGTCTGCTCTGTGATAATTGCTGTTTCAGCCATGTTGTCAACAGCTATCCATCCATTCTGCGGTCTCTGCTCTGCACTGGACTTAAGTCTTTGGGCTTAAACCACTAAAGAAACAATGCCAGTTGGGCATTTTTGGGGGTATAGCAGGAAGGAGCTGTTTCAGGCTGCTACTGGAGTCATAAAGAGGAGAAGAGGGAGAAGTCCTGATGCTGTGGACTTTTTGTCTTGTGCACAGAAGTACTCTTACATGTAAAGGACTCATAATAAACAGTAGAGGATTAAAAACGTGAGCATTTTATATGGAGTTAACTATGCAATCACAAAGAATAATTTAAAAACAAAACAAAAAGAAATTCAAAGTTACGATTTCAAAAATACAAAAAAAATGCAGAAGAACAAATTAAATATATTTGTTATTAAAGCTGTTTCTTGATGAATCCACAGGTTTGTTTACAAACAAAAATATTGTTCTCATGAACAAAAGATGTTTCCTAAAGATTTGTTTGCGTTTCTACATGACTCTCAAGGGTGGGGCCAAAGATTTTTTTTGTATTCAAATCTATTCTTTTTGATTGCATTATAAGGAAACACAATTAACTCCATAATTATATAGGCTCTTTAAATTCTAGTCTTCCTGGAGTGAGAGAGAATCCAATTAAATTAGTTCAGGAAATAAAAAAGGAGTTGGACGAAAACTAAATTTACCAATATTTTTCTAAATCAAAATCTGTGTGCAAAAACTTATTAAACGACAATGTAAAACATTTTTAACTTCACTTTCATCTAAAGAAAATGCTATTCAAAGATTAAACTCATCACTAGACTGACACTCTTGAAGTATTTAAAGCTCTTTGACTCCTCTCCCCTCCTGTGATTACTTTAACCAGCACAAAATGCTGCATTCAGGCACAATTTGAGCACCTACTTTACCCTCTGCTGTGACTGGCAGGTGCCAAAATTGCCAAAATTGCAGACTTAGAGCACAGTAGGGTTCTTAATCTCATCTGAATAACACGTGTGGGCGAACATCTGTACACACAGCAGTGTTTGTGTGTAAGGCGAGGCCTTGTTAACACTTCCCATAATACAGTTTGACACGTGTCAGTTGCCTCGCCACGGAGCGTCACCGCTGACCCCGGGAGCACTGCTGATAATTTGCCATCACTTCATGTGTCACGTACTCTCATGGCAACAGACCCCCCCTTTGTTGCCCGTCTCCCCTCATGGCAGGGACCGAGGAGAGGAAGTCCCTCATGAGTCAGACAGTCAAGCCCAATAGGGATTTTCACCCACGGCCTGTCATTGTCCTAGCATTACAGTCTATTAGTCTCTTATTCTCAAAGTGACTCCGCTGCGGAGCTGTGTGCTAGCGATACGTAATCCCATCTATGGTGGCCTGGGAGTGATTATTGTGATATCTTTTCAGCATGCAGGCGTAGATTTGACCGTGAATGGAGGTGCTTTTTGACCCACTGTCCTCGTCAATGTCCTCCTCATTACTATGCTAATAGTTTTGTGTGGTCCCGCTTGCTTTTTTGTTACCTGCTCTCCCTCTCCTGCTTCTGTCTCGCTGATTTCTTATTCCGGCCACGCTTTGGCCTGGTTGTAAGGCGAGTGTGAATCATTGGAGAAAAGAGGAGAGGAGTGGGGTGCCTGGCTCAAGCAGCTGCTCCCAACCCAGGGCTCATCACTAATGCCGAACTAACGGAGGAAAATACCAGCTGGGCAGAAGGCAACAGCAGGTGGCCGGGCACCAACAGAACAAGGCGCAATGACAAGTGCACCCTTTTATTTGGGCAGCACGAGAACATCTTTTAATCAAAGTATTAAATGTTTGAATAAATGAGGACATCTACTTCATGATCTGCTGATTGTTTTCCGTTTTGTTGATTTATATTTGATGCTTCTTCAATTTCTTGTCTCTCTAATTGCACTCATAAATCTGTACTGTATTCTGCTTAATCAGTACTAACCAAAGTGTAATCAAGGGAATCATAAATAACACAAAGCTTCCTCAGACAGAAAACTCTAACTTAAAGGGGACATATCATGCTTGTTTCTCCTTTTCACTATGCCAGACTAGGATGCCTGTAAAGCATTTCTGCCCTCGGTACAAGTCATTTAGTTCCTTCATTGCCCCACAATAGCGTTCTCAAAATCCTCATTTTAAGCCACTATGAAGCTCTCGTTGAAACACAAGGATCTCAGGATGACCTAAAGTTACCTTGCAACGTCATAGCCCTTTGTGCTCTGATTGGTCAGTTCTATCTGGGGTAGAGCCAGCCTGTCCTTCTTCTTCTACTGTATTTTCCGGCAGGCTCAAAGCAGCGACCGCGTATTGAGTCCCCCTACAGGCCAGAGCTGGTAATGAGTGAGTTTGAGCTAGGGATCTATATACTGCTGCTGGTGGATGGGTTCCTTGGTGATGGTTTTGTGGCGAACGGACATCACAGGGGAGGAAGAGTTTTATCAGATTACTCCAATAAAAAGAAAGGTACCTCGTGTCGTCACGACGATTTAAATCTCGCGGACATCTTGCAATGACCTATTTTCAGAGGCATCAAATCTCGTTCTAGGATATCAGAAAAAATACAATATCTCATTTTTTGAAAATTAAGGGGGTGTAAGGTCTTGTTTTCAAACTTATTATATTATATGTAAGTATTAAATAATGCATCAACATGATATGTCTCCTTTAAGCAGACTTAAGCAAAAAAAAGCCTAAAAAGGTTTTATTAAGATCTTAAAAAGCAAGCAAGCAAAAACCTGTCTGACCACCGATCACACGTCCTAAAGGGATAATTAGTTTTCTTGGATGTCGGCCTTAAAGGAGCAGTTTCCTTCTATAGCACTGTCATTACTGGTTAGGGATGCATGACATCATCAGTTCGATATCGGCCGATATTAGCCTAAAAAGTTGCGCATCAGTATCGGCTGATATTTAAATTTTGCAGATATTTACCACCGATATATTAGCCACACATATCCGCCATATATTGGCTGGCAAATTATCTAAATGCACAAAATGGATGCACATTCTCATCAATGTATGGGTACATTTAAATATCGAGGGTTTCATTTTGCAAGAGTTAAAAGCTGTTTTGCTGGTTTTACATCTGTTCATTCAATAATATGCTGAAAGAAACAAATCCATTTTTATAATGCATTGAGCTTGTGCTCTTGACCTGAAATATTGGTATTGGTATTGGGGACAATGAATTTAAAAAAATCGGCATATTGGATATCGTTAAAAATCCAGTATTGTGCATCCCTATTATTTGCCTCACCTCTGCTCGACTTTACTAGATTATCTTGGGTTTTCCATTAAGGATTGAGCCTGTAACTTTGAGGTGATGCTAAAATGACACTATGCTTCTTGCAAGCATCTCAGGAACAAAACTCGTCCCTGTAAGCCTGTGGTGTGCTTGATGCATCCATGACATTGCAAGTGTTTGTACCACCAGTGCCGAAGCAGGCGCAGAGAACAAGAAGATTGGATCTACGGTTGTTATTAGTTCAAAAGCAGGGAAGACATGTTTGTTTTGAACATGCAGATAAAGCGGCTGTTTTGCCAAATGCCTGATGAGTTCTAGCCACTAACCAAACAACTTCCAACCACTTGGGAGTTGTCTAAAACACACCCAATCATGCAACTGCACGGTGTTCCCATGAGATGATGCTTCCCTCACAAGACCACAAGCAGTGAGCTCCAACCTTTGCCTTTATTGGAGCGGCGTAAGCATCTAGCAGTGTGTTTGTCACCTCCATGCTGAGAATCTTATAACCAAAATGATCTGCAGGTCAATCCCAGACATGGGCCAGTCCAGACCCAGTCGAGGGAAGTGAGGTAAATTTCAGCGGCTCAATCTGTGCTCTCATGTGTGGACGGCACTTCTTCTATCTCTGGCATTGTCCTTAAGGTGCATACACACCGCACGCTACTTGTACTACCTCTGCGATCACTCTCCATGCAAAGCCAAGTACAGCTGCGATGGGGCGGGGCTAACCCTCCCGCAATGCGACAGAGGCTTTTCACACTGCCACATAGCTTGTCGCGCGATGTGAAAGTAAAAAAATTTGATCAATCAGCAGGTGTGTGCACCTGTGACGGTACCCTAGACAGACAGTTATTCATCCAGACTACGGAGTAACAATCCATGTCCGTATGGGAAACAGTCAGTGAGGACATTAGTTCCGCCTAGCCGTACTGCAGGAAAACTCACAGATAATGCTGCTGCAGGGCATCAGCTGCAGTGTTTTGTGGTTAATAAGTGAATGAAAAGGATACAGCTGGAATAATGTCTGCTTATACATCCTATTATATGATATATGATATGATCGCGGTGAAACTCAAGCGGACGTGACGTCACCGAGCGATGGCCAACAGCAGCGGTGACCAAAATGAGGTATCTATGGACTGCGACGCTACTTCAGTGGGCGATGCAAATTTGGTAGCTGGGTCGCTTGCGGTGTGAACGCAGCATTACAGGTATATCACTCTCCCTTATCAGGGTCTAGCAACTGTTTGGACTGTCTCCTCTTCTTTTAGTCTCACTGACATGAGAAGACATAACAGCTTCTCCAAATCAGTTCTTCAGTTTGACAACAGCTTAACTTTTTTACGTAGACTTTTTTAAAGACACTGCTCCATGAAGTTTGGGAGAATTTGATTCTGCGGCATTGAGAGAGCTGCATAGAGCATAAATACACCAATGATTTCTGCGTCATGACTCAGCACAATTTGTGTCGGTGTACCCCTCCGTGCAGAAAGCATAACATAAGCCACAGGCCAAGAGCTGCGCCGCAGAAATTCACATCTTAGCAAGTGTGCTGGTTTAATCTAGTCAAAAATATTCATAGCACTTCCTCAAACTTCATATTAATCTGACGAGTCCAGATGGATAACTTATTCCAAAAAAGAAATCAACAAATGTGAAATTTAACAACTTAAAGCATGATACAAAATAGACATGAGTATGTTTTAACCTGTAACAAGACTTTATTCTTGACTGTGAATGCTGCCGTAAGAGTCCAAAACTCAGAAATAGGAGTGTCAGCCTCCATTAATTTAACCACCCTCTAAGTGGAAACAAAAGTGTTCAAACTCCCTTTTTCAGTCCAAAAGTTTGATAAATGCAGCCACATCCACTGCCATTATGATCCATTTGTCAGAGCCTCATTCGCCCAAGGTTTTATCCTGACATTTCTGCTTAGTTTCTTGAACACGGTCGACTTGTTCTACGCCACAATGACTCCGTGGCAGAAATTCTGTGAAGCTGCTTCAGTCCAACGAGATTAATTGTTGGCACATATCTTCCTATATGACATGTCCACTCTGTGTAGGGTTTAAAAGGGCCCTCACTTTCCTTCAGCAATCACACATTTTAAGCCTCTAACTTTGACAGCAATTCTGTGTTTTGAACAAGAAGGAAAAACTCATTCTTTTTCATTCGCCGTGCCTTTTCCTCTGCTCGCCTGTGAGATGAGCCGTGCATGCAGCAGACGCACCAAAGCGAAGGTATTCTTAGACTTCTCTGCCAGCCTCCATAGTGGGGATGAACTCGTGAGATAAAATATGCAAGACGGTCTAAAATAGGAAACTTTGCTTTGCTTTCACATTGACAAAATCTGCAGGCAGGCTGTGTCATGTCTGAGTAAACAAGTTGCAACAAAATTACATTTGACTTTTAAAACATTAATGCTGCCTGTAATGTTTCGGAGAGGTAATGGGACTGAGAAGAAAGAGCAGAGGAGAAGAGAAAATGAAAGAGCGGAGAACAGAGCAAGGCGACGTGGACGTGCTGCTCTTGTCAGCTGTCGAGTATAGGCAGCAGCAGGATCGTATGGAAGTGGAGAGAGAGAGGAGTTCATGCATTTGTATGAGAGTGTGAGGGTGAGGATGAGGGTGGGGGAGGAACCTCTGTGTCCTAAGGGATGCCTGATCCACGCCTTGGCCTACTCCAACAGCCAGATGAGAGGTTATATAACCGCTGAAACTGACTAACGTCCAACACTGGTTAATGAGAATCTTCATCCACAATAAGTTCACTTCAAACGGCATCAAACGCACAACCTCAGGGCGAGAACCACATCTCGATAGATAATCGTGTGAGCATCCTGCAGGAATGCATGTGTGACTGCGAGGGTGGTGGTGTTCACGCATGGCAGCACCAACATGTATAAGTCATGACAGCAGTTACATTTAGAACGAGTAAATTGAGAAATAAATCAACAATGAAAGTGTTTACAGGAATATAAGATCTAAGTTATCTAAAGGAAGATTCGCCTTCCAAGAACATGCCATCATAAAGGGAATATTAGATGCTCTGGTTCAAACCAGCAACAATAATTTCTCAACAACTGCATGCCCTCGTTGTAACATGCGCCCCATTTTTTCATGGGGAGGAAAAATGCTGTATTTAAATATAACACACACACACATTTTGCCCAAACCTGACTATCTCATACAACTCAAAAATTACCTTTATTCAAAGTTTTAATCAACGGTATTTCAGAAGTTTTACAACAAATACCAAACTGGATTATCTCTCTCAAACAGATGCGGAAACACATTTTTGCTTCACGCATGGGCAGTTACTCGATTTCTGCACCAACCAGAGAACAGCTACTAACATTCCAATGTGTTTGACCAATCAGAGCGCAGCTTTTTGTGTCCCCCTTGCTCACATGATTGCAGCTCTGTGTTTGTAAGTGAGTTGTAACATTTGAGAATTGCATGATCGTTACACAAAGGTAAACTAATGAAAACCTGAAATATTGTATTAGATTTAGACATTTTAACAGTCTGTTGTTGAAAAATTATGCAAGTTTGGTGATAATGTTTTGCAGGGAAAGAGGAAAATTCCAAAAAGTTTGTAATTGCGATGTTGGGAGACAAAATATTCAACATATTTTGCTTGTGATTGTGTATGTATCAATTGATCAATCAAACTTTATTTATAGTGCACTTTTCATACAAAAATGTCGCACGAAGTGCTTTACAATCAGACAGATGAATTGAAATGAAGGATTTATGACCCAAACCCACTCCACCCAGCCCCTGAACCCACCCACACTGTAATCCATACAGCGTTGATTAAAACCATCATAAATAAAAGACAAAAATAAAGCACACTAATGTACCCTGTGCGTACTGAGGAAACGCCATCTTAGAGGTTTAAAAATTGAGAAAACACTGGAAGTTAGGTTAAAGTGTTGAATTAAGTATATCATTAAATAAAATAAGAAAAATAATTACTACTACTACTACTACTACTACTACTACTACTAATACGACTACTACTACTACTAATAATAATAATAATAAATAAATTGAAATGGAGTGAAAAAACTCAAAAAAAAATAAAGTAAGGAAAAATAGATATAAAAAATAATAATAAAGGTGAGCTATAATTAGAATAAATAAAAACACTGAAAGGTAATTCAGTTAAAAGCTAGACTGAAAAGGTATATGTTGTGAGTATAATACACATTTGAAAAATTATAAGACCAAAAAAAATGTGTAATTTATGGTGACAATGCATACCATTTTCCATCAGTGTATAAGTGAGTGCAAACATTATACGAGGGGTTTAAACCCTTGTTCAAGAAAGTTTGGCTTTAACAGTGCTGTTTGAATGAAGGGGGGGGCAAAACAAATGTATTTTAGAGGTCAGAAATCTAAGCCATTAGGTCTAGCAGAAAATCAAAAAAGGGTAGATGCTTTAAAGTTAAATTTTCAAGTAATTTTTGCTTGTTTAAGTCATAAAAAGGTATTAAAAAGTGGCAGGTTGAAGCATACAACAAACGGGGTTGAATTTTTAGTCACATCAGGTTGTGTGCGCAACTGAGATGGTGGCAGCTGAACTGGCCATGGAGGAGCATGTCTCAATGTTTCCTTTTTTTAACATAATTTGCACCAGCTGATTCAGATTAGAAGAGTTTAGATAGATAATACTTTATTAATCCCCTTGGAAACCTTCCTCAAGGAAATTTAGATTCAGTAGCAGTTCAGGATTACAGATAAAAAATATATAAAGGATAATTCTTAGCAAAACAAATAAATAAAAATTTAAATTAAAGGAAAAACAAAATAAAAAATAACAGTATATATGGCTACTGCTCCTTCCCATCTTCTGTCTTCCTGTTACTCCTCTGTCCCCCCCAGTGAGGAGCTGTACAGTCTTTTGTACAGCTGTACAGTCCTTTATAGATATACCAGTATTCCCTTTAGTTTCCATCAGAATTATCTTTAATATTCCTCAAACATCATAGGTATAAGATCATTGAAAGCTATGGTCTACGATTTGGAAGCTTTGTACATCTTAATAACACTGTTTATAAGGCTGTTATGGTCCTATGGTCCAATCTACACAATATAAAGACCAAAAAGAACGAAAAAAATCCATTCAGTATATCCGCTGCAAAGCTGCATACTAGTTGACCAATCAAACCGTGCTGGCATGCACGGTTCGATTGGTCCGTGAGTCCATCCAATCCCCTGTCTCCCTCGCTACGCAGCGTCATGCCCATGGTCCCGCCTCCTCCCCTCTACCTCCGGTGAGCAGCTAGCAGCGTTAGCTACTGAACTATCATGGAGCCGGAAAAGCCTAGCGCCGAAACCGGGAAGCCGCTTCTCTCTCCCCTGGGGCCCAACGGAGCTCCGAGCGGCCGGTCGAGGCCTGTTAGCGGGCTAACGAACGACCTCAGTTGGCCGTCAGACCTTCAGCATCGGCTGTTTCGCCCCTGGTTGAACAGGTAATGGCTTTGTTTACTACAGTGGGAGATGTCTGCTGAATAACTCTGGTTAGTCTGTGCCTGTACTGGCTAATGACTTGTAGCGGAGCGGGTTTGGCTTTGTCAATAGATGTTAGCCTGTTAGCCGCTAATCGTCAACATTGTAAACTGAGCTGGGGAGGACAGGCCGAGAAAGATAAATTCTCCCCCACAATCGGCTCCCCGCATTGCCGCCGGTCCAATTGAAATGGCTACCGCTGTGTGTTACAAGGGGGATGTCTGTCGTGTTTGATACTTTCAGTTGAGCTGAGCTGTTTTTGATTGAGTTTGCTGCTGATATATTATGCTTGTCGCTCGTAGCTCTGTCCGAGGGGGCTTGTTGTTATGATGCGACACGAGCTGGGGTGGGATCTTGGAACACTGAGGGGAGGGGTGAGGGAAGGGGGGGCAGGCTGCAGTTTCAAAACGTAGACCATAGCTTTCAGAGATTTTCCTTACTCAACCTTGCTATGAAACTGATTATTTAGAAACTTGAAAAGCAAAAACAGCTATTTAAATGAACATTCACGTCATTTTCAATCTTACCTCCAAAGTATGATCCGTCTGTTAGCTTCATCTCTTTGTTGAATTTCGTGATGACACTGGCCACTCCGTGCTGAATAAAGTACATCTTCTTCCCGACTGTTCCTTCCCTGATAATGTAGTCATTTGGTTGAAAGACTTCGAATTTCAACTTGCTCAGCATTCCCGTCACGAAGTTGGGGTCTGCGTTGGCAAACAAAGGCATGGTGGCCACCAGCTTGCGGCAATTGAAGTTGACGATTTCCTGTGAGGTAAAAGGGAGGCTTGGTAAGAAAAGATCACATCCTGGAATATACAATACGGTCATTTGCATTTCAAACTACTGTAGAAAAAGAAGTTTGAGTTTTGGAGTGAGACATAAAACACCATGAATCCTTCATTATGCTGCTTTTATCTCTGGGTATAAATGAATTGGATGCATATCGCCGCTTTATCCCTAATACTTCTAAAGCACTTCCCTTCGCCCCTGAGAAGAAACTTTCTGGCACGAGAGCCACATCCTGATGAGTTTGCCCCGTGGTGCCGGCTGCGGGCCACGTCTCAGCTCTCATCCTGTCCCCTCAGACCCAGCAGGAGATTAGGAGCGTGTTGTCTGTTTACCCATACATCTCTGTTGCTGTGCAGATGGAGCACCAGGGCATTTTGGCATCTCACTGTGGTGTGTTGTTGACCCCCCCTGTGACGGATAACTCTCCTCCAGTGACAACAGGACATTAACGGAGAGATAACCCATCTCGGGGATGTTCGCTAGCTTGAGATGTTAGCACACGGGTCTCAGATGCCGGTGTCAGCTAATGCCACGGGGCTCTGACCTCAATCATGCACCAGAACTAATGAATTAGAGAGTAAGCAATTTTCATGCCCAGCCAGGAGGCCTTGTGGGAAAAAAATCTTTGGCTATGCCTATTTAAAGATTTGTCATATGGTAGGAATAAAGACGAGACAGAAGAGAGGAGAGGGAGGGGGACGGCCAAACAGCTTGGGAGCCGTGTCACATGCACACCCATTAATTACCAACTGTATACATTTGACAGTGATTCATCTTTTAATCTTTTCACTGGCTTGAAGGTCAACTTTTGAAATATTTATGAAGATGAGAAGTTTTGTCACTTTGTTCATTATTCTCCTCTGTTACTTGGGTAAGTTTGGTAATAAGGCTTTTAGCAGCCCACAATTGTTTTTTATTCTAGTTTTAAGATAATATTGTGTTTGATTTTTACTTATTTCATGTAATATTTCCTATAAATGTATTAAGATACCTGAATTTTAGCTGAATTTCTTGACTCTACAGTAACATGGCATTTATAGAATGTGGTTTTATGTATGTAGGTAAGAGTCTGCACCTGGACAAAGTTGTCATGAGCAACAAAAGAGAATAAAGTAGTGAAAACTAAAAGGCCCAGTAATGAACCTTGAGGTACCTCCTTTGGATCTAAAGTGCTTTCTAAGAAATGATAAATACTTTGGGAATATGGGGATATAGAGGGACTTGTTTTTGACAAGTGCAGACAATGTGGCATACCTAACTTCAATGTTTTTGACTTTTGGTTGAATACAATGTTCCTTTTGGGGGCTAATTTAGCTTTCTGTACTGTTTATGTCTTCCAGGCTAAAGTGATATGATAAAGTATTGAGTTTGTGAAATTATGATTCCAAAATTTGGAAATAGTGTTCTCTGTGTGAGTATGATTGATTAGTCATGTGCTTGTTGTCATTTCCTTTTTCAGATTTCTCATGCATATTAACAGAATGGAGTTTTCCAAATGGGGAACAATTTATGGCATGGACTGGAAGTAACACCTTAGTCTGTTAGCTTGATGCTAACACAAGAAAGTTACATAAATAGGCTGACGACACAATCACAGCATTTTTATTTAAAAAGAGCACTTTTTCTCAAATTTGAAAAGGTCACATTAAACTCTTTTAACAAGTTAGCGCTGGTCCAAGATACATTCTGAAGATTTGAGATTTCTTGCCTAAAAATCTTCCATACCGGACTTTAGCATGCCTATCGCTTTATGAATGTACATTTTCATCAGCTTTATCCAATCACATTTCTCTAAAGGAGTTGGTGCAGCTTCAACTACCCAGAACTGTGCTCTAATGTTTACTGTGACAACACAGACATACTAAGACATGTTTCTTCTACTAAAGCTGGCTAGTATGGAGTGAATGACCACCCAGTAAGGGAGTCTCCCATTTGAGTGGCTGGTATTCCCTTAAGAATTTGGTGCAAGGAGTTGGTGCAGCTTCAATTACCCAGAACTGTGCTCTAATGTTTACTGTGACAACACAGACATACTAAGACATGTTTCTTCTACTAAAGCTGGTTATTATGAGGTGAATGACCACCCAGTAAGGGAGTGTCTCCCATCTGAGTAGCTGGTATTCCCTTAGGAATTTGGTGCAGCTTCAACTACCCAGAACTGTGCTCTAATGTTTACTGTGACAACATGGACATACTTAGACATGTTTATTCTACCAAAGCTGGTTAGTATGGGGTAAATGACCACCCAGTAAGGGAGTGCCTCCCATCTGAGTAGCTGGTATATTACACAAAAATACTTAAATACAGTGTTTGGTAACACATTTTATGAGAACTGAGCAAGGAACAGAAAGAAAGTAAGAATCCTTCTAAGTTTAGGGGGTTTGTAGGCGGACCATGTACGCACACTGTTTTATAACAAACACTAAAATGTTTTCTTGAATAATATGTGACAGTTAATTCAAATACACAATGTCTGAAGACAATGCTTAGTCGCTAAGCATCTCTACACTTTATAATTGTGTGACTGGTCAGAAGCTGGTGGTCTGTGAGATGAATGAATTTCCCCAAAATGATGGTCCGATCAAAGGGATGCGCTGTGACACCTGTTACTCATTAACACACATTTACACTACAGAAGGAAATGAAACTGGGATGTGAAAAATGTGCTCCTTCACAGACATTATATGTATTTCTTGGAGTTTTAGAGCACTGATTGCTGCTCTTGGTAACACCAACTAAGATAAGGAAGGCTAAGACCCGCCATGCTTGTATACCATTCATGTATTGAAACATTTTTGTCATTAACTTCCTAAAGTGGTGTTGGATTTATGACAGCTGTTTGTTTTGACTGTGTATTAAACTTACTCATCAGGAAGTCGTTTTTGGAAGCCTGGTGTTTGAAGCCCCTATAGATATGAATGGTATGTTATGAAAAATTGCAGTGTCACAAAGCCTTATAAACAACAGAACTTTAAGAATTTGTTGTGTTTTAACTAACAGCCTTCACATCAACTTTATTTATGAACAAAAACGAGAGGGTAAAATCCTCTGGTCTCATGGTTATATGAGGGGTGTGATGGGCCCCTAAAACATTTTGTGCATCAAAATGGGCCACAGTGTGCTTCAGGTTGGCAAAGGCTGCACTAAATTCCAGACCGTATCAATGCAATGCACTTAACCCCGCTTAAAATTGATCACTGCACATTAGAGCAACCTTGAAAGTGACACCAAGGAGAGTTTTCCAAGTGGTTTCTATTCACAGTGACAGTATAGAAACAAACTGTTCAATGTGACGGATTACCTGCTTCTTTATGAGCTTTTTTTCTTGGTGACTACAAATAATCTAAAGGTTACTTGAAAGAATCCTTAGATAAAGCAAAGACTAAATTAAGAAAATCCGCCTGGTCTCATGTTTCAGCTGATTCACTTGAAATTAGTTCGACTATTTCCACAGCTACTCTGCTGAATGATTAAGTGAGTACTTTCCTGTAAGCTTCATTACCTTCCCAGACCCTCACACTAAAGCCCAGAGCTGTTTCATCCACTGAAGCACAGTTGTTGGACTCATAATTGCTCGAGCTAACAGCGCCCAGAATCAAGCACACCTGGTTCAAAGACTCACGGACAACTTGCCAGAATCATCTGAAGCATACTTGGACTGATTTCACGGCTCTTCTTTGGACCAAAACGAGTCTGAGTGCTGCTGAGTGGAGCTGATTCTGATCCCACATTGACCCATAAGTCAGCCTCCCTCCCCAAAAATGGTGCAGTGAAAAAAAAAAAAAAAAAGAGCCAACACTCAGCAGCAATCAGCCTGGCTCTGATACTGTCCCAGTCTGTCAAACAGGGCGAGCCTGCTTTAAAAGAATTATTGATTTCTAAAGCTGAGTGCTGAGGGAATGGGACACAGCCCGAGGATACAAAAAGAAAACAAAAGCCCGTTGCTTTTTTAAGCTCTCCTAACAAAACTTATGGACACTTTTATGTTGAGGTCAAAGGACTGAGCCTTGCACATCAGACGGGGCGCCATTAACTGTATGAATCATGAGGTCTCTCATTAAATCAGCAGTAATTTATTTGTTTGAAAAGAATGACAGCAGCTTTTAGCCTGAGATGATTCAAATGGCAAAGCAAAGGTCATTCAGAGAGGTGGTATTGGCATATTCATGATGGTTGGCATTTGTCTTTTGGCTTTTTAAAGGATGCTCTAATAGCAGGAAGTAGGGGGCATGTTTTTAACATGGGTAAAGCAGAATAATGATCAAGCTGAGTCATGCAGATGACAGCAGCTGGATGGCAGGCATTATTACTACTTATCCTTAAAATTAATAAAACAATGTTAAAGCTGGATGCAAAAGCATTTCTTTTTGTCCTTTATTTACCCAGTTACTGGTTATTTCAAACAAAAATTTGAGCCAAAAATTTCTTGAATCAATTATCAGCTTTGATAATTTTATGCAGTGTCAATCAGAAATATTACAGACAATTTATCATTTTTGAACAAAAGGTTAAACATGCACTTTGCCTTATTTCCACCCAGGTACAGGCAAGTAAACTATAACTTAATTCATTTAAAACTATCATCTATGTTATGTCTTTCCATGAGAGCTAGTTTTCCTGTGTCCTGAGTTTTTGGTATGAATTCTTTGTCTATTTCTCTCCGACTGTCCTCATGGTAATCCAAGTGCAAACAGCACTTGGCAGCCAAACTTCCAGGGCAAATAGCATGTGCTTATTCTGCATATATTATAGTGCTATTCTCATCCATTCTTTGGACTCTGGCCCACAGCGTTTCTGTTAAAATGAAGATCTACAGCTGGATCAATACCGCAGTGACCTAATTCTATGACTATTGATAAGAAATAAACACTCATAGCATCTTAATTTGTTGCTCACACAGTAAAGCAGTTTAAAGATCATTGATCGGTGTGATGTCTCCATACTTTGAGTTTTCATTACTTCTTTTGCAAGAACACTCAGCTCAGTGAAACCTGTAGTCCAGCTGGTAAACATGCAAGAAATGTACAGGATCCACAGGGAGCTCATTTAGAGCTGAACAGAAGCTTAAAGAGCTCTTTGACTTTTCCCTGTAACACAAAATCTTTCATTGAATGCTGTGCATTTCTATAGCATGGTCTTAATTAAGTACTAGGGTAACTGATCTACATCGTGAAAAGTCCTTGCTCAAGGGTTAGCACTTTTCAAGCTCTGCAGATCATCTATTATATGTAAAAAAAAAAAAAAAAACTATAGTGGCTATCATCACATTGTATTAACAAAAAAACAACATTCAACTAACCAGCAGCTCACAGGTCTTATTCTCTACATGTAATTCAACAGTGTTTTAGATCTTCATTAATGATGAATGAGGGACAAAAGTAAAATATCACAACTTTATGAACATATTAACAGTAAGCTACTAGGTTAGAGGGGCCTCTTTGTAAGCTTCTCACCCTCATTTTGATATGAACATCCTTCAGATGTTACAGAGATATATTTTGCATCTAATTTATGTGATATATTGGTAATGTGCCAAATCAGTTTAAAAGGTGCTATGAGGAGAATCTATTCCTGGCGACATAAAGACTCTTCTACCCATGAGCACGTGCGGCAAATGTCGTAAAGACGTGACCCAAGCCAAAGCGTGCGTTTGTTGTGATGCTAATGAATGCAGCTTGGACCTTCCTCAGAACTCTGCATTGTTTTACAACTTCTTTTTTCAACAACTTACAGGATGCAAAGCGACAAGGTAATGTATCTCTTTCTAGTTACTAGTGGTAGTTTTTGATGTGTGACAACAAGCAATTTTTGGAAAACTTAGTATCGTAGTTTTGTAGCCGGCTACATGTCGCTACTTACAGCTTGGTGCTCTAAGACGTGTCTGAATAATATAAATTTGCTCGTTTTAATTGTCTTGTTCCCAAAGTTGAGAATCCAGGCCAGTCCAGCCCTGTCCGACCCGACCACAAAGCTAAGGAATAGCATTTATAGGTAACCTATTTTGATGCTATAAAACTCATCTTAAAGTGTATATTTCGATCAGGCATATATCTAAAAGTGAGACTTCTTTGTAATTACTTAGAAACTCCTCATAGCATCTTTAAAGAAAAATGTTATAAGGTTAGGCAGGGTTAGCCTTTCAGTTTATGACTCAGCTGGCTCTATGCATTAGCACTGCCAGCAACTCCCCTCACACAACTGGCGTTTGGGATTACAGATTTAAGTCTGATTACACAGTATGGACATAAATGCAAGATGTGGTCAGGGGCAAATCATCATAACAGAAAACAGGAGTTAAACCTTTCTGATGCTAACAGGCTTACTCTTTCACATGAGTGAGGATGCTCCCATATCACTTGGCATCATCTTGATTGTAGGGCCTTGGCCTTTTACTTTTTGCCTCTTACTAATTTGGTTAGTGAATTGCACTAATTTTTGAAGCTTCTCTGCATGCCCATGGTATAATTACAGTATTTTCTTCTATAGTGGTCATGATTTGTCCAGGACTTTTAGGTCAGACCACTATGGAAGAAAATTCTGTATATCAGGGGCACCAAAATCCTGGATGTTGTGTCAGTTTGCCCCATGTACAAAGGCTGATGTCTTCCACATGGTCTAAATTTGGTCCAAACTGTCTTTGTTGTCCGTCACCCCTCATTTTCACTTTCTAGTTTCTGGCTATGGCTACAGTTCTATCTTTCAAACTGGGCATGAAAAGCTCAACATTTGAGTCTTGAGAAAATCTCCTATGGATTTGAGTGGTAAACAAAGAGGGTCCCTTTGCCTAAAAACTGAAACAACCTAATTCTTCTGCCCTTTCTTGAACAGGCAACTGAAATAACCCCTACCTGACATTTCTTTAGAACAAATATAACTGGAAAAAGCAACCTAAGCTTCTTTTTGTGTTCTGTTTTGCTCTGTCTCGACTCGACTTTGTTTCTCCGCGTCATTCCTGCGGGCACACAGCCCTCTTTGTGTGACACTGTCTCTATGCAGATTGGAACTTCTGCTTGCTCTGCACTGAGAAATAAGCCTTCAGGTTTTTTTCTCCTGTGTGGGAAGTCGTACCTTTAAAATCCCTGCACCTCCCTGTGAGCTTGTGGGCTGAAGCTGCGACTCCCCCCTCCTCGCTTCAATGTTCCACTCTGCAAGGTGACTTAATGGGGCTACATGAAGGATGGTCACGAATCCTGAATTCACCTCGCTTTATTGTTCCTTCTTACTCCCGTGTACGTGTGCATAATTACCCGTGTAATCTGCTGAAAGGAGGAGGTCAGCTGAGAACTCAAAAACTGAACACTGACTTCACAAAAAAGAAAAAATCCCTATTATTTCTTCTTTTGGAAGTATTATTTAGAAAGTCCTTTTGGGGAGAAAAATGGTCTTAAGACATCAATGTTTGACACTGCATGAGCACCATTTCCTGTTTGATTATTTTCAATGTTCCTTTATGTGTTTGTAGGGTTTTGAAATGGCTTCTCCCTCCCAAACATAAAATAATAGCGTCCATTTCGTGCCTATGCCTTTCTTAATACACTCAGATGTAAGCAGCCAGGTTAAAAGGAAGTTTTATTTCTTTAGATACCCAGATGTGGTGTTTAGGGGCAGTAAAAAGTGCCTGGACATATTTGTCAAACACTTTTTAAGAGTGCTTATTCCTGGCCCAAATTTTCCCTCAGGTCACAGTTACCTTGAAATCATATTTCAAAGTGACTGTAACCAGAGGGTTTCACCGGCACATCTAATTTTGAGGTACCACAAGCAAATACAAATCAAGGCCTGGATTGCTTAAGGATCACAAAAATATCTCGCAAAAATGTTGTTTTTTGAATGATATGAACTGATTTAGATAAAGAAAATACATTTCAAGACACTGAACAAGTACAATCTACCTTCTATAAGCTCAGATACGTTGACTTTTACAGGTTAGTTAGGCCTTATTTTGCTTATTTTTGCTTTGAAATGAACTGTTCCTGATCCATTAATTAAGTTTTTAAATTTTATTTTCATAAAAAAAAATCACACATAGATAGCCATTTCACCACAATAAGCTCTTTAACTGTATGGCTAACAAGAAACAAGTGAGGGGGATGTAAAGGGGGCTTTAGCTGTCCATTTACACTGAGAAACACTGTGCTCTGCAGGGCATAGTGTGAGACCAGCCTTTTTTTTCTCCTTCTCTCTCCCTGATGTCTTCCTTTTCCTATTTATGAAAACGGGGCGCTGCTCTGCTGGTGACCAGACGGTCTTTCTGATCCTGTCTCCCGGATGCATATCACCGTCTTTGTATGTTCTTTGACAGGTTGTAGTGTAAAGAAAAAAAATGTTGCTCTGTTCTTGTGACATATGCAATGACAATAAAGTAATTGATTGATTGATTGATTGAAAACACCAACAGCCCAGTGTTTTGAACAAAACGGTACAACCATCACTGTCAAATGCTTATTGACCCTTTGTTGGCTTTCTGATTGGTTCACTGACCAACCAATCAACATCAGAGAGCCCCTACTCAATGCAACGACTGCCAGCTTACTAAAGTTAGAGAATTTTTGTCTTAGTGGAGCTTTATTCTCATTGCATTGTGGTGAAATTCCCATCTCTGTTTAATATTTTACAATTAAAAATTGAAGAGCAGACTTGAAATAGAAGTCCCAGACACCCAGTATTATCAAATCTTCAAGTGGTTTTAACTCTAGCAATTTAAATGGCACAACATGTTGGCAACATTTGGAAAAGCATATTCAACAAAGCATGTTCAAATTATTTATGCTAGTTAGACTGTTCTCTCTCGTATGATTGAAAATATGAGTTTCCATGTCCTGGTGTGTTTGTTTACATCATGTCTTAGGTGTCTCTTAAGCAAGGATTTGTTTTAACTTGAATGAAAAATGAAACATTTAATCTCTGTAGAGGATCAGATGCAGCTCTTTTTTCCTCCCTTTGGAAACGCATGGATCTGTAGGGGTTGGGAGGTTACAGGAGGCTATGATAACAAGCTATGTGCTGATTGGCTGCCCAAAAAATGTCTGATTGAAGGGGGAAGGGCTTGGAGACAGTAGAGTAGATTTTCAAAACAGTCATGATGTATGCCTGTGATGAGCAGAAAACACACATATGGGTGGAGTCTGTATAGCTATGACATCATAAACCCCAGAAAGGGAGAACCAGAGCATTTTAAGGAGCATTTTCTTAAAGGGGTATCGCACATTTCTCTGTGAACCTAGAGTTTAGTAAAACGTGCCCCTTCTAAATAGATTTAAAGCAAGAAAATATAGCAGGACATGGAATATTTATGATTTGCAAGTTTCTGTCCAATTCCACACATCATTAAAATAAAGGAGATATCATTTTGAAGCATCTATGCTATGTCAGAGTAAAAAATAAATAAATTCAGAGCTACAAAAGCCTTGAAATTTTCAAATCACTCATAAAATTACACAAAAATAGCAAATTCACCAAGTGTTAAAAAAGGCTCTGCTAAGACAAAGGCCCTCTAACTGGAGAAGCCTTGCAATCATTGCTATGAAAGGGGGGTTGTGTGTCATGTTTGGTTGGTCAGTGAACCAATCAAAAAGGCAACAAAGGGTCAGTTAAAGAATTGAGAGTTTTTGTGGTAGCATCTTGTCTAGACCACTTGGCTGTGGGTGTTTTCTCAGCGTACAATGTAACATAATGAATAAGTACTTGAGCAATGACTATAAAGTAAACTACCATTCATAGTATAGATGAAGTTGATTAATACGTATACAGCTTCACTTTTGTAGATAATGTAAAGAAAAGAGAGAGATGTTGATTCTTCTAAACTGGACACATTTGTTGTGGAGAAGATTTTCCTGTTTTTCTCCACCTGGGTTCACAGAGGATGCAGAGGAGAATCCATTCTTACTGCGTTTGACACATTTTTTATAGTCAGTGATTAAGCTCATTCATGTCTCACAGCAAAAATCAGTCCTTTTCTTTTTTTAGATCTGGGGTGTTTTTATATCCACTCTAAAAAAATACAGCCTTCAAAATGATTTATAAATGAACTTAAATGAAAGAAACAATCCTTCCATTCAGTTTCACTGCAGCTCACCTCTTTGAGCGGGTCGTTGAGTTCACTCAGGATGTTGTCCTCGTCGAAGATCTTGCCCTGGTAGCGATGTTCGTAGTAGTCATGGATTTTCTGCCTCATGTCTGCTGGAAGCTTGTGGAAGGACATGTATTGCTCCACTTGTTTGTACTGAAACACAAAAACAGATGGGTTTTAGTTTGTGTGAAGATAAAACAAGCATATATTTGGGGTTAGCACACCTAAATATACAGCAAAGCTCCAGTCTCCACATAATCTGCCCTCATGTTTCTGTATCCGGGACAATGCTTGCTCTCACATAGTCTCAGTGCCACGTCCTGGTTCTGTGTGTTGGAGGCAGAGACAGAGCGAGGGAGGCAGGTGGTGAGTGAACGAGTACAGGCCCGGGGCCATGTCAGACCAAGGTAGCAGTTCCGATTATCTCTCCTGTGCAGGAAGCTCCTTCCTAATAGGCAGCCGGGCTATGATCTGATTTAAAGAAGCATATTTCACCTGATATCCTGAAGAGATTTTAGACCTTAAAATACAGAGAAGTGGACGGAGCAGATTGTATGAGTGTTGAAGTGATAAATATTCCTGTGGGTTCAACTCAGAACTTGATGTGTTTACTCTTATTCAAGCACACTGAACTGTTTGAGGACATGAGATGATACGAAGATTTCACTTTAAGATGTAATTTCAAGTCACTCAGTCCCATCCTTGTTATGAAGTTGAGCACCAGAGCAAATCACAGATAGACGTTTGAAATATTTGTTTTGAAGCTTAATTCTTAGCAAAAATCAAAAGCCAGTTCCTCACCTCAGGGTGATTTGCTTTTCCCAAATAGCAAAATCAGCAGGAATCAAACAATTAATCGTTACTGAATCGGATCAATAAGCAGAACCATTAATGGCACTGGTATCGTTTTGTCTTTTATTTATCTCATATTTTATTGCTAACTATTTTTATCTTGTTTTAATTTGCTTGTTTTGGGGTCATTTCTGATCTTGCCTGTCACAGAATTCCATTTTAATACTGGGGACTATTGTTGCTTTATCACGTTTTGTCTTGTCCTGTCCTTGGATGTCTATTGTGTGTGCAAAGAGGTGATGGCTTGCCCACTGCAAACCAAATTTAACTTTGGGTATAAACAAAATAACCTTAACAAAATTGCATCTATTCCCATCCCTAACAGTCATTGCAGTGTCTGTTTATAGCATGAGGCACTTGTGGTAAAATGCTAGCTGACAAGGATATTAACTATTTCAAATTTGCAGGCTTTAAATTATCATTTAACTCTAGATTACTTGTATATTTGTAAATATCCACAATTTGAAAACCTGATACCAAAACAACAAAAATAGAGGATCTATACAAGCAGTATTATTAACTAATAATACTTTTAGTTATCAAATATTACAGACAAACTCCTGCATGTCTGAATGGCGCAATATGTTGGCAACCTTTGCACTTGGTCATCACATTTTTACTGACACTAAACGGACTGAATTGAGTAAAATATGACTACAGCACAAGAAATTTTTCTTGATTCCACATTCAATTAAACTAAAGGAGACGGGTATTTGGCAGCTGCTACATACATAAGTGTACAATTCAAAGGTTTAGAAGCTTGTTTTTGATATTTTTTGTTTCTGATAAAAACTACAAATTATGAAAATTACAATAAGAGTTGCTGAAATGCATCAAGTTATCAAAACACAGGGATTAACATGCTTCTTGTACCAGAGCATAAATTCAGCAAAAATCTAATAGTATACCTGATTTTCTGTTCATGCAGTTTAAGTCAAGCTGTGTAACCTTTGAATAACATGGATGCATATTTTAAGATACTACATTTATGAAACAAATACATTAAATGTTGTGTTCTCAGTGCAGTACACATTTCTACGGAAGATGGTAGGAAAAGAAAAGAAGGGGAAAAAGGGTAGAGGAGGGAGGAAGATAAAGGAAAGGATGAAGTAATGTTGGCCAAGCGATCAGAAAGCCAGATGGCCTGTGACTGTACTTTTCATTCTGTTCTGTGCATGCATGGATGGATGCAGGACTTTTCCGGCTGTGCAATGCAGCCTGTAACCGAGACGGCAGAAATGTCCTGTTTCTGCTTAATTAATTGAATCTTAGAGGGAGTAAAAAAATCTGTTCGTGTTAACCTTAAGGCAAACGTTCACCCGGAGGAGAGAGAAAGAAAATACTTCAGCTCCTCTTCTTTGATCAGTCTCTGTTTCTTTACACTGGTGTTTTTTTTCCACCGACAAAGACGAGGCTGTGAAAACAATCTGCCCAGACAGTCTGAGGTCCCTGACACCTGAAAATAAACACTGTCTCTCACACTGCCGCTGGTAATCACTGCGAAGCTGGAGGTGAGAGCTGAAGGTTGGTAGCCCAGTCCAGGTTTAGGCTATTGGGAAATGTGGTGCAAGAATGGCCCCCAAAGTAAAAAATATCGACCCAAGACGTGCACAATAAATGGTTTTAAATCAAACAGTAGTGCAATGTGCAACAGAATCATCCATCAGTTTCTCTAATTTTAATGCTTTCTATCAATCCATGCCCACTAAAATGCTTTTTTTACTGCATAGGGGTTTGGTTGCATTTAAAAAGTGCACATCCAACTTTTAGTGAAAGATGTTAAAATGTGGGGAGAAAATGAAAAACTAGAAGTTTGTTAGGCTAAAAAGTAAGAGGCGATAAAAGAAAGATGCCCCTTTATGCAGCAGAAACAGATTTAGCGGTTCAACAGTGACTCACAGGAAATTACAAGCAAAGTCTCTTCAAAGTCTCTTGATTAGCATGCTTAATGAAGCACCGGGGGCTGTTACTAGAACTCTTCAAAGATCATATAGGTTTAGAAAAAGTTGCTAAAATGTCCTTATTTTAATGGGTGAATTCTTCTGGTCTTAGTTTCTGTTCCCTGCCTTCATACACCATACGCAAAGGAGTTTTGAGCCTACTTATTAAGAAGTGTCGCCTCTCTTTTTAATCAGAATAAGTGCCACCTATATCTGCATACTTACACCGGTTATATACATATAACAGTTAGAGATAAATACAGGAATAAATCACATTTTCTATTGCAGTATTTCTTACAAACTATTAACTTTGACATTCATTTGATGGAAACCCAACTTGTTATGCATCTGAAAGTCATAGTTTCAGTTGATAACCACTGCTTAGGTCTCAAAATGCTCTACAACCCAGATGTAAATAAAAGCACATTGAACTGTTAGCTTCACTGGCATCGCTTGAGAACAGCGCCATGAGGCAAAATTTAAAAGGGTTAATTGTCTGTTGGCTGTGTCACATGAAACATGTACGTGAGTCACCTGCCAACACGCCAAATTCAGGTGGATTTAAGAGGTACCACATTGACTCCTTCAAGCCACTTTGGCAGGATGAACTTGGCAGTGCACCCAGCAGCACTCAACATTGGTGAGGAATAATATTATGACCACATACAGGTGAAGAGAATAACACTGAGTGTCTCTTCATCATGAAATATTATGCCTAAGTCACACATTCCTGTTTCTCATGGCGATTGTGCTCGACTGTACACGATCAACGAGGCTGGTGTGATCGCTATGATACGGGATGAAATGACTGTCTCACCCCTGGACACACCCCGTAAATACACCGTCAGTAGCGCTTCTACGGCGCTTCTACGGCGCTTCTACGGTGCTTCTACGGTGCTTCTACGGTGCTTCTATAGCGCTTCGGGTGCATTCATCCTGCTCCAGCTAGGTTTATAAAGCGATATGACGATGATTCCTTGACCATTCATCCCGCTGACATGTTAGCCCCGCTCAAGCTCAGTTCGCGTCACGTAAGCCTCCGACTGAGCCCCGCCGCTTGCACCGTCTTGAACGGGACACAGTCGGGGCACAAACGGATACATCCTTGTCAGTCCTCATAAAGCTTTCAGGATTGAGCCACGATCAGCCCAACTGAGCTCTGTACATGCCACGCTAATACCATTCGCATTAGGACTGCATTAGGCTTCCATCCCGCTGTACTGAGAGCTGCGATTCTCCACGACAGTTTTGAACAGTTCAAAAGTTTTGAACAGTTTAAAACTGTTGGGACCCTTCCACGTTCCCTGCCGTTCATCCACGACTATACAACAGTGATCCAGAACAAGGAGCGCATGCACCACGACCAAAAGCATGTTTTATCAGGATTATGAGAATCGTGCACTATCGCCATGAGACACGGGAATGTGTGATTGGGGCTTTAGGCAGCAAGTGAACATTTTGTCACCAAAGTAGATGTGCTAGAAGCAGGAAAAATTGGCAAGTGTAAGGATTTGAGCAGTCTGACAAGAGCTTGCAATAGCTAGATGACAGAGTCCAAAACTACGGCTCTTGTGGGATGTCCACTATCAAAAGTGACAGCTAGAATTATGTTAAATTATCAGGAGCTTAATAACAGGTTCATTAAACTTATGAAAGTTGACTTTAAGAAAAAATAAGAGATAGTTGTGGATTCTTTATACAAGCATCCAGAAAGACACCTCTTTGCTAAAATTACCATGTAATTTTGAAAAGGTACCATACAATACATTAAATCCTTACCAGTTATCTTGATTTGCAAATTGACATATTTGTAAGGTATTTTTTGAATTAACAACTTCATGAAAAATGTTATCATTAGCTAGTATGACCATAGATAGGATTAAAGGGTCTCGTTGTGAATAGAGTCTTGCTGTGTCACTTCATATACAATCCAATCCAATTACGTTGCAGCACAAAGCAACCACTGTGCTCATATGCTTTTAGCTTTTGGTGGATGCCAGTTTTAGACAAGAGTTGGACAATTAGTGGACCAGGAATCACATGCAGCCCTCAAAGTCCATTATTGTGGCTCACTAGTAAGTTTGAAAATCCCAGGAAAAAAGGGAAAAGAGGAAAATCTGACCAAATCTGCCATATAAACATGAAAAATAGCAATTTTCCTAAGAATACAGAGCTATACTTGACTGTAGTTGTTTTGGTTTGGCTCCATGTTATGCATTTGTCAAAACAGTAATAAAAAAGCAAGTAAAATATTCTAATATGTAAATGTTCTGAAAATGCATCAAAAGGCAGCTGAAACTGGTCTGAATTATGTGTTTAGCTCATTAGATTAAGTATTGCTGATTGCTTGAGTATAGATGTTGATACAGGAACTTTTCATGACAACTATATATAACTGTTCCTCTTAGCTTCCTTCAAACTGAGAAAACGTGGCTCTCTGACAATAAGAATGGTTTCAACATGGCGCTATTGGATCCCGAAGCTGCCCATTCCTGTTTTAGACCATCTCAGTTAAATATACTTCAACATTAGAGGCTGATGAGAAATGTAAAAGAAGGTATTTTCTAATTGAAACATGTAAAGACTGCCTCTTCATTCTCTTTATATTGCTGATCAAGGAGGTAGAAAACATTTGTCAGATTCACTTTGTTTTTCTACGAAATGCAACTCGGATCAAAACACATCAACATTAAAACATCACTGGGCTTTCCACCCAGAGTGTGACGGAGCAAAATGTTAGCCATATCGATCCCTCCCCGGATACTGTGACTGTGTCAAACAAAAAGGCTCGACAAGGCCATTTTCACAGGCTAGTCAATGGACACAGTCAGGTCTGTAGCTTTGGTTCATGTCAGCTTTTCATTATGATGACATAATTCCCCCTCCCACACAAACCCAAATTTTATTGGTTTATAATACAGGATCAATACTGGCCACATGCTGACTCCATTCACTCTCTAAATGTGCCTCTCACTCTTTCTCAGTCCAGCCTGCACTCCATGGATAAAGCATTTGGAACAAAATGAATGTGTGTCTGCATTCCTGTTGTTATAACTCACCCTGAAGGGCTCGTTCTTATCTACAAAGTAAAGCATTTTCTGGAAATATGTGTTTCCATGTAGGCCTCGGGAAAAATGAAGTAGAATTTTATTTAATTTAACTATGATGGGGAGAAAGGCAGATAGAGTCAGACGTTATGTACATTTCTAAATGTCAAATTCAGACACTTTCAGAGTGTATATTCAAGCTTTAACCAGCACCTTAGAGCGACTGTACATGCTGAATTTAAGCATATTAATCTATACGCAAAGCATCTACGATTCAAACAACTAAAAAAGTCTTTTGTGCTGGCAAGTCTCTCCAATCTAAAATCCTTTCTAATGGTAGAAGCCATTAAAGGCATTGCTATCAAGTACATTAACAATGTTGACCATTTCCATGCACCTGATTGTAAATTAGGGCTGCCAAATCGATCCAATTTAAGATTATCATGATATGAGCCCTCACATCGTGACAGGCAGAAATGATTACCTGCATGAAACTTATCTTGTAGGGCGAGCATTGTTCAATAGGTTATGATTTGATTCAATTCTGACTGGACTGTAAATGGCAAATAAAGTATAATGAAATGTGTTCATGATATACAGGTCATGATTTTTTAACATTTGGATATAAGCTGTTTTACAACAATTTAGATACACTGCATTATAAAGTGTGTTTAAAAGGGTGTTTAAACATTGAGTAATGGATATGTTGAATCAATTCCGAAACCTTTTATAAGATTAGAAAAAGTCTGATGATTCTTTTGAACACCTTTATGTGGCCACGCAAAGCTTGGTGGAACAATAGCCCTGCAACACCTTTTGATGTGGTCCAGTGAAGCTGAATTTGACTTTAAGACATCATAAGGGCTGTTCTTGCAATTTATGCGGATGAAAAAAAGTGTCTTACATTCCTTTAGTTCCCCAAGTGTTGTGTTCGAAAGTGGGGATAGTAAAGGCCAGGACTCTACGGCCCAATTTCCACTTTTAGTATTGTATTTGCAAGACGGCAGCCTTGCGTGTGTGTTCTTCTTCTGGTTAGCGTGTCATCAGACTGCATATGGCTTGCCTGTTTTTATTTGCTGTGTGTTCTTTTCAGCCAAACAGGCAGAAAAATGACAAATAGAGAGCCAACATTTTTTAATCCAGCAGGTTTGTTTGGTTACTCTGGTAGAGCGTGTCTCTTCCTATCAGTTATTCTTTCCTGTTGAGAATCTCTATATCATTTTATTGTTTTTGTATAACGCTGCTATATAATGTGTTTTAAATCTGAGTGTATAGGCTTTGTTGTCTAACAGACTTTAAAATGAACAACTGAAATACCTGTCACCTTGTGGACTCCGAATGTAAAGTACATTAAGCTCGTTTGTGGGAATGCACAATGCTGTTTTTTCATAAATAACAGATATGCCATTTTTCAAATCTTACTTTGGCCAATACAGCTATGAATACCTATAAATAGGAAAGGAAGTAGTTTTATTGGATTAGAGCTGTTAAATGTCAATATTTCTTTAACAGTGACAGTATAAATATACTTTATCTGCAATTTTAAGAGCTATAAAAGTCAATCCATTCAAAAAAAGATACAAAAAAAGAAAAAAAGATTCATAATCTAGGATGTTAAATTTGACATTGAACTAGATGAACTGCCCATCTTTACCGACTCATCCATTCATTATTATCCATCAAGCTTATCCATTCCTTTTCAGGGCCGCAGGGGCTGGAGCCTACACCAGCCGTTTGCCACATGGACTGACAACCACTCATGTTCTCACCAATCCTTGCCTTCCTTAACCTTAATGCAAATTTATTACCCAAAATACATGCAGTAAATATCTGATACTGATATCATACCGATAATATTGTGCATCCCTACTTGTATGCATAAATAAAATTGCTGTAACTGTTGCTATTGTTTTGTATATTCTGAGATCAAAACTGCAGAATATTTCATTACAGGTATTTAAGTAGGTAAAAAATGGACATTTGGAACATGATTACTCAAAAAGGCTACACTGTTGAGGAACCCTGTGCTTTTGCACTTCTGATCATAGCTGCAGGATTATTCCAGCTTTTTTATTGCACTCTTTATTGGTATAGTTGGATATTTAAGCTTTTAAACTAAAAAAAAGTGGTTTTAAATTCAATATTTCCCATTGTACTTATTTTGCCTCTTTCTAGAACCCCATTTCACCAAAACAGGCAAGCAGTTGTTGGTTTTTCCTTCCATCTAAGCTCTATGTGTGAGATAAGGAAAGCTCTACAGCTGCTGGATGACACACAGCTGTATGCTGGCTTACAGTGATTCAGCATCAGAGCACCACAGCAGGCATGTCTAGAGATTATGCATGCTTTGCATCACCACTTCCTCCCACCCCCGCCCAGAATTCCTCAGATTCCTCTCTTATGTCTGAGTTTGTTTCTTCTTTCTTGTGATAATTATGTTTTTTATTCAATCTGATCAAAAACAGCATGAAAAGATGAAACAATAAACAGTCAGTTGAGGACAGACTGTTTGACATTTAAGCCCTATAGGTGCGGTTGGCAAGAATGATGGCTCACATCATTCTTCCTCCACCTCCTTCACCTTGTGTCCTTGTCATAGACACCTCCTGTCCCGAGCTCACCTCTAACCTCGCACCTGAGTCCATCTCTGCGTCCATATATCCATCCCTCCTCAAAGCCGCGGCAATGATAGATGTAAAGCCTGAGCACCCTGAACTCGGCCCTGCTGCTCGGCTCATAAGCACAGCCGCGCAGCAAATCAGAGATCTGGCTCCATGCTGCAGCTCTGTTACCACGAACATGGCACTCACAGGCTCAGAGCTGTCACTTCGATGTCTAGGGGGACGCTGAGGGGCCGGGGTGGGATGTAGATTGAGCAGATTTGCTGGGAAGCAGATGTACATACATACTGAGCACGACACATGTCACTAAAGCAAACTTGCAACGGCTGACTTGTTTGCTTTGGGCAACCTGCTGTCATTAATTTCTTTCTTTTTTTGTGGGATCTGCTGTAGCATCTGTGAGTCTGATCAATCATAAAATTATCTTTTTGGTTAGTAATTAAAATTCATGAGGAAATCGGCCACACGCTGGGAAATAAATACGTTTTAGTTACCTGGTCACCACTAGTTGTCTCTTCACTCTTTACTACAGTCTAATTTATCCGCACCTTTCTTTTTTTTTTAAATGTATTTTTTGGGCATTTTGTGCCTTTATTGATAGGAGAGAGACAGTGTATAGGCTCGTGAAAGGGGGTGAGAGAGTAGGGGAAGACACTCTGTAAACTGGTCACAGGCAGGATTCAAACCTGGACCGGCAGAAGCAAGTAAATGGGATGTGCATGGTTGCTAACCACTCCGCCAAACCAGCACACCTATCCATATCTTTCAATTGTAACTTCATTTAGACAAGCACATTTTCTACTATTCATCACAAAACTTTGGTCCTCCAGAAATGCTTTGCTAGGATTGCAAGTACATCATGAGCTCTTCTCATGGAGAGACTCAAAAATCCTACCATACATGACATTTATATTTTTCAAATATGTGCTTTTATTTACAAGATGCTTTCAAGTGAGTCTAGGGCTGAACAATTTTAGGAAAAGATCTAAATTTCGATTTTTCTTGCAGATATTGTGATTTCAATTCAATGTACTATTTTCTTCAAATCAAGCTTCAGTGCAATATTCACTGTGTTTACAGTATTGACAACAGTATGAAAACCAGTGATCAAAAGCACATAACACATTATTCATCAGCTAGGAGAATCAAAGACCTAGAGTAAAATAGCTTTTTTTAAATGTCTTGAGGCTTTGCCTTGGCCATAGACAATTGGACTGAAGCTTAAAAGATCATACTTAGGCACCTTCATTCAAAATTATTAGACACAGTCATCTTTATTAGCTGGCAATAAGTTGTTTTCTGTTAGAACTAAATGCATAAAAACCAGGTTGAGTGTCATCATCAGGTTTAATACAATCCTTATTATTTTGGCAGCCACTGCAGTTACCCTGTGATGGCCAAATGAAAAAAGCACATGCTCAAGATTTTACTCCCAGCCAGCAAGGCAACACCCACTTCTTACATGACGACATGAACACAACACTGCACTACTGCGCCAAAAGCACTCAGAGGGGATGTTTCTCTGAATTACTTTGACCATGAAGGCAGCTGACAAGGTCAGACCATCAGTTCAGAATGAATTGATAATGGCTAAATGCTTTTATGTGCAAGTGTAAATTAATGAACTGGTATTTTAGCATGTCCTGTTACAGTCGCAGCCAAGGTGACTCTGCCGATTCCCTGATAAGAATTATGGCAACAACCTTCTGAAGGATAAATGATGTGTGCTTTGTGTGCCAATCTCCTGCCTCAGCTTGTGTGGCAGTCTGTGCTGGCACACACATAGGGCTGCAACTGATGGATGTTTTCGGAGCATTATTCAGCATGTTTGAGGGCACCACAGTTCAGTGTCAACAATAGTTCATATACAGCTGTAAAGATTTATGAGGGTCATCTGTAGTATTTTGCACACAGTTACGTTGATGATCTAAAATGTGGATTTATTGTAAGTGAAATTAACTGTAACAGCTCTGTTCTGCTTATTGGTTAATTACTTGGTCGTTTGAATTGTACAGCACAAAAATATTCCAGTTTTAGTGTTACTTTATTAAATTCCCATGGACATTGTTTTGACATTACTTTAAATATTGGGGCATCCCCTTAAAAAGTTTAATTACAGTTGCATGAAAAACTATGTGAACCCTTTGGGATTACTTGGATTTCTGCATAAATTGGTCATAAATTATGTTCTGATCTTCATCTAAGTCACATCACTAGACAAACACAGTCTGCTTAAAGTAATACTGCACAAAAATGTATACATTTTTAACTGAACACACAATGTTAACAGTCACAGTGCAGAGTGGAAAAAGCATGTGAACCTTTGGATTTAATAACTGGTTGACCCTCCTTTGGCAGCAATAACCTCAACCAAACGTTTCCTGTAGTTGTAGATCAGACCTGCACAACAGTCAGGAGGAATTTTGGATCATTCTTCTGTACGAAACTGTTTCAGTTCAGCAATATTCCTCAGATGTCTTGTGCGAATCGCTCTTTTGAGGTCATGCCACAGCATCTCAATCGGGTTGTGGTCAGGACTCTGACAGGGCCACTCCAGAAGCCGTATTTCCTTCTGTTGAAGCCATTCCATTGTTGATTTACTTCTATGCTTTGAGTCATTGTCCTGTTGCATCTCCCATACTCTGTTGCACTTCAGTTGGCGGACAGATGGTCTTAAGTTTTCCTGCAAAATGTCTTGCTAAACTTGGAAATTCATTTTTCCGTTGATGACAGCAATCCGTCCAGGCCATGAGGCAGCAAAGCAGCCCCAAACCATAACCATTGTCTTGTGATGTGACTTAGATGAAGATCAGAACATATTTTATGACCAATTTAAGCAGAAATCCAAGTAATCCCAAAGGATTCACACACTTTTTCTGATTCTGATTCACTCTGACTTTTTCATGCAACTGTATATCAACTGGTGGTGGTAGAATGTGTGAAATTAAAACTCTGCATACATGATATGATACGGGACACGTAAATCCTGTGATTATTGTAGTCTGGTGAGTGAGACAAATTTACAAAATGGTTTGAATCACATAGTTTGCTCTGAATTTTTCTTAACTCTAATGTCATGTTTCCTTTGAGAACTTGCTTTAATTTTGCACAAATATTGAAAGAAAAGTTACTTGTACTATGGTACTTTGATTAAGCTAATGAATAATTGTGTGTGCATGTGGCTATTTATCCCTCCAGCTGGCGTTTAACTCTGGGTTAGAAAGCAAATATCACATAATATAGAATATGATATTATGATTAAGCTTGATGGTAGCTATAGGCATACATCCATACAGATATATTTTAAAAATACATGACCTAGCTAAATTATCTGACACAATTTCAACAATAATAATGTTACCACATTAATGTTAGCAGTAATTAAATTAACGTCACCCAGTAGAACATGAAGTAACCCCTTCAAATTCTTACTGTCCTTTTCCTTTAAACAATTAATACTATAAATATTAATATATGTTACTATGTTGTTATTACACTGTTTGCTTAAGCTTCAAATGTAGGATTAAGTCACTGCAAGCTCCGTATTTAATGGATTTTCTTCATTTAATGGAGCTTCTGCTCTTTGCCAGTGTCCTGGTGTGGCCTTAAAAGCACTGGACTTCCCGTTTTATTAGAATACTCCTATATTTATGAAAGATGAATCCAAGCTTACATCATCTCTGTAATCACCCAGGTCAAAGATCGTCTCTTCCATTTAATCATAACTACTGTATCTCTTTAAGTAGATCAAAGTATAGCATGGAGAACTATAATCTCTTGCACTACCAAGCTGTATGCATGTGCAAATCTGCAGTTTGAGCACAGGGAAAAGTTTCAGAGTTGAATTTGGGCTCTTGCGTGTGAGCAGAGCGCATCAGTAGTGACCTTGTGTTGTGGGAATGGCCTAGGCCCCCTCAGCGCAGATCACAGATGGTGGCTCGGCTGAAGTGCTGGATAATCACCCTCCATGCAACCAAAATAAGAGTGATGTAATAGGGGGCTGAATCGGATGTAAAGAATCAAATGTGTTCACTGGCAGCGTTTAGACAATACGATGACCGGTCATGTCAAAGACCTTTTAACCCTGCTGGCCTTGTATGATCTGCTCAGGGACAGAAAATCCTCTTTCGTCGTCCTCGCTCTGGATGTTGTGATTGTGAAGCTCAACACTCTGGTCCACAGGGCCGCAGCAAGATCACCTAATTTGTTTAAGTCTATCTCTATGAGTGGGGTTGTATGTGGCTGTAAAGAGCAAAACTCTTAAGAATAATACCATAAGACCATGACAGTGGTTTTAACTTACCAAAAAGCTTTATCCTTTTTCTATTTTAATATTTCAAGCTCAACTGAGGGCTTTTCATGTGGTTTTGACAGACTGAAATTAGTACTAATGACTGACAAAACCAGCTAGTGCACTTTGTTCCCCTCAAGAGAGGTTTTGTTTGGCACTTTTAATGATGCAGCACATGTCTATGTTTTCTTCAGCCAGTGCAAATTAATTTTGCCCACTGAATATCTTATGCTGTATACTCCTGTTCATGAAGGTAACCAATGCATCCACAGTTAAAGGAACTTCATCATCACTTGAGTCAAAATGACTATAATTAGTTCAGTATTAATATCCTCTATGTTTAATGTGTCTTCCTTGAGGCCCAAACATACTTGGGCAGACTGTGAGCGGAGCAGACTCCATGTGCAATGTCCGCAGACGTCAGAGCTTTCATAGTCGAGCGCATTGCCGCACTGTAGTTTATTGTGAAAATAGAAAAGCATTCAGAGAGCGCAGACCTCCGCCAGTGCCACAGTTCTTACTTATACTGTGATTTTCACCAATAATATTAGTCCTACCTTTATTTCATGTAAATATTTAGATTTTTTGACCATGAACACATACCATTAGCAATTGGATTCATAATGATATCTATTTTAGTTCAGTGGTTATTCACGAAATTGCCGTTTTCATCATGGCGGAGCCAGATGGTGATCCGGATCACTCCCAAAATCTAATCATTTGTTCCTTGTCCCAATCCGACCATTTCCTGAAAATTGAATCAAAATCCGTCCCTAACTTTTTTTGCTAACAGAGAAGCCAACAAACTAACTAACTAATGACTAACTGAGAAAAAAAAAAAAACGCTAGCATTCACATAACCTCCTGGTGGAGGTAACTACCGTAAAACCCTACATTTTCCACAATTTATAAGAACTGTTGACTACAGTACCTGCCAACAGCAGTGTACTTAACTGGTAGCCGCAGCTCATTTTTCTTAAAGGTACAGTGCTACCAGGAGCGCGTTCAGCCACTTGACTGATTATTGTCAAGTACCTTATACAACCCACCTTAAAAAATACTGAAATGTAGTTTTTCCACACTAAAGATTCAACATTTAAAGTTGAGAGATGATCTAGTTTGAGTTGATCATTTCTTAAACATGATTAGCTTGATAATAGTCCTCCAGTTTTGTCCATAAAGGGTGCCAAATCAGCACATTGAAGTCCTTAAAAGGAGTTTTATTTATCACATTATCATGTAAACCCCCAGCCATCTCTCAGTGTAAAGTTTCTTACCTTCTCTTGGTATTGCCTTCTTGAAGAGTCAAGTGATTGGATAAGCGCTGTAGCATGTCCAACAAACATGGCGTAGCACGTGGCTCCTACAATCATACTCAGCATGGTGATCCACAGGTCGGACATGCTGACAGGCGCCCGGGCACCGTACCCGATACACAGCATGTGGCTCATGGCTTTGAAGAGGGCGTAGGAGTACTGCTTTCCCCAGGAGACGTTCTGTTGGGGCAGAGAGGAAGGGGAATGGAGAGAGAAGAAGAGGGGTTGGGTAGAGTTACTGCAAGGCAAATATAAAAGGGAAAGCTTTCTAAAAGGAAGAAGCTAGACTCTCTACACCTTCACCAATCAATTGCCTAAAGTACTCTTTATTCAGCAAAGGTACAGAGCAGCCATCAATCTCCAAAGTCAATCTCAGGCTGACGGACCTCCAAAAATGTTACACTCACGCCTTTTTGTCTGGCTAGAGGTTATGCTTTTCTTTCTTTGTTCTTTGTTACACTACCAAACATTTGTTTTCAGCAACTGCCAAGCTTAGAAAATATGAAGAACTGTGATTTTTGAACTGTTGCCAAACCTTTGGCCATGCAATCTTGTACAATATTTACACAGCAGCTAATTTCCTCTGATATTACACTGAGAAGAGATAGGTAGCTTGATTGCTTTTACCAGCAGTGTTAGAGGTTTTATACTGAATATAAAAAGCTAATCTGGCAATAATTAACAGAACTACAATCCAATTTATCAGTGCTTACCGAACAAATGCACTGTAATGTTCAGAGGAAACCATTGAATCAGCAGTTATTGACAATATATTTGATAACTTGATGATTAGCCTTTGGTGGTTTCTACACACAGACTGTATAAACATGAACATAGCCCCAGTTATGTCAACCACAAGTTTCTGAAGAGTCATTTTGAAGCCCAACAATAGTGGTTGCCTTATTGAAAATGAAATCCAAACTTGACCTCATACGAGTAATGATTAGATTTAATCCTCAGGGGAAACAGCAACATAGTGACCACCTGTCAGTCAAATCATTCCTACCAATAGTTACACAAATGTGTAAGCCAAGGACCCTTGGCCTCAGCACCAAACTGGTAAAGGATGGAAAAAGGATCTTTTCAGACCTAAACAATGTACCATACAAGGCTGTAAACATGGTTGATTCTGCTGTGAAAACTAGTATTTTAATATGGGTGTTACTGGGGATTCTTGGGTTTCTGGAGCCAACAAGTCCTTTGTTGATCAGCTAATTAAAACGTAAGCTAGGTAATGTTATTAATGTTGGCAATATTAGGTTTAATTTGAATGAGCAAGTATTTATGTGTTACTAAATATATACAGGTAAGGATGGTGTTGATAGCGAGTATAATAGCCGACCTAGCTAACACTACTTGAATCTATGTCTGTTAATACGCTAATGTCAGCTAGTGATAAATTCACGCTGTATCTTTTGTAAATAAGCTTCATGGGCATTGTGAGTCCCAGCAGACTGAGTCTAAATTTAGGTTCCTGGCTTTACAAAAAGGAGAAAATTTAAGGTAGCTATGCTAGTGTTGGTTGTCTAAATGTTAGCTAATGTTTGATTGAACTCCTCCATTAGCTGTTATGATTTAGCTCATAAACATAGAGCCATGAGTTCATCCAAATTTTCCCTGTACTCTGCCAAAAAGGTGTGGGGCATCAGTGACTGTTGGTAAATAGAAGGTTACGGGTTCTAGGTCAGTGCTGACTGTCAAGTTGTGACGTTTTCTTCCAAATTTAAATGCTTCAAGTTAACATAATTTTTTGATGAAATTGTCTTTGAAAAAGTTGACTGACTAACCTCATCAGGCAATTTAATGAGTGAAGGTTTTAAAGGGTAAGAGTGGAGGCCTGGTAGGGATGTCTGTTCAATCAGTTAGCCATTTTGTATTTTTAAAGAGAACAGCTCAATGCTAATTCTGGGCTGGTCCACGTAAACAGCTCATCCCTTCACCCCTCTGTGGCAGCATTAATATTTTCCAGTTGAGCCTGATAATTGAATAAAATGGCCATATGTGATGGCTTCTAAGCAGAATGCCCACACAGAGTGGCTGAACTTTCTACCTGTCTTTTTTCCAAGAAAGACTTCAACACTCAGTCTTTCTCCCCCCTCCTTGCCTGAAGACTTGAAAACAGCTCCTAGTGAAAGTGCTCAAACCTGCATTATTTACAAAAGTCTGGGGCACTGTTTCCCTTAAAACCCCCTCTTCACAGCATGGGGGTGCCGAGAAAGGAGGCCGGGGATGGCCTGGATTGTTCTGCCAGCTCTCAGAGGTTTGGCTTTCTTAAAAGTCATAGCGGGACTCAGCTCGTTGGAGGCAGAGGAGAAGAAAGTCAGGGCTGAGAGGAAGGGAAGACAGAGCTGACAGCCTTGTAACATATCATCTTGAACTTACAACAGACTTCCCAGTTGCAAATAAAGTACAAGTGTCACAAAGGACTCTTCTGAACAGCTCTTTGTTACAATCCGAGGATGTGATTTGCACTGGCTGAGAGTCAGTCCCTTTTATCGTTCTCAACATGTATTCTACCCCCAATGTGACATCATATCATGTTTCTTTAACTACACAAGAGTGTGAAAGGAGTTCACGATGCTGCTGTTATCTAATAATGTGTCCAGCTGGGTTTATGAGAGGCTGTTTCATTGTTGTCCAATCAGACCAAGTTGTTTGAAAAAGTGGCTGCCAACTGGGAAACAAGCAGAGGGGCCGTCAGGCTGGAGAATAACTCCGACACTCAGGATCGGCCGCTATGATTCCTCATGTGCATCAATTTTAGTCATGAAAGTCATATTTTAGACAAATTTCTAGAAATAAAAAGTCTCTTGAAAAGGAATAAATGAGGGTAAGAGGGGCATGGCTTATGAAAAATGAACCAGGATGTACATTTCAGCTCAACGGATTAATGCTAACCCAAAACAAAAGCAATTTGGTGTTTTAAAAGTCTCCTGTTCTCATGATGGAGAGTGCTCACGAACAAGACAAAAATATGCAGCATCAGAAAGTGGAGGCCTGTGGGCTGAAGACAATGTTGTGAACTTCAACAATAAAGGGCCCAGAAATGTACCTTGGGGGATCCCTTTGTGATTTGACTACCTTTCCTAAAGATATTTTTCTTATGGAAATTGATTTTTCTATTTTCCGGTCTATTTTCTCAGTTTGTTGGCTTAAAGGTCCCAAGTCCTAGTGCGTTCGATCTTAACATAATGACATTGGTGTCTATTAAGCAAGGATTTGATTGAATTTGAATGAAGAAAAGATAATTCTGGTCTCTGTAGATGACCAAGTGCAGCTCTTTCCTCATCCCTTTTGGAAATACTTGGATCTGAGGAGGCAGGGAGGTTATGTGGGGCTATGATTTGCTTTGTACTGTTTGGGTTACATGCCACAAAGCACTCTTTTAAAACAGCCATAGTGTCTGCCTGCATGAAGCAGAGAAAACACATGTAGGTGGAGGCTGTATAGCTGTTACATAGTTACCCAAGTGAGCTAAAGCAAAGTGTTTAAAGGGGCATTTTCTCTAAAGAGATATAGCAAATGTCTCCATAAACTCATTAGCCAAAAGTGAAAGAAGGGGTACGTCAGATTCGTAGCCTTAGAAAATAATCTAAAATGAGAATTTGGCTTTTTCTTCTGTTAAGGTTCATTGCTATACTACATAAATATACAAAACTTGCTTGAAATAATTTGAGGCATAATCCTTACATTTAATACATTCAAAAGGTATTGCTTAGCTCTACCGGTTCATTTACAGCTGCTTCTCCAGGTAGATTCTTGCATGAAGTTATAGTTTTTGTTACTTCTTTTAGCAATTTGGGAGGGACCATAACAAGAAAGCATAAAAACACTAACATCTCTCACTTAACTGCAGCATCCAAGTTAATACAGAGGTCAGAATTATGGATGAAAAATGTAATCAGTCAGTAAAACATGAAATCTGCTTCTGACCCTATTTTCTGGCGTCATAATTTGCGGACAGTACAGTAATGTTTGTAACATTCCAAAAAACATCAGTGCGATACAACAACCATTTTATATATTGATCAACCATGTTATAATTGAATCCTTAAGATATGACCACTTATGCTACGGCCTAACTGGACGCGAGTTCGCAAAGATATGCATTGAGGTTACATACAAAGTCAATGCAAAGACGCGTTTGGACGCAGATTCGCCCCGGGCGGCTCATTGGACGCGTTTGGCGCGGCGCATATGGAGCGTCTGGCAAGTTTGGGGCGTCAAACGCTTCTACGCTCAGGCTAAAAATATTGAACTTTTGACACAAATTCGCATGACGCTGTGCCGCGGCAGCCAATCAGCGATGACATTCCCCCCCTGACATCATTGATTTGATGACGTGTGGCGCTCTGGCCACCTGCTCCGGCTCAAACCCTGCCGAAAGATGGAGGAGAGGTTGATCTGCAGGCTTGGGTGAAAGTCACTAAGGAGACAGGTTTTGAAGGTAAGTTCTGAAACATTGAAAATATGAAATATTTGTTTCCAGCTGGATTTGCCTGCACGGGTCATCACTCAGTCCAACTGGCTCCGGCTCTCTACTGCGCCTACACAGTGACGTGCGTCGCCCCTCAGCTTGTCAAAATTGTCCAGCGTCCAGCCTCGGGCGTACGCACGGTGCGTCACAGGTACTACGCGCGCATAAGACAAACTTGTTACTTGTAGCCTTCAGAGCTGCAAAAAAGAAGAGCTCTACTCTAGCATAAACTGAGAAATCTCTTTTGATGTGAGCTCTTAGGGTCTAAAATAAAATAAAAAATCATTCTGTAGTAATAATGGAGCCTTTTGGCATACAGTACATCAAGCTTTCACACAGATTACTGTGATCACACATGATATAAGGTTCCCTTCATAATATCTTAGCCCATTTGTGTCTTCTCTATAACTAATGAAACTGTCTCATTAATATAATTATGATTGGACTTGAGTTGCTTTTCTGAGATGATTACACATAAGTCAGGATTTTGAGAAAACAACAACAATCCCTGCATTACTGAAGGAAGGGGGAGTAAAATACAAGGCTGACATCCTTAAGCTTCCCTTTAGAAAGCTCTGAAACCTCAAAATATGTCTCCCAGATTCCCTCTTTCCCCCTTTTTGTTGGTCTCAGCCTCAGGATAAGTGATGTCTCCGAGCCAGAGCAGGATTTAGTCTCCTCATTAATACAGTAGATGTCAAACCACCGCTTTTTGCCCGGAGACAAGCAAAATCACCAGCGCGCAGCCTAACAGGCCCATCAAGCTTATAGTATGTGTGAAACCCAATAGATCTACTGTAACAGGAGGAAGAAGTGACAGCTTTTCGGTACAGGCTGAAAACCTCAGCCAAACTGCTGACTCCTCAGATAGTTTCACCTCCTGTAAGTGGGAAATGCTGAGGCAGCGCTCTGTACACGACACCTATCTCCCCCAAAACAGAATAAGTGATGAAAGAAATGTAAAAGCTCCAGGACACGTCAATGATGGGTGTCTGTTTAACCACAAGCTGACATAGTTCCTGTAAAACGCCACACTGTACATCTCATCATGTCTGTTTTGTCATGACGATCTAAATTCTGCCTGACTGCATGCTGTTCATCAACTGGGATTAGTAAATGAATTAATTTACAGCCAATCACGTGCCCTGGATGACTCATCCACTCATTTCCATGCTGATAGAAAATGTGATAATTACACATGCAGGCTTTAATAATGAATTAGAGTCAGTGTGACTGATTTTCATCGAGAAAGCAAACAAGACACTGTCTTTCAGTGCAGTATAAACCAGTTTTTGCCATTTAAATTACCACAAAAATGATAAAAGATAGTGTAGTGATAGAAAGGATCCTGATAGGAGTTTGCTGTAAACTTAATGATTCCCCCAATAAACTATGGATACCTCTTGTCAATACTGAAAGATAACGTAGTCTATCATAAGCAGAAATGCTAAAAATAGCTGGTAAGTCTACTGCTGTCTTCTTCCAAGTACACTCCAGGGTCCAAACTCATAAGCAAAGCAGTGTTTCATCTGCCATCAAAGGAAGTAAGTGCTATCCATTCAAGACTTACAATCCAAAAGATGAATATTAATAGTGCATAAATCTGGTAGAGTTTTTTTTTATACATTGTGGCTTCCAAAAAGAGAATTAAGACAGACCCCCACTGGGTTTGTTGTTCTCAGCTCTGTTCTGACACTGATGGGACTGCGCTCCCTTGAGCTTACTGATATTCAGCACTCATGCACTTTTAAAACACATTTTTCAAGCAAACTTCTTCCTCTCTTATTAGTCCTAAGACCACATAAGGAAATAGACAGGCCTGACTACTAAGGGACACAGAGTATTTGGCTGCTGTTAAAGCCCTAGGAGGGTCTCCTGTATTTTCTGTTCTTGCCAAACACTGGGGGAGAAAAAATAACTATTAGAAAAATGCTCTGTAATTCTTTAAGCTTTACTTTTGGTCTAGACACAAAGACGGTTCTACCCCTGGCATATGGTGATACACTTATTTCAAGGTCAGATGACTCATGTTTTCTGGCTGTCTGCCATATAAGGCGACCACAGACCCAAAAACCTTGCAGCATGATGGACCACACAATTAACAACTACATACAACAACATTAGAAATCAGAGGATGGAGGATTGACATAGAAGACAGCAAACAAGTCAACTGTATTTAGAATAATGTACTTTTTTGTCTTTCCAAACATGTTATGAATGTTATCTTAAAGAAGTCAATCACCAAGGCACTAAGATGTCTGCTGTTTCTTGCAAGATGTTTTCAGAATTTTATGTAACATTATCTCCTTGTGGATCACAAGGCATCGGCTTCATTCTGTTAACGCACAAGCACGGCTCAAAGTGCTCTCATTGGTCAGTGTGTCTGACATCACTCGAAGAAATCATTGAGGCTAGAACAAAAATCAAACATGCTCAACAATAATTTACATCCACAAATTCAATTGTCTACTTTGGAACACATATTGCATTGTTTCTTAACATCTTTCTTTGCTGCTTTTTTGACCAAAACTCAACCAATTAATATAAAAAAACATGATTGGTGTCTGCAGCACTAACTGGTGATTGCATCAGCCTCAAAAAGCCTGATCACAATATTACAGGGTAAAAAAAGACTATGAAAAGAGGAAACGTTTTCCTACATCGCCAGAATCAGAATTGTAAGGATGCTCAAACTTCTAGTTGATCAAATGGCACACTTCTGAATTATTAATGGAAGTTGAATTAGGCATGCACAATATTGGATTTTCGTCAATATGCTGGTATTTCTAAACTCACCATCCCCATTCCGGATACCAGTACCAATATTTTTCTTTAACAGCACAAGTCTTTATGAAAATTGACATGTTGTGACAGTCTATTCTGTGTGAGGAACAGGTGCAAAAAAAGAAAAAAAAAGTTTAACCCTTAAAAAATAAACTCTACTAATACTACTGCCAATATATGGCCGATAAATTGCCTGAAAAATTGGCAAAAACTTCAATAATTTGCCTATTCCAAAATATTGAAGTTTGAGGAATTGACTGCTCATACTGATATTGTACCAATAATATTGTAAATACCTGGTTGAAACTGAAAAAGTTCCACAAATACTTTTTTCCATACTGCCATGCTGTTTTTTGGATATACTGTGTGAACTGAAACGTATTTTTTAGAGGGACAAACACTGAATAATCTTTTAACACGCACACACTCATGTAACAAACCCAGCCGAGCATGTAGCTGGAACAAATACTATTTGTGGGGTCATGGGCCTTAGTGGTCCTTTCATATGTGTGTGTGCTGGAGATAGTTATTGAGCAACACTGCAGAATGCTTGTGTTGACATCTGTATGCATGGGGAAACACAGAAATGTGTTTCTGTCAGATGAAAACAGAAAGGCTGAGCCGACTCGCTGCACCTTTTTTGAATTTTTGTGCGCCTGTGTGCATTTGATGAGCAGATAAACATGTCCAACCGGGAATCAGTACGCAGGGTGAGACCAGAGAATAATCCTGTTATTGTATGGATGGTATAGGGTTTGGATTGATGTCACATCTCATGCCATCATGCTGTATACACCTGATCCTATCTTATATAGAGTGAGACAGATTGCAGCAGCTGTTATGGCGCACATTTATTCATACAATTTTGGGCCAGGTTTCTGCTTTTGTTGAAGAGGACAGTGCAGTAAAGAAGGATAGAGAGTGTGAGGAAGACACGGGAAGATGGCACCTCTGCTGATGACACAGCAATTTGAGAGGAGCTCAAATTTGGTGTTGGCAAAGTACAGAGTGAATTACACTCTGGATGGATGGTGTTAATTTGTGAGTGCAGATATTGCTCAAGTCAAGCTCGAGCCAACAAAATAGCACTCCTCAAGATGCACGCACAATGATAGAAGACTACTGTTTTTGTTTCATGGATGAATGCTGCCTCACAAGGGAGAAAAGCTGTTAAAAGCTGCCTTATTGGTTTGTGGTTCAAGCAATCCCTGGATACTTTGTAATAGCAAATAGCAAAAACCAGATAGGCCACTTTTTCTCCCTCATTTTCTGACAGGTACTCACTAGGAGATATTACGTGTTGTAAAATTAATGAAGCACATTCTGTTTTGGAAGAATAATCAAAAATAAAGCTGGATGTTTATGTTTTCGTAAAACATTTAATATTAGTAACAAGGAAAAATGATGATAAAACATAATGGCAGGTAAAGACTATGTTATTGCATTAGAATCAAAATAAATTGTGTTTAATTCATTGTCAAGCCCATTATTTTTTAATAACTTTATACTTTGCGTTCTGGAAAGCTGTCATAGACACTATAAAAAAACTGATGGATTTTGAGTTTGTTTTCAATCTAAGGTTAGTGTTCCTGGGAGGTGATTCCATACTACCTTTACCTTTTGAATATAATATCAGATTTAAAAAAAAAAAATGCTGCAGCTAAGTGTGCTGCCTTTGAATGGATTAGTGTTACACCACTGTGCTTAAACATGTGGTTGAATGAGTTTTCATCTTATATTCCACTGAAAGTATTATCTATTATCTATCACTGGAAATTATTATCTATAATTTGAAGAACCCAAAGGCTTTCAATGAGATACGGGACCATTTTCTTGCTCTTGTGCACAAGGAAGAAGCAGACTGAACCTTTTTTAAGATGATGCATTTTGAAATTGTGAAAACTTTAGAAATTACTTTGATTTATCTGCATGTGTGTATGGGTTCAAGTAATGTATACGCAGATGGGTATTTATTTATTTACTTTATATATATATATTTATTTTTGTTTAATTGCATCCTTCCTGTTGCTATGTGAGGGGAGTGAGTGGGGAAGGATTTATGGAATCTCTTCTGTTAACAACACTAAGTTTTAAAATAACTAAAATATATGGCAAATAAAGTTTATATTTTGCAACACGCCATACAACAGTATGTCAGAAGTGCAACATGTCAGGGGAAATGTAACAAACGCCCAACATCATCCCGGTGTTAAAACAAGTGGAACTAGACAGAAACAATAAGCAGCACACATGCTACAGACTTTACCTGAGTCATTCAGACAGCCGTTAGCACATGATTCAAAGAGGGCAAAGGAAAATGACAGAGCGATAGCTACTTTTATTGCTGTCGACATGAGACCCTTTTCTGTTGTAGATAACGCCGGGTTTCAGGACATGGTACAGTTGATACTCTTATAGCTAGTCTTTGTAATATTTACTCTGCTGCTAAGAATGCACCACATAAGATGGGTGAGTTCTCCATTAGATACATTTATTTTTTACTTATTCTTATTTCTACATAGTGATGTTTTTGTGTTTTATGATACTAAGTATGCACTGAAGAATGTCCCTGGTTTAGCTGCAAGAGTTACATTTAATTCAATTTAATGAAAATGTACTCTGAGTTGAAACAAATGTTGGTTATTCTAATAAACCACAAGTAAAAAAGGCATTGGAATTTCTCATATTTTGTATCGAAAAAAGTGTTGTAAACGTATAGAACCGAACCGAACTGTGAATTATGTGTATCGTTGCACCCCTAATAACTACATATGTTTTGGTATGGAAATTCTCCCTTAACAGACAAAAACAGAGGAAAAGACATGAGTGTGCAGTTCATTTAACACCTCGAAGACGTGACTGCAACATTTACACAACCTTAAAGAGTTTTATACACAACAATCATTTCAGGAATATTGCAGCTAACAAAGGCAGAGGTGCTGATTTGATTCTTGAGCTGTTTTTCCTGTTATTACGTGACTCACAGCTGCTCTGGTCTGTTGTTATCGTAGCAGTCAGCTCCTCTCTACCTTTCCTGCCCACCTGCAGCTGTAATCATGATGGACACAAACATGTATTTTTCTCCTCCGTATGTTCAAAGTGTGACAAAACCTGCAGAAACACCGCCGAGTTATTCAGCTGCTGTTTTCTTACTGGGCTGCCTGTCTGTCCTTTGGGAAGAGTGACTCACTGCAGTATTAACACATTCTCTCTGCAAAATGCAGTTTCTAGGATTTTTGTCCACAATCCCCCTGATTTTAATAAATGTGGCTAACACAGCAGATGTATTCAGTTCCTCCACAGCTCCAAATATAATTAAGCTCTGGCTGCAGCAAAACAAGTGACATCAGATCCTGCATATTCATGTTTTTCCAGCAGCTCGGCCTTTGTTTACAAGCCGCACAGTAAAGTGAATTCACAGACTTCATCGTGCAGCTGGCATTAATACCAATCTGACCCCACCACACTATTGTCGAGGAGTATCTACAACAACTGCAAAGTTTCTATAATTAGTCTTAGACTGCTGCTCTAACAACTTCTCTACATTTTAATTCATTAGATCCAACACAGAGGCTCCAACACACACAAGATGTCACTGGTTATGTGACCAGGGAGGCAATCGATGATTCACTGCAGTCCCAGCGCAGTGAAGCACCCAGAGGTGTTGATTGTTGCAAAAGCGATGAGAGGGAATAAGAGGAAGAGATGTTAAGCACAGCTGGGAGTAGAGAAGAGCCTGAAAAAGCAAAAATGGTTTTCATCTGCACATGAAAATAACAGCTACGAATACAAGCGAAACATCTAATTACACATTTCATTAGCTCAACTAAGATTATTTTGAATCCAACATCATTGTTTATATGGAGATGATAAAGTAATCTAAATAAGAGCAGCACCAATTACTTCATCAAAGTCGAATCCTTTTAAGATGCCAAGAGCTGTTACCAGTCCACCAGTCTAATCAGGAAGCAGAGGCCAGTCTTTCCTATGAACTACAACAGGTAAATGAATGATTTCTGTACCAGGAATGATAAAATATATCGTCCTTATCCAGCAATTGCTATGTTAGATATTACTGTTGCAGGACATGCCATGTCAGTCATGTTACTTGAGGCACCTCATGTTCCTGTAACTGTAAACACTGTCAGGCAGTATGAAAAGCATCCACCACAAGTCAGCCTGATCATTGTCTGTACTCAGTAGTGTTGTTACTCAAGACCGGTCTTGGTCTCGAGACCAGTCTTGAGATCACATTTTGAAGGTCTTGGTCTTGTCTCAGAGTTGAGAGCATTTTTACTCGGTCTTGTCTCGGTCTAGGACTGGCTGGACTCGGGAGTTTCCAACAAGACCGGTCAAGACCAACACTGATCTGCTTCACTGATGTGAATAAGGAGGAACGCTTTGTAAAACAACAAAAAGCTTCAGTTCATGTTTTATTTCTCCCTGTGATGACTGCAACCTTAGCGTTGTTGTGACTGAGTGACACCCCCCTTAGCTGTTAAACCTTGTCATGTTTTGTAAAATTGATCTTGATGGTCTTGGTCTTGTCTCAGTCTTGTCTTGTCTCAGTCTCAGTCTCAACTCAGTCTCGACTTCCAAAAGTATGGTCTTGCCTTGGTCTCGGTGCATTCTGGTCTCGGGCAAGTGTTGGTCTTGGATAGAGTGGTCTTGAGCACAACACTAGTATTCAGGCAGATCAATCTTGTCAAGCTCCAATCTGCAATTATTGTGAGAGGCCCAAAGTGGGACGGCCAAATCAGCACTTTCAGAGCAGGAAGAGGTGACTGCTCATATGTTTAGCACAGATGTTAACAGCTTCATCTGCAGTTTATCAGATTTGGACAGCATTTCTTTATTAACTAAAAAACAAACAACAACTCCACCAACAGCTCTATAGAAAGGATCTTTCTAATCCGCTTTTGACATGTTTTGGTGAGAGTTTGCGCTACCAAGCGACTCATGTTCTGTCTTTACACCACAGCAGTAGCAGCCGTCAACAACATCATCTGATTGGCCTGTAACAAGTGTGATGGACTAAAAGATCGGCCAATCACCTGTGGGATATGCTTTTGAAAGGCTCTGTCCATTCCCGAACACTTTCTATGGGCTCTTTCCCAGATGCACTAACAAAATATATCGAATGTTCCATCTGGTTTGTCAGGTTAGCTTTTTTGTGAAGCTAAAAAAAGTTGCTTCATCTGTGTTCCCTGTACACTTTATTACCATATCTCCATTTATTAAATTTGAAAGTAATAAATAAGATGAATATCCACAGAGCAAAAGAGTCTAATGTTCAGTTGACATTTATTTAATTCACTGCCTAATGTGCAATATAAACAAAACTTTAAAAAATGGATATGTATTCAGATCACCACCAAAAATATTATCCCTTCTTAATTGTGCTGTGGCCAACTTTCTCTGATTATTTCATCAAATCTTCACAGTGTTTTTTTCATCCTTTTCAGGATTATTTTAACTCTCATCAAGTGTAATTAGACTCTTTTTAAGAGTCTAAAATTAAAACTTTGCAACACTTTACAGTGTGACTTTTGATCAACACATCTATGTAGAGTTAGGAATGCACTCCTACAGTATAATTCTAACTACTGAAGTGTTAACTCTACATCAGCACTATTAATGCATTAATGTATATTAATGGGTAAACTTAGCTGAGAAAAAGACAACATGTTAGTAAGAGCACATGTATTCAAAAACTATAAATGGGCATTAAATGCATCGAGTGGCATTTAAGGTTCAGAGACGGATTTGCCTCCATCCAAGGAGAAAGTAGCGCTGCACTTGCTGAACTTTTGCTGACACCAAAATTTTAACTCTTCTAAATTTGCTGTGAACGTTCTTATTCAAAACAGGCAAGAGCCCTCAGTCAACAATCCACAAATACCTTGAAGACTGTTGGAAAAGCCGGTGAAACTAGCAAGTAGCAGGGTTTACTTTATTTTTTATTTTTTAAAATAAGTTTCCATCTCTAGAATTTCTGTTTTAACTAATTTCTGAGCCAACTTTATGCAAAAATTGACATTCACTGCTCCTGTCTTCCACTTTCTTGTACTCTCCAGGTCAATACCTCAGTGAAACTGTCCTCTTTTCCAATATAAAACTAAAGCATCCGCTCTGACGGACTGTTTTCATTCCTCATGTGACTCTCAAACCAAGCTGTCCCATGAAAGGAGAAAAAAAGTGAAACACAGCATTCATTTTTTAATTACATAATCAAACTACAAGCTGTTCTCTCTCGGAGAGCACAGAAGGGCCCCACAGTCTTTGAACACATCAGTGAGGAGGCTCAGGGGTCTGTGGGGCCAGAGCTCGAGCCAAACTGTAAAGGTGGTGACAGAAATCTCTCACAGCGCTGAGCCTCAGCGTGCTGCTCTTTGTCTCATCAGTTTCAGACTTTCAGAAAGAATAATTCATGAGGTTTGCACTGGCTCTCTCTTCAGTTTACAGACTTTGTCTGTTTGTTTGTTTTGGTTTGGTTGAGGCCTCCACTGTTTTTCAAAATGAGAAGATAGAAAGGCTGCATCTGATGATTATTTTTAGCATCACACATCACTTGAAAATAACCTGCCGATTATACGTTTGTGTTTGTCCTGTTCATAGAAGCTAACTAAAGAAAATACTCTTGAATAAAATCTTGACAATATTGTCACATTTTTGCACTCAAATGTAAAAACATAATAACCCCACAAACATCCCTTTTGAACTTCTGACATGTTTTGGTGAGAGTTTGCACTACAGAGCGACTCACATTCTGTCCTTTACACCTCAGCAGCAGCAGCAGCCTGTTAAACATTATCGAATTGGCCTGTAATAAATGTGATGGATGGAACGATTGTGCAGGATATGCTTTTGAAAGGTTCTGTCTATTCCCGAACACTTTCTATGGGCTCTTTCCTAGATGCACTGGCTAAATATATTGAATATTTAGCTTTTTGTAATAAAAATAACACTGCACCTGTTTTCCATGTACATTCTATCACCATTTCTCCATTTATTTGGTTTGAAAGTTAAAAAATGAGAAAACAATTTTATTTCTTAAAGGTTCCCTTGCAGTTAAGATGGATCAGACTGACTCACTGTCTGTAATCAGTCAAATCCATCTTCAAAGCTCCAAACTACAACATTGTGAAGAGCCAAAAGTGGGACGACCCACACAGCATCTTTGAGAGCAGGAGCAGGTGGGAGCTACAAGGGAAACGACAGCAGAAAGTGACTGCTGATGCAAAGATTAGCATGAAAGCTAATGGCTTTAGCAGCAGTTTTATCAGATTTGGAACTAATTTCTTTATCAAATAAAAAACAATTATCAACACTTCAAACTTCTCCATAGAAAATATATTTCACTCCACTGCTGACAAGTTCTTAGAGGTAGAGTCTTAGAGTCTTAGATTTTTTCCTTTACACTACGCCAGTAGTGCCCTCTTACTACATTATCTAACAGCTTCACTGGCAATTCGCAAACACAGTCACATAAGCCGTCTGTGTGTCATACAGCATTCAGATTTTGGTATCAACCGGTCCGTTACTAAAACATCATATCACTAGGCGATGAGAGCCAGTCGTGAGAGTGAGAGTGGAAGTTGGGCCGAATGGATGAGAGGTTTGTAATATTACCTGTAATGAATTTAATTATAACCCAACTGGTTCTGCCTAACATTTACAATACCAACAAAATACAAAATGGCATTTTGCTCTTTTTGTCCCCAAACTCCCCAGTAGACAACTTGGCAGTTTTTTATGTCAGACACCACAAAAGGTAGAACCACGGTATATAAATACAAAAAGCTTTTTCTAACGTAATAAAAAGAAAACTAAAGTTTTATGGAGATGATTGTACACCTATTTTTTACATTCAAAGGTCTTTTTGTTGACATTAATAGTGACACTATAGAAATATTGGTTATGAAATGACATGTTTTTTCCACCCAATGTGTAGCAACACTTCTCTCAAAGGAGAACGCATCAAAACATAGTTAAACAAGATAACCCACCCACCCACAATATCCAAAGTAGTAAGGGGTACAGTAGTATAAACAATATAATTTGATCAGTTGATAAAATTATAAATTCTGAACATGGTTGAAACAGAAATGTATTTAAGAGTAATGAATGCACTTAAAGGATAGGAAGAAAAACAACAAACAAAAAAAACGGAAAGCTACTCAGAAATGTGGTGGGTTTCTCGAAAAAAGTCAGGAAGGGGCACCAAACTCTGTTATATCTATTTTCTGTTCCTCATATAGTGAGACGGATTTACTGTGCACCTACTTCGACGGACTTTACATACTAATACAAAAATTATTTCCTATATTCACTGTTTCTGTTCAGCGAAATGTGCCAACTCGAACACACTACACCTTTAAGTACAAATATTGAGCATATTTTGAAACAGGGTTTTGGTCGGAATAGCTCACACTTTTATACTTTCACACCAGAAATAAACCGAAACTGAACTAAACTGAACAGACCGAGGGAAATCTTTCTGAAACTCATCCATTACTGTTTTATCCACATGGTAACACTCCCATTGTAGCCCTTTGCATTCGCTTCACTAAAGAAGTGTTATAAATACTCCTCTACATTCTGAGAAGTAACAACGATTTTTTATATATCCAATCATGTGCAATCAAGCATTCAGCGGCCACTTTCCCTGACAAGCGCCCCCTTCAATCTCAGAGGTTAGACTACAAAAAAAAAAAAAGAGGTGAAGCAGTTTGTTTGGTACTTAAAATCTGTCTTCACTTTTTGATGGACAGTAACCTTCTCATGTGTGCTGTTGAGTGCTGTCCTGAGTGTCCACACTTAACATTTTAGCACTTATGGTGAGCATGAGCTCACATTTCTGAGCACACGACGACAACACAGGCACTCCAAGACAAGAGTGAGCAACAGTCATGTTATCAGCACAGACTCAGGATCTATTAAAGACACGCCAAAGGATCTTTAACATTTGGCATTGGCTTCAAATTAGGGTACTTTTTAAGTCTTTTAATGCTACAAAATGGTCACATATGTGAGCCATTAACAACATCTCTATTTTTTTCTTTCATTTATTTTAAAAAGAAAAGAAAACCGATCAATGTTTCAGCTCTTCTCAACAAAAATAAACCACCAGATGCACAGCTGGGTAAGAGCCCTGCATTTTGCATTTATGAACCCACACTGTCCTTTTGTTGACCGACGGGCTCTGGAGAGGAGAGACAAGGCTAAAAACTTTGATTAATTCATAACCTCTGGACAGAGCCGGCCGCTTGTGACTCATCCAGTGGTTTGGAGAAAGGAAAAAAAAAAGATGGAGAGTAGCGGGTGGTCCAGGGATAAAAGAGGCCAGAGAAGGGTGAACGCTGCTGCAGGGAGACTGTTAGTCAGGTCTGACCACCTACAATCCGTCTTTGAGGTGAATACTGAGGCATAGAAAGAACAAAATGGTTCTCAATACTCATGAGCAGATGTAGAAGGAATATATTTTAGTATCCTTCAAATGTGGACTGTTCATTGGGTCAAACCATAATTAAATGAGGAGATTTTTTTTTCATATTACTTTTTTTACATGAAAAAACAAAGAAAGAACCATAAAATTTGATGCATTTGATGATGCAAAATCAATACTTTTTTTCACTTTAAGAGTTGATTAAATCCTGTACATCAAACTAAAAGGCAGATTGTCATAAAGATTCATCCCATTCATTGTGTTTAGCATGCTGCTGCTACTGCCTAACATGCTAACCTACTGAGTGACACATATCAGGCTGATAGGGCCAATTTACCGAAAATGGTGGTATAAAAACTTCAGCGGAGGTGGCAGATTTAGTGAAAAAGACTTCTTAATTTGAGACAAGAGACCAGTGGAACAGCTTTTAATGTTTCACTGGGCTCAGAGCTAAACTACTGCACAGATATGTAACAGGAGCAGAAACACCACATCGTAAAATAATCAAAATAAAGATAATGAGAAGTGCTCCAAAAGCACAAACCTTCAACAAGGCATTTCCAAGACTGTTCAGGCGAGTTATTGTCAACGATGTAGAAAAATGCTATTGTTATGAGATAATAAGCTGCTGGGACACTGCAAGTCGTGGACACCAACATTCATTTATTATTATTGGGGATTTCACGCTGCTGCTTATTGGTTAAAACCATGCTGATATACAAATCATCACAGCACCACTTAACCAGAAATCTGTGTTGCTGAGTTCGTAAATTTTGTGAAGTTCTGGGTTGAATAAAAAGACTCCTAACTTAAGGTAAACAAACAACGAGCAGAGGTAATAATTGCAACTTGCAGGCTCAGGTTATGTACTTTACAACTATCACCACAGAATAAAGGTTGGCTACTGCACTGATAACATGGTGGTACTCAAAAGCTTCAAAGCAGACAGAAAGTACTTGTTGTGGACTTTGCTGAAGCTATTACAAATATCAGACAGGCAGACATCTGGACTTTTTCATTTCTCTGAGAGACCCTCAGAAACAGACTTAAGGTGCGTTCACACCGCAAGCGACCCAGCCACCAAAGTCGCGTCGCCCACTGATGTAGCGTCGCGCGTCTATAAATACCTGTTTGGTCGCCGTTGGCGTCGGCCGTCGGTCAGCGACGTCACGTCCGCTCGAGTTTTACCGCGATCATATCATATATCACATAATAGGATGTATAAGCAGACATTATTCCAGCTGTGTCCTTTTCATTCACTTATCAGACACAAAACTCTGCAGCTGATGATGCAGCAGCATTATCTGTGAGTTTACCGCGGTCCGTCTGCAAATGTCCTCACTGAGATTAGTTCCGCCTAGAAGGAAGTCATCCGCCCTGTAGTCCGGATGAATAACAGCACCGTCACACGTACACACACCGCTGATTGGCTGATGCTGCACAGCCACACACGACATCACCTGAATAGCTCAACTTTTTTTTTAACTTTGACATCGCGCGACGAGTGAAGCGGTCGTCTTGTCGCCGGCTGTCGCACTGCGGGAGGGTTAGCCCCGCCCTATCGCGGCTGTACATTGACTTTGAATGGAGAGTGATCGCCGAGGTAGTACAGGTAGCGTCCGGTGTGAAGGCACCTTTAGGGTCCGTCCCAGTTCTGTCCCTTAGCCCTTGGTGCGCTCATGTCTAGTGAAGGGGTGTCCCAATTCTCCCTACAGCTAAGGGGAAGGGCTGAGACAAAAGGGCTGCACAGCCCTTGAAACGAAGACAGACGGGGACCTCAATTAAAACGAAGAGGTAAGAGAATTTCCCACAATACATCGCTCCCACTAACAAGAAGGCAGCGCACAGAGACCTAAGGAAGTCCATAATTATAGATAATACCTAAATCATCAAGTAAATATTAATCATGTGTTGACTTGGTCAAATTTTAAAGTTTCATGTTACAACGAGCTAGCTTTCGCAGCTGCAGCTATTGTCGCATCTGCCTACGTCACATTTAGCAAGCAGCTCTAGATGACGACATAGCGGGAACCAGTTGGTGTCTGTTTTCTCAGGAGCATGTTTTCACTCCTTTTCCTTAGCCCTCAAAACAGAGGGCTTACGCACTTGTGCAACTTGTGTCCTGAATTTGAGTGTACTTTCTTGTTCCTCTAATTAAAGGGTCTTTTAGCCCTGATCTACCTCCATACACAGCTATCTGTAAGTCTCATAACTAAGCCTGAAGGTAGCAGTAATCACGCTCATACAAACAAACGGCTCTTAAACACATGTTATTAGAGTGTAGAGAACATGCAGACAGAAGCAGCAGCCCTTCACCCTGTGGCCCTGACTGGCACAGCGACAGCAGCGCTATCTGCTCTGGTGATTAAGTAAAAGCAGCCTCTGAAGAGTAAGAAGCTCCTCTCAGGCCATTAGTCAGGACGATAACAGCGGTGCACCCAGCATGTACTGCAGCACTCAGCAGTATCTGCAGTCCTGGTCGAGCCCCGCTCTTCTTCTACTCACAGCTGGAGACACAGAGTACAGAGCCAACACGCGACACAGAATAATATATGACGTAACGTGAATGTAAAGCAGCCCTGAGACACGCTCGACCTTCACCTGAGCCATCCGTCTGCGTTTGGACCTGCAGTAAACAGGAGGGGAGACGTCTCATTTAGATCTGGAGCGCATGAACGCTAATGTGCTGTGATGGTGTGAGAAGAGGAATCCCTCATGCAGGCAGAGCTTTTCACTTTGGATTTGGCAGGCCGCTTTCAGCGCACAGGCCTCCAGTTCTAAGCTGATCCACGGGGAGGAGGTTTCACAAATTGCTCATTCTAGCACGTCGCACTCAGAAACACAATGTTAGAAACTCATGAGCCCACTTCATACAGTACACAACACAAACACAAGGATTCTACCACTAATATGCTTCATTTGAGCTGTACATGGTTCTCATTCCCTTATTTACAGGTATTCATCTACTATCAAAAAGAATTATATAAGAGCATTTGCAGCAGCCTTCCTATACCCTAAGTGTAGCCCAACAGCCAAGTTAAAATCTCATAACAATGCATGTAATGAAAGAAATATGACCATGACATAATTAAATAGCAAGAATCCCTAAAACTTCCCAACTACAATTTTCTGTAATTGCTTCATTTTCTAAAAAAAAAAAAAAAAAAGACAAACATACCATGTAATTTTATAGCAATTAAATGTTCTGAATACCAAGAGAATATCATTCAAACTTAAATAATTTGGCCCTCTAACACTGAGGACAGAATTAATGTAGCCCTCTCTGTTAAAAAAAAAAGTTGCCCTTGTTTGATCTAGATGTTTAAATATTTTAGTAAATCTAAATTTAAATCTTTTGCTTTTTAATATATAAGTTGTAGCAATATAATGAGCTGCTTTTTCCGTTAGAGTTTTAACAATTAATCGTTGTCAAAATGATAAAGAAATCATGTCTTTGTCTTTCGCCCTTTACATTGCAGAAATAGTGAGTAAGCAAAGTTTTCCTTCCTTATGTCCTACAGTTTATGGTTAAAAATTCAGTGAGGAGTTTTAAGGTTACAAAAGCAACCAAGATTAAAAATAACACCTCTAATTGACCTGTAGAATAAACTGGGTGACCACTTTAAAGATATTTTTATGTCTGAAATGGCTTGCACAGCTGTGGGCTATCATATTTGGCACATAGATCTTTAATAACAATCATTTTTCTAAATGTAAATTTGGAATACACTGTAAATATTGTAATATTATCTTCCTTTGACATGCAGATTAGACTGATATATTGATAGATGTAACTCTACATACAAGAAGCTTCTGTGGTGCAGAATTCAATGATGTAGGAATTCATTCAAGTTCAGGGACTTGGACAACTGGGAGCCGATAAGTCAATGTTACAAAAACTTAACATGACCCTCTGTGCCTTTTCCTTTGACTGTTTTGGTCTCTGCTTAATATGATTGTTGGTTTTATTGTTCCCAGAGTTCTACCTTTCTCTTTGTTTGTTGTCCATTAAAACACTCTGTACATTTCTGTATTTTTTTTGTATTATTAAATATATAATAATAATGATAATAATGCATTTTATTTGTAACGCGCTTTACATTCTTGCGAATCTCAAAGTGCATACAGAGAATAAAAGCAGACCATAAAAGCATTAAAAACATAAAAAAACAGTAGAAAAAATTCTAGTGTTAAAAACATATAAAAACAGTAAAAAACAAAACAAAACAGAAAATTCAAGCAAACGCTTTAGAAAAAAGGAAGGTTTTGAGTCCCTTTTTGAAGGTGGTCGTGGGTTGTGGTGCCCTCAAGTTATCTGGGAGGGCATTCCACAGGCTTGGGGCAGTAAAAGAGAAAGCCCGGTCACCCATGGTGTGGAGTTTAGTGTCTGGAATGAAGAGAAGGTCCTTGTTGGAGGAACGGAGGGATCGGGTGGCTGGTTTTGGTTTGATAAGTTCTTTCAGGTAGATATAATCATCTGATCAATAATTATGTCTGTAGTCACCAATAGGATCACCTGTTGTCAAAACCACAAACAGCACCTTTGGGTAATAAAACAAGTTTGTGCACTGAAATTAGGACAGACAGACAGACAGACTGACAGAGGGACAGACAGACAGACAGAGAGACAGACAGACAGACAGACAGACTGACAGAGAGAAAGACAGACTAACAGACAGAGAGACTGACAGACAGACAGACAGACTGACAGAGAGAAAGACAGACTAACAGACAGAGAGACAGACTAACAGACAGACAGACTGACAGACAGAGAGACAGATAGACAGACAGACAGACTGACGGAGAGACAGACAGAGGAACAGACTGGCAGACGGACAGACAGACAGACAGACTAACAGACAGACTGACAGAAAGACTGAAAGACAGACAGACTGACAGAGAGAAAGACAGACTAACAGACAGACTGACAGACAGAAAGACAGAGAGACAGACAGAGAGACAGACAAACAGACAGACAGACTGACAGACAGAGAGACAGACGGACAGACGGACAGACAGACAGAGAGACAGACTGATAGACAGAGAGACGGACTGACAGACAGAAAGGCAGAGAGACAGACAGACAGACAGACAGACAGACAGACAGACAGAGAGACGGACTGACAGACAGAAAGAGATACTAACAGACAGACAGAGAGACGGACTGACAGAGAGACAGACAGACTGACAGACAGAGAGACAGACTGATAGACAGACAAACAGACAGACAGACAGAGAGACGGACTGACAGACAGAAAGACATACTAACAGACAGACAGACAGACAAACAGACAGAGAGACGGACTGACAGAAAGACAGACCAACAGAGAGACAGACAGACTGACAGACAGACTGACAGACAGAGAGACAGACTGACAGAGACGGACTGACAGACAGACAGACAGACTGTCAGAGGGACAGACAGACTGGCAAAGAGACAGACAGACAGACAGACAGTCTCTTTGTCGGACTGACAGATAGACAGAAAGACAGAGACAGACTGACAAAGAGACAGACAGACAGACAGACAGACAGACTAACAGAGGGATAGACAGACTGACAAAGAGACAGACAGACAGACAGTCTCTTTGTCGGACTGACAGATAGACAGAAAGACAGAGACAGACTGACAGAGAGACAGACAAACAGACAGACAGACAGACTGACAGAGAGACAGACAAACAGACAGACAGACAGACAGACAGACAGACAGACAGACAGACAGATAAGTCAATAGGTTTTGGTTCAATTCAGTTATTGTTCTTGTGGACATGATTTGATTGAAAATGTACTTTGATTCAAAGACATTTAGGATTTACAATAAATTAATAAATAAATGAATAAATCACAGTAAATTCAATAATCAGTTTTAAAAAGCTGTTAATCTCAGGATCTGATGCTGACTGCAGTCCAGTTGGAGGCTGGATGAAATGAGTTGCCACAAAAAGCTTGATAAAATATGTGCAAGATAAACAGCCCATGTCTTTGTAAGATTAATATCAGCTTATTACAACAACAATGACATATGCAGACAGCCTAAATCACATTCATGCTGAAACTGAAACAAAAAAGAAAGACGGAATCGCCAATCTCTCTTGGATCCTAACCTAAAGTTCAGGTCCAGAGAGGGTCTTGGGGGGACCAGGCACTGTCAACTTGGAGATACAAAACAGGAAAGAGGCCATTTGTTTTAAGGTATTTGGCGTAAGAATTTTTGTGTAATCTCACTTTTTCTCATTTTATGCATGAAAACAATCCAAGGTGTGTTTGTTTTCTTTCTTGAACAGCAAAAAATCAATTTTTGGGTGGAGGTCCCAGGGTTGCTCTGGCCTTTCTTGGGGTAAAACCAGCGGGTTGTCAGAGGAAAAAAGGTTTGAAACCACTGTGCTCCAAAAAAACAGAACAAGCACAGAGAGAGTGCAGCAGAGTTTTGGTCAAACTGACTGGTTTGTGAGTGATAACTTTTTTTTTCTGAAACAAATACACTGTGCCCCGGGTCCAGAGCTAACAGATGCATGTGGTTCGGTCTGGGAAAAACTGGTGATCATCCATTTATACTTGTTTAAATATGATGCTGATATCTCCTTCAAAAATCACACAGCAGATGAGGAGACATCTTAATTTTACAAATACTGACAAACCCTTCCAACCCAAAAACAGGAAATAACAAATAAAATGATAAAATGTGTGTTAAACCTAATCCAGGACTCAAAGTAACACAAAGTGCTGAGACATGGGAGAGCTGGTGTGCCTTCAGACAAACTCTGTGAGCTCCCTCTATATTTAGGTGTGAAAGTCTGCAGCTGCAGCCCAATCGTGTCACCACAATCCTATCTGCTCCGAGCTGGGAGACATCTTTGTTGTGTCGCTTGACAAATTGAAAACAAATGATGCCTCGTTTTGTTTTCTTCCTGAAGAGAGACGATTGAGATTAATGAGCAGCCCGAGCAGTTTTAACTCACCTCTAATGCAGCATATTAGCGCGTTTTTTCAGAGGCTCGTTTGTGATGTGGAGCTATGGATATAGATTTCTACAGCATGAGCGATCCTGACACACTGGGAGCGTCAAATTAGCCTTTCACATGACTCCCATTAGCTATTGATTAGCATACACGAAAGAGTATGACTGAGGAGGGGAGCAGCACATGTTAATAATTAAACTTCAGCAATGGTTTAAAGACCATGTTAGGCTAATTCAGTCATATATAATAGACAGCAGCGATTGGCAACTGACAGCCTCTACCACAGACACTGCGGCTCATAAGTGACTTTCCATGGTATACAAAAAAGGAAACATGAAGATAAAAATGGAGAAATCTGAAATTTAGGATTTCAATAGAGTCTCCACAGCTGTACCATGGATAAGGACCAAACTGTTGGAACATGCTACCTAAAAGTTTTACTTTCTACCATTTCACATCAGCATTTCTATGAAAAATAACATTTTAACTGTTGTGTTAGGTTTACTATGCGTAAAAGAAAAAAAAAAAGAAGAAAGAATCTGTTACCTGGTACTGTTCAATAAAGGATTTGCTTATGCATTTATAACTGTAACTAAATCACAGTCTATACCTGGTATTTGTACAGGTTCATCTCAAAAAATTAGAATATCATGAAAAATTCAATATTTTTCATCACTCATTTCAGAATGTGAAACCCATATATTATACAGATTCATTACAGATAGAGTGAAACATTTCAAACATTTATTGCTGGAAATTTTGGTAATTCTGAAATGAGTGATAAAAAATATTGAACTTTTTCATGATATTCTAATTTTTTGAGATGTACCTGTATATAGTAAATATACTTAGCTTAATTCCTATCTTTAGCCAGTTTTTTTTTAAGATTAAAACAGGCTTTTTACTGAATTAAATAATAAATGTCCCCTAAATTTTGAAACAATTTGGAAAACAGGCTACTATAGATGTGGCTGGCTTTTTTAATAAAGTTGCCTCTCCTTGGTTGCATATAAATGGTCTAGTCGTTCAACCTACAGTGAGATTGGTTAGATAAAAATAACCAAACAGTGATTTTTGATGTAAAAAAAAACATAAATTTAATCCCGGACTTTTGATACATAGCCAAGCAGCCTTGCTTACAGCCAGCACAGGTCCAGGAGCACAAGAAAGACTTTTTATTTTATTTTATTGGTAGTTTGAAGCATTGAGAAAATAAACATGATTCCATAAAGTGATTTTTGTTTCAGCAGTTTTGATGGACACACCCAAGACATCCCAACGCTAGAGTTACAACTTAAATGCTTAAGATTATGAAACTTTTTTTAAATAAAAACATATTATATTTACATATTTTCAGTACTGGCATTGCCCTGATGGTCAACAACATTGATTTAAGCCATAATAAACTTAAAAAACAGAATACTGATCGTTTTCTTGAGCTGATTATAAACCTGTAGTGGTTGCACAATGCAACAAAGTACAGCTAGAAGTTAGAACTTAGATATCCTCTCACATCCTAAGGACACTGGACACTTTTTTAAGACAACAAAGTACGCATACGGGCCAATCAAGAGGGTTGGTTTGAACATGTGGCCCTCTCCAAAGTTCCTTTACACAAAATCTCCTAACCACAGCTCCATCATCTTTCCACTTTTAGACATTTAAATTAATTCCTTCATGTTTTTACCAAATCATGGTGCTATACCGCTCTCCCCTATTTAAGGACACTCACTTGTCATACCTCCCTATCTCTAGTCTTATATGATAATATCCACTGAAACGGAACAAATCGGGGGTCAAATTGTTCCCCCATTCTGTCTCTGTGACATTCAGGGTGGAGGAAAAGCATCACAGGGGCGTAAATAATATAGCTTGAAACAGCAGTGTGATTGGGGCTCCAGTCAAACTGGAAAAGCTACTTGTAAATGGAGTTCGTGGCTTGTGACCTTGGTTCCAAACTGGGGTCTGGATCCTTGCTTGGGGTGCCAGAAGGTCTACCAGGTAGAACTGTCAAAATCTGGTTAACATGTCAAACATAATGACAGCACACTGCGCTCATGTTTTTGTGTCTAGGACACCATTCATCACCTGTCGCTCATGAAATTCCATCCCTTCTCCACCAGAAATAAGAAGGACCAAGAAAGCACAAGACTGCTGGAAAGACTTCAATCATTTCCTCAGCCCAGTACCACCCCCTGAGCTGATGACTCATGTGGCACCTCGACCATTTGCATATATTCAACCCTGGGCCTTCTCCTCTTTCAGAACTATAGACGTCTTTTGAAGAAGAGGTGAAAGGTCTGCAAGAAACTTATCCACGTCTGCTTAAGAAGAAACTTCAGATGGCGACCAAGGTTCAGTCTGACCTCAGGCTTCTTTGCTGCATACCATCCCCCTCTTTCTTCTCTGTTTCCAGATCTCTAGAGTCCTGTCCGTGGAACGAAAGCCCTAAAATAAATCTTTAAAACTGTTTAATGCTTTAGTAAATGAATGATGTGTTGGCCCTTTTTTTGTTCATGAGCATTAGCATGGATGGTTTGTGACAGTTAAGTGGGGAATGATCTCACTGCACATTCATTTCGGTGCAAACGGAGATGGATTATGTCTGTTTGGATGAATAACACATGCTAGTCGGTATCGGGGCTCGCCCGGGCAACTCATCGCCTCAAAGTAAGAAGGAGTGTGGGATACAGAGTTTGTGATGTGGACTAAAGCTGACATTTGCACCTCCAGCACGATGCCTGTGAGGCGTCAGTGTGCATGTTGAGAGTTGAGATGTAAGGATCCAAGAGAAAGAGAGAGAGAGAGATGAACGGGCAGAAGAGCTCCTCGGGCGAGCATTTACAATCAGCATTACCCAGGAGGGTCGTACACACTTCTACACTGTCACGTCGCTCCAGGAGCAGCAACTGCAGTCCGTTTCATCCGCAGTCAGAGAGGGAGGGAGGTGGAAATGTACAGAGAAATGAGCAGAATAAATCACAGAGAGGAGACAGTCTGAAAAATGACAAAAACAAAGCAATTTCTCTCCTCTGGAATCCTCACAGTTTAATGCGTAGACCGAGGTTGAGTGGAGAAGAAATGCAAAAAGAGTTACAAGTTAAATACGACTGTAACTTTTCTTTAAGGGATACCCATGAAAGCAAAGGAAATAGCTACAAATGTTGGATTAAGATTTACTACTGCATGTATGTATTAAAGAGCAGGACATGTATGGAACTTCCTAAACTAAGAAATAAGTCCACATACTGAGTTAAATGGCAACAGCTTCAAAGGTTTAAGAATGTGACCAAAAAAGATTCATTGATATCACATTAACTTTTCACCTATGCAACCAAGCAAAGGCACCCTGAGAGAGAGTCGAAGTCAAGTCTCAAGTCTTTGGGTGGTAGTTGCAAGTCAGTCAAGTCTCTAATGGTGTAAATAATCATACTGAAAAGGCTGAAATATAACATTTTAAAACATAATTTTGGTTAATTATTTCCCCCCTTTAAAATCACCAATTTCTATCATATTTTATATTGTGGGAAAGTCTGATCAGTCACCTTCTTGAGGCACAACGTTAGGATCCTGCATTCATGGAATAAGCAACACAGCAAAACATGTTGTGAAGCTCTAAAAAAATGTGCCAAAATCCCATCTTCCCTTGGAGGAAAGCCTACAGTTCCTGAGTGAAGCAAGGGCACGAAACCAGTTTTTTGGGGTGTTGTTTTCCTGGGATGCCCACTTTGCGGTCTGTCTTTAACATTGCCAGTCTTGACAACTTGTTTCTAAGTCTGGCAATGATACCAGTTACTACTGCAATCCTTATGGAAAATACCCCAAGTTGTGTTTTCTTTAGTTAGATCAGTATCTCTTATCAAAAATAAGAGATACTAATCATAAAAAAAAGTCTTAAGAGGAAAACCTAAGTACAAATATAACAGGTCACAATCTTGACTGTTTTAACAAGTTTTCATTGATCCTTGATGTCTCCAGAAGTTTCTTGCCCAAAAATCCACTCAGATGTTGAATTCCAGCATAACTAATGCTCCCTCTGTTGCAGCCCTGCTCAGATGAGGCTGTTTTGGAGCATCAGACCAAACTCCTCTTGAGAATTGGATGTGGCTTTGTGCTCTAATGTTTACTGTGGCTACATGAACCTGCCCAAACATGCTTCCGTCACTGGAGCTGCCTGTGCTCTGTGCAACCACCTGGTTCAGGGATTGTCTTCTGTCTAGAGTTGGCATTTCCCTTAATATCATGTTGAGTATACATTTCTGAAGGACTTTAAAGGAAACATTTTCTGAAAGGTGGAATGAGCTGTAAAAAAGGAAGGGGCATTTGAAAAAGTATCTGCTTTTCCTATGTGGCCATTCTAGTACTTGCTGCATGAAATTAGCTCATATAAAATTCAAATGTTCTGCTTTTCCTGGCTTAATGCCTTAAATACGTATTTGGTTTTGGATGGAAAAGCCACAATATATATATATAAAAAAAAAAAAATACACTTCCACATTTCACATTCACACATCAAGCTAACATGTAAGCTTGACACAAAGCATTGAGAGAATACAGGAGCGAGCTTGTGGGTCAATCTCGTCTCCATTTTGAAAAAAAAAAAATATTAGTCATATTACAGCAATGACATGCAAAGTCATGCAGTGCCTCCACCAGTGAAACTAGAATCCAGTTCAAAGTTCAGTTGGACTTCTATTGGTGCCCTTAAGCAAGGCACTGACCCACCATTTGTTCGAGGGAAGGGCACCTTCACTGCAGCAGTCCTGACATCACAACATCACAGCATGTCCACAGGAGCTGTTTGTGCATTGACATGTATTCCAGCCACATGTGTGTACATATGTAATGTGTTAGAATAAATGTAAAATAAAATAAACTTCCCCAGAAGGGTTAAAAAGAATGTGTTTTCTTCTGAAGTATCTAAAATGTCATGTTTGATAAAATACCTGGTGCTTAAAAAACTTTACTTCAAGCCTTAAAAATATGCTTCCACAATTGGAGAAGTATAAAGAGTATATTTTCTTATCAAAGTCTGGTGTGTTTCCTAAACAGATCTGGCCGTCCTCGCAGATGAAATGTTGTTAACTCTGCACAGCGATAGAAGCAGCGGCTCAGGGTTGGTTAAACAGACGTCGGAGGAATTCAGCACCATGTCTGAGAGCAGTGGAGCGGTGAGAGAATAGGGATCGGGTGAAGAGGGCAGCTCTTTGCATATTGTTACACTCCTCCTCACCTCTTCCATCACCCTGCGCTATGTGATATTGACAGCTGGGCTGACAGTTATGTAATTTGGAGACACCAAAGGATTTTAAATCTAAAAGCCATTCATCATCCAGTGCACATGTCCGTGTGTAAAGTGATGCAGATGGAAAATAATGTGCCTATCTGAAAAAAAGATTTTTTTTTTTTTTCTGGTTAGCCCTTCAACTACAGAGATAATACACTGAGGAACACCAGAGATCAATCTTGCATACCATATATTGTTCAATTTAAAATGCAAAATCATAACTGTAATTTTTAACTGTATTTTAATTAAAATCCTCAAAAAATAGAACTTAATAGAAAATTAAATTAAGTTAGAATGAACCAGTATTCTGGACCCACATTAGGTCTACATTAATTACAAAATTCTTCAGTTTAAGACAACTTGTATTCCAATGCATCCAATAAACATGCAGAAATCCTGAGACATGTACTGTGAGGACTGCCAAGATCGCACATTAACACAACCTCACATAATATTTTGCATTACTGCTAAGAGCATGAGGAAAAACACAGCAAGGCAGAGCTGGTGGGAGTTTCTTTTACTTTTTGAGAATATTTTTTATCCTCCTTAAGTCATAATTAACCCTGTGTGTTGCACTTATCCGTTTTAAAGAGTTTCTCAGCTTAAGACAGCAGCATAATTGGACATTGTAATTTTCTCACACTGCATGTTTGCACCCTACAACAATCCCATAGGCTGAGAGATAATCTACCGTAGTACAGGTAGCAGAAGCACAAGTTTCACAGAAACCGAACAGAGTGGATGGATGAAAACACAACACAAATCAGTTTGGCATTTCCCTCTGAAATCTGACCACAGACTTAATACCAAGGCCACCTTTATTCCAAATTATACAGTAATTCTATGTGCTGACCCTGCACATAAAGCATGATAACTTTCTGGATTATCAAAGTGTCTATGATATATACATCATATAAAGATGCACACTAAAATTCTACCGTTTGAGAAATGACTTCACATGTGGGCTGTCATTTTTGCTTGGTGCACTCTGGGAAGTAATATCAAAAGTTTATGTTGTTCTTGTTTCCTTAATTTTTCTTATGGAGCATCATCCTGAAAGCCTTTACTACCTTTGTTGACAATTAATACTCCATCCTCTGAGAAAACTCATTTCAAGATTAAGAATAAAGCTGCTTTCACACATGCAAATCAAAAAATATCAAGAACATTTTGGGAGCTCTGACCCTGACATGTTTTAAGCTGCTTCCCAGATATTTTTCCTCATATCAACAACTTGCACATTGCAAGACATACCTGTGTAATATCATGGTAAAATTCAAATGTCTGTTTTGTGTTTGTACATGCAGCTCAACAAGTAAAACTCAGCTCAAATAGCGCTAAAGTGAATGCTGGGGTTCTACTTGTATGGGCTGTTTTTGCCATGATATTGCTACCTTTCCTACTTCCAAATTCCTCCACTATTACTCAATGACCCATAGTTCTTCTAAACAAAAATTATGAGGGTAGACAGTTGCTGTAACAGTACTTAAAGGGGCTTGATAGGCTTCCAAAATCAGGTTCAACACACATATCAAACATCAAAATAACAAAGAGAGAAGTGTGGGCAATACTTACAACCATGCCGTTTAGCGACACCCAACAGTCAGGGGGGAAGTCCTGGAGGAGTGGCACCAGATACTGGAGACATCCATCCCAGTGACAGAGAAGCAGCATCATCCCTATCAAATTAAATATTCTCACCACTGCACTGGCCAGATCATACGTCATATGGAAGATCTGCAGAGAACAGAGAGACAGAGGGAGGCAGGTTAGACTATTTTTAGTTTGTATTCTGTTGTGTGGAAACATAATTTTAAAATGACATCAAGAAGAAGAACATGTACAGTTAAGCCTACAAAACAAATTTTATATCATTCGAGTAAAATCAAACAAAGGCCTAAAACTTAAGATGTAGCCATTAAAACTGTTACACATGCAGCTCTGGTTTAGACTGAGTGGTTCGTGTCACAAAAATCACTCTGTTGTGCTAAGATTATATCAGGGACGCAACAATCAGCAATACCAATCACCTGTTTGTGAGATTGGCTGATACCAATACTGATTATTTTCCATATTTTTATTCACAATTAGCCAAAGGTTCAACCTGCAAAGCAAAACGATACAATCTCAATGAGTAATGTAATGCATATCTGACAGTAAGGACAATAAAAAGTACACAATAAAAAGCCTCATTAATTGTTATTATGAGAAAAAAACAAACTTATTGACACTTCACAGTAACATAATGTAACTGTTTCATAATGACAAGTAAACAAATGTCACCCCCGCTCAACTATCTATTTAAAGTTCAGCCAAAATCTAAATTTCCAACTTTGCAAAATACATTTAAAGACATCAAGTTTTTAGCTTCCTCAAATACATTTTACTGAACCAAGCTGAATGCAAAAACAGAGCTAACACAGCGTGTATTTATTTTGGAGCAATACGTCGCTCGTCCAGCTTAGCTGATTGGCTCTTATGCTGTTGGTCTTAGCATGAATTTCAGCACAGACTTAAACAGTGGATAAATATTTGGTGGTAAATATTAGGTATTTACAAGCATTAATTCCAATCAATCAACCATATTTTTGCTAATACTGATGAAATCTAGGTATCTTTAGATTATAAACTTGCCAGTGTGACTGATATTTCAAGGCTTTGAACATTAAACGTATGGTTGGTTAGCCTTTAGCACAATCACGTGGATGCGGCAAGAATTCATTTTGTCCCAGAAAATACCAGTGAGGGTAACAACACCAGCACTAGTCTGGCATGAAATTATACATCCAACACCTACATAAACTAAACCAACAAACACAAAATTGTACCCCATATGGCATTGAAAAAGGCAGCAGAAAATCATAATTTTAAGTATAGAGGTATAACATGGTATACGATCCAGAACCTGTTGAACCTGTTGCCAGTTTACAGTTTACATCAAATTTCATCTTCAAAAAAAAAAGAATTAAAGCCAGTATGTTGAGTTAATACAGGGAAATGTGTTAATCTAAGTCTTGTTATTTTTTTGTTGTGAAAAAATGTGAATTAACGTGGTCTTTTGGTTTGTTTGTTTTGTTGGTTGTTTTTGATAAGAAATAATGAACTGTAAAAAGGCATGTTGGCCTGCAGCTTTTGTTAATTTGTATTATGTGTTTAGTTGATTAATATCTCATGAGAAAGGGGCAGACTCTATATGATTTTTCTTCATTCTGCCCCCTTTCATTTACATATTTGAGATTTTTCTTTGTTTGTATTGAATGTTTTATATACTCACAGAATGAAATACAGCCTTAAGCCTTGAACAGTGCTATAACCCATCAAAACTGGAGACTTTACTATTGCGGTGTTAAAAAAAGTATTAAACTTATTGTACATTTTGACAACCACATTCAAATATGATCTCATGTTGTCTGCAGAGCATCATTTGTGGGTATCATTTTAGAGAAACAAAACAATTCTCGCATGAAAATGTAAAAAAACAAAAAAAGATACTTGAAACATTCACAGAAGTACAAAGTCACCTTTGAAGTGGAGGGCATGGTGGGTGCGTTTGCCCACCAGAGAGTCTCGCTGCCGCCGGTGTACGTGTATGTCAGTGAATGTGAGTTATGAGTGTTTTAATGTGTGTATCTCACAGATGTTGAGCTGCATAATTCAACATGGCTGCTCTCCAAAACAAACTGACCAGTGGAGGAAATCCTCACAGAGCAATGCAGAGTGAGCTAAATGAAACTCTGAATAATGGAGGGATGCGCAGCTCTGGGACGATCAGGCAGCATGTGTGTTTAAATGCCACAAGCCGAGGCGGCTGTTACCGCAGGTGTGGCTATTTAATCAGAACAGGAAGTTTGAGAATAGAAAGTCATCATCTGGGTGAGTAGGCACGTCCACACTGTGAAACAGTTTCATTTACACAGGATCTGAGCGAGGAGAATTGACACACGCCCGGCTGGCTCTGACGCTAATTCAGAGTTTCCCATTAACACAAGAGTCCCAATTTCTTCTGCTCAGGTTAGTTATTCCATGATAACCCTCATACTCTAAACTTCTCCATTAAAAGAAACTAAATATGGATTGAAAGATTGGAAATGGCTGATTGGTGAGTTTTGGTTCATAAACCTGCCTCATCTGCTAATTTGTCAAAGAGATTTCAGGTAATTCTTGTCTATTTTTAAGCTAATGGCTTCCATTGCCTTTAAAGTGCCCATTTTACTTAATTATGTGTAATAGGGATTTAATTGGGCCTCTGGGTCTTGTGCAGCTCACTATCATTAGGTTAAAAAAATCACACAGAGAAAGAAGTTCTTTTTTACTGGTTTGTTATTTTTTCTTTACTACCAAGATTCTTTAAAAGTTTAGTTCAAACAATAAAAGAACAATATAAGAAGTAATGCATGAAAATAAAATTATCAGTCAAGTATCTATTGAATCATTAAAAAAAGACAAAGCAGCTTAGACTTTAATCATACAGGTAGTTTTTAAGTATATGAAGATAAAGATGGGAACGAACATTTGACAACAATTAAACCAAATGAGTGTGTTTTTGGTATGTGAGAGGAAGCCAGAGTGCCCTGAGATAACCCACGCATGACCGTGAAGAACATTTAACATCCACACAGAAAGGCCCTGACCAACACAGGGATAGAACTTGCAACCTTCCTGCCCTGAGACACATAAACTACCTGCAGCACCACTGTGAAGGGTCTAAAGACAGTGGTCTAAGAATGGAACCTTGTGGTACACCACTTTTGTTGTTGATATCATTACCAAAGGAAACAAGACATCTTCTTTGGAAAAACAAAATCACTTGGAACAACTGAGGATTGTACCGGATGATTCCAGGGGTCATTCTAGTCCTTCAAATGTTATGTTTACCACAAACAAACTTTCAACAAATACTTTTAATGCCTTTATAAATCACGTATTAGTGTTTTGATGTTATCTAAGGACGAGCAGAAATCTCCCCAAAGCCTATTTCCTTTTTAAAAATGCTATTAAATTGAATCAAAACAGCTTTTTTGATCATATTTACAATAAATAAAAGATCCAGTTACATAATATGCTCCCTCTGACTTGACTTTTAATCCACACGAGACAGTCTGGCAGATTAAACCAATAGCTCTTTGTTGCATTGAACAAATCTATTTTTTGTTGTCATCTTCTCCTCTATATTTAACATCAATTCTAATCTTTTTATGGTGTTGTCTGCCTTTTTGTTTTTCATCCTTTGTTCTATTTTTGCTTTTCTGGCACCTTCCACAGAATTTGGCATTATAATATGAACCACTTTTGACCAAATTATAAAAAAAAAAAGGCTTCTTCAGCAAGTGCAATCACTCCAGAAGCTAAAGAGGGCCAGAGCACGGACCTCATTTTGTGCTGACATGTTTTCTTCCATATCTGATCCACTTTTCTTTTATTTCCACACACGTAGGCAAAAATTCAGCTAAACCCCAGGTGTTTTTAAAGGCTCTTTGAATCCACATCCCTCCACCCGGGCCCATTGTGACTGTCCTGTAACCTTTCCGCACAAAGGACAGTGTCCACACAGGGAACAGATGAGAGAACAAGAGGCTGAGGCTGGCGCTCAGATCCCTCTATGGTTCAACTCCATCCACAGGGAGATACAGTGCACTGCCCTGACAGGCTAAAATTAGCCACTAGCTTACAGGATGGCTGTCTCAATGCACCCAGTATCTCTTCTTCTGCTGCCTACATCTTTATCCTTAATATAGAAGAACTGCCTGTCCCGATGTTGGGTGACTGTCTTTAAATTCATCATAGTTTGAAGACAAAATCGTCGATAAAATAAAAGAAAGACACAGACAGGATAAGAGGGGAGAGAAAACAAAGAGAGGTACAAAGGTAAGTAATAGAGGGAGGCATTTCTGGAGGATTTCAACATGACTGAAAACGAGGAAGACGCACTTCGGTCCCTCTTTGAATTACAAATGATTCACAGCAGGCAGAAATAGAAAAGGGTCGACCGCCTGTCTGCCCTCTGTTCTTTTAACAGATTCATAATCAGAAAACTCATCAGAAGAGACTGCAAACATAAGGAGGGGAGTGCAAAGGTCGCACGGTGGCCCTGTAAAATTCCCAGGGACCACTCCACTTTGTTTGAAGTCCTCTGCGACCTACAGGGTCACGCTCAGGGCACAGAGGAGAGATGTAGGGGCTCATTAACGCTGTGTGGGATTTGTTTAGGTTTGTACTTCAGGGGCAGCAGTCTGCTGGTGGCAGCAGGTAGCCGAGAGGTAGGCGGCTAAAAATAGAGTTGTTAATTATAGAGGATCCAGGTGTAGCTCACAGGGGGGTGAGGATATGTGGTGATGATGTTTGACAACTGTTAAGAGGGTAATGTTCTTATTTACCACCTTGATATAAAAAAATAAAGGTGAAAAAAGTGTCAATTTAGAGCAGGTTTTATCTAATTTACAGGCAAACAAATGATGTAATTACATGTTTTGATTGTGGAAATGAGGCCCAAAACAACACACACTTCCCATTACTTTATTATAATTCCTGTGTCTACTTTTTAATAAGTTGTACATTTCATCCATCTGTCCATTCATCCACTATCTTCACTGCTTTATCCCTTTTGGGTCTACAGGGGGCTGAAGCCTATCCCAGCTTACACTGAGCAAGAGGCGGGGTACACACTAGACCAGTCGCTAGCTGATTATGGCATAAAGAGGCCAGAAGCCATTCAACACATTCTAGAAAAACTTAGAAATGTTTACCATGTGTTACATCACCTTTCCTTTTAACAATATTCAATAACTGAAAGCCTCAGTCATTCACAAGGAAGGATGGAAAGTACCACAAGAGTTAGCATGCCCCTGTCTCAACTTTTTTAGGGTGTGCCAGACTCATCAGTTTCAAAATGAGTTAACTGTCGTGCAAAAATAATGAAGTTAATCAGCTTAACATTACATATCTTGTCTGTGTAGTGTTATTCAATGAATGGGTCAAAAGGGATTTACATACTATTAGATTCTGTTTCCATTTAAGCTTTGCACAACATCGCAACTTCATTGGAACTGGAGTTTGTACTCGGAGAAAACTCATGCAAACTGCACTACCTGCAGGCCCCTTGTGCAATCTCATGTGTTAATGCTGTAAGATCCCCTGTTTCAATGAAAGATGTACTACAAACTGATCTTGCAAGGAGAAAGGGTAGAAATCCCACACTGGTGGCATTTTCTTTAATGTTGAACTAAGTAAACATAATGAGAATTAACCCATTAGGTTTCCCCAGTAGTTTGGCTTCAAAAGACAGCTTGGGTACCAAATGCAAAATAAGTGAAGTACTTTCTACAACACATTAGCTACTGACGAGGTTTATCAATGGAATTGTCATACAGTATGGATGCAGATATTCACCACGGTATCAGTATTGACAGATAATACCTCAACAAGCTAATAATCAGTGCTGGTAGATATCAAAGTTTTAGTCTGCATTAGGCCTGTCACGATAATCAATAAATCAATTAACCTAACGATAAATAAAAACATCCTCTGTAAGTTTGCCGGCCTCGATAAATTGACGTGCATGCGTGTTTGTTTTGCTCCTCTCTTTCTACTAAACAGGCAGGATGAGAAGATGGCTCACTCTGTCCATCTTTCTCAACGCCTGGGCGCGTTGGTTCTATAGCGGAATGAGCGGGGTTAGGGTTAGTGATCCATCTGTCATATATTCAATCTTGCACGTACACACACACAAAAGCGACAGTTACGAAGCCGAATGCCACAGCCCAAGTGTGGGAATATTTTAAGTTTTAAACAGAACGAACAAGGTGTGAGCTCATGAACACAGACGAGCCTATATGTTCTATTTGTTTGAAAGTAGTGGCGACGTAGAAGGGGAGGTGCAGCGGAGCCTCTGTAGTCTTTTTATTAACAAAAGTTCTTTGCATAGATAGTGTAAAAATATTTTATTATTTATTTTAAGAGTTTTACAGCATCATTTCCAAGAGATATTCACAATAGATTTTTTTTTTTTTTTTGCGAAGATGAAATTTTCAAATTTTTCTGACTTCTACCTTCCTTTACTCTGTCCCTGTAGCACATATACTGATAAGTACACATCTGGACAAATCTCTTAAGTTTTCCTTTTTATTTTGACACCAAAATAATTCAAGTAGACCTTGTGGTTGCAGAGATACACTCTTTTTAATGAGTATGTCATTTTTAAGCAGTAGGCTTAAAAAAGGGGCTGGGACTGTAGAGGTTAAAGTCACTGTAAAATCAAATATGGGCCATATGTACAACATATATCAGCTGTAATATCAGCAGAAGTTTTGTATGTACCATAATGCTCCACATTATCATCAGTGAATGTCTACATTTAAAAACATAAAGTATTTATCAGTCTCAAATGTTACCTTCCTGCGTCACATGAAGGCTTATACAAAAAGACTGATAGAATGAAAGGACAAGGTCAACTCCTGTATAAAAGGGTCTTTGATTGCAGGACAGAAATGAGAATATATGAGCATCAATGCTGATGAGGGCATTGATGGACAGCATCACGGAGCAGTGACACATGCAGAAAAATGGGACAAATCCAGTGATACAAAAAACCTGCAGTACTTTAAAACTGCAATATCTTTCTAAGGGTGGCTCAAAAGGTAGAAAATTTCCATAAAAATCCCATGTTTTCATTGTTTACTCATTAACTTTCAGCAGATAGAAACTTGCGTGCAGGCTATTTCAAAATGGTTTCTTCATCTGGAAAAATGAGTCATGTTTCCACAACTGCAACCACCATCATTGAGTGAAGCCACTAAGATATTGTCCATGTTGTATACACTCCATAGGTAGAAGTGCAAAGCCTCATCAGGTGGCCCGTGATCCTTCATGACTATCAAACTCAGAGTTTGTGTTTGTGCAACCAAGAATAAACAGTCCTCTGTTTCTACAAACATGCTCAGATTGTTCCATCCCTCAGGCTTTCCTCTGAAATAAAAGCCTGCCACTGCTTTGTCCAACACACAAAGTAAGGGAGGCCAATTATGAAATGGAGAGCACAACACGGGCAATGTTTTGACAATGTTTGATAACACACATTCGCAACTAAAGAACTACTAGCTTGGGTGACAACGGTCTCTGATCCTGGAATACACCTTACAATGATGCAAACACTACAGATATATGATAACATTTATTTTATTAAGAATTTTGAAGTATTTTAGGATGAGTGGTTACTTTAAATGAACAGTTTCTCAAAACAAAGGGGAAATATTTTGATTTTACGCTCTGTTCAATTCAAATTGCTAAGTGGTATAATCCAGACAAGGAAACAAACCCTCCTTAAACAATCCTACACACCTGACTGTCTTATTATGCTAGTAATCAAATCAATAATTCAGCAGATTGTTTCTGTCTTGAAAAAATACCCTGTCAATACATGAAGTCCCAGTGAGGCACGAGAGAAGATGGAAGCTATTTCTGTACACAACCGGTGAAATAGGGGGTGCTTTTTCTAAGAGGATTCTGGGCTTATGATTGGTAATGCCTGCCATACTTGGAGTATGGTCACCTCTGAGAGCCGTTATGAAGAGATGTGAGTACAGGTGTCGTGCAAACTTAGCATTAGTTTGAGTTTAAACTCAGTTTAACTCTGGCTGACCCTGGCTGCTTTCTATTTCTGTTTCCATTTTAGCAGCATACTGATTTAATTCTCAACTGTGACACGGTCAGTGTTGAGCCATGTGTCCCATACTGCTGTGGGTACTGCAGGGATGCACACATGATCTTTTAACCTCTGCCAAAGAGGTTCTGTTATTGCCCGTGTCTGTTTCTCTGTTAGCAACATAACTCAAAAAGTTATGGACGGATTTTGATGAAATTTTCAGGAAATGCCCGGATTGGGACAAGGAACAAATAATTATATTTTGGGAGTGATCCGGATCACCATCTGCATCCAGGAATTTTTCAAAAGATTCTTTACCATTGAGAGATAGGACCATTTTCAGCCTTTGTGCATATTATTCCACCAAAAATAGTCGGGGCATTTGGAAAAAAAACAGGACATGTTTCCAGGTTCTCTTATCCAGAACAATAAAAATTTACATCTCCTTGGAATTTTTATCATAGCAAGGGAACAAATAAAGGCATAGACCTGCAACAAACGCCAAAATATAGCCAAGATACTGTGAAATCTGGAGTGTTCAATCTGATTTGTTGTATCATCAAAAACTTTGGAGCTAGATCCAGAAGAAAACCATCATGATAAAAAATGCAATTTTACTGAATAACTACTGAACTAAAAAAGATATTATGAATCCAGTTATTAATGGTATGTTTTCATGGTCAAGGAATCTAAATATTTAGATGAAATAAAGTTTGCGTGGGTTCACTATGAATTTCATCTCAGGTTCTTATCTGAAACCTGTTTTCTAAATCCCATTTTGAGGGTTAAGAACCAGGAAGTGCTAAATGCTAGCTTAGTTTCACATACTGTATTTGGACTCATTGCTACACCACTCATTAAACAGGCATTTGTAAAGACATTCTACATCCTGGAAAAACTGTTTGTACGACAATAACAATAGGTGCTAAGCCGAATAATGTGGCGACCCTTGAAAAGTTGAACATCTCACAAAATTAACTGATCAGAAAAGCACATGAAAAGACATTTGGTGAGTTCTTGATTGGCTGTAGCTTGAGGTACCTTTACGTTTATTTGTTCCAATTTAGTGTCAGATGAAGCATGTTGCAAATACAAGTCTAAACTTAAAATGTATTAAACTTAAATAAACATAAGCTAGGACAGTCAAAGCCAAAGCCTATAAACACTATTCACCTCTTGTTTAATAATTGAGTCCCATATAGTTGTTGTGATTTTAAACAGGACCATTTAAGTTGGATCATCTTGTTTTTGGTAATGCTGACTGGTAATATGAATCTAAACTTAATATATGGGAGCATAAGGTAATATAACATTGAAATTCTGGTGTCGTGACAGCCTTTGCCCCACCCCTAAGCTCATGCCCCATCATCCACTGCCTTTGTTTGTTCCTTTGACTTGAAGATTAAACAGATCCCTTTAATCCCTTTAACCCTTTTCTCATGTTACAGACGGAAAGGTGAAGACAGCACTGACAACAAACGAACACTCCAGGAGAAGCTGACAGTGCAGAGTGTCCACTACAAAGATCTGAGTCCATTTCATATCCCCCCCCTCCTTCCCTCTGCTGCTATAAGCTCTCATCAGCGGCATGATTTCAGGAAATAGGTAGTGCTGACCCAGAGCCAAAACACTCCGCCAACATTCCCAGCTGGCATTGGCAACATATAGGCTTAAAATTAAGTGCATCAAGCTTAAATTTGATCACGGACTGAGGGCAAAGTTCGGTATAATCCTCTAAATACAGGAGAGAAAAACAGCCAAGATGTGATGTGATAGCGGCACAAGGTCACACGCTGGATGTGTCGAGCCAGCATGACGCTCATTCATATTTGGAGCCGTTTAAAAGAGAAAACAGTCCACGTGGATGTGATTATGTACACAGATTAGACAGTAAAAGATAAGCCATACTCATTTTTATTGTTTAAAAAAATCAACCACCAACTAACCTCTAATTTTTTTATTTGACTGTCTTACTTTGAAAGGGTTTGTACTGGGGCTTGGCAATATGGTAACCTTGCAGTGCAGCTGGATCAGTCTGATTTAACGTCTGTAATCAGGCAGATCCATCCCTCCAAGCTCCGATCTACAACGACTGTAAGCTGATGCTATCGGCTTCAGTAGCAGCTTTATAAGATCTGGATCAGTTCATTAAATGAAAGACAAGTAACGAAAGAAACTTCGTTATGAAAAGGATTTTTTTCTTCACTTCTGACATGTTTGGGAATTTGTTTTACAAAGTGGCTGACATTCTGTCTTTTCCATCACAGCCATAGCATCTGTCTACTGTGTCATCTAATTGGCCTGTAGTGAATGTGATTGACAGATGTGATTGTCCAATCAGCTGCCAGGTATGGTTTGGAAAGGTTCTGCCCATTTCAAAACACTTCCTTTGAGCTCTTTTCCCGATGGACTAGTGGTCCATCTGGTGTGTTAGGTTGGCTATATGGCCCCAAAATACAAATTGGTCAATTTCTAACAAAAAGGTATAACATTAGGGCTGGGACGATATGCTTTTCTCCCGATTGCTTTTTTACGATTTTTTAGGTGCTGATTCGATTGAAATTGAGATTCTACAAAATTGTCGGCTTTTGCAATCTTTAGTTATTTTTTTTTAACACCACCGAAAAGATGAACAATGATGATGCCTACAGACGTTATCAGCAAAAATACACATTACATGTGAGTTCGATTTTAGGATTTATTCAACAATATATTTTAACCAGCTGCTTATACTCTTTATACTTTAGACTAAAATGAAGCATATAAATTTGGAAAAAAACGATTTTTGAACAAAAAAATCGATACTAAAGACGTCTGAAATGGAAATCACAGTTACATAACTATAAACTTTAATATGATTTCTTGAATGTAAAACACTTAAACCTGTTGTTATCACAACAAAGGCAAGTCTTTTCAGTGAGTTGTGATGTTGTGCCCAGCATTTTGTGACTGTGTAGTGATGAAAAGGTGTGTTTGGGGTGTTTTTAAAAGCTACTGAAGATCTCAACTGAGGGTTAATTATGAAAAACAGCTATAGATTTAATCCTGTAGACGACTACAGTGACTGCTGAACTCATCAAAAAGTACTTACATTTGCAACAACGTTTCATTGTTGTTGCTGGATATAAAAAATTTGACAAATTTCAATTTTAATTCTAGGAAATCAGAGTAAACATCCTTTAAAATGCTAAAGCTGTCATTAATCTATTGCAACATTTCTATATATGAGGCTGTAAAACTTATTTGATCAACTTAAATCTCCATTTTTCAAATGTTCAGTGGTATCAAATAAAGTAGAAACTCAGCAACCTCCAGCCAAATTTAGTCTTAACCAAAGAGAGACAGAAGCACAGTCTAGATTTCAGTGCACATGTTTTTGCTAAGGCGTTGGCGAAACGTGTGAGACAAAGATAAACGAATACTACTGACTACTGATCAAAAGAAAAAGAAATTAGAAGCATACTTGTGGAGACATTTTGTAATAAATTGAGTAATACTCACATTTTTAAGAAGGAGTGATGACATTGTTTATGGGACAACATTGGCACTTTTGTCATGTTCAAATTTTCAGGCTAAGTTATCTCTTTATGAATAAGGATCATTTCTGCTGTCATTCTTACACAGCGTTGTTGTCATCTTGTTCATTTGTTGAATGTTTTCAGGAGTTTTTGATGTGCATGGGCTCCCAGCACATACATCGTCATGGACAACCTCTCTGCCTTCATGAACTCTTTTGTGCCACACATGTGACATGCAGTCTTCCCTGAACACCTCAGTTAACATACCATTCAATTTGTTTCAATTTTTTCAATTTTACCACAAAATTTAAGCTAATCATTGTGCGACACCTTAGCAAAAACACACGCACATCAGTCAGTAGCTAACAGTGAGCTTCAGGTGTGGGTGAAAACCCAACCTTTAACATCACACAGTGTGTGACTGTGAACAGTGTGGGTTAATCCTCATAAACCCGGTTGCATTATTTCATAGCCAGACTACATACATTGTATGTACTATTTGAAAAAACAAGTAGAGTTGCAAGGTGAGAGAAATCCTTGATTTTACTTCTTAACAAGTCGCCCCAACTTTTCTAATTATTAAAAAAATCTTTTGTGTTCTGTAAATTGCCTACGATGCTTGATAATTAAACACACAGCATGGCACAGAGCTATAACAAACTCCCCTGGGGCTGATATAGTTTAAACTGAGTACTTCATTCAACAAAAAGTATCATGGCTGACCGGCAAGGGGGCTCAAACGTTTGGGGACATTTAACCAAATCAAGGACAAGAATGTGCAATGCATTACCCACAGAACTTGCCTTCTATGGCAGTACAACAGCAAAGCATAAGCATATGAAAGAAGCACATTGTGGCTAATTCAATTTCTGACAAAGAGAGACAGTCGTCTCGATAAGCTGATTGGCCAGTTAGCTGCTAACATTAGCATTGAGAATTTCTAAGCCTGATGTAGTCAGAAGTCAGAATTTCCAAGTTCCAAGCAGGAAACTGCAACTGGAACGCCCCTCGAGGTCGGAATTTCCAACTGGGAACTTGAGTGAACTTCGCCACCCCCGAGTTGACAATCGAAGATGCCTGCCCCCAGTGTTAACAGTTATTTAGCTCCTGTAATAATCAATTTCTTAGCACTTCTGACTAGTGTGTGTCACACTAAATTAGCTGTATATACAGTATTGTTCAACTTATAGTTACAAAAACCCTGCCATAGTAATATTTACATTCTTAATATGATATATGTGAACTACAACGCAGGGCGTGCTACCAAAGGCTACAGTATCCAGTAGCCTGGTTGATCGGCATGTTTTTTCAGACTTTGTAACTGGAACGCTGATAACTCGGAAATGACGTCACTCCCACTTCCCTCTTCCCAGTTTCAAGGTTAATGGAACGCAGCATTATAACAGCTGCAAAGTTCAAAGTTGAATTATCTACCATCTTAATTGCCTTGATTTTAAGTTACCACACACATGAAACACTTCAAGGTGGAAGCTAATGATGGTTATACAAGAGCAGCTGCATGCTAATGCAGTAAGCTGCAATTCATGCATTATGTGGTTAGTCGAATAATCACAAAAAATAACTGTTGACTAGTCAGCTATCAAATTAGTCATTTGTGTCAGCCCTAAATGGAATATTCCCTCAATTGATGTGCAGCTGACATACCTGCAATAACTGTGATGCTATTGTTTCAATGTGGACCAAAATCTTTTAGGAATATCTCCAGCATCTTGTTTAATCTATGCTACAAAGACTCAAGGCAGCTCTGAAGGCAAAAAGGGTCCAACATGAGAGCAAGGTGTAGCTAATAAAGAGGCGATGAGAACTGATATAATGAGTTACATGCTGATGTATCTCCAGAACTTGGACATCTTTGTGAAGAGTGAAGGATCCCACAGAATAATCATTCATCATGAAGCTGCGGCAGAGCTTTGACAGGCAGTTACGGACAGTTCTTCATGTGTCTTCAAATTGGACATGAGTGACCTCTGTTTGAGGTTAGTGAGGATTAGCAAGGGACTAATTTGAGGGGCTTTAAATCCACCGCTGGCTCCTCCATTGGCGGATGACACAACTGCTTCCAGGAAAATCTGGAGTTCTCCCGCCTCAAATCGTCTTGTAAATCTCCTTTTTGGACCTCCATGTTTGTTTTTGCCTTTTTTTGCTTAATCACAAAATTGCAGTTGGATCAGAAAAATCATATTAACACGTGCCGAGAGCTGACTGGGATTTAGCTGGTTGCAATGTTTCCTTCTCCAGTTTTAGCCACTTTAATAAAGGATATTGGTCTTAAAGATGCTTCATATCATGGTAGAGCTGAGTGTGCGTCTTGTACATACAGTAAATTCTGCGTAAAGCTGGAAATAGACTCGCAGTGCTCCCCAAAGAAAAGCATCTCCCTGGAAGTAATTACATTACACATGGCTGCAGTGCCCTATGCGTAATCATGTTCATATATGTGCAGTTCAGCAATAAATAAACATAAATAGAGTTGGCATTACTTCAGCGCTGCAGGCGGTGTGCTGTATGCTCTGGAAGCTCATCAGTCTGCAAATCTGTCTCCAGCACAGACTCGAGTAGAAAAGACGGAACAGGAAGAAGAGAAATCTTATCCCGCACATACATGTAACTGGGTTGATGCCAAGTCATGTGAGAAGTGTGTAAGAGATGACGCTTCCCTGCGTTAAAAAGCTGCAACTCTGAGCGGCAGTACATTTAGGTAATGAGGCCCAACAGTTAACTGTAGCCAGAGACTTAATTAAAAGGCAGGTGGTGATCAATGGGCCCTTAACACGGGCAGAAAACAAGCAGTGATCTATTAATGTAGCAGGATGCACTTTAAAGAGGTCATTATTTCCTCACTGCGTGTAATCCTGATCTGCATACAAATACCCTATTAAAGGTGGGGAAAAAGTACAGTAGAGCCCCCTCAAACGAAGCAAACAAGAAGTTAAGAGTTGATTAAGAAGTGCAAAAGACTATATGGCTTGACTTTGTTGTAATTCTGGTCCAAATTAGAAATCTCTTTTTTAACAGTCATCACTCTTAAGACTCTTTGACAGCATCCTGTTGTGAATCCTGTTGTGTGTTATTGGAAAGTTCATCTGGCTTTAGGTGATGTGAAAGCTTCACTGAACTTTAGTATGGACCAGAGAACCAAACTGTGGTCTGCTTGAGGACAGCGGAGTAGATCATAAAGTTCAGTTTGCCGTGGGTATGAAAACCATTTGGACCGGACAAGTACCAAAGATGACCAAAATGCAGGGACTGAATTCGGCTGAATGCAAGAAGCTTAATTTACATTAACTGACAGTACCAAACCATTCAATGCATTGAAAATCATGATAAAAACTGAATATTTACTGAATCAGAAGCTTAAGTCTGACTTGATATTCTTGCAAATATAAATTTACCTGTTTTTTTATTATCAGATAAAGAAACAACTTGTACCCACTTGAGAGAATATAAATCTAGTTTGTGTTCTTTTTGGTAAAGAACAGGTTAATTACCCAAGTATTCCGCAAAGTTATCAACAAAATTTCTAGTCTTAGCTATTAGTCCAAGTTGTATACCTAAAATGGAATCTAAAGGACTGGATCATTTTGAATTATTTTTAGAATTTTTGACACTGCAGCTATCGGTCTGTTTTTTTGTTGTGGGTTACAAAAACGCAGTTTTTTTTTTTTGTTTCATTCATTTCTATTAGTTGTTTGAAATCCCTGTTAGCTTTCAGAGCTCTGATCATTTGATTATATTCTCTACCACTGAATATAACTGCCTTTAGTAAAAAAATAAATAAAAATACTTTGTTGGCAACGTTGATTTAAAGGTCCTATGAAAAGTTCTGTGTTTTGTATGACCTACCATAGAACCATGAGCTCCAGGATTACACATTTCTACTAAGTCTTTCTCTGCTTTAATCAAATGTGGCAGGGTAGGTGGTATTCAATCAGTATTGACTATCAATTTGACTATTCAAGACAAAACTGTCCTTTTTTTGGGGGGGGGACCTAACTTTATCATTTGAAGGATAAAATAAGAAACAAGATACAAGCTTTGTCCACTGGTGGCATCAAAGTCAATACAAACACAAAGTTTACTGGAGCTTTAGAAACTAGAAAAGCACTAAGAGAGCGCAGACCTCCGCCAGCACCACAGTCCTCTCCCATATTGTGATTTTCACCATAAATATTAGTCCTACCTTCATTTCACGTAAATATTTAGATTCCTTGACCATGAAAACATACCATTAGCAATTGGTTTCATAATGATATCTATTTTAGTTCAGTAGTTATTCACCAAAATCACATTTTTAGTCATGACGGTGATCTGGATCAACACCAAAATTGGATCATTTCTTCCTTTTCCCATGCTGAATATTTCCTGAAAATTACATCAAAATCCATCCATAACTTTTTGAGTTATTTTGTTCACAGACAGACAAACTTTCCCAAAAACATAACCTCCTTGGCGGAGGTAATAAAAAAGGCAATTATACTGAATATATCTTCCCCAAACCCCTACCCTGAACCAGCCACCACCTAAAGGGTTTCTGCAACCAGCATTTGTGGGACCATTCATATTTGTCATGAAATATCAGCTGAATGTATCATGGCTTCACTGCATCATTGCTGTGCATCTATTTAAGAACCAAAGACAAGAGAACCATTTTAAGAGAATTAAATATTTATCTTTTTTATATCTGGTTTTAGCACAATTCTACTCTTACATTTTCAGTTACAGGCTGATTTTAGTAAAGTGGAAACTGCCTACATTTAACACAATATAATATTATCAGTTTCTGCAAAAATAGTTCAGAAATACCAGCATATTGGATATGTGCATCCTTGAAAGTTAGGATTTTTTGTTTTTAGGGGTGAAACTCTCAAAATTAGATTATCTACATTTAAAAAATGGGGCCTTATTTCGGGCTCAGAGTTCACGTAAGTTATGTTACATCCATAAATACAGCATATTATGCCTTTGTTTGGAGAAGTGGGTGAGATGATGCAGTATTGGGCCCCCACTCCAAGTGAATGGTCAAGAAGACACTGACATTTAAAGGAGATACTTGGCACAGCAAATATGTTGACTGCTGCTCTATGCTGATGATTCACTTGTTTATCTGTATCCCACTTTAAGGTCTAAAATCCAATGACACTATAACTCATGAGCTAAACTGTTTCAACAGTCTCTTTAGTTCAGTATTCCCTAACAGAACAACAAAAATCAGCATCACTTCTCTCGCCAACACAGCTTAGCCACAAGGAGTGGAGTTGTAACATGAACCAACACATTAAAACACTTTGGGAATCACACGGGAAAGTGTTACCCACACTAAGGTTTCATTTAAAGTCTGGAGTTTCTGCCTATTAGAAAATAAAAATGGGCTAAGGGAATTACTTACTGAACTGCCAAGGTCATAATTTTTTGACTATTATTAGTAATTTCTTCAATACAGATTCCCATATCTTTGATTTTTTTTGCAAAACGTGAGACAATAGCTATCATTAAAACCCTTCTTTTAATGATTACATTCAACTCACACTCAAACATCACAACTGGCTGTGAGTGTGGGATAAAAATAGACGTTAGGCGTGGTGTTGTGGAGGATACGGTTCCTGACAGGATTAGCCCATTCTAACCATCAATCAGTGTGTTCATTTAACTGGAAAAGCCCTCCCTTGTAGGTTTGTCAATCAGAAGCTTAAATAAACACTCTTTTCTGCACATGTAGCTCTTTCCTGCAAGACTTCATCCGCTCTGTTTTCCATCATTTCTCTGTCCGTCAGCACTATTCATCTTCTTCTTCTTCTCCTTGCTCCTGCTCTGAGCACATCTCACTGTACTGTGAGCAGAGCAGAGCTGCCCTGCCCGCTGTCTCACCCGCTCTGCGTCTATTTTGGTCGTGTGAGCGTGATAACCTCAACACTACAGTTCTGCCTTAATCTGCGCTCAACCATTCGGAGCCGCACTGGCAGGGGCAGCATTCTCCGGGGCTCCAGCTTGCACGGCTGCAGGGGGGTCGGACTCAGGATGTTTTGTGCTCTGACTTTGTGTGGGGTTGTTGTGTTGTTTTTATATAAGACTGTAAACATTAAGTAAGTGAAAAGTTGTATAAGAGTACTTCTTTTGCAGTTATGTATCCTGAACGACAAGCCTTTCTTCACACATTATTCTGTAAGTCTGTAAGAATTAATGAAAGTGGAATTTATGCATAATCTTATAGGAACACCTTCAAAAACTCTCCTACCTGCAGGACAAAATTATGAAGGGAACAAGGGTCAAGCATGAGAAAGAAAAGTAAAGGAGAGGAAGATTTTTGATGTGTTTATCCATAATAAAAAAAAGTAAAAAATACATTCTATTAACTTGAAAAAAAAATATTGTCTTAAAGTGATATTTCACCAGATTCATTCAGTGGCTTGATATGTATTCATAGGTGTGTACAATTAGGGTTAATGTTCATAGGAGGAGTTTTTCAGCCTGAAGTGTTACTTGAATGTCTTCTTGACCTCAAAATAGCCATTTGAAATCACATCCTATTTCCTTTAATTCACTGAAATATTTCCATATTTGTTTCCCCACACATAAATACAAAGATAAGAAATCATGCTCTGTCACAGATAGAAACTGAGACCAGGAGGAGGTTCCCTTGTAAACACGAGGCAGCTGGATTTCACCTCCGCTCTTGTTGTGGAAAGCAAAAGCATGGCACTGTCTCAGAAGTTGAACTGTGCATTTTTCTAGTCACCAGTGCTCTCAGCACACACAACGTCCAATATCCCTGACCGCCTTTCCATAGCCATGGATGCTGCCATCCCCCCCAAAGCAAAAACCCATCATCTCAACATCATTCCAAGCCTTCAATTAACATCTTGAACAATACGGACATACTCGGTCTTCCTTCTACCATCAAATGATTCACTCTGGCTCCTCATATTCCAAATCTCTCTTCTCCACTATTTACAAACTCCCCAAAACCACTGATAACACCTCATCATCATTCACAGCTGAAAAATGCAACGTGTTCCACTCTTTCTTTCAATCAAAGTTGGCGCCATCTACAGCAGCTCCATGTAAACGAGATACAGAGTGTTTCAGGGTGAGACGGTGATAGACAGACTTGTTGTCCAGGCAAGCTACTCCCGCATCTTTGTGCATCCGCTCCCCATTGTTGTTTGTGAAAAGTTTTTGTTCTACGTACGTGTAACACCACCGTATCTCTGCAAACCTACATTGCCATCTACTGGACTGGCATGCACACTACAGTGTTTTCAGGTGTTCTTGCATTTCCATGAAAACGCTGAAAACGCGGATTGCTTTTCAAAATGCAAAGGAAAAATTGTTGTGTTTCACTGGTGAAAGCGTTGTTGTGGAAACAGGGCCTAAGTGTCCCTGTGACTGGGTGGCAACTGGTTCAGGGATAGGCTCCAAACACCCCCAGAAACCCTGAAAGGGATAATCGGAGTAGAAAATAAATGAATGAATGAATGATTAAATAACAAGTTGACTTTAATCCATCAGTCTATCTGAGCTAATTACCTAATAAAAAATAAAAATGTCTGTCAAGGATCATATGCAGCTATTTTCCCTCCCCTTTGGAAACACTCAGAGGTTACAAGGGGTAATGATAGCAGACTTTTAAAGCAGTCATGGTGTCTGCCTGTGATCAGCAGAAAACACACAAATATGTAGGTGGTGGCTGTATCGCTATGACATCACAAACTCCAGGAAGTAAAAGATTGAGTGTTTAAGGGGGCTTTTCTTTAAAGAGGCATGGCACATTTCTCTGTGAGTTTAAGTTTTGTAAAAGGTGTCACTACTGCTCCCCAAGCCCCTTTTAACAAAGCAAGAACAAGGGACCTTTAAAACTATCCTGTAAGGTTACCCCCATTTTGGCTTTCTAGTTTTTAACCAATTATAACCTTATTCTCAAAGTGCTTTATGATAAAAAAAAAAAAAGATCTTCCTCCCTCATTATTTCTTCCTCTGCCTTCCCCCGATACTCTTCCATAAAAGAGAAAAACCTATGCGCTTTAGAAGATCTACTCAATGTATTTCTGGCAGAGCTGGAGGTTTTATGTTCTATTGATTTGTACCTGAAACCTGAGCACAGTAACAAAATAACACGAGCTCTGCTCTCAGAAAAACACGCACACGTGAATGAAAACACAAGTGTGGTACGTCAGGGCTCATCAGTGCAATGAGGCTGTTGCAATATGTGCAGACATATTGTTCAAAAAGCACGCCAGAAGACTCAGCAACAACTGTTTTCCCACATGACCCATTTTCCCCTCCAATTGTCTGGTTATGCAAGTCTGTTTGAGGGCGACAGTTTGACAACATCATTCCAGGAATTAAATCAGCATCCTCTGTGTGTCTGTCTGTGATAGAGGGCTGAGGGAAAGACACAGAGACAGTCGGCTGATACGGAAAAACACAAACAGATAAATTCTGAGGAGTGTCTGAAAGGAGGAGGTATTGTTTATATTAGTTTTATTTCAGTGAGTATTGATTCTGGAAGATGGAGATGTAAATACTGAGGAACTAAAGAGAAGATTCTGCAAAGTTAGGTAAGGTTTAGGTGTGGGTTGGTATTCTAAAACATCTCCTCTCATACATCTATCACTGATATACCGATATTTTCAAACTCAATGTTTTCCATACCAATCCCCATACGGTTTACAGTCCAGTTGTGTTAAAAACAACATTGTTTCTTCTTTACTAAATAACATTTTTTATTGATAAAATTCCAACTTTAGTCATGATGAGGTAAACCATTATTGTATTTTTGAGTCTGTCAGTATTACAACCAAATATGGGATTCTTACAGACAATTTATACATCTGAAAAATACAAATATTCAACTTTTTTGGCAGTTATCTGCAGATGCTGAGCATCCCTAACAAAAATGTACTATCTGCTTTACAATCACAGTGGGTGAAAACTGTAAATTTTCGTTGATCATCACATGCTATTGTGTATATAAAAAGCAGAGACTGTTTTCTTTCTGAAATTCTTAAACATCTAACAAATTCTGCTGTGGTTATTAGTGGCAATCTTAGATAATCAATGGATGGGGATAGAATATGAGACTGTGAGATATATAGTTTCTTAAGAATTGGTCACAAGTTGCCTACCTTTAAACAAAAAGCAATAAAAAGTCTTTTCAAACGTTGTTTTTGTTCTTAAAATGAAGATGAATAAGCTCAATTTTACACAAAGCCATAGTAATCTTAGTTTGTTTATAATAAAATGAAAATAATAGGAGTGGAAAAAAAATCAATTCACATAACTATTGGGATTTTTTTGTTTGACAATTTTTAAATCAATCCTTTTGTTCAAAAATATTTTTTTCCAAAGTTAAATGCTTAACTTTAGTCTGTGTTAACAAGTCACTTCTAAATGCAACCCAGGCTTTTGGAGAGAGAGTATAAACAGCTGGTTAAAATATATTGCTGAATAAATCCTAAAACCGAACTCACATGTGATGTGTATTTTTCCTGATATAGTCTTTAGGCATCATCATTGTTCATCTTTTTTCGCTGGTGTTAAAAAAGCCAACTAAAGATTGCAAAAATTGGCAATATGGTAGAATCGCAATTTAAATCCAATCAGCACCTGAAACATCTTAAGAAATCAAATCGTGAGAAAAGTTAGAACATTTCTAGGGACAAAAGGTCCCGGTAAGATGCACTGCTGGACCTCCGACCTCATATTTCTATAAGCCTGGTGAAAGGATATATAGTCCATAAAAAATTACAAACACAGGGGCTTTGCTGAGAAAATGTTGAAGGTTATAAAGACTCTTACTGTAATGGCTAGCTGAGCTAACAAAGTGTTTTGTGTAATTTTACCTTAAAAGTGGGGTACTGATGAGCATTTTGGTGGCACTGTTTACAACTATCCATCACCCACCATTCCCAAAAGCTTGCCTTTGGTTTCATTGGTGTTTATATTTACTTATTTAATGTGTCTCAAGCAACTTTAATTCAAAAAACAGAACTACCCTGTGTAAAGATGATTTTGCAAGCCTCTTAGCAAATTGTTGCCAACTAATTCACATCTCTAAGTTTAATTTTTTTTAGAAAAATCTGTGAATATCACTCCAATGAAATGACTTCTTATGGCTGTTTTGGTCCTCAATGTAGTATGTATTTTTTGGGGGGTGGAAATACTCACCGTTTAGCTTGCTGCTAACTGGATCACAGTTTTTTGCTGAGCAATTCTCTTGTGTGCTTCCCTGCCAAGAGTTTGAGCCGAGGATTGACACGCAGTGCTTTTGTGTCTATGTCTTAAGGCTTGGAGCAAAGCCAGTACACAATTAGCTACCTTGGGCTAAATGAATGCTACTAAGAGGGCTAAACTGCTAGCCTGGCTCCATCCCAAATCTACAATTATGTCAAACAGCACCATCAAACTATACAACACTTGCAAAAGAAATGTAAACACACAACTTCTCATTTTAACAGTTTCAATCAGGTCATGACACAAGCACCAGACAAGCTTCCCCTCTCATTAACCTTTTCTAAACTAACTCGAGCCCAAGCCTGACACTAACACACAAACACAGTAGATTCAATCTTCTTATCTCAACCTAATGCAGAACAACAATGCTCCTCACACCATTTGGAGCTACTTAGCGACTCCTGAAATAAACACAGCTGTGTAAAAACTTTACATCAAACATATGACTTTGTGAATCTGTGTCAAAGTCTTGTGTCTATTTTTGTTGCTTGTGTCTTTTTGCATGCGTGTGTGTGCATGTCTGCAAATTTCAGATTCTATTTCCAACCAGAGGAGTATAATGCAGGAAGGCAGAAAAGCAGCGGAGGTAAAAAAGCAGGATGCTGTATTTTTGCGAGTGTCAGGGAGAGCTGAAAGAGAGGACGAGCAGGAGTTGTAGCCTGAGTCGCAGTTATGCTAAGAAGGCAGTCAGGGAAGATTAGTGCCCATGTGAGAGCAGGAGGGATTTGACCGGATTGCACAGGGTGACCTGCTGTGCTCATGTAAACATCAGCATGAAGGACCCTCTCCTCCACAGTTTACACTGAGGGCACACCATCCGCAGGGACCAGAGGAGCAGTTATAAAAGTCATCACGATGGCTCCGGTCGGAGACGTGTTTCTTGCAAGCACAATTCTGACAGAAAAATAAAAACAATGGACAAATTCATCTTGCATTCTCAGGGTGGGAATTTTCTTTCACAAAGCCAGTATATGTAGCTTAATTAGTAGTTCATTCTGACAACATTGTTTTAGAGCTGTGCATCTTCACTGGTCTCACAATTCAATTCAACTACAATTATTACGTTAACTAGAAAAGCACACAGAAAGCACCACAGTCCTCACCCATATTGTGATTTTTACCATAAATATTCGTCCTACCTTTATTTCATCCAAACATTTAGATTCCTTGACCATGAAAACTTACTATTAGCACCTGGATTAATAATGTTATCTATTTTAATTCAGTAGTTATTCACGAAAATCACATTTTTCATCATGGCGGTTCGCTTCAGGATCTGGCTCCAAAGTTTTAGAGGATACAACAAATCCGACTGAAGACTCCAGATTCCACAGTATCTCGGCTATATTTTGGGGTTTGTTGCATGTCTATACCTTGATTTGTTCCCTTGCTGTGACGAAAATTCCAAGGATATGTAAATTTTTATTGTTCTGGATCAGAGAATCCGGAATTTTGCCAGGATCCAGATCAGTTTTGATAGCTTGTAGAACCTGTTGGAAAATTGTCTTGTATTTTTTTACCAAACACCCTGGCTATTATTGTTGGAGTAACACACACAAATGCAGAAAATGGTCCTATCTGGCAATGTTAAAGAATCTTTTTTTAAAATTCCTGAATCCAGACAGTGATCCGGATCACTCCCAAAATGGACTAATTTGTTCCTTTTCCCAATCCGGACATTTCCTGAAAATTTCATCGCGATCTGTCCATAACTATCTGAGTTATGTTGCTAACAGAGAAACAAACAAACAGACACAGGCAATAACATAACCTCGTTGGTTGAGGTAATGATTTGTTCAATTTGATATCACAATGCAACACAGTGAGTAATATCCTTGATCGTCCTTATTACTGCGCCAGGCTACAATTTATACAAAAAATTCAAGCAGTCAAATAAATTTGAAACCAAAATAAGTACATTTCACTTGTTTTTTCTTCCTCAGACACAAAGCTGATACTGCAGTCCAGCAGCAGTCCCTGTAAGACTAAACCATTCTGACTGATTAAACCAGGGGTGTCCAAACTATGCCCCCCCGAAACAGTTTCATAAATAACGACATTTTGATCATAGCAGCAAACACAATCAATAATGCACATTTTCTGCTGTGTTGTCTTTGTCACAAGATCTCATTTACCAAGTATATTTCAATTTTCATCTTAAAGCACCAAAATTCTTGCAGTTTACTCTTGTTTTGTGTCTGACAGTGAAGATAAGCCATCAGTGTCCCCATCTCTGCTGCTCAGGTCAGTCTCACCCAGACTAAGTGTAAATCCAGTGATACCTCTTGACAGATGATAACCCACCTTAAACCCTAAAACTTTGGCTTGAATACACTGTTAAAGCAAGGTGCAGTAAGTGGCTCAGCTGTCCGTGTATTCCTCTTTAAGTGGCCCTCAATGTAAAAAGTTTGGACACCCTTGGATTACACTGTTTGGTGATGCATCATTTAAAAGATCATTTTTGACACCCCTACATTTTTTATGTCTTGGAAGTTGTTGTTAACCAGTTAAACAAATTCTACACACCCCACTCCATCAAAGTGCTTGCATGCATGGGCTTAAAACAGTTTTTGCAGCTTTCAGTCCTTGTGGAGATTTATTATAGGCATTATGACCTCACTGGCCAATTTATTAAGCAGCCTTGTTCAACTGCTTGGTGAACAAGCCAATCAAATTGCAGCAGTCTTTAAGGATGTGAACATAGTCAAGACATCCTGCAGAAGCTCATACTGAGCATCAGAATGGGGAAGAAAGGTGACTTTACACTTACTATGGTCGATGATACCAGACAGCCTGGCTCAATATTTCCCAAATTGCTGATCTGTTATTATTGGGGGTACATAATGTTCCACTTTGCCAATATTTTCAGACTTATCATTGTCAATAATAATACCTGTTTTGGGGCAACAATACAAGGTGCCCTCTTTACTATAATGGATCAGTTCATCTTATTTTGACACATTTTTTTAGTTAAAATTTGATTTGCACCAAGAAAACAACATTTTATTCCCTAACAGAAGAACATTTTTTCTTAAATGTAAAAATTCAGCAATGACAGAGAGAAACAACACTACATTCATGCATTCTGTGGGTATTACAGCCAATATGTGTGATTTGAGTTATTTGTATGGCCAAAATATTGTCTGTAAATATCAGCAGATATGTTAAAATTCGCCAATACTGATATTCTACTTTTTAAGCCATATCTGCTGATACTGATATATTAATACTGATAATGTCACGATGATAATATTATGCAATCTTGATTGTTACACACAACCATCGACAGGGTCTACAGAGAATGGTCCAAAAAAGAGGGAATACAGATGAGCAGCAGCTCCAAGGAGGGAAAGACATTCTGATGTTTGACCTAGTTTTTTTTTTATTATTATTTAACCTTTATTTAACCCCATAAAAACCCATTGCAATTAAGATACTATTTCACAAGGGTTGCTTGACCAAGAGGTCAGCAGCAGATGTCATGAAAAAAAGATTATTGAAAGATGGTATTATACAGTAAGTAAGAATAAGCATTTTTTGTGAGTGCAAAATGTCTTGCAATAAAGTGCAAAAGCTTTAACATAAATAACAATTCAGAAAGATATGCACTGTTCAATGGTGTCATGCTGATTATCCATCAGCATGGAGTAAAATAAGGTCTAAGAGCTTCAGATCATTAGCAGTTGCCAAAGAGTGGAGGGTTTGAAAAGGATTACTTCCTTTAAAGGGCAGGGCGTGACAGAGCAAACTAAAGTTGGACAACAGAAGATTGAACAAATGTTGCCTGGCTTGATGAGTCCCAAATCCGGCTGCAATAATCAGATGGTAGGCGAAACAACATGGAAGTATGCCGGTCAGGCTGGTGTTGATGGTATAATAGTAAGGGGGATATTTTACCAGTACGCTTTGGGCCCCTTATTGCCAAGTGAGCATCACCTAAGCACCACAGCCTGCCACAGCATTGTTGCTAAACATGTCCATCACTTTATGACCACTTTGTACCTATCTTCCGAGAGCAACTTAAAGCAAGATGTCACAAATGTTAAAGTCATTTTGAACTGGTTTTTGGACATGACAATTAGTTCACTCGACTCCAGCTGCCCCAACAGTCACCAGATCTCAATCCAACAGAGCCCTTTTGGGATGTGATGAGGACATTTTCATTGTGGATCTGCGGAGAGTGTACTCCGATGTTCATTCCGATTTCTATCAAGACTTTTCGGCTCCACCTGTTCCAGTGTTGTTTTGGATAATTTTGTTACCTCTTTAATGGCAACAAATTATCCAAAAAAACGACAATATTTTTTATTATGCATTTGGTGTTTGGCTATCTCATTTACCATTTTATTCATCTAAATTTTATTTTACATACTAACATATTTTCCTATAGTATTTTTATCCTATTTCTTTTCATGATTCTTATTGTCAATTTAGTCGTAGCTCCTAATTCAAGATAGTGTTTCCTCAGTCCTCCAGTTCTGTTTTCTGTGTGTCTTTGTGTGTTTGTAAGTGTGTGTGCTGTGTGTGGATTGCGAGGGTGGGTGGGTTTTTTTGTATTTTCCATTGTATTCAATTCCCTGCTTTTTATTAATTTATTTTATTTCTTAGTGTTTATGTAAATCAATTTGTGCTACGAGGCACTGTACGAAATGTGCTAAACAAATAAAGTTTGATTGATTGATTGAACATGTTTTTTTTTATTGTGTGTTCTCCTTTGCACTTGTGGCTTTTTTACATTTGTGATTTCTTTTATTTTCTGTTTTGTTTTCTCATTTGTTTATTTTATATGTTTGACACCGTTTTATTTGTTGCTCTGGCTTTAAATTTTTGTTGTGTTCTGCACTTCGGGGCCACCATAGCTAAACTGAATGTAACATGTGCAGCTCAGATCTGCAATTTTCAAAATGTTTTTCAGGAAACTACATAAAAATTCTACCTGAATGATGAATGTTGTATTGTCCTGTTAGAAATCTTTTTAAGAATTTAATTTGATTGTAAATTCAAAAAACTAATTCACCAACATGAAAATGACCAATAACACTGTTTTATGAAAAAATGAAAGTCATAAAAAATGGAGATATGAAGTTTGTGCCTGACAACAGCAAAAATTTGAAAGCACAAAACTGTAAAACAACTCTCCCAAGCTTTTTCAGCCTTATTTTCCACAATTTATTTTTGCTTTAATGCTGCTTAAATAAAGCCTGAATGATTTACTTGAGTGCTTTGTGACCATAACAAAAGCATCTGCAGGCAGTGCATGTGCACATAGCTGTGGCATCATGACTGACAACACCAAGAAAAGCTGCATTATCTAATCAGAGTTGAGGTAACAAACCAATCCCGTAATACCACATATCTATGGTGTAAAAATAGCCCATCCCTATAGTGATCCCCCCATACAAACAAAATGAATCACAGTGGTCCCACATTAACATGGAGGCCTGAATGGAAGATGAGCACAGCTGCTGATGGAGCAGATGGATGGAGGGTGCTTCAGTAAATCCATCCTCTACTACATTAACTCCTGGGAAGAGAAAGTAGAAGAACCCTAAATGCTTCACTAGTTACTAATTAATTATTTTGCACAAGACATCATTACAGGATGTGTGCCATGAGTGGTGCGGCCCCCCTTCTAAATAACAAGGCATCATGATGGGCCTTAAGGAGAATCAGTCAAGCATGGAGAGCTTTTTCTCAGCTAACGACCAGGGATCACCGATGTAGTGGTGGTCCCTGCTAGAAACGGGCTTACTTCATCACTACAAACCCTCTGCACTCACTCACATACCCCCCCCCCCCCTCCTCCAACAACAGTCCAGGGAGCAAAAATAACTAAGATTAAGCTAATCTCCACACTTATCACTTTAGCCCCCTCCCAGGACTATATCTGTCAACTGTCTGCTTACTGTATGCTGCACTCCAGGCTGAAGAAGACTTGGGGATATCCCACAGTCTCCTGGGGTTAACGGGAAAGCTATAGGCCAAAGCCATGTACATGGAATTTAAAAATCAAGTTAAAAAAACAACAGCAGATGTTGGAAGAGGAGCAGATGTTGGTTTTGTTTTCCCCCTTCAGGCTCCAAATAAAACACTGCATGTGCTTTTTCTATAATTCAGTTATGTGTGTGCATCAAACCTGCTTTTATTTGTCTTTTTGGTCGGACATATTATCATAGAGCTGTGCAATATGGACCAAAAATAATATCTTCATGTCTATTAAGCCAAATGGCAATTTATGACTCGTTTTTCTATTGTTTGTAAAAGAGTAAAAATGGATGCCACAATACGGAATTATAAACTTTGCCATGGTTCTAGTAAATTTTGACATACACTGATAACTGACGTCCAAACACGTCAACATGTCTGTGTGTTGAGGTTATAGAGGAGTTTATACTTGAAAATACATAATTCAAAAATTCAATGTTGCCAACATATTTGTGAAATTCAGAAAATGCTCGAGTTAAAAAGAGTAATAACAAAATTTCAAGTCACAAATACACAATATTGTGTAGTTTATTTATGTAGGGAATGAAGGTAAGCTTTCAAGTGTCTAAACTAGGGGTGTCCCGATCCGATATTGATGTTGGTCCGATATCAACAGCCTGCAGCCTGCATCTAAAATATCCGATATAAGCACTCCGACACAAGTAGTCCATTCAAATTTATTTATTTTATTTAGTTGTAGAATATGCTTATGTTTAAGCTAAACACTGTGGTTATTTTGGAATTTAAAAATATATGTTTTTGTTCTTACCTCATTTCTTGAGGTTACTTTTCAGGGTCTTCTAATATATTTTTCATTTATTTAATTTATTTGTTTGTGAACCAGTTGGTTAACAACAAATAAATCAGTGTTTCTCATACCTACTCTTGCTGAGTACTGTGAGTAATTTCACTTGATCAAGCCTTTTCTTACAATCCATTCTACAAAATAAGTAATAAAAGTCTGTATGATTCCTGCTGATATCGTACCAGACTGATATCTGAATAGGCCAATACTCAATGCTGCAATATCGTATCGGATGTGAAAAAGTTGTATCGGGACACCCCTAGTCTAAAGTACCAAAATCTGATGGCAACATTTCCAAACATTAAAATTTTTCCTTTAGGGATGTACAACAATACTGGAACAGTATCAGTGCTGGCAGATAACTGCCTAAAGTTCTATCAACCCATCCATTACCTACACCTCTTATCCCTTTGCTGCCACAGAGGATGCCAAACTATGTTTCGCTGTACAAATCCTGTTGCTTTATAAAGTGACAATGAAGACCTATCTGTTCCATTCTAATCTATTTACATGAAGAGACAAAAAACTCATACTTGTAGCTAAGGGTAATTTTCATTAACCAACCAACAGAGCATGTTTTTGGTCTGTAGGAGGGAGCAGGAGTATCCGCAGAAGCATGAAAGCCTCATGAAATCTCACGTGTTCATCATGATCCCTTTATCAGGCATCGGTCTAACATTATTGTCTTCATCCTGTACAGTTTTGGGCTTGGAAACCAGGAAATGCTAAATGCTAACTCACTTCTAAGTTATTGGACTCATTCCTGCACCACACTATTGGTAACATTTAAAAAAGAGAACGGAGCTGGCAGGAGGTTTATGTCTTTGTAATCTCTTCACATTGCCAAATGACACAACATATTTGTACAATTTAGACTACCTTAGCTACCCGTCCCTCTTGTTCTCCAAAAGAACAGAAACGTCATGATTGATGGCAATGTTTTAACTAAGCCAAGGAGCTCAATTGCCAAAAAAAAAAAACATTACTGGCAACAAAGAACAAGGAAAACTTCACTTTTAACTTGCTTTAACAAATTTTCCAAATGTTGCCAACATTTATTTTGCTCTTTAGACACTGATCAGGGCTTTTCTGTAGTTTTTTTATTATTATCTAAAAACAAGAAGTTACGAAACATGGTTGTTCAGGGTTGTTGTTTTTCTTTCTTCTGTAACAATCAGGTATGAATATAATTTTCTGATTATTAGAGAATTAAACAAACTTAATGATTTTTCCACAATAACATTGAACACTTCAAATAAATTATCATTTGTTCAATAAACATTTTACTGTTCGTGAATTTTACTAAACGATCTTCTTACTGAGCATGGGGACCGTCATCTGTTTAAATCAGCATCAATATAAATGATCGTGCTACAAACAATATTGACTTACCATGTAACTGAATCAAAAATAAATGATACTTTGAAAACCTGATATTTTGCTCGGACCTTATTGAAACACGATTACAGAGCAGTTTCTCTCTCCATCCTGACAAACTCTCCTCTAACTCGTTTTCTCTTCCCTCCTGATGTCACAGCCTTTCTGTCTCTGTGTCTGTACTGAGCGGACGTGTCTGTTTCTATCTTCCATCAAATGAAGAAAGGGCCGAGCTTAACGATAGACTGACGGTGACAGTGGAGTAGAAAAGGCAGAGACAGACAGAGACAAAGCCAGAGCAAGAGGAATGGAGGTAGTCCCAGTGGAGGAGTATACAACGTTTTAAATGTCATACATCAGCTCGCTGTGACTGTATGATACAAAGTGACCTATAAAACCTGCTTACCACTATAAAGGCTGATTTATGAGGAGCATTAACTTGGATAGATACGATCTGCCAGCAGTGTGTTGCTGGTTCACAATCAAATACATTTTCAAATTGTTAAAAATCCAGGAATTTTACATCTTTTCCATTTTTTAGGAAACAAAGTCTCTAAGTTTGCCTCTCTTTGTTTCTTCCTTCACCTTTACGAAAATGTTTGATGCCAGCGTGTGCAAACTTTGCTGTATTTGGTCAGCTGGCCCTAGAGGATAGAGCGCTACTTAGTGTGTTAACATTAGAGCACAGAATCAGAAAGCTGAAGTCAGGCACAGGTCACGCAGAGCTCATAAGGATTTAAACAAAAACTGCCTGTTCTGAGCAGGCTTGAAACAGAGGGGTTTATATGCAGGCCAATTTAAAATTTCTAATTGGATTTTTAGACAAGAAATTTCAAATTATGTTCTGGGACAGGGAATTTAAGTCTGAAAAGTGGAAAATATGTGGCCTTTACTCTAATTGCCATGGCTACAGTGTTATTTTGTTGACCAATTATTTTCGTCATAGTTTTTGCCAACAACTTTTGTTCCCCTGATGAACAAAAGACAGTAACTAATAAAAACAAGTGCACAATGACAAAAGTAAAGCTAAATTAATTTACATTTTCATCAACAAATAAAAACCAGACTAAAGTATTTAACAGAAACTTAATCCAATTAGACCGAATTTGGTCATGTAGAAAGTAGGAAGTAGAAACAAGTGAGGAATATATCCAATCACAGCTACTTTAACTGTGGATGAGTTCAGAGGGACATCCAATTACAGCTGCCTTAGCTTTCAAGGTGGTGGGGAGAAATCCAATCAGAGCTACTCTCTTTATGAATTGATATATTCATGTAGAGCAGGTTCACTTTTTGTTGTCAACTCTGTAGGATTTATACAAAAACAGCCTGTTCTGAGCAGGCATGAAACAGAGGGGTTAATATGAAGGCCAAAATCAAATGTCTGAGTGGATTTTTAGACAAGAAATGTCAAATTATGCTCTGGGACAGATTCCAAAATGGACGTGATTGGGTTTCACACTAAAGTTAAATTTGTTTATGTTAATGTATACATTCAAACTTTACGAGCCTTCAATAAAGGGTTATAAGGCGTTTCATTTTATCAAAGGGTAAATCATGACTTCAAAAATTCCCGCAAACCTTTTTTTTTTTTCTTCTTTTGGTTGTACTCTCCTCTCTACCTTATTATTGTTATCTATTTTATTGTCATTATCATTACCATCATTAATATTTTACTGTCATTCTAATTATTAGTAGATAATTTTTCATTATGTATTTAAATAAGTATTTGTACTGGAAATAATATCTATGAGTACATATGAGTATGTATGCACGCTAACGTGTGTATAGTGTATGTAAGTATGTATGTGCTTGCGAATGGATATATATATATAAATGTCCACCTCAATATTAAAATTTTTATTTATTATTCTTACTAGTCCTTTTTTTTAATTTCTGACTTTGAATGTTGCTTATCTGTTATTTTACTAGTCTGCTTAATCTCTTGTTTCTATTCTCTTTCTGGACTATGTAACAATGTCACTTGGCAGAGCTGTAATATCCTTTATTTTTTTAAAACTGGAAAAATAAAGTACATAAAAAAATTTACGGAAACAAAAAATGCCTTTACACTTTACACTTTATAATTTAGTTGACTATATTTACTGTAAATTTCCTCGACTAAAACTAGACTGTACTAAGATTAAAACTAATGTAGACTGTTAAATTATGACTACAGCTAAATGATATTCTAGGCAGAAGACTATAATTAAAGCCAAATAAAAAATGCTGTTAAAATTAAAACTGCAAGGCTACCTTTGCTTCCTGCTTCAGCCAGCGTGCTCTCTGATTGGCTTTGCTCTGGTCCTTATGATTAAACACAGAGGACGCGCTCCATTCTCATAACATCCAGTTTTAAATTTGTGTGATGTTTGTTTTTAGAATGTGTATTTGTTTTGTTGCTATTTCTCCTGCACCAGTCCAGATTCATTAAGGCAGTGCCGGCAATTAAAAAATTTTTTTTTTGAATACTCTTTGGCTGCAGAGACGTGTTGGACTGCACATCAGAAAAACTAAGAAAGCAGTTTTGAATCCTTTTAAGAAGCCAAACTTCAGAATGATACCATAGATCAGATTCATAGAAGCAACAATCAGAAGTTTTCCTGTCCTTTAAAGGTTCTTCTTTTCTCACCATTTCTGAGAAAAATAAAGTAAAAATACAGAACTGTTTTATAGAATAAGATAGAAGAATTTATTAAAACAGCAGAGCCTTGGTTTGTCTTTCAATGAAACTATCCAGAAAGGAATAGAGTAGATGAAACTGGGCACATCATCTCTGCACTCCTCAGATTTGAATGCTTAATGATTCTTTTCCCCTCATGTTTTCTCTCTTACTAAGGCCACAGGAGATACACTTCTGGGCTTAACTATTATATTCATCTGTGCAGGTCATTTATGTGAGCAGAAATTCCCAGAATTGCTTTTCAGTTTTTTATCATATCTTCAACATGTTGATGCAAAATAATGTAATCTGGACTTCACAGATAAAGTCATGCAGCCTCATATCCAGCATTTTACTGACAAAGAGCTCTCTCTTTGAGGGATCTTATATTGATATGAATTTTTAGGTCAAAAGTCACAGTAATTGAGCTTAATGTTCAATTCTTGCTTGAGAGTCTGACACCTCAGATCTAAGCTGAGCACTTTTTGTCACACTTTGCACAGATGTTCACTCTGACACATGAGTCAAAGTCAAAAAGCCCCATGATCACCCTCTGATTCTGTACACGATATCTCTGGAATACCTGAGGGGGGGTTAAAAAAGCACTGAATAAAAGTCAAAGTGAAGAATAAAGTGGTGAGAGTTTGAAGGTTATGAGTCAAAGCTTAAGATCATGGAGCTCGAAGTTCATCCATTGCTCGTTGGCACCAAATCTCAAGAATGCTATGAGGTCTTTTCTTGAGCTTTACAAAAAGTTCGACTTTGACCCTGTAATGATCTAAATGAGATTTTGGAGGAGGCTCATGTTCATCCCTTGAATTGTAATTTGTGATACCTCGACAACGATTTCAATAATTGTCTATAAACTTTGCATCAATGTTTACTTTGGCACAAGGATGAACAGATCTGATTTTGGATGTCAAAAGGTAAAGGTTTATCCTCAATTTGTGACTGAATTTGCTTTAAAAGCTGCCATTTGCCCACCCCTGCTCCAGGTGATGGAGCCAAATGTTCATTTCTAACTCAGTAAAATAACTTATTCTAGTTCTTTTGCTCAAACTTTGTACAAATTCACACTCTGACTCTAGGATAAAGAGATTACATTTATGGAAAAAAGGTTAAGCTCATGAAAATTCATGTTCATCTCTTGCATGTAAATGGGATGTCAAACTTCACACAAATGTCCACTCTGACTTAAAGAATTGAAGTACCGAACTGATGACAAATCACTTAAGAAATCGATTTCATTGGTGTTTTTGCTCATCAGTTCCTTCCTCTTTATTCTGCATTGTTTGCAAAATCAGGGTGTTATGCTCTCATTGGGGCAATCAGCAGAGATGGATACAAAGAAGTCAAAATTCATAGCAGATGGGGAGTAGTGATCAAATTGTCTTATTTTTTGACAACTGCACATCTTTCAGCAAGTCAAAAGTCCAGAAACTTGCACATACATTTGTTTTTGTAGACTGGTATTGAATATCAGGAGTGACATGAGTCTGACATTGTTGCCACTAAAAATCTGTACAAGCCAAATTTTCTTATCATGCAGAAAATTAGCAATAAATGAATTGTTAATGGCATTAATATCAATAAAATCTCATCAATACCCATTCCTACTTTGACTAAAGAATTTACTGATAAAGTCTTTAGCAGTCACTTTGCCCCATTTTCATTCTTTCTCCTTCATTCTTGTGATAATGTTATCACAGAAGCTACTTTAACCCTTTTTTTAACCCACTTCAGTACTGTAACTTATCACGCTTACATGAGAATTGTAATCCCCCTTTAATTCCAAATAAAACTTAAAGATTAAAAATGACCACGTAACACCTAATTCCGAATAAAAATGGTATTTCTGAGTAAAACTTAATACCAAAGTAAGTGGCTGGTTTATTCTGATTTTAAAGCAGAATTAAATCACGTATATGTTCATTCCGCTTTAAATTAATTCCGGTCATTCTGCGTATGCCAGTTCCTTTGTGCTGCAGGACGCTGACGGCAACAGGCCCGAAGCAAGCGCGGGAATCCATACAAGCCGAGCAGTTTATTTTATTAAAGCCTGAAAGGTTTGGAAGTAATGAAAGTATGAAAGTGTGGTTGGACATAAGCATTACAATGTGGACCTTTTTAAATCTGTAGCCTCCAAGTTGGACGATGTTTTCTGGTAGACATAAATACGTCACTTCGTCACGTCCGCCCTTGTCCAATCAGAAATGTTCCCAACCACCAGGCCTTACATAAAGATGAATAAACCTGTTTTCCATGTAAACCTTTATTTGGAATTATTTCCATGTAAACACGAAGGAGAAAACTGTAATTACAAATTACTTCATTCTGAACAATTAATTCCAAAATCAAAAACATTATGTAAGTGTAACTGTAGCCACTGTCTGACAGTTGTGTACTTGATCACCTCACGTGGGCATTTCACTAACACGCTGTAGCTCTAGTTTTAAAAAAGGAATCAGGACGACTTTTTTTGGTTGCTTTAGTATCTGATAATAAAATGGATTTAACATGAGAATCCCTGGCAGTCCAATTTCCTTGCAGGCTTGTTTTGTGTGTATTAAAATTTTAATAACCTCACTGCGTAGTTTTATGTGTCCCATCATTATCTGTAATTTAGTTATATTTCCTTATTTGCCAAACAGAGGCATTAAGCTGAGCTGTGCTGATAATAGTAAGTGCATTAAGGCTATATTTGCTCTCTGCTGTAACACAGAGGGTGTGACGATTAACTCTGTACTCTAACCATATGGTCCAGCAATTAACACTCTCTACTGCAGTTAACAAGACCAACTAGCAACAGAAGGAGCGCCCTGCGACTTGGCGAGGAAAAAATGGACCAAATCTACACAAGAAGAGAAGGGGGTCAAAAAAAAAAAACCTCTCTCTTTCAGGGTAGTGGAGGATGTTGGGGATTTTCCATCCCGTGGGCCGCGAGCGAGCTTCCCCTGGGCGAGCAGTGCGAAAACATGATTCAAAGCACATTACGTTCATCGTCTGAGAGCAGCGTCTTAAAACAGAGGGGACAGGAGCTAAGGCAGCATGTGAGAGGGAAAGCATTGTCCTTCATTTTTGTTTGCTCAACAAAATTGGACCGAAGGAGTCCATTAGGGTGTGGTGTGTGTGACTTCGCTGTGTGGCTTATGTGTGTAGGAGTGTGAGGCAAAGAAGGGGTAAATATTTGGGGAAATATATCGATTTATATAGAGGACGAATAGCACTTATTAGAAAAAATACTAGTTTTACCTGATAATAGTTTTGGATATTGCCAGAGACTGACATTTTTGCATGTATTTACACCTTATACATTGGCTGTAAAAATGAGCATAATGTGCCGTAGCAGCATGACAGTAAAGTTTATTGAGTTTTAATCAGATCCAATGGAGTTCCACATGATACAGAATTTTGTAGGCCAACCTAAAATGGGATTCTCCTATTTTAAATACTGCTAAACCATCCACAACTGCAGTATAGGATGTTACCAGAACTGATAACCAAAGCATACACAATTACCTGCAGTGTGAATCTCTCCCTGAATGTCAATTACAAATACACAATCAATAATATTTACATTGGTCAACTCAATGCAGTGAGGTTTCCTCTGCTGGTGATTTTTACTATATCCTATTTATTTACTTATATGGAGCTTTTATCTGCCCAAATCATTGTTCCTCTTGGTCTCATTCGTAGCTGTTTTCCATTGTATCTCCTGCTTGTCATGCTCAAGTTATTCCTGTTGTTTGGGTTTCATTGTTTGTGTTCTTTAGGTTGAAGTTTGCGTTTTTGGTGTCTTAAGTTTATATCAGTTAAAGCACATTGTAAATCTTTGTTTGTAAAAGTGCTCCATAAAAAATATCTTGATTACCATTCATATTACTCTTGTTATTCTTATCATTATTATTTCTGTTGTTGTTCTTTTCATCACTTTAAAAAAAACTACCCAAGTATCATTTAAGGCATCCATACTTCTTTGAAGTAGCGATAAAACTGACAGCACTTGAGATTTGTAACAGGGATGCTAGTGGTCATTTCAAGTTGCAGAGTTGTTCACACACATGTTCTGGGTATCCAACAATTTTAACTGTCATGAATTCTTGTTTTAGTCACTTTGTCTCTGCCTACCTCTCTATCTTTACCCATGTCTCTTAAAACCAATAGCAAAAAGGTTAAAAAAACAAACAAAAATAAAACAAAACAAAATAAAAGTAGGAGTATGGTACCGACCTTCTCTCTTGGAAAGCATCCTGAGGTATGTTTTTATCATTCGGTGCTATAAAAAAGATTCCTTGATAAATTGAGCGATAACATTGTTAAGCTAAAGCAGAGCAAGGACTCTGAGTGGTAGAATAAAGCAGCACATAAAGCATTCACATAAATATAATCTAAAAGAGGAGCAGAGGCTGGTGTTGCTAGCAATGCTAACGTTAGTCATTCTCTGATGGATGTGTTCACCATCGTCATGTCAGCTTGCTCTCTGTAGTCAGTCAAATTCAAGCCTTCTTTTTAGTTGGCTTGCCTTTTTTAGTTCTTGTTTCTTTTGGATGGCTTTCACATTCCCCACAAACCTAGTTAGAGAACCAGACTTTGGTTCTTTGGTCCAGACCAAATGTGTTAAGTGTGAAAACAACACACTGTGCTCTTGCACTCACTGAAGGCTAAACAAACATTTCACTGATGAATCATAGCCTCAGATTATCAGACAAAGTGGCAGCTGAATAAAAGCAGAGTTTCAGAGTGACATTCCTCATAAACAGGTCAGGTATTTATGTGTTAGCTTGGTTAAAAGGCATCATATCCACCCTGTGTGTAACACCGGGATTTACAATGAACATAAGTTACTGTACAGCAAAGTAAGAAATGCTCTGCTCTCTGTCTTTAATATCAACAAACTACTTAATTCCCTTTAAGACAACTTAAACAGGAACAAAAAGGAGAGCTACAGAGAACTCAGCTGCCTCTATCACAAATGGGCAACCGTGTCAGGGCAAGCTGATAAATATATATATTTCTGCATTTGTAACTAGGTAGCATGCTTTCATTTTCTTCAGGTATCAGCTTAAATGAGTTTGGGAACGTCAGTACATCTGTCATAAGCAAGACTCTACTACTACTTATATTTAATGAAGCTTTAGAGATCACATTTTAAATGAAAGTATGGAAACTAAAAATTGCTTTTTCATGTTTTTCCACTAAAACTGCATAACTACTCACCATTACTCAAGTGTTCTAAACATTGATGTTAGTGCAGAGTGACATTGTTGTTGCCTCTTCGTTAAATAGGAAAAGGTCCCTCTTCTCACAACATGTCAGATGTGTGACAGGCAGATTGTCACACATAAAAACACGTGACTGAGCTCTTTAGCCCCCCGCAGGCTGCAGCTCCCACAAATAAGACAACAAATGTCTGCTTCGCCTCCCACAGCATGCTCCGTCATGCTCTTCACACAAAGGGTGGGGTTCAAGGCCCTCGGAGGGTCTTCCCAGCGGAAAAAACAACATGTTTATTGTCATTTTTCTTTGTTTGCAGAATAAATATATCTCATTTGGATCTGAAATGATGGCATTCACAAGCTATTCTGTCAGGAGACCAAATTTAAAAGATGCAGAACATACCAACATGAAAATGTTAATCTGTTAGCTTATTCCAGAAAAAAGGCAGCCGCTGTTTTTAGACTTGCTCAACCAAACGGGATTGAACACGCACAAACACCACTCTGCTGCCGAACACTGATGAAAAATGCAGGAGAGAAGGAGAGGGAACAGTGAATTCACTGCTCCACAGCCAAGTGCTGCAGCACTGGACAGCCAATGTGCTTCTTCTCCTGCTTCAGTGACAAATGCAATCTGTCCAATTATGGATATTTGCTTTTAGTATCCACACAGTATTCAGGGACATCATGTAGGACTTCAGCATGTATGATGTTCCTTTTTAAGCACTGAGACTGTTCGATGCTGAAATCCTGGTCTAGTTTGCTACATGAAGCCAGAGTTCAAACACCCACAGCACCTCTTATTAAACAGGCATTTATTTCAGTGTAAGTCAGCAACTTTGCCAACTTCTGCTCACACTGAGCTGACAGGCTGCAGTTAAGCGCTGGAATTTGTCCATCAGGCTCAGAAAAACTGAGCTCATAGACGGTCCGCAATCCAGCTGCACCTGCAAAACGTAGTTCTGTAGTCACAGCAATTACTTCTAAGATAAAATAATAATCTATGCAAGGCCAGACTGGTGTTCAAATTTAACCAGAAACAAAAAGATCTTAAACTTTTTGAATAGGGTTTTTTCTTTTGACAGCTGCAGTAGGCTATGTTTTTTATCTCCTATATGGAGGCACTAAGTCAGACGATGCCATAAATGTCTCGCCCTGTCTGGAAACACTAAAAGCTTGATACGGGCCGTTCATTGTGTACCATAATTCTGTCGCCTGCTGCAGCATCAGCTGCCATTGTCACTGTGTGAGAGTTCAGAGCTTGTCAGGGTGGGGGATTTTTCCGGATTAGATTCTCTTTCTAATTTGGGCTGTTTTGGGATGGACTCAGGGGGTGCTACTCAAGAACTGGTTTTAAGAAATTTAACTGAGTAAGATAGATAATATAAAGTTGTCCCACAAATTCTGACAAATTAACACAATCAGAGCCAATGCTAACACTGCTTAGGTGTCTATATGGGTCCACACCACAAAGTGTTTCACTCTTTTAGGAGAGTTGGCACAAACTCTCATCAAGTATAACTGTTGAATCTTTTTGAATTAAAATGTTAAACTTTGTGACACATAACTGTATGACATTTGACTAATCCTGCTTTGCAATGTCAGGAATGCCCTCCTAAAAGCTGCGTTCACACCGAACGTGACATCGCGACGATAATCGCATCGCTCACTGAAGTCGTGTCGCGTGTTCATAAATGCCTAATTTTGGTCACTATTGCCTATCGTCGGGGCTCGGTGACATGTCCACTGGGGTTATAATAATGATGATAAATACTGTATATTAAGGGGAAAAAAGCTGAAACAAAGACACCATTGTGATAGGTTTTTGTGTGTGGCTGCTCTAAACTACTAAACTTTGACAAAAGTGCTACCTGTCAGGGCGGCACACATAAAGAGGTTTAGCAGGGATACGAAACCTGAGGCAGGGGAGTCAAACAGACAGATGTCTACAGCAGAGGCTCAGTTCAGAGCCGCATGCAGGATGTGGGTGACACTAACATGACTAATGTCTTCCTAAACACCCTTCGTAACTGTACCTACGCTCAAAATGGTCGTCAAAGTGTCAGGGTGCAATCACTGAGGTGAGATGGACCTTAATTCATTAATGTTTTAAAGCTTCAAAACTTCCACTCAGATCTGCACATACATTGAACTTCACGGATTCTGTGTTATTGTCAGACACACATCTCCTCTCTATGCATTAAAACACAAGTTAATTTTCTTTAAAATCACATCAGATGCCATTTACAAAGACAGCATGGATTCTCCCTCAGATTAATCAGATCTGCTCATCAAGAGTAAATTACTGTGTTTATAAACAACATGTTCATCTCCAGGCACAGACAGACCTTCAGTGCCCTCAACATACCTCCAAGAAAAGCAGACCTTTGTCTGGAAAACAAGTCCGATGTCCTCAGTTGTCCCTGTTGGGACATTAAATATAAACAACCAGCTGTGCCGCCTTGGCTGCATGTGCAGAGGGAAGCAGAAGAAGAATCCAGGATAAGAAACACCTGCTCCAAAATCCACTGTGCTAGCTCCTTGTCTTCACAGAGTTCCTGTAAGAGTTTGATTTATTCTCAAGGAATTCAGACTCCAAAGATATGCTGGTACTGTGCTAAAGGGCCTAAAAGCTGATACTTTACACACTGATGAAGCAGATATCAAATAACTTACCCAAACTAGACATACAGTTGAGGAAGAGCTCTATAATTTAAGGGGCAACCTATTGTATCCGAATAGGGTTATTTATGGTGGTCGCCATATTGGAAATGCTATACAGATCACTGCACTAAATGCTACATGATACATAACTTGGTTATTACCCAGAGAGGAGAGAAATCAAGCTTGGGTTTGTTGTTCTCAGCTCTATGTTTACACGTACAAAGCCCTCCAAAGTTGAGACGTTGAGTGAACAAATAAAAACAGAATACAATGATTTGCAAATCCTTTTCAACCTATATATTTAGTAAAAAAAAAAACACAAAGTCAAGATATCTAATTTTCAAACTGTTAAACGTCATTTTTCTTTTGCAAATATTCATTCATTTTGAATTTAATGCCTGGAATATGTTTCAAGCTGGGACAGGGGCGTGTTCACCTCTGCGTTAGAACATCTTTCCCTTTAACAACACTCTGATGGCATGAATTGTTGAAGCTTTGTTGGCAGAGAGCTTTCTTATTTTTGCTGAATATACAATTTCAGTAGCTCAACAGTTCAGCGTGAACACAGTCATATTTTGCACTTCATAAATCTCAACACGTTTCTAGTCTGGGCTGCAGGCAGGCCAGTCTAGCGCCTGCATTCCTTTTGGTGATTTTTTTGATGATGGAAATGGGTGAGTATTTGCAAAAACAAAGTTAATCAGTTTAAATCATTGTATTCTGTTTCTAGCTATGTTTTTTTTTTATCCCAACTTCATTGGAATTGGGGTTTGTACTAGTTAAACACAAAAATATGGAACATTTGAGACTGATATCGACAGAGAAATAAAGTCCAAACACTATTTTTGGTCTATATTTTTTTGTTTTGCTGCCATCAAAACACTCTAACCTAACTTTTTTGGAGTGTCCTGCTGTATTCAAAACAAACTTTAACCTATAAAGCATTAAAATAGATTTGATGCGCAAGCAGATTTCTGTATTCCACCCCTGGGCTATTTTGTATGAAAAATCCGGATGCGCACACACACACACAAACACCTCAATATGACACATTCCCCTGACAATCCTCAACCCCGCACATCGCATCACATCAAATCAAACCGCAACACGTAACAGGAAACAGTTGCATACAGTCATCGGCCGAGGCTCCGCTCACACACAGCTCTGTCACAGACTCTAGTCCCGCAGCACGTCACATCCTCGCTCCACACTCCAGCGCATGTGTCCCACAAATAAAATGCCATTTGAGAGGAAGTGATAATGAGGCCAGGCTCTTTTAATTATCCTCCCATAAATGTCATTTGCTGGACTCCATGATGAATGAATAGTTTCTTTGTGGATTTTATGGTCTTCCTTGTAGTACAGCAGTTAATGGCTGAGAGATTCAGAGGGTGTTTGGGATTTATAGATATATTTTAGAGGAGATATAGCACAAGATAGTATAGAAACAGCACTATAGCTTATTGTGATTTCGACTGAAACTAAAGATGTCAGGTGTAGTGCTATGAAATGAGTTTGTTTTCATTGCTAAGATTCATAATTAGTAACATCATTATTTATTAAAAGATAGTTACTTGAAATGTTGTCTAAATTGGGAATTGTAATAGTGCATCATTTCATTTACTATTTTAATGTCGTTAGTTGACATAAAATAATACAGAAATATGAAATCAATCAATCAATCAAACTTTATTTATACAGCACTTTTCCAACAACATATGTAAGTCAAAGTGCTTGCAAAAAAGAAAACAAGAGGAAAGGAGAGGGGAAAAAACTATTCCAAACTTGGCACCTGTCAGAGGACCACAGTGTGGCATTGGAAAAAAACACCTCAGCACATGTACCAGCAGCGGCATTGATTTGAAGGGAGAACCTGCAACCTTGTCTTAGCTCTGACCCCACAATATCTCTATTGTCCAATATATAGACTGTATGGCCTTGAGAGAGAGAAATACAATTTCAACCCCAATCCATCCAATATTTGGTTATTTATTATTTTAACAACCAAGAATTGTAGACCAGCTCTTGCTCACTGTCTAAATTGCACAAATACATTGGCAACATTTAGGCTGGGGGTTGGACCAACAAAAATTCTCACTCCTTATCAGTTTCACCTATATTTCTAAATATTTTCAACCCACTTGTCCAATTTAGACGAGACTTGAATATGGTTGAATGCATATTAAAATGAATAAAACTGATTAATCTAAACAAATACAGCTAAAACTAAATGTAAGTATCCAACTCTCAAAAACATTAAATATGGATAGTAGGGTTGTCAAAAGTATCGATACTCAAAAAAGTATTGATACTAAAATGTTGTATCCGGATACAATACTCACTTTCAAAAGTATCGATACTACTGAGGACTGCTATGTTTTCCTTTTCATTCAAGAATGTTCTTATCCTGATTGTTACAACAACAAAGCACTTTTTATTGAGATTTTATGTTTGTATTTGCACTGTAGTCTAAATAAGGGAAAAAACTACAATTTTGTTTTTTTCAAGGAGCATTTATTTTTTTCTGGTGCAGCAATATTTTTTGTATTGTATTATTTTTTGCATTAGGAAGAAAATAAAGAAAATGAGACTTTTGCACAACTTCCTAGAGGTTATATTTGCATTTTTTTGTTAATAAAAATGTTTCTTTTAAATATTGGGTTCTTTTTTTTTTTTATCCTTGTGGTATCGAAAATAGTATCGAGTATCAAATATTTTCCTGAGTATCGGTATCGAGTTGAAAATTTTAGTATCGTGACAACCCTAATGGATAGCATTTCTGCTTCAGAGCAACAGCTATAGCTAAGTGACAGTAATTACGAGTGTCAGGTAGCTGTGTTATAGCTTAGACAAAGGATTTGACCTGGATTTCAGTCCTATATGGATTTTTAGATATACTAGCCCAGTCCTTTCCTCCCTTAACTGGCTTACCATCACCAACAGGATTGATTGCAGAGTTATGGACACTTTATGCTCCAAATTATTCTTTTGGGTCTTAATTGCACAAATATCTAGGTGACATTCAGAAAAGTGGGTGAACTGGTGACTTAAATTTTGCTCCGAACTAGTTTCACCCACTTTTCCAAATATTGTCAACAAATTAGTCAGTGTGCAGTAGATCCTATGGCATTTTGACAAACAAAAACATGATATAATCCAATGGTTGTTGTTTGGAATGTATTCTTTTGTAACTGTTAATGGTAAAACAAAAGCCAAACATTGGAGAGTCTTTTCTTTTTTGGCATGGTTTCACACAGGTTTCAATTTTCAACATAAAAAAACTGCACAGATTATGGGAAAAGATAGACCTTTATACACTGATGTAGAACTGGACAACTAGTAAGATCTGTATAACAATCACAATTATTGGTCCCCACAGTTATGAAAACACTATAACCTTAATTAAAGAGATTACTGAAAAAAAAAACAATTTAATTATTTGTCTTTACTCATTAATGTTTTATATTGCTTTTAATCTGTATTTGTGCTTTTCACTGCCAAGTCTTTCAGAACCATCTAATATTGTGAAATAACAGCTGTGATTTAAATGTATATCTAGAAATTAAACAGATATAAACAAGAATATTAAAAAATGTATATAGTTCTCGAAGATCATGATCTCAATGTCAATCAAAATAATCTTAATTTTAAATGTTCCCAATATTGAGCAGCTCTTTTCTGACCTAAATAAAAAATTCTTGATTCAACAGGTATGTAATGTTTTAGCTCATCTGTGTCTCGATCAATTATTAAATAACAATGCTAAAGGTATTTAAATACCATTGGGGTGTCAAAGGGTAGAGGTCAATGGCTTATAAATTATAATGAAGAAGACATTTAAATTATTCCTGAGTGCATGGATTTTCACCTTTGACTGCCTTTAAATATAATAATTGTTTTAAATTCAACTAAACCTTTATTTATTTGCAATCTAAGCCTTGACCTTTCTCCCTTAATATTACCTGATTACAGCAATTTACAAATATCGTAAAGATGATGAGAGGTGTTAGGATAATGTGACAATCAATCATTCTTTATTTGTATGGTGCCAATTCATAACAAGTGTTATCTTAAGGCACTTAACAGAGCAGGCTGAAGCTGAACTCTTCATTTCATAGATACACAAATTAGAGGAGAAAATATTGAGATAAATATCCTCATCTTGAACATCAAGATATGATTCCTCGAATGTTTTGTCCTACCCCAGTGAGGTCCCGGTGATAAACTGCATGCAAGTGTGGCTTTAAGAGCGAGGAGGTCGATTGCATGCACTGAATTGCTTGCGCACACAAAAAAACACAACCAGGTCACATTTTAAAACCTTTGTTCTCACTTTGGTTACAAGCTGCAATTACAGGCAGAAATAGGGTCACCGCAATAGAAAATCAATGGGGGTAACCTAGCACTGTTGCTGCAGTGTGACGCTCGCAAAGATAAAATGTAACACACACGGCCCTCCTCCTTTTGTTTTCTTCTCTTTCTATCTGCTCCCGTCATTGTTTCTGTCTCTGCTCACTCGCTCAGTCGCACACATGATTCAGCACTTCATGATTCAGCACACCTTCTGTGAGTCTGCGTGTGTGTGTGTGTGCTCCTCTGCACCTGTGTCCCAGCATGAGACCGGGGCGGTGGCCTCCAGGCCCTGTTGTCCACTTGGCATTGGCTATTCTGACTCTGTAAACCCGGGCCAACTAATCTCCTTTGGCTCCAAACTATCTGTTGCTGAGGTGGCAAATTACAGAGCACAGTGACTTCATCGTGATCTCCTTTTATCACCTTGCCCCGGGTCAGTTCATTAACCCAGCCACAAAGGAGACGATAATGTATTTGTTTTCAACTACTGCTGATGTAATACAGGAGGAATCAGATTATTAGTTAACTGTCTGATACTCATTCAAGTATCCGATTTATGTGTCAGATATCAGTTGTATCTGATTAACATACTGCTGTAAGGTCTCCTGAGCTGTGTTTCTACCGAGTGGTCTGGTTTGGTTCAGTACAGTTCAAATGCCTGATCTTGTTTGTGCTTCCACAGCCAGCGGTAACTTCACATGAGGGAGGGGATGTAAGCTGGGAGGAGAGGGTAACACCAGCTATGTAGCTGCATGACAAAAGAGCAGCGCGACAGGGCAGGATTCTGAAGAACAGTGCAACACTGTAAACAAAGAGCAGCAATGGAGGAGGGTGAAGTCTGAAGATCTGAGATGTGAATACAGTGCTAATAATAAACTGTTAAGCTTCCATCCTGGCAGAATAGCACAGCAGCAAGGTGTGAGAGGAGCGTAGAAGTCCTGCCATGAACTGCAAATGGAGCAACATGTTCATTAAAAACAATTATAATTTTAATGCTAAGACGAACTTGAACATGTATTTCAGGACTGTGTTACTATGAAACAAAAATATTGTCCAGCAGCTAAACCTTTGCCTAATTTCCCATATTATATAAAGGGCACTTAACAGGTTAAAATGCTGTTAATCTATTATTACATCTATTTTTTCTATGTAGGACCACAGATAAATTAGTCATGTTACTGCACTAACTTAAAGGAGACATATCATGCTGATGCATGATTTAATACTTACATATAATGTAATAAATTTGAAAACAAGACCTTACACCCCCTTAATTTTCAAAAAATGAGATATTGTATTTTTTCTGATATACTAGAACGAGATTTGATGCCTCTGAAAATAGATCATTGCGAGATGACCGCTAGATTTAAATCGTCGTGACGACACAAGGTACATTTCTTTTATTGGAGTAATCTGATAAAACACTTCCTCCTCTGTGATGTCCGTTAGCCACAAATCCGTCACTGAGGAACACATCCACCCAGCAGCAGTATATAGATCCCTAGCTCACACTCACTCATTACCAGCTCTGGCCTGTAGGGGGACTCAATACGCGGTCGCTGCTTTGAGCCTGCCGGAAAATACAGTAGAAGAAGAAGGACAGGCTGGCTCAACCCTCTTGGCAGCTCTGACAGAACTGACCAATCAGAGCACAAAGGGCTCTGACGTTGCGAGGTTACTGTAGGTCAGCCTGAGATCTGAGCGTTTCAACGAGAGCTTGATAATGGCCTAAAAATGAGGATATTGAGAACGCTACTGTGGGGCAATGAAGAAACTAAATGACTTGTACTGAGGGCAGAAATGCTTTACAGGCATCCTAGTCTGGCATAGTGAAAAGGAGAAACAAGCATGATATGTCTCCTTTAAAAAGACATAGATGTAAAAACTAAGTATTTCATGGTAACGTTAAATGAGGGCCTGTAGCACCCTATAATGTAATAATTTACTGATAAAGTAAATAATGCCTGATAGTGTAACAAAATTTGCACTTAACTCAATCAAAAATGTAATAAAAATTTCTAAAGCAATAACTTAACCAATAATGTAATAAAATATCCTGACTGGTACTGTAATACCTTATGGCATTATTGGGATTTTTTTGGTACATTATGACATTAACCTGTAAAAGACAGTCAGCTCTTTGACCGGAAGTTTACAGAAAAATTCCTAAAAATGTCATAAGGTATTACGATACCAGTTAAATGTTCATATAATCAGTCGGGATATTTTTATTACATTATTGGTTAAGTTATTACATTATCAGGTTTTATTACATTTTTCATTGAGTAGAGTGCAAATTTTGTTACACTATCAGGCGTTATTACATTATCTGAAAATTATTATATTATAAGGTGCTACGGGGCTGTCAAGCGATTAACAATTTTAACTAGATTAATCAAAGGGCTGCTGTGGATTCATTTTGATTAATCATGATCAAATATCATTTATTTTGAATCCATGTTAATCATGTAAGGGTGGTTTGTTGCAACCTGGAGGACACGTTGGCTGAAGTGCTAGCAGGATCTCTGATGCACATGCTTTGCGTTAATGTGGTACTTTCAGCAGGAAATGCTCTGTCGAAAAGAAAACTCCTTCCTGCAGGGTGCATATAACTGTATGTTGGTCCACAGTTCCTTTTTGTGGTTTTTTTTGTATTAATTTTCCCACCACTCTGCTGTTTAGCTACTTCCCATTCAAGTTGGTTGGGTCTGCCGGATCAACCACCCATTTGTGCATGTGCAGCAGCATATGGCAAGTCGAGTGGGACAAGTTTACCTAAAACGTGCTGCCAGAGACATTTAAGGTATTTTAAGTCATTCTACACTGCAGCTGGGTTAATTGCATTAAAAGTTTTGATCAGGCTATTTATTATAATGGATTTATCCACGTAAATGTGTTAATTTTGACAGACCTCATAAAAACAGAAGTAAAATTTTTTAAATTATATTAATAGTTTTATTCATTAAAAATTATCCTTAAGGCACCAGAAGCTGAGTGCTTTGTCAGCGTGCCCCATGAGCCATTAAGGTTCACACCCAGCCTTGTGCCTTTTGCCAACCACTCTTTGCATTTTTTTCCTTAACTGCCTTTACTCTATTTCATAAAGGCTTAAAAACTAATAAGAAATGGTAAACTCTCTCTTGCTGCTTGCACTTTTGGGTCCCACCAGGGGGCCACACTGCAGTCTACAGTAAACCAGTAATTCTCAACTGGTGGGTCATGGCCCAAAAGTGGGTCCTGGACCCTTTTCCAGTGGGTCGTGAGCCTTTGCCTGGGCAAAGAGTGTGAGGGAGAAAAATCCTGTTCTTTTATTTTGAAGGGGTATCTGCTATCTATGCACACTCCTTATCAATATCAGACGATAATGTTCTGTAATGCTAGCTGTTTTGATAGAACGGTGTTTGTTATTACCTATTCATAAGTAGGTACTTAGCTAAAGTTACGTGTTTTTAAGTCTTCTGAAACAACATCCAGTAGCTGGACTTATTTCATGCATGAACATGGAAGCTGCGTTGAGTCTGTTAGAAAAAGGCTGAACTGAAGTGTTTTGTGACTGCCTCATAATCAATGGCTTATTTAGTGCTACTAATTGAATACTATAAAAACAGAGCTGTTCTTTATGTATCCACTGATGCAAGTTTATCAGACCTACAGTGAGATTTTATCGTCTTGGAACCTTGAGTCCCTGATATGCACTTTTTGATTTTAATTAAATTGCAGCTCATTGAATCTTAAAGGGAGTATTTCTCCCTGTTATCACCCCATGTGGATTATTTCAGTTTCTCATTTAACTTTTTCTGTGTTACTGTGTTATTCTGTTCAATCTCAGGTTTTGAGTGCAGCACCTATTTATCAAATACATTTGAGAGGCAGAAAAGTCCCTTGGTTTGGGTTGCAGCTTCACATCAAGGGGTGCTGGTGGGTCCCAAAGGCAGACCAGATGAGAACAGGTCTAAAACACAACCACATAAAATTGCTAACCTAGTTGTTGCTAATGCTTTAATAAACAGTGCACCCAAACACAATTGTTTCTAATGAATGCTAAAGAGTCTTGAGATAACATTTGTTCTGAATTGATGGTATACAAATAAAGATTGATTGATTGATTGATTGTAAAACTGCTCAAGGCAAAAGATGCCTCGATTGAACACTCTCTTTCTTAACAGGTAATTTAATTCCTGCCTAAATTGAAATCTGCCAGTCACTGTAACCCTAACCACAAAGTAAATTCATCTTTGTTTTCACACCCTCAAAAATCTAAATTAGCCTCTGCTGCCAAGTACTGTTCAAAAGCTTCAGTCAAGAGAGTGTCTTAGCAACACCAGCCATCACAAAACACCAACAAACGTCAAATAAGGAAGTAAAATGTTGACAGAACATCTCTAATAACACGTCTATCTTTCTCTCTATTCTACCAAGAAACTCTTGTCATGTTTCCTTATTAGAAGCCCTGTTTTCTTTATTTAAGTGTATCCTCTTTAGTTATTTCTCTGTATTTGATACAAGCTGTTTACCCAGACTAAATGCTTTATTTCATACATAAAAATAACATCAAAGCTCCATCATAACGATGAAATATTAAGACCTGACACGGCATAAAGGAGCAGACAAACATTCACACCTCCACACTCGGTGTGTTGACGTTTTGTCTAAAGATGCAGGAGTCTGCAGTCACACTCTCACGCTAGAGTGAGGCTATTTCAGCACTGACCAGATTTAGTCCACGTCACTGTTACTCTTATGTCTCCTCTTGTGCTCTCAGGCATTGAACCAGATACCCAGGTCAGCTGGCTCACATTTTCCCCCATTCAGATCAATTTACTGACCCAGGCCTGGATCAACAGCACCTTTGCTCTGGTTGAGGACTAGGGCTGGGCAATATATCACATTTTAGAAAGCAAAGATACAATATTGAAGGACATATAATGACAGAATGAGTTACTGGCACACTATTGGTATCAGCAGACAAAAGATTAAAAAGTGGATTGTCAGTTAAATAAATAATGTAAGGCCAATAAATCCCTATCAACTACATCAGCCATACATATCCCATATATCACTGTATTGTTAGCAGGGTGTATGATGAATAATGTAACCACAGTGCTTCTCCTTCTTACCATTAAATATCTACAGTGTCATTTATTTGATCATGAAACGTTACTACTGTTTCCACTTCTGTTTCCAACACAAAAAAGTTAATTTTTCCCAAGTAGATACTTTATCCTATTGGCTAAAGAATATTGGTTATGGAGAAAATGAGTATGTCAATATCAGTAGATTGGATAACGGCAAAAATCCAGTACAATGCATCCCCAGTTAAGACAAATACATTTGATAGATATGATTTACACTAAAGTAATATGTTTATATTTTGCCTTAGCTGGGGTACATCTAACCTGACATGCCAGATGGACAATTCCATATCGGAATTTTTTCACTAATCCATCTGGGGTGGAGCCCTGCGAAAATGGTTTCAGGGGCAGAACCTTCAATAACAGCAGCAGCTTATGATTGGACAATCGTTTGGCTCATCACATTCATCACAGACCAATCAATATCAAGCAGCGCTGCTATGACGTAGCATATGTAGCCGCTAAACTCAGCAGCTAACAGCTAACCGTTAACCACTATGGCTGACGGCTTACAAGAGCAAAAAACAGTTAATGGCCGTTAGCCGCAGCAGCTAACTTTTGTTAGCCACTACAGCTCACGTCTAATGTCCATTAACTGTTGTTTGCCCTTGTTAGCCATAGCAGCTAACGGCCATTTGCTGATAGCTTAAATACCTTAAGACTATTGTTTCACATTAAATTACACCACACAGATGTGTGGTGTAATTTAACACTTATATGTGACATGAACCTCGTCAAAGACAATCCCTTCGAAGTAAACTGATGAGGAGAGCATATTTTGCCAAATATATATGAGTAATCATGATGACCACAGGCTATCCGACATTAGCCGCCATTATTTGTACAACAGGAAGTGACTTCACTTCCTGTCAAGTAAGTTCCTGTTGTCGTCATGCCCACAGCTCACGCCTATCTTCCCCGATTGGGTTGTTAAGCATTTAGCCGAGTGAAACCTTTGGACAATGGAAGCTGGCAAGACGGAGATGCATGATTTCAGACTCAGAAGGCAATATTCTCAGCTGTTTTGATCCAAAAATCATGCATGTTTTCATATTCTGATATTCATGATCCTCCTTTATTCTTACGCTGCTCTGGAGTCCAGTCTCCTCTGATTGACCTTCTTTGACCTCGGAATTTAAGCGCATACTTTAACCCAACAAGGATGGAATATTGTTTTTCTTAATTCTCTATATGCCACCATTTCTGAACTGATATTTTTCAATAAGGGGAAACAGTCTCAACAAAAATAGCTTTCAACGTGACAATTTATTTGAGTAAGGATCAAAGTGAGAAATACAATATGTTGCTTTTTAATAACTGAAAATGTTAATTTTTAAATGTACCCTTGTAGTGATAATAAGGTGAAGCGTTATTGCACATGCTTCCAATAATACAGCCTTTATATGGAAAACATTTGACTGATATATCAGCTGTAAATTTCAGCAGATATTTCAAAAGCTGCTGATATGGCAATCAAATTGCAGGCCAACATCTGCTGATACAAATAATATCATACATCCTGCTATAGCAGAAGCTTCATAGAATAGAACAGAATAGAATATAATAGGTCTTAATTGCCACTGTATAGACACTTGTTAGGCAGCCAAATTTGTACAGAGAAGCATAGTTTGGCTTCCTCTGTGACAGCATAAAAGAAAATGCTAAAGAAAACATTAAAAATATAGTTGTAAATAGAAGAGAATACAGGTAACTAAAGGAAAGTAAAGGTTTTTATGTACATCAGGATATTTAGAAGTGTTGAATGCTGTTTGTGTCCAGAACATACACACAGAGAAAGTGTTTACACATTAAGGTGATAATAGTGGCATTAAAATATTTAAAGTTTTCAGTGTCATTGCCATCAGCCTAAGGTTATCATCTTTAGCTAGAGACTTAGCCTGCATCACATTTGCACCAAATAGAAACCATAGGCTATGTTTGAAATCAGCTGTCTATGTTTTCACTTTTATAACAAACAGCTGGTCTTCAACTTGCTTGTAAACATGTTTCACTGGAAGGAAGTCCAATGGTTACCGATCTGAAAGGGGTTGGATTGACACTGTAGCGTAGCCACTAACAACATAGAACAAACTGCACAATAGTAACACAGGAGATTTTTTTTGGTTTAGCTTGTTTGCTTGCTTGTCTTTACAAAACATCAAATTAAAGCTGTTTGTTTTTCCATCCATACTGTGAATAATCCCTGAATACAGAGACTTACTGAAACTTTAAAAACTCTAAATAAATAAACTCCAGTCTCCTGAATCTCTCTAGCAAAAACATTCATATTAAATATTGCTTCTTAACTGTTTTCTCTCAAATACCATTGTAACGAGAGGTAAAAATAAATGCTAATGTTCTTATCATGCAGACATGACTCATTCTCTTGCGTTCACAGAAACAGGTTGTACTTTTGCACTGTGGCTGACAAAGTGAAGCTGCACATGAGGGGTTAGCACTGCTGCCACTTCCTACATACAGCTGCTAAGTGCCTCACACACATCCAGCTTATGATCTTTGAATAAACTTGTGATTGCATGTGAGAGATCATGACATGAATCACTGATTAAGGAAAGGTCCCAACATGATAGTAGACTGTGTACAGTGACCCTGATTGGCAGGCGCTCACGAAAACGACTCTTCAGGGCATATTTACACCACAACTCGTCTCTGCTGATGACACAGAGCATGAGATAATGAAACGCTTACATCACTGCTTAATGAACAAACTCTGCCGTGTGTTTTCAATGAAGCCTCTCGAAAGAAAACGGATTAATAATAAAAAAGCAGTAATGCATCTACAGTGAGCAGTATCACTTAGACAGGTGGAAGTGGTAACATTAGCTCATTTCCTGCTACTGTAGTATGTTTATACCGACAGCAGGATGAAGCCTTGGTTGTGTAACTCGCCACGTGTGAGTATCAAATGTATCAAATGGTATCAATGTACAGCACGATCTGCAACATGACCAGACAGCGTGTGCTGTGATACGCTACAGGATATGTTTAATTAAAGATGAAAACAAGCCAGGAGATGAACAGGCAACGTGTCAAGACTTGATGAATGTTTACTCATTGTACTATCTATTTAGTTACCACATGGAGAGCATGTGATGTTTCAGTGTGTATTTTTCACTGCAACTCGGCGGCAACTTTAGGTGCTGAAAGAAATCAATGCTTCAGTTAATTGGAGCGCAGTACCACAACTGTCCACTAGAGGCTGGCACCAAAACTCAAGGTAGCCCAGTTAAGAGCCATATCCAAGGGTGCTGTTTTGGTGGAGTGGTAAGCAACCAGGTACAACTGAGATATATGCTTTTGCCGGCCAAAAATAATCTTAAAAATAAGAACCATATCCAAAAGGCTATTATTTATGTCAGGAGTAGGCCTGTCACGATAATCAATAAATCAATTAACTGCACGATAAATAAAAACGTCCTCGGAAAGTTTACCGGCCTCACTAAGTTGACACATGCATGCATGTTTGTTTTCCTCCTCTCTTTCTACCAAACAGACTGGATGAGAAGATGGGTCACTCTGTGCAACTTTCTCAACACGGTTGACTCTATAGCTGATTTAGCGGATTTATAGCGGAGTGAGCATTTGTCATTCATTCAATCTTTGTGGGGGAGGTGGGGCCACTTGCACGTACACACACAGAGAGCTGAAGTGAGCGTCCCGAGGATTAACAAGGAAACAAACAATAATATGAATGATGGCACAAAAGTTACGGTTCCTAAGCGATATGCCGCAGCCCCAGTGTGGGAATATTTTGGTTTTAAACAGAATGAACAAGGTGCAAGGTATTTTGGTGCAGGAGCCTTCGTCCTGACAGATCAGCTTACTGAGTATCTTATTAATCACACTGAACAGAGGATGTTTTTTTAAATCACCTGCCCCGTTTTAGTCCTGATATTAGAATAAACTCTTCATAAACATCTGTTATTGTTTATACTACCATAATATCTACTTATATAACTCTTCAGAGGCAACTTACCTCTTAAAAAGAGAACTATCCTTCAATAAAGGGAAGGAACGGCCACATTACATAGTCCATTTATGTGGCCAAATAACAGGATGTTTTCAACTAAATCATAAAAATATGTTAACAAAAGGCAAACAATTTACATGGCATGAGAAAGTTCAAAACCAATATTATGTATTGTTATGTAAATAGTTTGTAATATCTAGTAATACAGAGCAAAATTCAGAATTTAGTTCAACCACTTTCAATGAAAGTGACTGAGCATGTACTGGTTATAGCCTCTGTCAAGGAGGGCATGTTTCAGGGCACCTTTGTTTGTGAACAGGGTCACTCAGAAGTTATGAGTAAATTGTTGACATTGACTTCACCTTTAGCAGAATATCTGATAGTTCTTCTCAATTCAAACTAAGACTGCAAGAAAAAGGTTTAAAGAATCCTACAGCTTAAGACACTTTTCACATTTCATGTCTTCAGAGATGTTAGCAGTAAACAGTTGGACTCCTGCTCCACAGCTGATATACTTTACAACCACTGTCACAGCATTTAAGGCTGTATCAATTCTGTAACATCCATATCATTCGCACATATCAGCAATGAATAAGTGCTGTTAATTTGCTGAATGATTGTCTGAGCACAGGCCTATTATAAAATTATTTTTTCATTTAACCTTTTTAAAGTATGTTAAGTCCCATTGAGATCAGAGATGCTTTTCCAAGACCTGACCAACACACAGTTTTGACAAACATCATGCTGTGTATGAAATCAAGGGCTTGTTTTCAGTGGCAAGATGAGGTTGTAGCTCCTGACAAAGCATTTTAAATGCATCTCTTATACTTGGAATATAGCACCCTCCTCTTTAAAATGTCAAAACTATTTAGATGGAGATGAACCAGGGTTGATCATTAGACCACCAACAAGCTTCAGTCCATACTGAAACAACAAAACCAGCAACCCGGTGCTACTGAGGACAGAAAACTACAGAGAAATACTAAGAAATACAAATACTAAGAAAATACCTTTGGAAAGAAGAAAGGTAAAAACCAGAGAGAGCCAAGTCTCCTCACTATCATCTGACCAGGAGTGTGTGCCAGCCATGTGCTCCTCTTCCTGCTCCTCTTAATGTCCCTCCTCCACCCTTGAGTGCTGATGGCACTCAGGTGTGCTCCCTGCTGCAGGTACAGGGAGGAGGGAGGACTGAGCCCAGAGATCAGGAGACCAACCAGGCCGCACTGAACAGCGGTACCACTGGGAAAACCACATTCTCTGATTTATTTTGGGGAAACTGTCTAGAAACCGATTGCTTTAATAAAACTTTATTTCAGTCAAGTAAGGGTTATTTAATTATACGTCTTATCAGTAATAAATGCATCAGGCTCAAGATGACATGAAATGAAAATCCTTTTTTACAGATAGGTTTTGAGCTGTGGTGGAAAGAAGAAACTCAGCCTGGGGCTGCAGAAAGGGTACTAGCACCCATGGGGACGGTTAGGCTGCCACAAACCCAACCTGAGCCTTCGTCCTTGGGCTGCGATGTGGTGGGAAGTCTGGTGGCGGTGATGAGCCAGATGTGGCTCTGGGAGCTGAGGGTACTCTCCTATGCAGTCGTAGGCTTCTTTCCAGCTTTTGCATTTTTGATTGAAAACAATGCACCAAACTGAGCTCCAGTATCCAAGAGCTTCTTCTGGAAATCTAAAGATTTCAGCGCTGAATCATTACTGAGGAGGAGACGACTGTAAGGTCACTGGGATAATTAGCTCTGTATCTGAGAGGACATGAAATAAAAAGAAAAAAACATAAGGGAGGAGGGCTCTGAAATGAATAGGGGCAGGGGGCACTAATGTCCTTGAAAGATCTGAAAATTCCTGTGAAATTACAGATGAAAGGGCAAAAAATGCCCCTGTAACTGTTCTCATTATTTCATTGAATTATTAAACAGTCAGTCATTAAATATGATCTCCTGCAGGCTGATTTAGGGAGGTGTTGGGAACCCGTGACTCTGGGATTTTTTTTTTTTTTCAGCTCTCAGCCTGGGAAATTTTAACCACCACTTCTTCTTGCTTTACTTGTAGGCAGCGATAAAACTTCATAATTAACAAATGAGGATTTTTAATAAACACACAGGACAGAACAGGGTTATACACACATGAACAAGAACGCTAATCCAGAGAAGGAGTCACCGCCTGCAGACCAGGAAGCATACGACCAATCAGATGTTGTTGCATACTTTTACAGCCAACAAAGATTCTGTGATTTCTCAAATATAATATGCACTCAATTATAACGTGCACCCAAATTTTGCCTCAGTCAAACAGCCAAAAGATGTTGGTCTGTCCTTTATTATCTCTACTTTCTTTTCCTCCAACCACGAATGTTAGCTTCACTTGCGCCAAATTTCCGACCAGCATCTCTGTTGCCCACTGCCTCAGCCACTTCAGTCACCTTTCTTCTGAACGCTGGAGGGTAACTTTCTCCTTTTGTTGACATTTTGGATGGTATTTTGCTGTTGTACAATTCAGTGACTACATGCCACATCGTATTTTACACATCCCAGCATGCTTAGTCTTAGGGTGCCGACCAATCAGAGCACAGCTAGCAACATGGCAATGTCTTCGACCAATCAGAGCGCAGCTATTTTCGTCCCCTCTCTTACAAGATGGCAGCCTCCAGTCTGTTTACATGTGAGTGGTACCATAACAGAGAATTACATGATCATTACACAAAGTTAAACTAATTAAGCCCCAAAATATTGGATTAGAACAGTTTAACAGTGAGTTTTCTAAGAATAACAAAAGTTTGGCGGCATTGTTTCGCAGAGAAAGAGAATATTTCGGGCTTTTTGTATCAGATGTGTTGTAACTCTGATGTGGGCAAGACAAAATTTGCTTGTGCTCGTATATAATAATATGGAGAAAATACCATGTCTGGATATTCATGCCAGATATCTCGATAACGACACAATACAATATGACCAAGCGGTGCATTCAAGGGCAATCGTAAAAAATGAAATTTGTTGTGGTTTCTAGAGCTGTACATTAGAGCATGACATTTTTCGGGAAATTCCCGTGGGAATCCAATGGGATGGGAGTAATTCTTTAATCAATCCTGTGATCGGGACGGGAAGGAAAAAAACCAACGGGAGCAGGCAGGAGCAGCAGCGACATTAATAGATGATCATTTTCGGTCGTGTTAACAACCAGATGAACAGATGCGTCCATTTTTTTAGTCATCTTTCAGTGACAGCCAATACTCTTTACCATGCTAGCAGCTCAAAAGAACTACAAAAGTGGTTTGACTTCCTGTTGCCACCGGAAGTGAAAGCGACTCGGAGCAGCTGCTGGCAAAACACATAATAAAACTAGAAAAGCACTCGGAGAGCGCAGACCTCCGCCAGCGCCACAGTCCTTAGCCATATTGTGATTTTGACCATAAATATTAGTCCTACCTTTATTTCATAGAAATATTTAGATTCCTTTACCATGAAAACATACGATTAGCAATTGGATTCATAATGATATCTATTTTAGTTCAGTAGTTATTCACAGAAATCACATTTTTCACCATGACGGCCAGACGCTGATCCGGATCAACACCAAAATCGAATCAGTTCTTCCTTTTCCCATGCTGAACATTTCCTGAAAATTTCATCCAAATCCATCTAATACTTAGTTATTTTGTTCACAGACGGACAGACGGACAGACGGACAGACAAACTCTCCCGAAAACATTACCTCCTTGGCGGAGGTAACAATGTGGAGGGAGAAGACGACACTTCGAAAAGAGAGCTGTTTACACCAACCAAATGTGAGGCATGTGAAACTTAAAGGCAATGCCTTGTATATGCACTGTACTTTTACCTAAAATAAAAAATGCAACATTTTTTTTAACATGTTTGGTTTTATTCAAACGGAAAGGGACAGGAGTGGGAGTTATTTTGAGTGGGAGCGGGATTTTTTCTGTGGGAGTGGGACGGGACAGGAGTGATAATCTGCTCTCGTGTCATGCTCTACTGTACATGCAGGGCAAGTTAGGGGAAATCTATATTGTTTTTTTCGTTACTTTTTAGATATGAATATCTTGAATGTTCATATCTGGATATAGATACGATTATGATATACCTTTCAGCCCTAGTGCTTGTGTGCAATACAAACCTGAAAATTAGAGCTTGTTTAAGAGAAAAAAAATGTGCGTTATATTTGAGAAATTACGGTAGCAGCAACAGCTTTAGTCGACACCATACTATAGCTGCTTTTCTTTCATATTTACATCAGATTGAGCCTGTGATGTCCATGAAACCTCAAAATTAAAATTGAGATTGAAATAGCATGTTAGCAGTCTTGCAGTCTGGCTGAATTGTCCAATGTATGTATTTAGAGGATAATAATGATGAAATCAGTTGAAACATCATCAAGTTTTCAGTCTCCAAGGTTTTTAAATCAGGTAAGGTTTGAAAACTCTCTCTCGTGTAGACAGCCAAAGCCACCCGCTAGTCTCAAATTATATCTGTCTGTGCTTTGGTGCTTAGAAGGTGGCACACAGTCGGATTTCTCATATTTTATTCACCATTAACAGCCACCTGCCATGCCTAGAAAAGGGATTAATGAAAGCTGTGAGTATCAGAACGGGAAAGCTGAGGGGGCACAACCAAAATAATAAGCTAAAATGTGCCAAAATGATCATTAGAACTGAGGGGGTCAGCAGTCAGGGGGTAACACGATGGAAATGATTTTAAAAAACAAAAGTGCACTGTTGAGCTTGTGTGGGAAATAATGGTCAAAACTCTAAAGTCCATGTCAAAGAAGCAAAACAACACGCCCTTGAAAAAGCATAAGCCCCGGCTTTGGATGTAACTTAATGCTTATTTCTTATTGCCCTTTGTAGCGCACAAACAAAACGCCTGAAACGTTTTCTGTTCTCTCACGACAAAGAGCAGGTTACACGACACAGAGCTCTGGACTAAACACTAAAAACATGTTAATGTCACAGACAATCTTAAAATGTGGGGTTAAAACAGCCACGAGGAAATAAGAAAATGGAGTTACTTCCAGCTGCGTGAACAGGGAACTTGCCTTTTTGGTTAGTGTCTGTTAAAGTGTGGTGTCTGAGCATGGAGCGTGTTTGCAGCTCGGCATGACCTTCACACTGAATGCTGCAATTTCCCTAAGCACTGTGCATTGCAATAATTATGTGTGAGCAAACAAATGAATGCCTGATTGAACAAACACAGGGAGAATCAGGCAAGTAGATAGGAGCTGTAGCATCGCCTTTAGCAGAAGAGTAAACTGGATTCAGACCCTGTGAAATCAAAAATTATAAGTAATATTCTTCTTCAGACTTTAATACAGACGTCATCATCTGTCTCACTAATTGGCAGAGCCAGATGGAGTCATCTACGGCTCTTCTCTAATGAGTGACATTCGAGTGAGTTGCTTAAATTAGATGCATCAGTTCCTCTGTGGCCACAAAGACTGTATACACTCAGCTGTTTTATTTAGAGCACAACATCTAGAAGTCATTTCCTGGACGTCCCATTAGTTGAAGCAGCCCCGTTTTGGCACAAGAACATTTAAAAATAAGAGCTGAGTAGGGCCATAAAAACTGAGACATGAGCTAAAGGAAGTTAGCTCAGCTTGCAGTGTTTAGACACATTCTTTTCCTTCACATTTCAGAGATAGAAACAACTTCTTGTCAGCTATTGACCAACGAGACAGGGCTCCAGAATGCAACTATTTTGGGCGCACATGCACCCAAAATTTGTGAGAGTGCAACTAACACTTTTTGTTGGGCGCACTGGTGCACCAAGACAAAATGTTGGTGCACTCTTGCAAATTTAGGTTGACAAAAGCTGAGGTACTCAGTCATCATCCAATCAGCTGTTAGTATGCAAATGACCCCAGACAGAGCCTGACTGTGATGTCAGGTTTCAGCACAGAGCCGTAACTCTGAAGAAGCAGCGAAACTCTGCCAAATTCATCTTAGTGACTGTCAGATAATTAATAATTACCAACAAAAACAAGTAAAACAAAGTAACATTAACTATAACATCTATAGTTAGATGGGGGGGGGGGGGGGTTCTCAGTCACGCAGGCACAGAGGTAAGCGTCCACGTCGACTGCCTGTAACAGACTGAGGACAAATGACCTGTCTGACAGACCCCGACTGACATAAAGCTGTAAAGAAAAAAATGCCACAAAAAGAGAAAAAAATAAAGAAAAAAGTCATGAAATGTTCTGTCCTATGCGTCGTTTTTTTTATAAATTAGTTTGAGAATTGTTCTTTTATTATTTACCTTAGTTTCAGTTTGGTTAAATTGACATTTTTGTGTGAAGTCTTATTCTAGGTTCAAATTTACTGAAGAATAAGACCATCCAGTTCAATGTTATGTTGTTGGTTGTTAAAACCTGGATATTTATTTCATTTTTTAGTTCAGTAAAGCACCTTAAACATTAGCTCTTTTTATTTTGAAATATTTCAAAAGAGTCATTCACTGAAGCACTTTAAATGCTGTTTTTCCTTTAATATGTGATTTTGTTTCGAATAAAAACAAATATTTCTTTACATCTTATTCTTGTTTAAAAAATCATTTACATTATATTGAGTTATGGAGAGTGATAAAATGGTGACCTTATGGCATTAAGGGTGACACTATGAAAAATTTTGGTTCACATTATTTTGTGCTGGTGCACCTTAAAAAAATGTAGGTACACCATTGCAACCAATGCATTAAGTTAGTGTGGAGCCCTGCGAGATGTGCCCAATTTCTTCTTCTACTCCTGTATTTTGAAGGGCAGCAATTATTCATGATCGTAACGTAATCCTGCAAGTTGTCAAAGGAAATAATAGGAAGGTGTGAGAAATGAGATGTGGTCATTTGTTAGCTTTAGAGATGGCAATTGATTCCCAAAGTGACATAAAAAATAAACATAAATATATACAGTATGTGGAGCAAATGTGTGGATGTGACACACCGACTTGATATAAATAATCTGTTTTTCCTTTAAGTTTCTATGCATGGTTGTATTTTTTTATTCTGATAGCTAAAGCTCACAAGAGCCATATTTACATGTGTGTCATTTATTGAACATTCTATCAGAACCTATCTATTTTGATATTTTACATTTTGTCTCTTTGTTCATAAAACAATGTAATAACAAATTTATGTGACATCTTTATCGTGTATGACAATCTTTGCAAAGTGAAAGTGTCATATCAAGGCACCTTACAATAGAGCAGGAGGAAGATAAGCTCTTCATTTCATAGCTATACATACAAATAAATATATCTGTATATACACACATAGATACAGAGATGTATTCAACCAGGCAGAGACAAAGGGACTAAAATTATAATTTGTCTGTGCTGAATTTAGACTCAACCAATCGGTCTTTATTTATATATCCCCATATTTGTTGAATATAAATTATTAAAGGTATGAGTTTTGGCATCTCATTTTCAAGAGGGTCTATACAGCAGAAAAGATATTTACTCTGGATGTATATTAATATAACCATGAATAGAGAGATCAATCTCATATCAACATTAATATCTATAATGAATCTAGTCTGGAGATGAATTATGTTGATCAATGCAGCAGCATCGAGCTTAACTTGAGTGTTATTGAAGAGGTTGAGGTTTTCCAAACATTGTTATAATAACGAAAAAATCCAGGCAGACTAACTATAACAGTAAAGGAGAAATACCTTTTTAATTCAGAGAAAAAAAGATCCAATTGTTACTGTATTATGTGAGTGCACTAAGCCTGGATATCCAGTAATTTATTCTGTGTATGTCTTTGGCAGTGTTTAATGTATTTCTAATGTTAAAATCAGTTTAAGTACAATGAAATCTCCTATGAGAAGATTTTTGCTGATTATAAAACAGGCTGAAATGAAAACTGGTGCCTCTTCATCAGCTACAAAAGCAGAGAAGGAAATGAGTATAAAGATTTATTTCTCAAAGTACTTTTTAAAAATCAGAAACAGCTTTAGTATGGTAGGTGTCAGGCCAACAAAATGGTTGCATGCTGCAAAATAAGCCTGTTTTTTATTATTCTGATCCAATATATCCAAGTATGATATGCGGGCTAAAATAAGAGATTGAGATGTAAGCAGCCTTGTGGCTTTTCCTGCATGCTCCATGTACAGAGGTAGTCATCTCTGAAGGGGAAATAGGTTGAATAGTAGCTCCTCTGAAGCGCGTCATTACCTAATCTTACTCTCCAGCTTCTGTCTTGATCCACTGTCCTGTTTAGGCACATGCGAAACAGCCCCTTAAAAATATCTTAATAAAGGGATTTGTGTGCTACACTGGCAGTGAGATACAACTTTGTCCTCTGGTAGCACTATAATAGACACACACCAACATTTCTTTAAGCTTTAAGCTAGCTGTGAAGAATATTTTTCACCTGTGATTCCAGTTTGATCATAAGAGATGTCTGACACTAAAAGGATACTTTGAGTTTTTTGAGTGTGTGTTGCCCACAATTCTTCTAAAAAGTGGAGAATCTGGCCCCATGTACAGCTTTAGCATCTGTCCCGAGTTCTTCTGAACAGAGAGAGAACTGAGCTGTGACACTGCCATGATACTCACACAACCCAACGTCAAAAAACCCTGAACTATCCCTTTAAAATCTGAAAAATATGGAGGAATAACTCTCATAGACTGTGTTGATTAACCAACAAATCTGACTTAGCCCAGTTCTGACTGTCCAGGCCGTGCTGATTAAATAATCGCAGATGGAGGGAAGAGATGGTGACAAAGTGAAAGAGGGAGGTGGGGAGGAGGGGGTGGGCTGGAGCGCACGACAGATGAAGGAGTGACGGACATACAGGCTGGTGGATGATTTATAGTCCAAACTCGCAGTCTGATTAACTAACAGAGTCCATCCCAAAGCTGATGTAATGACGCCGCGCCGCTTGAAACCCATTATGATGGCAGGAGACTGCATTTGTCCCTCCATTACAGCGCTAATCCAGCATTCTACACCTAACGTGTTACGACAGCTTGGAATTTTTCCACCCAGTGCATTTTCTGTCCCCCTGAGTCTCCTGGAGATGGCTCTGACTTGATATTGTTTTATTATTCAGTTAAGGTGGTGACACTGCAAAAACTGTCTTGATTTTTCCGATTTGGAGCCTGCTGGAGTCAGACGCAGCAGCACCCAGAGATGTAGAGAGGGCTGGAGCAGAGGAAGGATGATATGCTGCAAGAGTGGGAACAGGCACGCAAGAGGGAGAGCCAGAGAGGGAGAAACAGGCCGAGTTTGATAAGCAGAACGGAGACAAAGAGGAATGACAGAGCATGAGAGAGAGAGAGACGAGCTGAGAGTGCAGGCCTGTAAGCTCCACTTTAGTGCCCGAGCATTTCTGACACATCCCTACATACTGCACTGCCCGTCTCCCTGCATGCTCGCTGCAGAATCACATTAACCTTGAGGCACCGTCTATTTGTGTTTCTAACCTGGTCCATACCGTCTCATCCTCCCACTGCACACAGCTGTGCAAACTAGGCAGCAGTGTAATACACGGAGAGGCCGGAATTCATTATCGCCATCCCACGTGTTGAGCATGCAAAGATAATCCATATGGTGCTGCCATTCAGGAGAGGGTTTGTAATATGTAAATACTGTACAGCCTTAAACGTGTGCCTTTGTGCTGGAGAGCTGGGTGGTGAAGTTACAGCTCCCAGAGTTGTAAGCTTGTTTTAAGATTTACTATAATTAATAAACATGCCTCATTATGAGCCGTAGTTCAAGTAGCTCTTCACAAAAAAAAAAGCTTTAATGCCAGAAATTGTTGTAGGGTGGAGGGGAAAAAATCAGAATCAGTATGGCCTTTATTTTCATTATACAGAATGTAAAATAAGATTGGAGAGCTTCTCCTTTTCAGTGCAATAAATAAGTTAAAAGGAAAGGTATGTAAAAATAGTATGAGTAAAAAAAAGGCTGTAAAAAGACTTTATTTGTATCAGATATAAGATGAAATAAAGTCCGACTGGACAATGCACCTGAAGCTCTCTGTACAATATGAGGTAGAGGATAAATATTAAGAATGGAAATAGTCCTATTCCTAGTTCTTAATATTTATATTGCACATGGAAATGTATTGCACAACAAAATCAACAGTATGCTTTAGATCAGTGTTTCCCACAATATTTTTATCAGAGGTCTAAAACTGTAGGTCTGGGACTGACTCAAAGAAAATATGCATTGCTTCCAAAACAAGCTTCAATTTTAAATGTTTTCATAAACAAAATTAAGATAAACATATAAATAACATACACACTGTAGAGCAAAATAGCTTAAAAGAATGGGAGCAGGACCACAGGTTGGGAAACCAGACCATCAAAACAGCAACAAAACAGCCCACCATAATTAAAAATCCATGAATGGGAGGAAGTACATAAAGCTCAAACACGACTTAAATGTGTCAGTCCTTCAATTATTCATGTACAAATCTTCGGTGGTTCAAATAAAATGGTCAGTATTTTCATTAATGTGAGCTCTTTTATCACGTAAATGTATTTATTTATATATTTTGGAGTGACATCAGATAATAGCGGAGACCATAGGTCTTGGATTCTGCATCATCGTTTTGGACCCTGAGGGCAATCTTTTCCAAATGTTTCATTTCATCACCTTCACTAATCCAGTCTTTGTGAGATGGTGCATTTACTTGCCTCCATTTATTCAATATGGCTTTTTTGTGATGATTCATACAGAGTGAAATGGGGCTTTTTTGCTTTTTGATGAACATTATCACATTTCTGGTCCCCATGAATACATGTTTGAGGTGTTCAGAGGTATATGCAGGTTGATGTGGGTTATTGCTGATGGTTTATTTCAGATCATAATTGATTAACGGTTGATGGATGAAGGATGGCTGACACAGAGTGGTGCTCACTGAGTTATGCCAGTGGCCACTTTTTCTCTCATTGTTGGTTAAAGGTCAGAAGTTATGCCTTAAGTGTAGCGGGGTATGTTGCAGTTTGGTTAAAAGATAGATGTTTGTCAGTCTGCATGTTTATGAGATGCCTCACTCTGTTCCTTTTCCTCTCTGTTATAATGTAAGCAATTCAAATAATCTTGCCAAACTTGAGCACTGCTCCGCTGAAGCATGAATAATGCTTTTGTTTTCTAAATGCCACATTTTACACTGAGGGTAATATAACACACTTTAAAATACACTAGCAGTAAAATATAAGCCAGCATAAACACCATAAAGTCTGCTGCCTTGCAGGTACTTGAGCATAGAGATGATATTTTCCTGCTCCATAATGCTCACTGATCCATGGCAGAAGGGGTGGGAATTGGATACGCTGCACAATTTCAATATTTTTTAATAAGGTCTGGGTGGAAAATGTAAAGTAGCATAGCTTTGAGCGTGCCCATTTGTATCTTTGTGAGAACATTCAATTAGCAAATATGCATATTTTGTACCAACAGAGCTGTTTCTGTTTTTATATTCTTAAACTCTCCATCTGTGTAAGTTTGCCGAAACTGTCATTAATCCTTACTTTCACAATGATGGAAGTTCAGTCACTTTGATGATCAGTTAGAGAAATACTGGGTACATTTTTGTCTTTGACTATCAAAAAGCAGACATTGACTGAGCCCTGTATATATTGTACAAATATTATGCTTATTTACTGGATGTTTGGGTAGAAAGCATTCGTAGTTTGACTTCAGAAAGCCCATAGATTATAATATTAGTAAGTAAGGCTTGTTAAGTTAGCTAAAAAGCAGCATCTGTTTACTTAAACTGTCCCAGCCTGGTATGTTTCTCTGCATTCATTGTTTCTTGGATGTTTATCAATCAAGAATCTGATTCAAGCAGAATAAAAAATGAAAATTATTGTCTCTGTAGAAGAGATGCTTCCGCACATGCGCAGTACGGCTCATTGTTTCAGGGGAAGACAGCCGGCTACTCAACGACTTTCTTCTTCCAGTTTTGTGCAAAATGGACTAATATCTATCGTATAAAGATGTTGTGGAGGAGAACTCTGAATATGATGGGTGTCCTTACAGTTTCCAGCCAGAGTTTACAGATGAGGAGCTCATCGAAAGGAGGACGCGGAGGCAGCGCTCCAGAGAGTACTGCACATTTGCGGAGGCAAGCGTTCTTCTTCTTCAGTTCAGAGGTCGGCACAGTTACAAAAACATGTCTGGGGCGACACAGACTGTAATGGAGGAGTAGCGTGATCGGACCATGATGAAATGTTGGTGAAACTAATGAGTTTTTGGACGATTAATGCAGTCTTAGGAGCGGCGCAGTATGCCCTATGTGCTACCATTATACGGATGTCCGCCGCTCAATTTTGGATCTAAATATCTCCCGAAGCACTGTTTGCATCAGGAAAGCCTTCTGGGTGAGTATATTGATCTACTTCATGCTATGAACAATGTGAAAGCTGTAGAAACCGAACTTTTCCTTTAAGCTTCAAATAATTGTTTAACAATAACAGTAATTGAGAATGTAAGACTGTTTCTTCAATGGCATTTGGACCTTCTGAGGATCCCTCAAGCTTGCATTTTTATTCTACCTGTTACTATACCTTCCATTCTGCCTTTGTGAAAACTATATCTTCAAATAACACAGCATATATCCTCCATATAATGTAATCTCAGATAAAACCCTAACAACAGCACAATTGGCTTCATCCAGCATAACAAGCAGCCTGTATAATAACGCTGATAACACTGCAGAGTCAGACAGTGAGGAACAAATAGGACGCTGTGGGGCAAGGGCACACCGGACAAGGTGTGTCAGAGAGCTCATTAAATATAGGGACGGCGGTCTGGTCAGCAATTCACATTTTTATCTTAGCTCCAGTATGAATTAAATGTAATATGTGTCTGCCACAGTCATAATGTCCAAAATGTATCAGTCTGCTGGAGCGGTTCGGTCATGATACAGAGGAGCACAATCTTTCTATCAATCAGAGTGTAATGAAATCGTTACCAGGAGGAGGAGGAGAGCAGGGCTTTGTTAAATAGTCTGAGTCTGGGAGTGCAATGACTCAATGGAGAGTAATAATGTTCCAGTCACAGTTATGTCCGGTGGGCTTTGACCTTGTGGATATTTGCACCAAATCCTGACTCAACTAGAGCCTCTATCACCAGAAAATCACAGGGAGAAGATAAAATAGCTTTCAATACACTGTTCCTATATACCTCTTCATAAAAATACAGTAGATATTGGGGCAGAATGACGTACAGTATTGTTTGAACACTGAAATGTCATATGAGCACCAGAGCCACGTCGAATGATAAGGGATGTACATCAAAAATCAGAAGAATTCCCCAATTAATTCACTTCACATTGTTTTTACTGGATGGAAAACCGATGAGATTTTATTGATACAAAGTCCATAAACCATTCTGCTTACTGATGTGCGTCTTTTGTTATTCTCTTATCAATCCTTACTGATTTTCTATGTGGGCAAAAACTGGCCAGCATAGACTTTCAGTGGCAACAATGTCAAACACATGACACATCTGCTATTCAATGCAGTGCTGCAGAGATAAATACTCCACAAAGTTGGTGGTGTTTCCACTCACTGAAAGTTGCCCCTGTCTGCTATGACTTTCTTTTATTATCATTTCAACTGACTGCCTGTGATGTGGGCATGATGTCTTCAATTCGCAAGGCAAGCAAAACAAAGTGAAATAATTTAACAACTGAACTGACAGGCAACAAGACTAATGATAATAGTTCCTTGAGGAAGTTGTTATTGATTTCATCCCTGGTAAGGACAAATAACTAAAAAGCCATCAAGTAATCATGGCTGATAGAGAACAGAAGTGGTCCAAAGAGCTGAAAATACAATTAAAAATGAAAAACAGGCATTTGTGGCATTCTTGCCAGTTTCAACATGTTTTAACTATGGCAGCCACAGACACAAAGGTCACTAGTTAACACAGTCACTCTTTAAACTGTACCGAAAGGTTTTTTTTCCAAAACTACAGACAATAGCAGTGAGTAGGGCTGGACGATATATCGTTATCATATCTATATCGAAATATGAACATTCAAGATATTGATATCGAAAAAACAACGATACCAACGATATAGATTTCCTATAAATAAAACTGCACTTTCCACATTCTTCTGCATCACAATGTTTTTATTTTTCTGAAAACTGCTTGGTTTTCACCAAACCCGTAGTCATATTTTATCATATCGATATCGAGATACCTGGCATGAATATCGAGATAAGAAATTCTGTCCATATCGTTCAGCCCTAGCAGTGGTATTGGTTTGTTGTGTGAAGCCACAGTTTCCTTCTCAGTGAATTCAGGTGTCTTTGTTTGTCAATACAGCCGATGAGTGACTGTGTCTTTGTAAGCGTGCAAGAGGACCATTAAGTAACGTGTGCCGCAGGTCATGTAAACAGAGGCTTTCATATTGTAAAGTGACGGTGCAAAGAAGGAAAGATAGATAGAGCACAGCAGGATGTTTCAAGCCAAAAACAGTGTTCTTCTGTTTACATATAAACGCTGTAAGTGCAGAGTCTGGACGACAAACCCTGGAAGAGTATGAGTTTTCTCTCCAGAACTGCCACAAGACTCAGTTTTAGGAACTTACCTAACACGATTAGCCAACTGGCATGTGAACAGTGTTTCAGCAAAACTTCACACTGGCAGGAAACTCAGTTCACATGCAAACAGCAAATAAATAGAAAGAGGTACAGTTTCTTAAATACCCGCCTTTGTGTGGGCACGTCCTTACATACAGGGATGTAACAATGATAACAGTAAACATGTTAACTGGTTCCTTTCAGGTGACCCTTCTTTTTTTTTGTCTTTTCCTTGAATCATAATGTTGAAAATGCTTAGTAGATGGATCTTAAGTCAAAATTCAGACAAATGGGCATCTATAACGGTTCGTTTTTCCGAAACAGTCCTGGCTTCAACAACCACGGCTGGTGAAGACACCAGTTGAGATGGTTACTTGTTAAACTGCAACACCATCATGATGTTTAAGGCAGATGCTCATCACCATATCAAGGTGAGTTTAAGTCTACTATGTTAAAAGAGGGGGGTCTTGTAATTTGAAATTTTTTAAAAGGTGATTTTAAGGGCAATCACTACAAATTTTCACAGCACATTAACATGGAAATCTCTGAACAGCATTTAATTTTATTAAAAATTTTATATATAAGTCTAAAAATGTGCTTGACAATGAACCTGACAATAAAACTGTTCATTTTCAGTATTTGAAAATTCAAACATTTTCAGCAACTTAAAATAAGAGTAATAAGTCAAGAAAAAAATGTTAGTTTAGTTTTTAAATCTTCTGTAAAAGTAATATTTGAAATTATCTCTTTAAAAGATATTGCCCAGTCCTACCTCTTCAAGTTTTCTTCTGTCTTTATGTATGTGGGGTCTGCATTGCAATAAATGAGAAGGATGTTTCTATTTTAAAGCAAAAAGGAGTCAAATATCCAAACAGCAGGAAGTAAAAATGTTCTGTTTAATATACCCTGCATTTATCAGGGGCAAGTCCCTTGAAAAAAAGGCTGTTTATATCCCTCGGGAAAAAAGCAGTATCAGTTTTCCCATTCCTTCAGTCATATATCTTATGCACTGGCTCCATACATACCACTATATTGTTAGAGGTGAAGCATTTAAGCCTGAAAAAATAGAAGAATGAATTCATTTCACCCATCAGTGAGCCGAAACTGGCACAACCAGTTGTTATCCACAGATAAGCCTTTGACTAGTGATGATTGACAGCAGCTATTAGTTTTAAATGTGCACGATCATATCCTTTGCTTTAACCTTTCAAGGTTGTTGCCATGCTGCTCTGGGGAGCACCCAGACAGAGAACCACATAAAAAAAGCATTTTCCTGCTTTAAACCTCCTTTTTTTCTGATTATTTGTGTGTTCATACGCACCTCCTCCCACTGATGAATATATCTGATGAGTCGGGACAATCTCAACAGACGCAGAAGACTGAGGATCTTGGTGAAGCGGACGATTCGCAGGGCACGGGCTGTTTTATATACCTCCGAGTCAAAGCCTTTCTCCACTATTAAAAAGATATAATCCACTGGAATGGAGGAGAGGAAGTCCACGACGAACCAGCTTTTCAGGTAATTCATCTTGATGACCTTGGGGTCGAGGATGATCTCTGAGCTCTCCTCGTTGACGATCCCCGTCCTGAAGTTCATGACCAGGTCCACCAGGAAGATGGTGTCCGAGGCCACGTTGAAGACCAGCCAGGTGGTGGTAGTCTGCTCTGAGAAGAAGGTTATTCCCACAGGAATGATGATTAGATTCCCCATCATCATGATGAGCATTATCAAGTCCCAGTAGAACCTGCAGAGCGAGAAACACAATGAAGTAATTCTGACAGACAACGGAGGAAGAAGAACAACTTAACAGCATGTGACAACATTCAGTGGTGCGTTGATCTGCTGCAGATATGACAATGTTGTTTTTATTGTATCAGCATTCAATTTGACATGAAGCCTTGTATCTAAATATGGCTGCTTAAAGGAACACTACAACATTTTTCTTTTCATGTCTTACCTCATGACAAGCAGGTAGATACCTTTCTTTTGACTGTGCAATCAGTAACAAGGATGAGACGAAGATTACTAACCGCTAGTTAGCTTAGCTCAAACGCTGGGTGTATATGGTTAATGCTTTAGCCTGCCTCTGCCTACAGTCAGCAGCTAACTCTAGACAGTCCTGTGTGCTTGTTGTAATATTTTATTGGTCACATGATGTTAGTTATCTATTTTTAGACTGAGATTGGCACATAATGCATTTTTTAAAAAGAAATACTTATGAAGCTAGGCAGCATACGCAAACCACCGCAGAAGTGCTTCTCAGCTGGTCAATAAAAGAAAGACTCTGTTTACGAGTAGAAGAATGGTAATGGATTACGACAAACTTGATGAGGGATCCCCAACCTCACCTATGTGAACCAGAAAATACAGAGGAGGAACTACATGTTTTAGCACTTTAGCACTATGGTACTTTAATTGGCACAACAGAACATTATCATTCAGTGTGTATAATCCTCATGGTCCCCCAACTCCTGGCCCGTTTTCTTTTGGACTGTCTGTCTGCATGACTGTCTGTCTTTTAATATGTTCTGTATGTTTTTAGTCTTCTTACAGATGTCTGTTTTGTGTTATGTATTGACACCAACCTGCTAATGGGACTGGGGATAAAAATTAGCCACTCGGCTATTCCCATGCATTTACATGTCAGAGTTTATGTATGTCCCATTTAAAAAAAATCTAAACCTAAATCTGAGCACACACAAAGAGAAGCTGAGTCAGTGGAACAGCCTGGGGTGGTGATAGAGTCTGAACCGGCATGGACTGGTGGTGAATATGTGGGCTTGCTAACCTATGGCAACTGAGTGCATCTGCTGTTCTGATTTGGGTTTGATGCTGCCATCGATGAGGCTTGATATATCTGCATAAAGTGCTAATCTTGGTATAAAAACAGATAGCGTAGCAGCACACAGGACCGTCTAGAGTTATCTGATGACTGTAGGCAGAGGTAGGTCAAAGCATTACCCATATACTCTTCCTTGTTACTGATCGCACTGTCAAAAGAATGGTGTCTGCCTGCTTGTCAGAGACTCGGGAGGGAGGTAAGACATGAAAAGAACCAGGGGATTTCAGGCCTTTACATCCTGCAGAGGTTGATATGGGAAGGTGAAGAGTAAAAGATTTGTTCTGAAGGCTACATGTGCTTGTGTCGTTGTCAAATCTCTTCTTACACTGTCGGATAAAGCCCAAAGATACCGATGAGTCAAGGGCATACACTTCTAGGCCAACACTTACAGTATGTATTGAAGGCTTTTTCGAATGAGACCCATTCTGACTGTGTTAACGTCCCTGCCCTCTGCTCCACGATGAACAGAGTCAGAAGTGATTCATCTGCACCCGGCTCTGCCTTTTTCACCATGTCCCGGCCCTCGATAAATAACAAGCAACTATGAATGAAAATAGATGCTTTCAGGAATCCTATCTCATGCTAAAAACTCTCCACTGACGCCATCCCCGCTGCCCGCCTGTTTCTGCTGTGCTCTGTGCGTTGATGTTTAGGATAAAAATGGACTTGCAGGCTGGTTGGCGGGCTGCCTGCCTGTCTGGCAGACCGTGCACGCGGTAATGGATCTGTTTGAACAAGTTAAGATGGGGCCTTGGCTTTTATAAATATCCACAGATCATGTGTCCGATAATTGTCTTCTCTGCAGCCACACAGCGGCCATCGAGGTGGTTCAGAATATCCACTATAGGTATTTTTACACCTGCAGGCAGTGAAGTGAGGTTTTTATGAGTGGTCTTTACATGGAGGTGGAGACTTCAAACAAGTTCCCTTTGCAAATGGAGAATAACCATCAACTATTCAAAAGCTCAGCCTTCAAAAGATGTTATTGCACCCAAATTTAAAAAGTTAAAGTCCCATAGCAAGCAAAATATTTTTATTTTTATTTACTTAAATATGTGTCCATGGTCTGTTGACATAACCCTCAACAAAAGAAAACCTGATGTCATCAGGGGATATGCTAATTCCCTCAAATGGGAGAGACCCTGAGCCCCAGCCAGCAAACAGCTTCAGTAAAAGGCCTATGTCTTGGAATAAATGCAGTCATAGTAAACATTAGAGCACATCTCTGTAAAGCTGAGGGCATGTCAACTTTGACTGAGCTGCATGTACTTAGCAGAGAGGTTTATTGGAATGACAAAATTCAATATTTGAGTGTTTTTTAAAGCAAGAAACCTTAAAAAAATAGGATATTGAGTTGGAGTAAATTGTCTCAATCGTGGTCTGAAGAAATTTCATGGGAATAACCCCTGAAGGCATTATTTTGAGAGATAAAATGGACTCTTTGGTTGTATCTGTGAAATCCAAGCTGCCATTTTGAAAGAATATTTGGCATCATGAGAGTGGAAAAACTCCATCATTTTAAGCCTTTTATTTATGTTTTTATTTGGAATTTTTTATTATCCGATGAATGTTTTAATTAATCATGTTGACTATTTCAGAAGAGAGGATACAAAAAAGACGTATACCATAAATTGGGGGTACAAGTGCAGAAAATTCAGACCACAACCGCAACTATAAATGTATCTCCTGGATGTTCTTTAGTTTCTTTAAATAAAAAAATATTTAGCTTAACTTCCCTACCTTCTTTCCCTTAAATGGACTATGTGTGATGGGAGGACACAAAACTTAAGTGGGCCATTTTGAGGCTCCAGCAAGAACTTTTTGGTACGTGTTGATTTGGTATACCATGTGGAAGAAGCCTCACGTGCCATCTCTAAACAAATTTTTCCCCACTGATGCTAAAAAGAGTGTTTATTATTTTTAGACATATCTCTATATACATTATTGTGACATCAAGTGTATCACACTGAGGCGTTACCCTGCACGTTAAAAAGGCTTTCTCAGCAGCATGAAGTTTATCATATCTAACATCAACCCTATGGAAGCTATTTCAGGCATTACAAATTACAAAATAAAAATTATCTTCTTTATCTTCGACTGCCTTGTTGGTTTAAGAGACTTAAAAATAAAACTGTATTTCAGTTTGTGTCACAGCCAAAACATCCTCACAGGAGCTTAATTAAACAGGCAGCCTTCCAAATCATTTTGGACCCAATGTGAATTAATTTTTAAGAATGAGTTTCTTTTTACTTTCTTCGTCAAAACTGCAAAACACTTATGCATGAAAACTGCCATATTGATTTGGATTTGATTGCACAATCAAGAGTTTGTCAAAGTCTGAAGAAGTTATAAAGTAGTTATGAAATACAATCAAAGTTTTGTTTTGAAAGCCAGAGCCCACGGAGTGCCCACATCTCCTAGACATTTCTATTCCTCTGATGGCTCGAGTAGGTGGTATTTATACTGTGCTATGACCTCCAAGACGCCCACTCACCTGATGAATAAAACATTGTTTAACTGCTACATTTAGAATGGAGAATTGGTCGACGGCGATCCATGTTCATGAGACTGACTTTGTTTGCAAAGTTCAAAGTTAAGAGAAAAATGTCGGAGATATGAGGAGCATTTCTGACCTGAGTGGTTTAAATGCACTCTGCCTATTTCTGAGAGAGCCACTAAGATAGACAACACAGCAGGCTTCCACCACTAAAGTTCACTTGTTTTAGAGGATACACTATCCACTGTGGATCAGCACTGATAACACTTTACTGATGCCAATGTCAATTATGATTCTGCTTATCAATCCATTTCCTTAACCATTCCCTCGTGGATTTTCTGTTGATTTCAAAAGTTGTCCTGCATAGATTTTTAAGGGAAAATATCAAAAACACATGACACTCCTGATATTCAAGGTCATGCTGCGTTGATAAATGCTTCTGCAAGTGGTGGGTGTCTTCACTCAAAAAGGGTCTGTTTGCCAAAAAACAAAAAAAATACAAAGTTTGATCACTTCTGACCCCTGTCCTCCAAGGTTTCTGACTTCTTTGTTGTCATTTCTGACTGCCTCTGATGAGTGTGACGTCTTTGATTTGCAGAGCATGCAGAACAAGCATGAGGAATTAGTAAGCAGAAACACTAATGGCAATGATTCCTTCAGGGAGTTGTTACATACTGTATATCAAACTAAAACTGTTTTTTGACTTCCAACCCTGGTCAGTATTTCAGTGTTTGTGTTTATTGTATTAAAACTGCAATCGTTTTTCAAAAAAATACAGATTTGAATACAGGTTCATGTCAGGCCTGAGGTTCATTTTCTACACATCAGTCCATACTCTTCCTCTCCCTCTCCCCTGCCTCTGACTCCATCCATGCTCCTGGCTTGATTATAGGGCTGGGTTAAAAAAATCGATTTAATCGATTTAAGTTGATTTTCCTTTAACTGGTCCATAATCGATCCATAAAATCCAAAGATTGATCTTTTTATCTTGGGTAGTTTTTTCTTCTTTGGATGTGCAGAGAAGCAGTTTAGCGTTGCTTTCTACTGAACAAGATCACATGAGATGTTACTGCAAACAAACATGGTGGAAGCTCTATATGGGCACCACTGGCAAGTTTAAAAACTGATGTTTGGATGTACAGTATTTTAGATTTAACAAGTACAAAGGAAAATACGAGTTGGACAAAATACAAGTAATATGCAGAATATGCATTAATGCATATCATTAAAATATGATTAATGTAACTGCTTTGGGTTTAGTTCTTCATGTTAAAACATTTTTTAATGATGTACCAGGTCAAAAGGTCACTTTTTAAATTTACAGCACTATTTTAACTAAGATATCCCAGACTGAATAAACACCTAATTGAATCATGAATTGAATCGATTTGAGACCTTGTAATATCGAATCGAATCGATCCAGATCCGGCGTTCACTCGCTGGCGTGAAATAAAAGATGAGGAGGGATGTCCGACTACTATCAGGTATGTTGGGCGACTAATTTATGACGAAGTTCCTCAAAAAAACTTGACGGGAAAAAAGTACAGCACAACGAATCCAGAACGTACCAGTATGGAGTTTGGTTTAGACCTATTTCAAGTGTGTGATATCGCCAGCTCGTTGTTGTCTTTACTTTTATTCACTTTATCTCTTCAACAGGACGGGGGCGACTTCACGGTAATAAAACCAAGTTGAACTTAGCGATTTTTAACATCGTCATTTAGTCAAAAATAAATACATTACCTCGTCGCTATCCATCCTGCAAACAGCCGCCGAAGACATTAGAATACTTTTGAACGAAGTCCTGGCTTCTGTGATTCGCCTACAAAACAAATGCACGCGACCGGCAGATCTGTATCCTTACAACAGTAGGCGCGCGCTAGAGCTCATGGGTAGTTGAGTTCTCATTGCGGTCAAGCGGGGATCTTCTGTTGTGCTGCTTTAAATACCCTTGAAATTATTGATGGCCTCTGCCAAACAGTTGAGCTGGGAGTTATGGGGTTAATGTTTCAGTGGTGAAGTGGTATCAAAATGGCACAAAAACATTTTGTTGCAACAGTCTTGCCACTGTGTCTGTGCACTTCAGGCAGTGTGTAGGACCTTTTCTTGTCATTTTTGGTAACTAAGGAGAAGGAATTAACCAATATCAGGTGCCATGACATCTCTTTTTGCTACCATAGTATCCAACAAATTAGAATGTTACAAAATCTGTTGACATCCTGACATCTGTACCAACCAGCAGTGAAGCTACACATCCATGAGTTTCTACATTTTTCTTACTTCACTTTTACTTCGCTTACTTTACACTTTTTCAACTTTATACATTAAATCTCCTCCACGACTGATTTACTCAGTCAGCAGCACCTCAAACGTTCCCACGACTGGAGCTGTAAAACCCCAAAGAGGAAAACCCACAGTGTACTAATGATCATTCTTTACTGCACAGCACTTGAAATAGATTAGAGAACCAGCCAAGGGTTTAGGTTGAAGATTCTTTATCGGTCCTCATCCGGCCAAACCATTTCTTTTCGAAAGTAATGCTCCAGCATAATGAAGCCAGAGCTTTCCTGCCAAGCAACAGTGGGAAACCCACGCCATCTTACTCAGCAAAAGTCTGAACTTATCTCAGAAACAGTTAACTTCTGACAACTTTATGGAAGTCTACAGTGAGAAGACTAAGGGCTTAGCTCAAAATCGATGGAAGGCAAACCTCCAGCAGAAGAAAAATCTTGCTGATTCAAAAACTTGAGAGGGGGGAAGCTAATTATTTGAAGTCATGGAGCCAGTTTTCTCACCACAACCCTGATGCTCTTCCTGACAGTCTTTTTGCCCCAGTCACACATTCCCATTTCTCATGGCAATTGTGCACGATTGTCATAACCCTGATAAAACGTGCTTTGGTCATGGTGCATGCGCTACTTGGTCTGGATCAGCCATGTATAGTCGTGGTTGAGCAGCGGTGAACGTGGAAGGGTCCCAACAGTTTTGAACTGTTCAAAACTGTCGTGGAGAATCGCCGCTCTCAGTACAGCGGGATGGAAGCCTAATGCAGTCCTAATGCGAACGGTATTAGCGTGGCATGTACGGAGCTCAGTCGGGCTGATCGTGGCTCAATCCTGACAGCTTTATGAGGACGACTGACAAGGATGTATCCGTTTGTGCCCCGACTGTGTCCCGTTCAAGACGGCGCAAGCGACGGGGCTCAGTCGGTTCTTACGTGACGCGAACTGAGCCTGAGCGGGGCTGACGTTGTGTCAGCGGGATGAAAATTCAAGGAATCCTCGTCCTATCGCTGTCATAACATAACTGTAGAAGCGCTACTGACGGTGTATTTACGGGGTGTGTCCCGGGGTGAGACAGTCATTTTATCCCGTATTATAGTGATCACACCAGCCTCCTCAATCGTGTACAGTTGTGCACAATTGCCTTGAGAAACGGGAATGTGTGACTTAGGCATTAGAAAAATACAATGGGAAGTTGCAGTGAGAATGATGTGTGAACACAGCAGAACTATTGTGGATTCACCACTTCCTTGTTCTGACCTGTTCATAATATCTCCATTCTCCTGGAATGTCATGCAGACAGAAGCTCTGATCCTAAAAAATCTGTTATTTTTTCGTGAATTCTGTTTTGTTTTTTTCCCATATTCCTGTTTTTCCATTGAAATTTTTTTCAGAATTTGTTTTTTAGTATTTTACGCAAATTTAACCCCGAGACAGATTATAGAATAAGAAATATGGTCACTCCCTCTTCAGGTGGTCCTCACATGTATTTTTACGTGTCCAGTCAAAATCATGTTGACCAAATTTGGATAACATTTGATCTCCTGACACATAATAATCATTGGCAAAGTGCTCTGCCCTGTACTCTGGAGTAAGCCAGGGGTTTCATAGCTTCCTGCAAAGTTGCATGCCACTCCAGGTGGCTTGTGCTACTCATATTGCGCCGCTCCTTTCCATTCGAAGCCAGAGATCATTGAAAATGAATCACAGATTGATGCAGAGGACGCTCAGATCACTTTTGGTGTGAACTCAGGGTCAGCCATTGTCTCAGACAGCCTCTGTGACATGCTGACAACGTTACTGGAGGGGGAGGGGAACAGGAAGTGAACCGTGTATTGTCCGCAGTGTCAGTGACCCCCTTGGGGCATTTTCCAGAGAGACACGTTCTTTTTTAGTCAGAAAAAAAAACATTTTAGTCAATCATTTACATGATATTCTGTTTTTGTACTGAATTCCGCGTTTGATGCCTAATTCCATGATTCTGTCCGAGTTTCCATGATCCCAGATTTTATAGGGCCCTACATTTGTAAGGATAAAACTGAGCAGTTTTCAGGTATAAACAACCTAGATAACTCAGACTAAAGTGAAACCTGTGGCTCCTCCTCAGCACATTATTCCCTTATCTCTTCCACATTTATTCTACCAACAGTAAAATAAATCTATAAACACACATTTTTTACTGATCACTGTGGAGTGAGGGGAGTAAAATGTTCCTAATTGTCTGCACAGTCCTGTCTTGGTGATAGGCCAAAGCTAAAGGAAAATAAAACTGACAGTGAGATCATAATAACCACTGTGTGACATTTAAACTCTGAGAAGATGTGTCTTTGTAATGGCTCAGAGCACACCCATGTGTCCACTCTGAAAGAAACACTTCACTGAGAGTCTTTCAGAGCCTGACAAAGCCCTTTCCTTAGCACAAGCACAAGAGTATGAGGCCCTGCACGAGGCCTCTCTGAAAATCAATGAATAATGAATATTACTAACCTGCCATTAAACTTTAAGCAGCCACCGTGTACAAAGAATATGTCAGATATTGAGTTTCAAACACTCACACAAAGCCATATAAAGCCCACGTGAATGGTGGTGTCATTCAGGGACTGTTCTTACGTAAGAGTTTTCATTAAAGGACCATGCCGTTGTTTTTTGTTGTGAGCACATGGGATCTGACATAGTAAATGTTTAACATGCGATATGACAATGAGAGTTCTCGGTGATGAAGTTCTGTAGCCAAATATGAGCAAACAGAAATAACTGGAGGTTTTGAGTTGATCCCTGAAGTACTGGAACAGATTATTTCATGAGCCTGAGTATACGGGAAGCTGCCAGGCAGAGTGCAGCCTTCACCTCCATCATTTATGCACCAGCAGGAGAAGCAGCTCCAAGCACAGGGATGTAACCTCGCCGCACTGTGGCTCTTTTTAAGCCAGGAGACAGTCTCCCTGCTATGGAGGGGCTGTCTTTAAAGTGGCTTGAGGACATGGGGAAAAAAACACCCTTTGGAAAATGTCATGTGGGGGCAACCTGAGGGGGGGTTCAAGAGTAAAAACTGTTTCTAATACAGCAGAAATAAAAGGGACATCCTCTTTGAGTTTGGAAAATCCCCAAGTGTGGCCATATTCGCCCGGTATTTTCTGTTGCCACTGGACTACATGGTGAAATTATGCCCTTAAGCAAATCCCTTTTATTGAACTTTCCCATAATTCCACCACCACAGGTCACAAAGACAACACAGACTGGATGTAGCAGGATCTGCTGCTCTGTCATCTGTGACACAGCAACTCTCTGAATTTCTCCGACCATGTGCTATTATTAAAGCAGGTAATCATACAGTTCTGTTTTTTACATCATTTTACAGTTAATAATTTTAGACTTTCTTTACATTTTTAAACATATTTTTCAAATTAATGTTAAGCTTGTTGTTTTTTTCTGTCTGTTGGTTCTTGGTTTTATAGCTTTTGCCTTCCCTCTTTTCTTCATTATATTTTTTAGCCATTTTGACTGGATTTTTTTGTTTTAGCTATACTGGTGTACAATAGTCTTCAAATCCAGTTACACTGAAATACCACTTAAATAGACCTCAGCCAATCATTTTTGCTAATTAACTAAAAGGTAAACCTGTAATTTTAATTATCATTAGTATAATCATATCTCTAGAACTCTGAGCTGAAATTAAACATGTATAAAATGTGCTATATTTATATAAACTTTGAATGACTGATTGATGTTTTGGTTTTCAATCAAGTCTTTCAGTACTTAATATTTTTAGTATTTGTGTAGTAGTGGAAGTTTTGTAACTTTAACAGTCCACATAAGAGCTTGTCTGCTTAACAACATAAGCAGACAAGGATAGAGATTTAAACAGACCTTGACCAGCATTTCTCAAAACTCAAAATCAAAAAGAAATTCATACTTAATAAGTATCAAGCTCCTGAGCATTCTGTGAAGCACATCGTGTTTAAACTTTAATGAAATAAGCTGTATAAAGTAACACTGAATCAAAATAAACCAGAATGCAGAACTATTTGACAAGTAAAATGTGGTATACTATAAAAGTTACATTTAACTTCTGTATAACTGTGTTTAAATATATCATTAAGAGAAAGAAAAATAACATTTGGTGGGGAAAGCATCTGATGTATCTGTTTATTAGACACATCATCCAACTTCATCCATCTGGAATTGGGGAAACTGTTAACAGCAAGTTATACAGTTGCCATAATTTTCCAAATTTTCATAATTTGTTTCAACCATGTGTTAAAGCACAATTTCTTTCATTTATGATCAACAGTATAAGAAGAGAATCATCACAAAACTGTTTCTCTGCCAGGTGTCTAATGTAGAAATTACTCCATTAACTCCAAATCCTACACAATGTAAAGACTGCACTGAAACATGTGTTTGTGTTTTGCAGACAGTGTGTAGGAGTCTGTGTTCAGTTATTGATTAGTGAATACTAGAAATAATCCTGTATGCGGTTATTAAATTCAAATTTGTTGGCATGGAAATGAATGGGTATCTGTATCACTTGATTTATAAGATTTATATCCACATTTTAATTCTATACGGCAACCCTAAATGTTACATAAATCAGAAATATTTTAGACTATGAATGTGGCCTTTATTCAGTTCTCCCTTGCCATCCAAAAAAGGACGTACTGCCTTGTTCTTGCTGTCTGTTTTTTCACTATCTGGAACACAAATGATCACTTTAACTGTTAGTCAGATGATGGGCAAATCAAAATCATACCAAATATGTGTGGTTTTTGCATACTGACACCTTATTTTAGGGTGGAAATGGGGATTCCTTCGTTGTATTCACACAGTTTACAGCTTTTTGCCACTCTCACTTTAGCTTCCATTGATTGTTCCTTCTTATTTAGTGTGAAACAAATAAACCAGACTAAACTTGCTGAAAAAGAAGCTGCTCAGCCGGTATCCTTTAGTCATTTTTCAGAGGGGACAATCTCCTTACATAATTGTTTTCAGAGACTGTTAAGCCCATTGACTGTTGTTTGGGGCTTTTAATCCATGCCCACTGTCACTGTACATCTGTGTGTGCAGATGGGCGTGTGCATATGCCTGCGTCTTTGTTTGGGTGGGTACAGGATATCCCAGTGAGGATTAATTATATGAGGAGTGCAGTTCACAGCTCTGGGTTTTATCAATAACACCCCGTAGTTACACTTAAACCTTATAGGTAAATGAAGGGGAGGTGAGGCTTTAGAGGCAGAAAAGCCAGCAGTGATTTAAAAGCCTGTGTGCAGGCTAAGCTGCAGTGAGTTCAGCACCACGGACAGCTCCGTGTGGAGGACAGAGGGGCACGACGACAGGCCCCGGCACGCTGCATGTGGCTTCAGTGGAAAACGGAGATGATTGTCACCATCAAGCCGTGTCAGGGGACGCTGGTGTGCAGACGAGGGCCAGATGAGATGCTTAATTGGTTTGATTGGTGAACTGTAAACACGCGGCTAGTGGAGGACCAGTTCAGGCTCTGTGTACCTGGCCTCAGTTGTTTTTGCTGGCTGGTGCTGGAAATGTGGCACAAAGTCAAACAGGCTGGACTGATCTGCAACATGTTGTTCACCAGGCAGCTTCCTTAGACATTATGGTTCATTAGGATGATGTATCAGTAAAACTACAGGCTAAGTTTGAGGTGGAAAATGAACATCGATAAAGAAACAATGTTAACCTTTTTGTCACATTCCTTCAAAATAAATGATTTTCTTAATGCATCATTACTACTCAGTACTGCTGATCATTAAACATGATCACGAAACATCTGTCATTGAAAGGTATTAATGTATTTTTGACGAGCACGGGAGCAGAAAACAATCTCGTTAAAGTGCTGGTGTTGGAATGTAAGGCGGTAAAATCAGGGGGATTTGCTCATGGGGCATAATGGATTTTGTCACCATATGTCTACAAGCACAAGGGGATTTTTAATGTCCCAGGCTCAGAGAGATTGGTCCCATTTGTGGAACGTTGACATGTGGTAGCGAACAGTTGCCACGGTTTGTGCAATTTTGACAGCATCCCTGTAACTTTGGTTAGAGTTGAATTGCTTCTTTAAAACTGATTTTGCATCTGTTTAACAGATGTTTAAAAATCTGAGGTTTTTGTCTTTAATGGGGAGGGTGTGTTGCTGGTAGCATGGGAAATCAGAGGTAATGATATGCAGGAAGGAAGCCATAGAATCACATGGATTGAGACCCAACTAGTAGGTCAAATGCCCCCATGTGACAGAATTTTAAACTTGGATATAAAACAAAAATTATAATGATAGCTTGAAAGCTTGGGTAAAACACCAGTAAAAATTAAATGATTCTTGTTTTAGTGCCATGGCAACATAAGCAGCAACACTGGGTCATTTCTCGTCTTCAGTAAACAATGATTTTAGTCACGCTCCAACACACTTGGCTCATATTATTGCACTCAATTTTTGGTTGAGCTATGACTGAATGTGTGGAGATTTTGGTAAAACGATCGTTCGCTAAGACAACATAGACGTGACGTTTTGAGACAACTATTATCCAAAAGGAAAGACTCTTGGGAGCAACTTTATCAAAACACCTGTGGTTCAAATGCATTTTTAAAGCTTCAGTTCTTTCCAACACTATCAAACATGCTTATTGATTGAACTTGAAGCTTAAATATGTTGCTTTCCAAAGCCTACATGTCAGCCATTTTATACAATTTTAACGATAACAAGTCTTACTGTCAAAGTTTTGGTAACCCCACAGAGCTTTTAACAAAAGACTTAACTATCACACTTAGCATTTAGCATGTAGATGAAGCCACAGAAGACTTAAACTGAACAACTGCTGTAAAAGTTCAGCAAATTATGACAATATCAGTCTGTTTTTAACTTAACCATGCTAGTGTCCTACCTGTGGCATTAGGAAGAAGCCATGATGGACTGCTGTGTTAACATTTGAGTTTTGGTCACTTTTGATGAACAATTCTGTATTTGATCATAAAACATGTCACTGCCGTAATCATGGCGTTTCAATGAGGCAGTGAGCGACTGTGGCATAAACTGGACCCCTGCTGTTAAAGTTTAGTAAACTATAAAAACCTTAGTATGCCTTTAGTGCTAATTCAGCCATGTTACTGTCATACTTATGACATCAATATGAAGCCAACATGTACTACTACAGAAAAGAGAGAACAGCTGAAGATGGTACATTTGTATTTGGTCATTGTTAAAACATTTTACTGTCATACTTGTGGCATATGGATAAAGCCATAAATACTGATGCAATTTTAAAGACCTTAAAATAAGTATATTTTCCCACCTTAGCATGCCTTTGTGATTTTTACTGTGCCACTATCTTACCTGTGGTTATTAGATGAAACAATGATGGACTGTTGAATAAGTTCTACAGTTACATTCTGGTACATTCTGACACCCTTAGCGTACATTTAGTCATGATTTAACCATGCCACAGTCATACATTTAGTATTAAGATGATGCCTTTAGTAAACTAAACACCAGTTTATTGACATATTAGTGGGACATGCATGAAATGGCTGTTGCATTAAACTGAAGTCCTGCAGTTTAAGTTTGAGGTATTTTCCCCACATGGGCATGTCTTTAGTCCGTCCTTATCATGCTACTGTCAGACCTGTGGCATATGGATGAAGCAGTAATGGCTGTTGCATTAAACTGAAGTCCTCAACTTAAGCATTGTATAATTTCACCACCTCAGCCTGTCTTTGTAACTTTTTTTTGCCATGCTACTGTCATATATGTGGCATTTAGATGAAGCAATGAAGTCCTGCAGCTTAAGATTTGGAAATTTTCAGCAGCTTAGCATGCCTGTTGTCATTCTTTGATCATGCTACTGTCACACTTGTGGCATATGGTTGAATCGGTGGAAGACTGTTGCATAAACTGAAGTCCTGCAGCTTATATATTGTATATTTTCACCAGCTTAGCATGCCTTTTGCCATACTTTGATCATGCTGCTGTCATACTTTGAGTGTTCAGATGAAGCCCTGAAGAGCTGCTGCATTATTAAAGTCCTGCAGATTAAGTTTTGCCATTTTTTACCAATATAGCATGCTGTTTGCCAATTATATACTAGTTTATTGTCCTACTTGTGGCATTTTGATGAAGCCATTAAGGACTTGAATTAATTAAAGTCCTGCAGCTGAGGTTTGCAGCATTTCCACCACTTTAATATGTCATTAGTCATTTCTTGTTCATGTTTCTGTCTTTCTTGCAGCAATTTGATGAAGCTATGAATGATTGCTGCATAAACTAAAGTCCTGCAACCTAAATTTTGGACATTTTCACCACCTTAACATACCTTTCGTTCATCTATTTATCATTTTACTCGCATACTTGTGACATGTGGATGAAGCCATAATGGTTGTTGCATTAAATTTAAGTCCTACATCTTATGTACTGGACATTTTCACCTCCTTTAAATGCCTTTAATCAATTATATATAATTTTACTGATATACTTGTGGCATGTGAATGAAGCCATAGTGGTTGTTGCATTAAACTGAAGCTCTGCAGCTGAAGTTTGCAACATTTTCATCCCTTTTAATATGGCATTAGTCATTCTTGCAGCTATTAAATGAAGCTATGAACGATGGCTGCATAAACTGTAGTCCTGCAGCTAACGTTTTGGACATTTTCACCTCCTTTACATGCCTTTAGTCAATTATACATCATTTTACTGACATACTTGTGGCATATGGATGAAGGAAGGGAGAATTGTTGCCTGCATTTAAGTCCTGCAGCTTAAGTTTTTACATTTTTCCTCACATGGGCATGTCTTAAGTCATTCTTTAATCATGCTGCTGTCATACTTGTGGCATATGGATGAAGGTAATAAAGGAAGTGTTGCATGATGCTCCCGCAGCTCCTCTCTGACAAACACATTCCATCACATTTCCCAAACACATCCTTCATGCATAAGTGCAGCTGATGGCTCCTTGTGCATCTATAGCCTTGTGCCCATTACGCTGTGTGACTAATTCCAGCTAATTAAGTCAAAAAGATGTGTCTTCCTCTAATAATCATCCTTCTGCGTGATTTTTCTCCGCATTCTCTGCATATATTTTTGGCGTGCAGGCCCGTCGCCGCCTACAATGAAATGTTTACACCCGTGATGGTGCATTGGCACTGTCACGTTGTGTCCAGGTACACGGGGGGATGTCGCAATGAGGACCTGACTATGAGTGTGTGTGTGTGTGTTTAAGTGTGTGTGTTGTTGTGGACCCAGACAGAAAACCTTCCTCGTGAGTGTATGTGTGTGTGTGTTTAAGTGTGTGTGTTGTTGTGGACCCAGACAGAAAACCTTCCTCGTGAGTGTATGTGTGTGTGAAATGATGACATTCAGCATGCTTTTTCCAAGGACATCTCCACAGTCCACGCACACCTTTGCCTCATATTGGAGCCAAAATGCCGCAATGAGGGACACTTAGCGCCTAACATGGAGGTAGATTAGCGGGCTGTGAGGGTGCAAGTGTGAGGGGGGAAAAGGGGAGGGGAAGGTGGGTTTTGGAGCAGGTGTCTCTCCCAGCTCTTACCTAAAATCGCTATATGGATGAATGATCCAGTACCCCGCCGTTTGCACCCTCTCCTGCTCCTTCTCCACCGCTTTCTGACTGCCGAACATACGCAAGGAGAACTTATTGACTCCGGGCTGCATCATGGCCCCAAATTGCCTCTGCATAAACCCGTGTTGCCTGGCCGCCCCCTCCAGATCGTCAAAGCCGACCATGGCCTCTTCCCGCTCCCCCTTGAAGCCCACGGAGTTGCCATGGTCCTTCTGGCCGCCCGTGTTATTTTTCTGTATCGAGTCTTGCCTCTGAAAAACATTATTCCCGTCCGCCTTCTCCTCCTTGCCGCTGGAGAACGAATTGGACTTGTCTTCCATGGTGTTTGGACTTCTTATTCCGTTTTTCTCCTCGTCTTCTTCTTCTTCTTCGTCTTTGCGGCAAAATAAAAGGCTCCGGGCGCGCGCTAAACTCGAGAGGACCCGCCGCGAGCTCTCTCTCTCACCCTCGCGAGCTCGCTCTCTCTCTCCCGTATGTGTGTGTGTTTTTTTTATGTCCTTCAAAAGTGTTCAGCTCCTCCGCCTTCACTGCGAGTGCTGCAAACTGAGACAGGCAGCCGGAGCGAGAAGCCGCTGGATCAGGTTTCTTGGGTTACCGCCATCTACCGACGGCCGCGGCTCCTGCCCGTCCAAAAGCCCTATCAGGAGCTCCTGCTTCTGCTTCTGCTTCTTCTTCTGCCTCTTTTGCCTTCGCGCTCCGTACGCACGGCACTGCGGTTTAACTGGCACATGCCCCTGCACCTTATTTACATAATGTGGATCATGATAGCCCCCCTCCCTTACCCCTCACTCCCTCCTCCTATGTCATCACTTTCACACATGACAGGAGGAAGCCAATATCACAGGAGCTGGAGAGACTTCAATTCAGTGTTCAACGGTAGGGCCGGGCAAGGTAGTGAGTTTTTAAGATGTGCTGATATTTTTTCACATGTTCGGTCAAGATGAGGCATTGTTCTTGCAACATTAATCCCTGAAAAAATCGAACAAATGAATATTCAATACAGTGTCAAGAACTGACCAATTTGCTTAACCTTAAAGCTAGGGTCGGTAATTTTGGAAAACTAGCAAGAATTTGAATGCAGTATCTCCTCAGGGCTCCGCCTAGTCATGTCTCAGTCAGCGGTAATAAAACACCAAAGCACTATCATAGTAAAGTTAAAAAAACAAACATGGAAAGTTAGTTAGTACTCACAACCCAATGTTAATCAGGGTGTCAAGTCTCCTGTTTTCGCCATGATACTACTGAATTTTACATATTTTATCTTCTTTCCTGACATCCTCCCGTATTAGTATTCACGATAAAATAATAATATTCTTCTGCCTCTCCAAACTGAACTCTGTCTCTAGCCTAAATGGGGCGGTAATGCTTTGAAATGATGGATGCCAACCGCCGCGAAACCGAAGAAGAAGAAAAAGCCTTGTGAGAACTGCCACCTGCAGTAACCTGGGTGGCAGCTGTCGCGAGATTAGAGCCAACAGCAAAACAAATAGAGAAAAACGAAGTGTTTATTTTAGATTTCTCGTACACCTGTCTTAAAGTGTGGGGTATACTGGAGCTTGGTTGGGGTTGTGGGACGGCTCGTAGCGGGCTTCCCTTATTTTCAAAGCCAAAACTTGGAAGGTAAGCATTCTCCAGTGGACTCTGATCCCTCGCTGTTTGGCTACATTGAATCAGGGCCAGTGCACGCCAGTGAAATGTACACGCAGGAGGCGGGCAAAATGGCGACGGGATTTGATTGGTTTAAAAATGTGTGCAACAAAGATGTGATGGTTGGTGTTTTCCCTGTTTTAATCCTGCTGTAGATAGCAGATATTTTTCACTCTATTTTAAGAACACATAATGAAAAGGGCTCGGAGAGCGCAGACCTCCGCCAGCGCCACAGTCCTCAGCCATATTGTGATTTTTACCATAAATATTACTCCTACCTTTATTTCATCTAAATATTTAGATTCCTTGACCATGAAAACATACCATAGCAATTGGATTCATAATGATATGTATTTTAGTTCAGTAGTTATTCCCAGAAATCACATTTTTCACCTTTGCAGCCAGACACTGATCCGGATCAACACCAAATCGAATCAGTTCTTCCTTTTCCCATGATGAACATTCCCTGAAAATTTTATCAAAATCCATCCATTACTTTTTGAGTTATTTTGTTCACAGACGGACGGATGGACAGACAGACGGACAAACAAACTCTCCCGAAAACATAACCTCCTTGGCGGAGGTAATTAATTGCCATCAGGTCATAAAGATCATTTTAACCAAAAAGTGTATCGAAATCAGATTACCAACCTTAGCTTTAAAGAGATACTTCAGGTTTTTTTAAGTGGGGTTGTATGAGCTCCATATGGCCACTAAGTACATTAGATGCAGTTGAAAGTTCTCTCAGTAAGCCACAATTTGTAAAAGTTTGTGATGCAAAACTAACTGACTTACGTCACAAATTCCACGTATTCCTAGCTCCAGATAAACTTTATTTTTCCGTAAATGTTAACGCACTCAAAATAATTTCTAGGTAGTGTATTCTTAAACTGTGGTATTATTTTGTCATGGGAGTTCTTGTAGGCGGAGAAAATACTCTTTGTATTTGGTACAATACAGGTCCACAGCCATTTTTGTAGTTCTTTTTTTGCAGTCAGCAACTAAGGTTTTAACCACACAACAACCGTTTAAAGAGGACATATCATGCTTATTTCTCCTTTTCACTATGCCAGACTAGGATGCCTGTAAAGCATTTCTGCCCTCAGTACAAGTCATCATTTAGTCTCTTCCATTGCCCCAATAGGTTCTCACATCCTCTCATTTAGGCCAAGAGAAGCTCCTCAAGAACGCCGGATCAGAGGATGACCTAAAGTTACCTCGCAACGCCACAGCCCTTTGTGCTCTACTATCAATTTCATCGGCTGAGCCAGCCTGTCCTTCTCTTCTACTGTATTTTTCAGCAGGCTGAATGGAAGCGATCACAGCATTGAGTCCTCTTGCGCTGAGCTGGTAATGGGTGAATGGTTAGGGACCTATACCCCTGTTGGTGGATGTGTTTCTCGTGACGGATTTGTATTAACGCACATCACAGAGGAGGAAGTGTTTTATCCCATTACTCCAATAAGAAAGGTACTTTCGTGTCGCCACGACGCTTGAAATCTCAAGGATATCTCGCGAATGACTGCGGCTTTTCAGAGGCATCAAATTCGTTTTGATATCAGAAAAAATATCATCTCATTTTCAAATGTATTATATTATATGTAAGTATTAAATCATGCATCAGCATGATATGTCTCCTTCAAGCTTCAGAGGGAAGGCAACATAAGATGCATTTTTGTATTTCCCATTAAAAATCAAAGTTGCGTGTGTGTGTGCGTGGGGGGGGGGGGGGTTGCCATGAGTCATATTTCAAACATTTATCTAAAACTGGTATTCTAAATCCTATTTAGTTTCAGAGTTGGGAAACCACAGAAAGCTAAATGTTAATTCACTTCCGAATTTTTGGACTCAATGAGGTAATGACAATTATTTTTACTTTTTTACTCACTAATCTTGTACACCAGTCCTCCATTTTGAAGGTTATAACCCAAAGGACAAAAGCAAAGTAAGCATAGGTTCAGAGAGTAGAAAGATATTAAAGTTATTTTGAAATGTGGCGCAGATTAGTCGAGGCCTCAGGGAAACACCTGAAAAATGTACATACTGTGTTTAATATTATTGTATATTTACAGACATTTAAAATGCTGCTGTATGTCAAAAGTAAATGTATAAATATTTATATATAAACAAAAACATATAGATGTAATAATAATAATATTGATGATAATTTTAATATTTAAAGGGATGTACACATGCACTGGTTTAATATCAGTTTTTGCCCTTTTTTACAGAAGTGACAGTTGGTTAATCAGTATAGTTTTACATATGACAATTGTCAGAGGTTTTTGTGTTTTGTTTGGACAAACTGATCCATTCTCATATTCAGACATGAGAGAAAGTATTGGTATTATGGGAACAATAACAATCAGAGAAGGTAATTAGATAAACAACCAGTGCATCACTCAACTGTACGAACTTTAGAAAAACAGGCCTATATATTTGAGAGTTCAAAATGAACAGCCTACGCAAACCCAACATGAGAAAAATCTTTGTTTGTTACTTCTTCTACCTTTCACAGAGTGCGTGCCCAAACACCCCATTCAGAAAAAAAAAAAGTTTCCCCAATGCTGCCATCAGCGGATTTGTTGCCTCATCCAATGGCAGACTCTCTGCAAACCAGGTGTTTGTTCAGTCCACAAACAGACATGTCAAGAAACAGACGACATGTCTGTGTAGCCAAAATAAACATTAGAGCACAGCATTGGAAAAGCAAAGCTCCTGAGAGGGGTGTGGCCTAACAAGATAGTTTTACTGAAACAGCCTGTTCTGAGCAGGGGTGAAACAGAGGGGTTTATTACTTTGTCAAACTAAATATCTATGAGGATTTGTGGGTAAGAACTTCATGAATATAGCATGGAACATAAGAATTAAAATTGTCTATTTAATTGATTTTTATTACTTTTTATATCCCCAATCATTGAGATGATAAGGTTTGTCAGTTTTGTGAGATATGGTAATAAAACAGGAAATACTTAGATTCTCCATGAGCAGAAATGGTAAAAATGTTTTTGTACTATGTGAACAGTTTAAAGGAGTAAAGCTTCAGTTTTTGATGATTCAAACAAAAATAAATCCCCCAAATTTGGTGCTTATGACATATATTTTACAGTGTATTCAAGCAAGTATCTATAGTTTTTCATCTCTACTGGAAACATATCAAACATATATTTATTATATGATAAAATTCCAGTTGTTATTATTACTTTACAGAGAAGTTCAGATATGATTTTTGGCCCATGCCCAGCCCTAGTAGATAGAGTAACTAAAGAGCATTTTAAAAAATCAATTGCATTATGAGGGTGCTGTGTTGATGTGTATGTGTGTTCACTTCCTGTGGCTCTCTCTCCTGGCTGCAGGTTTGCTTCACACTGAGCAGCGATATTAGAGGCAACGCGGTGAAGCAGACTGTAATGTCGTATGAGAAAACTAGTGGAACATCTTGTGGAAATCACACCCTGTAAGGTGTTATAGATCAGATCCAACATTTACAGTGAGAGTGCACATGTCTCACTGTGTTGTTTTTTTCTGTGGATCCAGAATAAAGGTATTTTTTCTTTGCAAAAAGCCCCCTGTACCCCATCATTTATCATCATTTATGCTCCAACTAAATGGTCTATAAGGTGGATCTTAAATCTAAGGTTTGGTCTACAAAATGTATAAAATTAGTGAAGATGAATCAGCTCTTAATGTTTCCAAATCTACCTTTTTAAAGATGCCACATAAGCTTTAAAAATAAAATACTGTATTAATAGAAATATTTAAACTAGTCAAACTTTTATTGTGTTCAGGTGAAGCTGCATGAATTGTGTAATACACCAAGTGAACCAAAAACATCCCTTCTTAGGTCTCATACTGAATAAGAAAAATACACTATTTCTTTGTAAAGGTTTTGCATCAATATGTTAACTTAAACAACTGAACGCTGGTAAGAATGAACAGGATTTGTATTATTGTAAATGTCAAAGTACTCATAGCCGAAAACAGTGATCTCTCCCATCATCTTTGTTACGTAATACATGTGTCATTGTAACCTCAGGCACTGGTATACAAGCAGTATAGGATTGCAGTTAGTTAGGTGCAGCCCATTTATAGCATGAACGGCTGCAATTATTTGACAACAAGCCGACAAGAGTTCAACAATGACCTAAAGCTACTCTGAAGACTAGGTAGCTGTTGAACAAAGTAAAAAATAACACTGATTATTATTTTCCACCAATGAGAGCAAGAACACCCACCAACCTACATGTGTTATCTTATTCAGTATGGTTTAATGCCCTGAAACTGCCACCACAGGGGAGGTCTAAGCCAATTCGAGCTTATTTGTATAGTACCTTTCAGCATCAAAGTGTTGTCCCTGCAAGGCTGACATCAGGGAAGTGATCCTTGTTGTTTCACAAAAACATAAGTATGTGTGAGGCAAAAAAGAAAGTCAATGGTAACTAACTGACCAGGCCAACAAGAATGACAACCAGCAGCTTCCATAAATTAAAGCAGCAGTAAGCAAGTTTTTAAGTAGCAATGGTGGTCTTTTTTGTTACTCAAAGACATGAACGTGTGTGACCGACAAAAGAGACGATTTCTGGTGACCTTCAAGAATTCACAGACTGCAGTTTCATGTGCCACAACCATCAGTCTCCACCAGCGAATATAAATAATATTTGGAGGCAGGAAACATGTAAAGTATTTGACATTGACAGTAGCTACAAAACACTGTGCGGTGACAAATACGTCAAATCAGTTTTCATGTTGTTTCTATGTTAGCTCCTGTCTGGATAATCTTGTATACCTTGATCTTTATCCGTTGTCTCTTATTTACCATAGAGGACAAATGTGTCTTCAACAAAGAGAGTTCAGCACTTATTTCAACTATAACCAATAAAACCACGAACAGTGTTACTAGACTCAGAATTCAATATTGGATTGACTTAATCTCCTCAACTTTAATCCTGGCAGCGTAGAGAAAAGCTGTGAACAATTTAGAGCAGAAAATCTAACATGTCCCATGAAATGTAAAAACTGCACATGTAACTGGATCAGAATGTCCTATACAACCTGTTTTTTTAATTTATCTAATTGATTTGATTGACTTCACAGTACCAAACTATGGGGGGCACATACAAGGGCTCTAAAAGGACCTTGTACAGAGGAGGTCTGTGGAAGTGCTCCCCTCATGTTATTTTTTATGGGAGAGGGATACCCCAGTTACCTATTTGTAGTTTAGCAGAAGAATTTAAGTGTGCAAATGTCAGAACAGAGTTGTTGCTATCAAATAGCAACAGGGCAGTATGTAATCCAACCAAGGGAAGGAAATGGAACCCAGGACAGGCAGATTCATTGGCCGCTCCTAGGCATGCAGGAAACCTGGGCAATGTGCATCTAGGGAGTCTTGACTTGGACCAAACAAACTGATCTGGGGTAGGCCCCAAAGATTGGAGGAAGCAGGTAACAGAGAAAGTACATGAACAGGAGGAAGTAGAAAGGTGTACGAAGGCTATAGCTCAGGGTAAGCAGGGGAAGTGGTTGAATTGGGAAAGTGTGGAGACCTGTGGAGTATTGAGGATAGGAGAGTAACGTTTCCATTAGGGACTACCTAAGATGTGCTAACTCCACAAACTAAAACAGTGGGTGACAGGAGCCATCATGTGTACTGTGTTCAGAGACAGCGACCTGTAAGACTGTAAGACTAGTCTGTCAAATGGTCACTATACATGGTGGTACAACCAGGTTTTAAAGAGCCTAGCAGCAGAAATTAAAGACAAAGACGAGGGAACTCATGGGCATACAGTTGGTACAAAAGAAGGTCAGTACCTAAGAAGCAAGTCTTCAGCTTCAGGATGTGTTCAATTAGGAGAAGCCACAAGAGATACTTTGCACCAACCAAACAGACAGTGTTATGGTCTTCAAGTCAGCGGATGTGGTATTTTACAGAACTGACAGTTTCCTTGGAAGATTCAGTTGAAGCTTATGAACAGAAAAGCTTAGATCAGTAGATCCTGAGGTAGAACCTGAACAGTAAGGGTGAAAGGTTTGGGTTTGTCCTTTAGAGGTCAGATGGAGAGGGTTAAAAGTAGGGCTGGGTTTAAAAAATCAGTTTAATCGATTTTAATCAAATTCCCTTTAAATGGTTCGTAATCGATCCATAAAATCCAAAGATCGATCTTGTAACTTAGGTAGTTTTTTCTTCATTGGTCCTGCAGAGAAGCAGCCTGTGGTATCAACCCAGCTAGTATTGCGTGATCTGCGTTTAGCACTGCTTTTTACTGAACAAAATCTTGTGAGATGTTACTGCAAGTTAACAAACAAACGCGGCAGAAGCAAATAGCACTATATGGGCACCACCAGCATGTTTAAAGGCTGAGGTATGGACGTATTTTGGATTTTACAAGCACGAAGGAAAAGAGGAGTTGGACAGAAAAAAAATAATATGCAGAATACGCATTAATGTATATAATTAATATAAGATTAATGTAACTGATTTGGGTTCATTTCTTCATGTAAAAACAATTTTAATAATTCACTAGGTCAAAAGTCACTTTTTAAGTTTACAGTATTATTTTAACTGAGATATCCCAGACTGAATAGATATCTTATTGTATCATGAATCAAATCAATTTGAGACCTGGTAAAATCGAATCGAATTGATCCAGAAAATCTGAATCGATACCCAGCCCTAGTTAAAAGATATTTTGCAAAATCAGTAATTACTTAGAGAGTTGGGAGTTGAGTGTGCGGGAACAGAATCAGCAAAAGATAGTTAAGGGGATGTCGGATGATGCACTCAGGAGCTGTCCATGGATGATCTTACATTTTTAAATCATATTTTAAACTTATGTTAAATAAAGTTTCAGCCCTATATTACACATTGATATTGACACACAGTAATATTTGGAAATATTGGCATCAGTAATTGCTGATAGCTGGGGTAATTATAGATCAGGGAAAGTTGTATCAGCTTTCATGTACGGAGACTGGGTGAGTTGAAGATGGTGATGATAAGGCAACAGAGGGCTACGAAGTTTATTAGGTTACACCTCAGAAATGTACGTAAATACCAGTATAGTTAGGGATCTCTTCATGGAACACTTATCCATTCATAAGGGCAAAGGCACCTTGTGTTTCTTTTACATGTGTTTAACGGGGACTTTGGCACTTTTTTATGGAGCGCATCCCACATGTTTAACTGTGTTCCTCATTCCTCAAATGCACAATCCTTAAAAGTTGTAACTCGTCATAAAGTTCACAAACAGGTTTTTTATTTTATTTATTTTTTAATGTATTTTTTGGGCATTTTTGTGCCTTTATTGATAGGAGAGAGACAGTAGATAGGCTTGTGACAGGGGAGAGAGAGTAGGGTAAGACACTCTGCAAACTAGTCCCAGGCGGGATTTGAACCTGGACCGGCAGAAGCAAATACATGGGATGCCTGGTTGCTAACCGTTCCACCAAACCAGCACCCCAGGTGTTTTATTTTTATAATGCAAAACAAATTGGTTTTAGAAATGAAGACAAATATTCAACCAAAATAGCATTTTAAATGTTTTTGAGTGGTATATTTTAGATGCAGTAAAATACAATAGTTCCCCTTAAAGAACAAATACAAGTAAAATCACTCATTTTAAAACTTACTCAATAATATGCTTGTTGAACTACTTAACTACACAGTTATGACAACTTCACAAACTGTTTTGTTTTTTTCCTCCCATCTTTCCTCAGTTTAACATACTTTATGTCAGAATATAATTTGTGATTACGAATATTATTGATTTAGTTGCTTCAAACTTTAAGTGGGACTTTTATAGCTCCTTCTGTCCATTTTTTGACTGATTTTTTTGTGTTTATGCTTAACTTCAAAAGGGCTTTGGATGCTTTTCGTACCAAAATCTATGTTTTGATATTTCCCTGTGACACCTCACACAGAGTAAAGTTGTTTTGCCAGATTCAGACTGATTAAATGAATATCGTACCATTTACACCTCCACTGTTTAACATCTGTTATAAAAGTATTATAAAAACCCTTCCTGGATTTGTTTGTTGTTGGGGCGAGAGGAAAGCATGCCCTGCACAAAGTGGTATCACAAACCCACGCTGAATCCACGTGTGCGGTAATTTCATGTCCGCACAAAACCACAGCTGGCTGCGTCCACCACTAAAGAGAACATTAGCTCAGATATTTTGCATGTTTAGTGGCGGATTATTACGTAATGATCCAAATGTTATCCTAATTGAAACAGACATCCCTTGATTTTTGTGTGTATTTTTTCTCTCGGCTGGGGTTGGATTAGTTGGCATGCCAACTGTTTCCCCTCCATGGTGCTTGTGTAACTTCAGTCCCACAGTTTGTGGGGCAGGGAGGGGTACTGACAGAGAGAAAGAAAAAAATGTTGCATAAGATTTCTGGCTTAAAGTAATACTGGTATTGAACAAAGTGCAAATCCCAGATGGCCCCTTCACATGTCAGAGAATAAATACGACCAGAATATATTTATTCACCGGGCAGAGAAGGTTCCACAGAGAGGACTGGATTGATGTAGGGAGAATCCTCTTTTATGTTTGCCAAAATATCATGTAAGATTTTAAGCATGTGCATTAAAGTGTGTGGAATAATGACTCTCATGTATGTCTGGTTTGTACATTTGTCTAGGGTGTCCCCCTTTATTGTATTGTTGTAGTCTTTATTAAAGAGAATATCAGGAATGATTCGAAGCACCCCCACAAATCTGCACAGACAGTAGAGCTAAACCAACAACAGAAAGGTAATTAAAAAATGGGGTAGTACTGACAAAAAAAGCTTCAATAATGGTTTTAGTTTTGCACCATTTGAAGAAAATTAAAAGAAAATCCTGACAGTGAGTTCCCAAGTTGTCATGTTGTCAAAGTGAAAACTTTGCTTGGAAACATTATGGGTTAGGATTTTTTTCTCCCCTTTAGTAATACTTAGAGGTAATGTATTCTATTCATAGAATGAGAAATACAGGTAAACATGTGTAGTAGCTCCCACGCAATGCCAAAATCTCTTCACCCCCTGAAGGAAAGCCTACAGTTCCCCAGTGAAGGAAAGTTGAAGACTTCATCCAGACAAGGGGGATACTGACCCTTTTAGCTGTGTTGCTCACTTCATGAATGCATGTGTCTATTAAAGGTGCTATGAGGAGAATCTATTACTGGCGATATAAAGACTCTGCTACCCATGAGCACACGCGGCGACTGTCGTAATGCTGCGTTCCAGTAATCTCGGAACTGGGAGTGACATCATCTCCGACTTATCAGCGTTCCAGTTGAAGTTGGAAAAAAAAATGTCGATATACCAGGCTATTTAGATATAGTCACTTTCTTTTATCTCAGGCATGAATATTCTTCACGTACCTTGACATGTTTCGGTGGAAACTTCCGCCTTCCTCAGAAGTGTCACCAGATGATAGGTGTGACGTGTTAAATCAGCTGGTGTTACGGGTCTCATGGACTGGGGCAAGGCCAGAGTCATCCGCACCGAGGATAATAAACATCAGCGTTGGATAAGGGAAGCCATCGAAATCAGAAAACGGGGCCCAGGGACAATGAACAGGGACGAGGGGGCTTATATGCTCTCACACACCTGGAGCAGCGTCCTGCAGAGGCGAGCGGACAGCGGGAGGCGTGACCCTCCTGTCAGAAAATTTGACAGGAGGGTCACACCTCCGTAACACCAGCTGATGTAACACGTCACACCTATCATCTGGTGACACTTCTGAGAAAGGCGGAAGTTTCCGCCGAAACATGTCAAGGTACGTGAAGAATATTCATGCCTGAGATAAAAGAAAGTGACTATATCTATGTAACATAAGGGCATAATGAACACCGTTCAACTACCAGGCTATTGTTAGCTGTTGTTAGCACGCGCTGCATTTTTGTTCACAAATATCACATGAAGAATGTGATTATCACTATGGCAGCATTTTTGTAAAAATAAGTCTAACAATACTATGTATACAGCTGATCTCGAGCGACACACCCCAGTCAGAAGTGCAAATAAATTGATCATTACAGGAGCTAAATAACTGTTCACACTGGGGTCATCCATCTTCGATTGTCAACTCGGGGGTGGCGAGGTTTCACCGAGTTCCCAGTAGGAAATTCCGACTTCGGGGGGCGTTCCAGTTGCAGTTTCCTACTCGGAACCCGGAAATTTCTACTTCTGACTACAACTGGAACGCACCGAAAGACGTGACCCAAGCCAAAGCGTGTGCTTGTTGAGATACTAATGCATGCAGCTCAGACCTTCCTCAGAACTGCATTGCATTGCATTACAACTTCTTTTTTCAACAACTTACAGGATGCAAAGCGATGAGGTAATGTATCTCTTTCTAGATACGTAGCGGTAGTTTTTGATGTGTGACAACAAGCAATTTTTGGAAAACTTAGTATCATAGTTTTGTAGCCGGCTATGTATCCCTACTTACAGCCCGGTGCTCTAAGACCTGTCTGAATAATATAAATTTGCTCTAGTTTTAATTGTCTTGTTCTCGAAGTTGAGTATCCAGGCCAGTCCAGCCCTGTCTGACCCAACCACGAAGCTAAGGAATAGCATTTATAGATAACCTATTTTGATGCTATAAAACTCATCTTAAAGTGTGTATTTCGATCAGGCACATATCTATAAGTGAGACTTTTTTGTAATTACTTAGAAACTCCTCACAGTCCCTTTAAGTTGGACATCATTATGAAGATGATTAATCAGAATTTCCGACAATATAAATAATATAACAACTGGAATTAACAAAAGGGAGAAATAATCAACCAAAATTACATCTCTGAACTTGAGGAGATGCTACTTTCAAATTCATGCTAGTTTTCCAAAATCGCCAACCCCAGCTTTAAGTTTGTACTTTGGCTGATATACCTTTTCGAATATGCAAACCATCATAACATGTTCTTTTAATGTTTTGTATATTTTGATTTATTCGTCTGACCTTGGTTGCTAGTTCCTTTCTTTTAATGCTTGACAGAAATATTACAACATAATTCAATAAAAGATTAACAGAATAGTTTTGAAAAAAGGTGCTGTACATGCTTAAAACTGATCACAGTAGAAACAGCCTAACATCTTACTTTTGGCACAGAGTAAGGGAAAAAGTCCAGATTTCTGCTAGATAAAAACTGTTTCTGATTCTTCAGGTAGTCTCATTGGCTCTGCTGAAATTGCATTGTGTCTCTAAGATTACATCCAGTCATCTCTGCTTACAGTCAATACCTCATCTGGACATGAAACATTACATTCCCCTTCACTGCCAGCCATCGCTTGTGCCACAAATAGCTTCAGGATGGCTGCATTGTGTTACAGTGACCCCCCAATGCCCCCTTTTCATTTTCTGCAAGTCATTGAATGTATAGAGAGTTAATCCAGAGCCTGCTCACTGCTGTTTGCAGCAAAATACACCAAGTTTCTTACAGAGAAAAGAAATGGCTCTGTTGCTGAAGTGGAGGAATCACCTGGAGTATCACTGAAACACCAGAGAGATCAAGCTCAATAGCTGCCACAAATTAAAAGAAAATCCAAATCTTCCACCTCCCAGGTCCGACTATGACAACTAATTCACTTGTCCTCGTTGGACTCTGGTCCCATGACTGGCAGCTTTAATTAAAGCTTGATTGGGCCTGGGAAGGAGATGGTAGTGTTGTAATAGGATTGTGAGCTTTGGTCCAAGTCCAGCTGTGACTATCAGGGTATCATGGACCTCAGGGATGAGGCTGCGGCTCTGGACGGAAACCAGCAGGGGCCAAGGTTGACTTAATCAGCAAACGGACAGAGCGGGACAAACAAATGAGAGTGCTAAATGATCAGTGCCATAAAAGGATGGACATTTCCGGGTGTAGACCCTTTTCAGACCTATGTCACTTTGAGTTCATGGCATTAGCTGCAGGCAAACATTGTTATCCTGGAGACTGAGACGTTCTGCCACCACAGACAAGCAAGAAGCACAGCAGCCTAACTTTATTTATGAATATCGTCACTGATTAGCATGCATTAGACACCATCTGATCAGTTAATATAATCTGTGGTAGTCCTCTGTAAACCAAAAATAAGCAAAAAGTGTAAACCTATTTAACATCCCAGTGAATACTGTTCATGACAACAAGACAGAAACAACTACAGTTTTGATAATTATCCAAATCTAAAAGTGGATCAAGGAAATTTTAAAGGTGCTATGAGGAGAATCTATTTGTGGCAACATAAAGACTCTGCTACCCATGAGCACGCGCGGCGACTGTTGTAAAGACGTGACCCAAGCCAAAGCGTGTGTTTGTTGTGATGCTAATGAATGCAGCTCGGACCTTCCTCAGAACTCTGCATTGCTTTACAACTTCTTTTTTCAACAACTTATAGGATGCAAAGCGACGAGGTAATGTATCTCTTTCTAGATACGTAGCGGTAGTTTTTGATGTAGTCATAGTTTTGTAGCTGGCTATATATGGCTACTTACAGCCCGGTGCTCTAAGACGTGTCCAAGTAATATAAATTTGCTCTAGTTTTAATTGTCTTGTTCCCGAAGTTGAGTATCCAGGCCAGTCCAGCCCTGTCCGACCCGACCGCAAAGCTAAGGAGTAGCATTTACAGATAACCTATTTTGATGCTGTATGTGAAGAATAATTTGACCTTTGTCCACATTTTATGTATTTAACCTTTGTACACATTGTTTGTAATCTTTTCATGTATTTGTCTCTTTATAACCCTGTCCTACTTTTGTTTAATTCTCCTTGTACTTGAATATCTCTTTGTAATCACTTTGTAATCATTGTTTAGCTTTTGCATTCTTCTGACACACACACACACATTACACATCCACACATTACATACTACATTATGTGACCTTGTGTGGAGGCTCTTTCTTATCCGGCTCATTCCGAGACTATGAGGAGCCTGCACAGAGGTCACGCCATACACAGAAAAAATTGTATTTCTTCAGTTCAACATCCAGCCTTTGCCTGTATTGTTGTCCTCCTCGCTGGCGATTAAATTCCATCTGATTGCACCCAGCTGCCTCTTCGTCATCTTTTATTTTGAATTATGTCAGGTGTTGGTATGAACCTTAAAAGTTACACTGAGCTCTTAGAACTGTGAAGGGAAAAATCCTGACACTATAAAACTCATCTTAAAGTGAGCATTTCGATCAGGCATATGTCTAAAAGTGAGACTTTTTTGTATTTACTCAGAAACTCCTCATAGCATCTTTAAACTAGAAAAGCACTCGGAGAGCGCAGACCTCCTCCAGCGCCACAGTCCTCATCCATATTGTGATTTTCACCATAAATATTAGTCCTACCTTTATTTCATCAAAATATTTAGATGTATTGACCATGAAAACAAACTATTAGCAGTTGGATTCATAATGATATCTATTTTAGTTCAGTAGTTATTCACAAGAAAAAACATTTTTCGTCATGGCGGCCAGACGCTGATCCGGATCAACACCAAAATCGAATCAGTTCTTCCTTTTCCCATGCTGAACATTTCCTGAAAATTTCATCAAAATTCATCCATCACTTTTTGAGTTATTTTTTTCACAGACGGACAGACTGACTGACGGACAGACAAACAAACTCTCCCGAAAACATAGCCTCCTTGGCGGACTTAACATTTTGAGAAAGTGTAGTTTTCCAAATTTACGCTTATAACTTAAAAGTTGTCTATGGATTTTATTGTTTTCTCAGGAAATCTTGGTCATGAAGTGAGGAAGCGATCATTCAAATTTGGTAGAGATCCAAATCCAGTTGGGGATACAGGAACCTTTTAATGGTGTGTAAACACTGCATGATTGGGAAGTCTTACAATTTTTGCTTATAACTCAGCAAATAACCAACAAATCTTCCTAACATTTACAGGGAATGTTAATCAAGGCACAAAGGAGAATTGATCACATTTTTTTGCATGCAGGTCCAGGATTTTTTATTATAATTATTCGTCAACAGTGCAAACAGGGCAGTTTCCGACATGTTTTACAATAACTCCTCAATGGGTTATGCCTTGGTGAATTTTGCACTTGGAGCACTTCTAGTGATGTTAATTATTTAACAATAACATGAGTAATGCATAGAATACCACCATTGATACAGGGCACAAGTGGCTTGGTTTAAACTCATTCATCCAACAATCATAAATTGAGGGTTCAAGCCCAGCCCCAGGTGTCATACAGTATGTCAACGTGTCCCTTGGCAAAACACTTGGGTGTGAAAAAGAATAAACTTGATTGGCAGTCATTGAAGGACAACCAGCAGTGATTAAATGCATGTGTGAACGGGTGGGAGTGGGTTGATATGACCTTTGGTGTAACTAGCGCTTTGAAAAGCCTGATGACAAGAGAAGTTCTACGAGTTCCGATCCTTTTTGCCTTTAGCTAAACAAATATAATTTTACAACGCTCAAAACATTCCATACAATCCATAAAGGTTTTTTCCTCTTGGGTAAAATCTACAACAAAACAAAAAACAAGCCAAACAAAATCAGGTAGAAATAAAAATAGCAGAACGTTCTGTCTTTCTACCAGATGTACCATGAGGGGGGAGCAGCTTCATGCTTAAGTCTGACAAATAACCAGTTATCTATCAGAAGGTTAATATGACAGTTGGCAGGATCACTTGATAATTACACACACAGCTCAGCTTGTGTTTAACCTTTACCAGATTAAACAACCACCAGGCTGCAGCTGCACTTAACTGAGCCGTTCTTAAGCTCATATCCATGAATTAATAGTCAACTGCTGTGACTTCTGTTCAACAGCATTATGTAAGAGACAAAGTTTGTGTGCCTCTGAGCTAATAAGGCTTTTGTGACATTGTGTTGTCAGTGGGTTATTTTTTTATGGGGCCGGGATAAACAAAAGGACGACTGTTGCCTGACTAACACATAAACTCATCCCTGCATATGTCCCACAACCTCTGACCTGAAACAGAGGTCCTGATCGCCCAGCGGAGAGAATACTGTTTTCAACTGGTGAACATGTGGGCAATCTACAACACACTGTCTTAAATATATTAGAAAACGGGTTAAAGTACATTGAAAATCATTGTTTTTGAATAATTTTGCCTGTTGTGCTTTTAAAGATGCTTTAATTACCTTAATTAAAAAAAGTGTAGTTGGCATGCTTGCAACCATCAGAAAAGTTTGCAGTTCATATAAGGACCTCTACTCGAACATAGCCTCTGTTTTCAGTGCAGGTTAGAAACTCTTTGCTTCTATACCTTTATCAAACTGGAATCTTTATGTTGCCAACCTGGTTGATGTTTTCTGTTGCTCTGTGACTCTGGATTGACTGTTTATGTTCTAATGTTTCTGTTACATGTTCGGTAAGATGCTGGTGTTTCTACTCTTGATTGAAATATCCCAGGATGATCTGTTGGTAATGGTTTGTTTTATAAAATTGAGCAACTGTTTTGTCTCCTGTCTGCAATGATCTAATATTTAACTTTTTTTGGGTTGTTTCTGCTGACTGTCTTTTATGTAAGGGATGCAGAACAAAGTTGAAGGCATTGATAAGGAACTTTTTAAGCATGAAGACAAATTAATTTATGGAACTAGTTGTGATTGATTCTTAACTGGAATTGGTTTTACTATCCATCATTAATAACAACTCTATTTCTTGAAATAAATAATTCATTTATTCATTTTCTATACCGCTTTATCCCTTTGGGGATCAGGGGGCTGGAGGCTATCCCATCTGTCAATAGGCAAGAGGTGGGGTACACCCTGAACTGATTGCCAGTAGGGATGGGTACCGAATTAGGTACTTTAAGAGGTGCCAACCGATGCCGACCGAATGTAGGTACTACTGAGTACCGATTCACATAAAAACAAACAGTACCATGTTTAGGTACCTAAACGCATCCTTGTGACTGTGAGGGAGTGGAAGAAGCAGACATACTATTGGGTAGAGTAGGTGAATTTCCATACTGGACTTGAACGCAGCACAGCAATAGCGTAATGACGTCAGCAGAGATCTTAATATTAAACAAATTAATGTTTATTACCCATAAACACATGCAAAAGTACCGAAAATTGGTACCGTTGAGTACTGATACCGATTCCCAGGTACCGGGCATCGGCATGGTATCGGTTCAAATGTGAAAGGTACTCATCCCTAGTTGCCAGTCAATCACAGGGCCACATAGAGACAGACAACGAATGAAGAATGTTTTTGGTCTGTGGGAGGAAGCCAGAGTGCCCAGAGAGAACCCATGCATGCACAGGAAGAACATGCAAACTTCGCACAAAAAGGCCCCTGACCGACCTGGGAATCGCACCAGGTACCTTCTTGCTGTGAGGTACATGCACTACCTGCTGCGCCAATGTGCCGCCCGTGAAAGAATAAGTTTAATCCAATAACAAAAGATTATTATGGGAATCATTCTATTTTTTTATATTTCAGTGACGGACTGACACTCATTTTTCTTATGTTTATGATTCATTGATTCTTGAAATGATTTTGCAGGCCACACTGAGAGAAGGAAGGCTGTATGGAGGGCTTATAAATATCTTATTTTTTTTAAACCTGGTTCATAAATTTGTACTGGAAAACTCTGCATCGAACACTGCATCACTTCCTGATGTTTTTATTTAATTTGTTGTATCCTAACATAGTGAACTACAAAGCCACTGTGCACTCGAAACTATCCTGTGGAGCAGATTTGAGTTCCAGCCAAAGTGAGATCCTAACACTGCACCACAGTGGGCTGCCTGCCCAACCTGGATTCAACCCAGCTCTCCGAGACTCCAGAGTGACCCAACACCTGGACCTGATTAGCTCTGAGGACAAACAATTGCTTGCTACTACAAATAAATCTCTTTAGGTCAATTAGGAGCATTAAGTGACTCCATCCACAAGAACTCAACTCAAAATCTCATCCAAACATCAACAGGAAGAAATACATGTTTGAATATTCTCTCTTGTACTTCAAAAGCAGAGCAATACGCCAACATACCCTGCAAAATCAATCCTGTCTTCAGAGTAAAAAAAAGAATACATCCATTGTTTAATGGATATAATACTCATGAATCCCTCTTTTACAAAGTTGAATTCTACTATGTCAAAAGTAGTGGCACAGGATATGTTTAGCCTTTAAGCCTTTACTTCCACTATAAAAATAATCTTTCAGTATCCCTTTCACCTTTTTCGATTGAGTAGTCAAAGTTCAGTGTACCATACGGTGCAGGTCATTTGAAATGTCACACCCACGGCCACCCTTGCCCTGGGAACACACACACACAGTGGATCAGGTGCTGATGCGCCATTGACAGCCTCTCAGCGCCTAATTCCAGCTTTGTGGCACACACAGTGTCCACTTGCTACGCGTAGTAATCCCAAAGGATTGGCAAGTATTTTTAGTAATGGATTTACTGGCGTCCGTTGATCCCTTGATGGGTGGTGTCTTTCAGAACAGTCATGGAGGTGCAGGGCCGCTCAGCCGTTTTGCAGTGCAGAGTGTGCATGAGAATGCACGTGAGTGCGTGTGCATGGTGATGGGGGTGGGTCTTTGTGGGCTTCTTAGTAGTGTACTTGCATGGTCTTGGGTAATGGAGTTAGCCTAACAAATTCAATCAAGTTTTCCTCCCTTCTTACTTACAAAGAATATTGCATATGAAAACACAGTGGCATTATTTGATTAAAATGACTGAAAAAAACAATTTACTCCTGTTTAAACTTTTGTAGTTGTGCAGTACACTCTGGGTTTAGATGTCATTATTTGCATTATTTTTCTTACCACATATTTTGCATTTATCTGACCTTGATAAACAGAATATGAAATTCCTCCTTATTATCGTCTTCAGTACAGCTGCACTGAAGTTCAAATTAGAAAGGCTCGAAGGGTTGTACTGATGGGAAAATACACAGAATAAGGAGTAATGCAACCATTTACCATCACTCTCCTGAGTGACCGAGAACAATGGCATCCTGTGAATTATTAATGCACATTAAAATTTTCTAAAATTGAGACTGTAAGGTGAATGAAGTCTTAAAATTCAGGGTTTACTTTAAAATATATATCCTGTCAGCAGTCTTATGTGAAAGTAATTGAAAATAAAGATATTATGATCGAAAAGCAACCTCTATAGGTATGCAAATGGGACAAGTAGCTCCTCTCAAATAACTGTGGCTTTTACGTGGTTTCTGCCTGTTGAGGCGTGGTCATCTGTTCACACAGTTGGATGTGGCCACTGACTTTAAAAAAAATAGACAGTCATGTCATGTCAGCTGTTTGATTATCAAAAGAAGCTAATAACTGCTTTTGAAGCCAATTTGATGATGCTGTCATACTGTAAATTCCCTCTCAACTAACTTTCAGATCAACCTACTGAGGCAAATAATGGCCCTTTTCCATTAGCTCTACTCTACTCTACTCGACTCTACCCGGCTCTACTCTACTCACCTTGTGCTGCTTTTCCATTAGCCCCAGTCGCCTGTCCAACGGGGTGCAGTGTCACTGTAAACAGCTGAGCGGCTCTGCGGTGATGTCATTTTGAGCGCGACACAACAATCTGTGGCTTTTTGTCACAAACCCAGTAAAAAAGGAAAGCAGAAGAAGGCTGCAGGTGGCAAGAAGAAATACCCCTTGAGAAGCACAGGAGAGTTTTGGAAGCTATACAACAGAATGAAGCCGAGGACGAGAGCAATCGAGCTGCAAAGAAAAGACGTATGAGGGTAAGCTAACGGTAGCTACCGCTAGCATGCTAGGTCGTCGCGTTCATGACTCATCAATGACGACATTGTCTGACCAATCAGTAGCCGGCAGTCAGTGACGTCATCTTTTAGTATAGACTCAGCTCGCTTGAAACCAGAGCAGAGTAGGTACTAAAACTAGCTTGTTTTAGGAGGTACCGGGCTAGTGGAAACACGCTGCAAATCGAGCCAGGCCGAGTAGAGTAGGGCCAAGGTGTGCTAGTGGAAAAGGGCCATAAGAGGTGGGACTTAGACCTGTCTGACCAAAACAATACTATGTAAGCTTGTGGCTGTTTCAATGATGACCATAAGAGCCCAGAAGAAATCTTCGCTGAAATCAAAACAAATGGAATATAAAAACACCACATAAAACTGTTTATTACCTATATACACTTATGGAAAAAGTCTGTAACAGCTAAATGAGTGCGCTGTCCTCAGTGACAGCACATCTCTGTAGTTCTGGCAGGTTTTTGAGTGGCCTGTGAGCTACAAGACACCTGAATTTGCCCCACAGTAATTAATATGTATGTACATATAGAGATATATATGTACAAACATATACAGTATATACAAACTTTTCTATAGAAAGGATATTTTCACTCCAAAATGTTCTATCCTCTACTCCGCAGCAGTAGCACCCACCGACTACATCATCTAACTCATTACTTACAGCTGGAACATAGGTTCTACAGGAGACTTAATGACAAAATTGGTGCATGATAGCATATGTTAATGTCTCAGTAGTTCAACCAAACTTTCCTTGTTTCGTAGCCCCTATAGCACTGAAGTGTTCATGCTATAATAGCTGAATTTTTTCTCTACTTGCTATGTGACTTTGCGTCATGAATGTGTCTGTTTTGGGATAGTTATTCTAAGCTTATCAGTTTATTTTTTGATGCTCTAACCCTGTTTAAGTAAAACTAGAACTCAAAAGAGTCACAATTTCAAAATAAAGTGTAAAAACTCTCATCAGTCATTATAAGTATTAAGAAAAAGCAATGTTCCCTCCTGTAAAATGTTCCATAAGAGTTCTTAAATATTACCTTCACTGACTCACACAGATGTCTCAATTTCCAGACTAATCTGCCTTCAGAGAGCTCCTGCTAATGCATCAGTAATTGCCTTGGCTTTTACCATCTCACTTTTGTGTGTCTGTCCCAAGAAGGATACAATCTGAGTGTTTATCACCTCTCCAAAACAATTTCGTCCTGCCATTACCAGAGCAGAAAAAGAAAACTGCTTTTCTGTTCTCACCACAGCTGTGTGCAGTTCAGCTGTGGAAAAAAAAAATCTCTTTCTTCACCTGGAACAATATAATACGAGAACATGCTTCTGAAAACTCTCTTTTTGGCTCTGCCTCACTGGCTATTTGCATGATTACTTTTGATATCTGCTGCATTAGAGGATGTTGGTGTTGGTTAGTGCAGCTGTCTGTCTTTGCGTTATGAGACACCTGTCACCTGCAGTCATTTTACCTCACAGGGTATTAACATGCAGAGCATATTTTGTGGTTACTGAGCTGGAAAACCTTCAGACATACAAAGCACTTCAATACTGTATGTTAGCGGTTTAGTGCCTCATGTATTTTTTGTCATGAACAGCAGACATTGTATCAATTATCTTTCAGATCTCATGATACATTTAACAACTATTAAACAGCCAATTATTTCCCATGTTTAGCTCAATAGAAGACACACAAGAGCTGATGAAATATTGCACTGCATGCTGCTCATTGTTTTAGGCTGAATCATTGCTAAATGTCTAGCATTTCGTGTAATTTTAACACTTTCTGGTCAACCAGCAACTAAATATAATTCATAAAACCACAGAACATAAGTTTATTTGTGGTGTACTAAAAGGAAAAAACAGGTTTGCTCACAGATTGGTTAGGCTAAAAAGAGAGCTAATATTCTCAGCTAACTAAAATTATTCCGCCAAAAGAGTGAAATTTCTGTCCCCAGCATATTATTGTATATTAAATGTATAAACACAAGCAATGATATATTACAAATTATATTTTATTATTATACTAAACACCATACACATTAATCTTTGTAGAAATTACAGATATATATTTTTTTAATATTTTAAAATGGCATCCAAAACACTTATACATAGCATTTCTTGCCTGTCCCCACAGACAAACGCTACACTTTACTACAATTCATTATGAACAAAATCCTTCCAAAGCAAATTTTCTTTTGCATTTAAGTGTGACTCCATATTCTATCTACACTTTTAAAACAAAAGTTTTACCAAAAAAGTCATTATATTTTGGTTAAAATTCACATTTTAGTGCTGTCCCCAGGTTTTCACTCATTGCTGTTACCCAAACACATTCCCCCTTTAAAATTTTGGAACATTTCACCAGTGACACGTTCTGCAGGAATTGACATCATTTTGGTCTTCTTCAAGTCGTGGGAAGACCAAAAGTAAGTTATCTCTTTTATTTTTCCCTAAATTCAATGATATATTAGTTGTTTTAGAGATGGTCAATCTAAAAAACTCAGCCCTGTTACCTAAGTTACCTCTAAAACAACATTTGTTGATTTCAAAAGTAAAATATTCAGTTAAATCTTAAGAATGTGCTCCATGTGCTCAAGCTACTAGCATAGATGCTAAGTGGCTAGATTTCACACAATTGCTAATATGCTAAAAATTCATTGCTGTTACCCTCATTGCTGTTACTCAAATAATGAGTAACAGCAAAAAAAAAAGAACACCTTTTTTGTCATAAATATTAGTGTTTTCATCATGTAACCAACCATTTCTTCTAAATTAACTCTTTTTCTAAGGGGAAAACATTGTTATGTGGTTAATATTCTTTTAAACATGGTTTTAAAATGAAATGGTTTTAAAAATGTGAGTTTTGGTAACAGTAGAGAAAAAATTGCAATGATAATAAACTGCCGAAAGTTGCAATAAATTAAATAAAGTAGCCTGAGATTGGCCAGTAGACAATTTGCACGAGTAAATGTGTATATTACTCAATTCTATCTTGACGTGGAATGAAAAATTAAGTTTATTTTTGAAGAGTTACAAGAAAATTGCACTCTTTTGGCGGAATGACCCTTAAGAAAAAACTACTATGCTCACAAATTTGGCGAAAGCAAAAGCTAATGCTAACAATCAAACACTTCCCAGCTGACTCAAGTTGAAACAGAGTATCTGAACATGACTTACATCAAACAAGATGTAATGTTGGCATTTAGCCTTTCCTAAAAAAAAAACAAAAAAACAAAACAGGTTTATTACTGTATAACTCTGGTGGTTCATGAATGATTATGTAAAGCCTGCGGTGGAATTTAACAGAAAGAGCAGCAATGTTTTAGCTAACAAAATATTTGCTTATTCATGAAAAATATGTTATGGTTTTATGTTGGATCAATATTTTGGCTCTGTGTTCATTGTTATCTGTATCCTTGGATCAGTTTTGAGTTGGTAAGGATGTGTTCTTTGTCTTGTGTTGATGGACAATATTAGGCCAATAGAGTTTAGTGACACCCGTCACTCACTGGGGCTGTTGTTGTATTCCTGTTCTTGCCTTTTGTTTCACTATGAACTATATACACAAGTGGCTTTTAATAATAACTGTTTAGCTTGAAGCAGCTTGTATTTGGCTGCTCGGATGAAACTGGCATATTTACATATATATGGATTTTAACACATTAAGATAACTATTGGCTGGTGGTGCTAGCAATGCTACCATTAGCCACTTCCTGCTTGAGATCGTCAATGAATGTTACGATGTCTTGACACAATGGCCTGCTTTTTTGGTTTGCTTGCCTTGTTTGGTCTTTGTTTGGTTTTACTGCCGTTCACACCCACCAAAAACCTAAACTCTGGTTTACTTAAAAGCGAATCAGCAAACCAGAGCTTGCTGGTCCACCACAAATTAACAAAACTTTCCAAAGAAGTGAACCAGAGTTTGTTTGGTCAGAACCAAACTTGGTAGATGTGAAAGTTCCCCTAGAAGAGGATGACACAGTTGTATAGTTTAGATGACCTTGTACCCACTGTATTATAATGGCTGTTAAAATAAGTTACCTTATGTATAGGGTCCAGCTGACATTCCCTAGTCATCATATATTTTTGGATGTTCCGGTTTTGTGCTATTAGAGCTGCAAATCAGAAAATCTGTAGGTATCATGAGACAGAACAAAAACCTGAACCTGAGAGTGGGACACTAGAGCAAGAAACAGTAAGCAGAAGTCAAGCAAGGTTTAAAGGGTTTTATGTTTTACCATTCATTGTTCGGTACACGGAAGAGGAGTCAAAAAATCAGGCAACAGTGTCATAGGCAAGGTTATTCACAGCAGACAAGAACTATGAGTGTTGGAATGAGAGTTGAAGGAACGAAGAACTGGTAACAAGACAGGGGAAGACATGAGGGTTGAATACATAAAGTGATTTGGGGTGATGAGACACAGCTGGGGAAGAACAATCAGAGATCAGGTGTGACAGTGCCAGACAGGAAGTAAAACCTACAAAAACAAGTAAAGACAGGTGAATTTTCAAAATAAAACAGGTAACACAAGACAAAACAAGAAACAAAATAGGTAACTTTAAAAGAGAGAGAAGGATCATGACAGTAGCAATAAAGTTTAAAATTGTACATGATGTGTTTTCTATTGGTACAACAGCATACTGTACACCCAAAATGCACTTTAAATGCTTTTTAAAAGCAAATATTATCAGCTCTTTAAGTAACAATCTGATTGAACAACTTCAGCATATAGTGGATTTTCTGTATTTCGTAACATGTACTTCCTCCGCCATCGTCTAAAGCCAGAGTGGAGGTGGTATCACTTCCTCCTCTTTGAATGCTTCTGCAACATTCATCACAGGGGAGGGATGTCCCAGGGGTCTAAATATCACGCCTTGAAAATGGCCTGTCAGCGTTACTACAAGCTTAAATGGTCCGTCTCTATGTAACTGAAAACGATATGTTACTCGCTTCCTGATGTCCACTGTAAATTGATCCAGCTGTTCTCAGGAAGCTCTCATGCATCATAGTAAACAGATATCTCTTTGTAATGATGCGTATATACTGTTTGTCTGCCATATGAGGAGGTTGAATCCCTCGATAAAATGTTGCCTACGTCACAGCTGGCACAGCATGACTGGAATCTAATCGTTAATTATGGCTCCGAAAAGTCAAATCTCTCAAAGGTTGAAAGCCAGAGATTTTAGATGCCGTTGGGAAAATCCCATAGTAATCCATGGTGATCTGGAGTGGTCCAGCATCCAGACAGCACAGACAGACATGTGTGCATATGGTGTGTAGAGTTTGTGTGGAGTTTGTATCTGTGTGTGTGTTTCTGTCTGCCTTCGGGGCAGAGATCAAGAGGGAGGGAATTACTTTAGATGAATCCAGAACGTTTTTATGGTAAGAGGATACGTTGTGTTCCTGGTCCAAGGCTGAGGAAATGAAGTGAAGGATGCTCTTTAGACCTCTGAAGAAAGACGTAATCCATGACGTCAAACTTTCTCACTTTTCCTCCCAACACATATTTTTAGTTGTGACGCTCCAGCCCTCTCTCCTTCACAGACCCTTTGTGTTCTCTTGTAACCTCATTCTTCGTTATTGGTCCACTTTAAAACACACATCTTTTTCCCTGTGCTGTTGTGGCTGTTAGGCTTCCTGTTGTTTTGCTCTGCAGCCTCAGCAGCACAGCAAGGTGAAATCTCCCAAAGGAAAGAGGTTCCCTGCAGCTGCTCATTACCACATGCAGAGTCCTCACCTTGAAATGAGGAATGTTTAGGCTTGATTATACTTTCACTTTCAAACAGTATCTTTTTCCCGGCCATTTTCTGCCTTGGCTTTTGTGCAAAGTATGACAAAAATCCCAAGAGTGTACCAAGATATTGCAGTTAGATGGACGGGGATGATCATGAGGATAAAAACTCTTGTGAAATAAAGGTTCAAATTGAATCAGTTCACCCTTTGATTAAGGGGTACATCTATGTAGAGTTGGGGAAGAAATCAAAGCATTCTCAAGATATCATGCTCACAAGGAAGAGATGATCATGGTGAATAATGACCGCTGACTCAGAGTCACTCAGTCCCTTGATAACAATACGCACTCTTTTGCTTTTAAATAAGTTTATGTGCATATTATGCACGAGTACAAGCAAAGTACTTGAAATATTGTGTCTCGTCAACATCACAATCACAATACATCTGATACAAAAAAATGAAATATTCTATTTCTCTGCAAAACATGCCAGCCAAACTTTCGTAATTTCCTGTTAAACTGATTGTTAAACTGTTCTAATCAAACACTGGGTTTAATTAGTTTAACTTTGTGTAATCATCTTTAATTCTCAAATGTTACCACTCAACAGCAAACACAGCCGTCTTGTAAGCAAGGAGTAAGACATCAATCAATCTTTATCAATCAATCAATCAATCAGTCTTTATTTGTATAGCGCCAATTCATAACAAGTGTTATCTCAAGAAACTTTACAATAGAGCATAAAGCTCTTCATTTTATGGATACACATACAGTATATGCATAGATACATATATACATATAAAATACACATATACATATCTATACAAATACTGTATATACATCCAACACCCAACATGAATCCAAATAGGTAATCATGATTCCCTCCATCATGGTGGCAAGAAAAAACCTTCTGTTAAGCAGCAGGAAATCGTGAATGTGGATCCCAGTCTCATCAGCATTTTGATAGCAGCTCTCTGATTGGTCAGTACACTTAAGGCTCATTTATGCTCAATGTTAAATACAGATCCGGATACGGACAGAACTTTCTGTCCGTGCTTTGCATTCTTTTCGTCCGTATTTCTGCGTGTATCCTTGAAGCTTACGGATACGGACAAGACGGAGCAGTACCACCGGAAACAGTGGGGGCAGTGTTGCTACTGTCACTCTGATACTCATCTCTGGAGAGAAACGAAGAAGAATGTGGCGGGGCTCTTCAAAGAAAAGTTGTGTGAGCTGGTGCGAAATCACAAACATATAAATGATGTTACTTGTCCGGGAAACCACGACAAAATCAAACTCCAAAACAGCTGGGAGGAGATCGGTAGGGAGCCAAATGTTAGCTCATTGGCTGCAAAGGAGAAGTGGAGGTCGGTGAGAGACAGCTTCGTGCCCCCTGGTGGATGCAATGGTCAACATCCATTGCCAAAGTAAAAGACGCATGGGAGTATGTGCGCAGTGACGGAACCATCATTTGAAACGGACGAATACTTTTTCATGCCTATGACGAGCAGAAATGAGCCTTAAGACTGAGTATGCTTAAGCAGAAATCCAGTAATTGCACATGTGTGAAGCAAAAGGTATTTCCCCATCCGTTTGAGAGAGAGAGAACCATGTATTTGTTGTGAATATACTGAAATTTCATTGATTAAAACTTAGAATAAAGGTTATTTTTGAGCTGTCTAAGATTAGGCAAAATTTGGGAGCATGTTTTATTCAAGTACAGTACCGTTTAGGCAAAAATCCTGAAAATATGGGAAGTGCGTTATAATCGAGTGCATGTCATAATTGAGAAATTACAGTATGTATAGAAAAATTGATAGAAAGTGCTTGAAAGGCTCTGCAGCCAAAGATAGTCAGTGTAGTGTGGTTGATGCAGGGTGGCCAGTTCAAGTCCTGATCAAAACATGCTTGGAAGTAGGTTTGGTAGCTGCAGCCATGCGTGTTGACTTCCTTACAGAAGCTGGAAACACAGCTGATGGGGCTGTGATGGTGTCCGTTGACTCTAGAGCCTAGAGGCGTAGGGTTTGCACCCTTGCACACAATAAAATTCATTGGATTTAAACAGCGCCAACCTACTACATTATCTAAATGGCCTGTCATGACTTCGACAGATGGAAAATCATCCAATCAACTGACCAAAGGCTCCCAAACACTCTTTCCCAAATCAACTAGTGAAATATATTGAATGGTCTATCTGGTGTGTTGGGTTACAGAAGTGTGGCATCTGATGAAATCTTTAATTGTGTTGTGATGATGTGATGATGTGCTCACAAGCAAGGAATAACCATGATGCTTAATGACCTTGCCTGTTGATTTATGATCTTGAAAATCTTATATATAATTTTTATGTCAGGGTGGAGATGTGTGCACAGTTTGATAAAAGAATCTCAAAGTATTGTTGAGATACAACTTTACAAGATTACATTGAGACAGAAGGTTGAATGTTAGGGTCAATTGTAAAATTAGAGTAGACAGTTTTACAAAGTAGGGGGGGGAATTCAGCACAGGGTTTTAGGATTTAATCAAATGGACATTAAGACAGACAGACAACTAAAACACATAATGCAGTCTCTACTGTCCAGCGTAAAGAATCAAAAACTGGAAAACAAAGAAGAAATAAAAATATCAAGTGTAAAAAGGACATCCTCCATTTACAAGCCAGTTGTTAGAGTGATGTAATGAAGGTGAGGGTGTCAAGGAGGAGTCAAGGTTATGTCACAGCGGCGGGGTCTTAAGGTCTTAATCTCTGATATTTCTTGCCTTGAATCAGCCCTTCGAGCAGGATTTAATCCCAAGCAGCTCCAACATGCTCCCCCAGTCTAATGATTATGTTTAGGGTTTGCAAATCCTCATGAAGAAGGCAGGATTTGTGAAGTGTTATCTCAGTCGCTTGACTCGTGACAAGAAAGCCCCTGATGACAGACAAGGATAAGTGCAATGGGGGTTTCAGCTCCTCATGGGATGTCTTTACTATGATAAGAGATAAAAATGCATCACTGTTTTATAATATAAAAATATTTCAAAATGAAAGAATAAATGCTTCTAACTTTGGGTTTTGAATTAAATCAATACAGGGTTTTGCAAAATACTGCTGAGTCACACTCTTTTATTTTACCTGGTATTGTGAGAGACCCTGAACACGGAGACAAAATACAACAGAGAGTGCAGGTTTGTCTCTACTCTAATACCCAACCATTATCTATGTCACTTATCCCTTTCGTAGTCCTGAGGGCTGGAGCCTATTTGAGCTGACACTAGGTGAGAACCAGTCACCAGCTGACCTCTAGGCCACATTGGGACAGACAACCATTCAGTCTTATGCTGCGTTCACACCGCAAGCAACCCAGCTACCAAAATCGTGTCGCCTACTGACGTGGCGTATATAGATACCTCATTTTGGTCACCATTGCCGTCGGCCATTGCTGGGTGACGTCACCTCCGCTCGAGGTTCACCGCTATCATATCATATATCATATAGTAGGGTGTATAAGCGGACATTGTTCCAGCTGTATCCTTTTCATTCACTTATCAACCACAAAACTCTGCAGCTGATGCCCTGCAGCAGCATTATCTGTGAGTTTACCACGGTCCGTCTAGGCGGAACTAATGTCCTCACTGACATTGGTTCCTTGTTTCCTACACGGACATGGATTGTTACTCTGTAGTCCGAATGAACAACTGTCTGTGGAGGATACCGTCACATGTGCACACACCTGCTGATCGATCAACTTTTTTTTACTTTTACATTGCGCGGCAAGCTATGTGGTAGTGTGAAAAGCGGCTGTTGCATCGCGGGAGGGTTAGCCCTGCCCCATCGCGGCTGTACATTGACTTTGCATGGAGAGTGATCGCCGAGGTAGTACAAGTAGCGTCCGGTGTGAACGCAGCATTACACTCACATCTAGGGGCAGTTTGGAGTCACCGAGTTATTAAGCATGTTTTTGGCCTGTGGGAGGAAGCCGGAGTGCCAAGGGGGAATCCATGCCTGCATGGGAAGAACATGAAAAATGAGCATCTGCACTACCTGCTGTGCAACTGTACTGCCCTCTGTTCAAATATTCAAAGAAATAATATCAAGTGTTTTTTGTTTCAAGTTGGGTTTTCAGAACCAGCAAAGTTCTTTGTTTGTGGTCTCCATATGTCCTTAAATAGAAATCTAGCAGTCTGTTAACAACCTGAGCTCCTTGTGAGCTCAATAAATCCCACCCCTGACCTGGTATCTTCACCCATAGATCTCCACCCATTGACATAGGAGCTTATAACTGTACTCGTGTAGGCACATGGATCAGGTGACATGAGAAGGAGCTCATTCAAAATAAACACAACAGAAGTGAGAGTTCTGAGAAAGGTTATTTGGAGCGGGTTTGTACAGGGTCAAAATCCTCCTCCGGGGACTGATCCAAAGTATATTCTGACAAAAGCTTGACATGTATATACTATTTTTCACCAAAAGGGACTGTGCTTGAGAGTGAAAAGAGTATGATATGCCACATTAGTTCATATTTTTGATTTTACAATGGGACAATGGATAACACTTGAAACAAGGATGTGAGAGTGGGGACAGATGTTGGAAAGAAGGGTCAGACTAGAACTTATTCAGTCCATAGACTGTAAAAAACATGGACGTCATGTTGCTGGGCTTGAATTGAAGTCGCCACAAAAACTGCTCCCCCTGGTGACCGGCTGCAGTATAGGTCAACTCTTCATCTCCCCCATTCATCTGAGCGGGCCGTAAAGAAACTTCAAAAAATTAATACACCTCGTAGAAATAGTTCTGCCATCCGTATGCTGTGGTGATATGAAAGTATTATTGGGCTACGTTTTTTCCAAGTCCTCTTTTTTCTGAAAAGTTTCTTTTTCATCAGTTATTAGAGTTTAGAAAATAACCGGGGTTTACGCCAGTTTCACAATGATTGTGTACGCTGTATGCTGCGGAGTTTTGCGACCATTTACGACAGCTATGTCCAAATATGGTCCAGATTCTCTACTGGCTGCACAATGGCTGCGCCCTGACGGGGGATATTATGGCTTCAAAACCGTTGAATCGGAGAAGTCGGAGCCACGCTATCCAGTTCTTATAATACATCCATGATTCAGCCCACTAGGAGAACCAAATGGAACAGATGAGGCACAATATAGTTGCAAGGCTATCTTTCAGCTTGACATTTGTGTTTCTACAGCTTTGCTTGAGCAATGATATGACTTTGACAGCACATCACAAGCTCACAGATTCAATCAGCCGACTCTTGAATCTGTCAAACTCTCAAACGATCAAACAGTTAAAGTTAAACTAGCACCTTAGCATTTCAGCACTTTGTTACTTTGTCTCAAATCTATGTGACACTGAATAGTTTTTATGTGGATAAATGCCTGAAAAAAGAATCATGGTGAACACACAAGAGATTTTAATGTTTTTCCTGAAACTTGAAATGTATTTGGAATTACCCCACTTGTGAATTTTCAAGGATTATTATGTTTTTAGAAAGAATGATGGAGAAAAAATTAACATGGACTCCAGAATGATTAAATGTGATCATGTCTGATTGTCACAAATATGATTGCCATAGCCATGAGAGCCACACCAAGAGGAAATTCTCTTCAACAAGAGGTAACAGCATATGAATTTGTAATGTGGTAATGGCTTCTAAAGCAAAACAGTCATGTTGTAGTTCCATTATAGCTCAACAATAGACTGTTGCTCATTTACATTGTACCTAAAATTGTGAAAGTTGTGATCATTTGCAAATACTATTATGTTAAAGAAAATGTGTAAATTTCATCAACTTTTAATCATCACAGAGTTTATCATCAGCATTAACAAAATAAAACAATCAAAAAACCTAATGGAAATACATCATCTCAGCATCACTTTATTAATGCAGTATGTGGACAAAAACCTCTAAACCATTGGCATCTCATCAACAATTATTCTACATTTACATGGATTTTAAAATATTAAAACTGATGTAGGCACTCCATATGTACCAAGATCCTAATTACTGTCAAGCTTCCACTGACATAAGTGACACCTAAAATCAAAAAACTAACATTCCTGAGAAAAATTTTGAAGCTGTGGTTGAAATGCCATCTCCCACCATCATTATCTCTATGTGACAATCTACATTGTACATGTTCAGTTGTCCTTGTGGTTTCAAGTCATTTATTATTGAATGATGAACAAGAAATATTGACAATGATTTAAATAGTTGTGGTCCCTGTGTTTCTCAAAAGAGACCATTTCACTCTTTACCCACTTCAAACAAAAGACAAATCTAGCAATTGAATCTTTGAGGAAAATGGTAAATTGAAACTTTGCTATGTAATCATTTCTTATATTTTCCTGGTTATACTGTAGTGAGTGCCCTTGCTCAAAACCTGCAAAATGCACCTATGTGTTCACAGCTGTTACTAATACCATTAATCAAATATGATTGGTCTAGTTCCAGGCTCCTGCTGATCTGATTGGCAGGGCATTGGGGAGCCCTTCATTTGATGCTTAAGGTTATTAGTAACACCTGGGCCTCTCCTCCTACTATGGCACCACAACATGTCCTCCATAAAGACACCCATTAACCGTCTGATATACTGCCAAGAGCTGACAGAGTCAGCGGGAGAAAATGTTCACAGACGATTATGATTTTTGCATTTAAAGGTTGAGCTATTGATCTGGGAATCTCATGAGGGCTTTTGATTTTTTTTTATTGTATTCACTTTATGCGTCTCTTTATTTGTACGTTGTTTTTAGTTCACTAATCTATTTTAAAAACAAGTAGCCATTACACAACAGCTTAGCTTTTCATACATTTAGTGTGGATATTTCAACTTGCAAACTCACTTTTCATTTTAAATATTGACGTTGAAGTCCCTGGATGTGTGATAAGTTCAGTTTCTGCACTGAAATGTTCAGAATTTGATTGACTTGTGATTTATGGCTGATTGTGATCTGCTCTGATTTTGGCATCTATGCCATACAAAATAATACATATTTGCATTTTTTTGTATACTTTGCTTTGTGTCTTCCTGATATACTTAGTTTTTTTAAAGGAACAAAAAGGCATTGCAATGGGATTGTTTGTCTTGTGTGTAGATGGCATTCTCTTTGCTATTGTTTTGAATTAAAGCCTTGTGTTCGCCACTGAGTGCATGTCTTACCCAATCTTTTACCTCAGATTTTTTAATCATTCTCAAATGTTCTATTAACATAGAGGTAAAATGATAGTGGGTTTAAAATTTTACTTTGGATGATAAATTGTAAATGGGTAGATGTGACCTGTGGTATAAAGGACTATGAGTAGTCAAAAAGACAAGAAGAGTGCTATTTTAGATCAAGTCGATTTAGCATTTAGCTAGCAGTTTGATAAAAATAAATTTACTGGTGGCTGATGCTCTGCAGATACTCACTGTTAGTCCTTAAATATATGAAATATATAGTTTTCTTGGTGCTTTTAGCTGCTGTCAGCTTGTGCAGGCATAATCAAGCAAAAAGGATCCCTGAATCTGATCAAACAGCACCTGGCTCCGCTCCCATCGTGCAAGAGTGTGTAGTCATTTGACCAAAACATCAAACATGCAAAAATGCATCCATGTAGTCAGGAACAGCATGTATTGGTTTGAAATTGTTCAGTCTGCCTGGCCTTATGCAGTTAAACTGTTAGAAGGTCAGCTTAATTTTATTTTCCATTCCATCGTTTCCACATAACCGCTTTTATTTTAAAATATCAAACACTTTGTTAAAAGACAATATCTCTGTTAGTGACGCAATGCATGAGTTTGGATAACCCTTGCAGTCTACACCAATGCAAAATTTATCATGTCCTCTATCTGCCAGGATCTGAAAGTGAGATAAGATTGTCCCTATCACAGCTGTACTCTCAAGATCCCTTAAAGTTTAATTGATGATCATGTATCAAGTTCTTAAGGTCTCTGTAAAATGTCTCTTTTAAAGCTGAGCCTATGATTAAACATAAGTGTAATATTGTTATTATTATTATTATTAATATAACATAGGTTTTATCTATAAAAGCACTTTTCATAGACTCAAAAGAGCAAACCAGAAACAAATCATTATCAGACGAAGATCATAACAAATAACATACTACAACACAGTTACATACATGAAAATTCAAAAATTAAAACTCACACACTTAACACAATCACACTTTGCAAGTCTGTTTAAGAAGGTGAGTCTTGAGTAGTGATTTGAAAGTGAGTGGATCTGAGTAGGTTTGTAAGTGACGGGGGGAGAGAGTTCCAGAGGGAGGAGACAGCGATGTAAATGAATCTGTCTCCCCAGGTTTTAAGTTTATTGAGGACCTAATATGATGTAAAATAGAAAATTCTATTCCAATAGTTGAGTCTGGAGGTGATAAAAGCATAAAAAGTGTTTCACTGACAGAGAAAGGAAGTAGTAGACAGATGCCTGGATGCACTTTTCAGGTGTGAATGATAATGGGATGTTATCAGTGGGTTTATGGAGTCAACCAATGATGGAGAGGAGAAATATGGGGGATGAGGGGCCTGAGTAAATTATTTAAGAGTAGTAGATGGACTGGGCAGCATTTAGGGTATGTCTTTATTGTTTTGTTGTGGTCTGTGTAGGCTTGGAGATGGGCTGTTCAACTGATTTTCCTTGTGGAGTCTTTCTAGTTGGCGTTTTTAGAATTGCATTTTGTGGAGCTTATAAGTCTGCTGGGGGCAGAGTGGCTGAAGTAATTTTTGGTTTTGAAGGGTGCCAGATGATTAAGACAGGAGAGTGTGTTACAGTATCCTGTGTGACAAGTTCTGAAGGTCATGTCATTGCTCTCTGCTTGTTTACTTTGATTATTGGAGCTGTTTTTATGGGTAAAAACCTGTTTGTCAGTTATTTTTTATGTTGTTCAGTGGATGGTGCGGAGAGGAAAAGTCTGAGAGCAAAAATGTTGCTTTATTTGGAGGATCAAAAGCAAAACCTCAGAAATGGGGCTTTGAGACTGAAGGAAAAATCTCTAATCTTGGTGAAAAGTGCATTTTCCCATTTCCCCGTGCATAACATCTATCTCCAAATCTCCAAGACTCATTAAAACAAACAGTCTGAGGACAAAGCTGTAAATCCAGGTTTAAGTCCTTTGAGCTCCTCCTTATGAATAATGAAGCAGCCCACAATGGCAAGGTGCCCCAGTTCGATCCGAAGCTAATGAATCTATCTCTAATGAATCACTTACCTCATCAGACCTGACATCACTACATCCAACATTTAAACAACACACCAGGACTCCGTTATCCTGATGCATTAGCCAGAGGTGTCAGAGCTCCTCTCTGACTCACCTCCAGCGACTCTTATTTCTCCTGAGGATCCAGCTAATTCAAGAAAGACAGATTGTCTTCGTAGTTTGTCTTCTGCTGAGACTTTAACAGGGCAAAAGTCAGATTGACTGATCTAATCTTACCCTAACTGCCTTTAATCCCTGTTTTTTGTCTGGGTGGATTTATCTCAGCCTTTGCGTGTCACATTTGTAGTGCTGAGTCATTTGCTAGCCCTTAATGCTAGCTCTGTTTACAGGTGCTCCTCATCCTCTTTTGTTGTGCTGCAGTTTTAATCAAACAAGCACCTCTTCAGCTCCTGACAAAGGTGACTGTTTATTTAGTCTCAAAAGAGCTGTACTTGGGACTAACACTTTGACTGCCTCAGAAACAAGCTGTCTGCACACTAGCTCAGTAGCATTAATAGTTATGCTAGAGATAGAATAAGAGCGTCCATAGCCTCTTATAGTCATAATAGCCTACCTGTCATGTTTAGTGTACTTCATGATGAATTTAGAGAGTAATTTAAAATACAATTTCTTAACAAAGAAGCACAGAAACTGTTAAACCCAAAACCCAAGATTTTGAGAGTTAGAGATAATGTGTCAGTTTCTTTAAAAAAAAAAAAAAATTCTCATTTTTTAAAATTCACCTTAAATCAAAACTTTGCTTTATAGAAACTCAAGACATTATGTAAACTAGGGGTGTCCTAACTGATCTCACTGAGGTATGAAAAATATGTCAGGATAACTAGGCTGAGGTGCCAATAGTTTAGTGGGTCACCCATTTTCGATGCATGTAGGCTGCAGGGTTAAAACAACCTTAACTATTGAATAGTAATACATTAAAGGAATATTTCACCCAAAGAATGATATGCCTTCATACCAATCCAGACCATGGATGTATTATAAGAACTGGATAGCGTGGCTCCGCCTTCCACCATGTAACAGATTTGAAGCCTAAACATCCCCCGTCAGGGCGCCGCCATTGTGCAGCCAGTAGAGAATTTGGGCCATAATCCGGACGCAGCTGTAAATGGCAGTAACACTCCGCAGCATACGCCGTACACAATCATTGTGAAGCTGCCGTAAACCGCGGTTATTTTTTAAAGTCTAATAACTTATAAAAAAGAAACTTTTCAGAAAAAAGAGGACTTGGAAAACACGCAGCCCAATAATACTTTCATATCACCACAGCATACGGATGGCAGAACTATTTCTACGAGGTGTATTAATTTTTTGAAGTTTCACTACGGCCCATTCAGATGAATGGGGGAGATGAAGAGTTGACCTATACTGCAGCCAGTCACCAGGGGAAGCAGTTTTCGTGGAGGCTTCAATTTGAGCCCAGTGTCATGGCCTCCATGGTTTTTACAGTCTATGATCCAGACGGCTTACGTAGTGCAGGGAGCGTGCGTAGACGTGCACTGTGGAAGTACGATATAGCACTGTTTAGGCTCGAAAAATGTACTAAATGACCTCGTTTCGAATTAATTATGGACTTTACCCGCTCAGGACACTTGGATTACAGCGGACGAGCAGTATGAAGGAAAATAGGCACGTTTTTGTGGACTTTTATGGACCCTTTTCTTTCGGGCTCCATTGTCCCCTGTTAGATGGCAGTTTGTTGACAGCGAAAATCCCCCCGGACCTCCGGCTGCATTTGAGACATCAAAAAAGTGCTTCATAGCGTTGCTCAGCATTAGGGTGAGTAGAAAATGAAGGCATGTCATTCTTTGGGTGAAATATTCCTTTAACTATTGAAAATAGTAATACATTAATGTTACTTATTAGCAGCATGGTGCCACCAAAAGCCTTGTAATAAAACCACGTATGGGTCATAACTACCCACCATATCCTAACAATACAATACAGTAAGATTATTTACAGTGTTTAACTTTTAATTGACAAAGCCCCTTTATGACAGCCATATTTACAACCCCCATGGGCCTCTGCCAACAGTTCAAAAACCTGAACTAACCCTTTGTTAGGCCTTCAGTTGTGTATTTGTTTTCAGCCATAGTCAGGTACTTTTCAGTAAAGTCTTACTGTCCCACCAGACGTAGATTCCCAAATTGATGCCCAAACAAAATGAGCCTGTACCTCTGAGACACTTTCCCATGGATTTAAGCTCACAATTTGATCTATCTGTATCAAAGCTCATTAGCTTTGACTTGACAAAGACTCCTGCAGGAGCACAAACAGTTCAACTTACCCAACAGAAAATATAATTACAAGCCTTGTTATTTCCTTCCATGATCAATATTCTGAGTCACAGATATCGAGTTTTGGACATGTGCAATCCAGATTTACATCTATATTCAGACTAATATGATGAGATTCATTCAAAATCTTGCCATAAATGTGTCTTTAAAGGACAGAAATGCATGTAGGTTTAGTGAGATATTTTCAAAATTGCCCTTGCATTCATCAGTGCGGCATGCAGCAGTAATAGCCTTCCCAATTATTCGTAGTATCATTACAGTGCTCTCAGATGCCTCCAGGAGTGTTTCCACCCCCTAACTGACAGGTCAGAGGATAAATATTAGCTTCTGGCAAACCAAGGCATTGTTCATAAGAGTGTGGGCAGTAACTCTCGGTCCTCAAGCTCAAACAATCTGATTATACAAAACCTGCAATGAACAAAATGGCAAAGGGCTTCTTATGAGCTGGCAGACTGAAATAGAGCAACTGTATCAGAATAACAAGTAGTAGAACTAGTATTATGCACACTATTTTTCTAATTGGCCATTCTTTTCTTTCCGCGACCTTTTAAATTATATGCACCCAGAACATAATTGATTACTTCACCCTGTTGTTAATAAATCAACATTAAAACGTTAAAAAAAAAAAAAAAAGAAATCCCTCATTTTGTTGATGTATTTTTCCATTTTTTTGTCAGTTGTTGCACACTCAAAGATGTGAGCCAACAGGTTGGAAAGTGTGTTCCAAAATCCTCCAGGATCAATATAAATGCTTTCCCACACACAATCTATCAGTCTGGGAGGGATGGTGGACAACATGTAGGATAGTGGGTGTTCCGTCTTTCTATTAGCTATTGCTTTCTTTGCCAAGCCTGCAATAAATCTGCTCAGCCTGGACAGACTCGGATGACTCAAAGTCAGTCCACCTTCTTCTATCACAGTCATGCATTACAGGGGAAAAACCCTTGGCTCTACTACTGTAACCCCCCTCTGACAAATAAGCCATCGAGCAAACAGGAGAGCTCCGGCCAGGGAGATACAAACTGTCACTGTATTTTAGACGGAGGTGGCGGGAAGTTGGCAGCGTCCAGCCGTTGACTGATGTTACAGCCATGAAGAGGCTTTCAAGAAAATGAGGTTTGTGAGGCAGAATGTGCAGCAGCTGATGGATTACTCTCAACTTTAGACCTTTATGGACATCAGGGCAGAAGGCTCTCCTCCGCCCTGTAGCACAAAAGACAAGGTGGCGTTGATGGAAGGTCAGACTGAAGTCCTTCGAATAAATCATGTTATGCAAAGGGTAGTTCTGACCAAGGAATCTGATTGGACAAGAGGTGTTTCATAAGGACAGGAATATGGTCACACTAATACTTTAATTACATTTGTATCACTCTGCTTCAGGTGCTTGAATCCAGTTGATTAGCTCTACCCTAGACCATTTTGCTTAAATTGATCAAGTTGGTACCACAGAATAACAAAGTCTTTTCAGCAACTACCTTCAGACAAGCATGTTCGAGTTCAGTTGTGGCAAAACACAAAGAAATATGTTGTTCATGTTCCTTAGAGAGAATAATTTGATTGATTATATTGATTAAAATAGATAATTATTTACACAAACCCAAATTTCAATGAAGGTGAAATGCACAATAAAACATAAATAAAACCAAAATCCACTTATTTCCAAATACTTTTCAATCAATTGAATTAAATTGAATTGAATGGAATTGAATTGAATACACAAAAAAGACAAAATATTTATGTTCTGCCTGATATACTTGCTAGAGTGTTTCTTTTACTTTTTTGCAAACAATCACAGGTATAATTTAATGTCTGCAATATATTGCAATAATGACTGGACAGGGGCATGTTTACCACCATGTTTAATCACCTTCCCTTTTAGCAACACTCAATGACCCTTTATTGGCTTTCTGACTGATTAACTGACCAACCAATCAGATTCAGAGAATCTCTGATCATTAAGATTTAGATTTTTCCTCATATATTGTACTGTACTTTTGTCTCTATTCTTTTATTTAGGTGGGATTTGAGAAAACAATCGAACAAATTAAATATGAATAAAATCTATAGTCATTTTTGGTTATTTTGAAGGAGAACAAGGCTAGCAACAGCAGATTTTGCCCTACATAGTAACAAACAGTAACTCAGAGGGCAGGACTTAGCAGAAGATGCCTTTCTGGAAAAGGGGGAGCTCGACAAAGGGTCAATTGTTTACGCTTTGTCAATGAATTCTGTCTAATTTTTGCTTGATGTAGGACTTCAGTTACTACGGCGTTCTTCGATGTTGTTTTATACGCTTCATAATGAGCCAAACATTTTCCGAGGGTGACAGGTCTGGACTGCAAGAATGTCAGTCTAGAACCCGCACTCTTTAACTATGATTGTTACTCATGCAGAATGTGGTTTGGCATTGTCTTGCTGAAAGAAGCAGGCTGTCCCTGGATAAAGACATTGCTAAGATGGCAGATGTTACACTGACAATAATCTGAATGGTCCTTTTCCCCTTTAGCCCATAGGACAAAACATTCATGATTTCCAAAACAAAAAAGAATACATTTGAACTTATCAGACCACAGCACACTTATACAGACATTGTGGTGGTCAATGCTTAGAATACCTGTGGCCCAGCTGGCATATGTGGCTGATAGATGACTTTGATTTAGCATGATAAAGTTTTAACTTGCACTTGTAGATGAAGCAATAAACTGTGCTGACCGACAATGATTTTACAAAGTTTTCCTAAGCCCAGATGGTAATACCCTTTGTCCAATCTGTGCAGTTCTGCCACACAGACTAAAAACATGCTTGTTGGGTTAATTGAGGTCTTATGATTGGATGGCGACCAGTAAAGGGTGAACCCCTTTGCCAAATGAAACCCCAAACAAGAACAGATTGTCATGAGGAATTATGGATATAACACAACATAAAAAAGGGATGAAAATGCTTTCAAGCCCACCTATTCCTCTGCATATATCTTTTACATACACCCTTTTTTATACAGCAGCATGTGTTTCTTGCTGTGTGTCCTGCTTGTTTACAGGTAACCCATTTACAATCATACATTTGGATTCAAAGTCTGACTGACATGTTCTAAACTGATGGAAACTCACCACAGCAGCTGTCTTGTGTATATGACTGAGCAGGAGAGCGAGCTACATCATGATTGATAAGCCCAAACATCGCAGTAATTGAAGACAGTGTGTCAGCCTGCCATGTCAGCTTGAAGCAAACAAAGATGCACATGTTCATGCAAACTTGATGCATGAATAAGCACGGACTTCAACACAAACGGACTGTTTTTCATAGAGACCTTCCCTCTTATTCATTTACTTTTGTTTACTCCCTGACGGTTTCCTCTTTTCCTGCCATGTCTACATTTCTCCTTCCTTTCGTTGCTAGCCAAATCCCTTATGCAACAAACCAAAAAAGCCTGTCTCTCTGTATTATCTGACTACATGTTCATAATAATACACAGCCAGTGCAACACGTGGGGAACAGCTGGTGCAGCTCCCAGTCCAAATGTCCTCAGTAACATCCTCCTTCTCCCTGCCAGCATCCGTGCCCTGGGAGTCCACCTCTCTCCTTGTTTCATCTCATTATGCAACTCTTTTGCTACCAGTAATTGTTTCTGTATCACTTTGTGATTACCAGAAGTGTCACTTTGGCACTCTCACTGTAATCATCACAGTTACTGATAACTTAGACTAAATTTGAATGCAGCTCTCTTAAAGTCAATGTCAGATAAAAGGTGGATTCAATTAGCTGTATTTGTTTTAAGTGGTGCTACAACGTTTTGTTTGTTAAACTGATTTCTGTAATTAAACACACTACAGCTTTCAGTTAGTTGGGAACGTGTTCCATGATAATCTTTATAATAGATTGTTGGGCAGGCAATACGTGGTAGTTTCTATCATTTAAAGAGATTGGTTGGGTCATTACCTTCGCCAAGGAGCTTGTGTTTTTGCAGGGTCTGTCAGTGTTTGTCTATTAGTTTGTCTGTTTGTTTGTCTGTTAGCAAGATAATGCAAAAACTACTGGATTGATTTACATGAAAATTTTACCAGATCTGTGGTTTGGTCCAAGGAAGAACCTATTACATTTTGTTGGTGATTCACATATTTGCAATTTGAAAAAATCCCATAGGTTTACATAGCCGTATTTTAAAATATAGCATATTTCTGACATAACTTGATGGATTCACTTCAAAATTTGCCAGATAATATATAACACATAACTCTCATCATCACAGTCCATTTCATCTTGATCTGATCCAAGTTGATGTAACAGAAAACTTTGTAGTTTATAAGGGCAAATCCCATTACAGTTCTTAACACACAACAATCGATTATTTGGCACAGTTTGCAAAACCCTCACTTCAAGTACCAATTGCTCGGCCCAATTTGCCACATCTAAACACTCCCTAATCTGCATTAGACTCTGAATTGCCTTCTTTACACTCTGATGTCAATTACACATCACCTTGTTGGCAGCATAAAAGGGCCTTGAGCCTCTGCTTTTGTTTGGTGAGCACTGAACAATGGACAATGACACCAGAGAAGGAGAGGGGTAAGAGTTAGAGGACCTTTTGACTTTTTTTTAGTTTTGTTTACATACATTTCTTTAGAAATGCCTGTGCACTGAAACACTGTAAAGAAAACAATGATTTGCTGCTCACTTGTGTGATATTTTATCTTTGAAGAAGTGGGCCTACACAGACATTTTCCAAAAGGAAAAATGGGTAACTCTCATGAGTCATTGCCATTCACATTGTGTGTTGCATTTCTTTAATTTGGATTTCAATTTTGCACTTCAGTGTGCTGTGAATGCTTGGTAGTGTGCAGCAAATGCTGAGCTGTGTGTATCAATTGACTGGTATGTGTGTGTCATTAGAGAATGTGGCTGTGTACCAAATGAGAACACGAGTTCCATTTTGTGTACAGTTAAGAGATATGATGGCAAAGAGTCATCTTGAAAAGGGAGTGTCAGGTTTAGTATTTTGTGTGTGAGGTTTTCAGGTTTGTGGGTACAATTTGAAGGAATGTGAGAGTGTTTTGAGAAACGAGTGTTAAGAACTGTGAAAAACTGTAATTTGTCATCGGCTGCTCTGAGGGTTCCGCCCCCTTTACATCATTATGGAAAATGTAGGATTTTTTTTGCAAACTCATGTCAATGTTTTTCAAGCCTCTGTCACCACATGACCCAGCTTCCCTTGCAATGCCAGCAGAGGAGTTCTCCACATGGACAGACATGAGCGGAGACTCAGCCGTCACATCGGAGCATGTGGAGATCTGGAATTGCATCTTGTCAGAGGTCTGTGGTCTCCGAGTTCTTTTCTATGTTTAAATGGGTTTGTGCTGATGGGGATGTTGTCAGCCCATATCCACTGAACTCAAGAACCTCAAGTGATTTCACTTTACAACTACTCCAGCTTTGCAATTGTTCAATAGATTGACAGATATACAGAATATATACTTTGAATATCCTTTAGAAACTATTATAGGCTTGGTAAATGGACTTGAGATTATAAAGTGCTTTTCTAGTCTTTTGACGACTCAATGCAGCTTTACACTACAGATCACATTTACCCATTCACACCCATTCACCCTCACATTCACTCACTGATGCTTCTGAGTTTCTATGTTAGTTATTCATCAGTACCTCTAACATATTCACACCCTTTCATACCCATTTACACACCACTGACATAGAAGTGGGAGCGACTTGGGAGGAGCTGGACTTGAACCAGCAACCTCCTGATCACTGAATAAGAGCACTATGAGAAAACTGCACCACTGATGCTCCCCAAAAATATAAATGGGTTTTTTTTGGACAGTGTGCTATAAATCTTGCGTGACACCTACCCCATTGCAGTAAATAAGATATTGTACAATTACAGTGTAGAATAACTTAGTAAATTTGATGGTCACGGTGGATTTTTAAGTCACGAAGAGGCATTAGTTTTACTTTCTAGACTGTTTCATAACCACAGAAATGCTGCTCACAGGAGCTTTAATGGTTAAATTTACCAGCATTACATGATGATACCACAGTATTTTGACATTTCCTTTTTATTTAAGACATCTGATTATACATAGTACAATAAATACAAAGACTAAAAACTCTGAATCAACATTTGTTTGGGAAACCTTTCCATGTAATCACACGTACCATTTGTCCATTTAATTAATGCCCTACTGCACCTCATTACCTGGATGTGAAAGCCTCTGCACTGTATTTCCCCTTAATGATGAATGAGGGAGACTTTTACAGAGGCAAGTGGGCACTGCTGTTTTCTTGTTAGCACCTCTTGTCTTAACACACACTGCTGGATCCCTGTGTGAGTATGTGTGTATTTATGCTTCAGTAATTATGTAAATGTGCAAACATTTGCATATTTTGGTATCAGCATATCAAGCTCAAGCTCTTATTATCTTCTATATACCGCACACTTTGACATTTCATGCAAGTGTTACATTACACATTTGCATAAAGTTGATATTCAAGTCTGTCTTAAGTGGGTTTCTTTAATGTAATTTGGGATGTGATTGCGTGTAAGTGTGCTCAAGATTCTTCTAGAAATGTGGACAGAGGCTCTCATGTTTCTCAGTGCCACCTCTTTCTCTGTCAACGAGCAGAGATGTGTTTACATGTGCACCCATGGTACCTGAGACTGTGTGTGTAATGTTAGAAGAGAACGCTCACACCGGCATCGCTGGACAAGATTTAATCACCGGAGCCTCCAGTGCAGGGAAAGGACAATCCATGAGAGCTAAAATTAAATATCTCTAAATCTAATGATTCATAGAGTAACTCTGTATGCATATTGTAGCTATTTCAAAGTGGTTTTCTACCTACCTGTGTGGATAATAGTTGGATTAATCTCTCATTGGACAACTCTAGGAAGTATGTCAATATATTTGTTCAAATCCGAATGCACTGCAAGTTCTTATAAATGCTCACAGGTGATATTTTAAACAATTAGGAGGCAAATGTGTTGTGAAAAAGCAAATAACTGTTTCTGGTTTGAAGAAAATCATCACATTATCTGGCTGGACCACTAACAGGAAAAATAGAGGTCAAAACTGGTTACCGTCCCAGTTCGCCCAAAGCGATCCAGTCCATCTCCTGTTTCTTGTTGGCAGTTGAGCTGATTCTTGGTTATCCTTGTTCCCTGTCTGCGGTCTGGCCAAGTAATGTCCCTGCTTATTCCTCTAGTACCCCAGGCACCTGCTCTTGGTTTCAGGAGACAGTCCATTCCACACTTCTGATTCTCCTTGTACTGGACCTGCACTGATGGTCTGTCCTTTTCTCAGTCCCTTTCTCTGGTTTCTGGACTTTTCCACTAACAGCACAGCCAACACCAGCTCCTGGTTCTCCAACAGTTGTTCAGCAGAAATCAGCAGAACAGAATTAATTCTTGTTCAAGGGTTCCTCAGGAAAGGTCTCGTAATGCTTGTCCCTGGTATCACGTCTAAGGTCCAACAGACTATTTCCTATCAGTCCTCTAAGATCTTGTTGACACTAGTTCTGACAGTTGACACCCCTGTCCCATCATAAAGGCTAGAATTTACACTTAGTCTGGGTGGTCCTCTAATTCTGTAGCCCAGAGGACACAGCATCCATTTTTTCCAGAAACAATTTGAAATGTGGGCTCATCGGTCCACAGCAAACTTTTCCACATTGTGTCAGTCCATTTCATACCAGCTTGCAGCATTGTTAGTTTTTGGTTTGCATGGTAGAGATTTAACTTGCACTTGTAGATGTAGCTACAAACTGTGTTTACTGACAATGATATTCCAAAGTGTTCCTGATCCCATGTGGTAATATCCTTTCTTTGTTTTTATCCTTGCTACTTACATTAAGAGATCCCTCTGGATTCTCTGAATCTTTTGGTGATATTATGAACTATAGATGATGAAATCCCTGAATTTTCTTCAACTGTCTGTCTAGAAATGTCACTCTTAATCTTTTGGACTATTTGCTCATACAGTTGTTCTCAAATTGGTGAATGTCGCCCTACCCTTCTGAAAAAACGATAGCCTTTGGATGCGTTGGTACACAGAACATGTGGGGAGGTGCACATTCAAACACAGGATTCCAATAGCAGTTTCACTGGGTTTATTTCAGGTTGTGGTCTCAACAAGCAGATGAATGGATGCAGATGATTTTATTTTTAATGCATTGCTCCATCCAATATGAACAATTAACTCATTTGGTCAGGTATATGTTCAGCTCCTTATCTGCCTGCTGCAGTTTGGAGGGAAAGAGGGAGACTGAGGCCTACAGGGTGCAGCTTTATGAGGTTTGGTGGGTGTGGTCAAAGCATGATTGACAGGGAGCCATCTTGTGTTCAGGAGATGACGGACTTGGGTTTTAACACCTTGGTACAGTGGCCTACAGAGGCATACGCACCACCAATGAACAAATGTTTCACAAACATAGGAATGATGTATAACCAAAACCACTCAAACACATAAAACAAATGCAACAGAAAAATGATTTTAAAAAAAAGATATGTTCACGGAAATGCTGCAGATGCAAATGCATACAAACTGACAAAATAAATGCAAAATACAAATGCTGCAAAAAACCCGAAACAACTGCAAGAGAGAAACGCTGCAAGTTCACTCCACAAAACCTAAGTAGACCAGGCCACTAGGGGGACCTGACCAGAGGGATGGACAAGACCATCTTTACAGACAGGAGAAAGTTAGCTTAGAATAAAGCAGGAAACTCAGAAGAAAGTTTGCCAATGTTTTGTAGAGGAGAATAAAAAGGCATGTTTTCCTTTACATCTTGTTTAAACAATTGACCATAATCTCTTACAGTATTATCATTTGTTTAATGTGTTTATGTGTTTTTGGTTTTGTATCATTCCTCTTTTTGGCTCATATGCTCCTGTTGGCTACCATACTTCAGTGATGCTTTTTTTTTTATACCGGATCATAGTACTCACCTGCTTCCAACCTGTAACCTGTTCAACCGTGGATATTTTTGAGCATTCCCTACCTTTCCCAGTTATTTGCTGCCCTTGCCTCAGTTTTTTGGGACATGTTGCAGACATTGTATCAAAAATGAGAAAATTTTTAAAAAGAAAAATGTTTTTTATTAGTTTGAAAATGAAACATCTTGTTTTTGTTGTGTATTCCTTTGAATGTTGGTCGAACAGGATTTGCAAATCACTTTTTTCTTTTTTACTTATGTTTTACACAATGTCAAACTTCATTGGAATTGAAGTGTGTTCACATGGGCTGATTCATGAACTGTAAAGAGATAATTACTTCCCTCTCTTGAAAGACAGACAATAGAAAAACAACAACACTGGCACATGAGGAGTTGGTTGCATTCACGGATTAAGATAATGCAGCAGGCAGTTTTCTATATGATTTATAGTTAACCACAAGGCTGGAGATAAATCACAGGCTGTGCTTAAAATATAATCTTCAACTCTTTGATGTCAGCATAACTGTACACGAGGACTTTTATGTGGGTCAGGTTCATGGATTGTATTTTCAAGGATATTTAACATACAGTCCGAAAGCAGATATGGTGCAACATTTCAGCTCTACATTCCATAACATTAAAATGTCAAGAACAATGGTGTTTGCATTAGGGCAACATATGCAGAAATATTTGCTCTCTAAGTGCCCGCCCACATCCTAAACATGTTTCAAGCACATGCTCCTCGGTGCCTCCACCAAACACTCCCATGTGATAATGGTATTGTATGAGCAGCACACTCGAGTGTATAAGCAGTTCTTCTCGAGCCCTCTTGACCATCACGGCTCTTTCCTGCTCTTCACACTAATGACCTGATGCAGCAGCCACTTGTACATACTGCACTCATTCTGAATGAAGATGCATTTGTTTGCCTGAAATGGCTCCAGCCTTTTCATCTTTTCATTAGACAGAATTGAAATGCCTAATATATTTTACAAACAATACGTAATGAGGCCGGCAGACAGTTTCATTTTCCCTCATTGGCCGAGTAAAGAGAATAATCAAACACCAACATCAAAGTGTATTGTGTGCTTACATGAGAATTCTCCTTCAAAGAAACTAAATTGGTTCTTGGAGTTAATTGCAATTAGAGTTTTACTATGTGAGTGTGCCGTGAGTTATGGCTCTGGAAAAATGAAGTGTTTGCTCGATGTGGTGCAGCTTTTAATCCACTTCAGTGAGGCATGTGTTCACGCAGCAAACTATGTTCTGCGTCTGCGTCTCTCACACCGTACAGGTGCTGCATGGATGCACAGACTGCATTGCAGCACTTCACGGCCCCCTCCCCATCAGAGTCTCAGATATTCACCCATACGGGGTTCAGTGCAGTGGTATATTTATTTAATGTTAAGTTATGTTCTGTGGTAATCCAGCCTTCTTTTTTAACTGCACCACATTTTACATCATGTTTTCATGCTCACTTGCTACATGAAGGCACTTTAATAAAGTAGTTTCTGCTTATTCATGCTCTTATTTATGTGTTTTGCTAAAGGACAGAGAGCAGAAGGAGAATATTTTCCAGGATTTAAACTTTATAATCCATCAATTTTCATTTCTAGAGCTTAATATTAAATTCTGTTTTTTAATAACACACAAACTGAGCTGACTTTTAAAGTGGCCCAGTATTGATCCACCAAGAGTAAACACTTGGCAGGAAAAACATCAAGACAAATACCTTGCCCAGACCCAGTCTTGTTGGGGGACAGCCTTCTGCAGGACTATCAATCCATTATCTGTAGCACTTTATCTCTCAAGGGAATGTGAGGGACTGGAGTCTGTCACGGCTGACACTGGGGGACAGTCGGGCACATCCTGGACCAGTCAACAGCGAGTCATTGGGTCAACACAGAGACAACTGCTCTTACCCAAGAACAACTAAGAGTCAGCAGTTAACAAACTGAGCATGTTTTTGATCTGTGATAGGAAACTGGTAACCTGATAAGCCAGATGGATAGCTCAATATATCTGCCACAGAAATATTTTACTAGTCCATCTGGGTAGGAGCCCTTTGAATTTGTTTTCAGGGCAGAACGTTCAAAAAAACACAAGCTTGTGATTGGACAATCATTTGGCTCATCACATTCATCACAGACCAATCCACATCAAGCAGGGTTGCCTCCTATAATGTATCATACATGGATGTATTATAAGAACTGGATAGCGTGACTCCGCCCTCCGCCATGGAACGGATTTGAAGCCTAAATATCCCTCGTCAGGGCGCCGCCATTGTGCAACCAGTAGAGAATTTGGGCCATAATCCGGACGCAGCTGTCGTAAACGGTCGCAACACTCCACAGCGTACGCCGTACACAATCATTGTGAAGCTGCCGTAAACCGCAGTCATTTTTAAACTCTAAAAACTAATAAAAAAGAAACTTTTCTGAAAAAAGAGGACTTGGAAAACACGCAGCCCAATAATACTTTCATATCACCACAGCATACAGATGGGAGAAATATTTCTACGAGGTGTAATAATTTTTTGAAGTTTCACTACGGCCCGTCCAGATGAATGGGGGAGACGGATTTTTGACCTATACTGCAGCCAGTCACCAGGGGGAGCAGTTTTCGTGGAGGCTTCAATTTGAGCCCAGTGTCATGGCCTCCATGTTTTTTACAGTCTATGGTATCATACATAGCAGTTAATGTAGCGGCTAATGGCTAACAACAGCTAACAACAGTTCATGGATGTTAGCCATAGTGGCTAACTTAGCTGCTAACAGCTAACAGCCTTTTACTATCGTCTTACACTAAATTGTACCACACAGATGATTCATTTAACACTTATATGAGACATGAACCTCATCAAAGACAATCCTTACAAGTAAACTTCTGAGGAGGGCAGATTTCACCAAGTTTTACTAGGTAGCCATGAGGACAATAGGCTAATCGGCATGTCCGTTCTCAACTTCCGGCTCTCAACTTCGGGTTGTCGTCACGTCCGCATTCTGCTGCTCCTGCCTCTCTTTCCTGATTGGGCCGTTAAGAAGTCAGCTGAGTGAATTTGTTGAACAACCAAGGCTGGCAAGATGAAGATGCTGGATTTCAGAAGGCTAAGAAACTGGAGTATTTGAAGAAAACCCACACATTTGCAGGGGGAATATGAAAACTCCATGCATAAAGGCCCCTTCTAAAAGCCACAGAGAAAGAATACAGCTGGATCAGGGGTACTCGGTCATTGAAGACATACATGAACAAAATATATGTGCTTAACCCTTAAACTCCCAGCTCAACTGTTTGGAAGAGGTCAATATATTCAGGAATATCTATTGTTAAAAAATTGACACATCATTGCCTCTGTCAATTTTTTAGGGTACAGAAAAAAACTTCAAACCAAAAGAACAGATATTTTCTTTGTGGGGGATTTCAAAGCTGAAAGTTGTTTTTATTACAACATCATTATTATTTTAAATACTTAACATAACCACTTACTGATATGATGATTTCTATTTATAAAATCTGTTATTTATCAAAATCATTTTTGTGTGTTTGTCAAACTCATTAACTTCTATATTGAGTTAATTTGATTGATATTTTATTCACAAGCATTTTTGCCTTTCTAATATTGTCCCAAATATTTGTGTATTTTTATATCATCACATAATCAAACATTAGTTTTTAGAACCTTAGATCTTACACCAAGAAAATATGTTTTTTGGTTTGTTTGTGGTTTTCTCTGTTCCCTAAAATGTTAATGGAATCAATTAATTGATTTTTTTTTCTGTTTTTTTTACACATTAAATACCCTTGAAATTATTGATGACCTCTGCCAAACAGTTCAGCTGGTAGTTAAGGGTTAAGGAAGAGAAGCTTTGTATTTTTTAACTTGACTTTTAGTGTGGCTTCAGCTTTGATAGTAATGCTAGATACTTCAGAGAGAACTTGCTGTTGTGACAAACTTTAACTTTTAAACAATTTTGGTAAGTGCAAGGCGCACAGGTTTCCACCTCATGATGACCTCGACTCTACACACATCTTAAGTAAATTGTACATTTGATTGTTTTTATATATGCTTCACATTTCAGAAAATGTGGGATCAAACTGTATATTTAAAGACAGTTCAGGGGATATGCTGCCTTCCCCAGGTGAAGGAAACTCTCAGAACCAAATGTTTGTTTTGCTCACAGCCAACGCCAAAGCAAGAAATGGGTCTTGCAATACGTGTGAAGCCATAGTAAACACTCGAGCTCATCTTTGGAAAGCCAAAGCCACCTTTTGAATAATCTTGACAGAACAGACAGAACTCATAATCAGACAGAACTCATGAAACAAGCTGTTCTGAGCCGGGTTGATAGAAGATGGGATTTCAAGACATGCCAAAATCCAGCATCTGGGTTGATTTTTTGTTTTTAAAAAAATGATGCGCATGGGTTCAGTGTAACCATGTATGCACAGGATTCAAATGTTGCACTTCTGAGATAATCTTCTCTTGTGGATCATATGTCATAATATTATTTCAGCCTTTTTGAGCCATTCTTAGATAGCATAACATTTTTCTTCACCTGTGACTTTGTAAGATAATCTCTTATAGCCAGTCAAAACAAGAATAAAACATAGGCATAGTTGATCCTGGAGACAGAGAACAGCTATTTTCAGAGGCAGAATGTCAAATGTATTTATATGGTCATATATGACTGAAACAGCTGCAAAGCTGTGCTGATAGTTCATAACTCTGTCCTTCAATTATATGCAGTACAATGGATGTGCTATGTGGTTTAAGGGCCAACAAACAAGAGGCAACAACAACAACAAGAGGTAAAAGAAATTAAAAGTGGCAAAGCAGATACTTAAAGGAACACTACACCCAAACAACGATTTGGCCTCATTTTCTACTCACCCTCATGCTGAACAACACTGTGGAGTAGTTTTGGAACATCTAGGATGCAGCTGGAGATCTCGGGGGATACTCGCTGTCCACTGACATTGATATCATGACTTAGATAAGAGCCCGAACAAACAGTGTCCTTAAAAGTCCACAAAAAGTCCACAAAAAGTCGGCAATATTCCTCCATACCGCTCGTGCGCTGTAATCCAAGTGTCCTGAGCGGGTAACGTCCACCATTTACTCGAAACGACATCATTTAGCACATGTTTATAGCCTAAACAGTACTACTTCGCATTTCTATGATACACTTACGGGTGCCTATGTGAGCCGCGGCTGACCAAACAAAGGAACGCGCACTCTGCAATAACAAGGAGCGTAGAACAAGAAACAAGAACCCAAGAAATCCCACATTCTGCTGACCCCTCTTGTGTCTGTCCACGGCTCCGTCGCTCACAGCAGAATGTGGGATTTCTTGTTCTACGCTCCTAGTTATTGCAGAGTGCGCAGAGGAATATTGGAGGAATATTGCCGACTTTTTGTGGACTTTTTGTGGACTTTTAAGGACACTGTTTGTTCGGGCTCTTATCTAAGTCATCATATCAATGTCAGTGGACAGCGAGTATCCCCCGAGATCTCCAGCTGCATCCTAGATGTTCCAAAACTACTCCACAGTGTTGTTCAGCATGAGGGTGAGTAGAAAATGAGGCCAAATCGTTGTTTGGGTGTAGTGTTCCTTTAAGGCTTGCATGCAAACAAATGAAAAGAAATAAAAACAGATGTTTTGCTTATGTAACAGTGTGACCGTCAGTGCCAGTATCAGCATGATTATGGACATTGTCTTAGTGAAGTCTGTCTTAGTTTTTGCTACAAGCTTTATCAAGGAAAAACTTAAACAGTCTACTTATAGCAGTTTAACTTCTCTTTTTCTCCCTCAATGTTATCAATGAAGTTGAAAGACAACTTGAATAATATACTCAACAAAAATATAAACGCAACACTTTTGTTTTTGCTCCCATTTTTCATGAGATGGACTTAAAGATCTAAAATACATTCCAGATAAACAATATTACCATTTCTTTCAAATGTTGTTCACAAATCTGTCTAAATGTTTGATAGTGAGCACTTCTGCTTTGCTGAGATAATCCATCCCACCTCACAGGTGTGCCACATCAAGATGCTCATCAGACACCATGATTAGTGCACAGGTGTGCCTTATACTGCCCACAATAAAAGGCCACCCTGAAATGTGCATTTTTTTTGCTTTATTGGGGGTCTGGGGACTCAGAACCAGTCAGTATCTGGTGTGACCACCATTTGCCTCATACGGTGCAACACATCTTCTTCGCATAGAGTTTATCAGATTGTCAATTGTGGCCTGTGGAATGTTGGTCCACTCCTCTTCAATGGCTGTGCGAAGTTGCTGGATATTATTGGGAACTGGTACACGCTGTCGTGCGTGAGCATTTGCCCACTCAAGTCTGTTACGGCGACGATCTGGAGTCAGGTTAAGACCCCGATGAGGACGATGAGCATGCAGTTGAGCTTCCCTGAGACGGTTTCTGACAGTTTGTGCAGAAATTCTTTGGTTATGCAAACCAATTAGTTCAGCAGCTGTCTGAGTGGCTGGTCTCAGATGATCTTGGAGGTGAACCTGCTGGATGTGGAGGTCCTGGGCTGGTGTGGTTACACGTGGTCCGCGGTTGTGAGGCCGGTTGGATGTACTGCCATATTCTCTGAAACGCCTTTGGAGATGGCTTATGGTGGAGAAATGAACATTCAATGCACGAGCAACAGATCTGGTTGACATTCCTGCTGTCAGCATGCCAATTGCACGCTCCCTCAATGCTTGCGACATCTGTGGCATTTTGCTGTGAGACAAAACTGCACATTTCAGGGTGGCCTTTTATTGTGGACAGTCTAAGGTACACCTGTGCACTAATCATGATGTCAGTTCAGCATCTTGATGTGGCACACCTGTGAGGTGGGATAGATTATCTCAGCAAAGCAGAAGTGCTCACTATCAAACATTTAGACAGATTTGTGAACAATGTTTGAAAGAAATGGTAATATTGTTTATCTGGAATGAATTTTAGATCTTTGAGTCCATCTCATGAAAAATGGGAGCAAAAACAAAAGTGTTGCGTTTATATTTTTGTTGAGTATATGAACAGCATTATAGCTTCTCTTTTGCATTACATAAAAACAAACAGTAGGCAATCCACAGCTGGTACTTTGTGCACATCGAAACAAGTAGTAGCTACATGGTTGGCAATCATCCTTCAAGTCCTTTAAGCATTATGTTTCAGTTTTGTACAATATAGTGAAAGGTTTCCATATCTTTTCAAACTTTATTTTTCAGTTTAAGTAAGCACAGTATACTATTCCTTTGATTGGAGGGCTTGATAAAATTTGTCTCAACCACTGAGTCACTTCTGATCTTTTAGTCTTTTTCCACAATAGTGCAATACATTTCTTGGCATTGAAAAAAACAAGGTCTATGAATGTCCTCTTACTTTTTCTATAGTTGTGTTTTTCTGGCTATAGATCAAACAGAACCAATTTAGGACTCAGTGTAAGTTGTTCTAAAAATGTTTTCTGTTCTTTTTCTCACCTCTTCCCAAAACACTCTAATGTCCCTGCATCACCAGAAACAATGAAATATGGTTCCTATGCTTTCCATACATTCTTTTGCATGTATTTGGTATGTTTTTAGCTCCACTCGTGTAAGATAAATCAACATTAACCACCTATAATGTATTGAAGTTAGACGTGAATTTATTGATTTAGTTTAAATTGGCTTTTCCCCACGATTTTTCATATCTTCTTCTTGGGCATTTAGCTTCTTTAGTGAATTTGTACTTTAACTTTTTGATGACATCAAAGAAAAAGGCCTGCCTCCTATACTACTTTCAGGATAGGCTCGCCATCTGAAACAGCAATGGTTTTAAGGCATACAGCACTATAAGCTTCTCAGTTATTAATCACCTGTTCATTGAGAGCTTTTATAGTTTTTTAAATAAATCCTGCCACTTACTCTCCTTCGTGTCCTACTTGACACCTTAGCTTCCTGGCAGGTTGCTGCAGACGACCCGCTGCTGTGGACCTGCCCGACTCCGGCTGCTACCACTATTATTATCAGTCTTACCTTTATTATCACTGTTATTATGCAAATGTTAATCTTGGGGCTGCTCGACTCCAGCTGCTCTAATTGATATTATCAGTCTTAATCCTATTATACTGATCATAATTGTGAAAGCTATTATTAGATCTGTTGACTGTAGGGGGCTGTGAGGAGATTTTTAGGGTGTTTAGAAAAGAGATTGAAATTATTATTGACAAGTTTGATTGACACATTTAAGCAATGGATCCACTAGTGATAAGCTGATCATTTTCAGGACCTTTAGATTTTGTTTTTTCTATGTGCAAGTTTATCGTGCCTCAATGTAGGTGACTGCAGGGTCAGAGATGTTTGTAGGTTTGCCATCTCAAAGCCATAAAGGTCCCGTGTCTTTTTGTGTCTTGGGTATCTTTTGAAGCAACTTTTTGATTGAAGTCAAACATAAAATATTGTAAAATAGAGGATCAGCTGAGCTCTTTTACCCTTCCCTTATGGATATGCTCAGAACTGACGGGATGGGGAGTAGTGCTGTGCTCAAGACCACACTATCCGAGACCAAGACTTGCCCGAGAACAGAATGCATCGAGACCAAGAGAAGACCAACTGAACATTTTAAGGGAGTCAAGACCAATTTCGAGACATGAACAGAGAGTTTAGAACAAGTTCTTCAAGACCAAGACTTTTGGGATCCATTTTAAAAACCATGACAAGGTTACACAGTTAACCGGGTTGTCCCTCAGTCACAACACCGGGAAGGTTGCAGTCATCACGGGGGGAAATAACACATGAATTAAAGCTTTTTGTTTTTTTAACAAGTGTTCCTCTTTATTTACATTTATGAAGCTGAAGAACAGCAGATCAGTGCTGGCCTCACCCCTTGCTCAGGCCTTAAATCCTAAATGTCCGCCAGTCCGAGACAAGACAATTTATTTCCAAAACTATTGAGCTTCATGCTTATTTCTTGTTAGTTATCTTGTTTTTCATTACATTTTTAAAATTAATACTAGTGGGAAGGCTAAATGTGTACATATGATAGATGTACAATGGAAGCTGTAAATAGTTAGAAAGAATTTAAAAAGAAGTAAAAAACTGAGCATTTTAACATAAACAGAGAGTTTAGAGTTTAGTCTTGTTCTTCAACTCCCCAAGCCCCATTGTTCAAATCCAGCAGCATTAAAAACATTTTAATGAAAAATTTGTACAGGAATATGGACCTTTGAGGATTTTGGTCTGGATGGCCTATAAAAATACATCATTTCTGCACTATTCTATTGTCCACATTTTAGAGGTCATCGGCCAAGGTCATTTGGCCTCACCCCTTGCTCAGGAGCCTTAAATCTCTAAATGTCCCCTTTAACTTTTGTTCAAAGAACAAAACTATTGAGCTTCATGCTTATTTCTTGTTTATCTTTTATTAATTAATTTTTTAAATTAATTTTACAAGACAGTTAAATGAAAAGCATGCTCAAATACAGTGAATTCAATTCAATTCACACTGTTCAAGTCCAGCAGCTTCATGGCATTTTAATGAATGTGTACTCAGCGGAAACAAATATGGTGGGGACGGATTTATGGTCTGGGTGTCCATCAGTTTGAATAAATAAATTCTGATTTTCAGTCATATGTCTCTAAATTTATATGCAGCAGAAACAAATATGATGAAGACATGTTGATGATTTGCCCATGGAGCTTTAGGTTTTACTTTAGTCCACTTGTCTCTTCTTACCTCTCTTCCTTCATCCATACACCCAACACAGCATCGTGTGGATTTGCTGTTCATCATGAGACTGGGACCCACATTCAAGATTTCCTGCCGCTTAACAAAAGGTTTTTTCTTGCCGCCATGATGGAGGGATTCATGACTGGCTATTGGAATCATGTTAAGTGTTGGATGTATATATTTATACATACTATATGTGTGTGTATTTTTAAATGTATGTACAAAGTATGTCTACTTGCATATATGTGTACCCATAAAATGAAGAGTTTGTCTTCAGCCTGCTCTATTGTAAAGGGACTTGAGAAAACACTTGTTATGAATTGGTACAATACAAATATGATTGATTGATTGATTGGTTGATGGAAAGGGGTCATAGACTGACTCACTCTGTAAAACCTGGAATTCATAACTAACTAACTAACTGGAATACAACTAAGGGCAGCACGGTGGAACAGCAGGTAGTGCACATGCCTCACACAAAAAGGTCCCCTGTTTGATCTCCAGGTAAGACAGGGGCCTTTCTATGTGACGTTTTAATGTTCTTCCCATGCATGCGTGGGTTCTCTCCGGGCACTCCGGCTTCCACCCACAGACCAAAAACATTCTCATTAGGTTAATTGGTGACTCTAAATTTGACCTTAGGTATGAATGTGAGTGTGAATGGTTGTCTCTCTCTCTCTATGTGGCTCTATAATTGACTGGTGACCGGTTCAGGGTGTACCCCGCCTCTTGTCCAATGACAGCTGGGATAGGTTCCTGCCCCCTCACAACCCGAAAGAGATAAGTGGCATAGAAAATGAATGAATGAATGATTGAAAAACTTAAGGCTTCCCAACCCAACAGGTGTCATGTAAAGCATCAGGGTCTCACAACCTCCAATCAAACAGTATTTCAAACATTTCATTAACATCAGTTACAATATCTTATAATCTTCACTCCCAGACTCTCCTCTTGTTGTCTGTTCCTAAGGTCTGAACTGAACAGGGTAAGAAGGCCTTTAAAGTTGCGGCTCCATTTGCTTGGAATGAGCTGCAAAAACCTTAAAACTCAATGGCCTCGTTTCATTGGACACCTTAAAGAGGAAACTAAATGATATGAATATTGAAACATCTGGTTGTAGATGTTTTGATGGATAATCTTGTTTTCTTTGATGGTCCAGCTTGTCATTTAATTGTCCTTAATAGTTTCTCACTGACTGTTAAGCGTAATACATGTCACGTGTTTGTATGTGCTGCTGATGTGACTGTAAGCAACTTTTGTTATTTGTGCTGCTGCCTATTTTGGCCAGGACACTTTTGAAAGAGATTTTTGATCTCAATGAGCTTCTTTTCCTGGTTAAGTAAAGGTTAAATAAAAAAATAAATACCTTAAATTTGTGAGAGTGAGGGTGTTTTCACATTAGGTCCACTTGTTTTGAACCATACTGCGGCGCGGTTCACCCCCCTCCCCCTCCCCCGCAGCCTTGCATTCACACTTGCAACATCGAACCATGCCCGGGCCCACTTGTGTATTTACCCAGTTTGAAACAGCAGAGGGCGATATGGAGGAGAACGAAGAAGAGGCTACCATGGCAACCATTTCCTACACCAGACAACCAATGTTTACGTTTCGCTCTCTTCTACATTTTCCTTCAAGTGTGTTTTTTTAATCGTGTTTGAGATGGCATCAGCGACCTTCTGGACCCTCGTAAATCATCGTAATCCTCAACCAGAATAAACAAATCGACAAAATGAGTAAGCAAAAGATTAAACCGCGGGATTAACAGAAAGCAATGCAGCAAAAGTAGATCAGTTCAGACCACTTTGTTTCACACCAAATGTAGGGAGATGGAGCAGATCGAGACCACCCCTTCATGGAGGTCTCAGATCGGCTGATTTGGTGCGCACCAAAGTGCGGTGGTTGCATTCACATTGATACTAACGTACCAAACCCTGGGCCAAAACTTCTTTGGTGCGCACTAAATATGGTTTGTGTGAAAACACCCTGAGAGTGTTGTTTGTTTGTTATCTAAAGAAAACTCAAGACACAAATGTCTCTTACTGCACACAAATGTCTACTCTGATTCAAAGATTAACTAAACACAGTTTAAATCTTCAAGGTCAGGTCAATATTACCCCGAATCGTTACTAAAAAAACTTCCTCTTCACCCACCCCTGTACTCCCATATGACCTCTGACTGCCCGACCCTCTACCTTGCAGAGGCAAATAACCACCAAGCTGTGGCTCTAGTCTGTGTCTAATACATGCTGTGCCACAGTGCACATGCATTATCCCAGGTGTCAGGTTTATACGTTATGATACAGCCCTACTTTGTTGTTGGTATTTTAAGCCTGCAGGGAGCTTAACTAGGTCCCTCAGCAACACATGTCGTCCTTTGCTTTCTCCTGTGTCATCATCTCTCTGTCCCTACCCTACGCTATGTGGATATAGGGTTTGTGTTTGTAAGCTGTTGTGGTGGAGATATATGGGCTTTTGTTGCCCCAGAAAAATGCATCTTCAACAAGCTCCAGACGATATTCAGAGACACATCAAAGCGTTGTCTTATTTATATCCTCTGCCAAATAAACCACATTTTTATTTCTATTTTCTTCTGCCGCCAAACAAAAGAACATAAAGTATTCATTCCTATCACGCTCCACTTCCTGTGCTTGGAAACATTTGAGCATTGCAAATCTAGATAAGAATAGCTCAGCCTAGACCAGCTTGTACGTTTAAAACTTCCTTTTTTTGACTGATAATCATGGTCAAGCCTATCAGACAACATCCCAGCCAGATGTTGCCCAGCAGATGTTCATGATTACTGAGAATGCAAAGTGATTCTCCATTTGAACATCATTAGCAAATAAAAAAAAAGGAACTGAAGAGGGGGGAGGTGAGTGGGAGAGATTCCAGTTTCTGGCTCGGGGTCAGCTAAAGCAAACAGAAATGCCCTTCATTGTTTTGATCCCATCGGGGGAGAGGAGAGATCGGCTTGGTATTGATGTAATCACCAGGATATAAAAAAAATATATATAATGTTCTTGTCTCGCGAGGTCCTGTCCAGATGTTGTTGCGTAATCGCTCATTGGAAATAAAGCTCTGTTGTTTAGCTTTGGCTTTCCACCTCTGGGAGCAGCTTTGGCTGAATGAAGCTGAGCTGCCCACTGCCAGCCACGGGAGGTAAAGCCCCGACCATCGATAATGAACTGAGAGTCAGCCAGGGGAGGGATGGAGGCGCAGCGGGCCAACATGTTTAAACCAGAGATATTAGCCGGCTATGGTAGCAGCCATATTTAGCATGACGATGTATCATAACGTGGCTTTCAGCGAAAGAGGATTCACTGGGTAATTTGGGTTTTACTGGCTTTTATTAGAAATGCTACATCACAACAAATACCAAATCTGGACACAGGAAGAATTTTGATGGTTGAAATGTGCAATAGAAGTAAAGGAGGGGTCATGGTTGTAAAATGAGATGAAAGTAAATGAAACAGACCACCAATGAGGACGATTAATGCCTCTGCAGGGTATTCACATTTAAGATGGTAAAAGGACAGTGGTGGTCAAGAGGCTGGAAAGATTTTTGCACAATTTTTTGTAGACATCTTTAAAATGTTGGAGGTCAAACGCTGAAGATTAAGGTAAAGGAGAACTTTGCTTTTATTTATAAGGAGGGGGCAGAACTAGCTAAGCTCTTTGCTTCATTTCGTTGCTTCTCAAACTGGTTGTGGTGTTGAAATACATCATCAATGATAATGATAATACAATTTATGTTTAAAGCACCTTTCATGACACCCAAGGACACTGTGCAAGTTTAAAACAACAAAATTACCGGTCTTGCCAGCGTCCATTCAACCTGGGTTTGCAGGAAAAGGAGAACAGGAAGGATGAAGAGGGAAAAAAACAACTCCAAACTAGGCACCTGTAAGGAGGGCACAGTGTGGGATCGCCAAAAAAAAAAAAAACTCAGCACATAAGCAACATAATAAACACATAAACATATCTCTGTACTCACATGTGTAAATTTATTTGATGGGAGAACATGCAAACCACACACAGAAAAGCCTTGACCAAGATGGAGTTCAGACCAGCAACCTTCTTGTTGTGAGGCACACGCACTGCCTGCTGCACCACCCTACAGATAATAATTATAAGAATGATAAGAGCAATAATACAGATATTTTTAACTTCAATTGTATTACATTTGTAGGAGCACTACTAGTATCCCAATAGTGGAAGGGAGACATTTCAAGGAATCAGAGGGAAACCTAATCAGTCCAGGTCCAGGTGTCCAACAAGGCCCAGAAAACACACAAAAAAACAACCCACTAACAGCAGAAACAGCCAAAAACGCACCAATGTACATCCATCACCCTCCCCAGAGTGTAATGACACTCCAAGAATCTTCAGTCTCCAGGCCACAAACAAAAGCCCCCCCAATCCCCCAACCATACAAGGACCACCCACCCACGCCCTTTTCCTGGGTCCCAAGAGACCTCCACCTTCCTCACAATAAGACCTTCTCAAATGTCAGAAGAACCCTGACATTACAAGAGACCAGCAAATATCGTGAGGACAGCAAATAAAAGATAAAAACATAAAATAAATTTGTAGAAGAAACAACAATAAAAGGGGGTATAAGCAGAGGATAGGTGAAACAAAGGAGAAGGAGAAAAATAAATATTAGAAGCATTAAGATAAGTGGACAATAAAAAGAGGAAAAGCTATAAAATGGGGTAAAAATCTGAAAAAATAAGGCCACAGACATAAAACAAAAGATAGCCTAAAAAGGAATCAATAGAAATAATTAAGGTGCAATGAGACAAACAGATGAAACAATAAAACAATGAATTGCAAAGTAAATAAAAATTGAATTAAAATTAAGTAACGGAACATTTAAGAACTTTTTCTATTTCAAATGTAACGTGAAGCTTCAAGTTCAGGAGCATTTGTTGCTTGTGGAGTGAACAAATCTCAATGAGTTTAAGCAGTGATGGGCAACTGGCAGCCTCGGGCCACATGAGACCCTTCACCTTATTCAACCATTTCCAAAAAATCAAACCAAATTGGAAAAAATACCAACGACAGCTTCATTTGATTCATCACGAGTAACCATGACAACATAATGTACAAATTAGAATAGGTGATCAAAAATTTCTTCTAACCATAGATTGCTGGTACATCATTTGTTTTTTAAGCCATTAATACACTATATTGCTATGATAGTGTTTCTAAAATATCCTTTTTTAAGGCATTAAAATAAAAATATACATATTATTAGTAAGAATCATATTTGGAGACAACAGTAAAAGTAATATGTGCTTTAAAAACCTGAAAAATACAATCTTTAATTGCATTTAAAAGAAGCCACGCTCGTTAAATTGTGCTTTTTTCATCAAATTTGCCCATATTTCTCACTTGGTCATTCAAAGAGCCTCATACCCACCCTTGACCTTAGAACTTGTCAAACAACACCATGATACTGCAGTGAAACTGCTGATGGAGCTGCTGTGGCTGCATGGGCCATGTTAATAAGCAGCCATACATGATTTTTGGCAGATTTTTGGCACATGTGAGTCCATGGACTGCCAGGGCACACCACTAAATTATTCCACCAACCCAGATGACCGGCTTAATTCTGTGAGCAGGAGAAGAAAAAAAACTAATTACTTGCTTCACCTGACAATAGCAAAGCTGTCAATCAGGGGCTATCATAGTAATAGCCCTCTACCACCTGGAGCTTGACTGTCAGCAGATAAAGTGTCCTTGTGTCTGTGTGTTTACTCATCTTTCCTGCAGTTTTTAGGTTGATATTTGGTTTAGTCCAGTTTATTGTTTGCCCAGAGAGCTTAGATGTAGATAACATGAGTCAGAGCAGATTGATGGTTGAAGGCATGATACAAAATTCAATAGTTGCTTGAATATGACTGAGCTCCTACTATATTTCTGAGCTGTGTTGATGCACAACCTCATATAGGGAACAATTTAAAAGCTATTTGTATCAAACAGGTGCACTAATACAACAGTGCTCTCTTTGATTCACCCCAGAAGAAGACTGTGTTGCCCTCTCAGACACTGTTGCATTATTAATCAGAGCAGTCTCACATGGTGGCCAGCCTGTGTCACTTCTCCTGAAGTCCAATGACACGCCTTAGATTTTTTGCTCCACACGCCATTTCAGGAGAAATACAGCTGAAGAGCAGGTTGATAGGAGGGTGATATCATAACGGTAACATCTCCTCACTCATACTGCAATTGCATGGAAGTCCAAAATATAGGAAACACATGCATTTTTCATTTGCCCATAAAAAAACATAGACAGATTTGGATGGAATTTTAAGGGAAAGTTGGTCATGGCACAAGTACAAGTGATTTGATTCTGATGGTGATCTGAACCTGGAAGTGTATCCAGGAATCTTTTAAATTATTTCTTAACATTAGAAGATAGGGCCATTTCCCTGATTTTTGTCATTAACTAGGGATGCACAATATAGGATTTTATATATCCGATATGCCAATATTTTTCTTTTCATTCAGGTCAAAAGCACAAGCTCTGTGGGTAATAAAAATGGACTTGTTTCTTTCAGTGTTACAGCAAATTATCACTAGCCTTGCAGAGCAGACAGACCTGCCTGATTCTGAAATCCTGCAGGTCCGTCTTGCCAGCCTCCACTGTCCAACGGATTCACTCTGCTGAATTCTTAACGGCCCAATCAGGGAAGAGAGGCGGGAGCTGCAGAATGCGGACCTGACGAAAACCGGAAGTTGAGAACGGACATGCGGATTAGCCTATTGTCCTCAAGGCTAGTCAGTGAAACTTGGTGAAATCTGCCCTCCTCAGAAGTTTACTTGTAGGGATTGTCTTTGACAAGGTTCATGTCACATATAAGTGTTAAATGAATCATCTGTGTGGTACAATTTAGTGTAAGACGATAGTATAAGGCCGTTAGCTGTTAGCAGCTAAGTTAGCGGCTTACAGCTAGCGGTCATTAACTGTTGTTAGCTGTTAGCGGCTGTGTTAGCCGCCCTGGCTAACGTCCATGAACTGTTTTTAACTGTTGTTAGCCATTAGCCGCTACATTAGCTGCTATATGCTACAGTATAGGAGGCAACCCTGCTTGATGTGGATTGGTCTGTGATGAATGTGACGAGTCAAACAATTGTCCAATCACAAGCTTGTGTTTTCTTTTTTTAACGTTGCCCCTGAAAAAAAATTTAAAGAGCTCCATACCCAGATGGTCTAGTGAAATATTTCTGTGGCAGATATATGGAGCTGTCCATCTGACTTGTCAGGTTATATTATCACATGAACTGTTGTTAAATGAGAAAACAGCTTTTAACTCTTGCAAAAATGAAATCCTTTATTCAAATGTACCCATGCAGTGATGAAAAGGTGCGTAAATTTTGATCCTTTGTATAATTTGCCGATATCCGGCCGATATATCATCTGAAATTATCTGCAAAAGTTTCAATATCAGCCATTACAATTCTTAACTTTTTAGGCTGATATCAGCCAAAACTGATATCAAACCGATAAGATGCATCCCTATCAATAACTCAAGAATTTCTCTATAAATTTGAATGACACTTTCAGAGATGTTGTCCCCGTCAGATGTAGAAGTGATTCAGTCTTGGTGCTGAAATAAACCAAAAGGATCCAGGAATTTTAAAGGGTTTGCTAATTTATCAGAATAGGGCAGTTTTCCATATTTTTGACAAAATATTGCTCTGAAAAGTTTAAAAAATGCCTTGTTGGCAGTTTGTGCACTGTGAGCACTTTTAGTTTATTTTGTTCATGTGTTAATTAGTTTGCAAACAAGAGACTCAAAAACTAAAGGCCTTCTCTGGATGACATCTCCATAGAAAATTGATCCTTGTACCAGAAACAATTGATTTGATTTTCAAAGTATTTTAAAGTATTTCTTGCCATTGTGACATATTTTCGAAAAACTTAGTAAGTTCTCTGAGGATTTTCATGACATATTCAGGAAATGTTGGCCATAGCACAAGATAGATCTGATGCGATTTCAGTCGTTATCAAGTTAAAAATCCAGATCTTTTTCCAAGGATTTGTTAACTCTGCATTATCAGGCAGTTTGACATGTTTTTTATTTGCAAACAAGACACTAAAGGATGGATTTGGATGATGTTTGCAAATAATGTTGGTACTGGAACAAGAAAGAAGTGAAATTAAGTGATTTGTTAACACTGTGAAATACTGTATATCAGTTTTCCACATTTACACGAATAACTCGAAAGGCTCTCAACAGATTTTTAGAATATTTCCAGGCAATGTTTGTCATGACAGTGAAATTTGAAGGGATTGGATGTTGGTCATAATTTGAATCCAGATGTTAAACTGGGAATTTTTTCAAGTATTTCGTACCATTATGAGATGGGGCCATTTTCCACATTTTTGACAATAACTGACCAAAAAATGTTGGAAATACCTTGGTAGAGGTTTTTGTTCTTGTACTTTTAACTTGTAGGTTTTTAGCCATGGACTATCCATAGCATTGTTGAGGTATAATGGACAAATAAGATGATCAAGAGAAAGTTTCTAGTTGTTTGGACTGATGGCCCACTTTTAACTTACTCCAGGCAGTCACTCTGAACAAAGTGGTGATTAGCGTCTCCTTTCTCTGTGTCCACCACTCATTCCTGTCCCGTCCAGTAACTGGCACATATCACAACAGCCTGAATGTGGGTTGACTGGCAGGCGAGCTCCTTCATATCGCATCACGGCCTGAAACTGTAGCACAGTCTTAAGTGTCTCTGCGGTACATGTGTCACACGCTGCCACTCCTCTCCTGTCCTGTAATAAGAGATTTGAAGGTGCCAGCCAGAGGACTCAAACAAGCTGTTAGTGGCACAGGCCTGCATCGCATCACCGTGTTACCTCAGCGATTCACTGACCCGCGCCCAAGTGCCCTTGTTTTTACGGCAGTACTTATCCCTTCATTGTCTGGATGAACTGAGCTCCTCTGATTTTAGAGGGGAGCGGGAAGAGGCGGGGGATCAGGTGACCGCTGACACTCCTGTGTTGCCTCGGTGAGACTATGTAGGTCACACCCTCCTTTGACAAATTAAAAATTCAGAATGGAGAGACCTGCTTCATTCTACAGAGAATTCAGTCTTAAGCAGAATAAAATCGAATTATTTCACAAAATATGGCTTAAAAGTAGTTTCTGATAGTTATGTTGCTTCAGTCGGAACTCAAGAAACAATTAAAGATCTCTCTTACACTTCCTGCCTACTCTATGTTAATTAATGCTGTTATTATAACCTTTCAATACACTGATTAAGGTGTAGTTACTGTTATGGGTATCAAAAAGAAGACAAAGCACAAACCCATTTAGGCTCTACATTGAAATGCTAACTTTTCAAACATAAATAAATAAGTTTGAAGCCTTGTTTAAAACTGATTTTGGGGTTATTACATCCTTGCTTTGTATTTCACTTCTGTCTAATGGTTGAATTGTCTGTATTTTTAGTAACAAACTGGTAGCTTGGGATTTTTGAGGTGGTGCTGTTTGAGAAACATGGCATTTGCCTGAACTTTGGCTTCAGTAACAAAGCTTATTTTTGGCCTTTAACAGAAAACTTGGCTGTTAAAGCAGGGCTGGAAGATAATAAATGATTAAATAAATATGTATAAATATATCTATATAAGTTTAGGCATTACTGTTTATATTAATATAGATGTTTTTTGTTGCAAATCCAACAACAGTTGACAATAAATGCCCACCTGTTAGGAATCTTCTCCACATTTCCCACAAGTGCCACAAAGTCCAATATGATAAGTAGGGCTCACAGGGATGAGTTTGGTCGATTATAGCCCTCTTTAAAGGACTATAATTCAGAAACCTGACTTCACATATTTGTCCCTGAAGGTGCAGTTGAGCTAAATAGCTAGCTAGCCAACTATGCTAGCGTTAGCACAGCATCCCGGAGCCGTACAATGTCATCAGCCAGCTGCAGGGGAATCATCCAGGGGAGGGCTATTTAAAGAAGTTTGTGCAATATGTGCAGTGTCCCACAAAATATTTTGATTTCCTAGCACACGCTACCTCATGTTAACAATAAAAAAAGTGGTCATACCTGCACTAAAACCTTCTTCTGATGCACTAATGAGAACTCTGGGACTGAAAGAGAGATGTGAGTTCATAAATTCTCTATATATTTACATTTTAAATAAGGTTATATTTTGCAGAAATTTGCTGCAGTTACCCACTATTTTATTTTGTACTTGAAAGTTCTTTTATCTTGAAAGTTGCAGAGTGTAAAAATAAAAGAGGCTTATGAAAAGAATGTTGTTGCTTTCCTCTCACAATGACCTGTTTACAACTTTTTAAAAGTTTTTCTTACTGTGTATCTAACCTACCTTTTTATCATTTTCATCAAAAAGAAGTACAAGAAAAAGAGTGGGTCTTTTTAAGGTTATATACTTAATTTCCCCAGAGGTTTCATGCTTTTCTGCATATTTTTGGAATTGAAAATACCCATGTGTTGTAAAGTTAAACAAATATTTAGGGACAGACAAAGTATTGTACAAACGTAAAATGTTCTGCCAGTAATTCATATATTCAAGTGTTTTGGGACCAATAATTTTTTTTTTTTTTTTTTAATTAAAGCTCAAAAGTATTCTTCTGTTCGGCGGCTGTTTGTAGGATGGATAGCGACGAGGTAATGTATTTATTTTTGACTAAATGACGATGTTAAAAATCGCTAAGTTCAACTTGGTTTTATTACCGCCCCCGTCCTGTTGAAGCGATAAAGTGAATAAAAGTAAAGACAACAACGAGCTGGCGATATCACACACTTGAAATAGGTCTAAACAAAACTACATACTGGTACGTTCTGGATTTCTTGTGCTGTACTTTTTTCCTGTCAAGTTTTTTTGAGGAACTTTGTCATAAATTAGTCGGCCAACATACCTGATAGTAGTCGGACATCCCTCCTCATCTTTTATTTCACGCCAGCGAGTGAACGCCGAACCGATGTTTATTCTGGTCCGAGGATTCAGCTTGTTTTTCTCTCGCTTTCTTTGTTTTGTATCCTCTGACAAAACTTTTCTCTTCCTAATGTTGTTGCCTCTGCCATGGTTACAGCTCCGCGTTAATGATTGGCTTTCGCAGAGGCTTCCGTGTTTTAAACGAATCGGGAATCAGGGGAAGTGACGTATGCCGTAAAGCAGTCCAAATGTGTAGTTTTTTAGTGTGGCAGGGTTCCCACCATCCACCTCGAAGTTACATAGTGCCAGTGAAAGGGATACAGACCACTCCAGACCACGACAGAGGTGTCATTCAACTCATTGTAAAGTGGTGGACCATCACAATGAATATTGAAGGATTATATTATGTTTGAAAAACTACATAGTGTTGGTTTAATCAGCGGATTAATCAATAATTGGTATTTTTCTGCCAAATATCGGTATCAGCTTCAAAAAATCCAGATTGACAGGGCCCTAATGATGACTGTGAAATAGTGAGCTACATTCCAATACTTCCAGCTTTTGTAGATCTCTGTAGTTTTTGTTGAACATAGATATCAACTGCCATTGGGCTGAAAAAATATTGAGCAAGAATGTTTGTGTTTCCCAGCCCGAGGAAGCTGTCTTTTTACTTCATCATTTGACATTTTTGCTTGACAGATGTTAGAAACTATGCTGAGCTTCTTTGGGATAGGGTTGAAAGTGACATTTTTTCATGGGACCTCTACCTCCGTGTTCTGTATAGTCTTAACATTTTACATGATCAAAATGGTAAGTTTATCTGTTAAGCAAATAATAAAACACTAACCAGCAACACTCTGCATAACCATCCTGAAGTAAGAGCCAAAAACAAAAGAGTGTTTGGGTGCATAAAGAGAAAAACAAATTATCCAAATGTCTTTACACTCTCCTTGTTGAGCTTGTAATTTCATTTTGACACCTAACAGATAATAGGGAGCTCAGTGAAGCAGGGTCAGATCTGCTTCTAGAGCCTGGGGTTGTTTTTTTCCATGGAAAAGACTTGAGCTTTTTAGATGTCGGTGAAATAGAGGAGAATAACTGTCAGCATGCTGATATTGTAGTGTGTTAATGCACAAATCTGTTTATAATACAAGCAGAGCCCAGCAGATGGAGAGGTAAAAAGTTCATTACATAAAAAAAAATCTGGCTCGGATTATTGTGCCTAATACAAGTCAGAGAAAGGTCATAAATAATCAGGATTAAGGTAATTCAATAACATCTATAGCGCGGCTAATTTAAGGAAAGCAAATTCACACATAAAAAGCTGCATTTCATTTGGGTGCTGAGACATTTTGTGTATTGGCTGTGGGGCATGATTTTTACTTTGGATTGAAGCAGCTGACAGTCTAAACACTGAGTTGATTTAATCACAGCTACATGTATCAGAGAGGCCCGGCGCACTTTAAATTATTCAGCTGGACGTGGGCCCTGGAACATGCCGGCTTTGTTGACATTTACTGTTTACAGGCCCTGAGTAATCTAAAAGTGGGAGTAGCAGAATCTCAAACAGGCCCCCTGCTGATGTGACTGAAATGAATGTTTTAACATTTAGAATACATTTTTTTCTGTTTCATAAGGCTTTACATGAGCGAGATGACAATTAGTGTGGTTCTGCCCAAAATGGAAACATCTGAGCTGAAGAACAGTGCAGTAAAATCTAGGGATGGGTACCGAATTCGGTACTTTAAGAGGTACCGACCGAATTCTATAGATACTACCGAGTACCGAAGTAAAATCAAACGGTGCCATGTTTAGGTACCTAAACGCATGAGGGAGTGGAAGAAGCAGGCATACTATTGGGTAGAGTAGGTGAATTTCCATACCGGACTTGAACACAGCACAGCAATAGCGTAATGACGTCAGCAGCCGAGGGCTCAGTCGACAAAGCAAGCATAGCTGATAGAAAGCACTCGAAAGTTAGGCTCTACTTTATTAAATGTGATGCAGATTATGCTCGCTGCAATATTTGTGACGCAACGTGTTAGGCCAGTGGCGGAAATACTTCAAATCTGAGGAAGCACCTGCTGACGCACAAAATTTTTCTTAAAGCTGAAGAGTGCACAATTTTTGATAGCCTCAGATCTACGACCACCAAGGATTCATACGGCACGCCTGTGTCCAATGGCGACTAGTCGTCTGCAGCCAGAAACACAGGAAAGAAATGGCTTTAACATTTGGTGATGGCAGCAAATGCGACAAGGAGGATACCTGGTTCAGGTAAATAAGCCTTGTGTTTTTGATGGTATTAGCTTGGCATTTAAATGTGCGTCAGTTATCATTATCAGGTCGGTTCTTCATACTTTGTAACATTAATGTAAATACTTTTTTTATTTACAGCTCTGTCGGACACATTTTAGTTAGTGGTTTCTTGTTGAAGACATTTTTGGAACAACTACAATGTTACAATACAAACAGTTGAATGTTGTTTTGATCTGTCAAATTTTATAGATTGAGAAATAAATTTCCGTAGAAAAAATTTGAGATCTTAATATTAAACAAATTAATATTTATTACCCCATAAACACACACAAAAGTACTTAAAATTGGTACTGTTGAGTACCGATACCGACTCCCAGGTACCATGCATCGGTATGGTATCGGTTCAAATGTGAAAGGTACCCATCCCTAGTAAAATCCGACCTTCATCATCAAGAGCCTTTTTTGACAGCTTGATGTCATCTTTACACCTAAAATATGAGGGAGTCAGTTGGGTCCAGGGGTGAAGTTTTCTCTTAGTTTGCTTTGCTTTCACACTGCATCTTAACCTGTCATGCTAGTCAGACAGTTCCATATATTTGCCACAGAAATATTTCACTAGTCCATCTGGGAAAACACAAATGAAAGAGCGAGAGAGAAAATGTTTTCAGAGGCAGAACCTTCAAAAACAACAGCAGCTGGTGACTGGACAATTGTTTGGCTCGTCAAACTCATCACAGACCAATCCGCCTCAAGCAACGATGCTACGTATGACGTAGGTTGCATTGTGTTAGCCGTTAGCTCAAACTACCTTAGACCATCGTCTTACATTAAATTATACCACACGGATGTATCATTTAACACTTACATGTAACATACACCTCGTCAAAGACAATGGCCGTTTTCAAATTCGCCTACTATACTAGCAGTGTGTACCAAAATGTAGTATGCTGTATACAGTATGCGAACAAAAGTGAAGTTGCAGTATGCAAAAAATACCCAGATGACGTACTGATTTGGGAAAAAAAATCACATGTACCTTTTTAACAGATAATAGTGTGTAATAAGTTGTAAAAAGATCAGTTGTTGATGTTTTCCGTTACCGGCTTATAACGGCCAGACGGTGGTGTTACATCCGTCCTATACCTGCGGCATTATTAGCATAAACCACTGACAAGTCTGACATTTTAACGTTACGTTCTGTATTTCCACAACCCTAAATTTCCTGCTTCTCCTTATTTTTATTACTGTATGGTGCATGTGATTTTTATTCCTTAACTGTTTTTTTTTCTTTTAAGTGGCCCTAATAGGCCATCGTATGCCATCACATAAAAATATGTAAAATAATTCCTCTCCGAAATAATACGTATTCTCCACCATTGACTGTTTCATATAAAATGCTGCTTCTGGCAATATCTTTGCAGATTAATAACTGAAATGTCAACATGTACTTATGGTTTGTTTGTTTCGTACAATTAAGTTTAGGAAATAAATAAGATGTAGCCTACTTCTGCTTTGCTCAAACTGGAAACCAGCGTAGCATATTACAAAATAAACCTAACAGAGCAGTCATACTACATGCTACATTCCAGTGTAGTAGGCAGTATGCAGTGCCTACTACATACTACTATCATACTCAGTATGTAGTAGGCGAATTCGAAAAAGGCCAATCACTACCAAGTTTTGCTAAGAAGATGGATCTTCCACTCACCCTGACTGACACAACTCAAACAGCTTAGAGAGGCGGATGGGTTATTTCGATAAACAGTTTTATTTATTTATTTATTTATTTATCTATCAACTTTTAGCACTTTTATCGATTTAGTCTTAGCTCCTGTGTTTCCTCATTTCTAATTAATTCAAGATGGTGTTTCATCAGTCCTCTGTTGCTGAGTAGTCCTGACGAGTGTGCTAAATGGTAAATGGTAAATGGACTTGAGCTTATATAGCGCTTTTCTAGTCTTGGACTACTCAAAGCTGCTTGACACCGCAGGTCACACCTACCCATTCACACCCATTTGCTCTCACATTCACTCACTGATGGTTCAGACTTTCTATATTAGTTATCCATCAGTATCTCTAACACATTCACGCCCTTTCATGCCCATTTACACACCACTGACGCAGCAGTGGGAGCAACTTGGGGTTAAGTGTCTTGCCCAAGGACACACTGCCATGTGTCGCCCGGAGCTGGGCTTGAACCCGCAACCTCCCGATCACTGACCAAGCGCACTATCCAACTACGCCACCAACGCTACATTTTATGTACGAAAAGTGCTTTATAAATAAAGATTAATTGAATGATTGATATAGTGATGAGGGTTGCTTTATTTATGGCTGTTTACTATTGCCAGACTGATGTGTCCCCCCTTTTTTAATTAGTCTGTTTCTGTCCTAGTCCCACATTTTATTTTTTTTCTAATTAATTATTTTTAATCTTGTGGCTGTTTTTGTTTATTAGTTGTTCAGACATGCAGTAATACTTAAATAACCACCTTGGTTTTCAGTTGTTTTCAAAAGAAAAAAGGTTTTTAACCCTTCGCAAATGTTAATGTACAATTGTATACTCCTGCAAAACCCAATAAAAAAATCAGAGAAAAAAGAAATATGGAGGCTCATAATTTGTATGAGCATTGATCAGATGTCATTGTATAACACTGAGAGCCAGTGTAACTAAATCAGGTCTTACGCACTTAAACAGGATGCACGCTGCACTGCTTCCGTCACAGCACTACTTCTGCTGAATTGCCTCCATGCAGAGTGCTAAATTATTATGTCACTCCCCCCGTCTCTCCCCCCTGCTGTGCCGCCTTTATTCATGAAGCTCACTCCTTAACAAACACATCATCCTGAAGGATCGCGCCCCATGATGCGGGGTCATGGGGAAGAATCCGGCTGTTCCCGCGTCACAGAGGCACGCTCACGTGTCTGTAATGGATGAACAAAGTTGGACACATTAAACAATCCGTGTGTTCTTTTTGGGAACAGAGCAAAGATGTTTTTTGGTGAATTGCACCTGTGAGGAAACAAACCAGAGTGCCCCAGTTAGAGCAGTGACGCGCAAGCACTTTTTGTTTGGAACACAAGTTTATCACGCAAACTAAGGCCAGCTGTGCTTATTTGACCTTACCATGTCATCATGAGGAGACACATCTGTCTACTTTACAGAGGCTGGTGAAGGTGTGTCATCGGAGGAATACGACCATGTTCTGCTTGTCTTTTTGTGTTCAGCTGATCGTTTGTTCAGTTGATGGAAAACACCGTGACACAGCTCTGATGACAGTGATGTACACCATCATCCATACTCTCTCTTTCTCCTAGAGCACATGTGTTCACCCATGATCTGCTCATTCTCAAAGCTCCCTTGAACTTCTCACACAACAACCAGACTGCCCTCCTGTGGGAATAAGAAGCATTGCATATTTATGCCAGATCTGTTCACACTTTGATGACAAAGCAGTGACAATAAAATCTTACACTGTGTCTCTGATATTGATCTGCCAATCACTGTTAAGCCGGTTTATCTGCAGAGATAATACATGAAATATGGCTTTTAAAAATGAGACTAAAGCTGAAATATTATCTGATTAAACATGAACATTTTTAGTGTTGCTCTCCTTCAATCTCCAGCCTTTCTGGATTCAGGTCTTCCACTGATCAGAACAGTGCAGCAGGTCCTCTTTGGACAGTTGTCTCAGAGCTTCTGTTCTTTTTTTAACTTCTGACAGACTCAAAATGTCTTCCTTTGGGCTCAGATTTGATATGAGGAAAAAGGAGAATGTCACATGGAGCTGGATCAGGTGAATGGGGGTCAGAAACTGCTTTACTCAGAGTGCTAAAAGCTGGCACATTGTTTTGGTAAAGAATGAAACCTGATTGCAGTTTTTCTGGAACCTGTTTGTAAAAAAAAAAAACAAAGGTGAGGTTTCTTTTTTTGTCTTTTGCATTTTACCTCAAACACAGTGAATACAAAAACAAATGGCTGTCATAATTGATCAAAATTTGAACTTCCATCATCACATCACCACTGCAACAAACACAGCTTTCTACCATCTGAGAAATATTTCCAGACTTCAGTTCATGTCACAATCTGATTCTAAAATATGGGTCCATGCCTTTGTATCTACCAAAATAGGATATTACAACACCCACTATGCCAGACTTCCAAAAACCTCAGCCAAGAGACTCAAATTAATCCAAAACACAGCAGCCAAAGAACACAGAACACATCACACCTGTGCTAAAAAGATCTTCACTGGCTCCCTGTCCAACAAAGAACTGATTTTAAAACATCACCCACTGTATTAAAAAGCATGGCACCACAGTATCCCATCTAACTTGCTCACCGAAAACAGACCAATCAAATCTCTCAACTGGTCTGGTCTCAGGACCCACCATGATCCCTCCATTACCTCCGCCAAGGACGTTATGTTTTCAGGAGTTTGTCTGTTTGTCCGTGAACAAAATAACTCAAAAAGTAATGGATGGATTTTGATGAAATTTTCAGGAAATGTTCAGCATGGGAAAAGGAAGAACTGATTCGATTTTGGTGTTGATCCGGATCAGCCTCTGGCCGCGGTGGCGAAAAATGTGATTTCTGTGAATAACTACTGAACTAAAATAGATGTCATTATGAATCCAATTGCTAATGGTATGTTTTCATGGTCAAGGAATCTAAATATTTAGATGAAATAAAGGTAGGAGTAATATTTATGGTCAAAATGACAATATGGCTGAGGACTGTGGCGCTGGCGGAGGTTTGTGCTCTCTGAGTGCTTTCTAGTTACAAGCTGTGACACAAATCGAGCAGATTTTCAACTTCTTAGATGTATGTTTAAAAAAGATGCTACACTTCAAACCTGAGATAGTACAAAGTATCACAGTATGCCAACACTAAAAATGCAAAAATGAAAATAAAATGGCCTGCATGTGGAAATGCTAAAGAGGGAAATTTTTACATTCAATAGTTGTCATTTAATTTAAATCAAAAAGTGCATCTCAGGGTCACAAGGTTTCAAGGTTATAAATCTTACTGTAGCTGTGATAACCCTGCATCAGTGAATACAAACTGAGCAGCTCTGTATGACTAATATTCTATCAGCTGCACTAAATATCACATGAATCACGAGGCTGGTACAGCACAAAAAATTCTCTGGACACTTCGGCCTTTTTCACAGACTCAACGGTGAGTTCAGGCACCAGCACGAAACTAAAAGTCCAGCCACTAAATAGTTGTTTCAGAAAGTCTTAAAAATATGTAGCTTTAGCTGAGAAACTACTGACTGAATATTAAACAAACACTTTTCTGTTCAAAATTGTCGATTAGCATTCATTGTGAATCATTGTGAAGGAGTGTGAATAGATGGCTCATTATGGGAGAGTACCAGTGTCGTGTTAGATGGAGAAAATATTTTTTCTGAAGTCAAGATTAAAGTTAGAACTTTGAGATTGAAGATGAATTGACAAAAATAAAGGTATATGTCGAGAATAATGTCGAAATACACTGTATGTCGACTTTATTCTCGTCTGTTGAGTTTTTTTCTCCGCATTTTAACTTAATCTCATCATTTTGACTTTTATCACAAACTTGCATTTCAACTTTCAGACCAAGTCCCAAGTCCCTCCGATCCGAGTCCCAAGCAAGTCTCTAGTCATTTGATCCGAGTCTCAAGCAAGTCCCAAGTTTTTTCTGTTGTGGGCAAGTCAAGTCGAGGTCGGGCCGAGTCCCTCACCATTGTTCCCCAGTCCATCCAAAAAGCACTCAGATTTTTATCTTGAAGAGAGAAACCTTATCTTCCTACACATACAACACGTACACCCTCTTTACTAGTGTTAGCTTTACTAGCTTCATATTGACCACAGGTCCAGCTAACGCTCCTGCCATATTGACCTATGGCAGGAACGTTAGCTACCTGGTTAATGTTTGCAGGTTTCACTTAGTTGGCCTCATGTGTCCTCAGGTGGTGGATAAAGTTTGATGTTCTGCCCTCTTTTTTGCTTATCGAAGCGTTGCAGGTCGTGCACTTGGCGTATCTTTGTTTTCCATCTGATTGAAATTCTTTATATGCAAAGAAAATAACTTTGGGCACAGAAGACATAGCAGTTGCCAATTTTAATCCCACGTCCCGCACACCCTGCCCACTGATCATCACTGTAGCAGAAGTGGGTGTGTGGTAGGAACGTATGTGTGTAGTACTGTGTCGTGTGCAGGACAATAATAGGTGACGGACAAGTGTACTGTGAATGGAGCATTAACAAAGTGAACCTAAAAGGAAAGAGCGGCGTATTTCTCCAGTCTGGCTCTTCAGATGAAGCCTGAGTGCGTGCAATTTTCCGTATCATGTTGTCTCAAGTCAGGTTGAGTCTGGAGACACTTTCTCCCAAGTCCGAGTCATGTCTCGAGTTTTTAACCTCCTGAGTTCGAGTCGAGTTGCAAGTCGTCTCATTTGCGGCTCTAGTCAACTCGAGTCCGAGTCCCTATGACTTGAGTCCAATTGTCTGTCAACTTTATTGCTGACATTTCAGCTTCTATCTCGTCATTTCGACCTTTATCTAAAAATTTGACTTTATTCTCGTCATTCCAACTTTAATCTTGACCACTGGAAAACTATTTTTTTCCATCTAAAATGGCCCTAATGCTCTTCCGTAGCACATAGATGGTCCTGTACTGTGGAACAAACTGCCTGCTGACCTGAGGTCTGTGGAAACACTTCATTCTTTTAAGAGGGGTCTTAAAACACTGCTCTGCCCTCATGCCTTTGGCTGTTAGCTTGTTTTTATGACTGTGCATGAATCTGTTTGTGTGTGTGTGTGTTTGTGTGTGTGTAAAAGAGAGAGCGAGACAGATGGGACAGAATGTGCTTTTGGTTGTGCTCAAAGTTTTGTATGTATTTTTGCTAAGTATTTGTACATTTGTATAACTGTGCCAATTGTCGTTTTCTGTAAAACACACTGAACCCGTCTGAAATGAGCTCAACAGATAAAACTGAAATTAATGGTTGATTCACCATTGACCCTCCTGGAACCCACTCCTCCTCAATTAAGCCCTAAATGTCAAATTTGGGCTTCGACTTTGTTGTGCTTTCCTCATACTTGTTGCTGATGATCAGAAAAATTGTTATCCTTGATATCAACTATAGTTTAGCTCTACTAGTTCTTAAATTTGGAGTACATGTTCTGGACTTTGGTAAATTAGTGTGCAAGTAGACTTTACAAGTGAATCAAAAAGTGTCACTAGTACTACTAGTAGATAAAAATGTTCTCTAGTATTACTAGCACACAGTTTTCGGTCTACTGGTACAGCTGAACTATGGCTACTATCACTGAAATCAATTTTATGTCCAAATGGCTTACCATACAAAGCATCCACTGCTGTTTTGTCTCAGGATCATGTTGATAGATCCAAGCTTCAATCAATTTGATTACTCTGTAGAAAAATGTGTGCTAAACTGCCCTCTTGGGTGGAAGAACTTCACAATACCAATAGGACCAAGAAATACCATGAAACTACTGTTTATGCTGGGCCCTTTCTTATCTATGCTGAGCCAGACCTACACCTAACTGAACCAGTTTGGATTACCTGGCGGTAATATGGAGTTAAAATGCACCAGAATGAAGGAAATGGCATCCTCGTAATTTAAAATGTTCTGGGGGATATTTCTGTGTTGTTCACAGTCCATTGTTAAATCTACACAGTTTATGTGAATGATGATCCTACCTACAAAGTAACTTGAGTAGTCGATCTGGTTAGTGTCATTACCCTCGGTCATGTTTGGTTGAAAATGTGTTTTTGGTATCCATCTGTCTCCATTCTGTGAGTGCATGGGTGTGAGTCTCCAGGTGTGTGCGTGGGTGCAAGAAGTTACAGGTGGAGAACGAGTATTGGCTCTCTGGTGCAGAATGGGGACTGGTGCTCTGTTGGGGAACAGGGATTGGGTCAATTGGGAGATTGCAGTGATTGGAGGAGAACAGACCATCTCCTTCTTAAGCAGCTATTGGAAGCCCCGCCCCCTCTCTCTGTCACTTGTATTCCCCGAACAAAGGGCCTCGGCCATTTGAAGTTTCGTTTGGAACTGATTCAGAAAGCAGTTAGTAGGAGGAAGAAGCTCTTTTCCTTTGATACTTGTTTTCTCCTGTTTTCTTAAAGGGACTGTGAGGAGTTTCTAAGTAATTACAAAAAAGTCTCACTTTTAGATATATGATCAAGATACACACTTTAAGATGAGTTTTATAGCATCAAAATAGGTTATCTATAAATGTTATTCCTTGGCTTCGCCGATCGGGTCGGACAGGGCTGGACTGGCCTGGATACTCAACTTCGGGAACAAGACAATTAAAACTAGAGCAAATTTATATTATTCGGACACGTCTTAGAGCACCAGGCTGTAAGTAGCGATATATAGCCGGCTAAAAAACTACGATACTAAGTTTTCCAAAAATGTTTATTTGTCACACATTAAAAACTACCGCTACGTAACTAGAAAGAGATACATTACCTTGTCGCTTTGCATCCTGTAAGTTGTTGAAAAAAGAAGTTGTAAAACAATGCAGAGTTCTGAGGAAAGTCTGAGCTGCAACACAACAAACACACGCTTTGGCTTGGGTCACGTCTTTTGGTGCGTCCCAGTTGTAGTCAGAAGTAGGAATTTTCCAAGTTCCCAGTAGAAAACTGCAACTGGAACGTTCCCCAAAGTCGGAATTTCCTACTGGGAACTCGGTGAAACCTCGCCACCCCCAAGTTGACAATTGAAGATGGATGCCCCCCGGTGTGAACAGTTATTTAGCTCCTGTAATAATCAATTTATTAGCACTTCTGACTGGGGTGTGTCACTCTAGATCAGCTGTATACATAGTATTGTTAGACTTATATATATAAAAATGCAGCCATCGCAATAATTACATTCTTCATACAACAACACAGGGCGTGCTAACAACAGCTAACAATAGCCTGGTAGATTGGCATGTTTTTTTCCGACTTCAACTGGAACACCGATAAGTCGGAGATGATGTCACTCACAGTTCTGAGGTTACTGGAATGCAGCATTACGACAGTCGCCGCGCGTGCTCATGGGTAACAGAGTCTTAATGTCACGGTAATAGATCCTCCTCATAGCACCTTTAAGTTATTAATTAGGTAAAAGAATTGTCATTTGTTTGCCATTGATTTTGATTCATGGGTAAGATTAGTTGTCATAGAGGTCTTTTGATAATTGTGTTGGCCATTGCTCTCAGTTCAAATAATAAAACTGCTGTTTTGCATGGGTAACTGTGTTCTGCTGGCCTTTGTTGGGAGTAGGCAAGCAGAGAGGGCTCTGCATGTTGTGCTCTTGATTCCCCTAGACCAGGACATAACATTAGTCTGCTTAAAGGCTTTATGATGGGCCATTTATACAGCATATAAACAATCCTAAAGCCTTGAACACACGAAACTTAGCCCCTTTTCTGTGTAGGCCCATTTTTTTCCTTTTTGCCCCTGTCCTTGAAAAAGTCTGTGCACGCCACTGATACTGAGCCCTCTACTCTAAATCTAACATGTCTTCATTAGGTGTAAAATTACTGGTCTAAAACCTTACTAAAGTTGATGAACCTACATCATAATCTGTCAGATTTAGAAGAGAACTCACGTCTACGTCACAGCACCAATAGCGTTTACTGTTTGCTTCCTTCACCCAAATCTTGAACCAAACCAAACATCTCTCCCACCTCCACACTGAAGAAAACACACACCTCTCAATGTGATGAATGGATGCTACATTAATACCTACAGTAGCTGGTGGGGGCCCTTAAGAGACACCCACCCCCCTCCTCCCAGCTGCAGGGCTGCTGACTGCAGGGTGAATTGTGCGTTACGGGCGGCGCAGCACGCAGGCAAACAGATGGGTAATAAGGTCAGAGCAGACGCACTTCCCTCTATAGCTCAGACAAATTACAGACACAGCAGCTGTGCTGACTCAGGACAACATCACACTCTGGAGAATTGAATTAAGATCCTTTTGTAATGAGGGGGAACAAGCTTTGTGTCTTATTCAGTTTTCACGTTAAAAAATATAAACATAAATACTTCACTTTCAAGAACAGAATTCTTATTTCCTTAACCCTTTAACTCAGCTGTTTGGCAGAGGGCATCAGTGAATTCAGGGATATTTAATGTGTTAAAAACAGAACAGATTAAATCACTGTTTGGTTCCTTTAACACTTCAGGGAACAGAGAAAACAACAAACAAGCCAAAAACCAGATGTTGTCTTGGTGTGGGATTGAAAAGTTTAAGAAGCGAATAGGTGATTATGTGGTGATATAAAAATGAACAAATATGTGGGGCAAAATTAATAAGAAAATGTTTGTAAATGAAATAGCGATGAAAATGACTCAAGATAGATAAAATTAAGTTTGACAAACAGAGAATCTTTTTGATGAATAACAGTTCATACATATATGTATATATATATATATATATATATATATATATATATATATATATATATATATATATATATATAGTAGGGGTGCAACGATACACATAATTAGTTCGGTTCAATATGTTTCTGTCACAGTTCGATACTTTTTCGATACAAAATATGAGAAATTTCAAAGCCTTTTTTACTTGTGGTTTATTAAAATAACCAACATTTGTTTCAACTCAGGGTGCATTTTAAATGATTTAAATGACAGTCTAAATGAGCCAGGTATAGCCTGTAACATGTGCTGCTTGTTGTTTCTGTCTGGTTCCACTTGTTTTAGCACCGGGATGATGTCGGCATTGATGTTTTGTCATGTTTGTAGTATTTCCACGAGCGTAGTTTAGCACCGCGTTGCACTTCCGACATACTGTTGTTTTTTGTCCACGAAACGCTTACCATCAGGGTCATACTTAACACGGAAGCCAAAGTAGTCCCAAACACCAGATCTGAATGATAGTGGAGGGTCTACAATTTCAGCTGAAGGTAAAGCACTTGCCATGTTGCAGCGCCCTAGCGTATGTAGCTTCTTCTGTCTCAGCAGCTTGCCTGAATGAAAGGGGAGGTGCGTGCACAGTTCAGCGGATCTGTTCTCGTCAATGCAGCCCGGAGTAGTCGAACGCAGATTCACTGAACTTTCAGCGCATAGCACCTCGTCAGAAGTAGATCAATTAAATAAATACAAAATTGCGTATTGTTCGGTTCATCGGGTGTACCAAACCGAGGCCACTGTATCGAACGGTTCAATACAGATACATGTATTGTTGCACCCCTAATATATATATACATAAATATATGCTCAAATCACTAAATGGTCAAGTATTTAAAGTAACTATAATAATAGTAGCTTTCAACTTTTTAAACCTTAAAATCCAACACAAAGAAAATATCTGTTCTTTTGGTTTATTTGTATGTTTTCTGTATCCTAAAACATTGACAGAAACAAACAATGACATGCTTTATTTAACAAGTGAAATATTCCTGAATTTATTGACCTCTGCCAAACAGTTAAGCAGGAAGTTAAAGGGTTAAACTGTCCAGGACTGGACTTTTTTTTTTTACTTATAATTGACTTGCTCACCAACGTGGAAGGTGTTCAATAGTATTATTTTTCAAAAAATATATAATTGTATGGGATGATTCTGTTCCTCCATGTTCTTTCTCCGTTCAGGAAGACCAGGATTGTCTGAGGATTCTAACTTGATATTTTGGTTGGCTAATCCTCAGGACACTGCTGTTAAATAAAGTTTTGAAAGGATAAAGATGATCAGGATTTGGTAATCCTCCCTTTTGCTCCCTTTCTCTTTTCATTTGAAACCAGAGATTATGTAATCCTGCCGACATTTATCCAGATTTTCAAAATAAAAACTGAAAAGCATCAACCAGATTCAGGTAAGACTTTAGTACACTGTCCACAGGGACTGCCAAAACCCGCAGATACCAACTCTGGTTATTAAACTGGACAAAATGAGACTGAAATGAGGCCGTCCTTGATGACATATGAATGAACTAAGACATGCGCAAAAAGGAGCTGGCTGGGCACACTGAAGAACTGATGCCAAAAATCTTCTCCCTGCAGCAGCTCAAATAAAACCTCTGGATGAAACAACAAAGATCCCACAGGCTGGTGCACACAACATAATCTTAGTTTGTAGTGGACAATCATTGCTATGGAAATGACATATTCTCCTCTGCTCCAGAGGGCTGAAGGAGCCACAGTAGTCAAACATCGTATTGATGACTTGAGCTGGAATCTCTAGTCGTTCTTTTGTAGTACGCCCTGGAAATTTTGACCTGTTGCACAAGGCGTTTTCAAACATTTCAGCCCATGACTCCCAAAACAGCAGAGCAAGAGAGTGGTGAGCCCATCATGTCTCCACTAAGCTCACTTCAGTCAATTAATCTATAAACATACATTCAACACCCAACATGAATCCATATAGCCAATCATGAATCATTCTATCATGGTGGCAACAAAAAAAAACTTCTGTTAAGCAGCAGGAAATCTTGAATGTGGATCCCAGTCTCATGATGAACAGCAAATCCACACGATGCTGTGTTGGGTGTGAGGGCGAAGGAAGAGAGGTAAGAGGGGACAAGTGAACTAAACTACAAAGTAAGAACTAAACTTAGTGACAGATCCATGGACCAATCATGGACCATATTCTTGTACCCCTGATCGGGAATCCCTGTTTTAGTCCCTTTGTCTCTGCCCACCTCTCAAACTCCACCCACTCACACCCCCAACACGGCCTCAGTGTCTGTTCAACATGAGTCTGGTTCTGCATAAGATTTCCTGCTAAACAGAGTTTTTAATGGCGACTGTACATGTTGCCAGTTATGGCAAAGTGCTGCACCAGTGGTGGATTCATGTTGGGTTTGGAATTAAATTAGAATATAAAGAAAGGAACAACAATACAATCAAAGAAAGATATAACAAAAGGAAAAAAGTATGGCACTGACCTACTCTTTTGTAAAGTGTCTCCAAACAACATTTGCAAGGATTACGTGCGTCTTAAAGCTGGGGTTGGTAATCTGATTTAGTTTCACTTTTTGTAATACTGGTTAAAATGGTCTTTATGACCCGATGGCAATCAACTCATAATGTGTTCTTAAAACAGAGCGAAAAATATCCGCAATCTACAGCAGGAATAAAACAGGGAAAACACCAACCAATAAAAATGTTGCATCACCAATTTTTAAACCAATGAAATCCCGTTGCCATTCTGCCCGCCTCCTGTGTGTACATTTTGCCGGCGTGCACAGACTCAGTGAGTGTAGCCGAGCTGAGAGGGATCAGAGTCCGTGGGAGAATGCTTACCTTTCAAGTTTTGTCTTTGAAAATAAGGGAAGCCGTGAGCCGTCCCACAACCCCAACCAAGCTCCAGCATCCCTCATATTTTAAGACAGAAGTACAAGAAAACTAGAATAAACTCTTTGTTTTTCTTAGTTTGTTCCACTGTTGGCTCTAATCTCGCGACAGCTGACACCCAGGCTACTGCAGGTGGACGTTCTCACGAGGCTTTTTCTTCTTCTTTGGTTTTACGGCGGTTGGCATCCATCATTTTGGAGCATTACCGCCCCATTCAGGCTAGTGACAGAGTTCAGTTTGGAGAGGCAGAGGAATGTTTTTATTATTATATCATCACACGGGAGATTTACAGGAAAATACTGATGCAGGAGGACGGCGGGAAAGAGGATAAAATACGTAAAATACGGTAGTTTCATGGCCAAAACAGTAGACTTTACAGCTATGTGGAGAATGGCAGAGGGACTACCTATACCCAGATCATCATTGGGCTGTGAGCACTAACTAAGGGGCGGGAGGGGCTAGACAGAGTCCTGAGGAGATGCTACACTTAAATTCATGTTAGTTTTCCAAAATTACCGACCCCAGCTTTAAGACAGGTTGGTTGATTGATCCACTGAAATGTGCAATCAGTGAGCTGCTGCTGAGATGGAGCTAACAGAGTGGTGCAAGGATCAAACAGCAAACTACGTGTCTCTGATGGAGGGCAGTCATAAAACCAATCAACCAGGACATCTGATTCCAGCAGAGGGCCAGGGGGTGGACTTTGCCAGTAAATGCCATCATAGCATAAAGAAAAATAAAAATCAGACATTAACTGCATCAGGGTCATTTTGGAAGCTCTGGCTCTAACTGATAAAATAGCTTGAAACTCTCAGAATCCAGAGAAAAAACACAGAAATCCTTATTTAAACACTTTTTTATTTTACAATAACACTGCCAGTGTTGGCAGCACAATAAATAATGACATTATTTTCAAACAAACAGGCACATGTACTCTTTTATTGTGGCTTATTCACCTATATACTTAAAAATCTTATTCTGTATCCCTGTAGTTTTGACTCAGAGTTGTCACTGCAATAATTACGACACCTTGCACTTGTGGAAAACCCCAAAACTACACGCATCTTTTAGTCAGCAGACATGGAGACAGAACACTACAGTACAGGTTTTGGCCGATAAAAATCTGTGTTCAGTGCATAATGTGCATGGCATGAGAGAAGTTACATTCATCACACCAACAGTGCCCTCGTGCGGCTGCCTCAGTCCTCCGTGTCCGAACTGTCTGCGGGGTCCGTGTTGTGCGTCAGCATGTAGTTGTCCATGTCGATGGAGGGGCAGTTGTGGATGGAGTAGCGCAGGCGCTCGGCGAGGATGGCCTGGCTCGTGTACGGGGGGAGGCGGAGCAGGAAGAAGCAGGTCTGAGCAGTGGGGAGGCCGTTGACCGGCTAAGAGGAATAACAACACAGAAAAAGATAAAAAGAAATATATATTGAATGTTTTTTATTACTCCAGAAAAAACAAAGTCCACATCAATTATTTACCACATTATTAGGATGATTGCTAACAGGTCAGACATCTTTCAACTCCACACACTTCCAGAGGTTTTCTTAGTCTGAATTATTTACTAATGAATGTGAGGAGCTTTCAACTTCAACACTGAGAAAATGTGAGTCAAGAGGGGCGCTCAGAGAAAAATGATAAATATAAAGATGTTCAAAAATAGAGGACGCTTCTGTACTCTCACACTCTACTCCTCAACATCAAGTTAGATATTCCAGGTCTGATGTACTATCAGTTACATTAGTCTACACTCTGTAAAAAACAAACATTTATGTGGGGATAAGGGGAGATGAGCATTTCAAACAAAAAATAAAGACAACTGTTCACTACTATGGTGTTACCAGCCAATGATTCCTGTTTCTTTTGTCACAAACGGCAGACAGTTAGTTAAAATAGCATCTTTGGGCCACTTTTACAAATTAAGTATTAACCCTTTAAGGCCCAAGACCATAGATTATAGCCAGAAAATTCTAATTTTTTGGAGCTGAAATGTTTGTTTCACTTTCTGCTAAAATCCATAACAATCAAAATGTCCATGAAATTCAACATATAGATTTTTCGTATCTCATTTGATACATTAGGTGTTTTTGGCAATTGATAATCCATTTGAGGACATTTTTTATAATTTATCTGATTGTATTCAGATGGGGTTTTTTGTATTTGTTGATCATATTGAGTAGGTAGAGGTATTATAAAAATATGTATCAAATATGATACAATTGGCTTTATAGGGTTAAAGTGATTCATAAATCCATTTTAGATTTTAAGATTATTTCTGTAAATTCACAACAGACCAAAATCAGTGTTGTTTAAAGAAAAATATCAAAGTATTTTTTAACTTGAAAATTTCAGAAATGTAGGAGTAATGTATAAAAAAAGCCTGATTAATGCAGAAAAAAAGCAAACTTGTTGAAGCAGCTTACCTTCTATCACGCTCGCAGTTGAGCCTGACAAAGTTAGATTTCTACCTGAAGTTACAGGTACATCTCAAAAAATTAGTATATCATGAAAAAGTTCAATATTTTTTCACTCATTTCAGAATTACCAAAATTTCAAGCAATAAATGTTTGAAATGTTTCACTCTATCTGTAATGAATCTGTATGATATGTGGGTTTCACATTCTGAAATGAGTGATGAAAAATATTGAACTTTTGAGATGTAACTGTATTAATCAATAAATTCTTGAGTTTTCAGCCCATAATAATCAATTTATCACTAGCAGCTAGACTTTTGGAGACATAGTGCCAAAATGGACTTCTTCAGTACTTAGAAGTACTCTAGGTAAAAACAAGACATCATTCTATAGTTTATAAAGTCAAAGTTCAAGACTTGCATATCTGGAATACTAGATCTTCTTTTTCCTATTTTTTGAGCCTAAAATCTTAAATTTCATTACTTTACCCTGCTTTTGATCTGAAATTTTAGTGTTTTCTCTAAGTTTTTTCCATAAAGTTATGTGAATTTTAAATGTTCCTTTTTTCAAAAGTGGCCCTAATACACTAATGTAGCAACAGCTACCAAAAGCTGAACGCTTCTGTCTGGAAGTATTTTGCATAACAAACTTTTGCCAATGAACTGATAAAAAAAAGGGAGAAAAATCAGAAAATGTGATAACTATCAGATCAAAACATTTTTTAACAAATTAATCACAGTTTTCCAAAACAGGATCCTTTTTCCTTTCACTCATTTTTTGGAACAGGGGCAACAAAAGACTGGGAAAGTTAAAGAATGCTCAAAAACACCTGTTTGGATCATTCTGCAGGTGAACAGTAAGAGTGGAAACTGATGAGCGTCATGATTGAGTGTAAATGAAGGAGCCTCACGAGCAAAGATGAGGCAAAGTTCAATTGTGAGCAATTCTGTGAACAAATTGTCACACATTTTAAGAACTATGTTTCCAAAGAATTAAAGATTTCATCATGTACAGTCATCACAGAATCTGGAGAAATCTCTGCATGTCAGCTGCAAGGCCAAAAATCTAATGAGACAGTGCCCTCAGGCATCAATCTAAGTTTTAAAGCCTCTCGCAAGAAGAAATAAAACCTCTAAATATTTTTATGGCCTTAAAATAAAAAAGAGACTTCAGGGGCTTTCAAGGGTCTGCAATAACCTTGTGTTTGTTTGTGGAATAATAAAAACACAGACTGACTACAGACCAGTGGAAAATGCAATGGCAACAATTGATCAAAAGCTGTGTGTTTAACTTTAAACATGGCTGTTCACAGTGTTTGGGATCCACTCACCCTGTCCACCTTGATGATCTGAAACTTCTGAGTGATGTCGGCAGGGTTGGAGGGTAACCGCGACCGTCCGGAGACAAAGCGAAGGAAAAGCACTCGCTCCTCGTTGGTGAACTCCTCCAGGCTCTGCCAGAACCAGCCAATGAGCTGGTGGCTCTCGGTGATGTCACGGTAGCGCACCAGCTTCTTCAGCATCTCGACGGAGACCTCGGGCAGGCCGCAGACCAGCTGCTCCAGCTGCTGAGCCGTCAGCAGGGAGAGGAGGGGCACGGGGATGATGGTGGACATGCCCTCTCTGACTGCTGCCACCTGGACGCAGAGGACACTTTGATACTTCAGAGGGGCGGATGAAGGGGACAAGGACAACAGCACAACAAACAGGCTGAGCACTAATGGAAGCTGCGTTTTAGATCCAGAGCAGAGGGAAATCCACAGGGAGGCTTTAACGCTTTCAAATACCCAGTCATGCTTTTGTTCAACTTCAGGAACTGCTTTATTGAGGACTTCATTTTGGAATAATTTAACCTATAAATAAAAAAATCTGCCAATTTCACCAGCCCCCTTTTTCAGAGGATGATCATTTTCACATTTACTTCACTGAGAGTCACATTTTGGAGCCCTAACATGCACTGCCTGTTTTTAATTCTCAAGCAGATTTTATTCTCTTAAAAACTGCAATAAGTGCCAAATATTTACAGCTCTACTTCTGCTTCTCTTGGAGAAAAGGATTCAAAAAACATTTTGAACTATAGATTTATTTGCAGCACTAAAACGAAATGCCAAAATACCTCTGGACTGATCTAAAGAGCCCACATTATGTTTTTTGTTCTGTTTTCTTTGTTTAATATAGCCTGGTATGTTTAAAACGTCCTTAAATGTGAAACAGTACTTTTATCCACAAAAAAAATATATACCATTGTGAGTCCTCCCCTCTCCCCTGTTTACAGCACCAGTAGCTGCCTCACAATTTTTTCGCCTTACCAAACAGACCTACTGGAGCTTTATATTTAGAATTTGAACAACCATTCGGACATAGGGACCCACAGCAGCTTGACTGTCAGACACATACGATGCTCTCTTGACCTCAGTAAACAAAAAGGTGCCATTCTGAGCGGACATTAACTGCCCCGAATTATCTGAGGAGTGCTGTGCAGAAGTATTTTGGGTTCTAAAGTGTTAAAAGCCAAACCTAAAATCAAAGACTGGCTGTGTTTACACAATCATCCTCCACATCAAATTTGCTGATCAACCGTCGGCTTTCGTCCAAGTTTTACAACCAAGCGTAAGAGTTCAACCCCGTGTTAATTCGGCAGGGTCTTTACGTGTTCGAGTTTGACTTTGAGGAAAACTTACAGCCTCAATTAGAGCCGACTGGGCCCATGTAGGAAGGCCTTAAAAGGGCAGGATCTCTAACCGAGTCTCTCAGACAGACTGAGAATACAGCTGGATCAGGGGAACTAAAATTGTGCGCACTGGAAGGTTTTTGAACATTAGTGTTTGTGAACATACTCTAACAGACATTGAGTTAGGGCAAAATATTGGCTCTTAAAAATGTACCAATCACACAACTGACCCTTTGTTGATGTTCTGATTGGTAAACTGATCAACCAATAAGAATAAGAGAATCCCAGATTAAAGCCTCAAACAGCAGATGGCGAGTTACACAGTCAAACACATACTGTGATGACAGAGTCTGAATTAATGCAGTGATAGTTTTTTTTTTTGTTTGGCTTCATACTACTCCCTGTAGTTTTTTCTTTATTCTTTACTTGAGAAAAATTGGAAAGAAAGGATCAAATGAATTAAATATGAATAAAAGCTGGTCAAAAAGTGGGCTATTTTCAGTTGTTTAAAATGGGAGAGAATTTAGTGGCAACCGATTTTATTATCATAACAGTAACAGTAACTAAAGAAGGCGGGGCTTAACAGGAATATTTCCTGGAAAGGGTGGAGCTTGGCAAAGGGGCAACTGTCCTGGCAAAATGACGGTTACACAATCATAGCTTTTAAAAGTTGAGATATTAGTGTTTCTTGATAGAGAACTTTTATGAACTAGACAAAAAGTCATCAGCATCAAGACTTCTCTGTCTCCCTCTTTTTATTAAGTGGCAGCATTTGCCTAAAGTGGTTTGTTTCCCAAGTCCCCAAACAGACCTACCATAGTGACATCATACCATTTTTAATTACTTTAAGCCACCAATGTGACATCATACCATTTTTTAATTACTTTAAGCTACCATTGTGACTTCATACCATGTTTTAATCATTTTAAGCCCCCTAGCTCACAGAAGCAAGTCCAGCACCGAGCAGAGATGGTAGAATGAATGCAGAGTTGTTGACAATATAGCACACAGCCATATGACCAGAGGCCTGGCCTGCATGCCAATCAGTGCAGAGGGGAATGTAGCCTTAAAGGGCCAGGAGCTCAAATGGAGCCCCAGAGAAGACACAGCTGTACCTGTCTACGAGAACTAGAAGTTTTTTTGAACAATAGCATTTTTTAACATATCCTCGCAGTCATTAAAACAAATTCAAGAACCAGAATAAAGGAAATTTATGGGCTCTTTATTTTATGGCCTCTGGCTTTGATAACTGTATTTGGTCCAAAAAAAACCTAACCAAGAGTTTTAGTTACTTCTTGAAGTTTCTATGTTTGATAAAACAGACAGAAGCAAAACAAACAACCAAACAACAGCTACATGGGCGGATGCCTCAATAGATCTTTTTATATTATTATTGCTATGCTCACTGGTTTTGACTTAACAAAATAAAAACTATTTAGCATAATGTCTCTTCAAATCATCTTGTGTAATGATGGATGATATAGACTCCACACGACTGCACAGTAATGGACATAGCAGAGCTAATGGCACATGAAATAGAGTTGTTTCCTGTTGTCTTCCTAAAGAAATCAGCTTGCTGAACAGTCTGCATGCTTGGTTGCAGCTAAACAAACCCAAAATGACCCTGTAACCCCTTCAAACCTGCGAGTCCATCTCATGCAGTCTGTAGTCCAGAGCTCGCTCCACATATTCATTCCTGTTTGAAAACGTGAGGGAGATGTTCTGCCCTCCAGGAACCACAGGAACCAGCCGTCCGTCGGCACTGTGGGCCATGAATGAGTCCAGTGGGATCATCTTTGAAAGCAGATGCAGAGAACAGAAAGTGAGTGAAAGGTTCAAAGCTCTCTGGATAAATCTGAAGTAAAACAATTAGCATTTTTACTCACCACATGGAAATTATCTTCGGTGATCCCGCTGTTTTCCAGGTGAAGGATGCCCTGTAAGGTACGGTAGGTGAGCACATCCACCTCCTCCAGGTCAGGGCCTCCCAGAGGCATCGAGCAGAGCTGTTTCCACACCCACGGAGCCAGGTGGAGGTCCAGGGGTTTCTTAGTGCGGATAGCTACGGCCATGAGGATGCCCAGGAAGCGGAACTGGATCATATGTTCATCTGAGAGGGCAGCAGGGTTCAAGAGGAACCTGTGAAGAAAAAAACACCGATCAGACATTCTCTTCTTCAGAGTACTGTCCAAAAACACGAATTCAAAATGAGCACCTGTCAGTGTTACAGCCCACATCTGCAAAGCTGTTGGGCGTGTGAATCAGAAGATCCACGACACCAGACTGCAGCTCCTGGATGAGACACAAATAATGTGTCAAACAGAGAATATTCCAGAGTCTGTTGCTCTTTAAGATGAACCGTGTGTGTGGGTTTTATCTCCTACCTGGCACATCTCAGTGATGGTATCATCAAACACTCCTCCAGCATCGTCCGCTCCCTCTCCCACCAGCTTGACCTTCCAGGCTCGAGAGGGCAGCCTCAGCTCCAGGGGGTTCAGACTTACCACTTGCTTTGCAATCTGCACAAAGATGGGCTTACTGGAGCGCCCTCTGCGGAGTGTGTGAAGAGTGTTAGGGGAGGTTTTCTGACAAATACACAAAGCAATCCTGGAAACTGCACCAGAAAGTGACAATCTTTCAAACAATACTTTGCTCTTTAAAATTAAGGGAAGTAACTTGATCAGAGTAAAGTAGATTGGGATTTCTTTATCAAGTGAAGAAGGGGGGAATTATTCAGAAAAGGAAATGATACCAATGCCATCAACCATTCTGTTTATCAGCAGGATTCCCTAATGGATTCCCAAATGTTGGCCTTCACAGGATTTCAGCTGCAACATCAAACACATCATTCCTGATAGTTAATGCTGTGCTGCAGAGATACACTTTATTGCCAAAAGTATTCGCTCACCCGCTTTGACTCGCATATGGCCTGAAGTGACATCCCATTCCTAATCCAGAGGGTTTAATATGACGTCAGCCCACCCTTTGCAGCTATAACAGCTTCAACTCTTCTGGAAGGCTGTCTACAAGGTTTAGGAGTGTTTATGGGAATTTTTGACCATTCTTTCAGAAGTGCATTTGTGAGGTCACACACTGATGTTGGACAAGAAGGCCTGGCTCTCAGTCTCCGCTCTAATTCATCCCAAAGGTGTTCTGTCAGGTTGAGGTCAGGACTCTGTGCAGGCCAGTCAAGTTCATCCACACCAGACTCTGTCATCCATGTCTTTATGGACCTGCTTTGTGCTCTGGTGCACTGTCATGTTGGAAGAGAAAAGGGCCAGCTCCAAACTGTTCCCATAAAGCTGGGAGCATTGAATTGTCCAGAATGTCTTGGTGGTCTGAAGCATTCAAAATTCCTTTCACTGGAACTAAGAGGCCAAGCCCAGCTCCTGAAAAACACCCCCACACCATAATCCCCCCTCCACCAAACTTTACTCTTGGCACAATGCAGTCCCACAAGTATCGTTCTCCTGGCAACCTCCAAACCCAGACTCATCCATCAGATTGCCAGATAGAGAAGTGCGATTCGTCACCCCAGAGAATGCGTCTCCACTGCTCAATAGTCCAGTGGCGACGCACTTTACACCACTGTATCTGACACTTTGCGTTGCACGTGGTGATATATGGCTTGGATGCAGCTGCTCGGCCATGGAAACCCATCCATGAAGCTCTCTGTGCGCTGTTCTTGAGCTAATCTGAAGGGCCCAAACACTTTCATGTTCTTATAATCCAGCTGACAGTTGACTGTGGAATATTTAGGAGTGAGGAAATTTCACGACTGGATTTGTTGCACAGGTGGCGTCCTATCACAGATCCACGCTGGAATTCACTGAGCTCTTGAGAGCGACCCATTCTTTGACAAATGTTTGTAAAAGCAGTCTGCATGCCTAGATGCTTGATTTTATACACCTGTGACCATGGAAGTGATTGGAACATTTGCTTCTGATTATTTGGATGGGTGAGCAAATACTTTTGGCAATAACATGATGAGCACAGGCTAACTGACATTAGCCGCCATTATTTGTACAACAGGAAATGATGGCTTTCATTTTATTTGATTTTTGTTTATTTTATTTTGTGTTATTTTATTAACCTGATCATTCACTCAAAGGTGATGCATGATCAAGATTAAACAATAAAGACATCACATACAAGTCTAAAACAGAAAATATATGTATTCTATTCCATTTTTCCATCAGCTAACCCCTGACGTACACATCTGTCTGCTCTCTGCCAAAATACAAATCGTATTTCTTACCTCGTTGAAATCCGCTTCACAGTAATTTGTGGCCCGTACGTCTTGCCCTGCGTCATCGTCCTGCCAATGGAGCGCACCAGAGGCAGAGTGTTGACCTTGGGTGACAAAAGGCCTCTGAGCTCACCGCGGATGATGGCGGTCGTACCTGAACTGTAGCGTGACGTGGACACCTGGACAGAGGGATGGACGGGGAATTAATTATGAGGAAGTAATGAGGCATCACAAAAAGGGTGGAAATGAGGAGACAAACGGGCTGCAGGTTTTTCTGACTGATATAACAAGGTAAGGCTGGGAAATTCAATATCATTTATAATTCTAAAGAGATGAGGTATTGAGTAATATATTATTAGTCCTTTGAGTCCAACACTAAGGAAGTTGATGGCTGCGCTTTTTGATTATAAAAAAAAATAGAAGTATCAACCATCTCTGCTCCTCCCCCACCCCTCCTCACACCACCACCATTCAGATCCACAGTTCAGTCACCTCCTGACTCGACTACTGCAACTCCCTTCTGTTTGGTCTCCTCCAGATAATCCTCCATAAAATTCAACTGGACCAGAACTCAGCAGCTTGCATCATTTCCAGGACACCATCCACTCACTATATCATGCCCATCCTGCAGCAGCTCCACTGGCTCCCCATTACCTACCACACCCAATACAAAATCCTGCTCCACACCTACAAAACTGTCCTCGCCCCTCCATACCTCTCTGACCTCATTCACATTTCTGTACCTCCCCATACCCTCCGATCCTCTGTCCATCTATCTGTTCCCTTCGCTGCCTCATCACCGTGGGAGGTCGAGCATTCAGCCCGAGTTATGGAACTCTCTTCCCCCTGACCTCCGCAACAGTGAGTCCTTACCCCTCTTTAACACCGGACTCAAAACCCACCTGTTCAAGCTCTGCTACTCCCTCTGATATTTTGCACTGCCTATTGTATTGTTTTGTTTATTTTTATACCTGTGTTTATGCCTAGTTTAATGCACTTCTTTCTTTTGTAAGGCAACCTTGTGTGTCATGAAAGGTGCCCTTAAATAAAACGTATCATTATTATTACTAAAACAGGGAAAATTCAAAAAATTAGGTGGCTGTTGATATCACTGCAGAAACCAATATTATTTGATTTTTACTATAATAAATCAAAGCCGAGAATTTTCATATTTTGACAACAATCTTTAACTTCTTTAGAAAGAGTAATGGGATTTATACCATGCATTGCTTCTCAACTAAAAATACTGAGACATGATTCCTCACTGCCCAGCTCTGTAACACAGCTTGGACTATGGCATCAGAGCTCACCGGGTTCCTGGCGTCGAGGTTAAGCAGCCTCCAGGATTTGTACATGAGATCAGAGAAGTGGTAGAGGACCCTGAGGCGCATGCTGAGGACGTTGGGGCTGCAGTCTTTAAGAGTGTTGTACTGAGGGGGGACAGACTGGGGAAGGCCGAGCTGAAAGTTTCCGGGTCCACCTTAAGATAAAAACATACATAAGTCTAGAGTGTGGGTCGTGGCTTCAATACATGTGATGGTGTGCTGCGTGTACCTGAGTGTTTGTTGGAGGTAGAGGGGGTGGTCCAAGCTGAGCTGTGACAGCGACCAGCGGAGATCTGTCTGATGTTTTTCCCCTGGAGGGCTGTAACCAGCGTGGGCTCCTTCACAGGGTTTGAGTGTCCAAGGCCGAGCTGGAAAACACAAACGCACAAAAACAAAGGAGACAAAAATGCGACGTGGAGCTTTAGACTGCGGTGGTGTAGACTTTATCATAATAGATGTTTGTTACCTGTCCCTCGCTGTTGCAGCCCCAGGCATAGACGTCCCCGGTGGAGGACAGAGCGAGCACATGCTCACAGCCCACGGCTATATCCTCGATGAAGAGTCCCTCCAGAGACGGCACCACCTGAGGGCTGGATTTATTCTTCAGCATGGAGTCGGGCAGGCCAATCAGACGCTCTGGGGAAGGAGCAGGAGGAAGTCTTATAATATATATGTATGCCCAAGAGCACAAAAAATAAACAGAAACTGAATCACAGCCAGCATGCAGAAGGTAGAGTTGTTATTTGATGTGGGACCCAGTGAAAGGAAATCTAATTTTGAATATTTTCCATCAACAACACCAGAGAACCATCATTTAAGGGAAGGTTGGTTCATTTGTAGGGTACAGTTGATACACAAAGCAACTCCTGATCCCTATGCAATGGCTTTCAACAGCTCTATTCTTGGTGTTCTACTTCTCGAGTTCATTTAATGACACTGCTAAAGTAAGAGCTTTGAAAAGAACAAACACCTGGCTGAAAAGAGACAGGACAAAACAAAAATCTTAACGTATAAAGTGCTGATGTTCAGAATCTCTTGAAAACATGCATGGTTACATTTTATTTCACTCTGTCCTCTGTGAAAATATGAAAACTGTGTTTCTTTTCTAGAGATTATGAGAATACCAGACAAGCACTTCTGTACTCCCAAATAACATGATAAATAAATTGAGAACTTGAGAAAATGCCTAAAGTTTTTGTTTCAAAAAGGCAAAATAAGGCGTGAAACCTTTTGAGTCTCGCCCTCAGTACAACCAGCATATGCTTTCAGTTGAAGGTGGCCACCTCATCACCCCGACCATAACTTCATCTTAAATCCCTCCTATTAAGTTTTGAGTGAAGCTGTTTGTTCTTGTAATGATTCAGCAGTGCTTTGACATTGGTGTTGATAGTTTTGATACTTGGCATTTCTCCTTTTTTCCTCACACGACTCATTTAGGAAAAACTTTGGAAAAAGTCTGCTATTTCATTTTTTTTTAACCAGGAACACAATTGCTTCTGACTACGTCCCTGTGACACAAACTTTTGTATTAACCCACAGTTCATAATTCATTCCTTTAACCTGTATTACTTTATCTGTTTGTAAAGCCCTTTCTGTTATTTCTTTGTATGGATAGTGCTATATAAATAAAGTTTGACTTGACTGATTTACATTGAGCCTTCACTATCCTCTATCCCACACAAACCCATTCAATCTTATGCCATTCTATACCATCCCATCCTACCCTATGCTATCCTATCCTTTTCTGCCCTACCCCTTTTAATTCCAGATTGATTAACTATCAAATTAGCATCCCAACTCACACAGGGGAACATTTCTGAACATTTCTGAAATCTTGTGTCAGAGTCAAATGTACCTTGTCCAAATGTGTAAACATGACCATCACAGCTCAGTGCCACAGAGAACTGAGTTCCACAGCTGACCTTCTTTATACCCTTGTTACAGAGCTGCTCCACTTTCTGAAAATAGAAACAGCCAGAAATATTATTTCATCAATACTGTATTAAAGCATGGGATATCCAATACATGAAATATAGTAATATGCCATAGTCTGAGGCAACCAAAACTTCTGTTATTTAATGGAAGTTTAATGACTAACAACCTTTATTCCTTTGTTTATTTACGTAGATATAAAATCAGGTGGAAGAGAAAAAGTCTACAACAAAAGTTACACTTTTCAGAAAAAAATAAAGAAAAATAATTTTAAAAATAACATAAAAGAGTAAAATATTAGCCATGCTTCAATATTCCCTTCAGCATTTTCCAGGAAAACAGCCAGGTAAACACTGTAACTTGCCTGAGGGTAATATTTGGCTGTGGACGAGCCTGTCCCCAGTTTACCATAATCCCCATCGCCAAACGCCCACACGACCATACCATCCAGTGACAGCACCAGCGTGTGATTCAGACCACATGACACCTGGGAAATGTAAACAGAAACACTGTTTAGCTGCATTTAAAAAAAGATATTCCTGTTTAAACAAATATCAGTAAGTCTCAGTCTATTCCTCACCTGCCCAACGTGATATCCTTCCAGAGCAGCCACCCTCTCAGGCAGCATCTTGTTGGACGTCGATCTTTGACCCAGACGACCAGACTCACCGCTGCCAAAGGTGAAAAGTTTCCCGTCTGCAGTGACCACAGCTGAGTGCCGGAAACCACAAGCAAGCTGGGAACAGAAAGAGAATTCAAGAACGCTGAGAAAAACTAATTTTTGATAGATATTTAAATGGAAGAAAATTGTGTTTATTCAGAGCATTGCAGATCTTTGGTTAGAAAACAGTCTGAAACTAGAAGTCCTCTGAGGGCGCAAATCTCTGCCAAGGCATTTTCAATGTTGGCAAGCAAGTTAATTTAAGAAATGTGGACAACTGGCCTATTGCACAATATTAACAAATCCTTAAAAAAAATCCTGGATTCACATCCAGATGCAAAGCAACACTTAAATCTGATCAGTCCTCCCCTGTGCCTGATTAATATTTCCTTAAAATGTCATAACAATCATTAATCATTTTCGGAGTTTTGCTGCACACAATCTAACAAACACCAGCAAAAACACAACTTCTTTGGCATAGGTAATTAATTCTGATAACTCTCACCAACAAAAACTAACAAAATCAGCACAAAAGTGTCATTTTTTTTTCTATTTAGACATTTTATACAGTACATCTTTCACTCCTGCCATGAGAAAAGATTCAAATAAGGCAATTAACAGACAATAAATGATTTTTAAAAGGCATCCATTCCAAAGACTTGTTATTCTGCCTATTATACTTTTAAAATAATGACTGCAGAAATCTTTATGGTCAGAAAAACGACCACAATTTTACTTTTTTCAGTTTTCATTCAGCAAGAATGCTTTTAGTTAGTTTAAGAGTGTTGACTTGATATTGAGACAGTTAGGAGACAAACCTCAAGCTAACTTAAAAAAAACCTCAACAATCAAGTATTAAAGAGGGACAAAATGTTTAATTATAGTTAACAAGCCCATGCAGGGGCTTACATGCTTGGGACTAGGGCAGGGCTATTCAATTAGAAATTCAGTCGGGCCAGATTGTCAGACTTAGGACATGAGCTAGGCCGGACACGAGCAAAGTTAACCGCTTAAAATAAACACAAATAGATAACAAGCACACTGGATGTTTATTATTTTATTGCCACATCCAAAAAGGACATAAACTCAATAAAGAGCAGCACTTAAACTAAACCCTCTGCTGCAATACTGTTTCTTTACATTTTACACACAGGTACACACAGGTACCATCAACACGTGTTGACAGGTAAATACAAGTACATTTTAAGGAGCATATGAACATAAAAAAAGTACAGATTAAAAAACACCATCTTTTGGTCATATTTGAAAGTGCATTAAAAGTAACTTGCTTAATAGCAACTTTTCAGAACATGTTGTATTCAATGTCTGTAATAATGTTGTAATTTTTATAAGACCTTGTCAGTGTTTGTAAAAGTTTTTTTCGGTTTTTCTCACTGGACCTTAGTCCCAATCACGTTGATTTCGGGCCACATGAGGTTTACTTTCAGGCCACATGTGGCCCGCGGACCACTAATTGAATAGGGCTGGACTAGGGCTAAATGTCAGGAATTTTCAAAGTTGAAAACTTTCCATGTGAATTAACTGGATTTTAATAGAATAAACCTGTAATTTTCAAAAGGGAAGGTTTGCCTTAAACATGGATTTTAAAAACAGTTGGAGATATTTATTTTAGCATAATCTTGACTAAAACAACCAGATTCCATGCAAGTATACATGAGAATATCTTTGTTATTCCTCAATCACATACACAGAGTACACTGCTTACTACTGCAGGGGTATTAAGGCCATGCCCCCTACATGCACTGTGCATTCCTCATCACATTGTTCAGTCAAATAATTTAAACTTGATAAAGTTCAATTATAAATAAATCTGTTGAAATGTTTGGGTTTTTTTTCAATTGTAGTACTCTGCATGGATGCCTGCTTCTGACAAAACAAAATGTTAATATATATATATATATATATATTTGGATATGAAAAAGATTCAGTGATGAAAGTACTTTTGATTTAACTTGTTTGACTTAAGATGTTTTGTTAACAATAATAACTTTGTTTCCACTTCACTGAAAGAGTAAAAAAATATCTCTGTTTCTAAAATACAGACTAGAAGTAGAAAACTATTCCATAATTACCTGAATGACATCCTCTCCTTGTAAGGCCTCTATCTGTTTGGGTCTCCTCTGCCTCTCACTGTTGCCGTGACCCAGTTTCCCAAAGTCTCCGTCCCCCCAGCTGAACACCTCACCGGTCTCGGTCAGAGCCATGGAGTGTCCGTCAGACCCGCAGGATGTCACAACCTGAATCACTACATAACCTGCACGTGGACCACTTCAGCTGTTACAGACTGTTTATTGGATCAGTTTTGTAAAGTTCAGATCTGTTTCAGTTCTATTGAGCTAAAAGCATTTGGTGAAAAGTGTACCTTGAAAAGCAGAGATAATAGTGGGGACATAGAGGTCATCAGAATTCCCTTGACCCAGTCTGCCATACTGTCCCTCTCCGACAGCGAGGACAGTCCCATTTGACTGAACCAGGAACGTGCAGTTCTGTCCGCACACGACCTGAGAGACATGAGCACACCCACACAGGGGGACAGAGAGACATTTAAAAATGAAGGGGCAAAACATACAACATAAACTGAGCTCCTGACAGGATGAAGATTCAACCAGGCAGCAACCCCAAGTGATGAAAAATGGAGTCTGGGCATCCACACATGTTTTTATGCCATTGTTAACATGTATTGGTTTTGTTACCTCCGCCAAGGAGGTTATGTTTTTGGGAGAGTTTGTCTGTCTGTCTGTCTGTGAACAAAATAACTCAAAAAGTTATGGATGGATTTTGATGAAATTTTCAGGAAATGTTCGGCATAGGAAAAGGAGGAAGTGATTCAATTTTGGCGTTGACCCGGATCACCGTCTGGGAACTGTGCTGCTTGGCGGAGGTCTGCGCTCTCTGAGTGCTTTTCTAGATTAATTTATGATCAGTTTAGACTTTGGGTCAGCATTAGCTTGTGAGTTGAAATTACTTTTGGCGCAGCGTTAATGTTGACGGCACTTTTTAATTTAGTTTTAGTCTTTTGCCTAAAATATAGTTTAGTTTTAGTCATATTCTAGTCATCTACATTGTTTTGATTTAGCGTAGTTTTAGTCGATGAAATCTCCTGCGAAGTTCTGAAGTCATGTTTCACTCTTGTATAAAATGAAACATCTAGTAACTCTTCCCTGAATGCTGGTAAAGTTTGAATGAATAAATTAATAGAAACAAATATAACTTTTATGTGAAACAAGGCGATGTTTATTCAGGCTACCTGGCAGAGCAATACCAGAACTGACAACAAACAGTGAACTTGCTCTGCATGATTACAGCTGCATACAAAAGTATGTGAACCCTTTGGGATTACTTGGATTTCTGCTTAAATTGGTAATCAAATATGTTCTGATCTTCATCTAAGTCACATCACTAGACAACACAGTCTGCTTGAACTAATACCGCACAAAAATTCTAAGTTTTCATGTTTTCATTTGACACACTATGTAAACAGTCACAGTGCAGGGTGGAAAAAGTATGTGAACCTTTGGATTTAACAACTGGTTGACCCACGTTTGACAGCAATAACCTCAACCAAACGTTTCCTGCAGTTGTAGATCAGCTTTAACCAACACATCCTATCTAATCACATTGATTGGACCCCGGGTTGGCTGACTCCTGGCTCCAATTAGCTCTTGGAGAAGTAATTAGCCTAGGGGTTCACATACTTTTTCCACCCTGCACTGTGACTGTTTACATATTGTGTCAAATAAAAACATGAAAAGTTGATGATGTGACTTGGATGAAGATCAGAACACATTTTATGACCAATTTAAGCAGAAATCCAAGCAATCCCAAAGGGTTCACGTACTTTTTCATGCAACTGTATATCAGTTCATAAAAAGAGTAACTCTGATCGGATCGCTCCACAACTTATCATGAAGCTGAGCCAGTTGTGGTTGGATGTACCTGTTAACACATTCAACCTTTCCACACAACCAAATCAGCTGTGACTGAACATATTCCTTATTTGTCCCTACTTCAACATGACCAAATTCGGTCTGATGGGATTAAGTCTCTGTCAAACATTTAGCTCTAGTTTTTATTGTTGATGACAATTTTTGTCCATGTGCCCTTGTTTGAATTAGTTTGTGTGTAGTTTTCATCAGGGGCCCTTATCAAGCTCAGTTAGCTTTTGTGGAGTCCTATATCACAAACGTCTATCCTATGATCCATCATGATTGTGCACACTTGTTTTTAATTGATGTGAATAAGTTGTCTGATTGCTCATATCCCAATGGATCTGTAAGAAGACTTTCATGGGGGATGTCTCTGAAGCTACATCCATGTTTTCTACAGTCTGCTGTTGTACCTGCTGTGTTTGTAACAGAGAGGGTGCCAGAGCAGGCATCATGAGGTTGGTTCCCACTCCTGCTAACTGTCCATAACGTCCATTCCCCCACAGGTACACCTCACTCTTCCCTCCTTGTTGCCAGTCCTAGGAAACACAGCAGATTTGAGAGTAGTTAAAATCTATGGTACAGCTAGTCAGTTAAAAGATGATACTAGAAGAAGAGAGAGGTTGTGATGATTTATAGCAGGCATGTCTTCGTAGATAATCAGACATTTTGACCTCCTGAAGGGCAGCCTGCCAGAATCTTTTTTTTTAGTTTTGCAAATGTGATAGTTAAAGAAACCATTACCTCTGGTCTGGTGGTGGCCCAGGACATGAGTTGTTCATCCATCCTGAAGCTCCACTTACTGTTATCCTGGAAGAAAAAAGTTGCAGGATAGACAACTCAATATGGAAACTAGTGTTTACTTATAATTCTATGGCACAATCATTCATTTTGTTTCATTAAAACAACACAAACTAACCAGTGCTTTGATAAGTTCACTTTCTTCTATCTCTTCAAACTCAGAAACAATGAAGGATTCTGGGAAAACAGTCCCACTGGCAATAGCTTCAGCACTGCGCACAGTGGTGCCATACGTCGCGAGCCAGCTCCACTCTGACGGGCAGGATTGGGAGTCGGGAGCCGAGTGGTGTGGAGGCCGTGGAAACCGGCACAGAAGTTTCTCTAAGGACAAACCGACGGTGAGGGAGGCCAGGCTCTGCAGGAAGGCACTGTGGACGAGCTGATCACCGGCTGCAACGTGGCTCTGCATAAAGAGAGGAGATTTAGGATAAAGACCGGACTGAAACTCTTAAAAAGAGCAGGAAATAACTTTGACAGATAGATTCAGTAATGACCCGCTCATAGCTGTACTGTTCCTGCAGCAGCAGAGGCAACCTCTCCAAGAAGACGGCCAAACACGGAGCTCGATTCAGACCCAGGATGTTCTGGCTTCTGAGGACCATCCGGCATGAGGCAAGCACGTGATTCTGACTGATCCAGTCAGGAGTGCAGCAGATCAATAACACATCCTGTAAAAAACGCAGGGGTGGAACAAAACTGTAAACACAAGAACAAGGTTGGAAATAAACTACATGACTATAAAAGCTTTAAAGATCTGAAATATGACATTGTTGCTGAGATTTATTTAGTAGTAAACACATTTCTTCTTTAACAGAGAGTTAAAGGGAGGCTGATTCTTCTCTCATGTCCGTCTGCCATGAGAGGGTTAATTAAACCTTGCACAAAAACAAGTGCTGTACAGCTGGCTTCAACATGCTTCAATACAAATGGGTGTTCCCTGTTTGCATGGCTCATTTGATAAGATATGAACGTAGCGACCAATTCATGCCTCAGTGCAAAAAACTGCATAGGCTTGTCTGTGGAGGTGTGTGCTGCTAAAATACATTTTAGCTGGAATCTTGCATTTATTTGCACAATGACAGGCATGACTGATTTGACTGATGAGTTTGCTTATTAAAGCTGTTCTCTTGGAGGCTTAAGGCACAACTCAACTCCATTTTCAACCTTTTCTCTAGCAAGATTTATTAGAAAGATTGTATCATCAGTAAGAAAGCCTGAAAATACTTTTTGAGTTTAGGCAAGAATACATGATAATGGATTTTTGCCAATATCTGATATGCTGATATTCCTAAAATCATTACTGCCAAACAACAAGAAAACAGTGTTTCTGTCTTTGATAAATGTCGATGTTAGCTTTATTTATATGGCACGCTCATACAGCCAGTGGCCGACCAAAGTGCATTACAGTAGAAAAGTCAGACACAATAACAAAAACCCACTAAACAATAAGAGCAAAAAAAACAACGAAAAAAGCATTAAAGAAACAATACAGTATAAAAATGTGAATAACTAGTAAAACCAATAAAAACCCAATAAAAGTGACTATGCTCTGCCAAAGGCCAAGGTGAAAAAGTGTGTCTTAAGCCGTGTTTGCAGTCCACACATTTAAAGGTAATGCGTCCCACAGAGTAGGAGCCACAACTGAGAAGGCTCGATCTCCTCTAAATTTTAAAATGATCGAGGAACGTCCAAGACCATCTCTATTCCTGACTGCAGTGTTCTGGAGAGCTGATGAACCCTAACGAGGTCAGACACTGACACTAAATGACACTCTGATTTATGAATGTACCCTTGTAAACATGATGAGGGGAAGCATAATTGTTAATTTGTGTCTATGCTCATAACACAGCTGATCTAAAGGATAAGTAAGACTGATGTGTATTTGAAATATATTGCCCATAGCAGGCAGAAATTCAAAATACACCAGCACTGATATTACATTTTAGAGGCCAGCACTTGTGTTTTCTTTATTTTCATCACTATCTATATTGTAGATTCCCACTGAAGGATTTACATATGTCGTAGGAAAAGTGCTTTATAAATAAAGTTTGGTGGATTGATTGATTGAAAGCTATGTATGAACACGTGCAGAATTATGTACTTAGCAGAGAAGTGGGAAATAACTGAAAACATGTCTTATATTCTAGTTTATTCGAAGTAGTCACCCTGTGCTCTGATTACTGCTTTGCAGACTCTTGGTATTCTCTTTGAGCTTCAAGAGGTAGTCACCTGAAATGGTTGTCACTTTTCAGCTGTGTCTTTCCAGGGTTAATTAATGGAATTTTGTACCTTTTTAATGGGTTGGGACCATCATTTATGTTGTTCAGAAGTCAGGCTGATGCACAGCCGACAGCCCTATTAGACACTGTTAGAATTAATATTATGGCAAGAACCAATCAGCTAAGTTAAGAGAAACGAGTGGCCATCATTACTTCACTGAGAATCTACAATGTAATTAGTGATAAAAATAGAGAAAACCCATTGAATGAGGAGGTGTGTCCAAACTTTTGGCCTTTACTGTATCTTGAATGTTTGACACCAAACACAGTTATGAGCAAATTTACCTTTGACCTCCCAAAGCAGGCAGCAACACCCAAGTTTGGTATCCAGGTGGTGTTGACGACTGAACCCAAGCCTGTCACGGTCTGGGAGACCGAACCATCCTGCAAGACACAGGGACAGATTGTGACTTGTGGCTAAATGATTATAAAGGCTGAGGTGCTGCAGCAACAGTTAATCCTGCTGACTGACCTGTAAGGACCAGATGTTGAGCAGTCCTCCAATCCCACCTGACACCAGAGCCAGACCACTGGAGCAAAACGAGAGCGACTTCACTGCTGTAATGTGGCCATGCAGCACAAATACACACTTTGCGTTCTCCTGCTGCAAAAGAGACAAACAGATAATTCAAGTTGCAAATATCACCAGTCAGATTTTTTTTAAATAAATTACTGTAGTGGACTGTATTCAAATCTAACAGAGGGCTGCAGAAAGAGGTGGAAAAACTCCGGCAGCAGAGCCAAACTGACCTTGACTTCAGTGCTTTTATCCTGGCTCGGGGGGCTGTTGAGTATGGTGGGCAAAGATACAACTGTCCCCCCCTGCGGCAATGTCCAGACATGCACAGAGCCATTCTGACAGCCTCTGCAGAAACAGGGGGAAATTACATTAGGCCACCATTTCAACCACAACAATAATCCTACATGCAGCTATAATCATGCAATGTTATGACATTTTCTTTCAATTTCACAGTGTTAAAGGATTAATGAAGCTGGAAAATATGGAGAGTATAAAACAAATAAATGTAGTTACTACAAAGCACTCACGCAGCCATCATGAGCCGCGGATCCGGTGCCCTGCCTGCAAGCGAACACCACTCTGCGACATTCACGGTGCTGCTGTGGATAAGCGAGTGGAGGGTCACCCATGTGCCTGCAGTGCGCCCCAGTATCTTCACAACCTCTGACCTCCCCAAACAGAGCAGGAGGTGACCTGTGGGGTCCCATTTCAGAGAGCTCACACTGTCCTACAGAGTCAAGACAGAACACAAGAGACAAATACAGATGGAAAATTATGTTTTTTAATACTATAAACCCCAATTCCAATAATTACATTTGCCAGTCATTTCTGACCTATACGAAGTTGAAGATATTTCATGTTCAAAATGACATACTTTATTTGGAAATGTTCTCACAATTTGAACTTGATGCCTGCAACAAACTCCAAAATATGTGGGACAAGGGCAACAGAAAAACTATGAAAAAGTTGTTCAACACTGAAAGAAACATACCTTGAACATTCTACTACTGAACAGGTTAACTGGAAACACACGAGTGTCATGATTGGATATAAAAGATAAATTCTAATAAATCTGACTATATTAAGAAAAATCCTTAAACTGCTGAACTATTTGCCCACATAGTTGTTCATAATCAAATGAACCATGCCCTATTCTTGCTTGTGAGCGACTGAGCTTCTTGGGGACACTCCTTGTGCACCCAACTTTGACACTTGCATGTTTTCAATTAACCTCTTCACCCTGCAGATTGTTCCAAACAAGTGTTTTTTGAGCATTATTCCACTTTCCAGGTCTTCTGTTGACCCTAACCCAGCTTTTTTTGGAATGTGTTGCAGGCATCAGATACAAAATGAGGAAATATTTGCAAGAAAACAATGATGTATACCAGTTTGGACATAAATTTCTTGTTTCGGTAGTGTATTTAACTGAAAATAACAGGGGTGGGAGAAAAATCGATTCACATAAGTATCAGGAATTTTTGTTTGACGATTTTTACATCCATTTTTTTGTTCAAAAATCGATGTTTTTTCCAAATTTAAATGCTTCACTTTATGGCCCTTTGCCATTAGCTCTACTCTACTCCACTCAATTCTACCCGGCTCTACTCTACTCGCCTTGTGCTGCTTTTTCCATTAGCCCCAGTCTTCTGCCCAATGCGGTGCAGTGTCACTGAGCAGCTCTGTGGTGACGTCATTTTGAGCGTGACACAACAATCTGTGGCTTTTTGTCACAAACCGAGTAAAAAAGGAAAGTAGAAGAAGGCTGCAGGTGGCAAGAAGAAATACCCCTTGAGAAGCACAGGAGAGTTTTGGAAGCTATACAACAGAATGAAGCCGAGGACGAGAGCAATCGAGCTGCAAAGAAAAGACGTATGAGGGTAAGCTAACGGTATCTACTGCTAGCATGCTAGGTCGTCGCGCTCATGACTCATTAATGATGACATTCTCTGACCAATCAGTAGCCGGCAGTCGGTGATGTCATCTTTTAGTATCGACTCTTCTCGCTTGGAACCAGAGCAGAGTAGGTACTAAAACTAGCTTGTTTTAGGAGGTACCGGGCTAGTGGAAACACGCTGCAAATCGAGTAGGGCCGAGTAGAGCAGGGCCAAGGCTTGCTAGTGGAAAAGGGCCATTATTAGTCTGTGTTAATAAGCCACTTTCAATTGCAATCCATGCTTTTGAAGAGAGAGTATAAACAGCTGGTTAAAATACATTGCTGAATAAATCCTATAAACAGACTCATGTGATGTGTATTTTCCTGATATAGTCTGTAGGCATCATCATTGTTCATCTTTTCTGCTGGTGTTAGAAAAGCTAATTAAAGATTGCAAAAACTGCAATATTGTAGAGTCGCAATTTAAATCGAATCTGCACCAAAAAAATTGTAAAAAAATCGAATCGGGAGAAAAGCGTATCATCCCAGCCCTTGAAAATAGGTCAAAAAGGATATGCAAATAGTTTTATTCTGTTATTTACTACATCCACAACAATCCAACTTCATTGGACTTGGGGTTTGTGTATGTCGTATTTTTCTCTAAGTGTGTGTGAACATAACAAACTAACCTGGAAAACAGCGAGCTCCACAGGCTGCTCATTCTCATACATCTCTGTTGAGGCTAGAAGGATGTTTCCACTGGTGTAGCCCACAGCGAAAGGCTTGTCCTCGCTGTGCCAGGCCACACACTGAGGAGCTGGGAGAGATCAGAGAAGAGGATTTCTCCGTTTTATTCCTGATAGTTTGACATTCAGAGAATACACATAACGATTTCTTGTCAAAAGTCGGATCAGAGGACTTTCACGTCTCTGCAGGCACACCCACAGAAACATCTGGGCCTGCTGAAGCTCCCACTGGAAGACCTCTTCCCAGATGTGATTTAAATACATCAGTGCATGTACACTGGATCAGCAGTGTTGGCACAAGGCTAAAATTCTGCACAAATCAGCCTTTTGGAAAGTTGTTTACAAATCTACATTAGGGCATCTCTCTTCTATTCAGGTCTTTCTCAAGCCCACACCCAGCCTAACATCAGTGTTATAAAACAAACAAACAAGCAAAACAAAACATAAAATAAAATGAAACTATGAATTGAATGAAATAATAAATGTATGTATACAAGATATGGTTTACATTCTGAAGCAGGCTACAAACAACAGTGAAAAAAAATGTGAGGATATTTTTTTTCCATTTCTTTTGAGTATTTAGATTAAAACAGTTTTTAGTGGGGCTTAAATGTAGCACAGACCATGTTTGTTTGCCTTTAGTGAGCAACCTCATGGGGCTGGGCCCAAAAAAATTCCTTTATTTTGCTCCTTGTAATGAATACCCTGACAAAATATGGAGTTTAAGCAGGCCAACTGCATTTCAGACATTGTTAGCTCAAAATATGGAAAACTGCATTGTTGTGTAATGCTAAAAATCATTTAAAGGTCCCATGTATTATTTCCTTTGTATTTTGTTAGAAGAGTTTTGGGGAGCAGAAGAACATCATACATTCTATTAGACTTTCAGTTTAAAGAGAAACACGCTTTGTCTTTTTAAAGAAAATGATCCTTTAAATGCTCAGTATCTTAGGATTAGGGTCATCACCATAAAAGAATCAACTTCCTCCAATTTAGTTAATTTCCTGAGATAAACAGGCAAAGAAGTGGATGGACATCACCAAATTAAATTAATTTTCCCTGGCTTCATGACTAACATTCCTCTGAGAGGTAGTCATATATAAACTCAAGAATTGGCATCAGTGCTGATTCAAAATAATTTAGTCCAGAAAATGAACTAAGTGTTGGCACTCACTTTGAAATATTTTATCGTATTAAAGTTTATACAGCAGCAGCAACTCGGCCGCACAGCAGCCTGTGGCTTTCATCAGCATTTTCAATGATCAATCTTAACTGAAATTTTCAGCAAAATCCATCCAGAACTTATTGAGTTCCTAGAAAAACTGCCTTTTCTTGCTATGTTCTCAAAACCTTTAAAAAGTTCTTGGATCAGCGTCCGTATTTAAATCACCACCAAAATTCAATCACCAAAACTCCCTGAAAATTTCGTCCAAATCCATTAAGAGCTTTTTGTTTTCTTGCTCAAAATAAACAAACAAATGCTGGCAAAAAACACAACCTTCTTGAAAAAAATTCTCCCAGTGAAGGACATGTGTCCCATAGCTGTCCAAACAAACAAAACTGCAAGAAACTGCTGCTTTCAGGACTGACCGTAGTTTGTTCATAAATATTTGGGCAGTACTGCAGCCCATATTAAGATGCAGTAGAGATAACATAAAGATTTATTTATTTACTATTAGACCATAAAAACGCACTTACCGACACATAAATGGTTACAGTTCATACCTCTAATAAAGATTTACTGAACAAATTCAGTGCCTAATCTTAAAATGGAGAGTTATCAGGATGTTAGATTAGCTTAAAAGTGTTTATTACAACACAATAACTCTGTTCTTTTATTAAGACAGATATGAAGTTGAAGATCTTTTTTGAAGAAGGATTTGAAATCGGCACGTCTTGTAACCTTAGGGGAATTCCAGACAATTATAAAAGACAGAGAAATGAACTTAATTGGTTTTTGTGATTGCACTGTGTAATCATATAATCCCAATGCTGTTTTTCTATAGTGTGTGTGTGTCTGTAACCATAATCTGTTTTATTTTGTTTCTGTGCTGCTGTCTTGGTCAGGTCACTCTTGAAAAAGAGGTTTTAAATCTCAATGAGTTTTTTACCTGGTTAAAACCACATACAGAGAACTAACAAACCAACTCTACATTGAACTTTATACATTAAAATTCAAGGATCTGGTTGATTATAAAACTATCCAAATGATGTATAAAGTTAAAAAATTATAAGCTACCAAACATAATCCAAAGGTTTTTTCAACTGAGACATGACAAACAACATCTTCGAGGAAATTTTATGTTCAAAAAACAACCAGTGAGAACAAATATGAAACTTCACTGTGTCTCAGTTAAAGGAGCTACATTATGGAACAGCTGCAGTGATGAACTGAAATCATGTAAAACAATATGTAGGTTTAAATTCATCTTTAAAACTGAAATATTAAACAGATACAGAAAGGAAAAATAAAGAGAAAATCTGTAACATCAGGTGTATGTGTATCCAGTGACGTGTCACTATTGTCTTTGTTTTAAAATTTGTTGGTATTGTTATTATTTGTCTGAACTTGCTGTTGCTTTTGTTGCTAAGTATATAATCAGCTATAACCTGAAGAGGCTTCAGGGTGAAGTAAGACATTTTAAAAATGAAAAAGGGGTGGGACTAGATAAGTTTAATACTTCTTCCTACACCCTTTTTGTCATATTTTCTCGCAAAGATTAATGACAGTAGAAAAAATCCTGTAATTGCTATTTGCCTTTGCTTACCTTTATATTTTACTTTTGTTGGATTTGTATAGAGGTATACATATGTACGTTTTCCATTTAAGTTTGAAATAAACATTCATAATAATAAATTCAAGATACTGATTGATTGATTTACAGCAGTGCAAGAAAATGCAAAAAGTGTTTCATATACCGGTAATTACAATCTACCTACATCCTCAGTTTAATCAAACTTAAATGGAAAATATTTCAGCTTGGATGAACTGTGTGGGGAACTGCATGACAGCGTGAGTGCATCAGCTTCCTCACCCTCCTTCCTGTAGCAGTGGGTGAGCTCGGTGCTCTTCACGTTCAGGTCGAGCTCCTGCAGTGTGACCTGCAGCCAGCAGAGGGAGCCGTCCAGCCGTCCCACCAGCAGGCTCTCAGCAGGTCTGTTCTTACCGGCAGCTGTTTGATCCAGGAACCACAAGCTGAAGGCCTGAGCCCAGCAGAGGGCCGTGACCCGAGACACCTGAGCCTCCACATGACAGTGAGATCCTGCGATGGAAAACAACAACAAACAACACTGAATCAAAAACACAACCAGTCGGCTTAACACAACCCTCTACTGTCCGTTTTTGATATAACACAGTATGCTGCCTGTTGTTATTTTCTTACAGATTTGGGGTTACATTTTTTAATTTATAGACTTTTTGGTTGGAAAATTTCTACAGCCTAGCAAATCAAAAAAGTGAGATGACGATGGCTCAAAACAAGAACTATGCAGCTACAGCATGTCAGTATGGTTATTGTATTGTATTTATTTTTATATAATGACCGAGAAAACTTCTGCCCTGTGACTATATTTATTAACTACACTTAACACTACACAACATGATGAGGGGGTGTCCTGTTAAACATCCTAGAGAGGAAAAAATAAAACACTTAAGATTCTTAATCCTACCCAAGGCTGGCAATTACATTATATTGTATAAATCAGAGAAACTATTATTTTCATGACTATTTATTATGATTGCACCACAGATTGTTGCAATGGTGCTTCATTCATTTGTGATTTGTATGTATTTGTATTCTATATAAATATCCTCTTGTCTGTACATAGAGAGTAAAGTTAACTGGAGTCAAATATAATATTTTTACAAATATTTCACTACTTTTAGAAAATCAAATACTTCAATAATGATGAAACTTAGGCTCAGTGATGGATAAAAATCAGACTTACCCCTTATATTCATAATATTAATGTGTTTGTTCTCTGGAGCAGCAAGAAAATGTCCACCTGTGCTCCAGTACACAGGAGACGAGTGAGGACATCTAGTGGACCTGTCGGTGCTGGATCTGTCCGTTTTACTGAGAGAATCAAGTGAACACAGTGTGAAAAAAGTATCACCAGATCTTAGACATCATAGCATCATAACTACTAGAAAGCACTCAGAGAGTGCAAACCTCCACCAAGGTAGCTCACATGTTGCAGTAACATCTATAAGCAATAGCTCCATGATAAAGTTACCATCATAATATGATTCCCTGACTCTTAAACCCAAACTTAGCACTCCGAATCACGCTGACATCATTACTAGTTAGACAGGCGTAGAGAAAAAAATATTTTTTGCTCATGCAGGTTATCTGGATCACAACCATGATCAAACCATTTTTTACCTGGACCATTACCAACATCTCCTGAAAGTTTCAGCAAAATCCGTCCAGTAGTTTTTGCATAATCTTGCAAACAAAAAAGGCAATGGGGCCAAAAACATAACCTCCTTGGTGCAGGTAACAAGGACCCACATTGTGATTGTATAATTCTAAATCATCAAGAATATTAATGACATTAAATTAATCTGAGTCCTTAAACCTGATTCATTACACATTCTCAGAAACAACAAACAGACCAAGCTTTAGAGGTGAGATAACAGAACTGTCTGATCATTTGATCATCTTTTCAGATCTTAACATGTCTTTGTTGTCATCAGAAGATACAAGATAAAATTATGGTGGCAAAAAAAGTCCATCAGAAGAAGTAATATCCGTTTAATGCAGTAAAAGTATGAGTGGTCGGATGATACCTGGTGATACAGGAGAAGGTGGTCTGTAACTCCACAGCACTCTGACTGATGCTCCACAGCTGCACCACTTTGTCCTGAGAGCAGGTGGCCAACAAACTGTGATCACTGTTCCAGGAACAGCTCATGACCTGTACAGAGAGAAAACGACATCTCCATTTTATTTTCACACATGACTGGATGTGGACTTTCCCTACTACTACTAATTTTGTCAGCAACCAATTTAAGTGAGTTCACAACATCAAAACTTTCCATTTTCCTTTTCTCAGCTTAAGATGACACAACTGAAGACATAACTGTCTCAGTTAGGATTTCTCTCTTGCTTGTATTTTACTTACAATCAATGGGACATCTAACATTGTTAAGATTATCAATATAATAACTGCTGTCTTGATTTGGGTTTCACAGGCAGAATTATCATTTCCAATACCTTTAGAGTGTATAAATTGATGATTGAAAATGAAATGCAAGCTCAGGAAGGAATAAATTACTGATTGAATACCACAGATATATTTTTACTGTCTTTACCTACAAAATTTTTTAGTTTTATTTTATGCGTTTTACAGTATTTAGTGAGTAGATGATTGGCATAACCAACATTTCCAATTTGATTTTCCAGAGTTTTTCTTCATATTTTGTATTCCAACTTTTTGTGTAGCCCATTTCATAAATAAGGTAACACTTTGTGGGACTTAATAGATTAATCAATTAATAACTATCTCGCCTTATAGCATCAATTTATAGTTTTATCATACAAGGCAAGACATTCGTAATGTAATCAAAGTTATATTATCAACTTAACAGCTAAAAATTGATTTGGAAAAATTAGTTCATACAATCAAGAAAGAATCTTAAAAAGGACATTACAGACTTAAATTTAAATAAGAATAACAATGATTTCAGAAGAGATTTTGAGTCTGATTATGCATCACTGTCATGAATTTATCAACCAGATCAATTAATCCTACACTTTAAGTTGAACCTTCTTCCTGAAAATACACACAAAACAACTCATAAAAACAACTCAAAAAAACAGTTAGGTACAGAAATGTAAATAAATTAAGTGGAAAAGAAACAAAATAGATGCACTTTAAGTCCTTCACCTTGTTGTAATGTCCTTCTAGCCTCTTGAGGGGACACTTTCGCAGATCACCAGCCAGGTCGCTGTATGTTTGGGGACGATTAGGACTGTCCCGTCCTGTGGAGGCCAAAGCCTGCACCAGCTGCTGCGCTGCCCACTGCCGGTGCCTGTTGGTCAGTCTAGCAGAAAGAACACACGCTGCCAGGGCATTGGCCAACTCCAGAGGGCCAACTCTGGAGCTGAGGTGAGGGAGAGGAGACAGAGGCAAGGACGAAGAGGACCCGCCCTGTGTGCCTGCATCTGGGCCAGATGTGCACAGATTTAGAAGTCTGCACCTTAAATTAGCTTGATTATAAAATGATTTACCCATCACAAAGACTTACCGTGAGCTTCTTGTTCTGCTTTGTCATAGTTGTAGCACTGCACACCTTTCTCAGTGAGCAGGGACACCAGGCTCTGTGTGACCAGGAATGTGGGAGGGGTCTGCTCATTGGGGTCCTTCACGTGCTGGAGTCCTTGAACTGCGACTGACAGACTGGAGCTCAGACAGCTTCTCTGCTGAGGGTCACTGATGGCTCCGATGTTTACTCCTGTAGCTGCTGCCATCAGATCCTACGGAAGTAATATAAAAGGTATTTTATATATGTGGACTTTTGTTTTCCTGCTGTTACAAATGCTTATAATCAAATAGCCCCTTAGAGCACCCCAAAAAACATTTCAGTGTGTAATAAAACAAACTGTAATCAACACTGATGCCTGAGTATGGCCCACAAATACAAACAAGACCATCAGAGGAAAAAACACTGAAGTTTTGTGAAATTTTTACACAAGGCACAAGGTGGTTATCAGCCCAAGTAAGTCATTACAGGATGAAAATACTATACAAAACGTAACTTATTGTACAAGGGGGGCAACATATAGGAACTTTAAGTGCTTTATGTGCCTAACAGACATTGACACAATGAGGTTAATGGCACAGCTGCCATCATCAGCATCATCAAAGCCTTTTTTTTCTGTAATGGTTAATACAGAAATATGTAGAAGCATTTAACCAAATGACATTTTTTAATGCTAAAATATAATTATTGTTGCCCAGGAATTTTATAATTTACGGTTTACAAGAAAAAACACAGAAAAAAATAGTATAGGACATTATTATTTCTTGATTAATTTGTCAAAATATAGTTATTTACATGCATCCCTGAACAGAGAAACTGTTCTTTGGTTGAGTTCTCGCTCGATGAATTTCTGACTTCCCAGTGAACCTGATCAAATTTGTTTAAAATGCATGTTCAATAACAAAAACTTTTCCAGGTGTAAACATTTTTGAAAGATTTCTAAAAGGTATGCATTCTCGTTTTTAGGACAGGTGGTCAAATACATTTGTTAAGCAATGAATAAAGCTCAGTCATAATTTTCATAATGTTTAACTGTTACAGCTGAATGACATATGAGCCCTCTTAAAAATAGGCCTTGTTGTAATGTCAGATATGAGATACTTAGCAGGGTTTCTGTGGGTTTAAATGTTCACAGCATGCAGCAGAAAAGAGCCTAAATGTTAAAGATCAGCAACAAACGGTGCATTCGATTCCAATGAAACAAACAGAGATGTTTCGCTTACAACACTCAGTGAAGAAAACAGTTCAGAGGTAAATGCTTCCATGTTGTCCAAAAGGGATACACATATTTACTTATATTTAGACAGTTATTTAAAAAAAAATAAAGAGAAACTTCTGAATATAGTAAGCTGTATAAGGAATTTGTTACTTATTCTGAAATAAATCTAATAAGATGAACTGACCTGTGTGCAAATCTCCACCAACTGTCTGTAAGCAGCAGGACTGTGAGACACCACACTGCCAATGGCTGAGGACAAAAAGCTGAGACATGTGGAGTTGTTTCTCTCTGCTGTCGACCCCTTTACACCTGGTTGTCTGTCCACACAGGTGTGAGCTCTGCCTCCTGCTGCCAGAGTCATCAAACGCACCAGGATACGGATATCTGCCAGACCCAGCGACTCCAGACCGTTTGACTGGCTGCACACCGATGCACTGAAGAAGAAGATTAAAAGAACTGTTGAAATGTAATTTACTGATAGAAAAGATTTTGATCAGCAGGGCTGCATGATGGGCAAACTTACCTGGAGGCAGTTTGAGACAGAGCTCTCATCACCATGCTGTATGCCAGCAGGATCTGTGCAGTGGAGGTAACTCTTCTCAAAGCTTTGAGTCTGTCATGAGAGTCCCTCAGAGACACAGCCTGCTGTCCAAGGCTCAGGGAAGCTTTCTGTTCAACAAGGGCATTCCCTGAAGATGGAAAACACAAATACAAGGCATTATATGCAACAACCACCAACCAATTGGTAATGGTTTCCTCAAGCAATCTATATCACTACTCTATTTCCTGATCAACTCTCTCGTCAGTTCCTTGTACTTCCTGCTGCATGCCTAAACATCAAGCTATCATTACAGAAAATCAGACAGAAAGATAAAGAATTCAAAAACTCTTGGTGGATGGAGCATATATGACCAGAATTGTAGCTTGATTTTTAACACTTACATTGAGTGGGAAGAAAATCAGCCAGTTGCAGAAGAATTTTACTATACAGCACAGCATTGATCATCAGGATTGTAATGTGTTTGACATCGTGCTACTAAAAAAACCAAGTGGGCCACCTTTTACCAACACAGAAAATCAGCAGAAATCAATAAGGGGAGTGTTAATGGCATTGGTATCTGTAAACTCTTATCAACTGTTCTCACAACAAACAGTCATGCAATCAGTTATTAAGCCTGGCTTGATTTTAAGATATAGCCTAGATGACAATAATGTTGTCTTACTCTGTATCTAGTTTGATAATATATTACAATAACTTTAAATATTATATGTTGTCCAGTCCTAATTTTCACTGCCATCCATCTGTTGTGGACATGTAAAAACTCTGGATACTAAAGCAACTGCGGACAACTATATGAGTATTTGTGCCTCTCATGCCCAGCACTGATAAACGAGTGATGAGTCACTCTGCTGCAGTGTGTCTGACTGTAGCAGAGTTCTGCTGCTGCCAACAGGCACAGAGGGAATGTGGGTGTGTGTTACAAGTAGGCTAAATCCCTCATCAGAGATAGAGTGACAGAAACATTCATAACAACATGAGCAAGAAGACTGTAAGGGACTGAGAACCAACCAGTAAACACAGACCAATACTGATGATCTGGCCGGTAATATTCAAGGATTTAAAGATTAGAGTTTTAATCACATTAATGAGGTTTGATTGTACTTGATCAAAGATTCAGAATACACTGCAGAGAAAAGAGGATGGAAAATTGCTTCAGTGTGGCTTTATAAGGCTTAACATGCAGCATATTTATACAGAAAACAAAGGAAGCACAAACATATCCTCTGTTTTCATTTAAAATAATCATATGAATTCCAGCCCAAAAAAATTGTACGGGCACTCAGTTAAATACTCCCTCCAATACTGCCCATAATGCAACCTCATTCCAACACTTGGAGACTAGACATACAGCCTATAAAAACCTGCAGCCCCAAGTGGACACCACTAACCAAACAGCATTTCCAATTTCAGCCGTCCTTGGCACAAAACACTCTGGCTCCATGCTTTGACAATGCAGATTCCTTCTACAGAAGCAGCCACTTCAATTTTCCCTCCCAGCCAAATGCCAGCCAAATTCCATCTAGATACCAACCAATTCCAACCCCTGGGAATCTCAACACAAATTTTTTTATTGTTATGTTGAAATGCTGAGTCAGCATTTCAACATATTGTTCTTCCTAAAATTTATTCTTCTTTTTCTTCTTCTTCTTCTTCTTATTCCTTGAGATTTTGGCACCTTTCACAGGCTTCAAATTTACACAGATTTTCACAGAAAAAAATTGACATATGCAGCATGTTCAGGAGAAGTGCGCTTGTATTTTTCACAGGTTTAACAGTTATACTTTTTACAGTAAAAAATAATTTCTGCATGTATTTTTACATTGAAATCAATGGGACATTTCCGCAGGTCTGCTGAAAACTTCAGCAACTTTGAAGCTCCACAGGCTGGGCATGCTTCCACCTACAGACTTCACTCATGCTTAAAAGCTGCACTGACTTCTTAACTATTTTTACATATCTTCAGCTTTTTACTGGCTTCTACAGTTTTTGAAATATGATTTTTTAAGCAACAACAAGTTTTGCGGATTTCTCTGAAATTATAGCGCGTCACGTGACCCGTTAGAGCAGAGCGACCATGGGAGTGACTGCCGAAGTTCAGCAGAATTATCCTGTCAGAACTTCGTCAAACTGTCCTCCACAGACATGATTTATACATCAAAACGTTGCTACCCTTCTCCTCTTACACGTGAAATCTGCTTCAAAGTCTAATCTGACATCATTTTGTCTCAGTGAGCTTCAGCTTTTGCGGTATGCCGCAAAATCTTCCATCTGCGGTAATGCAATTTCTCAGCTCTGGACAGCCGAGTGCTTCACTTTGAAGCCCGTTTTTAACTCGCCACTGTGTCAACATTTTTAACAGTACAGACGTGAAATTACTTCAGTCGCTTCAGCATGTTCTTGGGATACTCACAGTGCAATGCTTTTTTTGATATTTATCACAGTTTAGACACAGCGAGCGTTCGTTTACCCGGAAGTACCGAGCTTATCAGCCTGCTGCAAGAGACCGACGCTCTGGACAGCCGAGTGCTTCACTTTGAATCGCGTTTTTAACTCACCACTGTGTTAACATTTTTAGCAGTACAGAAATGAGAATTTTATTAAACGTTTCAGCAGGTTCTTGGGATGCTCACGGTGAAATCCCTTTCCTGATATCTATTCCGGTTTGGACACAGCGAGCGTTCGATTACCCGGAAGTACCGAGCGTTATCAGAGCTCTTATGAGGACAAATACCATGCTTTCCATGACACAGCACATTCAACACTGTGGTTAAATAGTTAGCACAGCGGACTACAGACCGGGAGAAACGGGTTCAAATCCGGGTTGAGGCAGAGGTACTTTTCTTCTCCATCTAGTACAGATTCTTCTTTACAATGGCGTAATCATGCTTGTCTTTACACTCTCAACCTTACCTTGGACGTATTACACTGACTGGCCACTTTATTAGGTACATCTACAAATATCAACACATTTAGCCATGTTACAAAACAGTCATTCATTTTCTGCTTTCTTTCACAACTGCAAACAGTTTTTAGTGCACTTTTCACTAACTGCTACAGTTTCTGAGATATGACTGTTGAAGCAGCATCAACTTTTGCACATTTCTGTGAAGTTAGAGCGTGGTCACGTGACCTGCACACCTGAGCTCCAGTATCTATAATGTTCTGCAAACATTTTTATTGCACATTTCACACATTTTCAGCCCTGATTTACTGCTTACAACTATTCATGTCACATTTTCAACTTTCTTTGCATTACCTTTAGCAATTTCATTTCATAGTTTCAGCAGTCACACTCAGCATTTCAACGCGTTTCCTTCATGGAAATGCAAATTCTCTAGTTGCTTTTGTTCTCATTTTTCGTCACACTAAAAATAGAGGGTCAACATGGGTTTATTCAACGCAGGTAAACTCGCTAACAATCGGCAGACCCGGGTCTAACCGGCAGCAGATGAGCTGCGTGGCTGTTTTTTTTACTCTTGTGTGTCAAGCTGTTGTCATCATGTTGGTGACATCATCCGTGTGCCTGTAAACAATAGAAAGGTGCATGGAAGCCGTAGACACATTGGTTTGCCATTTTCTGTACTTTTTGCTTTTGTCCCTCTTTAAAAATGTACAAACTTGGCGCAGGCTGAATGACATTCGAGCGCTGATGATACAAAGATGGATGGAATTTGTTTGTGGCAAAGTCACACAAGTTACAGACGGAGGGGACAGGCACTATATTATGCCTTGGGCACGTTGCGCCAATGTCATGACGTAAATTAGTGGGTTGACCCGAGTGTTATGTTCCCACTGAAGGTTATTGGAGGCAAGCTGATAAAGACTCATGTCACTTGCAGGACAGTCGACCCGAGTTGAAATGCCGATTAGACCCTTCAAACTGCCGACAGGAACTGATTGTTACTTTTTTGGTCAATCTGAAAGGGTTTTTTTCTGTACTTGGTGACATTTTTTCTTGCTAAGCAACATATTAAATTATAAATGCTACAAAACATAGGGGGTAAGGGTTATGTGTTTACCACCTAGTTATGGGGGACTCATAATAACCACTAACATAACTACTGGGAATTCTTGTCATGGACCAGCCAAAACTCTTTTCAGGCAATTGAGGAAAATTTAAGCAGCTCTATCTGTATTTAACTGCATGACCACCACACCTACACCTGATCCACAACACTAGATGGGCAATCATTATCACATCACAGGGATTGGGCTTGGATCCTTAAGCAGGTACTTAAAGTAAAGCCCACAAAAAGCACAGAAGGAAGGCTCCAAGTAAGATCAAGCATCTCAAAGGAGTGTTCAAAGAAGGAACTTGTTTATAGTCTGAAAATCTGTCAGACTTGAGACATAGTATTTCATCCTAATGCAGGGAAAATGAGACAATTTCTACAAGTGTTAAGGGGTGCTTTTTCCACCAGATTAAGTGAGGTGAGTATCAGGACCAACACTTGATCCTGTAATCTGTGAGAAGAAGACTGTGGCCTTTGTTGTCAGTAGCTGACATAAACAAGAGCCCTGACTTTGGTCCTCTTTAACCAAACATAACTAAGAAAAATATACCTTTTGGGACCACTGCCTTCGTAGGATCAGCTGTGCTGTACACCAGGGCTCCGAGGGGGTCTGGCTCAGAGAAGGCAATTGGGTCCGGCACTGGCTTCTTCTCCGTCAGTCCAAGTGGTCTCAGCAAAACCCCAAAGTCCTCCAGTCCTGTCAGCTTGTCAGTGTCACACTCGTCTTGATGGCTCATTTCCCAGTCATCTAGATCACCAAAAGTTGATTTCATAACATAAGCAACACTGTAAACATTTCAATAATTCTTTTATACACTTATAGAAATAAGAGTTCCCACCATCAGAGGTGCTGTCCAGGTGGCCCACCAGATCAGATGTTAGCCCCTTAATCCTACAACAAAAGGAGGGCATGAAAACATTAATGAAGATTCTTTTACAAACAGAGATCAATCAAGAGACACCTTTACGGAAGGACAGAATAGAAATCCTTAAAATGATACTATCATTACTACTTTACCTTTCATATTTAGAGCTTGGGTCGCTCATATTTGCAGCCAGATACTTCTCCCGGCAGGAACTGCACAGGAGGTAAAAGGGGAAGTTTGAGCCACACTCTCCCTTAAACCAGACGTCCACATAAGCCCCCGTGCTGTCATAGCCTTTACGTGCAGCACTCTGACCGCAGCCCGGGTGACGACGCTTGATGTGGTTGTTAAACTGCAGCGTGAGGGTGTTGCAGAGCTCACACTTCACCATCTGACTGTGTTCTTCTCCAGCCTAAACACAGGGGGTGACAAAATGCACATTTACAGTTTGTGTTATGTTACATTTTTTTGTTCATGTCAAAGGAACCACAGTGATTTATTGATGACTGCTTGTTTACCTCTACTATTTGCAGTGTGTCTCTCTCCAGGGTAAAGAACGAAGGCGTTAGCAGGTCCTCATAACTCTCCTCGTGGTACGGGTCGTCCATGTAGCCCAGCTCTGACTCCTCCTCAGTAGAGTAGGGATGAAACTCCACCTGTTCTGGCCAGTCACTGACAGAAGAGTGCTGCTGGTAGAGCTGCGGGAGAGGGTTTGGTGATGGCAAGTCTGGAAAGAAAAGTAAGTTAGCTAAAAGTCAAAATTCCTGAGTTATTTTATCTTCTGTTATTAGTTATAAAACATTTTTTGAAAGGCAATAACTTTAGGGTCACAGCAAAGGTTGATGGTAGATTTCAGTAACAAAACTTAAAAAGAAAGCATGCTGAGAAATGATAATTTGGACAGGAAGCATACATTTTATATATGTCTAAAAGTCAGTTGTTTATTAAGACTTAGGCCTGTCAAGATAAATTTTGCTGGACGAAATTATTGCCGATAAACACCATATTGTCAATATTGTTTTGAAACATATTTTTTTCATTAATGTAATTATAGTAAATGTCATAATAAAGTGAGTACACCATATCAAAAGCAATAAACTTTAATTTCTTAAGAGTATTTAACTGTAATTGGAAGGTCAAGAGCTTCCTATTAAAATAAACAAACAATATAATAAATCTAACATAAAAAAGAGAGCAAAAACCCAATGAAAATGAAATGGACTCTCTTTTGGGAAAAATTGCATGTAAATAAAAACCATTGTACTAATCAAAAACAATAAAAAATAGACCATGTCTGTGCAAAGAAAAAAAACTCCAATAAAACTCCAATTAAAGTAATATCTACTTTAATGCTGCAACTCTGACCTGCTCTTCTGAAGGAAGTCCTTTGAGTCGGGCCTGAGCGTCGCCGCCTTGCAGGAGGAGGTCTGTTCCTGGTCAGGTGGACATCCAGGAAATTCTCCCTTTCAATCCAGTCAAGCCCCGGCAACAGACTTCACGCAAAACATCATACAGCTGATCAGTTTGAAGCTTTATGTGGTTCAACTTATAAATATTAATATACACAATTAAAAAAAAGCACATTTGTGGAGCCCCTAACCTTTCACTGGGTTGACTGGTGGGCCGCTCAGGACATTGCACCGTCTCTGGTCCATCTGGTGACGGGGTGTCGGGGGCACCCTCTGGTCGAGCTGACTCAGTCGTCTGCTGCTCCTCAGTCAGCGGGTGCTCCAACATCCAGCTGGCCAGCACCTCGATAGTCTGAGAGTCCAGGTCACCTGCTACATCTGGGAGGGACCACAGGGAAGGTGGACTGTCAGAGTTCAAACAGAGAAGATGGATCACGGAGCGCTGCGTTGCTAAATGTTGTTGAACATCATCACCAGATGACTGCGTCAGCACCCTGTCTAAGGGAAGGTTAACACATCTGCTCTGATAACACACTGCAGGCGAATAGGGTATGGGGGGGTCAAACAATAGGGGAAGGAAACCTGATTTGGATTTGTGGGGGTGCATGGGATTAAAAAGGTGATTCTGACCACATTCCAATGCATGTTGGTGCAATGTGCATTATTCTTTTTAATAAAACATGTAAAATACTAAGTCATGCGTGAGATAAGTCACAAGTGAGATACTAAAGGAAAGTGTCTAGTTTTTAAACAGCACAGTTTCACCATCATGGTCTGCTCATGCTACTCCTCCGTTACGGTCTGTGTCGCCCAGACATGTTTTTGTGACTGTGTCGACCTCTGAACTGAAGAAGAAGAACGCTTGCCTCCACGCCTGCGCAGTACTCTCTGGAGCGCTGCCTCCGTGTCCTCCTTTTGATGAGCTCCTCATCTGTAAACTCTGGCTCGAAACTGTAAGGACACCCATCATATTCAAAGTTCTCCTCCACAACATCTTCATCCGATAGATATCTGTCCATTTTGCACAAAACTGGAAGAAGAAAGTCGTTGTGTAGTTGGCGGTCTTCCCCTGAAACAATGAGCCGCACTGCGCATGTGCGGAGGCAAGCGTTCTTCTTCTTCAGTTCAGAGGTTAGTACAGTCACAAAACATGGGTGGAGTAACATAGACTGTCGTGGAGGAGTAGCCTGAGCAGACCATGATGAAATATTGGGGAAACTAATGAGTTTTTGGACGATTAATGCAGTTCTAGGAGCGGCACTGTATGCCCTATGTGCTACCATTATTCAGATGTCTGCCGCTCGATTTTGGATTTAAATATCTCCTGAAGCACTGTTTGGATCAGGAAAGCCTTCTGGGTGAGTATATTGTTCTGCTTCATTCTATAAACAATGTGAAAGCTGCAGAAAACAAACTTATCCTTTAAATCCCAGTGTTAACTCAGTGTGACAATTTCATAAAAAATGGGTTTTGTTGGATTAGAAAATAAAATATTGTGGAAATTTAACTCAATTTTTTTAAAGAAATGAATGATACATATTAAATGCAATTAGAAAGGAAGAAAACATTATTCCCAGAGGAACAAATACATCTTTATGTCTTTCTTTTTAATTTTTTTTTTACCTTTGATACCATATTTACAAAAAGCCATTTAAAAAGGCTGTAGCACATGGTGAGAGACAAATGTTAAAAATAGGAAGGACATAAAGCAAAACCACAAAGCAGTACCTGCTGCCTCCATGGCCCAGTAGATATGTCTCATAGAGAATCCCATTTCTAGCAACCGACTGGTGACAAACATTTGTGTCCGTTCTGGTGGTGAGGAGAAAAATAAAAGAACACAAAAAAACAGAAAACAGAAACAAGCTCACGGCTCCCTCTTGACATTTTGTACAACTATGATGAAATTTGCCATTTTCTTCTTTTTTATTTGTTTTCTCTCTGTTTATTTTCCAACAAATTGTCCATAGATTGTTAACAATATGTTTACTACTAACTCTTACAGAATCAGCATTTTAATCTTAAATACATGATTTAACCTACCTAAAACTGAGATTATTATAAACTATTTTCAAATGTATACATCTTAGCAATAATCTTTTGTTGAATCCTTAAAAAAATAAACAAAACATAATGATGAAACAAATGGTGCCATTCAAGCATGTGAGTACACAGACTGTGTCATGCGTGTATTTACTAGTTGGAATATTAGCTGTGTCCCAAATCAGGGCCGTCGTCCTTTAATGGCATATTTTCAAAACTGACAGTGTCATCACAGCAAATGAAAGTGGAATTCAAGAACTCTTTAAATTAATATCTCAGTTTTTTTACCTCGTAGATAAAAATAAATTTAACTCACACTCCATAATTACATTATTAGCCAACTACTCAACATGAAGTACATGGTGTATGATCAAAAAGACTGGTTTAAACTTTAGACTCTTCTTTATTAAAATAGGACCAAAAAATGAGTCAATTTTCCAAATAAATACATTCAAACTGATTTTTTCTTCATGGCCGAATATTAGGAGGTGCTCAACCGGTGAGCAGTACACTTTAAACTGCAATTGTCATGTAATAAAGGGCCACAATGGCAACAGTTGGGACTCAAGGCCTCCCCAGACCACACTGTTGGTCTATGCTAGCAAGATTTTAAATGGACTCAAACCCTGAAATGGGACACAGCTACTGTCTGTTTAAAGGCAGAACAAAACACATGCTGTTTTGATTAGCAGCTTGGTGGTGATTAAAAGCTGTACACTGAGGACCATGCAAGAGACAGACATTTTGTATTGTGTTCTCTACTTTCTTTGTTGAAATCAAATTTCAGAATGACTAAATAAGCTAGTTTGACCATGAAGCCAGCATGGGGAAAAAGATTTCTTTAAAATGACCCTGCAAGACTGCAGCTTTTATTAATGTGACCTTTCTTAAAGTCAAAAAGACGGATAAAACAAGATTATGTTTCTCTCCATGTAATAACTTCAGACAGTTTTTTTTTTCCCGCATAAAGGTCACTGCGCTGATTCTTACCCAGGCTGCTCCTGGCCTGTGTGCTGCAGGGACCTGGTTCCATGAAGCTAGTCTGCTGCTCTGTGAAGGCATCACAAGAAGCAGAGCTGGCCAGGCTGAAGCAGGGGTGCAGCACGGGGGTGGTGCTAACCAGACCGGTAAGCGTAGGGAACCGAGTTAAGACCATGTGCCTAAAAGGAGTAAAATACAGCAGTAACAACAAGATAGAAAACTGGGATGTTGGTGGTCTGTTAGTTTAGAGAGGCTGTAGTCCTCAAAGTGGGCTGCTCAGGTACATGTTTCCCAGGCCTCATTTCCCTCATGTCATTCCTTTAGCTTCTTACTTTAGTCCACTTGTCTCCCACTATCTCCCTTCCTTCGCCCGCACACCCAACACAGCATTGTGTGGATTTGCTGTTCATCATGAGACTGGGATCCACATTCAAGATTTCCTGCTGCTTAACAGAAGGTTTTTTTTTTGCCGCCACGATGAAGGGATTCATGATTGGCTATATGTATATTCATTTTGGGCGTTGGATGTACTGTATATATTTGTATATACGTGAATATGTGAATTTATACACGTATAAATGAATCTATGCATATATGTTTATCCATATAATGAAGAGTTTTATGCTCCATTTTAAAGTGTCTTGAGATAACACTTACTGTGAATTGGCGCTATACCAATAAAGATTGATTGATTCCTAAATCACTCTCATTGATTTCTGACTCAATTAACTGTCCTAAACCAAACAGAGGCACAAAAAGGCTAAAAAAAAATCAATAAAAACATTAAATTAGACAAATAACAATGAAAATAAGAGAAAACTAGAAGTACTTCAGGAACACAGACCACCTACACAGCATTTGCAACACTGTCAGGCGAGTTGTTCTAACCAAACAAATTGGAAAACTGTTGTATCTCTGTTAACTAATCCAATTGAAAAATTCCTTGGTGTGCATCCAGTTTTGGATCACCACCAAAATCTTATAACTTCTTCGCTCTGCCATCCCCAAGATGTCCTGGAAATGTCAGAAAAATCCATTGAGAATTTACAGGGCTATTAGAGATAACATGGAAAACTGCCACATCTTTCAATGTTAAGAAATCCGTAAAAGACATCTCCAGATCTACATCTAGAGTCGTGTCACCACCATTATCCAATCACTTCTTTGAGTCATGTCTAATATCCTCTAAAAATGTCATCAAAATCTGCTGCTATCTTTTAGAGCTAACCTGCTCACAAACTAACAAACACACAAGCAAAGAAATAAACACTTGCGAAATCATAACCATCTTTACATAGGAATTGATCATAGTACAAAAAAACAGGGCAACATGGAAACTGTTCAGCCTGTACCAAATGTTTGAAATATTTGAAACAAACATTTTCTGAAGGAAAATAATGAGCACTCCTGACTGTGATTTCTCACATCCAGGCACCTGAAAATCACAGATATTCCAGCATGTACCCTTATGTAACGTGCTCCAGCCTGGTTTTTGATCTCAAGGTATCAGCTTACATCAAGACAGGATAGATCTTAAAGTTTAGTCAAACGTCTCTCCTTTCTGAGAGGCTTTGATTTGATTTTCTGCTTGATTCTGTAGCACAGCAGCGGTTCCTTTAGTCAGCTTCCAAAGCAGAAATATTTCTCACACAACAGTAGGCTGGTTGTGTTAGGAGAGCAAGCAGGCAGAGCTGCAGCCTTTGTTAAAAACAGAGCAGGCAGAACCATCACTCTCTTATTCCTTTACATCCTAACTCACCCATCCCCTCCTCTTCAGAAGAGCTGTCGCTGCCAAAAAGAAACATGTCTGTGGTAATCAGCAGCAACATGACAAGGCACAGAGTAACTGTTCAACCCTTTAAAATAAAACAAAAGTCTGATATGTTCTGTACTCACTGAAGGAGGCTGATGGGAAAGAAAGGGTTGAAACTTTCCAGGGCATCAGCCTGCAGGTGTGTTGGTAAAGAAGATGCTAAGTCGGTGTTAGACGAGGAGGCTGAGGCTCTGTTTGATTGGCCAAAGATGGCTGTGCCTTCTGAACCGGCACTGTACAATGACACAGAGCTGGATGACTTGGAAACAGGCTGAGAGGATGGGTGGTGGCCAGATTCTGCAAATGGAGGGTAAAGAAGAGGTTAGGTTGAATCCAATAATGATATAATACAGTTTTTTTTAAATCCTAAAAAAGTAAATATATGATACTGCTGTTGATTTTGAAAGAGTCACAATTACATCCTGGTAACTCAGATTTTCATAACCAAATTTCGGGAAGTGATTCATTTTGTGCTATTTGTCTGATGGTTTCTTCAGATAGTTGAGTTTCTAGAAGTTTGAGATTTTTTTGTGGTTTACTTCTTATTCTTTATTATTATATCTCATTGTTGCTATTTGTCAAAACAGTTTGAATCCATATGTTTTTAAAGGGGCAATAACTGAGGTGATTAAAAACAATAAAATACAAAAATTTAAAGTTGCTAAAAAAAAGGTATATACAGGTAGTGTTTAGGAATGAGTAAGACACTATCATCTAATGCAGAACTTCCATTAAAATTAACAATACAAGGTTTTTTTTAATGTTGCAAAGGGTACTAGGATTGTTCTTGTCATTCCAATGTGGTACATAACCTTTGTTGTGTTAGTCTTTACAGTTGAAATGCTAAACAGAAGGATATCATTCAGTTGATTATTTAGTCTAGGCAGATACATTTTTAGATAGGTACAATAATCCACTAAATGGTAGTAAGCACCATTTGTTCGTAAATACCTTAAATAAATATGAGAAAGCAAATCTTGTAAAATGTTATGTTTGAGGTATAGGAGAAACACCAGCTGCTAGCAGCAATTGTTATGCTGCTGCACTGCTCTACTTCCTAGATGTAAACCATTACTCTGGACAGAAAGTGTCTTTTAAGAGCAGCATTGCAGAAATGTACTCCTTCGAAATGATCAGAAATTATATTTCTGAAAATTTCCCCTTTGGTTATACCAGTCGGTATTGTATTTTACATTGTTGAAAAGCCTGATTAGTCACCCTTACAATAACATACAGCTTGAGAGCAACACGGTCTAAATTGTGGGTGGAGCCTAGAAATAAGTGCACACTTTTTGAGGAATATCTACTGTACAGGTTGTAAACCAACTCAGTTGTTGACATCATGTTGGTTACCTCTACTAAAGTCCTGGGAAGTGCTTTAATGTGTTCTCGGATAACTGCTGATAATAAGCTGTGTGGCAAACAAAAGTTCATTAAGCTTGCACATTTTGTTCATCATAATAATCTTTGTGAAAGACTTTCATGATTAACCATGGCGGTTTGACCTCGAAGCAACTACCACATCTCCAACATATAACGTCATGTTGTAACCTCTTGAGAGCTTTCTCATGATCAAATGACATGGCTATGGGGTATGTGGTATCATTTATTGAAAATGATCAGTAGTAATTCCTTTTGGGGCCTCAGCCATTGTTGTAGATGTTAGCACTGTGTTAGAAAGAATCTTTTGAAAGAAAGAATCAGATCCATTTTATGTTGAAAAATGAAATGTTCAAGACTTGTATTCATGCGTTCATAACAGAACGTATTTTAGGTATTTATCAAATAAGCCATTTTAAATCCCAAACACTTTGATGTAATCCTTAAATCCTTGTACCTTTGTGTTCTTTGTCCTCCTGCATCCTGTTGATGGCTCCTTTGTAGATCATGACCTGAGCCCTCTCCAGGTCAGCCAGAGAAACACTCTGTTTGATGGGACAAGGCCTGACCGCCCACTTCACCATACTCTGCACCACGTACTGCAACACTGACCTCAGCTCGGCACTCTCATCCCACTGTTTGCTGCTGGCTTTGCCCGACTCAGTGCTTGGGCTGAATAGGGGACTTGTTGTGGGATTTGAAGGCTCATGTTTGGGTACTAGGAGCAGATCTGAGAGTTTGTCACAACTAAAAATGACAGTCAGGGTTTTCAAAGATCCAATGAGGAGGTACGAGACTCGAACAGCTCTCAATTCAAGGGCAAAAGCGTCCAATTTGGAGCTTGTATGGGTCAGAGATGAAAGCTCCTGATGGTCGACAGTCTTTGGGGGATCTTTGTTTGATGAGGAAGTATCTGTCTCAACATTATGATCTTTATTCCTCTTCTCATCATCCTCCGTCAAATCTTCATCTGGACGACTCTGCACCCCACTTTCCTTCACATTCTCCTCTGAGTATTTCCTCTTTGGCGCTGGATTTGTCCACCCCTGCTCCTCCAGGAGCCCCATCAAATAAATCAGATCCAACAACATGGTTGGTTTGAGGCCTCCAAGCTGGGTGATGTTGCAGCAGGATACATCGCAGGGCTCCAAGGAGATGATGGGAGTGTCGCTGGGTGACCAAGAATTCATGGAGCTTTAGTTATTGGAGGGAAGGATGGGGAGAAGCCACAGATACAGCACGGACGGATGGATTCAACAGGGGTTAATGGATTTAAGAATGAAGAGGAGGAAGCAAGAGGAAAGTAAGATCAGGGGGGTAAAATGAGGAAAATAAAGTAATATGTTAGACAGAAAAGAAAAAGAAACACCGACAGAAATGAATCATACAGTCATAAAAACATGCTGAAAGGACCAAGACAAGAAAAATATAAGAGTTGTTTAATGGATGTCAATGAGAATTATTACTAGAGAAATACTCTCAGAAAAGAGGATATAATCTCATTATACCTGACGGAGAGGTCTGCCTCCTCCCACTGGAGCTTAGCAAGGGTGCTTCCTTCCTTCAGGACACCCAGCAGGATGGCCTGTCGCCCACTTGGTTTGTGCCGGCACAGACCTCCAGCCCGGAGACCGTTATCCACTCCTCCAATTAAAGCCAAGACCGGCCACACTTCAGAGCAAAGAGCAGCCAGCCTGGCATCCGACAGGGATCGACGGTGTGACAGCAGATCCCCCGAATCTTCACCGGAAACATCTCTGTCATTCTCGTCCTTGTCTGTGGAATTAAAACACAACAGAAATAGAGAGAGTAAACTTTTGATAGAAGATACCCGACCAAGCTTTCATCTCTAAGTACGCTGCAGTTAAAGATGGACAAAATATTTAAAGAGCTAAAAAAGAGGACTGTTGTAAGGATTAATACCAGGAGTGTGTTATAGCAAAAATCTGGCAATACAATTCATATCCCTATACTGAGGCAACAATATGATCTAGACTGTGACAAGCATAAACTGCAGACACTCGCAACACCTTTTACAGAATTGTCAGATTATTTTGGTTGTTTGTTTTAAAGGAAAAGCAAGGGCAAGGTTTAAAAAACCCAACCATGTAAGACACTCGAAATTCAGACTTCTAAAAAGTTATTCAGAATTGATCATTCATCATGTTGTTCAGTTTCTTCTGTTGCCTTAGATTTTTTGGGTGAACTGCAACATGGTTGACTTCACAAAAAGTATATTCAACACATTCTGTCACACCTCTTGGGGCTGTCAAACTGAAAAATCTAAATCAATGAGTGTTTTCCAATGTATTGCCACATTATTGTGTTTAGGACAGGCCAAGTGATGATATAATAACTAGCCATATATCACAGTAATATAATCAGGGAATCACAACAAAGTGCTATTTTTTAGAAAATAGTCAATTTTTCTTGTTCTAGTATTGAGAACTCACAATATAATTAGCTAAAGGGGTTACAAAACTCCATGAATGTTCAAGTGGGAAACTTCCCATGGGAATGAACAAGAATTAAAAGAAATAAACATGGATACCTGGGAATATGCAAGAATAAACCTGAAATTTACAAAACTGAAGGTTGGCCTGTCACATGGATTTTCTCTATAGTTGAGGAAAATATATTTTGACATAATCTCGACTAAAACACACATTTCCTGCAAGTATAAATAATAGTTCTACCATTCCTCATTCACATGTACATTGCTCACAGTGCTTACTGCAGGGTTAGTGAGGCCAAGCCGCCTACATGCATTGTGCATTCCTCCATCACATGCACAGATAATTTCTGGAGCCATTAACACACATTTGAGCCTGTAAACTACAAAGAGTGGAGTTGAAATTTTTAAATAAAAAAAAAAAAAAACACAAATCTAGCTTTTGTGAATTTCTAGTTAACCTCAATAAATTCTTGTAATTTCCATTTCAAAGTTTCCAATTTGAAATACTTCCAAAAACTCCACAGTTTAACTTCCCATGGGAAATTTCTGGAGAGTTTTCCATAAATTAACTGAAAAAATTCAACCCCTTTGCAACCCTACACATGGCACAAGATGAATTTGAGTTTTGGTAGTGATATGAATCCAGATGCAGATCCTGGGATTCTTGTCAAAACATCAGCACTCGCAATGAAGTCCATGACCGGAGGCATTTGTTAACAATGCACAAGAGGGCAGTTTTCCACACTGTCAGTAAAAACTCTGTGGTCTCCGGGCACATGCAGTTTGTATAAAGTATGGTCCCCATTAACTTGACTTTCTGTCCCAGTAACAGAAATAAAAGGAAGCGCTCCAAGAGCACAAACCTCTGATCTGTGCCTGACCTGGGCTGTAACTTCCAAAGTCGTCTTCTTTCAGCAGGGGACCGATGAGCTCCAGATGTGCGTGGATGTACCCGTTGATGTGAGAGGCCCACTGTTCACACTGATGGAGCTGGCGGAGGAGCTGCACTGTGGACTCCAGTAGCACGGTGGTCCGAGGGCTGCACAGGGGCTCCCCGGGGAGGAGGTTACTGGGCATGCCCCGCATCTGGAGGTCACGGAGGGCCACCTGTGGGAAATACAGAAGGGGGGAATAGGTGGAATTATTGATCATATCCTGGCCCGACCAGAAATCAAATCATTTTTTAAAATTCCTTCTTTTTTAACAGAACTTCACAGAAAACACTATCTTTTGGGTAAAATACTCTTTTATTACCATCATTAGGATTAAAAAAACTGATGTTTATTTCCTTGTGGACTAACTTTCTATCATATGGACTGAGACACATACCTTCTCTCCAGGGTTACTGCTGTAGAACAACACACATGGGTAGAGTTCGGAGGCAACCACACCTTCAAATGCCAACTTTGGCTCCTAACAGAATAACACAAAATGCATAAACATTAAAGAAATGCAGAGATACCACACTAATGTTGGTTGAATTTCAGTACAGCAAGTTCTATGGACCCATGGGTGGTAATTTGAATAGTCCCTGGATAATTGAAGTGGAATCTTTAGAAATGTGTTTTCTTGAGAGCTGTAATGCTAAACTTGACTGCAGGAAACAAACACTTGGAAAAATTGGGTGCAATCACAGGCTCTCTGTCGCCTTCTTCTCCATTCTCATTCTCAGTCTAAACATTAACTAGTTGCCCGAACCATGTCTACAAAGCTAATGCATTGGTTGCTGCCACATGTTTTTGGTTGATTATAAATTTGTATTAATGAGCAGCTGAACAGGTATACCCAATAAAATGACTGGTGAAGTATACACTCGGTCAAACCTTGTCATTTTTGGCAAATGAGATGGTGTGAGCCTCCATGTCCAAGATGCAGGTGATGGTGTCCCCCTGGGTGAACGAAGGAAGAGTGCGGACCAGCTCCCCTCCGTGATACAGGTTCCCACTGTAAGCTCGATACAGCCACATGTCAGTGGTGGTGTGGTGGTTGTGATCTCTGACCGGCCAGCGCGAGACCCCGAGACACGTGCCCTCATTCCCTCTGTTCTCTTTGGTTATGTAGAACTGAGGATAGAGGTTTTTTTAAATCAAAACTATAAATAAGTCAAGCAAAACAAGTGGATCTATCTATGTATGATTACTACATCTAACCTTCCAAATGAAACACCCAGATGTGATTGCAGTGGTTGCCAGGCCGTAACCTTTCCCTCCTGAGCCATGGGAGAGGATGTTCCCGCTCTCCAAAGAACAGCAGACGAGCTTGTGTGGGTCGAAGGAAAAATCGCCAATGGGAATACATTCATCATAGCTGCCATGATTCTGAAAAACATACAAAGGGAAAATTATACAAGTTCTACAATGCTCAACTTTAAAAATTAATTCATAAAATGGTGCCTTGGTTTTACATATTCCCTAAGGCTTAAGAGCCATATATTTGCTAGCAGATGGAGACCTGTGACCACTTCATTGATGCAGTGACTGCCCCCCCCCCCCTTTTTTCCTTTCCCCAATATGTTCTTGAATGCAATCAACCTCATTTCTGCTGATCTGCGTGCATTTTTTTAATCACTTGTTTTTGCTATTATTAATAATTGATTTATTTATTTTTGTTATATGGATGTATTTATATGTGTATGTAGGTATATGTATATGTCTTTGTATGTATATATATATATGTGTGTGTGTGTATATGTATGGATATATGTATATGTATTATTATTATTATTATTTTTTTTTTAAATCACTCATATTTTTGTCCATCTTCCCATGAACTGATACACGCTCTGTGGAACCGACTGACAGATGTGGCAGTGGCTTGGACGTGGATATGATGGAAAAGAAAAAAACAAATATTTTGTACCAGATGTTATTTTTTGGTTGTTGAGTAAATAAAGAATATGTTAAAAAAAATGGTGCCTTGGTCGATAAATTTTCATTTATGAGGAGATTCCATTGCATAATTAAGGAAGCCCAGAGAGGGTAGGCTGCCAACCTTTTATTTCACTATTTTTCCCATCAAGTAAGTTCAGCAGCTTGCTTGGGATATTGACTTTTTTATTTGTCATCTAAGGATAAAAAGCTAATCCATAACATCAAGTTATTTTATTTGTTCATAAGAAATTGCATTTATTTCATGGGAATTCCAGTGTTGAAATTTCAAAATGAAGCCACAAAAAAGTCAAGATCTAGAAAAAACAACAGAAAGAAACAAGATATCAGAAGAAAATTAAGGGGAAAAAAAGATATATGTATGTGTGACGGCTTCAAACTTCTGCTAAATCGTAATCACATTCCAAATATCACATTAGCCTGCAAAGTTTGATTCCAATCTTTCTTCTTCTAGTTTCACACTAACTTAATTTGTTGTTATTTACTGGTCCTCCTCCTTTCGTCCATTAAGAACAGGCCCATCTGTTCCTCTGAGCAGCCCTGCTGTTTATATTTCATTACTGCCAGGAGTGAGTTTCACTTCTTTCTAGAGGTTGCAGTTTGGGTTCCAGAGAAGTGCATCCATTCATTATTTTCAGTTTTGGATGACACATTTCTGGTAGTTATAAGAGTTTTGACAGGCTGCTTATTAGCTATCATTTCGACTCAGTTACCAATTTGTTCATATGTTTTTAAAGCTTTTGTAAGGATCTTTTCTCCATCACAAATCAAAGAGAAATTAATATTTTGGGGTCTTTGTGACGTACAAAAGCAGATATAATCAGAAGGATGATGATTAAGTTTTATGTACATAATGGGTGAAAGTCTTTGTTTAAAAATGTCCTGCAAAGTTCATCATGAAAAGACAGCACAATACATATTGTCTGAAAACACATCTCCCACATGTACAGAACAAACACTTCAAAAAAGAGTAGGTCAGTGCCATATATTGTTTTTTCATTTTTATTCCAAATCAAACATAAATCCGCCATGAGTCCAGCACAGAGATCTTGATAATATTAACAATAACAGGTATAATCAAGAAGTAGAGGACTGATGTTGATTCATTTAGCAGCCTTAAAGGAGAAGTTCGGTTCCTGCAGCTTTCACATTGTTTATAGAATGAAGCAGAACAATATACTCACCAAGAAGGCTTTCCTGATGCAAACAGTGCTACGAGAGATATTTAAATCCAAAATCGAGCAGCGGACATCCGTATAATGGTAGCACATAGGGCATACAGCGCCCTGTACTGACCTCTGAACTGAAGAAGAAGCGCGTTTGCTCCACGCCTGCGCAGTGCGGCTCATTGTTTCAGCGGCGACCGCCGGCTACACAATGACTTTCTTCTTCCAGTTTTGTGCAAAATGGACGAAGATCTATCAGATGAAGATGTTGTAGAGTCTAACTTTGAATATGATGGGTGTCCTTACAGTTTGAGCCAGAGTATATAGATGAGGAGCTCATAGAAAGGAGGACGCGGAGGCAGCGCTCCAGAGAGTACTGCGCAGGCACGGAGCAAGCGCTCTTCTTCTTCAGTTCAGAGGTCAGCACAGTCACACCACATGTCTGGAGTGACACAGACTGTAATGGAGGAGTAGCCCGAACAGACCATAATGGAACATTGGTGAAACTAATGAGTTTTTGGGCGATTAATGCAGTTTTAGGAGCGGCGCTGTATGCCCTATGTGCTACCATTATACGGATGTCCACCGCTCGATTTTGGATCTAAATATCTCCTGAAGCACTGTTTGGATCAGGAAAGCCTTCTGGGTGAGTATATTGTTCTACTTCATTCGATAAACAATGTGAAAGCTGCAGGAACTGAACTTATCCTTTAAGCTGATCAGAAATTTTATTTAATCAATCTAAAACTTAAATTGTGTCTTATACAGTATTGTTTATGTTCATGTTTGATGTAGGGTAGAACAGTTGGAGCCAGTTGGGCCACAGCAGCAGGTTGTTCATGCTGGTTGTCATGGCTACAATATGCGTGACATTTGCAGGACCATACACCTTAAATGACTGATCAGTCTAAAGTTAACATAAATAATTCTGATGATAATGGGACTGGACTAAAAAGGTCAAATATCAGTAATTATAGTGGTTGAAATGTCTTGAATATTATACAGTAAATGTTTAACGGCCATTTTTGATTCATAAGGCTTGTTTTATATTAAAATAAATATTCTGATGAGAAATAAGAGAAGTAAATTTGCCAAGATAAGACTGTTTGCAATAAATACATTTGTGAATGCTGTATAGAACTGTAATACCAAAAGTCTTTGAATTATACAGCATTATTAAAGCATAACTACTGACTCACCCCCTTTTCTTTTTCAGTAGGTTCCTCGTGGTTCCTCTCAGTTAGTGGTTCTTTCCACATGTAAACAGACAAGAGCTGAAAGAGTTGCTTAACAATCTGCAAGAAATCATATAAAAGGAAAAAGTATTCATAAAAAAACACTATTATCTGATCCATCCACAGTTTTCAGTACTGCCTATTCCATTTAGAGTCATGAGGGGCTGTCATTGGGCAAGAAAGTACACTATTCAAAGTCACTTATTAGCCTAACATATTTTTTTGTATGGGAAATTATCAGAGCTCCAAGAAGGGAATCCCTGCATGCACCAGGAGAACATTCAAACTCTACACAGAAAAGTTCTGACTGAGAACTGAACTGAAAACCCTCTTATTCTGAGGCAACGGTGCTGACCTTACATCACCATGCTTCCTTTGTTCTGTTATTCAAAAGATATGCTCTTGTTTCAGAGGCTGTGTTTATGCTCATGTTTGCAAAATTTTGTACAATAACATGTAGGGCTGGGCAGTATGGTCTTAAATAAAATCCCAACTTTTTCACACAAAATTTTTGAACTTTTCATAGAATCTATTTTCGCATGAAGAACAAAAACCTTCAAATGACAGAAGTTTCTAAAACAAGTCTTTCCTTAGTCTCTTAAAATGTGTCGTGAAATTGAAGCCTAATTTTCTTTTGTGAATTAAAGTGCTGCTGCAATTTTATTAGCAAAGGAACAGAGCGGTAATGTAGTTTGAATGTAGGCGGGCTTGTCTACACAAACACTGGAAGCTGTATCCTTTTTACAAACTCCAGTTCCAATGAAGTTGAGACACTGTGTAAAATTGTGCCAGCAACATGTCCCAAAAAAGCTGGGACAGGGGCAACAAAAGCTAGGGAAAGCAGTATTTCCATCTTTACACAATGCCATGACTTACATATTATTTTTTTTGTATCTGTTAAAGGAAATATGGGGAGGATTTCAACCCTGGGAATCCATGATTAAGTGAGTCTAGGGAAAACAATCTCTATTGAACTATCTAAATCTTCCGCAAAAAAAATCTATTTAATCAATTTATCACCCAACCCTAGATACATGCATTTAAGCACATTTTCATCCTACCTGTTGAGTTTGAGCGGGCTCAGAGCAAGCAGGTAACAGTCTCTCCAAAACATGGAAGGCCAAAAGCTTCGTACGAAGGTTCTGGAAGCATGGAGATCCTAAAATGAAGACAGTAAAAGTAAGAAAAAAATCTTCTGGAACATACATCATTTGAAAGCTGCTTTTTTTGGTAAGTTTGTAATTCTTACCTAAAGTGCACTTGTGTGAAATTATGGCCATTAGTGGATCAACCCATTTGACAAAAGTAGATAGCCTTTTCATAACTCTTAATGACAAGACACGCCTCAGAAACACCAAGAAATCTGCTAGCTGAGATTCAACCACTTTGCTGTTATCCACCCCTTAATGACAAAGACAAAACAGAAGAGAAAAGGACATAAAATCAAGGGAATATAAAAAAAATGAATGTCTGGCTTGACTGCATCAGTGCTTAAAATAATTCAGTACCATGTAGACTTGTGCTCTTGCTCCCAGAGTCCAGACCAGTCTTCTCGGCCGGTCCTCTCTCTGCCGTCTGCTGTTGGTGAAACGTATGAAGGATGTTTTGGAGCTGCTCACACATCACCTCCATCAGTGCATCAGATACATCCAAAGGCAGCAAATCCTCACAGGAGCTGCAAGCACAGCACAGATTGTGAGGAAAATGATCACATCAACATGATTTTATATCATCTCGTAACCATTATAATAATAAATGCATTTACCTTGCAGTTACTGTCAGTATCTGTAACAGGCGGGTACAAGCTAATCTAACAGCCCCACTTAGCAACATGGAGCCAGATGTGGATGCTGCAAACCAGCCCTGGTTCATGAGTGCACAGCTGTTGTTTGTCAGCAAGGAGAGGATTTCCAGAATGCCACACTTAATGACCAGCACCAGGTCCACTGGCTGGTAACAGAAATTCAGTGCAAACATTGTAGCTAGGAGAAGATGCTGGCATGATCCTGGGTACAGTTGAGACAAAATGTTGACAAAATTGAGACTTAAGCACAAACAGGGCAAAGTACAAGTAAATTAATTATGTTGAACATGTGCTAAACAAACCTGGGTGCTCTTTCTCAAGCACAGCCCTCTGTTTAAGGACACACACCACCTGCTGGTAGAAGATGTGGGCTGCCGATTGTAGCTCTGTTTGAGTTTCCACTGAAGCTGATTGTGTGCCAGACTAAAAAGAGATGGAAGTATTTGACGAGTCATTCATAAACAGCACATTACTGCGGTAAATCATTACAGTTTTTTTCTTCTTTTCACATGGCTTGAATCAGATATTAATTAAATGTCACCATTAACTTCCACATAATTAGCGTGAGCAGAGCATAATTAGTAGACTTGCCATGTAATGCTGCATCTCATAATTAGCACCGGAATGAGAGCTGATGATTTGTGTTCCTAGAGAGAAGCATCCAGACAGGAACTGAAGCTGCACAGACTGCAACAAAGCAGGGGACTGAGGGGAGACGGTGAACCCGCTGCTCTTTTCCTCCATCTTAGACAGGAAGGACGACATCTGACACAAGGCCTCCAGCCGTAACTGATCAGAAAGAGCAGAATTGCAGTTATGGGTGGAAACAACTTACAGGTGGTGTAATTTTTCACTGAAATCTTAGATCAGTTTTACATTTAATAACACTTTGTTGTTTAAGGGCTAGTCTGGGTTCCACGAGGCTTATGGTGCTAGTAAATATGGCTGCCATTAAAGCAAATGGTCAGCTTAGTCCCTGGGGGAAGACAGCCTGGCTCTGACACTAGACAATACATGAAAGTCACTGGAAGCCTTTTAATTACTCCACTTTTAGAATAAAACTTCACAAGAACAACACTGACTCAACTAGACGCTACAGTAAGATTCTTAACAGCATTTCACTTTTCCTGTACATCGCCTATGTGTTTAAAACTTCTGTGATAACATTTCTTCTGGACCTTTCAGCAGAGTTCTTTAATTTCAGTTAGCTGCTGTCATGTATTCTAGTCCTGATCAGTAAATTGTCAAGGGACAAAAACGTGTTCACAAACACAATGTTTTATTCTTGCAGAGGGGTGAGTCCCAATGTCAATATTTAAGTTTTATATACTGAAAAAGTTGGCGGAGGCCCGTGTCACATTACGTTGGCAGTGAAATCAGAGTTTTAACAATTTCTTTTGTATGTTATTAAACCAACACTATGTAGCTTTTCAAACAATATAATCCTTCGATATTCATTGTGATGGTCCACCACTTTACAATGAGTTCAATGAAACCTCTGTCGTGATCTGGAGTGGTCTGTATCCCTTTAACTGGTGCTATGTAACTTTGAGGTGGATGGTGGGAACCCTGCCACACTAAAAAAACTACACGTTTGGACTGCTTTACGGCATACGTCACTTCCCCAGATTCCCGATTCGTTTACAACACGGAAGTCTCAGCGAAAGCCAATCGCATAGCTGTAACCATGGCGGAGGCAACAACGTTAGGAAGAGAAAAGTTTTGTCAGAGGATACAAAACAAAGAAAGCGAGAGAAAAACAAGCTGAATGCTCGGACAGGAATAAACATCGGTTCGGCATTCACTTGCTACGTGAAATAAAAGACGAGGAGGGATGTCCGACTACTATCAGGCATGTTGGCCGACTAATTTTTGACGAAGTTCCTCAAAAAACTTGAAAGGAAAAAGTACAGCACAACAAATCCAGAACGTACCAGTATGTAGTTTTGTTTAGACCTATTTCAAGTGTGTGATATCGCCAGCTCGACATTGTCTTTATTCACTTTTATTCACTTTATCGCTTCAACAGGACGGGGGCGGGGGTGACTTCACGGTAATAAAACCAAGTTGAACTTAGCGATTTTTAACATCATCATTTAGTCAAAAATAAATACATTACCTCGTCGCTATCCATCCTGCAAACAGCCGCTGAAGACAGAAGAATACTTTTAGCAAAGTCCTGGCTTCTGATTCGCCTACAAAACAAATGCACGCGACCGGCAGATCTGTATCCTTACGATAGTATGCGCGCGCTAGAGCTCATGGGTAGTTGAGTTCCCTATCCGGTCAAGCGGAGATCTTCCTTAGTGCTGCTTTAAATCTAGGATAAATAAAACAGCAACCCATCCTTATAATATCCAGGTAGTTACAGTCATATCAGTTTGTACTCCAGTGACTGCTAACTTCCCTTGCAGCAGCACTCTGGCCTATTTAGATAATGAAAGGTCAGCAGTGTGTTGCTGGCAGAAGTGTATGTAGTTCATACACTGCATCACAAAATAGTTCTTAACACAGGAGCTTTGTCCAGGAAAAGTGAAACACTGTCAAGAACTTTATTGAAGCAGCCAGTCGACTGGCACCAACGTACCCCCGGGCATCAGGATCCTGCTATTTCCCCACAGGCGCAAAGCTGGCCAGTTTCTTTATTGGCACTCATATTTAATATTGCCATAGGCTTCGAGCAACCCCACTTCAAAAAAAACCCTGACTACACTTTTAAGTTCTTTTCCCTGCTATCTGGTGTTGTTTTCTCTAATTCTCATATAAAACAAGCTCTTGCAGCTCATTACCACAGGCACTGTGTCATTAGAATACACAATGCCTCAGAGACAGTAAAACACCAAATTAACAAATAATTGACAAAGCACATTTTACTTTGTGTAAAAGATACACATCTTCTCACCTCTGCCCTCTGTTGCTGCTGTAGAATAGCAAATGTAATGGCTTTAGGGTCTGCCTGACTACACGTCTGTCCAGCAGGTAGTGTAGGTGAGGAGGGGGACAGATGGCTCAGACTTCCACTGACAAAGTGAAACACCTGGTTAAGGATAGGCAAAGTGTTGTTGCCACAGTGAGGCATGGAGGTTGTGGGGCTGATACACTGCCGCAGGCGATCCCAGGCATCTTTCATAATGCCGAGAGAGCACAGAGGTAAACCTGAGACAAGTAGAACAAGAGGAAAAAGTAAGAAGTAAGTAAGTAAGTTAGGTATTTTTATGGCACATTTCAATACATTATATCACAATGTGCTTTACAATAACAGAAAATACAAGACATAAAGGAAATATAGTTACAAAACAGACGCAAACAGGTCAAGCTTAGGCAAGCCTTAACAAATGGGTCTTCAACTGCTTTTTTAAACATCCACAGAGTCCACAGGTCTCAGCTCCAGTAAGAGACAGTTCCAGAGTTCAGGAGAGACATTTTCAATGAACAGAGACCCTTTGTTTTAAGTCTAGTTCAAGGAGCAGCCAGCAGACAATGATCAGAGGATCTGAGAGTCTCGCTGTTGTATGGCTTCAGAAGCTCTTTAACATAGACAGGCCCTAAGCCATGCAACACTCTGCAGACAATCACAAGAAATTTAAATAGGATTCTGAAATCAACTGGAAGCCACTGCAAAGACAAGAGAACATGAGACCTTTTTGGGGATTTCGCCAGAAACTTGGTAACAGCATTTTGAACCACTTGTAGGTGGCTTAATGATGTGTTGCCTCGACAAGTGGACAGAGAATTACAATAATCAAGTCAACCTCCAGCTCACATTTTGACAAAAATGGCTTGAGTTTCGCCATGTTTCCTAAAATATAAAATGAGGAGTGAACCCATGAGTTCATGCTGGGCAAGACTCGGAGGCAAACCCATTTTGACACCAAAATTTCAAAGAATGGGTTTAACAGCTGAGTTAAAGAAAACTCAGGCATGGCATGTTCAGGGTAGATAACAACCTTGGCTTTATCTGTGTTTAGGTGGTGGAATTTATCAGCCACCCAAGCTTTGGTTAAGTTAACAGAGTCAAGCCGAATAGAAAACTTAGAAAAATTATAAGGCTTAAAAGAAAAGTACAGCTGAATGTCATCAGCATAGCAATTAGACGAAACAACTACAGTAAAAGTTTTTACAAGAAGCACCAAAGAAAGCAACAGAGAGATCAACAGAGGGCCCAGAGCAGAACCCTGAGGGACACCACAGGAAAGGGATTCAACAGACAAAATACACTGAAATTGTTCTTTTCTGTAAAATATGAGGAATTTATTGTTTAATTAAACTTTCTAAAACCTTTTGTCATGTTTCAGCATGTAAATTCTTAACATAAGACCATATTTTAAAATACATTTGGGTAAAGTTAATTCAAGAGACAAAAATTAAAGCACTCAAATAAGAAAGTGCAATTAAATTATAAAACAACTATGATTAAAAAAAGGTCTAAACAGTCCCCAGCTTACTCTCATCAAGATAAAAGGAAAAAAATAAAGTGATCTTCACATCAATTTCTCAAAAAGTCTTTATTGTAAACATCCACTTACCCATTTTATTTTTAGAGGATCCAAGGGGGATTTTTGGTTGGTCAGACTGTTCAAAACAAAGAGGCATATTAGTATAACAATTTCATTTTCTATTATCAAGATGCAGTTTACAGGGTATACACAAAAATATTATGATTTGCAAAGCATTTTACCCCATATTAAGTTCAAAATGGCACATTAACACTGAAAAAAGTTCCACTCTTTATAGGACATTTTTTGAAACCCATGCAGGCAGAATTAATTATGAGAGGCTTGGACATGTCCAGAGCTGATGATCTCCCTAGATTATTGGCAGTTTTTAGTTCAATGTTTTTATTGATAATATTGTCTGATACCATTTTTAACATAGTGGACAACCCCTAAAAACCCTTTATATATAATATGGACTCTGCGTCACTTTTAAACTAGGTCATAGTATGTACCTGCTGCTAGTTATCTTTATTACGTGAGATGTTACATGAAGTGTTGTTAATTTTTTTATTTTTTAAAATGTCAAGATTAAAACCTTCAGTACAGTAAGCAACTTACCTGTTTACGACCATCAGTCGACATCACAAAGAACTCTGATGTTGATTTCCTTTGTGTGGATGATGCAGAGAGTTAGTGCAGAAACGGCTCGCAAATATCCAAAATGCACTTACGCAAAAAAATAAAAAAATAAATGACCTCTACCTTGCTCCAAGCTTAACTCCTGGGCTGTTCTCCCTTTCACTGGGCTCCACCCATGCAGACCTGACGCTCAGCAGCAGGAAGAGACAGCGGGACACCACCAGATGGCAGGCAGCGGGAAAAGACATGCTCTCCTCGGACTCCCTCTGCTTCTCCCACTGCTGCTTGGGGTCTAGCTCCCTCTCCGGGCTGACCGGGCTCTCCATGCTGCTGGGTAGGGTGGAGGTGCCAAAAGACTCATACACCGTCACACTTTGTTGGACCTGCATTGCCTCCCTGGTGGCCATGAATGATTCCAAAACTTCTGCAGGGATAAGTAACAAATGTGTGTGTAGTGTGTACAAGTTTGAAATTTTTACATGATCAGAAAGGAGGTCGGATATCAAGTTTCTAACCTGACAGGTACATACGACTGTTTCCAAATGTGTCCTCCTCTGCGATCTCCTCCTGATTGTGGTTTGCTGTTGGGGTTGGTGGTACCTGCACCTCCCTGCTGCACTGACTTCTTGCCTGTTGCTCGTGACTCTTTCCCACCTGCTCTCCTGAGGTGCTGGGCTCCGGCTGGTCTGCTTCAGGACTAGGGGGCAAATGAGTTGTCTGCAATTCAAGAACGAGTAAGGAGTAAGTAACCTTTTTAACAAATTTTTTGCATGTTTTTTTCTCACTCTAGGTGTCCTATAGTTGTACTACAGCTGTGTATTTATGATTCAAAGCTGGTTTGCTGCATCCACATCTGGATCCATGCACTCAAATAGGGACAGTTGAACCTGCTTGTACCCACACCTAAGGAAAAGTTGGATACTGCTTACCTCAGCATCTACCTGCATTGACACTGATGGAAAATAAGGACACTGTTGCTCCTTTGACTGCAATATTTCCCCTTTAAAAACTCAAGGCAGAGGGCGCTGGTTTGGTGGAGTGGTTAGCACCAGACACATCCCAAATACATGATTCTACTGTCCCAGCTTCAAGTCCAGCCTGTGGCCGGCTTGCAGAGTGTCCCCCTCCTACTCCCTCTTGCCCCCTTTCACAAGCCTATCCACTGTCTTTCTCTCCTGTCAACAAAGGTACAAAATGCCCCAAAATAATCTGTAAAGAAAGAAAAGTAACCTCACTGGCAGATAAATGAAAAAGTGTAATCTGTAATCTGCACCTGGCGATATAATATGTTTTATTTTTTATGTTATTTTTTCTTTTCTCTTTCTTTATTTGATCAGTAGCACTTTTTGATTTGCACAACTCATGTCATAACCTACTAAAAATCCCTTATTTTCATTCAAGATCGAATAAGGTTACCATCCAAACAAAAAGTATTCTCAACTGGACTCACTAAAATTAACAAAGTAAAACCACGGGGACAACACTTTTTTTTATCTTTTGCTTAAGTAATAACAATAAACCAGGTAACTTCTACAGAAGAAGCAACAAAACTGAAAGCCCAAAAACTGCAAATTCAGTCATATTAACCAGAAATCATCACTGGACACTCGTGAGCAGCACCATTCACGCTGCTGTTTCAAGCTGTAAGATTTGTCCATGATGCTTCAGGTCCTCTTTGAACTTTGCAGAGGCTGAAAGGACTTCCCTACTTGCTCGGTCTTTAGGCACAGGATGTAAGAAAGATGTCATTCAGTCTCAGCAAGATATAGGAACACTGTGAGTGTATATCCCTGTCTTTTTGTGTAAGAAGAGCATGCACTGTCTTTTGCACACATCTTCACCATATAGTACCGTTACTCTACATTGACATGGATATTATATCCTCACAGCATAAATGTGAATGTCTCTAGGTGTCATGATGACAAGCTTCATTGCAGCACTTTTGGGCAATAGCACAGAGAAAAGGGCTTGTGTTGAACATTGTATTTTGCAAATAAGCTTTTTAGAGCTGTCTATACCCTTTAAGTCCTGGTTTCAGACCACAATGGTCCATCAAGAAGTGCAGCACCTGTTCATACAATAAATCTTAAAGTCAAATCATTTATAAACTTTCATTGTCTTCATTTGATACCCAAATCATAACATGTGTCAGATAAGATTCATACTGTACAGATGAACTTTAAAGTGCTTTTGGAAATGCATAAAAAATTAAACATTTAGTTACATGTGCAAGAAATCAGTTAAAAATGTTACAGTTGTTACAAAATCCTTTTCATAAGACAGCAAAGTTGGATTATATTTATCAGAATCTCAAAACATCTCATCAATGTAACTACATAAGAGATAAAATGTATGAAAAGTTGTCAATCAAGTTAAATGTTAACTCATATAAGCATATTTTTTTCTGTGTTGCCAGAGTTAAAATATCAAACAACTTTGTAAACAGTTAATGAAACAGTTGCTTCCTTATTACATTTTACCATGTCATTAATAGGTGCATTAAGCTTATTAAATGATGCCATTAAATGGAGTTCTTTCAGTCACGGTACCTGTTTTGCAGGAGCCTGCACCTGAGACGTCCTTGGAGAGTTTTTATGGGCCAACAGAGTGCTTCTGATTTTATACACTGTTTCGTAGAGGTCCAACAGCGTCTCACTTGGCTCATATCTGTCTCAAGGAAGATGAATAAAGAGCATAATTAGTTGTGTTCTGTACTGCAGTGCACATCTTAGACAAGTATACTGTTTAGTTAAAATCAATTCACCTTAAATGGCATAAATCTTTACATTTCAGAAGCATAATTGAGTGGTTCAGTAAGTGGTGTTGCATATGGGAGCAGGCATACTCGTCAATGAAATGTTCTGTTCTACTGACCTGTCCTGCCAGCAGGCCTCACTCTGCAGCCCAGTGTGTTTCAGGAGAGCTGCCAGACTGCAGCGACAAACGGTCTGCAGCAAACAGTCTCCTGAGGAGCCTCCGCTCTCCCACTCTGTTCACCCAACACAATAGCAATTAATCACAAGAAGGAAGAAACCTTCAGTAAACAACCGAGATTAGCCTTCATTAAGTATTTACACACATCAAGAGAAAAAGACGCCTCAGAAAGAAGTTGGAGGTTAAAGTTTTCCTTTGTCAAACAAAATTACAAAGTAAACACATGCAGAGTTGAATGTACCTTTACTACGAGCATACTCCTCCATCTTCTGCCACAGGGTTCCTGCTGCTCCTCTAGATGACCCCAGTGCAAGCTCCAGCAAAGTCCTGGTTTCTTCATTCAGACTGAGCTCTGACAGGCGAGCGTCACTGCTGCCCATGAGTACCGCTTCTGTAAGCCAAGCCATGCTAGAGTCTACAGGGGAATGGAAAGCATGGAAAAAAACACAAGTGAGCAAGCAAAAAAATCACACTGATACAACTCAGTAAAAAAAAAAAAGCTGTCTTGAAGCTCTAGTAAAAAACTTAAAATTTGTTTTAATTTTGGTAGCAACCATTTGCATGTAATTTCCTTGCGTAACTTGCCCTGTGAGTGTTTATGTTCAGGGTTCCCACACTTTTCTAGAAATCATTTTCCAGGACCTTTCCAGGACATTTTCCAGGACTTTTTCCAGTGTCACATCACCAACTGAAGATACATTGTTGCTGTGGGCAGTTTTCAATTCTAGTTAGCATACTGAAAAACAAGATAAGAGGTTGATGAACAATATCTCTAGCTATTGATCATACTGATCTTAGAATTTCTTTGTTTCTAACTCTCCAGCACAAACATTGTCTGTTAGCTAGCTGTTTAGTCTGGCTTTTATGTGTCTTACTATCATAAATGTATGGTTATACGTATTTTTTAATCTATATTTACTCTGCTTTTTTATGAATAGATTTTGTTAATTTAGCCTAAATTTTATTTTGTCAATGTTTTATTATTTCTTTTTGTCCCTATTGTTTTGAGTTTTTATATTTTATGCCTTAACTTGCATTATTTTACCTAATCACATTTTCTGGCTACGCGTACATTAGCTACCAAGTACATTTTTACTTTATTTCCTATGTTTCAAGCTAGAAGGAAGACAAATAATTTTCCAGGATAATTTAAGCTTTTCCAGGACATTTCACTTTTTTCCTCATTTTCCATTTGTTTTCCATGACTGGAAAATTGGGCAATCATTTTCCAGGTTTTCCAGGTTTTCCAGGGCGCGTGGGAACCCTGATGTTTTCTAGCAAATTATGTCCTCTTCTATGAACAGTCAAATAAATAAATCTGAATATTTGCTGTAAATACACAAAAAGGCTGTTTTGTTGGACAATCATTCAATCCCACAGTGTTCGGACATAAAAAAGGTCGTATGGATGTTTTCAGTCTGTTTTTTTTTTTGCTTTTGTGCTTCACAAAGAGGTAAAGCCTGTTTCATAACCAGCAACAAACCCAAATAGGAGCTTTCACTTAAAGACTGTCCCAAGTGTAATGTTTTGATGAGGACAGAATTGGGTTTTAGTGGTGCATGCTCAGTTTGATTTCCATCTACTTCATTCAATTAGTGTTGATGTCTACTGACTGCATCATGCAGAAAATCCATAAAACCTCTTTCCCTTTGTCATAATCTCCATTAAACTTGAATTGCTGTTGTTTAATACACTGTTTAAGTCTTTCAGTGGATCAAAATAGCCTGGGGACACATGGTTGCATCATTATTCTGGGTATGAATATTTAGACTGACAAATATAAACACCATGATGGACAACAGTCTGTACTCCTACCAAGCTGCTCGTAGTCCGTCTCCAGGCCATTCCTGAGGAGGATATTTGATAGCCAGAACTCTGAGATTTTCTCCTGAAGTGAGGGCGGTGGGCCTTGAAGCATACCGCCGAGACAGCGGCCAACTGCCAGCGCCACAGACCGCTCCAGGTCCAACAGCCAAATCCACTTACACTCCCCCTCCTCCTCCTGCTGCTGCAGGCCAAGGCATGCGCTTTCATCACTTTTATCTGGAAGGAGGATCCCGATATATTACATAAATTCTACGTGATATGAGGAGATCATAAATATTTTCATTGATGATAAACAATTTACAAAATCAAGAATGCTCATGTCGGTTGTGTTAGTAGATCTAAATTCTACTGACCTACAGAAGTCTTCTCAGCCTCCATACCCAGCTCTTGCTCCTCCAGGAGGCCGGTCTCTGGCAGCAGCCTGTTGAAATCATTAAGGTGCTCCAGCAAGGATAGTAGTTGACCCAGGAGAGGTTGAACTGTGGCCAGGGGCAGCAGCAGCAAGGAGTACATGACCTGGCACAGCAGGCTACCAGCAACAGAGTTGAACAAGACCACTGGGATGGGGGAAGATGGAGAGGGGCGATAAAGAAAGATTAGTAAATAACTTATTTAATCCAGATATACAATAACTTCCAGGCTGCTAGGATTCTTACTGTGCAGCTTCTTGATTATTTGTTTGTCCAGGGAGCTGTCCTTCAGCAGTTTGAAAGATCTCCTGAGGGTTTCAGCAGCGCAGGGAAGCAGCAGGTAAAGGTGCTCACGAAGCAACATCACACTGCTGTCATCCTACAAAGCAACAGGGATGCTGTTACTGTGAACACAAACTGTGAGGCTATGTACTGCAGCATCATCCAATCTGGCTGATGCCATAACAAGCAGGTAGCACTTAGGGCAGGGGGTTTACATTTTGCAAGAGCAATGCAACTCAATCACAGACTGTGTAATATATTAGATGAAGTCTGAGTGTCTTGAGTTATTAAATTACTAGGGAAGGGCTTTAAAGCCAATCCACTGTGGCTGCCAAGCTGAACATGATGTCTCAAGCTAATTTTGGTCAACCTAGAATAAGACAAAGGGGAACTGGGGTAAAAAGAACAAGCTGTACCCATAAAAACAAATTTTTGTCTGTAAATGTGCCTTTTTCCACAATAAAAATGGGGTTTTAACAAAGAGTGTGACCTCTGGTTCTTCCTAATGCCTAATGCTAACACCTTGTCGAACTAGGTTTGCGTTTCTGCTTCATTTTTCAACACCTGACAATGCCAGCTGGTCTAATTTCAGGTATTTGGGACCAGGACTCACTCCCTTCCTCACATGTAAACAGGCGTCTGCTAGTTTGACAAGACTGCTCATGATGCATAAACATTTACACAACCAAGCCAATTAGGATAAGTGTGCGCCAGACCACATCCTCGTGTGCCTCGAGCTGTGGGATCTCAGTCCATTTTCAATTAATACAGGCATTACTCAGGAATTATGAGCACTTTAACCTCCTATGAGAATTTTCTTCAACCCTTTCACAATAAAATGTTGACTGTGGTTTTGATAAAGACTCCGATCATTAAGGAGTTTCATTAATGGTGTCAAGAAAAACAATCGATGATCCCTAGCCCTTGTCATATAAAGGCTTTTAAGACCTTCCTCTGAGTGGATGCTTCGAATGCACATACACCAATGCATCCTAAAGACTTCATATTTGTTGAAACTTTAATAATAATCATAGAAATAATCACTTCAACACAGAAAAAGGCAGCAAAAGACTTCATACCCAACAAAAATTACTCAGGTATATTATTCTTGTTGGTCACAAACCTAGAATCTCTAAAATTGCTCCTTTTTTTTATAGGAAAGCACAAAAATACTGGTGTTAAGGTACACAGACTGGCAGCATTATATAGTGTTGGTCCTGGTATTACTTACTTATTATTATACCATTTCCAAACTTTTCCTGAGGAGTGTATATCAATAAACATGCAACCAACAAGATGTCAACACAGTTTCATTAATAAAGAACTGTTGTTTGTCTGTGCATCTGTGCTTTTATTAATGATTTGATTAACTTATTTTGCTCAAGGTGCACCTCAAATCATGCACATCACTCATACCAATTAAAAAGCCATGCTACAATACCTTAGAAGCAGTTGCTATCTACCAATGCCAATCAAAATTTGACCAACAATTGTACTACTACTTAAATATTTCATTTTTTAATTAATAATTAAAAAAAAACCCGCAATATATATGCAACCTGGCAGGTCACACATTTAAAATTAGATGAAGAAATAAATGAGAATAATTCAAAGTTAATAACAATGACTGTCCACTGCAGTTCAATTCACTGCAAAGTCTTTCCGGTGTTTTTTAACAACAGGATTTATAATTGAACGGGGAAATTAACAAACAAAGCTACATGAAGGAAATTAACAGGCATCCATTAAATTATCATATACTTGTAGGGCTGGGCAATATATCGATTAAATCAATTATTTCAAATTATTTTCTGCAGAAGATTTAAAAATCAAAAATCTAGATTTTTTCATTCACTTACTTAAATTGTAAGTAGTTGCAAAGTTTGAAAAAATATAAATATTGCAACTTTACAGTTTTGATGATGGTGGCCCTGTCAAGTTTTGCACAAGCACTTTTATAGGCTTGTATTTATTTTTTTAAAGTAGATTAAATATTGATCAGAGAGAAACATGTTAACAAGCTTTGAAAATCCCTCAGCTTTCAGCGCTTATGTAGGCAAACCTGCCTTCGTTTGAACTACATTATTAACACTTTATGACACACACTTTAATTTAAAGAGGGAAATTCTGGTTGATTTAGGAATATATTTTGACAATGTAAAGGTAGAACTTGATTCATGGCATATTTGTGTCACTTAGAGAGTTTTTTTGCTTTGAGAGGAAAAAAAAATCGTTAAAAAAAAAACGTAAATCGAGTTTTGTGGGGAAAAAACTGTGATTTTATTTTAGGCCATATTGCCCAGCCCTATCTTCTTGTAAGTTATAATTCTCAAGGCACACCCAAGACTTGCCTTATTTGAGACATGCAGGATTAAGTTAAGCTAAAACATTAAAATAGGAACCAACTACATTGAGAACCTGCATGATGCATGACTATAGAAGAAAATATAAGCTTTATTTTGAAAAATGTGACTTTTCAGAATAAGAAAAATTTGTTACAATTTTTGCCAATCATTGGGAAATGAGGGAAGCAATTATGTATCTATAATTTTTTGGTTTGTTTTACATGGTATAGAGTTGATTGTGTTTTGTACCTCTGTGCTGGAATGGATGTAGCAGTGTGCCAGCAGGTGTTTGTGAAGTCCAGACAACAGCTGGTGGAAGTGAGAGGGGGGATCCGTCTGTCCTTGGTTATCACTTATTAGCTGCTTGTCGCTGTTTTTCTCCAGTTCCCCAAATGCTCGCTCCTGTGACAGAACCAGAACACAAACATCATGAAGAAGACTACAGAAATCCCTCTTACCTGTAACTAACAAAGGTTGAAATATGACAGTATGAGAGGTGCACAGACTTCTCTTTTCAGTACCGTGTAAAAGCCGATGCTGAGGAGCAGAGTCCTGAGCAGCACCTCTGCTAAGTGCAAGGGGTCATAGGCTTCAACAGAGCTGGACGTTGAGGCCGCCCGGGCAGACATAGCAGGTGTTAAAGGCGGTCCCAGCGCTGTGACCTCCCCAAAATTACTGTACCCAAGCAGAGAGGCTACATGACTCTGATCCTGAAGGCTGCTGAGGACCATGTCCAACTGTAGACGCTTTAAGAGAAACAGAAAAGAGAGAATTGTTATTTTAACCGGAGATCACCTGAAAAGGTTTGCTATGGATGAGTAATTATTTCAGGCTATTGCAGTATCAAGTATTCTTCAGCCCATATTGCCTAGCAACACTTAAAGTTAGCGCCAATTATGGGCTTCATCCATCCATTTAATTTCTTGCCAGCTACCTGAATCATAGTTAAAATGAGGACAGCCAGAGCAGAAATTAAGTCCTTTATATTGGCGATGCAACTGTAAACATTTTGACATGTCCTGTATTTAATCCAACAACTTATTTAAAAAACATTTTCCTGAGCCACAGAGCCAATCGTCAGGCCAAAAGCACCAATTCTCCAACATAAAACAAAGACAGTTTCAGAGCTCTTCATACTTGTCCTTTGGAGAGGACATTTAAGCTCTGAGGACCCTGAGGAAGGAGGGAGAGGAGCAGTTCTGTTCTTTCTCTCAGAGGAGGCAGCAGCAGGGACGCACCGATGGACAGAGTGTTCAGAACAGCCTAAAGGGGGAACGAAATGTCAATTTTAATAAACAATAGTGACAAACATTTTCTGCAGGCCATAAATACTTAATAATTACAAACAATGGCTTTAACAGCCTTATGAAGCGTCCAGGTCCTAATTTCAACCCTTTATATAGTAACAACTATATTAAGGTGATGCTGTAAGAGTTGGACTGTTACCTGCTGTATGGACTCAGGCATGTTTGTATCAATGAGTCTGAAGAGCAGGTTTCTGAGGGGCCGACCCTGAGCCCCTAAAACCATGGCACCAGTGCCCCCGGCATGAGCCAAAGAAAGGTGGATAGACAGCAGCTTCATGCACAGCAGGAGAAACTGATGGTGGTCCCTAATGAGCACAAAGAGAGGGTATGAGGATATGAGTGATGTGAGGAGGGAAAGAGAATTACCTCTGCTGGGGATAAGGCTGAAAGATTTAAACTTATATACAGCTCTAAAGAACTTACTAGACTTCAATTAAGCTGCAAATAAGTAAGCATTTTATTATTTTCTTTTTCTTTTATAATGTTTGTTTTTGCTTCCACAAGGTATACAATTACCAGGTGGTAGACGATCAGTGGTATGTGAAGACAGGCTGGGGTGACTTTTGTAAGACTTTTGACCCTCTCCTTCTAAAATCTTATTCATCAGAGAAGTTGAAAGTTTGGCCACACAGATTTAGAATTTTGGAAAATGCCAACAGAGAAACAGATAGACCACAGGCAGATGGAAAATAACAGTCGGCTTAACCAAAATTTTCTATCTTTCACTGGCTGCCCGATTCTGACCTTGAGGCTGGTATCTCCCCACTCTCCTTGGATGTTAAGCAGACAGAAGCTTGATCGATCGATCGCCCACCCCCTCAACCCCCCACCCTCTCCTTCTCCTTCTGTGAACTTTCCTCTGCATCAGAACTCTCTCCAAGGCCATCAGTCATCAGTTATCAGACGGCAGAGACAATGAGTGGGACTGAAGATGAGTCAAGGTCACCGGCTTACACGTACACACACCAAAAAGCACACATAGCACACATTCCCCTCAAACTCAATGCCTTCTTGGTCTTCATGTGTTCGTCTCCAAGTTCTGTTATAATATTTTGCTAATTTTCTGAGGTTTTTTTTCCAATACACAGTGCTCCCCTGTCAGGTGTCTAGTTTGGAATTTGTTTTCCCTCTTTCTTCCCCTTGTTCTCCTTTTCTGCAACCCCCGTGTGAATGTAAGCTGGCACTGGTTGCCACTGCTCTCTGGTACTTTTGTTGTTTTAAACTTTTACAGCCTCGCTGGGTGTCATGAAAGGTGTTTTGAAAATAAAATGCATTATTATCATTATTATTATCAGTTTTAAATCTCTCATGGTGATTAATCTCTTCTTTCTTACTCCAATACCGTATGGACTGTTCCTTTAACCCTCCAAACTCCATGGGATCGCCAGTGATCCCAATAGATAACACTAACATTGCTGACTTACTGTACATCTTTGATGTCACGTAACAAATCTTTATTGAAGAAAACGTTTTTAATTTAAACATGGAGTGAAATATTTTCCCAAAATTATGTTTTTTAATGGATCCACAGTAATATACTGGTAATTAATGAATATTTTATAACATTTCTTATTATAGGAACACTGTAGTCTCATAAGTAAACCGCCATTTTTACCCTTACTGTAAGTGGTAACTTTCTGTCAGTCTATAGACCAATCAGATGTGCCCGATATCTACGACTCTTTCTTTCTTTCTTTCTTCAAAAAGAAACATAGTTACGCTTAAGTTTCCAAAACAATTAAAAAAGAAATATGATCAATATAATGTGGGACTTTCTAACGTAGAACATAGAAATTGCACCCAAGAGGGTCACAAACCATTTGACGTTACTAAGAAAACAGCTGAGAAAATAAGTGAAACATGTAAAAAGTGTCTGTTGTGAGTTTGTTAGCATACCATAAACAGATGGCATACAACTTTTGAAAAATAAATCCAACATTCCTACAGTATAAATACTCTGACAGCCCTGAAACAAGACGTCTTTAACTTGAACGTGATTGATAGGGTTGAGGATGTATATGCATTATTACAAGAAAGCCAGGGCTACTAAACACAGCAGAATGGCTTGGATTTGCAGGGGTTAATGTCGTACCTTTTAGATAAGAATGGAGCAGGAGGTGTGTCGTTTGCGATGCCATCACAGTAACTCTCTAAGAAATTCCGCAGGTAAGTAAATGTGCTCTCCTCCAAGTCGACACAAAAGGGTCTGTGCCATGCCACCAGTTGCCTAGAAAAAAGACGCAACATCATTTAAAAAGAGCTGTGCAAGCATGAACGTGTCAGAACTAGAAGCAAAGACTTCCAGATTTGACTGCACAGAAGAAAAGAGCAGATCAGCTGTTTAGAACAATGCTGAACACTGGATCTTGTGAGGCAGAGCTGCCACTTTGAATTTCTGTTCATGATTAAATATTACTGGCAGTGAAGAGAAAAGGAGATCATCAACGAGATAAAAAAAAAGACAAAAACACAAAACAGAAAAGATTACAAAGTATAGATAACTACATGCACATGGGTTGGAATATTGAAGTAAAAAAAGAGTTAAAATGAGGTTTTACCGATCTGTTGGGACAGCAGTCCACGCCAGGCTGTGAGAAGTACCAGCAGTGATTTGTTGGATTGACACCCCCTCTAAACCGAGCACCTTCTTGGGTTTGGTGATTGGCGTTGAAGTGTGACCCTGTCCACACTGACCCATGGTGTTGTTACCCCAGGCGTACACTTCATTCTCTGTGAGGAAGGTGACAAGAAAGGTGCAGTCAAGAAACTTTCCTAAGTGAAATACTGTACGATATATCCCAAAAAATAAACTTAACATTCTGTTAAACATGCTGCTGTTCACCGTTAAACGTGTCTTACCATGGGACAGAGCCAAACAGTGGCTGTCTCCACATGAGATATCAATGATCTTGGTGATACTCAGGTCTTCTATGAACCTTGGTCTCAGGGAGGTTGTCTCAGAGGAGCCACAGCCTAAACATGAGCCACAGCCCCAGGCAAACACCTAAAACAAAAAAAGCACAAATTACTATCTATTATCCATCTGGCCAGTTTTATATCCTCTTATGTATCTCTGTTTTAGCCTTGTATTAAGGGTGTAGAAAACCCCAAATGCATAATTAAGACCAAACATAAAAAGTCTAATGAAGAGAAAAAAGCAATTCCCATGGAGAGAGTAGCCCTCTCCTTTGAAGTAAAAGTTTTTAATAAAAAGTTGAGAGAGCTTTCGATTAGGATAGTTGAAACAGAAGCTAGGTAATTGGATTTTTTTTCTGCTGTTGTCGCAAGACAGTTGGTCTTGAGCTGTTGCTATAAAAATGTTGATTCACAATTATCAGCCACACACCATGCTGCAGTGTTTCCCCCCTCATAGACAATAATTAGGTTAACTGCTAGCTGCAAAGTAAAATTGCCAAAGCTTGTTGTGATAAAAACATGAAAGTAATTAGGTGCACACGTCAATGTAAGGAAGAGAAAATGAGGAGGAGTTTGCTCGAGCATCCTTTCCATGGCTGATTCATCTGCTCTGTAAGATTAGTGATATATAAGACTTCTATGTTGATTGTGTTGTCTTCATCAGCAAACGTGAACATGAGTGGATCAGCTCTTGATGGCAGAATATTGTGTCAAAATGTGGGAACTGTCATTTTAGCCTTGTCAACAGAGCAGAAACACAGAAAACAAAGCTGCAGAATGAATATGAGAGGAGAGGTGCATGTGAGTGTTGAATTAAGACAACAAATGTAAAGTAAGATGTGCAGACTGAAGCTGTTTGTTATCATCATATCCCGTGACGCACAATAGTTGATGTGTGTGGTGAGGCTTTCTTCTGCTCATGTCAAAAAGCTCTCCATTAGAACCAGCATTAACTTTTCAACTTTCTGAGCACCAGCAGTCCTACAGTTGGATCAGATCCCATTGCCCAGCTTTTGTCCCCCACATGCTCCACTGACTCTTGGACACCAATGACCTTGCTCCCTGTTCATCAGCTTTCCTTCTTATGACCACTTTTGGTAGGCACTGGTAACTTGTGGCTTGTAGCCAGTGGTCCAGCCATAATTTGGTCCTTGTCTGGGTCACTCTTACAGTTTTCTTGCTTAACAACAGATAAACTCTAAGGACAGTGTTTACACTAGTTACCACTGATGTCCAATCCATGGATGGGTTCACTGTAAAGATTATCAGTGTTATCAATCATATCTGTATTTGGTCATAATCTCACTGCTGACCTGAATATTACTAGCAGGTCTGACACTGACATTAAAAATCAACATCTCATACAAAAAAAAAGAGAATCCCACCTGTCCTGCAGAGGTGAGTGCCAGAGATGACTGGCTGCCTGCACACACTTTCCTGATGATGAATCCGTGCAGAGCCTCGATGACCTTTGGGCGGTAAACTCTGTTGGTATCTCCATGACCCAGTTTACCTACAAGTCATGTGCACATAACGGACTTAGTTCACTCTTACTTGAGACATTTCTGCTGTGGCAGATTAAAATTTACACTATGATGGCACTGTCCTTCAAATGAAACAGAGAGAGTCAGCATACCGTTGTCCCCTCCTCCGAAAGACCACACAGTGCGTCCATCTTGAGCCACGGCGATAGTGTGAGAGCTGCCACAGGCCACCTGACCCACGCCACTGATGTCCTTCACGAGTGTGGGAATGTTTCGACTCTGACTGTCACTGTGGCCTGCATAGGGGAGACACACAGGACTAGGGTTATTACAAGAGCGCAGTTTTATACTTTTAGAAAAAAATGATTGAGTTTAACTTCATCTTGATCGTGGTCTTCTGTTGTGAAGACCTTTAAGAACATCTGAGTGGCAGAAGCATAACCTGACACGCCAGATGGATCGTTCAATTTATTTATTAGTCCACCTAAGAAAGAGCCCATAAAAAGTGTTTGGAATGAGCAGAACCTTGCAAGAGCATATCTGGCAGGTGATTGGACGATCATCTTGTCATTAACATTCATAACATGCCACTAAAGTAATGTTGTAGACAGGTACTGCTGCAGAAAGATGAGCCACCTCACAGAGCAAACTCTCACCAAAACAAGTCGAAAGTGGAGCAAATATATCTTTTCAATCCAGAAGTTTGTATTGCATTTATCATTTAATAAAGAAACGTGGTCCAGATCTGATTAAAATCTACTTCTGAGGCTGTTAGCATCTATGCTAATCTCTGTGTTAGCAGTCACTTCCTGCTGTTGTCTTGTTTGTAGCTCCCATCTCTGCCTGCTTTACAGGGCTGCAAATGAATTACTCAACTAGCCACAAAATGGAATTAAATTAATACAAATAAATTGTCTGAAATGATAATACGGAATATGAGCTACAAAACAAACAAAGTTCTATCATTTATCATGCACAAACTGAAATTCTCTGACCAGAATTTTGGAGGAAAAAATGATACAAAACTTGCACAAATACAATGGCAACATCCCTGTACCTAAATGTAGGAAATACATTTTTTCAATTTAGGCTATATTTACACAGAGACTCTGTGACTTAAAATGTAAAGATTTTTCCTTTGCGTATTTAAAGTCGATCCACGTTCAGACGGAGATGCTCGAAACGAATGAAACTGCTGTAGTATGTATGCCGGTTCAGTAGATGGCAATGTAGGTTTGCAGAGGGGCAGCGCTGCTACAACACATGTACGGAGAAGAAAAAGTTTTCGCAAACAACCATGATGAGTGAACGCACAAAGACACATGAGTTTCTTTTCTGGACAACAGATCTGGATAACAAACCAAGCACGGTACGCAGCAAACACGTTACTTGGTAGACTGCCGAAGCTGTTGTTGTTCCAGGTATGCGCACGCACCCTTCATGCGTGCGCGTACCACGCATGAGTGTATAATGTTCCACCACTGTTCTAAAATTTAATCTCCCAAGTGCTACTGGCTCATAGGTAACTTAAAGGAACACTACACCCAAACAACGATTTGGCCTCATTTTCTACTCACCCTCATGCTGAGCAACACTCTGGAGCACTTTTTTGATGTCTCAAATGCAGCCGGGGGTCCGGGGGGATTTTCGCTGTCAACAAACGTCCATCTAACAGGGGCAGCGGAACCTGAAGAAAAAAGGTCCATAAAAGTCCACAAAAGCGTGCCTATTTTCCTTCATACTGCTCGTCGCTGTAATCCAAGTGTCCTGGCGGGTAACATCCATAATTAATTGAAGCAGGTCATTTAGTACATTTTTCGAGCCTAAACAGTGCTATATCGTACTTCCGCAGTGCGTCGTCTAAGCGCTCCTGCACTCGTAAGCGGCAGACCAATCAGGCAATTACATAGTGCAGAAGCGGCGTAGATGTGCACTGCGGAATGTATAGCACTGTTTAGCTGAAAAATGTACTAAATGACTCGAATTAATTATGGAAGCTTTGGTTCTTTTGCAAGTATATAAAATGATCAAGGTTTCAACTTTGACACTCTGAGTGCTACAGCAAAGTTTTCAATATTACTGCTAAGATAAATGAGCACAAGCAAGTTGAGAAACAAACACGTACCGAGTCTGCCAAAGTCTCCCTCTCCCCACGTATAAAGCTCTCCATCATTAGTCACAGCAGCACTGTGTCTGTAGCCAGCAGACACACAAACAACAACCTGGCAGAGAAACAACATTTCATCAAATGTGCACTGAAGTAAACTTGAACACTCCCTGTCAGAATTTTACATCCTTTTCCTCTTTATCAAACAGTGTTTTCTGAAAGCTTACCTTTCCAAGCAGCGGCCCTTGTATGATTTTTGGATACTTTTGTGTAGCACTGTTGCCATGGCCCAGTTTCCCATATTCTCCATCACCCCAGCTGAACACCTGAAAATTAAAAAAAATCATTAGTAATAAAAGCCAAGGATAGAACAGTCAAACCTTATATATGTTTTTACAGTCATTTGAAGGTCTCACCTCCCCCTCCACAGTTATAGCCAGTGTGTGACCATCAGAGCCCTTTGACGAGGACACTTTCTTCATGCTCCTGTGTGGCTCCAGCACCAGTTTCTTGGGCATGGACTGGTTGTTTGAGTCTCCCAGGCCTAAACGCCCATAGCTGCCTTTTCCACATGCTTTCACTGACCCATCCGCAGACACTGAGAAGGTACAGTACTGCCCAGCCTCGATCTAAGAAGAAAAGTAAGGCTACTAATGACACAGTCTTTTCAAGGAACAAATCTACAAAACTTTACCATCAACAAAATACGCTTTTCAAATTACCAAACCACAAATAATTTCTGAAAATGAGCAGGTGAAAATGATTTTATATTCATTTTAAGGATGTCTTAATATGTCTTAAATGATTGTGTAACAACTACATGAAAGCTAAAACTGTGTTAGACAACAGCAAACACTTGTGTTGTTTTGTTGCTGGTTTGACGATCATAATTTTTTTCAGGCTTTTAAGATACAGTGCTTAAGCTGCTATCCACCCATCATCTATGTCTCTTTCAGGGTCACAGGGGTCTGAAGCCTATGCTAGGTAACATTGGGTGACAGACAACCTGTTACCAGTCAGTCACAATGCCACTTAGAGAGACAGGCAACCATTCAAGCTCACACCTAAGAGCCCTTTAGGGTCACCAGCTTACCAAATAAGTATGTTTTTGGTCTGTGGGAGGAGTGCTCAGGAATGCACATGGAGAACATGCACACTACACACTCCAATATTTGCCAATATAACCCTCTGTCTTTGTTCTTTAACTTAGCTTATTATCCTAAAAGTGTACATTCATCACATTCCCCCTTTTGGGATGAATTATGGTTTATTCTATTGTATTCTTCATTCTTAAAAATCTGGCAGCATTGCTGCTATTGTGTATTTTTTAAGAAATGCTGAATAGAATATATCTGACAAAAAAAGTACCTCTAACAGCCGCTTCCAGAGAAGATTATTTTTAACCACAATTAATAAGATTAAGAAGGTTTGAGGCTTAACTGAGTCGCACCCTGATGTGTAGCCTTACCATTTGGGCATCACTAAAGCCCTGAGTCAGCTTTGGCAGCAGGATTTTCTCCAGAATCCCCTCAGCTAGCTGGTGGCTGCTGTTACTGCCCCACACATACACCATCACTGTGTCGCTGTCTGTACCCGGAGAGGCTGCATCTGTGCTGCATGAGCACAGGCAGTATGACGCTAGGTTACAAATCTGGGATAAAAAAGGAGAACAGGGTCCTTTAAATCAGTTTCCACAAAAGACAACAGTTTTACACTGTCACCATATTACAGCTTGTAAATCAAACCTGTTTACCTCCTCAAACAGGCAGAGGGCTGCCTGCGAGAGTCGACACAGTCCATCAGCGTCCTTTTTTAGCACCTGAGTGTTGACAGAGTCTCCACGGAAACCCTGGAAAAAAGATTAGAGATTAATGAAATAATCTGTGGACGTGTATGTCTCAAGCAAACTTAAATTTAATAACAAATGCTAATGCAATAACACTGTGATGATGGACGGATAGATAGATAGATAGATAGATAGATAGATAGATAGATAGATAGATAGATAGATAGATAGATAGATAGATAGATAGATAGATAGATAGATAGATAGATAGATACATAGATACATAGATACATACATACATACATACATACATACATAGATTCAACTGTCAATACAAGTAAAGTCTTGAAATTCAAGAAGTCAGGTCACATGCATAGAAATTCAGGTAACACATTAAATACGTGTTCAAACATTGTTATGAGGGGAAAGAGGCAATGGCAAAGGTGCTTTTCTTAAGGATTTTCTAAGCACTTACAGAATGGTTCTAGGCTAAAACCTGAGATACATGAGCTCTGATGTTCCTGAAAACTGACATCAAACATAACTCATACACTTGAAGCTTTAACAAAAAAAGACTAAACATATTCTTAACACTGTGTGATGATGCTTTCAAATGCCTGCTTCTCATTAATACTGCAAGTAAAAACTCATTTTGAGGAACAAATGCAGTCGGCTTTATTTGGACTGTAAAAGCAATATAAATACATTTTGGGTTTTTTTCTATATCTATTAGTTTTTTTATTTTATTATTGTGGGATTATAAATCCATTTTTTGTGGTGATGTCTTGATTTCTAGTGATCAGAAAACACATGCATATGTCATCATGGGAAATAAGAGTTTTTAAGTTTTCATACTATCAGTGAAGTAAATACATGCAAGCTCTCATGGGGCTTCTGCAATGAATCACTTGAAAAATGTGGATTTGCTGATTTTGGCCCAAACTGAAACATATTCATCATATGAAAATGAAGGGTTGAAATTTCTCAGATATCTAGGTCATTCACCAGGGAGATGGTGGTTGTTCCTGTGGCCAGATCAGTAGAGAAACATTGCTCAGAAATTAACATGTCTTTGCCTGGTAGGTTTTTACACAAAATCTGGCTCTTTTGAGTCTTGCACTTCACATGTAGCACATATTGCAAACAGAATTACAATTTACAAAGCTTAAACTATGCACTTAACCTCTAAATTTCATGAATAAGCCAGCATTAAGAAATAAAAGTAAAAAGGAAGTCAAAACAATAAGCTAAGCTTCTACAAAAACCTAAAGCAAATGAAAATTTTAAATTTTAACATTTCTTTACTTTGCCTTGACTTGTTCAGCTTCATGCATTATTTCTCTCATAGCCAGCAGTTTAAAGCAGAATGAGATCAGCCGCTCTCTGCATAACAGGAACAAGTAACTGCATGATAAGACAAGAAGAAACCAAATAAAATATAAGGCATCTTCATCCCCAGGAATACCTTTACCAGTGTTTAACAGCAGTGTAGTGCTATATCAAACCTCTGTCTTTCTAATTTGCCGACGACATGTTCGATGTGAAAAAGGCTAAATCAATCATTAGTGTTGGCAACACACATTCCTGCTTGCAAACTATCCAGGAACACTGTAGAGCTGATTAGCCTGCTGAAGGATGACTCAATCTGCATATCAAGAGAGACAGCAAGAAGACTGAGTCAATCATAATCCTTATCAGCACACAAATGCATCACTCTAAGCTCCGAATGACTGTCTACAAACAAAAAGGACAGCCTGCAGCACAGACATTTTCCTGCTCTTCAGACAACCAGCCTCATTCATGAGGATATTCATGCATGTTTTATGTTAGTAACCTCATATTATTTATGAACTAACCACAGCTGCCAACGGAAATACATAACTGCAACATAACAAGCAGAGAGAAAGGAAACTAAAAGGCATTACTCCAATGGGTGGAGCAGGAGCAAACATGAGAAATAAAAACACCTCAATGCCTCTAACAAGATATCTATGAGCCTTTACCAGTCAACCTCTGATTACTGATGTCAGCTTTAATATTTTTAACTGGACTTTGATTTGAATAATGCTTTGCAAAACCCTGAAATTATGTTAGATTCAGTTAATATTAGCAGGATTTTTCAAAGACTGCCCTCAGGGTTTACCGACACAGCATTGTTTATCTTAAGCAGGTACACAAGCCAAACCAAAAAGCCAATCTAGACCCTTGGCACTTTCTGTGAAATGCTGTTTTACCTTCATGAAGTTTCTTGTTTTTTGTACACCCCTTGATAGGCCTGTCACAAAAACATATTTTGCCAGATGACAACTGTCTAAGAAATTATTCCTTTACGATATTACTGTCAATATTATTTTGAAAAGTTGTTTTTTCATTCATGTAATTATAATTTATGTCAAGATTTTATTTATTTTTTTATTTAACCTTTATTTGGGTGGGCATCTCGGGGACTGCCCTACATTGGTTTAAGTCCTATCTAGAAGACAGGAAGTACTTTGTAGAAATTGGTAACTGTGTCTCAGACCACATGGCCTTGACTTGTGGGGTGCCCCAGGGGTCAATCCTGGGACCCCTCCTGTTCAATCTCTACATGCTGCCTTTAGGCCAGTTAATACAAAGTACTAATGTGTCCTACCACAATTATGCAGATGACACTCAGATCTATGTCTCACTGACAGCAGGTGAATATGGACCAGTGGATTCACTCTGTCACTGCATCCGACAGGTCAGTGTGTGGATGCAGAACAGCTTTCTCCAGCTAAATTCAGACAAGACTGAAGTCATCGTGTTTGGTCCACAGAAACAAAGAGAAAGTGTCAGCAGTCACCTCCAGTCTCTCTCTCTAAAACCTACAAATCAGGTTAGAAATCTCGGGGTAATAATGGACTCAGACTTGAACTTTGGCAGCCATATAAAATCAATAACATCAGCAGCCTTTTACCATCTAAAAAACATCGCCAAAATCAGAGGTATCGTGTCTAAACCTGACCTAGAGATACTTATCCATGCATTTGTCTCTAGTAGGTTAGATTACTGTAATGGCCGGCTCACCGGCCTCTCCAAACGAGCCATAAGACAGCTGCAGTACATCCAGAATGCTGCTGCTCGGGTCCTGACCAAAACCAGGAAGTACGAACACATTAGTCCTGTGCTCAGGTCTCTACACTGGCTTCCTGTGGCTCAGAGAATAGACTTTAAAGCAGCTCTGCTTGTGTACAAATCTCTCCATGGCCTAGCACCAAACTACATCTCTGACATGTTAGTGCCATATGAACCATCTCGGACTCTGAGGACATCAGGGGCCGGCCTTCTGCTGGTGCCTAGAGTCAGGACTAAACATGGAGAATCAGGGTTTCAGTTTTATGCTGCTAAAATCTGGAAGAGTCTTTCTGAAGATGTGAGACAGGCCTTTACTCTGACAATGTTCAAATCTAGGCTTAAAACAGCTCTGTTTAACTGTGCATATGACTGAAAGTATCTTATCTGCACTCTTCTTTTTAAATTTATTTAATAATGATTAATGTTGATTTTATTTTGTATTGTGATTTTTTAAAGTCATTTTATAATGATTAATGTTGATTCTATTTTGTGTTGTGATTTTAATGCATTTTTCTTGTTCTGTAAAGCACTTTGAATTGCCTTGTGTATGAATTGTGCTCTACAAATAAACTTGCCTTGCCTTGCCTATTTAACCAGGAAGTCCCATTGAGATTAACAAATCTCTTTTACAAGAGAGACCTGGCCAAAATAGCAGCTGTACAGAGTCACGGTACATAGAAAATGACACAACACAATCAACCGGTTTAAAACAAATAAGCAAATACACATTTGGCTTTAAAGAAAAACAACCACATGCCTCTGTCACCACATTCTCAATGATGCTCTTGAATTCATTAAGAGCTATCCTTGAATCCAGTTTTAGCTCTTTTTGAAGATTATTCCACGACCAAGGTGCATTAAAAGAAAAAGCAGTTTTCCCCAGGTCTGTAAAAACTCTGGGTACAGAGAAGAGCAGCAAGTTAGAGGATCATAGCTGGTACCCAGTAGAGCTGCCATACAGAAAGGAACAGAGGTAAGATGGAAGTTTTCCCAGAATTGCTTTGTAAATAAAAATCAGCCAGTGTTGTTGTCTGCGGATTGCTAGTGAAGTCCAACCAACCAAATCATAAAGAACACAGTGATGGGTAAGAGATTTTGCATTGGTTATGAAGCAACAACAAAGACATCAAAGCATTACTTAGCAATACTCTTCCCCCTGTTGAGTTCAGACTTTAATATCAATGGATTGTTGGGGTGTAAGAAAATATGAATACACTAATACATGATATCTTACTCTGTCAAGACTTCATAGCAAAATATTGACATCTTATTGATTAAACGTATAAGCTATGGAAATTTGTTTTGAACTCTGTTTTCTACTTAACTTCTTAATCTGGTTGCTAGTTTGTGGCAACTCTCTTTTTCTCTGGTTCATTTAGAGTTATAATACCTGTTACTGGAACAGAGAAAGTTTATCCATGTTGAAGGCACCGTGTTTAATACAGCTAACACTGATTAGAAACAACACTTTTATGCCTGTACTAGTGTAGCTTTCATATACTGAAAAAGAATAAACAAATAGACTATTTAGAGACTATCTTATTTGTGCTAGTTTCATAACAATAAACACTACCTGGCCAAAAAAAAAAGCCACCTTTAAAAAGGCCACACACTCTAAAATTTAACCGAACCACCTTTAGCTTTGATTACAGCATGAATTTGCTGTGGCATTGCTTAGATAAACTTCTGCAGTGTTACAAGATGTGTCCCAGAACATAGCACTGCCCCCACAGTACAGTGGGCACTAGGCATGCTGGGTGCATCACTTCAGCTTAGGGATGGGAATCGAAAACCAATTCCAGTTAAGAATCGTTAACAGCTCCATCAAAGAATCGATATCATTAATCTTTTTGCTTATCAATTCCCTTATCAATTCCTTCCAATGACAGGGTTCAGAAGCATCAGAATTGTAGCTTAATTTTCATTGCACCTACTACACAACCTTAAGTGAGTGGAAACACCAGCAACTTGCAGAAGCAGTTATCTATGCTGTGACTTGTTTGACACTGTTGCCACTGAAAATCAGACCGACATTTGCCCACATGCAAAATCTGCAGGAATCGATAAGGGAATCGTTAAAGAATTGGATCGATTAGCAGGATCGTTAACAGCATCGGCATTGATAAAATCTTATCAATTCCCATCCCTACTTCAGCTGCCTCTCTTCTTACCCTGATGCTCCCATGATGTTGTTTTTCTTTGATATGATTTGGCAAAATGTTTAAGTGATCGTTGCTCATGATCATTCAGGATTTTTTATCTGACCACATTTCTTTCCAGAATACCACTCCTCAACACTGTCCTTCCTGTTTTTAATAATGCATAGGACAGTTCTTAACCCAATTTTAGTAGTTTCTGCAATCTCCTTAGGTGTTTTCTCTGTTTGATTCATGCCAATGATTTTACCCTTCTTTAAGAGACTAACAACTTTTCCACAACCACAGGATTTGTCCTCCAACATGGTAGTTTAAGAAATGAGAAGCTACTCATTGCATCAGTTGGGCATAAATAACTTGTTGCCTGCTGAAAGATATTCACCCATGCAGTAGTGATCTAATAGGAGGCCCGTATATATTTGCTTAGTTGAATCCAGGTGGTGACTTTTTTTGGCCATGCAGTGTATTTTGTGCTAGTATTATCTCAACAAATTAAGATATATCCTATTATGCCTTGTATCTTCATAAGTATTGTTTCACAAGATTCTTGCCAATACATGCCCTCACTGGGTTGTGCCTCCTCCTTGGAAGCAGTACATCACTCTTAACTTCACCACAATTTTTCCTCAGTGTCACTTTTCATTCTTTCTTCTGAAAACACTGGCTCTGACTCCACAGTCTTAGTCGTCTCCTATCTTTGTATTTGTCCTCAGATGCCACTGCCAACTCTGTGTGGGTAGTATTGTAATGGTTATCCTGTTCCTTACACTTTCTATGGGCTGTTGTCCAGACTGATTAGTAAAATGCATTGAACAGAACATCTGGTGTGTCAAGTGACCACCAACACACAGCGAATTCCAATCTGGGGTTTTGAAGGAAGAGTAATTAGAATATGATCAGCCATGAGGGGAAAAAAAACAATGATGAATTACACATTACATACCGAGTATTGCCTCATTTGAAGAAGGGTTTGATGGATTACATCAAAGCCCACACCAGCTGACTGCTGGGAGCTCAGTGAGGAGGAGGAGGAAGACAGTGTAGAGGTGGATGAGGACATGGAAGCTGCCAAAGCAACCTCCACCCACTCCAACAGGAACTTCAGAGATCCTCTCTGCATGGCCAAGCCCAGGAGAAGCTCGAGCGCTAACCTTCTCCCGGTCGGATCTGCCCCACCGGCCCCGCTGCTCACCGAAGTCTTCTTCAGGAAGTCCGCCACCTGAGCCAGGCAGTCCAGCCCGACAGACGGGATCTTGTTCTCGTTGGCCAAAGAAAGCGGCGGCAGAGAAGCCAGCACAGATGAGGCAGTGGCGAGGACGTCATTGCAAAGCACCGACTCTGGATGCACGGAGGCAGCGTACCTCCAGTTCTGCTGCAGCAACGAGAACAGCAGACTCAAACCTGTCCTCACGCCCATCTCTATCAGGACATCCGTACCAGATTTGACTTTGGATGCAGCGCCCACCAGGCATGGCTCTGAGGCCAGCTCGAGTTGCCCGCATTCAGCGCCACTGTCCGTGGACTGGGAGGGCAGCTGCACCCTGAACTTGTCATGATATTTGCTGTGGAGTGCGTAGTAGATCCTCTGGAGGACCACCAGCCTGTGGTGGAGGCCTAGGGTGTAGGAGGTTTGCGTCAGCATGCGATGAGCGAGCCATCTCTGGCTGTGAAGCAGGGATGACAGGTACTCTTCCTTCTCCGCGGAGGCACTAGACTCACACTCGAAGTCTGGCAGGCGTGGGCCAACGAGCTCTTGAACAGGTTGAGCTAGAGTCACCACCTCCTTGTTGTGAAGGAGTTTGTTGTAGAGCTCAGCAGCTCCATGCCTCCTGGCTGTCTGCACACTGTCCTCTGAAGCCCAGGAGCTGTTAAAGTGCTCCTGCCACTTCAGCAACACATGGGTCTGACAGGGCACCATGGCTTAGCATTATATCTGTGCTGTCATGTCCTCCTGAAAAACACAGAGGAAGATATGATTAATAGAGCAAATGAGGTCTGTAGCTGCAGGATAATCATCTCACACAGATCATTTATTCACACCTAATTATCATAATGAAATGACTCATTTATAGGCAACATTTGCAGCCAAAAGCTAATGTGCTAATGCCTTTCTCGCCAAGTACATTTACAGTAAAAGTGGCAGGTTTCTCCTTCAATGATGGCACCTTTCCAACAAAAAATACACTCAGGCTGGTGGCAGAGGCCCAGTGGGTTTCAGTGAAATGGGTCAGCACACCCTATGCTTAAAGCTAATCTACACACCCACACCAAGAAGGGCAATTTTTGTCCTTTAAGATGTTGTATCACACAATATCCAAGGATTTATTGAGTGGCCTGTGTAGAAGGGTAGTCTCAATACCAGAGGTTTAAACATTAAGACAGTTTGATACCTGTTCTCAAACCATGGCAGTAACATCAGAATCCACTGGCACCAACTATTCAAGTATTTATTATTCTCAGTTGCCAAAAATTGCAAGAACAAGTTGGAACATTTTGGGACTGTTGCCAAGGTATTTGAGCAACATTTTGAAGATGATTAATTGTGAATATCTGATGGAGTAATTGCTCTGCTGCAAACCTGTCTTATGAGATGCAAACTACATTTTGTCACCAGAACTGTTTATTTTTTAGCACACCACAAACTCTTCATTATGTAGAGGTGGTTGACATCAGGTCAAATAAAAAAACAAAGTACTTATGATCACTTAATGGAATTAATAGATTGTGTATTTGTATAGAAATAAAGACGTTTTGAACGGGCTGACAGATCAACCGTTAAAGTAGTTAATGGACATCTCTTCACCTGACACTATACACAGGAAGACTTCTCAGATGTCTTTAAACTTACAGTGTATCCTCTCTCCTCTGTCCTCTAATGCCTTTTCTTGAATCTCTCAATGAGTCTATGGCTGTGGGATGGACTAAAGTCAAGTTAAGACACATGGACAGAATTTAAGACACTTCAGATTAGGGTTTTGCATTTTCACTAGCGTCCCAACTCAATTTGGTAATTCTTTTTCAATAAACAGTGAATTTGGTTTGATATCTTTATGCATTAAGATACAACAAAACTGCTATAATTTCTATATGTGGGGGGGGGGGGGTTCTTTCAGCTCAGGACCTGAAAGAGAAGTTCGCTCTTTCATTGGGACAGAAACTCACAGAAAAAGGGATGCATGATAGGGCTGGGTATTTCCAGCAACTTCACGACACGATACGTATCCTGATACTAAGGCCACGATACGATACGTATCACAATACACGTAAATTGTGAACATTGACTATGCTTTAAGCAAAATTCTTGACAAGTTTAGTTTTTTCTTATAAGAAGAAAAAGAACAAGGATGAGTTTTAAGTGGTTCTACAACTTGAGAGACATAAATTAAGATCCTCAAAGATGGTAGACCTAAGTTCAAATTTAGAACATATGCTTCATTATGTCGCTTGTCTTCTACCTTGAACTGTGCCACTGTTAACATTATCCAAAGTGTATTTACAATAACTGTCAAAATATTTAGGCCGTATCGATTCTGTAGAATCCATATCAATTCATGTATCCCAAGGGAATGCGATACGATATTTTGCCGTATCGATATTTTGAGCACAGGCCTAATGCATGATATTGGATTTTTGCCATTAATCGATATGCCAATATTTTCTTTGGTTCATTATTGCCAGTACCGATATTTCAGATCAAGAGCACAAGCTCTGTGCTTAATAAAAATGACTTGTTCCTTTCAGTGTTACAGCATAATATCGCATGAACAGATGTAAAACAAAAAAAAACTGCTTTTAACTCTTGCATAAGCGAAACCCTTGATATTTAAATGTATCGATGCAGGGACAAGAAGGTGCATCAATTTTGAACGTTTGTGTTATTCAAAATTGTAATTTGTAATTTGCTGGTATTCCAGCCAATATGTGTGGCCGATATATAGGCTGTAAATATCTGCAAAAATTCCAATATCAACCAGTACTGATACTGAATTTTTTGGGCTGATATCAGCCAATACCAATATCAAACCGATGTTAATGTGCATCCCTAGCAGAAATACTCCATTTAATCATTATTGGCTAGAGTAATTATTAAGCCTTCGGTATTGTAAGGTAGGACACATTGCTCTTTAACGGCTTGTGATTTTCAGTATGGTGATGTCCATGAGCAGGGATGTGTCAAAATAATAATAATACACAGTCTTTTGGGGAATTTTAGTCTGACAGCCTGCCCTACAACATAGGCTAGCAACCCAGTTTGCTGGGAGAAAGATTTCTGTACATGTCTTTCATATCACTCTATACAAGCAGTCAGACAAATGTGGATGTCTTGTTTTAATTATAAAATTGTGCTTTTAAAACCGATTTTTAACAAAAAATACAGTGCTAAAAAGATGTGTATGACCACCATTCAATGTAAAGCTTAAGCCACAAAGGAACAGCCTTGGTGTTTATTTACCCAAAACATTTGTATGTTTCCAAAATAATTAATACCGTAATCAGTAGTTCTTTAAATAAAATGGTATTACTAATGCTAAAATAGATTTATTATTTTTATCCATGAATTTCAAATGTAATGTTGAAAAACTCAGATAAACAGTTGAAAAATAATAATATTTCTTGGTTAAAATGTCAAATTATAGTTGATAGCTGATAAAATTTGAGTATGTAAAGGTGAATGAAGTTAGAAATTCCTTATCCTTTCTCAAAATGTTTGTCCAGTCACATTTTTAGCTTTAAACAAGTTTTTGAAAGATCGCTAAAATATTTGTTTTCTTGTTTTCACGACAGATGGTCTAAAATCTTTGTTAAGCAGAGTATATTTTTCTTTCAACCCCCCAAAAAAACAAATTTAAAGTTCTAGTCAAGCTAAGAAAAAAAATATTATAATAAATAATACTGTAGCCTAGCAGCAGCCTCTGTTGAATTAGCTGACTTAATGTTGTCTCTGCATCAGTGCAGAATCATCACATAAACATGCACTGATAAAAAGACTATTTTAACACACTGCTGCTTGAGATGCCCTTTAAGTGCTGACTGGAATTAAACAAGCACAATCTCATATGTTAGACTGGATGTCTTGACTGAAATAATCTTTAACTTTAAAAATCAAAAACATGGCAATAGTAGAAAAATTATGCCTTACCCTAATATGCATTGCATCAGCTTTTAAACAGAAAAAATGAATTTGTTTGTTTTGCTAAATAAGATGGAAACATGAATCCCTGCTGCTTTTTGTAACATTGAAGACTTCATCAAACCCCAATGTTTAGTTTACATTAATGCTGATTCAACATTATTTCTGCCTTGGCAATGTATTTCTCTACAAGACTCATGCTACAGTGTTCAAACTTTTTTCATTTCCTGAATGGTTTTAAAGAGTCCATGTCTTTGAACATCGAAATTACTTTTATTTAAAGATTACGCATCAGCCTAATATATGTGAATATACGTAAGCCTAGTATAGGTAGATTTGTTCATACACTGATTAAAAAATACATAATAAAATAGTAAAAATTCAGTCTGTTAAAGCCAAAAAATAAAGCACTGTTATGACATACAGATAGTCATGTTTATATGAAGCCAAACTTTAGATCATATGTAAACCAATGGTTCTATCGCCTCTAAAGTCATCATGAACAAATATACACACTCTTGGACCCTGCAGAAGAAACTTTATGAGTCAAGCATGTCCATAAAAAGCACAAATGTCAGAGGAGTGAGAAAAAGCTAGTCACAGGCAGCAAAAACATGCAAGCATGCTACATTGACCATTCTCCACAGTCACACAGCCTCATCCGTCTTGCCTTGCCTGAGGCCTGTGTGGCTATATGGTTTCCACTTCGGCCAAAAATAACAGCGAGCATTGATATAGTAAAGGGCTCTTCAGTCAGACAACCACCAGACGGCAGCCACCAGAGAATGTTGCTCTGAAACTGTGAAAAATTAAAATTCAGGGCAGCTCTTGGGTTTGACTGTGTTCCATATTCTCTGTGTTATATTGAGACTTCTTCTATCATTCACTCAGCTCAGCAGCCTACACAACATTTTATAAATAAACACAGACATGAAACATATTGAATTACTCGTATTAATTACAGACGACAAACTGAGACATGCCAGTAAGCCATAAAATTAGAATAAAAACATAAAGGGCTCATGTGTTGGTCTTGAGGCTAAATATAACCGAGTAGAGTTCAGACACTAAAATTCAGTATCAGTGACAAACTTTGAACGCGCGCAGAACGCTGAATGATGAAACAGAAAAGTAAATGTCAGGGATATTAGGAGGGCTGACTGGAACTGGGTCATGTTTTTCTCCAGAGATACGATCCTCTTGATTTTCCAAATAGCTGTTACGATATTGATAGGATTGATTAATATGTTCTTCAACAAGAACATGAATATTAAAATGTTCAAATTTAAAGCACTACGAGCAAAATTATACCTTACAATTAAATTTAAAATAGATCTTAAACTATTTAACTATTTAAACTGATTTCATAATTACAATATTTTGACCAGCAGAGGGAGCTGTTTGCTTTTAGCCGCTATTGATTGGTTGAATTAGCAGCACCATTCAGCAACCACCAGGGTTGAAAAAGGGAAGGCGTCACTCCTTAAAGCCTGTTTCCACCAAGTGGTTTGGTATGGATCGGCACGTTTGGCTCAGGCAGGATTGGTTAGGATTGGTACAGCCTGATCCTGTTTGCGTTTCCACAGCCAACAGAACCCTACTTGATAGGTGGCTTAGGCCGTATGCCAATAGCATGACGTCATAGCAGCGTGACACAGTGTACCCGGCTATTGAATACAACGAAGAAGAAAACGTGACACAGTAAACAAATAGCAACGATGCAAGACATCCAGAAATTCTTTTTTTTGTGATCAGCATGTGGCTTTTTGTTACGAAGCGCAACCAAGAGAAGGCTGTGTGCCGCAAAAGTTATCTTCATGAAGACGAGTGGAGACTTAAACATGGCAGGGCTATGTGTTGTTTCGCTGTTGCATGGGAAGTGACGTCTCCTTCGAACCAATCAACGGACTTAAGTGTTTCTAGCTCCACCTTCTGGGGTCAGATCGGTATGCTTGGCACTCCAACAGAAGGGTCCCAAAAAGTAGGACAGTATGGTTCGCTTATAGATGGTTTTGTCCCAGTTTTAGGCTATGGAAACGCCACAAAAAGCGAGCCGTACCGAGACGAACCGAACTGAACCCTTTGGTGGAAACGGGGCTCAAGTGTCTGCTTGAGGTTGGATGCAGGAACCCGGAAGGTTTCATGATTGTGTGCAGGAAAATACAGTTGATAAATGTCTTCAGGCCAAAACTATAACACATCTAAGTGCTCTCACTGTTCGGGGCCTTTTTTAATATCGCACCTGTTTTGTTTTGTTATTAAGGATTTCTAGTCCCTCATGAGTGTGTAGGTTGAGCTAAAGTTTGCTAAAGATGACATACACAGTACGGCAGCATCCATTGTTACGCATCAACAACAATCCAGAAGTTCCTTAGATTATTAGATGACTGACGCCAAAAGGCTCAATCCAATTCTTTCTACGGTCTTTGAGTAGCACCGAGTGAAAATAGTAGCAACACAACAATACTCAGATTGTTGACTGTCTATTACAAGGTGGCTGCACAAGTCCTCGATTTCCATACAAATCAATTTCAAAAAGTGCTTATTTCTGAAGCAGAAACACACATGCTCAAAGCATGGTTCAAAAACAAATTTGGTCTATTGGCATACTTCTTGATTGACATACACAGTCCTGAGAAATATAGAGCTAAAATGGAATTGTAATATTTCCCCTCTATATACATTGAGATTTCACCTGGATAAATCAATGGAAGTCAAAACTAGCCATACTTAAGTTTCTGAACCACTTAGGGTACCATGTCTCCCAAGCCCTTCCAACCTGCATTGTTGGGGTGTAGCAGAAACAGCAGTATGTCCACTGGGCCCAGCAAACTGCTTCCCAGAGCAAGGGAAGCCCTTTGCTGGGGGGAAGTACACCTGGTGCCATGGCCAGGTGGTGAAGACAGTGGCTGACACCATCTGCACAGGCATCCATTTAACTCCACAAAGCAATTCATGCTGCTGGAACTTACAATTCTCTGGGAAGACCTGAAGGAGGGGGAGAACAGCTGGAGGGCCCATCATGAGCCAACCAAAGTGGGCTGAAGGGTTTTTTCAGGACAGTTTCTGCACCAGACACTCAGGGTACTTGGTGTCAGAGTGTTGTTGGAGAGAAAAGCCACCACGACTCTCAGTGTTGCTGCAGAAAGAGCCGAAATGTGGCTTTGGATCAAGAGGGCAGATCTATGGTGTAGGACAGACAGAAGCCGGGGACTGATCCCCCCTTAGGTCGCCATAAGAGAGTTTCTGATCTAGTCCCCAAAACACTTGAGGTCCAAGGGTTGATCACTAATGATGTATCCAAGCTAGTCAAGAAAATGACTAGATACTGAAGACACAGGATGCTTTTCAGTCTAAATGAGTGAGTTGTTGGAGCCTACAAATGTGCTACAAACATCTGATTAACAGTCTAAGCCTATTTATTTTTCAGGTCTGAGCAAAACAACACGGTCTGATGAACAATAACACTGCCAGAAGAGACAAGATCAACAAGCAACATCTGGCATGCAACAGAGGGAGCAGCAAAATGTGCCACAAATGTAGCAGCACATGCCATAACCTATGCAATTTGGGCCATGAACAGTGGTATCATTCTCAAATGAAATGTTGTTTTGAAAGTTTGTCTGAGATGACAGTTAAAAGTAATTCCACAAATGCACTGTTGTAGCTTATACTAGTTAGCTTACAGCAAAGCACATATGAGCAAAAATACATTAAAAAAAATGGCATATCCCTGTTGCGCCGGTCAAAAAATTGCAATAGAAACACTGGAAACCCACTCTGAGATAGAGCAATCCATTAATGACTAATCTGTTGCTATAGGCACAGCTTTGTCCACATGTTCAATGAATAGGCCACTGGACTGCACGCACTGACCTAATATAGACATGGGATTTGCTGTTGATTACATTCTTTGGTCACCACTAAGGTGCTGAATGTGCAAGTAGTGAGTTAAAAAGCACCACATAAGTCCATGTTTTTTTATTACTTATTTGAATGAGTTCAGGCTTGTGATGAACAGAGCAATCATCCTGTCCCCAGTACTTCAAATATTTTGTTGAATTAATAGAAAAGTACGCTTGTTAAATGTTTGTGTATTTGTGCTGCAGGGTGTCTGACCTCTGTCTGCACAACTATATGAAGCTCAGCAATGTGGGAGGAGGTCTACTCTCCTAAATCACTCTGACTGAAGTCAGACATGGAGGTTGTGACACCTGGATGACTTGGCCCCCTGACTCTCAGGACTCTCTGGGTCTGAACGGGGCGGGGACCCCTCAGGCTGACCTCAGACATGCTGAAGGTGTTACATTTCCCTTAAAAAATAGGCATGCAGAATGAGCTGGAGGACATTTGTGCTGCTGTTGCCAGGACAACACTGACAACAATAAGCATAAAACAATTGATGCAGAGGTGAGAATTACCACATATTAGACATCAATGTAACCATGTGTAAATATTTTTATTGTACTTTGAATCAGGTGGGAGCTTAATACACCAGTATCAGTATTTGCCCTGATATTTGGAATCCAAATGTGTCACTTTAGGCAGCTGCTAGCACCATAAAGAGGGAGAAGTCCTGATGCTGTACTCTTTTGTCTCATTTATAAAAGTAGTCCACCATGTGGAGACATTTTAAGCACAACAAAGGACATATAGATCTTACATGGGACTGTCACACAACTGTGTCTTCAAGTCGAACAAATCTTTAATATTCCACTGATTTATTTGGTTCATGATTGCCATTTGTTTTAGAGACAGATTTGAAGCAACTAAATCAAACTTTTGGTTCCTATGAGTGAAGAATCAGTGATGATGAAGTAAACCATTATGGTGCATTTGAACATCACAGCCAATATATGGGATATACTGAGCTTAACACATTAATCAGACCACCACCTGATACAAGGATTGTCAGCATTGGTTATTACCAAAATCATTTTCTATTTTTCTGTAATACTAGTACTTTTCTAGTAGGCAGAAGCTCCTACACTAAAATATGTTTAATGCTAATATTTAATTAGTATTCTTATCCATGAGTTTTTAACTGTACTCATAGGATAACTGATTGAAAGCAAAGCACATTAATATTTCTTGATTAAGCTTTAAAATCTTAGATATTCACAAGCATTTCTATGAAAAGTAGTATTTGTTGTTGAATGTTTGATTCATTAATTTCTGACATCTCAAAGAAGCCTAGTGATCTTCTGATAATATTTTTCTAATATCGTGCATTCCTAAAAAAAATATATTTTTTCATGCGTATATTAATTGCCTTGTTCCAATTGAAACACAAACTGAGAATACCCTTGGTGTCACATTTAATATCACAAGATGTCCTTGGAGAAGCTTGAATCCGTTAGCCCGATTAAAATGTCATAAGTAAAGCTAAATTATTAAATAAAGGAGAGGCAGCAGCATCATACCATAAACACACATTAAAGAGCCAGTCCAGCCTGCATATCTGCCCTCTGAAGCATCTGTCAACATTTCCTATCGCCTACATGTTTTCTTTCCAAGTCTAACGGCTTCCAGCTCCCCGTTATATTTTCTATCATTCAAGCGAAAACGTTAACATCCAAATATACGAATTAATAACGCAGTCCCCTTCATGTCATCTCCAAACACCGGTGATATCCTTCAGTCTGTGCCGTGACAGCTGAGCTAACGCTGGCTGCAGTGCAGTTTGCTAGTCCTCTCCATGGCTGTCAAACCGACCAAGCCCCTCCGCTGCCTGCCTGACAGCTCCCACCAACACACCGCCGGGACCCGCGGCCGTCCGGAGAAGACTACCGGCTGACAAAAGTCACGGTATAAAAGACTGCAGACATGCTTGTTACCTTGACTGTACACCCCCGCTGTTTTATGGTTTGCGGTACCTGTCCCGTCCCAGTGAGGTCTCCCTTGGACGTGAATATCATATCAACCTTCTCCGCTTTCCCTCTTCTTCTTCGTCTGTTTGGGTCATAAACAACAGCGAGGAGCGCGGACGACACCCAGCGTCCAGGAGTGTGAACTGCAGCAGCACAGACCGACCAGCCCGCATACACCTTCACTGTTTTCTCCTCTGCTTGGTCCATTTTTGTGCTCTGTCTCTATGTCTTTCTGACTTTTTTATTTATCTAAAAATTACTAAAAGAAAAAAAAGTCAATACAAAATAATATACACGTATTACTTCCCCCTGTGGGGTAAAGGCATATCTTATCTTATCCTAAGTACACCAAAGAACTATATGTCCATTAAACAAATTGAACATGAGTATGTATACATTAGCATATCAACACAACAACCAGTTTGAGAAGGACCAGAATGAAGCACAAAGCTTACCTTAAAGGCAAATTCAAGACCTACCTTTTTAATCTGGCTTTTAACTAATTATATTTATCATTATTTGTCATTATATTGTAAGCTATTTTAGTCCTCTTATTCTATACAGTTCAGCTCAGATTTGTTCTTTGAAATTTAATTCTTTGTAAAGTGCTTTTCTTTTTATTATCCCATTTTAGCTGATTTTATTATGCATCTGGTGTAAAGCCTTCTCATTTTGCCATATTACTTATTTAAATTTAATTGCCTATTTTATCCTACAATATTTTTATCCAATTCCTAATCATGATTTTTACTCTCATTTTAGTCTTAGCTGCTGTGTTTCCTCATTTTAGATAGCGTTTCCTCAGTCCTTTAGTTGTTTTCTGTCAGAGTTTCCATTTTATGTCTCTGTATGTTTGAGCAAGTGCGTGTATTGAATGTGAATGGGGGGTATAATATTTTCATTTTATGCAATTTTCTACTTTTATTTCATTTATTGTTATTTGATTTTGTTTCCTGTGTAAGGCACTTTGTATTACAAAGTCCTGTATGAAAAGTGCTATACCAAAAAAAGTTTGATTGATTAATTGATTATCTAGTCCTGCCTCTTCCTCACAAATCAGATGCAATACTGACCTATAACTAAATGACAGCTGTCATTATTCATGGAAAGAATTTATATTCATCGGTAATAGCACCATTTATGCAAACACAATCACTCTTCATAGGAAAATAAATTTCTGCAAGCACAACACTATTCTTCATATAAACATCCAAGAGGACAAGCAGAACATTCTTCTAATTAGTAAGAACTTCCAAAAATATCTACGCATACTTAAACTTGCTGTTTAAATGTCCACTTCAGTATTCATAATCATCCACCTCATAAATACTATAAGTAAGCAATAAGCTTTCCATAGTACCACATCTCTGTTCTAAACCACACCAAAATAGTAATTTACATTTTATAGAAAGTTTTTCCCGTTACAAGCATTCTCAGCTTCAGTTTCAGAATGTTTCTTGCTGTCACTTCTAGTAAAATTGTAATTGGTTGGAGCAAAGCTGCAGCACAAACAGGATGCCATGCTGATATGTGAAAACTGGGATCAAACCAGGAGGCAAACTTTGGGGCTAAACACGGAGGCCCATGCAGAAGTGTAAAATCCTGTAGCATCCAGGCTGTCCACTTGAGGCTGGCTGCAGAAAACTGACACTCAAGGGATTTTGTGCAAGGAAAACAGTTTTTACTCATGCTTTAACACAAATATCTATAACCTTATTAAGGTCCTCACCCTAAGGGGAAGGACTCATCTAGCTAGAGCTAGTTAAAAAAAACAACAACAACAACAAAAAACTTCATTCTAAATAATAGGGGTGGAAATTGCTTGTAGTCCCTCAACAGAATATATACTTGAGTCTCAATTTGATTTTTATCATGCGTTAATATTTATAATATCAGGGATTCTTGGGATAGCAGAGGAGACATGCTCTCTGGAGAGACCAATCACGCTTTTCTATCTGGCAGTCAGATGGGCGAGTCTGGGGTTGGTGGTTGCCAGGAGAACCGTTCTTGTCTTGTACTTGCATTGTGTCAAGTGTAAAGTTTATGGTGTGGGGGTGTTTTCAGGAGTCAGGCACGGCCCCTTAGTTCTAACCCTAACCCTAAAATTAATTCTTAATGCTTCAGCACACCAAGATATATTGGACAGTTTGGGGAAAGCCTCTTCCTGTTCCAACTTGACTGTGCACCAGTGCACATAGCAGGTCCATAAAGACAAGAATGAGGGAGTGTGGTGTGGAAGGACTTGACTGGCCTGCACAGAGTCCTGACCTCAACCCAACAGATCACTTTTGGAATAAATTAGAGGAGAGACTTGGAGCCAGGCCCTCCTGTGTAACATCAGCATCTGACCTTACAAATGTGCTTCTGGAAGATGGTCAAAAATTCCCATAAACAGAGGACTTGAAGCTGTTAGAGCTGCAAAGGGTCCAACATCATAACATACGCTCTGGACTAAGAATGGGACGTCATTCAAGTTCAAGTGTGTGTGTAGGTAGATGAGCAAATACTTTTGGCAATAGTGAATTTCCCTTGTGCTGCTTACGGACTGGTGCAACAGTATTAGTGTCAAAAACAATTTCCCCCTGGTTGGCCTCTAAAAGATAAATAAATAAAACAACAAGCCAGCCTGTTGAACAGCTATTTGAAAGGAACAGCTCCTCAGGATCCGGCTCCAGAGCCATAAATGCAGTCTTTACACTTAATTTAACCTGAACACCTGTAAGTGGCACAAAGCAGACAACTGGAAATCTTAGTCTTTGACGGAAACCGCCCATGGAGATGAAAACAAATTACATATGAGGTCCTATATTTAGCTTTCAGACACCCTAGTAACATTATGCTGTACCAAAATTCCTTATTCACTGTCCAATTAAATGTGTGCAGTGGCCTGATACAACAGGGCTTTGGGTTGAATAATGCAGGAGTTTTAGATATACTTAAACATATGGAAAGTAATACATCAAATAATGCTGATACATGGAGGCTGTGAATCAACAACAGAATATTGTCATACCAAATATTGTGATACCACAGAGTATCATTTTTCCCCTACATCTAGGTGATCCTTTTATTTTTTTTATTTTATTTTGTTTTATTTTTGGGGGGAGGCCGGTCTTTTTGTCTTTTATTGAGGATTTCCAATTTAAGAAATGCAGTCTCCATTAGTAAGATGACCTTAAGTCCGACTTCAACACAGACTCAAACAGCTGACATCACATGCCACTGCTCAATTATTTTACAGTCTATGACCAAAACTCACTATAATAATGACTTTTTTAAGAAGTATGTTCTTTCTTTTTACATCTCACAATTCCTTTGGTATAATTGGGAGCCATTGGTATGATGATTAGTAGTGTTGTGTTACTTGAGGCTGGTCTTGGTCTCGAGACCACATCTTGAAGGTCTTGGTCTTGTCTCGGACTTGAGAGCATGTTTACTCGGCCTTGTCTCGCCCTCGGACTGACCGGACTCGGGGCTTTCCATCAAGACTGATCAAGACCTGCTGATCTGCTGTTCTTCAAATTCATTAATGTGAATAAGGAGGAGCACTTGCAAACAACAAAAACTTCAGTTCATGTGTTATTTCCCCCTGTGATGATTGCACCCTTACCAGTGTTGTGACTGAGGGACCCCCCCCTATCTGTTCAACCTTGTCAAAGTTTTTAAAATTGATTTTGACGGTCTTGGTCGGTCTTGTCTTGTCTTGGTTTTGGTCTTGACTTAGTCTTAAAAAGAGGCTTAAAACCCACCTTTTTATTCAAGCTTTTAATTGATTTAATCAACTTACTTATTCCCTACTTTTTATTCCTTTATAACTTATTTATTCTTTTAGTCAAACTTCTTATCATATTTAATTCTTAATTGTTTACATTATTTCAGTTATCCATTTTATGTTATTTTATCTCTCTTTTTTATGTCCCCCTTTTCTTATATTTTTATTATTGTTTTAGTATGATGGTTTTTAGCTCCAGTGTTTCCTCATGGGGGCTCTCCACACTGGGAGCTGCTCCTGGTCCACTTGTGGGGCTGCTGCCGTGGGATGGCTCCACCATCATGGCCGTAGGCCCCTGCGCTGTTGTGTGGGGCCTCGAGTCTGTGCTCCTCGTGGGCCAGGAGCCCTCCTTAGTGTTGATGGCCCCCAAAGGTAGCTTATTCCTTACCTCAGTCCTCGATGCACAGCCATGTCTCTCTTTCTCTCTTTTATGACAGCTCTTATGAATGTGTGTGGGTATGTGTGTGTGTGGGTGTGTATGTTGATGTCTGTGAGTGTGTGTCTGGATATGTCTCTGTATTTGTGTGTGTGTGTGTGTGTGTGGGGGGGGGCGGGTTTTCTGTTTTTATGTTGTTTTTTAGCCTCTGTAAGGCACTTTGTGTTGCTTTTAAGTATGAAAAGTGCCTTATAAATAGCATTTGATTTGATTCACTCCCAAAACTCTTGGTCTTGTCTTGATTGTGCATTCTGGTCTCAGGCAAGTCTTGGTCTCGGATAGTGTGGTCTGGAGCACAACACTAATGCTTAATTGTGTTTTCTTTTCTTTTTGTTGAACTGGGTTCTGTAACTTAGTGTCATACAAACCCATCCATTTCAACAGGCTAATCCTATTATGCCATCCCCAAAATGACTTTAACATGTTTTCAGAGCAGTTTCCAGTCATCCAATGACATGATGCTGTGACTAATACATCCTACATGAGGTTTTAAATCCTAAAATCCTTCACAAGTCACGACAAACCTGCAATGGGATGTTTGGGGGTCCCGTCACTGAACTCACTTAGACAAAAACAAACCCAAGATAACTGAAAACATCAGGTCACACGCTTTTCAATTCCTGGACGGCGGTGCTGCAGAGTAAATCCCACTTCCAGGCCGGATCTCTAAAAAAAGAAGACTGACTGACCAAAAGGACGAACAACACCGGAATGAGGAAACTGACGAGGGTAAGTCATGTGCAAAAACAAAGTTGTTGAACGCTGATAACCAGACAACCTGATGCACCCATAGGTCACTCTGCACGAGGCTCCCAGAGGTGCTCCATCGAAACACGGCCCCCCTCTCTGCCTGCTCTCTCCCTGCATCCACAGCATGTCTTTTCTCCTCCTCACAGTCCTGTCCTCACTCCTGGTGTACGATGCTGCAGCGTGGGGGAACAGTGTGAAGTACGCGGTGAACTGTCCGGACAGATGTAACGTGGAGCGGTGCGGCGGGACGCAGCGCTGCGCACGGACCGTCCTGGATGACTGCGGCTGTTGTCAGGTGTGCGCAGCCGGCAGAGGGGAGCACTGTTACCGCACCGTGTCGGGGATGCACGGGGTGAAGTGCGGACCGGGACTGTTCTGCGAGTTCTACAAGGATGAGGACGATTATGGGGACGAGTATGGCATCTGCAAAGGTACAGTTACACTCAACATTCACCATGTGATGTACGTTATGTGCCTTGTTGCTGCATTTAGAGGAGCAAATACTGCATGATGTCCTGCTGCACCAAATCCCGTAATGTTTTCACTCTATTTTAGGGTCCGCTTACGGGACATGGCACCATTACAGAACAACTTATTCTTTGTAGAAACGCTTTGAACACATAAGGCTTTGTCTGATAGAAACTTGGAACATCAACCATTCATCTGCGGTTTTCTGCATGTTTGGGGTATTTTAATACACATTATGACCACTGTATTGAACGAAGAAATAACAAAGCAGCTGTAAATACAACAGACTATCTATAAATGATTTTGATAGGGATGCACAGATGCGTTGGTTTTGACATGAAAATTGGTGGATTCAACTAACATCTGTTGGTTGCAGAGTTTTGTCCTTTGTGTAGCATAGGACAGCTGAGTTAACCTGGGAGAGTATAAACTGTTGTACAAACTGTTGTCATCATCAAGCATGAATGCAATTATGAAGGGAAGAGAACATCATTAGACACTGGCAACATATTTTGACTTTGGCTTATTTATCTGAATCAGCTCCAAGAAAGGCCTTGCTTATCACAGCTGGTACATCACTACTTAGTTTTAATGTTTACAAATGCTCTTTTATGCATTATTAATGTTATTATAGGCTATAGTAGCATTTACATTAAATGCTTAACTCACTATCTTGGAAAGCTTTACTCTTTAATGGATATGTACTAATAAAAGCAGATAAAACTGCTTTATTGATATCTAGAGGTGCTCCAAGAGTACAAGTCTCCACCAATGCATTTTCAACAGTCAACAATGTGGAAGCCTACCCTCTCTCGAACTGTTAAGAATTGCTTGAAAAAAATTTGATTCGGATCACCACCAAAATCTGATCAGTTCTTTCTTGTACCAGGATGGGCCCTCCCTGAAAATGTCATCAAAATCCATGGAAAACTTGTTGAGTTATCAGCTCAAAAATGTGAAAAAAAATTCCCTATCTGGATTCAGATCACCACCAAATCTAATCATTCGGCCTTAGATCCATTTCTGACCTGTCCTGAAAAGTCCATTAAGTTCTGCTCATAATTTTTTAAGTTGTCAAGTTAACAAACTAACATATGTTAGCAAACATATTAACTTCTTGGGCAAATGTTATAACCGTTTTTCATAATTGGTAATATATACTGTAAATACAAAACTCTGTTTTCAGACAGATTCATAGATTCATGATAATGGATTAATCCGAAAGGAAATTCAGTCTCAAACAATCAGAACAGGACCAAACTCTGCTTTCACATCATTGACACAACCATCTGAGTTTTTTTTTTCCCTCTTAGGTATTACAACAAATAGCATTAAAAACAGAAAACACAGTTGTATGGAGTAACTCCAAAGAAGGTGCAGAATTTGAACACAATAGGATGTACCAAAGATGCAGTCACCAAAACTGAAGTTTGAGCCTAAGATATAAATTTATATAGATTTTTATATATATATATATATATATATATATATATATATATATATATATATATATATATATATACATATATATATAAACCTTATCACATCTGGACAGTTGAAAGCAGTCATAGGTCAACACAGAAAAATGCTTTCACAATCTTGTCTGCACTTAAGAGTTCTAACGTTTGATATATTGCTTCTCAACATTGCAATACTCAAACTTTCATCGGTTTGAGAGTCTTCTACATTTTATTTTAATCTCTTTTTATCTGGTGGGTTCAATGCAAAGTAGCGTAGTTTCAGCCATGAATCAGATTAGCTGCAAAACGAATTTTTAATTATTGATATTTTTCCACTCAACATTTAGAAATGAGAAAAATAAAGCACTATACATATAAATCAAATTATTTTATGAAAAAAAAAACTAAATAGAAACACAGAAGTCTAATAATAATCACAGCTCTGTATAATGTTTCACGAGCACATGAAGATTTGTTGTAAAAAATATTAAAGCTGATTTTTGTCCCAACAATGCAATGTTAAATTTTACAGTTTTCCTTTTGCTGTGCTTAAGCTGTAACACCAGAGAGACAGTTCAGGATCTACTATTCTTTGAATTTGGCAGATTCTGCTGTTTGTGTTGCTCTGTAAGTTTCCTGTCTTTGAACAAAGTTAATGGGAGTTTTAGGGCAAGATTATTGTAGCGTAACAACTAATCTCAGAAAACATAGATACATAAAACTTCTAAAAATTGTTTTATCAATTCCTGGCAGTGATACCAGTGGATGGGTGTTTTGTCTGTTATTTTTAGGGCTTGATTGTGGGAAGATTAGATAGTAGAGGGTGAAGCCTCAGCCCTAACTGAATCTGAATTGACCGGTCTATGGTTTGAAAGCAGGGATGAAGCACGAGTTGCAGACAAGTCTTTTTTTCCCTAAATAAATATTTACAACATAGTCAGAGAGTACATTTTGAACAGCCACTGAGATTGTATTAATCCTTCAGTTAATTAACTCTTAGGTTAATAATTCATATCTATCCAAACAGTTTGTAATGCATGCATGATGGTGATTTTTACTAATACTTGACCAATAAACCAAAAGGGATTTATTACTGTTTACAATTAATGATGTTTCATATGATTTACCGGAGCACCGGTCACAGCTAAATAAAAAAAAGACAAATAAATATGACACAAAGCATACATGCCTCAATCAACAACATAAAAATATATCAAAGCACTCAGCACAATCACACATTAATAGAATAACAAAGGCTTAACTAATACTTGACTAATATCCTACAGTTTGATTATTATAAAGTTACAATGTGGCCAGTAAAATCATAGCTTAAATATGGAGCTTTAAGCCTTTGAGGTTTCTGTGAATGAACAGCAGTTCTCTAAATAAGGGTTTTGTTTTTCCACAGACTGCCACTATGGGACCTGGGGAGTTGAGTGCCGCAAGACATGCAACTGTAAGGGCGGAATATGTGACAGGGAGACGGGAGCGTGTCTCACACTCAAATTCTTCGCCAAGATTGCCAGCAAGCTCAAGCCTGAGCCACAAACAGGTACAACATTTGGCGATTTCTGGAAATAAATATTCCATGTGTACACCTATCCACATGTAGCACCTCCTTACCACAGAAGTTTGTTCTTTAAAGTAACTTATTATTTCATGATATGGGCTTGCCATTCGCCAAAGTTTCCTGACTTGAGATTTGTGTCTTTTCTTACAGCACTTGAAAGTTCTCATACATATTTAAGCACTATTAAAAAGATGTATTATTATTATTATCATTATTATCAGTAGTAATGATGTATCTCATAAATCAAAAGTATAACTGACTGAGCAACAAAATGTTATTTTCTTGCTTCATTTCAGGTTCCAGCACAAACAGGACTTTAACCATGCAAAGATAAATCATTTTAGTCAAGTGGAGGCTTTGAGCACTTGACAAAAATATCAGTAGCAATATCAATATCAGTAATATGAATATGGAATTATTAGCACATTGGCACTGGATTGTGGCAAAAGTTCATCCATTACAATAATACATTATTCCATGTTCTGTTTTGTGGTATTTGCATTGGTTTGCACTGTAACCCTTTGAATGAATAAGATACATTTTTATTCCAGTTATATAGTATTTGTTCATGACTGCAAAATGGTCAAATAATACAAACATAACATTTTAGTAATAGTCTGTACATTTATCACAATTTCATTATAATCAGATTGATAGTTACAATTGTATTTATTCAGTAGTTTTAAAAATAGAGGTTTGCAAGTTACCTTTACATACATACTAATAACAAAACTTACGGACCCAAACACACACAACAGAAACAGACCAACACATAAACAAAAGCAAAAGAAACCATTAGAATCAGCAAACACTCCAGGCCCATACATCAAACCAATAAAATTGGTAGTAAAAGGTTAAGATCCCAGACAAACAGATGAAGAAATAAAATAGATTTTAGAAGTTAATGATAAAAGAATAATTAGAATATATATTTTTTCTCAAATTATAAAAAGAAGGTTAACATTGGGCTAAAAAATAATAAAATAAAAATATACCCTGTTACAAAAACGTTTTGATTTATCATTCATTTGAGCTTTGAGAATAATTACAAGCTCCCATCAATTCATCTTCATCTGTAAAAAAGGGATGCATTTTATAAGATTTGTACCTAACAATGACCTTTTTTATTTCATCTGGTGCGCATCCTTTTCTGCTTGCAGAATAATGTGTATTGGTTTTGATGACAGAATTATCTGAGGCAGTGATATAATCAAATGCAGTTTTTAAATGCCTTTTTTTTTGTATTTGACTTTGAATGGTACAACTTTGACTTTTAACCATTTCAGTTTTTCTAAATAGCCGTTCAGTGGACAATAATTTGAATCTTCTAATTTTTTCATTTGTTCATATATCTCCACATTCCTGCATGATTCTGCAGTTTGGTGTCTTTGATTGGTCACTGAAAAGGTGTTTCTCTATGCAAATTATGTAAAACATGCACGCTTAAGCTCACAAGGATATGGGATTTTCAAATGTATGTGCACTGATGAAGGTGAGTCAGCAAGTGACGCTTATGACCGACCTTTAACCACCATAGCAGCCCATTAAGGGGCCTCTATATCCCCATGTATTGACAATAAGTTGGTTTCCACATCTTGTGTCTTTGGCCATCTGCATCACCTGCCAGCAGTGCAGCTCTGCACGGGCTCCCTGGAAATACGTGTCATCTATTTTCAGAGGGGCCACTTTAAAACTGTTTCAATCAAAGCAGGGAAATATTCTTTTATTATCTGATATAATGTTACCAAACATATCAATATTACCCTTTGTGCTGTCAATCTGAGATTTCTTTTCTTTAGTATCTCCTTAAGAGAACAAGCTAAAAGAATTTTTTTTAAAGATATCAGTGAATTCCACCCAGTGTGTGTCCATAGTATGTATATACCATGTATATATGTCTTATGAAATTAGGTGTAAGTTGTGAGGTCACACAGTTGCATGATATAAATGTATGTTTTGTTTTCAGGTGATTCAGAGGTTGGCTCCGGAGAGGACAGCTCTGCTCAGGCTACAGATCAGCTCTCAGACAGATCCACGGCTCTCAAGAGACTCAACCCTCGCTGACGGCTGCTGACGAGACTGAATCTGTTCAGTATAAATGTAGCATTAACTTATAAATAAACTTAAAGATATATTTTATAATGTTCAACAACAAATTCAAAACCTTTAACAGCATTTACAAGTTTTGCTCTCCTTGTTTGGACCTTCTTTGTTGTAGCAGGCAAGAGAAATGTGTCATTGTTTTGTATTTAATTGTTCTGTATCTTTTTCCTAAGTAAATTAATTGAAAAAAAAATCCCACTTTGACTCTTGCAATTCTCTTCATTTTATGTTCATTAAAGTTAACAACATAACATTTTGTTACTGATTTGTCTTTAAAATAATTTCCGTAATTGCAGTTTGTTTGTGATGTAAAAAGCCAGCATGTAAAATACTGTGTAAATGACACCAGCCAATGTGAAAAATGCTCTTGCTATTAAAACTAAAGTGTCAACGAGTGCTGTCTTTTTTCCAAATTTATCAATGAAATGTTTGTGTAGAATGGCATTTGGTGAAAATATTTATCATAAAACACTGACAGTGCCTCAAAAAAATATGAGGGGTGTTTTTATAAATCATCTTCTAGGAAAAACTGATTTAAGGAAGGATGAAAAAACAACTTTCAGTAAAAATGTTTAAAGGTCTGCATGAAAAATATGTATTTTCAAAGGAAGGAATTCATTCTCCCATGATGACATTCAATCCAAACTGGACCACTAGACTGAAGTGGTTTAAAAGTGCTGAGAATCTCTGAGGCATCCTTGACTCCAAAGTCCTGAGATGCCCTTCTTTCATCCACAAATGGCACAATGCTCATTTTTCCCAAGCAGTCAACATTTTTCAGGAATGTAGAAATGTTCAATAATAGCATGAGGAAAAACAACAATGAATTTATTGGTTTTAGTTTGAAGACTGTCTTGATGAAACTAAGATTGTTGCTCGGAAACTATCAGCAAACAAAGCCATATATAGAAATGATTCAGTACAAAGTAGCACTCAGAGCTCCTGTGGGAAGTTTAAGCTAGTGATCAAACAAAGTCAGTTCAATTCTGATATATTTCTGTGAACCTTAATGATGAATGAAGCCATTTTCATTTTATAGTATACCCTCACCATGCCGGAGCTTATTCATGGAAGTCTGTCTTTTTCCCCAACCTTTCTGGGGTTGCCTTTTAAAGTAGTACAACTACAAATCTAACACCTAAGAAAGGAGTGCAGGTTGTGAAAAATAGCTTTCTAAAAGCATGGATAAAACTTGTTGTCTGCACGTTTTAATTTCCCTGATAATGTATCACATACTATATTTACAATATTTACTACCTTAAAGTCATATTTCTATTCTTTAAATTCAAGAGCATTAACCAGCAAATATTATTGTTAGCCTGCTAGCATGATTTTTCAGAACATAGCCTGTAGCCCTACTAATATACCACTATAGACTATACCAGTGGTTCCCAAACTTTTCACAGCCTGTACCCCTTCTGACACTTGACCTCCAGCCACATACCCCCAACTCTCATGCACTTATAACACAGAGAAAAATAAATATTTAAGCCTGCCGCACTCCCACCTCCCACATTTTACATGCATAACATACAAATAAAACCTATTAAAGTGAGTTATTTCTAACTAAATAGACTGATTTACCAGCAATGTCAATGGGCAACACCAGTCCACTTTTGAAAAAGAAATGTACATTTCTGAAACATTTTCATTCATGAACTTAAAGCTTTAATGAAAAGGCTGTCTGACTGAACTTACTGTATGTTATTTTAAGAATCTTAGATAATTTCGGACAGATTTCCCTCTCCAAGATGCCTCAGCCTCTCTGCCAACACTTCAGGCCTTTATCAAAGCTCACAATACAAACATTTATCAGTTTGAGCCTGAACTACTGAAACAACTGTTTAGACCTGAAAGTTTTTCACGTACCCCCTACATCACTTCGCGTATCCCTGGGGGTACAGTTTGGGAACCACTGGACTATACCATTTTGCCTACTTTGTTGAGACTAAACTTAACAGTCTCAAGATGAATAAACGAAAAAATAACTTTGTGCTTGTCCACCTAGTAGTTTAGTCAGCTCACAGTGGTACCATCACAATGGCAAACATTTAAATTGTAGCTTTAAGTTGTTTTGTCTTTTAGCTAAGTTAGCTTGTAAAGATAGCATTTTCATTGTTTGCGGCATTTATGATAAACTTAGCCAAAACAAATACACTATGTGAATGGAGGAAACTAAAGTACTTGGTAAGTTATAACTTTTCTAGCTTCTCAAGCTATTACAAGTTGCTATTTTTGCAGATTTTTTTGCCAGGAAGCTTCAACATGATTTTTAAGTTTGCACAGAGTTAGCAACTGTATACAAAACCTTCTAAAAATCTGCTTGCAGTGAGCAAGTGCACTGTTTTGGCCAAAATACAGTGGATGCAAATTTAGGTCACAAATGTATTTAAAGCTGGCCTTATTTACTGATTTGCTGAACACCTCCCTTGTTCATGCTACTGCTTTCCAACAAATAGCTGGACAGAGATTGAATGGCAGAAATTCAGCATTAGCAAATCAGTGGCTGTAATAAAGCAATTTTTATCTACTAACATTTTTTTGTAATGTACTCTTGTTCAGGGAGAACAATTTACAGTTGCGATAAAACAAACACATATTTGCAGCAAATAAGCTAATGCTCAATATCACAAGGCAGCTAGGACAACTCTAGCTAACATGGTAAGAACCAGCAAAAAGCAGTCATTCTACATAAGCTTAGCCCAATGAGAAATTGACACATCTAACACAACAATCTTCCCATTGAAGCCAGGTCAGTCTCAATATCCAAAAATATGTTAATAACAGTTCATCTCTTATTACAATAAATCAATCAAACTTTATTTATACAGCACTTTTCATACAAAGCATATAGCACAGTGTACATTACAAACAGACAGACAAATTAAAATAAGATGAGAGAAAGCATGACCCAAACCACCCAACCCCAAATCCACACACCCTACAATCCAGTAAAGGTAAAACACATCATAAATAAAAGACAATAGTAGAACAAGAACATTTTTGTACCCAGGAAGCACAAACTGAAATAAGATACCAAAATTTGTCTAGTATCTTGCTTGCAACATTGATTAGTCAGTATAATGATCAATGTTGTTGCCAAATTTTTTGCTGATTTAAAAATAGAAACATAAATACACTTCGAGTCATAGTTCACTGCTAGTTTCCTTTTATAGTATGTTTCAGTGAACCTCAGTGCAGCTGCAGCTTAGCTCATCACACTGACAGCTGTGTAATATCAGGCAGAGTCATGCCGGTGAAGTTTGAGGTAAGGCCCTTTAAAAAGTCTTGAATGAATCTGTCTAATGATGCAAACACAAAAAGAGCCTATTTTTATTCGCCCCCACGAAGGAAATGCAACATATGATGGCATATTACAGCTAGCAAACAATATCAGAGGTCTCAGGCTGGAAGGATTGTGATGAAACAAATGCTGACATCTATTACCTAAGAAGGAGTTTAGGTTGTGAAAAATAGCTTTCTAAAAACATGGATAAAACTTTTTGTCTGCACGTTTTAATTTTACATGCTATATTTACAATATAAAGGCAAAGTAATATTATTATTTAAATTCAAGAGCATTAACTAGCCAATATAAATAGTTAGCCTGCTAGCATGATTTGTCAGCACATAGCCTATAGCCCTACTATATACCACTATAGACTATACCATTTTGCCTACTTTGTTGAGACTAAACTTAAGTGTCTCAAGATAAAAAAAAAAAAGCGCAAAAATAACTTTCCTTCTAGTAATTTGGTCAGCTCACAGTGATAAACATTTAAATTGTAGCTTTAAGCTGTTTTGTCTTTTAGCTAAGTTAGCTTGTAAAGATAGCATTTTCATTGTTTGCGGCATTTATAGTATGGTATGGACAGCTGTGTAATGTCAGGCAGAGTCATGCCAGGGAAGTTTGAGGTGAGCCAGAGCTCCCTTCAAAAGTCATATATGAATCTGTCCAATGATGTAAACACAAAAAGAGTCTATTTTTATTCACTCTCACAAGGGAAATACAACATATGGAAGCTTTGTGATGAAGCAAATGCTGACATATATTAACTTGTTCCACTATTATCACTATAATCCTCATGTTTTGGTCTGTTGATGTTAAAAACAATAATAAATCCCATTCTTCATTATACAAAACAATTTGGATAAGAAAGACACAATATAAAACCCAACAAAGCTGTAGGGCAAAAAAAGAAAGCTGTCAGAATATTTATCAGTCATTTTCTGTTACCAAAATATGCATGGTATAACAATAAAAAAACATAACTCCATACCTTCATGCAAGCCCTATAAAGATTTATGTATCACGCAGTGTTATGTAGAAACACTGAATAATAACATAAACTCTTACATAATAAAATGTTATCATACTATGCTATATTATACAAATTTAATAAATTATGACAGAAAACATGATGCAAACATTACATAAAGACAGAAAAATAGCATTTTAAACTCAGGAGATATTACTGAGAGTAGAGACATACAAGGTGCAGGAGACTTTCTGGGTTTGGTATATGATTTCACCAAAGAATAATGCTATAATTTTTAGTGTTGATACAGAAAAATGACAATAATGATAATAATGACAGAAAAAAATGATAATAATAGTAACAACAATAATAGTAATAGGAGAAAATTTAGTATAATAACAATTAGAGTCATAATGTCAGTAATAGTGATAATTTCCAATGGCAATAATTTGCTATATTACTGTATTACCAGCAAATTGTTTTATTCTCCAAAACATCCAATGGTTAGAACAAGGTGGTCTCTGTGAGTTTTCTCTTAAATCTTAATTTTAACAGATTAGTGGTGAACGTTAAAGAGCAAACATCTTATACAGCAATCTAAATGCATCCACTGTTTGCCCCACACTACATAAATATCCCTGTCCTGTCCAAAAATATCTCTTATGAGCCTCACCTCTGACTCTTACTGGTACAAAAAAAAATGTTTTCCAGTATTCAGCTTGTTTATTTCCTGTGCTTCCTGACACCTGTGAAAATGGCCCTTCTTCCTGTTGTTGTTGTGTCTGCAGGGGACAAGAATGTAAAAGCCTGGATTTTTTTCTTCTTCAGGAGACACTCCAAAAGCTTGGAATTTGTAAGTGACACAAAACACTTCCTTTGTCAGGTTGTTGGAAGAGGAAACTTCCTATCCGCTTTGTTGAGTTTTTATTATATGAAGGCCTGACACCCACACACTCATTCACAAACACGCTGTCCCTGTGACAAAGTTTTGAAAAGATTATATACCAATCTTATTCAGGCTAAGATAGAGATAAATAAGAAGAACAGAGTTTTCTTCACTAATGGCTTTATCTGAAGTATGTTTATGGGGAGTTATCTTCAGATAAGACAGGGATATATAATTATAATTCCCCCCTATATAATTACTTAAGCGTTAAATCTGCTAGTGGAGATTAATTTTTACAAACCCCTATTCCAATCAAGTTGTAACATTGGGTAAAATGTAAGTAAAACAGATTTGTAAATCCTTTTCAAGCTATTTTCAATTGAATACACAACAAAAACAAAATATTTAATGTTTAACTGTCAGACTGTTGTCCTTTTGCAAATATTCACTCTTTTCTAATTTGATGCCTGAACATTTTACATAACCTTTCCTATTAACAATACTTAAAAAGCATTTGGGACCGAGGACACTAACTGTTGAAGCTTTGTAGGTGAAATTCTCTCCCGTTCTTGCTTGATGTTTGGCTTAAATTGCACAAAAGTTCAGGTTTTCTGTTGTTGTATTTTGCACTTCATAATGCGTCAGGCATTTCCAGCGTGTGACAGCTCTGGATTGCAGGCGGACCATTCTAATACCTGCACTCCTTCACTACGAAGCCACACTCTTGCAACACAAGCACAATGTGGGTTGGCATTGTCTTGCTGAAAGATGCAGGGATGTCCCTGAAAAAGATGTTGCTTGGATGGCAGTATATGTTGCTCCAAGATGTTAACTGTGTCCACTGACAATCGTTTTCTCAATCTTTTCCATGGCAATGTCCTTTACAGACTGATGGTCGTTTTTAATGCAATGCAGCTTGAGGGATAGGAGGTCACAGGCATTTAGTGTTAGCTTTCAGCCTTGCTGCTAATGTGCAGGGATTTCTCAGGATTTCGGAATTTCATATCATGGCTGTAGATGATGAAATCTCTAAATTGCATGCAATTGTATAGTGAGAAATGTTCCTAAATGGTTTAAAGCTGGTGTCTACGATTTGAAACCGCAGCCTGCCCCTCCTTCCCTCACCTCTCCCCTCCGTGTTCCAAGATCCCGCCCCCAGCTCGTGTCGCCTCATATAAGCCCCCTCCGGCAGAGCTACGAGCGACTAGCACAATATATCAGCAGCAAACTCAATCAAAAACAGCTCAGCTCAACTGAAAGTATCAAACACGACAGACATCTCCCTTGTAACACACAGCAGTAGCCATTTCAACTGGACCGGCGGCAATGCGGGTTTGGCGCCGCCAGAGCGGAGCCGAGTGTGGGGGAGGATTTATCTTTCTCAGCCTGTCCTCCCCAGCTCAGCTTACAGTGCTAACGATTAGCGGCTAACAGGCTAACCCGCTCCCCTACAAGTTATTAGCCCGTGCAGGCACAAACTAACCAGAGTAATTCAGCAGACATCTCCCACTGTAGTAAACAAAGCCATTACCTGATCAACCAGGGGCGAAACGGGCGATGCTGAAGGTCTGACGGGCGGCTGAGGGTATGCGTTAACCGTTAGCCGCTAACAGGCCTCAACCCGCTGGCAGAGCTCCGTTGGGCCAGCGGGAGGGAGGCGGATTCCCGGTTTCAGCGCTAGGCTTTTCCGGCTCCATGATAGTTCAGTAGCTAACGCTGCTAGCTGCTCACCGGAGGTAGAGGAGAGGAGGCGGGACCATGGGCAAGATGCTGCGTACTGCGTAGTGAGGGAGACGAGGATTGGATGGACTCATGGACTAACTCACGGACCAATTAATAGTTGCAGGTTCTTAGGCTTGATTGGTCAGCTAGTATGCAGCTTTTCAGCGGATATACTGAATGGATTTTTTTCGTTCTTTTTGGTCTTTATACTGTGTAGATAGGACCATAGGACCATAACAGCCTTATAAACGGTGTTATTAATATGTACAAAGCTTCCAAATCGTAGACCATAGCTTTAAGTATTTGTTCATTCAGTTGTTGAGTGTTTTTGAGCATTCCTCAACTTTCTCACTTTTTAGTTTACCCTGTCCCAGTTTTTAGAGGGTGTTGCAGGCATCAAATTCAAGGAGAGCAATTATTTGCAAAAACAAATGATAAAGGTTTCAGTTTAAACATTTAGATTTTTGTTTGAAGGAACACAATGAGCAAGAACAAAAGACCAGGTTTCATCAAGTTTAAGAGGCATGATGATGAAAAATGTATCATTCACTTAAAGTGTCAGCACAGCACCATGCTGTGATACACTGGTATATCTATGTTCTCTTATCCCTACCCATTAAAACAAATTCAAGCCGTGGATTGTGCCTGTGTACAAAATGGCAGACACAACCGTTTTTTGGTTTAACTAAAATGTTTCGGTATTTCTATCTTTAAATAATTCCACAGGTAACATCGTAAAAAAGTTTTGTTTCTCTGTTGGTTGGAAACTAGGGGAGCTCAAGGGAAGTAAAAGGAGCAGCAGAGTGAGTCAAGGACAAAGAAAAGATTTGTATCTTTAATGTTTCCTTTTCAAAATATCGCCCTGACCTACTACTTTTTCATGTTGTAAGCACATTTCTTTACGGATAACAACATACATTTTTTTTAAATAAGAAATGGCTCATTAATTTGTTATCAAAAATCTACAGCCATCTCAGAATTATAACAAAGAAGAAAAATGAAATACCCCCTTGTTTGGGATTGGACAAATATAACTACAGTATATTATTCATTAACAGTAGATTTATATGTTTCTGACACAAAATATTCGACGAATCAAAAATGTTTTGGTGAATCATAAAATGGCAATATCTCTGTCTTGAACTGATGCATACATTTTTGCATAACAAGTTAATTACCTCCGCCAAGGAGGTTATGTTTTCAGGAGAGTTTGTTTGTCTGTCCGTCTGTGAACAAAATGACTCAAAAAGTAATACATGGATTTTGATGAAATTTTCAGGAAATGTTCAGCATGGGGAAAGGAAGAACTGATTCGATTTTGGTGTTGATCCGGATCAGCGTCTGGCCGCCATGGTGAAAAATGTGATTTTTGTGAATAACTACTGAACTAAAATAGATAGCATTATGAATCCAATTGCTAATGGTATGTTTTCATGGTCAATGAATCTAAATATTTACATGAAATAAAGGTAGGAGTAATATTTATGGTGAAAATCACAATATGGGTGAGGACTGTGGTGCTGGCGGAGGTCTGTGCTCTCCGAGTGCTTTTCTAGTTTAAGTTACATTCTTGAGATCTTGAGGTATCAGCCTATTTTTACTGGAAAGGCAATCTGAGATGGATTATGACATAAAAAAAAAACTGGGATGAAAGCAAAGTGATCACCAGAATGGACTCTGCAGCTCTAAGTTACGTGATTTTGTATGTTTTTCTGTTAAAGTTTTGTGGAAATCAAAGGACGCAGAGGCCTCTTTAAGTTCCCCGAATCAGATATTAATCACTGCTGGGATGCATCTCCTAAACCCAAGGACAAGGTGACATGCATGCAAACATCCACACTCACGCACACGGTGACACAGGCAGGTATGGGAGCAGCCTGCTTTCCGAGGGCCGTGGTCTTCATAAGTGTTAAGACTCAAATGTTCCTCTCATTCCCCTGAGAACCGACGAGCCGAGGCCTCGCAACCAAACAAAGGACCCTGGAAAATAACAGGAAGGAGTTGGTGAGAAATACCCTTTATCTGACTCCCTGAACACGTCACTGCCGTCTCTGCAGAAACAAAGGTGCGTGAACGGAGTAGTAAATAACACTGATTTACTGCAAATAGATGTTCTGGTATTTACGGTCTGGCCCGGCCTCAACAGGTTGTTTATTAGAGCTGTGGAATGACAAGGCTTAATGGAGACAACACATAAACAAGGCAAACAAGGAAATTAAGCAATAGATTGATTACACTGATAGCAAATATGGATGCCAAACTGTGGCACAGGCTATCATGTCTCTTAATCAAGCATGTATTGATTTTGGAGTTTTATCTAGACTTTTCCCCCTTTTTTTTTAGCATGCTTATTTCTTCCTTTTGTTTTCCCATTCTCACAGACATTTTGTAGTTTACTGGCACAACAAGCATCTGCAGCCTTGACCTCTTTGACCTAACAGATAACTGACCCTTGAAAGGATTGTCTCTGGTTTGTTTGACGTGAGTTTAGAAAAGACATTTCCTTTTAGGTCAAATCCCAGTCTTTTGCATTCATGGAAGTTATGTTGTTTGTTTTAGTGATCAGTGAAACATTAATTCAAGATATTTAATGGCTGTTGAGTGGACTTTTTATTGTTGTTGTGTTACATCAAATAGTTACTTTCTGTTCAATAATTGATGAAATAATTGTATGGTCATGTTGAGGCTTTGTGTTTTGGAGGAAAAAAAGTCCTCAAAAAAGTGTTGAAACATTATTTTGGTTGAGTATTTCTCCACTCTATAAATACCACTTGGTATGAATTTTATAATTTTTGAAAGCCTGATAATTATCTTTAGAATGAGGTACAACTTTAGCTAAGCTTAGTAGGATTGTGCATTCATGGAAATTCACAACACTGTTGAAGATGTTCATCTACACACTAATGCTTTTGGCTTTCCACTGATCAAAACAGTGCAGGAGGTCTTCTTCAGACAGTGGTCTCAGGACCTCTATGGTTCTGTTGTTATCTCCTGACACAGACGCAAACATTAAAAGTTTAGATCTGAGGAACAGGGAAGGACTCTCAGTGCCAGATCAGGAGGATGGGAAGTGTCAACCAGCACTGTAATAAATTTTGGGGACAGAAAATGCTTTACCGAGAGCGCAGTGTGAGCTGTTGAGTTGTCTTGCAGTGCTTGCAGTGACACGAGTTTCCCACTGCTGCTACATATCCATCCCTCAAGAATCTTGTTGAAGTAATGAATACAGTTGTCCAGGATGGCCTGCACTGCCCATTAAGGCTGAAAGATGTATCATTTTTGGAACAAAATTGCAATTTCGGACATTGCAATCACGTGATCGCCAAAGCTGCAATTTTTTGCAGTACTCCTGACTGACCCAGGATCTGTCTTGTCAACTATTCTACATATACTATTTACAAATTTGAAGGCAATTTGAAAATAAGAATGGCTCGCAAATGAATGTCTTACTCACAATTGTGAATTGGTTCTCACTGTTCACTTAAAAGAGTCGACTTGTTTGCCAACATCGAGTTCACTGCGAAAATGCTGGTAAGCAGGTCAACAATGCAAAGCCTCTGTTCAGAAGCGATCCCTTAAATAATGATAACAGATTATTTATCATCAATAATAGATGATGAATAATGTACTATGTGGTTTGATCATTGATTTCCTTGTAGTTTTCTCTACTGTAAATGTCGTGAATATTGCACTGAAGCTTGAATTGAAGAAAATCATGAATCAAATTGAAATCACAATATCTGCCAAAAAAATTCCAATTAGATCTTTATCTTAAATCTTACAGCCCAACCGTCCACAACAGTTTCCAGTGTGTCCAAACTCCTGGCAAGCATTAGGAAGAAACCACAGTTGTGGTCCCTTTTTTCAGGCTTTTGTTTAATTTTTTTCGGATCTGTTTGAAATAGTGCAGATTTACTAGTGACCCTTCTGGAACCCACTCTTACAAAATAATACCCTTAATGCAAAAGAAATCATCATCATGACCTTAAACGAGCCGCTTTGGTGTGCCTTCTTCATCATTAGTGATGATGGGTTTTTCCGTTGACTGCCATTTTGTCTTAGGATCTTACTGGCAGATCCACGTTTCATCCCATGTAACCTTAAACTGTTCCGTTTCTCTCAGTTTGTTCCAAAGTGTCTTCACAAATTTGCTTGTGTGTTTCGTGCTGATCAGGAGTCAGACATTTTGGGACAACTTTGGCACACACTTTGGTCATGTTCAAATCTCCATTTCAAACTGTCTATTTATCAGTGTTGTTCTTATACTGATTTGTCAATCATGTTGAATGATATGTTCAGCTTTTTGAATGTTTCTCGAAATTCTTGATGTGCATGTTCGCCCATAACTGTCATGTGGAAACCGAAAGTGCTAAAACCCTTACTCACTTCCGCATTTTTGGACACTCCTCTTTTCTGGAAGTACAAACATTCTTTACGGTAAATGATCTAATGCTACAATCTCTACTCCAATCAGGTTGTCGCACTAGAAACTGGTTTACCAAGTTCCACCCAGTACATAACTTAATGCAGACTAACAGTCAGTCACACCTTTACATGCACAGCAAAACAGAAGATACACTTAACTTTAAAGGAATAAAGGAGACCTCCATTAAAGGTGGACAGCTTCAAGGGGAATACTAGAAATACTGGGATACTGCCACTTTGACCAGTTACTGACAGCACCTGCTTTCAAAGACACTCAAGTAAGTAACTCTATACACTTTGGGAGAAGGAGTCTAACCTGTTTGAGCCATCAGCCTAATAAGAGTTCTGTCTCTTTCAAAGGAAAATGGCTACTTGCTCAGAAGAAGATCTGTGCTGTCCAGTCTGTCACGACATCTTCAAAGATCCCGTCCTCTTGTCATGTAGCCACAGCTTCTGCAAAGCCTGCCTGCAGATCTGGTGGGTAGAGAAACAGACCGGAGAGTGTCCAGTCTGCAAGAGACGATCTTCAAAGTCTGATCCACCCTGCAATCGGGCCCTGAAGAACCTGTGTGAGGCCGCCTTGCTGCAAAGAGATCGACCAGTTTCATCACAGTCTGAAGATCTCTGCAGCCTGCACTTTGAGAAACTCTCACTGTTCTGCCTGGATCATCAACAGCCAGTGTGTCTTGTCTGCAGAGATGCTAAAAATCACACCAACCACACTTTCAGACCCATCCGTGAAGCTGCGCAAGATCATAGGAACAAGCTTCAGGAATCGCTGAAAATCTTAAAGAACAAACTGAAGTGTTTTCAAAAAGTCAAACAAGACTGTGAAGCAGCAAGCAAACACATAGAGGCCCAGGGTGCAAACACTGAGAAGCAGATACGAGAGCAATTTAAGAAGCTGCACCAGTTTCTTAAGAAGGAGGAGGAGGCAAGAATCACTGCACTGAAGAAGGAAGAGAAGCAGAAGAGTAAGAAAATGAAGGACAAGATGGAGGTTTTGAACAGAGACATAGCAACCCTATTCAACGCAGTCAGGGCAGTTAAGGACGACCTGAAAGGTGCAGATATCTTGAAGAGCTCCAAGGCTGCAGGACAAAGAATCGACACTTTCCCGCTATTTGAGGATCCACAGCTGCCTCCAGGAGCTCTGATAGATGTGGCGAAACACGTGGGCAACCTGAGCTTCAACATCTGGAGCAAAATGAAGAACATGGTCTCCTATAGTCCTGTGATTCTGGACCCAAACACTGCCGGTTCAGAACTTATCCTGTCTGAAGATCTGAGCTGTGCGAGGCGACGACTGGTGCAGCAGCAGCTTCCTGATAATCCAGAGAGGTTTTATCATCGCTCCTGTGTCATGGGCTCAGAGGGGTTCAGCTCCGGGACTCACTGCTGGGAAGTTGAGGTTGGACAGAACAGTAAGTGGGAAGTGGCCGTGTGTGAGGAGTCAGCCTTCAAGATGAAAGACATCAACTCTAGATTATGGAGATTACAGTTTGTGCTGGATAAATATATGGCCTCACCTCCTTCTCTTAAACAAAGTCAGCTGTCAGTGAGAGGGCAGCCCCAGAGGATCAGAGTGCTCCTGGACTGGGACAGAGGACAGCTGTCATTTTCAGATCCAGACACCAACACAAACATACACACCTTTACACACAAATTCACCAACAGGCTGTTTCCATTCATTTGGTCAGATGATTTCTTTCCTCTGAAGATATTACCGATAGATGTCTCTGTAATACCTATTTATCCATCTATTTTCCAGACGGGGAGATAGGAGCCTATGACAGCAACAATACAAAACGTAAGAATTGTGCAGTTGTGGAATGAGCAAAAAAACTAAATGTGTGGGTAGTGTACACGGCGACTGGGAGCTGGTGATCTGGTAAAGTGGCAGCATCATTTGTGGCTCTTTTCCACTAGCACGCCTTGGCCCTACTCTACTCAGCTCTACTCGATTTGCAGCGCGTTTCCACTAGCCCGGTACCTCCTAGAACAAGCTATTTTTAGTTACCTACTCTGCTCTGGTTCCAAGCGAGCTGAGTTGATACTAAAAGATGACGTCACCGACTGCCGGCTACTGATTGGTCAGACAATGTCGTCATCGATAAGTCATGAGCGCGACGACCTAGCATGCTAGCGGTAGCTACCGTTAGCTTACCCTCATACGTCTTTGCAGCTCAATTGCTCTCGTCCTCTGCTTCATTCTGTTGTATAGCTTCCAAAACTCTCCTGTGCTTCTCAAAGGGTATTTCTTCTTGCCACCTGCAGCCTTGTTACGATTTCCCTTTTTTACTCGGTTTGTGACACAAAGCCACAGATTACTGCGTCATGCTCAAAATGACGTCTTCGCAGTGCCGCTCAGCTGTTTAAAGCGACATTGCAGGCCGTTGGGCAGGCGACAGGGGCTAATGGAAAAGCAGCACAAGGCGAGTAGAGTAGAGCCGGGTAGAGTCGAGTAGAGTAGAGTAGAGTAGAGTAGGGCTAGTGGAAAAGGGCCATTGGTGTCGGCTCTTGTACCATTTCTAAACATAGGATGAAGTCCCGTGAGACTGGTGTAGTCATAGGGTGTATTCACACCTATGGCTCATTTGCTTTGTTCTGATTCAGGTGTTAAATCGATACAACTGTTTCAGTTGTCACTTGGTTTGTTTGTGTTCACACGGTAAAAGTCTCTCGCGGTCCAAAGTTGTGGTGCAATCAAATTTTTCTCTCATTGATCAGAAATCCTGGAGGGCGGGGGAGTTTCCTTCTCTTCTTACAACAGCTATGGAGCATCAGCAGTGTGTGTGGCTAATTTGTTTTATAGCGTTGTTTTAAAGCAAGCCGAGACTACCGAGACTTTTTTTGGATGCTACTCACAATTATACGAATGCACAGTCCTTGAAAGTTGTATCTTGTTGTAAAAATGACTAAAAAGACTTTCCAATGAAATAAATACAACATGAACTGGATGGGTAGATTAGTGTAAATATGTTAAAAAGGGAAAGATATCATTTTGTAAATGGATGTTTGAATTTTAGGTAGTGTCTAGAAGCTGTATGTTACTTAAAGGAAAAGTTCAGAATTTTCTTGCAGTGAGGTTGTATGAAGTTAACGTTAGTAAGGATGCATGATATTATGTGTATGATATGGTGTAGGCAGACGTTGGCTCAAAATGTTAGATACTGATACCAGCTGATATTGACATTTTTTCAGATAGCTGATATATTGGTCAGACATATTGACCAATTTGGCAGTAAAATCTGCTCGTCTGGTTTGCCCATGGAAGGAGAGAACAGACAGCAGGGTTTGGCTGTACTTTGCTGCAGATGGGGCCAAGAGTTTCACAATTTGGGTTTTTTTTTTGGTCGAAGCACAATTAAAAAATATTGTACACTATTTTGAATTCATTTAAAATTCTTAACTTCTCTGCTGTCTTCTTTTTGGTACCTCCTCAGCACACTACATGGCTGATTTTTCCTTCTGCTTGGGGTAAAGTTGTACCAAAACAAAGGGACTTCCTTGCAGAAAAGGTAACACAATCAAATGTGTCTTTAGCCCCAACTGCAAATATAAACAGCCCAGTGTTTGGGCCAGTTCTCCCATACATGAGCAGAGCTGACCAGAATTGCAAATAATTAATTACCATTAACATAAACTTTACAAGAAAAAAATTCTTCTTATATGTAAATTTTTGTTTTATTTTACTCTCATATGTGTAAAATTAAATATTATATTAAAAACTTGTATCACCTTTATTAATCATGTTGGCAAGATTATTTGTTGTGTGTAGTAGTCAGGAGGTCGAATAACAGAGAAACACAAATCAAAGTAATCCGGATGCTATTTATACTTAAAAAAAGCAGAAAAAAACATGTTTTTGTTTGTTTTTTAACCTCAGGGTAGCATCCAGCTTTACATGGCTAAAGGGACTGGCTAATCTGTTTGCTTGGAAAAACTTACTGGTTACAAATTAAATACTAACAAATTTATGCCTGAAGAATGTGTTATGTGTTTTACTCTTAAAATTAAAAAAATATTGACCCTGACACTTCTAGGTCAGGGGCAGAAATACTGAATGTTTCTGCTTGATTATCCTGTCTCCTCTCTTCTGTGTCCTGAAGGTGAGAACAGTGGGAATCAGTAATAAGTCAGAAATGTGAACACAAATACCACACATGCAGAACAAAGACACATGTAATACAGGAAACTACAGACCCAGAAAAAGAAGCCAGGTGGACTATACTAAGCGTGGCTGCTGAAATGGCAGGCCAACTGTGATCTGTCTGCAGTGCCGCCTGCTGGAGAGATGATAAACAGCAACCGTACAGGCAGATTCCCAAAATATCATGCTTAATATCTCAAATAATTAAAACTATTTTTATGTAGAGAATGATCAAAAGATACCAAGATAGCAAGGGGAAATGGATCAAAAATATATGATTATCTGTTAGTTGGTGCACTTTTCAGCTCCATTAAAAAAAAACATTTTCTTTAGTCATTTTGGCATAAGTGGGTATCATAAACCTCCACACTTAAAACTGTTGTTCTATTGTATACTATCTGAAATAAATATTTGTCATAAATGTCATTAGTAAAACTCCCTCAGATGCCTTGTATTTAAAACCTACATTTTTAAATTGGATTCCTCCTTTTCTCTGTTTCTACTGAAGTTTTCTACAAATATAAAAAAGACTTAATTTTTGGGGCTCAATTGTTTATTTTTAAAATATTTTTTGGCATGTTGGACCTTTGTTAATGATTAGACTGAGAGACAGTGTTTGGCTTGTGAAGGGGCGACAGGAGGGAACATAGGAGGACAATCTGCTAACTGGCCACAGGATGGATTTGAACCCGGGTCGGCAGAACCTCACCATTAGTGAGTCCGTTTTTTCATTGTAAAAAAATCTGTAATATAACAGTATTTTACTGTTTTATCAATTTTTTTTCTGTATTTTTAAACAAACAATTAAAATACAAAAATAGACCGCGATTCTACATGTCTAATGTAAATAACATAAAATCTCTGTAAAAAATTTTATAAACATATTTATGTTCTTTAAAAAAAAAGACCCATTAAAATACATACATATCGTTAACATACATTGACAAATGTATCACAAGTACAAACATTTATCTCGTATGTTAGAGATTAAACTGTTACATTCAACTTCAAAACTATTTAAAAAAAAGAAATCACATAAAATTACATTGAAATATAATAAAAAACATATTGTATTTTTAATTTTACTAGAATTTGTTTGTTAATTGATTGATATCTCCATTGAGAATAACCACAATTACTGTATTTTCCTAGATGGTTATGTTTATTAACATTATATTAACACTTACTTTGAAATAACATTTGGAGAGACACCGGAAAAGGGCAGAGCAAAGAATTACATTTTTTTAAGTATTTTATTTTCAACTATGAGGCACGACAGACACCTTTTGTACAAAAAGTCACTGAACAATTAACAAGCCAGGGGTTCAATAATTAACTGAACCAAAATTAAATAATTCAGTTCTCGAGCAATTGTAATCTAGTGGAAGAAAACGTCATTGCAGACAGGCCATTTTTTATGGGAGACATTGACACTGAAAAGAAACCAAGCAGTCATGGACAGATTAGAAATGCTTTAAATTATGTTAAACCTTCAGCAGCAAAATTATCTGGGGTTCTATCATGGGCGACATACAGTGAAAAAAGCGTGTCGTGTTCTCAACAAATATTGCATTGTTAACAAAGAGAAAGAGGTATCTTTTAAGATTTTACACAGAATATTCTGTGAAAGAAGTTATGGAGAGATTTAAACTCAGTTTTGATAATTTATGCGTATTCAGCAATTCAGAAAAAGATGATAAACACTTGTTTTTTCATTGTGAGCACACAAAATTATTCTGGACAAATTTACAAACTATGTTAATCGTAAAATGAGTACCAATGTACAGTTCAAGGTACCTGATATTATGTTGTATTTTATATATGAAGGCTTGTCTGTAAAAGCAACCTATAATTCAACTACTTCTTATTCTTGGTAAATTAGACATACACAAGTCCAAATGGATTTTCACAAAACCCTGCTTTGAACATGTTATTGTTGAACTCAATCAGCACACCTCAGTGGAATATGTGAAGACCAACAAAGTGACAAAGACTTTTAGATTCTTAAAGGGATTAATTTTGTATCAATACAGTAGATGTAAACATTGTAATTATGGAACCCCTGGCTTGTTTATTGTTAATTGTTTAGTGACTTTTTGTACAAAAGCTGTCTGTCATGCCTCATAGTTGTGAATAAAATAATTTGAAAAACTTTAAAAAAGGAAGCAGGCAGACAAACCGATGTAAAAGCCAGGATGAGACACATCATCCTGCCACAGTAAAGTCGAATTGATGTCTTTACTTATCATAGCTTGTACATTCAATTGTAACATCGGATTGAAATGTCTTATTTCAGAGTTTTGATAAATTGTAAAGTCGGATCGACGTTGTAATGTGACGTCAGATCGACGTTGTAATGTAACGCCAGATCGACGTCCAAATGACATGTCGGATTGGTGTCGAAAAGTAACGTGGTAATGAAATCGTAGTGTAAAGTCGGATCAACAGCCAAATGCAACGTTAGATCGACGTTGAAAGGTAATGTTGGATAGACGTCGTAATGTAACGGCGGATAGAGGTCGAAATGTAACGTGGGATAGACGGCGTAATGAAACGTCGTAATGTAACGTCGACTAGGGCCGTTGGATGGACATCAAAAAGTGACGTCGTAATGTGACGTGGGATAGACGCAATGTAACGTCCGTAGATGTCAAAAAGCGACGTCGTATACACATCGAAAAGTGACGTCAGGTAAACGGCATAAAGTGACGTCGGATTGACGTAGAGAAGTGACGTCAGATAGACGCAATGTAACGTCAGATAGACGTCGTAATGTGACGTTGGATAGACGTCATAATGTAACGCCGGATAGACGTCATAATGTAACGTCGGATAGATGTCAAAAGCGACGTCGGATAGATGTCGAAATGCGACGTCGGACTGACGTCATAATGCGACGTCGGACAGACGTTGTAATTGATGTCGGATAGACGCTGTAATGTAACATCAGATAGATGTCGAAATGTGACTTCGGATAGACGTAGAAAAGCGACGTCAGATAGTTGTCAAAAAGCGTAGTCAGATTGACGTTGAAAAGTGACGTCAGGTAGACGTCGAAATGCGACTTCGGATAGATGTCGAAAAGTGACGTCACGTGGACGTAAAGTGACGTCGGATCGATGTCGCAAAGTGACGTCAGATAGACGTAATGTAACGCTGGATAGAAGTTGTAATGTGACGTTGGATAGATGTCATAATGTAACGTTGGAAAGACGTCGAAAAGCGACATCGGATATATGTCGTAATGTGACATCGGATAGACGTCGAAAAGGGACGTCGGATAGATATCGCAATGTAATGTTGGATAGACGTCGTAATGTAACGTCGGATAGACGTCGTAATGTAACGTTGGATAGACGTCGAAAAGCGACGTCGGATAGACGTCGAAAAGTGACGTCAGTTAGACGTCGTAAATTGACGTCAGATAGACGTAGAAAAGTGACGTCGGAAAAACGTAGAAAAGTGACGTCAGACAGAAGTTGAATGGTGATGTCCAATAGACGTCCAAATGTAACGTTGGATCGAGGTTGTAATGTAATGTTGGATCGTTGTTTGAAATTAAAAAAAAAAAAATCTATTTATGACTTTCTAATACTGATCTTATGCATTATTTTCCTTGTTCTTTTTCTGGCTGACTATATTCTGATGTTACCTCTTGGAAGGCACTTTTCAGCAACAAAAAAAGACTGTTACTGTATTGATGTCACACTGCTCTCTGCTGGTGACTCAAGGGAGCCCTTGAAGAGGGAATTTGAAAAGCCTGTTATTTTCTTAATACGCAATTTGATGGGTATTGCCCAAAATATTAACTTTTTCTTAAGAAAAACTTACTTTTTACATCATAACTCATTGGATGACAGTTAGAGCCTGTTGCCAGTTGGAATTAATTAATAAGTTAAACTATTTTGTAAGATTGTGCTGTAAATTTCATGTGTTTGTGTATTTGTGTTATACTGCTCATTCTTAGTTTCATCATATTTTTTACCTCATGAATAGTGTGTCTTGGGTTGCCTATAATTACATGTACATAGTGATTAGATGTAAAAATAATGGTAATTGTAGTAATAGACACATTACTGAGACCTATTATGAAATAAAATCAAGATAACCCATATTCAAACTATAACATTGTTTGAGATAAAGTGAATGGGAGCAGTACATGTATCTAAATAATTGATGCCTTTTTACTAAAAGCTTTCATTACAGTAAGCAGGGTTTGTAGAAAATTTTATTTTTTGTTATGATACTCTTGATTCTAATAACTCTCTAATATACATTCATTACATAAATGTTGACTATTCGATGATACCAAAATTATACTAAATGAAGAGCCGTTTGAGAGACAGTTGGATGTCATCACTGAGTTGAGCCAAAAGACCCGGATCAGTTAAAAGAGTCGAAATTCCCATCGACTCGTCATTAGCTGCTTTTTAGCTGAAGAAGGACGAACGTTCTTTCTGAATGTATTTCAGCGGCACCAGTCTAGAGACGATAAATTAAGCAGAATTTAATTCACCAGAGCATCTTTACACTCCGGCAAGGGTGCCATGCACAGGTCTACTTAATGTCTGCAGGTGTGATCCACCAGTGGAACCGAAACACTCAATTTCGTAATTAAGGTCACGTGCTGTGTTGTGTTTAAATGTTTGGTCGACCAGAATTTTCCAACTTTGGGCGAAGAGGACGCGCAAAAGGAGAGTTGACGATTGGCCCAAAGGGCGGCAGTGACGCACATGCCGGAGACCAGGAGTAAGTTTAGTTAGTTTGTGCCAATCTCGGTTTAGGTGTAGAAACCTAACCTGTGATTAAATGAAAAAAAGAAAATGGGTTAATTTGCAAAAAAGTGACATGAAAAGCGGATTTTGAAGATGAAATTCCCTCCCCGTCAGTCTGGAGTTGTCCGACGCACCTGTGCTAAAGGTAAGAGCTTTACTAAACTTTTGTGATACATGTTAACGCTGCTGTTTAAGAGCTTTACCAGCATTTGTCTCGCTCAACATTGTGTGGTTTGTTGTAGATAAAGTTAGCTAATGTTGGGACGAGGTTGTCAAAAATATAAAATTAAAATATGATACTGAAAGTTCTAAAGAATACACAAATGTTCCATCCAGTGGTGCTCAAGTCTTTAAGCTTCCAAACGGATTTACACTAGGGGTGGGCGATTCTGGGTATTTTGGTATCGATCCGATACCAAGTAAATACAGGGCTAGTATTGCTGATACCGATACTTTTTACATGAAATGTAATGATCATTGAATAATTTTGTAATTTTTCCTTGAGTTGGTTGATTATGATAAAACACAGCACAAAGATTTTAGGCAATTAAAATGTCTTTTATTAATGAACCACAACAATAGAACAAAATTTTAACTGTATAAAATAATAAATTATTCCACGTTTAAGAAAAAAAATCACAAGTGCCAAATAACAAAAAAAGCAGCAATGTAAAAAAATATAAATATAACAATGTCAACATCACAACAAAAATACCTTCCATTGCACAAATAAAGTGTAAACTACAGTTAACCTTAACCTTTAGCTTTCTGCTCACAAAGCCCTCTCTTGGGTTGCCCTTTTGGCTCTGTTTCCATATTGAGAACAGATTTATAGGTTTTTGTTCGGGAACAGTAACATGTTGATGTAGAGGAAGTGAGGTGCGCCGTTTAGAAGCGGCGGTCGGAGCGGAGAAAAGTAAAGTAAAGACTACATAAGAGAACCTGCAGTATCGATCTCATCACGCCAGTATCGATCTGATACCAATACTCAGCATGATATGGATACTATTGATATTAAGATCAATACGCCCACCCCTAATTTACACTTAGGTTTTGAAGGTTTTGAAACCAGGACTGCAGAGAATATTCACACAAAAGCAAGTAATGACCTAAACCTGTCTTTCATTAAAATATTAAAAAACATTTTTGAGGAAACGGTGGTGGAGTACATAGAGGGCAATGAAAAGTTGGTTCAAAAACAACTCTTTGACTTCTTTAACTTGTACGGACTTTCTGGCTTTAGTGGTAGTTTATTTTGTAAAAGATTAAGACGTATTATTTATGTTCAATCTTTAGGTTGTCATTTTGAGGCTGTTTTATTTATTTATTTTTGGTTTATTTGAGTAAAAAATATGCAGAAAATGTTGACAAGAATATTAAAACCTAAGCATTAAAAAACAACCTCCAACCATTTGTACCTAATTGAACACTTCTTTTTTTATTCCCACATTTATCCGGAAAACTGATGCACAATTTTAAGATTGGTTTCCTGACAACTGGCATACTTTTCTTGTTTCTTGTCATACTTGTCCACCACATGGCCCTATTTCCTCAAACAAAGCTGCCTCAAAATATTAACTGTTCTCTGCAAGGGTGCCTGCAAAATAGAGCAAAATGCAACAAAATCAATGTTGCTGCCAAACATTTACCCATGTCAGAGCTTAATAATAATGATTAAAACAGTTAGTGCATTTTATAGATGTAATAATTAAAAATAACTTGTGACATTATATAATTTTAGAAGTTACAACTCCTAAAATACAGCTGAAATTTTATATGTATATTTCAAAATTATTTTGGAGCTGATTTTAGGTAGCTGGGATTTTTGTCTGCAGGTCCACAAGTAAGTTAAAAAATAAAAAAACATGTATAAAAATATGAACAGTAAAAATTTTTATTCATGCACTTAAATATGAAACTATCTTGTTAACCCTTTAAACACAAACATAATCTCAATGTTTATTGCGTGAAGAAAATCTATTGCAGCATTTTTTTTACAATATTATCCATTCCAAATGAGTATTAGTGAAATAAAGTACGCATTTATTACTAAAGCACACAAAAGAGATCTGAAGTTTAATGTTCAGAAATGTGTTATTATATTTTTAAGATTTCCATTTTAATACTGAATAGAAATCATGGTTGTAAACTCAGTGATATTTTGCCGGATAAAGAGAGTTGGTGTTGAAAATTGGAGATGTGTTCACTATATAAACACAAAATTCAGATCCTTCTGTGTACAGTTGAAAGATTTCAAATTTGCGTTAATACTTAAGGATGTCTTGACAAATGTATTTTATTGAAAGATAAGCTGTGATGCAAAACGATGAACAATTTTTATCATTTATTTTCAGGTTGTAAAGGAGGAATCGCAGGAAGGAGTCATGTTTTGATCATCAATGGTAGGACAGATTTTCTTACTCACCCTATCTGAAGAGTCGAGCCGTCCTCCAGGGCGGGTGAGCCTGCAGCCCCCGTGCTGCTGAATGAGCCACAGGGGCGGCTCACCAAGAGCAGAGGACGACTGGTTCTTGTCGGGTGTTGCGGGTGCGGCTGCTGCTGCTGTAACTGTAGTTAATTTGGTTGTTGTTGTAGTTGTTACAGTCGTAGTTGTTGTTGTTGAGGGAACAGTCACAGCAACTTTTTCTGGTGGACCTTTGCTGGAACCTTTCAGGTAGACCTTCAAATCCTGCAAGCATTGGTGCAGATTACAGTCTCACTTGTTTTGGTTGAAAGGAAACTTGGAATGGACTGGGCGTCATGTATAGCTGCATAGCTGAAGTTTTTTTGACTGCATTTTCTGTTGCAAAGTAGGTCACTGGTGTGTTTGTACTCGTGCCAGTTTTATGAAGTTGCCATAGTTACTATTCTGAGATGCTGTAGTTCTTTAAGCTGGACTTTTAGTAACATTTAAAGAGAGACGAATTTTCAACTTTTAAAAAGCTGAATTTCACACAGGAGAAAACAACCCTGACTTAACCCCCTCTGATGACCTGCCTGTTTGTTGACTTGTTACTTTTCTTTTCTTCTGTTATATTCATAAAAAAAACTTTTATAAAAAATATAGTTAAAAAAGGGGAATTTCATCATTTTAAAAAAGACAGATTTTCACCCCCAATACAAACAAAATGCCAATTTTAAATGATTTACTAAACGGTAAAAAAGTGAAACTATCACAAAGTGTTATTTGGAAAACACTCCAGTATAACCCAGTAGAATACCAATGACCTTAACAATTCTAGTGTTCTCTTTAAACAAATACCGTAACAATTTGAATCAAGACCATTTAAAACGCATCAACAAAAAGAGAGACTTTCATTTTTCTCCAGATTTTCTAATCTTAAATATGTTAAAGAACATCAGATTCAAACCCACACTGGCAGTAGGTTTCCATACAGGGCATGTCTGTAAATTTTCACCTGTACAAACTTTGTTTCATTTTAACTGCACGGATCACTGAAAACACATTTTCAACGTCACAAACTTGAAACAATCCCTTAACCAAGGCGACAGAGGTGAGTAAATTTTTCTTTTGGTGAAATTAATGTTTTAAGATATATGTAATCAAATTGTAAATGTTTAAAGAATTGATGTAAATTGAAAGGGTATTTTATATTTGAGTAAACTGTGTATTTGTAAGAACACTTCCACAGGGACTTAGTTTGTAGTTGGATGTCAGAAGTGTCTATAATCCAACTAGTGAGTGTCTGTTCTTATAGGAGAGATTGTTGTATGCAAGAGGATTTAGATGACAGCAACTGTTCTGTCCAGCCATTTTAAATCATGATGTGTCTGTTCTTATGGGAGAGATTAAAGTTTAAAGGTTGAAGGGTTGGATGGTAGAACAACTGTTCTTAGTATCTGCTGCCATTTACATCATGTGTAAGGTTAAACTTCACATGTTTGAATTATGCGCTGAAATCAGTTGATCCTTAAAGAGGACATATCATGCTTGTTTCTCCTTTTCACTATGCCAGACTAGGATGCCTGTAAAGCATTTCTGCCCTCAGTACAAGTCATTTATTTCTTTCATTGCCCCACAATAGCGTTCTCAATATCTTCATTTTAGGCCATTATGAAGCCCACGTTGAAACACTCGGTCTCAAGGCTGACCTAAAGTTACCTCGCAACGTCACAGCCCTTTGTGCTCTGATTGGTCAGTTCTATTGGGGGTTGAGCCAGCCTGTCCTTCTTCTTCTACTGTATTTTCCAGCAGGCTCAATGCAGTGACCGCGTATTGAGTGCCCTACAGGCCAGAGCTGGTAATGAGGGAGTGTGAGCTAGGGAGCTTTATACGGCTGCTGGTGGATGTGTTCCTCGGTGACGGTTTTGTGGCTAACGGACATCACAGAGGAGGAAGTGTTTTATCAGATTGCTCCAATAAATAGAAAGGTACCTCGTGTCGTCACGACGTTTAAAATCTCGCGGACATCTCGCAATGACCTGTTTTCAGAGGCATCAAATCTCGTTCTAGGATATCAGAAAAAATACAATATCTCATTTTTTGAAAATTAAGGGGGTGTAAGGTCTTGTTTTCAAATTTATTATATTATATGTAAGTATTAAATCATGCATAATCATGCAGCATGATATGTCTCCTTTAAGTAAATTAACAAAACCATCCATGTCTCTCGTATTGGTCCATCTTTCTGTCTGTACTTCATCTAAATATAGATTTCTACTTAACTGATTCAGTATGGATATCAGTTTTAACTCTGTTTCTGCACTCAGGAAATGAATAACCTGTCTATCTTTTTTTTTTTTTTGAATGTATTTTTTTGGGCATTTTGTGCCTTTAATGATAGGAGAGAGACAGTGGATAGGCTTGTGAAAGAGAGTGAGAGAGTAGGGGAAGACACTCTGCAAACTGGTCACAGGCTGGATTCGAACCTGGACCGTCAGAAGCATGTACATGGGGTGCCTGGTTGCTAACCACTCCGCCAAACCAGCACCCCATAACCTGTCTATATGCTGGATGTCCCTGTGCCACTGTTGAAGGAGATGGTTCTTAAGCCTGAGGAGAATCCAGGCTGTTTTTTCTCTTTTAGTCTTTGTGTGTGTTCTGAGTGATGCAAGCTGCCTTCCAAGGGCACTACTGGTTACTGCAGTTGGTAACAGAGCTGAAAGGGGTTGGTGTCCCTCAATGCCAGAGCCTCGGGGTACGAGATCTGCACCCTTGCGCCCTTAAACTGAGCACGTTTTTGCTTATGAATGGCGTAGGTTGACGTTGCTATGGGTGCAGCTCATGAGCTGTCAGGAAGGATGAATGGGAAATTTCTGACCTGACATTCATCCACTTAACCTGAGCAGAGCATAACGTGACCAGTGCTCGGCCTCCTTTACCATCTTGAGCTACATACATGCTTTGCCCTCACGCTGCGTTAGCTTCACTGCTGCCAAGGGTCACAGCAATTAGGCACTGTGTTCACTGTAAAGTGAGAAATGTAGCATTGGCAACCACAGAAATACTAACAATGACAAACTCCAGTCTGCAATCCTGAATGGGGAAAAGGTTACTGCATGCAACAGTGAAGTTTAGCAGGCTAGACAGGAGCTTGTTTGCAGAATTACGCCACTATATTTAATTCAGGTATTGATGAGAGTTAATAAAGATTTAAAACTCTTCTTACTATTGCCATTAAAAAAATAAACCTGAAACTAATCTCATGCTTCATACTTCATACCAGATTAAAGTATCAAGTGGTTGATGAATAATATTTGTATGACAGTTATAACAATAAAACTTTATCAACTACAGTGAAGAAAAAATCCCAAGTAGAAAGTTGAGAAAGTTTTGATGTCATAATTTAAATCTGAATTTAGTGAAACAGATTTGTATTGAAATTGTTCATTACTCCTAATCTTAATCTGTTTACACTGAATTATTTTCACTGTTTAATGTTAAATCTGCAGTATTCATCCTAGAAAAATTCTAAGGTGTTGAAAAAAATGAACTACTACTACAAGTCATTTTATTTAATGTAACATATGCTGTTATGTGATCAAATATTTAGCTCATTGATAAAATTGTTTGCAGATAAGTAAAAGTATACTGATGACAGCTTTTGTGTTGCATAATTTGAGAAATTATTGGTTCGTATTCATCCATCATTCATCGGTGCAGGGATAGTTTTAGGTTGGATCATGAAAGGCAACTGTTCTGTTCCGTTCTCTTTTCTTTGAGAGAAGTTGGATGATTTTAAGCAAATGATTTGTCCTCTTTGAGGAGTTGGATGGTGGAAAGCGAATGTTTTTCTGCCATTTTTTTTTTGTTCTGTTAGAGTGTTTAGATGGCTTTGAGCAATAGTCTTGTCCTTTTATAAGAGGGATTATTTTTCTAGAGGAGTTGGATGGTGCAAGGAAATGTTTTGTCCCCATAAGAAGTATGGTTTTTGTGCTAGAATGGTTGGATTTCATTAAGCATTTTTTTTCTGAAAAGGGATTGTTCTGTTAGAAGGTTGGAAGGTGGAAAGCAATTTTTAAGGTTAAATTTCAATTTCAACGTTAAACAGAATCTAACACATCAGAGACATCATAGGCTGAAATCTATCGATGCATCCATCTGTGGATAGAAAACTTTTAGAAGTAAATTAAATTTCAATTTGTATCACTTTCCATAAAACAAAACTTACATAATGACCAATGTAACAAAGATTGTGAGGATCCCTGCCAGCTAGCCATCCGGGTGATTTGGTCTTTAAAAAGCAGGCTAGTCAAATAGCTGTCTTTAAATTACACCAACCCTGAATTGGGGGAAAAGTTGCTGCACACTAAAGCAAGTAATGAGCACTAGATGACAGGAGCTTACTTGCAGAATTATGCCATGATATTTAATTATGATTCAGCTATTGATAAGACTTAAAGATGTTTTTAAACTCTTCTTACTATCGACATTTGAAAAAAAAAACTGAAACCAATAAACCTCTCTTTGGCTACATGTAAACTTGGATGGACCATCATATGTTGGTGATAATTTTTTTAATAGTAATAACAATATACAAATGTTTATTACCCACAGTAATGTAAAACCCTGAATTGGTGAACATAAAAGTTCTATATGCAGAAATGATGGGACAATCCTGTGGCACGGATCACTACAGATTCTTTTCCAACAAGATCAAAATCCTGGACAGATAATCGACCAAGCTGACAGAGGGTGGGTAATTTTTTTCTTATTAATGCTTTGAGTTGTAACTGCTTTATGTAATCAAGTTAAAATGGCGATTAACTGTTTTCTGTCTTAATAGGAGGGATGATTTCAGCTACAGAGGTTTGACCTGGGAAGCTCTCACTATCTGAAGTGATGCTGACAAGGTTCATGGATCCTCTGGTCTTATAGTCCACCTAAAGCCAACAGCACATGAGTCAAATACAGGAAAGTCCGATCAGGTAGTTGTATTTTAGTTTTGTCTGCATTATGTATGTTTACAATGTTCAACTATTTTTCAGACTTCTTTCAAAGTACTGTTTTTCTTCTGAAGGGGTTGGATGTTCAGGCGGATGTTCATACGGCCTGCAGGTCCACCTCACAAACTCGTCTCAGACACTAAACTGATCATGCTTATAAATGTAAGCATGACAAGTGAGCCTAGAGTCTGAGCCTGAACGCAGACCTGTTTGTCCTGGTGTGTGCTCATATTCTCAAACAGTAAGGCGTCATGGTTGCCTGACCAACTGAGTCTGTCATGGCCCAGTTATTCAGTAGCTCATTCACAAACAAACTGATCTTTCTATGACCATGCCATGTAAATAAAGATATTTAAAGAATGCCTTGTATCAACAACAAGGTAGAAATGATACTCCATCATCCTCAAGCAGATGAGTCAAATGCAGGTAGGTTGTTCAGTTTACTGTAATGAAGCTTTTGGTAAAAATGTATCCATTATTTAGATTCATGTACATGCTGCTCCCATTCACTTGATCTCAAAATCTCTTGATTTGGATTAACCCTCGTTCTCGGTAATGTGTCTATTTCTGCAATGGCCACTATTTTTACATCTAATTACTTTATACATTTAATTATAGGCCCCCAATACACACTCTCCATAAAGTAAAGAAAAACATAATAGGACAAAGCCAAGAAGTGTATTACACAAGTCCACATGAACACAACATTAATGAAATAAGCTTAAAGCTATTTTGTTAGATTAAGCAGCAAACTTAATTCCAGCTGCTTTTCAGCTATTGATGTAGTCCAATTAGTTGCAAAGGTCAGTTTTCTTAAGAAGATTGTTAATATTTTTGATTCTTGCCCATTCCATTTTATATTAAAAATAACAGGCTTTTCAAATTCTCTCTTCCAGCACTCCCTGGAGTCACCAGCAGAGAGCAGTGTTACATCAATACAGAAACGGTCTTTTTCTGTGGCTGCAAATTTTTGTCCACCCAAGAGGAAACAGCAGAATGAAGTCAGCTGGAAAAACAAAATAACAATAAAATCAGAATTATAAAGCCATAAAAAGATTGGAAATGTACTTAGTTTTAAATAACTGAGCTTTAGAGTGCATTTCAGAAATCAAACAAGTACATGTCATGAAAAGCTGTTGAATTATAACCGAGTTAATGTTTGGGAGTTACCCTCCACCTCTTCACATGGCTACAGAAATAGAATAAAAATATTCCATAGAAACTACGATGACATTGTGAGGAAACTGTCTGCCAGTGTTAATGTAAAGATGATGAAGCCATGTAGACCTTTTCTTCATGAAACTTTTTTTTACTTAAAGCAGGGGGCATCAGAAATGAGCTGGACAAACAACAGTGGACCCTGTGATTCAGTATCTGACCAAGACCCGTGTGTTAAGTGACTGACCAGCAGATGGCTAATATGAGTGTAATAAACAAACAGAGCTTTAATTTAAGACAGAAAATGAGATAAGCATGTTTTTATAACATTTTAACACTTAGAAATCAGAAGAACTTATTAATGCCTTTCTTAATGTCATGGTTTTGTACTGGGAATGGCCTCTTGTCTTTCCCCGAGGAATTTTATTTATCTCTCAAGAAGTCACTAACTGTCCAAAACCTCTGACCGAAAGGCCATGAGAATAGCAACCCCATTGAGAAAAGCTGAATTCCCCAAGGCTTGTTCTGTGAAGATATATCCGATCTAATCTTACGAGTTATCCGCTTCCAGACGCAGCCCCCTTAGAGTTCCTCATGGGAGAAGATGCAGCTTTAGTTTGTTTACAGATGACCACTTTACGTCACAAGGTCACAGTGTTTCATGTTCAGCATTCCACGTCCTGCAAATATAATAAAACATGGTGAAGGATGGCCGAGGACAGATGACTCAGACCGCACTCTGGTTTACAGTCCATTTTAACTCTGAGTCTTTTCAAAGTGTTTTGAAATTTCTCCATTTGGATATTAAATTTTATCAGAAGGCCTTTATACCTTTTACTTCAGATTATTGAGTAAATTCACCAATACCTAAAGGCTGCAAATAAAAGTAACATTTGCGATGTTGAAAACCATTTAATCCACAAAGCTAATTAAATAAAGCAACATAAACTCAGTAAAGTAAAAAACAAAGGTGTTTCACCACCTACACAAAATCATTTCAGAAGAGCAAGCATGTGTCTCAAAAGTTGTACTTCAGTCAGTATGCAAAACTAAGAAGTCATTGGCTGTAGCTTCGTAACACATATATGGTCATGATATAGATGAGTTGTAAACAGATAAGTGTAGGCAAAGAATTAAATGAATAGATGTAAGCTATAAGCAAATTTATTCCCTTTCTTATAGTCCCAAAAAAATCTTATTAGATCCAAAGTTGTTTAGACACAAGCCGAGGGAGCAACAACAGTCATTATTTTTGTTTGCCTAAAGTACTGTATGTAATTATTTTATAGATTGACACTCAGTGCTAGTCAAGAGCTAAACAAACTGCAACATTGCCCACTGGTCCAGTGGCCTTAAACATTTAACTCTATTGCCTGAAAAAGGTTTTGTTTTAGCCTCTTAACTCCAACACTAAAAATTTGACTGTAAGTATGTGTTATTAAAATGAAGCAGTGACACAGACAGCTGCTGATGGTCTTTAGAAGGAAAGGCAACATGGAGGTCTACAGCAGCATTAAGACAAGTACACAAAGTAATCAGACAATGACATCATGAATTTTACAACAACTTAAACTATGCTGTTTCTGTGGACTGGTTAGCTGAGATTCAGTGGATTCTGAAGACAGGGATGAAAATTATTTTGACTTGACTGTGTTGCCCACTGAAGTCACGTTGCGTGTCCATAAATACCTCATTTTGGTCACCCTTGCCATTGGCCGTCGCTTGGTGACGTCACATCTGCTTGAGTTTCACTGCGATCATATCATATAATAGGATGTATATGTGGACACTCGTCCAACTGTATCCTTTTCACTCACTTATCAACCACAAAACACTGCAGCTGATGGTCCTGCAGCAGCATCGTCTGTCAGTTTTCTGCAGTCCATCTAGGCGGAACTAATGTCCTCACTGACTAATGTTTCCCACATGAACATAAATTGTTCCTCTGTACTCTGTAGATGAAAAACTGTCTGTCAGGGGTAATGTCACAGATGCACACACCACTGATTGGCTGTTGTTGCACAGCCACATGACATCCCCTGAAAAGATAAACTTTTTTTTTTTTTTTTTTTTAACTTTGACATCGCGCGACGTGTGAAGTGATCGCCTTGTACGCAGCAATCACATCGCGAGAAGGTAAGCCCCGCCCCATCGTGGCTGTACATTGACTTTGCATGAAGAGTGATCGCCGAGGTAGTACAAGTAGCGTCCGGTGTGTAAGCACCTTTAATGCTGGACAAGCATTGTTTCTTGCACAGCCTTTGACCACTCGGTGGTGCTGTAGCTGTAGACTGACTGTAGACCAATAAATTCTTTTTTCCTTCCTAGCACTACTGCCTGGATGTAAACCTGCACAGTAATTGGATACCATTTCTGGGGAGCAGCATGGTTCAGCTTGTTTTGATCCAGAACATTGAAACAGAAAGGCAGTGTCAAAAATTTAATAAAGGTATCATATTGCAATGTATGACAACATCCAGTAAAAGACTTTGGGACGTTAATCTGCAAAGAGGAGGTGAAGGCTGTCTGTGAAAAGTAGCTTGTACAGTAGCTGACAAGACAAAATTAGGTTCTTTTGTATCTTGCTGCCATTGGACTGGTAGATTAGTTTGACCCAAATAGCCATTTTATGGACATGACCAGGTTAAACATATTTACATAAATCAATGGACATGTCATAAAAAAACATGTTTTCCCTTTTATTTAACTGCTTGCCATTTTGTGGTACGGAAATACAGAAGTAAGGCCTACTAAAGTGGGCACAGATGACGGCATACTCTAGCACACAATTTTCATAGGGCAGTTTAAGTAAAGACATGCTTTTAGGTTGTTTCAGAGAATAATGCTGATCTGAAGCAAAGAAAAAGTTATTTACTATTTGCAATGGCTGGCCATTAATACTACACACACTATATAATCTTTCATGTCTTACTTTTTCAACCTGATTGATTGATTGAACCTTATTTATTTTGAATATATTTTAAAGAGTGAAAAACAGAAATACAAGTTTGAACATAATGTAGTCATTACATATAATGTAATTGATAAGGAATGGGAGGAAGTAAAACTTACTAAGTCCCATCCCTTCTCTTTCTTTTTTTGTTTTTAAATGTATTTTTTTTGGCATTTTGTGCCCTCATTGACAGGAGAGAGACAGTGGATAGGCCTCTGAAAGGGGGTGAGAGAGTTGGGGAAGACACCTCGCAAATTGGCCACAGGCTGGACCCAAAACCCGAACCAGCAGAAGCATGTACATGGGACGTGCCTGGCTACCAACCACTCCGCCAAGCCAGCATCCAACCCCTTCTCAATTGGTTAGTTAAACATAATTGCTTCCTTATTTTACAAAAGAAAAAACAGCAGGATGCTGGTATTCTCTCTGATGTGATCTTGATCTAGGTTATCAGGTCATCACAGGATATCCATTTATAAGAGTCAAAGTTTGACGCTTTGGGCAGATTTATGATCTGCTGCTGCCACTTTGATCAATTGTTTGACAAATGCTAATCGAAGGTTCAAATGTGACAGCACCCTCCCTCCTGCCTCATGGTCAGAGTCTGCCTGTAGATCAAACAGATCAATAAGTAATGTGTTCACTTGACCCTCCAACACCTCAACAACCCAGAGCTGTGCTGGTCTACATCACCTTCTCTGCAGTCAACACCACAGCTGTAAAACTCCCCTGTCACCAAATCATGCGCATGCACTCCTGTTCCAGTTTGCCCAGGTTTTTATTTACTGTCTTACACACGAGTTAGTAAATGAACTAATTTTCACCCACATGATTGGATTATGAGGAAGTAATTACTGTTGACAAGTCAGCCATCTCCCACACAGATTGGAATTTCCCTCCCTTATTAGTGCTGAGGACACTTGCTGGGGATGTGGCCGACATGTGCCATGGATGTAGAGAGATAGCATGAATATCCCAGAGGTGATGGTGCATTGTATAAAATACAGCTGAAATAGTGACCATTTAAATGTAGAGACTCAGTGTAGCAGTAGTCTTAGTTCTCATACCAAAACCTGAAAACATACACTGTCCCTTGTTCTCTTCAGATGTAATGTTAGTGTTCACCATGTTTCCTGTGTACAACACTCACCCCACCTCTGTGCAAAGCCCACAACACTTAGATCAGTTAAAGCAAAACTCTGACCAGGCTATCAAGCTAAACTGCACTGAGTGCTGTGACCACATATACATGCTGGATAGTGACAATAAAATGATACAAATCCTACTCTACCAATAATAAAAGAGTCATGAGCCAGTTTTTCGTTGCAGTGGACTACACTAATAGCCATTAGACTGATATTTGCAATTAAGGCAATCAAATGAATATAATGGCAGTTGTTAAGTTGTTATTTTGATACAAGGGCTAAACAGAATCTCACTTTAAGCATATTCATAGGTGACTTTAATTTTTTTTTCTGGCATTGTTTCCCCTTAAGAGTCACTCTGTGTTCTACCTGAAAGCCATGTAAGCCATGATCTTACATGTCTAACCAAGTAATTCTAAAGTCAGAGTGTACACTGATGCAAAATTTGATGAACTTGACCCTTCGCTATGCCCCTCCCACAAACAGCTACTGTCCAATCCCACGTTAGCAACCACAACTATGCACAATAGGCCTGTCAGGCTATTGGGAGAAAACAATGTGCCTGAGTGTTGCGCCTACGGGACTAGCAAGTCCGACATTGATACCCAAGAAGTTTAGAGATTGATGTTGATATTTTGTCTTCCCCAAGCCCAAAACGCAAGGAAAAAGTTGCTGTGTGTGGAGAAAGCAGGAGAACACCTGTTTGTTCTAAAGTAAGGTGCCGACTAACGTTAGCTCACCATAGCTCTGTGTGCTGGGTAAGATAACACTGAAGTATCAACACATGGGGTGCTTGACACTTGCATTGAGATCTGTGCGCTTTTAATGACCTCTTCATTTGAACTCCGACATTTCATTTGGTAAATGTATCTTCTGTCCTCTTCTTTCTGACATTTCTGAAGAATTTGTCCAGAAATGTGCAGATATTTCCTTAGGAATATCACTCACCGGTACCGTTAAAAACTCTATATTTTTCGTACCAAGGGAAAGCTTGACAGGCATAGCAACAGTAACCAAGGAGGGTGGGGCTTAGCGAAGAGTCAAATCCATAAAGTGTTAATGAAATATTACATTCAACAAGCAAAGTATGACTTTGAGACTTCTTGACTTTGACTTGTGACCTCCGAAGTCTTATCAGTTGATCCCTGTGTCATGGTGGACTTTTGTGCAATAAACATAAAGTCCCTCACAGCATTCTTGTAATAGTGTACAGCAGATGTAATACTTTGTGGCTTTGGCGTTTGACCTGAGAACTCCAAATTTTGATCAGATTTTTGTTGAGCTAGGATGGGCGTCTTCAAAAGCTTTATTGAGTTTGTGGCCGCTTGTCTTAACCTTTGACCTACAACAAATAATCAGTTCATCATTGTAGTGGACATATTGAGTTTATAGAAAATCTGAAACTTAATGTTGGAATGACTTTAATGGATGTGTGAACATATGGCACCTTTTTGTGCCATAGCCTGGTTTGATGTTAAAATTATTTAGAGTTGTCAAAATGTGCACTTTTATGCATAGTTGAACTCTCCATAATGCCAATCTCGAGGGAGTCATGGACTTGTTTCTACACTGCAACAAAAAAGACATCACTCTGTTTTTTTAAGCTTCTTAAGATTGAAATTTAGGAACCCAGTTTGCTGAAAGTCATCAGTAGACACGGTAACTAATTAATTTGCCACACCTTCTGAGGGTGAAGGAAATAAAGTTGTCTATTAATCTTAAGTGCTGTAAATTTTTTAGATGGTGCTGTGTGTTTTTTCAAACTTTCATCAGTCCACGCAGATCTAATGTTCTTTTGATTACTGATAGATTTATTTTTACAAGTTCTTATGTCTGAATGTAATCTTTCCAAATCAGGGTGTTGAGCTCTGTTATGTGCCTCAACACCCTCGTTATACACATCCATAAGAGCCAAATATATATCAAATATTTTCAAAGCACAAGTAGAAGAGTTCATGAGCACGGGGTAAAGCAGGAAATTTATCTGTTTTACTTGATGCTTGATGGCAGTGTGCAAAGATGAGATAGTCCCCAAATAATTCCTTTTGCATCACTCAATAGCACTCTGGCAGAGTTTGTCTGGTGATAATACAGGTTCATGGAGTCACTGAGATATTCAGTGGTTGCATGATTGGCCGTAGGAATGCACCAGCTACGTGCCTTACATTATGAAGAGATGACAAAGATGGCAGCACTACACTTTCATTTTTATTTTTGCACATAATTTCATCTTTAGTGTTATTAGTATAAGCACTCTCTGTAAGGCTAAGCAGTGGAGGGACACCCTCAAACATGTGCAAGTGAACAAGATGCACTTTCCTCTGGTGTGTATCAAGCAGCGTCTTTTCCCTTCATGCAACCATTAAGAAATAATATTTCTGCAACAAGCCCCAAGTGGACACTCGGGGTACTACAGCTTTAGACACCTCAGCATTGATTTCTATTTACAGTCCCAAAAGAAATGAAGAGTCCCCAAATAAGTCCACTTTTTATATATCTCAATAGAACTCAGGCAGAGATTGTCTGGTGATAATGCAGGTTCTGTGGAGTCAATAAAACATTCAGTGGATGCATGATTGGGCGTAGGAATGCACCAGCTAAATAGCTCACACTATGAAATGTTGACAGACATTTCAGCACAACACTTTCAGTTTCACCGGCTGGGGCTGGGGTTGCTGGTTGGTGTGGGGGGGTGTGTGCAGGTGGCTGTCTGAAGGTGTTCATTGTGCTTGGGATCACAATATTGGGACATACTGCTCCATTACATCACTCAGTATCATCCCGGGTCAAATTTGACCAGAAAGGTCTAAAGTGCTATTAAAAAACATTACAGACCCATAATGCAATGCAAGAGAGTGACCATAAATTTTATTAATAACTATTGTCATTTGGAACTGCGTCTCAAAACTTCAGCCAATTTCATAAAAGATAACCCTATTTTTAAGATAAGCGAAAACTGTTTCAGGTCATATCTGACCCGAAGTCCATGCGAAGGTTAAGATCTTATTCTGCAGCCAGCCTCAAGTGGACACTCCGGGTACCACAGCTTTTGACACTTTATCACTGACTTCTTTTTTCCAGCCCCAGAGGAAATTTATAAGAGTCCCACAATAAGTCCACCTGTTTAGCACTCAATAGCACCAAGGCAGAAATTTTCTGGTGATAATACAGGTTCTGTGGAGTCAATGAGATATTCAGTGGTTGCATGATTGGGTGTAGGAATGCACCAGCTACACACCTTACACTATGAAATGATGACAACACGCAGCACAACACTTTCATTTTTGTTTTTACACATATAAATAAGAACATTTCTATTTAATCTCACTATAATTTGTTTAAGCACTCTTTGTGAGACTAAGCAGTACAGGGACATCTTCAAGCAGTTGCAAGTAAACAAGATGCACTTTCCCCCGGTGTGTATACAGCTGGGCTTGCACCAACGTGAGGACAGTGTCACAGAATAAATGTTTGTCGAGCTGTGTGCATGCAGTCGTTTGTATGTGTCGCCCTGAAGACTACTTTAAAGTAGGGCAGCTTTCTGTGTTTGTTTGCAGAATTACTCACAGATGATGTATGAGGAAATCTGAAGTGATTTATTCTGCATAATGAGGTGTGGAAAACTTTGGGGAACTTTACAGCAGATCATGGAGAAGAAAAGAGAAAGTTTGCTGCATTTCTGCCCACGGAGACCTCTAAACTCGACTTCCTTAAACATGCTCATACACACATACACACACATACCCCCTCCCTCTCTCCCTCCTCCTCGTCTCTGTAGTGAACATACATACACGCTCTGCCCAGACTGAGCGTGAGCGCTTCAGCAGCCAGGATGACTGGAGGAGTTAGGACTGCATAGCCCGCAGTGTTTGAGCTGGGTGAGTGTGTCTGAGTGTGTGTGTGCATGTGTCTGGGCGGACTCCCCTCTGTAATGTTGCCCCATGTGTGACTGTGCTGACCGCGACAGCCATCCTGTCCACAGCGGAGGCTTTCTCAGCAGGCAGATGGTGTGAGCAGTCAGGGGGAAAGTTTGTAACAGATCGTCTGAGCCTCAACAACTCTATCCTGTGAGCACGCTGAGTTGTTTCTGAAAGGAAGTAGCAGACGAGCCTGAGCCGGGGTTTAACTTCAGCTCCTGTCAGACCTGGATTTCTGTTGATGTTTGATTACCTGTACGGGACTGGGCGGTAAAGCTGTGGATCAGCTCACATCAGAGCTGAGGGATTTCAAAAGACTTCATTTGAAAGGTGAGTCTGCCGGTTTAAAGTTTTGGTTTTGTTTTTTTTTTAAGGTCTGCATTGTCTTGGTCTCACAGCTTGAAACACTTGGCTTGTAATTCGAGCCTTAAGATGCTGAAGGCAAGTGGTCTGACTGACAGCTCCAGTCTTCTAATCCTTGAGTGACACTTTGAGTTATGTAATTTATATTTTGTGCCTGGAGCTGATGCAGCATTGAGCAGGATATGGTGTCATGCTCAGCTGTGGTAGTTTTGCTTTTATGGATGTGTCAGATACTGGACATTGCGTTGGTTTAACTTCTATTATCTTGGCATGTAAGTCGGGATGCAGCAATACACTCTGACCACAGTTTGGTATTTACCTCAGCTTTGGCTCATGGTTTTTGGTACAGTTTTGCTTTTGCAACTCGGCCTTTAAAGTCCTTTAAAAAAAATCACATATATTCTATTTAGTATTAAGTTTTTTTTTCCGTAATAGCAAGGGGTAATTGAGGAGAAAAGACTATTCTTCATTCCTGAACATTTTTTTAAATTTACTTTTTAATGAAGCCTTTTCCATAAACCTCAGTGATGTACTTTGCTATAACCATTCAAGAAATAAGCAGGTTGAAAAATAAACTTCTCAGATCTTACTTGTTCCCAGAAAACATTTGTTATATCTTTTTACAATGCTGGAGAAATAAACAAATTTAACCAGCAACAAACCCCCTGCAATTTCCAGTGTTTTTAGACAAGCGTTTAACTTCATTTTTCTTAATTCTGTATCTGAACACAACATTATGCCAGTTTGCTTACCTGTCTCATCGTCATTTCTCCAAGCTGCCATTGAACACATCTTAATACAACCGTCACCATCCGCTCTTTAAGGCTCATTAGGATCATAGGTCTGTCTCTAGAGATCATCCTGCTGACATATGCAAGAATTTTAAAGTGGATTACAATTTCTAATCAACAGGACTTCCAACAAAGTCTGGGTGAGCTTTTCATGGTCAATCAAAGCAGGTGAGGATATTTTTTTCTTGCTGCAGAAGCCAGAATGTCACGAGTCTCGTGGAAGGTACCAAATGGAAAAAGAAGACGTTCTGCTTAAATAATACCTCTTTATCACATTAAAATTAGCTGGTCAATGCAGGTTAACTAGCTAACAATCGGCAAGTGACTCCTTTCTCACTGCCAGCAGACCCTAGTCTAATTGGCAGCAGGTGAGTTGCGGGGCTTTTTTTATTCTTCTGATGTCATCACGTTGATGACATCATCAGCGAAACACGATGTAAACAATGGAAAGGAGCATGGAAGCCGTGGACATGGTTTTCTGTACTTTGTACTTTTGTCCCTCTTTAAAAATGTACAAACTCTGCACTGATGATACAAAGGTGGATGGGATTTATTGCTGAGATGGCAAAAAGGAGATGGAGGCGATATTTTGCCATGGGCAGGTTACACTGATGTCATCTGAAAATTGGCGGGTTGACCCAGGTGTGTTGTTCCCACTCCCCAATCAGAGGACAGCCCATAAAAAAATGGTGTTTGCATGGTCAGTCAACCCAGGTCTTTGAAAATGTAAGTTTTGTTCAGTTTCCAGTTCATGGTCCATTATATTATTTAATTTTGAATTTAAACATTTTTCTCTGTTACATACAACAGCGCAACTACAGCATTGCTTTTCAGCTTAATGTATGGTACATCTAAAATATAAAAATGCTTTCCAGGCAGTCTTGTGATAGGCTCTGAGGCAGGTCCGACTACTGCTGTCAAATTTTTTAATATTTTGGCCGATAGTAATGATTTGAGCTCAGCCTACCAACATAGTTGGAGAAAAGGACAGGTGGCTAAAGAGCTTCTGTTCACATACATATATGTCAGAAGAATGAGTGTAATAATTAAATAAATTCACAACATAGTTTTATCTAACGAAGCATTTTGCATCAAGTCGGTTTTGTCAATATCATGTTTAAAAACCTGATTTTACTGTATTCACAATCAGTACTTTGTGCAGTAAGAAAAATGGTTGTGATTAATGTCTGCATATTGGTTTTGACTTGCCTTTGTTTATTGATTAACTCAAGTGTTCCCTGACAGCAGACTTTAATAAAGCAGGGGGAGGTTTGTTTTGCCTGTGTGTGTGTGTGCCAACTGAATTTTTTCACTTGGTAAAACTGAAGATTAGTAGTTAAGTTCATCATGTGTTTGGTTTGGTTTACATCAGCATTATTTGATACAGTTATTTGTACTGTCCAAAGTCTGAGCCCCACACAGTTAAGAAGCAACGCTGTTATAAACATGAAAAGACCTCGGCCAGCGCCACAGTCCTCACCCGTATTGTGATTTTCACCATAAATATTAGTCCTACCTTTATTTCATTGAAATATTTAGATTCCTTGACCACGAAAACATACCATTAGCAGTTGGATTAATAATGATATCTATTTTAGTTCAGTAGTTATTCACAAAAATCGCATTTTTCGTCATGGCGGCAAGACGCTGATCCGGATCAACACCAAAATCGAATCAGTTCTTCCTTTTCCCATGCTGAACATTTCCTGAAAATGTCATCCAAATCCATCCATTACTTTTTGAGTTATTTTGTTCACAGACGGACGGAAAAACAAACTCTACCGAAAACATCACCTCCTTGGCGGAGGTAATAAAAATGTGTTATCTCTACCCCAGAATTTGTCTTTTTTTAGTTATCAGCTTTTCAATCTTTTCTTTTTAACCCTCATATTTTTCTTTAAGGTTTGATCACTACCCTTATGAGTCATTGATGTGTTGGAGCATCATCCGCAGTTTGAGTGTTATATTAAGACCAGTGTTGCACTACTTTTAGTGATGTAAAAGTATCACTCTTGATCTGCTCTGAAACTAATACCATGTTCTAGAAATTAGTCACTGTTGCCTTTTTTGTTGATGTTAGCCAGGAAGTGCAGATTTGACATTTCAGCAGAAGGAAAGCATCTTTATATCTGTGTGTTTTTCAAGTAGTTATTAGTCACGTAATTGGTATTCAGTGCATGCATCTATTACTGAGTCGGAGCAGCATTTTGCAAGGACTGGCTAATTCTGTTGCAGTATACAGATGGCCAGACAGTTGCAGATGACATCCAAAACACACTTACCCCATGTCTAGTTGTCCACTGGCCAAACAGACAAAAAAAAACCTCAATTATGTTTGGATTAACACACTTCTTGTCAGTGTTATTGCCTGCTACTCACAGCACACTAGAAAATGAAACAGGCTGTGAAGAGAAAGGAGGGGAAGTAAAAGACCAGAAGAGTACGTTTTGATAAATGTCAGGGAGGTTGGGAGACCGTTGCTTCTTGTTCTCCACCTGCTGTGTTAATGGAAAAGGAAGACGTGAAAGCAAACAAGACGTGAGCTGAGGTAAAAAGAGGGAAGACATGATGACCCCTGTGTGCCAGGAATGTGTGCAGCGCACAGGCTGTGCTGCTGGAAAGCCCAGGGATCAGGTTCCCCGTTTCAGCTGCTGCACTCGACTGTTCGCAGGTCTTGGTCTGTGGAAGCTGGTTGCTGAGAGAGAAAGGATGGAGATAAAAAGGAAACCTTGATAACTTGAGATCAGATAAGATGAAAATTCTGGAGAAAGCAGAAGGAATAGTTAGAAATTTAAGTTAAAGGACATGTTTACTGTCTGGCTGACAGGTTAATGGAAAGGCTGTCACTGCCTGTTTAAGTATAGCTTACAGCTCAAAGCTTGTCAGCTTGGCACAGCGTGAGGCCTCAAACAGGTGTAAATAAGAATTCTAACTTAGTTTAAGTGAAAGCAGTGTGTCCTGCATCACCTGAAAGTATTTCAACAACTTCTCTTTGAATTCATTTCCTAAATAAGAATATGAAAACAGCAGCAAACTATTTTCATTTTAGCACTCTCCTTTGCTCAGACTCTAAAACTACGCATCCAGTAAAGTCTGTATTGTTCAAGGAAGTTCTAATAAAATCATGTAGGAGCTTGGTTGAGCTGGGACCATAGCAAGTACAGTCCATCTGATCTAGGAATTAATCTGAGGTGGATAATCTTAAAATGTGCCAAACACCATTAAGATGATGTTTGAGTGACTAGTCTGCAGTTAATAAAGCACTCAGAAAAAGGCCAAATTAATAATGCTATTCCTCCCATTATCAAAGTGTAACCAGGTAAATACCTATAAAGTTTAAAGTTTACTGTACAATTTCCTTCTGGTTTGAGTAGTTTGCTTTTGTCTTGAGTCTGAAAGTGGAGATGCATGAGCATCTTGACTTGGTGCAGGGCCAATCCAGTGGTAGCCGGGACCAACCAGGGCACCCTGAAATCTGATTGCCAACCCTAAAATCTTTCTAAATAAATATTTGCCTAGTCATTTAATGTTTAAAGTGTCAATTTAAAGAGTTGGTCCAGTTGTTAATGACCGGAATCCAAAACTATGTCATATGTTGGTGGGAAGGTCCCGGAACAGAGGTGGGGGACTGAGACATTTTCCGTCTCCAACATATAATGCAGATTTGAAGATTTGCATTCCCTTCATAAACTATTCAAACCACTATACAAGAGAGCAAAGGACCAGAGAGCACGTGACTCAAACAACCCATGAAATGGCCAAAATGCACATTTCCAGACGGACACGACTTTGCTAATGACTCTAAGGTGACCTTTCAGATCATTCACATTTTAATGGTCGACTTGGGCTTTACATACTGACTCTACCCCAGTCAGTCAACTGAAGAAGACTTTTGGAGAAGGAAAGAAAACTTGAGAATCTGTCCAAGCCCAGGTGCCACATTAATCAGCTTTGGATTACTATGTCCTGAATGACTGAGACCCTACACAGATATATTTGACTTGGTAGGCCAATAATTAAAAGCTGTGATAAAGGATGTTTTTTTGTCTTAAGCAGACTAAAAATTAAGGATATCATAGTGTACATTGGATCTGCTTTACAGACTACAGTACAGTTACAGTAGTTGAAGCACAGTTGAACCAGATGTCCTTTTTAAAAATTTTTGTTAGCTTTTAGCCTTTATTAACGGTGGGGAGATGGTGAATGATTCTGAAAGGGTCAAAGGAGCTGGGGAAGACACATGGGAAACAGGCCTCAGGCAGAAAACCTGTACAGGGCCAGCGCCTAAATACATAGAAAGTGCACGGCCCTGTAAGAGAGAAAGATGCCACTCCCTTTCGGTTTTTCTACAGATTGCAAAGGTAAGCATGGAGATGGATGTCTTTGGGACACCAGAACAGAGCATTTCTTAAGACATGAAACTTATCAAACTGGACACTTATGATTGGAGGTTCCCTCTTACAATCACAGCCAAGTCCTGAGTCTTGAAGTATATCCGGGCAAAAGGTTTGGTTGTGAGGAACAACAAATAGGCACACCTTGCTTTAGCTATTTAATTACAGGGCGTCGGTTCTTTCATTAGTGCAACAGTAAAATATTTGATAAACAAAAGTAACTTTCCATGCCCATGTCTTGTTCAACTTCTGTAGAGACCAGACTGAAGGTCACTCCTCATCAGGAGGGCTCAATCAGCTCTCAGAGGCCTGTTTGGCCTAACAGACCGTTCACATGTGGCCGTTTTTCGGCAGAATCTGAAGAGTTTTCATTGTGTTTTCACTTTCTGTTTACATAGGAACAGTGCCCGGAGCGCATGAATCTGCAAACTTTCAAGACCAGGGTCCAGGGTGGAAAGTTTTGAAAAAAGATTTGTTTCGGCTTCATGTAGATGACATACTGAGCATTTTGGGGTCAAACGCTGACGTCATTGCATGCACAGTACTCTTGAAGGCCGAGATCTAGACAGAAGGATTGAGGCAGGTTTGTTGTCCAGACAAGAAACTCCTGTGTCTGCCTGTGTCCAATCACCATCATTGTTTGTGAAGTTTTTCTTCTTTGCATGTGTGTTGTAACACAGCTGTTTCTCTGCAAACCTACATCGCCTTCTACTGGACTGGCATGCACACTACAGCATTTTCAGGTGTTCTCGTGTTTCCATGTGAACGCGGATTGATTTTGAAAACGCGAAGGAAAATCTTTGTGTTTCTGATGAAAGCATCATCGTGTAAACATGGCCTAAATCCGTTGGTTATGCCCCTTGTTAACTCTACTAAGGAGGACTTGTATTTGCTAGTGTTTGTTTGTTTGTCTGTCTGTTTCTTAGCAAGACTACACAAAAACTAGAGGACAGATTTTGCTGAAATTTTCAGGAGATGTTGGCAATTGCCCAACTTAAACACAATTAGATTTTGGTGGTGATCCAGGTAACCACCACCAGTGTCAGTTTTTTCTCAACAACTGTCTGAGTAATAATGATATCAACGTGATCCTGAGTGCTGGATGTGGGTTCTGAGGGTCAATGAATCGTATTATGGTGCTAACTTTATCATAGATGTAACAGCAGTATGTGAGCTACCTTGGTGTAGGTTTATGCTCTTTGAGTGCTATCTGGGAAGTAGGTATGCAAAGAAAGCATGTGCCTTGAGCACATTTCACAAATAAAGAGTACATGTCCTTCACAAAGTATCTTAGCTGCACCATTGTTGGTATAAGTCAGACCAGGGTTTGAAGTCACAGGATAACTAAAGCTATGACTTTAAATGTGGCCCACATAAGCAGAAACTTTCCTGTGAACTAGTTCTGCAATATTCGATACATAGTGGGACAGTCATATAATCACTAACTGAGAAATACACAATGCCCCAAAAAGGCAGCAATAAATTTGCTGCCAGTTCACCTGGTCTGTGATTTTGTCGTTTTGCTTCTTTGCTCCACATTCATACCGCTCTGCCTCTATCCTGCTGTGCACCTTTTCATTTTCTAACAAGATTCAGTTCACATCACCCGTAATGATGTCGCAGCACCACAGCGAGGGAGCAGGAAGTTGTGAATCTAACAGATGGTCTGTGTGGACCACTGTATATTTTAATTAAAGTTTGATTTTGCCATCAATGGTTCAGTAAATGTACTGTCTAAGCAAGACAAATAAAAATGTTGCCTAATGGATGTTTTATCCCACTCTGAGCTTGAACTGTTGGCTAGCTCGTCCTCCTGTTTTCATTTTCAAGGCTGAGCCAAGCTAATCGACCTCACTGTAGTATTAAGCTGCTAACATACCACAGAGACATGAAAGCTGCATCCATCTTCTCTGCTAACTTTGTTCCAGAAAGCAATTCTGTCAACACAAGCTGGCTCAACCAGAGAATCTACAGTAAGGTGACATTCATGGAGGTTAAAATGCCGAGTCAGCTCCTTCATGAACTGCGCTCAAAGCCTCCTGGGAAAATGACTGTGATCACAGGTGTGATTTTCACCTCGCCCTCTCTCACCTTGTAACCACAGCATCTTCCATCTTATTTTGTCTGAAATATATCCCCCTGTATTCAGCGTGCTTCATAACAAAGGAAAGCCACATCAGCAGTGTCGAGCTCACAGTGAAAACAGCGTGTCAAACATATGAACAGTGAGTCTGCAGCCAATGTGAAACCTTCATCCCGTTTCTCCACAAGGCTGCCTCCCAGTCTGCAGATATACTGTGACAAATGGCATGAAGGAAAATGAAGAGGGAGGGGGCAGATATGTTAGTGTGGGGGTATCACAGCATCACACCAGACTGGCAGCATTGTGGTCCATGGAGGGGGAACATATGGTGTCTAAATTAGAGTGCAGACAAAATAGACGCAGAGTCAACACTTGATACATAAAACACAGAGAGCTGGTTCAGCATTCAGGCAGAACAGGAAAAGATCATAAAGATTTTCCATACTACAATACATTTTTATTAACATAATTAAAATGCCTTTTATTTCACTGGTTGCAAAAAAGGACAGAAAATTTAAAAATAAATCTTCAGTCAGATTTGACATTAGTGGCTACATAGATACAGAACACAAGGGTGCCCTGTCTAACGTTTGAAGCTCATGGGTAACCTGGGCAGCACCTGAGCTTTAAGTATCACCTGATACTAATCCTCCGCAACTGTTAGAGTAACACTTAATATGTGATGATGAAACTCTGAAAAATGATTGTGTTTGGCAGCATATATGAAAACATATATCACCGATTATGTATGCTACTTAATCCAAGCAGGGTAGCAGGGAACTGAACCCAGTACCATCTGTCACTGGACACAAGGCGGGCAACACCCTGGGCTGACAAATGCAAACAGACATTCACACCCATTTTAGGCAGGTAGGATTTCTATTCAGTCATCATATATTATACAATATTTGTCACAAGATAGACATTTTAAACAAACCAAAATTCTTTATTAAATAGTGACTGAAAAGGCATAAGCTGAAGCAAAATGCTGATCTGAGCCAAGCCCCCATATTTAAGAAAATTAACCACCCAAAAACCAAAGATAAAGAAATCAACAACATGAACATCATTACATGATCAATACTGTAATTTTCAAAAATAACTTTAGAGACCATATATCTGAATATATAACATGAATTACAGGTTTTTATCGTATATTTGCATAATTCCATAATTTAACACATCTATGAGCAATTTAGTGTCACTAATTAATAGGGATGTAACGAAATAGTCAACCCCCAAAACAATACGAAATACGAAACAGGGCTCACGATACAAAATACTCACGATACTGAATAAAGATTATGGAAAATCCGCAGCAGTAGGAAGTTGTGCAAAAGTCTCATTTTCTTTATTTTCTTCCTAATGCAGACATACAAAAAATATTGCTGCATCAGAACAAAATAAATGCTCTTTGAAAAAAAAATGTAGTTTTTTTCCCCTTATTTAGACTACAGTGCAAATACAAACATAATCTCAATAATATATGCTTTGTTGATGTAAAAATCAGGATAACTACATCCTTGAATGAAAAGGAAAACAAATAGTTTCACAGTGACTGTTAAATGACAGCAGGTATTCGCAAGCCGGAGTCACCTTTATTTTAACGTCTGATGGACGTTACAGTACAGCCGCTGCCTGTCTCCATTTCAAAGTAGTTGGTAGTTGTATTTCCCACAGTATACGGCGAATTGTAGCGGAATATTTTGCACACGGTTGTTGTTTGTCCGCAATCTTCACACCGTTCTCTCGTCTTTTACATGGGACGCCAACATAGGTCCACACAACCGATTTATTTGACGAAGGAGCGTCCACTAATCCCTCCGCTTCGTCTTCCTCCATAGTGCAGCGAGTGTCTAGCTACGGGAGGCGAGAAGGGTTTATTTCGTGATTTTATTTTGTGCGTCTTTGAATTTTATTTCGTCATTTTTTATTTCGCGAAATTTCGTGTCACAAAAGTTTCACCCCTACTAATTAACCTAATGGATGTGTCCTTGATAAGTGTGAGGATGTACCAGGAGAAGAGCCATGTAAATTAATGACTAAGCTGCGTTTAGATGACCTACATCAGGTGGCCGTGAAGTGTTGACCATGGAGATGTGTAACCATATTTCATATGGATTGGTAGATGTTAATTTGTTAAGAGAAATGGAGGCTCTTGGAGCTAGCATTGCTATCGTTAGCCACACAACTGTTTGTTATTATTAGTGAACACCATGTTAGCTATCTTAATGTTGATGCATTCTGTCAAATTCATGCCACAATTTACAGCTTATTGGTGTGATTGCCTTGTTTGGTCCTTATTGGGTTTGTAGTGTTTTCACACTCCCCATGAGCCTAACTCTGGTTCACTTGGAAGTGAACAGAGACCCCTGTTTTTCAGCCACATCAGAGTTCAGATCTTTGGTCCATACCAAAGTTAATTTGTTGTTCACACCACCACAAATCAACTGAACTTTCCAAAATGCAAACTAGAGTTTGCTTATTCCTAAAAGGTGTGCAATACATTTTAGAATAACCAAAATGCCCTGATAACACTGTCACTTTTGAGGTTTTTCTAGACATGACGGTTTTTTTTTTCATCAACCACTCACATGGTTTATGAGCAGGTATAATTCCAGTCTGGCAAGAATGTGTTTGGTTGATTGTAGCTCTTGCAATTTTGTTGTCACTGTACCAATATAATTGGGTTATTACCATCATTACTTTAAAAACAGATGATGCTGATGTGTGAGACATCAACCAAAAAAATCTAAATTTAAGCACCAAGAACCAACTGTGTCTGATTTTTTCCTATAACCTACCATTACATTTGTTCCATAATCCTATTTAAATCCATCTACCTGAGGCTCACAGTGGTTCCTCTATCCTCATGGACTAGCTGATAATGAAGTGCCGCTCACCCCCTGCTCTGAATCAACTAGTGCTGACTTGTGTGTGTGCTGAGAGAAGCAGTGCAGCTGTAAGCACTTCCATCTGTGAGGCCCTTCCTCTTTTACATCCTCCTCCAAAGATCACCAACAGCAGCAGCCCAGCAAGAAACCTGCCCTCCTCTCACCCCTTTGACTTTACAGCAGGAGTCGAACAGAAACAGACGGCTCTGGGGGTAGCAGCTTGGGTAGCAGAAGGGTTATATTTGTCTTTAGCACATGTGGGTCGTGGACTGTGCTCACTGTAAGGGGGAAGGTTGCTTGGGGATATATTAGGAGGCGACGGCACTGACTGGCAATGTGAAGTTCATGTTTCGTCTGTTATAGTTTTACAGTGTTTTCATGTTCTGAGCAGGGTACAAGGTTAGTTTGTGAACGTGCACTAACAAATGGGAAGCAGAGGCTTTCAATGACACTTACATGAAGTTTTTAAAATCTGTTGACTCTGATCTGAGCATCAGAGAGATGGTTTCTGATGTAGTACAGATGGACTGAATCAGCTGTCAAACATGCTGACTTGCACATGCTGGCTCATCTTTTGAGTCCAGTAAATACTTTACATCCTATGGCAACATAGTGGTCCAGCCATCCATTACCTGACCCTATTATTGCTTTTGGGGTCATGGAGGTGGAAGCTTATTCTGGCTGGAAGTCGACAAGAGACGGGGAACGACTTTGGACGGTGTACTGTAGGCTTTTGCTCAAAATATCCATACAGCAAAATCTTGTCATGCACTCATTGGGGATACATGCAAGGGCGTAGGTTTGATTTTGACATTGGTGGGGACATAAAAGTGCTCCACCCCTGAAGGTTTGTGTTTTGCATTTATGATTGCTATTTCTAGTCATGTAGAGCTGATCAAACTAACAAGCAAACTATCGTGCTTAGAAAAAACCTTTCTATATACTATACCTCCAGCCTCGACTCCTCCATCTCTACTATCTAACCCCTGACAAAAATATATTAATACATGACGCATGAACAGTGGGACAATTTAAGATGCAACAATCATTAATTTTGATAGTATGGTTATAGTCTAAGGAAAAAATGCAGTTACACAATTATTACCCCTAAGTGTAATTCATTTCCAAACAATATGATTGTATAAAATCATGTTTGTTGTCCGAGGTTTTATTGTATTTTTTTCCACAAACTTTTGTTGTTGGTCTTAAATGTTTGCTGCTTTTCACACACAAATAATACATGGATGATAAATAAAATAACCAAAACCTGTATCTCTTTGGCATTAAATATGAGCGGGGTTTTCTTAGTTTGTTTTTTTTAGTTATAACGTTATATACTATACTTGTGTTTTATGCTCGGGACCATACGGTAGTGGCTTAATGTTGATAGGGACATGTCCCTCGCGTCCCTACCCAATTCTACGCCCCTGGATACATGTATCGATACGATTCTACAGAATCAATACGGCCTCAGTGTTTGACAGTTGTTGTCAATACACTTTGGGTAATGTTAACAATGGTTAAATAATAGCCAAACTACATGGTGAAGCACATCTTGCAAATCTGAACTTAGGTCTACCATCTTTGAGGACTTGAATTAAGCTTCTAAAGTTGTAGAATCACTTTAAACTCATCCTTTTTCTCTGTGTATTGGGATACATATTGTATTGTGAGGTTGCTGGAAATGCCCAGTCCTACTAGTCCATCAGAAAGGTTTATGGAACGTGATTATACACAAAAAGATAAGATGAATAGATGAAAAAAAAAATTTAAGATGGACAAATAGCTGCAATATTTTAATAAAATGACGATGGCTGCATGGACACGTAGAGAGATCAAAAATGTATTTTTAAGATTCCAGATAGATTTATCACACTTAAAAGAATCAATGGGAGCATTGTTTGGACCCCTCATGGTGACATTTTCTGTTTAACACGCCATTGACCTTTGCATCATCCAAGAAAAGTTGGCACAGCCTTCACTGACAGGCAGGGAAGGCAGCATGGTGAAGAACAGCTGCTGAGAGTGCAACGCTGAGCACTGAAGATGGACAGATGGTAATGACACTGTCTGCCACACATTAATGGATATGAATAAAGAAGTCATGTCTGCTATTCATCAGTGAGTCATTAAGGCTTCAGGCAGTAATTTACAGGAATGACCTGCCTATTATTAGTTTGTATCATCAACAACATGCTTCGAAAAATGTTCTCAATGGACAGTCCTCGATAGTTGACCCTTTGCTTAACCTCTCTACAAAACATGTTATCAAGTCATTCAGGGGCTTTGCCTCCTGAAACATCAAGCTTTGTCTTTTGAAATATGTTTTTATCCCTCCATTTCTGCAAGTGCAAGGGCTGAAGGCATTATGCCTTAAAGGGACTATGAGGAGTTTCTAAGTAATAACAAAAAGTCTCACTTTTAGATGTATGCCTGATGGAAATACACACTTTAAGATGAGTTTTATAGCATCAAAATAGGTTATCTATAAATGCTATTCCTTAGCCTTCCAGTCGGGTCGGACAGGGCTGAACTGGCCTGGATACTCAACTTCGGGAACAAGACAATTAAAACTAGAGCAAATTTATATTATTTTATTATTTATATTACACGTCTTAGAGCACCGGGCTGTAAGTAGCGATATATAGCCGGCTACAAAACTACGACACTAAGTTTTCCAAAATTTGCTTGTTGGCACACATCAAAAACTACCACTACGTAACTAGAAAGAAATACATTACCTCGTCACTTTGCATCTTGTAATTTGTTGAAAAAAGAAGTTGTAAAGCAATGCAGAGTTCTGGGCAAGGTCCGAGCTGCTTCACAACAAACACACGCTTTGGATAGCACACGTCTTGTGGTGTGTTCCAGTTGTAGTCAGAAGTAGGAATTTTGAGTTCCAAGTAGGAAACTGCAACTAAACGTCCTCCAAAGTCAGAATTTCCTCCTGGGAACTCGGTGAAACCTCGCCACCCCCGAGTTGACAATGGAAGATAGATGCCCCCAGTGTGAACAGTTATTTAGCTCCTGTAATAATCAATTTATTTGCACTTCTGACTGGAGTGTGTCACTCTAGATCAGCTGTTTACATTGTATTGTTAGATTTATATTTACAAAAATGCTGCCATAGTGATAATCACATCCTTCATGTGATATTTGTGAACAACAACCCAGGCATGCTAACAACAGCTAACAGTAGCCTGGTAGATCTGCTTGTTTTTTTCCGACTTCAACTGGAACACTGATAACTCTGAGATGATGCCACTCCCAGTTCCGAGATTATTGGAACACAGCATCACGACAGTCGCCGCGCGTGCTCATGGATAGCAGAGTCTTTTATGTTGCCGGTAATAGATTCTCCTCAGTCCCTTTAAGGTTGTCTGTCTGTCCAGGCCATACTTGCCAACCTTGAGACCTCAGAATTAGGGAGATTTTCAAAGGGGGGGGGTCATATACAAGCAAAACAAGAACAATGAAATACTTGAATTTCGCAGAGTTCATTTATTGGACAAAGAAAGTAACAGTCCACAGTAACAAAGTAAAGTCACATAGCAAATTTAATAGATGTCCACAGTACCCATGCAAAAGATGGTAAATAAAAAAATGTCTTAATTAAATATATAAATAAAACAAAAAAAAAGGCATACATTGCATAGATAGGTGGTTAATATATGCAATGTATGCTCAATAAATAAAAATACAAACAAAAAAGGCATACATTGTACATACAAAATGTGCACGTAGCATATCCCGTCCCCTTCGCGCTGTCCCGGATAAACGGGAATTCTCTTTTCCACTCATTCTGGAATTTACACGAGTACTTTCTCTTCTTACTCATTTCTTCTTCTGCTTCTTCTTCTTCTTCTTCTGTTCTGTTTGCCGCGCTTGACTTCGAGCCGAGGTGTAACTGTTATTAATGTCCGGCCGGAAACGGCGCCCAGTCAGAAGAGAAGGATAGTGTAGCAATATTGTTGTCCGGGTGGAAAATCGGGAGAAATTCATGAGAATTGTGGGCCCGGGAGATTTTCGGGAGGGGCACTGAAATTCGGGACTCTCCCGGGAAAATCGGGAGGGTTGGCAACCTTGGTCCAGGCCATGCCCATACAATATCTTAAGTTTACTTTGAGTGATTTGCTTTAAGCTTTGTGCAGATGTCCGCTCTGACTTAGGGATAAGCTGGTTCAAATTTAGGGATCCAAGGTCAATGCTTTGGAGGCTAATGTCAAGGTTTACAATACTGAATATCTCAATTATGCTTTGGGAAATTTTCATGAAAGAAAACACAATGGATGAAGTTAATATAATTGTTAAGGATGCACCGAATATTCGGTGTCCGAATATATTCGACCGAATAGTGCAAAAAAAGCGCCATATTCGGCCTTCGGTGGAGTGAGGTAATTGCAAGGCCGAATAGCACCTTTTGACACAATGACGAAATCAAATACATCATTGCGTGTGACTGTGGCCAAGCAGACTTGTGTTGAAAGGACAATAATTCATTTGTTGCATGTTTATCCACTTCATTGCACTCTAGTTTCTTTTTTATGCATGTTTTGTTTTGTTTGAAGGACTTATATGGATAAAAAACTTCGTTGTGCTTTTTTTTTGAAAAGCAAAGGCTACTGGAATATTGAAAAATGTCATAATATTCAATAAACAATTTCTTTTAAAAACATGTCTAAAAATGTATTCTAAGCTAGTTATGCACTATTAAAAAGTATAGTGTACTACTTAGCCTCCTCATTGGATATTGGATATAATAAATGAGGTCAAGGTCAACTTCATAGGATCTTCTTTAATTCTCTGCTTATAGATGAACCATCCTAGGATTACTTCCTAAAAGTTCATATAGGGGATGTCTTAGAAAAATGAAAAATATCCACTCTGTAATGCAATGATAAGAATAAAAGGGAAAAATTCAAGTCCACTGAGCTTTACACTTTTTGGGTTAAAGATGTGATATCCCTTCAGAATATGTTTAAATAGCTGAATTTACCCAAGGAAAAACTTACTTAAATTCTGAGCTCCATTGTCAAGGTCACTCCGCCTCATGTTTAAACTCGTAAACATGCTATCCCTTTAACACCTTGAGGAAATTCCTCAAACTTAACACAATCTGAATCAGTCATGAATTGATTAGAAGTGGAGGTGAAGGGTCTAGATTAGTGATTCCTGACTTTCTGAGCAGTCACCATACCTAAGAAGAGTTAATCCAACATGTCCAATATCCAAAATACACCAAAAAGAAGCCAAACTACCCCTGGATGCTAACAGCTGAGGCTAACGCTAAAGCAGCTCTGCCAAACACTGCCTAAAATTAAAACCTCATTTAAACATTCCAGCAGTCTGAGAGGTGTGAAACTGTGCCACAGGATGTCTGTAAAACACACTTTGGCACGTTCATGTTCACCATTTCAGCCTGTGGTGCTTTACAGGCATCCCTCCATGGGAAAGACAGTAGATCTCAGTGTGTGGAGTCCACTTCTCCCTCAGCAGATTGCTCCCTTGCTGGTGCTGTGACCGAGCCACTTCCTGTGGTCGCATAAATTTCCTGCAACTGTCCCTACCCAGCACCAATATTTTAGGCATTTTGGGACCCATATTTAAAGTCTCAATTAGGAGGAAAGGGAATGTTCTCCTTTTTGCAGCCCAGGCAGTGTGGTTCTGGGTACTTTCTTGGATTTAAACCTCCTAAAAAGATTCTCAGCACATCTTAAATTTCCCTCAGGATGAGCCTTAATGAGAATTAAAGCCTCAATCTTCCTTCCACCAAACACGCTAAATTCAAACAAAGACGTTTCAAACAGCAGCTCAGGCTTTCTGTGCTGGGGGCTCAGTTCTTTCTCATATGGGGAACAAACAGTCTGTATCAGCACTGAAAACTATAAACCTGATGCTGCGAGCTGTGTGGACAAGAGGCTCTGCTGTATCACATTTCAAAGATTTTACAATCTCATCAAACGCCCTTTCTTGTGCCCTTATTTTTGGCTATGATGTAAGTTATGATGTAGCCAACATATGGTGCATTGTGTCCACATGAAAAGAATACTGCACTGATGTAAAGAGCTTCATGAATCTTGTTTAAACCTGCATAGACGAAGAACTAGCATTCCACTGCATCCAGTAACATAAAAGTTTACATCAGATGGTCGTCTCCAAAAGATTCATTAGAAATTCCAGTGTTTTCTTGGCCACTCTGAGCACAGCTTTCATCTCTAAAGACACATCCAGCCGCTGTATTTCAGGATTTCACTGACAGATGCACATTTTTAAGCTGCAACAAGGCGACCCTGATCCTCAGATGGCCTTGCTCAGAATCTGTTTTGCCCGTGGATGAGGACAGGCACAGAATACTAAAATCTCTGAGTTAAAATCAAGGTGGGAGTTCAAACATTACAGTCTTTAATGAAACATCTGCCCACACTCTTCTTGTGCTTTATGTGGTGTTTGAATGGATTTAAAAGCACACACTAGGGATGCACAGGTGTATCAGTTTAAGACTCCAAGATACATTTTTTTTCAAGAATCGTTTTCAGTAGTCCACTATTTTCCGGCTCATATTTTTGAAGTTTCTCGTAAAAAAATAACAAACCTATTGAATTGCAGCAACTGTCATGTTCAGGACAGGCTGTCTTGGTAAATATCCTCATGAGCTGTGTCTGACCAGACCCCTCACATTAAAGGGATAGTTCAGTTTTTTTTAAGTGGGGTTATATGAGCTCCATATGACCACTAAAGCATATTAGATAGAGTAGGAAGTTCTCTCTTCTCCCTCAGTAAGCCACAGTCTGTAATGGTGTGTTCACACCGGACGCGAATTTGCGTCGACGCGCGTCGAGATTACATACAAAGTCCGCGCTCTTGACGCGTTGGCGCGCTGGACGCTTTGAGCGAGCGCCTTGAGGCGCCGGCGCCGCCTCGACGCTAACGCCGATGCTCGAGTTGAAAATATTGAACTTTCGACGCAGTTCGCTTGACGCCAGCAGCGCTGCAGCCAATCAACGGCGATGACATCCCCCACGTCGCCATTGATTTGATGACGATGACGCCACGCCCCTGCTCCCGCCAAAGCCCTCTGTAAGATGGAGGAGAGGTTTATCTGCACTGTTTGCTATCATCCGGAGCTATACTATTCGTGTGTACTCTACAGAGACCGGAACAAAAGGAGCAGGCTTGGGTGAAAGTCGCCGAGGAGACAGACAGGTTTGATTTGATGACGCAGACGCCGTCTCCTGTTCCTGCTCAAACCCCTCTGAAAGATGGAGGAGAGGTTGATCTGCGCTGTTTGCTATCATCCGGAGCTCTACTACTCGACGTGTGCACTCTACAGAGACTGGAACAAAAAGGAGCAGGCTTGGGTGAAAGTCGCTGAGGAGACAGGTTTTGAAGGTAAGTTCTGTAAATATTCGCTTTCCAGCTGGATTTGCCTGCACGGGTTATCACTGAGTCCGACTGGCTCGTTTCTACTGCGCCTGCGCCAGGACGCACGCCGCCCTCAGCTTGTCAAAATGTCCAGCGCGGCGCGCGCGCGGGCGCGCATGGCGCCCATTGACGCCTAATTGGGCCGGTGATTTTCAGAAATATAAAGTTTATCTGGACCATGTCGCGTATCCCTCCACTAAATCACTCCACCCCCCCCACCCCCCGCCATAATATGCTTTCAATTAGTCTATAACAGGCATCTGAAGCCGATAGCTAACTACGGCTGAGTAATTTAGCAGAGGGACACATGGTGTAAGTTGGCTTTGGTCCAGATAAATTTTATATTTCCGAAAGGTCAGTGCACTTAAAAACACTCATATGTAGCATACTCTTAAACTGTGGTATTACTTTTTGATTTGAGTTCTTGTAGGCAGAGAAAATACCCTTTGTATTTGGTACGGTACTTTCCTGTTAGCGTCTGTTTCTTCGTCACCGACTCTTACAGACTGCGGCTTACTGAGGGAGAGGAGAGAATTTTCTACTCTATCTAATGTGCTTTAGTGGTCATATAGAGCTCATACAACCCCACTTCAAAAAAACTGAACTATCCCTTTAAATGGATAAAAAATATGGTTTTCCAGAGCTGTGCTCTAATGTTTATTGTGGTCAGAAATATCTGAAAATTTTCCTTACACTGGAGATAGCCGAAGGCTAATCAAACACGTGGATAAGGGAGTGTCTCCTGTCTCTGGGATGTGGCATTTCCCTAAATGACACACTCAGGGGAAATAATTTGAATGGTCTGATTGAGAACAGATTTTCTGAAAGGAGGACGGAGCGAAGAAGGAGAGGAAGGAGTTTTTCTAAAGCTGAAGGGTTTGTAGACAGGCCATAGATACATTTATTCGCACAGATTTTGTTTAAAAAAAGGTATTGTGCATATTATGTGACACTTTATATTAGTCGACTGATCAGATGCCACTTGTGATCAGCTGTGTGAGAGCATTACAACATATTCTGAAAATCAGCCAGTGCTATTGTACCAGTTTAAATAGCAGTGTGGTTTAGGCTGATATAGATATTTTAAATTTATTTGACGAAAGTTTAAATGTTGAAATGTTCATTTTTAACCAGCAGTTCTGTTCCACATCAGTGGTAAACAGGTATGGATATTGATAAGATTGACTTGATACTAAAGTCAATAACAATTTCGCCTATCAGTTAAATTCTTTATCGAATTCCTTATCAATTCTTGTTGGTTTACTGTGTGGTACAAATTGGCTACACCGACTTGATTTATCAGCAACCTCAAACACACGGCCCTGCTGCGTTTAATTCCATGCTGCACTGATAAATTCCTCTGCAAGTTGCTGGCGTTTCCATCTTTCCTCGTAGTCATGCGGACATTTGGTGTCATACAGCTGACTATCTCTGATAAGGTTTTGAAATCCTGATTTGAAAGGCATGCAAAACAAAGTAGAAGGAATTGTTAAGCAAAGAGACAATTGGTGTTGATTTTCTTAGCTAGTTTTGTCAAGGAATTGGTTGAATCCCTCTTAGACTTAAAGCAAAGGCACTGAGCAGTATCACTTTATATAAAGTAAATATTGACGTCTTAATGTCTCTTAAGCCTGATACAAAAGTTGCTTGTATTCATAAAAAAGTCAAGGCATTAATTCACTTGCTTCTGTTGCCCTTGTATTGTGATTCAAGTGTAATTCTGCATCCCAATATACAGAATAACACAGGATACATCTCAGATAAAATACATAAAATTACACATGGAGAGTGAATGAAACGGCCGTATCAGTTTAAGACATTAGAAATGGCTCTGAATTTTACAACCTATGCGTCCCTATCAGATAATGTTAAATCAGTTTACTTCAAATCCGTTTGGAGTATGACTTCTGACTCTTTAATTTTTTCTAGTTTACAGCATGTGTTTGTGGTGTGTTTGTGTTCATAGTGAAAGCCAGCTTGTTTCCCAACTTTGACCTCTAAAAGTTGTGAAAGTTCTCTGCTGGGCTGTGAGAAACATCTGTGATATCTGTAAACACGAGACGTCTGAATATAACTTTTCATTAAAAGATTTAGAGCACTACTAAACACAAGCAGATGGAAGTGTTACATGTTTATCACTGGCTCTGTAACCAAATGCTTCATCACACAGTCAGGACTAATATTCATGTGATCAGCCTTTTTTATTGTTGTGCGGCGCTGAACTCCGAGCCATTCTCAGCTCATGAAAGAGAAAAATGTTTGTCAGAATTTCTGTTGCTTTGGTAGTTTTATGCCTATAAAATGCTAAGGTTTCAAACTGGTAAAATACCAATTATCTGAATTCTTGGTGGTAGCAACAAATACTGAAATTTTATGATCTTCTGTCTTATTCTTTACTAGAAGAGAGAGAATATAAATCATAAGGCCAGGCGTTGATCTCTTTTTGTTTGATAAAGTCAGAAGACAAATAAACTGGCATTTTTAAGCAAAATAAACTAGTCTGATAAACCAGTACTGTTCTGGTGGGACCACTATTGGGCCCCTTCAAAAAATAATTTTTGAAAGGTCCATTAACTGTCCTAGAAAGAAGTAAAAATACATTATCCGTGTTGAATTTCAGCCCAGAACTTTAGCCTTTAATGACTTGTAAATATATAAGAACCAAATCAAAAACCCTGAGCATAGAATTCTTTAAAGGTGCTATGAGGAGGATCTAGTTCCAGTGACATAAAGACTCTGCTACCCATGAGCAGGAGCGGCAACTTGTAATGCTGCGTTCCAGCAACCTCAGAACTGGGAGTGACATCTCCGACTTCTCAGCATTCCAGTTGAAGTTGGAAAAAAACATGCCCATCTACCAGGCTATTGTTAGCTGTTGTTAGCACGCCCTGTGTTGTTGTTCACAAATATCACATGAAGAATGTGATTATCACTATGGCAGCATTTTTGTAAATATAAGTCTAATAATACTATGTATACAGCTGATCTAGAGCGACACACCCCAGTCAGAAGTGCATAAATTGATTATTACAGGAGCTAAATAACTGTTCACACTGGGGGCATCCATCTTCGATTGTCAACTCAGGGGTGGCGAGGTTTCACAGAGTTCCCAGTAGGAAATTACGACTTCGGGGGACGTTCCAGTTGCAGTTCCCTACTCGGAACTCAGAAATTCCTACTTCTGACTACAACTGGAGCGCACCAAAATACGTAACAAATTTTTAGAAAACTTACTATCATAGTTTTGTAGCTGGCTATATATCGCTACTTACAGCCCGGTGCTCTAAGACGTGTCTGAATAATATAAATTTGCTCTAGTTTTAATTGTCTTGTTCCCGAAGTTGAGTATCCAGTTCAGCCCCATCTTGTCCGACCCGACCGCAAAGCTAAGGAATAGCATTTGTAGATAACCTATTTTGATGCTAGAAAACTCATCTTAAAGTGTGTATTTCAATCAGACATATATCTAAAAGTGAGACTTTTGTGTAATTACTTAGAAACTCCTTATAGTATCTTTAATTCAACTGCACTATGGAAAAATGTTTTTCTTAGAGTTGAAAATGTAAGCCAGAAAAGATGTTTAAATAATACCAAAAAAGACAAGAAGTCAGCATTAAAACTATGCTCTAACATTTACATTTCCTCTAGATTACTTTTTTAGCACAAATAAACATGACTGGAAAGTCTTCATAAGGTTGTGTGCTGCACAGGTTACTGCTTGTTAAGGCCAGTGTTGCAACTGTGGGTGTGATGTGCCATCAAGGAGGAAGAGATAGAGATAAGATTAACTTTTGTTGGTTTAGTTTTGTTTAATTTCAAAATCAAAGTTTGCAAACATTTATGTATGATATAAAATACAATATTGGTCACCAGCTTTGGGTTAGGGATGGACTTTCTTGAATTTGAGCAAGTCAGCCTCCTTGGCTAATAATGATGCTTTCTGTGTTTCGTATTTTCTTGTTTTTCCTTAAGTTTCTTGTTTTATCTTAAGTTTTAGAAGCTTGGTTTAATTTGTATTATATTTCTAAAGCAAGGTCTTGCTATAACTTGAGTGGGTTTTTTTGATTGCTGTCATAGTTTGTGAAAATATTAGGTATTTATTTCTTGTAATTCATATTTCTAAGAATGAACTCTGGTCGCTTTGTAAGGACACAAAGCGACTCACCTGTGGCAGCTAACTTTGGGGTAAACCTAAAGTTCAAAGTCAAATTGGTTATATTGGTCAATTTAATGTGTAACCTTTAGGTACATGAGGGGTCTCTTACCAGGAATATGCTACAATGAAAAATTGAAATGATGTATTTATGAGTACTTCTTATAATCGAATAGATTCCACCTCATTTGTTTCATGACATTGTAGCTGATAAAGTCAGGTATGATCTTTCCAAAACATTGGGTATAAATAATAAATATAAATTATATACTTTATTTTGAGAAAGATTTTGTAGGTTGTTTTTATAGTTTATCAAATTTTGAAAATGTAGTTTTGTGTCTGCATAGTGCACTGTAAATCTTTATTGACAATTAAATCTCTTTTCTTTAAACAGCTCTAAACTTACAATAGTGTCTCTTCAAAGTCCAGATGCTAATATTTTATATAGAGCATATAGCTTATAGTGCCTATCGCTCACTCCAAGTAAAATAACAACGTGATCAGGGTCTTAACTGCAGACATACAAGGCAAACTCTTTTGTCTGGTTTGATTTTCATTCACACAAAAGACTGCTTTTACTTTATCATGTCAAAATTTCCAAGTGTAGTTTCTGGCAAATATAACTTTTCAACTTAGAAATGTCATGATTTTTTATAAAAAGATGTATTTTTAATTCTTAAAGTGGACCCAATTTGATGTTTCAGTTGAGAGCCCAACCCTTAAATGTAAATGTTGAATGAAACTCGATGTATTGTCCCTCTTTAATACTGAACTTTGGCATCAAAAAAGGATTACTCATCAAACCCTTTATTGCCTTGGTTTGCAAGTGAGCACAAGCCAGCCTCGTGAACCCTTTTCTGTGCATTAGATGCTCCTTTTCCTACGTTGTTGTAAATATTACATGTCCAATTCTTGCTTATTTTGGAGCCTGAGGCTCATGGGACTTGTACAGAAACATAAAAGTACAGTTCAGACACATGCACCTGCACACAGAGCTTATACAGGGGCACATACTGCACCTGTGAGGAACTGTTTACAGTGTGCTGAATGGACAAAACATGGGGATATGTTCTTGCAGAGTTTTTGCAGGTTTGTTGTAAAAGTGCTTAGAGCCACACGAAGGTACAGGGATGCTCACTAGGGAAAATGAATCATTACATATACCTTAAATTCATGTTCATCTGTGTGTGTGTGTTGTAAATGCAGCACTCACCCATGTTTTTATTATTCTGTCTTTAACCAGCAGTGCAGAAGTTGAATTAAGTGTTGTTTTAAAGGTCACAATTCATCATACTGTTTGTACAAGAGCTTAAGAGCTGCTAACATTTCCACTAATCTTTCTCCATTTGTCCTTTCATTTACAGATTTACAAACCAGAATGTGTTTTAATCTCTGAGCATTTATTACCTCTGAACTGGACAGCAGCAAAGTGTAAATTTTAATGTGGCATCTCTGCTCCAGACACATTTAAGTTATTCACATTAATAAATCCCTGACTTATTCACCGTTTCAATTTGTCACTGTACAGAACGGTCCCAGCAGTGCTTTTAAATGGTCTCTGTGCAGAAGGCATGAAATTGTAAAGGGGCTGTGGTCCTAGACTGGCAACACAGCGGGTGAATCCATCAGCAGATGGGTGTAACACTCCCTGGGCGGAGATGTGAGTGTGTTTACAGATAGCTAAGAGAATAAGGTGTGTGGGAAGGAGCAGAGGTAGAGAGGTTATTCCCAACAATTTTAGTGTTAAATGATCCCACACTATGAAGAATTTCCCCTTGAATGAACCTTGAGGTGATGGCTTTCACTGCTGTTTAGCTGAAAACACTCCCCCATTTTTTCTCCACATAGACCCAACACAAAAATTGAGCAAAGATAGTGTAACAACAAACTGTGGATAATAAGCAGGTTTTGGCCACAGGAGTGCAAAACAAGTGAAAAACAGCATTTTTCTCAGAAGAATCCAGGTTAGTGAACATGTCTATGCTTGAATAAGCATCGTACACATGACACGGTGACTTGAACTGTGAGCTTGGAGCAAGACAGCAGTCTCAAATCACCATGATAGCCCAGCTGGTGCACTTGCTCCACTGCTGCAGGAACACTGCTGGGCTGCATATGGTCCTCATCTGGACCTGTGGGCTGTTTGGATATCCACCAATGCAAGTCTAACCAGAGCCACAGATAACATGGCAGCGCTTAACACTGACAGCAGCAGTCTCTGAGTAATGGCAGATGCTGCTGAATGATGCAGATATTTAGATAATGCGCCATTCTCATGGAAACTATGACTTGGCATTTTGCAAATCCATCCTGATGTGGAAGAGAGTTTCTACACCCTCCATTACGGACTTCATTACCTTCACGTTCAGATAACCAAACTGGTACACAAAAATTCTGGCAATGGATGTGCAGTGGAGGGCAATAAAGATTTTGGATTATCAATACATCAGCATCGTGGTCATTTAGTGAGCTACGGTCCACTCACTTACGCTGACTTCTTCTTCAGTTCAGAGGTCAGCAGAGGCCCAAAGACATGTCTGGAGCGACACAGACTGTAATGGAGGAGAAGCCCGAGTGGACCTCGATGAAATATTGGTGAAACTAATGAGTTTTTGGACGATTAATGCAGTTTTAGGAGCGGCGCTATACATGCCCTGTGTGCTACCATTATACGGATGTCCGCCACTCGATTTTGGATCTAAATATCTCCTGAAGCACTGTTTGGATCAGGAAAGCCTTCTGGGCGAGTATATTGTTCTACTTCATTCTATGAACAATGTGAAAGCTGTAGAAACCGAACTTATCCTTTAATTTGCCTCTACCTTACCATAACGTGACAAAACACAAAACAATACATGCGTGGCCGTTTGGATCTCAGTTAGGCCGGTGGTTCCCTCCTTGCTTTGGTGGCATCACTGAGCCATTTAAGGAGGGCCTTTCCCTCCTCCATAGCCGATCACAGGTGTTCGCGGGATGTTCTCAGTCCAATAGGAGGCAGGGGGGCGCACCTGATCAAACATGCACACTGATGTACACAAACTCAGTCACACTGAGGGTGCAGGAGAACCCTCCCAACATGTCAAACAAATAAAGAAGAGCACAATACAAAGCAAAATAACACGGGACATTGTGTGCATAACCTATTTTCTTGTTAATGAAATCACTGTACTGAATAATCGTTGATTGTTGAGTGGAACTGTATGTCACTCTGAATTTGAATGTTTAAACATATTGACATATTACACTGTGCTACCATATGATGTCTATATATTGTATATTATATTGAACTGTCATATTGGGTCACGTTTATGTTTCCCTGTTTGCGTTCGTGTTGCATTGCTGTATTCTCCTGCTTTGCTGCATCCCTCTATGCTACTGTGTTGTATCCTATGATTACACCTTAAAACGTAGATGAATGTTTGGGGTCGACAAAGGGACAACATGTTCCACTGAAATAAGAGAAAGACTGGCAGGCCAGCGTGTGTAGGTGGATGTCACAAAAAATGGATGAAAGAGATTAGAGGTTTGGCCTGTGGTCTTGTTATCCGGCTTTTGAATTCTTCCTCCCACATTTTTCCTCCTGTTTGTCTCCTTTCAACACCTATTCTGTCTGCCTGAGGTCCATCATGTTCGGTGATTGGCAAACAGTAAATAAGACCAATGAGCCTGTTGAGGCTGGTTTCTTCAAATCCTTTAAAGCCAAACAGCTTTCATTATTACCCCCACAGAAATCTAATCACACTGCTGCTTTAGGTGTTATTTGCTGAGGATTTAAGAAACAAGAGTGTGTGATGGTTAAATTAAAAATGACGTAAACTGGACATTGCAATTTGCAGTTGCCGTAGATCTAATCTGTTTTTTGCCTGTTTTGCAGATCTGAGCCTCTGTAATGGACGACCAGTGTGTGTCCCACAGCAGCACCCAGCGCGGCGGAGGTCAGGCGGGCACAGAGACGCAGAGGCAGGGACGGCCCAGTGTCATCAGGTGTGGGTGGCTCAGAAAGCAAGGAGGTTTTGTCAAGACTTGGCACAGTCGCTGGTTTGTTCTTCGAGGGGAGCAGCTCTACTATTACAAAGACGAGGAGGAGACCAAAGCACTGGTAAGGCTAAAATCACACTAAAGGGCTAGTCCAGGTTCACTTTGCAATCATGGCATTGCACACCAGTCCTCCTGAAACCAAAACCTACTTTAGTACAGCAAGAAGGTAGTTTTATATGTAAGGGTAGGACAAAATATCAGTTGGGCAGTTTTCTATTGACTCAACTTGTGTATCATAACTAACAAATCACTGCTGGCAAATATCTTAACTACAGTTGAAAAATGAGGTGCTCTTGATTCCCTTGGCAACTAGGCTAACCATGTCAGTGCCTAAAGAGGGGTGCGGGAACAAGCCCAAAAACACAGACGTGAGTTATCCCTGTATCCCCTAATGACATCAGAATGGGAACACTTTCATTTGTTTCATTTGAGCATGGATTGAAAGGTTGTCCAAATGTGTGAGCATGCAGAGGCATATGAGGTGTTTTAATCACATTCAGACTGAATGTTGAATTTTATTTTTATGTCTTTTTTTTTTTTTTTTTTTTTTTTTTAAAGTTATTTTTTCGGGCTTTTATGGCCTTTATTTGATAGGACAGCTGGAGAGTGACAGGAAAGCGGGTGAAGAGAGGGGGGTAGACATGCAGCAAAGGGCTGTGGCCGGGATTCGAACCTACTGCCGCTGCTGGGGTTTGGAAGTCCCCGTACATGGGCGGACGCTCTACCAACTGAGCTAATGTCCGCCCATTTTTATGTCTTTTATATCAAAAAACACATCAACACCTTATTTTAAATCGCGTGTGACTTTAAAGTGATGAAACAGGATCATAATGTGGGTAACTTCAACACCTGAGGCATACCTGTAAAACTTGTTGAAGTAGCAAACATTACATTAAAGACATGGCCTGGTCAAAAGTTAGTCCAACTTGGAGTAGTCTGGCAATGGTCGCCATTTGAGGGGCTTTCTGATGGATGGGTCAGCAGACCATTCACAGGGCCACAAGAGAGGTGTTTGCTCACTGTTTACTGGTGCTGACTGCAAGAGAGGAACTGAAAAGGGTCACGGAAAGGTTGTGTGACATCGAAAGTGCATTTACTTGAGGCAAAAAAACCCATTTCCATCTCAAACCAGTTGCAGTTTCACAGTAAAAGTTGTATGATGCAACAAAAAAGGAAAAATGCGACTTGAAACCAAGTCTAGTTTCCACCTTCGTGTGAAAAGTGATTATTCTTTAGAAACTTAGACATGGTGGTGAAACATTATGATATTAAATCATTTTCTCACAATATGTGAATTTTGTCGATCTGCATTGTTGTGACAGCCACTTATTCTCTGCATATTGCTTTTAGTGTTGTACTATGATCTGATGTTTTCTGTCAGACTGTTTTCTACCATATTTTAACTTCATTTTATTTAATCCTAAGATGCCCCGAAAGACTGACCCCTGATGAGTACTGGCCAATTTTTGATCGAAATTAATGTCTGTAATTGTCTATACCAATCACCTGTGGATTAATCATGTTCATGTTCATGTAGATGCCATCTGTTTGTGTGCTGCTCCTGCTGCTCTGTCATCCTCTGGTAGAGTGTTAGAGAATCCGCAAAACTTTTGTTTATGCAGAGACCAACGGGTTAAAATAATAAGCTAAGCTTATGCCTAAGTCACACATTCCCGTTTCTCATGGCGATTGTGCAGGACCGTACACGATTGACCAGGCTGGTGTGATAACTATGATACGGGATGAAATGCCTGTCTCACCCCTGGACACACCCCGTGAATACACCGTCAGTAGCGCTTCTACAGCGCTTCGGGGGCGTTCGTCCCGCTCCAGTTAGGTTAATACGGCAATATGACGAGGAGTCCTTGAATTTCCATCCTGCTGACATGATGTCAGCCCTGCTGGAGCTCAGTTCGCGTCACGTAAGCCCCGACTGAGCCCCGTCACTTGCACCGTCCTGAACGGGACACAGTCGGGACACAAACGGATACGTCCTTGTCAGTCGTCCTCATAAAGCTTTCAGGATTGAGCTACGATCAGCCCGACTGAGCTCCGTACATGCCACACTAATACCGTTCGCATTAGGACTGCATTAGGCTTCCATCCCGCTATACTGAGAACGGGGATTCTCCACGACAGTTTTGAACAGTTCAAAACTGTCTGGACCCGTCCACGTTCCCCGCGGTTCATCCACGACAATAGAAGGCTGAGCCAGACCAAGAAGCGCATGCACCGCGACCAAAGCACATTTTATCAGGATTATGACAATCGTGCACAATTGCCATGAGAAACGGGAATGTGTGACTGGGGCATTAGCAAGCTACACAACATCTGGATGTTGTGTTTGGTGCTGCATTTGAGCTCCAGTCATAAATATTATGATGTATTTAGGCTAGCCCAGTAAAATAACTAGTTGACATAATTAAGAACATGTTTTTTTTAAATCATTATCAAACTATTGCTATTGTTTTGCCTGTTGGATTGAATTAATAGTTTTAGGCAGTCTTTCAATTTTTTTTTAATCACAAAATTAAAAACATGTAAAAAAGGAATCATTTCATTGTATAATTTAGATGTCCCTACTGAAGGATGCTTGATGCATTACTTCTTGGAATCTTCTTGTTCTATTTTAATGAGCAAACACTTCACTAGTTGTTAAAACAAAACACAAAATAATATCAGTGTCAGTCAATCTAACAGAGGTGATGGGATTCTGACCAATAAAAGCTTGATGGGGGTGTTTCTAAGTTAATCACAAAGTAGAAATCACACAAATATACGTCATTTTATACAATACATTGGTTGAAGAAATTCTGCAGTATTTAATTTCATTTAGGGTTTTGTGTTTAAAGGATGTCTTGTTGTTGGTCTTTGTAACATGTACCCCCTGAGGTTTTATTTGATTCTATCCTATGACAGAAATTAACACAATTTTAATTAAATATGTGACAAAAAAATATAAGTTTGGCTGAAAACTGCTGCTGGATCAACTAACTACTTCAATCATGTTTAGCACATGAATCTGGTGTAAATTAGGCCTGTGCTCAAAATATCGATACGGCAAAATATCGTCATGCACTTCTTGGGGATACGTGTATCGATACGGATTCTACAGAATCGATACGGCCTCAATGTTTGAACAGTTGTTATAAATACAATGGGTAATGTTAAAAATGGCACAGTTCAAAGTAGAAGCCAAGCTACCCAATAAAACACATGTTCCAAATTTAAACTTAAGTGTATCATCTTTGGAGACCTGAATTAAAGTTCTTAAGTTGAAGAATTATTAAAAACTCATGCTTGTTCTTTTTCTTCTTGTAATAAAAACAAAAGTTGCTGGGAATTTTGTTAAAAGTGGAAATACCCAGCCCTAGTGTAAATGCTGCAAATCCAATATTTTTGCTAGTTTTCAATAAAATACCAAAAAAGCATTGCTTCACAAGGAACAAACTCCATTGTGATATGTTAATGAAACAATCCGTAACAGTTTTAATGTTCTTTTTATAAAGTTTGCTGGAGCCCCGATGGCATTTTGGTTCATTATCAAGAGGTAGACCGTCGGATGACTTTCCTGACTTATTCCTTTGTATGTAAGAACACTTGGCTGTTCTTTTTTTCCAATAAATAGACCATCTGTCTTTGTCCTTAGCCTAAAAGACTGCGACAATGTTATTTTCTGCAAATTGAGGAAAAAAAATACTTATGTAACAGCTTTGTAGGTATTTATTGATGTGTTGATCGTCTGAGAAATTCAAAGTGTCCCTGGAACAATGGACAGCTTGTGTCTGCAAAACAGATTTTTTACATCTCTCAGCCAAATAAGATCTGACCGATTCAGATGAACTGCTGTGAGCTTTTTCTGACTGAAGCAGACACACAGAGCTGGTCTGAAAGAGAAGACAATGAATGATGCAGACAGTAATGCCGTCTCTAACGTTACTGTAACCAGGCAGCCTCCTTCACTGAGCATGTGCAGACTGAACAAAGACACAGAACAAGACTGACTTTTGACTCTCATTACAGAGACAAATCACACACATGAGGCAATGAGGAGGAAGGGGAATGCATTTTTTTTTTTCATTTCACTCTGTTATTCCAAAAACTTTGAACGTTTGCACCAAAGTTTCTCAGCTAAAGTCGAGCCGACATCTGGGATAAAAACAAATTAGAAAGTTTTGACAATGATTAATTTCACCTCCGGTTTGGAGCTAAACAGAGATCAGTTTGCAAGGACTGAGTGTCAGGGAGTCCACGGACAGCAGAATACTGATTACAAGAAATATTAAAGAGCTAGTTCAGTGATTTGTTTGGGGTGGCACATTGGTGCTCATGCCTCACGGGAAGATGGATAGTGTTTGACTCCCTGTAACGCTCTGGGCTTTAGTCTGCATGTATGGGGTTTTCTTGTGGCTCTTAATTGCTCCTAGATGTGAGCATGTATGAACGCTCGTCTGTCTCTCTTTGTCGGCTCTGTAACAGGTTAGCAACCGGTCCAGTGTGAATCCTGTCTCATGCCCATTGTCAACAGGGATGACCAGTCCCCTTTATTCAGATCAACTAATCCTTAATCAAGAACATTTAAAAAAAAAATAAATTCTAAAATATCAATCACAAGCTCCTAACCATGCCAACTAACCCCCCTGTGAATTGATTTTTTTATGTGACTACAGCACTGCAACATGCAGTTGCAGTGCTGTAGCTGAAGTCTCGTTCTACAACAATGTTAATAGTTGAATGGATATATCAAGCAAGAGTTATGGTGCCCATCTCACTTGGTGACATCTTTATTAAACCAACACTAGTAAAAAGCATGCTGCTGTTGTCTTTTAGTGCAGGAAAGCTGTGTATGTCTGATATCAGACTGCATGGAGAGTCTGTTTGTTCTCTGTATGTATATGTTCAGAGTAAGTACCATACTGCTCCAGTCACAGACACAGAGATCAGTTTGTTCCAAGTGTTGTTCAGTCTTAATAAAATGTGTTTTAGACTATCAATTTTACAGGACTTCACATTAAATGACCAACTCTACTCAGGAGCCATGTCTTGCATATCTACTTCTAGAAACCTTGTTGACTCAGAACATTGTGTCTCTAAAATTAGCAAACTAAAGTGGAACTAGGAATGGGATTGATAAGACAGATGCCAATGGTATTATCGATTCTGCTTATTGTCACAATTCCTTATCAATTCCTGTCAATTTTCTGTGTCGTCAAAAACTGGCCTTCACAGGTTTTCAGTGGCAACAATGCCAAATAAATATCATTCCTGATATTTAATCACATGCTGCATTGATAAGAGCTTCTGCAAGTTGCTGGTGTTTCCATAAAAATACAGTTAACTAGATATCTAAGTATGAAGACAGAGAGTGGCTAAACTAAGCACGGCTAGAATCGGCAGGGCCAAGTTCTCTTAGCAAGTTGAATTCTCCAAGTGTATTTAAACGTGCGTAAAGCCTGTGACGCGCCACGCATAACGCCCGAGGCTGGATGCTGGACCATTTTGACAAACTAGGGGCGACGTGCGTCAATGCGCATTGTCGGACTCAGCGATGACCCGTGCAGGCAAATCCCGCTGGAAACGAATATTTACAGAACTTACCTTCAAAGCCTGTCTCCTCAGCGACTTTCACCCAAGCCTGCTCCTTTTTGTTCCGGTCTCTGTGGAGTACACACGTCGAATCGTATAGCTCTGGATGAGAGCAAACAGCGCAGATCAACCTCTCCTCCATCTTGCAGAGGGGTCTGAGCAGGAGCCGGTGGCCGGAGTGTCACACGTCATCAAACCAACGACGTCGGGGGGGAATGTCATCGCTGATTGGCTGCAGCGCCACAGCGCCACAGCGTCACGTGAATTTGCGGCGAAAGTTCAATATTTTCAACTCGAGCATTGAGGCGTTTGACTCCCCAAATGCCTTAACGCTCCAGACGCGCCGCGCCAAACGCGTCCAATGCTCCAGACGCGCTGCGCCAAACGCGTCCAACACGCCGCCTGGGGCGAATCTGCATCCAGACGCGTCTTTGCATTGACTTTGTATGTAATCTCGACACCCGTCCTGGCGAATTTGCGTCCGGTGTGGCCGTACCATTAGAATATGCTTTTAATCGCACCAGTAAATATGCTATTTTCATCTGCACAGCTAAAAAAACGACATAATCTTTATTCATCACTCAGAGTACTGGCAAGCTGCTTCGAGCTAAAAAGCTATCTCAAGGCCAGTTGTATTTTTCTGCTCATAAAACAATTGGTGAGAACAAAGGAGACCACCCTAACTAGTGGTTGGTGGTTATATTACACAACATTTGACAGGCTATGGTTCACATGACAAATATCAGTGTGAAACAAAACCAAACCAAATGAAAAAGTAAACAATGTTGCAACTTTGCCTGGAGTGAGTCCACAGAATACTTTGTGTAAAGGTCACCTTTGTGTTGTCACTGCTATTTTAAAACTCCTCAGAGGAACTTTGATTCTTATTGTACCATAAATTTGATTGATTTACAGCATAACTTGGTTAGCAAGTTGCATCCAGTGTTGACATTTGAACTGTTTTTTCAAATCCTTCATCTTTTCCAAGTAGTAGGAATTTTCTGACCTATCCGACGTCCATTCATTTATTCCTTTTTGCTTGTTGAGTGTTATCCTTTTGCAATTTGAGGCCCAGCAGTCTCACACCAGAAGCCCTGCCCTTTGTCCGCAGAAAACACTCAAAGGACCATGACTCCTTATGTCTATTCCATCCAAACAATATCCTCTTTTTCCAGGGGAAACTTGAACCCAGGTTCACAATTGAATTGTTCATTCTGCTCATCTACCCACTCCTCTGTGTCTGGCTGATTTCCCAGAAAGCTCTGCTCAGCCAAACCCTAAGCCACATCATCAGCAGAAGTTTGTGAAGGTTAAAGCTCCAGACCTGAGGGTGGGCCGACGGCCAGATACAGTGAGAGGAGATATTCTTTACTGCTATTTCTGGGTCCCCCTGGTTCTTAATGTGGGCTTATATCAGGAGCACTGACAGTTTTTGTTTGTGCTGTGTTCCTGAGAAAAATCCCGAGGGAATGACGCAAAGTCTGTCGAGCTGTTTTTCATGATAATAAGCTAAAATGACAGGAAATAACTTGTTTTCATCAGAAATATCCTTGTCATCTACACAAATATGCTATTTATTAATGCTCCTTAAACCTGGATGAAAACAGCACTTTTTTTCCTAAACTTTCTCTCCTATTTCCCAGCCAAAGCCAACATCCATTTAAGATACCTAAACCTGCTTCTTTTTGCAGAGAATGGGAAATTTCTCTAAAACTAGGTCAAGCACAGAGCAGTACACTCAAAGTCCCTAAATCTCTGTGACCTCCAAAGCAGAACAGTGTGGAATAGCACAAAAACCCTTACAAGACAACGCATCAGGAGGATAGAGAACACGTCTAGGGTTTCTAACATCCTGAAAGACAAACACAAGTGGGGCAAAGAGGAGAAAGAGCATCGACTCAGTCTGTCTTAGCCTTTAGCAGTGAATCTGAAGATCAGGGTGAGGACACACAAACCACACATCAGATAAGTCAAAGTGTGTGAAATGGAGCCGTGAACCACATAAGACGGTGGTGTGAAGCTATGTTTAGACCAGCTATTAATTAATCCTCATGGCACTGTGAAGTCTTCATTTGTTACCTGTCATATTCACCTGCTTGCTGCCTCCTAAGAGGGAGCCTGAACATCTGCTTCCTTCTGTTGCTATGGAAACAAACTTGGCATCCTGCCTTAAAAGTCGGACACATTTACTTTAAGAACAAAGTGGACTTGATGTTTCTTTTATGCTCCAAATGTGTTTTGTCTGCTCTAAATAAATGTACTAAAGTGCTCGCAAGTTTAACCTTTTTGGCATTTAATACATTAAAGGCAGAGTTGTGCATTTTGGAAACTAGCTTGATTTTGCATGTAGCATTTTCTCAGGGCTCGTTCTAAGACCACCACTGCTATTGAGTGAACAATCATCCATCTGTTAATCCATCCAACTTTCCATTCATCTGTTTGTCCACTCATTTTGTCTTCCACCAGTTGGTTAGCCCATTAAATTATCTTTTCATCCATCAGTCCATCTATCTGTCAATACAACCACCATCAATACATGTGTCATTTCATCTACCTTTCCAACAATCCATCCATCAACACATCCAACTTTTTCTCTGCCTGTTCGTCCACTCATTACCTTCCACCAGTTGATCAGTCCATTCAATTATCCATACACCCATTCATCCATCTGCCCATCTATCTATTAATTCAGCTAGCTTCCATGCATTCATCAGTCCATCCAACTATCCAACAATCCATCTATCCCAGGGGTGGGCAAGTGGCGGCCCGGGGGCTAAATGCAGCCCTCCACATCACTAAATGTGGCCCTCCATTCATTCCCAAAGACCAGCAGCTTTAAATATGAAGAAAACTCAGATATCCAATAGAAATAATTCGATATAATCTTATAACCTTATTTTGCTCTTATAGTGTCTAAATCTCTTTCATTAAGCTTTTAACATCATATCAAGTATTACTCAATACTATATTTAAAAAATGGCTGCAGCAAAATATTTGAGCTTTAAAAAATGTGAAAAAGACAATTTTATTGATTTGAAAAAAGCTTCATTGGCTTTCATTCTGTGTATATTGGCTAAATTTGCTTGAATTCTGTATCAAGTTCATTTGATTATGCATAATAACTTGTATTTATGTTGTAATATATGAATATTGGTATTCTAATTTTATGACAAATTTATATTCTGATTTGTTGTTTATCCAACAGTCCTTTTCCTTATCGAGAGTTTCTGAAAATTTGTAACAATGTGGCCCTCCGGCTGGGAAAAATGGTTTTATGTGGCCCTCTTGGTAATTAAAGTTGCCCACCCCGATCTATCTAATCATCCATCCACACATCCATCTTACCATCTGTAAGATTCCCACATCTTACCTTCCAACCTTTGATCAGTCCATTCAATTATTCATCCATCCATCTGTCCATCTATCTATGAATCAAACCACCATCTGTATGTTTAGTTCATCCATTTATCCAACAATTCATCCATCCATTAATCCATCCACACATCAAACTTTCCATCCATCTCCTGTCTACTCATCTCACCACCAACCACTTAATCAGTCCATTCAATTATCCATCCAGCCTTGCATTCATCCCTCCACAGATACGACATTCCTTTCATCCACACATCCAACCCTTCGTCATCTATCATTCCATCTTTTCATCCATCTTCTGGGTCAAACTATAAATGGAATCTATTCATCCGTAAATCCAGTTATTCATCATCGGTCTATTTATCCAACCAATGATCTACCCATTCATAAATCAGAACATCCACTCATCCAACTGTCTATCCATCTATCAGTCCATCCAATCATATATCCATCTATTCAGCAATCATTTCATCTTTTCATCTGTTTACTTATCCAACCATCCATGCATCCATCCAATCATCTCCCTTTTAATCCATTTGGCCAACTAGTTAACCATCCATCTCAGCTCTTGCCCGCCATCCATTTGTCAGTCTACTCAGGTATCTATTCATCCACCATCCATGCTTACACTCATTCCAATAATCTGTTTTATCCTCCCACCTATTTAAATGTCCACTCATGCATTCAACCATCCATCCATTCACTTTTCCAACCTTTAGCCTACTCATCCACCCATTTACTGATCCATCCCTCGTTTAGTTTTTAATTTATCCATCTATCTAATCCAGGCCTTCCTTAGCACTTCACTGAGCTGTTATGTAAATCCACAACTCCTCCAGCCAGATAACTTCTGTGTATGTCTTGGCTTCAGTCGATGTTATCACTGTGCTCTCCTGCATGTCTGTTCTCATTGAGGAAGTATTTTGGCTACAACATAGAGGATGGAGACACATTGTAAGTATACAGACAAAATACAGACCAAGCCTCAACATTTGCTTTGCTTGAGGGTGATGTAATTCCAATGATTATACCTGATATTAGAATACTTTAAGGTGAAAATAAATCAGACTTACCTAAAAGAAATTGGGTGTTTGTTTAAGCTTAACCTGTAACCTGTTAGTGTAACCTGTATATGTGTAATATGTGCAATCACTCATTAATCTTGGCACAAGCAGAATGGGCCCCTCTAACAAATAAATGGCAATAGTTAAATAAAGTTACATTTTAATACAAATGTTGAATGTTTGTCTGGTTGGTAACATTATTTGTATTTTTGCATCTAGCCCAGTTAACAGCTCATTCAGAGATTATAAGATTTTGTATGCAGGGTTTATAACCTGTTTGACAAGCTGTGGTTTGTTTCCATGGTTAAATTTGAGAAATGTCATGATGTGGGACTCTTACACCAACAGAAGAAAAAAGAAAAATGTTTGTACTGTTGTCGAAATTTGGCTAAACTGCTACATTAAAAATTGTACCATCATGAGCCACAGATTGCATTTACACCTGGCACAAGTGGTCAGACCAATCAAACTGGTTTGTATTTCAGGAAAATTTGATCCATTTGGAACTAGAAAAGCACTTGGAGAGCGCAGACCTCCACTAGTGCTACAGTCATCACCAATATTGTGATTTCCACCATAAATATTAGTCCTACCTTTATTTCATGTAAATATTTAGATTCCTTGACCATGAAAACATACCATTAGCGATTGGATTCGTAATGGCATCTATTTGAGTTCAGTAGTTATTCACAAAAATTGCGTTTTTGCCATGGCGGAATCAGACGCCGATCCGGATCACTCCCAAAATCTAATCATTTGTTCCTTGTCCCAATCCTGACATTTCCTGAAAATTTCATGGAAATCCATCCATAACTTTTTGAGCTATGTTGCAAACAGAAAAACAAACAAACATAAAAACATATTAACAAACGATAAAAACATACAAACAAATAGAGGATTAACATAACCTCCTTGGCGGTGGTAATGATTTGGAAGCTCACACAAACATCAGTGCGGACCAAAAAAAAAAAGCAGAGTCTGGTCTGCCAAAAAACAAGTGCCTTAGTTACAGCCTGTACGTTGACAAGTGTTCAGTTCATGGTAGGTGTGAAAGCCATCCAAACCAAACCAAACCAAACCCAAACAAGGCAAGCAATTCAAAAGCAGGGCATTATAGCTTAGATTTGGTTACATACAACAGTTTGCCAGCTAGCACAGTGTTCACTGACAGTACCAAACAGGGAGTGGCTAACATTAGCATTGCTAATCATCAGCCTCCAGCTCTCCTTAACAGATGAATATACAAGTCCATGCAGAATAAGGTCAGAAATCAAAACAGTTTTTATGCCATATTTATCTGAGCAAGCTAAATACAAATATATCTTTATTCTATTGCTTCATACACTGCTGAGCTGCTCTGAGCTAAGCTATGTTAAACTGCTCAAAGCATTTGGGTTTCCCGGGAACTAAATACACAGCTGCAGTCTTATTTAATGGCAGGTGGTATTATTACACAACAAACTGATATGACAAGTTTTGATCCACTTCACTGTTAGCACAATTTTAACAATGACTTATTTGGGGTGCTGTAAGGAATTTAAGTAAAGTAACAAACAACTCATCCTGCTGAGCAATGGTTAGTCTTATTAGCATGCACTTGATAGAGACAAACTGAATAAGTGTCAACATAAATTTTTTATTGTTAGTTTTTGTTTTCCGCTGGCAGGGCAACTATCTTTACTGCCTACATATGGCAGTTTTCTTCAGAAGAGTATCATTATTGTTATTGTCAATGCAAAGACACAGTATAGCGTCCAGTGCAGTCAAGCCAAACCTCTTTGAGCAACGAGTGGAATCTGAAGAATGGGAGTCAGATGGAGGTGAAGGGTCGCCGAAAAGCATGCACAGGGTACGGCACGTGTGGGCTTGGCGTCAACATGCCATCTGCTTGCCCTCACTCGTCCATGGAGATGTATGCACGCACAAGCTTGCATGTACTCGCTCACACTCTGAGACGCACGCTCGGTCACACACAGATATGAACTCGGGTTTCATCTGCTGGAGCCACAAACAAAGACTGTATTCATCCAGCTGGTGTAATGGAGTCATTATTGTAATTTAAACCACTCAGCATCAAATCTCTGCTCCACTGAAGTAAATAAGATAGCTTCATGAATGAATGATTGAGAGTAGTGAATGAATACATTACAACAATTACATTTTATTATCATTTATAAAGACATGGCAGACATGTTAAAGTTTAATAGGAATATCAGAATTCTAGTCACAACAAGTCTGGAGTTTTTAACATTCATATCACATGGGGGCTGAGCCCGAACCCAGACGGAAAACCTGAAAAAAAAGTGGTTGACTTTAATGAGAAATTGCATTAAATCAATAATGCAGCAGCACAATAACTCACTGAAAATCCTTTGTTTTTGGAGCTGGAAACTGTTTGACCTTGGCATTTAACAGGAGTAAATAACATGCCACAGTAGTTCTGTAATTATTCATACAGCAAGAATGTGTCGTACTGCTGTTTTTATGGAACAATTACACTGTGCTGATTGTGTGACCTTGACTGCACAAGTGTTGTCACTTGTAGCACTTTACAAACTCAGAGATGTGTTACATCTGGGACGTATGTGCAGAACATTTGTATCCTTGTAAGGTGATAGAGCTCATGTGATACTGGGATGTGAGTTGACTGATATTCAGCTTGAATGTCAGAGGAATGTGGACATCGTGCAAACACTCGTCCTCTACGTCACAGATGACATCACTCTCTGTTAACACATACTAATGCTGCGTTTGCACCCAAGTGCCACATTCTGCCTACATGCTCTTTTATGGGCTGGGAATGATGTTGATTACCTTAGACAGCCTTTCCCAAAGTTTGGGTCCCAACCCAAAATGGGAGTATGTTTTTTTGGGGTCACAGACAGTCAGACCAACATCTCCAAAATGACTGTGAGGAGCGGTCAGGCCCTTCCCCTCCTTATCTGTGAGGCCCCGCTGGCTGACATCTGCACATGTCTTCTGGCTCCATAGATTGAGGGAGAGAGAGTGGTACGTGTATGTGAGTGACAATAAAGGACTGCTGCACAGGCCACAGAGTAAACTTTCAAAACAGTCATGGCGTCTGCCTCTGATGAGCAGAAAACATGCATGTAGGTGGAGACTGTTTAAATATTACATAGTAGGCCACAGGAAATAGAAAGCAGAGTGTTTTCAGGTGTATTTTTTCAAGAGGCATAGAGCATTCCTCTTTGTACTGAGAGTTTGATAAAAATTATCGTGCTCCTCTGCTCCTAAAGCACCATCTTAAAAATAAAGAACACTGATTTTGCAGCACATGTGACCTTTAACGTGTTTTACAGAGCTGTTGACAGAGGGATTCAGAAAAGACTTTAAAAAAATAATGCTTGATTATGATAGATCCATGATGTGAAATCTATATCTTCACTGCAAACCACATGAAATAGAAGTATATAGGGATGTCCCAATTTGATATTGATGCCGGACATCGGTCTGATATTAGCAAAAAAAACAAATATTGGATTATATCGACCTGCATCTAAAATCTCTGATATAAGCACTCCGATACAAGCAGTCCATTCCAATTAATTGTTTTTTTTTAATTATGTCAGATGTAGAATAAACTTATGTTTAAATTAAACACAGTGGTTGTTTTACAATTTAAAGATGTATGTTTTTTGTTTTTTATTGGATTCATTGAGGTTGCTTTTCAGGGTTTCCCAATTTATTTTTAATTTCTTTGATGTAATTGTACTATTTTCTTATATTTAAGGTTAAAATTAATCCAACTCATTGGTTAAAAACAAATTGGTTAGTTTTTTTTCTTACCTACTATTACTGTCTGCTGTTCTCTGAGTAATCTAACTTGATCAGGCCTTTTCTTACAGTCCATCCTTCAGAATAAGTTAAAAATATGTATGATTCCTGCTGTTATCGGATCGGATCAATATCAGTATTGGTCAATACTCAAGGCTACAGTATAGGTATCGTATCGAAGGTGAAAAAGTTGCATAGGGACACCCCTAGCAGTATATCTAGGTATCTTAGCTTGATGCTTACACATAATGGAAATAGCTATTAAATGGCCAATGCTTAGCATCAGATCATGATCATTTAAATTGGAGTAACAATCCATAGTTCTCAACAGAACTTAAGTCATACAGGCCCTTAAATAAGTTTATTCTCACCAATGATCAGTAAAATATCACCAAACTGCAGGCATGGCTCCAAATTTCTCTATCATTAGGCATCTTAGTGTCCCATTTTGTCTACACACTCTGCTTTGGTCATGACAGGGTGCTGTCTGCTGCATGAGTGGCATACTAAGAGCCAATAACTGCTTCATCATGTCCCACACACCATTACTGTAGTTAGAAAATAATATCCACAAAGATTTCCTCAGCAGGCTTTATACATTAATACAGGGAAATGAAGAGACGATTGGTTGTCAGTATTCACAGTCTAAACTCCAAACAGATTATTTCCCTCTCTGTATGGGGAATGCATGTCTAATAAGCTCAGCATTGGATGGAAAAGTAAATTAACTCTCACTGGAATTGCAACAAGTTTCTACAAGTTCTGTTTTTCTGAGCACTTTCTCTCTAACGTTTTAGGTGAAAACAGGGAGCTATGAATCTCAGGTATGTGCAGGTGTAGTGGTATTTGTACCACTGTGGGAAAACATTTCCTCACAAGTGAGTCTGCAGCTGCTGCAGGAGCTGTGTGGTGTGTTAAATCACATCGACATTCCTCTCACACAACAGGGAGTTTGAGCTGGTATCTGTGGGCAAAAGACCTCCTCAGACTGCCAATACTTCACCTTCCAGTGCATGCTGCATGGACGAATAGCCTTCATGTTGTCCTTAACGGTACAATAGGGTGTTAGTTCCTAGTAACAGTTGTACCTTTGTTTTTTGGTTTAGTATGAGGCTTTTCTACCTGTATTAGAAAGGACACAATAGTGAATAGTAGGGATGCAACAATTCTCAATCAAATATTGGACCACTACACATGTGAATTTTGATATTTTCTGTTTTGTGTACAGATTTCCTTCATTTTTGCCCTGTTTTTCTGTGTTTGCTCCAGTCCATTAGTCAGAGCACAGCAGCTGGTAAACTCCTGCTGCAAGAAGCTGTGTGTTTTAAGTTTGACCAAGACACATCACATTACTGCTTTGAGAGAAGAGACAAAAATATGCACCCACACTCATATGAGAGACCCCATCGTTCTTCCAAAGATAGTTCAGCATTCAGCAAACCTGAATTCAATAATGTTTGAGCTTACTGATAGAGCCTTGTCAGCCCTGTTTCACAACATTTACCACTGATGCACAAACATCCATCAGGTTTTGCAGAGGGGAACATAAACTAAAAGTACATCAGCACAGTGCATATGGTTAAGATGATCATGTCTTTTCATATGGTAACTCCACAACAGACTCATAATGCACTGCAGGAAAAATACCCTCATCTGCTAAAATGGCTGTTGTACACCCAGAATTTGTTTAAAGTCTCACTGATTAAAATTAATTAAGTTTTAATCCTTGTTAAAGTTGATAGAGTGATTTACAGTGCTTACAAATGTATTAGACTCCCTGTCATAAAAACAGAAACATAATTAATTAGAAAATTTCAAAATAAATTCACCTTTTTATACCCAGATTTTTGCTGCTTCACTGGGCTTCCTGAGAAGTCAAAAGAATTAAGCATAACATTCAACCACTAAAACATTTTTTATCAGTTCAGAAATACAGGTAAACAACTGAAGTCTTAATCAAAAAATGATACTGTGCTTTACTTTTTTCAGTTTGTTTTTGAAAACACAAAATGTAAAAACTCATGGATAACAATTATGATAATATTTTAACATAAAAATATCATTTTGGTTAAACAGCTTTTACATATTTGTGTATTAAATATTACAGAATAAGTTAAAATGATTTTGATATTTATCACTGCTGTTAATTTTGGTCAGCTTTCGCGTACACCTTACATTGGGTGGTGGTCTAAAATATTTGTAAAGCAGTGGAAAAAACTAACGTAATGATCCCTGATTGAGGGAGTTGATAATTACAGCTTTTCAGGGGCCATATTTGTTTGTTTGTTTCCTCAGAATAACAAAATAGATATGACAGATGCTACCCAGAGATTAAGAAGCTCTTGAAAAGTTATCTTTTTTGATTAATAACTATCTTTTCCTCTTCAATAAGCAGTTGCTGTCCTGAAATTTATTTAACAGGGAGAAAACTCACAGAGCAGTTGAAACTGGGCATTATAAGTGAAGAATTAATGGCTAAATAATGTGAACTTGGTTTGCAGAGTTTGCAGCACATGACTTACCTATGAAGTGCCTCCTCGTCTTTGGCCTACCTTGCAGTTCAATGCCCGTAAACGTAAATGCACAAGTTCATAACATCAGTCACGCATTATGTTCTGACGTAGCTTGAATACAATCTATTCTCCATTTTCCAGATTAAAATGCTGCAAAATCCACTGTTCCAGTATGACAGTCTGCCATTAATTCACAGTGCCCTCTGTTAGCATCCAGGGCGGAGAGCATCTTGACAACAAATCAGAAAACATTGACTGGTTACAGGGGGCTAGTGGCAAACAGCTGTGTTTCAGTGTGGACAAAGAGTTTGACAGGGATTTTGTACCTGAACAAATGTCAATAATGAAATTACCTGTCATTATGCTGCTGACTACAAAAGGATGGAAGTTTAGCCAGCTAGTTGTGAGCATTTTTATACAAGTAAGATGTTAAGCATTGGTGTGACTAATAAACGACTTTTCAGTCCATTTAAAAAAACTATTCAACTTCAAAAATGTACATCAGCAGTATTGCCTTAAAGCAAACAAAATCAATTCAGATGTGCTCGCTGAACTTGCCTAAAAGAAGATAAACCTGGAAAAAACACACACTTGCAAAACTGCTTGCTAATGGAGATGTATTGAATGTTCATTTTTGTGCTACTTTGATTTTTGCCAATGCAGGGGATTTTCACTTCCAGTCATTTAAGTTCTAAGCTTATTTTTTATCAATAAAAACATAAAAGTGATTGAGGCTCCATCTACAAAGTCATTGGAAAAGAAATACTTGACTGCATCAGTGGATTCCATCCTTAAAGTATTATTTTTTTCAGTTTTACAGTAAACCCTGCTAATAACTTGAATGTCATTCTATAGTTATGTAGTTAGGTTACAAAATAGGGCAAATAAAAAGCCTCAGTGCTCCTCTGTTCTATCAATTTGATACTAACCAATAAATCAGGGGCACTTTGTGGTTTGGTATAAAAGCATCTTTCATCTAAAGAGCCAAGAAAGGAGATTAAATTACATTTTAATGGTGCATCAATGCAGAGCACATATATAAGGGGACACAGTATGTATAGGATGACTTTGCTGTGAGGTTATTTCCTGATTAACTGTGACATGCAAGCATACTGGAACACGAGGCTCATTTGATTTTTTCCTTATACTTCTTTAAACAGTATAAAAGGTCTATCAGTCCATCAATCTGTCAACCTGTGCACCAGTGCTGGGTAATATGACCAAAATATTTTATCATTTGTTTTCCTTTTGATACGAATTTAATATAAGTTTAAAAAAAGGAAATATAGTATCACACATTAGACTGCATTTTCAAACATGGTCTACCTTTCCCCTTCACAAGCCTGTGATATGAGTGTTATTGTCTCTGTTTGACTTGTTTGAAACCGTCACCGTAAACAGGACACTACCTGGTTTAAAAAAAATCTAAATAAAAGCACTCAAGCATAGATATGGGGTCAAACTTTTTATCATGAAAGGTTTTTTTATGTATTTTTTGAGCATTTTGTGCCTTTATTGGCAGGAGAGAGACAGTGGATAGGCTTGTGAAAGGGGGTGAGAGAGTAGGGGAAGACACTCTGCAAACTGGTCACAGGCGGGATTTGAACCTGGACCGGCAGAAGCATGTACATGGGACACAGCTTTGTGTGCTACAGTTACTGGTGACCCTGTGTTTTTGTTTAGCATAATTACAGCCATATTTAGTGCAACTGAATCCTCAGACTTGAAACAAGCCAGCCATGAATTTTGACTCATTGATATAGGCGTTACCCTTTTACTGAACTAATAATCTCTGATTATGTAAGAATGATAGAGTTGACAGAAAATGAGACGTTAAAATTAGTTGAAAGAAATTGCTGTTGTTAATATGACTGATTATAAAATAAATTATTAGTTTTCTCCATATTGTATACTTAAAAACATTAGAAGTACTATATTTTATCAAATTTAGAGAAAAGAAATATAATTTAAGGGGGTTGAATGTCTTTGAGAAAAGAAATGTAAGAACAAGTGTGAAATACAGATGTTTCATTTTTGAAAATTAAGGTATGGAATGGACCAGATGATGAGTTAAAGTTGTGTATATCTCTGTTGAGTTTCAAAAAAATATTTGAAGGTAAAATAATAAGGGGTTATCATTTAAAATGACTTCAGTGTGTAATGATTAAGAGGAATAATTCAGAGTATATCTTGTTATGTTTTGACTAGGGATGTATACCGTGGACCGGTACTTTCATGCACCATTCCCTAATTGGGTCGGTACCCGAATACCGTTAAGAATCTGGAAAAACGGTACTGTTATCGGTACTTAAATGTCTCTTCAACTGTCAGGTAGTTATGACACTACCGCTGTCTGCCTCAAGCATGTCAGTGAGGGCTAAGCGCTGAAAGGTTTGGGCTCACTTTAGCAAAGTTAATGAAAACTTGGCCCAATGCAATCTTTGTCAGAGAGAAGTTGCATAGTATAAAGCTAAAGGAGTGCGGGTTGTTTGATTGCTATAGCAACACAAGTAGAGTTAGCAGCCCGGCTAACACTAAAGACTGCAGCACTGACAGAGACAGAGACTCTATTATCCGCCCCTTCGGTAAAAACCAAGCCGAAAACAACACAGTCACACGGGGTTAAACTCTTGACGAAGTGCCGCTGCACTCGACCGTAGCCTATAACTTGGATGAAAAGCCGACGGCACAGCTCTCCTCAGATGATTTGGAGCTGTTGCCACTTGGAGCGGAAACTCTTTGTTTACTGAGGTCAAGAGAGCATCAGATGTGACTGACGGTCAAGCTGCGCTCACAGCGCCCTCTGTTGGATGAAACGGTCCACTGCTCCAGGGGCCCTGATGTGCTGCTACAATCAATATTTTACATTTAAATATTTATTTACTATTTTGTTTTGGATATTTATCCCCATATTCGAACGGTAATTCGAATATCAGATATAAAGTGTAGCCCTTGTACTCATCATTACAGCATCGATTTTAGCCTCACAGATATATGGGTCTGTCTGTACATGCAGTCTGTTGGGCGGCATGAAGGGATTTTGCCATCTCCTTAGCTTTCTTTTTGCTTCTGAGAAGCATTTGTAATGCATTACTTCTATTGTGCTGAAGCTTTATTATTACCTTGTGGTAATAAAAAAAGGTTGAATCTTTAAATATCTTGCAAAGTCTTTATTTTTAACACAAAATTACGTGTTGTAGTATTGATATGAGTATCTAAGTATCGATACCAGTAAGGACTATCGGTATCTGTATCTGTATCGGTATCGATAAAATTATAATAATATACATCCCTAGTTTTGACTCTCCATGTATTAGTGATATTCTTGGTAATTTCATGGATTAATCAGGATTGTCAGAAATAACCCTCGGCTTCAGCCTATTTCCTTTTTTGGTTAGAGAGTTTTATTAATTTTTTTTTTCCCTTCTTGAGAAAATGCTTAGCTATGTTTATGACAATATGTTGAGTTTTTTTGTAATTTGATGCACATAAATTAAAGGTGCTATGAGGAGGATCTATTACCTGTGACATTAGGACTCTGCTACCCATTAGCATTTGTGGCGACTGTCGTAATGCTGCGTTCCAGTAACCTCATAACTGGAAGTGACATCATCTCTGACTTATTGGCGTTCCGGTTCCAGTTGCAGCCCTGTCCGACCCAACCGCAAGGCGAAGGAATAGCATTTATAGATAACCTATTGTGATGCTATAAAACTCATCTTAAAGTGTGTATTTCGATCAGGCATATATATGTAAAAGTGAGACTTTTTTGTAATTACTTAGAAACTCCTCACAGTCTCTATAAGTTCTGTGCTGTATGTAACCAAAATAAAATATCCATTCATTTATTCAAATAAGTTTGTCCTTGTATTGACTTCATATACCGGTACATAAGATATGCTCTTAGAAAAGGAAAATCTGTGCATCAAATGAAGCCAAAAAAGCACTCTGATTATAATAGGATAATTTAATGCATCACATTTAAAAATCTACACCATAGAGTCTGTATTTATAAGGTTAAATAAAGACACAGACTTACAGTTTGTACTCTACAGGATGAACCTGTGAGGTGGCCTGTAAATTATGTCTGCGTTTTATGCTAAACAAATGTATTTTTAGCTGTTTTGTTATGCATCCCTTGCTGTATAATGTGTAAAAGATAACCCACATTCTTACAAGGTCAGGAATAATCACATTTTCTTAAAAGACTAGAGACATCAGGACAAAATGAAGAAGGGAACATTAATAACATTCTTAAACAGTTTAGAAGATCTATATATGAACATTCACTTAGTGTTATTTCTTTACATTCCAGATTTATGGTATTTCTAAAGCAGTAAAGAAGTATTTTATGAAACTTTATTTATGGGACTTCTTCTAGGATGGGGATGAAAGTTGTCTTCATTGGGCATCACCAGCAGCAGCAGAAGCAGTGACATGTACTCCTGTATGAAAGTGACAGGACATCTTGTTTTTCCAGCTCCTCGCTCTGAAACCACTCCAGGCTCTCTGGCTTTTATTTGTCTGTGGGATCTTGTACTTTTTGATGGGATTTCTGTGTTTGTCAAAGAGACATTTTTGTGGTGGTCGTTGTCTGTTTCTATAGCTCTCTGTCCCAGATTTATTTGCCGGAAGGTCTTGTGTGGTGTTTGCTCTACAGTAAGTGCCAGGGATGTGCTATTTTTATAAAAGTCTTTCTGCAGATGTTGAGAGCATACAGGTTGTCAGAATTTTTGATGCTTTTAATTTTTGTACTTTCTGAGACAACTTTTTAGAATTAAACATATTGTAATTTTTATCATTTAGAGATCAAGGTCATGGCAAAAAAGGAAGTGGAAGAAGTTTGGACATCATTCAAAATCATATCCATAAGGTGCTTGAATAAATGCTCTGGCAATGACATTCAGCAAGGGCCAATCAGATAATGGAGTAGCAAACACTGTTGTGAAGAACCAGACTTCATTACCTGAGCCAGCTCATACATTTCTTTCTTGCCAGAGCTTGTCAGAAGAGAGAAAATGGTTTACCATGGTTTCTCGATTGTAACACACACTTGATTAGAACACGCAACCTATATTTTCTCAATTTTTCGTGGAAAACAATTGTACTCAAATTTAGGGCTGAGCGATTTAAGATAATAATGTAATTGCGATATTTCCCCCAATATTGCAATTGCAATTTACTCTGCTATTGTTTTAATGTTCCTCATCTTAAGTATTCTTAAACAAACATAAGCAGTATATCTTTTTATAGTACAATCAATATGACATTAAAGGAGACATATCATGCTGATGCATGATTTAATACTTACATATAATATAATAAATTTGAAAACAAGACCTTACACCCCCTTAATTTTCAAAAAAATTAGATATTGTATTTTTTCTGATATCCTAGAACGAGATTTGATGCCTCTGAAAATAGGTCATTGCGAGATGTCCGCGAGATTTCAAACGTCATGACATCTCGAGGTACCTTTCTTTTTATTGGAGTAATCTGATAAAACACTTCCTCCTCTGTGATGTCCGTTAGCCCCAAACCCTCACCGAGGAACACATCCAGCAGCAGGGGTATAAAGCTCCCTTGCTCACTCTCCCTCATTACCAGCTCTGGCCTGTAGGGGGACTCAATACGCGGTCGCTGCTTTGAGCCTGCCGGAAAATACAGCAGAAGAAGAAGGACAGGCTGGCTCAGCCCCCAATAGAACTGACCAATCAGAGGACAAAGCGCTGTGACATTGCAAAGTAACTTTAGGTCATTCCTTGAGACGAAGCGTTTCAACAAGACCTTGTTAATGGCCTAAAATGAGGATATTGAGAACGCTATTGTGGGGCAATGAAGGAACTAAATGACTTGTACTGGGGGCAGAAATGCTTTACAGGCATCCTAGTCTGGCATAGTGAAAAGGAGAAACAAGCATGATATGTCCTCTTTAAATCAATCTAAGGATAAAAGATTTGAGAAAAAGTGGAGAAGTAAAGAACAGAAGCAAAATAGGTATGAAATTGTAACAACTGGGTAAAAAAAATGTTATGAAAGCGGAAAAAAGGTAATAGGTGAAAAATAGGTATGATATTGCAAAAGAAATGGCAAAAAACCCTCAAAAGTGACTAAGGAAAAATGATTATAGCAGCAACATTGGGATTAAATTTCAAAACCCATGTAAAAATTCCAAACATGGTCTGACAGTGGCCAAAAAAAAAAAGATGAATGGGAGCAAGATAGGCGTAAAGTTGTAAAAACTAGGTTAAAAATGGTTAAAATAGGCATGAAATCGCAAGATACTACATCACAATGCCAAAATGTTCAACACATTTTGGGTTAAAATATTGCACTGTCTGCGATTTGAAAATTACAACAAGCCATATTGCGATTTAATCTAATCTGCAATTAATTGTTCAGCCCTACTCAAATTTAACACACACTCCAATTTTGCCCAGAACTAACTCTCAGACAACTCAGATGTTACCTTTAAAATCAAGTTTTAATAAATGAAATTTCAGTATTTTACAACAGATTCAGTATGCTATTTAACTCTCAAATGAATGCTGAAACGCCCTTTGCTTCATGCGCACCTACTCGATTTCTGCCCAAGCATGCTCAGTCATAGTGTACCAATCAAAGAGCAGCTATCAACATATCAACGTCTCTGTCCAATCAGGACACAGCTATTCGCGTTGCTTTGCTCACAACATCGCAGCAGCCTGTGTTTGCCTGTTTTAGCAGAGAAAGAGAATATTTCGACTTTTTGTCAGATGTGATCAGATGTGTTGGAATCGCGATGTTGGTGAGATGAAATATGGTAAATTTTTGCTTGTACTCTTACATAATACTCACCTGCAAAATTAGAGCTTATTTAAAAGGAAAAATTCGTATTATACCGTAAAATACCAAATGGTGGCTGGGGCATTTATTTGCTTTAATTACTGAGCAGGCCAGGCATTTATTTGGGACCAGGCGACTATTTGGGACAGGCATTTAATTCCTTTGCACAAAAATTTTACTTAGCAAATTTTGAAAAATATGGAAAATATAATCAAATTTTTTATTTACACTTGTATGAATAGTACCTGTACATTTCCAAGGCAAGATTGCAGTACCCTTGTTACACTCTTGTCTTCTTCTTTCAACTCTGCACTCTCTAAACACTCTTAATACTGGTCAGGAACAACTGGTAGTTAAGTTAAGGTCTTCCTTCTTTTATTTTTCACTGCACCAGGGACATGGAGGTAAGTAGCAACGTACCGCTAACTGACGTGTTTGTCCTCCTGACGTTAGTTAAGGGCAAAAAACAAACAGTGGCAGTCTTCTTTGTTGAATTTTCAAAGCCCTAGTCTGTAAGATTCTGGCTTTCTGCGCTCTGGTGCCCTCTGTGGACGTTGAGTGTAGTCTCACTGTCATGAAACAGAGCGCCTCACACCAACATGCATTTGTTGACATACAGAGGGAGGAGAAGCCAACAGGATGTCCAGAGAGACAAATAACTGTAAAGGTACAGTCTGATCATGTTTCTTTTCAAGTGTCAGCTGTCAGTTGTGAGCTCAGCATTTGCATGTGTGTTCTGTAAACTTTGACCGTAGCTTGTACGCTGCGCCGAATAAATTACACCAGGCGTTTATTTGGAACAGGCGTCTATTTGTCAAAATGTACTGCTACACCCGGGGTTTATTTGGGACCGGGCGTTTATTTGGTATTTTACGGGAATCCAGAAATTACAGTATTTCACATCAAGAAATGTTTTGATTGCTTTTTTTTAATTGTCATTTAATGAAAAAATGTCAAGGTCTTATTAAACTGTCATGAACGCAGTTAGCATCAATGCTAATTGCTCCACAGCCTTTGTTTACAGGCTCGCTGTTGCCTTTACAAAGACACTGATTGGGCCGTGTGTTTTTAGTCCATATTGAATCGTGCTAGTTTGGGGCTTTGCCAGGCAGATCTTTCTGAAAAAAGATTTGGAATCAGGTGGATCCATCAGAACTGCAATGTTACAATGCAACTGACCAGTTATCACAATAAAATGTGGAAAAATAAGATGAACTGGTGCCTGTTCTTTTAGGGCTTTCATAGACAAGTATTATAAACCTGGATGATAACTCACCACACAGCCCTATCATAAAGTCACAAGCATGCTAATGTTTAAGGTTCCAAACTTTTGATTAATTTGTTAATTTATTTTTTTTCTGATTCATTAAGTCTAACATCTCCCATCATTCACACAAAGTTAATCCTCAGAGTATAATTTCTCTATTTTTTCTACCCTGTTGCGTTTGACTGTCATATTAATGTTTCAGTGAACGTTTCACAGTCACAGCTGTGGATTTTACTGCAGCTTTTCAAACGAGGCTCAGTCGGTCTGAGCAGAAGACGTGAACCACCTGTTTTTTAACAGAGAAATAATGATGACATTTATTGGAGTGATGGACTCAGTGGAGCGATCGGAGCAGAATAACCTTTAGTAACTTGTTACCACTTGAACAGAGCGGGCTTTTAGAGGACACAGGTAAACAGACTGAGGAAGAGGAATGAAAGAAAAAGACAGAAGCTTTGTACTCAAGCAGTTCTGAGCTCAGGTTTCCCCTTTAAGTTTGACTTTGTAAGTTCACTGAAGTTGCTCAACAGTCATTATTGGATAAGGAGACAGGTGATTAACCAGCCAGGGTTTAATGAGCTCTTAAATGACCTGTTACACAATAACTTCTGCTTAATTGACTTCAGAGAGAACATTAGTAAGTTGAAATCAATGTCTGCCCCTCAATATGTTACTTTACATTTATTATCTTGCTACACATCTTGTTTTAGTGAATCATTCTTGAGACTGTATCATTATTTTAAAGTCTAAGACTGTCTCTTTACTTAAAAGAAATGCCTTATTTATGTTCTAACCGTATTAACCCCATTTGCATAATATGTTCTATTTTAAATCAATATATTTGCATGAATATTTACAATATCTTAAGAGCTTACTTAGAAACTTCCAGAGCAGATTGTCAGACCAAAACAACTGCTCAGTCTACATCCCTCAGCCCCTCTCTCCTCTCTGCCTTTACCCTCTTCCCCCCTTCTCCTCCCGTTTGTCAGTGAGTATTAATGAGATATGAAACATCCATCCATTATCCATGCAGCTTACTCCTTTAGGAGTGTTACTGGTACAGTGTCAGTATTGTAAGCTAAAACCTTAAAAAGTAAAATATCTTCAGATATCAACATTTCTGCCAGTATCTACGGCTCATATAGGGACCACACATACATACATACAGGCCCTTTTCCACTAGCACCCCTTGGCCCTACTCTACTCGGCTCTACTCGATTTGCGGTGTGTTTCCACTAGCCCGGTACCTCCTAGAACAAGCTAGTTTTAGTACCTACTCCGCTCTGGTTCTAAGCGAGCTGAGCCGATACTAAAAGATGACGTCAACGACTGCCGGCTACTGATTGGTCAGACAATGTCGTCATCGATGAGTCATGAGCCCGACGACTTAGCATACTAGCGGTAGCTACCGTTAGCTTACCCTCATACGTCTCTTCTTTGCAGCTTGATTGCTCTCGTCCTCGGCTTCATTCTGTTGTATAGTTTCCAAAACTCTCCTGTGCTTCTCGAGGGGTATTTCTTCCTGCCACCTGCAGCCTTCTCCTGCTTTCCTTTTTTACTCGGTTTGTGACAAAAAGCCACAGATTGTTGTGTCGCGCTCAAAATGACGTCATGGCAGAGCCGCTTTCTGTTTACAGCGACACTGCATGCCGTTGGGCAGGCGACTGGGGCTAATGGAAAAGCAGCACAAGGCAAGTAGAGTAGAGTAGGGCTTGTGGAAAAGGGCCAATATAGGCCACATACAATGTATCTCTGATATCAGCTTATATACTGGCAAAATGAATGAATACTGTAATGCTTTACGCTGTTATTACTGAAGTCGACTTTGAATAATCAACAGTACTTTTTGTAGTGAATAAAACAAGGTCTGCTGAGTGAGAGAACCAAAAAAGTCCTTCTACACCACGTCAAAATCCCTCTTTCCTGCTCTTTGATCAAGTCAATGCGATGTAGTTTTGTGCTGTGTAGCAGGCAGTTAGGCCACTTACATATGATTCTATGTCATCAGCCTGATTTTTTCTCTGAAGCTCTTGATGTCATTTTCAGTTTGGACATAGTTTTACTCTGTGATAGTTTGTTTCAAACAAGACATCAAACAAGAAAAACAACATTTTATTCATCTGTTAATAGCAGAGGCAGCAAAGCATTCGTCCATATCAGTGAGTGACATGATTAAGTTTCAATTTCAACTTTCAGGGAAAAATTGTTTTAGGTACAAGAGAGCAGTGTACGGACAAGCCTTTGAGTCAACCTGTCATCAGTGCAAAGCACTTTACATCTGTTTGTCCAGCTATACAGTAAAAGTCCATGAAGTACTGTTTGGAAGGGGAACTATCGAGCATTACATTACCTTTTTAAGGCCCTGTTTATTTAACAACTGTGTCACTGGTTTTTCCTTTGTATTTTCAAAAGCATTCACTCAGACAATGTTTAAAGTGATGCACATTCATACAGATCCGTGACAACGACTGAAAACATGTTGGCCATTAGCCGCTAACTTAGCTGCTAACAGCTAACGGCCTTTTACTATCATCTTACACTAAATTGTACCACACAGATGATTCATTTAACACTTAGATGTGACATGAACCTCGTCAAAGACAATCACTACAAATAAACTTCTGAGGAGGGCAGATTTCGCCAAGTTTACTAAGTAGCCATGAGGACAATAGGCTACTTGGCATGTCCGTTCCCAACGTCCGGTTCTCAGCTTCCGGTTGTTGTCACGTCCGCATTCTGCAGCTCCTGCCTCTCTTCCCTGATTGGGCCGTTAAGAATTCAGCCGAGTGAATTCATTGGACAACGGAGGCTGGCAAGACGGACCTGCAGGATTTCAGAATCAGGCAGGTCTGTCTGCTCTGCAAGGCTAGCTCAAACCTATCCCAGATGACATTGGGCCAGAGGTGGGGTACACCCTGAACTGGTCACCAGCCAGTCACAGCACTGACATTGAGGACAGGAGAGGAGGGGGGCCTCATGTGGTCCTTGGTCCTCTAGTCGTCCACCTCTGCTCCACAGTATTATGTCATGGTGTGACTGCTTCAGTGAAAAGCTCTCTTTGACTATGAACTAATTTAGGAAACATCCAGCGCTGCCTTCCATCTTTAATGTTACTGTACTTTAAACAAGCCTGGTGCAGAGAGGCAGAATGCTTGTTTAAGTATCCATATGGACATTACTGTAGAGTGTGCAGGCTTGTCAGACTAAATAGTAAAACGTCATTAAATAAACAGCCCCTGAGTCATAATGAGTAATCAGGCATTTGCACACAGACAGAGAAACTCACCGGGTTTTATTACATCTGAAGCCTACGGCCTCAGTCACAGATGACTGTTTGGAAATCTGCAACACAAACAGATTTCCCATCAGCATTTTCTGGCCTCGATGTGTGTGTTTTGCTCTTTGGCTGAGCATTAAAGATAATTGGATTTGTGTCATTTCACTGTTTCCAGCAAAAATGATCTCATCCTAGTATACAGCGGGATAAAAATGCAAAAATATCCTAGAATAGGCTGGGACTTTTTACTCTACGATGGGTTGGGCCAGGCTACCGTTCTGTTTGCTGGGTACACATCCCTCTCTCTGTGGTCGGTTTGTCTGCAGCAAACAAAAGCCCACAAGGGAGGATGTCAGTGTGGAAAGTGTGGCTGAGGCTCCAAAGCAGCAGAGAAATATCACTTATTTTTAGACCAGAAGGACTAAGGTGCTAAAGTTTTGGAACCCTTCAGCATTCAATATTTTTAAATGATGCAGTCTAGTTTTTCGTTAGATGTATCACTAGATGAAATTGACTCCAGGCTTTATGTTCTGTTTTTATTGATACACACATAACTCCTCAGTCTCTTCTTCTGAACTGAAAAGTCTCACTATTGTTTATCTGCATTGCAGGAAAAGTTTGTGGCCCCTTTATATTTTATGTTTTCCTATTTTATAGCTCTATCATCCAGGGTGTCCCTAAAATCCTGCCAGTTGTTTCTGTTTCAATCCAGATTTGCTCAGATTTAAAGAATTTTAAGATCAGTATTTTTTAATTTCAAGAAACTTTTATTGAATTGAACTTCCAACCAGCAGGCACAGAACAGAACATATTGTCATACATGGTTAGGACAGAAAAAAACTTTTGCTTTAGTTAAAATAATGACTACTGTAGGGATGAAAAAAGATAGCTCAAAAACAAATGATGATAATTATGAAAATAATAATAGTAATAATGATAATTAAATAACATTAATAAAGACTCAATATTACTAACTGCTACTACTACAAATAGTAATACTAATAAAGGTATATAAATGACAATAATACTTGCACCAAAAGGGTCAATTATAGAGATAACAGTTCTACATATTGTGTGAAAGAAAATAAAGAAATTTATCAATAATAAGTAAGAGTATATGTAACATAAAATCAGTAAATAATACCTTAAAAATGATTTATAAAAATCTGAAAAACAAAAGAATTAATACGAAATATAATAAAAAATTCTAACAACTAAATTGAAAATAATAAAAATAAAGTAAGACTAGCTTTTTTTTAAGATTTTGAATGATTTTTAAATGTATCTGGACTGCTCCTTACTGAAATATGTCTTGCAAATGTAATTGCTTTTTTGGGATATTTGAATTTGTTCACAATCTTAAAATGCATGGTCATAATTAATAGTGCTATATGTTCGCACCATTTTTTATGTTTGTGACTTCCAATCATTCATATATATATATATATGTATATATATATATATATATATATATATATATATATATATATATATATATATATATATATATATATATATATATATGTATATATATATATATATATATATATATATATATATATAAAGACTATTTCCCAGATTTAAATATTATTAACGCTGCCATAAAGGTTAGTTAGTCCCTTTTTATGATGTTAGTTTGTGAACAGGATGACTCAAAAAGTTCTAGATGTGTTTTGGTAAAACACATGCTTACCAGATTTTAATGTTTAATTTACATTAATGAAACAAAGCAGGCAAAGCCTCACTTTTGAATTTTAAAGCACTATTCTTTAAAAAAGACAGCTGCTTACAACTGCTAACAAGAACAACAAAATTGCTACTACAACCATTCTGACTATTTTCAATAAACATTAACTTATTAACCAGCAGTCGTGAGCACCAGCTTGATAAAGTTATTTGATTTGGAGGAAATTTTCAAAAAAGACTTTCCAGTGTGACATTATTCGATAGACATGTTGCTGTGGCTTTTGGGTAGAAACACCGTGTTGTGGTTCCGTTGTAGCTCAATAATAGCTTTCTAATTTCACCTATCATGTTCAAGCTTAAAATTAATGCTATGTCTGTTTATTAAAATTATCACCAGGAGCTACACCACAAAAGCACCACAGTCCATCTTCTCTACCTTTTTTTGTTGGCATGGTACCAAAACAGTATGGTGCTGGACAACATGGTGCTGGATATTTGGTAGAACCAGTCAAAGATTGCAAATCTTGTAATGTACTAACCTTTATAAGGATTGAAATTCTGTGCACTTTTTAAAAGTTGCACATTCTTTTGGTGAATCTAATAGAAGGATGATTCATTCAAGTTGTCTCAAGTTTCACTTAGATGAGTACAATGTGCCTGACAGAAAGATCAGCTCTATTAAAAAAAGCTTTTTCAAGAATCTTTTTTATCCCACAACACTGAAAGAGATTCCCTCACTTACAACCACATCAGACAAACCCTTACACTCCTTCATCCCTCCTCTTTGTAGAGGATGTCTGTCCCATCTTTTTTATGACCCCCCCTTTAAAAAGCCCTTCATCTGGGGCCTCAGGTAGGGTTTCCACTTCCTGGTTGTCACAGTTATTCAGTGCGGCTCATTAAAGAGCTCTCCCTCAGCAGGAAGGAGACAGACTCCCCTCAGATCGTGGTGTGTGCGTGGGTCCTCAACACTGAAGCTGTCACCCGTGCACAGCTTGTCTGCATTAACAGTAACCCAGATAGAGGGCACTCTAATGACTGTCAGATGCTGCCATGTGGAGCCGATGTGCGAGTTGTTAATCATTCGAGAAGTCACAGAGAACATGAAGGGGTAACCTGCTTCTGATCTGGTCGTGTTGTAATCCTTTTATCACCCTAATTAGAGGAGTTAGTGAAATAAGAAGCTACTTGGTTATTCTCTTTGGATTAACACATGCAGGTACTCCATGATTAAGTTTTTGGGATTAACAAGTTTTCAGGTTTGTGGGTAAGACATACTGTATGTGAAATTATGAAGTACTTTTCTCAAATGTAGTAAAGAAAGATCTCCTTTTTCAGCAAGTTGAAATTGTTGTTCTAATTAGGAGTGCACAATATTCGATTTTTGCCGATAACCGATATGCCGATATTTTTTTTTATTCATCAAAGCCAATTCTGATACCAATACCGATACTGATATTTCAGGTCAAGAGCTCAAGCTCTGTGCTCAATAAAAATTGACTTGTTTCTTTCACTGTTACAGCATATCATTGCATGAACAGATGTAAAACACGAAAAACAGCTTTTAACTCTTGCAAAAATGAAACCCATGATATTTAAATGTACCCATGCATTGGTGAGAATGTGCATCGGTTTTGAACATTTGTATAATTTGCTGATATTCCAGCCAATATATGACCGATATGTTTTGCCGATTTATCCGCTGAAAATATCTGCAAAAACCGATTCTTAACTTTTTAGGTTGATGGTTGGTCAATACTTATATCAAACCAATAACATTGTGCATCTCTTGTTCCAAGGCAGCTATTTTTCCTTCGCCATGTTTGTTTACATCTGAGCAGTAGAGCATTATAGCAGCATTCATTGTGTAGCTCCCTTCATGACAACCGACACAGGTAGGTTCTTTGAAATGGGGGTTTAATCTTGGAGCAATCTTAAGCAGCTTCTCCTTTGACTCTCATTCATGCCCCACGCTGTGAGAACTGTAATTTTATGATACAGAATAGTGCAAATGTATCAGGATAAATCCATCAGAAATATTTCAAACAGCACGACACATGAAAACAAAAAATGAATCTTACAAACATAATACCTCAGTGCACCGCTTGCCATGAAAAGAGATTATTGAGTCCTGTAAAGTTCTTTGACAGTGTCTTTCACCATCTGCTTCAGCTTAAGTGCTTGAAGAAACAGTCTTTATGCATGTCTGCGCGTATTCGTGGAGGCAAAGCGTGTTCCTCGGCTCTGCGGTCCCTCAGTAAAATGTAGCGGAACCAAAAACCCGGAACTTTAGTTCCACATAGAACCTGGCTTATTTTAACAGTTCTTTTAACCTATTTTAATCCTTTTTAACATGAATTATTTATCTATTTATCACATACATGAAATGACAATGAGATTATGCATTTTAACACATATGAACTTGGAGTTTTAGATAACAGCATTTACACATTGTATTGGTAAGCATTTGCCCCCAAAACAGAGAAAAAAACTTGAGGTTCACTTTAAACAAGTATCCAACGATATCCAGCCGTATTCCAGTGTTATCCCTGGTCATGGCATGTCTTTCTGTGAGTGTTTGTCCATCATGACGATGACATGTATATCACTCATAGCCTTTCTAACAGGCGGTAAGACTCCTCAGTGAAGTTGTTGAGAGGTTGACTCTAGGAAAAGCTGATGCTGATGCTCTTGCTATTTAAAGCAAAGGCTCTCTGGCCTTTGGTGTCACACAGATGATATATCACTGTGGACAGAGCAGAGACCACAGAGATGGTGATCTGCTGTAATGCAGCCACTTTGCCACTTTTTATAACAGCTCAGCTCCATCAGCAAGCCAGGACCCCGGGGACCTACTGTACACACAATACCCTCTCTGCAGGCTGATGAACATGAAAGCGCAGACTCCTTTTACAAACATAACCGCACTTTCAAAAGAATTGTTAAGCCCCACAGACTTTGGTTTCTGCGACTAGGTTTGTGAAATCTTTGGTTGTTGGACTCCTCTCTATTTGAAACAACAGATAATAAAATTACAGGACAACTTGAAGTTTCTGACAGCTTGTTCAAGTTGTTGAGTTTACCAAAAAGTCTGATGCTAGTGTTAAAGGCTAATGTGTGCTGTCCTCCTGCAACAGACATCAAAATGTCCAGTCAGTTAATTTTTAGCTGATTAATGTGAGCTAACATTACAGCATAAAACCATAACGACATATTATGCAAGCATTACTAACTACAAAATGTAGCAAGGTTGCCATCAAGTATTACTTACCACATAATGTTATTAGAACATTATGTGTTGTCAGAATTAGGATGTTTTCTTTTTTGTGCAATGAAAGTTTTTTTTTTGTCATTTTCAAACGGTTAAGTTACATTTATGGTCGACTACAGACAAATCTGAAGAGGCCACTTGTCAAACTAAACTTTCAAGATGACATTTATTCCATTTGTCGAGTCTACATTGGTCCTAGTAGAGCTAGGTGATTTTCAATTCACGATTTGCAATTCGATTTGATGCCCTCACCCCATTTAAAATGTAATAACCACTAAACTGTAATACTACTACAAAATATGCATTTATTTTTACTTAAAATATATTAAAAATCAACACAGAAATCGACAAAAAGTGCCTGTGCACTGTAGTTTGATACACTTGTTTGAATTAACAACGAAGATAACAAATTGTCTGAGGTAACGCTTGTTGTAAAAATTAAACATTCTTAATAGAAAACTCAACTCTTGTTGTAAAAAATGTATGTACAAAGTAATGAGAAAAGTGCCTCAAAGTGCAAATGTGAAATGAACTGGTTGAATTAAAAAAACCCAATTAAACTCAAGTTTCAGGAAAAACAAATCGATTTGACTTCGGTCATTCATTCATTTTCTATGGGGGGGTGGGCTGGATCCTATCCCAGCTGTCATAGGGCTAGAGGCAGGGTACACCCTGAGCCAGTCCCCAGTCAATCACAGGGCCACATACAGAGACAGACATCCATTCACACTCACACTCATACCTAAAGGCAATTTGGAGCCACCAATCTACCTAATGAGCATGTTTATGGTCAGTGGGAGGAAGCCTGAGTGCCCGGAGGGAACCCAGGCATGCATGTGAATAACATGCAAACTTCACACAGAAAGGCCCGGGAATCAAACTGGGTACCTTTTTGCTGTGAGGCACGTGCACTACCTGCTGTGCCACCGTTCAGCCCTCGATTTGACATGCCAACACGATTTTTAAATCGTATTGATGTTTTGCCCAGGCCTAGGTCCTAGATATTCCCAAAACATCATTTTAAGATTTTTGCCTAAAAATCCAATCAGACATTTGAATTTGGGTTGCGTACAAACCCCTCATTGTCAGCCCTGCTCAGAACAGATCATATCTGACTAAACCCCTTTCAAGGTGAAGTAGCTTGATCTTCAAGTGCTGTGCTCTAATATTTACTGTGGCTGAAAAGGCATGCTCCTTCCTTTGAAACCACAGTGGGCTGGTTCAGGTAATGTCTTCCACTTGGAGGAGTTAGCATATTCATCTATGTCACAATTCAGGGTTTGAACAAACAACTTCTGAATCGGTGAGCACACAGAAAATGGTTATAGGGGATTTTGCCTGTGCTGAGGGGTTTCAGTATGGCATGTGACGATCTAAACGACTTAGCCTGGTCAAGTTCGTTTAACTGGAAGTGACCTGGCCATGGCTGGTGTGATAGAGTGCTCTCTGATGTGGTCATCAGACCAATCATAGGGTCAATGGAGCTGCCTGAAAGACAGGCTGTAAAGGTCATGGAAAGGTTGTGCACGAAAGAAAAATGAGGTTGTCGATCTTGGACAAGTGCATATAGCAAATAAAATGTCAGACTACTCATCAAACATTTTCCATTCTGTAAAATAAAGGTGGTTCTAGGTCTCATTGTTCGATTCCAAATAGAAGGCACCAACAATGTTAAACAAAGGGTTTTCATCTTTGTTATAGCATTTTATTACCAGCAAACTGACAGGATTTACCGACCAAACGACAGTATGTTGGCATTTATTTCAAGTTTTACTGGTTTGGCTTCTGATCAGTGTGCTTCTCTTTCCACAGGGAGCCATTTTCTTACCTGGAAATAAAGTTACAGAGCATCCGAGCAGTGGTGATGACGGGGGAAAATTTCTGTTCGAGGTCATTCCAGGTAAGATGGAAAGTGATAAAAGCATTTTTACCTTTGCCAGCGATATAAAGAGGATTAATGTTAACATGGACGGTATTTTTTTGTCTTGTCGGCAAGAGGGATCAAGCCTCTAATAAAGGCTGAAGCAAAGGTCAAAATGCACATCATTAAACCAAAAAGCTGATGTTTTGGTCTGTAGGTACAGTAAATGCTGAGGCCACTTTGCACTAAGAAGGGAAAATGTCAGAGGGAAATGTCAGTGGAAAGAAAGCTGGGATGGATATTTCTGCTCTGAAATGAAAACCTCAGTCTATGGAATGGCTTCTGTCTTCATTTAATTTAATTTCTCAAGATTATCTCTTTGCAATGACATATTTTTTCCCTTCATAAAGCTTTTGCTAATTTTAAGAGAGCCAAGTCTTTCTGGAAATATATTTTATTTTTTCTGTAGGCTGGATGAGTTGATCATACTAGTTTAATATCTTTATACTAAATATGGTGGTTAAGGTTGGCCGGACCTGAGCTTAGCTTAGTTTATGTCGGTATAGCATCAAGAAGCAATGAAAAAACAACCTGTCTGGTTCTGTTTAGATGTATAGAAGTGCCTAGAGGTTATTTGGCTGCTTTAAATTCAAATTGCAAATATATATGAGATCCAGTTTGATTTAGGGTGTCCCTCATTGGGAAAACTATCAAATTCTTTTCTTTGTGACAGTTTAATTCAGCATTGTCTATAAGATTTAGTTTTTGTACAGCTGTGTTGGTCTTATATTACCATTTGTTTCCACATAGTGGAGTTTACTTGGCTAACAGTAAGGACTGTTATCTCATCTTATAATGATAATTCTAAGATGAGACCCACAACCCTTGAGTCCCACTTTTCAACATTTATTTTCCCTTGTTTTATTTGAAGTCTTTTCAGCTTAACCAGCTTTTCGCTAAGTTAATTTACTGAAGAAAACACCAATGTTTTCACTTGATGCTATATTATAACATACAGGTGGAGTAAAGCTGTTAGAAAGTGGCACTACAACAACCTGTCACAATACATTTGTGAATTTAGGCTGTGAAATGGAGGCAAATTTTCAGCATGATTGATGGTGTGGTCCTCACAAGTACGAATGGCAGCATCCATTCTGTCTTGTAAAGATAGAAAAAAATTGCAACTCATACAACTAACTAAGAGTTAAGCAAAAGATTCACATCATAGCTGAAAGCTCTAAAAAATAACAAGGTACCACATTAAACAACATTAACCAAAAAATCCAACGGGAGGACAGTTTTGAATAGCACACACAGCCAACTTCTGATATAACAAGCAGGAAATCACAGTGCAGAATTTTGAATTGGCACATGGGGTAGCCAATCAAAATCCAGGGGCCCCAAACACCACTCTTTGGGATGTGGTCACATGCCACTTGGGAGTCTCGCCCCACTATGAGTGAAACACTAGTATGGCCCAACATGGACTAAGACTTGCAGGTGTAGGTAAATACAGTTTTTTACATTTAATTTTTATACTTCCCCTTAACAGAGAAGCTGCCTCTTTTAAGTAAAGCTAACCTCATCTTTTTATATGTCAGCCTAGCAGTGGTATCATCTCCTCTAACTCACTACAAACAAAGTGAAAAGTTTACATCACAGAATATTTAAATATCACTTTATTCTCAAGTTTAGCTTATATCACTGACCACACAGACATATGCACTTGCACATAAGCTCTAATAAAAAAGATGCCACAAGTCTGTAGGGACATGCGGTTGTAAACGGCACCAGAATTGTTGGGTATTTTCCCAGGGACAGCGTTTCCAGGAATGTGAGTCTATGGAAAAGATATTAAAACACACATACACACTGCAGACATACACCCTGCAGACATACACAACTGCTTATAGAAACAGTAGCAGGGTGCATCAACAACAGCACTTGGTCATTCTACTGTAATACTCCTCTGAGGAAACACAGGAAGTGTGCAGAAGCTGCTCGCATTTTGTTTATCTTTGCTGTTTCCCATGTGTGTATTAACTGCAGTTTCTCATACGTTTTATGACATCTTCTTCGATGATTTGTTGCTCCCATCAGACACAGACTGTAAAACAATGCAGTCTTACAGATATCAGGCTAAGTTCGTGCACACATCTGTCAGTAAAAGGTCAATTAACTGCTGATGGACCGAGCCAAAATTAAATGAGTGATGTGGGCAGTTGGCCAGAGCTGACAGATGTGAGGTCCAGGTGTGTCACCGGTTTGTTTGGAGGACTGTGATGCTGTTTCTCTTTTCTGGAGGATGATGACCTTGGTGGTTGTTTACCCAGTAGACTGGGATTAACTGTATTGCTGCAGAGGTTATCTTGGGTAGTTTAAATTGTTCTATTTGCTGCAGTCTGTCCAAGTTTGTTTTGCAATGTGGCAAAGTTTTATTAACATAGTGGTAAATAAATTATGAAGTCAAAAGATGGTTTTGTTGTAGGGCTAATGCAAAACAGGGTCTAACATTAGAATTCTCCACGAGGGTTTGTGCCTGCTGATTTCCTGCTGAAGGGGCATACTAATAAGTATCCACTTTGAAACACTTACTACTGAATGAAATTGTGTTCAGAGGATTGCTCATATTTAACAATGTCAGAGTTTTTACTGTTCTGTTCAGTGATGTCTGCGTGTTTTGTAGACCTCCTGAACTCCAACATAGAGTTACGTCAACCAGACAAAGAGGTAGGGGTGAGTAGGGCTGGGTATTTCCAGCAACCCCACGATACGATACTGAAGTCACGATACGATACGTATCCCGATACACATAAATCGCGAACATTGACTGCACTTTTAACAAAATTCCCAGCAACTTTTGTTTTTATAACAAGAAGAAAAAGAACAAGCATGAGTTTTAAATAGGGGTGGGCGATATGGCAAAAATATCATATCATGATTTTTTAAAAATAAAATCACAATCACGATTTTATCACGATTCTTTTTTAAGTTGTTTTTTTTAGACTAATTTGCATGTTTGACCATTATTTCCCTTTGTTTAACATATAAAACATGTCAAACCCTAAAAGAAAAAAAGGACAATTTAAGCCAAAGAAACTTTCTGAACAGGTTTTAATTTAAATAGTGCAGTTTTTATAAAAATTTGCAATAAATGTAAACATAAAAGGTAATGAACAACAATATCAACATTATCTCTTAAAGTGCAACAATTCAAAACAAATGTTATATAACTGCAATGTCTATAATCTGAGTGAATAATACAGCTGCTTTAGAACAGATTTTTGTTCAGACATCTTCAAGCTTTTATCTCCTTTTTTCTTTCTGCCATGGCTTCATGCTACGTAACCAAACAGGAGATCCTACCATGCACTGCGCTTAATGTGCTACGATTGGCTAGTCGGGCGCGCATCAAAGTCTCTGCGCCCACACAGACGCTCTGACGATCTTTCTGCTTTATGACGATATTTAATCGTTATAATCCTTCACGATTTAATATCATCATATCGCACACCCCTAGTTTTAAATAATTCTTCAACGTAAGAACTTTAATTCAGGTCTCCAAAGATGATAGACTTAACTTTAAATTTGGAACATGTGTTTTATCGGGTAGCTTGGCTTCTACTTTGAACTGTGCCATTTTTAACATTACCCAAAGTGTATTTACAACAACTGCTCAAACATTGAGGCCGTATCGATTCTGTGGAATCCGTATCGATACACGCATCCCCAAGAAGTGCATGACGATATTTTGCTGTATCGATATTTTGAGCACAGGCCTAGGGCTGAGGCAGATCCAGTCTTCTGGTGTCAAACAGCCACACTACACTCTTGATGTGGAAATGAACAGTTAATAAAATTGTGGTTAGTGGACAAAAACAGATGATAAAGAATTATGTTTTTTTCTTTGTTTGTTTTTGGGAACCACACTGTCTGCCTTAGTGCTGGTGGAAGATATTCTTTCTGGGGGTCAAGAGTTTACATTGGAACAAACAATTCACTTATGACATTGATTACAATAAACAAAACATTAAATCTTATTTCATAAACAGTTCACATCACATGTACAAGTGACTTAGAAAGTGAAGACACAAACAGTAGAGCTGGAAAATTACAGGACTTGTATAGATTACAATTACTGCCTCCAGCAATTATGAAAATTGAGATATTTGACATGTTGACTTTTGTTTTTTATTTTTTCATTATTATAATTTGAATTGCTTTTAGGTAATTTTATCTTTACAAATATATATCTAGGTATACACCATCATTGTTGTCATCAAGGGGAGATAGTTCATGGACAAATTTTCATATAAAACTACTGCATGGACAAGAGTAATTTACATAATGTGTCCTTTTATACAAGGTTGCTGCTTGGTTTGTACAAATTTGTACATTTTCTCTCCTTAAACAGCATCAGTTATGTAATGTATTCTGCTACTGAGAGTACTGCTGACTGTGATCTTTCATTTATGAAGTGTTAGTGTTTCTAGTAGCAACTCCACAACACAAATAAGACTTGAAATACTGTCAAGGAAAAAGAATAAGGGAAGGTGGTAGTGACATGCCTCTATGGCTCATGTTGCTGCCTGTCAGTCTCAACATTCGATATATCCTATTTTTCCATAGTGCAGATTTTCACACTTTAGAAGCCTCATTTTGTTTTTACAGACAACAAAACATTTTTGATGTGTGAAGGATCTTTAATTCTGTGGAACCTGTGGGACTCTGAATTTTCCAGGCACGACTACTAACAGTTTTTTTTTCCATATGGGACCAAGCTGCAGTATGAGAGGAAGCACATTTGAAATGTAGAGACTGAATTTTCTTTATCTGCAGTAACGCTCATAACAGAAAGTCTGCTTTAGACCAGGTGCTATTTTCAGGAAGCGTGATGAAAAGTAGCCTCTCAGCTAAATTTGGGGTGTCAACATCTGCCTGATTGTGGTTTTGGTGGTTTGCTGTAAAAATATCAGTGTAATGTTTTTTAAAGGTTTTCTGAGGAAATTGTGTTGTGGAGGGAGAGGTTTAAAATGAAACCTAAGAAACTACCACCCCTGTGAATCATGAAGCGGGAGGTAGCCTTTTGTGAACCCTTGTAAACAACAGTGGGCTCTATGATGATATTAATGACTAAGAGATAAATTAGATGAAGCCTACGGGTAATCTAATCTGCTTAAGGTGTGTTAAGGTTCTCTCGGTTAATGATGAGATGTCCGGAGTAATTGTTTACTTCACCTTTAGGTGTCAGTTTCTGTTGTTTCTAACCCCAGACTTTTATTGATTAATGAGTCCCTCCATGACACTTAATGTAAAAATTAAGTGTAACTGAACCGGTGTGGTCTTGTGTCCTTGCAAACAGTGGTTCATATCATGTTTTGTACCATGGCTGGGTTTTATATAATTCAATATTGACATGGACCCGCTGCCTTAGGGTTGACAGCGACAAACAGTCACGTATGTTATGCACATATAACTCACAATAACAGGATCAGAGGAACCATGTGCTTGTTTCTTAACCCCAATAAAAAGATTTTCGGCTGTTTTTCAGCTTCTGCTCTTTAATTGTGATGTGTTTACACTCACCCTTCACTCACTATTGGAAGCACAAGAGTTCACTGCTATGTAGTGCTGTCTGAATTATATCCTGGAATAATTATACCCTACAGAAAGTACAGGAGGCATTTGTTTGTGCAACTGTGGTCACAAACCAAGTAATACATGGTTTATCGTATGGAAAGAAAGATTGCTAAAGTAAAAAAAAAACAGTTTAAGAGGTAATAAGATGTCTGATTTTTTTATCATGTCATTATACTCAGTCGTCCTTTAAAGAGGATTCCTGAAGAGTTCTGGAGAAGTGGATAAATATATAACTTTGACATTAGTCTTAATGCTGTGCTGAGCTTACAGTTAATGCAACAACACTCTTAGTCATAGTCTGATGCGTACCTCAATGCTTTGGTCTTGGTATTCTGGTCAGTTCTGTTTTGACAGCCTTGACCCATTGGTGCTTTTTGAAATAAAAATTTATTACATTGTGAGGAAGCGATGGCAGAATTATCTAGAACAACAGGGGTTTTTTAAAGTGGTTAAAGCTGATTTTGTTCCTTTCTAGCATCTGTTATATGTATTTAATAAGGCTTTTAAACAAACAAATCAACACTTGGACCTTCAACAACTGCAGTTTTAAAAGTTTAGACAAAAACTAAATTGTCTTTTCTTGAAATTACATTTTGGCTATTCGTCTCAGGGACTGTCCACATAGAGATGAGTTTCCACAAAAGTTTTTTATTTTATTGGCAATTTGTCTACATGGATTCAGGGTTTTGTGAGCCCAAAAACACACACCCAAAAATACTTTAAAAAAAAAATACAGGTCCCAGAGTGAATAACTCTCAACATGCAACCCTTTTGTTTCCATGTACACAATGAATATGCAGTTTTTCAGAAAGGCCGGCCTCTCCCTTAAGTCACATGAACTGACCACAACAACAACAGAAACAATGGAAGAATACAGTGTTGCACTCGTGCTGCAGAAGTTACTGAGCTTGTTATGACTTTACAGCAAATATGATCCTCTACTAACTATGGGAGCAACAAGTGCATGGAGAAGAGCATTTGCTAGTGTTTGTTTACATTTTTTATGATGTATGCACATGCTCTATGTCCTCTTCTCTGGTTTTGTTGGATGACTACAGAAGCGTTTCAGTGCCATTTTCAGGCCTAGCATATGTACCACAGCATTTTCAGTGTTTTCATTTGGATAAACACATTTCAAAAGTATTTTTCTGAGCTTATTTTGAATGCATCATTATTTAGCTTGTCTTGTACCTTTATTATGGTTTTAAAAGGTTTTTTAGTGCTTATCCAGCTACATTCAGCAAGAACTTTCAGTTGATAACAATTTTATATCTACATGACATTTGACAATGGTTAAATGTGCTTTTCATGGCCATTTACAGCAGTTGAAGATAGTTTTTCATTCTGTGACACCAGAACGTTACAGGTCTTGAGACCCTGTTGCCAGAGTTGTGACTTAAAGGCTGCTGCGAGGAGGACGTGATATGTATTGTAACTATGCTGATGTGCTTGGAGTTTAAGTTCCCCCTGCTAAACGAGGTTTACTTTTGTGCATCAGTGGTTTGATAAAATTAGATTCTGCTACAAAACCTGGCTACAACACATAAACAGCCTAGACATTATCGATTTTCAGGCTTGGAACTGCTGAACTAACACCAGAAAGTCCTTTATATTGTGAGTGTGGGTGCATATTGCTGCCTCTCCTCTCAGAGGAGTTGTGTGGTTTCTTGACTCAACTGCCAATTGGTACTCGTAAGGGCAGAAGTCTCCTCTCCCCTGTGCAGGCACAAAGGAAGCCAAACAAATACAGAAAGAAAAGGGCAACAATAAATGGAAGCTCAAACTAAAGAAAACTAAAATAATGTAACACATGTCTTTATTGTTACATCTGCAGAGCTTACCATTTCACTCCAGTGGTTATTTTAATCCTGTGTGAATGTAGAAATCCTCTTTTTTCTCTTTACTGTAAATTACTCCATGTACAGTCATGTAGTTCCAGGTCATTTGTTACTCATACATACCATAGAACTTCTCTGGTTTGTGAATGTACACTCATCAGATCACAATGTCCATCGTGAAGTCTCTTCTTCAAACTTTAAAGACGGCCATTGTTGAATAGTAGCCTCATATGTAATAAAATGACTCACACAGACCAAAACATGGAGACTGAAACATCTACTGCCCACTCGCTCACTACAAAGCCCTCGTGGGATCTTAAAGCACATCACAACTCAACAGGCTTGATGTTTCACTGCCCCTTAAAGTGCCACTAATGCTACCAAACTGTTTTCCTCATTCTGCAACATCCACTACACTACGCCCTCCTAATGATGGAAAACAGGAGCATTTCTTGTTATGAGACAGCAAATAAAGAGGTCTCACAGAGAGCAAATGGAAGGAAAACACAACACATTCATTCCACTGGTCTAAATGGAGCTCTGCAGTTTGAACACAACAACAAGGACTGTCAGTGGCAGACGGAGGGGCATGTGAGGATGTGATGGAGGGAGGGGGTCATGGCTGTACAGAGATGTCCGTTGTCTTGGGGGGTGGTGGTGTGGTTTGGACATGAGCAGTATCGGGACATCTGTACAGGAGAAAGTCTGCTCTTGGATTAACACTGAACTCTGTGTTCAATCTCAAATCATTCATACTTTATAAGTTTAGGCGATAATGGGATAGTTTAATCTGCTTTCATGATTGATTGAATTAAAGCTTGTATTTTGTCGTGGCTTTTTTTTAGCCCTCACAAATTATCATGTTGGATGGTCTTGTTTGTTTTAGTTACTGGATTATTTTAGGTGTACAGTACAGGAACGTGAATGAATGAATGCTTTGTTTCGAACAAGCAAAAAAACAAAAATAGGCACTCACCATAAACGAACACATCCTTACACCAAACAATCAAAGACTGCTGACAACATTCTGCATTTGCAGCAAGTCTACATGATCAAAAAGGAGTAGAAAGAAGTCTAAACTTATTAAATCCAGTTCAGGGTTGAGCTTGTGGATATGGTATTTGATTTTAATGCTCCATTTGCTTGGAATAAGTTATAACGACACAAAAAACTTAATGATTTGCTTTTGCTGGATGCCCATATCGACATGTGAGATGATTAGAAGGCAGACACAATTCACAGTAGATGTTCTACCTGATAAATTCATGGCTGTAGATGATTTTGACAGACATTTGCTGTCAAAATTTTCATTTCTTTTAATGTATTACTGCCGTATTTCTCATTCTAAATGGTTGCTTATCAATTGTCAGACACTTCCTACAGTGCTGCTGCCATCATTGCCAGGACTAGGACTAAGCATTAAAACTTTAATGTGTCATGGTTGCTTTTTCTTTTTCTTTCTTCTTTTTGCTCTTTGCAGTAATTACATCCGCCAAGGAGGTTATGTTTTCAATAGAGTTTGTCTGTCTGTCTGTCTGTCTGTCTGTCTGTCTGTCTGTCTGTCTGTCTGTCTGTCTGCCTGTGAACAAAATAACTCAAAAAGTTATGGATGGATTTTGAGGAAATTTTTCAGGAAATGTCCAGCATGGGAAAAGAAAGAACTGATTCAATTTCGGTGTTGATCTGGATCAGCGTCTGGCTGCCATGACGAAAAATGTGATTTTTGTGAATAACTACTGAACTTAAATAGATATCATTATGAATCCAATTGCTGATGGTATGTTTTCATGGTCAAGGAATCTAAATATTTCCATGAAATAAAGGTAGGACTAATATTTATGGTGAAAATCACAATATGGGTGGGGACTGTGTTGCTGGCGGAGGTCTGTGCTCTCCGAGTGCTTTTCTAGTTTAATCATGTGGTGCAGATGGTTCAGACTGATTCAGTGTCTTAAATCAGCCAGATCCATCTTACCAAGCTGTTTATACAGAGATTAGCTCAGTGATCATCACCTGGAAGCCTGGGTACCACATCAGGCCCCGCACAGCTTCCTATGGTCTTCAGAGTATTATCAAAGTCAGAAAAAAATGTCCAGGGCAGCATCTTTAGTTTTAAAGGCATCTTTCTACTAAATCTCCAAACTTACTGATGGATTCTTCAGAACAGTTTTGATTAGACCTGTCTTATCAGGGATGGCTTAATGTTTCAGCTGTTTTACAGAAATCCACCTTTGATCCAACATTTAATCAGAAGAATAAGGACACTGGAGCTAAGCATAGTGCTGGAAAACATTACAGCCCTAGGCTGAGGTAGCAGCTGTATCTAAGTTGTGATTGACAGATCAATCGTCCAACCAAATGCCCAAAATGATTTTGAAAGGTTCGGCCCATTCCAAAACACTTTGACTGGGCTGTTACTCAGATGGACTGGTGAAATATATTAAAAGGTCCATTTGGTGTGTCAGGCTACTGTTATAGTATTATGGTACTATCACAGCATTGCCAAATTAAATTATTAATATATTTAATTGTATTTTTTTAGGTGCTTCAGCCCCATTCTTCCCCAAAACAAGTCTGTGATGTAATTTCCAAAACTGCCAAGAAGGTTATGTTCTAGCTGGCATTTGACTTTTAGCCAGATAACCTAAAAGTTGGAAACCAATTTTAATGATACTTCCAGAGAATGTCGGTCATGGCACAGTTAAGAAATGATACAATATTGGTGGTGCTCTGAATCCGAATGCAGATCCATTTTTTTTTTTAAAGGAATTTGTTGACATTGCAAAAAAAGGCAGTTTTCCAAATTTTCACTATTAACTCAGTAACCTCTCAATGAAGTTCGAGGACATTTTAAGAGAATGTTGGTCATGGCAAAAAGGAGCAGTGATAAGATTTTGGTGATGATTGAAAACTGTTAACAATGCAAGATTGGGAAGTGTTTTACAATTACATGATGCTTTAACAATGTTGGGAAAGGTTTGCACTTATGGAGAACTTCTAGTTATCACTTTTATCGGCATTTCAGCTGCTTCTTTAACATTTAGCAGGATTCAGTCTGCTTCTTTGCACCTTTCCAATCCAATACAATCCACTTTTTTTGTTAAGCACATTTTAAAAACATTCAAGTTTACCAAAGTGCCGCACAGTAAAATCGAAAGGAACAAACACCGCAGAATAAAAACAGAAACACAAATTGGACTGTTGTTGAATAGTTGGACTTTTTCAACCTTTTATGGTGTATTTATTTGTATGCTTTTATTTTAAAGCGATGTGACACTGTGATGATGGATGAGCTGGTGATGCAGAACAAATTCCTGAGAAATCAGACAATAAAGTATTCTCTTATCTTATCTTAAATAAAAGAAATACAACACATAAAAGAAATACAAGCGATATAAAAACAGGGATTAGGACCATTAAAGACACAAAAGGACAGAGATTACACAACTCTCATGTTGAACTAAAAGTCAAGGAATAAAAATGAGTCTTAAGGCGTGGGGAGGGTGGAGGAGGTTTTGATCTCGAGTGGCAATTCATTACATAGTTTTGGAGCCACAGCTGAGAGAGCTTGATCACCTCGGGTTTTCAAAAGAGCTTTAGAGAAGACAAGATGAAGCTGATCGGCAGACCTCAAGGAACGTGGGGCGTGCAAACATTAATAGGTCAGAGTTGTACAGTAGTGCTGATCTATTTAACGGTTTAAAACAAACAATAACATCTTAAAATGAATTCTAAAATGAACATGAAGCCAATGGAGGGACGCCAGAATTGGATTAACACAATCATGTTTTTGTTTTCATTTTAAGCATGCAAGGGAAGCCTGATCAACAGCAACGTAAAGATCATTAAAGTAGTCCAACAGCTTAGAAATAACAACATCAATTAAAAATCGTTAAAAGATAAAACCATTTTAATCTTTGTTAAAAACTGGATTTAACAACAGAGTTGATTTGTTGATTCAATTAAAAGTTAATGTCAACTTTTACACCAAGATTTAAAACTGTGGGTTTAAAAAAAGGTAAAAAAGGATTTGGAACTTAAACATGTCAGCCATAAGGGATGCATTTGGGACTGTTACGATTGTGGTACTGATACCAATTCAAAAAGTACTGAGCTGAAGATGCCTTGGAAGTCTCCCACGTGCACAGTACCACAGAACATCTTGAAAAATTAGAGGGTTTTTTGGTCTAATAAAGGTTTAAAAGAATGTGGATCCAATTTTGATATCAGATTTGCTTTGAACCAAGTCATGCCATGCTTGGAGGGACTTTCTGTGAAAGTTTTACCCTGTATCTTCGTGGAATAACTCTTCAAAACTTTTCTAGTAAACTCTCATAGCTTCTTCTTGCTCTGCAGCTTTTTTCTGTTCCTCTTTCTTGCCTCTTTCCTCTTTCATTTCTTCGTGTCTTTCACCTTTACATCAACATCTGTGTGCTCAACTTGCACATAGCATTACTGATGCAGAGAGAGAATGGGAGTTTTTGTGGCAAATTCACCACATGGAGGACAATATTTAGACTAGACTCTTATTTTTAACAGTCTGACAGGTACAGACATAATGGGGCTTTTGTTCCTCTCACCAAAACTGGGACTTCAAGCTCCAATGATGTTTTCCTCCATCACACTGACGCGTTACAACATGTTCAGACACTTCGGCTTGAGCATATGTCTCAAAATGTCTGCGGTAATGTTTATTTTTGTTATTAGAGACAAATTTAATGTTCCAGTTTGGATTATTTGGCTGAAAACTTCTCTAAATTCTGGTGCTTCTTGAGGGATCACAGAGGAAGTGGCTTCTTCATAGGAGCATACACACGCACAGGCAGGTCTGACAGAATAAAAACTGGATTTCTCCACGACAGTATATCTGGAATACATATCAGAACATCCTGCCGCTTAGGATTAGTTGGCAGTTTTATCTGATATTGTTCAATCCTCCTAAGAATGTCAGCTGTGATATGAGTGCAGCTGCGTGGTGGCTCGGAGCAGCTGAGATCTTGGGTTGTTGTGAGAAAGTGAGATAATGAGTGTGGAAGAAATGGCACAGGCTGGGTAGCAGGAATACCTGTAGCTAAATGTCACTCCCCGCGGTCTGATTGTGATTAATCGTCCAGTTCCTTTTAAAATGACACAGGAAGTCCTCCCTGCTGTGTCTGTGATGGAGAAACTGCGCTCCTCTGTCCCCGAGCTCTAATAAACACAAAACTTGAGGCCTACTTTAAGTTCAGGATGTCACTCAGTCTGGCTCTCTTTGCCCTGAGGCTCACCCTTCCCTCCATTCCTCTCTTTTTATTATGGGGCTGAGCGGCAAGGACCAAAGACTGTTTTCAGCACTTAAATTTGGTACAGGTACCAAAACATCTAATACATACTGCCAAAGTTGTCAACAGGGAGGAGAAAGCTTTCTGTGGCCCATGAGGGTTATAAAATGATCCATCCTACATTCAGGCTGGTATAACCAAACCTTACACAAGTTTGAACGGCACAATCAGCCTTTTCGCCATTTCTCTTCTTGAAATGGAGACAAAACAGAAATAGATGTACATGTTTTCTGATTAAAATAAATAAAAATCTACATATTTATTTACAGGAGCCTCAGTAAAATGTTGCCCTCTTTTTCCGCAAATGATTGTAACCATTTTCTTTAATACTGGTATTTTGTAAGATTAGTTTTACTTTATGTTTGGGCCCTCAATGTTGGACTGTGTTTAACCATTTTAGGAACAGAATAAAGTTGGGATGGAAGCAAATGAAGAATGGTTAGAAGGGGAACAAGTTAGAGGATAGAACTCCAACAATAAGCTGTTTAAAGCTAAGCTAAAGAGGTAAATATTAGGCCAAATGTAGGCACTACTGTTTAATCCAGCACATGGGTTTTACATAACTAAATCACACTTGAAAAAGGTCCTTACTGAGTCTTTCAGGAGCCTGGTCATTTCTTTGTGTGGCCCTGCCTACTAGGGCTGAACAATATGGACAAAATTTCACATCTCAATATTCATGCCAGATATCGCCAAAGCCATACGATATGACTACGGGTTCGGTGAAAACCAAGCATTTTTTATAAAAATAAAACATCATAATACAAAAGAATGTGAAAGCACAGCATTAATTTTGGTTTCACTTATATGGCTTTCACACGTGTCACTTTTGGTCTGTACCACACAAAGTCTTTATTTATTTATTTTTTTGCAAGTTTGGTTGATGTTTCCTGGTGCGTGAACTTCTAAGTAATCTGGGGTGGGCTGAAAACCGAACTCTGGTTCACTTAAAAACTGATTTTTTGACTAGCTTCCAAGCAGATCAGAGTTCTGTCTGCAAACCAGACAGAGACTAAACAGGCAAACAAAACTTAATAGCAGTGAATTTTGGCTTATTCTGCTGAATATCCAAGCAGTTGTTAAGCTAAAGTAGTGTTCACTGACAATATTTGGCAGCCCCCTGTTCTCTGAAATTATAAACAATGACAATGATATAAATCAATATTGTGTTAACTGTTTGATACCACAGCATCAAAAATAGATGTCTTGGATAATTTGACAGTCTGTAATTCTTACTTATTTTTCTTGCTGATTCCTACCCTGTTTAAACGGTTAAGTAAGATCTGCAAAATTTACAATGACTGAGGTTCTCAAAAAAATCCACACTCTTCAGCAACATAAAGCGATCTGTCTGAATGGGGCACATTAGTTTGCAAGATTTGGAAAAGTGAGTGAAACTAAGTAACCTTGCACTGCTGCTGGATCTATCTGATTCAGTGTCGTCAGGCAGATCCATCTTGCCAAGCTGCAGTCTACAAGGATTGTGAGCAACCCAAAGCGTCACAGTCCAATCAGCATCCTTTGGAGAAGGAAGAAGTGGGAGCAACAAACGTGACGACAGCAGAAAGTGACTGCTTGTACAAAGATTAGCATAAATGGAAACAGCTACAACAGCAGTTTTACCACATCTGGACAGCATCTCGATAATAGATTAAAAAAAAACAGCAGTGAAAGCAATTGTTGATAGAGAGGATCACTTTCAAGATGGTTATTTTTGTCTAATATTTTACACTGCGGCAGTAGCAGCCGTTGACTATATTATTTAATTGCTCCTCAATGAATGTGATTGATGGAACAATTGTCAAAATGCAGGATATGCTTTTGAAAGTTTCTGCCCCTTCTCCAACATGTTCTGTGATGGACTAGTGAAATATATTGCAGTTTATCTGGTGTGTAAGGTAAGAAACAATGTGACAAATATCCCTCTCTTCTCACCAGTTCGACACACATTTCAGAATAATGATGACTAATTTGTGCAATTTAGACAGTTTGCAGGAGTATTTTCATTATTTAAAGTAATAAATTACAGAAAATTGGAGGTGTAGGACTTCCATTTTCCTGCTCTTGTATCAAAGGTGTATGATTATTCTCCATTTATTACTTAAATTTATGCTTATATTGTAGCCATCTGTGTCTCTCTCTGTCAACAGTCTTCACCTGCTCTGACTTTTTTCATCATATCAACATTAACAAAAGCAGTGTTGTCTTTCTCTTTATCTCATTATTAAAATATATAGAGATTAAGTTGTAGATTAAATTTTGATACATTGACCAGCCCTACATGCTAGCCTGGGTTAAAGTTGCTGCTGGTTTAGCAAGCCTACAGCTGAATTATGGGAACATTTCCTCACTCTTCCCCAGTGGCCTCCATCTCTCCATTCATAAAAAGGCCTCAGGATCACGTTGCCAGGAGCAGGTGGACAGCCTGGGGCATAAATGCTGTTTACAGAGCAAAGCCTGAGTATAAAACATACCTGGAGAGTTGAAGTTTCCTTCTCTCCAGCAAAATCATGCTTGTGTTTTGTGGTGTGTTTAAAGTTTGAATAATATCTTGGAATTTTCTTACTCTGTTTTATGTTTTCATGGCTGTAGGGAAGAAGAGCCTCAGATCCCTACCCAAAAAAAGCTGAGAGTGCCATCATGTGGTTGTGAAAATTATTACAGTGCTGGAAAAAAAGCTTCAAATTGAGTTTGTGTAGGCACATTTTTTCCTCTTTGCAATGTGCAGCCTTTACTGCTAGTTTTAAAAAGATCAGTGTGTAATGCTTTTGTACATTTACATATATTTTCATTGCAGATGCACTTATGTGTAACTCATTGTCCTTGGGTGCCTTAGCATTTCTCCCAAAGCACTTAGCAAACATCTGTTTTCATAAGTGCTGTAAAAAAAAGTCATGATTATTAAACTGTTTAGAGAGGCACTATATAAGGTCTATTATTGCCCCTTCTGTTGTGCACACAGTATCATATTATAGTATGTCTTATGCAGACATATTACAGTTTTCTTAAATGACAGGAAAGACTCTACTGCTCTTCAGCCCTTTTTTTCATTAAAACATCAGCATCACAGGCAGTATGTTTTTTTGGCTTTTGGCTTTGCAGCAGATCTTGTCATATACACATTAGACCCTCCTCTGTTTCCATTTCTGTGTGCCATTCACGGCATTACTGCTTCATCTAAAAGCGGGCCAAGCTGAAGGTCAATATGTTTGTTGGTCACGCACACCAAAAATATAGTGGGATTTCAAGTGTTGTTCCATTTATCTGTTTATAACACAATAATGGAAGTACTGATGGAAGGAGGATGGATGTATGGATCTATTTACAAGTAATATTTGTTTCCCCTTCTCTCTGTATGCACAGAACCTGACAATAACTATTTAACTTATATAAAAAAGTTCACGTAGGATGATGTTGAGGATGTTTATTGTGCACCATTTGAAACATTTACACAGCACCGACTTGGCAAACATTTTCCATTAAATGTAGCTCAGAGTTGAATCCAAATTTGGCTTACCTCATCTGTTTTGTCAGTTTAAACCAAAGCTCCTGTGAGCAGTTCTTAGCTAGTTGATTAAATGATTAAAAGTCAGAATAATCTGACTACATTGTCTCCTGAGGGATTTTTCTTTCCAATTTCACAGATGGTGTTCATCACAAAAGGACTAAACATACAAGGAAAAGAACATTAAAAGACAAATAAACAGTGTCAACATCTCACACTTTCAGTTCAAACTGTGGCCTGGTCAGCGAGGTCTTTAGTTCAAGACTGTCATAACAGAATGAATCAGGCTGTCAGGCTAATATGTAATTATGGACAACAAGAACAAACAACAAGATTAATGATTTTTGTTACTAAATACTCTTAAATCCAAAATAAGATCAGTCAAAGTGATTAACGGTAATTCCTCAGAAAACATTGTTTTACATTTAACTGTTAAAGACATCAAGATGGGATTTCTGCATTCAGAGACACCACAGAAGCTTTTACACAAAGTAGACTAAAATATATCACCTAAACTTCATTAAAAAGTTCCTTCCAGGACCTTCAAACTCTTGCACTTACTCACTTGTTGCTGTCATTACTTTAAACCTGCACAAATCTCCGCAGTGACAACATTTAATGAGTTTTGCTAACAAATCTTCCTACAGTTTTTACATACAGCATCCATGATAGGTTGTCCATCATCCTCTCGTGACTGCTGGTGTCACTTGTGCCTGATGTGTAACTCCAGGTAGCCACCTTGGTGACCTCTGTGGTGACTTATGAGAGCCACATGCCATTAAGGTGAATGTTTTATACACACCAGGAGCCCTGTGTGATGGATTTATGATGAGCACAATGTCAATGAGAGCAGGTAGGTGAGGCAGAGTGGGATAAATCAGACCGCAGAGGATGATCTTTGAAGATGTTAACCACAAAAATCATTTTTTTGTTTTCTTTTCTGCCTAATTAAAAAATAACTGCAAGCTGTTATAAAGTGATTACTTTAGGAATGTGAAACTTAACTTCCTTTATTGTCAAAACCTTAGGGTTTAAAGTTAGGCTCCTTATTAAAGCAATTGGAGTGCGTTGACAGACGTGCAGTCATGAAACCACAAACCTCTGTGCTGTTCATTATGAGGAAGCCAGAGGTACTTATGCGGCTGAGTTTAACCTCTTAAAGTCGATGATAGAGTGATGGATGGATACATAAAATTAAGAGAGCCCAAAACTTACGGGGAGCCACGATATTAACCCAAACAATTCCTCCACTTGTTGGTTGCTGGTCATAAACATGGCCGACTGTGTGAACACCCCCCAGGTCTGAGGTGAAAGAAGCCCCAGTGGACTCGTATTAACTCACGGTGCTGACATTTCAGTGTCTGGATCTATGGAGGTCCGAGTCTCATTAGTCATGGATCATTCCTGCTGCCAACACTGAGCGCATAGAGAGTATATGTGAGTATAAACAGAGGTTTACTTTAAGCTGGTGCAGCTTCAGCGCTACTGTAATTAAGTTTATTTCTGACTACAATCCATTCTTTATTATCGCTTGTCATCCAAAGCTCTACTTTGCACATGTTATGATGGTGTTTATGGAGTGTCTGGAAGCCTGTGGGTTATTTGAATCCCACAACAGGCTCACAGCTTCATTTGCAGGTCTATTTCAAGGCGAGCTCAAAACAGAAGCAACTGGATTTTACAATTTCCACATCTTGGACTTTATAGCCCTTTATAATTTTTGATTATTTTCAATGCACAGGATTGCTGGATTATTTTCTAATTGGGCAGGCTTCATACATTTTCTCAATTATTTTAGTTTTTTTAAAAGATCTAGAACAAATACTCTTAAAAACATACAGCAATAAATATTGTTTTAACTTATAGCTGTGAAGTGGGTCCTGTTACAAAGCCTTAGGGCAGAGGTCATCAACTACATTTATCTAAGGGCCACTTACTGTCCTGACATATGTTTTGGGGTCCGAATTTTGAATTAATTTGAAACAATAAAATATTTTTGGCCCGATTAACATATTAGTAATGGTATATTTATTCTGAATTAAATGTATGTCTATCTCTGACTTCTTTTAAGGGCCAAAATATTTTCCATAACTGGGTTTGACCTTGACAGACATGTGTTTTTCTGCTGAAATACTGGCTGACAAGTGGATTTCTGTCGGATTTATTTACTGTCGAAATGAGGTCTAGATCTGAAAAAACTGCCACTAAAGCTGTTAGTGCTAATTTTTGTACCAGAAGTCACTTCCTGCTGTCATCATGCTCATAGCGTCCACTTATTCCTGCTCTAAAGGTCTCTGATTGGGCTCACAGTCTTTGCACATTGGAGCTTGGCAAGTTGATGATCACTGCCTTAGATATTTCTTTTTCAACTTTGTGTTGATTCACCGTTGACCCTTTTGGAACCCACTACTCCAAAATGATCCCCTTACTGTAAAAGACAACAAAAGTATGGCCTTGAATTTGGACTTGTTTTGTTGTGCTTTCTTCATCCTTGGTGATGATCATGTTTTCCAATGCACTGACTGCTGTTTTGTCTCAGGATCATCAGTTCCATCAGATCCAAGTTTCCCTCACTTAATCACTCCTCCTTAAAACTGTTGGCTTCCTTCAGTTTGTTGCAATATGTTTCCACAATTTTACTTGCGTTTTTTTCTTTTGATTGGGACTCAAAAACTTCGAACAGCTTTGACACACAGTTTGTTATGCTCGAATATGATGCAAAATTTGTAGCTTCTTGAATAACTTGTTTAAATACTTGAATATTTCCAGAGCTTTTTAATGTTCATGGGCGCAGAAGATGTTCATCGTCTTGGACGTCCCCTCTGCCTTCAAAAAATCATCATCATCACACTGTTTAAAAGTGTGTGCTTGTGACATGCAGTCTTCGACATACACCAGCTAATGTAAGAAAAGATTCAGCTGCTGCTTTGTTCAATTTACCACACATTTTAAGAGCATTGCTCAACTCTGAAGCCTATCCTTTTCTGATGCCTTTAGTAAAAATGTGCACTTAAATCAGTAGCCAGTAGTGAATTAAAGATGTATCAGAAACTTACATCAGTCATGCTAAAATACCAAACCTTTAATTTTTAATACTCAGTGTGATTGTGAACTAGGGCTGGGTATCGATTCAGATTTTCTGGATTGATTTGATTCGATATTACAAGGTCTCAAATCGATTCGATTCACGATTCAATTCAATATTTATTCAGTCTGGGATATCTTAGATAAAATAGTGCTGTAATTTTAAAAAAGTGACCTTTTGACCTGGTACATCATTAAAAATAGTTTTAACATGAAGATCTAAACCCAAAGCAGTTACATTAATCATATTTTAATGATATGCATTAATGCATGTTCTGCATATCACTTGTTTTTTGTCCAACTCGTATTTTCCTTTGTACTTGTTCAATCTAAAATACTGTACATCCAAACATCAGCTTTTAAACTTGCCAGTGGTGCCCATATAGTGCTTCCACCATGTTTGTTTGCAGTAACGTCTCATGAGATCTTGTTCAGTAGAAAGCAACGCTAAACGCTGATCACACAAGACTAGCAGGGTTGATACCACAGGCTGCTTCTCTGCACATCCAAAGAAGAAAAAACTACCCAAGTTAAAAGATCAATCTTTGGATTTTATGGATTGATTATGAACTAGTTAAAGGAAAATCGATTTAAATCGATAAATCGATTTTTTTCTTAACCCAGCCCTATTGTGAACCATGTGGTTTTATCCTCATAAGAGCAGACTAAATAATTAAAGGCTATATCTCATAATGTTATCTTGGCTAACTCTAACATTTCTTTAATGCTACGGCCACACCGGACGCGTATTGGCGAATTTAAGCGTAACACCCGAGGCTGGACACTGGACCATTTTGATAAGCTGAGGGGCGACGCGCGTCACTGTGCAGGCGGAGTAGAGGGCCGGAGCGAGTCGGACTGAGTGATGACCCGTGCAGGCAAATCCAGCTGGAAACGAGTATTTACAGAACTTACCTTCAAAACCTGTCTCCTCAGCGACTTTCACCCAAGCCTGCTCCTTTTTGTTCCGGTCTCTGTAGAGTACACACGCAAAGTCGTATCGCTCCGGATGATGGTAAACAACGCAGATCAACCTCTCCTCCATCTTTTTTGGCAGGGTTTCAGTTGGAGCAGGTGACCGGAGCGTCACACGTCATCAAATCAATGACGTCGGGGGGAATACCATCACTGATTAGTAGCCGGGGCACAGCGTCACACGAATTTGCGTCGAAAGTTCAATATTGTCAACTCGAGCGTAGAGGCGTTTGACGCCCCAAACGCACCGGACGCTCCATACATGCCGCGCCAAACGCATCCAACGCGCTGCCCGGGGCAAATCTGTGTCCAAACGCATCTTTGCATTGACTTTGTATGTAATCTCAATGCGCGTCTTTGCGAATTCACGTCCGGTGTGGCCATAGCATAAGACTTGTAAGTAGCAGATGTGTTAAAAGAGGGTGCTGATGCTTCTCATCAGATGAGGATAACAGTCTGCTCCTTTAACATGGTCATTATCATTACACTTACCAAAAGTCAGAAGAAATACCTGGTGTTATCCAATTATCATCCAACCTTATACCTCATTTGATAATGTACCTGTGGATCTTAAAACTCTTCAACACATCTGGGGAATATTTTGTGATATTAATGTATTTACAGATCCACAGTTCCAGATGTAAAATGAGACATAACACACAAACCCTGGCTACAAATATAGAGCATATGTTGTTGGGGTATTTTCTCCTCATACAATCTTCATAGACGGAGCTTGAATGTATTTCAAATCCACACACAGGTTTGATGAAATTGTTCCAACACATGGATTTATACAAGCAGCTCAATGTTTCAACACTGCATCTTTTGATATATTGTTTTAATCAAAGGTGGGATGTATCGCTCCCACAAGGCCTCTAATGTGCCATAAATCCACGAAGGCAACAGTATCAAAGCATGCATGAAGAAAGAAGCAGTAAATTGGTGTAATGGATTTCACTATAGGTATAGAGGAGTGTGAATTATAACATTTTTCTGTTAACGTGATTTGTAGTTGTATGTTTTTTGAGCCTGTGGGATGCCATCAGCGTCCTCTCTCATGACATTTTCCAGAAGGTCATAAGCTGAACTTCTTAGTCTGTTTTTCCTTAGAGTCTGTTTGTACATGTGTGGGTGTGCTTGAGTGTAGATATGTTTATGCGCACGCATGTTTCCCCAGCGTGCAGATAAAAGTCAATAACCTGCTGTCTGTGACACGCCGACATATGGCCTCTTGGAGGAGTTGTGGCTCAGCAATCAGCTGCTGTTGACATTTGTCATATGGGGCTTCTAGACTCATATACCATGTTGTTGTTGCTCTCTTGAAATCAAAATTTATGACCACAAGGACTCAGGGGGGGTTACAGAGGGCAGTGGGTCGTCTTGGACTGACACATACAGATTTCAAAATACAAGCAACCTGAAGCGTTAACTTTGTTGACTAATTATTTTTGTCAACAGCTTTTTTTCCCCTGACAAAAACTAGACAGTAACTAATAAAAAGAAGTGCACATGGACAAAAACTAAAACTAAAATAACTGACATTGTCTTCAACAAATAAAAACTAGACTAAAATGTTTGACAGAGACTCAGTCCAATCAGATAGATTTTTTGTCATGTAAAAAGTAGAGACATGCTAGGAATATAATCAGTCACAGCTACGTTGGTTGTGTGGGAAGGTTGGATGCATAAAAAAAGTGTATGTATTTCAACCAAAAGTTAATTTTGTTTTTATTAATTTAAACATTAAACTTTACCAGCATCCAATAAAGGGATATCAGTTGTAAAGCATGCTCTCAGAAATTCAAGGAAACATAAAAAATGCTTTAAACTTTATATTTCATATTTTAGTCGACTAAATTTAACAGTAGATTTCATCGACTAAAATGTTGTAAAATTTTATCCACGAAAACTAGACTTAATTAAGCAATTTAGATGACTAAATTATGACTCAAACTAAAGATATTTTAAGAAAAAGACTAAAACTAAATTAAAAAGTGCTGTCAAAATCAACACTGCCCTGAAGTGAGGAAAATGCCATTAAATAGAGAATAATTTACATTTGTGCTTTACTACAGTCCTTGGACTGCAAAACAAATTAGGTCATTATATCAATTAGCATTATCGCCCTTCTTATTTTTAGTCCAATATCAATTACTGAACCATTTTGTCCTCTTATGAAGAATAATTGTTGAAACAGTGAACCATTAGGTTGCTTAATAGTCATATTTTTACAAAATTTTTAGAATAATGTTAGTGATTGGGGCAGCTTTTTTCCATGCTCTCCGGTGTCCTTCTAAAGACCAAAAACATGGTCTTACTAGTATAATTAATGACCCCAAATTGCCTGATGTTTAGTGGTTTTTGTCTCTATGCAGCTTTGAAACCGACTGGCTGCTAGTCCAGATTGTGCCATTCTGTTGAGCAGTAAAGATAATTAATAAATAAATATTTGTGTTTAGAGTGAAAGTTTGGTAATGAGGGGCTGACCTTTCTATTTGACAACCATTGGTTAAATAGTCATTTAAGCAGCTGTTGTAGCTGTAATGCAGTTGCCATTTTTTGTTTGTAAGTGGGGTGATTGTGGACGAGGAAAGGTACTATCAGCATGTCACTACCTGGAGCTGACATGTGCAGGGTGAAGGTGACATCCTGCTTTGACTCTTAAGGCCGTTTAGTAGGATAAGTAACAGAAAGTGTCTGTTAATACCAGCAGGGTGGGTGATGAGTTAGCACAGAGGGGGGTGAATCAGGGACATAAGAGTTCACAGACCAGCCTCTTTGAGGTGTCATGGGAGCTAACTGGACTGGACTGACCCCAGTGATGTTCTGGCTCTTGTTGTGCATCAGGCTGCATTTACACGGACACTCCTGACTCAAAGACGCAAAGATTTTTCCTTTGCGTTTTCAAATTCTTCTGCATTCAGATGACGACACTGGAGACTATGGACCCGCTGTAGTGTGCATGCAGGTTCAGTAGATGGCGGTGTAGGTCTGCAGAGAAGCAGCGCTGCTACAACACACGTACGAAGAAGAAAAACTTTTCACAAATCAACAATGGCAAATAGACGCACAGAGACGCAGGAGTTTCTTTTCTGGACAACAAATCAGTTCAGACAACAAATCTGTCTGGATAGTTTTGTCTGGATAACAAACCAAACACGGTAAGAGACTTGCATGTTACTCGGCAGACGGCCAAAGCTGTTGTTGTTCCTGGTATGCGCGCGCAGCCTTCATCTGAAAGAGTTCTACTCGTCCGGTGACGTCAGTGTTTCACCCTGAAACGCTCTGATGCGGGTTTACACAGAGCTGCATGGAGAGCGTTTTGGAAACTTTCCACCCTGGAGCCTGTTTTCAAAAGTCACCGTTTTCAACACGTTTCAATGTAAACGCAATGAAAACTTCTCGGATTTGACCGTCTTCGGCGCCGTGTAAACGCAACCTCAGTCTGTGCATTGGAGATGGAGGGCCAGTATAACTTCAGCATTACCACTACCTTGGGCTTGCATGTACAGAGCCTGGGTTAGCTGAAGGCGGTAAAGCTGTGGTTAAAGCAGCCATTGAGTTGAAGGGGTAACTCCTCAGAAATGTATGTAGATACTAGTGCAGCTAGGCGTCTCTTCACCAAGCCCTTATTCATTATGGCACAAGTACCTATGTGTCTTCAAATGATGAGGCCATATAAAAACAGAGCGGCTCTGTAAAGCAGGCATACTCACTTTTTGTTACTGTTATTCGAAAGCATTTGAGTTGAAGTTGTGTTGCTGTGCAGTAATGCATATTCACTGTATCAAACACAATACTTTGGAGGCTGCAGAGCTGTTTGGTCTAAGTGTGTGTCTGTTTCTCTCTCATTTTGAACAAATAACACAAAGAGATGTCTCTCTTCTGCTTTTTAAAGGGTTCGATGAAACAAACTTTTAAACTCTCTCTTTAACATAATGGTCAACCCAACTAAAGGCTCACACAGTTACATACTGTATCTCTGTCATTCCCTCTATAAAGACAGAGGACACATGCAGGTGTCACAGAAAGGTAAGGAATGGAGAAGGAGTGAAAGCTCCATGCAGCAGTTTTACTCTGCAAGATCAGGACCCAATAAAAACAGGCCTCTTAGGTCACGGCCCTAACTTTGACGAAAGCTACTTTCAGCTGTCTGAAAGCTACCACAGCTGCTCCTTCCGAGTTGCCAAAGTAGAAGCTCGGTCTGTGAGATGATAATTGAGGCAAAGGAGGACCATTTTAAGATTAAACATTCCTATTTGGTGTCTGGAAAACCAGTTAGTGTCCCAAAAGGTAAATTTGATAGATTTTGTGCTTCTGGGAAATAGTTGGATGGTGTAAGAAGCAGTTTGAGAGAGAAAATCCAGTAGACATGTACCTCATCCAAAAGAGAAGGACGAACACTCTGCATTCTGAGAAAATACTCCAGGCTTAGGTTATTAAAATATTTGGAAAGCTAGTCAGAATTAAGACAGAGGGCTTGGCTGAAAATGTTTGTTGGAAGTGCCTAAATGCTGAATAATTACAGTTACTCAGAATTCATTTTTTTGTGTGAGTCGATGTTGGAAGCAGAATTTGGAGGACTTTGTGCAAGGAAAACTGCTGACAACTCAGATTTCTTCCTCTAAAAGCCTGTGACAAGGTGTTGGAAAGGAAAGTCTGGCTGACTGTCAAATAGACTTAAAAGTAGCTCTGCAGGCTGAAGCGTTATTCTCTTTTCTTTTTAAGATCTCTGAAAGTCAGGGAGGTTTGGTTATGCTTCTTTCATGAGGTTTTAAAGATAAAGAAAAGGTCACTGACCAGGTTTTTTGAGGTACCTTTCAGGAGGAGCTGTGGGAGTCTGCTCTGCTGGAGCTGCAGTAAAAAAAAAACAGTTCTTTTAATGACCAGGGGGCAGTGCCCTCTCTGACAAGGATTCCTCCCCTCAGTGGGATTTTCAGACAGCTCATTAAGTAAGAGGGTCTGGACAATGTTTACTCCAGTGACAGTCGGGGAGGTCTGCTGTTTCAGAAATGATTGTCTTAAGCAGATAATTATTTCCAAAGTGTCATGAAAACAGGCCGCGTGAGAGGAGTTACATGTCGGAGTTTGGAGTTATGATTCTTTTAAAGTTTTGACTGAGGTCAGATCAGACTTTTGAGAGCAATCCAGTGTTTGTGATTAGGGATGGGAATCGAAAACCAATTCCAGTTGAGAATCGTTAACAGCTCCATCTTAGGATCGATATCATTAATCTTTTTGCTAATCAATTCCCTTATCAATTCCTTTCAATTGACAGGGTTTAGAAGCGTCAGAATTGTGGCTTAATTTTAATTACACCTACTGCACAACCTTAAGTGAGTGGAAACACCAGCAACTTGCAGAAGCAGTTATCTACACTGTGATGTATGTTTGGCATTGTTGCCACTGAAAATCAGACCATTTGCCCACATGCAAAATTTGCTGGAATCGATAAGGAAATGGTTAAAGAAGTGGATCGATTAGCAGGATCGTTAACAGCATTAGTATTGATAAAATCTTATCAATTCCCATCCCTATTTGTGATAGACTGAGCAACATTAAGCAACTTTTTGGCTTAAATAACTAGTGAATGAAATCCCAGAGAAAACAGAAGGCTTGAAAGAATAGAAAATAAGAAAAGCACGTAGGAAACCATCCAAGTATTATAAAGTATAAACCTTCTGTTGTGATGATAAGCTGTAACCTGATCCACCAGATGGACACTCCAATGTCTCTCACTCGTCCCTCTGGAAAACAGCCCAAAGAAAGTGTTTGGGAATCAGAAGAACATTTCTAAGAATATCCGGTGGGTGATTGGCCAGTGTCAGAGCTTTCAGCAACTCTTCTCCTCTGCTCAGGCACTCTCTACCACCAGCCATCTGTAACTCTGACTCTCTCATTCAAATCCAGACTAAAAACCACCTGTTCAAGACCACAGAGTGCTACCATCGTCTCCTCATCTACTTCTTCCTCCTTTATATTTGTTTTATCGTTTATTGTGTTGTTTGCTGAGTTAGTGTTTAATTGATTGCTGATTGTTGTACAGCATCCTTGAGAGTGAAGAAAGGTGCTTATAAATAAAATGTATAATCAATCAGTAAATTAATCTTTATTTGTAAAGTGGCAGCATTTGAGAAACTGTCATACAGCTTGATGAATGAGGTAGAGAAATATGATGAAAAGGGGGGAAATTTCTGAAATTTTACTGGGTCCACAGGATGTGACAGGCTCAGGTCCAGTTTTATTTTTTTTTATTATTATTTAATTCATATATATGTTTGTATTATTATTGTAAATATTGTTGTTTTCCTACTTATCCATCATCAGTTTTTCCAACAAATCATCTGTTGGAATGAAGGTGGGATGATGTGGTGATGGTGCTTTACAAGTGAGCACATAGACATTATGATATGGACACTTTATACTTTATATTGAAGTTTTACTTCAGTCACACCAACACTGCCTTGGGCCCCTTGTTTTGTTTTGTTGTAGTTGTGTTGCCGTTGGGTTTTAGTGCCCACTGCTCTTTGTTTGTTAACAGTTGGAGTGGTTATTTTGTTTTGAAAAATCAAAATTGAAAAAAAAACTTAAGTCATAAAAAAAAATCTTTATTTGTACAGCCCCTATTCATAACAAGTGTTAACTCAAGACTCTTTACAATAGAGCAGGCGGAAGACAAACTTACTTTATGGTTATAAGTACAGACAGTACATATATACATACAAATACACATATATATCTATATATATATATATCTGTATATATATATATCTATATATATATATATATATCTATATATATATCTATATCTATATATATATATCTATATATATATATGTATATATATGTATATATATGTGTGTGTGTGTATATACATATATATATATATATATACATATATATATACATATATATGTATATATATTTATATATATATAGATATAGATATATATATATATATATATATATATATATATATATATATATATATATATACATACATGCATACAACACCCAACATGAATCCTTATCACCAATCATGAATCCCTCAGTCATCAAGTGTGTTTAGCAGCAAGAAATCTTGAATATGGATCCCAGTCTCATGATGATCCATCCACACGATGCTGTGTTGGTTGTGTAAGCGAAGCAAGGGAGGTGGGCGGAGACGAGTGGACTAAAGTAAGAACTAAAACTAGAAACAGATCCATGGGCCAATCATAGACCTGCCTTCTTCATATTTGTAACTGCTGACAAATATTAGATGTTAGCCCCTTGAGATGCAACATACCGTTTAAAGGAGGGTCCTCATGTCTGTAAGATTGTGGGGATAAATTTCATAGAAGTGTTATCAATTATAATCATGAAAAGAGTAATAATCTGGTATTTACATTAACATCTAGAATGAATTTGAGGTAGAGATTAATGATGTTGAATAATACAACAGCATCAAAATTTCCCCTTTGATAAATGATGTATTTTCTGCTGATACGTTTTTTTGTTGTTATTATTATTATTTTACAGTACATAACATAAGCCCCAAGATAAATGTAATGCACCATTAGATCATGAGTTTGTTTTTAGAATACAGCTATGAAGAACATTACAAAACTGATCAATAACTATGCATTTAAAACATTGTGTTCGGTCCAGAGAGCTCATGAGCATCATTAGATGTCCACATTTTCCCTTCTCTGACTGTGATTGACAAAAGTAATGCGTGCAACATTTAAGAGCTCAGAAATAGTGCGTGCTGTCAGATGAGGCTCCTTCAGTCAAGTTTCCACTGTCGTTGCAAACTTTGCACATTTTAAGACACTACTGTAGTCTCAAGTTTGTCAGCCCTTGGGACACTCAAACTGGTCTGGGGCCCCAGTTAAATGCCTTGCCTGTTGACAAGCAGCCCCTCTGGTTGTTGGTGGGCAGATTTTGTCAACTTGGTCCGGTCTGCAGGCTAAGATAAGCCAACTGTTAGCTTTAGCTTCTTATTCATCAGGATGGCCTGTTGATCTTGGTAAAAGTCAAGTAACAATTGTGTTTTTTTAAAGTTCCTTTTTGAGCAATAGAATCACTGTCTATCAGTAATGTGTTTGCTGTTTGTACTGTAGTGATGGGAAAAGCCCACGGGAGCTCAGTTTGATGACTTAAACTGCACTTTGGATGATAGAGGCCATTGCTCATGAAGCTGTGATTGATAGACCACTAAATGGGAAACAGCAGCTGCAATAGTACACAAGGTGATAACATGCAGTGATGCCTGTTACACTTTATACATTGTACAAGAGATGGACCCTCCATTAACTGCAAGCACAGCTGTCATAAGATAAAAAGATGATAGAGGAGCAGCTTGTGGTGGTTAATGGTTTTGTGTGAGAGCGCCAAAGGACAATAAATAGTATGTAACACAAAATGAGCAAACCATGACCTTGGAGGTCAGAGTTAATCGACCAGTGCGTACATTCCTGAGGTGTTAAACAGACACAAACTGTCATATGATGAGTTTTAGTATGTTTAAAATGGTTGGAATGATGATTCAAAAACGTGCATGACTAAACAAACAGGGGACTCTGGAATTTAGCATGTCCAAACAATGAGCTGCATACCTTTTTGGACGTGGTGGAAGTTGTTTGAAATACAAAAATTCCAGGCCTTCTTCTTCCTTTTTGGTGCCCTTGTGTGTGAGAGGCAACAGCAGCAAGATCCTCAGGAGGAAATGCACAAACTATCAGGCCAGGGAAAGGGACAGGACAGGAAGCCCAGATGCTTACATAACGGCCTTATTGAGGGGATTGGTATTTGACATGTCACATAGCTCGAACCCCCGTCCACAACACTTGCTCCCATATGTATCAGGTTGGCTGAGTCTCAGCGAGGGCACATTTTGGACTCCAGGAAAGTTTCTGTGAGACTTTACTGTTTGTTTTAAAAGGACACTTGACTTGAGTTCAAACCGATGGTATGTAAACTGATTTGTCTCTGGATAAATATTTAGAAATCTTGTTTTTCCCCACTGAGTTGAATCTAACAGGTGTGGCAGTCTAAGACTTTACAAACCCTTGGGGTCAAAGGGACACGACCTGTCATTTAGAGTTCTTCCAATTCTGATACTGGTATTCATAGCCTTTAGTGAGTGGCATAGGGACCTGAAATGCATGAAGATATAAGGAGAGTGGCACCATTTAAAACATTATGGAACAGCACATGATTGTTGCCTATGCCATGGAGATTATGTTTTTGCTGTTGTTTGTTGGCTTTTCTAGTTCCAAGTGGGAAATTTCATCTGAAACACCTCCCTGAGGTTGGAATTTCCTACTGGGAAGTTGGGGGATCCTCACCACCCTAAGATGGCAATCAAAGATGGCTGCCCTGGGGTGTAAACAGTTATTAGGCTCCTGTAATATTCCATTTATTAGAACTTAAGACTAGTGTTGTCACTCTAAATCAGCCATATACATAGTATTGTTCAGTTTTTATATATAGAAATACTGCTGTAGTGTTGTTTACAGTCTTCATGTGGTATGGTTGGGCATGCTAACAACAGCTAACAGTTGCCTGGTCGATTGGTGAGTATTTTTTCCCGCTTTGTAACTGGAATGCTGATTACTTGGAAATGACATCATTCCCACTCCCCTCTTCCCAGTTCTGATGAAAATTGAATACAGCATATGTTAACAAAATAAACACTTAGCCCTTAGCCAAGTATTTGTTCTGCCCACGTCCAGCACTAGTAGAAGGAGTTTATCTTGACATGACTGTAGAGCCACAGTAAACATTAGAGCACAGCGCTGGAAAGCTGGAACCACATTCCCTTGTAGAGAGAGATTTGGTCAAACAAAGCTCATGAGAAATTACACTTAAACAGCCTCTTGTAAGGGCTGTTTAAGTGTAAGGACTGAAATAGGGGGGTTATTATTAGCCAAAAATCCAGTATATTTGTGTGGTTTTAGCTTTCAGTTGCTGTGCTCTAATATTTACTATAGCTAATTAGACATGCCTGGAGAACTTCCCTCTATTTAAGTTGGCTATTACCAGGAGATGGATCATCCTGACTTTTGGCAGAACTAGTACATACTGCTAGTGTAGGATGCTATTTTAAAAATGGCCTTAGTTTTGACTCAGCTTGCTTGGAACCTGCAAGAAGTGATACAAAAACTGTGCCAGGCTCTTCATACAACTCTTAATAGAGATCTGACGCAACCAGAGTTGAGTTGAGCTGATACCATAAAGTGAAAAAGCAATGTTTGATGGCTTTATGTTGCATTTTACTGTTCCTCTGCAGCAGTAATGCCCACCTACTACATTATCTAATTGATCCATAATGAATGTGACCGACAGAATGTTTATCCAATTACATGCTGCTTTTATAAAGTTCTGCCCATTTCCAAACACTTTCTATGGGATTTTTACCAGATGGGTTGGTGAGATATATCATATTTAGTTTATTGATGGGCCACCTGGTATGTCAGGCTAGGTAAAAAACAAATAAATGAAAACAAAATCAGGATGGTGTCAGATAGTGAAAATGGACCAGAAGTTTCTGCACTCGTACAGATGAATCAGCCTTTAAACAGAAGCTAAATCTCTGTGCTTTTCCTTTAAGTCTTAAAGCCACTGGAAGACGATAAACAGGCTATTAAGACCTTTCCTCCATGAGAGCGAAACCCCCATGTCTCAGGGCTTCTTGGCCACCAGTAGCAGCAGCCTCGTCGACCCCGCATGGCTGTATTTATAGAGCGCTGTGGATGAGTCATTTGGCCGAGTGCCCACTCTTCGTTTGCCAGATTTACAGGTCCCCACTTTAGGGAGGGCTGTGTGATTTACGATACATCCCCCTCCTCTATCCCCCTCTCCACCTCCACCACCAGCTCCCACCGCACCCCTCTCCACCCCTCTCACTTCCTCAGAGAGGAGCAGACACACCATCTTGCCTTTGGCTTGCTGTCTCACACGATTTCACTCTTTTTGTGTTCTCCTCTCAGAAAAATGCTTCCTCCGCTCCTTCAGCTGCTTTGATAGAAGTTTAGTACGGAGGGTAAATCTCTCTCTGAGGCTGCCAGACTCGCCTCAGCCCGACCTCTCCAAACTACCGATGATTGGCGTGTCACAGTGACCCGCTCGTGACTTCACAAAAATTAAGTTTTTGGGGAGAGAGTTATATGAGGAGGAGGAGAGCAAGGAGGAGGGAGGTGGAGAGAAGGGAAGACAGCCGCGAGGGGAAGTGGAGTGTGTTTTAGCAGGAACAGCAGGAGGTAAATCCGTCTGTGGCTCAGAACAGATGAGGAGGTGGCACCAGGGGGCCGGCGGTCAGCAGCGACAGCGTGGCTTTAGCTCCTTCGACCACCAGCTGAGAAGGGGGCACGTCTTCCTCCTCTGCACCCCATGGATCTTAATTCCAACCCAGGTCTGTCTCTTTTACATAACAGGAATGAACACTAACATGCTTGCGTGTGGTTTGGACCGTTGCGTTACGGTGGCTGTGATATTATTAGACTTTGCACAGTCTTTGGTTTCAGTTGCGGCTGCAGGAAGGGCCGGAAGGATCCCTCAGACAGATTTACTTGACTTAAAGTTAAGACTCAAAGTGGTTTGTAAATGAGTTGCAAACTGCTCTGAATGAGAGGGAGAGTGCTTTTTCTTCATGTTAGAACAGCATTTTATGGTTTACACCACTTAGATTACAGTTCCTGAAGTTGTGTTTTCAGATGAACTCTTTATGATGTTTGCATTCCTGTTTTTCCTGCTGTACTGCAGCTTCCTTTACATGTTGTCTACTTGCATTTACAGACATGATCTGGCAGTATACTTCATTTATTTCACTCATGCAGTAACTTTTACAGTGAGCTTTAACTTTGTGGTGTTGCATTAACAGAGCAAGACAGAATATCAGTACATGGAAGCTCAGTGAAGATCAAGACTTTATCATTATTGTTATTTTACTATAGTTGATTTTATTGTCATTGTTGATTTTATTATTGTTGTTTGGATCTTGTACAGCATCCTTGAGTGCCTTGAAAGGTACTTTTAAATAAAATATATTATCACAATTTTTATTATAAAAGAAAGGGGAATCAGGGTCACTAATGTCACAATAATATGATATGATGTGTTATGATGCAGTATCATATGATACACCATGATACTATAAAAACAAAAACAATTTGTCACAGTATGATTAGTTAAACTAACTTGTGCAGTGTTACTGTTTTTATTTGATTCAAATGCTATAATACTGTAAGACAGAAGTCTCCGACCATCAATCTGCAGACCTCTAGGGGTCAGTGAAGAGATATGAATAGGTCATTTATTTCTGTTTATCTGTTTATTTCAGGTGTTGTTTAGTAAAAATCAAACTGAATTTCTCATATACAGTGTTTGTGCAGCCTGACTGTAAAGGCTTGACACAGTGACCTGCGTCCCGAGCTCCATTCAAGCTGTCATTTCAGTTTGTAATATCTACTCTGCTGTTACGCTTTAGCCTGACACACATGATGGACCATTAAATATACTTCACTAGTCCATCAGGCAACAGCCAGTAGTAAGTGTTTAGGATTGGGCAGAACCTTCCAGAAGTATATACGGCAAGTGACTGGGGAATTTTTCTGTCTGCAGTGTAAAATACATAACATGAACCCCTTCATTGAACAAACTATTGCCAAACATTTTGAAGTTGAGCAAAAATATCTGCTTTCAGTGTTGTTTGTTTTTCATTTTATAAGAAATGTAGTCCAGATTAGATAAAACTACAAATGGAGCTGTTAGCATCTTTTCTAACGTACAAGCCATCCCTTGCCGCTTTCCACTTGCTTGTGGCTTCCAGCTCCTCCTGACCTAAAGTACGTTGATTGGGTCCCTCTTTGAGATGAACACAGCTGTTGTAGACTGAAGTTTGGCAATGTGGATCTGCCATATTACAGACATTGAATTAGGCAGATCCAGCGGCTGTGCAACGCTGGTAATGCTTCTCCTGAATGTAGCAGAGGCAGAATGAGGGAACAAGTTGATTTCTGATTTGCTCTGTCTCCAAAAGTCATATTAGAGGTGTAATATTGATGAGGAGGGGAAGCAGACTCAAAAGCAGACAGGAGCGCTGCGAGTGTGTGTCTCTGCCTTTGTGACTATGGGGAGCACCTGCTGTCTCCAGCTCTATTGTATGTGTCAAATGCTAAAAAGACACATTTAAACTGGTGAGTTCTTTGTACAAAAGACACTGACATATTCCTGTGCTTATAGTGTCACAATATATTGTGATATATGATACAATCACTCCCAATTAATACTCTTTGGTAGCATCAGATCAGCTCAGACTGATGACTTGTGAACAGAGAACATTCTGTCAACCCTGTATGCACCCCATTTTTACATCACGTTCTTCATGATATAACGAGTCATCATGTTGACTGGTGACTTCCAGCCAATTAGGTTCATGTTCTTAACCCTATAATGCCAATTGTATCATATTTGATACATACTTTTATAAAACCTCTTATCTACTCAATATGATCAACAAACTACAAAAAAAAACGTCTGAATACAATCAGATAAATGATTAGAATGTCTTCAAATGGATTCAGTTGCCAAAAACACCTAATGTATCAGATGAGATACGAAAAATCTATATGTTGAATTTTATGGACATTTTGATTTTTGTAGGATTTTAGCAGAAAGTGAAATAAAAATTTCAGCTCCAAAAAATTATAATTTTCTGGCTATAATCTATGGTCTTGGGCCAAGGGATGGGTACCTTTCACTTATGAACCGATACCATACCAATGCCCGGTACCTGAGAATCGGTATCGGTACTCAACTGTACCAATTTTCGGTAGCCCCACTTTTGCGTGTGTTTATGGGATAATAAATATTAATTTGTTTAATATTAAGATCTCTGCTGATGTCATAACGCTATTGCTGTGCTGCGTTCCAGTCCGGTATGGAAATTCACCTACTCTACCCAATAGTATGCCTGCTTCTTCCACTCCTTCACAGTCACAAGGATGCATTTAGGTACCTAAACATGGTACCGTTTGTTATTACGTGAATCGGTACTTGGTAGTACCTACAGAATTCTGTCGGTACCTCTTAAAGTACCTAATTCGGTACCCATCCCTACTTGGGCCTTAAAGGGTTAAATTCAACTTCAACTTCATGACCTCAAAAGAAATTAGATTTGCAGCAGGCACCAGGACACAACAGGAAAAAGACCAACGGATAACCGACAGCTCAAGCAGTAATAGAGCTACTGAAACCACACTGAACCAAAGGCTGACACAGTTTAAACATAGTGCACTGTTTTTACAGCAGTGTTCAAAAACCATAAGCACCTTTGTGATCGTCTCCTTGTTTTTTCTACATTAGAATGTTGCAATCTACTTATCAGATACTTTCATACACATTTGTATTGGAGCACCCCTTTGTAGGGATGTCCAGGATGGGTAAGATCTTGTTAGTTTTGAAGGGACACCAAAGGTGAGCCTTTTGAAAAAGGCTGTTTGGTGATGGTTTATACAGGGTACAGGTATGTATTTGATATTGCTACCACTGAAAACTTGTGTAGACTAATTTTTGTCCACAAAGAAAAGAAGCAAGAATTTGTAACAGCATTGGTATTAATAAAATCTTAAGACAGTTATACATGGCAACATTGTGATATCTAAACTGAAAATATGCCCCAAAAGAAATCAATAAAAGCTCTGATTGAGAATTTCTTCCGCACTTTGATGTTAGTTTCACTTCTCATTTGACTTCTTCTTAGTGTGCTTCAACAATGTCTAGTTTTTACTCTGCCTTCCTATTTTGGGGGTTTATCTCCATACTGTATTTCATAAATGACCATCAGGATGCATGAAGTTGTCGTACAATTAAATTTTTTATTTCAATGCTGTTCCTTTTATACCAGCTATTTTATAGGCTAATCATATCAGTCAGTTCAAGACACCAATTCTTTGCCCATTGTTTGTTGCTTTACTCTAATTCATGTCAGTTCTTCAAAACCATTGTGCATTCATTCTGTTATCTGGTGCATGTTTATGCCACAAATAAAGATGGTTGTGCTGTTAACAATTTATATAAAATGTAACAGTATCCACTAAATTATCCTGACTGATGCAGAAAAGCTGCTGCCCTGGTATTATTATTATATTATTTATTGTATGTGTTTTTAAGCTAGGTCAAACACAGGGTCTTATGGCGCCCACCCAACTTGACTGTCAACGGTTTAGTAATTGATGCTCCTCAACTTTTAGCCTTAGACAAAAATGAGGAGGGGGTTACAGTCTTCAGTTAACTCTAGCTGCACCAACACAGAGAACTTGTGTGCATGGAAGCTAATTACACATAGAAGTAAAACAGCAGTGGTTTTCAAATGTACTAAACAGCTGATACAATGTTGAGTGTGTTGATATTTATATTGAACTGTCAGCATTACAACTGCTATACTAAGAGGTCTAATGGTAAGTTGTAGCATTTTTATATACCTTACATGTGAGTTCTTACCTGTTCTGAACATTTTCATACCACCTATATTTCAATCAATCCTTGAATGAATGTTCTGTAAATAAGCTTGAACCAACCAGGCAGAAGAATTTGTCAGCAACACAAGCTTTGAGCCACAAAAAAGTAGTTAAAATACCACCCAGGAGAGGTTGTAGAGGACACCGAGCTTTAAAAGAAATTCTTGCCAGAGGACTAAAAATCATAGAAGCAGAGAAGCCTTCTCATCAGTGGCTCACATTTCACTTTGCTTTCCTGCTTAAGGCAGATAACAGACTAACACCCTCGTGAATTCATGGCTCCCAGCCTGCCTGTAAATCCATCCTGGTAAAAAGTTGCACTGAGGCAACAGATGGGAGGGAAATCATCCAGAAGAATCTCTGTCTATGTAAGATCCAAGTCCTGGTGGAAATAAGATTAAATAATTCCTAAAGGAGGTGATAAGAGAAGGGGAGAGCTGTTTTATGTTGCTGGGATGTTTGACTTGAATATCTTCCAGTGCATCAATCATAATCATCCCCCTTTAGAAATCTGTTCAACTCATTCTTAAAGCATGGTTTTGATTTGCTGTTTCCTGGAAAAGATCAATTTTGACTAAATCTGAGTGTAACTGCATCAAAACCACTCCATGTGATGATAAGACACACATCAGAGCATCAAGCAACTGAAAAGTTTACACAGGTTTTACATGAATACCAAACTTTAATGAAGTAGTTTTTAAAATGTGGCACTTTTATTTACTGTGAATAGCTATTTCTGATATTCATTGATAGAAATGGACTGAAATCTGGTGTCTGTTGTGGTTCCCTAATGTGATTATGAATATCATATAATGACTTTAAATGAGATATTGGATCTTAAATGACTGTAATTCAAACTTTATTGCCACCCAGTCAGTAATAGTCACAGCAACATTGTCATTGAAATGAATCATTTTCTTCTGCAAATGCTGTTATTACTTCACTAAACATTCCTAGATCAACCTTGAATTTCTGATGTCATGATTTACACTTGGATACCATGAAACATCTAACCCTTAAGTGAATTGTAGTAAAGTTTGGATGTATAAATCAGCAGAAATAAATTGGACTTAAAAGTGAAATGCAATCACTTGGCAGAACATCTCAGTTACAACACCTGATGTGACAACAAACAGCGAGCCAGCTCTACATGAATATGTACCAATTCATAAAACAAAGTAAGTAACTCTGATTGGATCGCTCCCCAACTTATCACGCCACCATGAAACTAAGGCACTTTGATTGGATGTCCCTCTTAAAGCTGCACCATGTAAGATTCCAGCTTTAACCATGTGGACTGATAAGGTACAGTCTGATCATGTTTCTTTTCAAATATACTTCATGTACTTACAAGTACAATAATAGGGCCAAATCAGCATTGGTAAGACATCCCTCCTCATCTTTCAGCTCACACCAGCGAGTGATCGACGGGCCACCTGTCCGGGCATTTAGCTTGTTACTCTCAAGCTTTCTTTTTTTCCATCTCCTCCATTAAACATTTATTTTCTTCCACAATGATAACGCCGCTACATTTAGCTTTCTTCTTCTTCTACTTGTTTAGCAGCAGGTGGCATCCAACGTCAGTGGAGCATTACCGCCACCTACTATGCAGGAGTGTGAGCCAGAAGTCCCAATATCCATTAGGAAAATAAGTTGTAAAAAAAATGTAGTTTTTAGTGTGGAAGTGTTCCCACCATCCACATCGAAGTGACATAGTGCCAGTGAAGGTGATACAGACCCCCAAAGACCATGATAGAAATGTCATTCAACCTGTTGTAAGGTTATGTAGCATCACAATGATTCTAAAAATATTATATTAGGGTCGAAAAACGACGTAGTGTTGGTTTACTCATCCAACCTTTCCACACAACCAAAGCAGCTGTGATTGGATCTATTCCTAACTTGTCCCTACCTTCTACATAATGAAATTAGGTCTGATTGGATTAAGTCTCGGTCAGAGATCTTGTTTAGTTTTTATTTTATGACTAAATGTCAGTTAATTCAGTTTTAGTTTTTGTCTAGTTTTCGACAGGGGAAAATCGGTTGTTGACGAAAAGTATGACCAAAATAATTCATCAACAAAATTAACACTGCCTCAGAGAAATTCATGTCTCTTTTTCTTCAAAAGACTGCACCCCTGTAGCTATGGCCAGTGACAAAACTCTCCGTATAGAAAAAGAGAAGTGCTGATTGTGGTATCAGGACTTAGATGTCAATGAGTATGAACTGGTGATGTCACAGTACTTCCTGCCCTTTACTAGTTTGGATACATAAGGCAAATGACAACTAGAATCTTAAGCAAGGCAGCCAAGTCTGATAAGTGTCAAGGATCCCCTTTCCTATAAATGAGCTTAACGAAATCCAGTTAAATCAAGAAACCCTGTAGCTTAACACTTGATAGGTTTGAACTCAAGGAACTGACCAAACAACATCAGCAGCAGTCCAACAGTCCACACTCCAACACACACGGAGCCAGCGTCATCGTCAGCATTCCTCTGTCTCCACACTTAGATCATCTCTTCCGATAAAACAGTTTTTTTTTTTCTCTGGGTTTTCTCTGCTTCCCGCTGCAGCCCCCTCTGTCCGGCAGTGCTTTGGCCAGCTTTGTCAGAAAAAACAACAAGGATGTAGAGCTGCAAGACAGACAGGACTGCTGCGATGGTCAGAATAAAAACGCGCTTATCCTGCCAGAGCTGAACATTTCTGCAACCGTTTGATTCTGCTGCAGAGATCTGGACAGCTGGTCAACAAGAGGTTTTATGACCACGACACACATGTGTGCAGAAACACATATAGAAACTAACCAGCACACACTGAGACTGATGTAACCCATAACACATGTGGTACCTCATCTGTCAGTGAGAGAAAAATGAAGTGGTAGTTCATAATACATGGTGATGATTGATGGACGTCAGATTTATCTATACTTTCTATCACAATAACGTTCACCTCTGACAGGACCTTCAATCTACCAAAGCAATCTAGCAAATGAAAAAGCTGATTAATGCTTCCGTGACATAGAAGCAGACTGAATTCAATTAATCATGAACTTACTCTGGCCGAAGGAAATCATGAAGAGCATTTTTCTTGAAGGCTAGCTATCAGGATTAGCTTCCCTCCCCATATTGGTTGCATCATTTTAGTTTAACTGTTTCACCCAGTTTAACTAAATACATGTCACAGCTCTTTCTTTTTTGTTTGTACACTTCAATTTTCTTATCTTAGTAATGTTGGACCATACTGTGTAGTCTTCAACCATATTTCTAGATTTACAAGACAAAAATAATCTTGAATAATTAGAGCAAAGAAACTGTTTGAGAAGCTAAACCTGTTTAATTAATCTTCAATTTATCAACAAGTGGATAAAAACGTTCAGTATCCGAAGTAATGCTAATGCTTATTTACATTAAAGGTCCCATGACAAAAACATTTTACTGGAGATGAACAAAACACTTCTGACAGTCTTTTTGTAACACACAAAAACTCAAACTAGTTAACCTATCGAGGCGGTAGAAGACAAGCAACGCCTGCATCCTACAAGGTAGAAGGACTTTTTTGTCGATGAAGTCTGCCGGCTTTGAGCAGCTATTAGGAGGGGAGAAGAACATGACATATTTTACTGAACTGCCAGTTCACATTGAAATGTTCTTTGCTAGATATTTCCCAAGTCATGGGTAGTGCATTCAACTGAGGGGAACTAAACTTATGACTTTTACTTGACTACATTTGAAAGACAAACATCTATAAAGGGTCTCATTACTTTTAAGTACAGCTCTGAAGTCAGCAAATGAAATTTCTTAAAAATGTGATTAACATGTTTGTTCATGTGGTGATGCTATACCTGTGCCTTACATGGGTTAGTCAGATTGGGAGGGTAAACTCTTAGCTAATGTTGATTATACAACAATTCATCTCAGCAGTAATGACAGCTACAGCACATACAGGCAAATACTCTGTCTGCCAGAAAAGGCATCTGCCAGAGGATGAGAGGACTCTTCTTTTGTGCTAGCAGTTTGCTGAGACAGAGACACAAACAAGCACAGCATTTTTTCCTGTCTTCTTTTTGTTGTTTGGTTGCATTTTGGTCAACTACGAGACATTCTTAAACTAATTGTAGCTGCTGATGCACACATATATTACATAGAGCTGTGTCAGAACACTGCCATGGTGTTTGAGGGGGTGGGGTTAGATAATAAACAAGACAGCCTTGTTTGTCCTTTTGTCAATTAAGTCATGTTTCAATCAGCATGTCTATAGGCTCTGTTGCATATGTGACAGGCTTTTTATTCCTCAGGTTCTATACACAGGTCAATGCATTCAGTAGGTTATTTCCGTCAAATTTGTCATGGCAACAATACATTAATGCACTGACTTTAAACAAAAATATACTTAAATACACAGCTATTTTAACTACAGCTTTTTTGTCAACTTGACATTCACTTAACTCAAGTGAATGTTTAGATGTATAATTATCATTGAGAAATAAGTTTTGTAGCGAACTCTTTGCTGAGTGCCCAATTATGTAAACTTTTGAAACCAGGCTCCAGAGTTGAGAGTTTTCAATACGCTCTTCATGTAGATCCGTGTAAACCCATATCAGAGCGTTTCAGGGTGAAACGCTGACGTCACTGCATGTGCAGTACTCTTTTGTTTCGTATACCAGGAACTACAACAGCTTCGGCCATCTACCGAGTAACGTGTGTGCCGCATATTGTGCCCTGTTTGCTATCCAGAGAAAACTATCCAGACAGATTTGTTGTCCAGTAAAGAAACTCCTGCGTCTTTGTGTGTTCACTCACCATTGTTGTTTGTGAAAAGTTTTTCTTCTTCATAAGTGTATTGTAGCAGCGCTGCCTCTCTGCAAACTTACACCGCCATCTACTGAATTGGCATGCACGCTGCAGCGGTTTCATTCGTCTCCAGCGTCTCCATCTGAACGTGGATCGACTTTGAATATGCAGAGGAAAAATCTTTGCATTTCTAAGTCATAGAGTGTCTGTGTAAACATGGCCTTAGCTCAGGCAGCCGCTGCGACATGTTTGCATTGTTAATGAGAGGAGGAGTAGGGTTAGGGGAAGTGAAGCGTGCATTGTCTTTGTGACCCAGCTGAGCATTTTCCCAAGAGATGTTTCTTTTTAAAACAAAAAGTTTGTGTAAAATGTCGGCTATTTCTGAGATACTCTCTGATCATATAGCATTACGCTTTTAATGTGTAATTCTGTGGTTTTGTCCACAATGTCCCTACAGAGTTTCCAAAAGAGAACCTCAAGTCTTACAGCAAGAGTCCAGTCCTAAGGAGTCAGTAACCGGAGCTTGGAGAAATTAAAGCTTAATGTTGGAAATTTTTCAGCGTGTCTAAAAATGTTGATGCGCTGGATGAACGTTAGCGTTCCTCACTGATATTAACTTAGTTCTGCATGGCCTGACCGAGCTCAACGCAGCATGATTCACTCTACATTGGCAAAAGTTGGTGTAAAGAGTACTCACTTTTGACTGTTTTCTGAGTATTTAATCATCTTAATACTAAGGTTGATTGTATTTTAATAATGTCTAACTTTTCAGCTGGTTAAATATACACATCCTTTGCTTCAACCCAAGAACTGAAATTAGTCATGATTGCCCTGACCCATGCTCTTCCATCTGAACAGGACGCTGACTCGACTCATCTGCCAGACCAAATAAAACATGAGCCCCCAGTTTTGTTTTGTTCCCAGGCTGAGATCTCTTAGTTCTCATGGGGAGCGAGGGGATAAATAAGTCGTTCTGCCTGCAGAAGTCTCACAGTAAAGCAGAAGTCAGGTTTCTTTAGCTCTGTCTGGAAAGTTCAAAGGGCTCCTCCCAAAGGCCCTGCTGACTCAACCCACCAATTCTGGCTTGGGAAGTGCAGGTGTGCGTCTGCCCTGAGGCCCTCATCGGCGCTGAAAGGTGATATTAGGAGGCATTAGTGAGCCAAGCAACAGGTACTTTGTCAAGTCCACTCCTTGTTTTCTTCTGTGGTGTCGATCAATGGACCATCACCCCCCTCTTCTAGAGCTTGGAGCTTTGTTTTCAAAGTCTACCCTTGTTTTAATTAGCATGAGAGCTAATATCTTGAATTTAAGCCTTATCACATCTATATCTGTATCTGTGTGTGTATATAAATGTGTTTGTGTGGTTAGGGCTTTGCACAACATCCTGTATCTCAATCAAAACAAATTTGGATAGTGGACCAGCGTCGTGGGAGATAATTAATTTGAGGTCACAGAGTTCACACTGAATATGAATTCCAGTTATGCACACCATAAGGATTTACAGTCCCACGGACATGAGTGCATAATACACGCTTGTCTGATTGGTGATCTGTCATACTGAGATATGTTTACATAACTGTAAGACGCCTACATCTTTTACTCAGGCATACAACATTACATGCATATTTCTGTATACATGAAGTGCAGAAGAATTCACCCTATCAAATTATTTAGAGCGTGGACTAGTATCTTTGAAGCAGCTGCACTAGAAACATGAATCCTCTGATAGTATTTTAGGAAGAAAATTGCATTAATAACTCTGTCTTTGGTGGATTCGATCGAGTTTTCTTCCTTAGATATTAATGGCAGCACCAATCCCATGGCCTCTCTCAGCCAGCCACTGATGTTGTGTTAAAGCCTCCTAGCGTGGCATTTAAGTGTTTAAGTGACAAAACTCAGCACTCCTCACATCTAAATGGTGCATTAATCCCTCAGCCAGCAGTCACTGAAGCTATTAGTGGTCTCAGTGGCTCACTTGTAATGTTTTTGGTATTTTAACAAACCTCAAAGTCTTGTTGTGCATAGTTTGAAGATGTTAGAGTTAGTCTTGAATTACTCTCACTCTAAACTGCAAGTCTCCATGGAGATGGATATCTTCGGCTGTGCTTGTGCCATCACAGCAGGTTTAATTCACATCTAAAAGCAAGCTAAAGGGTCCCTTATTATTCAAAATACTGTTTTTATAGACCACAAGGAAACCCCTCCTCTCCCTCTGTTGCCTTCTTCACCTTCAGAAGATGTGCACTCAAACAGTGCTTTCTAGAAATTCCCCTGATGATGTCATTAAAGGAAATGCCACCTCCCCACTCAGTCATGTGTTTGGCTTCAGTGTTAACACTAGAGCACAGCACTGGTAAACCAAGGCCACATCCCTTTCTTGAGATTTACACCAAAATAGTCTTTCCTGAGCAAGGATGGAACAGAGAGGTCAGTAACAAAATTACATTCACATCTGCAACCCCTACTTGCAGAGAGATGGCATTACAACTAAGCGCAGGTGGAAGCAAAATAAAAATATTATTTCATAAAGCCGACTTAGTGCCTTAACTCATGTATACATGTTTGGAGACTGCTTGATAATGTTCGTATTCACTCGTGTAAAAAAAAAAACATACATTTATTCTCTGATACCCCTAATCAGCTGTATTCCCACTCTGTCTGAGACTCTCGGTAAAAGCTCCTGCTCCTTTAAGGCCCACTCCCCTACGAGAGGTTGATCAGTCTGCTCTGTAATGATTGCTAAGTGAGCACTGCTCAACACCATGTTTTACAGCAACTATTCTAACATCTTTTCTCTGCACTGGGCTTGTTATTGTGAGCTGACTGGCTTAAACTGAAAACAAAACCATGGCAGGACATCAGACAGGTAGGTCTATTCAGAGGGGTCTGGGTAATCAAGCCATTTCAGGCAGCTACTCGTTCTGTAAGACGGGTAGTGGGAGAAGTTCAGTTTCAGTGGACTTGTTGTCATGTGCATAAAAGTACTCTTATGACACAGAAGATGTTAAATACACCTAAGACCATTCCAAACTCAAACAATATGGTCTCTTTAAGATGAACATGGTGTGGAGAAAACTTTGCTTTCTTACAAAGCCATACTTACAACGTCATAGCTTTATGAATGTACGAAAACCAAAAAGACTACAAGACTCAAAGCCAGCGTAACAGACATGAACACAGACACAAACGAAACTTTACCCTTTCTGTGCAATATTTCTGTGATTTTGATAAAATGCAACCCTCCGACATTCTGCCAGTTTAGGATGATTATTTGCAGAAACAGTAAATTTCTGACCTGAACAGCTGCATGAAGAGAAAAAACAGAGAAAGGGGTCTGCTGATCTTCTCCTGTAACTCTTTTAAGAGTTGATTTATTTAATCTAATATGAGCCTTCACAGCTGTCAGATTCATAGTCATCTACAGCAGATGTTGTTAGTGTGTTTTTCACTCTCACTGTCTTATTTGCATCAACAGTAATCCTCATCCACACCCAGCTCAACTGATTTGATCACTGAATATAAGTGGCACACATCTAAAAAAAACAGGTGGAGTTGAGAACAATGTGCAAAAAACATAAGAAATTGGCTATTTCCTTTTCCTACACAGGTTTGTAGTCAAGGTGTCAGCTCATTGCTCTAATATGTATATTAAAAATTGGATGTCTTCAGTTGTTAACATACTTGCTCAAAAACCAAATGAGTTTGATTTTTGGAAAAGTGACAGCCCTATAACACATGGAAAAAGTTAGTGCTTTGAAATACTGGAAAATATTGTGTCTACGTGTAGAATACTATTGATACAAATGAGGCTACCTGATTTAAGAATGCAGTAGCAGATGCGTAAAACTCACTCCACTGACGTATTAGCTTCTTGTTTTATGATGAGCTTGTCAGCTTATGTTCTGACACAAGCTCTGGCCTTTAAGTCTTGTCTGAGCTGTGTTTCCTTTTCCTAAAGTTGAAATTGATTCCCCTTACATAATACTATATTTACAGCAGCCTTGGCAGGACATGCAGACATCGCTCTTTATTTAGTTGGCATGAAATCAGAATAGAGACGCTTGGCTTTTTGACAGAGCTGTGACCTCCCTGAATGGGCTGACCCAGTCGCTGCCCCTACTGTCCTCCTGACAACTCATTAAAACTGAGCTCATTTATAATACTCAACGGCTGGCTTTGACCACAGATGTCCATTCCTCTTTGTGAGGAAACAGAGGAGGGAATATGTAGTGACTGAATATGGCCATTGTTTGAGTTTCATTCCAAGTTTTGACAGATTTCTTCACAAGATTCCAGCTTATTTTGTTGCTCAGGCTAAAGGTATCATATTTTCCTTTCAGCACCAGAGAAATCAGGGTGGATGCATCCATTCTTCATTCTTTCCCTCCTTGATTACCTGCCTGTAGAAATGGACAGTAGAGCCAAACAACCTTCGCCCCCTTTGACATCCTGTCTTTTTTCACTCTGTTCCTCATTCAGCATCAGATGGTAATGGATAGCTGCAGTAACTCTATGGAGTCTGTGTTCTCCACTAGACAGAGTCTTCAGGGACCCAGGCAGAGGGAGGCTAATGTTGTACTGTCTGCCTTCAGATTATGTCAATTGACAGGCGAGGACCACCAAGACACTAGGAAGAGAATCAGCCATCGATACCTGGCCGGGGGTTGGGTGACACAAAACTCCCTTTATAGATACATGGGAAGATGTTGCCGCAGAGAAGGGAGTTTTACACAAAGAGACTGTGCAGTGAGACTCGTGTTCACCTTCAAGTGGGAATTCAATATAAGCACATTTCAAAGTCTGAATTTTAAGTCAAGGCTTGCCATTATCTAACAAAGAAGAGGACATTTAATGTAAAATAAAGTGTGAAACATAATATAAGTGGCATTTTTTCTTTGTTTAACCTGCTGACTACATTATCCAAAATGCACCTCAGTCACTAAGCTTATTCACAACACTGTTTTAAGCATGATTAAAGTTGGTTTTAAGCCATACTGTACCAAAAGGCTTTTAAGGGATTCCATTGTTCATTGGAAAACCATCAATAATCAATTTTTGTAGCATCAACAAATGTTATCTTAGGGCATTTTCACATTAGGTCCACTTGTTTCGAACCATGCTGCGGCGCAGTTCGCCATGGGTTCACCCCCCTCCCCCTCCCCCGCTGGCTTGCATTCACACTGGCAATATCGAACCGTGCCTGGACCCACTTGTGTATTTACTCAGTGTTAAACAGCAGGGGGCGATATGCACTGGTTACCAAATCTGCTACGGAGGAAAGCGAAGAAGAGACTGCCATGGTAACCATTTCCTACACCAATGTTTACGTTTCGCTCTCTTCTACATTTTCCTTCAAATGTGTTTTTTGTATCGTGTTTGAGACGGCATCAGCGACCTTCTGGACCCTCGTAAATCATCGTAATCCTCAACCAGAATAAACAAATCGACAAATTGAGTAAGCAAAAGATTCAACCGCGGGATTAACAGGAAGTAATGCATCAAAAGTAGATTGGTTCGGACCACTGTGTTTCGCACCAGTGAAACCGCACCAAATGTAGGGAGATGGAGCAGATCGAGACCACCCCTTCATGGAGGTCTCGGACCGGCTGATTTGGTGCACACCAAAGTGCGGTGGTTGCTTTCACATTGACACTAACGTACCAAACCCTGGGCCAAAACTTCTTTGGTGTGCACTAAATGTGGTTGGTGTGAAAACGTCCTTAAGTTTCTTTAGAAAAGAGTAGGTCAGTGCAATACTCTTTTTAAATTTAATGTAATTTATTTTTCTATCTTTTGCTCACCGAGGAGGTTATGTTTTTGCCAGTGTTTATTGTTAGTTTGTTTATTAGATTGTAAACAGGATACTTTTTTAAAATATGAAATTTTCTGGGAGTTTTGGTCATTGCAAGGAAGAACTGGTCAGATTTTGGTGGTGATCCAAATACAGAATTTTTTAAACAACTTTTAACTGTTGGGTAGTTTTTCACTTACTGACAACTCTTACAAAAATGCTGGAAATGCCTTGGCAGAGGTTTGTCCTCTTAGAGCACCTCTAGGAGGGCAGAGACAGTTAAACTAAGCAAATTTTTGGATGCCCAGATGACATTCATCCTCATCATATTTTCTGATAAATATATACATCCATTAAAAGAGATTAGGCCATTTGAGATTAGGCATCTCATTTGGATCCCCCTCTCTGTATAGATGTAGAGGTAATTATATGATGGTATAATCAATAACAACCATGGATTGATCTAATTATTATAGAAAGTAAAAATGATTATGAAACGTGTAGGATGAATGATTATGAAATGTGATGAAAGTTGCTTGGTCAGTCACAATTAAAGTTATTTCTAATCGAGTGATTATGTCATTACTTTCACTTGATCATAGGGGTGGGCGATATGGCAAAAATATTATATCACGATTTTTTAAAAATAAAATCACGATCACGATTTTATCACGATCCTTTTTTACGTTGGTTTTTCTAAACTAATGTGCATGTTTGAAAATTATTCCTTGTTTAACATATAAAACATGTAAAGCCCTAAAAGAAAAACAGACAATTTAAGCCAAAGAATCTTTCTAAACAGGTTTTAATTGAAATTGTGCAGTTTTTATAAAAATGTGCAATAAATGTAAACATAAAAGGTAATGAACAACAATAAAGTGCACTTTTGTAACATTAAAACTAAACACACCAAATAGCTTATTGAAAAGGGTCAAATGTAAATGCAAACTTTAAGTAACTGGTTATCTCTTAAAGTGCAACAATTTAGAACAAATGTTATCTAACTGCAATGTCTATAATCTGAGTGAATAATACAGCTGCTTTAGAACAGATTTTTGTTCAGACATCTTCAAGCTTTTATCTCCTTTTCTCTACATAACCAAACAGGAGATCCCACCATGCACTACACATAATGGGCTATGATTGGCTTGTCGGGTGCGCGTCAAAGTCTCTGCGCCCACACTGACGATCTGACGATCTTTCTGCTTTATGAGATCATCCCCATGTTATAATCCTTAACAATTAAATATTGTCATATCGCACACCACTACTTGATCAGCTCAATTTTTTTTCTAATAGGCTTTCTCAAACATTCATTATTACGGGACAATTCCAATAATGTCAACAAATAACAGTGTTCACCCGAACAGAACGTCAACATAAACTACATATGCATAACACAAACTACTTAGGTCATTAGCTGTTGCATTAAGCTGCTCATTCACTTGTTTGACTCCCTTCAGTGATCAATACTATTACATCACAGCGCTGTAAACATAGTGGTATAATGCTGAATGGCACTGCAGTGTGAATGGACCATCCCATGTTTGCTTTTGGGGTCATGCCCTGTGTCGGACCAGTGGCCTCACTAAACCCAAAGCCCTCACAGAGATTTTCCTATTGTTCCCATTACAGTGCTCCAGAGAAGTATGCATGAGTGTGTGTGTGTGGGCGTGCGTGTTCTCCCCCAACCCCCTCTCCAAACCTTCCCTCCTTCCCCTTTCTCTTTCACACCCTCTCAGCTGTGCTCACTCACTCACTCACTCTGAGCCTGGCCAAAAAAACTGGCAGAGCGGCTCCTCAGTCAGGAACTCCCGTCCTCAAGTTAACCCAGACGGCCCAGGACACGGTGACCCACTCGGGAGGCTTCTTTCTCTGTGGAGTGTGGACGAGACATGGAGATGGTTCATCAGGGGATGCATAGCTTACCTCAGTGCGGATTTTCTGATTTCATAAACTCCCATCAAGGTAACAAATTAATGACTTATCAGACTATTTTAAGCTTGTTTACTTGAACACCCAGGAGGCGTTTCTGTGCACTCTGATGTCTCTACTACAGACTTCTTTGTTGTAACAGCTGCACCTTTCAGGGGGATTAGATCATCTGGAGGTTATATTACTCATGAATGAATGGCTGTAAATAAGGCTGCTATCATCCGCACTCAAAGATTAAACAGAAGTAGCATCTTGCCCCTGCTTGTTTTCCTCATCATAACTCCTCATGGATGAAAAATGTTGCTCTGTTTTGCGTCTTGTTGCCCGGACAGCGACTTCCTCTTCTGCTGGAGGTATTTATGATGTGTAGACTTCTGAGAGGACTATCATTAGACACAATATTCAATCTCAGCCTGCCCCTGCTTGCATGCAAACAGGATCACTCATGAAGACAAGATACAGAGGCCGCCCAATGTGTTCATTTAATCCCTCACTGTACACAAACACACTGGGAGAATTATGACACTTTTTGTCGTTTAAAGCCAAAGAAGGTAGTTACAGTGCCGGCATTGTTTCCAGAGCCAGCAGCAGCAGCTGTTTCCTTCACTTGGCAGCTACACAAAGTCTGGAAGAAGTTACCATTTTCTCAGCGCTTCTCTTACAGATTTATCCCACTTTTGAATATTTTTAGGGCATTTTTCACTCTGCAGCTCTCCCTCCCCTTTGAGAAAAGTCTGCGCACATGTGAACTTTTTCAACCCACATTTTTGCAGTGAGGTTAAATGAAGGTTTCATTGATTTGAGAGATTCTGGAAGCTTTGGAAGTTCAGAGACACCTTTGTGTTCAAGGATTAGTAGTCTGTGTAGCCTGCTTTTAAGCCTGACATGGCAACTTGTCTCTTTTTTAATATTGGAAAAATATGCTAATCCACTCTCAAGATAACAGTTCAAACAAGAGACTATAACATATTTTATGCCAGCGTTGGAAAGTCTCAATCGATGCAAAATACACACTTTTAATAAGAAAATATTCAGGGGTGATTGCTGCACTGGTTCAAGGCATGTAGTGCAGGTGCTCTTGCAGGATGGAGGACAGAGGGATACCTTAAAAACAGGCTGAATGTGTTCTTACAAATTCTGTATTTTAGCAGGGATATATCATGTCAACATGTTTTGACCCAGTCATGTCTCCATCAGGACAAGTCAAAGCATGTTAACGTGCTAAAAATTAAGGATTTTTAGCCACATCAGAGTGTCTTGGACTTTTCATGTCACACTTTATAATAGTTTTCACTAGTGATGTACTTATTGTAACCATTAGGGCGATGCCAAAACTGATGTTTGAAGTATCTATTTAAGCCAATACTGATCTCTGTTTGCATAGTTCTCTTTTTTGATCCTAGAAACCGATCTCAGTTTGTCTAAAAGGTGATTTTTACTGTTCAATAAAATATATCTTCTTTAAATCAGCAGATGGTGGATCAGATGTCTGTGTGGCCCTCCACCTCATTAATTGTGGCCCACCATTCACTCCAAAACACCAGCAATTGTTACAATAAAGGAAACTTAGCTATCTAATCAAAATAGTTCTATATAATCTAAACTATTTTATTGGCTCTTATAACTTATTTAAGAGCTAACTTTGCCATAATATTGTCTCTAAATCTCTTTCATGACACATTACATTTTATGAAGTATTGCTCAATACTACAGCAGTAAAATATTTGAGCTTTAAAAATTTCTAGTGAATTTAATTCCATGTATATAAACTAAAGTAGCTTGAATTCTTTGTCAAGTTCATTAATTAATATCTTATATTTGTATTTGAACTTCTGTAGTAACTTAATCACTATTATATTCTTATATGTTGTTATCCAGCATTCTTTTCCTCCATCGAGAGTTGTTGAAAAATTGTAACAATGTGGCCCTCAGGCTGGGAAAAACAGTTTTATGTGACCCTCTTGGTAATTAAAGTTGCCCTTCGCTGAAGTAGAAACAGAATAAAATAAAAAACAAAGACAAAAACACAGTAGAATCATAAAAAAATGAAAAAATACAGAACATACAAAAACAGAGACCGTCTGACTCTGGATGAGTTAAAAGCCAACCAGTGAAATTAAGTTTTAGAAAGTTAGAATTTTATTTCTGGCGTTTGTAGAGACAGGATGAAGCTGCAGACCTCGAAGATATTGTTCGGGTGTAGACTTTTCAAAGATCAGAGATGTAATGATGTGCTTCTCCGTTTAAATAATTTGTTAAAACAATAAAATCTTAAAACGATGATCTGCTTCAAATCCCCAAGTAAGTTTGTATGGAAAAAAAAGCATCATATGATGTCATTAGGGATTTACGCCCTCCTTCACATTAGAGACACTTCCTTTGCCATGTGATACTTAATCCAGCAGCTGGCGTTAGTGGAAGGAAAAAGTTTTGCTACATCTTTGCACAGTAAACATTAGAGTTCAGCGCTAGAAAGCTGAGGCATGTCCTCTTCCCAAGAGAGGCTGGTTGTCCTTACATTGACAAAGGGCCAGAGACAGAGAGCCTGCAGGACCATCGCCTGTTTCTTCTTTTGTTACTTCGTTTGGATGTCTGAGCAGTTTTGTGCAGTGTTACTATGACTACCCAACCTATCTTGCTATGTCTAGGAGGCATTATTAAAGTGCAAGATTTATTGGAAAATAAAGTGCCTAGTACCACGTGAACATTGTAGTCACCAAAGTCTGTACCACAAATAGACAAAAGCAAAGGGAAGCAGTCTCTTATTTAGTTTCATGTTTAATACACAGATATGAGAGGAGTATCAACCATCAAAACACAAAGTACAGCAGTAAAAGCTCCATATTGTGAAAAAACATTCTTGACATGTACAGGATTATATTTATCAGCACAGTATTTAACCATGATATTTCAGTATCACCATAAGCTATCTGGTCTGCATGTTAGAATAGACACTGTTGTTTTACAGGACTCACTGACCACAGCACTGTGCAGAGTGAAGTGTATCACTGCTTCAGGTATTTGTGAGCAATTACAGCACAGTGGGATCCTTTGTTGTCTCCCACCTGTTTTCAGCCATTAGTTAAAGACCAGACTGCAGCCGGCCACCTATTAAGACCAGAGCTGAAATGGACAGTTGTTGGCTGCTTACGCTCACACTAATGTTTTTTTATGGCTTTGATAGTGGGCAGCTTTTAATAGAAATATGAATGGAGATGCTGTTAATTAAAACAAGATATTATCAGACTGGAAACTTACTTTATGATCCTGTCTTAAGCTTTTGATTTACAGTATTGAACAGTATAGAATGTGAAGGGTACAGAAGTCTTCCTTATTATCATTATTTTGGGACATTTTCTGCCTTTATTTAAAATAGGGAGAGAGGCATAAGTCAGTGTTTGTGATATAACAGCATAGCTTCACACTGTGATCACAATTTATATCCTAATTTCAGTGATAAATGTTAAAAAGCATGTCAATGGCATCAACAAAAACACTGAGAGGGGCATTGTAGCATGCAGAAGTGCTTATGAAAAGTGTCCCACAGTACACAATAGAGAGGAAGCTGCAGAGTTTTAGCCCCATATCCAACAGCAGCATTAGACAGCTGTTTGGATGCCTGATTGTTTTTTGATGTACTACAGAACCTTAATGATATGCAGTGGAGGCAACACTTTCCAAGTTTCAAAGATGCACATTTGAGTTTGTGTTACTATCCTTGCATTAAATTAAACTTCCTCAGCAACGTTTGTTTTCATCCATCATGTCAAGTCTAATTTCTCCTGGTTCGTCCTGGTCACACAGGCTGATCCCACTCTCCTCATGCCCTCACTCAGCTCGCTTGGACTTCGTGTGAATAAAATACTACGTGACTATTCGCCCCTGTCACCTGCCCAACGGGGTGCAGTGTCGCTGAGCGGCTCTGCGGTGACGTCATTTTGAGCGCGTCACAACAATCTGTGGCATTTTGTCACAAACCGAGTAAAACAGGAAAGCAGGAGAAGGCTGCTGGTGGTAAGAAGAAATACCCCTTGAGAAGCACAGGAGAATTTTGGAAGCTATACAACAGAATGAAGCCGAGGACGAGAGCAATCGAGCTGCAAAGAAAAGACGTATGAGGGTAAGCTAACAGTAGCCACCGCTAGCATGCTAGGTTGTCGCGCTCATGACTTATCAATGACAACATTGTCTGACCAATCAGTAGCCGGCAGGCGGTGACGTCATCTTTAAGTATCGACTCAGCTCGCTTGGAACCAGAGTGGAGTAGATACTAAAACTAGCTTGTTTTAGGAGGTACCAGGCTAGTGGAAACATGCTGCAAATTGAGAAGAGCCGAGTAGAGTAGGGCCAAGGCGTGCTAGTGGAATAGGGCCATTAGATACAGTCTAAAACTCTTGTGGTTTGTTACTATTCTCAGGTGAATTTTCAAGTGTTTTCTAAAAGAAAGTCAGAAACATTGGGTTCATTGGTTGTTTTTTTCTTTACTTATCCCTTTGGTTGACATTGTCGGTAAAGTACATAATACTTCACATTACAAAATATATTGATTAAAAAATGGGAAATTTGATTGAATTTTGCAAAAAAAAATCCAATATATGCAATGAACCCCATGGAGGGGTTTACATGCAATCAGCAAGAAACTTCAAACACATGGTCAGAGACATCTGTGACTAATGTGAACTTGCTAAAAAGTGGTGAGATAATAGAATTTTTAAAAGTATTTCTGCTATCCATGAATAAAAATGAAAAAACTAAAATGTTTGCACCTGTGTTGCAGAGGAATTACTATCAATGAGTAGCCCAGTGTTTATCCAAGAACTTATATTAACCTAGCATTTTGACAAAGTTGTTTTAAGTGGGCTAATCTCCAGTATCAGCTGGTAGTTTCTGGGTATACTGTAGCAGGGTGGAGTTAAAAAACAATGTCCCTGAAAGCGAAAAGCAGACGTAAGACTGAATAAAGTCATTTTATAGCTTCAGTGCAGAGAATATTGTCAAGTTACAATCGAAAATTGAAACAGCATTGCATTTCTCTTCTCCTAACTCCTAACAAAAGGTCTGAGTCTTAAGGTGAAGTATCCATGGATGTGTTTTCTGTCCTGAATACAAGCTGTCCTCTAAAGTTAAGTCTGCATGCCGCTGCAAAGCCAACAATTGTCCACCGCTGAGTATCTTAAACTTTGCGGCGGTGTGCTGATGCGTGGCGAATCAGGGGAATTGTGACAGCTGTCACGCTTGTCTCCTCAGGTACAGTCTCTCTAAAAGTGAGGGTCCTCGACTCTCTCTGGCAGTGAATGCCTGCTAGCACTGGTCTCATTTAAAGAGGTGATGGTGGAGGCTTTTTGTTCATTCTTCAGACAGACATCACAGGCAGTCTTACAGAGGTACAGTGGAGAATAATTCTTGCAGGCAGCCTTACTACAGCCTGTCAAAGGGTAGCCTGAAGCCACTTCTTTAATGGACGGCTAAAGAGAATTTATCTGAAGGCTACTAGTTGATAATTGAACATTTTATCTCTATGCTGCTATTCTCTTCAGTCTCAGCTGGGAAAGTTCAGGCCAGGAATTGAAAAGCAAATATTAGTTGTCCACTGTTAAGAGGCTCCAGTTTTCTGTCCTTATCTGTGTAGTTGACGGTTGTTCAAACAAGGAGTCAAATCATTGATCAAGTTTTACGTGTCTGGGGTCAGAAGACAATGCTGGATGTCTTGGAATGATGTGGTATCTGGCTTAGAGCAGTTATATTCTCTTTTTACATACAGCTTAAAAAAGGATGTTCAATGACAATGTAAAGTTTGAACTAATGATGTTTGCCCAGTACAAAAATAGATCAGTATTCATTAAGGATTCAAGCAGACCAAAACACCTATGTCATTCACACAGTGGTGACTCAGTCAGCACAGCTGCTCGTCTGTTTTAGTAATGAACCTTTCAGCCCTGAGTCATGAACATGTGGCATTTGATGAAAGCTAAATGAAACATCTGTGCCAGACAGTCAGAGAGCTTCTGGATATTAACCACCATCACCACTAAGTGTCTCAAACTTTAAAAAGGTCAAATTGTTTGTGTACCAACTCTTAATTGGTGTTATTTGTAGGGTTTAGACTATTAGACAGGCTGGCTAATAAATGTCTCCGTCAAACCCTTTCAACCACTGAAGGAAGATCTTAGTGTGTACCAAAGTAAGATCCACATCATTTAGTAAAAAAGATCCTTACATGTGGAGAACTTTAAAGCTCTGGTCTTTAATCTTGTCATCATAGAAATGTGCCAAGCCTGACCCATAGACTACAATATGACGCACTATAGTTTCATGACATTAACAATTTATCTCTAAAGATATAGCCCATTAATGAAGTTGCCATATTAAAAATATTCTCAGAGACAATAGGTGTGAACTTAGCTTACTGAAGAAACTAGTCACTTGCCCTGTCTTTCACCTGTATCCCTTAGTATGCAAACTGAAACAGAACTCTTGGCCTAAAAATCCAAGCAGATAATATGCCGTAATAACCTCCCAGCAGCTTGTTGCTGCTAAAGAAATCAGCTTTTTAGGCCCAGGACGCATCCACTGACTTGTTGTTACGGTTAAGGTCAGCTAACCAAATGTCCAGTTCTAGATTTATAAGCCAGTTATGTTGATTATTCACTTTTGAATCAATACATGCCCAAAACTCCTGTTAAAGTCTCTGTACAAACTGTCATACAGCCACCTGCCATGAGTAGTCCCTGTCGCGTTGCTCAGTAACTGCAACGCAACTGCCCTACTGCAAATTTACCCTGAAACGTGGATATACAAAGGACAATGTCTGAATGTGTCTCAAAGGAACAACAGGTTGGACTGTGTTTTGATAAAAAAAAAAGAGAGACTTAGATAGTGGGGCTGTTTCATACGGAAGCACTAAAAGGCCATGGTTTTTTCACATTTTTTAGCACCGTTTTCTCGTGATCATGACTTAATTTCAGTCGTTTTCCCGAGATCTCGAGTTATTTATGTCGTTATCTCGGGATAACGAAGCTTGTTTTCTCTAGATCTCGACATGAATAAGTCGTTATCACGGGATAACGACATAAATAACTAGAGATCTCGGGAAAACGACTGAAATTAAGTCGTTATCACGAGAAAACGGTGCTAAAAAAAACTGGAAAAACCATGGCCTTTTAGGGCTTCTGTAGTTTCAGCATTTGTTTACATGTTATATCTTGACTAAATTATAAAGCAACAACATATGGATGTTAAACTGAAAAGAGAACTGGAGGGTGGCACTAACCACTCTGCAAACCAGCTGCACATTGATTCATATTGAAAATCACTCTCTCACTTATCAGTGCACACACAGAAGTTAAATTTTATGTCTTCTGTTTAAATGTTATTAGGTCTAAAAGTCATTTTGTAATCTGTTTGAGTTTTTATGTTTAAGGGGGCAGGTGGGTGTAGAGGAGCTGTTGGAGGCTAAAGTCCTCAGCTCCACCTCTTTCTTGTTACTAGATTGATCTAGCTTAAGTTGAAAATCAAATTTCTAATATGGAGACTTCCAGTTGAGGTTGCTTATGCTGCTTTAGAAGTCAGTGACCATAGAGACTGTGTTTTAGGAATGTTTTTACAGTCTACAGTTCTCCCTCCAGTGAGTCTGATCTGTAGCAGAGCTGAATGTTACATCATTTTACTGCTGTGATTGAAATGTGCACATGCACTGTAGACGCATAGCAGGACATGTGATTGAATCATATGACCTGAAGTATGTGAAACTGCCACTTCTGTGTTGTTTTAGACACCAAAACCACATTTCCTCTTTTTTTAGGTCAAGACAAAGACATTCAGTCTAATACCACCATACAGGACACTATGCAGACAGAGTTTGTATGTTCCCTGTTGGTATGTGTCACCAGCTGTTAATGCTGCTGTCACAGACAGACCAACAGGCTGCTCACAACAGGTATTCAGTGTCATGATTCAGCTCTTGAGCGAGTGTTTTCCCTCCACCTGCAGCACCTCATCCTGATGATTCTCAAAGCATCCACAGTAAAAAGAATGTTATCATCTATTGAGTTGAAATCTTTCATTTGGTTCAGTCTAAGGGTGTTTTCACACCAACCACATTTAGTGTGCACCAAAGAAGTTTTGGCCCAGGGTTTGGTACGTTAGTGTCAATGTGAATGCAACCACCGCACTTTGGTGCGCACCAAATCAGCCGGTCTGAGACCTCCATGAAGGGGTGGTCTTGATCCGCTCCATCTCCCTACATTTGGTGCGGTTTCACTGGTGTGAAACAAAGTGGTCCGAACCAATCTACTTTTGATGCATTACTTCCTGTTAATCCCGTGGTTGAATCTGTTGTTTACTCAATTTGTCGATTTGTTTATTCTGGTTGAGGATTACGATGATTTACGAGGGTCCAGAAGGTCGCTGTTGCCGTCTCAAACACGATAAAAAAAACACATTTGAAGGAAAATGTAGAAGAGAGCGAAACGTAAACATTGGTTGTCTGGTGTAGGAAATCGTTACCATGGTAGCCTCTTCTTCGTTCTCCTCCATAGCAGGTTTGGTAACCAGTTACGTGCATATTGCCCCCTGCTGTTTCAAACTGAGTAAATACACAAGTGGGTCTGGGCATGGTTCGATGTTGCCAGTGTGAATGCAAGCCAGCAGGGGAGGGGGAGGGGGGCGAACCCATGGCGAACTGCGCCGCAGCATGGTTCGAAACAAGTGGACCTAATGTGAAAACGCCCTAAGTTTCCTACGGTGTTGTTGTGCCTTCCTGAGTCCATTGAGTTGAACAGCAGATCAGCAAAATCAATGCACACAGATGGAAGAACACAGGCTTTTTGTTTCATTGTAAAAAAGTAAATAAGTAAATAAAGTGCTGTGAACTTTTTCTCCAATCATACATTTGGCCCAATGTATCTTTGTGGCTCATTCTAATGTAAAACTCACACAATTATGCAAAATAACAATAATAATATTTTTTTTTTCCAATATTGTTCAGTCCTGTTGTGTTGGATACACTATTATCCTCAAATCTGATCGTATCAGAATGCATGTTTGGGAAAAACAACCTGCCCACTTATTAATATTTTTCGTGTGATTTTTTGTGATATTTTAGTACCACACATTCTCACAGGTGTAACATGGATGAACACACAACAGTTTTGTTCCTCAGACATACAGACATCTCAGCAGTAGTTGCCTTATATCTTTTGTTATGACAGCCTAAAAGTTTAGTCTAGGAAGATTTCCAAGTCCTGAGTGAGTTTGACACATCGCTCGTCTATGTAAACCATGCAGCCGCCGCAGCCACTGTGGAGGGAAGCTGAGCATCAACAGGATATGGCAGGAGGAACAGGACTGTGTGTAATAGCCGTGGTATGCTGTATAATCCTGTTGCACGCTTGTTTAACAGCTTCACAAGCGTTGTTTCCAACAGGAAATGCTGTCCTCCCATTCAGGCAGCGGAAACACAGGCCCAACACTGAGGGCTGATTGATTTTAAACATGGACAAAAACACTCAGGGACACCAGGGAATTACAATTACTCTGCATGACAATCAACGCAAACAATGCTGAGAAAGAGCTGCTGCCAAATCAGCCGATATTTCTGATTGACATGGCAGTGGAATTAATCTGACAGAGCCACTTTGGGGTCAGAACGTTGGATTTAGACTGAGGAGGATCAGTAATGGGACATCTTGACAAGCAGCATTGTGTGGAATTACTGTAAATGTCACTCTCTTAGTTTAATGCCTTTATTTGTATTTACAGGACATCTGCTGTAATAATTGTTTTGATCTAGTCGTACAAACACATTTATCTTGTTCTCTTTCTTTAAAAACTTTGTTTTCTGGGATGTTTTTCACACTCTGTGGGTCATATTCTTAGAGCACATGTTCCTGGACAAAGTGTGTTTTCCCAGCTCACAGACCAATAAATTATGTCACAAATAGCCCCCACCTGCTGTGACAGGATAACCTGAGATGTCAGTTGTAGCTGAACAGACACAAAACTTCCCGAAATCCCATGACCTGCTGTCAAGAGTCATAAAATAAGATCATTATGTTCTCATTTTAGAAACTGAAGACCGCCTTGTAGACATTTATGCAGAATCCTAACAGGCCTGTCCACAGGGTCTTAAGAGTTTTGAAAGTTGTTATATTGATTATGCAAAATGAAGACCTTTTAAATGTCTCAAATTGCTCAAAAGGGGAAACAGCATCACAGTGCAGTAGTTTAACAAAGGTGAAATGTCTGAAAACTGGGGGTTTCTGGCTTGAGAGGTTTGGGGGTAATCATATATGGGATGTGTGTGTGTGTTAGTGCCACAGATATCAACTTCTTAATTTCTTCCCTTTGATCTGCCTGCACATTATCTCCAAAAGTCTCCACTTATCTGCTCTGATGTTGATGTAAAATCAGCCCCAGGCTGACCTCCCTGATTGCAGCTCATCCCACAACACAGCAGCTTTGAGGGATATATTCTTTTGTTTGTTATCAGCTAAGTGACAAGAGGCACTTTCCCACCATACAAAGTCAATGGAGAGTGAAGACATGTTTACCCATGGTGGGGGGTGGGACTCTTTTGCTATGTGGGTCTGTGTGGACCTCTCCTGTTTTCAAACATCAGTTAAGATTACTGGACCATGATGAGAAACTGATAAGTCTGGATTGTATAAAGAATACATGCCACTCTTGAAGGTAAACACTGATTTTCAGCATGCTGTAAATGCTTTTACAACTGCGTTAAGTTCAACTTTGCAAACACCTTCAGTGATGAATGTCAGGCAAATTGGCACAATTTGATTTAAAACCAAACAGATGAGTTATGAACCCTTTGACCCCTCTCTCTGTTAGGCCTGTGCTCAAAATATCGATACGGCAAAATATCGTATCGCACTCCTTTGGGATACGTGTATTGATACGGATTCTACAGAATTGATAAATATTTTGACAGTTGTTGTAAATACACTTTGGCTAATGTTAACAGTGGCACAGTTCAATGTAGAAGACAAGCTACACAATGTAGCATGTGTTCTAAAATTGAACTTAGGTCTACCATCTTTGAGGATCTGAATTTATGTCTCTCAAGTTGTAGAACCACTTAAAACTCTTCCTTGTTCTTTTTCTTCTTATAAGAACAAACTAAACTTGTCAAGAATTTTGCTTAAAGAATAGTCAATGTTAACGATTTACGTGTATCGGGATACGTATTGTATCATGGCCTTAGTATCGGGATACGTATCGTATCGTGAAGTTGCTGGAAATACCCAGCCCTACTCTCTGTACAGTGTGAATTTTCCTACTTACAGCTTATTCAATACAACAAGACCACCCATCAGTCCAGCCAGCCCTGCCCCTGATAGGGCAAATTGGGTTCCTGTGTCCAAAACTGCCATCATTTGAATTCCTCCTACAAAAGTTCAACAGTTAGCGTCCTCAGACCCCAAAGGCTTATTGACTTTAGTTAAAGGGAAGACCGTAACACAGTGGTACTCATACACTGTCCCAGCTTTTTGGTACATGTTGCAGACATCAAAAATGAAAGTAAGATTTGATTTGATTTGCTCAACAAACCTATAATGTCACCAAAGGGAAACTTGGTTTACAACAGAAATTAAACACGCATTCTGACAATATCTTTCATCACAGCGAAAGCATACAAACAGATACCACAAGAAGTAAATATAGTAAAAAACTAGATCATAACGCACTCGAAGAGTACAAACCTCCGCCAAGGTAGCTCACATATTGCAGTTACATTATGTAAGCATAGTGTCGGGACAAAGTTACCATTATAATATGATTTCTTAACCCTGAAAACCCACACCTAGCACTCAGAATCATGTTTATATCATTATCGGTTTGTCACTTGACCAAAAGTGATTTTTTGTGAATGGCTGTTATCTGGATCCCAACCAAATCTAATCATTTTAAGATGGGCCATTAACAACGTAAATTTCAGCAAAGTCAGATCTGTAGTTTTTGTATTATCTTGTCAACAAATACAGAAAAACAAACATACACTGGCAAAAACATAACCTCCTTGGCGTAGGTAACAATACAGCGTATCAGGTAAATACGTTAAATAGCCTATCTTGTTTTTGTAGTGGATCTAGTTAAATATATGTCAAAAATGATTTGCAAATTTCTAAATTCTGTTTTAGGTATGTTTTACACAATGTCCAGCAATGATATTTCTGAACTACATTAGTTTTTACTCAGTAACATTAAGGCTTCACTTAATCAGATTGCTTATTAGATATATTTCCTTTATAGTGTATCTATCTAATATAAATAAAAAAGGATTAGCAAATTTTTTACAATGTTCTAAATTCATTTGTACAGAGGTTTTTACTAAAGGCCAAGAACTTAGCTGCACTGTTATGTAGTGTCATTTCTAAACGTACTTTTTTAAATCGATTTTATTTTGATTGGATGGGCAACAGAGTGAAAGAGTTTATTGTCCAGGGGTCCAGGGCTGATTTTCTTTGGTCCCCTTATAACGCAGTGACGCCCCTGGTCTCCACCGTGTCTCCCGGTCTGTCTCTCCGCGGACACACCGACACTCTTCCTCTCTCAGTGCTCACCTCTCCTCGTTAAGTCCACTCTGATCTGGACTCTGCGGGGAGCCTGTCTCTCGGATTAATGTTGTGAAGCGCTGTTAAGAAAACCAAAGTGTCTCCGGGGCGCACAGACCGGCGGAGGACTGATCACATGTGCGTCCTCCGGCGTCGTCCCGGTGCGTTGACCCGCCTCATCACTGAGAATCTGTTGCGCTCCGGCGGCAGAGGAAGCGCAGACAGTCGGCTGTGGAGGGACTGGAGGTGAGACGGAGCTTCCTCCTCATTTCTGTTCGTGACTGAAACAGTTATTCTCTAATGCCCGAGACCCGCGGTGTGTCTCCAGCTGAAAGCTGTGTCAGCACAGTGTTTGTGTGCATGTTTGAGTCTAACGATGGTGTGTGATTGATAATCAATGCAGTGACTCTGTGTGAGGTGGAATTAATGGGCGCTCAGGGGGAGACTCAGTGCAGGGTGGTGACTAATCACTGGATCAGGAGCAGAAAGCACTAGACCGGGATAAAAGGTAGAGTTTACTTCCTGGATATAAATCACACTTAACTTCACACACTTAGTAATAATGAGAAGTTTTATTTATGCTAAAGGTAAAACTATGTGAAGTTCCTTTATGTTGCCAAGGCAGGATGATAAATGAACTGTTTTACAGAATGGCATGAAATATAATCACATGAGCTTAATACATTTGTCAGATTTTGCTGTGATAATGTTTGATCTAGGTAGAAAATAACTCAGGAAACAATTAGGTGACACAGACTGACAGTTTATCTATATTTATGAATACATTAAAATTGTGTAAAGTTTGACATATGTTAATGATATGAATAGAATTAACAGAAATAATTATATCCATTAATATTTTTCAAACAGATATTCAGATCTGATGATAGTTTGTGAAATTCCATTGTCAGGTCAAAAAAAATTGTAACAATGTATGGCATTGTAGTAGTGATAATAATTATGGCAATATTTACAATAGTAGAGAGCACAAACTTTTGCCGAGGCATTTCCAATGTTGTTGGGCTAGTAATTATCAAAAATGTGGAAAACTGCTCTTTCTCACACTATCAAGGGATCCTTTAAAAATGACCACTTTAATAATAACTCCAAATTCCAGGCATGAAATACACCTTTTGAGTAACAAAAAAATGTTTGTGTTTTAAACTTTATCAAAGTACTATTTTCCACTACCTTTATTTTTTTTATGAAAATTTGGTTTCATTTCTTAACTTCAGTTGGCAAAACTTGAATAAAGACTCTGCTACCCATGAGTACGCGCAGCGACTGTCGTAGAGACTTGACCCAAGCCAAAGCGTGCGTTTGTTGTGATGCTAATGAATGCAGCTCGGACCTTCTTGAGAACTCAATTGCTTTACAACTTCTTTTTCAACAACTTACAGGATGCAAAGCCACAAGGTAATTTATCTCTTTCTAGTGACGTAGCGGTAGTTTTTGATGTGTGACAACAAGTAATTTTTGGAAAACTTAGTATCGTAGTTTTGTAGCCAGCTATATATCGCTACTTATATCGCCTGTCCGATCTGACCGGAAGGCTAAGGAATAGCATTTATAGATAACCTGTTTTGATGCTATGAAACTCATCTTAAAGTGTGTATTTCGATCAGGCATATATCTAAAAGTGAGACTTTTTTGTAATTACTTAAAACTCCTCATAGCACCTTTAAATTGAAATTTCAATTGCATCCACCTGCATGGCAAAGTTACATTTTTAATCCATCCACAGCAGTTGACTTAAGGCAGAAGTGAAATATTGTGATGAATCATAAAGTTTATGCTTGAATGGTCATTAAAGACAAATAATGTCAAAAAAATCCTTGCCGGGATGTGGCCTAGTTTTGCAGTTTTTTCTTGTTTTGCTTCATATTGTGAGGCCAGGCCTTGAGTGTCTGCTTCTGCACAGAGCATCATTCTCATCCTGACTAAGTGTAGGAGGGTCTACGACTGCTCCTGAAATCAGATAGGCCAACAGAAATTCCTCTAATTAATTACACCTAGCCCCAGGGTGTGTTGAAGAGGACCATTTAGGACTTAATCTTTTTGAAATATTCAAAACTGAGTATTCAGTTCTTTTTCAATGTTTTTCTGACTCTTTTTTTAACTTTAGCTTGTGTATGAAGTGGAAATGTGCGAAGGAGCATTTTGTGCTGTTTATCAGGCTGTTAAAACAGTCAGTAATCACATTCAGGCCTGTGACTGTCCATTTATTGATAAAATGTTAAGGATAATGCAGTGAAATTATGCTGATAGAGCAGTGTTAGTGAATTTTAATGCGCTGTCATCCTTTAGACAATAACTACTTGTTTTATTTCACATTGCTAAGGGGCTTTGCAGACCAAAAACAAACCAAATCAGATCTGCTGAAGCACTCAAGGCCTGATACATAATTGACAAATATGTCAAAACAAGACTTTATGTATCATGCACTCTGCAGAATTAATCTGATTTTCTAAATTAGGTGAATTTACACACTATAATAGGCTCTAAAAATGCACCTAACTACCTGATATGTTCTCTGGTTACTTTTCTTTAATGACTCCACTCTTAGGCCATTAGAATTTGTCCTGTCTGTTTGAACAGGCAGCCTGTAAACATTGTGGACATGTAGTGTTTGCCCCTGTGTGCCATACTCTGGGCAAACACTGGCATCTGCTGCCCGCTAATGAGATCTCATTAAGACTGACTGGAAGCATCCATCTCACTGTCAGAGTCTGGCCTCAAACACACTGGAGCCGTCCAGGGACCAGAGCGATTCAGTTAAAATCAATGGCTCACATTTTTGGATTTATCATTGGAGGCTGTTGATATAATTACCATTTCAGAGGCATACAGCAAGGCCCTGCTCTGACCCGCAGGTATAATTACCTTATCTCAATTTCACTGTGAAGTTACCTATACTCTCACAAGAGGATATTTTTATAAAAAATGTGTGTGCTACAAGTGATTCGTAAAGATAAAGTGAAATCCAAGACTCACAAAACAGACTTAATTTTGAGATGTAACCCTGGTATATAACATTACATTTAATATCAAAATTGACAAAATAGAACAGCTGATCATCTGCAGAACTCACTTTAGATTTAAATATTCATGCCAGACATGTTTCTGGTGCATTCATTAATTTTAAAAATATATTTGCTGTGTATTGGCACATACCATCTGTCTCCGAGTGCGACTGCACTGTCATAAAATCGACATAATCCCCCCTAATTTTTAACCGAACAATGAAAACAGTCATGTTAAATAGGTCCAGCTGGTCTAGACCAACCTGCCTGTCCATCTCTACAAGGTTTCCTTTGTATTTCTCCTCTGTGTGAGGGCATTGTTTGAGTTTCTAATGATGTTGATGTGTTTTTTATTTGTCTATTTTCAACACTTAATCAGTTTTGACTCTGCAATATGTGCCAAATGTCTGTGATTCCTGCCACACCCCAATTTGCCTACAAGGACAAACTGACTAACTAACTTTCTCCTCTTTTATACCAGAGATTTACATTATTATAGTTTGTACTGTATTGAAAGGGCTGTTGAAAATATATTCACCTATATCAGAGATTTGCTTCAGGAGCATGCCACAATAGGGTTCACAGTAGAGCTCAGGCTGTATACAATTACCTGTTGTGTGAGGTTTAGACTCTAAACGTGGGGCTTGATTTTCTTGTGTAATTTGAAACAGAAGCAGTGTGCTTTGGGGAAAGATTGGCCATTTTCATATCAGATCTCACTAAACATGACATGCATTTGTTTTAGAGCAACATGTCAGCTGATTAGCTTTTGTGCTGTTTGTCTCAGCTTGAATAACAGCGCAGAGTTGACTAATTGACTTATATGTTGGACTTAATGAACAAGAGACAAAATTTGTAGACTCTGCTACACTATTTAAGAGGATGGCAGAACATTGGGGCAGACGATGGCATTGACCAAACTTTTTACAGATTTCCCCAAATTTTGTTCCTTTTTTTGTACTAGCTAAAACAACAGGGATAAGATAATTACAACTGAAGACATTAAAATGTAAGTTTTCCAGAGATCTTAGAAGTAATTTAACATTTGAAATGTGCATTGCATTATGTAGTTTGACATCTACGTCCGCTGTCTCAGCATTTGGGGCCATATTATTACTTCTTTTTTTGGCACTGGCTCAATAAACAATGTACAGGGTTCAGGAATCTCCTCTCTTTTTTAATTTTCTTTGGCAAAGAGTTATCTAAGAGTTTGCACAATTGAAGACATGACTGAGTTGACTGGCTGGTTGGTGTTGTAGCTCTCTTCCAGGAGGCTCAAGTCCCGCCCTATCTCCACCCCCCTTGCCTTTTATAAGGGCTGACAAAAAGATCAGGGGAGTCAGCATTTCTGATATGGAGACCATTGTTGGGCTGTTAATGCCTCCCCAGTATCCTGTGAGTGCCATTAAGAAGATTGTGTCCATGTTTTCATGCAGTCAAATGAATGAAAAATGAGAGGATCTAATGATTCCCTTTGTGTTTCTGCTCTTTTCTGCTCCATTAGGACTTCATTACAGTAAACCTGAGCCCTCGCTTTGTCCGTCATGTAGTGTTGAAGCAGTCTATAAATATTTTCTGTATGCAACTCGCCGGTCTCATCCTGTGCCACAATCAATGAGAGCAGCATCCCTGGTGGTCAAACTCATGAATAATTCAATGTTTGTGCGACACTCCATTTGTCTCCTAATGGCTCATCTCCTCCTGTATTACACCAGGTGCATGTGTGTGAAATATGAAAAAACAAATTAATTGTTTTATCTTAATGAAGCCGAAGTGGAGCTGGGAAAATGGTTGTGTTGTCACAGTAATCAGTGAGTCCAGAATGGTTTTGTGAAGCAGCTCCAGGCTCTCTTCAATCCTCCTGGTTTCACATGAAGGCAGAGAGCTCGAGGGATGGTGGTTCCAGTGTCTAGTGGCAGATTCTCTGTTTAAACAACATGCTGTAAACATGTTTTGTTGCATCATCAGAGGCTGGCAAAAAGAGGATGCGTCCAAAAAAGCCATGTTTGCCAAATTAATGGATTATCACAGTGATAACAAAATGTCTATAAGGCTGTATACTGTCAGTCAGCATTATTTCCAGGAGTCACTTTTAGAGTCAACCTGCTTTCAAAGTTTGTTCAAAATTATTTATGTAATATGCAGAAGCTATCGTGAAAGGTGTGAGGGGTTTTTGTTTTGTAAATGCAGTATTGAAGCATATTAGCTTAGACTATATCAGCGAAATTTTGAACTAAACTTTTAATAGAGTCTGGTTATTCAGGTGATAAATATGAGGGTTAAAGTTGTGACATCAGGAAGATTTACTTAAACAACAGGACATTTACACACTTGCTGTGAAAGCTGTGGTGGCACTCACTAGAGAAACTCTGCAAATGCATGCAAACAAAATGCTTCCAGTGTGATACAGGTGTAAGTTTGGGTCGTTTGGAACAGAATCTGGATAAAGGTTTATTTTCATTCACATTTTTTTGCTTTAAGATTGATTGAGTGAAAACTAGTTTCTGCTCTGAACAATACGAGATAATGTGTTGCTGCTTAGGTATGTATAAAAATATAAGTTTCTTTAAAAAAATTGAATTACATGTTAGGTTTTACAGACACAAGTCTAGTTAGTTACAGTTCTCATGCAAATACTTTGAGCCTTGGCAACGAAATATTGTCCAATATGTGCACTGATGGTGTGTTTTTTGAATGTCAGTAAAGCAAGTGTAAGTATAAGTAGGTCTCAAAGGGAAATTAATCCAGTTTTGCCAAAAAAAAATAATTTGTATGTATCAGTACCAGTGCTGTTAGTTAAAATGCGTTGTCAGAATTTGATAGTGATGGTTAAAGTCTTTTTTGTGCATTTATTACAACCCCACCAGCTGACCAGTCACAGTATCTGTAGTCTTCTTCATTTTACTTTATGGTTACATTTCTTTGTTTAAAGGCCCATGTGAGGGTTTAGGGCCTCACAAACACATGAAACATACTACAGCACACAGAATCAGGCCTTACACTGTGATTCCCAAACCCTATTGATTTGGTATTATTCCTTTTTCACATATTGTATCATGATCACCTTGCAGTTCTTCACAACAGGTTTTAAGTGTTATGGTGTCACATAGTACAATATTTAGCTAAAATCTGAGTTACCTCATATGTCACACACTTTTACATTTTAATCATTTTATGTCATATTTTGCTCTGTGATTCCCACCCAATGAATGATATATTTTAACGTGGGACTGAGTAATACACATCACACATCACAGTTGCACTGTGCACATGTGCAACAGTCACATCACAGGACTTCAATGACAGTCATGTCACTAAAATCACGTTATACTGCTATTTGTTTTCTTTAGAAAAAAGCAAAATCATACATTTTGTCTTGTTTCCTTGACTTTCTACAACCAAAGTATGACTGATATCGCCATAAGGAGGCTTACTAGAGAGCAGATCATGGTGCTTGCAAAGTTTGTGTATTATCTGCATGCAAAACCTGCAAAGTAAGATGATGCTTGATAGTTTTTTTTTCTTTCTTTAGCCTTCATTTGATTGTGAACATCTTCAGTGTTCGACAGGTCAGCACTTTGAACTTGAATACGTTCATGAGGAGAATCTAATTTGTCACACATGAAGAGACTTGGCGTTTTTCTGTAGGGTTTCCTAAAAATCATAGTATGTATCTTAGAAATAAAATGATTGCAATATAATTTTCCCATTCAGCCCTTGTATGGTCCCATACAGTGAGTCAGCTCACACCTCCCAATGCAGTTTTCCCCTCAGGTTTCTTTAGAAAGGATTGTGGTTTAGTGGAGGTCGGGGGCGGGGGTCTCAGCTGCCTGCTCCATCATAGGCTGGAAACAGGAATGTCATTAAGATAAGGTTTTTCTCAACTGCAAAACAGGAAAATAAAACAAGTTTTCTGTACTCATGTTTTCCGAAAGAAAACACATCCACATGGATAACATGTTTTCCATTTCCATAAAAAGGCTAATTTTTGCATTTCTTCTGGAGAGATGTAGGCTGTGTTTGGGAGGGGTCACACTGCACCCCTATTGCCTTTTTATTTACTTTCACGTAGGGGTGGGCGATTTGGCAAAAATATCATATCACGATATTTTAAAAATAAAATCACGATCATGATTTTATCCCGCTTCTTTTTTACGTTGATTTTTCTAGACTAATTTGCATGTTTGACCAATTTTTCCGTATGTTCAACATATAAAACATATAAAACCCTAAAAGAAAAAACAGACAATTAAAGCCAAAGAAACTTTCTGAAAAGGTTTCAATTCAAATAGTGCAGTTTTTATAAAATTATGCAATGAATGTAAACATAAAAGGTAATGAACAACAATATCAACATTATCAACAAGTGCTACAATTTAAAACAAATGTTATCTAACTGCAATGTCTATAATCTGAGTGAATAATACAGCTGCTTTAGAACAGATTTTTGTTCAGACATCTTCAAGCTTTTATCTCCTTTTCTCTTTCCGCCATGACTTTACACTACATAACCAAACAGGAGATCCCACCATGCACTGCGCTTAATGTGCTACGATTGGCTAGTCGGGTGTGCGTCAAAGTCTCTGCGCCCACACAGACGATCTGACGATCTTTCTGCTTTATGAGATCATCCCCACGTTATAATCCTTAACAATTTAATATCGTCATATCGTACACCCCTACTTTCACGTGCTGTGTTCAATCATTTTGAATTATGAGTTACCATGTGGTTCTTTTGTGTTTTTCTTAACTAATCTCCAATCTGCCACACAGTAATTTTTTTTTCTTATTTTCAGGTACTTTCTCACTTACTTGAGTGGTAGTGGGCTGTTATCGTCATAGTCTTGTATTGTTTTAAATGTAGTTTATTATTACTTTTGTCATTTTTCTGTTAAAAACAAAGGATTTTAATAGAAACTGTTTAAGTTGCACAAACAAATCAACAGTACTGTGTGAATCCAACTACATATTCCTTCCCTATCACGCTGTGCTAAAACCAGGAGGTCTGCCTCTAGGACTTCCATTTCCATGTCTCAGGTCCCTTAAAGCTGATTTTACTCATTATTTCTGTCTTTCTGATGTGTAACCTTCATCGTGCAGAATGTTTTATGCCTCTAAATTTTGCTCTTGAAAGACAGTTTTCACATTCGGTGCTACAGGGACAAATTCCTTTGTTCACCTTGAATCTGGGTTTGAGGATTGTTTGACATCGCAGCGTGCCTTTCAGACAGAGCCTTGTAATACAGCTTACTCGTGTGAGATGTGGAAAGTTGAAGCCTTCGGGGTGCAAACAATGAAAATGTTCTTTTCATCAAAGCAGGAGCCATCCTGATATTAGCATTTCTAAAGGTTTTTGTGTTAACTGCAAGGCACAAGGACGAGGTGACTTTAAACAAAATCTAAGACAAGTTTATCCAACCTTCAGTCAAATGCATGTTTATACCTCACAAAGATAATTTTAAGCATGTGTGGAACATTTGAGCTCTAATATGTTTGCAAAGTTGCTCACCCCTCTCCATTTAGATATTTTTGTGTGAAATATCCAGGTCAGTGATTGGTCAAAGTTTATCTTTGAGTTTTGGGGTTTACTCGGTATGATGATGAAGTGTTCAACTTGATATACTTGAGCTATTATCTGTCCATCATTTAATCATCCACCATCCACATGTCTGTGTTTGTCCAGGGGGAGACAGAGAGCGGATGACAGCCAACCATGAGACCTACCTTCTTATGGCCAGCACCCAGAATGACATGGAGGATTGGGTGAAGACGATCCGCAGGGTCATCTGGGCTCCTTTTGGTGGAGGTCAGTAGACATATAACCTTTACTTGCTGTCTCACATGATTAAGATTTGTTAAATAAGTTTGGTTTTCATTGTTAAAAGTCTGTTTTAGGTGTTCAGTAGCTTAGAGGTATATATTTTTATACTTTAAATTTTGAATAGGACACCATCTCATGAACTTCTTTCACAATTATAACCGTGATATTATCATGATAATACCTGCAGTCGGCCCAGATATTTCACTGACATGGTTGTTCACACTGGCCCCTCTATAGCAGCAAGCATGCCCTGTTGGAGGCAAGGGTTTGCTTGTCAGCAGGACACAACGTCAAAGACACACAACGGAAGTCAATCTTCATGATACAGCAGCAGGACAGAGCAGCGCCATAAGCTATGATCAGACTTATCATTCTAACTGCATTGACACATGTAAGAAAGCATATCAACACCATTGATGAAAGATTTGAGAGGAGTGTTGAAGCACAACAATTTTGCCAGAGAAGGAAAGCTGCAGAGTTTTAGCTCCATATCCAACAGCAGCATAGATGACTCTTCGGATGTGTGAGGGACCTGTTGGTAATTGTTTATGAGCAGTGTTGTGTGTAACGCATTAGAAAGTAACGCGTTACAGTAACGAAACTACTTTTTCGGGTAAAAAGTGAAGTAACGCGCTACTGTTGAAAATTTGGTAACGAAACGTAGTTCCTTTTTTAATGCAGCGAGACGTTACATTTCCCTCGGACAGATCTGACACTGAAGCTGCCTTCTCAGCTGCTCGCACAGACACGAGACGTTGCAAAGTTCACTCGTTATAAGCGTCTAAAGGCTGAAAATCTTGTGAGTCACGGCCACAGGTCGTGGTTTTTTGGGCTTGTTTCTAGACGTGAAGTTGCTTCTTGGGGCTCTTAAGTCTGTGTGTATCCCCCTGATTATCTTCCAGCTCCTAACATAAAGGAAAACACAACTGCGGTAGGCAGTTTGTCCACTTCCTTATTTCCCGGCTATTTGCACGCCCCCAAACACACTCACGCACATGGCGCATGCTCCAGAGCCAAAGTTGCCAGGTCTGCTTGTTATAAGCGACGGTCTTTTCTTGAATAGATACTTAGCACTGTGATATTGAAATGCAATGTAGACGAAAATTAACTCACTTTGTGTAGACTTCTCTTTTTAAAAAGTAGTATATCACATTAGGAAAGGAAATAGCTGGAGGTTGCTTATTTTGGGCTTATTTTTATTGACCAGGTTGCTTATTTCAGAAGCAAAATGTGGAAACACTGGGCAGGAGCTCTCATTCCACAGGGTATGTGACATTTTGTAAAATAAAGAGCACAAAAACTGTTATGTTCTCTGTAGTAGAACTTTTTGTAGGCCTTCACATTCAGGAATAGATATGGGGTTCTGTCCATGATCAAGCAATGTAAAAGTAACGGAAAAGTAACTTGAGAAGTTATTCTTCATAGAGGGTAACTAAGTAAAGAGTTACTTTTTTCAGATGTAACGAGTAACGAGCAAACACTACTTTTTAAAAGTAACCTCCCCAACACTGTTTATGAGCAGATGTTCTTCAGAATTATGGTGATGTCCAGTGAAAACAACAGTTATGATGTCCAGATGCACATTTGAAATTGTGTTACTCTCCTTGCAATCAGATGAACTTCCCCTGCAGCAGTGCTTGTCAGGGGGAACAGGGTTATGTTTATCTCTTTAGCTGTTTAGCAAAACTTTCTCTCATTTGATGTTTCCCTTCTTCAATTGTGGTCAGCTGGTTTTAAATCAGCTGCAGCTGTCTGATGTAAAGACTCTGTAACAGTGCTCTGATAGACAATAGAAGAAGATGGATGCATGGACCAGCTTTTCAAGGCTCTTGAGACTAAAGTTCTTCAATCATAGAGATTTTCTTCAGGTGATAGAAGGCAGACAACGTACTTGTCTTAATTTGTTTTGAATGTCTGGGTTTGGGTTCATGACTTCACCAGGAGCTCTGGCCTGATCAGTGGTTTTTAGTCTTAATAACTTGTGTGTACCTGTGAGTTTCTTTTGGTCCAAAAACAAAAACCTTATTTAAAAAAAAAATCTGAAAAAATTGATGGAACATCCATTCTTTAATTTGCTAGATGTCTTTATCCAGGACTTGTGTGGGACCATGGTCACCTAGGGACTTTGAGATATAGGGTCTGTCCACACGGAGACGAGTTTAAGGGCGTTTTCGCACCAACCACATTTAGTGCGCACCAAAGAAGTTTTGGCCCAGGTTTTGGTACGTTAGTGTCAATGTGAATGCAACCACCGCACTTTGGTGCGCACCAAATCAGCCGGTCCGATCCGCTCCATCTCCCTACATTTGGTGCGGTTTCACTGGCGCGAAACAAAGTGGTCCGAACCGATCTACTTTTGATGCATTACTTCCTGTTAATCCTGCGGTTGAATCTTTTGCTTACTCAATTTGTCGATTTGTTTATTCTGATTGAGGATTATGATGATTTACGAGGGTCCAGAAGGTCGCTGATGCAGTCTCAAACACGATAAAAAAACACACTTGAAGGAAAATGTAGAAGAGAGCGAAACGTAAACATTGGTTGTTCGATGTAGGAAATGGTTGCCATGGTAGTCTCTTCTTCGTTCTCCTCCGTAGCAGGTTTGGTAACCAGTTACGTGCATATCGCCCCCTGCTGTTTCAAACTGAGTAAATACACAAGTGGGTCCGGGCACAGTTCGATATTGCCAGTGTGAATGCAAGCCAGCGGGGGAGAGGGAGGGGGGAGAACCCATGGACCTAATGTGAAAACGCCCTAAAAATATTCACAAAAGTTTTTATGGGATGGACAGGGCCATACGGACAGTGGTCCCCTGGTTACATTAAGATGTAAGTTGATCCTTACATTAATTAGGAGTGTAAATTGAAGTCAGGTGATGCAAAGACCATGCTCTGATTTTTTTTTTATTTGGAAATATACAAGCACATATTGACAAGATGCTTACAATACACATTTCCACTTTTTTCCTATAAATGGAACCTGAAATCCATCCACCCACCCCAAAAAAAGAACATAGGATGCATGACTCAATGTATAAGGGTTGGCATAGATAACAATAACGAAGCATTTTCAGGTGAGGATATGCTGTGCCTACTTTTTATATATATATATGTAGGATTTACCTGTAAAGTGTGCCAAGTAGTAAACGATTACGGTAAGTTATAAAACAAGACACATACATACAAAAGCAGTTTTAACATGTAAAGTTGAAATGCAAGGTAAAGAAGAAAAACCCGTCCAAAAATAAAAAAAAAAACAAATGGCCACACTATTGTCAATTTAGGAACCAATTCGCTCAATATATTACAATCGAATGAAAAGGGAAGTTATAAATAAATAAAAAATAGTACACATAATATTTCAAAAGTGGTTCTGACATTTAGGAGAAGAAACAGGGTCAGAGATGGGATGCATGCTCAAAATTTTTAAAAGCTCAAAAATCAATCATATTTGAGCTTATTAGTACTGCTGTCATGTCTTGTTGGTCCTGTGATATCAATATATATCTCGAGTTCAGCCATATTTTTAAATCAGAGAACTTTTCCCTATGGATAACTCTTGGCCAATCAAAATGCAGCTGCTTCAACTCTCAGGCTGATTAAACTTGTTCAGCTTCACTGCTTCACAGCTGTGATTCAGTCATCTTCCTCTTTCACTCAAAGCAGTCATGGTAATGTTAATCCAACACAGTCTGACATGATGCACTAAGCTTATACTTCCTTTAAACATACAAGAAGGTTTTTTAGTTCATACTTTTACATGTTTCAATGAAAACCTTCTTGTCTGTTAAAAAATAAAGTATAAGCATATCATCGCCATAGACATAATGAACCTAAGATTAAATTGTCTGCCTGTCTGTTAGCTATCTGTATGCTTTGATAATACAATAAATTATGGACATCAGTCTTGTTTTCCAGTGCTGTTGGACACAGTATCGGGTGAGGTCATTGTGCTGAGGACTGTATCCCCTGCTGCCTTGTTATTGACTTTACTGTCGGACATCATTGGCCTACATTCTGTTTTATCGGGGCAACAAGTGGGGCGTTTGTGACTGGACAGGCCATGCAGGCAACAGCCCTCAGTGTCACAGTGAATGGATGAGGCTGAGCTGGCCCCTCTGTTTTCAGAGCACAGAGTTTGATGTCTATTGCAGCTGACTGCTCTTCAAAAGGACGAGCCATTTGTCAAAGATGCCACAAGAAAGGTGGCTCTGTGCTGGAGCAGAGCCGGGATTTCAGCGTCCCCCAGACACACACATATACTCGGGCTTTACAATCTGCAGCAGCAGCAAAGACTAACTGAGCTCTGATTGGTCCTAAAGTTTAGAAATGCTGTTCAGAGTGACAGACGAACAGAGAGCTCAAAACAACAATCCCCCGGTGTTTGACCCACAGAAGGGCTCAGAGCCCCGGATAGCTCACTGTCATGATGTGCTGAACACTCGCCATGATGTTGAATTAATTATCGACCAGCACGAACAAACAGCCGGACAAGAGAGCGCTCAGAGTCAGACTGAGAAATGTGCAGCTGTGGCTTCTCCATCTGGATCTTTGGAGATGCTTTTCATGGTAATTACCTCCTGTTTGTTTGGTATTTTGGAGAGCGTTTTGTTTCAAAAAGAGATTTTGAAACTCATGTTTGGTTTTAGTTTGTAATGAAAAATACCAAAACTGTATTAGCTCGAATCTTAAACTCTACCACCCATTCAGTCATATTGTCGTTCGTTTTAATAGAGGATTTTCAAGACAGTTTTTTAGTATTCAGGTGTTCATTTAGGTGCTTGAAATCTATAAAAAAAATACCTACCTTTTGTTGTGTTTCATTAATTAAAATTGATAATTTAAATTAATTTAGATTTTTTTAAAATTTATTCATATTTGTAATATTGTGTTTTAAATGTAGGTGCAGACACCTTTGATTTTTGCTGATATGAAATATGATGCTATTTTTCAAACTCATCTTTAATAGTAACCACACAAATATGCAGTATACATAGATTCTCTAGGTCCTAGAAATGAGTTGCTCCTCTTACTTAGGCAGTGTATTTGTGTTATGAACTGATTTGTAATAGTAAATTTAATTTTGATAAATCACACTATCATTTTTAAAGTAGATTTCAGTAATTTTAAGTTGAAAATTATGGTACGTTTGTACAATTCAACAGTAGGGCTGCAAAATTCTGGGTATTTTCAAAGTTGGAAACTTTCCATGGGAATTCACATGAATTTAGGAATTGATGGGATTAAACATGAATAAACCTTAAAATTTACAAATTTGGTCATTTTAAATATAGTTTAAGAAAATACATTTTAGCATAGTCCTGACTGAAAAATGAACAGATTTCAAACATGTATCATCGAGAATACTTATGCCACTCCTCAACTAGATGAACATAGCTCACTGCTTACTGCATGGGTTATTGATCAGTTGAAATGTAATGGTTTTAAATGTTTTATTCACATGAATGTATGTCTATGACAATGAAATGTTTCTATTTATGTTTTAATATGATACAATTTGTTTCAATTAACGCCAGTTTCCAGCTAATCCCCGGGAATTTTGCAAATGCCCATGGAAAGTTTCTAGTTTGGAATATTTCCAAAGTTACCCAGCTTAACTCCTCATGAAACCAGAGTTTTCTACCCCTTTGCAACCCGACTCACCATTGTTATAGCCAAGACCACACTGGCTGCCTTATTAGGTAGGCGTGTCCCGATATAACTTTTTCACCACCAATACAATACCGATATTGCAGCCTTGAGTATTGGCGAATACCGATCTCAATCCGATGTGATATCAGCAGGAATCACTCATACTTTTATTAGTTATTTTGTAGTATGCACTGTAAGAAAAGGCTTGATCAAGTGAGATTACTCAAACAGAGAACAGACGTCAGCAATAGTAGGTATGAAAAAAACTGCATGATTTGTTGTTAACCAATGGATTTAATAAATTATAACCTTAAACACAAGAATATGCTACAATTAAATAAAATAACTTAGAATACCCTGAAAAGTAACCCCAATAAAATTCATATTCTACAACTGATATAGATAAATAAAACATAAATTAGAATGGACTGCTTTTATCTGAGCTTTTATTTCGGAGATTTTAGATGCAGGTCAGTATAATCCGATATTTGTTTTTTCACTGATATCAGTCTGATATCTGATATAAATATCGGATCAGCACACTCCTAATATTAGGTAGTACCAGGTCAGACCCTTTACCTTTAGAGCTGCCATGGCTCTTAATAGGGGTGTGAAAAAATATCGATACAGCAATATATCGGGATATTTTGATCTCCAATACAATATCGATATTTCAAATCTTAATATCATTTTTTTTGTCAAAAATAAAAACTCATATTTTATCAGAGTTGGAAATAAAATATGAGTTTTGTGTATGCACAGTTTTGTTTTCATGCAGTCTGTTCAGTTCAGACAGTGACAAGAGGAATATGTGATTTTATTTTTACTTTACTGTTGTGCTGATAGTTACTCAAAGCAGTTTGTTCCTCATGTGTTCAGTTACAGTTTGAGCTGCACTGCAGGTTAAGGTGCTTTACTGTAAATACATTATTAAAGGGAAAACAAGAACTATTTCTTTGCAACATTAGTTTAAGTGACTTGATGCACTCTATGTTTTCAGGTTAAGTGTATATATGTAACACTAGATTTGACATATTTCAAAACAAAATAAAATGGAAAATTTGTTTTCAGTCAAATAGTTTTGACTTGATTTGTACTTTCAGTTTTGAGTATTATTGTGTGATTTTCATATACACCATCTCTTGTTTTTTTCTTGGTTAACTGTAGAATATCACAATATATCACAATATTGTGATATCATGATATATCGTGCTACTATTGTGTCGTGACCCAAGTATCGTGATACGTATCGTATCGTGAGGCTCTTGCCAATACTCACCCCGAGCTCTTAATGGATTCAACAACTTTCCTGAAACATTTTTGAGATTTTGTTTCACACTGACATGACACCATCCCACAGTCTGCTGTACGTTCTCCACGTTCCAGAGGTGTTCTATTGAACTGGAGACTGTTGGGGTGCTGGAGAGCACTGAACTCATAATCGTGGACAAGATGCCAGTTTCAGATGTGACATCGTGCATCACCCTGTGTATAATATTTTCTGCAACAATACTATGTTTGACTGTGATGTTAAACAATACTCGCTGGGTGCTGAGGGGCCCAAAGTAAGTCAAGAAAATAAATGTCTGGACCTCTTAACCCCTCTCTTCATGAGTGTTTGTGTGCATGTGTGTGCACCTGACTTTGTGTGCAGTGGTGTCTTTAGGAAGCAGACAGTTTTGACTGAATCCTTTGAGAGCAGCAGTTCCTCTTTCTACAGTCTTCATGTGGTAGGAGCAGCAGGTCTAATAAGAACAGCAAATGTACAGTAAACACACATGGCTCATAAGCCGGTCCACGCACACTCTTTACATGTGACTTGGGAAAACATTCCCAGACTCATGACCAGAACGTCTGGAGAGATGACCTGGTTTTCACTCTCCCTCATTTGTTCTCCGATGCTCTCCCTGAAACATGAGGATATGCATCATTCTTCAGTCTGCTGGAGCTCAACATAAATCAGTTTTATTCTGATCCGTCCAGGATTTGGAGTATGGACACACAGCTTTGAGGCTTTCTGAGGACTTTGTAGCTGTTTACAGATTTGTCTTGTGTGGGTTGCTGGAAGGACTGAAGTGAAAAAAATCCCACAGGCGACTGACTGCCCCTGAGGAGAAAGAAAAGAACGGCAGACAGTGCCGTTAACTTCTGAGTGAGCAGATGAGAGAAAAACAAATTTACTGAGATGGAAATGAAGACAGGCGGACTGACCTTCTGTCACTCTGACGCACAACTTTGCTTTACTCTTTGATTACTCTGCCGTCTGCCAGCGCTGGAAAACAAAGGCTGTTTTTTGGAAAAATGATAAAATGCAGACACTTAAAATTCTGCACAACTGGTGTGTTATCTTATCACAAATTCATTAACAGGCTTTTTATGAGGAAGCTCACCAGATGTGTCACTTTCAGCAGTGGTGAGTATGACGACAAGGCTCATTGTCAGAGAAAAGTCCTCCTTACTTACAGTTTGCCCATTTCCATTATCATACGTACTTTTGTTTAAGGTTGTCAGACACTTGTTGTCCAAACTGTGTTGACATATCAGTATCAGCAGGCTTTGGTGTTTTCAAGAGCAGCAGCTTGTGTCGGCTGTAACACACAGATTTAGCATTATTTGTCTGAATGAATACTGGCTTCACTTTTTAGACAGTTTATCTGTAGTTGAAATTGATTTGTCCTCTTCATATTCCCCTCTATATAGTTATAATGGTTGTAAATGGTTACTTCAGCTGCTATAAAGTTAAGCTATAGAGTAATGAAAATAAGAATATATGTTAAATTATGATGTTGGTTGATGTTGGATCAAGCAGTTGGACTCAGGTGGGTCCACAGCACCAGTTGTCTTTGTTGGAATCATGGTTACAGAAGTAATTGTGTGATATTTGTCAGAACAACTGTGTTTTTAATAGACTGATTATATTAGTTCATATTAGCTTCTGGCAAGATAATGGAAAATAGATAATTAGAAAGACAAATCATAGCTTTGCAGGTCCACAGTAGCAGGTCGAAACATATGTTTGATATTTGCAGGGACTACTATTTTTTAACGAAGCTAATATTAGAATTTGTAAAGATAAAGAAAAGTGAATAATTTAGAGGCCAAATCATCACAATTGATCAAAGTTTTGCAGGTCCACAGCAGCAGGACATCCATACCAAAGGTTCAGAGCAACATACAAGGCACGAACCAGAGACAACTTAAAATTTGTTTAGGCTTTCAGATGACACTGGACAATGTATCGCCATGTTGTGCCCACTTTTGTTATGAAAAGTGGAGGCTGGCGTTGGCAGTGCTACAGCCAGAAATCTGCAATGCACTGCTTTTTGGTTCTCCTTACTTGTGTGGTGCTTGTTTGGTTCAGATAACACCATGGCAAAACAAATTCTGGTGCATTTGGAGGCCCCAGTTTTTGTCAAATGAAATCAAATGAACTTTCAATAAAACAAACCAAAGTGCACTCACACTAGGGCCAGTTGCCTTTGGGTGCTGGATGGGTAATGAGTTCAGAAATTAGTTCACCTTTACTTGTGTTTAATGAAAATGGCTGATGCGCAGTTAAGAGTAGGCAGTTTTGAAATAATATATTGACATATTAGACAAGTTATAAATAAATAAACACATAACTCTATTTGCTGTAAAATGGGAGGATTCCTCTTGGCTCACTTAAAAAAGTCACCCTGCAGTACCACACACACACACAGGTGTTAGCATCCTCATCCGCATCTAAAGAGTGGAAAACTCTGCCGGTCTAAACACCTCAGGATGCCTTTCTTAATCCCCTCTGTTGCATCCACATGAAACAGTTGAAAATGGAAATGAGTTATTTCACCACAGCCTCAGACAGAATGTGAGGGGTGCACAGCAGGAAGTCTCAGATTTGATAAACAGACCGAAGCTTTGTGGGAGTACAGCTCTTTTTTTTTTTTTTTCTTGGACCGTCTCGCCGGCGTTATCAGATGTTTTTCCTTCCAATTGATTAAACGGACGTCTTTGATGTGCTTTGAGCTGCAGATGCATGGCTGAAGTTTTTCTAATTCTATGATAACGCTCTTTTAGTCTGAAGGCATAAAGTTAAGTCACGAAGAATATTAAACAGTATTAATATTTCAAATCCCACACCGTGATTTTTTTTTTATTTCAATATAATATCTTCTAGAGGTTATGTTTAAAAAAAACTAAGTCATAAATATCTGTTATGAAAACATTTATAATTCATGGAAGAACTGCTCTAAGCATCTTTAGTGTGTTAAATTTGCTATAGTTGATGGCCTTTTCTCTTTTCTCTCTACGCTAAGAGCTTCTGTCAGAAATTAAAGTTTCATGATTATAAAGGAAATTAAGTCTAGAATACAAAATGCTTAATAAGCAGGAGATTTTCTTTGCATTATCACTCGCCCATCTCAAATGTTAAAAGTTTGTCTTTTTTGTGTGTTTCAGGGATCTTTGGTCAAAAGTTGGAGGAAACGGTGCGGTATGAACGCCGCTTTGGGAACAAGTTGGCCCCCATGCTGGTGGAGCAGTGTGTGGACTTCATTCGACAGTGGGGCCTCAGGGAGGAGGGCCTTTTCAGGCTGCCTGGACAGGCCAACTTGGTCAAGGAGCTGCAGGACGCCTTCGACTGCGGAGAGAAACCCTCATTTGATTGGTGAGCTGCTTGGAATTAGGGCTGAACGATTTGAGAAAATAATCTAATTGCGATATTTTTCCCCAATTGCGATTTACTCTGCAGTTTTTTTAATGTTCCTCATCTTATGTATTCTTAAACAAACATAAGGAGTAGATCGTTTTATAGTATAACCAATATGACATTAAATCAATCTAAGGATAAAAGATTTGAGAAAAAGTGGAGAAGTGAAGAACAGAAGCAAAAAAGGTATGAAATTGTAAAAACTGGGTAAAAAAAATGGTGCGAAAGCGGAAAAAAAGCTGACACGTCCCTATATTGGTTATTATGTTACTAATGCCATGGGCTACAAGCAACCCCAGTTCAGAAAACCCTGGAGACCTATTCCTTTAACATGGATTCAAAACCAAACAGGGGAGCAGTTGGTATTAAGAGACAGATAAGTCAGTTACTTTTTAATATTTTGCTTAAAGTATTCCCTTCATTTATGTAGCCAATGGTGAAAAGGATTGATTTTGATGAGAAAAAGGAGTAAGGAACACAAACTGTTCATGCTTTCAGTGACTTTTATTCACAGGATGGTTCAAACTCCCCACAGCCTGCAGCCTTCATGCTTCGGGTTGTGTAGGTGGCTTTACCGAAAGACTAAAAGCTGTTTTTTTAATGTGGCAGCCTTCATCCATAATTCAGGGTGACGGACAAATGCATGAGTATTGAACACACCACCTCCACATCTCTTCTTCTGTTTGTCCTTCATCATTTACTCCACCTACCACTCCGTCCCTCTTCTATGAGGACCATCAATAAAATGTGGTCAGGACTGTCAGGACATGAGGTATAAATCAATATGTTAGTGCTTTCAAAAAGCAGAGGAACCAGAGTCACACTCCAAAGTACATCAGTGTGTCATCTGCTTAGTCATATATCTACAACCTTTCATTTCTGTTTTTAGTCTTTAGTCTACCTATATGTGTTTTTTGTTCCTAACTATCCTTAATTGAGCATGTTCCCCAGAGAGCTTTCATTCTGCCTAAGTACTTCATGACATTTGTTTTATTTCTCAAGTTAAAGTTCTCTTTTTTCCCTCACTTCTATTAGTACTTGCATCTCTTTTTTATTTTGACTATTCAGAGTTGGTCCTCTTGCTGCCTGACTTGCATCCAAATATATTTATTACTAAACCTCTTTGTGCTTCTTTTCCCTCCTCAGTAACACCGATGTGCACACAGTGGCCTCCCTCTTGAAGCTGTACCTCAGAGAGCTGCCCGAGCCCGTCATCCCCTTCCACAAGTACGATGACTTCCTGGCCTGTGCCAAACTTCTGGGCAAGGATGATGAAATGGTGAGAAAGGCTGTTACAGTTATCGGAGCCTTTGTACCTATGATCGGCATTAACTCGTCTTTTCACACTTCAAAGCTCTCGATATAAAGTTTTCAGAGTTAAAATACCAACAGAAGAGCCTTCCCATAAATCATCCAGGGAGTCAAGCTCTGTGGCACTAAAGCAGCTCTTACTGCTCAGTCATCCATACTCTGCTCTGCTGTTTCTCGCATAATGATTGTGTTGTGCCTGACTGGATTTTATATCTAAACAGGGTTTGTTCCCCCCCATAAAGGGAGTGTCAAAGCAGATTACAAGCTCAAACATCTCTTACAGGTCCTAACGTTCTTGTCTCTGAGTAAAAATGTGTATTCTTGTATTTGAAAGAAGACATTTAGTACTCTTTATGTTAGGGTAAAAAGGGCCATAGGCTTTACTGTCTTAATTTAAAAAGTGACCTTTTGCCCTGGTACATTATTAAAATTGTTTTTACATTAAGAACTGAACCCAAAGCAGTTACATCAATCATATATCAATGATATACATTAATGCATATTCTGCATATTACTTGTTTTTTGTCCAACTGGTCTGTTCCTTCATGCTTGTTCAATCCAAAATACGTCAAAACATCAGCTCTTAAACTCGGCACTTCCGCCATGTTTGTTTGACTGCTTGCAGTAAAATCTCACGAGATCTTGTTCAGTGCAAAGCAGGGCTAAACGCTGATCACGCGAGACTAGCAGGGTTGATACCACAGGCTGATCCTCTGCACGTCCAGTGAAGAAAAAAACTACCAAAGTTAAAAGTTAGATCTTTGGATTTTATGGCTCAACTGTGAACCATTCAAAGAGAAATCGATTAAAATTGATTGAATTGATTATTATTTTTTTTAATGTATTTTTTTGGGGGCCTTTTGTGCCTTTATTGATAGGAGAGAGACAGCGGCTAGGCTTGTGAAAGGGGGTGAGAGAATAGGGGAAGACACTCTGCAATCTGGTCACAGGCAAGATTCGAACCTGGACCGGCAGAAGCAAGTACATGGGGTGCCTGGTTGCTAACCACTCCGCCAAACCAGCATCCCAGATTGAATTGATTTTTTAAACCCAGCCTTACCAACAGCAGTGTGAAGTGCCAGTCATGGGGCCGATTCTCCTCAGAGGTGCAGGGCTGCTGGAAGCCAGTTCAGCCAATTCACTGACTATTGTCAACTGCCTAACTCAACCAACAAAATATCCTTCTAACTCCAGAAAAAAGCACTTTTTACAGATTGAAATATAAATGAAAGTATGGCTTCTCGGGATGGGATGAAATATCATTTGGCAATATATTGCGATGCAGTATGTGACGAAATGCATTGAGTTTGAAAAAAATGGATCACGAAATAAAGACGACACGTCCGGTAATAGCGCATGTGACCAGAAGTGACGACAACAGACATTCGCACCAACTACCTTGCCTCCAAAAAGCAGAATGATGGAGTTGAATGAGGTCGAAATTGAGGACGCTCCGCCTGGATACAAGTCATCTGTCTGGCAGTATTTTGGCTTTCTCATTAAAAAAGACAAAGATGGCAAAAACGAGCCTACCACTTGTTAGCAGGTTGTAACTACACAGTAATATTTTTTCTTTTTTACTTTTTTGATATTGTATCGTGACGTATTGTATCGTGACCCGGGCATATCGAGGTGCAGCGTATCGTGAGTTTAAGTGTATCGTCCCTTCCCTAATGGCTACCAGCAGCACTTAGGTTGACCTCTGGCTTGGATGGTATCTGGATCCAGAGCATGTTGAACAAAGCCACAAAGCCCCTCCCCAGTAATCTGCAGTGATGCCCTTTCTAGGTTAACATAAAGTTAAGTAGCTTAGGCCTTTCTCATTAGTACTCGTTGCATCATTAGTCTTCACAGTAAAGCGAAAAGTTTTCCAACATTTAGAATAACAAAAAAAGTTTGGAGACAACGTCAGAACGTTTCAGAACCATACTTGAAGAGATCTGGTCATTCCCACAGAATTTACTGTCCCTTTGTTTTAGTCTGACCCACAACAAGTGCTCTGGTAAGACAGTAGGTATGGGGGCTTGCTGTAGCCACGCACTTCGACCATTTTACAATCCTTTAAAATATTTGATCAAAAAGGTCTTTTGCTTCGTTACATCAATGCTGAAGTCTACAAGTCCATGCCCTGGGGGGCCTTCACACAAATAGAATAGTAGCCCAGTATCTATCCATATAAACATGACCCTTTTCTTTAATGAACCCACAGCACCTAAAACATCTCCCACATCCACAGGGTATGAAGGAGCTGAGAAGGCTTGTTGATTGTCTACCTCCAGTGAACAACAATCTTCTAAAGTACATCTGCAGGTAGATACTGATTCTTCTTTACATTATGAACTTAATGAAACAGTAAGAAGCTGACTGTTTCCTGTTTGGCAGATTTCTAGATGAAGTCCAGTCCTATTCAGGCGTGAACAAGATGAGTGTTCAGAACTTGGCCACAGTGTTTGGGCCAAACATCCTGAGGCCGAAGGTTGAGGATCCAGTGACGATAATGGAAGGTCAGTAGAGCAGCTTGTGTCTCGTGTTTGATGTTTTGTTTTACTGCTAAACTGCAGGTCGTTGAAATGTGGTCTTATGTTTCCAGGTACTGTTCTGGTCCAGCAGCTTATGGCCGTTCTGATCGGCAGACACGATGTTCTGTTTCCCCGTAATGAGGACAGCCCTACATCTATTGAGCTCGTCAACAACAACATTGAACCACTAAAACGACAAACAAATACCACGACTACCTCCACCAACACTGCTGTGTCTCAGAACGCTGAGAACAACAACACGCCGACGGTCAGGCAGTGTGTTTGGGAAGCTCCAGAGTCTCCCTCACATCGCCAGCACGTCGACAACAGCGGGTCCCCACGGTCAGCGAGCCCTCGCAATGGGGTCGTAGGACGTTTTGATATGACTCGCAGCCCGCCGCTGACCGTAAAAAAGAACCCTGCTTTCAGTAAGGGGAGTGGGATTGTCACAAATGGCTCCTTTAGCTCCTCCCCCTCCTCAGACCCTAACCAAGAGAAGAACCAGACTTTAACAGGAAGTGGGAGCTTACCAATGCGGCGTAGCGGAGCACTTAAAGGTTCCGGGACAAAAATGGGAACCAGTGGTGTGACGAGTGGCAGCAACAGCGGAGGTAATGGGACTGGGGGTGTCCGGTTGGGTGTGTCTGTCACAGAGACGCAAAGCCGTAATGGTCTTTGGGGGCAAAATGGCTGCGTCACGCTACGAGACAGCAACAAAACAGAGCACACATCCAATCAGAACCGACTCTCCACGTACGACAACGTCCACCTAAACCACCAGAACCAGCAGCAGCAGAACCACATCACCAACATGTGTCTGAACACCAGCTGTGAGGACAAACAGAGCGTAGACAGTGCCACTTGGTCCACCTCCTCCTGTGAGATCTCCCTCCCCGATAACTCCACCTCCTGCCGCTCCTCCACCACTACCTGCCCTGAGCAGGACTTCTACGGGGGTCACTTTGAGGACTTGGACGGAGCAGCTCAGGACAACGAGCCCCCTCAGTCTGGAGGGGGTGGAGAGGGGGAGGGCAGGAACAGTAACAGAGAGGGCAGCGGGGACGCAGGGGGGCGGAGCAGTCGAGGAACCAGCAGCAGTGAGAACAGTGACGGTCCCGCTGTGGGAAATGGAGCGGGCAGTCACAGCGCTCTGCACAGTTTAGTGGCCAGCCTGAAACAGGAGATGCACAAACAGAAGGCCGAGTACGAGGCTCGAATAAAGAGGTAGGATTTTATCTAAGAAAGATGGGATCAGAGCAGCAGTTTAAGGAATTTGTCAAAGAAATCTGAAAGTTATGAGCATAAAATCACATTTTACTTTAACCTGTTCAGTCCCAGCCCCTTTTTTAAGCCTTCTGCTCGAAAATGACAAAAAGAAAAGAGTCGACTCTGCAACCACAAGATCTATTTGAATAATTTTGGTCTCATAATAAAGTAACACTTAAGAAATTTGTCCCGATTTGGAATTATCAGTATATGTGTTACTAGGACAGAAAAACTGGCAAAATAATTTGAAAATGTCATCCTCGCCAAAAAAAGAAAAGTTTTTATTGTGAATTTCTCTTTGGAATGATGCAGTTGCAGCTTTAGAACTCTACGAATGAATGTCAAAATATATGAACATTACTTCTGCCAAGTTTGAGTCTGATAAAGTGATGCAGAGCGAAGTTAGAGAGGTTTTACCACAGAGTGGTCAGGTGAGATCTTGGCACAGTTTGGCACCATTAGTCCCATTTGTAATTTACCAAACTTTGTTTCAACAAATAAATAAATAAATGTATTTTTTTACTTTTTGGAAAAAAACAGCCAAAACTGTATACATTTTCCCATTTAAGAAATCCATACAAAACAACCCAAGATTGAATCAAAGTGAAACAGATTTCGATATTTGATAACTCATTAGCTTGGTGTAGCTAGCTAGCACGCTGTGTTGCGTCCTGTTTAATATGATGTGCAACATGACTATATTTCGACATGAATAGTTCCCTTTTTCTTACGTTTTTTTTGGAGAGCATGCAAGCATTCCCAGAACGTTTACTTTGGGGCTAAACAGGTTCAATTAGGTTCACCTATTTGACTTTGAGGCTGCTGGAGTATGTCCAAAATCACTTATACTCAACAGAGGTATAGTTTTATACAAGGAGTTCCCCTGGGATGTGTTCTTAGTCTGTCTGTGATGCTATAGAGCTTCTGCACCTTTAAGTGCTCCCATACCCACATGGACCCAGTCCACTTTAGCTGCGTTTCCACCAAGCAGTCTGGTTCAGTTCAGCACAGCACGTTACGCAGCTACAGGTGATTCAGCTGTCACGTGAGGAGGAAAAATGCCAAAATAACCAACCCAATGTACCACGTCCTGGCACCCCTCTAAATGGGCGTGGAGCATACCAAACTGAGACTAAAGGGTGGAGCTAAAAACATTGCAGTCTGTTGATTGGTCAAAATTACCAATTCCCACAAACCATCAAATCTAATCCGACAATACAGACCTCGCCATGTTCAAAGAAGCCATGGATTTGGAGTAATTAATCGACTGCTATTTCTGTAATGAGTGTGCACATAGTCGATGCTAATGGGCTAAAATTCCAGACAAAAAAATGACAGGAAGTCACACTAGACAGGAATAAGGTTTTACTTTCAAATCTCAAATCATTCAGGCTCTAATTAAACTTCAGAATGAAGCTTTATTCGGAATTTCCATCTGGAGTTCGGTGTTTACATGGTCATTTTTAATCTTTTTAGAGAGAACGTAAGTTTTATTACGATCTAAAGGGAATTAAAGCTCTCATGTAAAAGCGATAAATCAGGGATTCTTATTCTGATTGGTTGATTAGTTAACCAATCAGAAAGCCAACAAAGAGTTAACTTATCAAGATTTCAAGTACTACTTTCCATTTTTCTAGGTTAATTTAGTACAGAATGGCATGAAGCTCTTGTTTCTCTTCTCATGTCTCCCTTCTTTTGACCGTCTGTCCACCTCCTCTCACAGTTTGGAGCAGCGTAACCTTGACCTGGAGACTGAGATGGTGAACCTCCACGAGGAGCTGGACCAGGAGAGGAAGAAGTACACTATGGCCGAGATCAAGTTACGCAACGCAGAGCGCGCCAAGGAAGACGCAGAGCGGAGGAATCAGATGCTGCAGAAAGAGATGGAACAGTTTTTCTCCACGTTCAGTGACCTCACCGCCACTGGCAACACGGCTGTAAGCGACCCCCGGCGGCCAGAGCGAAACAACCCCATCTGGATACAGTGAAGGAGGAAAGAGGACTGAGAATGATGTGATGTGAGCTGTACCATGGCTGCAAACAGGATTTGGCTGCTGGATGTAGAGGGAACATCGGAAGAGGGGTTAAGGCATGTTTTACTTATGAAATCTGAGGTGTAGGGATAATATGAGCCACTTGTAACATAGACATCACCTGGAGTGATGCTACTTTGATATTATCTGTAAATAAAGTGTTATTTAAACAAAAAGACTCTTGGACTTGGAAACTGCACTCCTCTTTAAAGTGGAGTAAAGGTGACCTAAACAATAAAAAGCTTCTGTTTAAATGTTGTTCCTGGAGCTTAAAGGAGAGGAAAACTGACTAAAAAAGGTGTAAAAAAGGAAATTAAGAAGAAATTCATGGTCGTAAAAAATGAAAAGACTCCACTATCCTAAAACTCTAACCAAAAAAATCCTGTTGCTTATGTAATTGCACGTCTGCTCTTGTACATAGAAGAAAAAAGTGCAGAAAAGTGTCATATGTTTGTACAAAGGAATGAAAATAATACTGAAATGTTTATCTGATATTTAAGCAACCGTATCAATGTGTGATGTTTTATATTAAGACTTCTCCTTGCACTTAAATGTTTGTCGAGTCTCTGCAAGGTGGTACTGAATGTTCTGTCGTTCCATGTGTGCACCGTGTAAAATGAATATACTGTATATGTGCCTGTGCTTCTGTGCTGTTTCTTTATCCCACGACGACCAAAAAGAGCCTGTATGTAAATATTTGACTAGTTAGTCAGCACTGTGGGAAGACGGATGTGGTACGAGTTAAGATTATTCTGATAGAGGAATGTTGTTTTGCACGATAGATGATTGGTAAAAACCCCAGAAACCTAAGTGACTAATTATTATTTCCCATCAACACGTTTGTCACTCTGTGCTGTTAGAATATCAGATCATGTGCCATCAAACAGATCACATTTCCATGCCAGTATTAATATCAACACCCAGATCTCATGACTGATGCAATGAAAGAGCAAAGAGAAGAGATAGAGTATTGATAGAAGAAACATTCTCCACATCAAACAGGTTTATTTCTGTTAATACACCCTCTTATTTCACTGCATTGGCTGATATATTTAGCATTAGTAAAATTGCATCATCAGAGGCGATACAAATGTCGGTTTGTGCTTGAATGGTTTCAGTACTTTCAGCTCTTCTGGTAAATGTATTGGCAGTTTCATGAAAAATATGCTGGTGCTCCTATTGACATCATCCTGCTACTAATAACTGACATCAGTGTTGGTGCTTTTTCACCAAAACAGAACGTTTGTTGTATTTATTTTGATCTAACATTAACACTAAGATTGGCATTGGTGCTTATGGTTCTCTGATACAAACACAGAAACAGGTGCTGCTGTTGTTCTGGTACTTACTGGTATCTGGATTTGTTCTAATACTGATACTAAAAGTTTTTTTCTGCAGCTGATATAGTTTTCTGTAGTGCCATTGATGTGCTGATGTCAGTTTCAGCATCGGTAATTATCTGATACAGATACTTGTGTTGGTTTTACTTTTTCCCCAATACTGATACTGATACCTATGGAGGAGGATTAGGGCCAGGCGTGTGATTTTTTCCTGTTACACACGTCAAGAAAAAAGTCAAAATGGCGAGAATGAAGTCAGAGATTCAAGTCAGCACTAAACTTTTACTGTAGTTATCCTTGCATGACGCTGCTTTAACAAAATGCCCGGTAGTCTAGATTATCTGGTGAATTGGGTTAAGAAATTAAGAAATTCTTTCTCTCAGTATCGTAATCAGTATCGGATTTAATGCCAAATTTTCGGACTCTAATTTTGACAGTAACTGTCGACTTTCTTTCTCAAACTCTATGCTGACTTTATTCTCATCATGTCAACCGTTTTCTTGACATGTATAACAGAAAAAGTCTCATGTCTGGCCCTAATCCTTCTGAGATCAGTATCAGTTCTGTCTAATACAAATGCAGATTCTAGTATCAGCATTGTCCCCTCAGGTTTGATACTGATGCCAGCACTGTCAGGCTCTTCATACTGATAGATGTATTGATCAATGCATCAGTATTTTTGATTTTGTAAAAATCAAACCAACACTGGTACCAGTGGAGGGGGCTGAATAATAAAAATGCTGATACCAGTATATTTCTGATAGACTTGAATCTGTACTGGGTAGTTTTAACTCTGATGCCAGTATCGGTTTTATCTGTTGTATTATTTTATGCTAGTACCTGTTTGGCATGTTGCTGGAAGTGACCTGATATTGACACCTGTACTGGGTTCCCAAACAGTTTTTACTCACTTTTTCTAATACTGATACATATTTTAATATGTTTATTGACATTATTCTTATCCTGGAATCAGAACACCAATACTGCTATCAGCATCAGTTATGTTCTGTTACCAGTGCTGGTGACGGCGTTGAGAATTTTCTAATACTGCTACAAATTAGGGCTGGGTATCGATTCAGATTTTCTGGATCAACTCGACATTACAAGGTCTCAAATGGATTCCATTCACGATTCAGTTCGATATTTATTCAGTCTGGGATATCTTAGTTAAATTAGTGCTGTAATTTTAAAAAAGTGACCTTTTGACCTGGTACATCATTAAAAATTGTTTTAACATGAACTAAACCCAAAGCAGTTACATTAATCATATTTTAATAATATGCATTCATGCATATTCTGCATATTACTTGTTTTTTGTCCAACTCGTATTTTCCTTTGTACTTGTTAAATCTTAAATACTGTACATCCAAACATCAGCTTTTAAACTTGCCAGTGGTGCCCATATAGTGCTTCCACCATGTTTGTTTGCAGTAACATCTCATGAGATCTTATTCAGTAGAAAGCAACACTAAACGCTGATCACACGAGACGAGCAGGGTTGATACCACAGGCTGCTTCTCTGCACATCCAAAGAAGAAAAAACTACCCAAGTTAAAAGATCGATCTTTGGATTTTATGGATTGATTATGAACCAGTTTAAAGAAAATCGATTTAAATCGATTAAATTGATTTTTTTAACCCAGCCCTACTACAAACAGTGGCCACATGTTGGTAATTTTCTGATGCTGGTATTAGTGTACTAATACAAATAATGATATCATAGGGCTGCTTGATAATGTCAAAAATCCTAATTATTTCAGTAGCTATTGAGTCACTTTTATGAAACATGTCACTTTAAAACACATCACAAGCTTTCATTGAACATTTTTTAACATCAATGATTGGGCAGTCCATATAAATATACTTCAGTATTGTTATTATTATGGCACTGACAGTACATGCATCCATATCTGTAATTGTATGATTCTTATACTGGTACTCGTCTTTGTGTTGGTCTCATACTGATGCAGATGTATTGCTGTTGTTTGTCAGCTAATCTGGATTATGATACATCTATCAATATTTACCAATATTGACACTGATACCTGTTTTTGCAATCTGACATGTTTCTGTATTTAACACAGTAATGGTGGTGGTATTGATACTGTCATGGTACAAATATGTACTCCTCAAAAAAAAAAGTTAGAAATGCTTTGTTGGTTTACTATGCATTCGTAGAATGAGCAGCAAACTAAACATGTAGGTCGCATCCCCAAAAAACATGTCAAATCCGGTCTTCTCTTGGAAGATTGCCTCCAGTCCCTCGGTGAAGGGTTAAAGTGAGGAACTGGTCTTCCTGGGGTGTTGTCTTCCTGGATGTCCACAGTCTGTTGACATTACCAGTCTCACAGGACTTGGTCCAGAGTTTAGAAATGGTTCCAGGGCTGTCACCAAATATTGCTGCCACTCTGCAAACCAGAACACCAGCTCCAAGTTGTAGGGAAGTTTGACACATTTTTTGGGAGGATGCTACTCACAGGTCGGGGATAGATATTGATATATTTTATTGATACAGACACCTTTATCGACCCTGTTGATCGTTAAGATTCTTTAACTATTCCCTTCTCGATTCCTGCAGATTTCTGTGCGGCAAACACATGATGTGACGTTAAATGCTGTGCTGGAAAGATTATGGTATCTTTAAATTGCTGGTGTTTCCACCCATTAAATGTTGTGTAGTAACCATCATATTGTTAAAGTAAGGCACAATTTCATCCACTTCTGTTCCTTGTCTGCTGTGAACACATCAGGCACTTCTTTTTTCATAATTTCTGCTGACTGATGAAATTGTGAACTCTTTGACTTACAAAGCATGCAGAACAAAGTAGAAGAATTTTATAAGGGAACTAATAAGCAAAAATACAAAAGATATTGATCCTTGAGGGCGTCATCAATTCTCAACTGAAATTGTTTTTGTGTCTTCATCTTTACTCAAAGGTTTATCTGTGTTTCTCATTCCACGAATGCACTATCCTCACAAAATGTACCTTGTTGTGAGGATGACTAATCAGACTTTCCAGTGATATAAAACACAATATTGGTCTGTATTACAAAAGGGAGAAATAATCAACTGGGTAACGTTTGCACATATTTTTTTGAGGAGCATATATTCTGATCCTGGTACTGGATACTTACTGATACTGGCATCAGTGTTAGTAAAATCTTTATTAATTTAAAGAATATTGGTAAAGATAGATCTAGTTTTATGATACTGGTATGATTACTGACAAGTTCCTGATGTTCCTGGTACTTAAACTATGTGCAATAGTATCAGCATTGGACATTTCAGATGTTGAAACTGGTATTAGTTTTGGTATTTGTTCTGATTTTTGGTATCATTATCAGTCAAATCTTTATTCATTCTAAGAATATAGGTTAAGGTACATTTGGTTTTCCAATATTGGTAAGTTCCTGGTGTTCCTGGTTCTTACACTACATGCACTAGTATCATTATGGGTCATTTCAGATGTTGAAACTGGTATTAGTTTGGTATATCTGGTTTCATGGTACTGGTATCATTGATAAGTTTCTGATGCTCTTCTCCTGATTCATACACCAGTGTCAGTTTTGGTTATTTTAGAAGTTGAACCTGGTATTAGTTTTGGTGTTTGTTCTGGTACTGACACAGATTGATCTGCATGTGGATGATTTTCTGACTCTACTGGCACAATAATCGGTAATAAAACAGATCCAGTCTTCAGCTTTTTAGGAAGTCCTCATCTCTGTGACAAATCACCATTGAATCCTGATCCAATCAAAATCCAGATACAAAGAGCCGGTTATGTTTGTGGGTCATAACTGTGAATAAAGGGATCAGCAGCTTCTGTTGTGCATGATGGTGCGTGACGGCAGGTGCACCACAGTGAATGTCTGTACAGTCACTTCATGTTCATGAGGAGTGTATCTATGGAGCTTCAAACCAAACGTCTGCACGGTGTGGACTCTGCTGACGGGCACAGAGCAGGACACCTGTGAGTGCAGACGTCGTCTAAAGCTGCTGCTGGTCAGAGCAGGACATGAGGAATGTGCACAGAGGGAGAAAAAGTGCCTGAAGAGTGAAAGACGGAGGGCGGGGAGCTCAGACTCTCAGTCTGCCCCGTTCACTGGGAAGTAAGAGGCCTAATCTGAGCTGACAGCGGCACCTCGTCCTGGGAGTGTTAACAAAATAACAGATTGTGAACGCAGGGCAGACAGGGCCAGAGGGACGGTGGGATAATTTCATGACATGATACTTGATATAAAAAAGAACTTTAAAATATGACTCGATAAGAATAAAGAGCATTTTCATCTGAGGTCTCCTTTGTGATTTACTTAACTACATTTTTTTTTTGCAAAGAAGAAATTGAAGTGTATTTTATAAACCTTTAACCCTTGCTCTTTTTTCCCTGGTGACAAAAAAGTCACCTTCACTGTAAAAAAAAGTTTGTCTACTTTAATGTGTCAGCCTTATCAAGCTACCTAAGCCTGAAGTACACATAAAAAATGTTGGAGATATTTAGTTTTTTTTAAAACTATAAAGCCAAGTTTGTTCACATAACTCCACTGATTTTGACTCAAAAGAAAAAAAACAATTTCAAAATCAGTTTCAGTAAACAAACATTTCATGGATTTCATTTGATAATTCGGTAACACTTTACTTTAGAGGTCTGCAAATTTCATCACACTTATAATTAGACAAAGTTTTTGACTTATTTCTATGAATTTACCCCCAGAATTTCTTGAGAACTTGGTGAAAATTAGCACATAACTTCTTTAAAAAAACGTCCAAATTTATTGTCGCAGTTCAGAATTGGTTGGTTACTGTTTTTTTCCAGTTCTGTTGAAATTTACTCCAAAATGCAAGGTAAGAAGGTGACGATTAGCAAATTTTATTTGAAATTAATCACAACCCACCACAAAATGTTTTTAGAAGTATCCCAACATTTCTGTTATTTCCAGAGAAGCAGGTGATAAATAGCTGCTTAGTTCTTGAATACAGAAGTTAGGTTCATTGTTTCCTGTGATAATTAGCTTTGAAATGTTAAGTGAATAATTCAATTTCCCAATAAGCAGTTGATAGTTAGCTATTTGTTATTTAATTTCACCAAGTTCTTTAGTACCGAGTTTGTTGATATGCATAATTGAGATCACATGCAAAATATATATAAATGATGTACCTTTATAATCAGGCCTGTAATCATAGGCCCGCCACAAAACATTTTGTGGTGGGTTGTGATTTAATTTCAAATAAAATTAGTTGCTAATCGTCACCTTCCTACCTTGCAATTTGGAGTAAATTTCAAAGAAACTGGAAAAAAAACAGTAACCGACCAATTCTGACTTGCGACAATAAATTTTGGACATTATCTAAAGAAGAAGAAATTTCGGGGGTAATTTTAAAGAGATAAGAAAAAATTTTGTCTAATTATTACCTTAGTGTGATGAAATTTGCGGACCTCTAAGATAAAGTGTTCGTGATAATTCTTATTATTAAACCCTGAGCAGTGGTGTAGTGGTTCCTTGAGAAGTGGGTATACTCTAAATTTTTGCCTTTTTTTTTAAGTAGTACAGAAAAAAAGACGAACCAGTGACATGTAAGACTACTCTATTTACCCAAAAATCTGTCATTTTTACTTGCTCACTTTTATAAAATTATCATGACTTAATTAGAAGCAGTTTGTAGTTACTACTGGTCACACAAGCAGAATGGATGAATGTAAAATGTATTTATCATGAGGCAAACACAGTGTTTCGGTTATTTTTGAACTTCCGATTTAAATAAAATACTTTAAATCCGAAGTTGACAATGCATTCTTTTTCATATTTAACCAATTTAATCAGTGAAGGCAGCTATAGTACCAGCCAATTAGTGGCAGAGGAGGGTGGGTCGTGGCTTCACCATCCTTGAGGGAAAAAAGGGCAATCTGGCAGTTAGATATTACTGAATGGTGGGGGGGTTTAGAAGTGGGTATACTCTATGCTGACTGAAATATAAGTGGGTATACTCCGTATACCAGCGTATAGCCTCGACTACACCACTGACCCTGAGATGATCAATATTTGGCAGCAATACAGATTTTTTTTTTTTTTGTATAGAAATGCATAATTTTGGTCCTCGGGCTAAAAGATACAAGCTCCCTAAATTCAAAAGTAAAATTTCTTACAGTGCAGTTTCTTACAGCTTCACTTCATGTTGACCACAGGCTTAGATTTGAGGCCTCAAAAGTCCTGCAGTAATCAGTGTGCTGTGTGCATGTCTGTGATTTGTGGACTATGCTGAACATATTTTTACCAACTACAGTTAAAATCCATTTGAAGGGCCAACATTCAGTTTGTAAATTCCAGGTTTATTCCCCTTTAAATGCATAATTCCCTTTAATATTCCCATGGAAAGTTTTCAACTTATATGGAATTTTGAAAACTTCACACCAACTGTGTCCCATCAACTCATTATCATGATGATTTAAATTAATATACTCTGTCATAAGCTGATATTTTAGAGATATGTGATTCCCTGAACTTTTTATAAAGTCTCCAACCAAACAATCCTACATGCCCTCAGTAGACTGAACATGAGAGGTGACAAAACACCTCTTTGTTGGACCCCGTTCATCACTGGAAAGGATGCAGATGTTCATGCAAATGCTCCATCTTACACTTACAGATTGATCAAAATGGAATAAGTGCTAAAATATGAGGGAAAAGTAACTTATGCCAATTTATACTATATAAGGTGCATGAATGTCTTTGAAATCTAATCCATCACTGCAGTATTAGATGTTTTTCTTGTATATTAGAAGCTCTCTTGTCTTTTTTGTACTTTGGTGCTGCAGCAACCAAACAGAAACTTTCTTTTTGGATCAATCAAACTCTCTCAAACAGTTAAGTGTTAGACTTTTCCAAGTAGGGATGGAAATAGTTAACCAGTTCCAGTTTCGAATCAATATTACCTTTTTTGCTTTGCTCTGCATGTCTAACCAGAGGCAGTCGAAGGAAACCAAGGGTCCATCCCAACTGTACCCCTTACCCCTTGGTTTTGCATGTTCACGTGTTATGGAGGGTGTCCCAGTTCTCTGTAGGGTTAAGGAGAAGGCCTAAGACCAAGCTCTTGAAACGAAGACGGATGAGGACCTTAGTTGCAACGCAGGGGTATGAGAATTTCCCATAATACACTGCGCCCGCTGACAGGAAGGCAGAGTGGAGACCTAAGGAAGCACTTAATTATAAGCAATTATAAAATCAATGAGTTGTTGGTCGTATTTTACAGTTTCTCGTTATAACAAGCTAGCTGTAGCAGATGTAGCTACGGTTATTGTCACATTTGCCTACGTTACAGTTAGCAAGCAGCTCTCGGTGATGATGTAGCAGGAATCAAGTGAGGTCTCAATTCTCAGCAGTGTGTTTTCATCCCTTCCCTTTAGCCCTCAAAACAGAGGGCTAAGGAGTAAGACGGAGGGGAAGGACTAAAGGTGCCTACACACCAGACGCTACTTGCACTACCTCGGCGATCACTCTCCATGCAAAGTCAATGTACAGCCGTGATGGGACGGGGCTAACCCTCCTGCGATGCGATCACTCCTCGCGTGATGTCAAAGTTAAAAAAAAGTTGATCTTTTCAGGCGATGTCGTGTGTGGCTGTGCGGCAACAGCCAATCAGCGGTGTGTGACGGTACCTGTGACAGTTTTTTCGTCCGGACTACAGTAACAATCCATGTCCCTGTTGAAACATTAGTCAGTGAGGACATTAGTTCCACCTAGTCGGACCACGGTAAACTCACAGATGCTGCTGCTGCAGGGCATCAGCTGCAGTGTTTTGGGTTTGATAAGTGAGTGAAAGGGATACAGCTGGATATATGACATGATCGCGGTGAAACATCAATGATGTCTGATGATTGAAACTCAAGTGGACACGAGGAGGTTTTTACAGACACGCGACACGACTTCAGTGGGCGACGCGATTTTGATCGCAGAGTTGCTTGTGGTGTGAATGCAGCATAAGGGGTAGAATTGGGATTCACTCTGTGTCAAAGACATTGAAGATACGATCATGGCAGACAAGGGGTGGAATTATTCAAAACTTTGGCCCCGGTTAGACATGAAGATGCTCACTGCACATTCAGTTGAATGTAGTGGAGCTTTTAGCAAAGTTTCAGGAGTAGGACCACATCTCAACCTTACCCCTTCCGGTATTTGAACCCTCCTAACCCCTGTTTCCTGTTTGTTCTTGCTTCGTATGCCCTTCCCTTTTCTCTTAATTCCTCCTTTTCTTTCTCCTCAGGGTCCTAAAAAGGGGGTCTGTCGTGCCCGGGAGCTATGGTGGACTCCTTTCGAAGCTTCCCCACACCGTCAGCCGAACATTTGTACTGTAAAATTTTGTTCTAAATAATCTGTTAAACGCCAAGTTGATGTGTGGTCCTTCCTAGTGAAACAGAACTTACAGAAGCATTTGTTTGTGCAGACAGGAATTAAATGTCTGGAATGATGTGTTTGATATTGTTGCTGCTTAAAACCTGTGCAGGTGGACTTCTGCCCACAGAAAATCTCCTCAGGAATCATTGAAAAATTGGATCAATAAGCAGAATTGATGACAGAATTTGTATCAATAAAAATGTGTTTTTCATTGTGTAGTCCTGCTGCTCTCCTCTGACATGAACTAAAGAAAGTGTAAAGGTTTCTGCAGCTGCTTCTTCCTGCTCCACATTTCTTTCCTTCATCTTCCTCTGTCCTCTTTGTAATGGTTGCCAGCTTTTGGACAGAGTGTCCAGCCGACCTGAGCGAGCTAAACCCTGATTTAGAGTCTGTAGGAGGGTCTCAGAGTGGCAGTTTGGACAGACGGTTTCTTACTGAGGATAAGGTGAGAAAAGACACTCTGACAGACGAGGAAATCCGACAGATTGAATTGCAAATCCGAACAGATAAAGAAAAACACAGAGCAGAATCCAAGATCAAAGTTTTTGTTTATTTTCAATCACATACATATACTATTTTTACATACACAGTTCCTTTAAAATGTCGTGTTTACAGTAACAGCTTTCAGTAATTTTTTTATTCATCTTTTGCGTTTGTTTTGACTTTATTTGAAACGCTAGAGCCTGAAGCGTCGAGATCAGCGTGAAACAGATACAATTTCCTTTATTACCGTTTTTTTTTCTTTATTTTTCAACCTGACAATGTCAAAAAGAATGGTTTGTTAAAACAGCACGGAAATAAAAACAGAGTAAAATCAACATCACCTGATTCAGATGAGCTGTACAGGATTTTATCATCTTTGTAGTCCAACAAACATTTGAGCATCATCTGACCTTTTAGCCGGAGCTTGCCTCCCTGTCTGAGTGCAATAAAGTGTTTATTGCATTGTTGGGTTGTTGTTATTTACAATATGACACAAAATGAAAGAAAGTGGAGAACAGAAGAGCTGGGATCACAAGTACCGGGTCCAAAGATCTGACGTTGGCACAGCTGAGATGTTTGTGTAACACCCACCGACGGATTGAACCGTAAATGTGACAAATATCTTCAACGTTTGATGTTGTGACTCCACATTTCCAGCAAACATCATCCAAATTGAGCAACAAATTTAGGGTTTGTAGGAAGGTGAAAATCATTAACCTTCAAAATGTGTTTATTTTCACATCCTCATTAGCACAGCCATCTCAGAACTGCTTGAAGTTCAGTCATTTGCACATTTTTGGGGAAAACAGGGCTGCACACAAACATGACAGGGTCCCACTAAGGGCCTTTTAAGATGTGATTTGGTCATGAAACCAGTGCAGTGGATCAGAGGCTCGAGTGTCTTGGCCTGGCCTCAAACAGCCTACTGTTGGAGTCATACCTCTTTTTTCTTCTTCTGCATCTACTCCCATTCCAACTTTTGCTTTGGCCCTCAAATGGTAACACACATTTCAATGTAAGTGCTCGAATGGTTGAGTTTAACTTATCTAACAAGGTGGTGATAGTATGGAAAGAGACCTGTAACATTTTTGGGAAAAAGACTTCAACTTATGAAACAGGCTTCATTTTAGCTGCATTCACACACTGGCATTTTGGCCAACTTTTGTCGACAGAGGAAAGCGTCGAGTTGAGGTTACGAAGAGCTAAGGTAACATCAGCAGGGTGATGCTGATGTTCACAGACAAATCTAACAAATTTTGAACCAATATGAATAGGGATGGGAATTGAGAGGATTTTATTGATACCATGCCGTTATCAACTCTGTATTGATCTGATTCTTTAATGACTCCCTTATCAACTCCTATGCACGGTCAATACTGAGCAGCATTGATGAATCCTTCTGAAAGTCTCTGTTGTTCCCACAAACCAAACGTTAAGCTCTTCAAATCATTTTGTCAGAAATTGAGCCACAGCTTGGATTGCTTATGTTCCCTTTCTGCTGTGCTAGCATGTTGGACTTCTTGGTTATAGTTTCTGCCAACTTCTTCTGATGAGAGTGAGGCATGTTTGATCTGAAATACAAAGTGGAAGAAATTGACAAGCAAAAAGACAATTTTATTGACTCCTATATTGAGTTGTTATTCTCAGCTGGAATTGTTTTTTGATTCCCATCCCTAAACACATTCATTAGTTGATCTCTGTCTACCTTCACTGCCCTCAGTTACAGCAGCATTTATATTGGCAATAGTTAGGGCCAGTTGCCTGTTTCTCTTCTCTTTCGACCCCTTATAACGTTGCGTAATTGAATATTTGATGATTGCTTGTTGTTGGTCGATGTCAGTTACGATACATGATACACTGATGTGTGAATGGGCCTTTAGTGAAGAGCCAACAAAGAAGTGTGTATTTTAGTCACTTCAAAATGGAATGCAAAGTTTGGTTATACTGCTTGAATTTAAAATAAACCATTTCCAAACTAAAGCTTTCCTCTTCACCCCATCGTTGGCAGCCTTAGAAGCAGGTGTATAATTCAGTCATTTGCAGGCATGTATCACTTGAATTAGCGCAGCCTTTTTCCTGGCCCCCATTTGCATGCACAATTTTCGCATGTTAAGTCGTACAGTCAAGTTAAATGCACATCTGTTTCAGAAACACTCCAATTATAAACATGGTTGTGCAATTATCACACAGATTAGCAAACAAGAGCACTTCCATTTGTGGGGGTGTTCTTGTGTTTGTCGTAACATTCAAAGCTGAGGACATATGTCACATTTACAGGCGATTGTGATGTTGGTGGGTGTTACATGTCTTTACTTTTGACAATGGCGTGAACAGTATGGCTAAATAGCCACTCTATTGAGCGGCTAACAAGCTAGCTAATCCTGAATCAATAAGGAACATTTTCAGTCCCTGAGGCTGACGACACACTAGATGATTTTAAGATGGATTTTGGTACCAAATGCCCTCCTTGCATGTTGAGGCATGGTGTGTTGGTTTGCTAGTCTGAACATCCAACATCTTTATCCAAAAAAATACTGTGAGTGACTTTCTTTAAATGGCTAACCCTGACTCAAGGATGAACTGAAGGTCAGTGGGTCCTATGATCCATCCCTTGCTTGTGAAACATCATTTAGGGATGTGTACTGTTTCTTTTTTTCAGAGCTAAACTGGTATGTTTAGAGCAGCTCCTGTCCTTGAATGGTTCCAACACTTCTCAGATCACAATTTTTTTAACATACTCACATTGGTCCCAGATGTCCCCATGATTTATTTTTGACATTTCTTGACAAAACAATCGATTGAGCTGTTGAATGCTGGCACATCAACAAACCCTTCAGTTTGAGCCCTGCTTGGAACAGGCTGTTTTTAGCTAGCATAAAAAACTGCAGAGGGTGTGATGTTTTTGCCTCTGTTGCAAGCACTTTTAGTAACATATGTTGTAGGAAAAGTGCTAAATAAATAAAGTTTGATAGATTGATTGATAGATTGATTGATTGATTGATTGTTTCCTTTTTTTTTTTTCTGGCAAGATTATGTTGAACTACTGGACGGATTTCCCTAAAATATTTTGGAGATGTTGGTCATAGCCCAACTTCCTGACAGCCGCCATTAGCAAACAACCGTTTTTGCTCAATGACTGTCTATCAACATAATTTCAAGTGCTAGAGGTGGGTTTTCGGGTCAAGGAATCTCATTGGAGGGTTACTTCTTCGTGGAACTCTGTGCTCTGCAAGTGCTGTCTAGTGGATGTATGTGTTGAAACAGTCTAAAAAGGGATTTTCCATCTGGGCTAATTTTTGAATTGGGGTTTTACAGATACACAGCATTATCCTGCATCTGTACAGAAGTAGTCGGCATTACTGCAGATAGTGCCACGAACTTCTCTTCAAAAACTCAGAACTTTTCCTTTAAGTATTTTGTCTCCCAAATTTTCGAAAGCCAGTTAAGAGTTAAAATCATCCAATGTGTAGCCGGCCTTGGTTTGATCAGTTCAGCAGCACAGTTGGTCTATGACACATTTCTAATTCTATGACTGAACATGGAAACACACAGGAATTACAACCAAACACATTTATCATCTTTCCATCAACATTCTTTAAATCAGCCCAGTTTCAAGATTTTATTTTGAAGGAATAACCTTCACAAACCATCTGCTTTTGCTGCTGGTTAATTTCTCCAACGCACAACTTTCTGACCGAGCGAAGCAGCAACAACGAGAGTGAAACATTTCTACATTCAGTGCAGACAACCCAGCTGTTTTTGTGTTTGAATCAAATCAACTTCAGGTGCACCACACAGGATTAAAAGCACCTTTTTTTATCACAACAGAATTGTCTGGAGGGACGTCTTATAAAAAAATTCACATTCAGAGAAAAGAACAAAAACATGATTCAGTGTTTGTACTCAGTGCCAAAAGTTAAAAATAAAGTATTATGGTTAAAAATGCCCCTGTAGATTATCTGCAACAGTACCGTGAGTATTTGTGGAGCAGGGGTCAACACCAGACCCCCGCCGTGATAAATTCTTCTGTACATCTTCGAAACATTAAAAGACATTTTTTTTCAAAGTTGCACCCTGTTGTTGGTTTTTTTCGTAAGATTGCCCTGGCCAGACCCTGAACAGAAAGCAAAGCTAGCCGTACATTAGCTTATCCTGGAGACGCCGCCGTCAGGAGCCCTCAGAGTGAAGGTCAGTGTGAAGGTCAGTGTGAGTCTGTGTGTGCTTCACTGTACACAGGCTGAATACGAGTTAACAAAGCAGCTGTCTGAAGTAGCGTTTCAACTTTAGGGAGGGTTTTTGAGGCTTCATATGTACAGTGACAGGGTTACAGAGAGACGTGGGACCATTGATGACATGCTGACAAACAAATCTGTGAAATGTGCATCAGAACAGAGCTCTCAAAACACCTGCATACTGTTCTCATAATTTATGACAACTCAAAATCTCTACATGCATGTTTTCATAAGAGGAAAGTACAACAACACAGATTTTTCTATCTGTAAATAACTTTTTTATGTGATAAATACAATCAAAAATGTCCCCTTTGTGTATGTAATGATCATGTTTGCATCAGTGAGCAAGTGTTTGTCTGTCATATATTAAACCTGAATGGAGCACATCACCTGGAAAGTCTAAAATATGCTGAGCAAACACAACTTAATGCTTCTTTTTAACTCCATTATTGAAATGGCCTTGTCTAAAATTATTTATTTGAGCTTAGAATTGTTTTATTGTTTGTTTTTGGTAAAGCATTTGTTGCCATAAACCAAACAGCCAGCTGAGTGTGGCCGCGGTTTCAGTCAGAGTGTAAACTATAATACCTCAAATGATCAAAACTGTGCCTGTACATTTTTAAAAAAGAGAAAGAAAAGTGAACATTTTAAGAATTGATTAGATCGAGGAAAGTGAGTTAATGCAGAAGTGTAATCCAGGCATGACCTGCTATTTGTGATCACACATTCAGGTCACCTCCCAAAATATGTGGTAATTTCTGCATGTGTGAATGGGGCTTCTAAGTGTGCTGATCAGCTTGTGAACATCTGCCACAAATGGAGGTAAATTAAATAAAAAATATAAATGATGGAACGATGTCTCATACAATTTTATCTTAAAACCAGCACAAGCATCAGTGAGCCTTCCAGTCTGAGGACAGCAGTTTGATTTATGTCCCAGACCTTCTCCTTCTCCAGCTAAAACCTACACCATCATCAGTCCAGTCATCGCTCTACCAACTGTGGTGGATCGGGGTATTAAGGAAGATTTAAGGCAGAAAAAGAAGAAGCAGAGGAAAAAAATATAGTTTCTGCACTTGCAATGCTTCGTTCCAAAAGGCACTTGCCATATTCAGGTTCCACCTTTTAAAATAAATAAGTCAATAAATAAATCTCACAGCTAAGAAACAATTTAGTGAAAATAACTGTCTCTGTATCCGGTAAAACATGTTAGTTACTGCTGTTTGTGATGAATTACAGGTAGAATGAAATGTTACATCGCAACGAGGTTAAGACTCTGCCCGCCTTTATACTCACTGCATCCTTTGCATCTCTTCCAACAAGCCGTCAACGTTTTAGTCAAATAAATGGTGATAATCTCAGAGAGAAGAAACAGCCTTCTGTCTCTACAATGATTGTTACATACTTCACCATGTTTACACAGTGGCCCCTCTGTGACAACTACTTAAGTACTGGAGGTGGTAACAAACAGCTAACATTAGCATACATCCACTTCCTAGCTGATAGTAGGCTTGATAGTGTCAGCCTGTCAAAATGTAAAAAGAAACAACACACTCTTACTATTGATTAATTTAATAACTGTTTTTGATCCATGTTTTATACTAAAGGTTGGCTGTTGTATCCCACAAAAGCTAGTTTTTGCTAGCTTACATTTCTGCTAAAGCTCAATGTTGTTAATGCTAATTACTTAAAGCACAGAAAAATCTTGTCACATGATAAAGCACATTGACTATGGCATCTTTAGAAGATTTGGTGGAATTTCTAGATAAAATGAACATACTTCATGATATTCTGATTTTACAGCTACTTAATAATCACCCAATTTAAAGCTCACATAACTTTTTTTTTAACAATGCTTGCCTGTACGATAATGTAAAAAATTCAGGCATCAGATTTCAGCAAACAGTGACTTAAATGGTTGTCTCTGGAGATATTTCAATAAGAACATAGATACAGTCAGATCTATAGGAACGTCCACAAAACGTCACGTGTGGTCGGCGTCGTAGGGGGAGAACAAACCACTCATGGTAATGCTTTAAAACTGCAGAGTAACTATTTTGGGATACAATTAATTTTCAAAATCATAATAAAAGAATTTCATACAACTAAAGCACACCCTTGATCCCAGTTAAGCTCATAATTCTTCAACTGTTTAGTTTTGAACTCTGCAAAATCAAATTAAACTGTGTAAAAGTAGGTTTTGTTAACAACTTGCCTTTCATATCAGACCATCATGCGCAAGTGAATGGGTCAAAGTACTCTACAAAATTTAAAAGTGTACTTTAGCATTATACACACTAAAAAAAGCAAAATGCATATTGGCAATAAATTACTATATATTTCAATAGCATGATATTACATCTGCCTATTGAAACACTGTTAAATCGCTTTAGGGCCAGAGCTACCACCCTTTAGTGGTATGATATCAGGTCTAATTTGTCTCTAATTTGATGGCAGAAAAATGAAATAAGACTCTGGCCATAAAGTGGCACCAGTCTTTTATAACATGTAGAAAACAATCCAATCCTGTTCTTTTTATTTATCAATATATCATTCTAACAGGATTCTTCACTGTGTTTTGGATCTTCAAACATGTATAAAACTCACATGTCCTGCTCTTTAACAAATGAACCAACTTTTTACAGTTTTTTAAGCTTAAATGTGATCAACGGGAGTGTAAAGCTATCATTATGCTACTATGAAACTACGAAACGAAAACTGAAAAGAAGAGCTTGCAGTTGGGTCCCTGGCCATTTTTGTAGTCCTTATTAGCAGTTAGTTAGCAACAGTGAGATCATCAGAAGCATCTTATTATTTCAGATTAAGCATTAAACTCTTCTGTACATGTGATCATCACAAACCTTGTTTTGGGCATTAATCCAAAGCCGGTATTCTGAATCCCGTATAGTTTTGAGCTTTGGAAACAGGAAGTGCTAAATGCTAACTCACCTGTGCGTTTTTGGACTCAGCTCTGCACTGCTCTGTAACTTAATTATTTAACTTTAATCAATGCCTTGTGATGTTTTTGACAGACATGACAGCTTGTTAGCATTATCATCAGAGTTTCAACATGGCAGCATTAAAAGGTTTGTTTTCCTCCACGCTGATGCCCCGCCCCCAGCTATGGCTGTTTCTTGTGCCATTGTGTCAACATGGTGAAGGACATGTGGGGCTTGTAGGTAAAGACCAATAAATAGGGGGATAAAATGGACATCACAGCATTTTGTAGTCCGTATCTTACTTTCTAAACAGTATATTCCATAAGTCTGAGCACAATCAAAATAACTCACTCTACTGAGTGTACTGACCTTTAAAGTCCCAAACTCAGCCCTGACATTTACTCAAGTCTTAATGGCTTGCCTGTGGTTAACGCACGCACGCACACTCACAAACACACACTTACTCACACATCCTATCCAGTGACCAGACCCCCCCTGACGTCTGGGTTTGAGTTAGTTCACATCATATATAAACAAAAGTCCTTATACGGACTCATTTTAGCATACAGTGAGATTAGCATCGTTTTAAATCTAATCATGCAGGACTACAGCGTTAGGCGGGGGGGAGGGGGGGGGGCAACTGAGGTGGAGAGCGTTGATGTGGCAAGGTGCGCAAGTCAGGTAAAAAAAAACAAAAAAAAACTCCAAGTGTACTGGCCGTCAGTCCCACTCCATGTGCCCTTCAAGCTGTACAGAATTACATTATTTACAAGTAGTGCGGGGAGCGCCACTCAGGGTGGGAGTGACCACATAATCCCTGCAGTATAACCACATAAAAACACACAAATCAGGCAACCTTACGTGGGGATGTGTGGGATGAGGATGAGGGTGTACTGTCTGGAGGTTAAAATACAGCAGTGTTGTAAGGAAATAAGGGGAAAGGGGGGGTTATTGTACAGTTTGGATGAGAAAATGGCTGCCCACCTTGCCACAATAATCAGAGCGTAAATGCTTTTGTAAGGAGACCAGCAGCCAGCCAAATATGCACTTTACAGGAGATGCAAGTCGAAGCATTTGGTCGCTTTTGTTTGGATGCCATATACAAGATATGTGGGGTAATATAAGCAAAGCAACTAGAGGATCATTAACATATATCTCAGCTCAATTAGTTCACTTTAAATGCTGTTTCTGAATGACAATGCACAGGCTTTTAGATTTCATCATGTCAGATTCTCTGTTTCATAACTCGTGTTTTTGTTCTTCTACGTAGAATCATTTTGATCTTTACTCTTTTTTCTGTGGGTGTTTTCTTAGTGGGTCGTTTCGTTCGGGGTTCTTCACCTTCTGAAGAACATGGGGTTACGCAGGCAGGCGGCTAGTCACCTGCAACACCCCAGGGGTCCTGCGGAGGTCTCCAGGCTGCTGTCAGTGTCTGAGGCCAGGGTCTGGTCGGTGGACATGGAGGAGATGTCGTTGATGGAGGAGGAGGGAGGGAGGCTCTCGCTGCTGTTCACGGCTGCACCTGTGCTAAGGGAATCAACAGCAGCAGGGGGTTACAACGTAAAAAGAGTCCAGAGGGAGGCAGCAGGAGCAGAAAAAAACAAGCAAGAGGAAGTACTTTGTGAGTGCACACAAAAGGGGACAGTGAGAGAAATGCAGTCATTTGATGTGCTGTGTGACACGGAGACGTCGACAACATCCACAACACCTGTAAAACAACACCATCACTGTGGGGAGCACTTAAGTTTAAGGAAGGTCTGGGTCCAGTGGGTGTCGCAGGAAAGATTGTCACAGCTGCAGCATGTCAGAAAGTCCTAAAAAGTGGACTGGCAGATATTCACAGTCACATGCCAATTATTAACCCAGGTGTTCAATCATTTTTAACAATGCCGGGAATTCATGTTTTACAAGTAATGATATTTTCTTTAAAGGTGCTATGAGGAGAATCTATTTCTGAAGACATAAAGACTCTGCTACCCATGAGCACGCGCGGCGACTGTCGTAATGCTGCATTCCAGTAACCTCGGAACTGGGAGTGACATCATCTCCGACTTATCGGCATTCCAGTTGAAGTCGGAAAAAAACATGCCGATCTACCAGGCTATTGTTAGCTGTTGTTAGCACGCCCTGCATTGTTGTTCACAAATATCACATGAAGAATGTGATTATCACTATGGCAGCATTTTTGTAAATAAAAGTCTAACAATACTATGTATACAGCTGATCTAGAGTGACACACTCCAGTCAGAAGTGCAAATAAATGGATTATTACAAGAGCTAAATAACTGTTCACACTGGGGTCATCCATCTTCGATTGTCAACTCGGGGGTGGCGAGGTTTCTCCAAGTTCCCAGTAGGAAATTCCGACTTCGGGGGACATTGCAGTTTTCTACTCGGAAATTCCTACTTCTGATTTCAACTGGAACGCAACAAAAGATGTGACCAAAGCCAAAGCGTGTGTTTGTTGTGACGCTAATGAATGCAGCACGGACCTTCCTCAGAACTCTGCATTGCTTTACAACTTCTTTTTTCAACAACTTACAGGATGCAAAGCAACTAGGTAATGTATCTCTTTCTAGTTACATAGCAGTAGTTTTTGACGTGTGACAACAAGCAAATTTGGGAAAATAGTATCATAGTTTTGTAGGCGGCCGTCCGACCCGACCACTTAGCTAAGGAATAGCATTTATAGATAACCTATTTGATGGTATAAAACTCATCTTAAAGTGTGTATTTCAATCAGGCATATATCTGAAAGTGAGACTTTTTTGTAACTACTTAGAAACTCCTCATAGCCTCTTTAAGTAGGATTTATTTTAATTTTAGTTTTAAGAGGACAGCGGAGAAAGTTGTATATTATGGGAATTGGCGTAATGATGAAAGAAAGGAGCCACAGGTTGGAGCTGAACCATGAACACCTTATGGTGCATTTCCACTACTATCTACCTGACTTGACTCAACCTTATTGGATACTCGAGCTGTGCATTTTCACTAGTCTCATTATTTGATTACATAATGATTATTAAGCTTACAATTCAATTTAACTTTCAAAGAATCCTTTGTATTCCAAGTCACTGCCCCGACTACTTTTTATATACAAACATACGATGAGTCAGATAAATATGAACTTCTCTTATTGATTAGAAATTACTTTGAGATCAACTGCAGTAAAATGTATGTTCCCTGTAAACCAAAATAAACTATCGAGCACTCAGAGGGTGCAAACCTCTGCCATGCTGTTGCACCTATAAGCCATAGTTCCATGATGAAGTTACCATCATTATAACCCTCCTTGACCCTGAACCCCCCTGAACTTGTAGTCATGTTGATTTCTTTATTAGTATGAGAATTATTTAAAGAAAATGATCATTTACTAATGGCAGTTAGTGAATGATCACCACCAAAATCTGAGCACTTGTTCTTTATGTCATGCCAAGCAATCGCCTTAAATTTCATCTAAATCTTTGGAAAACTTACGGAGTTATTAGTGAAGCTGTGCACAGATGTAGACAAAAACATAAAATTCCATAGCTCTGTTTTTCTGTTTTGTTCCTCATAAAAAAAAAAAACTGATACTGTTTATCAGCAGACTTTGCAAGCTTAAACCATTATTGACCGTCTCTGCATTGCTATTGCTATTTGAAGTAGAGGAGGGTTTGGGAAGTCAAGCGGTATTATGGAGCAGACAACTACATGCATTTCATTTCCGTATCAGATACCCCGACAAGTGGAAATAATCTGACCACTCTGTACCTCCACATCACATTTAAGGCCCTTTTCCACTAGCACGCCTTGGCCCTACTCTACTCGGCCCTACTCCATTTGCAGCGTGTTTCCACTAGCCTGGTACCTTCTAAAACAAGCTAGGTTTAGTACCTACTCCGCTCTGGTTCCAAGCGAGCTGAGTCGTTACTAAAAGATGACGTCACCGACTGCCGGCTACTGATTGGTCGGACAATGTCGTCATCGATGAGTCATGAGCGCCTGCAGCCTTCTTCTGCTTTTCTCTTTCATTCGGTTTGTGACAAAAAGCCACAGACCGAGCAGCAAGTATACTATTGCCTCCAAGTCCTCCATTGTTTGCGATTGTTGTGTCGCGCTCAAAATGACGTGGACGCGGTGTCGCCCAGCTGCTTTATGGCGACCCTGCCCCCTGGTGGTCAAAGGACCAGGCTAGTGGAAAACCAACACAAAACGAGTAGAGTAGAGTAGGGCCAAGTAGAGTAGGGCCAAGGCGTGCTAGTGGAAAAGGGCCATTAGTCTTAGCTCATCTCACTTGGAACCAATTTTAGGTGATACAAAAACTATGCTCGGTACTAGACATGGCCCCAATGGAAAACCAAGGTAACTGAGTCCAGCTAAACTGAGTAGTGGAAAAGCCCAATCCTCCAATATAAGGAGAGTAACATTTTTTTAACTTTATATTTGTTGTAAAAAAATACTTTAAACTTTAAAAAAAGGGTTTGGACTTGTCATAATTCTAACATATTTACTGATTATATTAATTAGTTTAAATCTGTTGTTATAGAAGAAAAAGGTAGTAACAATGTGTGAGTTGTGGCATTGTTTCATGTTTTCACAATGGTATGCCTGCTGGTTTGTTTTGCATAAGCACATTTTAAGCTCGGATATGTGTTTTTAATGAGAAATACTTTTAAATACTTAAATACTAGTTACAGAATTCCCTGTTGATATCTTGTACTTAAAAAAAGTAGTTGCATTTTGGTGTCAATGTAGACAAACCTGCCTATAACATGCCCTTGAAAACAAAACAGCATGGACTTTACTTTTAAGTTGAGAATTCAGTTTAGTGATGGGACATATTTGTAAATCATGAAGATAAAACTTGTTTTATATAATTTGTGTCATATGGAGGGTTTTTCTAAGTGGAAACAAATAGGTTAAAATTGGAAATTGAGAATTATGAGAAACAATCAGATATTTTTTTGCCATATTGCCCAGCCCCACTCAGAGGTTTAGATAGGCTTAAACATGACCCTGTCCAGACAGACATGCTGGTTTTGGGGGAAATAATGGCTTCTGAAAGAGAGCAAGCAGACACTAAAAATCAGAAAATGCGTAAAAACGCACAAAAATGATATCCCTATTATCATGAAGTTGCATTTTTGTACTTGACATTGAACACAGAACCTTTTTTTCAGAGGTTTATCACTGTTTGACAGGCAGACGTTGAGGATTAAAGGAAGTGCTTGCTGTGTCTTTGTTTGACTTCCCTGTTTGGCAAAACTTTATCTTTACCTTACACATGAGCAATACAATACAGAGCTTCCATAAATCCTCAGTGTGAGGCTTACACTGTCCTTGATAACATAAAAAGGGAATTAAAAAAAACTGTTTGCCATGTTGGTTTAGACTACAGCTAATGTAAAGAAATCATTAAAAGAGCCACTTTAATTCCAGGCATGCTGCTATTTAATTAGAGTCCTCGGTGTACAGTCAAACAGTGAATCAGCTGTTTGTGTGCTCTCTGCTGGAGGTAATTGTTTAATGGAGACTGTTGGGCACTTCAGCTGACCCAAAACAAAACAGAGAACAAAGCAGGATTAATGGCTGACATTAACGTGAACAGCAGGTTTACTTTACTGTAAATACATCAGAACAGAATGTTTCAAGTCACTGTGTGCAGGCAGAACAAGGATAAATCTTAATAATAATGCAAAAGAGCTCTCATAGATTAAATGACAGATTTATGCAGCTTTTGAATCATAAATTAGGATTTATGTTGGGGGAACCTCCAGCAGAAGTGATGATAAAACATTGTAGCTATATTTCTGTAATAAATCAGCACCACTTTTAAACCACAGGCATGTGTACTTAAATATTTTGGAGTCTAAATCTATATGAGAGGGATTATACTGTAAAATGATATAAAATAAACTACAAAATCTCAATTTTTTGCAAGTCATTTAGACTCAAAATGTGACACTACACTTCATAGCAACCTAATTACACTGAAAAATATTGAGAGACCTATTTTGAAGGGATGTTTCAGGTTTTTTGAAGTGGGGTTGCTCGAGGCCCATGGTACTATTGGATATGACTGCCAACAAAGAAACTGGCCAGCTCTGCCCCAGAGCAATAAGAGCTGAGTATTGACAATACAGGGAGTAGATGGTGCCACAAAACGTCTCATTATTGCCTCTCTTTTAGGGTAAAACTACACAAAAACAATGTTGGCTGGACTTGATGCTCCAGTTCAAACATTCAAGCACCACTTTTTTAAATCCTAAAAATTGGGTAATCAAGTGGCACCATTGATTGATATGTATCACCTCGCTACTTTACTACACAATCTTCCCACAGGGGCAGAGCTGGCCAGTTGCTTTATTCATTCATTCATTTTATATACACACAGGATAGGCTAAAGCCTATCCCAGCTGTCATTAAGCGAGAGGTGGGGTACACCCTGAACCGGTCCACAGCAGATCGCAGGGCAAGCCAGTTGCTTTGCTGGCAATTACATTTAGGCTGCGCTTACACGGACACTCCTGACTTAAAGACGCAAAGATTTTTCCTTTAGGTTTTCAAATTCTTCTGTGTTCAGACGATGACACTGGAGACATGGACCCACTGTAGTGTGCATGCCGGTCAAGTAGATGGCGGTGCTGGTCTGCAGAGCTGAGAGGCAGCGCTGCTTCAATACACGTAGGAAGAAGAAAAACTTTTCACAAACAACAATGGCGAATAGACACACAGAGACGCAGGAGTTTCTTTTCTGGACAACAAATCAGTTTGGACAACAAATCTGTCTGGATAGTTTTGTCTGGATAACAAACCGAGTAAGAGGCTCACACGGTAAGAGGCAGACGGCTGAAGCTGTCGTTGTTCCTTGTATGTGTGCGCAGCCTTCTTCTGGAAGAATACTGCACATACGGTGACATCAGTGTTTCACCCTGAAATGCTCTTATACGGGTTTACACGGTGCTGCATGGAGAGCGCGAGACGCAAGGCCATAGCGCAATTAAAATGTATCGGATTTGACCGTTTTCTGCGCCGTGTAAACGCAGCCTTAGTAGTGCCATACGCCTTGAGCAACCTAACTTCAAAAACCCAAAGCAAAGACCAAGACCTGAATTGCTTGAAACAAAACAGAATATCAGCCAACGCATCTAGCAAAATTCAGTTTTTAAAAATGAGACATTTGGATCTAAAGCTGTCCATAAATCTTGTTTTAAGATTCTTAAGTGTTTTAAATCCTGCGGCATTTGAACAAAATCTTTAAAGGATAACTTCGGTTCCTGCAGCTTTTACATTGTTTCTAGAATGAAGAACAACAATATACTCACCCAGAAGGCTTTCCTGATGCAAACGGTGCTTCGGGAGATATTTAGATCCAAAATCGAGCAGCGGACACCGATATAATGGTAGCCTGTAGGGCATAGATCGCCGCTCCTAAAAACTGCATTAATCGTCCAAAAACTCATGTTTTTCACCAATATTCCATCATGATTCGCGCCGAATGGACGGCCATTGCAGCCTGTGTCTCTCCACACAGCGCTGTGTGGCTGAACCAACGAGTTTGTTTACATGCTCTTCGCGCATGCGCAGTGCGGCTCATTGTTTCAGGGCAGCTACGAATCGACTTTCTTCTTCCAGTTTTGTGCAAAATGGACGAATATCTATGGGATGAAGATGTTGTGGAGGAGGACTTTGAATATGATGGACGTCCTTACAGTTTGGAGCCAGATTATACAGATAAGGAGCTGATAGAAATGAGGAAGCGATCTCAACGCTCCAGAGAGTACTGCGCAAGCGCGAAGGGCATGCAAACAGACTCGTCTGTTTAGAGGTTAGTTCAGCCACACAGCGCTGTGTGGAGAGACACAGGCTACAATGGCCGTCCATTCGGCGCGAATCATGATGGAATATTGGTGAAAAACATGAGTTTTTGGACGATTAATGCAGTTTTTAGGAGCGGCGATCTATGCCCTACAGGCTACCATTATATTGGTGTCCGCTGCTCGATTTTGGATCTAAATATCTCCCGAAGCACCGTTTGCATCAGGAAAGCCTTCTGGGTGAGTATATTGTTGTTCTTCATTCTAGAAACAATGTAAAAGCTGCAGGAACCGAAGTTATCCTTTAATTTCTTATTAACTTGGTGGTATCAATGTGCTTAGCTTAAATTTTTTTGGTGCACAGTCACTAATCTGATCTTCATATGTGACTTTGGAGAACCTGAAGGTGTTTCAATACTTTGTCCATGTATTTTGGCTGTCCTTGATAAAATACGGCAAAGTTAAGGGACATGGTGATAGTTCGTGTATAAGACCTTTATGAGTAAGATTGTAAATGAAAGAGCTGATGCCTCTTCATCTCTAGAGCAAGCAAACAGGCAATGATGCGTACAGTAGCTGTCTTCATGAATGGATGTCAGGGCAGAGATGCACTGCACACAAAGAACAAAGAGCAGTATGGCTTCACAACTATGAATAAAGAAATGCATTCTAGTGTGAATTAGGAAAAGGTGGAACTGGGGCATCAGTGCCTCAGTCTGATAGTGTGCTTGGTAGGTAACTGAAAGGTTGCAGGTTCAAGCCCTGCTCAGACTATCACATGTCGATGTAACCCTAAGTTGCTCCCACTGCTGCGTCAGTGGTGTGTAAATGGGCATGAAAGAGCCCGAATGTGTTCGCTGATCTGATGGACAACTGACATAGAGACACTCCAGCCATTAGTGATCACCTGTGGTGTAACGCTGCTTTTAGCAGTTAAAGTCAAGAAAAGTACTAAACAAGCTCAGTCCATTTACCATATACCAATTGCTTCTTAAAAGAAAGAGAGAAGAAAAAGAAAGATAAAAGACTTTAACTGTGTATTTTACAAGTTTTTCATCCTTCTAAATACCAATATATTCATTATGCTGCACTCTATCTTTTGTCATATTGATATCAGAATGAATCATAACACTGCTATGGTAGATAACGATGAAATAACACTTTAAATTTACGCGTGAGGCTATTTCAGGCTTACTTCATTTTGTGAAAAAAAAGCCAGAATCGTTAAAGATTGTGTTTATGCCAGTCTTTATTTCAGGCATTTAACTGAGAGCTCATTAAAAAAATCCCAGTGGCTTTGAGAGGAGGAAACAGGAGGCACTAAAATGCTGTTGCAGTTTTAGGTCTTGTTCCCTCACCATTCTAAAAAAGGCAAACTCTTATGTAATGGCTTAATTGCTTTGGCATTTGGACATTTCGAATGATGCACTAATGAGCACCTATTGATTACTAATAAGAAACCAGCAAGATACTAATTAGCATGCTAATAACAAGCACATTAATGCTCAATATATGAACCTTTAAAGTGCTCCAGAATACTTTTAGTAAGATTTATTTTCTCAACAAGTACAGATAAAATAAACGCTGAAGAATTATGAATGCTAATTACAGTACTAACGATGTAAAAAATCCTACAACCTGCAGATGCAGGAGCATAAAAAGAGCCGCAGGAGACGCCTGGCTCCGTCTCAAGCATCATGTGTGCTCTCAGCTCCTCTGTTTTCATGCTGCAGTAAAAACACTGCTGTCTGCAGAGCCTGCAATGCTCTCAGCGTGCCGCACTCAGCATCAGACAGACGGCCCATCTGCTTAATTACAAGAGGCTAGAGAAAAAAAGGTAAGATGGTGGTGATGCATTTCTGAAAGGCTAACTGAGGAGAGAAGACAAAGAACAGCTGTTGAATTATGGTACAAACTCATCCTTTGAGCTCCTGAGCCTTTGAGCCTAATCTATTACAAGAAGAGCGTGTAGGGACGACATGCTGTTGATTTGCTGTTAAAGCTACCTGTTTTCTCTTCCTTTAGCTTAGTATCAAGGCGTATCTTATGCTTTTTTATACGTCATGGCTTACTGATCTCTGGTCTAATATTATGAAGGAATTTAAACAACTAATAAATTCATTGGTCTTTGGATGAACTCTTTATCAACAGACATGTACAGGTTAAAACTTATGTCTGCATAACAACCCTCAGGTTGCTTCTCTTGTCTTCCATTTAAATTTGTTCTTATTCTTCTAAACGCAGATCTGCTGTGTTTTGAAAATCGCCTTTCCCCCTTTGCAGATCAGAGAGGAATCTAGATGGTCTATTCAGTGTGTTTGCATGACTCCACACTGCCTCCCTGTGGCAAACCGTGAGAACACAACATTCTGTTTTTGGAGCTTTGCAGGGAACAAATCAGAACAAAATGTCATCTGCAGCTGCTGATGAAAATGTCCTGAGACGGACCCCAGAGGACCCACATCTTAAATCAGCGACATGTTCTACACTATCACATTCATCCTTATAAAAATGTTTCATATGCTCGAACACAATGTGCAACAGGGAATAATCTTTTTAGCTCACCAACAGTGTCATTAAACAAATACATTGGGCACAAGAGAACAACACTTCACAGTTAAAAACAGGAGATGCAAGGGACAGAGACACATGGTCAACAACACGATGGGTTATTTTAATTACAGTGACTCCATTAAGGTTATAGTAAATTCACTTACAGAGCGATTAGGGTTATGCACTGAGAGTACCTGAAGGTGAAGGCTGTCCCTTCACTACGCCATTCTTCGTTCTCTCCTCAAAGTTCATCACCTCTTTGTAGATGAGTTCTGACGAGGAGAAAAGGAAACAGCAGTGAAATAAACACAGGGATTAATAAATATTTTTACAACTGGATTTGGAAAATAAAATTATAATTCAATCAGTTGTCTATTTCGATGATTATAGTGGCTTTTCATTGCTTCTTTACTGATTTTTCCGTCTGTTTCTTAGATAAGCTGTGAGATTTGATGTATTAAAAAGTCCCTGAAACACGAGTTTGTTCAAACTGCATGTCAGAAATGCCGGCCAAGGTCAGTCAGACTCCCACACTGCAGACAGCCTCTATCACAACTGACCATGAAAACCAAAACACCAGGTAACGTCTTCTGCCAAGTAAACAACCCTCTCAGTCTGTGGTTAGGTTAAAAGAATGCCACTGTCAGACTAATGCATTTGTTCAGAAAAACAATAACAAGGGCGTGCAGCATCAATGGATGGGCTAAATACTGTAAAAATGGCTTGAAGTGGCTGTTTTTGCTGTTAAAAGATACACTTGTGCGTCTCTAATCTGTACAGATGGTGCCTTCATCAGGGAAACATTATCCAACAATATCTGAACTGTACCTGTGTCACCACCTCGACTAGACAAATTACACCCCATAATGGTATGATTGCCAACGAATTACAGCAATGTGCAATAAAGTGTATGAACATGGTGGTGAAGAGTTGCAACATATTTGTGATATTCTGTCACAATGTAGGACTCTGCCTGCAGTATCCATGTCTGTATTACTGCTTTTTGTGCCTATTTCACATTTTTAGTACACATAATATAGGTTATTGCAAAAGTGTTTGCCTTTAATGATACAATCATTTATTAAAATAACAAGGAAACGTGTTTGTTGCAACACACAGTATCAAAAAGGGTCGAGAGTTACTGTGCATGCATGTTTCTGTGTGTAAGTGGTGCAAGAAAATATCTTTACACAATGTATTATGCTATTTAGTAGCATGACACTATTGATATTTCAGAGCACAATATCAGTTTGCATTAGCTATTAATTTATAGTGATTCTGGATGTTTTTTTTGTCTTGTTGTTCAGCCTGTGGCCACTAGTTGGCAGCAGGGATTTAGTCATTTAACCAGCATGTCTCTTTCTTATTCTTACATTTATAGTCATAGTTAATGTCAAAAGGGAAGAAATTCAAGTGTAGCCATGCTGTAGGGAGGGACCATGTTTTATATAAGTAACACTGATCAGAAACTCTTTTGCATTTTCTGTTTTGGGTTCTTAATACTATAAATATTTTTTAGAAAATGACAATGGTAAAAAATCTCAACATATTGTGCTGCCTCTAGGATCATGTAACCAAACATTTTGCAATATTCTTTTCACTAATGTGTATATGGTTCAACACTAGGACAATTCAAATAATCAACTTTGCTCCCCGAAAATCATCACAATATTTTTATTATAGTAATTTCATGGGTCCTCTATTAAAGATTCATTTTAACTCACAAGAAGAAATTAGTATGCAGTACTGACTTAAATATCGAGAAAAAAAAAGTCTGATGTAAAAAAATAACAAATAAAAACAATGTGCTTAAGCATCCTTTATGCCTGGTATACAACTGGAAAATCAAAATGTCATCCAAGAAATTACACTTAGTTGTTTTTTTCAACCAAAGCACTACAAGAAAGGTTTATTTTGTCATCTCACAACGTATGGGTATCTGAAAATAAGGCTAACAACAAAACACATTATACCCCGATAAAGCAGAATTGTTACAAGAGCTCAAACGCTCAACTAGGCTTGTCTGACACTGTTAATTAAATTATTAGCCAAAATGTGAAAACCTGTCCTATCTCACTTATATTAATATATATTTTAAACAATTATTTATTTAAAATTCCTTGAATCTGCATTAGGATTAAGAACAGCTCCAAAATCTATTGACCTCTCTCCTGTACCATGAGCAACACTCCCATGAAATTTCATCAAATCCACTGACAACCAATACTGCATGAGGAAAACTGCTCTTTATCACATTACAGAAATCTTTCAAACAAATCCTAGATGTGCATCCATTCTCAGATCACCAATAACTCTATCTCTTCTCTCTCATGCTATGACTAACATCTTCTGACAATCTCATCAAAATCCATTGAGGATTTTCCAAGTTAATTTGCTCACAGAAAAAGAAACAAAAAATCCTTATTATTTGCAAAATTACTCCAAGCAACAATGAAATATTTAGGTATTATGAGAAAAGTAGCAGGTTTTTCTGAGGATGAGCAACTGTGAATATAATATATAATATAATTCTAGTAGAGTATATGAGTATTAGTGAAAGCAAAATTTGATCGCACTAACGTGGTCACTTATTGCACCATACCGAGTGCCCCTGATCCACCTTTACTCTCTGTTGGTCATTGGAGCCTCTGTCACTTTAAAGCCCCCTCCCCAAATGATTGGTTGCCCGGTCTACTCCATAATGGTGGGTCAGCGCAATGAGATTCAGCGCCATCTTCAATGGCTCTTCATTTTCTCTACAGCACAGCTTTGCACCAGGCTTGAACTGCTGAGGTAACAGTGGTAGGACATTACAGTAATATGTCTATTGGGGAGGGGGGGGGGGTGTCATCCACATCAGGCAACTTCTGATGATGTTCAGTGAAAGGAGAGATATATAATATATGTCTATCCCCACGCTTCCTCCCTCCAGTTTCTGGCTCTATTCCCTGTCCGATTAAACAGTAACTGCACAAAAGGCCCCAAATATATCTTGCAAAAAAGAAGTGCAATCCAACACTAGAATTACAAAAAATTAGCAAAAATGCAAACACATGTTGAAAATAAAAAGCCATTTGTTTGCTAACTTATGTCCTAAACTTTAATATATGTGTCAGTGTATGTTAACACTGCCTACATCTATTATCACAATTATTAAAGGGATATGAAAACTTTTTCTTTTCCTGGAGTCCATGACAAACAGGTAGACACAATTCTTTCAACTGTGCGTCCGGTAACAAGAAAGAGACAGCCAAAGCTTGCCCACCGCTACTTAGCCATTCTTTTTTTTTAATGTATTTTTTTAGGCATTTTGTTCCTTTATTGATAGAAGAGAGACAGTGGATAGGCTTGTGCAGGGGGCGAGAGAGTAGAGGAAGACACTCTGCAAACTGGTTAAAGGCTGGATTCAAACCCGGACTGGCAGAAGTATATACATGGGATGTGCATGGTTGCTAACCACTCCGCCAAACCAGCACCTCACTACTTAGCCATTCTTAAATGCTAGTTGCCTTCAAATTAAAGAATGACTCGTAAACAAACGTCTCACTCAAAACTGCAAAACAGTTCTTATTGTTTGTTAAAAGAGCTGTTCGAAAGACTCGACTCATTTGCCAGCGCTACATCTCTTGTGCAGATCATCGTTTAAGAAGATCAACAAAACAAAGCCTCTGCTTATGAGTAGAGGAAGATAATATGATGTTAGTAGAAGCTAACATAACATAATACAGAAAAAAAATTGATTCAAAACACGCACACAGGACCATTTAGAGTTAGCGTTGGAAATGATAAGATTTTAGCAATACTAACGCTATTAACAATCCTGCTAATCGATCCAATTCTTAAATGATTCCCTTATTGATTCCTGCAGAAAATCCTGTCAATTTTAAGTGGCTACAACGTCAAACACATGTCACTGCATGGATGACTTCTTCTACAAGTTGCCGTGTCTCTACTTACTTAAGGCTGTGCAATGGACACCTTTTGTAAAAAATTAAGCCACAATTCTGGCGCTTTAGAACCCTGTCAGTGGAAGGAATTGATAAGGGAATTGATTGGCAAAAGGACTCATGATATCGATTCTTTGATGGAGCTGTTAACAATTCTCAACTGGAGTTTGTTTTCGACTCCCATCCCTATTTAGAGTTGCTGAAGAGTTTATCTGATGATTGTAGGCAGAAGCAGGCTAATACTTGCCATTTACTCCCAGCGTTTGAGCTAAACCAATTAGCGGCAAGACACAAAAAAAGTTGCCACAGTCCTTAAAATTGAAGAAAGAGAATTTTCGTGTTAACGCACTTTTCAGCATATGAATATAGTATTTATTTTGTGTTTCTCACCTTTCCATTCATCAATGGAGTGTTCTCTTTCATCCAGCTGCTTGTCATAGATCTGAGGTGGAGGCTGAAGGAGACAGAGCACAAACATTTTAGGATCAGTTTAGATCACTCAATTGGCAGCATTTCCCATTAGGACTAGATATCTTATGGTATAACAAAACAATCAAATTCAGTCTTTGTTTATGTATTTTTTTGCGTGAAATCATTAAAAAATTAGGTCAAAATGGAAGATGGAAGATTATTCAAATATGAGAAAAACACTGAAGTAATAAGAGATGCATGTGAACAAAGATATGTTAGGTTGGCATGAGGAAAGAATTATGTTATTAAGCAAAATAAATAATGGGGAATTATTTATCCTTAATGGCATAACATGATGTCTTATACAAGTAGTTTTACAATATATTCATCAGGCACGCTAAAATAAGCATACAACAGCTGACAGATGGAAGGGTAAGAACAGCCCTGCTGATCTTTACTTGCTAAATTGCAGCTGTCACTTCATCTAACAAGACACAAATCTGCTGTCTGTCATCCAGTCAGACCTTCTTAGTGTACGATCTGACGCCATAATCAGACAGGAGCACACATAACCCTCATTTTAGCCTCTTATTCTCTTGTTATTCCTTAGCATTTGGCAGCTGCAGTAAGTCGGAAAGAAGGGATTTTGCCAAACATAAATCAATCAAATATCATCACTTATTCCCATTCTAATGCATCATTTGTTCATTGTTGTTCCAGTGAATTCTGCATTATGAGTCATTTTATTCGAGCTACATGATTGACTGAAATGATCCAAATGTGTCAAAGTGTCCTTAATCTTAACTCTTTTGTCCCATTTGTATTCTTGTTTTCGTTCAATGTAGGGCGGTTGTTATTTACCATGGATATTTGGATGAGATCTCTGGCCTTCATCAGCATGAGATGACATTAGAGAAAGGGAAAACAGCAGAAAATGTGTTGAAATGCCATTCACAGCCATATCATACAAACCACATCAAGTCTAAGAAAAATAACAGCATGAAAACCATCATTGAGCGAAACAGCTAGGACAAGTGCACAGTTATGAAACCCTCTGAGAATGATTAAAAACTACAATGGAGGTGTGTCATGTTGGGGGGTCTTTATGCAGGCTGGGATAATCTAGTGAATGATAGTGCTGGAATTCATCATGCAGTCATTGGTGTTTTGCTGCAGGTAGAAGAAGTGGTCTCTGTGCAAGTTAATGAAGCTGCAGATGGCTTTTTTTCCCAATCTCACTGTCACCTCATACTAATGAGGCACTGATGAAGACATTAGACTTCACCAAATAAACCAGAAACACCAACCACTCTAACATTATCACACAGAAAAATGCACTCTGTTAACAGTAGCAGAAAGAATTTGGAGTTTCTCTTGACTAGACTAAGAGAATAATCAAATATAAAACATAAAACATGTAAAGAGAAAAGTGAAAATGATGTGAACATAAAATAGGAAAATAAAACGTAAATGCACTGATGGAACAGTTTTACCAGTACAGAAAACATGTAGGAAATACACATTTAAAGCTCCTGTGAGGAACATATGGTATGAGTCATTTTTTGACCAAGCAGTGCCTCCTTTGGTAATACTGTCTTGTAAACTAAAAGCAGTGTTAAACAAGCCCATATTTTGTCAAACTAACATTAATATATTTGATAATAATGACTACTGGAGTACATTCACAATCATTAAAGTTAAAGAAACACCTAGTTTACAAATACTGAGTACCCCTGATCCAGCTGTATTATCACTTTGAGATGTTCTGTGTGGGCCCCTGCCACTTTTAGGCCTGCACTACACGTATATGGATATTTTTTAACCGGACGTCTTTGTAATAGTTTAACAAAAAAAATCTCTGTCCACGCTATAAAAATATGATTCCCTCTAAAGCCTGCAATGCCATGTCTGGCCAATAGGTGGCAGGTTACCAAATGTGAATTGAGTCAAAATAAGGAAAAAGAAGTTATCTAATGGTCTGACCAAAACAGCTGAGATTACCATTAAGAAGATGGCAAATAAAACTAATAAAATAGTCTTTTGTCCAGTGCATAGCACACAGAGATAGCGTGGTACATGTCGGCCATTGTTGTTGTTGTTAACAACCGATGCTACAGTGGCTTGTTGCATGGCGCTTGACGTCATCACATCAACACGAGCTTTGTTTAACATCGCTACACAGGTCCACTCAACTATTTCTCCACTTTTTTTATCCGTTTTGAAATATCTCCGTTTATGTGGATGAAATCATGTGTTCATGTGCTTTAGAGGTCCAACTGGACAGAAAAATGTGCAATGTGCAAATGTGAATATATCGTATTTATGTGGTCCAGGCCTAAGGCTCCCTTCCCTGTGTGAGCCAAGTCTGATCTAATTGGTCGACCAGTCAACTCTGTGGTAAATCATCAGTTCAGCGATGCTTTCATGTCTCTGCATTCATTTTATGGTGTCTGCTCTGCAATGCAGCTGGATCTGCCTCATTCAATGTCTGTAATCAGACAGATTCATTCTAACAAGCTCCGATCTATAATTATTGTATGGGGGAAGAGATGGGGGCTACGAGCAAGACGACAGCAGAAAGTGACTGTTGGGAGACTTTCAATGCAAATAACAGCAGCTGTGGACATAGGCCCTTACTCATACTGAGGATGCACAAGTGTTGTTTTTTTCCTTCTTTTGTATTATTATTATTATTTTTCTACATTTATTTGACAGAACAATAAACCTAGCCATTAGGGAATTGCTGCCTCACTCCAGCTTCGCAAAATAATTAGTATTTTTTCTTTCTTTTCTTTTAATCTGGCCTAAAAATACACGTTAATTTGTTCCCTCCTGTCCTGGACCTTTGTCTTAATGTTAATAAATCTGACCTCCTTAGGTTGAAGAGCACATCTTTAGATTTTGTCACAATCAAATGCAAAAAAAGAGTGCATTTGTAAGAGCAGGGCAAAGCTTGGGCAAGTTTTGTTTGAGTATCACTATGGATAAATGCTTAATGAATGAGACCTTTACATGGAGCAGATACATTTTGATGATACTAACAAATACAATCAGTGCTTAAGCAATCTAAATGTATTGGTTTGTGGCATTAAAATTTAGTCAATTACAAAACCAAAAAATCTCCTCACAGCAGCTTTAAAAAATGAAATAAAATTGCCTGGGACATCCATATTATTATCTTTTTAATACAACTTAACACTCAAGAACAAGGCATACAGGATCAGGTTTGAAACAATAATCAATCCACAGCTCTGCCAGAGGCCTACTCACCGCCTCCACCTCAGCCGGATCGTACCACACGTTGATGTAGGGGTGCTGCAAGGCCTCGTCCACCGATATCCGTTTAGCTGGGTCGATGATGAGCATCTTAGACAGCAGGTCTCTGGCCTGGCTCGCTGTGGTTTAAGAGGAAAAAGGCATCTGGTCAAGATCAAGACGCATTAAAATGATATTCCTCTGTTTGAGTCATTAAAACACCCGAGGGAACCAAAAAACACAATAAAGACACAGAGAGAAGTGGATTAAGGAGGAGACTAAGCAACAGCAGCCACATGAGAGAAACAAGGATCAACCGGAGCAAAAACATAAATAATAAAATGAGGAAAGCTCTGTTTTAATGTGACTATGGAAACTCAAAACCCAATAATGAAAGACAAATACAAAAATGCAACCAGTCCCGCCCCCCAGCAAAAAAAAGAAAAGAAAAAGAAAAGAAGCCAAAAACAATAAAACCCATCAAATCAAAATGAAACATACTAGGAAATATATTATTAAACAATAAGAAACAACTTTAAATGTTTACCAAAATTATATTCTTGTTTTTCTCTTTTTTTCTTTTTTTACTGATATGTTTTGGTGTTGCATTGTGGGATTTTTTTTATTATTATTATTCTTGTTACCTCCACCAAGGAGGTTAAAGCCAGAGATTTTTGTTTGTATGTTAGAAGTATATTGAAACCTTGTATATGTTCATTTAATTGAAGTTAAGTGTGCTTTTGGTTTGCTTATATGAGTATGTCTTTTGGATTTTTTCATTTGCTGTAAATTGTTGAGTTAATTGACTATTTTCTGTTGTGTGTGAATATGTTTTTGTGTTTTTTTGTGAAATCTGTGTTTTAATAATATTTTTTATTTGTTATGTTTTGAGTTGTTTGTTTTTTCTCACATATTTGTTTTTTAATGGGTTGTTCCTTTGAATCTGCATGTATTTAATTGCTATGATTGCTATTCTGTTTTTTGACTTTTTAAGGTTTTCTTGGATTGTTTTATGAGCTATGGATTTTTCATTTGCCATTGTGATTTTATTTCTATTCAATTTATTTTAAAAATCAATGTGCTTTGTCTTTTATTTTTTTTGTTTTTCTGATTTGTTAAAATGTGTTTTTTTCTGTGTTCTTTTTATATTTTATTGAATTTTTACATTTTCTGTTGTGTTTTTTCATCATGTCAAAGTATCTTGTTTGTACTTGTGTTTCTCAAGTTGGTCGTGTTTGTTGATTTATTTTTTATTTGGTGTTATGTTGCCTTATCTGTCGTGGTGTGTTTAACAGGCTGATGAATTTATGATTTGTTGTACTTGTTCTTTGTTTTTGTGGTGCAGAGCCACTGCAGTATCTACTTATTAGTTATGGTGCATTATGTGTTAAATGTATTCTCAAATCTTTCTCATCAGAGAGATCCTTTTTCACTCTTTTTCAATCCAATTAAAATTCCAGACTTCGGCTTGTCCCAAATATTGTTTATCTTCGACTCATGCAAAATTCAGCTCCTGGTGCTATTTGTTACAGGATGATTCAGTCATCTCAGCCCTAAATAATTTATGAATTGAGCAAAATTACCTGCTCCCAATGGTGCCTTTCTAAATAAAGACTTCAGTATGAAGACTGTTGTATTCTCCTCTGGAAGTGCTTGATGCTTTAAACTGAGGGCCGGACTGACTGATGTGAAACTGAGAGCCCTTCAACCACACACCAAGCCTCTCCTACACACACTGTCACTGACCCGGATATAAATAGCTCTACGGCAGCGCAGGACTCAAGAAACTGAAGTAAGAGACAGATGAGCCGCAGCGCACACTCGGGCTCTCTGCCTCTGCATCCACACGTCGATAACAAAAGGGAACGGTAAATCTGAAAAATGACTCTCCAATAGCTCTCCTTTAACCTTCCTCTACCCTTTATCTTTTTTCCACTCTGTCCTGTCTGTGTCTCCAGGATTCAAAAATACCAAAGCCCAAAGGATGTCTACAAAACACTCACAACAGCAGCACTTCAGCTCTCTTCCACTCCCGCTCTGTCTCTCTGTAGGTGCTTTTTCTTTGGTGCTGTCGCTCCAGCAGGAAGCAGCCGGCACACAGCAGTGATTCATGAAATGTACCAGACAGGAGCTTTCAAGTAAGAGCAGGACTACGATAAAAAAAAGTATGTTTCTTATATTTTATTGGAGGGAGTTTCCTCTTCATAGCACATTGTGGAGACAGAGATTCTCAGCAGACAGAGGTGACATGCTGCACGGTGTCTTTGTTAACTGTCTGCGTGAGAGTTGATTTAATCCACGAAGGCGTGAGGATGGAGTTCAAGTGAACACGTTTCAGTTTAATGGGAGCAGCCTGAGGGTAAAATGAGAAGTAGAAGAAGTTTTCTGAGGTAAAGGTTGACCAGAGCAAAGTTTTTAAAAGTATTTTTAGGAGAAGTCTGCAGCACTCTGAGATGCTGTATGTGGCTGCCTTTGAGCACAGCAGTGTTATTAGCATCTACAAAGTCAAAAGTATATTATGGGACATAAGGACTCTGAATCAAAGTGTCTATTTTTTGACTTAACACAGGTTCAGACATTTGATTTCGATGGCTGCTGCAGTACATTCACAATCACTCATGTTCTATAATCCTGCTAGTTTTAATAACGCTTCGAACTCCTGATCCACCTCTATTCTCACTGTGTCTGGAGCTACTGTGGTTGTTAGGCTCCCTTTCCCATGTGGGCCCAGTTGGTTCTGATTAACTGACCAGCCTACTTTGTGGATACCAGTCAATTCAGGATGATTCAGTGCCATTTTCAACAACACTGTATTCTCCCTATAGATCAGAGGTATCCAAACTATGGACCAGGGGCCAAATGTGGCCCGCCTCCCATTTTGAATTGCCCCTGAAACAGGTAAATGAATAAAGACATTTCGATTATAGCAGCAAATAACATCAATCATGCACTTTTTCTACCAAATTTACTTTGTCACGAGGTCTCATTTACAAAGTTTACTGCAATACTGGTCCTCAAGCAACAACATTCTTGCAGTTTACTCTTGTTTTGTGTCTGACAATGAAGATAAGCCGTCAGTGCCTCCCATCTTCTCTGCTCAGAAGGTCATTCTCGTCCTGACAAGGTGTGAATCCAGTGATAGCCCAGGGTTACAAGGGCCTCTTGCGCAAAAGCACAATGGAAACACTTTTTCCCCAATTATACGTCACAGGACGTGACGTACCTGGTCACATGATCACGTCTCTCAGAGTAAACATGGCGTGGTATGTTTGGACAGAGGAGGAGACGGAGACTTTTCTTGCCATTATTCTCGAGCAAAATACAACTGCCATACTAGACAGCAAACAACAGAGGAATGCAGAGTGTTATAAGGAGATAGAAACGGAAATGAGGGAGAAAGGGCTCGACAAGCCTTGGCATATTCATGCGTCCATCTCCCTGCAGTGAAACCTCGCGGGATGATATTTCACGAGAGTTACAACGCTCCTGCCTAGAACAACCTTCAATGGAAACACGTTCAAAGTGCAAATATACTTTGTCGAAATTTTAAGAATATCGCTTTTATTTTGCGAAAAAATGTAATGGAAACCCAGCTAATGAATGGTCAAGTTCCCAAACTTATGTCGGCAATGCTAAGAGAAATGCTTACCTATGGGGTTAAGCATGCTCCTCCGTGCTACATGATAGCATTTTCAAACAATCTGCTGCCATGTTGTTGTATTATTTGTAGTAAAGGTAACTTAAGAAGGCTTTTTATAAACCATACACCTGACACTAGTATATCAGTTATAGACCTATATCTGTGACTTCATTAAGCAGAAGTAGTTTGTGCTGCTTCATGACTGGTTATAATCACTGAAACATTCATCATATTTATGTTATGATTCATAGAAAGAGTTATTCTAAGACAGAGAGACCCTGTACTTGCCTAGTTGTGTGTGACATGAGCACTATTCCCCCCTCACATCAAAACTTTATCTCTCACATGGTGCTCTTGGTTGTAAACGTAATTATGTCCCACAAGAGGGATAAACTGTTCACTGCACTCCTGTACCATCATTAAGGAAATACTGCAGAGTCAACAGAGCCCACCACAAGGACATTGCTGTGTGTCTGTTAATGCATACGTGCCGAGGTTTTAAATGCTTCTAATCAATCAAGATAAAGCAGGTCACAAAAGCAGTTCTCACCTTTGAGTTTGTTGTGCTCAGAGTCAGCGGGGAAAAGGCAGTCAGGGAACAGTTTGGGGAAGGTGAGGCCTGCGTACTTTGGCCGGTTCTCCACGTAGTTCCTAACCGTGGGCTGCAGCTTCTTCATGAACTCCGGCGAAGGCGTTCCCAGCTGCTCGATCACCTTGTTCCACTGGTCGATGTCTGATGTTGGGGTTCAGGGTTAAGGGAAACACATGTGGGAGAGGCAGCATCCTGTTTACCTGATATGCAACACTCTGCTGAATTTAGGACAGGCAATTAAAACCCTCACTGTTTCTCTGTCTAATAATCAAGGTCAGTTACACAACATAAGCTAGATAATTAATGTCAAATTTGAAGCGTGCCAGAAATTCCAAAAAAGCTGGGACAGGGGCAACAAAAGACTGGGAAAGTTAATGAATGACCAAAAAACCCATGATTGGTACTTTACACAGGTGAACAGGTCAATTGGAAACAGGTCAGTGTCATGATTGGGTATAAAAGCAGCACATGAAAGCTCAGTCACTCACAAGAAACTACGGGTCAATTTTTCACACTTTGAGCAAATAGTCCAACATACAACTGGAATTTTGGAATGCCAACACTTACAGTCCATAATATCATCAAAAGATTCAGAGGATCCAGAGAAATCTTAGCATTTAAAGGTGCTATGAGGAGAATCTATTTCCAGCCACATAAAGACTATGCTACCCATGAGCACGCGCGGCGACTGTCATAAAGAAGTGACCCAAGCCAAAGCGTGCGTTTGTTGTGATGCTAATGAATGCAGCTCGGACCTTCCTCAGAACTCTGCATTGCTATACAACTTCTTTTTTTTGAACAACTTACAGGATGCAAAGTGACAAGGTAATGTATCTCTCTCTAGTTACGTAGCGGTAGGTTTTGATGTGTGACAGCAAGCAATAGTAGTACTGTAGTTTTGCAGTCGGCTATATATCGCTACTTACAGGCTGGTGCTTGAAGATGTGTCCGAATAATATAAATTTGCTCTAGTTTTAATTGTCTTGTTCCCAAAGTTGAGTATCCAGGCCAGTCCAGCCCTGTCTGACCCAACCTCGAAGCTAAGGAATAGCATTTATAGATAACCTATTTTAATGCTATAAAACTCATCTTAAAGTGTGTATTTGGATCAGGCATATATCTAAAAGTGCGACTTTTTTGTAATTACTTAGAAACTCCTCATAGCATCTTTAAGCAACAAGGCTTAAAACCAACATTGCATGCCTGTGATCTTTGGTCTCTCAGGCAGCACTGCATTAAAAACAGATCTTACCATGAGGGCTCAAAAACACTTCTGAAAACCAAGCAACACAAAAGCCATGCTGCCATCCAAGCAACGTCAAGATAATACCAAGCCACAGTCTGCACATGATACAGAAGTGTGGTTTTTATACTTGTAGTAAAAGAGTGCAGGTACGAGACTGGCCAGCTTGTGTCCCATAGAAAATATGTGGTGCATTTTTAGGCACAAAATACAGCAATAGAGACCGTGGATTGTTTGAAGGGGTAAATTAAGCAGGAATGAGAAAGAATTCCACAAGCAAAGCTTCATTTCGTGTCCTCACTTCCCAGATTCTTTCTGAGTGTTGTGAAAAGAAAAGATCTCAGCTTTTTTGGAATTTGTTTCATGCATCAAATTCAAAATGAGTCAACATTTGCAACAAAAAAAACTCTGAAGTTTATCATTTTAAATACGAAATATCTGTCTTTGCAGTTTATTGAATTGAATATAGGTTAAAAACAAATTGCAAATCACTGTATTCTGTTTAAATTCACATTTTTTGCAACATCCCAATATCATTGCAATTGTTTTTCTAGGGTTTAACACAAACAGTCAACATCAAAAAAATAAATAAACCGACCTATTGGATAGAGTAATGTTCTATTCAATATAAGGATCAATAGATGGATAGACAGAGGAATGTAGCGTGTATATGGATGTGTTTCCTGACAAATATTTCCTCTTTACCTCTCTTACAACTCAGTGATCCCTCCCTATGCTTTTTTCTCACACAGGCTGCCAGATGAGTGAGCGAGCTGCCAGGACCACCAGAGGTCCCTGATACATCAGTCCGCTGGAACGCCTCAGACTTCCACCTCGTTTTTGTCTCCGCTGCACACTGGCGTCGATCCACCCTGTGCTCGGTGAGGTATTTTCCTTCGTTCAGAAAGTTTCTTATCCGTTGCTCCTTGGCAACTTTTTTGGATTCACTCAGACAGCTTGGGGTTTTTCAGATAATGAGCTTCTGCCAAAATGCTTGATGTTCAGCTGTGTCCGGAGTTATTCATGTCTCGGGGTAGGCCACTGGTCTCATCAAAATGCTACAAGATTCTTGAGAGACTCAGGTGTCCATGTGAAGAGGCAGAGGGCAGAAGGATACGGTCCGTCCCAGGGAACAGCACAGTCCCTCTTATCACCTCTCCAAAGATGCAGCCCACTGACCACATGTCCACTGGGGTCACATTCACACGCAGACACACACAGGGACATGCACGAACACACTTATATTACCAAAATGACCCTTTTTTACCTTGTGAACAAGTTACACATTGGCAGGCATGAACCATTTTTTCATTTGAATTACCCTTTCTATCCCTTTTTTTGTTTAAAACTACTTCCTACTTTTCATCATATCCTTGTCACACAGTTTAAGGGTTATCTTACATTTATTTCCTTGAGATTTTAATTAAGTCTTTAATGAAGCACATTTCTCTTGTTGATGCCATTTAGTTTTAGCAAACTTGAAATTCTTTGCCTGGAGAAACTCTTGCTCAGCTTTTTTTTGTGCAGTTCTTGTGGCTGTTCGGTATAGATTACAGTATATTTGAAAATATATAGGTGGCAAATTAAGTTGACGGACTGAGGCCATAGTAATCCTTTATATTACAGAATTAAAGATATTAAATTTTAGAAAAAACACTGTCAAAAATCATTAAAAAAACAGAGGCCAAACACCATTAACGCGTTAGGTATTGTTACTGGCAAATGATTGGCTTTGAGAGAATTGAAAACTGTGTTAACCTGTTTGTTGTTTAACCTGTTTTAAACACCTTTTCTGTTTAAATCTTGTAGAAATCAGGCATTTTTCTCAAGATACGGGGTCCCTTTACAAATACACAAGGAGGCAGAAATGTCAGGCTGGTAACCAACTGTCCTGTAAAGCTCTGCATTTTACTGTGCTGTGTTGTAAGGTCTGGGTTGTTTATTTGCTGGCCTAGGCTCTTCTGGGCTTGCCCTGGGCCTTATATAACTGTGTAAAGCACTACATTTGTGGAATTTTTTTCTGTAGCTGTCATGTCTTTTTTTTCTTAGGATGTTGTCTTTTTGAAATTGTCTGGTTTCATTTTACTCACTGTTTCTTGACAATGTTCCTAAGATACAATTTATTTATAAAAGTACCCTGATCATGATGCTAATTTGTGAAGCCAAACAAAGGCTGTTTCCCAAGCATTAACCTTCATGGTTGAATGCCAAAGTGCCAATAGCTGCAGTTCCTTGAGTGTCCACTTGAGGCTGACTGCAGGAGCTCTGGAGGTATTATGATTGGTTGTAGGAAACACATTTTTTACGGCCTTCTACAAAAACATCTTTATAGCTTGGTTGAAAAATGTCTTTGGTCTACAACTGTAACATCTAAGTGCTCTCACTGTAGGGGGAATGCTTCTTTAATCGTGTCCCCTTTTTAACCTGATACACCAGACCGACTGTCAAATGTATTTTACAATTTAACTCTTTGGTCTGTGCGAGGAGGCCTGAGTGCCTTAAGAAACCCAGACATGCAGAGGGGGGCATGCAAACTGAAGAAAAGCATTGATGCCCTGATCAACAGGGGGTTTGAACCAGAAATCTTCTTCCTGTGAGGCGTGCACACTGCCTGCTGCATCACTGTGTCGCCTTTTTGTCAGACAGTGAAGTTCAAAATTCATGGGAAGCAATAATTATTATTTTTTTAGCCTTAAAAATATCATTTAGGATATAGAACTTCAACTTACTGGTGTGTAAACCATTACAGAAAAAAATGTTTCTGGTAATTACCATTGTTGTTGATTTAAGGCAGCTGTGGCATAAACCTAACATTGGGTTGTGGTGTAATAAAGTTGTTGAGCACTGTTTATATGCTTGTTATATCTAAATGTGCTTTAGTTGTTGTTTAGATTTTAATGTAGCGGTAATTTTGTGAAGGGAGGTGTGGTTTGTAGCTTTTTAGTAGCTGTAGATACATTACATTAGCATAATGCTAATGGTTGCCAAAGGCGCACAAACACAGTGGATTGTTGTGCATATAAGGGAAGGGGCATTGCTTGTAGCACAATGGAAGGGAGGGGGGAGTAATATTGCTTCCCCTGCAGTCCCATTCAAGTCAAATACTCCAGCTTTAAGTTAGTCAGCTAAGATATGCCTGCCACTGTCAAAGAAACTGCACCCCTCACTGTTGAACAACAGGACCATCTTAGGTAAGCCATGCCCATGTTTGAAAAGATGCTGACAAATGCTGACAGTTTGATCATAAGAAAAATCTGACAAAACATTTGTATCCTGCTGATATTAGTGTTATCATGGTATTACTCGGCAAATTATGGGTAGATTATAAAGAACACGGTATGGTGTATTTCATCTGTAGTTACCGGTGCATGTATCATCCAGGGCTGGGCAGTATGGCCTAAAAATCAAATCCCACATTTTTTACCACAACACTCCATTAACAACTTTAATCGATTTTTTTGGTAACAAAAATAACCCTCCAAGGGACACAAAAATGACACAAATCAAGTTTTGCATTTATGTTGCCATAATATATTCCCAAACCAAATGGTTATCCCTCTTAAAGTTGCAGTGTGTGCCATAAAATGTTGATTATGTAGTTCACACTTAGGCAGGTTTGTCGACCTTAACACTGAAAGCTAAGGTATTTTTAACCTTAAATTTAAATGAAACTGATCAAAAATGAATCTCATTTAAAGACAAATATAAGCCTAAAGTGCTTGTGCAAAAGTATAAAAGTCAAAACAAAAATATTTATTTTTAATAGTTAAATCTTCTACAGAAAATGATTTTAATTATTGGTTTAATTGATTTATTTTCCAGCCCGAGTATCATCCTAAATTTATATCAAACCTTCTATACAGCTCTAGTGCCATCACACTGTGGCTGCTTTTTCAACACCTCCCTGGCCTAATCGGTCATCAAACAACCAGCCACCCTGAGGCTCACTGTGCTGTGACCCCTGTCGACAGACCACTACTCTTTATCATCACATAACAGACACTCAGGAACCTCATCCAGGTCAATACTCAAGGTCAGAAGTCTATGAAGTAAATGAAGATTAGCAACAGCAGAGCAGGAGCTGAGAGCTGATCCATAAACAGAAGACTAACAGAAGCGTGTATGACTACAGATCATTGATCTACAGTGAGAGAAGATGGAGTGTTAGAGAGGGAAGCTGCAAAAGTGGGGGGAAATAAGAAGAGAGAGAGGTTGCTGAGCTCATTGCAGGGATTTTCTTGTTCTCCCATTAGTCTTTCAGAGACTGCATGATCAGGGATGTATAGAGTATTAGTGACAAGAACCTGCAGACTCACTCATGTTGATGCTTTTCTCACTGAATATCCCCACACTAGTCTAAAAGATAAACCTGAGAGGGGTACTTTTCTTCTCTTGTACTGAGCCAGACAAGTCAAATCAAATAAGCACCACTCTGTCTGTAAATGTAATATTCTCCTGAATTATGTCTTTATTCTTACATATGCCTCCATCATTTCCTTTAAAGGCTGCAACACTTGATTTTTGAGCATGCTAACCACAGTCACAGCATGTGAAAGGTTCACACGTTCAGACATCAGTGGAGAAATAACCTTTATCCTGCATAAAGCCCCGTTTCCACCAAGTGGTCCGATAAGGATCGGCAAGGTTTGGCTCAGGCCTGATCAGTAAAGCCTGATCCTGTTTGCGTTTCCACAGCTGTCTGAACCCTGCTTGGTAGGCAGCGTATAAGCCGGATGCCGATAGCATGACACCATAGCAGTGTACCCGCCTATTAAATACAATCAAGAAGAAAAGGCGACACAGTAAACAAATAGCAATGTTGGAAGACATCATGCAAATCTTTTATTCTGTGATCAGCATGTGGCTTTTTGCTATGAAGCGCGACCAAGCTTTGTTTCAGAGAAAGCTGTGTGTTGCAAGAGTTATCTTCATGAAGACGAGTGGAGAATTAAACATGGTGGGGTTATGTGTTGTTCCGCTGTCAACCAATCAACAGACTGCAGTGTTTCTAGCTCCACCTTCTGGGGTCGAATCGGTATGCTTGGCTTTGGAAACGCCACAAAATGTTAGCCGTACGGAGAGGAACCGCACTGAACCCTCAGGTGGAAACAAGGCTTATGAGGAGGGGGACTGGAATGTATCCCAGCCAATCCTGGCCAATCATAGGGCCACATAGAGAGCTGGACAACAAGTTTTTTTTTCATTATTACTAGAATTCAATGTTTTTTCTGTTAGTTTTATCTGAATATATCTCTTCAGGTGAGGTCTGTAAATAAGCCCACATAAGGTTTCTACCTCACCTGCACATGTGACTTAATCTTATTCCCTGTTTTCTTTGACTTTCTTTTAAGCGTGCAATAAATATATAAATAACTTGAGATTTTTCTACAGCAAAACTGGCTCCAGTGACACCAGTTTTGGAAATGACCAGTTCAAATAAAGCTGTTGTGCTTTCTGTGCACAAGTGATACTACAATAACTCTACATCAGCTGGTCTAACCTTACTTAAAACAAGAGCTCAGACCTACTCTTATAAATGACAGCGCACCGAGTCGACTTTTTAAATAGAGTCTATGATACTCTGATTCTATTAGTAAGAGACAAACAGGACACTCCTCCAGCTTCATCACTTCTGCACACCACCAACTGTGCTAAATTAAGCAGCTATCAAAAAATGCTCATTCTGAATACATTAATCATTCATTATCATTCCTGTAATGCCTACAGTATGTCTGACTCCTTTATATATGAGCACCCCCAGGTGGCAAGATGAACTTCACGTGTGACCACATGTGATCAAACTCAGCAGGGGGACGATTGGTTCAAACCCCTTTTACAGAGACAGAGTGATCTTACAGCTTCTTCTCAGCAGGAGAACACTCCGGGCAGCACTTAAGAAACACTCGGAATAACACACACTTAAATATTTAGAGACAAAAACAGAGAGCTTCTATTTTCTAAAACCAGGCGCTAAATACAGCTTTTGATTCAGATGTGAGAATAACATCGCTCTTCTGTTATACATCGGCCTGTTTGCCTAGCGGGGTTAAGAACAACGGAAGGAAACTTGGGGATACAAACTAGCTGGCTAGCTGAGTTTAAAGCCGCCTCTGTAATGCTCTGTATTCAAACATGAATTCAACCTTTTAGAAAGAGAAAAGTGAGTATTATTGTGTGATGTTACTGTATACAAAGTGGAGGTGTTAAAAGATCTGTTAAAGTATATGTGTTACAAAATCAGCTTGCTTTGATTTAGGTACACCTCGACAACATCCACACTGCAAAAACTCAGATCTAAGTGAGAGTACTCATCTAGTTTCAAGACAAAAAAATCTCACTTGACTAATTCTAATCCACAATTTCCTGATATGTCAGGATTAAGAACTTATTTGAAGATATAAAAAACTAAACTAAGGTCTGAGTTGCATGTTATAATAAGTAAAATAATCTTCCTATACGACAAGACAAATTTAACTGGAGCAGATGTTAAACCTTAAGTTAAGACCCTAGCTGAGTCAGGCTTTCTTTGTTTTGTTGGTAGATATTTTCGATTCATTACAAGCAATTCAGTGCCTTATTTTTGCCTTTTTTTCTTAAAGTAAAATATGTTATTATCTTGACTGGTTGAATGTTGATTCGAAAAAGTGTGATGATATTTTTAGCTTTAAAATAGACAAGCACATTTGCTGACATGTGAGTTTTTGCAGTGCAGAGAGAGCATACACCTGGGCACAGAGTCATTTATAATTATAAGTATTTTTTTTAAATGAGTAGATAAAAAAAGCCTATCAGACACTTGCGCTGCATAGATTATGTTTCTTATTTATACAACAAAAACAAAAATCTAAAGCATACACAAATATCATTACCATCAGGTTTATTTGCTGTGTGTAAATAAGGATACAGTCCCGGCCAGGGAAGAGGATTTTGTGGCGCACCATCTCTCCCATAATGCACCCCACCGACCATATATCCACTGCACGCACAGAGGTGACAAAGCAGGAGCAAAAAGAAAAGAGAGAGGAAGGCAAGAATGTTAGTGACTGATAAAAAGCAACAGAGATTAGAAACACAGACCATATAAAGAATGGACAACACAAGAAGTATCTCATTATTATCATATTGTTTATCTATGTATTTATTTATTGATTAATCTTTTTTTTCACCTGCTTTCTGCTTGCTGATTTTATGTTTTTAACTTTTGTTTTGGTCATCATGGTCTCATTTTATGTTGCTGTTCTTGTGACATATGAAAAGGGCCGTCGATTCATGGGCCTGGAGTCACTGGAGATTGGCTGGTGTATTTTTTTTGCACCTTCTCCTGGGTGTAGTCACACATTGAGTCATTACACCCTCTTATGTGTTACTGTGTCCTGATCAGAGGCTAAAGAAGGCTATGATTACTAGCTCTGTGCTGATTGGCTGCCTAACTGTCTGATGGAAGGTCGGACAGCTTACAGGCCAGAGAGCACACTTTTAAAAAAGTCATGACGTCTGCCTGTGATGAGCAGAAAACACACGTGTAGGTGGAGGCTGTATAGCTATTACATAATAAGTTCGAGGAAGTAAAATAACCGAGTGTTTTAGGGGACATTTCCTTCAAAGTGGCAGAGTGCATTTCTCTTACTGCTTTTACACTAAAATTAGTGGGTTTACATAGGTTTATTTAATGCAGGTTAACCTGCTAACAACTGGCAAGTGACTCTTTTCCCACTGCCAGCAGACCCGGGTCTAATCGGCAGCAGAGCTGTGTGGCTGTTTATTTTCCTCTGGTGCATCAAGCTGATGTCATCACGTTGATGACATCATCAGCGTGACAAAGCACATCTACGTAAACAAAGGATCATAGAGGCCGTAAACAAGGTTTTCTGACTTTATACTTTTGTCCCTCTTTAAAAATGTACAACCTCGGGCGCTGATGATACAAATGCAGATGGAAATTGTTGCTGAGACGTCAAAGAGTCCCATAAGTTTTAGACAGAGGGGATGGGCGCAATGTTACGCCTTGGGGATGTTATGCAGATGTCATCTGTAAATTAATGGGTTGACCCGGGTGTGATGTTCTCACTGAGGCCAATTGGAGGGGAGCCTCAAAACCTGTGCCACTTGCAGGTTGAAATGCCAATTAAACCCTTTCAAACTTCCGTCAGGAAGTTACCGGGTTTAAATGTTTTTTTTGGCCAGTCTTAAAGGGGTGTCCGTCAACTGTGAGTTTAGTCAAAGGTGTCATTTTCTTCTGCTACTCTTCTAACACCACTAAAGTCAAAGAAAATGGATTTTGCAGGACATGAGTACTGAAAAAAAGTAATCATTATGACCGTGTTACAGCTTATGGCATGTTTCAGTTTTCATATCTTATAGTTCTGTTATACATTACTGACACTTTACACCCTTTGAGGTGTAAAAAACAAAAATCTGACACCACATGAAAAACACTAATGCAATTTCTTTTAACAAGTGGCAATGTGTATTCAAATTGCCATTTTAAGGGTTAAATCCTGAAAATGATTTAAAATGTAGTTTTAAGCAGAGCTGAAATTGTTTAGGAAATAAAAAGCAGGAAAAAATCAGAAAAATTGATGCAAAGCAGGTAGTTGACTTCAGATCAGTACATCAGAAGAAGAATGACATTTTTGTTGTCCATATTGATATACAGTCTATGTTTGTTGTTATTCAACAGAGAGAATTAATTAGCAAGTTAAATACAGGGTTAAATAGATCAAAAAGCAGGTTTATACAAAGATCAGCCAAGCAGAGCCTCAGAAGGACTATTTGGTAACATGATATTCCGGCAGGCTTCCATCTATGAAAAACATGAAGCTAATGAGTCATAACTTCTGCTGGCACTTGCTCACATGTCTTTCATGGATCTGGAGGCTTAAATTGAGTGACTCACATCCAGCCCTCAGTTCACTTGAGCTTGTTTGTGAAGTACGACACCATCAGAATTGTTTGAGGTGTCAAAGATAGCACCATGAGACTATCACCTGAAATCTTTAACACATGTATTTTTCCCTTTTTCCTTACAATTAACGCACAGCGAGAAGATAATAACGGGCTCTGTGACAGCAAATGTAGAATAACTGGCTCCTAATGGTCTAAAATACATTATATAAAGCCCACACAGACATTGAGCTGCTATAATTTCATTAACCTCTCATTATGACTTTTTAACACAGTTGCATCAAAGTTTTATTTGACTACAGAGAGATGCTGTCTCCTCGGCTGCAATAACTTCAGTTTGTATTTCACACAGCCACCAGAGGAAAGTAAGTCAGTGTAGTTTTGGTAACACTGAAAATAGCTCCAGCAAACATACTCACTGTTACTCCACTTTAACAAATCTGCTGTGAGTAAGAGGTAAACTAACTGAGCATGTAATCAAATGAAAAGTAAAATTAAAGAACACATATTACCTCAAATATTTACTACAGACAAATCCTTGCATTTTATATATATAAAATCCCTTATTTGTCATCATCATGAAAATTAACATACACCATGGCTGACTAAATTCTCACCATTCTCTTTGTATCCCATCCCCAGGATCACCTCTGGGGCTCTGTAGTATCTAGTCACCACATAAGGGGTCATCATGAAGCTGGTGCCTGCAGTCCTGGCCAGACCAAAGTCCAGGATCTTTAGAGTGCAGTCTGACTTCACCACTATATTGCTTGGTTTGAGGTCCTGGAAATAGGAAATGATCAGAGTTAGAGGCTGAGACAAAGAGGGAAATGTTGAAACCTTTTTTTTTTTTAAATGTATTTTTTGGGCATTTTGTGCCTTTATTGATAGGAGAGAGACAGTTTGATGGATGTAACTGCAAGACATTTTCTGAATAATGGTTACTCTACAAAAAAAGGTAACAAGGAGCTTAGGATTGGGTTCAAGGTGAGTTTAGATATAGCTAAACTACTGGAGTTTAGCTATATCTATGTCTGATTAGTACTACTGGAGTTAAGTAAAGTCTCATGCCCTATGTCACATGTTTTGGCGCAGTTATCCTCAGAGCAGGGAGTCCAGTATACTCTAACCCTTAACACTTGGCCCTATGTCATAACTCAGTCTCTGAAGATCTTTTGTTGGCTGTCTGATTGGTTGACTTACCAACCAATCAGACTCAAAAGTCCCTCATCGGAGCATCAAGGCAGCAAGTGTCATGTTACATAGTCAAACACTTTCTGAGTAAGTAGAGTCTAATGTAATGCAGTTATATTTCAAATTATTTGAAAAAATCAATTAAGATGTTGCAGTTTGTCTTTATTCTTTCATTTGGGTAAGATTTGAAAAAGAATCAAATGAATTTTCTACAGTTAAAGCTGGCTGAAAAGTGAGTTATTTTTAATTGTTTAAAAAGGAAGAGGGGTGGCAACATTAGATTTAGGGTAGGAATTAACAATAGAAACACCTGTAATTGTGTACTTTACCAAGCAGAACTGACCGGACTGCTTGAGGGAAATGCAGCATTAGATTGCCAATATCATGACTGATATGAGATGTTTCTTCAGATGCTAGAAACAAATATCTTAAGAAATGATTGAGGATCATCTGTATGATTTATTATATGGCCATGGCATAGTCCTGGTGGATTGACACACTTGGATAAGGATTGTGCTATCAGTTATATAGACTCAAATGTCATGTATGTTCTTGCAGTGTCCTTCTATGGATTCAGCTAACTTTGGATAAGAGCATGCAGTGGTCAGTGGTCTGTTTCTTTGGCTCTTATGTTTGTGACTCTGGGCCAACTCAGCTTTCTCTGTTTCATGGATTTTCATGTGTGGTAAACAAGGATGCATACAGTATAATACTAATATGATAATAGTGACTGAATATATAGTTGGAAGATGAAATGATACTTGGAAAACCTAAATACTGTATGTATAGCAAACTTAAATATACCAAACTTCACAGATAGCTGAAAAGGCGGGTCAGACGCCTTAAGAAGGAATACAATTCATCCCAACAATAGCCAGAGAGACAACAAGGTGTAAGATCAGTCTATAGATTTTTTGTTGAAATTTGCTCTCATAAAACATAAAAAAAAACTTTAACTATGATGTATCTAGTAGTAAAATGTGAACATTATCCCTCCTTGGTTTCTTACCCTGTGAATAATGCCAGCTGAGTGCAGATGTTTGATACCACACAGCATCTGGTAAAGCAGGTAGGACATTCTCTCGTGGTCCAGCTCCATCTGAATCACCTGGCACAAGTTGGCATCCATCAGCTCCATCACTAGGTATCTGAAAGAGAGTTTTCTGATTTATAAGAAGCTTGAACCCTTGGCTGGACAGTATTTGATGAATAAACTGTCTAATTTAACATTAAGCAACATTATAGGCCCAAGGTATATTCAAAAATTGAGTATTAAGCAGCAACTCAGCTGTTGGAAAAAATCACAAAGACACATGAATCCCTCTGCTGTACTTTTACCCAGAGATTGTTCTAAAGGTGAAACACTCATTCATCATTCAGTATAAGAGCGAGAGCCTTCAGCAGACTCAGGTTACACCTGCAGTACTTTTACTGACAACATACCTGCAGCTCTGTCATCACAACTACAAGTGTGAGGGAGGAAGACAGAAGCACTTAATGCATAATAAAATCAGTCATCCTCCGCTTTCAGCTATTTACAAGATTAATTGAAAATAAGTAGCATTTCATTGACGGAAACATGAGCTGAATTAACACTGTTTACATAAATGTGATTATGCAGGTTTGCTGTACTCACACATCCTGGAATTCCTCTAATGATTTCTGTGGTGTGAAGACATTTAATAAACTGATAATCTGAAAGACAGAAGAACAAAGGCGGAGTCAACATAAGCAGTTTGAAAAACAAATAATACAGCACTGAATATTTACCTGCAGAGATGGGCAGAGCTACAGTAGTAACCCAATTAAACAAGGTAAGTACATCAAAAATGTTTCTAAGTAGAGATGTAAGAAAATACTTATACAATAAAGTATTCCATTGTGCAATACTGTATTGATATTTTCAGAGCATTATTATCATTATCTAAGACTCAATACTTTTATTTTATATTATTGATATTATATCATATACCACTCACAATTAGGGACATGCTTTATATATAACACATAGTAGAAACTGCATTTCTATACAATATTGTAGGTTTTTGATGGTTAAAATTGAATGAATAAAATTGATGTTGCTTTACTTATACTATCACGACATAGTACCAATATATACTCCACAAGAATAGTCTGGAACTGATATTTCAGTTTATTGTTTCTCCCCTTTAATAATGCCAATTGGTATTGTATTTCATGTCTTTTGAAAGCCTGATTAGTCAACTTTACAACAAGGTTCAACCTGTAAGGATCCTGCATACATGGGATGGGTAATGCAGAAAACATGTGGGTGATGTCCCCTAAAATGTGCAATGGGATGCTGCTGTTCCAGTATGCAGATTGGCAGCAACACTTGACATCAGCCCTGATACCACTTCCAAACTTAGAAAAAGTTACTTGAAAATCACCAACATCTGTGTAAATGTGTGACACATCATGCAACAGCAGCCTATAACAAATGAAACTCTGGCCTAGACCAAAATGTCTGACATAGTCCTTGTGAAGTCAATAAAGACACCTTCTCTGCTCTTTTGAACCAGTTTGAACTTCTACTCATCTGAAAAAGTGGAAAAGTTTGTCATGACCCTGATAAAGGACACTGCCCAGCGACAGACAGAACTGAGTCGGGACAAAAGAGCTGAGATGAATTTGCAGAAAAGGAAAAAGAGACAGGGAAGAAGAAAAGAACACAAACTGCTGCACTCGAGATTACATTCATGCCTCGCAGGGCTTTCTGTTTCACTTTGCTGCCAGTTCGGTACATTTCCAGAGGCAGGGAATTTAGCATGGCCACAACATTGCAGTCGCTTGTCTCTGTTTTGTGAGAAAGGGATTAATCCGGAACCAAAAATAGACGCTGACTCTGGTACTTTCTGAAACTGCTTCAATCAGACAAAAGAGCTGTCTTCTTGTATCCCTCTATATCCATATTTCACCTCAGATGAGTCACTTACGTTTTTGTGATTGACACATTTCATGAGCACCAACTCCCGGTAAGCCCTCTTGGCGTGGGTCTGGTTCTGGAAGGGTCTGCTCAGCTTCTTGATGGCTACATTTCTGTCCAGGACAGCGTCATAGCCCGCACTACAGGAGAGAAAACCACATGACAGCAAACCAATTTTTTCCTAGCATTGATAGCATGGTGTGCATGATTGCATGTTACAGTGACAATCCCTGCTGATTATTATTGGTCGCAAAAAACAAAAGGATTATTTTTCAATCTGAAAACATCAAGTTTTTTGAACTGACGTCTATAGCAGGAGAATATTAAGATCAGTGAAGCTGTTGAGAGAGAAAACAATGTCAAAATCTTTCTGCAATTATTTGTAACAAAACTGAAAATTATTTTGGGGAAATAATCATTTGAAAAGTGTGGTAATTTTGAGAGCTAATTTACAGTATTCAACAACTGGACAGCAACCTAGTTAGCAGAGATGTAAGTTCTGACTTTGAGAGAGATTTCTAATAACAACACATCACACTGGTTCACTTACAAAACCGATATAGTCCATGTTATGTTTGTGGTTCCCTTTATTGATAACACCCAACAAAATACGTGGAGAAACAAAATATTTTAGCTCTTTTTTTATGCCATTTTGACAACTATACAACAAGCTAGCTAGCAGGTTCATTCTTAAAATAAACACATGTAAGTTTCCTTAAAGGTGCTATGAGGAGAATCTATTACCGGCGAAATTAAGACTCTGCTACCCATGAGCACGCGCGCCGACTGTCGTAATGCTGCGTTCCATTAACCTTGGAAATGGGAGTGACATTATCTCCGACTTATTGGCATTCCAGTTGAAGCCAGAAAAAAACATGCCGATCTACCAGGCTATTGTTAGCTGTTGTTAGCACGCCCTGTGTTGTTGTATGAAGAATGTGATTATCATTATGGCAGCATTTTTGTAAATATAAGTCTAACAATACTATGTATACAGCTGATGTAGAGTGACACACCCCAGTTAGAAGCGCAAATAAATGGATTATTACAGGAGCTAAATAACTGTTCACACTGGGGGCATCCATCTTCGATTGTCAACTCGGGGGTGGCGAGGTTTCACCGAGTTCCCAGTAGGAAATTCAGAGTTCGGGGAACGTTCCAGTTGCAGTTTCCTACTTGGAACCCAGAAATTCCTACTTCTGACTACAACTGGAACGCACCAAAGACGTGACCCAAGCCAAAGCGTGTGTTTGTTGTGGTAAATGCAGCTCAGACCTTCCTCAGAACTCTGCATTGCTCTACAATTTCTTTTTTCAACAATTTACATGATGCAAAGCGACGAGGTAATGTATCTCCTTCCATTTACGTAGTGATAGTTTTTGATGTGTGACAACAAGCAATTTTTGGAAAACTTTGTATTGTAGTTGTAGCCAGCTATATATCGCTACTTACAGCCCGGTGCTCTAAGACGTGTAATATAAATAATAAAATAACATAAATTTGCTCCAGTTTTAATTGTCTTGTTCCCGAAGTTGAGTATCCAGGCCAGTCCAGCCCTGTCCGACCCGACCGGAAGGCTAAGGAATAGCATTTATAGATAACCTATTTTGATGCTATAAAACTCATCTTAAAGTGTGTATTTCGATCAGGCACATCTCTAAAAGTGAGGCTTTTTTGTAATTACTTAGAAACTCCTCACAGTCCCTTTCAATAATACTGGTACAATTAGAAATGTTTCAGCTGTTTAAACAGAAGCTAATTTGTAGATAATTTACAGCCTTCACAAAAAAGAAAATCTAAAACATCTTGTGAAGAACAAGCCTATGTACATTGATAAAACTCTGGACAAAAAGATAGTAGTGGAGTTAAAGTCACACATCGAGAATAGTGAAGGTTTAAGATATTCAATAGTAGCATTCAAACATACAATTAATAATTTATTGTGATGTAGACCCTATTTGTTTTCTTGTAAGTTCCTTAAAGGCCCTGGAAAACCACACAAGGGTTAGTAAAAGACCCTCCACTGGACCCCCTCTCAGGATTGTGTGTGTTAGATTGTGTTTAAGTGACAACTTCACAACCCTATAAGGCTGCAGAGGTAGCTAGTTTTAAGTAAGCTAGCTAACTATGGGGGGGCAAACCTAGCAAAAGGTTTCCAATCTAACATAAGCAAAATTACAAAATACTGAATATGGTCATCCTGAAGAATGTGCATTTTTTGGTAGGTATGCAATTTAATTATCTCTTCAATCAAAATACACAAAGGACAAAAGTAGCAAGCTAAACTGTGTTTCAACAATGCTACAACAAGCTAGCAAGAAAGAGAAGTCTTAAAACCTGATACTTGAGGTTTTTGAGTTGAATATTGGCAGAGGATCTAGCAAAAACTGACCCTGAGATAATCCATAACAATACATGGAGCACCAAAAACAGTTATTTTGTCTGCGCTTTGTCAAAAACAGCCTCGGCAATGGCCTTCAAATTGGAATTAAGAAGTGAACTATTCTTTTTTCATTCTCACATTAAGGATTTTTTGCAGTTATACTTTAGAATAGAGCTTATAGCTACCTTCTCCCTCGAAGCATCTGGGCACGTTATCTTTCAAACCATTTTCATTAAAACGCAAGGCTTTTTGGCTCTTTACAAAAAAAAAAGGAGTGCAAAGCTGGGCAATTAGCATAGTATTTCTTTTTGAGATGCTAACTAAAATATATTATAAATCTCATTGCTGCTTGACAACAATAAGTAGTGTACATCCATAATCCATTGATATAGGGCAGGAGCGTCCAAACTTTTCTTTTTTAATCAAGGGCCACATACAGAAAAGTACACAGATGAATAGGCCATAACGATGCATGTCACGTTAAGTGTATCAAAGTGTATGATTTGGGATGACCAACTAGAAATTCAGTGGGCCCTGCTCGACCCTTACCACATTATTTACTCCTGGTCAGTATGACAACAGTGCAGTCAGAATGGTATGGCTCATCTCCACATTTAGACACAAACCATGAGCAAACTGTGCTAACCTGGCAAACAAAAGGAGTTTTGGGGCTTGAAGGCAACCAAAAATTCACAAAATATTTTTAAATCCTTGACACACTGGCACAGTTTATTGTTATTGTTTAAGCAAACTCTTCATATTACCATGCAGGTCATTACTAATTGTACCTTTAGAAGTTTACTAAGGGCCAAGTGAAAATGAGCCCTGGGCTACACATGTAATGTTTGGACATCCTTGATATCGAGAGCAGTTTTGCTTCAAAGAAGGTGTATTATCCTCATAGAGTCCATTTTAGAGTTTATAACAGCAGTGCAGGTTCTTTGCTGGCCCAGCACAATTCAAACAGCCTTAGAAACCTTTGGGATTTTAGCTGTGTATAGATATATGTTTGTTTACAATAAAAGGCAATACCCAAGCTATAAAGTAGCCATAGACATCAAATATTCAACTATATCTTAGACTGTGCTGTTCCTTAAAAACTCTCCCTTTATGAACCCACAAGCTGAGTTACAGGGTATCTGGATGCAGGCTTAATGCAACCTGAACTGAGCTGATGCTGTGTGTGGGTTCGTGCATGGCTCGGCTGCAAACACTGTGGTTCATCATGTCTCCTGAGATTGCAGGCCAGGGATGGTGTGTGACCATGGAAACTGGAGTCTTCATAAAAGCATTGATTCAATGGGGATTTAAGCCTGTCATCACTTTTCTAGCTGAGTGAAAGATGATGTCATGACCAGCTCAACTACTTAAAGCCTTCATCCCTCCCTAAGACGCCTCTGAAAGCTCATCCTGACTGGGAGCAAAAGTCGGGACGGCAGGAATGTGGACAGATTGCAATGTTAGTGGCCGACAACATCGACAGAGGGAGACTTCGAAGCACCAGTGATCACGTTTGTCTCTCATCAACATGTTCTCAGGATTTACAGAGGCTAAAGTCTGCAGATTGCATAACAGAAGACTGCTGTATTGACAAGGGCTGGAAGATGTCCTGAGTTTTAGATGAGTCATTTTATTATGAAATCAGATAAAGGGTAGGAATGTATTGTTTACAGTTGAGACCACTAACCGTAATATCATTTTTGACTACAGCATAATCCAAACCGTCAGGCTAAACAGTTATTTAGCATTATTAAGGAACATTTAAGGGGCATTTACATCATGAACTAAAATCAAAAGATAATGCTACCTGTTTGAAATCATAGAACAAAAAATAGGTCCTAAACACCTCATATTTGGAAATCTAATATTTTTAATTATCAAAAATTGCAGGGATAAAATGATACATTCACTTAGAAGCATATTTCAATATTTTTTAAGTTGGGTTTTATCAGGTACTTGACAATAGTCTATAAAGTGGCTCAGAAGGGATCGCAGCAGCACTGTACCTTTAAGGAGAACTAGCTGAGACAAATGGTAAGGAACACTGCTGTTGGTGGGAACAGTTATTTTGTGTGAGTTTTGCATAAAAATAAGCCCAAATTGCCATTGGTTTCAATGTAGGATTAGGCAAGAAGTTTAAGTTTAGTTGAGTTTTTTGCTCCAGGAGGTCTGTTTGGCACTGTCACGATACTCCCTGCTCTGGTTATTTATTTTTATGTAAATTATTCCTTAGTTAAACCTCTTGCTTTCTTGATTTTGTTCATTTTAGTCAACTTACTGGTTTTGTGTCTTGTCTCGTGTTTCCTGTTTTATTTTGAAATCCGTGTGTTCCTCATGGCGTGTTCCTGCCCTCCCTTCTGTGTCTCTCTGCTGATGATTCCCTCCACCTGTGTGATTGTTTCACCTGTGCCTGATGATTCCTCTGTGTATTTAGTCTGTGTTCCCTGAGTCTAGTGTTGGGTCATTGTTCATCTTCCGTGTTGCACCATGTGCTCTTCAGCATTCTTCCGTGTTTTCAGTGATCTCCCGAGTTTCTAGGTAGTGTCAGTTATTTGGTTGATTTCTTTTGTACTTTGTTTTTGTTATTAACAAAAAAGGGTTCCAAACTCAAAAACCAATCCTTTACAAAAAGTTGAACAAACACAAAAACACAAAAAATACCCCCCTTCAGTGACAAAACAGCTGATGTCACCACAGCTTTGTCCAATATTTTTAACAGTCTTTCATTCAGGGTAAGCTCATCTAAAGCACATTATAACTATGTTTAGAAGGGACTCAGCTATTTCTGCAAAATCAGACAGATGTTGTGATGTGCTGATGTCATCCAGCCGGGGATTATGCTGATAATAATGCACTGTAAACAAGATGCTCTTTAATAACTTAATCATCAACCCTCCGTTTTAGCATAACTGCACATTTTACAGTCTTGGATATGTGGCTGATGTGCTTTTCAATGTCTAATTAAAAATATTTCCACGGTTGGTCCCTTTTTAATCTGCATCATCATCTAGGTAGTTGTTTGGTTGTGGTAATATTATCATCAAATGACACCAGATGACAGCTGTGTGCAGAGCCAAGCAGCACACAGCAGAGCACGTTCAATTAGATTTGCACCGTCTCCCTGCAATCCATCTCCACAATATCCTTCAAACGGGCAAAATCCCAGCATTTAAAGCTACAGCCCGTCTTGCCTGGTCTAGCCTGTCCAAGCTCCTTTGCGAATGTACAGAATTGCTTTGGAGTGGAGGCGGGGAAAAGGCTGGGGGCATGGGAAGCAAAGGAGGGACAATAAGAGAGGGCGAGTGGGGGGCAGAGGGTTTACAGTGCTGAGAGCCAATGAGTCTTCAAACAGTATATAAAACACTAAAACATGTCAGAGTGGGTCAGCTATGAGCTAACAGTGACCCAGCATTTACATAAATATAAGTTATGGGTGTTTTTAGCCATTTGACAAACACTAAGATGCATTTCTTTAAGTGGTGCCTTGGCAGCAGTTTCTCTGCATCCTGATAGGACGGGCATGAGATGAATTACAATGAATACCAGCTCCCTCTCTCTGCAATCCGGATTAAAGATTCCCCTAAGTGCCCATCTTGTTAGGCCCTTAAAGCCCACATATCCACATATTCAAAAGCAGACACATAAGTCATCACAGCACTAGAGAGGCCTCTTTACACATTTCACATTGTAGTGAAAAGTGCTTCAAATATTATGTCACTGTTTAAGGAGGAGGGACACTACTATAAATTTTCATCTTGTTCTTTACTTTTTATTCAACCTATTAAATGATGGTACAGTATGAGGTATTCCCCTTCCTCACATAAAGAAATAATGCACCTCTGAGGTGGATGCCATAATTAAACATTAATCTAGTCCAGCTCAAATTTCCCTTATTAAACAGCATCTTAAAGGAGCTCATAATATGACCTTAAGAGTGTTTGTCTCTTTTGTATTATGGAATACTTCTACATCTGGACCCCCCTCACAGTGCCAGCTGTTGCCTGATAAGGCTGTTCCTCCAGCCCTCCTGAAATGGCCTACCTGTCTGATCAATCAATCAATCAACCAATCTTTATTTGTGTATTCGTAACAAGTGTTATCTCAAGACACTTAAAGCTATGGTCTACGATTTGGAAGCTTGGTACATCTTAATAACACCGTTTATAAGGCCGTTATGGTCCTATGGTCCGATCTACATAATATAAAGACCAAAAAGAATGAAAAAAATCTATTCAGTATATCCGCTGCAAAGCGGCATAATAGTTGACCAACTCGAACCGTGAGGAACGGCGGTTCAGATTGGTCCGTGAGTCCATCCAATCCCCTGTCTCCCCTGCTCCGCACCATCCCACCTCCTCCCCACTACCTCCCTCACGTACCAGTGAGCAGCAAGCTGCACAGCTACTGAAGCGTCATGGAGTTGGAGAAGACCAGCACCAAAACCGGGAGGCCGCTTCTAACATATAAAAATATATACATATACATATATATATATATATATATATATACACATATACATGTATATATCTATATATTTATATACATATATATATATATATATATATATATATGTATATATATATATATATATATATGTATATAAAATGTTGTTAGAAGGTGACACGAGGTGGGGGCAGGATCTTGGAACACGAGGGGGTGAGTGAAGGGGGGGCAGGCTGCGTTTTTCAAATCTGTCTCAACAGCCAAACTGCTTTTCAGATCGTAGACCCTAGCTTTAAGAATAGAACAGGCTAAGGCTCTGCATTTTATGGATACACATATACGCATTGATACATATACAAATATATGAAATACATATATACAGTACATATACTTTTTACTCAAATTCCATTTTAAATGATGTACTTTTGTACTTGTTAGGCAGCAGGAAATCTTGATTGTGGATCCCAGTCTCATGATGAACACCAATCCACATTACTTTGTGTTGGGTGTGTGGGTGAAGGAAGGAAGGTGGGCGGAGATCAGTGGACTAAAGTAAGAACTAAAGTTAGAAATAGATCCATGGGCCAATCATAAGAGGTATTCTAGCACTGTTTTGTTAGCAGTTTAAGACCTTTGGCTGAGGTTAGCATACCCAGAGCACAGCAGAGACAACTGAATGAATGCAGAGTTGTTCACAACATGGCACAGAAAAGTGCTAAGCTGACCAGTCACCACTGAGCTGATTGGTATATATTTATATATATATATATATATATATATATATATATATATACACATATACATGTATATATCTATATATTTATACCTGTGTAGCATTCTGTGTGCACCATGCAGCAAAAATGCCTCCTGTCTCTGTAATCAGTCGGTTTTCTGATCCTGCTCCTGATCCATCTCAGTACATGTCAGCAGCACAACTCTTTGCTGGTTTGCCAGAAATGTGTGGTCAATTTTTAGTTGACACTATTTCAACAGGAAAACAAGTGCTCAATATATATATATATATATATATATATATATATATATATATATATATATATATATAAATGTGTTTACATGTATATATCTATATATTTATATATTTATATATATATATATATATATATATATATATATATATATATATATATGTATATATATATATATATATATATATATATATATATATATATATATATATATATATATATATCTTAGACAATAAGCCCTACCTCTGTGTACTCATCACAAATTAAAGAAGTCTTTCATATAGCCTCATTACACCGCTGTTAATCATGACCACTTCATATGATTATATTGAATTAATTTCTGCAGCCTTTCCCTCACACAACATAAAAAACAATGAACCTCCCTTTATAATCTCCCAGAGCAATAAACAACAAAACAATTAGTAAAAAGAAATTACAGTCAAATGATAGAATTACTCATTAAATACTGTATAAAAACACATAAAGTTGTTGAGTGTTATATAAAGAGGACATAAAAGAAATGCACTATTAGATACTTACCAGACTATTCCCTGAGCTCCAGAGCCGATGGGCTTTAAATTCTGATAACGTTTTAAAACTGTGAAGGTAGAGTCTCCCACTTCCACGCTGTAGAACTGGTTGTCCACTTTGCTTTTGCTCATGTTGTAATGTTTGGCAATATATGACACATCCACTTGTTTTCCAAAACCCTGCATCATAGGAAGACAACATAAAGACACTGTTAATAATGACAGAGATGCATTTGGTTATTTACTTACCTGGGTGGTATAACACATCTGGAAGAAAATCAAGGATTAGAAAACAACAGGGCTCAATGTCCTTTTCGGGCTGGGCAGACTAAAAAAATATTAATGTTAATACCTAGTTGATAGATTGCAATATATAGCATTAACCTTGTTTATTACTATGTCAATGATCAGAAAAACCCATTCAAACTTGCAGTTAAAACACATTTTTACCAGTTTTAGATGTGTTTTGGGCCAAACTTGAGCAAATGTATCCATTGTTTAAACAAAAATCTGACTTCAAAAGGTCATTACAACTAGTGACCTTCCCTTGCTTGTGAAAGCCACATCTAAATAATGCTTCAATGGATTTAAGTCAAAATTAAGCACATCTGTCTCCTTTGACTTAAATGTATACTGATTGTATTTTCAAGTTTCGAATTTTGCACATAGCTGTTATGAACCAAGAAACAACTGCTTAGAGCTTGGACTTGGGTTTACAGCATATAAAATTCACACTACCACAAAACTAACCCAGCCCTATTGATCACGTGTCTTATGATATAAATGCTTCTTAAGTTATATAAAGCAAATTAAAAAAATATTTTGATTAAATTAAATAAATCAAGCTGATTATCTTGTAATCAAAAGCAAACTACCGTTAGTGGTTTTTACCATAAGCAATATTTTTATTAGGGATGGGAATTTGAAAACCAGTTCCAGTTGAGAGCCAACAACAACTCCATTTAGAAACAATATCATTCATCTTTTTAAATACTCTTATTTAACCTTTATTTAACCAGGAAAAGAAACTCGTTAAGATTAAAAATCTCTTTTACAAGAGTGTCCTGGCCAAGATAGGCAGCAGCACAATTTACAAAGTTTCTTACATTCACAAACAGCATTACACACAAATACACAAGACTTGTAAAACGCTCAGTGTACAATTAATAAAGACATTTGACGGGCTGGATTATTTTAAGGAAGCAAGATCATCTGTCAACACATCTGCAGCCAGATGCCTCAGTATTTACATCATGTAACATCTTCTTAAAAGTGTCCGATGAGACCAGCTCATTAAGTTTCAGGTCTTTTTGCAGCTCATTCCAAGCAAAAGGAGCAGCAAATTTAAAGGCTTTTTCCCCTTTTCCATTAATTCTTTATTCTACATAGTTTGCAAATCCAGGATGTCACACTCTTATCAGAGGCAGTCAGCAGCAATGATAACAGAAAAGTCAAAGATCATGCCAGACGTGTGGCAGAAGTGGTCAAAATTGTGTCTTAGTTTTTACAGGTTTTACTCCGAAATGTTCAGTATGTGGAAACATCAGCAAACTGAACCCTTTATCCATGCAGCATGGCATTGGATATTAGGAGTGCAATGTGTTGACACTGCCACAAAAAAATCTCAGGAATCATTTAAGGAATTATTAAAGAATCATAGTAAGAATGATCGGTTTCAATAAAATCTTATCAATTCTCATACCAGTTTTTTTACTAAGCAAAAGGTCATACAACACTCACTCAACATCAGCAGGTTGACATCAGGAGAAAGTGATCACCTTATTATAACACAAGATAATCCATAAACCATACTTTGACCTTATATCTTCTTCTGAAATTATAATTATGTATTGTTGCCCAGCCCTACTTGATATTTAAAGTTTTATATTTATATCTTCACAGTCTTTGATTATATCAGCTCCTTGTCTACACATACTTTGAGTCTATATGGTTCAAATACAGTGAGTGTTATGGGCTAGGAGGTCAAACTGGAAAGGTAGGATAAACAGGACAGGGCATGCATTACAGTTGAGTTTACACTTTGATTATTTCAGTGCAGATATGTGAACTCTATAATATCTGTGTAATGACATTAGGGCAGCTAATGCCATTACTGTAGTAACTAGATGAAGGACATTATTCTTTCATGAACACACACACATAATTACTAGGGCACACCAACCAAACAAATGGTGCCACAACAAAAAAATCAGTTAATTACAAACGGGGCTAATTACAGCCCAGCTCACAAACCAAACAAAGCTGTGCCTCTCTGTTTGTTAATACTGTGGGGCACACCAGTTTGGAAGACTTTCCATGGATGCCATGAAAAATTAATTAATGGGATGTAATTCATTTTAAATTCTGCATGGCTGTGGGGTCACTGAAATCTATGATTTAATTATGTCAATACACTGGAGGGCAGCGTTCACTGTGCAGCCACTGGTACCTATGGAGAACAGAGCATCAAGCTAAACATGCATGTGTAATGCAGACATTTCATGCAAAGTGCCCTCATAATTTGACCTATTGTTTCCTGTAGGCTTTGGCTCATATTTCCTGTCTGTTCATGAGCAGTTTTGCAATAACTACTTACAGTATAAACTTCACCAATGTATATGATTTCCTAAAGAGAGTTGGCCACTAAGTGTCAAAGGGGAAATCTTTCTGTTTTGTCTTTAAAATGAAATAATTTAGAGAGATTGCAAAAAATCAGCTTTGCCATTGAGCAGTGATTCTCAAATCATCAGGCCTGTGGACCTCTGGCTACCTCATTAATGAGAGAGCAAGACCCAAGTTTTACAAGATTTTAACTGTTCAAATTTATCTAATGAAAATGATGTCATTTAGTTTTAGAATTGATAGCAGCCTGATTGAATAAAGAGATGAGATATAAGACAGAAAGCCTGGTAGAACATGCAAGCCAACATTTACTTTCATACTGTTCCCTGAATTACAGTACATTCAAATTTAGGTTGTTGGTTGCAAAAGAATTCGGTATTCGCTGTTCAATTTTACTCAAGATATCATTAAAATGTAGAACATTACTATGGAAAAACAACCTTTTTGCTATCTTAAAATAACAAGACAACTTAGACAGCAAGCAGCACTAAACTGGCCTTTGCACCATCACCCACATCAGGCTTTGCTGCACGTCAGGGTATGGGTTTTGACCATGTTGTTGCAAAGTTGAAGAAAGTAATCATGGGAAAAAAGCTTTCTTTCTAAAGATAACGAGATAAACCAGGGCTGCAAACAGCACTGAACAGGTCCTTGCTCCATAGCACACATCAGGTTTTGGAAAAAGGTGGGGTACGGCTCATTTTGAGGTTACAAAGTGGTCTGCCTCTGTGATGTTTCTAACATACAAATATAGTCCAACAGCTCTGAAATATCAGGTCCGTTTAATTAAATATGCTGTGAGAAGATACAGAATGAATGCTAAAAAAAACGTAGTGAGGTATGTAACGCAGGTCTTATCAGGTCTGGAAAATATCTGGTGCTATAACTAGTATTTAGATGTCCCATATTCTGCAACAGAATTAAACAGATACAGTATTTACCTTTTAAATATTAAATATTCGAAAAATTCACTGTTTTGGATTTTAGCATGCTTATGAGCTCCTCTTTTTCAGCCCTGCACACCTCTCTTAGAAAGTGGATGTATTTTGCCACCACTGCTGTGCTCTAGTGTTTACTGTGGCTGCACAGGAACGCCTAAACATGTCCCTTTCTGACATCAATGGCGGGTGTTGACAGGCCGTGGACCCATATTGTTATATAATTAAAATTGAGAAGAGTATTTTGCACATTATGAAATATTTTAAGTTTTGCATTCAGATATGTCAAGAGGAGGAACCTCATTACATAAGCAGTGTAGAGAATGTTTTGTTTTGTTTTTTGGGAGAGGGGCATTTTGTGCCTGTACTGATATAAGAGAGTTACAGTGGATAGATTTGTGGAGGGGACAAGAGAGTAGGGAGAGGATACTCTGCAAGCTGTCCACAGGCTGGATTTGAACCACACCGCTAAACCAGCACCGGAGCATGTTCTTTGAATGACAGGGTTTCACAGCCCGTGCCTCACAGCATGATGGTTGCTGGTTTGATTCCCTGATTTGGCAGGGCCTTTCTGTGAGGTTTATACAGCTACTCTGGTGACAAAACATGCTCATAAGATTAATGGGTGGGTGTAAATTGGCTTCAGTCTGTGTGTGAGTGGTTGTATGTCTTTATGTCAGCCCTGCAACAAGTCCAGGGTGAGTCCCTCCTCTTGCCCAGTGTCAGCTGGAAAAGTCCCTGGACCCCGGTAAACCCAACAGAGATCAGAGGTTTGGATATTGGCTGTGGGCCTGTTAGAGTGGCTGAAAGTTACTATTTTATTGTTAGACATCAAACTTTATGCAAGAGCCACACCCTTTGATTTCTCATTGAAGGAAAAAAATTGCAAACAAAAAAAAGTGGTGGGGAACTATTTGGGTTTTATCCACCTAATCTTGGGAAAGTACCAAATAGCTGATCAGTACTTTACTTTGAAAACAGCCCAGCAATCCCTCTTAACTTAGACCAACCTGCCTAAACTATGTTAAGCTTTGCATGAAATGTATCATCTACCCCATAATATTCAGTTCTCTTCACATCAAAAAATAATATTCATTCACATTTTACTAAGTCACTGATGTAAACTCAGACTTGTAATCTCACTTTTGTACGTACACAAAAACACAACAATTTCACAACAACTCAAGCAATGAAAGGGGAAATGGAAGTGAATGAATACTGTACCTTTTTTACCTGTAAGGAACACACACCTGACAAAAGGCTATCTTCACATCCAGGATTGGTTGGCTGCAGTTATATAAGAAATGTCTGCTCATAAATACCTGTAAGACACAAAGAGAGAAGAACAAGGTTCAGACAGGGCGGTGATGTGAATGCAGACAATAGAAACAATAACTTACAGTTTGTGCCGCGATGGGAAATGGGCTGACTCTAAATCTATAAAATTCTCCCTCTAGACTGAGAGATGTGTATAATCCATCTCACTTCCAAATCACTAAATATAAAACAACACAGCAGTTTCATTTATCAGTCTTTCTGTGTGCAAAATTCTGCAACATTTCAATCCAAGTGATGGATAAGATGTTTGTTTTCCTGTATTTACACACCTTCAGAGCTGGATTCAATCTCTCATTTACAATTTATTGTTACTTTCTTTACTCCATCACCATCATTCCAAATACAAGTGAGAAAAATAAGATGCCAAACTTACTTCCACTCAATACTGATCATTGACCAGCATGTTTGATTCTTTATTAGAGTACAGTGAAGCATGAGTGCAATATAAACTTGCCCCCCAGACTCTGGTGTGATTTGGTTATAAAACACAAAATGTCTTGAACGCTAGTACCACAAATGAGTAAGAAATTATATTGATACTATACCTTTTGGTCTAGCTAGCCTCATATTTCCCAAATAACATCTGACAAAAATGCCATCTGTCATTTAAGTTTAGGCCTGAAATATTTTAATGTGCATAATTTGAGATACCGTGATAGCAAATCCTCTTCTAAAGATCATTATAGCTCACTAACTCATGCCTAACTTGTTGGTTTAACAGATTAAAAGACATGCATGAGATGGGTACCAAGTTTAGTTGAGATAAGCAGCTAACTTGGCTCTTTCCAGTAGTAGCAATACATCATTTTTATGTGAACATTTTACAAAACAATATGTCTATTAGCAAGAAAGACATTCATCGCTAATATTTGTACTTGTCCAGTGAATTATTTAACAAACAAATACAAATAAATATAGTTGAAAAAAATACTGGATCCACATTTAGGTGTGGATCACCACAGAAACCTTATCACTTCTTCCTTGTGCCATGACCAACATTTCCTGGAAATGTTTAAAAAATCCATTCATAAATTTTTAAGTTATTGTGTTCACTAACTAATAAATTAACCATTTCCTTGGCAGAAGTCCTGCATGTTAAGAAGCGAGCTAAGTGACCCTTGTGCTCTATCATAACACAACTTTCATGCATCCTATTATAAGGGAGAAAGCCCTGTTGTCCAACATGATAGCATGCTAACATATGGTCTTTAAAAGTATTATTAAGCTATTTTTTAATCTTATCTTTAGCAAGGCTAATCTTACAAGCTGCAGGCTGTAGCTTTACACAAGCATACAAATGTTAAAGTATTCTATCTTGTTTTCTTTTTCACATTAACGTCAAACCTTTTTTTTCAAAGATATGTTCTGTTTCAAAATTCCTTTAATGTCATCAGAATCAAGGGCTTCATTCCCAACATAATGGTCTCCACTTTGAAAACCCTCAGTGTCTGTTATTGAGAGCAATACCATCTGCATACATTTGAAATAACTGTTATCGCAATAACACAGGCGAATATGGAAAAAAGCCAATTATAAACATAATAAACATTTTTCTTTTTATCAATTGAGATTGTTTGTTCTTATCAGCCCTCACATTTTATCACGCTGACACTCATTAACATCTTGAACCCATCGGACAGCAGTGAAATATAAGATAGCACATGCAGTTTCACAGGGTTATATTTAATACCACTATCATACATGAAGCCAACTTTCAAAGAGCTCATGCCATCAGGCAGACACATTTGCATAAAACCAGTGTTGTCATTTTGGCACAGTTGAGGGCCTTTGTGCTGAAAAGGGGGCAGTAATGGGTCAATTTGGTTTTAACATTTTCAGAGGCTTTTTTGCTTTTGGCAGAAACATTCAAAGGATTGCACAGTAGGGATAAAGGACAGTTGCTCTCACATTAAGCAGAAGCTGGGGAGGCTGCAGCCATCATCCATAATGACTTTGGCTTCAAGGATTTTCCAGGTAATGAAGCTCCCCAGTATGCTGACACTAATGTGTTCTGCATGGATTCATGTGTGGTGCTCATGTTGGCATGGAAAATAATAGAAATGGAGAGAGTTTGCCCATAAAGCAGCAACACTTTTCCAAAAATGCTTTCTTGAGCTCCTGGCCTTCACAAAATATAAATTGCCTCTTGACAGACTAAGCATTTGCTCTCAGAAGGTAAAAACGTGGGACCTGATGGACACACATTTATCAGTTAGCTCTACCAGTCCTCCAAAAATGTCACAGTCAAGGCTTTAGTGCTTATGCTCAATCTGAAAGGAGCAGGATGGCTTTAGAAAGAGATGTGGGACATAATGGCTGGAGAATTCTACTTTGGCCTATTTAAGTTGACCTTTTACTTTAAAAGTAAGCAGTGACGCAGTGCAAAGGAATGGCTGGCGTTTCTGCTGTCTGCATTTTCTATTGAGTGTCAACTTTGCAACATCGAGGAAGAGGAACAGGAAACTATTTAAGTCAAAACTCAAAGGTAAACTACAACTATTGCATTGTGGTTTAATGACTTCGTGAAGTTTGAATTTATGGGACTGTGAGAGTACAGTAATGGGTCATAGAGAGAGCATTTTTATGCAGGAGAATTTGTACAAGTTTTTAACAATAAATGGGCATTTACCAAAGTGCCCTGGAGTAATGAACCCCAAAACCAAATTACTTAATCCTACAATCAATCAATCAATCAATCAATCAATCAATCAATCAATCAATCAATCAATCAATCAATCAAACTTAATTTATATAGCACTTTTCCTACAACATATATAACTCAAAGTGCTTGCAGAAAAGAAAACAAGAGGAAAAGAGAGGGGTAAAAACAATTCCAAACTAGGCACCTTTCAGGGGAGCACAGTGTAGGATTGGAAAAAAACACCTCAGTACATGAGCAACTTATTACAACAAACACAGAGACCAGCACATGGGGTCAAAAGGGGGGCGGGGGCAGCCAGCAGGGGCGGTGATTTGAAGGAGTAATCTGCGACCTTGTCTTAGCTCAGACCCCACAAAGTCACTATTGTCCGATAAGGTGACTGTACGGCCTTGAGAGACAGAAAGTTTCTGATCCAGAGCAGGAGTTCACAGGATGAGGGAGTGGGGGGGGGGGGGGTCAAGTCTCTGTTTTCAAAACATTCCAGGAGAGTAGATACGTCTGCTCAAGGACAGACAATAAAGTTGACATTCGTGTGGTCTGAAGAAAGAACTTCTGAGTTTTCTAGAGATACAGTGTTTACAAGCATTAATAGTCTACAACTGTGAGGCTGAAATTAGAGCGTTTGTGCTGAATCTGACAGTACCCCCTGATCATTCTCTTAAAATATTATGTTTTAAAGTTACTGATGATCATGAGGCTTCTTGGCATGTGGCTCAAGAACTTGAAAACTTAAACAATTTTTGTGTCAGAGCGGACATTTGTGCAAAGTTGAAGAAAACAATTCCAGCTTTATAGCATTCCAAAACAAGGGACCCACATGAGGCTCTATGCCACTGACCTACGATGTGTGCAACATTGAGAAGTACTCCTCTAAGTATGTTTGGGATACAATGTAACAAAGCAAGGGCTAAACATGAGGCTCCACATGACCCATCAGATCTTAAACAGGTCATATTTTACCTTATTTCAAGTTTATATATTCACTTTTGATGACTGTTTGGGTATGTGAACATTCACAAATGTTAAAAATATGTCTTATATAAATTCAGTCAGCCTCTGATAGTGCTGTATTCTCTCTAGAGCCTCTTTAGGGGTTCCTTCCCTATGTGGTTTACATGTCTATTCTGCGATAATTGGTCAGTTAAGTGCTGCTCTTCGCCATGTTGTCAACAACTCTGCATTCATCCTGATGTCAATGTTTTGCAAAGCCTGCTACCATGAGCCAATGGGTTAAAACTGATGACTCAACAGTAGTGGGATGTCACACTGGTACATCTACTTGGAGAGGGCTGGAGAAAAAAGACTTTTGAGGCAGACGCTGGCACAACAATGAAGGGGAAATGGAAAAGATTCAATGCCAGAGACTTTTTGTTTTGTTCACAGAGGTGCTCTATACCACAGGGGAGACTTATTAACACACAAAAGGGCTAACAGAATCATAAAAAAAAACACAATATGACTAAAAATCCCCTTACAGAGGTATCGCAGATAGGGATGCAACAATACACTGAGCCCACCTTTTGGTATGTAACTCGGTTCTTTGGTCACCATTTTGGTTTGATTTAGCTTTACAGCCTAGGCCACTGAAGTGCTTTTTTTGTATCATTTTAGGTGCTTTAGGTAAATTTGAACAGAATAGCAAGAAGTTCAATGTTTTAAAAGCCCTTTCATAAACTTAAACATTAAAAAAAATTACATGTTCATGTCCTATTACCCCTAACTAAATTCTGCAATATTTGTTCTTTAATGCTGGAAAACAATCAAATATGACCTCCAACAACAAGACTAACAAACCCTTAAAGGGAAACAGTGAAAGAAAGATGTATTCAAAACTGAATATACCACAAATCACATGTGCATACTGACCAGAAAGCGTCATATTGAATGGTTTGATATTCCATTGAGAATTGGTGCAATCCTAAATATGAACATGTGTTAGTCATCTAATGCTGTATGAGTCTTCAAATCCACAAAAATATATTGTTGGAAACATATAACGAATTCCAATTATTGATTTTAAAAGGGAAAATTAGCAAAATTAACAGACTAGATGATAGGTATATCATTTTCATACGGATTGATACATTTGAACAATTATGAGATAGAGTGTAATATATGTCATACCATGTGATTGATAATTTAATATATATTATCAAAAACAGTTAATCTTAACAATGTAATGGAATAAACAAATCAAACTTCTTTAAAGCAATTCTCCTTTTTCAAGGCCTGCAGTAAGTGAAGCAGCAGATTCTGTGATTGTGTTTGTTCAACCTTTTGATCTGGATTGTGCTGATAGCTCTGGTGCAGCTGAGACTACGCTCAGCACCATCTTTAAAAGGCTCATATATCACTCCTACTACAATGTGTCATACGTGCAAGCTTAAGTCTGGGGACTAAGAGGGTGGATAAAAAAGGTGGTCAGTTTTCTTTTATATCTCAGCTTATTTATCAGCAAGATACAAGTTACAAGCACATCACATAACTATCAACAGATACAGTTACAGACTGCTGTTTCACTTAGCCAGACCAAGAATTTATCCATCATGTGTGAGCATTTCATGACTGTGGCATACAATAGCCTGACTCTAAAAGTGCTGTGATTGGTCAGGAATGAACATCAAGCCAAGTGATCTTAACTTTTGACCAGTAACCTTCTTTAGTCAGAGGGGGCATATGCAAAAGTTTGACAAACATGCAAAGGCAAAACAACATGAATCATAAACCCCATTAACACTTGCAAAAAAAACTGAAATTATCCGTACAGGTGAGTCTCATGAGTAAACACAAACAGACGCATTTTTCACTCTGATTTTACCAGGATAACTATCTCTCGTAAAGGCCAAGTAGGCCCATGTCTAAACGCAGCAGTGAATTATCATCGTAATCAACTGAGGCGAGTGGGGACAGCATGAACCACGAAAGAAAGACATGACAGGATGGATAAAAACAACAAAGGAAGATGCCTCAGGATTGAGATGCTTTGATTCTTTACTTTCTGCTTTGTGACTCAATATTGATCAGTTCATTTGTGCTTATCTGTGTTTGTAATTGATTTATTTCTGTGCCTTGTTAACTGATTGTCTCAAAGGGCTTTCCTGGTTAAATAAGGTTTAAATGAAATTTCAAGTTAATGTGTAATATAATATACTATATGCACAATAAAACAACTACACAACAACAACTATACTTAGGAATGGGAATTGTTAAGAATTTAAAGAAATGTGTCAATATTGATTTTGCATATCAAACTGATCTTTATCAATTCCTTTGTTGATTTTTGATGTGAAAAGGGTTGATCAAAGATTTTTCAGTGTCAAAAACGTCAAACACTTGGTACCTGATTGAAGTTGTTGGTGTTTTAGCTCTCTCTTTAGATCACACAAAAACTGGATGTTATGCAGTTCCTTCTTTATAAAACTGAGCTACAAATTTGACCACTTTTGCGTCCTGTCTGATCATATCTTTAACTTCTTCATTATCATTTCTACATACTGTCTCTGACAAGGGATTGGTGGCCTTTATTGGCAAAGCATACATGGTAAGGTTAATAGTTAAGCATAAAGACAAGAAATCTAATTTTTTGATCTTGTTGTTTTTCTCAATTAGAATTATCTCCCAAACTGTAATGATAAAAGAAAGACTCATAATAATATTTGTAGATGCTAAAGTCAGATACATTCGAAGGGTTTGCAACTTTATATATGATAAAAATGTAATTCACTGTGATACATTTTAATTTATAAATATCCAATTTTATTAAGTTCCATAGACATTAAATATACTGTATGGGCTTTTTTCATGTTATTTTACATTTAAAGTATGTTCAAGACATTAAAACAAGCTCAGTGTTAATATTTGGTGTCTACTGCCAGTGATAAAATGTGAAATGAAACTTAAAGAAAAAAAAGAAAAAAAAACAGAGATTTTCTATGATCTGAGGATCAACCACAATCTGTATAAAGTCTGCCCCTCCTTTGTCTCGCTCTTCAGACTCTTCAAAAAGTTGCTTTGTGTTGCATCAGAGTTCAGAAACAGACAGACCGTCTGCAGGGCGGACAGCAGACCTGGACTCTCTCTGACTGTTTAACACTGACAATTTGTACCTCTTGTGGGATTTTTAAGAGCATTATATTTTGTTTGGTGAGATCAGAAGAGGAGTTTTGAACAACCAGCAGTTGTGATCTCTGATTCACCTTTATGGGAAAACTGTGAGCCTGTGCCGAAGCAATTTCATGCCAGATGAGAGGAGACACATGAGCACACTCCCATTAAGCCCACACAAACATGTAATTACTGCACCGTGTTTACATGTAAATGAAGATTGATGTGTGTCTGTGCTGAATGAATCATTCTATCGGACTGGTGTTGGAACATACAATGAACCAACATAAGCAAAAAGTACCTGTCATTCTTAATGAGCTGTTTTGTTTTACACAGTGGTCATGTGTTAGGACTGAGGACTAATGGCATCAGTGGTGCAGTCTGATAGTGATAGTGCTGGTAGTCGGAACTCAGTGGACTGTAAATGGGCATGGATGGCCGTGAATATGTTAGCGGATACTGATAGACAACGAAACTCCAACTATGAGCGTGAATGTGACCATGAATGTTTTTTTTCTTAAGTAGCCAAAGACACTAGAAAAGTGCTATATAAGTTCAAGTCCATTTAAAGCCAAAAAAACACCATGCCTTTTCAAGCCAGTGGTGCATCAGCTGTAGTGTAATGTCAACCCACACTTTTCGACTGAATTATTCACAAAAGACCAGTGTGAACAGTTACTGTGCTCACACTGTTAAAGCTAAATTAGGATGGAGTATTGTCAAAAATCAAGAACCATTTGACAACTCCTTAACAAGTCAGAATAGCTGAGATATTGCAGTTCACCTGTCTTGAAAAGTGTTAATTTTCAACAGTTTCAAGTTGGTAAACAAGATTTAAATGACTGCAACAATATAAAGGGTTCAAATCCCTTTAAAGAGGTCCTATTATGCTTTTTCAAAAATGTAAAACTCCTGGGTATGTTTTATCTGCCCCTTCCTAATAATGGTGTACCTCCGTCCACACAACAACAAAGTTTGTGTCATCAGGACTTCTTTCCTCCTAATATAAATGCCTGTAGCTGCATCCTGAACAGGCAACACCAGTGTTACATCTGACAAATGGAAACTTTTTAGACTGCAGAACAAGTAAAGAGTAGGGACGCACAATATTGGATTCTTGACAATACTCAAAAGTTGATACAGTCAAGCTCCTTTTTGCCAACACCAATGTTTTTTGTCAGGAACACAAAGCCTTAACGTGAGTGAAATTGACATGTTACTTTCATTGTGACCCTCGGTTTGTGGTAGAAACAGAGGTTGAGCAAGCAAAACAACATTCATTTTAAATGAATCACACATTAGAGTTATAACAGTGGCCTTAAGTTGAAGACGAGGTAATCAACTGTGGTTCATTTGTTCATTCTGCCAATATTACAGGCAACATATTGGAAGTTGAAAGCCTATCTGTACGGCTAAAATTGCAAAAACTTTAATACTTGCAAAAAAAAAAAATCTCTTTTTAAAACAATCATCTGCCGGTACCAATACTGTACTGATAATACCATGCACGCCCAATGCAGAGTCTTTGAAAACATGGCATTAAACTGCAATGAAATGACCCATGGTTATTGGCATATGTATAGGAAATGGGCTCTTAAAGTGACAGGAGCTTCAGCAGAGCTGAGAATAGAGGTAGATCATGGGTATTAAGTATGTGAAAGGTGGAAGGTTTTTGAACATTTATGATCATAAAGATACGCTAACAGTCACTGAAATTAATACTATAAGCCAAAGGTAGGGCAAAATATGACTTCTATTACTGTAGGTTTAAGTAATCAGACTTCCCAAAAGCAAGTAAGGGTTGCAGAAACTGGAGGTTCAAGGCTCTACAAATCGAAAGGGTTCAGAAAGTTATTGGTTCAAGACCTTTTAGAATATAATGCCATGGGGCAAAATCATAAGAATTGTGGGAACTCAAGACCCATCTAATTTAAAGGAGACATATCATGCTGATGCATGATTTAAATACTTACATATAATATAATAAATTTGAAAACAACCTTACACCCCCTTAATTTTCAAAAAAAGAGATATTGTATTTTTTCTGATAACCTAGAACGAGATTTGATGCCTCTGAAAATAGTTCATTGCGAGATGACCGCGAGATTTAAATCGTCGTGACGACATGAGGTACATTTCTTTTTATTGGAGTAATCTGATAAAACACTTCCTCCTCTGTGATGTCCGTTAGCCAAAACCGTCACCGAGGAACACATCCACCAACCAGCAGTATATAGCTCCCTAGCTCACACTCACTCATTACCAGCTCTGGCCTGTAGGGGGACTCAATATGCGGTCGCTGCTTTGAGCCTGCCGGAAAATACAGTAGAAGACAAAGGACAGGCTGGCTCAACCCTCTCGGCAGCTCTGACAGAACTGACCAATCAGAGCACAAAGGGCTGTGACGTTGCGAGGTAACTGTAGGTCAGTCTGAGATCCAAGCGTTTCAACGAGAGCTTGATAATGGCCTAAAATGAGGATTTTGAGAACGCTACTGTGGGGCAATGAAGGAACTAAATGACTTGTACTGAGGGCAGAAATGCTTTACGGGCATCCTAGTCTGGCATAGTGAAAAGGAGAAACAAGCATGATATGTCTCCTTTAAGGATCCAAGATTCTTAAGGTTAAAGGCCCAGCATTTCCAGGGGTTTGTGGCCTGAATAGTTTAAAGCCCCAAAATATTCAAGGCCCTAAATGATATAAATGGAAGGATTGGAGAAAACACAAAAGATCAAGCCCCCCTAACATATTAGGTTTCAAGGTACCCTAAAATGTGAGTTTAAGGTCCTAAGGTTCAGACCACTTAAAACATTAGAGCTTCACAGAATGTAAGAGGCCCACGTCCCTAACTTGTGAATGGTTTCAAGTAAAAAGTACAGTGTTTTTTCCAGCCTTTAAGGCCATCTTTATATCAAGGGTCAAGGCCCAGGGAAATAAGAAGTGGGAAGAAATTAAGAGTCACTGAAGGAATTTTAAAATTACCTACTGAATTTGACTTCAGCAAACGTGTGAGCAGAACTAACTCACAGTTTGGGGCCTGGACTTGTATTTTAATCTTTTCACCCATGATGTAAGATGTTACATTTATGAATGGTACTGTAAAGAAAAAATGCCTTGCCCTAGACATCTCTGCTCTAGAATGTTCTTAAAAAAATCCCATTAGCAGTGATGAACTGTGTGACTTAGATTTACTACTACAGAATTTGTTAGAAAGTCCTTAAAAAAATAGAAATATCTGAAACACAGATGTACACGATAAAGAAATGATGCACCACTCATTATGTGACAGTCATGAAGGAAAAACTGTAAGAATATCAGTAATGAGACGAAGAAAATGACAGAACCGGGCAGCAGTTTTAATCATCCTGAATGGGCCAATGCATTTCACTGATGCAGCACACCATTAATCTCCAGTGCCAGCCCTGCTGATGCTCAACTGTGCTGGTGTGTGTATGCATGTATGAGTGTGTGTGTGCTCTGCAGTTGTAGCTGGTCCTTGGTGTTTGGATCCATGGCATTCTGTTACATCCACCCTCATGTGCACAACAACGCCTCAGGCAAACCAGTGATCATTCTGCAGACTCAAGGAGATGTGATGCTGTAGTACAACGGCAGCTATTAATCCAGGTCATCTGACAGTTGGAGACGTTTGGGTTCCTGTTTTGCCTTCAAGTTTATTGGACAAAACTGGCTCTGAGTCAGAATGTGATTAGATGGCTGGAGGATTTTCAGCTGTGTCCCAATTCAGAGATTGCGTTCTTCAAAGAGGGCCGATTATAGGATTGATTGTGTCACAGCAGCACAGGCTCCTTCAAATGCTGCCAACAAATGCATCTGTCTTTTAATTGACCATGAAGGATCCATCTAGATCACCCTTCATGGTCATGGCAAGCATATCCCAAGATCCCTTGTGTGCCAATTTGAACAAGCTGGCAGACTTCAAGCTGCCAGACTATAAAGCTTTTAGGTCAGGGGTGTCCAAACTTTTCACATCAAGGGCCCATAAAGACGACATGGAAGACTGAGCCACCTTACTTTCAGTGTACTTCAGTTAAAGTTTTAGGTTTTAAGGGTGGGTTATCAGTTGTTAAGAGGCTCTTGTAATCCCCGGGCTATCACATGATTCACACCTAGTCAGGGCAACAATGACTTTTGAGCAGCAGAGATGGGAGACACTTATCTTCCCCATCAGAGACAAAACAAGAGCAAACTGCAAGAATGTTGGTGCTTGAATATGAATATTGCAACATACTTTGAAAATGAGACCTTGTGACAAAGTAAATATGGCAGAAAATGTGCAGGTTTCAAAGTACTTATTGATGTAATCAACATGTCTTTACTCATTCAACTGCTTCAGGGGCCAATTCAAAATGGGCAGCGAGCCCCTGGGCCGTAGTTTGGAAGTGCCTGGATTGGTTGCATGATAATCGTTTCTAATTACTAAAAAGGTACAGAGAATAATGTGAAAAAAAGGAGGGACCATGAAACTTAAGGCTTCCTTTTAAAAAACATAATTTGTAAACTGAGTTAAGTTAGTTTCCAAGCATCTGTCAAGCAGCACAAGCAGAAGCTTAAAACAAAATTGGGGGCTACTCAAAAAATAAATCTACGGTAGACCAGACTGTCTCATTTCACTTTGCCAGAGTGGCCCACATAAGCCATCAAAGCTGGACTCTTTTGAAGTATAATGATATTGGTTAAGGAGATTAATTTGGCATTAGTGCCTTGTAGCGGTAGGCTTAGATGAAGAGGGTCAGGAACATCACATAAAAGAGGTGTTGTGTTTGACTCAGTAGCATTTATTAGCCTCACTTACGGCTAAGCAGCAGATGCAAGGAATGGGTGTGTTTAGACAATTTTATACTTGTAGTTTTATATAAGGAGAATACAGAGAGATACAAGACACTGGAGACAATGACAGTCTGACTTTACATGATTGAGTTTTTCAGCACATCACTGTGTGACAGCTTTATGGTGCACTTCCTTTGCCTAAGCAGCAAACACCAGAGGGTGCTCTGGCTGTGGATGGCCTCCATCATGGGTCTGTGGAAGGAGCTGGTCGCAGTACGACAGGGCTGCACGTAGTCAAACACTCACAATCCTCCAGAGATAGCCATACTCACATAGTGAGTAGTAACACATAGTGAAAGGCACTTAATTATTTTTACACATGCAACATCGTACTTTCTAAGAAAATACCTGCATAGCCAACCCGGTAAATTCCCTCACCTATTCGTTCCTGCTTGGCCCTCACTGTTAGAAGTTTCCCTGCAGCTTGTATGTCAGTCAGTGGAGGGGTGGGGAAGTGGGAAATACGAGAGAGGCAGATGGTAAATTTCAGGGTAATTTCAGGTTGAAAAACCCTGCTGTTAGCTTCACATGTAGCTCATTTCGGTAATTTAAGGATAATTTCATTTTTTTCTGCAAGTGTGAATGGGTTTCCATTACTACCCTACTGTTACTAGAGCCTATCTTTAGTTGGTAATAGTGTAAAGCAGTAGATCCTCCACAGGATACAACTTCTGAATGGAGAAACAGCAATTAAACAAATATTAAAGCACTTGTGTTTTTTATGTTGTCATGCCAAAATTAGCTACTGTGTTGTCTCATTTCACATCACGATAAAGGACAAATTAGCTTAAATAGCTCTTTTAGAGATCACATTAAATGTTCAGTGTTGATTATTTTGTGTGACCACCAGTGGTTTACTGATAACTCTGTAGCTTTCATTCACAAAGTGGAGAATATTTCCAAGGTCACATATGTTTAGTCAGCTTTTTGTCACAATAACATGTTTTAAAAACACTACAGTAAGCATTGTTGAACAGTGCAAAAGCACTGTTATGAATATCTTCTGTCAATGCACTTTAAGACATTCACATTATTATCAGGAATATGTTATATAATTGTCAAGACTTTACCCAAAAATGAAGGCGAAATATCACATGAGTACAAATATATCTGCTTATAAGGGGGCTATAATCTCACTGGTACCAGCAGCTTGAAACAGGGCTTTAGCCTCAACAGCATCAACTGTGGTTTCTAAAGAGATGTTTTGATGGTTGTCACCATGCTGGAAATGCTATCGAAACCCAATTCACTGTCAGACTATTAACAAATAAAGTAATCACACACATTCAAATAACTCATTTGCTTCATTAAATAAAGCATACAAACATCTCCTTTACAGTATGACCTTAAAGACATGAGCAAATAACATCAAATTTGTATTTGTATTTTTTAGCCAGGATGTAAGCATGTAAGTTATTTTTGCTATTTTATCTTTTCACCTGTAAATAGACCAAGAGGTGAATGTAATAACTGAGGATACATTAGAATTATTTGAAAAAACCACAGGTATATTTCTTCCATTATTTCTTAGACTGGTCAGACACGAGGGGGGGCTGCTAGAGCTCCATTTATGATGAGTATTAAATATGAAATTTAAATGCAGCAGTGAGACAAACCACTTGGTGAGAGTGCACAGTAAAGGACAGTAATTTCCTCTTCCTGTGGTTTTATTTGTCTGATATGCTGTGGTGAAGCTTCACTCTGCGTGTTGGCTCAATGGCACACTGACAGAATGGAGCTTACATGAGTGTCAACAGCTACACCTGCAATGCTACTGAGATGATTATGAAAGCTCAGTTTGCCTGATCCCTTCAGCACTTTCTGAATATACCATTACATTTTTCACATCTATAAAGCAACGATGTCAGCAAAAAAGCCATCTACAAAAATGTTATGACTGACAAAAAATAAACAATAATTCACTTTAACACTGACATTCATGATTCCATTTATTTGTGTCTGAAAGAACGCCATGTGTAAAGCTGCATTCACACCGCAAGCGACCCAGCTACCAAAATTGAGTCGCCCACTGACGTAGCGTCGTGCGTCCACAAATACCTCATTTTGGTCACCCTTGCTGTCAGCCGTCGCTCTGTGACGTCACATCCACTCGAGTTTCACCGCGATCATATAATACATTAGATAATAGGATGTATAAGCAGACATTATTCCAGCTGTATCCTTTTCATTCACTTATCAACCACAAAACACTGCAGCTGATGCCCTGCAGCAGCATTATCTGTGAGTTTTCTGTGGTCCGTCTAGGCGGAACTAATGTCCTCACAGACTAATGTTTCCCACATGGACATGGATTGTTCCTCTGTAGTCCGGTTGAAAACTGTCTGTCACGGGTATCGTCACACACGCACACACCGCTGATTGGCTGTTGCCGCACAGCCACACACGACACCGCCTGAAAAGATCAACTTTTTTTTAACTTTGACATCGCGCGACGAGTGAAGTGATCGGCAAACGCATCGCGGGTGGGTTAGCCCCGCCCCATCGCGGCTGTACATTGACTTTGCATGGAGAGTGATCGCCGAGGCAGTACAAGTAGTGTGCGGTGTGAACGCAGCATAAGACTTGTCTGCCACACTGACCTGCTTCAGAGCTTTTCATACCTTAACTAGAAAGCACTCAGAGAGCACAAACCTCTGCCGAGGCAGCTCATGTTGCTGTTATGTCTCTAAACAATCGTTCCATGTTAAGTTAGTCATAATATGATTCCTTGACCCTGACAAACCCACACCTAGCACTGAGAATCATGTTGATATCAGATTAGCTGGACAGTTATTAAGCAAAATGGCTGTTATCTGGAGTGCCACCAAAATCTAATCATTTTTCAGTTGGGTCAGTACAAACATTTCCTGAAAATTTCCCCCAAATCCGTCCAGGAGTTTTTGTGTGATGTTGCTAACAGACAAATAAACAAACTAACAGAGAAAACAAACCTACGCCGGCAAAAACATAACCTCTTTGGAAAAGGTCAATATCTTTTCAACACACTCGGATTAAGGGGGAAGATATGAGACATGTCTTGTGTGTCCTCAGAGTACATTTTATTACTTGTTGAAAGGCAGCCAAGGGACACGGCATAACAATATCTGTAGGAAATGTCTCTGGACTGAATGACGTTTGACTGGAAATGAAGTTGACAGAAACATGAATATGGAAGAATATTCTGTTATAGCAAACACAGACATCACTTTTCAAACCACGCGTCTCTGTCTGACTAACCTGCCAGACAGACCAGACAGACAGTTCAATATATACTCAACAGCATTAGCTATACAGTAGCACTACTCAATTATGGCAGAATTCAAAATTGTGATGATTTAATAAATTCTGAGATCATTAACAGAATTATTCACTGATTTTAAAACAGGAACCATACGTTTTCATTGAACATTTATGTTTTCGCAGCTCTCATTTTTAAATGAAAAAACGGGCAATACCTTGAAAAATGCAAGAGAAAAAAAATGCATTAAAATAAAGCTAATATTAATAATGTTAAAAGAAAGAAAGGTCCAACATGTGATGTAGTACAGTTATCTTTATCTCTGATACTAACAAAATGTACAGTATTTTTGGGATAATATCGGTGTCTACAGATAATTTGCATCAAAACTTAATATTGGTATTAGCAGATATGAACATTTCTGCCCATATTTCCTGCTAATATTTTTGTCTTTTGTATTTGCATCAAGATTTTGGAATTTTTTTGTATACTGATTTTAAATTAAGAGCATTAGCTTCAAAATAGGCTGGGTTTCTTGTTAACAGGGAAATATCAATTTTTTAGCTTTTCAAAAGGTAACGAAAGCTTCATTTTGTTTTGGACAAAAATACATTTTAGATATGCTATGGGTGTAATCCAAAACAAACTACTTTTCTTCATTTCTTTATATCAGTATTGATGATAGTATCGGACAAATTACGTTATGAAAAATTGTCAGGGATGTAATGGTTGCCGGTAAAATTGTAAACTGCGGAAAAATTTCCCACGGTAATTATTACCATTACCTGTTTTAATTACTGAGTTACCGAGTTTGATCACGACACTGTCATTAACTCATGATGCTGCTCATTGTCTGGAAAAGAGGGAACTATGTGTCTGTTATTCAGTAAAGCAGCAGACGGGGCCGTGCATGCGCAGTTTGCATTGTTTGGCCTCTGAGACTGAGCACGAAAGTTATCCAACACACTACAGCGGAGATTTTTCCTTGAAATGGACTCTGAAGTCTGGTCAAATTTTGAATTTTTCAAGCATGCCAAGGGGAAACTGGTAGAGGATGGTCACCCTGTCTAAAAGACGAAGCTGCAATGGAAGAAAAAGACACATGTGAACTGCTGTAACTCCTCCACTGAGTGAGCCATAGAGAGAGAGAAGATTCAGTGAGCCATACCTGAGTGAATTATAGGCAGTTTATCAGTATTTTCTGTCTAAATAATGTATAAATCTTGTAAATATTAGCATTAGTATCATTCTGGAGTGTGTTCTTGCCGCTTTTTTGTCGTTTTTTTCGCCGTGTTTTGCCATATGTTTTAATTGATCATCTTCTTCCATCATAGTTCGTGTTCTACGGATTTTATCAGTCATAATTTGGAAATATTAGAGTAGGAGATCTGCCAGGAAGAGGGAAGACCAGACGATAGTCATGGAAGGGGACTAACTGGACAGGAACTGTCTCAGGGACTATGCAGATAAAAAAAAATGCCTGGACATGGTCTAATATAACAAGCTGTGACATGGACACTAATGAATGTTCCATAGGTTAAATTATTATTGGTCATCTCAAAACTTTGAACATGTTCATATACAATTGTTTATGAAGAGAAACCTGTTTCAAATGTTCAAATCCATTTTTTTCTGTAATTACACACTGTGTAAGCATTTATAACGTAATAATGACAAATACTTGCCAGAATTATTTACTTTTATTTCTCATGAAAAAATTGAGCAAAATCTACCCAAAGGACATTTCCTGACACATTTATTGACAAAGAAGACAAACATACATGTTCTAATTATAATATTATTGAGGTCAAATGATTTCAAGTGTGTGCAAAAGTAATTTTTAAACGTTTTGAGCACAGTATTGTGATAATAATAACTGTGATAATTTTGGTCACAATAACCGTGATAGTAAATTTTCATACCTTTACATCCCTACTTGGAAGTCAGAAAAACCCGATACTGTGCATCCCTAATTCACATAATAGTCAGGGACAATAATTGTAATTTCAATTTAAATTCAGTTAATTCCACAGCTCTACGAAACAGGATCTACTGCACTAGTCCCTCTGTGCAAAAGCTCATACCAAGTGTTTGGGGAGGGCAGCACCTTTGAAAACACATCCATGACTGGACAATCATTCAGTCAGTCATATTCAATACAGGCCAAACATGAAAATTAGTTTTTTTTTCTACCAAGAAATGTCTTCATTCTTGTTCTTTACACTTCCTTTACCAAACAAATGTTGACACGTTCTGATTATACTGCTCCTAAAGCAGGCAGCATTCATGTTAATCTCTGTACAAGCAGCCATTGTTTACAGGCTTGCAGTCGCCTCATGCTGTTGTTACACTGTTCTACAACTCGTGCTAACATTTTATACTTGAAAAGTAAGACTAATTTAGAGTGTATCTGGGGATTTTTCCCTCCACATAAATGCACATTATAAGTTTGAAGTATATATACTCACTGTGTTGTTACATGTGGTAAAATTAGCTTGAATGTTTGTAGTTTCTAATACAGCAGATAGCTACATCAGGGAGCAGCTGTGGTATATTTCATAGATGTGTGGGTTGAAGATGAATCCCATCCTTTTATTGAATTAATAAATGAAAAACCCAGAAAGAATTGATAACCTCCTTGACTGAAATCTGAAACAGCTTTTTAGTTTGCATAGGAGGCATTTCAGATCCTGATTATTGGAATCCTCTGGCATGGTGCCAGCATTGTGTGTTTGATTCGGTCTCTGTGCTGTACTTTTACGGCTACGCAGAGCTTGAGTTAAGTTATAAACAATATTTTATTTCTACATTAAAGAGATTGATTGACTGCAGGGCTTCTTATAAAACACAATGGTGCCTGTATAAAATCCCACTACACCACAGTGTTATTGTTTCCTGTTGAATCCGTCTTTGCTTCCTCTCCTCCCTCCATTCTTCTCCCCTCTGTCATGCTTTCAGGCTCACACACATTCTGCAACTGTCAAATAATGCACGCCACAGCATCATCCATCCATAAGTCCTCATTCTCCCCTCCATCCTCAACACTGCTGCGTTCTCCTTTTCCTCTCTCTCTCTCCCTCCATCTCTTTTGTCCCTCCCTCGCTCCCACCATTCCTGCTCCCAGCCTCCCTTCCTTGCTGCACCCGTCTCTCCCCTCCCCCTCCCTCCGAGCACCATTGTGAGTGCTGCTTGGTTCAGCAGCCCCAGCCTCTCCTGCAGTGCACTGCCTCGCGATGCGTTTGCCGTGCAGGCCGAGCTAAACGCAGCACAGCCTCCTGTATGGACTCAAGGGAGGGGAGGGAATGCGCTCAAACTGCAGACCATGCTAGAAAAACAAGACAGCATGGACTCATCTACAGGCTGAGAGACCCTGAATGATCAGTGACATCCACTGATTTGTTTTAATAGAGCTGAAAAATAAACGTATCCTCTGGTTCTTCCCTCCTGTCTCCCTCATATCCTTTGAAGTAAACAACAGACATGTTAGCTTAAAATCTGCTCACGCTGCAGTTTCCTGATCGGCCGTGTGGTAGCAACATGCACAGCTTTGGCAGGTGCATGAGCTTGATCGTGTGATTTACTGTTCTTCTTACACAACCTGAAACAGTCGATTGAGGGCGAGACTGGAGCACGCTTTTGAAATCACTTTGCCTGCAGTCAAGCAAGCTCCTTATCTGTAACACAAAACATGATGAATATATTTCATTGCCCATGATCACAGAGCTTTTTTGATGCCATGGTTACAGCAGGTGATGATTTCAAAAATAGACAACTGCAGCAAAAGTGCTTCTAATCCCCCCAGAGATTTTACCACACCCACTAATGAAAACAAAAGTTAAGCACCAAATCTTTAAATACGCACAGATTCTGCCACCAGGGCCTATCAATAAAACAACAACAATGACATGTAGAGACATGCTATCAGCTCCACCCACCTCCGCTGTCTACAGTATTCAAGTAGAAAAACACTTGGAGAGGGCAGACCACGGTACACACCCATACTGGGATTTTAACTATAAATATAACCCCTACCTTTATTTCGTGTAAATATTTAGATTCTTTGACCATAAAAACATAACATTAGCAATGGGATTTATAATGATATTTATTTTAGTTCAGTAGTTATTTACGAAAATCGCATTTTTCGCAATGGCGAATCCAGATGATCTGGATCACTCCCAAAATCTGATCATTTCTTCCTTGTCACAATACGGACATTTCCTGGAAATTTCATCTACATCCATCCATAACTTTTTGAGTGATCTTGCTAATAGAGGAACAAACAAACAAACACACAAACTAACAAAAAAAAAAAAAGACACCGGCAATAACATAACCTCCTGAAACAGACTAACATCATGTCCATAAAGAATATGAGCATTAGATATGTATTGCGTTCATTAAAACTGCACTAAATGTCCCCTTATTAACAGCTTTTACTGACAAGGCATGATTCCTTGACTTTGTTTTAGTATTTTTTGGTTCTTGTTTCTATGAGGCCTAACTGTACAATAGGCACACAGGGCTATTTATAACAACCTTACAGACACCTGACATAAGCACAACTTAACTTATCAAGTGGCATTAAGTGGTGGGAGGTGCTCTGAAACTGAGTGCAGGTGTCCAGCTGGCACAAAGAAAGTCAGTATCAAAAATTCAACACTAGTGTGGTTCAGGTGCCAACACAATCAATATCTCTACCAACTGACGAACAACATAGATACTGTTCTTTATTGTAGTACCATTTTCACTGTATGTCAGAGTCAACTATGCTGATCCCTCTCTGCCGTTGCAGTAAGGTGTCCAATAGTTACTTCTAGCTAAAGATAGACATTTTAGAAAACTGATGAATTCTCAAACATTATCACTTGGGTTTCCACATGGCCTTTTTTACCTGCACCAAGGGGCTTATGTTTTTCAAGAGTTTCAGTTTGTTTGTTTGAAAGGATAACTTCATTCTTCAGGGAATAAAGACATGATACCATTTTGGTGGTGATATGAACACAGATTCAGATCAAGGAATTCACTCTAGGATTATTTGACAGTACAAGATACGAGGGACAGTTTTCCACATTTTTGCTACTCGCTCAGTAAGTTTCAAGAAATTTTATGACATTTTCAGGAAATGTTGGTCATAGTAAAAGAGAGAAGTGGCTAGATTCTAATAGTGATCTGAATCTGTATGATGATCTAATGAGTTTCTCAAGGTTTACTAACAGTGTGAGAGGGCAGTTTTCCACATTTTTGACAACAACTTGTGTTGAAAATGTCTTGGCGGCGGTTTGTGCACTCAGGGCGCTCTAGTTTAGTTATCAATTTGGGAGGACAAAGAAAAAGACAAAAGATAATTTAGACAACACCTAACTCTGCTTCACCCCACAAGAAAATCTAGCAAGACACAGCAATCTTTACCACCATCCGATGATTTAACCTCTGCTGATTTTGATTCAGAAGAGGGAACAGGGCCCAAAATTTGCTGTATCATCTTGTAGTGTGTACCCTGCAGGAGGTTCATCTAACAACACAGCACATCATCCTTTTTATTTCAAGGACAAATTTCATGATTCCAGAAAAGCTGTTAAAGGTGGCCTCCCTAATTCTTAATTTGTAAATTGCAAAGCATTCTGAAATTACCCTGGATGCAAACCAGGATGCCCATTATGTGAAATTCATCCATTGATCAAGGCAGAGGATTATTTTTTTAATACACCTTATGGACTGCATTTTTTGTTCTTATAGTCCTTTATTTAAAGCAAGTTAGCTGAAGAGGCAGGCAGAGCTCACAGCATGTCTCACTGCCTTGGACATATCTGGCCCTGCCACACTGTGTTACAGGTTTAGGAGTATAGGGGTTGGGATATTGAATATGTGATATGGGGACAGTGCCTATCACAAGAAGAAGCATAAATCATGAATGAGATACAGAAACAGAATAGAAATTTCTCACTCCTTTGTTCAGCAGTAACAACAAAACTTCCTGTGTGTTCATGTGTTTAGTAGTGGTAGCTCTACCATGATGGCCACCACTACTAGAACATAACAGCTGTAAAAGATGTATGGATTTGAGGTCAATAAGAAATATTTGAGGTAATGTAGTTACTAAAAACTCCAACTAATAAAAGATTTAACCTAGATTTAGTACTTTTAATTAATGATTAATTTCAGTGTGACAGTTGTACATGCTGCTCCTTTAATGGAACATTGCAAAAGAATGTAAAAATAAAGGGCAGGTTTTCAACACTGTATTAAGTCAGGATTTAAATTCCTACAATGTCCGACCCCCGCTGAGCCATAATTCTCTCTGCAGATGTGCTGCGAGCAGATTGGAGCCTGGGCTACCACAGCTTAAAGTCTTGCACTCAGCAATCTACAGACAGCAAATAAAAGCTTCATATTTGTCTGATCAAATCCAATTATGTAACTGTGCATCTCAGTCTGCGGGCACATTTCTGTTTACTGCAGCTCAAGGGCATCAACCCTCGTGCAAAAAGAATTCAATTTTATTTATATCTACATGTTGGGGGAAGACCCCTTACAGAGTGAGATTGTGTTATTGCTGACTAAGGCATGACATGTCAGCAGTGCTTTACTTCAAGTCTGAATATTGGCTTTAAAATGTGAAAAGGTATTTTCCTTCACATCAATAATAATGGCATAATTTAATACTTTCCTGCACTGTAAAAGCATTCAGAGGCATGGAAGGCAAATACATCTCAATAAAAATTGAAAATAGAGCTGGGGCAGGAACTGCAATACATGATAACACAATCCAATATGATTCACCACAATGCAACATAATATGTGCAAATGAAACAATAAGAAACAACAAATGCCATACAACACAATATAATACCAAACAACTGCATACTGTGCAACAGCAATATCACAATACAGCAATTTTCCTGAATTTATAAATCATAAGATTAATCAACATGCCATCTTCTGATTTCCACCCCACTCAACTGAACTTTTAGCACCCAAGTTGTGGACCTAAAGCATACTCCTATAGGATAAAACTTAATGGCAAGTCTGAAGATGCATATGATTTGCTAACATTCACATTGGCAAGTGTTTTTGTCGATATTCAAATTAAAACTATCATGTGACATTTAATACGAGCCACATTCACCAGATAAGTTGGACAGACTGTTATTTCCAAATAGAAAAAAACAAAAAAATAAAGCCTGCATTAGTTGTTATGACACAGCAAGATTTTTTATTTGAAAAATATCTTGAAATGAGACCCATGTGTATCCATCTAATTTAGACATGACCCATTTAAGCAGGATATGTTCTCAGTCTCTTTTTCTGTAACTTGTACCAAACCCTCACAGCTTTTTGCAGATGACCTGTTTTTGTAAAAAGTGATACAATTACTTCATCCTTTTGAAGCTCTTTGCCTAATAACTAAACTTAAAAAATACATTTATTGAAAGCTCCTGTGAGGAACTTGGTTTGTGTCTACTAAGGTGATGATCCCCGTGGACAAGGTGATAAGTCATACTTTATTGATTGTCTTATCCTGAACATGTGTAAGTGGTTTTCTAACTATCTCACCCTGCTGTCTCTTTTACACTCCAATGAGTCACTCAATGCAAACTTAGCTGCTGTCACTGTCTCTGTTGTGCTGTTTATCTCATGCCTGAGACCCACCTCCACAGCACTGACACACAATCACTCAATATAAAGATAAGGACATTTCTTCTCTATAGTCTCATTTGCCTATTTAGCTCTTGGAGAGAGAACAGAGTAAATTCCAGTTAATTTCATAACTAGATAAAAAAAAAAAAACCCTGACAGTGACTTTACTCTGCCTGATCTAATATTTAACACAAGCTTGTTTATTTTACACAAAGCCTGGAGCAGCACTCAGCCAGGGTCACTCTGTGATAACAGATAGTGCCGTAGTTCATCATCCATCCTCTTATAATGATCACTTTGACCTTTCATAACATCATAATAAGAACTTTGGCAGAAGAGCCACCAACTGACGGATGAGGATATTTGAGTAATAGATGGTCAGTGAGGGTTGTTTTAGAAAAGTCCAGAAATGAAGACCCTTGGTGGAGGCCAGATATGTTAGACCTTTTTTTTACTATTCAAGCTTCTTTCAATCTGGCAATTGTAAACTGTCTGGCACTTTTAGCTGAGGAAGCTCTTTTCATCAGGTTTCAATTTCCAGGTAAGTTTGTAGGAAAACTGTTGCCAAACTAAATTTCAAAGCTTTTAAGCGATTTCAGTCAAAACCAAACCACATCAATACCTTTTTTCAGTTATAGATACCAACAACTGGTCAGCTAAGTAATTAAAGGTCTCATACTATAATGAACACACTTTATAATAGTCTTTTGTATATATAAACATGTATGTATGGCCTGTCTACCCCCCCCCCCCCCCCCCCCCAACATGACAAACTTCTCTCCTCTTCAAAGAATTGTGTATTTTAACAGTCCATTGAAAAATTTCATGCATGTCCTGGTTTGTCTATGCAGCCTCTGTAAATGTTACAGTACAATGCTTGGAAGTTGGAAACAGCTAATGACAACTAACACTAAAACAGCCTGTTTTGAGCAGGGCTTCAAAAATATGTTCGAAGGATATTTAGAATCAATGTAAAGTTTTTGGAATTGAGTCAAATTTGTGACCTTTACAGTTGGATAATTAAACAGTCTGCACCTGATAACCATATTGATCAAACTGATTCTTTATATGGGCGGCACAGGGGTGCAGCAGGTAATGCATGTGCCTCACAGCAAGAAGGTCCCTGGTTCGATTCCCGGGTCAGACAGGGGCCTTTCTGTGTAAAGTTTGCATGTTCTCTCTCTTGCCCAATCAAGCTGAGATAGGCTCAAGCCCCTGTCCCCATCCCCGAAAGGGAAAAGGGGTACAGAAAATGAATGAATGAATAATTCTTTATATTTTCCAATCAATAAAGCCCTAGATCCCAGTCATACATTCTGACTGACTTGTAACAAAGCTTGTCTCTATCAGCCACCGTGGCTCTAGCTAATGGATGCTGCTTTCCAAAAATGACCCAGATGTAAACAAAAATGGGCAAACACATATGAACAGCACAGCTGCCACATGTTGAAGAAGAGATAATATTGTATATGGGTTGTGTCATGTCTTACTCAAGCAAATCAGTTTGATTTGAGTTTGATTTTTGGTGACAGCCCTGATACTTTGCAGATAAAACAAAGCAAAATGACATTTTTTGATTAAAAAATATGAGGGACAGACTTATTAGGGACATTTTTGTCCTCATGAGATGCTAAAATTCACCATCCACAATTTTCCAGAGAACTTTGTTCTCCTGTATCAATAAGTGTATTTGCCCCTAAGCCATTGAAACAACACATTTCAACACCAATGGACACTGGGAGATTTGCATGAACATGTTTCAGTAAATTACAAAAAATTAAGCACCATCTCCTAAAAGGTCAGCTTATACTGAACATGATCCTCTGTTGCAGCTCTTTCTCTTTTACTTAGTTGATTAACCATGCCAGCCATCCCATCATGATCTCATCCAACTACACGGCCTTATTTTGTTGCATAACAAAGGATTACTACACTGATGCTGCAAAACAAAGTGGTATTGAAATGCTAGCTTCATCTATAGCAAGATAACATTTGTCTGCTGTCGGCTGTTTCCATTGATGATTCTCAACTAGGCAAACAAGCTGTCTACCTCAAAATCAATACCAGTGAGTATCCAGCAGTGTCTACTACCTCAAATAAAGCACATTGGTTTATAAACTGAAGCTATGTTAGCAGAAAGAGGCCCCTGAACCAAGACAATATCATTCACCACAAACCAATGATGATAATAAGAAGGAAAATGGAGCAATTCATCTTCTGAAAGAGAGATGTCAGTCTCTTCAGCTACTGCAGAATCACCATAAAAAGCTTTGTTTAATTGTTAAGCGTGTTCCCTGCAGCACTTTCACAGGCATGGAAGCCTACTTCTGAATTATTCAGCAGCCAAGGTCACAGCACTAAAACCTCCCTCTCTTCTCCTCCTGATGGTGGAGAGTTTGTTGTGGCACCTTTAAACCTTTACTGACTCCACGGCACTGCACACAAGTAATTAGTGCAGGGCTTTGGGCATGTACCAAACACAATCTGAGTGTAATGATGGTAAAATGATCTCTTTGTGATGACAGAGAGCTCACTCTAATGCCCAAAAACCATCCCTTGTCTTGCCAGTAATCCATGTGCAGAGGAAAACAGATCTGAACCTTTCTATGTGGCTTCAGCTCCATACACAGAATGAGTCCCAAGGTGAAAAACATCCTATCGCCTGTGTAATGATCTCTCTACAGTTCCTACAGTAGTCCCAGTGTCACACAAACACACTGAAAAACACCAAAATAAATCGACAACTGAGCATTTCTTCTTCCTCATTCCTCCTCACCACAGCACTTAGGTAATGCATTGAAGGGTGGTCCCATCTCCTCTGCAAAGAGAGGATGATCTCGCAGGGGTGGTTGTAGCAATCTGGAGGCCCCAGAACAAGTGTGAGACCCCTTGCAATGTTGATAGGGATCAATTTATAACAGCATAGACTTAAAACAGAGAATGATTTACTCGATGCAGATATTTCAGCCTTCTTGAGAAGATTTCTTAGTACATAAATTTAATAACCTTGAGGTTCAAGTGTTTTACTCTATTCCAGCAATTTTAGGAGAAAACATACCCAAAGAACTGACCCATGCTGTCCCACTACAGGTGTACCCAACCTCCCCAAATAGGTGGAACTTAAAGGACTGCGGTCTGTTGATTAGTCACAAAAGTCTTCCATTCCGATGTGACGCTAGCTAAAACAAAAGTACATACCGTACCCTGTTCAAACAAGCCATTAAATGATTTGTTCACTGCTGCTAATGTAAAGAATGTCCATATAAAACAATGCTCCTGTGCTGGAGAACTAGTTGCTCTTTGTTTACTATCAAGCTTCTCTTCAGAATGTTGCACATTGTCGCTGCAGCAATGTCAAACAGTTACGTAGCTTCTCTTCAAATGAAGGTACAAGATCCAGATTAACTGCACAAACAGTGCTATACTGTATTTAACCAAACCAGACAACTAAGTGCAAATGCAGCTTTGGTGTAAAACCTTCAGATCTGTGTCTAATCATGCCCCTATCAAGAAGTGGATATCATTTTCCAGCACTGTGCTCTCATGTTTACTGTGGCTAACTAGACATGCCTTCATATGGCTTTTCAACTAGAGTAGGCTGTGGGCCAAAAAAAATACACATGGCTCAGGGTGTACCTATAATCTGGGTTAGATATTATGTCTAAAATGATGCCAATGGAGAAACTATCAAAAAGACTACTTCAGGAAAGGCTTCAAGCAACTGAGATGAGAAGGGTTTGTGCAGTTCTTTGGGGGTTTATAGAAAGACCATGGGTTAACATTTTGTGTAAAAACAATTAAAGTTGTATTTTGTGATATGAGTCTTATCTTTAACCAAAAAAGGGAACTATTAATCCACACTGCACAAATTTGCTATAATGTCTTGTAATATTAAATATTACTTGTAGGTATTTGGCTAAGTGCATAAAACAAGGAAGATGCTGCTTATCTCAAGCTTGTCCTGACATAACTAACATATTTACGCAATTCTGACAGGGTCATGAGTTTGCCTCCAGTTATTAGAGACTGTATGGTCTTAGAGTTTTGTGTTGCGTATCACTGCATATCTCATATAAGTGCAAAGGTGCACTGCTTGCATGTGTCAGGGACAGAGTGAGGTGCAGGCTGTGGAAACCAACTGATTGAAGAGATTGGGGACCATTTGCTGCAGAGTCTGGTTGCAGTTGTTCGTAACTCTGAGCAGACAGACTGTGTGGAAAATGGGGGTTAGTACCTACAGGTGCAGCTGAGCGCTGTTTCATAGGTCGAGAAAGACTGAAAACAGTCTGTAGAACTTCATGGGTAAAGACATAGTTTGAGTTTAGTTGGTACCAATATTTTGGTGAGTTATCAATACCAAAAGAGTACTTGTAAATGTATGGATATTTTGATACCCAATATCAATACTCCCATCCTTTCCTCCCTTGTATGTTTGAAAGCTTTGTAGAATTACTGTGAATCTCACAAGGTCCAATGATGATGAAGCTTTGTGGCACAGTTGCATAAACGTACTATGAAAAGGGCTGCTTGCTTTATTGCAAAGTAAGTTGTCAGTGACTCTGCATCTGGATGAAACTAGCTCTCTTGTCCAGTTATGACAACTTATATGTGCATTTAGGCCAGTGGTTCTCAAACGGTGTATCAGGGCACACTGGGGTGCCTTTGGACAAGTCTAAATGTGTCTTGGGAATTCATGATCAACAAAATACCAACATACATTTTCAATTCACTCCTTCAGTACCAAAGGTGAAGTAAGTTTTCTCCACAGTGCAAATTCTGAGTTTGTAAGAGAACCTCTTATGAAGCACTTTCTCTCACTTCCAGTTTCCACTTGGGTTGGCTGTGCAGCATCACGTCCACACTGCAGCTTTACTCTAACCAACAGCACTTACCCTCACCCACAGGAAGCAAATTTAAAGCACAGGAACTATGTACACCACATAGTATATTTCCTGAGTCGGGTTGATCTGATAAGCAAAGATTGGTGAATCAGCTTCCACTGAAAATAGACTTGTCACGTATTTCCAGGGAACCAATGTGGAGCTGTGCAACTGGCATGGACTGTATACAGAACAAGGTGCAGGCTGTAGAAACAGACTGACTGAGAAAATTGTAGGCTGGTAGGCTGTGTAAACAGACTATGTGGAAGCTGGAGGTTAGTGTTTAAACCTACTGGTGCAGCTGGGTGCTGTTTGATACAGCTGATTGGTCTCCACAGTAGGGCTGAATGATTTATTGTTTTCAGATCGAAATCACAATGTCAGACAACTCAATCATGTGATCGCCAAAGCAACAATTTCTTGCATGGCTCCAGGCTGACCCAGGATGTGCTGTGTCGACTATTTTACATATTTTACAAATTTGAAGGCAATATGCATCTACGGAAGTGCTGGCACATTAAATAATGAAAACAGATTTTTTTATCATCAATATTAGATGATGAATAATGTGTTAAGAGCTTTTGATAATTGATATCCTTACTGTTGTCTATACTGTAAACATCGTGAATATCGCACTGAAACTTGATTTGAAGAAAATCGTGAATCAAATTGAAATCCCTAACCCTAGGGTAAGGGTTAGGGATTTCTAATCCAAAGAGAGTGGGGCTGCTTGGTTTGATAAAACCAAGAAAGAAGTAGAACTTCACGGATTAATCAGTATTTTAGGGGGAATCAACACCAAAAAATACTAAAAAAAGCACTTCAATGCTCATTATCAGTACTCCTTCACCTGCCTCTAATAATCTAAATAATTTATGTGAATATCACAAGATGTCCTAATGTTGAAGCCATAAATACACAGTGAAAAGAGCTACTGGCCCAATTGCACAAACAGTATGTGGTCAACGACTTGATGACTTGGTAAAACTGGCTTCTTGTCCAGTTATGACAACTAGCTTTTGCATTTGGATGGTGCTAAAAAGCTTACATTCAAAACAAACATTTCTGCAACTTAACATTTTCTTGTAAGACTAAGTATACGTCATAATGATGCTCACCAACATGGACTTTACCTGCTCACCTTTCCTAAAAGTAAAATACCCTGCGAGGACAAGGTGCGCAGCTGACTTCTGAGGGGGAGGATGGACAACCTCTGCATGCAGGCAGGCCCTCAGTGAAGCTGTGCAGACTTGTGTTTGAGGGGGAGCATCATCCATTTGCGGCACTGTGGCACTTGTAATCAAATATGCATTGCGTGCTTTTAGCCTGCTTCAGTCAAGTGTTCATTTAGGCCTTTAAAAAGTGGCAAGTAATTCAGATTTAAAATAAGTATTCACTTTAATTATTGCTTTTAAGGGTTTTGTGTGTCCCGTGCTGGTATCAAAGTGCAGTTAGTGTAATGTTTTGGCATGTTTTACAGTTAGAAATGGAAATGATGCACATTTTGTCAACGCCACAGTAGCACAAAGATGCTAGCTGTTATAAAACGGTGTTGGTATTTTGTCCCTTTCCTCGCCGAGGTATCGCTAGTGGACTTCATTAACCTTCGCTACCAATCAATATACATCACTCCACCCTCCAGGGCAGCATCGCACCCACAATCAAACGCACCCCAGCCCGGCCCTTTCAGCCTTACCATTCCGTGCCAGCTGATGACGATCCCAGTCCCAGTCCTTTTCTTTTTTTTTTTTTCAAAACATCCCGACGACAAACATTGCGCTGAACGAGGCCCACGGCTTCATTTAGGGACACAAAGATGGCGAAGGAGGAGACGAGGACAAAACAAACGATGAGGAAAGGAAAAGAAGAAAGAAAAAGCAGAGGTGGAGGAACCGAGGTTTCCGCTGATGCTGAATCACTCTCCCCCCCCAGCTCAACACCACCTTGCAACCATTGTGCTGCAAGATGCTGGCTGTACCATCGTGGACCTACCAGAGCACAGAGAGAGAGGGAGGGAAGAGGAAGAGAGGGGGTATAGGGAAATATGTTGCCATGGTGACTGCACAGGAGCACGTCTGACGTCAAAGAGCCCGAGCACAGAGAGAGAGAGAGGGAGAGGAAGGAGAGGGAGATCACATGGAGGCTGTCTCCGGATGGGAGGGGAGGAGGGTGGAGGGAGGAGGGGGTGTGTGAGCATCCCTCTGATCCCCTCCTCCTGCACCGTCCCGTTACTGTGATCATCGGACTCATCATCAGAGTGAGAAGATGGAGATGCTGCTGATGATGGCTGGATTTCCCTCCCCTTCAAAGCCTGTCATGCCCTGCAGCCCCTGCAAACTAAGCGAAAAAAAACAAGAATAAGTGACATTTTTAGACCTTTATTATAGTTCCAAATTATGTGGGAAGTCAGAGAAAAACATTCATAAATATCTGTTTTACCAAACACTTCCAATATACACAGTTTCAGCACATTCAATACCCAAAACATAGCAATAAATTTATTCAATTAACCCCTTAAATCTTGTTGATACATACTTTTATGATACCTCTATCTGATCGATATGATCAACAAATTACTAAAAAAAACTATATGCAATCAGATAAATGATAAAGATGTACTAAAGTTGATCAGTAGTTGCCAAAAACAACATCAAATGCATCAAATGAGACACAAAAATATATTTCAAATATTATGGCAATTTGGATCTTTTGGGGATTTCAGTAAAGTGAAATAAACATTTCAGCTAAAAATATATAATTTTCTGGCTATACTTTGTGTTTTCAGGCTTTATATGGTTTAATTTAAAAGAATACATAAATAAATAATTATAAAAACAAGGATAAGTGATATTTTTAGACCTTTACTATAGTTCCAAATAATGTTAGAGATCAGAAAAAAACATTTAGCCCCCCCCCCAAAAAAAGACAATAAATCATCCCCAAGCAACAAACATAAATATCTTTTTTTTACCAAACATTTCCAATATACACACTGTTTCAGCACATTCAATACCCAAAACATAGCAATTCATTCATTCAATTAACCCCTTAAATTCTGTTGTATCATATTTAATACATACTTTTATGATACCTCTATCTGATCGATATGATCAACAAATTACTAAAAAAATTTATATACAATCAGATAAATGATAAAAATGTATTCAAGTGGATTATGAGTTGCCAAAAACACCCAATGCATCAAATGAGACACAAAAAATATATGTTAAATATTATGGAAATTTTGATCTTTTGGGGATTTCAGGATAGTAAAATAAACATTTCAGCTAAAAATAGAATTTTCTGGCTATACTTTGTGTTTTCAGGCTCTTTAGGGTTAAATTTAAAAGAATACATAAATAAATAATAATAAAAACAAGAATAAGGGTGCAGATGGCCTTGTGGTTGAGATTACGCCCCATGAGGTTCGCCCTCGACCAGGTGGCCCGGTATCACATCCCACCTGAGGCCTGTTTACTGCATGTCATTCTCCCACTCTTGCCCTGTTACCTATATCCACTGTACTCTCTGCTGCTATTAGAGGCATGATTACCCCCTCCCCCCCAAAACAACAACAACAACAACAACAACAACAACAACAACAACAACAACAACAACAACAACAAACAAACAAACAAAACAACAAAAAAACAAGAATAAAAGAGAGGGAAAATTAATAAAAAAAGTGTATCAATATCTGATCAGTGTTGGAGATAGGACATTAGACAAAGTAATTACAAAAAGAAACCATATCTTAATTAAGAGTTTTAATAAATGTTTTATTTTATGTTTAATATCACCTTTAATTCATTTTCATTTAAAACTGAAGGCAAAATGCCACCGCAAATTGAGAAGAGTTTGAATGCTGATGTAAAAAAAAAATGTTAACCCTTTAACTCCCAGCTCAACTGTTTGGCAGAGATAATTAAATTCAGGAATGTTTAAGGTGTTAAATAAACATAACACATTGTTTGTTTCTGTCAGTGTTTTATGATACAGAAAAAGCTACAAACATACCAAAAAGCAGATATTTTGTTTATGGGATATAAATGTTAAAATAGTTGAAAGCTACAATTATTTTTTACTATCATTATATAAATACTAAACCATTTACTAATATGATGGTATATATGTACATATAAATCAGTTATTCACCAGAAACTTTTTTTTTCAAACTCAATAGCGTCTGTTTTAAGTTATTTTTGCATTTTTTACAGACTTTTCTGACTTTTTTAATTGATTTTGTCCCAAATAATTGTGAAGTGTTAAGTCATCACAACTGCTGGCTTTTAAAACCTTTCAACCCCACACCGAGAAAATATCTGTTATTTGATGTGTTTGTAGTTTCTCTCTTCCTTGAAGTGTAAATGGAAAGAAACCATGATTTGTTTTTTCTGTTTTGTAAAACAATAAATATTCCTGAATTTAATGATGACCTCTGCCAAACAGTTGGGTTGTTACTTAAAGGGTTAACTCAAGATTCAAGATTCTTAAATTGTCTATCAAACTATACAGTACCCAGTAGAATGAAATTCACCAAGCACAAGAAGTTAATTTCATGCCTGAAGATGCTTCAGTGTGCCTCTAGTATTTGTTTTAAGTGTAAGTTAAACAAAGGTGCATTCATCCACATATTTTGGCAGGGATAAGATTCAAGGATTTTTGAAGGAGGTTCATTCGGTAATACAGGAGGATATTAGAAAACAATTTTCAGTGTCTCCTTCATTTTATTTGTTAGGTCACACCACTGATCAGCTGTTTGCAGACCTGAAGTCTCTCCTGAGATTTTAGGTCTGCAATTAGTTTTCATATTCCTTGGGAAAAAAAACAAAACAAAACAAAAGTGTATCTTGCTCCAGTGGTCTGCTCAGCAGGTACCTGTCAGAATGTGGGTACCACAGATTGCTGCTCCTTTTCAGCTGCAGACATTGACTCACAACATTAATTTTAAATCTGAGAGTTTTTGAAGACTGTGGAGGTCATTACACTCTGTCCTACAGAGACTCAGACTTTTTTCTGGATGGTGTGGTAGGATTATGTTGCACATGTCATCTACTATTTTGCTCTTTGTCCTATTGTTTAATGTTTACAGGCTTTTCCATGTACTGGCGCAGATGTATGAATATTTCTTTTCTGTTTTTGTATTATTCATTCTCACATTTTATTAGACTGTGCAGTGGTATTTATACCTATTTTATTTTTAATTTTATTTCAGTTTTGTCTATTTTTTTCTGTACCTGTATTTTTATGTTTGGTTTATAAAATAAAAGTCAATTAAAAGAATAATACTCTAAAGGTGTACATTTCTAACACTACATAGAATGTTGATCATGAGTCACACTGCAACACATTACATAGTGTGTTGAATTATAACTCCAATTAGAGTAAATAATAAAACTCCATTAGTGTTATGGTGCCAACTTCTTATAGAGTTAATTCAACTCTGTGGTGTGGACCTTCATGGAAACTTAAGTGGTATTCATATCAACTCTGATACCGTTAACATGGCTGTGCAGATTTTTCTTAAATAGTTGGGTCTTACCCTCAAGAGGATGCTAAGGAGGTTGACTTGTCTGGGCAGGAAGGGTCAACAAAAGGGTTTTAAGTCCCATGCAACTTTGATTGGACACCCAATGTTCCAAGCCACAATTCTGCATTGTGATTGGTTAAGAAAAAGGAAGAGGCGGGACACTGCAACAAACAGCTTTTGATGGCCTGATTAATGTTGTTTAATGTGGAAGCTACAAAACAGATTGTAGCTCTGGACTGAGGTACTTTAGTTAGGTCTTGAAAAAAAAAGTAACTAGATATGCATTTTTATATCTTTAATAATAGCATAAAGGATACAATGTTAATCCAAATGTAAGTGGTAGGAACAAGCATGAATAAACACTATTAAATACTATTTATGTTTAACAATACTTAATGAAGAAAGAAGTATTCCTGTGTTTGGGTGTATTAAAAAAGAATCTTACTTCCCCTTTTAGGGGTGGTGGTGGGCCATGAAAAATATTACAATCTTGAGAGGTGGGGCCCAACAGAAAGTAGTCATGGACTACTGACTAGGCTATGAGATGAAGAAGGAGTTCATCTGAAAAAAAAAATGCTCAGAGCCTTTGAAAAAAAAACCCATAAAAGATGGAAGAGTCTTCTGTGGCTCAAACATAAAGCTAAGGAAGACAATACTTTACTTGTTTTTAAGAAAGCCATAAAATTATTTTTTTTTTAAATAATACGGTAATGCCAGTGAAACATCAAATAATTTTATAGATATATTTTAATGTGAAGCAGCAAGTGCCACCATTATAAAAAAATGTTTTAGCATTGATGTTTTCAGATTAAAGCCACTGGCAAAGCAGTTTTACACACACCATAAAACCACACTAATTTAATTTATGATGGCTGAAGGAGGGATTTTAATTTTACCCAGTTGTGCCATAAGGTTTCTTCTGTGCTGAAAATGTAAGAGATGTCATGACCTCAGGTTTTATATTAGATAATTAATACTCCACAGCATCCAAAGGAGTTTATATGCAATGACCTTGAATGGGAACAGCTGATTTGTAACTGTAGCATTATTATATCAATTATTTAAAACTCAGGAATCAGTACAGTTACGTTTGCTGTGTTAAAAACTATATTTAGATATACAGTTAATTCATACAACACTGAGATGGGTGTCACTTCATACAACACTATGTGATAATGCAAAATAATACAGTAGGGTTCAATACAAATCAATGTGATACAGCAAGGTCAACAATGCAACATTATTCAAAAGAGACGCATTGTCATGGAATACAGCAGAATGACATGACAGGTAATACAACAAAAATATACTTTCATAATAAGGCTGCATGATAGTGTTGCAGGTAATGCTGTTGCCTCACAGTAGGGGGGGTCACCGGATCTACTTCCTGGTTGGAGAGGGCTTTCTACGTGGAGCTGCCTGAGTTTCTCTACTCTGATTTCCACCCACAGACCAAAAACATGCTCGTTAGGTAGATTTGTGCCTCAAAATAGCTGTTAGCTGTGAGTGTGTGTCTCTGTTTCAGTCCTGTGTGCCATGCTTGTTAACCAGTATTAGACCTGTGAGTGTACCATAATCTGTTCATTAATGTTTCCCCAAAGTTTGTCTGTTTGGAGTGCTGGCTTTGGAGAGAAGGTGGGAAACCGGAGGTCCCCACCTGCCCAATCGTGTGTTGTAAAATGACTACCCTGCATTTCTCAACTGGCAGAATTGGACAGTGAATTACCTGAAATATTTCCATGATCTTGATTATTATGAGTTCATGTTTACTGATTTTGTATGACATCCGCAAAGGAGGTTTTGTTTTTACCCGTGGTTGTCTGTTAATAAGCAAGTTTACGCAAAACCTACAAGACAAATTGTGCTGCAATTTTCAAGAGATGTCAGAAATGGCTCAACTTAGGCTACGTTTACATGGAAACTCCTGACTTAAAGACGCAAAGATTTTTCCTTTGTGTTTTCAAATTCTTCTGCGTTCAGACGATGATGCTGGAGACGAGTGAATCCCCTGTAGTGTGCATGCCGATTCAGTAGATGGCGGTGTAGGTCTGCAGAGAGGCAGCGCTGCTACAACACACATACGAAGAGGAAAAACTTTTCACAAACAACAATGGTGAATAGACGCACAGAGACACAGGAGTTTCTTTTCTGTACAACAAATCAGTTTCGGACAACAAATCTGTCTGGATAGTTTTGTCTGGATAACAAACCGAGCACGGTAAGAGGCTCACATGTTACTCGGCAGACGGCTGAAGCTGTTGTTGTTCCTGGTATGCGCGCGCACAGCCTTCATCTGAAAGAGTACTGCACATGCAGTGACATCAGAGTTTCACCCTGAAACGCTCTGATACGGGTTTACACTGAGCTGCATGGAGAGCGTTTTGGAAACTTTCCACCCTGGAGCCATTTCAAAAGTTTCTGTTTTCAACAATTTTCCATGTAGACACAAGGCCAAAACGCAATGAAAACTTCTCGGATTTGACCGTTTTCGGCGCCGTGTAAACACAGCCGTTTTCCCATTAGGCCCTCTTGTTTCAAACCTGTGGCGCGGTTCGCCCCCCTCCCCCTCCCCCGCTGGCTTGCATTCACACTTGCAACATCGAACCATGCCCGGGCCCACTTGTGTATTTACTCAGTTTGAAACAGCAGGGGGCGATATGCACGTAACTGGTTACCAAACCTGCTACGGAGGAGAACGAAGAAGAGGCTACCATGGTAACGATTTCCTCTACCAGACAACCAATGTTTACGTTTCGCTCTCTTCTACATTTTCCTTCAAGTGTGTTTTGTTATCGTATTTAAGACGGCATCAGCGACCTTCTGGACCCTCGTAAATCATCGTAATCCTCAACCAGAATAAACAAATCGACAAATTGAGTAAGCAAAAGATTCAACCGCAGGATTAACAGGAAGTAATGCATCAAAAGTAGTTCGGACCACTTTGTTTCACACCAGTGAAACCGCACCAAACGTAGGAGGATGGAGTGGATCGAGACCACCACTTGATGGAGGTCTCGGACCGGCTGATTTGGTGCACACCAAAGTGCGGTGGTTGCATTCACATTGACACTAACGTACCATAACCTGGGCCAAAACTTCTTTGGTGCGCACTAAATATGGTTGGTGTGAAAACACCCTTAGAGATGATTAGACTTTGATGGTTTGGTGGTGATCCAACGAACTGCCTTCAGCGAATGATTGGTTTCAATCAATAACTGTCAAACTAATAATGAAATTAACATGATTCCAACTACTAGGGGTAAGTTTTCAAGGTCAGGGAATCATATTATGTTGCTAACTTTATCATGGAACAATTACTTATAGGTGCAACAGCAATATGTGTGCTTCCATGGTGGAGGTTTTATGGTTCAGAATGTATTTATTTGCCTCTCTTTTGGAGTGATGGTGGGCCATGATGGGGTGGTGGGCCATTAACCCAAATGAATCATAAGCAAAGCACGATAAGCCAACATTGATTTATTAAGCAGCGTTCATCCATCTGTACAATTTGAAAAATAATAGACAACAAAATCTAAAACATTAGAAAACCAGAAGTGCCTCAAGAGCACAAACCTGCATCAAGACATTCACTACACTGTTGAGGGAGTTATTGTCAAAAATGACTGTTACTGCTTCAGTCTGCACTATGAAGAAATCCCATAAAAAATTACTTTTGTTTTCCGTACCATATAACACATCTTCATTAATCCCTCAAAGTAGAATCAGTGGATGATTTAAATCACTCACAAAGTCCACCTTGATGAACTTCTTTAACCTTTCATAGCTCCTTTTTCTCTTTTCCATCCAGACTTCTGGTCCGTGATATTATTTCCACAGCAACAGCATGTTTTGGTAGTTGTTTGTTGGAACACATTTACATGTTGTGATTGCGTCAAAACCCCTTGATTTGTTTCTATAAAGTTATATGTGTAATGGATTTATTAATGCCTCGCAGCTAGAAACCTCTAACAGGGTTTTCTCTGGTCTGAACCAGAAGTCTGGACCATTAGGGATGTGACGAAGTCCCAGGTTGGCTCAGATCAGCGGTAATGGACTCAGACACACATCTGACTAAGCAGAAAATGTGTTCAGACAGCACAAGACCACCTGCCAGGAGGTTTCTCAAACCCACAAAAACCAGTTCTGGGAAGGCAAAAACAGCTAGGATTGCACTGTAGCTGCACTGAGAACTGAGAGAGCCACAGAGGGACTTGTGTGAGATAGAACTGTAATTGTATAGAGCTGTACTGAGCTGCAATTGAAATGGGATTTTGCGGGGATTTGGCTCCAGAAATCTGACGACTCATGGCATACATATTCTCTTGGGAACTGGGAAAAAGTTGAGTTTAATTTGAGGGTTTATCTTTTTCAAACTAACTGCAGAGCAACTTTAACATCAGCCAAACTTAGGGCCTAATTATAAAGACAGCATGGTTTTTACAGTATGACACAACCATATTTAGTCTCCTGAAATGAGCAGTCTTTGAGAAGATAAATGCTTAAACACAGAGCCTCTAATAAAGTTATTTCCTGAATTTGAAGTGTTTCTTGAGCTTTTTTGGTTCAAACACAGCGGTCTGATAAGATAATCTCACTGTGAGCTGGAGCAGGAGGTCACACACCGGATCTTCAGAGAGATAAACAACTTGAAAAACCTGAAAACTGAGTTGAAAAGGTCAGCCACTCAAATGATTACAATTCAATAAAGCAACTGAAATTTTTTAAAGAAAAAGAAAATATTTCATTGTGTTTCTGGTATTTGTTGATGAAAATTGGAATAAAAACATTTAAAAAAACTTCTCGTGAAGTATCATAGAATCCTTTACTAAAAAACTTGAAAGATATTTTCAGAACTTTAAAAGTACCTACATTTTCTGACCAGATTACTTTTGAGTAGGGATGGGAGAAAAAATCAATTTACATAGGTTTCTGGATTTTTTGTTTGGCGATTTTTATTTTTTTTTACACATTTAAATGCTTCAGTTTAGTCTGTGTTAATAAGCCACTTTTAAATGCAAACCAGGCTTTTGAAGAGAGAGCATTGACAGCTGGTTAAAATATTTGCTGAATAAATCTTAAAAACGGACTCACATGTGATGCGTATTTTTCCTGATATAGTCTGTAGGCATCATCATTGTTCATCTTTTTCGCCGGTGTTAAAAAAGCTAACTAAAGATTGCAAAAATCCGCAATATCATAGAATCGCAATTTCAATCGAATCGGCACCTAAAAAATTGTAAAAAAATCAAAACAGGAGAAATGTGTGTCGCCCAGCCCTACTTTTGAGTATTTTCATGTAAGAGACTCAGGAAATTTCTGAAGAGATTTGCAAAAGGTCCCAAAATGTTTCAATAAAACTTGAAAAACATTTTTTCCTGAACTTCATAGATACAAAAAGTTATTTCAACACGAGAACATTAAAACACCATTGTGTTAGGTTAAAAAATAAACACAAATAACTGAAAATGTTTTTTTTCCTGTCTTTTCTTTCCAAAGGTTCACACATATTACAAGAGAAAGGGCCAAAACAGTTTTCAGAAGTTCTTAACAAAGATAATCAAAAATACCCATGCATGTTTAAATTGTGTAGAACAACATTTTCAATTACATTTCAATGCACGCTTATAGATTTATTTTAAATTCTAAAAAAAATAAAAAATCTAACCAACTCAATGGAAGTTTCCAGAAGTGTCGAGAAACAAGTTTGGACATTTACAGAAACCCTTACATTAGTTAACGAAGCCTCTCTTAGGAAAGGATCTGAACATCTTTGAAATACAGGTGCAGGAAGTGTGAAGAAAAACTTGCAAAAAGCAAAAATTCAAACAAGTTTTCAACATTCTGACAACATTCAAAGACAGTCTTTCCCAAAGTCAGGGTCCTGATCCAAGATGGGTCTGAAGCCCCTTGTTATTGGGTCATGGGCTGAAAGTGAAATGACTAACCTTATCTGTGTGCAAAATCTGAGTCTTTAATATTTTGTTTCAGCCAAAATTGATCTATGAAGTCTATTATGATCGTATCCTAGGTTTAGACGATGTAATGTAGTTTTGTATGTTTGGATCCTGAGGAAGGAGAAAACTTCTCATTTGGATCCCACACCAAATATGTCTGGGAACCTCTGCTCAAAGAAATGACAAATAGAATGTCCTAAATATAATTTAACAAAAGCTTCTCAAAATTTACAACCAAAGTTTTTGAAATCAACAGACACTTAAAAAAAACTGCACTCCAAAAATGCTTGACAGGGTTTATCAGAGCTAAAGACTTTTTTAAACTTTGCAATTAAAGTGTCAGAAGAGTTTTAAAAGTCTAAAAATGACCAAAAACATGTTATAAAAACCCCAAACAAAGGTTTCCAAAATTTCTTTTCAATACTTTATGAAAATTGTCATTTACTTTTCCAGAAGCCTGAAAAATTCGGAATATTTTTTAAGTGTTACAACCTTAGCAAGACATTTTCCAAATGTTCGACCAAGGCTTATAAAATAATTTAGGTCATCTATAATCATGGTTTCCCTTTTAAAAAAATTCACCGGTATGATAGGACTTTTGTAAATCTACAATAACATTTGAAGCATCAAATCTTGGATAGATTATTCCTTAAAGCAGGAACACAGGCCTCGCAGAGGGAATGACCACCAGAGCAAAACAAAACTCAGCAAACTAAAATGTGCACAGTTATTTGGATCTCTGACTCTTTAGTAGAAATAGAAAGATTTTATTTTACTCCCACTCAGACCTGAAGACTCCCTCCAAAAGCAGTGGAAAGCACCTCCAGTGGAGTATTTAATGCTCCCCAGCTGGACCTAAAGGCTAAACCCACCAGTCAGCAAACCACATGCCTTCAATCCACCAGGTGCCCCATATTTCCAGGACCTTCCGAACACTTCCAAGGCTTCAGAGCAAATCACCTCCAGGGCTCAGACTGGCTCTGATGTGGAGGTATTAAGGACGGTGCTGACGGAAATAGAAGGAGGAAGGAGTCCTGAATCCAGGAGCCTGGAGTTATGAGACATCATTTACCCCGTTAGCCTGATCAGACTCCTGATGGGGCCTCATGCCTCAGGTGATGTTGGAAATTAAAAGCTTTGAGTCAATGGAGACACAGACTGGAAGGTCTCCAGACAGCTGGTCGTCAGACTTGTTTCCAAGCTTGCCAAAATAAATAAGAAAGGTTACCATAGTGATTGTGCTTACATACCAAGATGGACCTCCACCCACATGCAATAACTTAACTTAATCTTCTCTTTTCTGTGGAAAGATCATGACCTGGAAATGAGGGGGAGGTTCAAGAATAAAACACCATCCCATTCAAGCCTCCTCAATATGGCAATAATTCATTTCCACAAATTCCCCTTTCATATTATGAAACATGAGTCATATTCTCTCATACTTAAAGCCATTAGTAAGTACTTACTGTCTTTGTTAGTGATAATAAAGAGAAGCTAATGTATCTCATGATTGAGTTTTGGTTCACAATTTGCAGCTTATGATGCATCTGGATGGCTGTTAATGTCCAGATAATGTCCAAAACAAAAATGTTGGGCCAAAAGAATGGGCCCAGTTTACAATCAGTGCCGTTAATGGAAGTTTTGTGGTCTTAAGAGTCCATACTTTCAATTTTTATTTTGAAAATCATGGACATCATGGCCTCCATGCCAAAGAGGAACAGGACCATCCAGATTTCTATCAGTGCATGGTTCAAAAGGAAGCATTTGTGATGGGGGTGTGTCACTACCTATGGCATGGGTAACTTGTAAGGCCCTTTTAATGCTGAAAAGCACATACATGTCTTTTTCAGGGAGGTCAATGTTTATTTCAGCGAGACAATGCCATGTTACATTCTGCACATTACAACCTGAAAATGTGGAGCACTTTAACCTCTCCAAGGAGATCAGAGGAGCAACGTTTTGTCCTCTTTTAAATCTCTTTTGTAAAACACATTTTATTGACGTCACAAAATATATCACTTGAGTGTGCTTTTAATTCTACAACACTGCTTTTAATTCAAGTTTTAGACTGTTTCAAAGGCAGCATCTTTTATTCTATCTTTTTTATCCATTCATCATTTTAACTCTTTTGCTTTTATTTCCTTTCCATCATTTCCTATTTCCTACTATCTTTTGGCAGTTTTAGCCAGTTTAAGTTGTCTCCTCCTTCTTATCTTTGGTGATATTAATGCTTTTAGTTATTATTTGTGGTTATTATGCACCACTGTTCTGTTTTAACTCTTAACTATTGGTCATTGTGTTCCTCACATTTCTCTTTTATCCTCTTCCTTATATTTTATTTTTGTTTGTAACATACTTTGTTACCCTACTTAAGTAAAGTTTATTATTATCATTATGATTTTGAAGTGCAAAATACAACAATGGAGACTCCAGACTGTTGAGAAACTGAAGTTATACATCGAGCAAGATGGAACAGAATTCCACCCAAAAAGCTTCAACAATTAGTGTCCACAGTTACCAAAGGCTTTATGAGTGTTGTTGAAATGGTAACACTTTGGTGAACATACCTTGTCCCAGACTTTAAGAAATATACTGCAGGCATCAAACTCAGAATAAGTGATTTTTGCCAAAAAAAAAAAAAAGTTGATCAGACTGGACATTTAATATCGGCTACTGCTACTGCAGGGTATTGAATTAAAGGGTGAAAAGGATTTTCAGGTCATTATGGGACATGTCTCTAACCCAAATGTAAAATAGCAGTTAGAGAAATAGGACAGAGAATGTGATGTACAACTTTAAGCTGGAAAAAATAAGATGTACCCTTAACAGCTCCTGTAAGAACTTCTATAAAACCTGGGATCATTTATGCAATATGTGAAAAGTTTACCCAGTCTGGAGCATTAAATTAACAACCTTTAAGAGGTCTTTCCCTTATTGTAAATTCGAAAGCACATTGTTCCTTTTTTTTGTCTTTTTATATTTCAATTACCATATGTGTTTGTTTATATACAGGCATACATATGTATATGTGTGTTTTGCATTTATGTGTGTGTATATGCATGTACATGTACGTATATGCGTGTACATATATATATATATATATATATATATATATATATATATATATATATATATATATATATGTATATATATATATATATATATATATATATATATATATATATATATATATATATATATATATATGTAGATAGATAGATATAGATAGATATATATATATATATATATATTTTCCTTTTCTTTTCCTATCATTATTTCTTTATTTATTTTGATGTATGTTTCCACGGTTCTGTGTTGTAATGTTGTAGAAATTAAAATCTTAAATAAAGTGTTAAAAAAAGAAATAAGACAGAGAATACCTCCTTTACATTCTTGTCTACTTGACACAAAGCATGCTCATACATGCTGTAAAACTTACAGTCATCATTGCCTTGGGGAAGTAATAGCTATCAGTTGTCTCCATCTGAGGAGGAAACTAGTGTTTATCAGTGATGAAGACTTTATCAGCCCTGTCAACGAACGGTGTTGTTAATAATCACGCCTTTTAGCTCCATCAGGCACCTCCAGGTGGAGATAACAGCATCTATTTGCATCGAGCAGCATGTAATGACGACTGTTGGTCACAAGATGGCGGGAGACAGATCCTAAATAAGGCAGCTTTGAAGTGCACCATAGGAAGGAAGTACTCAGCTGAGAATTGCTTCCTGACTTTAGATGGATCTCAGGAGAGTTTGATAATGTGGGGAATGCTGAATAGAAACGCATAGCTTGTGTTTTATGGGTTTAGTAAATGGCAGCACCCTCACACGGTTCTGTGGTGAAAGGAGAAGGCACACAGCCCACCCAATATGGTGTCTTTTTTATGTTAACTAGTGTAAAAGAGTTGTTGTTTTGGAGTTGCTCTGTCCTATATAGACATTAAATTACCCTTGACTCGCTGTACATTTTACTCCCAGTTGTTTTCGCTGCCATAGAAACGGGTAACTGACAGTCCCCCTCCGCTCAGAGCCAATGGCCGGCCTCGGTAAGGTGTCTGGTTACTCCCAGTCAGCCCACGCTAGCTGGGCTAAAGGAGGGGTTACTCCGCTCCTCAGCAGTAATGGTGCCTGGGCTACGCTTTGAGGGAGCCCTACTCTTTTTAGTGAGCATCAAACACGACTTTTAAGCAGTTTTAGCAGAGGACACTTTTATACTTTTTTAAACTCCGAGCTCGGGATACGTTAACCCCAGTGTAGTGGATTAAGAGGAGACCTGTTGCCTACCTTGCCTTGCCCGCCTCGCCGCATATTCAACCACCAACTTGCCCAAGATGTTGCTTTGTGGATGGGATGGCCTCAGGTCCCGTCTGTGTGTGCACTCGTAGCCTCGTCAGAGAACGAAAAATCCAATTCAGAGTGATTTTGTAACGCTTCTGGTCCGGTAAGTAGTATTTTACTGCAGTTTGACTTTTAAAACTTTGTTGTGTCGGAGCCAGCGTGTTGGCGTAACGGATGGCAGCCCCGGGAAAACTGACTCTTTTACTCAGTGTTTTGCCTGGGCAGAGACGTCGACCCTTCTTTTCTCTACAAAACCACAGAAAAGGATGTTAACGTGGTGTTTTTTCGGTATTTGACTCAATATTTCTCATGTTTTGACTTCAAAGTAGGGCTGGGCGATATGGACCAAAACATAGTTAGTTTGTGGCCAAGCGGTGACAGACAGTAGTATCTTAATTTCTCCTTGACAGCTAAATATCAAAATATATTGAAACATGTTTTTCAAATGTGGAAGGTAATTACTTCCATTATATTTTAATTCCATGTTTCTGGGTGTCAGAAATGTTAGATAGATTTATTTATATAAACAAAACATACAGGAAAATATCAATAATGGCAGATATTGCCCGAATGGATGCATAATATTGTATGTTGCCTTTATTTTCAAGTTAATTGCAGATACTATTATGATATATAAAAACGGACGGATGTAAAACCAGAGAAACATCTATACCATTACAAATTACACTCACAATTTATAAAAGTAGACTTTCAGTGATGATGAGGCAAACCATTATGGTTCATATACCTTCTGCCAATATCATGGCTTAAATATAAGATGTGTATGCTCATTTTCTATGCCAAAACTATCACCTGTAAGCATCAGCAGAAATATTCATATCTGCTGATACCTATACTGACTTTTAAGGCAATCCTCTACTGATACCAGTATTGTCTATAGTATTATGCATCCCGACTAAAAAGCTGATAACTGGGTTTGGTATTATGAGTGTTCTTGCTGATAAATATACCAAAATTTTCCAAAATTATAGCTCTACTTTTGGCAAACTTTACTAATGTCCCATAATGGTTTATCTCTAATTTAAAAAAAAATCTTTCTTTATATCTGGATAAGCTGTCATGGTAAATGCACAGGTCAGCTTTGATATGTGTAGACCTTGTGTGCTTAGCAAAAAAATAACTATATTAATGATGGTTATCATAATTTTGGAAATATTGGATATCAGCAACAATCCAGTGTTGTGCATCCTGAAAATGCCAATATTGAGGTTGTCAGAAATTTTATGTTTTTCAGGATGATTAAGTATCTATAAATGTGATGATTGAAATTATATTAAAAATATCTCACAACAAAAAGCATCGCAATTTTTTGGTAAGAAGAGAAATTCCACTGTTACAGGAGCTCAAATGCGGTTGTCAATTTTGCTTCTTTCTAGACCTTTTTTTAATGAGTAAACCTGAGTTTTTTTACTTCTTAAAGCAATATCTTTGCACAGTGTTGGGTGCTTACAACTCCTGCTTATGTTATTGTAGTGTTAAGCAGGCACAAATGTCAATCAAACACCTAAATGCCAGTTCACTCTTTGGACTTAACTTCCTAAATAGATTAGCTTGCTTTCAGGATATGATTGCTCATGGTTTTAATTGTAAACAATCCTCTTAATTGGACTAAGCTCTGGCATTTGAAAACAAAATAATAAGAATGAAACAACAATATAAACTATATCAATATGGAAACATTGTCTTAATGTATATCAACAAAAATGTGTCAACGTATTGAAAAACTCAGTATTTTTGAGGAATATCAAGCAGCTATAAAAACATGTCTTTATGTGAGCAGCTACATAAACTGTACTGAAATAAACAATGTTGTTTAACTCCATTTATTCTTTCACAATATGCTAGCTAAAGAAAAACAGTGTATCTCCCAGCCCTATTTTGGGTTTGCCTGTATGTTGTGCTAATTTCACAACATCACTGCCCATTTTAATATCTTGTAAAGGACTTCTAGAGAACTGATCAGAGGGTTTGGAGAGATAACAAGCTGAGTCAAGCTTTGGTACTGCTTAGTTGTCCTCCTTTAAAATAACATTTTCAACAGTGTATTTTCTCCTGTGGCAGCCCAGACTGAAGGTTTTATGGGGGTTGTAAGGAGGCATTTCTACCCCTCCCCCTTCATTACCATAGAAAAGTAGTAAAGTTAACTCAAAGTCAAAGGTCATGAGGGTTTTAAATATTTCACCCAAGACTAAACAGGAAGGTGGTTGAGCTGTCTGTGGGATTGAGCAAGATGTACTCCCCCACCCAAAGTGGTTCTTATGGTGATGGTGTGAGCATCATCATAGGAAAATATGGGGAAAATAGTCAGTGGGTTGGGTTTATGAGGAGAGGGGGAGTTAGAGTGAGGGTTTTTTTTGCAAAACCATGCTCTGCATGTCACGGTACTCATAGCAACCCTGTGATTAGCAGAAATGGAGCGGATGAGGTGGAGACTGAAATGAAAAGTAAGGACCGTGGGTCCAGAGCAGGCCTGGTGATCATGGAAAGGTCCTGGCTGTGTGTTCTGGCTGCTCTGACCCTGGTCAAGATGAATTACAAACAAATCCAACATGTAGGGTGGCTTTTGGGTTAAAAACACCAGTCAACAACTGGAATATCCCACCTCTAATGCAGTAATTACCACCGAAGGTTGGCAGTTGTGATGCACCAATACTGAATACCAGGGCTGAAAGCAAAGCAAGTGTTTTTCCATTGTTAGTCCAGTTTTTGTTTTGATTCTCATACAATGCCAATGCATTTTCTTATTTCTGATCACAAAAACAGATCAGAGTTTGTTCAACTGTTTACTTTTTCTGCCCGATTAATAATCTCTCTGAACCAGCACTAAGGTGTGCCTGGTATGAACAATCAGCTGTTATAAAATCACCAGAAACATCTGCAGCTGACAAATCTTCATTCCACGTGATTTTCTGATTACAGAAGGTTGTGAAAAGGGCCTCTATTGACTTATGCCAACGTCATCAGTGCATCCCTATAGGCCAATAGCTTTTTGTTTCTTTTATCAGGTGAACACTGGCATCACATGTACCTTACTGCTGGTTCATAAACTGTTATTTGATTTGTGGTTAAACACAAAAGAAAATGTCTGCCTAGCTCAAGTCTTACGTCAGAATAATTTTATGATACCACCATGTCATGTTTAGTGTCACTCTAAGGCCCGAGGAGTCAAGTTTACAACAAATTATAACTTGTGAGAATCATGCTTTGGTGGAATGAGAGACACAGCTAAAAATCCAGTGGACAACTGGAAGCTGGTGTTCTGGTACCCAGGGTGGGAGCATGATGTGGTGTCAGCCCTGGTGCTATTTCCAACTCAAGACCAACTTCCATAAGAACGAAGTGGGAGCCCCAAGAAGGCCAGACTCCTAGAAGACTGGTTCCTCACCCTTTCTTCACTTCAGCTTTCATCCAGGGGAAAAGGGCAATTTGGCACCTTTTTTTGTTTTTCTGTACGGCATTGTAAGGGTTACTTATCAAGTTTTCCAACAATATGAAATTTAGTACCAATTGTTATTAATAAAGGTGAGAGATAATCAACGAAGTAAAGTTTCAATTTTTTTAAAGCTAAGATCAAGATCAATTGGCTGATTCAATAATGGCATTGTTATCAATAAGATTTTATGAGATCCCACCCCCATCCAATTGTTAAACATAAAATAATAAAAAAAACATATTATCATATATCATTTAGATGTTCACTGTAAACAAACTCTTATTTTCTTCTTTATCTCTATAAATAACCAAACAATTCTAACTTGTATCTACTTTTTGTATGTTTTGGGGCTTCGATGGCTCAGTTTTTTTGTGGGCTCTACCATTAATCAGAAGACTGCATGTTGAAGCCCATCTCCTGCTGTCACATGTCAGTGTGTCCTTGGGTAAGACACACATTCCCAAGCTGCTCCCACTGCTGCATTGTGAAGTGTAAATGGGCATGACAATGAGTTGGCTGATACTGATGGATGACTTACATTGAAACTCAGGCCCATCAGTGAGTGAAAGTGAGAGTGGATAGGCGTGAACGGGTAGGTGTGACTTGTGTAGAAGCACTTTTGAGTCGTCAGAAGGACTAGAAAGGCGCTATATAAACTCAAGCCCATTCACCATTGCTTAAATACTCAAAATATTGCTTAGCACCATGTTGTATCTCAACATGTACTGATAATGTTCCATCTTTACGAGAACCATATAGTAGTTTAAACATCTAGATCAGAGGTTTTCAAGATTTTTTCCTAAGGCACATCAAAGATCAGGGCAAATCTTTAAGGTACACTATGTCCAAATCCATGCATTAGTCTCTTTAAAATAAGCTACAATATCTGATTAATCTGTCCTCATCTATTTTATCTACTTACTTGTAAAACTGATTATTGGTATATTATGTTTTCTCACCAAAAAGGGCCTTTTGTTTCTCTTGATGTTGCATTTAAACACATCATAATAGCATTTTACTTTAAGAAAATGTTTCCTGAGCTAACAGTGAACACATCAGATTAATACCATGTCAGCTTGATACACTGGAAACTTAACATTTTATCTGCCATGTTTAACACAATATTTTTGTGATATTTATAACAATGAGAACTCAAAAGATATTTCACTTTATCAAGTTGACATCCAATAGGTATGACATTTTGGTTATTTTCATTGCTTAAAGCTGGTAAAAACAAGATCTATTTCAATTAGGGATGCACAGTATTATCAGTTTGATATTGGCATCAATCAATATCAGCCTTAAAGAGTTAGTATTGTATTGGCCAGTGTTAAAATGTTTGCAGATATTTACAGCGGATATGTTAGCCACACATATCAGCCATACGTCGGCTGTAATATTGACAAATTACACAAATTTACAGTATTGATGTACCTTCTCATTGCTGCATGGGTGCATTTAAAAACCAAGGGTTTCATTTATGCAAAACTTAGAAACTGTTTTTCTTGTTTTACATCTTTTCCTTGCAACAATACACTGTAATACTGAAACATAAAAGATTATGGAATGTCGTATATCGGAAAAAATTCAATATTGTGCATTCCTAGTTTCAATCTCTATTTCAACCTGTATATGCTCTTCAACTGCAAAATTCTGAACTTATGTAGGGATTTTATTTAATGTTTATGCAGATATTAAAGCATATTAGATGCCTAAAGATGAAATTCAAACCTAAGTCCTCAGTTGGTGTATAGTTGTATTCTCAACACTTGACTAGTTTCAAGATAATCAATATGGCCTGCCACACCATTTGAGGACCACTGACGTCGGTTCTGAGAACCCTACAGCCAGTCCCAAACATTTATCTCAACTTTGATTATCTCTGAAAGCATGCTGGCTCCTGTAAGTGGGCTATAAATGAAAACCAACCACTGGGTGTTCCCTTTTTCATAGGTGAGTCACTGCGTCTGCTCCATTCCTGCTACTGTTTTCTTTTCAGAATGACACAGCTGTAAATGACAGCCTCTCTGTTTAGGAAGAATACATCAAGTGTTGAACAAAAAGGGAGAGGGAGGGGCAGAGATGTGTCTCTGTTTTTCAGCTTAGAGGACTACAGTACAATCTGTTTTTGGTTTTCTGCATGCATTTTGACAACATCAGCCCTTACATCATCAGTCTTGTTGCTTCAAAGACGTCCTGATCCAGGCCTTCCTCGACGCTGTTTCACATTTGAATGGTGTGCTCGCAGGCTGCGTTTGCTTCTGGGAACAGAGGTTCACTCAGAGTTTGTTGTTGGTTTTTCCTGGCGGGGATGACTTCAGGAAGATTTTCACCCCATTGTTGGCGCGCAGTATCTCCCCTCCACTGGCTTCTGTTCCAAATGTGTTTGCCAGCTGAGACCGCAGTTTTGATGTTTGCAGGATATGAAACAAATTCCTTCTCATATCTACTGTTACAGGCTATGAACTTGGAACACATGGTAGAGTTGACTGTATGGGAAATTGTATCCAATGTTTATCTCAGTTTTGAATGCATTATGAATGACATTGGTTGTGTTAGATATGTGTTTTATGATCTTTTTGTTTCAGGAGATTGTATAGATGAATTGCCACGAACATATGGACGAAAAATCTGACTTATGATACACAGCACATCTTGATAGTTTCTTTTGTAAAGGAGTGGCACATGGCTATCAAAATACCAGAATTACTATCACTAAATAAGAAATAAAACTAAGTCCAAACGAACCACAAGAGAAGAAGTCTGGATGCTGTGGATTTTGTTTTGTCTAGAGCATAGAAGTACTCTGTTAGAAGTACTTTACACACTAAAGGACAGACATATCTCAAGAGAGCATTATCAGACCTCTTTAGCCAGTCTAACCTGCCTAAGTTGGAAACATTTCATAGATTGGTACAGTGTAGACAGTGCTGTGGTGTGCCTGCTATTTTTAATGACTGAAAAAAGAGTTTACTCAATATTACCACTTTCACACTAAAATCAGTGGGTCAGCGCAGGTTTCTTTAGCCTGGGTTAACCCCCTTGAAATCGGCAAGTGACTTCTTTTCCACTGCCAGCAGACCCGGGTTTATTCTTCATCAGACGAGCTGCATGGCTGTTTTTTTTTTCCTCTGGTGCATCAAGCAAATGGCATCACGTTGATGACATCATCAACACGATGAAACACGTCTGTTTAAACAATGGAAAGGAGCATAGAGGCCATGGACACGTTGGCCAGCTGTTTTTCTGTGCTTTGTACTTATGCCTCTCTAAAAATGTACAAACTCAGCACAGACTGAACAACATTCGAGTGCTGATGATACGAAGGCTGATGGAATTTGTTGCTGAGACGGCAAAGAGTCATGTAAGTTACAGGCAGAGGGGCGCGATATTTATGCCGTGGGCACATTACGCCAACATCATCTGTAAATTAGTGGGTTGACTCAGGTAGGATGTTCCCACTGGAGCTGATCGGAGGCGAGCCAATAAAAACCAGTGTCGCTTGCAGGGGACAGACGACCCATGTCGAAATGCCGATAAATCCTTTCAGATTGCCCACAGGAGCCAATTGTTACCGCGTTTAAGCTGTTTTTTTGGCCAGTCTGAAAGGGGTATATGTGTTGCTTGGCATTCTGATTTTGTTGCAGTGGTATCAGAACAGCTTTTATGGTTATTATTCATTGTAAGCTTTAAATATGAGGTATTTTGACAACACCAGTGTAAAGGTGCGTTCACACCGCAAGCGACCCAGCTACCAAAGTCGCGTCGCCCACTGAGGTAGCGTCACGCGTCCATACATAGCCTACCTGTTTGGTCACCTGGCGTCGGCCGTCCCTCGGTGATCACGTACCGCCGAGGTTTTACCGCGATCATATCATATATCCCATAATAGGGTGTATAAGCGGACATTATTCCAGCTGTGTCCTTTTCACCCACTTATCAAACACAAAACTCTGCGGCTGATGATGCAGCAGCATCCTCTGTGAGTTTACTGCGGCCCGTCTGCAAATATCCTCACTGAGATTAGTTCCACCTATGGGGAAGTCATCCGCCCTGTCGTCCGGATGAATAACAGCACCGTCACACGTACACACACCGCTGATTGGCTGATGCTGCACAGCCACGCACGACATCGCCTGAATAGATCAACTTTTTTAACTGTGACATCGCGACGAGTGAAGCGGTCGATCGCCGAGGTAGTACAGGTAGCGTCCCGTGTGAACGCACCTTAAGAATGGGTTGTTAACTCCAGTACAATGTGGTACCAGTACCAACTTGTCCATTACCTACAGAACAGAACCAAGAAATGTATTCTTCGTTTTGGCGCTGTTACCAATTGTCAGAACCAAAGGCCATCCAATATTCCCTTCTGGTGAAAAAAGTGCTTTTGAAAAACGTACGTATTAAAACAGGAGTGATTTCCGATACTACCTTCGAGATTTTCATTTTCCAGCTGGATTCCGAAAAAACTCAAATAATGCCCAAACTCCTGTAGCCCAGAAAAAAGCTGTGGATAGGGAAATACATTTTTAAAAAGTTAAGCTATCAATCACTCAAACAGTATCTTGTAGCCCATTCCAGGCCAATGAAACTGCAACAAAAAGTGCTTAATAAGAGAGCAGAAACAGTGACATAACATAGGGGTGTCAAGAACAGTAACTTGAATGATCAATCAATCAATCAATCAATAAACTTTAATAGAACTTTTCATACAAAATTTTGTAGCAGAGACTACTTCACATGAGAAATAAAATAAAATATAAATAAAAGATATAACAAGTACAAAATTGTGTTCAAATGCAAATAAAAGACCCCAGCCACCCTCACAATGAACTCAAACACACAAAGATATTAAAAGGAAAGTCTTAACAGAAAACTGAATTAAAAGACTAAGTCAGATTTAGACTGTGTTTACACGGGGCCCAATACGGTCAGGTCCGATAAGTTTTCATTGCGCTTTAGCCTTGCATTTATATGGTCACTCTTTGCAGATTGTCCGAAAACGGTAACTTTTGAAAATGGGCTCCAGGGTGGAAAGTTCTGAATACGCTCTCCATGCAACGCCGTTTAAACCTGAATCAGAGCGTTTCAGGGTGAAACGCTGACGTCACCTCCTGCGTGTCTGTGCGTCCACTCGCTATTGTTGTTTGTGAAAAGTTTTTCTTCTTCATGTGTGTTGTAGCAGTGCTGCCGCTCTGCAGAGCTACACCATCTACTGAACCGGCATGCACACCACAGCGGTTTCATTCATTTCCAGCGTCTCCGTCTAAACATGGATCAACTTTGAAAACGCGAAGGAAAAATCTTTGTTGTTAAGTCAGGAGTGTCCGTGTAAACGCAGCCTTAGGTGGAACTAATGCCATTAAGGATTCTGCTTATGGATTCGATGCTTTTGTCGATCCCTGGTGATTTTCTGTGTGGACAAAGGTTGGACTACATTCATTTCTTCATTTAGTGACAACAATGTCAAACACGTGACACTCCTGATAATTAATGCTTTCCTGCAGAGTTATGCTTCTGCAATTTGCTGATATTCCCAATTATTGAAAGTTGTGCGGTTAGCAGCCTTTGGTTGAAAATTAAGCCACAATTTTGAGCACTTCTGAACCCTGTAAGTAGAGGAACTGGAACTGATAAGAGAAATGTTTGGCAAAAAGACTAATGATTTGGATTACTTGAGGAAGTTGTAATCCATTCTTAACTGGAGCTGGTATTCCATTTCTGTCCCTAGTCAAGAAGGATTTGGAGACTAAAACCCAGTTACTGAAGGAACAAAATCAAGATAAATTATAGAAATTTGGTTTCGTATTCAGTTTGTCTCTCTGATGTGTGGAGCAGCTTTTCGTCTGCTTGTTTTTAAATCCATTTCATGAGTTGTAGCTGTGTCACTGACAGGAAGGTGGGAGGAGAGGAAAAGCTTCTCTTAAGTGCACAGTAAGGAGCGCTATCACGTTTCCAGGATTATTTTCTTTAAGTTCTTGTGACTGAGGCCAAGACTTTCAAACACTTAGCAGCAGCGAGCAGCAGACTAAGCCTTGTTTAGATTTTTTTCTTTCTTTCGAGCTACAGTGTGGGAATACCTGGGAACAAACATCCCCAGTGTCTGAAAAAGAAAAAGAGAATGAGGCGCTGAAGTGGTGAAGGCTGTCTGCTCTCGCTGTTTTGGGCCGCTGCCTCCTAAGCCCCCTCAATAATGAGCGGGACCATAGTCCAATGTGAGAGGAGCTGGCCCGCACAGCAGCCTCAGCGCGGATAAAAAACATTCCACTGTAGGTCTCTGTTGAAATAACAAGGGCCGCAAAACAATCAGTCTTCACAGCACCCGCTCTCCCCATTCTCATGGGTAATGAGCAAGATGGGTAGTAACCCACTTCGCCTCAGCCTTCACGCCTCCCATTGACTAGAATGGCTAACCTGCATTCCTGCATAAACATTTAGGCCTGTGACATGCTTACTCATTAACTCTCTTCCACAAGCTGGGATTCACAGAAAGGACCTTGTTTCACTTGTTTCACATGTTTCTGTCAGAGATGAGGTCTGACGGTAATGAGGGAAGTGACCCACTTCATGATTAAAGTTTAATAGGTGACATGCTAATGTTTAGATTGGTATGCCAACATAAACAAAAGGACTGCATCTTTTAGAAACTTCAAGCCAGCCAAGCCTGCAGTTTGGCTCAAGTGACAGTAGGGCTGGGGCGATACGCTTCTCTCCCGATTTGATTTTTTATGATTTTTTTTAGTTGCCGATTCGATTTAAATTGCGATTCCACAATATTGCCGATTTTTGCAATCTTTAGTTCGCTCTTTTAACACCGGCGAAAATGATGAACAATGATGATGCCTACAGATTATATCAGGAAAAATACACATCACATGTGAGTCAGTTTTTAGGATTTATTCAGCAATATATTTTGACCAGCTGTTTACACACTGTCTTCAAAAGCCTGGATTGCATTTAAAAGTGGCTTATGAAGCATATAAATGTGAAAAAATAGGTTTTTGAACAAAACACATCGATTTAAAAATTGTCAAAGAAAAACCCAGATACTTATGTGAATCAGTTTTTTCTCCCACCCCTAAGTGATAGCATTGCTAGATATTTAGCTCACCACTTTTGGACTTACATTTTGATTTCCACAATATGTTGCATTTATTATTATTATTACTATTATTATTGGGATGCTTCTTTCAGTGTTTCACACAAATTTCCTTTAGTTGGGTAAAAATTTCATTTGGTCTAACTTTCATTGTGCTGAATCTGATTAAACTGTATTCGTTTGTTGGTCAAGTAAGGCCACCAATCTTGAAATTGAAGCCAACGCAGAAGTGCCAAAAGTGTAGCTCTTTACTATCTGTCTGTGTTTTTCCATTTCTTGTATTGACTAAACTTGGCTTGACTCTGCATGTCTTGGATAACACCCTTTTCCATTATGATATGGACTTTAATTGTACCTCTTCATTAAAGTATGTGAACATCCATGATGATAACAAAATAGGAAATAGGCATTAGACATTCTGTTTCCAAAAAAAGGGTAAAAACAGCAAAAGACAAACAGCTAAAACAGAATCTTGAAGTTTTACAGTGTTGCAGAGCTTAAAAACAGGAGGCATTTCATTTCTGTATCATATACCTCAGACTTATTGTGACAAGATGTTTCAGCAGTCAGCAGTGTCTCCACTAACATTTTAGCCTTAGTTCAGCTGGCTTAGAACCTAGCTGGAAGTAGGGATGGGAATCAAAAACCAATTCCAGTTGAGAATCAATGACAAATAGCTGAAGGAATCTATATCATTAGTGTTTATGCTCAACAATGCTCTTATCCCTTCCATTTTTTTTCTGCATGTCTTGCAAACCTTCATCTGAGGCAGACTTGATCACAAAGTAGTAAAAAATGTGGTCAGAAATAACAGATGTCAGATGAAATGTTTAAAATTGTGGCTTAACTTTGCCGCAGTAATTGCTCTTGGTCCATTTTGTGTAATTTTAAGGCAGGATGGGAACTTTCTGAAGCATTTGTCTGTGCAGCACAAAATTGAATATTCAGTTGCATGTGATTGACCTTCTTACAGAAATCAACAGATTGACGAGCAGAATCAATTATTGCATTGGTATCAATTCCAATCCCTACCTAGAAGTGATGCGAAAACTGTGAAAGGTTTTAGGCACCATAAATGAAAACCAAACAAAATATTTAAGTCAAGTTAAGTTTTGATTTGTAGAGCCTTAGGGGCCGTTTACATGAGGCTAAAACGGTCAAATCCGATAAGTTTTCGTTGCGTTTCGGCCTCCTGTTTACATGGAAATGGTATCTGGATTGCTTAAATCCGCAAACTTTTGAAACCAGGCTCCAGAGTGGAGAGTTTTCAATACGCTCTCCATGAAGCGCTATGTAAACCCAGATCAGAGCGTTTTAGGGTGAAACACTGACGTCGCCGCATGCGCAGTACTCTTTCACATGAAGGCTGTGGTGCATACCAGGAATAACAACAGCTCTAGCCGTCTACCGAGTATCGTGTGTGCCATGCTGTGTTTGTTATCCAGACAAAACTATCCAGACAGATTTGTTGTCCGAACAGATTTGCTTCCACTCACCATTGTTGTTTGTGAAAAGTTTTTCTTCCTTGTACTTGTATTGTAGCAGCGCTGCTTCTCTGCAAATCTACACTGCCATCCACTGATCCGGCATGCATACTATAGCATTTTCATTCATCTCTAGCATCTCCATCTGATCGCAGATCAACTTTGAATACGTAAAGGAAAAATCTTTGTGTTTTCAAGTCAGAGAGTGTCCGTGTAAATGTGGCCTTATATGTGAGGAGGGCTGCAGAAGCACCTGAATTCACATAGTCATCTCATGTTAAAAGGCCAATGATCATATTCTAAATAAACATGTTTATTGAGCTGGTTATGTTTCAGCCAAAAATCAGTAATTAACATGGTTGTACATTAGATCTTTACACCAAGACAATAATTATGGTGCACAGGGGAAAATGTGTTGAAATGGAGTGCGGACAATGTTGACCATTGATCATCGATTACTTACGAATATTTGATGATGACATGAATTTTACATGTATGTTTCTCTTTCACTCTCAGAATTACTGCCATGTGTGCAGTTTACTTCTAGCACAACACATAGTTAAATACAGCCTGAGGTCATTTTAGCACCTTCTCGTGGTATCCTTCTGTTAACAAGTGTCTCATACAGGCGAGTAAACAAAAATGCTCATAAAGCCAACGGACAGAAACAGATGCAAGGATGGATGCTGTGGCTGATGCTCTCCCCGACATGCACCTCGTACAACCCCATCCCAAAAAGACTGGACTATCTCCTAAACTGATATGCTGTAATTTTAAAAAAGGAAGTGTTATCTCTGACTTCAGTTGTTTGTGATGGATGGCGGGTGGGAAAGGTCAACAGCAAGGTGGTGATTTTCCAATCAAACTATGATTCCTTCAAGCCAAATGGAAATGGGAATCTTATATCTCCAGCCTTAGATGTGCTGAGTTGGTAAATCTTGCCCAACAACAACATTAATCTGATGAATGGGGGTTAAGCTATAAGTCTCCACACTTACACTGGCTCTCACTTTGATCACAGAATGAAACCAAATGTAACTTGACACACTGGATGTGTTCATGTTTGTTAATAAGCCCTTTGAGTCTCCTCAATAAATCTGTGCTCCTGCACCTATCCATAGAGCAGAATGAAGTTTGCACTTTGTTTTCTGGTTTAACTTTAAACAATGGCAATGATTAAATATGGTTGCAGTTATTTTGTAGCCCCCCAAGTGATGGGTTATGGTTCCTATTTGCCCTGTTAATCATGGATCAGAAATGTGACTCATGTCCTCTTTGTTTAAGTTTGTTGATGCTGTAAACAAATTTAGTTAGAGCTGTGATTTTGCAAGTCCAAGTTTACGCTGTATTCTTTTTAATGTGGGTTTTGCCTCATACAGTCTATTGTTTTCTCAAATAGTTGGGATAAAGTGAAAGAAACCAGGAAAGAAGGACTGCAATGAAAATGTCTTTCCACACTCCAGGGAAAAACATTCTTTTGGATTTTAGTCTCATTAGTTTTTGTATAAAAGCAGTTTTGAGTTATTTTCAGCCAAACTGTTTTTAAATGTCATACTTAGTATCAAGAGTATAGACTAAAATAAAATACAGCCAACTTGCAAATCTACTTGGGCACTTTTTGCATTTTAGACTAACAGAAATCACATTTGTTTGTGGAAGGAAACCTTCGACAGGCAGATAATTTGAGTCAGATTGTAGAGCATGGGAGAAAGGCGTCCTTAAATCACTGTATTTCACGCTCCAAGGGCCATCAATCTTCCCCTGACCTGTCCTATTCAGGGAGCGCAGGTCTCTTTTTGTACTCCCTTTCCTTTGTGACAGCTGTATATCCTCGGCGCTGTCTGGAGCATTGTCTTCAGTGAATCCTTTGCATTTCCTAATAAATAGAAGATGTGAATGAGAACAAAACTTGGTGTCTAAAAGCAGGTGCCTATTATCTTCAGACGCCCTTCGGATTGGCGGATTTTACAGCATGCTTATTTCTAGTACTGTTGTCCATGTTGCTGAAGCACCCTCGGTAATGGAGATCAGGGGATGCAGAAATATCAGCACTGCCTGCCTTCATAATGTACTTTTTATTTGAAATTGTTGGCTCTTTTTGGTATTTGGTTACTCGATAGTGATCCACTGTTACTGTTTGTTTCTGGTTTTTATTTACTAGGGAGAAAAGCTGGTAAAAGTGGGCTTCTGGTTACCCGTGGAAGGAATCCCAGAATACTTTGTGAGTAGCTCATATGCCATGAGCAGAAACATTGGTTTATGATTAAATAAACACACCTGAAGTGTCATTTTAATAAAGAAGAGTGGTTGTCAAACGTTGTCAGAACACACTGCTGTGCCTTGAGACAGCTCTGGGTGTGCCTTGGGAAATGATGCATTCATATATGATTAGAACTGGGCTATTAGTTGAGTCTCAGTGACTATTATGATTACGAACTCCCATGATCACAAAAACACAGTAATTGCCTTTACACAATCACTGTCCTGCATGCCGAGCTTGCTGTGCCATGTAGGTGAAGTGCACCTTCATTCACAAACCTCCTCGTGAGCCCCTCGCCTGTCAATACGTGCAGGGTTTCAACATACGGCGATAAGATGTCCATGATGTTTTTCAAAGTAATAGTCTAGTCTGTTGTATTCAACAGAGGGCTGAATGATTTTAGGAAAAGATTGAATTTTGATTTTCCTGGCAGATATTGCGATTTCACTTCACAATTTTTATTCATATCAAGCTTCAGTGCAATATTCACTGTGTTTACGATATAGGCAACAGTAAGGAAATTAATCACCAAAAGCACATAACACATTGCTCAACATGTTATATTAATGATAAATAATCTTTTTTCATTATTCAAATGATACTCCAACTTCTACTCCTAAACAGAGGCACTTCCGTAGATGCTAACTGCCTGCTAATTTGCAATAAAAACCAGTAACAATGTGATGTGTAAAATAGTTGACACAGCAGATCCTGGTCAGTCAGGAATGCTGGAAAAATTGCAGCTTTGGTAATTGTCTGAAATTATGATTTTGATCCGAAAATGATAAATCTTTTGGCCTGACATTGAAATACAGTCAACAGTTGGAAAAACAAAATGAAAAGGTTAATGGTACCTGCAGACAAGTGGAGGGGACAACAGGTTTTGTTCCATTTTTTAATAATTATTAACAAAAAATTTCCTTTTTTTTGTTTTAAAAACTTCTAATTTTATTTCTGTGGCTTCGACTAGGGCTCGGCGATTTATCGGCCGGCTGATTAAATCGGCAGATTATAGCCCTTTTTAAAGTATTCAACATCGGCCAGAGTTTTACCGATATATTCTTAATTTCTCATAAAACAGTAAATGCACAGTGTCCCACTGCTGCTGGAAACAGCAAGACCATAGGGCTCTCTGCTCGGCTATGGATCAGTCTCACAGGCAGACCGGGCACTGCTGAACAGTTTTCTGATGGTCACCACCTCTGTCGTTGCCAATACTGATGAGTTGGACCTTCTGATGGCAGGGGATCAGTTTAGCTGTGACTGTTTTATTGTGATTATGACGGAAATCTGGCTTTATCCGCTTGTTGCTATATGTTATATTTTGTATGTTTTAAATTATTCGGCCAATTAATCGGTAATCAGTATTTTTTCTGCCAAATATCCAAACCGATATAATAATATATATATCGGTATTGGCATTGGCCTCAAAAAATCCATATGGTTGGGCCCTAGTTTCGACCATATTACTTTATATGTAATTCAGTGATATCACTGTTCATGATACAGGTATCTTTTAACCATAGCACATTTTCTGTACTGTACATGATAAATTGTGTTGGTTTGGGGTATTTACATCCAGCTGAAATATATTGAGTTACATGATTCTGGTGCATATTGTACACCCTCACTATCCCCAAACTCACTGCTAGTACCTGCAAGATTTCAGTGCATTTATGCAACATGGACTTAAGTAGTCGAAACTGGCATTTCCTGCTTTGCTCAGATTTGCATTGTGTCATGGTTGGATGTAGAAGATTACACCCAGTTGTCAGCAGATGCCAGGAGCCGAGGTTTCGACAGATAAGAGGCAAACTCATCATGCGTCATTCCTCTCATTTGGGGTCCCATATGAGTCATCGACTTGTTTAACCACTTTATGGCCTTTAACGTTGAACACATCAGCCCTCAATTTGTTTGTTTTCTGTTCTTTGAAAGCCCAAGGGAACTGAGAAGAGAGAAAATGACACTGAACACAAGTGACTTTAAATTAAATGGTGAAGAAATCAAACGGCAAGACAGCCAGCCTTTATGTCGCATGCACAGATTTAAAGTTTCACCCTCAGGCTTTGCGTGTTGTGGCTCATGTGCACTCCAAATCCAAGAGCAAAAGCTGAAATCATCCAGCTGTGGCATATTACTTTGTACATTTTCACATATTCTGAGCTTAATCCTAAGTTTGCTGTGTCATAGCCTTTCTAAAGCCCGTATAAACTACTGAGGTCGAGCTTTCCCACTTGAAGTTTATGACATGTAATCAGGAAACACAAGCAGCTTTTAGAGCAGAACCAAAAAAAAGTGCAGTTTGGCTTTTGTAGATTAGTGTCAGCTGGAAGTGCCTATCTCAGAGCTCAGAAGCTGGTGGAGACTCAAAGTAGTAAACCAGGACTTTGGTGAATGTAACTTAAGGAAAGGCAAGTATGTGAGCCTTAGAGCTACCTCTGTGGATTCAGAGGATGATTAGAGAACTCATATTGAGACGACATGGGGGTTTGCTCAGAGGTTAAAGGGGAGCAAAAACTGTTGATGAGAGCTGGTGTTAAGTGCGTCAGAAATGTGGGCTTGTTGTTGTCATGTGTGACTGTAGGCCAGTTAGGACAAGTAAGCACTGCTCTGACTCTGAATAGCATTTAAGGGCCTGATATTTATGCCTCCTTTTTTACACACATGCCACTTAAAGGGATAGTTCATGTTTTTTGAATTGGTGTTGCTCGAGGCCTGGTGCATAATACCCCTTTCAGACTGGCCAAAAAACAGTTTAAACCCAGTAACAATCGGCTCCTGTCGGCAGTGTGAAAGGGTTTAATGGAGATTTTGACCTGGCTCGACTGACCCTGCAGGCAGCATGAGTTTTTATCAGCTTGGCTCCGATTGGCTTTAGTAGGAACATCACACCCAGATCAAACGGCTAATTTACGGATGATGTTGGCGTAACTTGCCAACTGTAACTTGCGTGGCTCTTTGCCGTCTCAGGAACAAATTTCATCTGCCTTTGTATCATCAGCTCCAAGTTTATACATTTTTAAAGAGGGACAAAGCCATGTCCACGTCTTCTATGCTCCTTTCCATTATTTACGCGGTCGTGTTTCGTCGTGCCGATGATGTCATCAATGTGATGAGAACAGCTTGATGCGCCAGAGGAAAATAAACAGCCACACAGCTCATCTGCTTCTGATTAGACCCAGGTCTGCCTGGCAGTGGTAAAGGAGTCACTTGCCGATTGTAAGCGGGTTAACCTGCGTTGAAAAACTCGCATTGACCCACTAATTTTAGTGTGAAAGCGGTGTAAGAGTACAGTGGTTGGTCAAAGAAGGGCAGGGGTGGTTGTGTGAGTTGCAGTGCACAGTCCAGATGCAAGTACAGTTACCTCTCACCTTCAGCACTTGCAGCTACTGCCTCTTTGTCCTTTAAAGAATGCTGGAGACCCTGGTCATTTTCTAACAGACGCTGAATCAAATCCAGCTGCTCAGCAGGGTTACGTCAGAATGGACATCTGTGCACAAATCCCTCCAAGCATCCTTGAAACATCTTATTCTCAAGCAAGGGATAAACATAGCACCCGGCTTTTTGATCCATGACCTTGACCCTACTGACCCAGTTAGTTCTGCTAGATATCAGTCTAAACTGCACAAATACTTTGGTGGTGTTTTGGTAAAATGCACTCGTAGTGTACGCATGCAGTATAGAGAGTGTGCAATTTTAGTGATTCATTCCTTTCCCGTTCTACTGTCCTATGAAACAGGTGTCACATTTTAATAGTTTAGAAACTGTTTTAAACCTTCTTTGCCAAAATATTAATGGTTTTACCATTTTGAACACATCAACCTTGCAGTGATATTCGCCAAGGGTGTTCTTTAATTCTTCTTGGGGTAATATATTATGTTTGGGAGGGGGTATCATGACTATTTTTGGGGGTTAATTTGTAAAATTGTTTTATGCCATGTTCTTCTTGTAACCTGCTTCTGGATACTTTCAATTTCTCTCATGATCAATAAGTACCTACCTACCTTCATACCTAACTATCCGTCTATCGGTCTATTTATCCATACGAGACTAGCACAGTAGATGTAAAGTGCAGATGTGGGTCTGTGGCCTTATTTAACCCTCCTGTCATTCATCATGGCAGGAAATGGTCCCTCATGAAGGCTCACTTCTTCACTCAAGCGTTAATGTCACTTCTTTTTTTCTGTCTGATTGTCTTGCACAGGGAGGATGCATGTGTCTCTGGCAGAAGCGTTGGAGGTTCGAGGAGGTCCTCTGCAGGAGGAGGAGGTGTGGGCGGTGCTCAGTCAGAGCGCAGACAGCCTGCAAGAACTCTTTCACAAAGGTAAGCCACCAGATAAACATACAGGTCCTCAGTGTTTATATCAGGACTGACAAAATGTCTGATGTTTGATCACATTGTCCAGTTTTTTAAGATAATCATTCATAGGAGTTGTTATGGCTTCTGTTTGTTCGCTGTTCTTCAGATTTAACACAAAACCTTTATTTGCAAAAATCTATGCAGCTTGTTTGTTTACCTTTTGAAGAGCTTCAGTGTGTCTGAGGGTGGCTGATGTCTACATTTAGCTTCATCTGAGAACATGAACATGGGGTTAAAGCATGAAGCCAAGGCCACCATCTAATGTGTAAAATGTACAAGCACTGAAGAAAGCTGAATGTCAAATTTATTTGCTGACATGTTCATTACATCTCCTTCAAATTAATCTTAATATTTTTGTAATGTTATCAGTAAATGAGGACATCTAATCACTGCAGCCATTGTTTTATTGATATGTTGTATTGTATTTGATGTAAATGTCCTTGCCTGAACTAAAACAGCACTGAGACTGACTTGAATGGAGATCAGACTCTAAGAAAGAGCAACTTGTGCTCTGAAATTAAGGACAGCCTTTTTACAATTAATGAATCAACTACTCCTGTTATAAATCAACCATTCTCAAAAGGGAAGCCTTCTGTCCTTGTCAAAGGTGCCTTGAAATTGCATGAAATTTCAATCAAGTGTTATGATAGCCTAGATAATTAGTGTATGACGTAAGACAACGTCTTGTCTTGTTTCCTTACTCCTGACATGGCCCTTTTAATACTTGGGTTAGTAAACAAATAGATTTGCATCAACATTATTCAGAAAGGTCTTTTTAAGATGGTAGGTGCAGTTGAAGTGTGTACCGTGACAATCAAGCCATTTTATCATCATAACTCCAAATCTAAGCCTTCAGCTTTATCATCCAGTAGTTCTTAGAAAGATAAAGCGATGATTTTTTTTGATTCAGTAATTCAACATTCACAATATTTATGAAATCTGCAACATTCGGAGAATTATTGCTTCAAGGATATTAAGGTTTTGTGCATTGTAAAAGGGCTCAGGTTTCCCATTATTGGTAATTGATGCAAGGAGAAATGTCTAAGAATAATGACTAATATGCATATGTTGGCGGTCAAGGGAACAAAGAATGACTTTTTATTCTGAGTGCATTATCACTGGGGTGACTTGAAGTTTCTTACATGTCTTTAGAGGTGCCTCAACTGAAAAAGGTTAAGAAATGCTGTTTTACATGTCATGTAATTGCACATGTCAGTGAAACACATTTCTGTTTTTTTGCAGAAAGTGGACAATAATGTCCTCTTATGTTCTGGACACTGTTGTAGGATGGACTGTAGCGAGTCTTTCTGTGTCCTCTACAGCATGCTAGTGTCAGATGTCATGTTTGTGCAGCATTGCATGCCTGCTGTCCTCTGCAGCTGCTGACATTTTATTTATGCCCTGTCTTTCTCTTTGTTAACGAAACAGGGCTTTTATTTTACAGGAGAATAAACAGAATGTAGCGGCTGCAGAGGGCGAGCACATGACGTCACAGTCAGAGCGAGTTAGTGAAACCACAGACACTTAAAGGCTTAGTGCAGATCATAAGTGGAAAGTTTGCAGTTACTGCATAGTATACTGAAATTCAGCTTTAACTTTTAATGTTTTTTTTTATTTTTATTATCTGATAATGTTCACTGTGGGCCATTAAGATCTTAAGCAATGTTTCACTGAGCTTACAAGCAATCAGGTAAAGATAAATATGAACCCAACTCTTTCCCTGTCTTCTAATTTTTACTTTTACAAAGTCAAGATACTTATTTTTTGGCAAATCATTCCTAAAATCGAACATTTCAGCTTTAATAACAAGACTCTTCGTACATAACATCATGCTTTCATGCTTTTTGCCTTTAGAAAACCAAAAGAAGTTCAATTACAATGGCTGGTTTGACAACAAACAATCAAAATAGACTCCATAGATCAGACCATAAATTAACGAAATTATCAAATTAACATTACTTCCATTTGGACGAGTAGCTACGTAATTTTCATGAAGTGAAGGTTCTGACTAGTTTATGTGTCACAATAAATTTAACTGGAGTCCAACAAATGCTAAAGCCACATGCTCAGAGAAAGCCAGGGAACATCAATCTCATTTTGGATACGCACAATATCTCACTGATACAAAGTTAGTGTTACTACAGATCTTCATTCACTGGCAGGGTAACACTTCCCATTGACTCCCAGTGTTTGAGCTAAGCTAATTAGCAGTGGGTGAGCTTTGCCTGTCTCTTTCTTGTTACTACACGCACAGTCAACAGAATATAGTCTATATGCTGGTGATCAGTGTTGGTAATAACGCTGTTAGAGTATAACGGCGTTACTAACTGCGTTATTTTTTTCAGTAACGAGTAATCTAATTAATTACTTTCTCATGCGTTACTTTGCACCTATGTCAAGCAGCTGTTATCCGACCACCCTCACCCCCAAATTCCACGGCACATGGAACCGCCGTGCCACGGTCTTGCCCTGACAGACAAAACCCACAGAAAGGGCGCACCGAGCAGCGGCACGGTGTGCAGCCCCGTAGGAGGAGGGCTGATCCCCGGAGAGCCACAGGCTCTCATGAGAATAGCGATGTCACACACTCGTAAAGCATGTTACAGACTGAGAAAAGAAATAAACACCTCACTTCGCTTCTCTAAGGTCTCTTTGCTGGTCCCAACCACACAGCTTCGTGATTTATTCAACTTCTATCTACCTATATCCTTGTAGAAAAGATATATGGTGTCATGTGTACAATGTTTTATATTTCTGTACCTCTACGATTCACTTTTCTGCATCCATGGTGTTGTGTTGTCTCTGGGACCCTCTGACCAACTGCTGACCTGATGCTCGTGCCTCCGGTTTTTACATAATGACAAAGAATTGAGGAAATTTACGTTCGAGAATCTGTGCATTCGGTTTTATGTTGAAACTTCCGGATACTCCACACATTGACTTCCTGTCAGGCGTTTTCTTAATGACAGTGAATTTACGAGGTTTGGACGCGACCGCGCAGAAAATTGATCTGAAGCAAATCTCCAGCGCCTTGGCACGCGCCGGCGCTTCATCAACGCAGCGCTGTGCGTTGATGAAGCTTACTGCGGAGCACTTCGCTCCCATTCTAGTCCATCAGGCAAATTCCCCTGCACGCGCTGTTGGAGAACTGATGATGTCAGAGCTGCTGCTGCAGGTAACAACAAGGAAGGACACAGAGACAGAGACACAAAGTTCAAGCAGCAAAAGCTTTTTCAGAAAAGTAACGCATCAATTACTTTACCTGGTAACTCATTACATTTACGAAGGAGTAATTCCGTTAGTAATTCAGTTACTTTTTTGGGAAAGTAACTAGTAACTATAACTAATTACTATTTTAAAGTAATGTGCCCAACACTGCTAGTGATGAACTCTGAGTGAGGCAAGAAAACAACAAAAATGTTGTTGTAGCTCTTTCAATATAAATCAGACTAGAATCTTCGTTCTTTTTAATAAGCTAAATGAAAAATAGTTAGGCCATCTGAAGAACAGTTACTTGATAGCTCTCTACCACTTAGCATGTGGGACTTCTGTTCTGGTGCACCAGTGACATCAGTGTGGACCCTCTGCTGACTCTGAGATAGCTTGTTAATAGATGGTGAGCCAAACCCAGTATCTCTCAGGAGTTGCTTCAAGTTACATTTTTTTTTTGTCAGAAGTTTTGTCAGCTTTGGCACACACTTTTTTCATGTTCAAATGTTCATGCAAAGTTTGGCGAACTGTCTCTTTATCAATGGATCTCTGTAATTTCTTTTAAAGATAATTGTTTTTGATTTGCTCAATTTATCACTTGTTGTCAGAGGTTTTTCATGAGCGTTGGCTTCGACATCCTCTCTGCCTTCACAAAGTTTTTTGTACCATTCAGTCACACATGAAAGTGACATGCAGTGTTCCTGTTCATCTCAGATAATGCAAAAATGTATTGTTGTTTTTTCTCCAAATTGTAATCCTTTTGTGACGCTTTATCGACAATATACACTCTTCAATCAGCAGCGAGAAGTGAACTTAACACTTATTCTAAACTTACAACAGTTGTGCGTGAATAACAGAGTGACTGTGAAGCTTGTGGTTATTTTATTAAAGCTATGGTCTACGATTTGGTAGCTTTGTACATATTAATAACACCGTTTATAAGGCTGTTATGGTCCTATGGTCCTATCTACACAGTATAAAGACCAAAAAGAATGAAAAAAATCCATTCAGTATATCCGCTGAAAAGCTGCATATTAGCTGACCAATCAAACCTAAGAACCTGCAACTATTAATTGGTCCGTGAGTTGGTCCGTGAGTCCATCCAATCCCCTGTCTCTCTCACTACGCATCGTCATGCGTAGTGCGTCATGGTCCCGTCTCCTCCCCTCTACCTCCGGTGAGCAGCTAGCAGCGTTAGCTACTGAACTATCATGGAGCCGGAAAAGCCTAGCGCCGAGACCGAAGCCGCCTCCCTCTCCCGCGGGGCCCAACGGAGCTCTGCCCGCGGGTTGAGGCCTGTTAGCGGGCTAACGGCTAACGGCTAACGAATAGCCTCAGCCGGCCGTCAGATCTTCAGCATCGACCGTTTCGCCCCTGGTTGATCAGGTAATGGCTTTGTTTACTACAGTGGGAGATGTCTGCTGAATTACTCTGGTTAGTTTGTGCCTGCACGGGCTAATAACTTGTAGGGGAGCGGGTTAGCCTGTTAGCCGCTAATCGTTAGCACTGTAAGCTGAGCTGGGGAGGACAGGCTGAGAAAGATAAATCCTCCCCCACACTCGGCTCCGCTCTGGCGGCGCCAGACCCGCATTGCCGCCGGTCCAATTGAAATGGCTACTGCTGTGTGTTACAAGGGGGATGTCTGTCGTGTTTGATACTTTCAGTTGAGCTGAGCTGTTTTTGATTGAGTTTGCTGCTGATATATTGTGCTAGTCGCTCGTAGCTCAGTCCGAGGGGGCTATATGAGGCGACACGAGCTGGGGGCGGGATCTTGGAACACGGGGGGGAGAGGTGAGGGAAGGGGGGGCAGGCTGCGGTTTCAAATCGTAGACCACAGCTTTAAGTGCACAGTTTTATTATTAAATAGCCATACACTTCTTATTATAAAAGATATGCTCTGTATTGTGTGTCATGATTTAGCTAAAATGCTGTTGTCTTTTGTTGGTAAAACTCTGCCATAACTTGCTACAATGCTCGACCTAAACCTGCAGTTTTGCTGACTGGTTCCTTTACACACAGTCCTGACATTTTTTAGGAGTTTTCTCTCATCACTGTGGCCTGAAAATATGTCTTATATGCTGCTTAGTTCATGTTGTATTAGAAAGACATCACAAAAATGCTCACCCAAGGCCTCTGAGATAAAATCCAGTTCATATCAAAGACAAAAAGCAAGGCTGAAGATACTCTGAGCATTTAAGATGCTTCTCTTCTATCATTGCATGATACTGTGCTGCAGTGAGTGTTATTACGTCCCTCTTTTTCCCTCAGTCTGCAGTCGTGTAGCTAAACAGAGTAAATTGTGGCCTCTGATGTGTACAGTTTTAGACTGCTGAGCTGAGCTAAAATTTGAAGAGCAGATGTTGGAACCAGCTATTATAGAGTCTCTGAGCTATGTGGAGAAGTATGTTTACCACGAGAGCGGATTAATAATGTTAAACATTTAAACTTCAGCTTCTGGTGGATTTGTCACATGTTTTGGTGAAGTATAAAAACAGTAAAGGCACAGGGTTACTCCTTCTAGAGCAGATATACTCGAAGTCTTGGGTACTTTAGATGCAGTATCTTCTGCATGAGCTCAGGGTGCAGTCTTATATGTGACATTTCAGACTTTTCAGACTCTTTTCAGACACAGTGTATAGTCTCATGTAGTCAAACACTGAACCACCAGCGCTGTGTGTACATAGTCGTGGTTAGTGACAATGTTTGTACAGGAATGATTTGTTTAAAGAAGCAACGTGTGAATTTATCAGATTTGTTAGCAGAGTTCCTCCTCAGAGCTTGGTTTGTAGAATATAAAGGGTTGAATATAAAAAATGCTGTTTCTGTTTCTGCCTGTTCCTTCGCCGAGGCCACCTACTGCTCTGCATCTGCTCAACCTGCTTCTGTAATGGCAGGTTTGCCTTGGATCTGACTGAATGCTTCACTGTGAACTTTGAAAATATCTACTTTGTAAAGACAGCTGCTGGCAAAGTGTAAAAGTTTAGATTTATTCCCTGCTCCTCATGCAGACACCAATTTATCAGTCTGATAGTAGGGCTGGGTTCAGTACTTGCCCTTGTATAATTTTAACGTGTGTTTTAAATGACACTGTCTATTTTGTCCCAGACCAACAGCCTGAATAAGGCTCCGGAAGTGTAAAAATGAATAATGTATATATACTAAATTTATGTCATGTTTATTGATAATGTTACCCTTATAGATACACATCAACAATTCCAGTCCTTAATCAATAATTAACTTTTAATACTCTATTACAGAAAGCTAGAGGCAATTTGAAAATCAAACACAGACAATAAGCAACATTGGGTGCCTTGGGTCATGTATGTGGTGATACACTATAGTGACAAAAGTATTCACTCACCAGCCTTGACTCGCATATAAACTAAGTGACCTCCCATTCCTAATCCGTAAGTTCAATATGATGTTGGCCCACCCTTTTGCAGCTATGACAGCTTCAACTTTTCTGGGAAGGCTGTCCACAGGGTTTAGGGGTGTTTATGAGAATTTTTGACCATTCTGCCAAAGCGCATTTGTGAAGTCATACACTGATGTTGGACCAGAAAGCCTGGCTCTCAGTCTGTGCTCTAATTCATCCCAAAGGTTTTCTGTCTGGTCAAGGTCAGGACTCTGTGCAGGCCAGTCAATCCACACCAGTCTCTGTCATCCATGTCTTTATGGACCTGCTTTGTGCACTGGTGCACAGTCATGTTGGAAGAGGAAGGGGCCAGCTCCAAACTGTTCCCACAAGGTTGTTAGCATGGGATTGTCCAAAAATGTCTTGGTATGCTGAAACATTCAGAGTTCCTTTGACTGGAACTAAGGGGCCAAGCCCAGCTCCTGAAAAACACCCCCACACAATAATCCCCCCTCAACCAAACTTTACACTTGGTACAATGCAGTCCCACAAGTATCGTCCTGGCAACCACCAAACTCAGACTCGTCCATCAGATTGCCAGATAGAGAAGTGCGATTGGTCACTCCAGAGAACGCATCTCCACTGCTCTAGAGTCCAGTGGCGACGCACTTTACAACACTGCATCCGACACTTTGCATTGCACTTGGTAATGCGAGGCTTTGATGCAGCTGCTCGGTCATGGAAACCCATCCATGAAGCTCTCTGCACTGTTCTTGAGGTAATCTGAAGGCCACATGACTGTGGAATATTCAGGAGCGAGGAAATTTCACAAATGGATTTGTTGCACAGGTGGTATCTTATCACAGTTCCACGCTGGAATTCACTGAGCTCCTGAGAGCGACCCATTCTTTCACTAATGTTTGTAAAAGCAGTCTGCATGCCTAGGTCCTTGATTTTATACACCTGTGACCATGGACGTGATTGGAACACCTGATTCTGGTTATTTGGATGGGTGAGCGAATACTTTTGGCAATATAGTGTATCAGACTAGGATCAGTATTGGCTTTATATACTGATATCTTATAGAAATTAAAATGCTGAAAACTTGACAGAAAGTTTGAATTTGTTATCCCGGTATGAGTTCCATGGTAAAAACTGCAGAGGTCTTCATTTTTTAACCTTCAGCCTGATTCAGTTTCTGCTATCGGGTGGATCCATCTTTCCAAGCTCCAATCTACAACGACTGTGAGCGGCCCAAAGCAGCACGACCCAGTCAGAGCCCTTTAGAGCAGGAAGAGGGACTATGAGCGAGACAACAGCATGAACGGACTACATGTACAGAGATTACCATGGTTGCCTTCATGTTTTTTTTTGTATGAAGGATAGTTTTAATGAGCTTGAGCTTCAGCCTGCACCTTTATGACCAGTGAAATTTATTTAGCATTTGTGATTATTTTGTGTCTTGTTTGTTATTGTGTGATTCTAACATACTGTATGTGTTTGATTATAGGGGAAATGAAAAATAATGGTTGAACAAACTAAACAAAAACTAAACAAACTTAAACAAAACAGTTATACATAGAAACTTAAATTCTGTTTTTATTGCACTCCATTTCATTATTTCTATATAAGACTATGTTATTGATGTGGAGTATACTTCTCACATAATCTGCCCCACAGCAGTTGTTCGTAGGACTGATTCCCATTTAAATATGAATCCAGATATTGATATGATTCATTTTTTTTCTGTAAACATTTTAAACCAAAGTCTTTTCTTTGGTTTTCAAGTCTCGTTCTCTGTGAAATCAGTGATTGTACCCACATTTGGCAGACCTGTGTGGGTGGTGCCTTAGCTCTTTCTCTGAGTGGTTATAAAGTTCATGCTGAAGAAGGAGGGCTTCATTTAAATGAGACTTGTTTGAGCATCTGTGTGACAAGAAGACAACTGAATGTGCTCCGAGAGCACAAACCTCAGCCAAGGAATTTCTGACATCGCTGGCAGAGTTCAAGGAAGAGTTTGGAATACTGCCCTTGTACGTGAAAATTCTGCATCCACTCTCAGATTCAGATAACATTCAAATTGACTGAAGAAACAGTATGTTGAGAACTTTTGCAGTTATCTTGCTCACAGGTGGACCAGCACACAAACAAAGGGGCAAATGCTGTCGAATACACAACCTCATTGGAGAAGAATTAACACAGAGCTGAGAACAACAAACCCAACAAACTCTCTTTAGGCAAGATGACTTAAGAGTTATTTTATGTCTGCTTATTATAGCTAAGAGTGCTACTTCAAGTTAAACCAGTTTACTGTCCTTTAAATTCAGGAAAAGTGAATCAAATGTTTTTTGTTGACAAAGTTTGGGTTATTATTTTCTGCTTCTATTCTTCTGCCAGTATTGGTATTTCATAAAGGAACAAATTTGCTTAGTCATGCACATTTGCTGACTGCAACGGTTTTATCATTGTCACACTGAGTCTTCTTCTGGGTTAGATCTTCAAAATGGTCACTTGAGTTTTAAGCAGGAAACTTGTATTTACTTAGTAAATTCCAGCTTTTGAAAGCAGATATTTTGTGCCTCCAATCCAGTCCCTCTGTTCGTCTCGGGTCTCCTCTGGAGGTGAAGTATCAGTAAAAAGAAAAGAATTTTGCAGCGCAGCTCAAACATTCCTCTGTATATTTTTAAAACATCCTCTGACCATTGCTCTGGCTGCGGCTTTTGCAGGAAAAGGAGAATTACGTTGTGTAGCCATTCCTTTCTGCCGCTGTGCCTCAACAGTTATTTTCTCGCAGGCTAAGAAAGCAACATGTGTTTTTGTTTACTTCAATCTTCTTGAGTTTCCATAAATGCCAAAGTCTTAGCAAGAAACATCCACTGTGGTTGGATGCAGTTGCAGCTTCCAGGCTGTACATGCTTCAGTTGAACTTTGATGCTTGGATCAATATTTAAATCCCAGGTCTTCTTATTAGCTCTGCAACTTTGGCAAGGAAATGAGATCATAACAGCCACAGATGTTTTTTCCTGTTTTTGTTCCGGATTATATCTGCAGTGGTTTAATATTCTGTTTCCCTCTTTAGACCCTTTATCCATGGGCTTCATCATCTCCCCCTGGTCCCTCCTGCTCATGCCCTCTGGAAACATCTCATTCACAGACGAGTATGTCACCCAGCAGGACCTCAGGGCCTTCACAGCTCCAGAGGTCCACGAAGGGCTCTCGCTGTCTTCTGTCTCTGACATAGAAAAGGTAAAATCATTTCTATATGACCTCCAAACTGAAAATATTGGTTGCTTTTTCTATATCTCATACTTGCATTTCTGCAGAGCTTTCCACACATTCTATTAGAGCTGGGAAATTGATGGAATCTCAATCTCATTTACAAGTTCTACCTCTCAAAATTATGGTTACTGTGGCACAATACATGTTGATCTTTTTTTTTCTTTTTCCATTGATTCCAGTAACAGTTAAATATTACAGATAAAAAGCTATATAGAAAGGATAGATCTAAGAAAGAATACAAATGAAATATATATATATATATTTATATGTGTATATATGTATATGTATATATGTATGTATATATACAGTCCTACTCATCATTATTGGCACCCATGTAGTTTTAGTACACAATTTGACAGTACAAACGGTTTCTTTACAAACCTCTCTAACTTTGCTCTGCATCATTTTATCAGACTGAAACTTGGCAGAAGTAATGTTCACATATTAAGGTTTGCAAATTATACTTCATTAGCTACTATAATCATGTAGTCATATTAAGATTAGGCAGTTTTAATTGCAACCACTTGAAGCCTACAAGGAAAAGAACACCCTGCCAACAATTAAGCATGGTGGAGGTTCCATAATGGTTTGGGGCTGCTTTGCTGCATCGAGTACTGGAGGCCTTGACCGTATCACAGGAATCATGAAATCAGAGAATTATCAAGAAATTTTAGAGAGAAATGTCCAACCCCTTGTAAGAACACTTGGTTTGAGTCGAAGATCGTGGGCCCTCCAGCAAGACAAATACCCAAATCACACATCCAAAAGCACGCAGGAATGGTTGAAAAGGAAAAAATGGACTGTTTTAAAATGGCCAGCAATGAGTCCTGATCTCAATCCGATTGAAAATCTTTGGTATGGCTGAAACCTGCCATTGGGGAAAAGAAACCTGCAAATGTTCAAGAGCTTGAACAATTTGCATAGGAAGAGAAAATACCAGCTGAGAAGTGCAAGAAGCTTATTGATGGCTACAAGAAACATTTGGAGGCCGTCATCAGTGCCAAAGGGTGTGCAACAAAATACTGAAGAGGGGTGCCATTATTGCTGCACACACTATTTTTTCAGTTCTCTCTTTGAAATTACAATATGTAACTTGTAAAAATGTTTTTTTTTTGTTAAAGTATTTTGGACCTTCAATTAAAAGATCCTGATGACATATATTTGGTACATTTCAATTTATTCCAGAAGATATTGTTAAAGCAATGAAAATAATGAAGGAGTGCCAATCATACTGAGCAGGACTGTATATATATATATATACACATATATATATATATACAAATAAATACATATATATTTATGTATATATATATATATATATACATATATACATATACATATATATATATATATATATATATATATATATATATATATATATGTTTTTCTTCTTCGTTGGTGTATTGTACCTCCGCTGCCTCTTTACAGAACTACACCACCATCTACTGAACCATCGTGCACACTACAGCGGCTTCATTCGTTTCAGCGTCTCCGTCTGAAAGCAGATCGACTTTGTAAATGCAAAGGAAAAATCTTTGTGTTTTTAAGTCAGGAGTGTCCGTGTAAACGTAGCCTCACTCTCACATTCACTCACTGATGGTTCTGAGTTTCTATGTTAGTTATTCATCAGTATCTCTAACACATTCACGCCGGGTTTAAGTGTCTTGCTCAAGGACACATCACCATGTGACGGCTTGAACCTGCAACTTCAGGATCACTGACCGAGCTCACTATCCAACTGCGCCACCGATGCCCCACAACATTAGCATTGTTCCTATCCTGACCAGCGGTGAATCCCGTGGGAGCTGGGGACAACCAGGGGCCCTTAAAAACCAATTGGTCTCCCCTAGACCCCAAAAGCTAACCTTGCATTTCTCTGTGTTTGGCCCTTGATAAAAAATGTTCAGACATCCCTGCTTGAAGATCTTCAGAGGAGCTGTAAAGCTTGCTTTTTTCTGTCTAATCCTGGATCAGTTTTATTCAGTAACAACAATTCTGCCTCCTGGTGATGATCCACTGTTCATGGTATTCATCATCTGACTCCTGCTGCAGTCAGTGAACTAGGTCAATGTATGTTTTGAGTAATTGTTATCCAAAGGTGGTTAAGAAATCTCTACAATGAGGTGTTTGATACTTAGGTACTATTTTGCTTGAGTAACTCACCAACCCAGTACTCCAGAGATCTATTGTTAGTAGATCCCATATGGTTGCTAAGTTGCAGCATATAGAAGTGAAGTTGTGAGGAAACATTACATCTCCCACCATGCACGACGACTTGTTTTCCTAACACACAGGACCACGCCCCCTCTCTTTTCGGCTGGTTGCAGAGTTAAAAATCTTGCATGACTGGATTCCCGTCCTGGCAAAGTCCCACAGACCTCAACACGGTTTTGTGCTGAGTCAGTTTTCCAGCCGTGGTCCCGCCTCTCGAGCCAGCTGAGTTATTTCAGAGTAGAAAATCTAATCTGCTTCTCCCATTATCAGAGGCTGTGGGCAAACACACGTCAGCTGCGAGCGCTACAATTTTCCTTTCACTTTTTCAGCAGTCAGGATGGTGGTGTTTTGATATTTTCCACATTTTGTTTGAGTGTCTTACAGTTTGTACTCCAGTTTGTTCCTGAAAGACCTTTAAGGTTATGTTGCATTCTTTGGCAATCCCTGAATTAGTCTTTCCTCTACCAAGCCCAACATTCAGAGGAAGTGATTTCTCTCCCAAACAGTGAGTGCAGAGTAATAAGCAGAGGGAAATGGAAAAAGCGTTTTTGGATTGAGACACAAAGCCCCCGTCCTTTTCCTCTCCAAATACAAATGAATTCAAGTTTTATTACACTCCAGCAGCAGTTAAGCTGTTGTCTGTCTCTCTTTCCGCCCTACAGGGCCTAAGGACTTGATTAAACATAGTTTGGCTATTTGTTTATTTGAATGAAACAAAACCATCATATTCCTGACCTTTCTGTGGGATCATTTTACCTTGACGCTTGTTTTTGTATACAGTAAAATTTAATTAATAATCCGAGTCTTTATTTACATCAGTCTATGAAGCTTCTCTTTATTTATTTGGAGAAAAGGTCAATCAGGGAGATCAAGCTTCTGCAGCAGGGATAGAAAAGACTATGAAGTTGTAATATCTTATGTGCCTGTAAAGTTCTTATAAAAGACTGATTTTGTGAACAAGAATAGTAAAAATGATGATTATGCCTGTCACGATAACAAGTTTTGCTGGACGATAATTGTCCCAAAAATTATTGCCGATAAACGATATTATTGTCAATGTTATTTTGAAACATCTTTTTTTTTCATTAATGTAATTATGTCATAATAAAGTGAGTACACTATATCAAAAGAAATGAACTTTAATTTCTTGAGAGTATTTAACTGTAATTGGAAGGTCAAGAGCTTTTCAATAAAAACTAAAACAATATAATAAATTAAAAAAAACAAAATAAAGAGGAAAAAAATCCCAATGATAAATGAAATGGACTCTCTTTTCGGAAAAACAGCATGTAAAAAAATCTTTATAAAAATCAAAAACAAAAAAAAAGGACCCTGTCTCTAAAGAAAAATAAAACTTCAATAAAAACACTCACAATAATAAAAACAAAAAATAAAATGTAGTTTATACCGTTCCTGAATTGTTTGTAACATGTACTTTCTCCTAGCCATTTCGTACTGTCAAACGTTTGTTACATTTCTGGCTTTTCAACCGTATTGAAGGGCTGCATTTCTTTTACAATGTAGCGAACGACACTGTCTGTGAGCACACCATTTTGCTCTGTTTTTTTTATATTTACTTGGCCGACCAAACACCACAGTAAGGGTTGACTGTTGATAGGAAGGCTCTGCTGCACCTCCCCTTCTTCATCGTCACTGCTTTCAAACAAATTTGACATATTGGCTCATCGGTGTTCATGAGCTCACACCTTGTTTATTGTGTTTAAAACCAAAATACTCCCACACTTTTGCTGTGGCATTCTGCTTAAGAACCACACTTTTGCACTATCATTCATGCTAGTGTTTGTTGCCTCATTACTCTTCGCGACGCTCGCTTCAGCTCACTCACTCCTCAAAGATTGAATGAACAACAGATGCATCACTAACCCTAACCCTGCTCATTCCGCTATGGAACCAATGCGCCAAGGCGTCGAGAAAGATGGACGTAGTGAGCCATCTTCTCATTTTGCCTGTTTGGTAGAACGAGAGAAGGGAAACAAACATTCATGCATGTCAATTTATCGAGGATGGCAAACTTACCGAGGACTTTTTTATTTATCATTCGGTCCATTGATTTATTGATTATTGCGACAGGCCTAATGATGATTTGCTCTTCTCCACAGATGCACATGTACTCACTTGGGATGACTCTCTTCTGGGGGGCGGACTACGAGATCCCTCAAAGCCAGGTAAATGGATACTGAGTTACTTTTTAGTTTTATTAGTGTAGTATATTGAATTCCTAGTACATGTCTGTGACCTGCTAAAGCAAAGGAGATCAATGGTTACAAGAAGGGTTATTTACATTTTGTATTGTACAGTAGAAACCGCTTCATTCAGTATTTTCAGAGTCAGAGATCCACATCAATATGGTGAAATACTGGGTTGTGCTTTAAATAAATGAAGTGAAAGACTTTGGCATAAGACAAAATCATCAAAAAGATATTGAGGCACAGTTTTGTCCACTAGAGAGCAGTGATAATTTGACAGCACTTTTTAATTTAGCTTTAGTAATAGCCTTTTTTGTTGTAATTTAGTCATCCAAATTATTTCAAAGTTGAGTCTAGTTTAAGGTGATGAAATTTCACAATATTTTAGTCAGTGAAATCTAAAACCTGACTAAAAATAAGTGTAAAGTTTGAGGCCTTTTTATGTTTTCTTGACTTTCTGGAGTCATGATTTAAAACTTCCGTTGCCGTGAAACTAAGACAGTGGTGATTGGATGTCCCTCTTAACTCAACCAACCTTTCTAGACAACCGAAGTAGCCGTGATTGGATATATTCCGAACTTGTCCCTACTTTCTACATGATGAAATTAGTCTCTGTCAAACATTTTAGTCTAGTTTTTATCTGCTAATGAAAATGTCAGTTAATTTAGTTTTAGTTTTAATGTACACTTGCTTTCTTTTTAGTCATAGTCTAGTTTTCATTCAAGGTTGTTGACGAAAACTAAGACGAAAATAATTAGTCAGGAAAATTAACACTGCTGGGGACACCAACATTGCTGAAAACTAAAAATTCCTCACTTAATATGTTCATGCTGCAAATTTCATCAGAGAAGGAATCCAGTCAAAGCATTTTCTTTGCAATATTTAAGCATTTATCTGTTATTGATTGATATAACCTTGTTTGTTGCCTATCGGATGCGACTTGACTTGTCAAATGAACTCTCTTGGATTGCACTCTAACAGTCTACAACTTTGATAACTTTAGCAAACAGAAACCTGTTTATGTGAAGGCTTCAGTTTGTGTGAGAGTTGCTCAAACTTTGTGTCTCATTATCGTGAAGTGGTCATGCAGGTTTTTGTGCTCGTGGATTATATTAAGGACATCAACATTTCAGCTGTGCTAACTTGCTGCCAAGTTGTCTCATACTTTCATATAAACTTCTCATCGGGAACACATTTTATTCAAATGACGTCTGTATCTAGATATTTCATCTGGAGAGGAAAAGGTGCGAGCTGTAAATCTGCAATGTGTCTGCTTCTGCCAAGATAAGGAGACGCTCTGGTTCCTCAGGCAGTTATATCTCAGTAAGAGTCAGCCAAGGATAAAACATTATAATACAAACTGAGTGTTCACATCTGGGAGAAAGTCATGTACAGTGGATGAAAGAGGTGTTCAAGATGTGCTTGTTTTCACTGTGGTAAACATCTGGAACCAAAAAACTGGTCTTTCTTAGTAAGTATGCAAATAAGAGTCATTTAAAAAACTTAATCAGACAAGCAAGGACGCAACACACAATGCAATCAGTGTATTATGTATGTGTACAGAGTGTCCTCACACTTGATGTCAAATATGAAATCATACTTGAACCATTTATCCTTTGCATTGCCGATCTACATTTTTTTAATTTTGGTGACACTGATACAGATAGTTTCATATAGTAAATTGATGTTGAACTTTGTGTCTTTGTATTGTTTTTCAAGCTCAAAACAATGTATTTGATATGGCAAGATAGCTTGTTTATCTCAAGTTCTTTCCACACAGGCAGTTATTTTTACTACTATTATTATCATTCTGTCCATGTGTAAACAGTGTTTTAGGTCACTGAAAACAAACACTTTGGAAAACTCAAGTCAGTTTTAAAAACACAGTGTAGGGTGATGTCCTTGTTGACAGAAAAAGATTGCATTTTGGTCCTGAAACGTCAGTCTCTGCCCTGACATTTCATTGGAGTGATGTCCCTCTGTAACATTCTCTCTGCAGCAGACTTTAAACTGTTGTTCTTTAAGTGCTTATGACCGCGCTATACTACTATTTACGTTCATGCTTTCTGTCCCTCCTTCACAATCATGCTGTTTTAAAACAATTTGACAATACAAGCACTGAGGACGTTTTGGACCTGAACTGGTGTCATTGTTATTGCGGGCTGGTGACCCATGGCTGCCATGTTTGACATGGTTACAGCAACTGATGAGACCAACAAAAGTACCCAAAAGGCTTATTTATAACAGGATTTAATCAAGATTACCAGATTTGTCTTGAATTTAAGGGGCCGTTTACATGGAAACTCCTGACTTGAAGACGCAAAGATTCTTCCTTTGCGTTTTCGAATTCTTCTGCGTTTAGATGACAACGCTCGGAGACGAGTTAATCCCCTGTAAATCCGCTGTAGTGTGCATGCCGGTTCAGTAGATGGCGGTGTAGTTCTGCAGAGAGGCAGCGCTGCTACAACACACGAACGAAGAAGAAAACCTTTCACAAACAACAATGGCGAATAGACGCACAGAGAAGCAGGAGTTTCTTTTTTGGACAACAAATCAGTTCGGACAACAAATCTGTCTGGATGTTTTTTTTCTGGATAACAAACCGAGCACGGTAAGACGCTCACACGTTACTCGGCGGACAGATGAAGCTGCTGTTGTTCCTGGTATGCGCGCGCAGCCTCCATGTGAAAGAGCACTGTGCATGCGGTGACGTCAGCGTTTCCCCCTGAAACGCTCTGCTCTGTGTTTACACGAGGCTGGATGGAGGAGCGGATTCAAATCTTTCCACTCTGGGGAGCGTTTTCAAAAGTTTGCGTTTTAGGTGGAAACGCAACGTGGTCTCATCTAAACGGAAGGCCACAACGCAACGAAATGTTTGCGGAATTGACCGTTTTCTGGGTCATGTAAACTGCCCCTAATTGTATATATACACCAGGCGGCAACCTCCAGGGCTGTTCATGAAGGCTCATGAGGAAGTGCCAAAAGCTGTAGTACCCTGAGTGTCCACTTGAGGCTGGCTGCAGAAAATTAAAACCTATTGATTGCATGTGGGACAATGATGTTTTTTTACAACCTTAATAAATATCTTTACATCCTGGCTCAAAAAAAGGCTTTAGTCTAAAAGTGCTACACATCAATGTGCTCCCACTTTGAGGGGTGTGAATTTTTTTATGTCATCCTCATTTTTCTTTTATGAAGGATTTATTGAGGTCAGAAGACCTTAAGTCCCGCCTCAACATGACATTTTGTAGCGTGAGCAGATGAAGCTAAAGTTGGGTTCAGATAACATGCGTTATGGCAGAGTCCATTAGAGGGCATTAATGATGCTCAAAAGGCTACTATGACGTAGCTTCTTCTAATTCTTCTAAAGTCTTTAATATACACTTAATATGCCAGCAAACACCAATCAACACAGCCACAAAATAACCCAAAATACCAGTCAGACTTGTGGTTAGAAAAGATAGGAACATGTAACTGCTTTTTCATGGAACTGAAAAAAAAGGTTGTATATCACGGACATTGTAACAAGGTAATAAACTGCTCTTAACAGTTTCATGTATTTCATGTATGATTTTAGAATAGAACAGATGGGATGTAAAGGGATGTTTCTAAAAACGTACCCAAGCGGACAGGAGTAGTTTTGGAAACCAACTGTCCACATGTGGACATAGTCTCAAAAATGCAGTAGTCCATACATTTCTGTGCCCCTTTATGTTTACACAGTATAAGTCAACATGGGATTTCTTTGTCTCTCTGCAGCCTATGAAGCTGGGGGAGCACCTAAACAGCCTACTCCTCAACATGTGTGATGATGTTACATTGAGTCGAATGTCGCTGCGCACGGTGCTGGACATCTGCAGCAAACACATCCGGAACTCCAGCTGTGACCCTCCCTTCTCCTATATCAGAAAACTGGTCCGGTTGGTACTGGGCAGCCTTTCCCAGGTACACTGTTTCTTTTTATGTAGGTCAAATACTATAATCCTCTACAGATTTAATGCTGGTATTTTGGCTGCTTGTTTAAAAAGCTCTCATTTCTAAAGTGATTGTAAGTGTAAGGCTATTCACTGCTCCATTTAAAGCACAGCAGGTTTGCTGAATTACACAACAGATAATGGGGCTCCTGTTGATACAGAATAATTTCTGAATGGATGACTCTCAGGAGGGATGGCCCTCTGACTTCTGTTCTTTCCCTTCCTCCCCTGCTCTGTCTTTCTCTTTCACCTCCGGCTCCTTGTTTTTCTTTCCTTCCTATCGTCCTTTTCACAGCTGGACGGTCTGCTGACTGATAGAGAGTCTCTTCCGGAGCGGAGTAAGGAGATTCGTGAGAGGCTGAGAGGCAAAGGTTTGCCTTCAGGTAAGATAACCTGCAATGACACACACACACACAAATACATTGTTAACAACTACATCTGTATTTCAGGGATTTGTTTTCAACTGTAGGACAAAAAAGTCCGACATCTGTTGCTGTTTCCAAATGATGAACTGTGTAAGAGTAGTGCGTTTACGTAACTTTTATTTTCAAAAGATTACTTTTTAAATGCCTTCACTGGTTTTAAAGCTATTCATCACTCAAATCCTCACTTTCTAAGTATGCAGCAAAGAATCAAAAGTGTACGAGGAACAACACACTGCAAACCTCGAGTCGTGTTTAATTCAGGAAAATATGACCAAATCTTCCCAGTGGTTTCAGAGAGAGAGAACTCCGGCTTTTTTCCAGGCCAAGGAAAGGAAAGTGGAGCCCAAACATGGCTTCATTATACCGATTATGTAAGCACGGCATGGCATTGATTACAGATGCATATTTTGGAATCACCAGTGAAGCTGCCCGTCTGCTGTTTGTATTAGTGCTTTGTTCCCCCGTTGAGCTGCAGCCAGCCCTAGGGAAAGTACATGCAGAGTATTACTCAGTTGTTAAGCGCCTTTCTTCTCAAGGAGCTACTCTCCTCTCTGCTTCCCGAGTGTCAGCGCTTCCAAGCTGTAACTGCTGAATTTGAGGGAACTCAGGCACCGTTCCTTTTTATGTTTGACATTTTGTATCCTTGTTATCGTTGTTTTTCATTGTGACAGCTTCGTGTCATATGCTTTTTCTAAAATATTATAGAACCCTTTTTTAAAACAAAACCCCCCTGTTGAGAAAAATCCCTTTTTGTTCAATCTGGTCCTTGTGTTCTTCCCTCTGTTCCTAGAAGACAGTGTGTCTGTGTTTGAAGTGTTTCCCTGTTGAGGCGAGGCATATGCTTTGTAGATTAAACCACCACATGCTTTTTTTCACAAGACTTCAGCTGTATTTACACTGCAGGCCAAAGTGACCCGAGTTTATCTCTTTCAATTTGGATATGTTTTATCATGACTGTTTTAACACCCCAAGTCTGTTTGAAACGGGTTTGGGCCACATTCATGTGTGTGTCCAGTATGAGGTTGAAACAGGTGTTGTTATATGCCACATTTTAAAAGTTCAAAAATTAAGTGTTGAAGCAACCTTAATGGACCTATCAGATACAGAGGCAGTTTTTAGGGCTCTGCGTAGTGGATGTTCCTAGAGGCATACTGAACATGTTTTGACATCCAAAAGCTTAGTCTGAATTCACCTTTATCTGGACTGAGTTGGAACTGTAAGCTTAACATGCACTGGGATGCACTGCAGAAACCTTCATTGATTTACATAATTTGCAGTGTTTGGCCAGTAAGTAAAGTAAAGTGGAGTTTACATTGTCCAACCTCTCCCGTAGTAATGAAAATTAAGCACTTTTTAGAGATCTATTATTTAATGCATGGGTTTCAAACATTCTGTAACTTAAAAAAATAGGGGCGAGCGTTGCCCTGGGTCAAGACATGTAATGATAATGCAAAAAATCAGGTTCTATCCAAGGACAGAGGGCTAAGGTTACCTCTTGAACCAGCAAATGGCTTTCCAAATGCTAAACTGACAGAAGTTCTTCATGAGGCAATCTTGGTTCCTTGTCTTGAAGATTCAACTGGACTGTGTTAAGTTTGGGAAGATGTTGGACTTGTCGTCCAAGAAGCTTCTTTAAGCTTCAACACAGTCCAGTTGCCCGTTTTTTATCCTCAAGATAACCATGACCTGGATGAATGAGAATCTACTCAGACGTGTTGGTTCATAGCCAATAACGTGTAGTCACTGTAGCCGATCACCTGTGGATTAACCTCATGTTTACCTGTTGATCACCCCTTGTCTCCTGCTCCTGTTCTGTCATCCTCTAAAACAAAATGTTGCAGAGGATGACAGAACTTTCTTCCAATCCTTTTAATCAAAAATATTGTTAAATGTTGTTGAAGTCTGTGCTGAAACTCATGCTGAGACCAAAAGGATAAAAGCTAATCAGCAAAGCTAATTGAGCTACTTATTGCTCTACCTAACATGGTTTTGATTAAAGTGTTTGAAGTCCAGTCAGGGACATTGTGATGCGTTCCCATTAGCTCAAGTATTTGAACATGATGCGTTGTAATGTAATCTACAGAGATGACTGAAGCATAAATAAAGTTAGTGGGGTTGTTGTCATAGCAATATGAAAAAATACATCTGTTACATTATGTAACTGAGGAAATATTTATAAATTCGTTGCCCTGTATTTACGTTTTCTCACTGTTTTTTCACGCAAACAGATGACTGGTGATCTCTATCTGCCAAAAAAGACTGATTTGGACATCTCTAGTTTGGACATTCAGCTCTACAAGTTAAAATGAATCTTACAACTCTCTTAGATCTTCATGGACTTCTATCAGAACTTAAAGGAAAAGTTCGGTTCCTGCAGCTTTTACATTATTTATAGAATGAGTTAGAACAATATACTCACCCAGAAGGCTTTCCTGACCCAAACAGTGCTTCGGGAGATATTTAGATCCAAAATCGAGCAGCGGACATCGATATAATGGTAGCCCGTAGGGCATAGATCGCCGCTCCTAAAACTGCATTAATCGTCCAAAAACTCATGTTATTCACCAATATTCCATCATGGTCCGTTCCGGATGGTCCTCCATTGCAGTCTGTGTTACTCCACACAGCACTGTGTGGCTGAACTAACCTCTGAACTGACGAGTTTGTTTACGTGCCTCCGCGCATGCGCAGTACTCTCTGGAGCATTGCCTCCTCTTCCTCCTTTCTTTGAGCTCGTCATCTGTAAACTCTGGCTCGAAACTGTAAAGACACCCATCATATTCAAAGTTCTCCTCCACAACATCTTCATCCGATAGATATTCGTCCATTTTGCACAAAACTGGAAGAAGAAAGTCGATTTGTAGCCAGCCGTCTTCCCCTGAAACAATGAGCCGCACTGCGCATGCGCGGAAGCACGTAAACAAACTCGTCAGTTCAGAGGTTAGTTCAGCCACACAGCGCTGTGTGGAGTGACACAGACTGCAATGGAGGACCATCCGGAACGGATCATGATGGAATATTGGTGAAAAACATGAGTTTTTGGACGATTAATGCAGTTTTAGGAGCGGCGATCTATGCCCTACGGGCTACCATTATATCGATGTCCGCTGCTCGATTTTGGATCTAAATATCTCCCGAAGCACTGTTTGGGTCAGGAAAGCCTTCTGGGTGAGTATATTGTTCTAACTCATTCTATAAACAATGTAAAAGCTGCAGGAACCGAAGTTATCCTTTAAGACAATACTTAAGCATAGCTGCTACAACAAGGTGCTGAATCATTTTTCTCATCTTTTCGGTTCCTAACAGCCCTCCCTGTAATACTATTTTGCCTTTTTAAGCTTATTACAACGGCCAAAATAACAATGAAATGGGGAAATACCTTTCTACTGATGCCTGGTTCCCATTGTTAAAATAAAAGATTCAGCACTTGATAACAGCTTGTTTGCTAACCTCACATGTCTGCCTACTAAGTACTTATGTCTTGCGTTAAGGTTTCATTTCAGTTTAACAAGTGCCCTACATAGTTTATATGACAAAAAAATCTATAACTATATCATTTAAATAAATGTCGCTGGAAAAATGTGGGAGAAAAGCTGTTAGAAAGGTGCCTCTACCCTCTAGGCTCATGACTGTTTTTCCTCTTTCATTTATGTTGCCTAGCACATGGCAGAACCTTCTGTATTTAAGACAACAAAGCAGGATAGCCATACACAGAGCTTGGGAGCTTATGTGATAAATCTTATTGTGTTAGAAGAGAACAAACAAGTCCCACCTCTGAAGTCATATGATTAATGCACAGTGTAGACGCACATACGAAATGCAGTCAGCTTGGTATCCGAATCTCTAAAATGGATCTTAATGTAAGGTTTAAACTGAGTCAGCTTCCCCATCTCCCCTCTTACCTCTGCGTCTCTTCCTCTTGTTTTGCTCTTGCACTTTTTTACTTTGTGTTTGTCTTTCCTTAAAGGGGAACTATCCCTTATGAAGTCTATGTACACCTTGTCTGGGAGTCAAATGTGCACAGTTTAAGAAAGAAAACTCATTGCTCCATTTTTAGAAGGATACAGGGATGGGTGAGCTCAAAGCCTGCTGCAGAGTGACTTCTATTGTTAGTTTTTAATGATCGGAAGAAACAGCTACAGAACAAAACAACTCTCTCTAGGATCATTGGTGCTTTGTGAGGTCAACAGCGGAATGGCATATTTCTTTATTTGCTATTTTCTTGTTCCGTAACATGTTTATTCAGCAAACAAATTAGTTTAATGTCCTATTTATGTCTGCTACATTTCCTTCCTGAGGCAGTACAACAGAAACTTACAGCTCATTCTCATTTAATGGCATCTTCTTGAAACAAATAAAAATGGAGAAACAATCTGGGACTTGATTAGACTATCAAAAAAAGATTTTAGGTGAAATGGAGAGGGAACAGTTAATTTTATAGGGCAGCTGGCTCTGAAAGTGCATCTCTGATCTTGCACTAGATTATTAGATGTTATATAAGCAGTGTCAGTGCCGTCAATCATCATATCTTGTGCTCTACATCTCCTATTATAACAGAGTGGGGAATCTGAGGACATCCTGTATGCCTCTATCCAATTATTTTTTCTGTTTCTGTTTGTATGCGTCAAATCTTTGAGGACGGGGGCATGAGAGGCTGTTGCAGGTACTCATGGCAAAGGCATGGTGTCTTTTTGGTTCAAAGGAAGGGAAGTCTGCAGTAGATGGGGCTGTATTCTTCTGTCATGTTATTTTGATGGTATTAGAAATGGATGCCAGTAAGTACAGGGATTTATGCACAGTAGTTAAAATGTTAATCCTTTGAAACTGCTCTCTAAATCTTCTTCACATCTTAATAAACCCAGTGTTAATAATGATGTGGTGGTGTGATTTAAGGCAATTGCTTATTCTTTGTTTGAAAAATGAAACAACCACAAGATTATCGAGCTTAAATGATATAAACACTGATTGAAAAGACCACTAATCCCAATTATGCACCAGTGTGTTACTAATAAGTTACATAACCTACCACATGAGCCTTGGCTGCCACCATGACCCAAATGGTGCATTTCCACCGCGTGGTATCAGCTCAACTCACCACAACTCCACTCTTTAATTTTCTATTATTCCTTTTTTTTTTTAGACCAAGTGCAGGCACTAACACAGAAGCACATACCAGAGATATCATTTTTCCTAAAAATCTAACAAACGGACCCCCATATTTTTTGTGGTTAAGGAGTAAGCCAGCTGCTTTGCACATTATCGACAGGCAGCCTGGCCTTGCTCTTTTTGTCACCAATGTGTAGCCTAGAGTGATTAATAAAGTAGTCTTGGTTAGAGGCACTGATTGGGGCTTGTATTCACCTCTGCCAAATCATACTGTTGCACTGCCGCTCCTTAGACCGGAGTCAGAAATTGTGGAATTCAGGTACTTTATGCATTTACACCACACTTACACAAATAACAGAACCTTACCACATGGCCATCGCAACCCAATTAGCATTGTAATAATTAGAGTCCATGCATGCAAGCTCCAGGTAGTAACAATGCTAATACTACCCACTGAGTTTCATAGCCCCTAGCTGCTCCCACAAACAAAAAATTCAGAAAAAAAATGGCACAGCACAATGACGAAAACAGAGACACAAAGAGGAAAATCTGAGGGAAGCAGAGCTTAGGCAAAGTTCTGTGTTTACGATTAGCATTCACTCCTTTGGGTTGGGCTGGTGCTTCGCTCTTCGATCAATCAACCAATTAAACTTTATTTGTATAGCACTTTTCATACAAAGTCCTGTAGCACAAACTGCTTTACTTTAAAACAAAGAAGTAAAATAAATAAAAGAAGAAGCAGCTTCACACACACAAAGACACACAGAAAACTGAATAAAGGGATTCAGGAAATGCTATCTTCAATTAAAAGTGAGGAAACAAAGAAGCAAGGACTAAAATGATAGTACAAAATCATTATAAATGAAATTAAAAGGCAATATCGGAAAAAAATAAATAAGTAAATGAAATAAAATTTTAGATAATAATATAGCAAATTGAGATAGCAAAACACCAAATTTGTAAGGATGGCAAGGATGAAATTTTCAAATCATTTACTCTGTCCCAGTAACACATGTACTGGTAAATCCACATCTGCACAATTCTCTCAAGTATTACTTTTATTATGACACTAAAATTATTTAAATAGACCTTGTGGTTGCAGAGATACACTCTTTTCTACTTGTGTATGTCATTTTTAAGCAGAAGGCTTAAAAATGGGCTGGGGCTGAACAGGTTGACAATACTGACAACATCAAGAGGCTCAGTATTTGTTAGCTAAACAAACTAAGAATATATTTTCCCTTTGCTAACCTTATACTTGAGAAAATAGCAGAGGCAGGGAGGTGCTAGGATCAGGGCTAGCATTCACTCCCAGTGGATCAGAATGTTGCTCTACCTCCCCCTACTCCCTCATTTTTAAATAAATACAGCTATCCATTTACTATTTGGTTTATATTCTCTTTTTATTCAGGTAAATTATTGAACTTTTCTCGATTACATTGTGGTGATTATCTTATCTTGGTTAGATAAAACTTTGGTTCTCCCCTGCCCTCAGGAAGGAGCGCAGCCCCCAGAGTTCTGGAGCGTTACCGAGCCCGAAGTCAGGAGCAGACATCTCTAAACCGAGGCCTCAGCCGATCCATGGGCTCTCTGCCAATCCAAGGACTGCTGAAAGGAGATGAAGCAGCAGCCCTGCAGTACTCCCTTCCTACCTCTGATTCCCCCACAGACCTTTACCCCAGACCCCCCTCACTCCAACACCAGCACTCCTATCCCTATCTTCACCCCCTCCACCCCCAACAGAAGGGCCGGCCTGTGGAGCTGGATCGGAGGTCTTTACCCTTCCACGGCGGGGACCTTGGCCCGAGTCAGGCCAGGAAGAACTGGGCTTCATCTGTGGACTTGGCTTACATCGACCCAGAGGCTCTTCGTTTTGGGGCTCTGGAGGATGCGAGGAGGGGGAGCAGTGCCATAAGCACACACTCCATGGGAAGGCGCAAGTCGCCTTTGGTGTCATCGCGGGAGAGGGATTCTCGCTACTCTGAGTTTGCCGGACTGAAGAGCAGGAAGCCACATCACCACTCTGCCCTGTCTGTGGGCTCGGGCCTCCCTGGGGCGTATGATAGGATAAAGGAGAAACAGCGGAAACTTCAGGCCCTTCGTCAGGCAGTGGATGGTGAGTTAACTTCTTTAAACTTCACTGACTTTGGTGACCTCTCTCTTCTCACTTTAGTGATTTTTGTTCTTTGTTTTTCTGTTAGATTTTCTGCCTAATACCTCTTCTGTCTTTTTTAACTGCTTCTTATTTTGTAATGCACATAAAAGGCTTCTTCTAGAGCATCTGTGTGGCAACTACCTTGTGGCAAAGGATACAGGGATAAACAAAGTAGAAAGCAGGTTTAGTGTAAATGCTAATGTTTTCATATGTGGTTCTTACTAGGACTGTGCTCAAAATAAGCCTTGCAGAGCAGACAGACCTGCCTGATTCTGAAATCCTGCAGGTCCATCTTGCCAGCCTCCCAACTCTTGGGAATATGTGTATCGATACGATTCTACAGAATTGATTCGGCCTTAATGTTTTGACAGTTGTTGTCAATGTACTTTGGGTAAAGCTAACAACGCACAGTTAAAAGTGGAAGCCAAGCTATGGTGAAGCACATGTTCCAAATTTTCTACCATCATTGAGGACCTGAATTTAAGGTTCTGAAGTGTAGAATCATTTAAAACTCATCCTTTTTCTTTTTCTACTTTTTAATGAAAAAAAAACTTGTCAAGAATTCTATTTAAAGCATTATCAGTGTTCATAATTTACATATATCGGGATACATATTGTATCGTGAGGTTGAAATACCCAACCATGTTTCTTACAGAAGCACAAATACAGTTTTATTCTGTTTACAACCAACCCGTTTATCATCTCTATTATCACTGCATAAATCTCTTGAATTCTGATTTTGTGTTGTAGCAGACCTCTTAACTATTTTTTCGCCATTATCTTAACTGCCCCCAAAGTTTGAAACATCTTGAAGTGAATCTAATTTTCCCCTCCATGAAGTTGCCCATTTACCTTTGTAAGCACCGACTTCCACTTTGATATGACAGTGAGGGAAACAATTGAAAGACCAGGAGTCAGATAATATTGCTTTCTGCCTTTAATGCTCTTACTCGACCCCCTGAAGACCAAGATACTGTATGACTTCTTAAATTAGTGGAGACCAACAATTTAAAGTTGAGAGTGTTCAACCCACTTTACTGGCTTTAAAAAAAATGAATGGTGGAATATTTCACTTCCTGCTGTTGGCTTGCTTTGTCCCAACTCCTCATGCTTTAAGGACACTAATTGGGGCATGCTACTTTGGGACGCTCAGTTGCTGTAGATTGTTGCTTGACAAGATGATCTGATGACAGACATAAATCAAACAGATCCAGCAGCTGCCGAAGGGTTACGCCAGGCCAGTATTTCAAAACTTTTTTAGCCAAAATAACACTAATACTACTGATACTGACATTGATACTAATATATAGAAATATATTACGTAATTAAGTTTTGAAGCATTGTTCTGCCAGCACCATTATCCCAGCAGAAATATTGTTCATCGAGTTCTTTTAGTATTGGTTCTTTTGGCTGCGATTGATCAGGAATATGCTGTATTGGATTTTTGACAGTATCCAATATGCCATACTGTGTTGAGTTGATATTGATACTGTTATATAGAAAGTCTCTTTTTCAATGTAAACAAGTTTATTCCTTTTAGCACTGAATGGACTATGAGATCTGTAGAATCGAAAGCAAAAAATGACTTTTGTATCCAGATATAGTTTTCTAATTTGAAAAAATGCCCCAGACAAAATAACAGGTTTACATGTTGATTACTTTGGTTCAGACATGTTACTTTACTTATTACAACACACTTTATAGTTACAACAGTGAATATAAAAACAAGCTGAGGTTGGCATGTTGATTCTGCTTTATTTTGTCGTTTAAATGTGCACATTGTGTTGATATCTATGGCTGAGATACTGCCTGTTCAGTCTCGGCTGATACAGTGGATTATCTCTAGAGTGGCTATCTGTGGATAATGTTTTGTACTCCTGCTATTCAGTTTTAAAGAAATTACAAGATTCTTATGCATCATTGTTATTGGTTGAATCTCAATACAATCCTATTTTTCCTCAAACCTTAAGAGTCTGTCTCTGTTTTTGGCTTTGACTGAGGCAAACAGTTCCAGGTGTCCCATATAAAACTGTAACTCCTGGCACTTGGCCTGCTTTTTCAGCTTTCTCCAGATGCTTAATCCATATTTAATTTTGTTGTATCGCAACAGATTACTCACAACAACAATTAGGTCATGAGTAGAGCAGTGTGATTGTATTCTAGTGACAAGCCTAAGCTTGGTCATCTGTTTTCATTATGTAATCTGTGGATCGAATGAAAGCCTGTGTTGATTAGCTTTATGAATATGTCCATTTAAATGTGCACATTGTGTTGATATCTATGGCTGAGATACTGCCTGTTCAGTCTCGGCTGATACAGTGGATTATCTCTAGAGTGGCTATCTGTGGATAATGTTTTGTACTCCTGCTATTCAGTTTTAAAGAAATTACAAGATTCTTATGCATCATTGTTAGTGGTTGAATCTCGATACAATCCTATTTTTCCTCAAACCTAAAGAGTCTGTCTCTGTTTTTGGCTTTGACTGAGGCAAACAGTTCCAGGTGTCCCATATAAAACTGTAACTCCTGGCACTTGGCCTGCTTTTTCAGCTTTCTCCAGATGCTTAATCCATATTTAATTTTGTTGTATCGCAACAGATTACTCACAACAACAATTAGGTCATGAGTAGAGCAGTGTGATTGTATTCTAGTGACAAGCCGAAGCTTGGTCATCTGTTTTCATTGTGTAATCTGTGGATCTTGAGCTTTGTCAGAACATGTGGATACGTTTTAATGTTAGGAGAAAGACTGAATGTTATTGGGAAAAAACTAACATTGCAATATGTTTTTACATGTGAAAACTAACATTTCATGTTCTGTAATGTTTAATGTTGCTATAATGATGCAAAGTGCGATTTTAGTACTAAAAGGAGTCAGTGTAAGTTTTAGTTACAGCTGTTCACAGTATTTTTTAGTCAATCAGACAAAATCTAATGTTATTCAAGGGCAGCTGAGAGTTTGTGTGACCTCACATTTACTACACAGAAATGTGAAAGAGCCTTAATTGTCAGACATTTGGTGGGCTGCCCAGTTTGTACCTAGCCTTTCAGAGCAGACGGACCTGCCTGATCCTGAAATCATGCATCTCCGTCTTGCCAGCCTCCACTGTCCAACGGTTTCACTCGGCTAAATGCTTAAAAGCCCAATCAGGGAAGAGAGGCGGGAAGTGACTTGATAGGGAAGTGAAGTCACTTCCTGTTGTACAAATAATGGAGGCTAATGTCAGTTAGCCATCATGATTACTCAGTTATACTTGGCGAAATGTGCTCTCCTCATAAGTTAACTTAGTAGGGATTGTCTTTGGCGAGGTTCATGTCCCATATAAATGTTAAATAATACATCTGTGTGATAAAATTTAATGTGAAACAATAGTCTCAAGGTAGTTCAGCTAGCGGCTAGCAGCCGTTAGCCGCTACGGCTAGCGGCCGTTAGCCGCTACAGCTAACAGCCGTTAGCCACTACAGCTAACAGCTAACAAGGGCAAACAACAGTTAGCAGCTAACAATAGTTAGCCGCTACGGCTAACAGCCATTAACTGCTGTTTGCCTCGTCAGCCATTAGCCGTAGCAGCTAATGGCTAACTCTTGGCTGCTACATTTAGCCACTACATATGCTGCGTCATAGCTGCGCTGCTTGACATTGATTGGTCCGTTATGAGTGTTTTGAGCAAAACAATCGTCCAATCACAAGCTGCTGTTGTATTCGAAGGTTCTGCCCCTGGAAACATTCTCGCAGGGCTCCTCCCCAGATGGATTTGTGAAATATTTTCAGTATGGAACTGTCCATCTGGCATGTCAGGTTAGTTTGTACCCCCCCATCCCCAACGAGTGTTTCCTCTAACCATTAGAGAGAGATATCCAGTAATACTTCCCCACCTAAATTTAAAAAATACACTTTTTAGTTGTTATATCAAAGAAGTATACATCTGTGACCTTTCAATATTGCTCCACCACCACAAACGTCAGAAAAAAACTATCAAAGTTTCATCACGTCCCCAGAAATAAGATGCTCTCAGACCCAAATGTTTATTCAGTTTGTGCAGCTGCAGTAAACATTAGAGCTAGGCACTGAGAGACTGAAGCTGCATCCACTTCCTCTGTGGGTGAGGTCAGAAAGAGCTCAGAAGAATTAACACCAAAACAGTTCTTAGCAGGGAGTAAATGGAGAGGTTTATGTGCAGGCAAAAATCTTTTTTTTTTAGTTAATTTTCTGGAAAGAAACTTTCAACAATATGTTCAGTTGACTTCAGGAAATAGTGTAAACTTGTTGAAAAGGAGAAAAAAAAATCTAATTTAATGGGGGTTTTTTTAGCAGCTGCTTGCTGCAGATACTATCCTGCTCCCTGGCACTTCAGATTTATCACTGTGATATGATTATAAACCTTTGCAGTTGTAGCTCACCTGCTGGATGTTTAGCAAGGTTGCTAATAAGCGGAAAATTTCCAGAAACTTTTCACGGCAAGCTATCTTGGGGAATTTTATAATTGTTCCAAGTTGAAAACTTTGATGGAAGTTATGGGAATTAAGTGAAAATGTTGGGTAATTAAAATGCTCTTTATTATATCCAAACATAAAGTAAACATTTTTATCCAAGGCATACTTCCATGCAAAATGGTATAGGTGAAAAACATTGTATTTCAATAGATTTATTTATAGTAAGAACTTTATTAAGTTCAAATTACTGTATTGAACAATCGATTTTAACTTCACTTTTGGTTGAAGGTTTAAATGTGAGGCTGTAACAGTTTTGTGCTCTTTGTTCAAACTGGTGGCTTCAGTGGTCCAGGTTTCTCGAAATCATCTGCGCACAGAGTAATGCACAGTGGATGTTGGGGGCATGGCCTCACTACCCCATCTGTAAGCAGTGTGCTATGAGCTTCTGATTTTGGAAAAGCATAGATATTCTCAAGCATATTTGCAGGAAAAATATATTTTCCGTAAGTATATCTGAAATCCTTGGGTACACCTTCATTGTTGTAAATTTCAGGTCTATTGTTGTTTATTCTCATAAATTCATGATAACTCCAGTGAACTTTGAAAATGCCCTAATTGGTAGAAAGTAAGAAGCACAAAAATATAATTTCAGTATCTCAGTAATGTTGTTAAAGGAGCTTAATGAAGAGAAGAAATTAATTTATAGAAATCCATAGTGCAGTGTAGCACCAACCTCCCCTTCAAACCTGGCACCTTACTTCAAGTACAGTACATTTCTGTGGTTAACTGTTAGGCTTATGTTATGACTGATGGATTTGTTATTTATTGTGCAGCCTAGGTTCATAGACAAGAAGTTTTTTTCACATGCGAGTTGTCCAACAGTTTCAAACAGAGGCCCCCACGTACATAATCGGCTTTACTGCACTATTATTGAGACATAGAATAATTTCAGTCATATAAAGCTGCATTAGACCCTTGCTGTGTCATTAAGATATATATATATTAAGATATATTGATAGCTCATGGGAAAAGGCAGCTGATTTGATCTGAGAGCAGAAAACGTGACGGCGATGTGATGACGTGAGCAGGCACACTCACATGCAGACTAGTTACAGGTTGTGTATCCATTTGTAAGTACCATGTGGGGATGGGACCTGGGTGTTTGCTGGCCTGAGTGAAGTTTCGTTGGCAGTGGATGTTTGGACAGAATGTATGAGTCACTGGTGCAGAGGTTTTCAAATGACTGAATCTAATTACAGGTTAGCTGAAGTCTAGCCTCCTGCTAACTGTAATACACGCTATATTGTAAAATCCTGGACTCTTTCTACATGACTGTAAACAAAACCACATAAGAATTTACTGTAGTAGTGCAAAGTGTTTACCGACGAAGAAAACAAGCCTCATTTAATCACATGGTCAAAGCGAGCACACACAGCACGATTGTTTGACACCTCAACAGTCAGCTGTAAGAGCTTTAAATTTCCCATAGGAGCTTAATGCATTCTTGTAAAGTCTCTATATGCTGTAGGGCTGGGAAAGTATAGAGTTGTCAAGTTATATTTGCAAATTATCAATACATATTTAAATGGCATAAAGATACAGACAACATTCTTTCTGTTGTTTAAGTTTTTGCTTTTGAATGTGGTTGATTTTTTTGTGTTGCGGTGCATGGTAAAGACATTTATGGATGTATTGATGCACTTTGTTTACCCCTAACACACATTTTAAGATCAATAACAGAATAGTGCCATTAATGTTGTGCTGCCCTGCGTTGGCAGGTCACAGGCATTCAGTGTTAGAATATTTCATTTTCTGTAACTTTTTTCATGCTCTTAATAACATAGATACGTCAAGTGAACAAAGATAGTTGTGACACACATACTGTCAATGAGACAATAAGACACACAAAACAAATTAACAGGGACAACATAAACGCTGTACTGATATCCACACAATAAATGCAAATAAAATACAAATAAATAAACAAACAAGCTCAACTCAACTTCATTTTCCTATCCACAACCTTATATTTATATTTATAACTTCTTACTAGGGATGCACTATATTGGATTTTTGTCAGTATCTGATATGCCGATATTTTTTTATTTATTATCTCCGATACTGACATTTCTGATCAAAAACACGAGCTCTGTCCTTCACAAAAATTACTTGTTTCTTTTAGTGTTTCATGCATTTTTGCGAGGAACAGATGTAAAACAAGTAAACAGCTTTTAACTCTTGAAAAATGTAACCCTTAATTTTTAAATGTGCCCATGCAGTGAAGAGAATGGGCATCAATATTGTACAATTGTGTTATTTGCCAATATTTCAGCCAATATATGTGTTATCGGCTGTAAATATCTTCAAAATTTCAATATCAGCGGATATCAACGCTTATCTTTTTAGGCTGATATTGGGTGTTACCGATATCAACCAATAATATTGTGCATCCCTACTTTCATAATAAGTGTTTCCTTTGTATTTCAACTTAGTCTTAAGCCATTTTTCTCCCTTCTTTCAGTCCATAAGGGGGGAAAAACATTTCTAACATAAAAAGTTTCTACCTCAAGGAAGCAAAAACAACAAAGTTTTCATCCATGCACACGTTTCACACATCAGTGTTCTTGATGTTAGTTACAGTCCCTCTGTTACACCAACTAAAACTCATTTTGTACGAAAAAGAATGAACCAGAGACAGATTAATGCACTCAGACCTCCATGAGCTCTCTTGATGCTTTGAAACTTCGGTCTGATTGAGCATTTTATATATTGTCTTTGTGCTACATTCAGAGGACTATATGTTGAAAGGATTGCAAATCACTGTATTCTGTTTTATTCACATTTTACACCACATTATTGGAGTTGTTTTTTGTATTTCCTGTGTTGCTAATCAGCTGGAAAATTATTAAGATATTTTGGTCAAAATTCCCCCATCCCTAACCCCCCATCAAGTTTTGTATACAATGTAGTTTTGTGAATGTGCTGGCCATCTGGGGACAGTAAAGAAGGCTGAACGGCTTCTTATAATCTCCCTCTGTCTTCCACCTCTCCCTCCCGCTGGCTTCCTGATCTTTAGCTTCCTCTGACCTCCAGCCTTCACTTCTTTTTTTGGCAGCTATTTTTAATGCTGACTGAGCCGCCAACCAAAGGCATTCTTCTCATCTGGAGTGTGGCTTTTCATCCTCAACATGTCCTGCTTTTCTCGACTTCCCTGCCCTTTGGCATTTACTGATTGTAATCAGGGGCATTTAGCATATTTCAAGTGAAAAGAGACATAAAATAAAACAGTGGACAGCCTGTGTGTCTGTTTTATGATTATTCCTGCTCTGATAGAGTTTATCTTTAAAATTTCTTTGTGGCTAATGCCTAGTTATGGTTGACACAAAGCAGGGCTGGATGATGGGGTCTAAAATCATGTTTCAGTGTTTGTTTGGTAAATAGAAGTACAACATCTGGATATATTTTTGTCAAGGAATCAATGGTTTTCAGGTTAGTAGAATGGTAATATTCCATATGGCTTTGGTACCCATTAAGTAAACCAACAAACAAAACTCTTAGATGTCATGTCTCTGTTTTGTTTGTAAATCAAAAAGAACCGACAAACTCCCACTCTGTCTTCATTATAGAGAAGCACTGGAACACCTCACTATACTGATTCAGTCAGTATAGCCTTGCAGTCGAGGGGACCATGAGATGCTAACTTCCACACTGGCTGACAAAAATATGTCATCCCTGCACCACTTTATTGTTGCGATGTTTGACATTTTCTCACAGAGCAGGTAGTCACATAAAGCTCGAGATCTTTCTGTGCCCTCTATTGGTGTCCTCCAGTTACACTAGTCACTTACAGGAAGTGTGTCAACAAAAACACTCATGATGCAAACAGACCCAAAGTAACCACAGGGACACTCTGCAGCTATTGTGTTTCTCCAGCTTATCAACAAACCTCAACCTTCAATTCTTCACCAATTCCAACCACTTTTTCCAGATTTTGCCAAAACATTTTTACAGTTTGGATACTCAATGTCAAAGAGTTATGTGGCGTTGGCAGTCAGGTGACTCTATTGTTGTTGCCATGGTATCTAACAGGTGTTCATACTGTTTGAATTTAGGCCCTGTTTACACGACAACCTTGCCACCACAAACAGAAAAGGTTTTTTGTGTTTTCACAAGTGCTCTGTAGGGCTGGGTTTAAAAAATCTATTTAAAGGGACTGTGAGGAGTTTCTAAGTAATTACAAAAAAGTCTCACTTTTAGATATATGCCTGATTGAAATACACACTTTAAGATGAGTTTTATAGCATCAAAATCGGTTATCTATAAATGCTATTCCTTAGCCTTCCGGTCGGGTCGGACAGGGCTGGACTGGCCTGGATACTCAACTTCGGGAACAAGACAATTAAAACTAGAGCAAATTTATATTATTCGGACACGTCTTAGAGCACCGGGCTGTAAGTAGCGATACATAGCCGGCTACAAAACTGTGATACTAAGTTTTCCAAAAATTGCTTGTTGTCACACATCAAAAACTACCGCCACGTAACTAGAAAGAGATACAGTACCTCGTAGCCCTGCATCCTGTAAGTTGTTGAAAAAAGAAGTTGTAAAGCCATGCAGAGTTCTGAGGAAGGTCCGAGCTGCGTTAATTAGCATCACAACAAACATACGCTTTAGTATGAGTCATGTCTTGTGGTGCATTCCAGTTGTAGTCAGAAGTAGGAATTTCCAGGTTCTGAGTACGAAACTGCAACTGGAAGTCGGAATTTCCTACTGGGAACTCGGTGAAACCTCGCCACCCCCGAGTTGACAATGGAAGATGGATGCCCCCAGTGTGAACAGTTATTTAGCTCCTGTAATGATCAATTTATTTGCACTTCTGACTGGAGTGTGTCGCTCTAGATCAGCTGTTTACATAGTATTGTTAGACTTATATTTACAAAAATGCTGACATAGTGATAATCACATTGTTCATGTGATATTTGTGAACAACAACGCAGAGCGTGCTAACAACAGCTAACAATAGCCTGGTAGATCGGCATGTTTTTTTCTGATTTCAACTGGAACGCCGATAAGTCAGAGATGATGTCACTCCCAGTTCCGAGGTTTATGGAATGCAGCATTACGACAGTCGCCACGCGTGCTCATGGGTAGCAGAGTCTTTATGTTGCCGGTAATAGATTCTCCTCATAGCACCTTTAATTGATTTTAATCGATTTCCCTTTAAATGGTTCATAATCGATCCATAAAATCCAAAGATCAATCCTTTAACTTCGGTAGTTTTTTCTTCATTGGATGTGCAGAGAAGCAGCCTGTGGTATCAACCCTGCTAGTCTTGCGTGATTAGCGTTTAGCGCTGCTCTCCACTGAACAAGATCTCGTGAGATGTTACTGCAAGCAGTTAAACAAACATGGCGGAAGCGAGTAGCACTATATGGACACCATCGATGAGTTTAAAAGCTGGTATTTGTACGTGTTTCCGATTTAACAAGAACAAAGGAAAAGATGAGTTGGACAAAAAACAAGCAACATGCAGAATTTGCATTAATGTATATCTTTTATATATGATTAATGTAACTGCTTTGAGTTTAGTTCTGAATAAAAAATAAAATAGTAATGTGACAGGTCAAAAGGTCACTTTTTAACCCTTTAAGGCCTAAGCTGTAGATTATAGACAGAAAAGTTCTATTTTTGTGGAGATTGAATTTTTATTTCACTTTCTGCTAAAATCCTACAAAAATCAAAAAGTCCATAAAATACAACATATATAGTTTTTGTATCTCATTTGATACATTAGGTGTTTTTTGCAACTGAACATCCATTTGAGGACATTTTTATCATTTATCTGATTGTATTTAGAGTTTTTTTTTTGTAATTTGTTGATCATATTGAGTAGGTTGAGGTATTATAAAAGTATGTATCAAATATGATACAGTTGGCGTTATAGGGTTAAATATACAGCATTATTTTAACTGGGATATCCCAGACTGAATAAATATTGATACCCAGCCCTAGTGCTTTGTGTTCAAACGAAGATGCAAGAACAGCTGGAAACGCTGTAGCGCAGATGCCAGGTCGGTAAATGCCGATGTGAGTTTGTAGTGAAACGGCTGTGTTAAATCACGTGTACTCTTTTTGGTGAAGACAAATCTTTCACAAAGAACAATGACAAATGGACACACGAAGACAGAAGAGTTTCATGTCTGGACAACAAATGTGTCTGGATAAAAACTGGAGCACAGTAAGCACACATGTTTCTCGGTAGATGACCAAAGCTGTTGTTGGTGTTCCTGGGATGTTCGAGCAGCCTTCATTTGAAAGAGTACTGCACATGAGCCGCGCGTCACCATTTACATGACGATAGATTCCAACATGTTTTCAAAATGTTTTTCTCTGGACTGTCGACTGGAGGCTCAAACACAACGAAAACTCTGTTTATAGTAGTTTTTCTTGTTATGTATACAGGGCCATAGCAGTAAGAATATTATACTAAGTGCATTTTCAAATACTTTTTCTCGTGCTGAGTGATTTTGTTATTGCTAAAGGCTTCTACTGAGCAGAAGCCCTGCCATTTTTTCTCCCAATACCGTAAAACTGTGTTATTGATTGTAACAGCGTCTCGACATGTTTTGACTTTAAATCGATTTATCTTATAAGGTCAATGAATCGCCCAGCCCTAGTTGACACAAAGGAATCTCCACAGCCATGAAGACTGACTGAGGTCGACTACGAAGGCCAAGCCAAAGTATTTTTGTCTCCCATCCCAGAGCTATTTGGCGACAGTATGAATGGGGCCTAATTGAGCACAGACCATTTGCGGGGCCTCGTCGATGTGTTACTTGGCAGAGAGCTCCTTTTCTTTCTTTCTCTCTCTCTCTCTCTTACTTTTTTTCTGTTCTTTCCTGCAGGAAAGTGATGGCGCAGCAGTGGTCAGTGCTCTCAGGTTTCACCCCGCTCTTTTTCCTGCCTTTTCTGTGTGTGCATTCATGTCCCTTGGAGTTACATGGGCATAACTAAACATTGTGTGTGTGCATGCCTGTGTGTGCATGGGCATGTTTGTACCTGGTCCTCTCTTCCTCACACAATACCCCCCCGTCTCCCTCCCCTCCCACCTTCATGTGCCAAGGTGCTTCAATCAGTAGAGACTTTCCTCTCCGACCTAAAGGCTGTAATTGGAGTCATGCGCAGCGGATGAGGGAATTCCAAACATTATTGGACTTTTCCGGCACTTGGCGGCAGGTCATGTGGCTTTGGACCCCGGGCAGGTCCGGCTTGGACAACATAACCGAACGCTGCAGCCTCGGCCAAAGGGAAGTTAGTTACTAAAGAGCAACCCCTCCCAAATTTCTCATAATGAGATCACATTATGGTTTGTTGACTCGGAAAGCTGCAGAGGAAAAGATTATAACATTTCTATGAAAAGGCTTTCAACAATTAAGTTTATTCATGATCCGGTATAATCAGCCGCCTGATTCAGTTCCTGGAAGCTCCATGAATGTTCACAGGCACTCTAGGAATTTTATTAACATTTTTGCGTTTGCTGACTTGAATTCTCCACCTGCATTCTCACAAATCTAATCTGTGTGTTGTTTATTGAATCATTTTATTGGAACTGCTAAATACTTAATGAAATTTACATGATTCATCTATTGTTTTAGCAAAGCATGAGCTTCAATTTGGGTTTTGCTGTCTTTAACAATGTTCTCAAATGTTCCAACACTGGGCGTTTTTGTCTATCATAGCGACTGCTACATCTTAACAGTTTTTCTTTAAAGCAGCACCAGGATACGTTTCTTACAGTAAAGAGCAATTTGTTGGAGACTTCAGTGAAAATCAGTCTGTTGAGAAATAATTGAAAAGATTAAAGGGTATTCTTGGTGCTGGCTGATATGAATATTTTTCAGATATTTACAGCCAGTACTTTTACCATATCTGTTACATCGAACAGGCATAACACTGAGCACTGACAGGTGAAGTGAATAACACTGAGTACCTCTTCATTCTGTTAGTGGGTGGATAAACATAATTTTACGCGCCGAAGCGTAGGGCGGCGCCATTGTACACAGCCACTGGAAGCAGATGTTTTTATTTCCGGTCTGTTGTAAAAACAGAAGGAGGCTAGCTCGTAACGCCACTGACAGTAACCAATATTTCCACATTTCCAACATGTCTATGTCCACAAAACGGGAACACGGATGTTCCACGTTAACTGGGGGTGGCATGACGATCCCGCACCCAGCTACATTACGCAGCTGGGAGGACAACATGTTGATTTGGCCAAATGTTACGTACAGTAAGATTTGCTCATAGCCAATACGTGAACATTTTTTTTTCTCAAAGTTGATGTTAAAAGCAGGAAAATTGGGTAATTGTTAAGATTTGAGTGAGTTTTGTGATGGCTGTATGGCTGGGTCAGAGCATCTCCCAAGGGGCGTGGGGCGTTCCTGGTCTGCAGTGGTCAGTCTCTATCAAAAATGTAATGTATATGGGACAGTATAGCCTCAGACCATTCAGGGCAGCAGGTGGTTATAATGTTATACCTGATCAGAGTACATACTCCATATATTGACAGAATGTAAAGATGTACCATAATGGTTTACCTCATCATCGGTAGGTTTACACTTTCATAAACCAAAAATATAGTTTATTAAACAATAAAATATATTTCTTGGAGCCCTTTAAAATCAGTGTAATTATTTTCCCAAATTCTGTTTTGTGAAAAAATTGGCAGGACATTTGATCACCTGACACATAGTAATCATTGGGAAGCTGCTCTGCTCTGTAATTTGGAGTTAGCCGGGAGTTTCGAAGCTTCTTTTGCTAACTTAGCCGGTATCGCAGGCGGCCACTTTGACATGTTTGCATTGTTAATGAGGAGAGGAGAGAGGAAGGGATTTGACGAGTGCATTGTCCACAGCTATAGTGACCCCCTCAGAGCATTTCCCCATGTTCAGTTTTAGTCCAAAAAAGTAGCTTTCACGTAAAATATCAGCCATTTTTGTAACATTCAGTTTAAATTAAATTCCTTGTTAAATGTCGAATTCTGTGATCACAGATTTTACAGGGCCAACATAAGGGTCATCACGAATGAGGTCAGATTAAATAAAGTGCTGATTTTGTTCTCTTGACAGAAATGATCAGTATAATTATGAAAGAATAAGCATTTTGGATATTAAAAAAGAACAATTTTGTGCACCCCTACTGAATTGTTAAGTGAAAACACATTTTACACAGAAAATTTGATTTTGAAATCAGTGACTAAAGTTTGATTATATTCTGTCTTTCCTTTCCCAAGCGTAGTGGAAACTCTTGCCGTTTCTTCTTTTTGGTGGATTTTCATGATAGCAGACAACCTTACATTTAGACAGGTGCCTCCTCTTTAACCCCAACACCACAAGACATTGTATAACCTTAGAGTTTTTTCGTCACCTCTCAGCTTGAACAGCACAGAGGCCTTGGCCTGTGGAAGCTGTTTGTGTGCTCACAGAAATCTCATGTTGAGGTGTCAAAAGTTCCACATCTGCAGGGAAACATAATCAGAGGAGGTGAAAACAAACATGGATGTGTGGAAGAGCATTTGAGATGATGGGCACAGTGAGGAGCGAGAAATAAAGAGATAAATGCAGGTTGCTTTTGTGTTTCCCTGGAAATGATACTCTTTTGCTCTTCCACTGAAAACGCGCCCTGACTGTTTTTCCAGCAAACGGGCTTGACGACTCATACTCAGAAAAAGACGCCAAAGAGCAGAGAGGAGCATGGTGTATGAAATGGGGATTGAGCAGGGAGACCAACAGTGCGTTTTTGCACATTAATCCTCATCTATCTTATTAAATTTTAACCAAAACCTTTTGACATTGACCGATAGACTTAACTTTCATATTTGTGTTATCAGAAGTTTTTGCATGGAAGAGGAAAGATTAGAATCAACCTATTCACACTGTAGATCAGGGGTGGGCAACTTTAATTACCAAGAGGACCACATAAAATCATTTTTCCCAGCCTGAGGGCCACATTGTTACAATTTTTCAGAAACTCTCGATGAGGAAAAAGAAGGTTGGATAAACAACATATAAGAATATAAATTTGTCATAACATTAGAATACCAATATTCATATATTACAACATAAATACAAGTTATTATGCATAATCAAATGAACTTGACATAGAATTCAAATATGCTGCCATTTTTAAAATATAGTATTGAGTAATACTTGATATAATGTTCAAAGGTTTCATAAAAGAGATTTAGAGACACTATTATAGCAAATTAAGGTCATAAACAACTTACATAAGCCAATAAAATATCAGTCTAGATTATATAGAATTATTTTTATTGGATATCTGAGTTTTCTTATATTTACAACTGCTGGTTGGGAATGAATGGCGGGCCACATTTAGTGATGTGGAGGGCCGCACTTGCCCACCCCTACTGTAGATCAATTGTCTTCATATCTTTTGCTATGTTTTATATTTTCACCTTGTAAGCCTTCACATTTGTCATAACTTCACTCATTGCTGTGTAGTGCACAGGCTTGTGTAAAGGCTTGCACTTTTCACATAGTTAAAGTTGACATTTTTGACTCAAAAGAAGATGAAAAGCTGTTTTGGACAACTATTGCGGGTCTTCTTTCTTCGAAGTTGGATTAAAACTCTTGCTGGAACACAATACTTGATGCTTGTTATGAATTCAGAAGACAGACACCCACACAAAGACCAGCCTGTTGCTCTGTGAAACTCTTGAAGTAAAGTCTCTGAGCAATAGCTGGGGAATGCTACTCATTTAAAATATGTAGCAGATACTGAAGAGCAGGACTTTCAAGTTCAGTGAACACATGACGCATCAGGCTTTGATTCGGACTTTTCTGACTATTGTTTTTTCCTCATAGCAGTAAGTCAATTTATCAGAGCATATTAAACACTGACTAGAAAAAAACACTCAATTGTGGGAGACTAGTTTCTACATGCTTTAGTTTGAAAGATTACACCCACAATAAATGTTTTCTAACCTCACGGGAGGCATGCCTGTGTACACATGTGCTAAAGCAGCTTTTCACAGAGGAACATGTGTCTTTCATTGGGATTGTTTACCAACAGCATGACTAAAACCTACCTTGTGTTCACCAGTCTGCTGGTTCTGGGTTACTGTCTGGCTGGGAAGGGTGTGAAAACCCTAAAGATGGTTTATAGCTTGTCCACTCATCTTTTGTCTGAAGAGGGAGATAACAGCTCTGTGTAGTTTACAAGGAAAAAAGGCATTGCTTTATGTCAACATTATTCACAAACATGCTGATGTATCTGGTGATGTAATGAAACACTCTGCTCATGATTCTTTTTCTAGCACTATAATGGGTTCACAATAGGGATAGGCAAGGATTTCTTTTATTTGAGCTGTCATTAGTCTATTCATCTATTTTTAACACTGTAACATTTCATGCAGCCTTCATATGAGTCTCAGACTGTTTGCCTTTATTTCTCTGGTTCCTGCTGTGCAGTACTTTGGTTTCTCACTGCCAACAAACAACTCAAGATAGATAAAGCATTAATATCTGGTAACACACTACCTTCATGTTTACTACGTTTCCTTCAGAAATTACAAATTATTAGCTCAACTACTGATTCAAGTTTTAGCATTGTTAGGGGAAATATGATTATATTTAAGTTGAAAGTTGGCACAAGACAGTGCTAAATATGTTTGTAAGCACAAACTGTAAGCATTAACCATTTCATGTTGGCATTATTGAATAAACTTAGACAATCGTGCAGTTTGAAAACTTCCCCTGGTGATGTCAGTTACGCTGCGTTCACACCGCAAGCGACCCAGCTACCAGAATCGCGTCGCCCACTGACGTAGCGTCGCGTGTCCATAAATACCTCATTTTGGTCACCGTTGCCGTCGGCCGTTGCTCGGTGACATCACGTCTGCTAGAGTTTCACCGCGATCATATCATATATCATATGATAGGATGTATAAGCGGACATTATTCCAGCTGTATCCTTTTCATTCACTTATCAAACACAAAACACTGCAGCTGATGCCCTGCAGCAGCATCATCTGTGAGTTTCCCGCGGTCCGTCTAGGCGGAACTAATGTCCTCACTGACTAATGTTTCCCACACAGACATGGATTGTTACTTTGTAGTCCGGATGAATAACTGTCACACTGCTAAGTGGCTGATGCCACACAGCCAAACATGACATCGCCTGAATAGATCGTTTTTTTTAACTTTGACATCGCGCGACGAGTGAAGTGATCGTTTTGTACGCGGCAAACGCATCACGGGAGGGTTAGCCCCGCCCCATCGCGGCAGTACATTGACTTTGCGTGGGGAGTGATTGCCGAAGTAGTACAAGTAGCATCCGGTGTGTACGCACCTTAAGGGATATGCCACTCAACCTAATGGGAGTTCAAGAGACAGGTTATTGTTTAGTTAGAAAAAAATGCTGAGTCTCTGTCCCTGTCCAGATACAGACTGAAGCTGAAAAATGTTTTGATGTCAGAGACTTTTTGTTAATGATGTTTTGAGTAATGATTAGATTTCAGTTTTGTTTGGCAAAATATGGTACATGAGCCTCTCTGTTGATTCTATTTCTGTGTTGGTGTTCGCCCTCATTTTGGTAAAATGTTATGTAATACTTGATTTTTTTTTTGTGAGTTTGATATTCTTTATTACTAGGATTTAAAGTCTATTTCTGTTAATTTTATCTGTATTTAGTCTGAAGGTGAGGTTTATAAATTAGCCTACATTGGGTTAGATTCTTTTTGGGGGCATTTTGTGCCTTTATCAACAGAAGAGAGAGACAGTTGATAGGCTTGTGAAGGAGGCTAAAACAGAGTAGGGGAGGACACTCTGTAAACCGGTCAAAGGCTGGATTTGAACCCGGGCTGGCAGAAACATGTATATGGGCTGTGCCTGGTTGCTTACCACTCCACCAAACCAGCACCCCACATTTGGTTTCTACCTCACATGAAACTTAATCTTATTCACTGTTTTCTTTGACTTTTTTAACTATGTGCAAATAAATAAGAATAAATAAACATTACAAAGCAATATTTTTACTGCCACAGTAAGGAGCAGAGCACAGATCTGGAAAACAGAAGCAACACCCACTTTTTTGTGAAAGGCACACTCCACAGCTCTTTAGGATGGACACTAAACAGCCTGTTTTGAGCAGGGATGAAACAAAGGGGTTTACAGATGGGCCAAGATCCAACACTTGAATGAATTTGTTGACAAAACTTAAAAAACATTTTTAAGGGACATATGAAAATATCAACCTATCATCAGCGGGCAACAATAACATATCATGCATCCCTACTATGTATCATTACAACCCCAAATATAACCATTCTGCATCTGCCTTATGTGCACTACTTCCATAGATTTAACCATTTTGTCATAACACAGAAGGACATTGTTATGTTATTTCATGGTTTATATTACAACTTGTTGTTCCTTTTTTCCTCAGACCCAGTCCACACCCACCATAGGTACCACAGCGACTACAGCTCATCCAGTGAAAGCCCCTCTGTGACCTCCTCTGATCCAGACTACAGACAAGGTGAAAGATGCCTCTGAGAGAATATTTATCATGTTTTATTTTAGGGAACGTTGTGTTCTGGATTTGTGTGTATATAAGGCTGCTACAACAGGTGAACACACATAACTCACTGGTGCAGCAGCCAATGTGAAATTGAAAAACCAAAGGAGCGAACGCTTCCTGTGTAGTCATAAAATGCCTCTTACAGTAGACTAAATAAAACGCTGTGACTCCATGATTTTTAGTTTGGTTCCTGCTGGTATTCTTTTTATCCACCTACTCAAGAACTGATTTATAACTGGAACAAGAAGCAAGTTATTTAATAAGGAAACCAGCGGTAGTTTTAGTGCTCACAGCCAGGGATCATGCTGTCTCTGTGCAGGCAAAAAATAGAAAGATTCACAGATCTAGATTTTAAGAAGAACCAGAAAGTGTTGTATGTTTTTCCCAGGTAGCTGCCAAGATAGGATCTCTGTCACTCTTTAGGTGCGGGTAATAAAATCAGGTCATGTTCCTGCCTATGAAAGATTGCACAAGGTAACATGCCTTCACAGACAGTGTCAAAGAAGTGTGGGAAACAGGCTGGCTTACAATTTCAGGTGGTAAACAAATCTCCTACTGCACCTTTGAACAAAACTTACCATCTCAGATCTAATCTTGAAGAATTATGTTACAAACATACTCTGTCAGTCTAGGAGTCCAATGCCTCATTTACCATGTTACCTGACACTCTGATATTGAGTTTTGTTTGATAATATAGATACAGCTGCTTCAGTTTTCCCCTCCCAGCTAAGTGCCTGCCAAGTTCCAACCAACTACCAGCTGACCGTCAGTCACTTTTAGGTGGAGCTCTTTAAAAATATAGCTTTTTATGGGCGTAAACTTCTTGGTTTCAGCATTGCTTATTGGACTACTTACATACTTACACATATATTCACAGCTGTTCTCCCACTTTGTCGCTGCTTCATACATTAATTGCCAACCACACTGACAAAACCAAGTGTTACTGTTCAAGGAGTTGACTTGAGAACTGGTACCCGCCTGTTCATGTAATTGTAGTTACATGTGTTTAAACCATCTCATGAATGCTCTCTATTTATGTTTGTGTGTGTGTATTATGGTATCTGATGTACATCATCAGATATGTCTCAGGTTTAAGTGGGGTTTTAAGCAACTGCGGCTGATGGTAAACCACTAATGAAATGAAACCTATCAAAGGAAAAGTTTTAATTAGTGAAGTTAATCATTTAGTCTGGGTAATGTCTCGGTTTAATTTGTTTCCTCAAAGACTGTCTTAACTAAGAGCCGGATAATCAATGTGATTTCCTAAAAATGATTAGTCCTGTATCAGGAGATTCAACACAGTTTTAGTTTCTCCGGGAAAGTTTGAGTTATGCACAATCTCATGTTCATGCACGATAGCGGCGTATAAATTGGTTGCTTTATTTTGAGGAAACTTGACTACTGTAGCTTATGTTTAGCTGGTTAATGTGTTACAGTTGGAAGAAAATCCATATCAAATGACAGAGACCGTTGACAAGAGGAAGATGCAGAGCCCTTGATTCAGTAACTGTGTGGCATAAAGTCAGAGAAGAAAAAACACAACCAATCGATAGATACAAGCTAGCTCACTCGCTAAGTTTGTTTCAGCCCCCCCAAAAACAAACAAAGCTACTTTCAAATAGGGATGATCAGATTAATCTTGATGGATACCGTTTACATGTTTGTGTAGTACTGAAAGCTACCATGTTTTCTTTTAATCAAGGCAAAGAGTTTGCTCAACAAGATCTCATGGAGCAATGCAATACAGTATCCTACAGTGAGGGTATCTGAACTACACAATATAGTGTCTGATTTATTACTTATTCTTATTTTTGTAAATTTGACCAATGTATTTGTACATGTTTACTTTTAACTATCTGCCAGCCTGGTCAGATGCTCAAGCAAGCTCATGAACCCTGCCGTTGTATATTGGTAAGATAATAGTGTTTACGTTATCCTGATAATACTGTAGATAAACAAAAACAATGTGACTTAGGTATTTTCTATTTCACGACATTTAGAGTGACAGAAATAGACGCTTCATATGAAAGTAGATGCATCTAAAGGACTAATGGACTAAACTCACTGTAATAGTAATTATTTGCTGTGGTAACAAAGTAGAGATTTTTAGAATTCTGCTGTATTTTATCATATCAATACTGCTTCATATTGTATTGTACCTTATTCTATGAAACCCCTTTGTATGCCATCATATAGTGTAGCATCTTTTTGTATTTTAAAGTCTTGCGTTAGATCAGGGGACCACATGAAGTGTTTTTCATTGCCCTAGGGGCGCAATGTTGCATTTGGCAGGCACCCTCAGTGAGGAAAATTATACATTAGTAAACAAAAAATTGCACATATAAAGTTTCAAAACAGGATTATGCCAATATTAGTATATTTTAACTCAAACACACTTAAAAATTAATGATTTAATGTGCAATACACAGAATGAAGCCAATTTAAGAATTAATTTTACCAGTTTAACCTTTATAACTTTACTGTTGTGTCTGAATATTAATTCATTAATTCATTTTCTATACCCCTTTATCCCTTCCGGGGGTTGGAGGGGCTGGAGCCTATCCCAGCTTCACTGGACGAGAGGCGGGGTACACCCTGAACTGGTCGTCAGTCGATCGCAGGGCCACACAGAGAGATAGACAACATTCACACTCACACTCATACCTAAGGACAATTTAGAGTCACCACTAAACCTAATGAGCCTGGTTTTGGTCTGTGGGAGGAAGCGGGAGTGCCCGGAGAGAACCCACGCATGCACGGGAAAAACACACAAATTTCACAAAGAAAGGCCCCTGTCCGTCCCGGGAACCAAACCAGAAATATATATAGGTCATAGGTCTGAATATAGGTTTTACTAATATACATAGGAATGTTTTATCACCTATCCTAATTTGTGCATTATGTAGCTCTGTTACTCATGATAAATCATATTTAGCAGTTGTTGATGTGTTTTCATTCATACTTCCACTTTGTTTTGATTGGTGGGCCGCACTGAGTGAGGTGAAGGGCCGCATGTGGCTCCTGGACGGCCAGTTGCCCACCCCTGCATTAGATCTTGAGGTCACCCTTCAATTGTTGCCCCCCTCTGATGAATTAAGAAAGTGATTCTCAGACTTGTGGATGCACAACTTTTTAACCAGACACCTGTAATGTGTTTAACACGATTCTTCGAGGTTGCCAGTAAAAGTTTGGCATCGGCTCAGACAGCTGTGTGAGGTTTGCCATACTGGTTAAATTCTGGCCTAGTTTTATGTGGAAATTGGCTAAAGTATGTCAAACATCTTCCAGAAAGAGAGGTGGCAAGAATGACTGTGAAATGAATCACATTTAACTTCATAGACATGGAAAGGTTGGTGGTATATTTTGGTTTGGTTTGGGAGAAATTGTTGCCATAGTGTGGTCGAGCTTTTTAAATTTGAGGAAACTTGATTCCAGAGTTTTGTGTTTTTGACCTGATTAAACTATTTAATAATACTCCTACTCATTTAAACATGTTCCAGCAGGTGCATTTGTACTTCACTGTGGGTGTGTTTGTCTGGGAGCATGTGAAAAGCAAATTTCTTCTGTGTGTCCTTTCACTAATAATCCAATTTCTCTCCCAGCTAAGAAACCGGTTGAGGTGAGGAGGTTTGGCTCCCAGCTGGCTCTTTCCTCTGAACACGACGCCCTGTCGGTGGCGAGTCACAACGCACAACGGCTCAGGTAAACACACAGATTTATACCAAGTACTAATGTCATGTTTTATCTCCTATCAGGCCCAGTACAGCCATTCTAATGCTCGGGTGTTCATCATCTTTCCACTGCATATCCAGCTCTCTAAGGGCACAAAGGGTTCAATCTCTGCATATGAACCCAGGATGGTTTATTCTGGCCATAAGGATTATTTTGTCATTTGCTGTAAAGCTACCGTCCTGTTTGCTCCTCTAGACCACACACAGCTGATGAAACACGGCAGGGTCAGCCCCATGCCTCCCTAGTGAGGTCATCTGACGTGACATCCTCATTCAGCAATCTCCATCTCTCTAATCTCTGGCATTACAGAGAACTGTCTGCTGCTCTTGCTTTGACTGCTAACAGAACAATCTTCCTGTCAATGTCACGGCACAGAGCTCTTATTTCCTTCTGAAGTTTAAAGAAAACCAGCCAGTTTCATGTCTTTAGTTCGTACATGTTTTGCCAGATGTTTTCTTCCTTATTTGATGAAAGAACTAAAAGAGAAACTTAATATAGACACAATATTCAAAAGAGATTAAGCATTGCAGATTTTCTGACTTAAACTGTTGATCCACGAGACACTGATTATCCATGAAAATGATTGACACGCATAGATTTGCTCTCTGTTTCTTTTTGTGAGGATGGTTTATTATCACGTGTGCTACTCAAAGTTATTTCAGTGCACATGGAGGAAGCAGGTGCCTTTTCCCATCATCCTCATGGATGCAATAACACAATATCAACACCTTTTTTTCCCTTGTTAAATATATTTTTTGGTTTCCTTAGTGTTGTCTTTATCAGGCTGCAGAAACCAATACCAATCACCGATCATCTGTTAGGGACATCGTAAATTATTCTCACAATAAAGAAATACTTAAAGATCCAAAGGGTTAAATATCCTAAGAATAACTCAATTGCATAGTAAAATGGTTTATTTATTATTTCAGTTTTTTATGTGAAGTAAAAAAACTGATGGACTATAAACATTAAAAGGCCATATAATCCTTCTTTGTTTTACATGGCTCCATCATAAGATAGAATACTTCTGTGTTTCCTGAATTTGCCCCTGGCTTAGCAGTGGTGGTTAGTTAATGGCAGATCTGTTTTACATAGATTCTTGTAAGCATAACAGTGTTGTCTGACTTGATATTTTTGTTTATCTTTTCTTCTATTTTTTCCCTCTACCCTCGGATATGTTGCAAAAACGATTTTGCCCTTTTCAAAGAAAGTTTTGGTGTATGTGAGAGGGATTTTGGGCGAGAGTCCAGTCGTGTACTGATTTATTTACCTATATTTTTGTTATATGCTGGTTGATGTACACATGGTGAAAATGCTTAAAAAATATATATATTAAAAAAAGAATACTTCCATGAACAAGGCAAAACCAGTGTGACACCCCTCCACTGATTTGTCATCAGTTTAAGCCCAGTTTTGAATTTCTACAGAGATTTCAACACTGGTTCAGGGTCTTGAAGATGTATGACTTCTTCTTGAAAAGGCTTCTGCAGGTCTACAGTATGCTGGGCGATATTTCCTAATCTCAGTATCACGATTAATTGAAGCTCTTACCTCGATTACGATTAATGAACGACTATTTTATGCTATGCAGGAACAAATTAGTGGTGATACCGATGGTTCTGCAGTATTTACACCTAACTTAGTTCTGCTTGATGTCCTCTACACAGAATCCACAATGTGCCCAAACAATGGAGACCGTATTTTTCTTGGCTACTAGGTCCTCTGATAGATTGGCGCTTGTCTCCTTCATGTTAGTGGCATGTCCTTCACTCTTGGCGAAAGTGAACATAGACAGTATGAAGGGGTCACGTGATTTACACCGGGAAAATAATCAAAATAATCGTCTTGAGTAAATTACTTCGGTTATAGGGTCAAAATGTCGATTTTTTATTTTTCAATTAATTGCCCAGCCCTACAGTATGCTAGTTTCTTGGCTGTCTTTTCGTACCCCTGCACTCAAAATGCAAATAAGATGTCTATATAGGTTCTCAAGTGTACAGAACCTAGTTAGGAATGGTTTACATTTTAAGATGTCACACCTCTTCTCCAAAAGGCCTGTATTGCTCAGTCTGTGAGGGCTTGGGCTGGGGACTGGACTGCTTAAAAGTGGGAAGCAGAGCCAGGTTGATGTGCCCTGCCTGCCTGATTGGGCTGCTGCTCTGCCTCCCATTGCTTCCTAATTTTCATGGGAGAAGAAAAGAAATCTAACTTTCTTTTGCAATCTATTTCCTGCTTTTCCAGCACCACCAGTATTGAGACAGCTGATCTTGTTATAAAGCCCTGACTTCCCACTTCTGTCAGACAAACCCCAACTTTCCAGTCTTGCTCAGTTAAGTTTTTTACTCCCTTCCCTCCATGAGGTCTCCCAGAGCAATGTACTACCTATAAAAATGTGCACTGACTTGCTCAACCTAACACTATATTTTTGGAGGAGAACAAACTATCTCCTGAATCTTAGGTGGACCAACTTTAAACATGAAATCGAAATAGGACACTGGACTTGGTAGTTGTAACAAATGATGCAGGAAAGGCACAATCAAGTGCAAAAAAATCCATTGAAAGGTTTTCTTGCTTTTTCCTTTTTTCATCAAGTCGCTGATTAATTAAAACTTAACATATAAATCAGAAGTCTTGTTTGCATTCAGCGTCATGCCTCAGCCCACTCTCTCTCTTCTCCTCCCCCTATAGGCAGTATGAAGGAGCAGCCGATGAAGGTCTGGTTGGGGCAGAGCTTCTCCTACAGAAGCAGGAGGAAGAGGTGCAACGGCTCCAAGCTCACCTGGCCAACAGGCTGTCCAGGGCCAACCTCTACCCCACAGACGACCCCTTGCCCCCTCGCACTTCCATGCTTGACCTCAGAGACCCCATCTACCCCTCTTCTGTGCCACTCCGCAAACCCAAGGTGGTTTTACCAGTGATACCAACAAGTACTTCATTGTAAAAGAACTTTTCAGATATGTGGGGTTTGTTATCCTGGGATGCATAGTAACCCTGTTTTATAGCTTAACTATTCCCTACATTCAAGTTTTACTGTTTATATTACAATACATGATGATTAATGTACTTCTTTATCCAGTATGAGATCATTGTCAGCTCGTTTGGCCATGCTGAGCTCTCTGGATGTTCTGCTTATACAAAACTGCTGACTTGGAAGTGTAATTGAAGTCAGCCTCCCGATGATGATAACTGATGTATGGGATTGTGGAACATGTGGGTTTTTGTGGGTACAGAGTGATTTATGACACCAGCTATCACAAACTGAAAGTGTGTTAACACATGTGGTAAACATGGCAATGAAACTGCTAATGCTGGCAGTAACCTTAAACACTGTACATCACTTTTAGCTCTGTTTTGTGAATCATACTCTGACAGACGAGGCGTACTTGCTCGCTGCTGTATGTTTACGGGTCATGTGTGGAAGTGTGAGGGTTTACATTTGGTTAAAGGCAAACTTTGACCTCGAAGCAAAGGAATCTGGCTCTTCCACTTCTGATGATATAATTACACAAGCAAACAAACAAGGAAGTGTGCGCAACCTTCAAAAAATCCCATCAGCTGTTGTCAGTGAATTCGTAGCCTCATAGGAGCTTGTTGAATAGTTAAGAACTCAAGTAATTATCAAGACTGTCAGTACTTTTTTCTATGTAACCAGTAGATTTAAAAATGGCAGAGAGTTGACATACAAGTTGTATTTTAACCAAAGGCTGCCACACGAGAAAGAAAGATAGTGGTCGTGGTCTAGTTTAAAGTCTCTAGCTGACAAGTGCTACAAATCTCAAGGCTTATTTTGTGTCTTGTAAAGATGCAAAAGTTTTGTTTGTGTCTGCTATAAACAAACAGAGAGCAGAGAGGATGGCATTTGAAGGATGCTGTGTTGATTTAACAAATGCATTAGCAATGTTTTGGTTTTGCTAGTTGCTTGTTTAGCAGTGTGCTGTTTGGAAATCAAAAACAAGAACTACTCAATTTGTGTTTCCTTGACTTCTAGTTTTATTGCCATCAAAATGTAGTACGTCTGTGTAGATTCTCATACAATGAGGTCATGGTTATCTTGAAGATTTAAAATTGAGGTAACTGTGCATTGTTAAGTTTTAGGAAGACGTTTCACTTCTCATCCAAGAAGCTTCTTCAGTACCCTACTGAACAGAACTGAAGAAGCTACTTGGATGAGAAGCCAAACATCTTCCCACAACCTAACACAATCCAGTTGCCTCGATTTTGAATCTTAAAGATCAAAATGGAGTGTTGTAGTACGATCACCACCTTAAAAGGTTAGTATTTGAAGTAGGGTTGTCAGTGGCCCATAGCACTAGTTATTATGAGTGCCAATAAAGGAACTTGTGAGCTTTGTCCCTGGGGGAAGATATGTGGGTTTGGATGGTAGCCAGCACATAGCAGAACATGGTGCCATCGATAAACTTGTCATTAACCCACTTATAGGCTATAGCTACTCATAAACCAGGTTTGAATTGACATTAAAATGCAGTTTCTTTACAGCGTTTAACTTTTCCTTGACAAAGCCCCTCTGTTACAAATTAAATATTTGGGCACAGGGGTTATGTATCCCTCCATCATCAGCTGTTTAGGTCATCAGAAGAAACAACAAACACTAATTTCACTAAAACTGAACAAAAAAATTTGATTTCGAATCAAGTAACCGCAATTTGTTGTTAGTCGTGAGTACAAGAGTACTCATGAACTGGAGTCCAGAGAGGAGGAACTTTTGCAGATTGAGTCTGAGAGATGAAGAACGGGGATCACAGATTATGTGGTGGTTCAGATGAATGAACTGTGAGCCCAAACTCAGAGGCCCATTGCTATCACGAGTGAGACTTAGTAACACAGCTTCTCTAGAACCTTTCATCAGAGCTCTTTAGTTTTGGTAAGCCTTAAACTGCTGTCATGTTTCATAGTCCTGGTCGGTAAAATGGGCACTGCAAACGCAACACTTTGTCACAGCAGAGGGGTGAGTCCTGATTTAGCCAAATTTAGCAATTTATATCAGTTTGTGCCCCAGTGACTGCTGCGTGACTCCACTGTGGCACTCTGACCTAATCTATGAGGGAAGTTGCTGGCGGGAGAGTACGTAGTCCATCTTTTCCACAAAATAGTTCTAAACACAGCAGCTCTGCAGAGGAAAAGTTAAACGCTGTAAATAATCTCACAGTTTCATAACCAAGCAAAAACACACCTGACGCAAATTATTAAATCAACTGGATTGTCTTTGTTGGATCAGGTGTGTTCTTGCTTGGTTGGAAAGAAAACCTGCAGCCACAGTGGCCCTTTACTGGATCAGTTTGACACCTGTGTAATACATGTTCATATCAGAGCTGCACAGTAAAGCCCTGTTTCCACGAGAGGGTTCAGTGCGGTTCATCTCGGTGCGGCTCACATTTTGTGGTGTTTCCATAGCCTAAAACCGGGACAGGACCCCTTATAAGCGAACCATACCAGCCTACTTTTTTGGACCCTTCTGTTGGGGTGCCAAGCATACCGATCCGACCCCAGAAAGTGGAGCTGGAAACACTACAGTCCATTGAATGGTTCGAAGGAGACGTCACTTCCCGTGCGACAGTGGAACAACACATAACCCTGCCATGTTTAAATCTCCACTCGTGTAACTCTCGCGGCACACAGCCTTCTCTGAAACAAAGCTTGGTTGTGCTAGGTAACAAAAAGCCACATGCTGATCACAACAAAGAAGAATTGCTGGATGTCCTCCATTGTTGCTCTTTGTTTACAGTGTCACGTTTTCTTCTTCGTTGTATTTAATAGCTGGGTACACAGTGTCGCGCTGCTATGATGTCATGCTATGGGCATCTGGCTTAGAGGCTGTCTACCAAGTAGGGTTCTGTTGGCTGTGAAAACACAACCAGGATCAGGCTTTACCGATCCAGCCTGAGCCAAACCGTGCCGGTCCATACCGGACCACTTGGTGGAAACGGGGCTCAAGTCCCAGTTTGATCGATTGTGGATTTTGTTTTGCACATAGCTTTGATTTGTTTAAAGATATTGGACAAACATTGCTTCGTCTTATATCCCTAAAATTGGCAGTGATACCATCAGAATGTACAAATACACCATAATGCTATCTTATCATTTAATGTCAACATTTTACAATCAGTAGATTTTCTGTGAGTAATAACTTTCTTTTTCTCCTTCACCCACTTCAGAACTTCCATGGTCCTGAGTTTGTAAAGATGGCCAGTGAGCCTCCTGTCGCCTTAACTGTCCCCTCTTCCATAATGGTAGGGATGTGATGTACTAAAATTTAAACGTATTCAGATACTTCTTGCACCACCAGTACCACTTTTTTTTCCTCCGTGTTAAAAGAAACGTGGGAAAGCAGATGAGGTGCAGAGAAAGGTTGGCGTGGTTCTGCTGAATGGCCAAAAACTGGAGCTGAGCTGTGACATCAAGGCGGTGTGTAAAGACGTCCTCGACATGGTGGTGGCGCACATCGGGCTGGTGGAGCATCATCTTTTCAGCCTCGCATACCTCAAGGGTACTGTTTGTTTCTTCTGTGTGTGTGTCTGTTTCATCAGGAACATCTGTCGAGTCAGCCCGTACATTTGAAGCATTTGATTTAAAGGAACTGTGAGGAGTTTCTAAGTAATTACAAAAAAGTCTCACTTTGAGATATATGCATGATCGAAATACACACTTTAAGATGAGTTTTATAGCATCAAAATAGGTTATATATAAATGCTATTCCTTAGCTTCACAGTGGGGTCGGACAGGGCTGAACTGGCCTGGATACTCAACTTTGGGAAAATGAAAATTAAAACTAGAGTAAATGTATATTATTCGGACACGTCTTAGAGCACCGGGCTGTAAGTAGCGATATATAGCCGGCTACAAAACTGCGATACTAAGTTTTCCAAAAATTGCTTGTTGTCACACATCAAAAACTACCGCTACGTAACTAGAAAGAGATACATTACCTCGTCACTTTGCATCCTGTAAGTTGTTGAAAAAAGAAGTTGTAAAGAAATGCAGAGTTTTGAGGAAGGTCCGAGCTGCAGACATCACAACAAACACACGCTTTAGTTTGGGTCATGTCTTTTGGTGCGTTCCAGTTGTAGTCAGAAGTAGGAATTTCCGAGTTCCGAGGAGGAAACTGCAACTGGAACGTCGCCTGAAGTCGAAATTTCCTACTGGGAACTCGGTGAAACCTCGCCACCCCCGAGTTGACAATCGAAGATGGATGCCCCCAGTGTGAACAGTTATTTAGCTCCTGTAATAATCAATTTATTTGCACTTCTGACTGGGGTGTGTTGCTCTAGATCAGCTGCATACATCGTATTGTTCAACTTATATTTACAAAAATGCTGCCATAATGATAATCACATTCTTCATGCGATATTTGTGAACAACGCAGGTCGTGCTAACAACAGCTAACAATAGCCTGGTAGATGGGCAAGTTTTTTTCCGACTTCAACTTAAACGCCGATAAGTCGGAGATGATGTCACTCCCAGTTCCAGGATTACTGGAGCGCTGCATTATGACAGTCACTGCGTGTGCTCATGGGTAGCAGAGTCTTAATGTTGCTGGTAATAGATTTTCCTCATAGCACCTTTAATCTTGCTTTTTTATGTATTTGCCTGCCGTCATTTCAAATCCTTATAGTTATATCAGCCATTTCTCTGAGCTGACCTTTAATAACTTAAATCTTAGATTAGAAAACTTTCCAGGATATCAGTGATTGCTTTAAAACAGCATGGAACTCATCCCTAGATGGAATTTCCTCTTTCAAATTCAGGATTTAAAACTGTGAGATTACTTGTCAAGCGTATAAGGTGAGTTTCAGCAGGGTTTTTTTAGTGAAGAGGTTAATGGCATTTCCATAAAAACTCATTTTCCACACCTTACTGTGCCTCATTAAAGATGCAAAGCCAAAGTGTCTCCAAGCAAACTGATTATTCCTCTCTCATTTTGACATCCCTCACCCTCCCTGATCCCCTCCTGCATCAACCCTTCACACAGATAATGAGTTTTTCTTCGTCGATCCTGATGCCAAACTCACCAAAGTGGCCCCGGAGGGATGGAAGGAGGATCCCAAGAAGAAGAAACTGGACGTGCCTTTTAATCTTTTCTTGCGCATCAAATTCTTTCTGGATGACGTCAACTTCATACAGTAAGTTTGTATTTTTGCAGATCTTATTACCACCCCCTGGTTTTTGGAGCTCCTAGCTGCAGGCAGTTTTGACCTTATGTTTTTTCTAGTTTCTGAGTATGTTTGCAGTTCTTCCATTGGTAAAACAACTGTTTCTTCAGCATATCGCACTGTTTACATACTAATGGTACATTGATGATGTAAGCACTGAACCCTGTAGGGCCCAGTACGGCAGCTGGACAGCAGGAAGGAGCAACTTGGTTTGCAAGAGGGCCACATTAAGTTTATCCTCATTGCCAGAAGGACAAATTTTGTACAATTGTAATTTGTAGGGAACTGAAATGAACAAATATAAATAGCTGCCCTAAGTAGTTTCTGTACCAACATTAATAAATAAAGGAATCCAAGCCAGTTTCCTGGTTTTTAAAGTATATTTTACTCTGATTTTAATTACCTTTGCCAAGGAGGTTATGTTTTTGCCGCTGAATGTTTGATTGTTTGTGTGTTAGCAAGATTACACAAAAACTAAAGGACGAAGTTTGCTCAAATTTTTAGGAGTTGTTGGTAATGGCCCAATATAAAATAGTTACATTTTGGTGGTGATCCAGGTAACAACCATTAATGAACACATTTTTGCTCAATAACTGTCTAACTAACAATGATATCAACGTGATTCTGAGTGCTAGGTGTGGGTTTTCATGGTCAAGGAATCATATTATGAGGGTTACTTAATCATGGAACTTTCGCTTACAGATGTAATTGCAATATGCGAACAACCTTGGTGGAGTTTGTGCTGAACTGAGTACTTCGTAGTTATTATTTTGATTATGACTAGGGGTGTGCGATATGACAATATTAAATCGTTAAGGATTATAATGATTTAATATCGTCATAAAGCAGAAAGATCGTCAGATCGTCTGTGTGGGCGCAGAGACTTTGACGTGCATCCGACTAGCCAATCGTAGCACATTAAGCGCAGTGCATGGTAGTATCTCCTGTTTGGTTATGTAGCGTGAAACCATGGCTGAAAGAGAAAAGGAGATAAAAGCTTGAAGATGTCTGAACAAAAATCTGTTCTAAAGCAGCTGTATTATTCACTCAGATTATAGACATTGCAGTTAGATAACATTTGTTTTAAATTGTTGCACTTTAAGAGATAATATTGATATAGTTGTTCATTACCTTTTATGTTTACATTCATTGCACATTTTTATAAAAACTGCACTATTTAAATTAAAACCTGTTCAGAAAGTTTCTTTGGCTTTAATTGTCCTTTTTTCCTTTTTAGGGTTTTACATGTTTATATAAGCAAAATATAGGAAAAAATGTCAAACATGCAAATTAGTCTAGAAAATCAAAGTAAAAAAGAATCGCGGATAAAATTGTGATCGATTTTTATTTTTAAAATATTAGATATTAGATATTTTATATCGCCTAATTCTAATTATGACTAATGTATTAAAGAGACTTACACAGAATAATCACCAAATGCTGTCATGGCAGGTGGCACTCACACCACCCGTTACCCTCCCCTGGTGTAGGAAGTCTAAATTCAAGCTTTAATTTTCCAACAACTGGAATGAAAAAAATAGATAGTGCAGCCTCTAGTACATAGTAGTGTGTTGTGATAGGATGTTCAGATTTATTTGCTGAAATCTTTGCACTAGTTAAAGCTGTTGATGTATTACAAATAAGAACATGTTAAGAACTGTGCTTTCCTGTGCATTACAGGCATGTTATGACCAAACATCAGTACTACCTACAGATGAGGAAGGATATCCTGGAGGAAAGGATACGCTGTGACACAGATAATGCCATGCAACTGGCTTCACTGGCTCTGCAGGCTGAATTCAGTGACTACCAACCTGAGGTATCTACTGACTTTGATATACTTTAGTTTTATATATGCTGTATCTGTCAACTCACAGCGGCATACACTTTTGTTAAACTGCATTGACAGTAATAGTGTCTATTGTTCGTAATGTCTTTTATTACCTCCGCCAAGGAGGTTATGTTTTCGGGAGAGTTTGTCTGTCTGTCTGTGAACAAAATAACTCAAAAAGTTATGAATGGATTTTGATGAAATTTTCAGGAAATGTTCAGCATGAGAAAAGGAAGAACTGATTCGATTTTTGTGTTGATCCGGATCACCGTCTGGATCCGCCATGACGACAGATGCGATTTTCGTGAATAACTACTCAACTAAAATAGATTATGAAACCAGTTGCTAATGGTATGTTTTCATGGTCAGGAATCTAAATATTTACATGAAATAAAGGTAGGATTAATATTTATGCTAAAAATCACAGAATGGGTGAGGACTGTGGCGCTGGCGGAGGTCTGCGCTCTCAGTGCTTTTCTAGTTATTTGTGAAATCATTTTTTAAGGATTTCATTTGTTTTTGTTTTGTTTTTAAATAGAGAACTTATTGTTTGATTTAAGCAACTGAAGTGATGTAATTGAAGCTTCTGTGATGATTTTTATTGGTTGTGGGACAACTAAAATTAATAATGGAGTCTTAATGAACTTAAAAAGCAAACAAGATCCACCATGATAAGAGTGACTGTTCAAAATAACTCTTTTCTTGTCTTAAGCTTCTGCCACAGTCTCAGTCTAGTATATTACCAGCATGCTATTAAATAATCAACTTCCTTTTCTCATGCAGATTTATTCCCAATAGGGTCTGATACTTTTCTTTTCTTGAAAAGTGGTCTTATGTAGTGGAACCTTTGAAAGCAAACTTTGACTTTAGTGATAATGCTGTTTATTTCTGTGTCTCAGCTCCATGGGAAGACGTATTTCAGATTGGAGCACTACCTACCGGCGTCAGTCCTGGACAAAGTGAACCAGACGGAAATCAAAGAGGAGCTGCCAAAACTTCACAGCAACTGCTACGGAGTCTCTGAAGCGGAGGCAGAGTTTGAGTTTCTCAAGGTTAGCTTTAGGCATTTATGATTTCAGATGCACAGTTTAATCTTTGACATTAAATTAACCAGACCTTGATGTGCACTTAAAGTCTTTTTGTGGCACAGACAGTAAAAAAATACATTAAATAAATAATTACATAGTATACGAAATTTGCTGTTTGCATTACTTGCAGCTCAACCCTAATAAATGTAAAGAATTGTGTACGCATGAGCAACATGAAAACTGGTAAATAGTTTACTTTGGTAGAAGAGGTAATACTTGCCCGTATGTATTTATCAGCAAAGCAAAGCTGCATTGGTTGCTGCAAGAAAGGAGTTAAGCTGTCCCAGTGCAGTCCAGTAATTACTTCAGTACTTCTAATACTTAAAGAGCATCCCAAATTAAAAAATTGATCACATTAGGTTGAAATGAGATGAAAATCAAAGCCTACTTTTTAGATCATTGTCCAATTATCTTCATTAGAAGCTCATGACTGAAATGTAATCTGCTTCAAAACACTTTTGAAGCTCCTCTACAGCGCTGTGTACTTTTTAAGACGTCAATACCCTCTTATTTGTTGTGCTAAAGGTGAGCCAGAAGCTGACAGAGTACGGCGTTCATTTCCATCGGGTGCTTCCTGAGAAAAGGTCCCAGACTGGCATCATGTTGGGTGTCTTCTCCAAGGGGGTGCTCATCTTTGAGGTCCTCAACGGAAATCGGACGGCAGTGCTGAGGTTCCCCTGGAGGGAGACCAAAAAGATTTCCTTTGCTGTAAGTTCTATGTTGTCAGAAATATTGCCCTAAAGCATTTATTAGTTCAATCTTGACCCTCCTGGTCCTTGCTATAATTTGAATTTGTTAACTTTTGCCCTGTAGAAAAAGAAGATTTGCCTTCAGAACACATCAGATGAGATCAAACATCAGTTTCAGACAGACAGCAACAAAACGTGTCAGTATCTGCTGCAGCTCTGCTCGGATCAACACAAGTTCCACCTGCAGATGAAGGCTCGCCAGAACAACCAGGAGCTGCAAGATCTAGGTACGAGAAAGTGAGATGAGCTTATATTATAGGACCCAGGTTCAAAGGGTTGTATATTTATGTAGATTTTTGTCAGTTAGCAGTACACAAAATAAGAAAGTTTCTATTTAAGTTAATTCATTCAAGAAAAGCACAGAATTTTCAAAAGCAGTTGTAATATTAGATAAAACCAATAATTGCAGGGGATCAAATAATGAATGCCAGATATGTTAAAAAAGAAAGAATTGTCCCAAGAAGAAGAAACAGTGATTTTAGTGTTTCTGTATTGAGCTTATATAAGACCAAAACCTGAATCCAACCCGACAGATCTTGTAAATAATCCCTTCAACCCTGGCCTGGTCCATTTAATGAATTTATGGCTTAGACTCAGTTCAAGCCAGATATTTTGATTGACCTTTCAGTTGACTTTTGGTAAATAAGTTTGAAACTACAAAGCAGAAACCTCTTAAACATAGATCTCAGTGAGCACAACACATAAGCATTTGTAAAACTAAACCAGGTATGATTGCATATTAGCAATTTCTGAAAGTATTATTATTAAGCTTTAGATGCATATCACCAGCAGAAAAACCACTTACCTCTGTTTCTGTCTGTTAAAACAAATAACTTCAGACAGTTGGGTCAAGATCAGCTCTTAGGCTCTGAGGACATTCTTTGCTTTATTGTGTTTCCATTTATTTCTCATAGTTTTATGTACTCATTAAGTAATATGTCAAAATGTTTCTGCATTTCAGAGAACAGTCCTTTGAGCAACCTGCAGTATCCCCTCGACCCTCGCAGTGCAGACACAGGAGGCAGGACAGTGAGCTCAGGCAGCCTGGGTCCCAGCTTATCCACTCGCTCCAACCCGGACCACCTGAAGAGGATCTCATACTCAGAAGTGGCCCTCAACAAGGCCCCGTCAGGCCACGTATTAGTCCAAGACGACTTCCACTTTCCAGGTTTTAACCCAGCCGCCTCCAGTGTCCATTCCAACCCACGGCTCATCAGCCGCTCCCACCACAACCTCGCAGATACACCAGAGTCCCCGGAGCACCGGGCGGCCGAGTCGTACCACAGCCAGTCCTACGTCAGGATGAGTCAGCCACCACCAAAACCAACATCCTCTCTCTTACAGCAACAGCAGAGGGCCAGCTCGGACACAGAGTCACTCTCACTACAGGACAAGTAGGTTAAAATGTCTGCAGAAGAACAGATTTGTCCCTTTAAGGAATATAATGCAGCTTTTTAAGTAGATGTCCAGCAGATATCACACTTAAGCACATTTTGTTAGACCAAAACAAAATACAGTGTCCCCTTCTTAAGCCTCTGCTCTTATTTCACGTGAATGCAGCTGTTTGGGTAACTGACCTTCGTTCAGATAAACAAACAAAATGGATTTAGTTTAACTTTTTTGTTTTCAAAGTGTTTTAAACTAAATTGAGTTTTTCTTCAGTTGGTAAAGACCAACAGTCCTCCATAAACTTGACTCCATCATTATGGCAGCTGAGTGGGCGGGGCCATCTCGTTTCCTTCATGACAACATGGTTAACAGGGAGGGGTTTACACAGCAAACATGCTTGAAATATGTGAGCACAGATCTGATAACAACAAACCCAATGGGGTGTCTTTGTAGGTTCTCGGTCATCCTGGTCATGATTGGCCGAAGTGCAATTTTATAACCTTTTAGAACTGAAGAAGCCCTTTGAAAAGAAGCGAAACAACTTCAAGAAACGAAAACAAGTCCAGTCACAACATAAGAAGAAGCCTCAAACAAACCAAAAGAGAGTTTGACTGATTTTTGTTCAGAAAGATGTTATTAACAATATTAACACAAAACTCTAGACGATAAATCACACTGCTCTATAAGTCAGTCTGTTTTCAGGGGTCTCCCAGATGAAGAGCTGGGACACTTCCTCTTTTAGATATTGGCTCTACTTCATTCTTTTCTGTTATTCGATTAGTTATTATACCTAGTACCTGGAGCATATATTTGTATTACCTTTACCAAGCTGGGCCAATACAGAAAAATACATAAAGATACTGCTGATCTCTGAATGGTCAGAAAACAGCTCAGCAATCTCTAACACTGTCATAAAAGTCTACTGTTGTTTTGATGCTTGATGCTTGTTGTTCTGACTTTCAGAACTTTTCTTTGATATTGATAACATGTTTAGTTTTACAGCTTGCAAACATACGTGGAACAAACCCATCTCCTTACTGTAACAAAAAGACCCTGACTGAGTTCTAGAGACACTTTTGCCTCTAAATCCTCCGCTGTTGATGTGTTGTAAGATGCCATGAAGAATTTGACTGTAATGTCTGTTCAAGCCAACATAGTCTTTTGTGTAGTTTCACCCTAATAGTTGGTAAATCACAAGGTGGCATCATTTACTGCTATGAGACGGCTAGCGTCAAACCCAGCTGTCTCCTAACAGGGGCAGAACTGAACAGTTGCTTTATTGACAATTTTATGTAAAAGTGACATTGACCTCAAGCAACCTCACTTCAAAAACCTGACAATCCTGACTTTTATTTCAAAATGAGCCCAAACAAGCCACGTAAGAGATGACAGTGCAAGTTGGAACAGGTTGCAGTAATTGTGTAATTCGGACCTGATGACTTTCTGTTGTCCAAAAGCAAATTAAAAAGTAGGATGTGCTCATAGACCCAGGTAAGACACATTCATTTAAATGATCAATTCACCATATTATTGTATTTTTAATTGAAACTTCAATGAAATAATGCCATGTACTTTACCTTTAATCACTTTCTTGAGACTTTTAAGGCCCTCTTAACTAAGGCCTTGACCCTCAGGCAGCTCAATGGTTTTTGAAGGGGCTTGGGGAGCAGAGGAACATGATGCCTTTTACTAGGGATGCACCAAATGAAAATTTGTGGCTGAAGCCGAATAAAAAAGAAATGCTTGACCGAATACTGAATACCCAATATCCAATGCGGAGGATAAGTAGTTCACTATATTTTTTAATAGTGCGTAAATAGCTTGGAATAAATTTTTAGATATTTTTAAAGGAAAGTAATTGTTTTTTGAATATTATGATATTTCTTAATATTCCAGTAGCCTTTGCTTTTCAAGAAAAGCCCAACAAAGTTTTTCATTCATATTAGGCCTTCAAACAAAACAAAACTTGCATTAAAAAAAACTAAAGTTCATTGAAGTAGATAAACCCACAACAAATGAATTATTGTCCTTTTGACACAAGTCGGCTTTGCCACAGTCACACCCAATGACGTATTTGATTTCGTCAGTGCGTCACACTGTTCTATTCTTGCTTTGCTATTACCTCACTCCACCAAAGGCCGAATATGTCTTTTTTTTAGCAATATTCGGCCAAATATATTCAGTCACCGAATATTCGGTGCATCCTTACCTTCTACTCAACTCTCAATTCACGGAGAAATGCTCTATACCTCTTGAAATAAATGATTTGGCTTTTTTACTCCCTGGGGTTTGTTATGTAAAATAACTAGACACCCTCCACCCATTTGTGTGTTTCTGCTTGTTACAGTCAAACACCATGTCTGTTTTTAATGCCCATCAAAAACCATTTGGGCAGCCAATCAGGGCAGAGCTCATTTTTATAGCCCCCCTGCCCCTTCAGATCAGAGCATTTCCAAAGGGGAAGGAAAAAGAGCTGAATCTTTTGATTTAAGTACAAGCTGAATTTTCTTGTACATAATCCAGATGCTTGCTTAATTGACACACAGACATGATGTACAACAGTCAAACACGCCGGGACATGGGACCGTTAAGACATTTTCATGGTCAGAATATAGAGAGAAGAACGTAGACTTTCCCCTGAAGGGTTAATAAAATGTGTCTGCTTCTGTCAAACGAAGTCATGGTGGGTGCTGTAAAAGCAGACGTTTATTGCTATGGTATTTAATCACTTTACCAGCCATAAACTCTGTAGCAGCTCTTATATTTTACAGATATTTTTACTCCCTTAATTAACCCTTTAAAGTCTTATTTCAAGCACATATAAGGAAATTGCGTCTTGTGTTTAATAGTCTCCTCTCACAGTCTTCAAGTTCACTTTAAGACAGACTGAGGTTACCAAGGCAGAGCTCCAGTCCCAGTTACAAGTCCTCTGTAACACCACAGAGACACAAAGTGCTGCACCTCCACCCTCTAATTAAGCCTCTGGGGGTCTGCGTGTGTGGGTGCACATGCGCCCTCGTGTCTGTGCTCCTGTTTTTGGGCGATTGTGCCATCCAGTGTGTGTTTTAAATTGGAAAGAGACATTTCTAATGTAAGCTGCTCCCTCTCGTGTCAGTTTTATAGGACTTTTTATTGGACTTGGAGATTGTTAGGATTCTGTGCATCAAAATAAAATAAAAATGTCTCTCAAGTAAAGTTGTCAGAGTAACAGAATTTAAACTGTCTGTTGTGACCTCTAAATTATTGAACAACCAACTTCTTGAAATCAGAATGTCCTCAACCTTACTTTGTTTTAAATATTGTCCTAAAACTTTCTTTTGATCATAGCTTTAACTCAGTGTGAGAGGTGTGTGGTCCCTGTGTTATGTGTTAAAGTTGTATTACGTTGGCTTTTATTTTAACAATTTGTTTTGTGTTATGAGTTTAGATTTTGTAGCATTTTTGTATGATATCACTTGATTTTTAATTTTTTTAGCATATCTTTTATTTTATTCCAATTGATTCCTTCCTTAGTAGTCAGAACACTATAGTAAAATGTGACATTTTCTTAAAGCTAGACTAAGATTTTGTAAATACCAATGCCATTAATGACTCTGCTTATCAACCCAATCCCTTATCAACTCCTTTAGTGAATCTAGTTGACTTTCTGTATGGGAAAAAAAGTTGGCCTACAAAGGTTTTCAGGAACATAAGTGTCAAACACATGTTGCACCTGATATTCGCTGCCTTCTTGCACGCAACGATGAATGCTTCTGCAAGTTTCTGATGTTTATACGTACTGAAAAGAGTTCAGGAAGCATCTTTTTCTTAAAAATTAGCATCAAATTTTGACCTCTCCTGGTTCCTGCCAGCCATGCATTTTGACTTCTTTGTTACCCTTATTGTCATTGAGACGTCCTTGATTTGAAAAACATGCAGGACAAAGTGGAAGGAACTGATTTGAATTGTTAAGCATAACGACACATGAAATTGATTCCTTGAGGGAGTTGTAACCAAATCTTAACTGGAATTGCTTACTTAACTCCCATATCTACTACTGAATGAGATTTCAATTTACCTAAATGGAAATGTTGGATTACTTCCTTGATAAGTATTTTATTCGTACAACAGTTGTTTGCCATATTTCATTGTTTTCTGTTCGACCAGCTATGAAAGAAAAAATTTCGATGAGGAATAGCTACACACGTATTTCCACAGAATAAAGAATTTTGTCTTGATGTCTTCATCATGCTGCAGCAACTGAAAACGTTCTTCATCATTGACATTAAACATAAGACATTCACTTTTAGTGATAGATTACTTCTACAGTACTATCACCTCTTCTGCTTTGTATACAATAGGCATGGATACAGCTATTGTATTTGAATTAAACACCAACAGGACTTCAGACATGTCAGTAATAGCCATTATGTATGTGTAAATTGACCACAGTAACTCTTTTTGCTCTTTCAGCAAGACAAAAGATCTCCTTTTTCTTTTATTTTGGTTCTTATGTGCTACATCATTAAATAATAGAGGTGGATTCTTTCTATAAATCTGACAGCTTTACCCATCAGGCTGAATTTTCATGTCCTCTTTCCTTTTCAGATCTTTTGGTGCAGTCTCCCACAGCAGCCCATCCTGGAGTCACAGCAGAAAGAAAGAATCAGACTCGTCTTCGTCCATAGAGGACACTGGACAGGCATATGTAGTGGGTAAGGATGCAGTAATGTAAAGGATGATGCAGCTTTATTGTAGGGCATAAAATGAAAAAGATATTGATTTGAACTTTTAATATAGACTCTACTGCACTCCAAATAGTTGGACAGATTGGACTTTGCTGTAGTTTCATGCCAAAGAAAACAGAAGTAGCAAAAAAAATTGCATTTTTGTTGCTCAAGGCCAAACTAAACTAAAATACAGTGATGTCTACTTTAAAAGTGTCTTAAAATGTGCAAATGAAGGGCAAGGCATGGAGAATTTGTTTGATGGAGAGGCTAAAAAGAGAATAAAGGAATCATGTAAGCCAAGGTGAAGTCAAAAACAAGCTAAGACAACCTACCTTGATCTACATTTAATAACAGTCAAAAAAGAAGTTGATTAAATATTAACATTTCTCAAACACATCACATACATCCGTCCCTTATCTATACTACTTTATGCATTTTGGGGTTGCAGGGTGCTGGAGCTTTTCCTATTGACATGGGGCGGGAAATGGTGCACACCCTAGACTGATAACCAGCCAATCATAGAACTTAAATAATGAAAAATATGTTTTTTGTCCTTGATGATGATGTAAATAACTCGTCTTCCCATCCTACATATGTATGTGTGCTCTGTTTTTAAGAAAAATTCTTCCTGTGCAATATTTTATTTATTATGCCTATCATCCGCCACCCTAAGTAAAACTCATTTAAGAGTCACTCCTACATGTAAATATTCCCCCACCCCCCCAACCTAGAGACTCAGCTTTCAGTGTTAATGTAGACAATCCTGCCTACGTTTGAACCACATGATCAACATAATATGACACACTTAAACTTTGAAAGGGAAATTCTTTTTAGTTTGGGAATGTATTTTGACAACATAAAGATAAAACTTCGTTCATGTCATTTTTGTGTCAACAGTTAAAACTATAAATTGAGTGAAAAAACTGGGGAATTTATTTTTAGGCCATATTTCCCAGCCCTACCTGCAAGTTCCAAGGCACTTGGACACAGTTACTCGTGACATGGTCCTCTTAATAACCCTCTTTAAAAAACAAACAAACTAACCCTTTAAGTAAATTTTGCTTAATTCTGCCCACGTCATATAACATATAAACCACTCCTGTCTGGATCACCATACCCAATAGGATGTTTACTGAATCACTAAACTCCCCCCATGGCATCACAGTCTAGTCAGACTTGTATTTGTTCACTTTGACTTCTCACTTAGTGCTGCTTGTAGATATCTAATTTTTTATTCTACCTTTACTGAAAAGTTTAACTCATATTTCCAGCTGTGTCCTCTAGTCTGTCCTGAGTTAAGATCCCTGTTTGTCTCTCACACCTGGCCAATAAAGATTTCTGTGTCTGATGTTTTTCTTCAATGACATTCACAGAAAAAAAAAAAACATATATAGTAGTCTGCTTAGAAGATCAGCATCAGTGCTGCTTACAATGTTTTTTTTTCTCTTTCTCCCTCTAAAAATGTTTTTCTTTTTGATAGTTCTGGCTTATTTTGAGCACTCAAAAAGAGCTATGTAACATTACTTAATTGTATTTACTAGTCAAGCAGAAGCACAGTTCTCTTAAAGTTGTTTGACATTTTAATTATCGTGTGATTTGCCCAAATCTGACTTCTTTTTCTTCATACCAGGTGTCAGTATGCACAGTTCCTCTGGCACGCCTTCAACTCCAGCGTCTGTCAATGGTGCGTATACCCCCACCTCCCCTGTCATGGACATTAACTTTTCCATTTTCATCTTTTTGTAAAGATGCAAGAAATAGGTGTCCAGCAAGGCTGCAAATAAATGGGGACAAAGGGGAAAGCCTTCTGGGCCCAATGTTACATAATGATCAATAAAACAACAGTTTCTATTTACTGACTTTTATAAAAATCCTCTTCCACTTAACTGGCATAAGCTTGCTTCTTTCTTTCTTTTTCTCTATTACCTCCGCCAAGGAGGCTATGTTATGCTGGCGTCTGTTTGTGTCTCTGTTAGCAACATAACTCAAAGTTGTGGACGTTGTGGGAAATGTTCAGATTGAGACAAGGAACAAATGATTAGATTTTGGGAGTGATCGGGATCAGTGTCTGGATCCACCATGACGAAAAATTATATTTTTATGAATAACTACTGAACTAAATTAGATATCATTATGAATCCAATTGCTAATGGTATGTTTTCATAGTCAAGGAATCTAAATATATTTACATGACATAAAGGTAGGGGTAATATTTACGATGAAAATCACAATCTGGGTGAGGACGGTGGTGCTGGCGGAGGTCTGTGCTCTTCGATTGCTTTTCTAGTTTTTAACATAAAGTGATCTCAATGAACTAAACTGTTGTGCAAGGAATGCTGGTCTGATTTTAACAATGCTAAGGACCTGAACATATAATCAGGATGCTAGGAAAAGAAAAGAGCGAACTGTCAAAGGCATTTGACCCAAACAGTAACCTTTGGAGGCACTTTTTTCATTTAGCTTCAAAAGCTGGTTTTAGTGGCCCACATGAGCCAAGTTAAGCCAGGAGGAGTGTGCAAATGCAGTGATACAGCTGGCACAAGTGAAACTGCTACCACTACACATGCCCAAGAGTAGGAAGATTGGGGTAGGCTCATGCTGGTGAAAGGTGTGTGTGTTCATATCAATCTTTTAATGAAGGGGCCCACTCCTCCTGCCTTTCAGATGCCCAGAGCCAAGTGACCAGCACTCACTCTGTTTATTCACTGCCTCCGTTTGTTGCACCACTTGCTGACAGCGGCACAGCAAAGTCTCGATGTGAAAAACATGAAAAAAGTTTGCGCTCTAATTCCGACTTATATAATGCAGAGATTGTTTTGTGTCTTCTCAGCGCTGCCTGTCTGCCTGTCTGGCCCTGGTCCCACTTTTTAATAGCTTCATGCTTTGCTCTGAACTCGTGACCTTCTTTCATCCTCGATAAACTCACTCCTCTGTAAAGTAGAGGCCCTTCTGCAGCACACGTCCGCCCGCCCTGATTAATAGCTACAGAGTAGATAGAAGCTCTCAAACGGTTTAATTGATCACTGCTGTAGAAAATGAGTTGCCAAAGAAACAAGTGGGATAAAATTCAACAACCACTGTGTCTTGATGTTGTACAGATTCACTCAAGAAAAAACTCAGTGCCCTTCCCTCTCCAGAGAGAGAAATCACGACTGTCCAGCTGAAGAGAGATGTGAAATATGGCCTTGGTAAGAGTGTTTATGAATCTTCCTAAAATAACAACTCCATTTCACACTGGTCCTGCTGCCATTTGTCAGCTGTCAGAGCTGACAAAGTGTTATAGATGCTTTTGCTGCCACCCTGTAGTTTTGTATTTGATTGTGTCCACAGATATTTTTGTGTTTACATGTGTGTGTTTGTCCTCCAGGGTTTCAGGTTGTTGGAGGGGAGAACTCTGGGCGCATAGACCTCGGCACCATCATCAGCTCCATCACTCCCGGAGGTCCTGCTGATCTGGATGGTCGTCTCAAACCTGGTAGGGTGACATTTTTCTTTGGGGCAGTCCACGCTGAGATGAGTTTAGGTAGTATGCACAGAAGTTTTATACTGTATGAGCATTTTGTCCACACTTATCTGGCATTTTTGGAGCCTGTAAATCCACTTTTTCAAGATGGTTAAGTTAGCACACCACTTCCAGGACTTCTGTGGGGCATTGAAAAACAGTAATTGTCATTAAAATGATTTTGTCATTACCTTGGTAATTCTTCAATCTGCTGGAGAAATTGTGGAAATTTAAATGCAAACCACTATCATGTCTTCTGGGACTGCCCTGTTATTCTGGACTTTTGGAGAGAGATACACAGTGCCTTAAAGGACATTTTCAGACACCATGTGTCTTTAGAAAGTAAGACCTTGTTCTTTGGTCTTATGCCTGATGATCTGCAGAAAAAAGACAAGTATTTGTTGAATATTTTGATGGTAGCAGCTAACAAAGCTTTAACAAAAAACTGGTTATCACAGGTGAGCCCTTCATTAAAGACATGGATGGACATCATGATTAACATTTACAAAATGGAAAAGACTACAGCATATGTTAATCATAACTCAGGACTATTTGCCTCATGCTGGGAAAATTGGGTTGATTATATAAAGCCTCTTCGGCAAAACAATTTTTTTCTGAAGCTTTGATTCCTCTGTTAAAGACATGATCTCTCCCCACCTTTGTTCTACTGGTTTGATATATGTATATATATATATATGTATATGTATATATATGTATATGTATATATATATATACATATATATATATATATATATGTGAAGTGAATGTATACTGCTTGGTAGAAAAGTGTCTATTGCAAATGTCAATAAAAAGTTGATTTTTTTTGTAATTAAAGGCCTTAAATTGCATTAGAAACCATTAAAGAGGACATATCATGCTTGTTTCTCCTTTTCACTATGCCAGACTAGGATGCCTGTAAAGCATTTCTGCCCTCAGTACAAGTCATTTAGTTCCTTCATTTCCCCACAATTGCCATCTCAATATCCTCATTTTAGGCCATTATGAAGCCCTCGTTGAAACACTCGGATCTGAGGATGACCTAAAGTTACCTCGCAACGACACAGCCCTTTGTGCTCTGATTGGTCAATTCTATCAGGGGTTGAGCCAGCCTGTCCTTCTTCTTCTACTGTATTTTCCAGCAGGCTCAATGCAGCGACCGCGTATTGAGTCCCCCTACAGGCCAGAGCTGGTAATGAGCAAATGTGAGCTAGAGATCTATATACCCCTGCTGGTGGATGTGTTCCTCGGTGACGGTTTTGTGGCTAACGCGGACATCACAGAGGAGGAAGTGTTTTATCAGATTACTCCAATAAAAAGAAAGGTACCTTGTGATGTCACGACGTTTGAAATCTTGCGGACATCTCGCAATGACCTATTTTCAGAGGCATCAAATCTCGTTCTAGGATATCAGAAAAAATACAATATCTAATTTTTTGAAAATTAAGGGGGTGTAAGGTCTTGTTTTCAAATTTATTATATTATATGTAAGTATTAAATCATGCATCAGCATGATATGTCTCCTTTAAGTTTGATTCTCAGTGGCATTAAAAATTATTTCTGTAGCTTTAAAGAAAAAGATTTAATAAAAAATGTAAGAATAATATGAGAAAAATATTCAATAAAAATGATAAAATAATAATAATAATAATAATCATAATAATTATAAAAATTATAATAACCATAATGATATACAATGACAAACTGGATTTGCCATTACATCCGCAAAAACATGCTGAACCATTGTGGTAGCTGTTTCTGGCCAATTAGGTACAATTGCCGTAAAACAGGATGTTTTACGGATGTTGGGGGTGGCCTTAAGAGGAAGAATAAGGAAATGCAAATTCCAACAAAAATGTCTTTAAAATGTGGACTTCAGGGAATGGCTACAGCCTGTTGGTGGTAAAGACAAAGAAGGATTTTGCAGTGCTTGTAAACAAAATTTTAAGCTTGAGACAATGAGTGTCAAAGCCGTGAAATCTCACATGCAGTCCAACAGCCAGAAACTGGCACATGCCTTAAACGGGGACTAAAGGTCACCCCCCAGCGTAGTGTAAGTTCTCTCTTAGTTCTAATATGTTTAAAATGAGATATTTAGCAGGACAGTTTGCATATAAAAATCATCTTTTGCAAAAAAACAAAAAACAAACGTGTCATTGTTCTTGAGTTTACGGTCATGTCATAGAACACTTTACAGTATAGAATTAAAATGGCATTAAAAAGCAGGAAATTTGACTGGTTGATTTCTGAAGAAACTCTGACTTCAGTGTTAATCAGTTCTAACAACTCGTCTACACCACCTGCACGTTAATCCTACTTCATTAGTAGGTGTTCAAAGGACGTTTAGGGGCGCAAGGGTGCAAACCCTAAGAATTGTATTCTCTTTCTGTGTCTCATTACCTCCGCCAAGGAGGTTATGTTTTTGGGAGAGTTTGTCCGTCTGTCCGTCTGTCCGTCCGTCCGTCCGTCCGTCCGTCCGTCTGTGAACAAAATAACTCAAAAAGTCATGGACGGATTTGGATGAAATTTTCAGGAAATGTTCAGCATGGGAAAAGGAAGAAGTGATTCGATTTTGGTGTTGATCCGGATCAGCGTCTGGCCGCCATGGCGAAAAATGTGATTTCTGTGAATAACTACTGAACTAAAATAGATATCACTACGAATCCAATTGCTAATGGTATGTTTTCATGGTCAAGGAATCTAAATATTTAGATGAAATAAAGGTAGGAGTAATATTTATGGTCAAAATGACAATATGGCTGAGGACTGAGGAAGACTGGCGGAGGTCTGCGCTCTCCGAGTGCTTTCTAGTTTATATTGTGATCTACTTGCTTAACAGACATAAATATGTATGTCCTTTTTAAGTAGTTGACACCAGTTCCGGATACCCTATAACATATTTTAAGTCTCTTGCCTGAAGATTCACTAATGTTTGATTTGGCATGTTTCTAAACCCCTTTGTTTCAGCCTTGCTCAGAAATGTCTGATGTTGCCTCAGCTTTCCAAGCCCCAGTCACACATTCCTGCTTTTCATGGTGATTGTCATAATTCTGGTGAAACGTGCTTTGGTCGTGGTGCAGGTGCTACTTGATCTGGATCGGCGTTGTATAGTAGTGGAATGCCGGGGAACAGGGAAGGGTCCTGACTGTTTTGAACTGTCAAAACTGTTGTGGAGAATCACCGCTCTCACTGTAGCAGGGTGGAAGCCTAATGCAGTCCTAAGGCGAACAATATCAGCGTGGCATGTACCGGGCTCGATCGGGCTTATCCTGTCTCAATCCTGAAAGCTTTTCTGAGGATGACTGACAAGAATGGGGCTCAGTCAGGGCTTACGTGACGAAAACTGGGCTCAAATGGTGATTAAACCAGCCTTGCAATTTGTATACACTTGTGCACAATTGCCATGAGAAACGGGAATGTGTGACCGAGGCATTAATGTTCACTGTGGCTGCACAGATATTCAGTATTCAATTTTTCTTTATTTGAATATTCAGCTGATGACAAATGTTTTCTTAAGACACTTCACCAGAGAGTCTATCTGAATCATCTTCTTCCACTTGAGTAAGCTGTGAATTGAACACCCACTTTGCTCAAGGAGTGTCCCATCTGGGGAAGGTGGCATATCCTCTAATCATATCATTGAGAGAGAAAAGTTTTCAAAGGTACATTTAGAGCAGTATTCTGGCAGGTGGAGTAAACAAAATCATCCACTTTTGAGTCCCACCAGCCAAAAACTGTAGCTTTAATTGTTTTCAGGTGGTAGCCAGGACCTAGATCAGGTGACTATACCATCCAGGCATCAGGTGCTGATGGGTTAAAGACATGACTGTGGTGTTTATATGGAAACATAAGACTTTTTTTTAGGATTGATTGCTCTGAGTTAATGTCTGATCACACTTATTGTCATGTTGATGCAGGTGATCGGCTGATATCAGTGAATGATGTGAACCTCTATGGCCTGTCTCATGCCACTACAGTTGAAATGCTGCAAAATGCTCCAGATGATGTCAGTCTGGTGGTGTCTCAGCCAAAAGAGAGACTCTACAAAGGTAAAAGGGAATCAGGAGTATAGTTTGGTAGATTAACCAAGACTACATGCAGGATTAATGTCTTTCTTCTTCATTTAAACAGAATCTTCTTCAGGCTACACTCCCTACCAGGCCAACTCCGCATTAAAGGCACTTCAGGCCTCACAGAGACAAGAACTAGACTTTGACAGCTCCTCAGAGGAGAAAGTTGGAGCTGGAAGTCCCATCGCTCCTCTCCAGAACGCTGGTACACCATCATCCTCTTCATCTCCGGTCCACCAGCTCGTCCTCCTCAACCCACCGGACACCAGGACGGGCAGTGTTGCTAAAGTCAGCAAACCCCCTGTTATTGACGTACACCAGTGCCTAGAGAGAGCTAAAGCTGCTCCTACTGCTGCTGCTGCTCAACACTACAGACCAGAGCCTGACGTGGGAATGGATCCTACGCCTCCAGCTCTGCCTCCCAAAACTAGAAAACAAAAAGTGTCTGAAGCTCCAAAAGTGACCGAGCACGCAGACGACTGGGGAGATTCAGACATGGACGAGGAGACTTACTCAAGTAGTCAAGAGAAGCTCAAGGTCAAAAAGGTGTGACATTTGTTTTTTTATAGATTCTTTGTGTTGAAGAGTTTGTTGCTTTTAACATCCTCTTACATCGAAGTTTTCTATGGAAGCCTTCAGTGGACATACATCCATGCTTTATTCTCCCTTTCAGACAAGTAGCACCAGCACTTAATTTAGCAACTTAAGGTTCTCCAAATGGAAAGAATCGCCTAAGCTGTACTTGTCCAGCAGAGTCTAAAAAATAGATTCTGTGAAGCTGTGTAACTGTTTTAGTGTTGAGTTTTCAGCGTATGGAGTCTGTGCTCTTTACCACCATAGAAAGAATGGGGTTGCTCAGTCCACCTCCGCTGATCACTTGTTGTCTTCAAATTAGAGCTCTTTTCAATCTACCCAGCACTCCACAAGGTTTATTTACATTACTGTGAAGTCCTTAATGCTTAGGCTGAATTAACTTAGGAGAAAATCAGTTAGAGAGTGGCACCAACCCCAACCAGTATTGGTCAGCATCACTGTGTATCCTGACAAGTATTGAGCTGGGAAGAAGCCGCCTGAATTACAAAATATACAAGACTAGTTTTTATTTCATCTGGTCTTGTGTAATGTTAGATGTTGACATGTGATGCTTTGCTGTACTTCTTTAACTGGTATCGTGGCTGAATTACTACACAGATTTTGGAAGTTTCAAGAGTTGTGGCCCAAACACTAAAACTGAAGAGTCTCCAAAAAATATGTATTGGACTGATATTTTTGGCTCCCATCAAACACCACATTCATGATAGCTTATCCTTCAGGTCATGTGACTCAATCCATCTTGTTTTATGGGAAAACAAAGATTAAAGTTCCTTCATGACACAAATTAAATATTGATCAGAGAAAACAGCCAAATTTATGTCACATTTACTGAGAACCTAAATTGAAAATTGCTCACTTCGTAACACTATTCCAGCTGACATTAGGCGAGAGGCGGGTTACATCCTGAGCTGGTCCCCAGCCGGTCACACCCGGCTCTACTCTTCTCGCCTTGTGCTGCTTTTCCATTAGCCCCAGTCGTCTGCCCAACGGGATGCAGTGTCGCTGTGAACAGCTGAGCGGCACTGCAGTGACGTCATTTTGACTGCAACACAACACACTGTCGCTTTTTGTCACAAACCGAGTAAAAAAGGAAAGCAGAAGAAGGCTGCTGGTGGTAAGAGGAAATACCCCTTGAGAAGCACAGGAGAGTTTTGGGAGCTATTCAACAGAATGAAGCCGAGGATGAGAGCAATCGCGCTGCAAAGAAAAGACGTATGAGCAGTAGCTAATGGTAGCTACCGCTTGCATGCTAGGAAATCGCACTCATGACTCATCGATGACAACATCGTCTGACCAATCAGTAGTTTGCAGTCAGTGACGTCATCTTTTAGTATCGACTCAGCTCGCTTGGAACCAGAGCGGAGTAGGTACTAAAACTAGCTTGTTTTAGGAGGTACCGGGCTAGTGGAAACATGCTGCAAATCGAGTAGGGCCGAGTACAGTAGGGCCAAGGCGTGCTAGTGGAAAAGGGCCATTAGAGTCTGATAACTATTTGACACATTCACAGGGAGAACATCTAAACTCAACTGACATTTGGATGGCAAATTCTTTTGCTCTATATTCAACTGAATACACTTTAAAGATATGGTATTTAGGCGAGGCAAGTTTATTTGTAGAGCACAATTCATACACAAGGCAATTCAAAGTGAAAAAAAGTTCAAACTGAAACTTTTTTTGTAAATTTCACTTCTTTTGAATTTGATTCCTGCAACACATTCCAAAACAGCGGAGACAAGAGCATGTTTAGCTCTGTGTTCCATCACCTTTCCTTTTAACAACACTAAATAAGCATTTCAAAATTGGGGACTATATTCATTTAAGATTGTAAGGTGTAGTTCTCTTCCATTCTTGCTTCAGATACAACTTCGGTTGCTCAACAGTCTGAGATCTTTTGATGAGAGACAGGTCTAGACTGCAGGCAAGCCAAGCTAGAACCCCCACTCTTATACAATGAAGTAAAAGTGCTGTTGTAACTCTTACAGAATGTGGCTTGGCATTCCCCAAGAACAAGAAACTTTCTCTGGAGATGCAGAAACCAAAGCCAACATTTTGTATTTTAGGAGGAAAACAACAATTGTTATCCCTAGACAATAAACATCTGTGGAAAAAGACAAAACTGACTTGCTTTCACAAGAACACAAGAACAAACTAGACTAAATTTATTCCACTGTTGGGAAAGTTAAAGGTATTAAAAATACTTTAGGTAAGTACTTAAGTGCCATCCTGGAGCATTTTGATTGATTTATTCTTTGGGTTTTATTCTTGATTTACCACCTACTCTGAATTCAGGATCTGTACTTTGTAATGCCTAGGTTAGAAATTTATAGTCGTCACAGCTTCAAAAGACACCACAGACCTCAACAGTGTCATATCAAATGTGTGGATTCATGTCTTCTTTGGGCTTCTGTAGTTTACTTCTCAAAAAATTCCAGAATTAATAAGTGCTCACAATTTTTGTTCTGATGATACTGATATTAATCCACTTGAGTCAATGGAACCAATACGGACTCCCTCTTCAGCAAGCAAGCGTTACCATAACATGCTTGGCTAAACTAACAGACTATTTGTAACCCTTGTCTACCATTGCATTTAGAATACCAATGCAATGCAGTTTGGTACCTGTAAACCGCATGTTGTTTCTGCTTTGTCTCCTCTCAGCATAACAAAGTTCAGCCTCCTCACCATCCCTCGCTCCCGTCTTTTCTCTGTCTGCATGTCCCAGCTTGTGATAATTCCACTTAATGCCCGTGTTCTCTGTTTGCAGGAATACATCATGGAAAATTTAAATGGTAATGCCCCAGGGGTCAATAGTCTCCGTCCTGGAGATCTATTTGACGTTGAGCTGTCCAAAAAAGACAGCAGCCTGGGCATAAGTGTCACGGTACTGTTCGGCAAGGTTTTCACCCTCTCTTTGTTTTGACCCTTTCCCCCTCCTCATCTCGTCAGTGTTGTCCGTTCGTATTCATGTTGCTTGGATTGGTTTGCTTTTAACGCTGCATGATATGTGGGAATACTGTCTGCTCCATTTTTGCATGCTTCCTTTTTTTAAATTCATAAAGTCACGCAGTTGTATTATTTTTACAGTAAGGAGGACTGGTTTGTAAACTTTCCTGTGGTTTCCTACATGTTTGCTGCTGACTCACTGAAGTGCCGCTAACATAATTTCTCTCTTTTATTAACACTCATTAACAACTCACCTGACTGTGTGTTTCAGATCAAGGTTGATGTCAGTGTTACTGCTGCAAATAATCAGTGATTTAGTGATTTTTCGTGTTTTTTTTTTAGCAAATGTTGTAAACATGACCACAAAATCCACCTTAACATTTAACTCATCATCATGACCATCATCACTGAATGGATACTGAATGTTAGTTCACTAGTCTCTGATTATTTAGAGTCACTCCCTCGGTAATTGCCATCACAGCATGGCATGGAATTTTTACCTGATTCATGACTGTTATATGATAAATGCTTTGTCTAACTTGCATGAGAATTAATGAGAAAATTTAACCAAAGCTTAATTGAATATGAAGGACATTTTACAGGAATCAGACGAAGGGGTGTCATGTAAGCAGAGAGGAAGCAGAACATGGTGATGGACAAAGAATTTTAAGATATTTTTACAAGAATCAATGTGTGGCTTGTAATGTGTCAATGTGTGAAAATCAGCTATCACAATTGGCTCATAAGGATTAGCTTGGAGGGGCTTAAAATTCTCTTTTAATTTATATGGAATGAGGCAATAGATTTTGTCAAAAAAAAACATTTTATGCAATTCCAAGAAGCTTTTAAATGTCAAAAAGCACCAAAATGTTTTAATGCTCTACTTTACTTAGGCATCACATGACAAGCTAGCATACATACAAATGTTGACACACTCACAAGCCTAATTTAAATATTTTTTCAGGGAAATACACCGACATTTAGGGAAAAGCAATATTTTGAACAACTTCTGCTGCTGTCAGAGCTGCTTGAACCTTGCAATGCAGATGGATCAGCCTAATTTAATGTTTTTGACAAGTCATATTCATCTTGTCAAGCTTCAATCTGCGGTAATTTTGAGCAGCCCAAAGTGGCACAGCCCAGTCAAAGCTCTTTAGAGCAGGAAGAGCTATGAGATAAATCACAATACTTGTTGTTTTCAATTTCATGTAATTCTGAATATTTTTCTGAGATGTAGTGTATTGTCATACTTAATTTTCTGATGAATTACAATGTATAACAATTTCTTGACTGCAATTAAATCCAAAAAGAACAAAATTACCAGGTTATATCAAATTAATAAGAAATGTATCTTAGTACATTTAATTCACCTCAGTCATTTTTATTAAAACCAGTAAAACTCACAGATTGATGTCCTCTTGTCTCTGGGAAATATAACCCACTCTGCTGTGTCCAGCCTCCCAGCAGCTTTCGGCTGCACTTCTCTTTAGTGCTTTAGTACAGCTGTGTCAGTGAAATAATGCGGAGACGGAGACACAGACCATACTGCATGCTGCAGATTTTGCTAACATTGGCATACTCAATACTGAATACAGCATTCTTGCAAAATCAGTTTGTACTGCTGGATTAAATGTTTGTTTTGAATTTAGTGTTAAAATGTTCCTGGAGTTGAGTGTATTGTAAATATCATAACATTTTCAGGCTCAATTAAAGCAAATAAAGAGGAAAAAAATCACACTGCTCATGTTCATCATAGAGACACAATAATTATGATAACTGGTAGGTTTAAATATGATTTTATATATAAATATATATGAATATGACTATGGTTAATCTTAATTAACATGATGATGCTAGAGATACTGCCATTTGCTCAGTAAATTTACAGTTCTCTGTGGGAATCAAGCATGATCAGATTTCAAGGTACCAAATTATTCTGGACCACACTGGACCTCCTGGTGGAAATACACTATAGTTAGTTAGTTAGTTAGTCAGTTTAGTGTGAAATTTGCTCATTTTCTTTATTTTTAGTTCAATTGTAGTCCAGCAACAACAACAAACAGTTCATATCTGCTCAACAACTATGACAGTAAATTTAGACACACCTCGACCTTGACTGTTGCTGCAAAATGGTCTTCATATACTTCTGTCATTATCTTTGGTTCGATTTCTCTTTTTAATTGCATTTAACCATGTACCTTTTTTTGTCTTTTACATGCACTTTAGACAAAGCATTTGTCTCACTGAGGTTGCACACAAAATGGATGAAGTCCCCTCCTGCCATTGACCCCCTTGACAATATATACTTAAATGTTTTTGCATTTAGACTAAGATGTGTGTTCGTTTTAGGGTGGAGTCAACACGACGGTTCGACATGGTGGTATCTACGTCAAAGCCATCATCCCAAAAGGAGCTGCTGAGCTTGATGGAAGGATACAGAAAGGTATCATCTGTCTAAAACACTATTCTATTTAGATTGGATTAGATTGGATTAAATAGAGCTTTATTTATCCATTGGAAAAACCTCGCTCGGGGAATTGGGAAATGAAAGGAGTGATGCACAGCCCTTAACCTATTGTTGTATTTCTGTTTTTATTACTTGACTCTCTGCTTTATTTCTGCTTATGACATTTTTAAACTAAATAACATTAGTGTTGCAAGGTGTTGGCCATCATCATCTGTTTATAAACTTTTGTTGATGAAACTCGTCTCTATGTGCAGGTGATCGTGTGTTGGCTGTTAATGGAAGAAGTTTGGATGGAGCCACTCATCAGCAAGCAGTAGAGGCTCTTCGAGACACTGGGCAGGTAGGAGAAGGGATAATATTGTTATAAAAGTGCTGAAGCACCCTGCTAACAGAAAGGTTTGTCACGGTACAGGACTTTAGATTTTTAATTCTCTTTGATTAAGAGTCAGACGATAGTGATGCCTGTTTTACTGTCACATAAAAAATGGAAGTCTTACACACAAAATGAGGATAAATTTTTGATTTTTATTGAGGAAAATGGCAAAAACAACTTAAAATGTACAAATCGCATACAACAGGCCTACCTTGCAGTGCAGCTGGATCAGCCCGATTTATTGTCTGTAATCACGAAGATCCATCACGTCAAGCTCATGCCTCCAATAGTTGTGAGTGTCCCATAGACGGACAGCCCATGTGAGACGACAGCAGGAAGTGACTGCACGTACAGAGATTTACATAGATGCTAACAGCTCCAGGCGCAGTTCTATCAGATCTGAGCCACATTTCTTTGTTACACGAAAACATAAACACAACACTGCTAACTTCACCGTGGAAGAGATATTTAGGCTCCACTTCCGGCATGTTTTGGCGAGAGTTTGTTTTACAAAGTGGCTTACATTCTGTTCTTTACACCGCAGCAGTAGCGCCTGCCAACTAGATTATTTGATTGGCCCATTATGAATGGGATTGACAGATTGATCATCCAATCACCAGCTGGATATACTGTTTAAATGTCCTGCCCATTCTGAGAGATTTCCTCTGTGCTTTTTCCCAGATGGACTTGTGAAATACATTGACTGGTCCATCTGATGAGTATAGTTAACAATTTTTTAGCACATTTTATGTGTAATAAAGACATCGTGTTTTTTTTCTTGCCTTTTTCATTATGGATGAGTTTTTCTCCAACACACCTGTACTATGAAAAAGTCTCACTATTAAAGACAATGTATTTTAACACTATTGATCACTGAAATAATTAACACTTCAGACAGAAAAGTGGCTGATAAACTTGTGTTTATGTTTTGATTATGTTGTCTAATATATTTTGTTGTCTCTGTGTTTCCATGAATATTACAGTCTTCCCAACATTATTCTCCTCAGCTGACCACTAACACTTACATTTAAACCAACTTTCTCTCAGACTGTACACTTGTTGCTAGAGAAGGGCCACCCTCCTGCAGACAGCATCCATGCTCCCCTCACACCTCAGCGCACTCCACCTGAGTCTGACAGCAGACGAGACCATCAGACCCAGAATAACGAGCAGCCTCATGTGGCCAAAGAGAAACCAGAGTACAGCTTTATTACTGAAGGTGAGTGTTTTTCTACAAGTTCTTATTAGGTGTGAGTCACCAGGAAGTAAAGCCATGTTAAGGAACCGTTTGATTGTGTGTATTTTGGCACCCCCTGTGGCCAGAAGTCTTTGCTAAATTTGCTCTGAGGTGTGAATTTAATTTGGCATTAAATCTAATTCTGCTCTCTGATCCGGCAATGTGACTCGTATCACCATACAAGAGGGACAATACTATACATCTGTGGGCTTTATCTGACTTCCAGTTATAAAGAAAAGTTCTGTGAGCAAACAATGATTTATGTGTATTTATTTATTTATTTATTATGGTGCAGCACTTTGGCAACCTTGTGTTTTTAAAATTGTGCTATATACATAAAGTGGATTGGATGATTAAAAGGCAATTGCTTGTAAATTGTTCTTTTGCAATTGGGGGTGGTTTTACCAAAGATAGCTGCGTAGAAACTGTTTGAAAAGTCAAAAGTATAACTTCAGTTGCTGCTGAGTAGCAGTGTTGGGCAAGTTACTTCAAAAATGTCATGCATTATTACTTGTTACTGTCATTTCAAAGTTATTAGTTACACTACTTTGCATTACTTTTAAGTTAAAATAACAGGAAATATGGATTTGTCATTCTAAATGTAGCTCATTAAGCTCATTACACATCCAGTGGAGGGTGATGTGGTGGCTATCTGACTGAGTTCGGCTTAAGGCTAAAAACAGTAGAATATAATAGCCACATTGATGCTCATGGCACAAAACAATGATCATAGCAAAAACAGACAAAAAGTAAAATTCTGGTTAATTGTGTTAAAGATACAGTAATTTTAGGCCTATCGGAGGACTTTTCTCCTCCACTGATCACACAGAGTATTCGGCGAATTTGTATTTAAACAAAAAAAAAATTGATTCAGGTTACATTAAAAATGCATTGTAACTTGCATTACTGACATTTGTACAGAGTAAAATACTGTTTGTTTGTTTTTGTAATGCCTTACATTACTATACATTGCAGTAGAAAGGATTGCATTACAGTAGTCACATTACTTTTTAATGCATTACTACCAACACTGCTGAGCAGGGGCATAAGAAAAACCTTTTAGGAAATATTAGTGTCATTTAGACATTTTGCAGGTGTGTTGTTGTTTAACCATGAGAATGAGCATACAGAAGTAGCCAAGATGCCACCATTGCTGCAAGCGGCTGGCAGACATATTTTTGTAGGAAGTGATCACACTGTTTATGTTTTTTCTCTTTTAAAGAAATACATGCAATGCTCTTAATAAAAAAGAAAATCTAACAAAATATTAAGTTTTCCAAAATATCTGCATCATTTCAATTTAATTTGAAATAAATGTGAAAAATTGACCTGTGTGGAGATGAGAATATTTTTTACCTTTATTTAACCAGGAAAAAGTCTCGTTGAGATTAAAAATCTCTTTTACAAGAGAGTCCTGGCCAAGACAGGCAGCAGCACAGACACAGAGTTGCAAAAACACACACAACAACACAGTTAAAAACAAAGCATAAATAATAGTAAATCCTATCGCTCTGACAGGGATTTTTACAGTGGTTATAGAAGGTAGGAAGCTTTCCCTTTCTTCTGAAAATACTATTGCTTTTGCATCTCTGATTGCTTATTGTCTCATTTTGCTTAACTGAAAGAGTAACTTTTACTACTTTACTACTTTTACCGGTGGATCTGCAAGGCCATGATGTTTTTGAACTTTGGAGAAAATCAGGTATTCTGTACATGGATCTGCAGAGAAATACAATAAGATTTGGTCCTTATTTGGAGCATGGCAAACATTAACACTCCTTTGAGATGTTAGGTATTTCTGATAACTGGTCACTGTATATGAGAGATTTCAGTTATGAAAAAATTCAAGACTTGGTGTGTCACTCATTATCTGATAATACTGTGCAGACAAAGCACATCTGAGCATCAGTTAATTTTTATTATTTTATCACTACTATTATTTTATATCTCTTTTGATTTGTTCTATAATGAATTGTTTTTGTTTCTTTTTTCCTCTTCTTGTTTGACTACTTAATAATTGATTTTCAAATGAGATTCAAATTATTCAATCATTGTGTGTATCTATTTATTTTGACTATAGTTATGAATGTATACCCTGTTGTTTACCTTCTGAAGGGTGGGGGTGGTGATGGGAAACCTTTATTTTAAAAGCAACAATAGAGTTTAAAGATGCTAAGAAGACTTTCTAATCACTTTTAGATATATGCCTGATCCAAATACCCACTTTAAGATGAGTTTTATAGCATCAAAATAGGTTATCTGTAAATGCTATTCCTTAGCTTCGCGGTCGGGTTGGACAGGGCTGGACTGGCCTGGATACTCAACTTCGGGAACAAGACAATTAAAACTAGAGCAAATTTACCGTATATTATTCAGACACGTCTTAGAGCACTGGGCTGTAAGAAGCGATATATAGCCGGCTACAAAACTACAATACTAAGTGTTCCAAAAATTGCTTGTTGTCACACATCAAAAACTACCGCTATGTACCTTGGGTCACGTCTTTTGGTGCGTTCCAGTTGTAGTCAGAAGTAGGAATTTCCCGGTTCCGAGTTGGAAACTGCAACTGGAACGTCTCCCTAGTCTGGATTTCCTACTGGGAACTCGGTGAAACCTCGCCACCCCTGAGTTGACAATCGAAGATGGATGCCCCCAGTGTGAACAGTTATTTAGCTCCTGTAATAATCCATTTATTTGCACTTCTTACTGGGGTGTGTCGCTCTAGATCAGCTGTATACATAGTATTGTTAGACTTATATTTACAAAAATGCTGCCACAGTGATAATCACATTCTTCATGTGATATTTGTGAACAACAACGCAGGGCGTGCTAACAGCAGCTAACAACAGATCAGCATGTTTTTTTCCGTCTTCAACTGGAACGCCGATAAGTTGGAGATGATGTCACTCCCAGTTCCGAGGTTGCTGGAACGCAGCATTACGACAGTCGCCGCGCGTGCTCATGGGTAGCAGAGTCTTAATGTCTTCGGAAATAAATTCTCCTCATAGCACCTTTTAAAAAAAGATGTTGATACTTGTACAAATGTACCTGATTGGTTCATCATTTTTTGGCCAGAATATGGTCTTCGGCTCTTTTCCCAGTCTTTTGTTTTCAGAGAACTTAATCATCAAACTCCCACACCACACATCCCACTCACTGAACCTGCATGTTTTTACAGATAACGTGTTTGACGTGCGCCTGCTGAAGAACTCATCCGGACTCGGCTTCAGTTTTAGTCGAGAGGAGAACGTCCCCGATGAACCGCACGGCTCCAGCATGGTGCGCGTCAAAAAGCTGTTTCCCGGTCAACCAGCTGCAGAGAGCGGACGCATCAAAGTGGGAGACGTCATCTTACGGGTCAATCAGACACCCTTGAAAGGACTCTCACAGCATGTAAGTGGGCTTTCTCTGCCTCAGTGTTACAGATTGAGTTTGTTGGTTTTTGTTTAGTCTTATTTTTGTGTGATTGTAGGAAGTCATATCAGCGTTACGAGGAACAGGACAGGAGGTGACTTTGCTACTCTGCAGACCTGAACCTGGGGTGCTTCCTGATATGGACACATCAGCTTTGGTACGTTTGTAGATATCTGCCTTTGTGTCTGAAGGTCACAGCTCTGTTGGCATTTCAAGCAGGAAGAACTGACCCTTTGTCAAGCCCAGTCTTCTATAGTCACTGTAGCAATACTAAACAAATATTGTCACTGGGCTCCTTCTCATCTGAATCAGGAAAATACCCAAACAACCTTTATCTATATTTGATTCAATTCTTATATAACTTGGTCTCATTGCTAAATAGTGCTGAACTAATTACTTAAAAACAACAAATTAGAACAGGCAGAGCCCCCAAGGAGAAGGATCTCTATTAAAAATGTTAAAACTGCACTTTCTCACATTGTTACCAAATACTTGAGAACAAGCTGGGATCCACGTCCAGATTTGGATCACCACACAAATGTAATCTCCTCTCCCTTGTGCCATGACCAACATTCCCTGAAAATGTCATCAAAATCTGCTGAGAAATAATCAAGTTATTTAAAGAAAATATGAAAAATTGCCCTTTCTTGCGGTTTAACAGATCCTTAAAAATTCCTGGATCCCCACGAGAATCATATCACTTCTCCCTTGTTCCAAATTTTCATCAAATCCATAAATGACTTTTTGAGTTATTCTTGATTACAGACAAACACCGGCAAAAACACAGCCTTCTTAGTGGAGCAATTGTGAATACCCTATCAGTCATCAAAATCTAATATATGAACCCGATTAAGCTTAATGGGCGTTTTCGGTAAGCAACAGAAATTATAAGGTAGTTGATTTCACAGTTTGAAGAGGTTGTGGGTTGGTTTTAATCACAGGCTTTGTTTGGTTCTGAGTTGAAGCACATCTGAAGACGTTTTACATGCTTGTTCATGATCTGGTTTTGCCTGTAGGTACCAGGTTTACTGTATTTAAGTGATGATGAGTTCAAAATGGTTGCACAACTGCTGAATTTCTGGGAAGTTGTTGGATTTGATTTTGCTGATTGGTCGCCAAATAAAAATGTGCTTAATATTGACAGGAAAACTCTCAAAATTAGACGTTTACCTCCATTTCCTGAGGGTAGGGTGGTAATGATAGATTCCGTAGACAATAAATTGCATAATATTAATTATAACATTGTGGACTTCATGGAGTTGATGCCATGGCAAAGGCCTGTACCCCTAACATATTCCAAATGTTAGAAATAAAAGGTAATGTTGAGACTAAGCTTTTGCAGAGTGTAAAGAGAGAACAGAATTTGCTGTTTTAAATCTTTTATGTTTTTTTTTTTCTTAACAAAAATCTAAATTATGAGGGTGCCGGTTTGGTGGGGTGGTTAGTGACTTGGCACATCCCATGTAGGTGCCTCTACCAGGGTTTGGGTCCAGCCTGTGGCCGGTTTGACTTCTACTCTCTCGCCCTCTTTCACGGGCCTGTCCACTGTCTTTCTCTCTCCTATCAATTAAGGCACAAAATGCCCAGAAAATAAATAAGTATAAAAAAAGAACATCTAAATAATGGCACACATGTTGATATTTTTACAATCTAGAGACCGCTTCACACTGGATGCATTTAACTTGGGTAATGGCAGCGATGCAAGCATCTTGTCATGCAGAGCGTTTCCAGTACACCCATTCCAAAAGCACAGAGAAAAGGAGGCTCAACTATGTTTTCTGTGACAAGTATCTTTTTTTAAACAAACGTCAAAATGAAAAATAGGGAGATATATCTGTATTAATCCAGCTGGAAACTCCACAGCAGGACATTATGTCACAGAAAATCAAACCTGTTCAGTTTCTCTTCTTTGCTTTCAGAATTAAAGCTCAGTTCACCAGCTCTGGGGTAAACTTACCCTTCTTGTTCGTACAGAATGCAAATTCATTCTGCAGGTTTCCAGGTCAGTTATTTAACGAATCAGGTCACTTGTGAGTAGATTGATTGTGGTTCTTCCTAACACTTCTATAGAAGCTTATTACTGAGGGGAAACGTACGGAGAGATTGAGCAGTGACAGGAGGGAGGAACAGCCACAATGTTGCTCAAGCCCTCGTCTGGTATGAAAGCCAAAGCTGAAGCTGGTGCGAACATCAACCACATGCATCTAGTGTTAAACTGCTATGAAACTGCTTATTGTTGCAGTTTAACATCAATATAAACATGAAGTGCATTGTCAGTCTAACTGGTTGCAGTGAAGTTCTAAAGTGAATGAAGAGTAACTTGAAAAAAAGCATTCAGAAATAAAATATATATATTTTTATTCTGCATTCCAGTCGACCTATCACGGGGCCAACTAAGTATCAATTGTTTAAAATGCAGTTTTCTGTTTTTTTTTTCTGTCTAGACGCCGATGCCATCACCTCGAAAAGAGCCTCTGCCTCAGGTGGAGTCCAGCCTGAGCTCCATCCGTTCTACCTCCCCGTCAGACCCACAGGGCAGGATGACTCAGGGCGCCGTCGAGGAGGCCCTGGAGAGGCTGCGGTTAAAAACCCCCGGCCGACACAACAGCTACAGCGACAGCACAGAGGGCGACGAGGAGGTGGAAGAAGCCTTCAGTCCGACCAACGTAGAGCAGAGTAAACAAATGTGGGAGCGGAGCGTCTACCACACCCCCAGCAGCAACATGGCACTAGGACGCTACGACAGCACGGGGCAGCTGGACGACAGCACGCACTCGGCGTTCTACTCCCCAAACCTGTCGATGACGAGATCTGACCTCAGCAAGAGGTACCTGACCGATATGATAAGTCATCATCACATCATACGGGTTCATTTACTTTTACTTAACTTCATAGGGTGCTGAAATTTTACTGTAAAAATATAACTAACTATAATTTTCTGTTATTTCTATTGGCAAATCACCTCAACACAAATTATGTTGTCTAATATCTATTGTTGTTTTGTCTCTGTTGTCTTCATAGGGGCCCTTCCCCTCTGATGGCTAATCTGGAATCATCTCCCCAACCTATGGTGTCCTCCCCAGCGGCCCCAAGCCCAGACCCCCTGCCCCCTCCTCTACCCCTGCCATTGAACCTAACGATGTCCGGCAATGGACAGGACGTGGAGGAGTTTGTGCCGGTGAGGGAAAAACAGAACCTGAATAGAAATAACTTGGGTGATCAGAATTTTGTTCTTAAAAACTTTTGTAATAGCATATTTAAAAGATATCAAGTTAATATGAGAGATAGGATAGTTGAAGGAATGCTGGGGAATGACATGCTTGAAAGATACCCTGTGTTAAATACTACCCCCTACAGCTAGTTCCAGGAATTTTTGTTTTGTCTATGCCAATGATTCCCAAACTGGGGTACGCAAAATGACAAATACCTGTCAGGTTTCAAACAGTTGTTTTAGTAGTTCAAGTTCAAACTGGTGAATGTTTGCATTGTAAGATTTGATAAAGGCCTGAAGTGTTGGCAGAGAGGCTAGAGTGGTTAGGCGTCGTAGAGAAGAAAATCTGTCCTGAATTATCTAAAATTCTTATAGTAACATAAGTTTGGTCAGACAGCCTTCTCATTAAAGCTGTGGTGAGTTTGAAACAGCTTCAAGTTCATAACTGAATATGCTCCAGAAATGTACATTTCTTTTTCAAAAGTCAACTGGTGTTGCCCACTGACATTGCTGGTAAATAAATCTTTTTAGTGAGAAATAATTCACTTTAACAGATTTTATTTGCATGGTATGCATGATAAATGTGGAAACCAGGGGTGGTGGCAGGCTTACAGACACACTTCTTTTTCTAGCTGCTATAAGTGTGTGAGAGTAGGGGCCACATGGATAGAGGCCAAGTGTCTGAAGGGATACGGCTGCGAAAAGTTTGGGAACTACTGGTCTATGCAATGCACATGAACCACAAGACCACTGACGACCCATTAATCTCTATTATAGAAACAAACAAATCCTTTGATATAGCAAAACCACTCCTTCATACATTGTCTAAACTGGGAAATGCTTAGCTCAAGAAATGCTGTCAATCTTTTTAATTAATTTTCACAGTGTGTTGAAGTGTGTTTATCCTTTTTATGTACTTAAGAATAAGTAATATTTCCATGGTGGGTTCAACAAGTCAAATAGTCTTTATAATTTTCAGGAGGCCATGGTTGGCCAAGGCTACCACTGTATGGGCACCTTCCTTTGGTCAAGATGCTAATTTCTTATCTCCACTTTCAGGCTAGAACCAAAAGCAAACTGCCCAAGGCTGAAACATTTGATTCGAGCTTGAAGATAAAAAGCACAAAATACTTGGTAAATCAGACTTTGAGATGAAGACAGTGAAGAAAAGGAAGGCAAGCTTTTAATTTTCTTTACTTTTGGAACGTACTGTTGGCCTAGTAATAGTGGACCATGGCTGCAGTTATAGTTTGGACACCCCTGATTTAGGCCTTCAAGCTTTTGCAACTTTAATGCACCAAGCTTCTAAATAACAACAACAAAAACATCCTGACTGAAAGGGGATTACTTGTTATTTGCTGTTCTCATTTTAAGAAACATCATAATGTTAGATCTGGAGAAACCCCATGCAGGAGGTCTCTTTGACACTTTTTATGTATTTAAGAGCAAGTAATTACCAGAAATTGGGCATCAGGGATTTGTTTCTATTGCCGTGGTATCAGTACAGGTATTGATTTCACTTTATTTTTCCATTTCCTCCTCAAAGTTTGAAACAAAGTTATCATGTCAACCCTAAACAGTAATCTTAAAAAATCCTCAAAGGGACTTCAAATGGGTTTCTAGATTATAATCTTTTGTGAAACTAAGTCTCAAATGTATTTCTGCTTCAGGATGTAGAACTCAAAGTGTCGCTGATGAAATCAGAGAAAGGCAGCCTGGGCTTCACCCTCACCAAAGGAAACGATCAGGGCTGCTACATCCACGACATCGTCCAGGATCCCGCCAAAGGAGACGGAAGACTGAGGCCAGGGGATCGAATGATCATGGTACAACTTAGTCTCCAATTACTTTACAACTAGAAACATGTTAGTTATTCTAGTGGTAAAAACCTATGTATTCCTGTAATGAAAAGAAAGCTGTATGATTATGGTTTACAGCAGGGATGGGCAACTTTGGTAAACAAGAGGGCCATGGCAAAGTTATTATTAATGCCCAAAGACCAAACTGTTGCTGTTTGGTGGATATGCTTGAAGTTAAGATGACAGTTATTATTGCCTTTGTCTTCCTCATAGCCCGCAGACGTATTCTTTTGCGTTGGAAAATCCCAAATGCTCCTCTCACTACCTCTTACTTAAGTGATTTGATGTCATTCCTGTTTTTGGAAAAAAGTAAATACACCTTAAGAGGTTCAATAACTAATTTTTATTTAAAAAAATGGCAACCTCTAATCAGAAATGTGGACACCCTCACTTCTCTGTCTGGACCCCAACTAAATCAACTTGATACATCCGGTTTTCTTATGTCACATTTTTAGTGAGCATACTGGGCGCCCTTTATTTATTTGCCTATTTTTATTATTATTAATTTTTCTTTTTTGCCTCCTTGAGATTGTATTTAGTTTCTTTCTATTTTCTTCTTTTTATTTATGTACTGATTCATCTTCACCTACTAATTATTTATTTTGTATTTATTTTTATTAATTAATTTAATTTATCATTATTTAGATGTATTTTATTATTATTTTGTATTTTACTGTGATTATTTTTATTTTTCTCTCCCTCTTTGCTCTTGGCAGATGTTTCCTTTTTTTATTTTATTTATTTATGATTTTGGTTCTTTGTTCTAATGTTTCATGTATTAAAAAAAAAGGGCTGGAAAACAGCTGTGGGATATTTATGTGAATTGTATCGATGTTTCTGAACTGCTAAAAAGAAAAAAAAGTGAAGATTACAGTTTCTACAATTTAACCAAAAGTACAAACATATAGCTGCCAGAAGAAGTTGTTTACCAGCATTGATACTGATAGTGAATCTCAAATCAAATGTAGCAGAATAAGTTGAATAAACTAAGCGCAAAATTCAAGCCATTTTAAGGTAATTCTTTGGTGAGGGATACAAAACATTTGCTGCTTTTCAAAGTCTATTTTACTTATGTTTTTTATAAATACATGGTAGGAAGTCTTCCTACAGTGAAGTATAGCTCTTTTTCATGAAGGTAATGCTGTTTTAGTTTTGGCATAGCAGATGCAGTCTTGATATACATACATTATTATATGTTTTAAACCATCTTTTGGGCTGCTTTGAGGGATTTTTTGGAGCACTTCTAGCTATTAATGTAGAATGATGCTCACACAATGGTAGTTAAAAGGGTTACGTTTCTCATTCATGCACTCCTGGATTATAAATCAGAATCTGATTAAAACACAAAAAACAAATCTGTTGGTTCAGTTGTGCTACTGTAAGACAGTTTGCCCACACTTGACCTCAGATGAAGTTTGCATAAAAAAAATAATCTCAGAAGTCTAGTAATCTACTTTCCTGTCCAGAATTGGAGGCAGAGCCATGAGCCGATTACCTTTGTTTACAGATTTGTATAATAGCAGTTATAGTGAGTTGTTGAGTTAAACAGATTAAATACCTCTTTGTTGGTGATTATCAGATTTTAACACTTTGGATAGAACCTGACCTGCTTTCACGTCTGTTTCCAATCCATGTAATCTTGTTACGTCTCTGTTTCTGTCTTCATCACAAACTTGCTCTGGTATGATGACGTGGACTTTTCCTCTCATCCCCAGGTGAACAACACAGATGTGAGCAACATGGGCCACACGGAAGTGGTCAACCTCGTGCGCGCCGCTCCACGAGTGGTCGACCTGGTGGTGGGGAGGGTCCTGGAGCCTCCTAAGCCCCCCATAGAGGCCCACCTGCTGCCTGACATTTGCTTTCAGGGTGGAACGGAACCACTGGGTAAGAAACGGCTTTCACTAACAAATCAGACACTAAAGGCTCGTCTGAAAAGCTTCGAATAAATGTCCCCATTCTGGATACTTTGGTTTTCCAATATTTTGACTGAAAGCATTTATTTCTTCTCCCTTCTTGTTGTTCGTCCAGGTTTGATTCTGGATGGAGGCAGCGACAGTGTTTATAATGTCTTGTATGTAAAAGACATCCTGCCTGGTTCACTGGCCTCTGAGGAGGGGAGCCTGAGACCACTCGATCTGATCCACTACATCAACGGAGCACCCACTCAAGACCTGACCCTCAGCGAGAGCACCCGCCTGTTGGAGCTCTCCCTCGATGACCTTTCTCTCAAAGCTACAAGGTAAGAGGTCTAATGACTGTTAATAAGCTCAGTGTATCATTTCTAGATCTAAATGCTATAACAACTGGAACAGAAACTCTCTCTCTCAAGGCCGTACAGTCATCTTATCGGACAATAGAGACTTTGTGAGGTCTGAGCTAAGACAAGGTCACTGGTATCCCTTCAAATCAACACCCCTGCTGGCTGTCCCCCCTGACCCCATGTGCTCGTCTCTGTGTTTGTCTCATGTGTTGAGGTGTTTTTTTTTCCAATCCCACACTGTGCTCCTCTGACAGGTGCCTAGTTTGGAATTCTTTTTTTTTACCCCTCTCTTTTCCTCTTGTTTTCTTTTCTGCAATGTTGTAGGAAAAGTGCTATATAAATAGAGTTTGACGGATTGTTTGATTGAACAAGGAGCCGCTCTAAGCTCTAGATACTGTATGTGAAATAATGTCAATAATGTTACTCTGCCTGTTTCCTCTTGGAAGGGATGGAAAGCCTGTGTCTCCTGAGCAGAAGAGCGTCTCCTTTCTGAACAACAACCTTAGCCCGAAGGTTTCATCCACTGTCAACGGTGTGTTTCAGGACACAAAGATGTCACCGTCACACTTAAATTAGGTTGATTGTTTTGCATCTTATTCAGAATTTTTCTATTCTTTCAAAGGGTTTCTCATAGGTGAAGATCCCAGAGATTCAGAGGGTCTTGCAGCCCTATGTCCCATAGAGGTACTTTTTATTTTCACGATTTAAGCCTTCAAACATTTGCTACTTTATTTTAATAAGCTCCCCACAAACTAAAACTCTGTAAAGAAACATCCTGACTGAGAGGGGATTACATGTTTTTCACTGTTTGCATTTTAAGGAGGACATCTTAATGTTGGATCTGGAGAAGCCGCATGCAGGAGGTCTGGGTTTCTCTGTGATTGGAGGAGAAAGAGGGATATTTGTTAAATCCATCACACCAGGAGGGATCGCGGAGGCCTCGGGCAAACTACAAGTGGGAGACAGGCTGCTGAAAGTAAGTGATGTTTGACATTTACTGCTCATAGTTAAGGCTTTAATTCACTGTTTTGATATGCTTACAGCTCAAGTACTGTTGTATCTTAGATCTAAAATGCATACATAATACCACCCTCAGTTGCCACCCTAAAATAAGCAAAACAACAAATGCTGCAATATGGCAGTAAATGTATAGTGTGCATCTAGAATTAGAGCTCAGAGACAAGCTTCATAGTGTATAAGTGTATCTACATTTTTGGTCTCAACTGTTTTATATTCATGATGTAATGGACTATTTAATTTTCCAGGTGAATGAAGATCTAATGACGGGCGTGTCTCACACCAAAGCAGTCACCACCATCCGTAAAGCTAAAGGCCTCGTACACCTTGTGGTGTCCAGACCACCTGATCAGAACCCAAACACCTACCTGGCCTACCTGCCAATCAACTCCGACAAGTGCAATGGAAACACAGGTACAAACAAAGGGGACATAGATGCTAAGAAACTCTGTTTTTCCCTTAAATAATGCACAAAGGTCATTTTATGATGTGTTGAAGTGTGAAGTTTTTAATCTTTTGTGTTTGTTAGAATGGAACAGGACTTTTAAAATGTGTGTCGTTATGTTAATATGATTGGAATAATTCTGAATCAGATTTCTCCAAGTTGTACCATAATATCCAAATAATCCAAGCTGAGATTTAATCATGCAAATACTCACCTCAGTAGGATTCAGATTGACGGGCATTCTGAGCATGCCACGGTTTCACTGCCAGGATTTGATCCACTTGTTAATTAGCATTAATGTGTCACATAGCAGAATTCAACCCTTTCAAGCATTGTGTCCTCTACAGTGGAGAGATATTTGGAGCACATTTTATACCATTTAGGTTGCAGCATCATGTTACACTATAAGGTGGTGAACTCTCAAATCATTGTCTCAAGTTTTATAAAAATATCATCTTTGTATAATTTTGTCATATTGAGATATTGCATCATAAATTCTAAATTGCAGATGAAGGGGGAAATGAATCTCAACTTCCAGTAATAAGTGTCAAATCCTTCTATTATCTATTCTGTGACCAAAGATTCATCTGTTAACTCCAGTGGATGTTGTGCACTAAGGGTATATTCAGGTGATAATGCTGTATTCAGATTTCAATTTTGTAATTTTAATGAAAAAAATGGTGTAATTTACAAGTGAATAGCTTAATTAAACAGCAATAATAAATATTATCTAGACCTTGCATTTTATTGTATTTACTTTACTCATGATTGTAAATATAATATGTTTTTGGATCTATATTGAGTTCCATTATGTAATTATAATACTGTTGATGTTTGGTGTCCACTGTAGTGGAAAATATAACATCCTAGAAAAAAAATGGATATAATTTTTTAACTCGTTTGAAAGTTAAAACTAACATTTAAAATAATTATTCTTTTCTGGTTTAATAATTCATGCATGAAAGGGCTAAATTGTTTCTTTCTTCATATATCACCTTGAGATTGAGGAATAGTAAATATTGCATTCATTAAAAACCTCCATAACTCTGTGTGTACAGTTTATTAAGAGGTATTACTTTTTTCGTGTCTTCATAGTTCTATAATCGTACTTAGATCAGCGGTGGGCAACTATCAGCCCACAGGTTAATTTTAGACATGAATAAAAAATTCACATGACACAATCTTCCAGGAACACACTAAACACAAGTTCAAGAAAGCAACAAATTTAGCTATTCTCCACTGGCTTCCTGTACTTTTTAGAATTGATTTAAATATTTTATTGATTGTTTTTAATCACTGCATTTCCAGTCAAGATCTGTCCGGTCCCTTATGACTTTAAGGTTTTGGTTGTTTTTTTATAGTTAGTTTTATGCTGTTGTGCTATTTTGTCCCGTTTAGCAACATAAATTTGTGTTTTTTGCCTGCTGATGGTATTTATTGTTATTTTCTTATTTTATGTGTCTCTAGTTGTACAGCTCTTAGGTCAAATTGCATTTTTTATAAAGATTGATATTATTCCTCTTTTTTTTTTGTTCATCATATTAAATTATAAGTAACTGTAATTATTGAAATGTGATTGCCACAATGGAAATAAGAAGGAAAGTACTGTGGCCCTTGTGTTATCTAAAGTCACCCCTGTCTGACTTAAATTACAGACACATTTCTGTCAGTAAATCAGTTACTTATGTACAGAGACAAAAACTTTAGCCCAGAAAAAATACCCTCATTAAGCTGTATCTAACAGTGTGGTGTAGGATTTTGATATATTGACATAATCTCTGACAAACAACCACACATGACCTGTGTTGTTTCCAGATCTCAGTGAGGACAGTGGAGTGAAGACTAAGCCGTTGCCTCCAAAGGATGAGAGGAAACCTAGCATCTTCCCTACAATACCACCAATAGGTAATCAAAGCTGGAAAGAAGACGTACAGAAAGCAATGAGATGGTTGTTGATCAGGTGATATTGTGTTTGATTTTAACAAAAGTGTGAACGTCTCTGTGTGTTTCAGACTATGATGACGATCCACTAGAGCAGAAGCTCCTGAACAGTGCCGAGCTCTCCGAGGACACAGACTGTGATGGTTCTTCTTTACCTGAAGACTCACCTGAGGTACCAAAATTAAACACATCAGACTTTTTAAGACTTTGTAAATATATTCATCTTTTGTGTTGATTATCTCCACCAAGAGGTTATGTTTTTTTCCGGCATATGTTTGTCTGTTAGCAAGATTACACAAAACCTACTAGACAGATTTTGGAGAAATCTTCAGGAGACGTTGGTAATGCCCCAGCTTAAAAAATAAGTAGATTTTGGTCTTGATCCAGATAACTGCCGTTAGATAGTTTTTTCTCAATAATTGTCTTAACTACTAATGATATTAAAATGATAGTGAGTGATGGGTGTGGAATTTCAAGGTCAGTGAATCATATGATGATGGTAACTTTGTCATGGAGCTATTGCTTAAAGATGTAACAGCAATAAGTGAGCTACCTTGGTGGAGGTTTGCGCTCTCCAAGTGCTTTCCTGTTTTCTAACTTTTTGTTTATATTCCTCCTTAACAGAGTTCCAGAAAGGTGGAATGGCAAGAGGAGAGTGTTGATGATCCAAGGAGTGAAAAGTAAGATTTGTCCATCTGTATCTACCACCGTCCTGGATCGAATTGATTAAGTGACCAAACTGTTTACATCTCAAACCAACAGCTATCTTCAGATGAGTGCTGGTCAGCCAGATGAAGATGAAATCACATGGGGGAGCGACGAACTGCCCATTGAAACCATGGACTCGACATCAAAAAGTGGTAAGTCTGGTATTCTCTTATTTTCAGGACATTTTGACATCAGCTTTTGGGACTCTGTTTAGTATAACTCCTATTACAGGAGTTTGGGTTTTAGAAGGGTAGGTAAGAGTTAGATATCAGCATCTTCAATTTTCTTCAGCAGCTGATAATTTGATCTGTGGGGTGCTAGTTTCGCTGAGTTGTTCTGAACACTGAGAGTCTTTCTCTTGATGTGAAGATTGTGGCAGAAACTGATGACTCAGAATGCTTTGTTTCACATTGTGACTGAGGCGTTTTTAGTTCTACTTTGCAAAAATATGTTTAGAACTTTTAAAACCAAAAACTAGAATGTACAGGAGTGAACAAAAAGTAGAACAAAACAAATCTAACAGAGAGGAGGCACCCTCACACTGTTCTTCTACAAGTTGCTACATGTAGTGTATTACATCGCCAATTTCCCGTTTTTGTTTTTCTTGAAGTCACATCATTTTCCCAGCATTGATCATGACTCTTTGCTTTTTTCCCTAAGTCATGAGTCAGTTTTTCCATTGAAAAAATCTCTTTTACTGTATCAAAACAAATCGCTGCTGTAGGGGGGCGCTTGTCAACTAGTTCCCAGTTATGGCCTTTTGGCCAACCAGTGTCAGGATTTTAAACAGGTAGACATCTTGCTCCGAGTAATACCTTTTGGGATCAGGCTAAGTACACAAATTGAGGATCTTTGGGAATCTTACAACCAGAAGAGTCATCAAGAGTCTGAACAACTTTGTCCCAGAGGAGGTTCACACTGCCGCCCTCCAACAGATCTGTTGTGAATTAAGTAGTTTGTTTTAAATTTTAGAGGTAAATTATTCTGTTTTTAAGTCAATGAACATCAAATTATATTGTGATATTAATCTGGTATAAAATATATGTATATATGTATGAATCTGAGTTGTATGGTGACTCTTGATACAAGATATATGGCTTGTAATGCGGCAATCCATCTGCTAATGCTTTACTCCAGACGATCTTCAATCAATCAATCACACTTTATTTATATAGCACTTTTCATACAACAAATGTAGCTTGATATCATCTTTAAATGATATATCATGAACAAAATATAAAATTCCCTTCACGATAAAGTATAGCATTAGTACGTCAGCCAAGGAGGTTATGTTTTTTATGTTTTTGCCTGCATTTGTCTGTTTGTCCTTTTGTCTGTCGGCAAGATAACTCTTGTAGTCATGAACCAATGTTGATGATACTTTCAGGGAATATTGTTCATGCAAGGAAGAAACTGTTCAATTTTTGTAGTGATCTTAGTCCAGATGTGGATCCTGGAATTTGTTAAGGTGTTGTTAACACTGACAGATCGGGCACTTTTTCCACAATTTTGCTAATAACTCCACAAGTTCTCAACAGATTTTGATGATATTATCAGGAAATGTAGGTAATGGCACAAAGGAGATGTGGTTTGATTTGATGCATATGTTGGTCCAGGGTTTTTGAAGGATCTTTTAACAGTGTGAGATAGGGCAGTTTTACTTTATCCAGAAACTTGTTACACCACCTGTCTATGAATATCCCACTTTCATCTTTCTTTTTGGCCACTCAGTTTGTGCTCATGTTTCCTCATTCATGTCTTAAGTACTACCATGAAGCACTGACACAGTGAGTTTGTTTGACAGGGAATCTGTTTAGCCTGATGTTTTTTTACTTAAGAGTGTCAGTATTTTGTTAGGATGACTATGTGAAGCCTCATATATAAATTTGCATTTTCTGCTGTCCTGTTAGTGCACGCAAAACTGGCCCAAAATGTAATGTTTGAGGTTTATATCCTCTGTCATGTTCTCCCACAGATGGACCTATCATCTCAGAGGATGAGCTGACCTCTCTACCTCTGGTCAAAGTTGTCCCTGACGGTCAGTACACAGAACAGAAGCTCAACTCTGTGGTCCGCATGATGAGGGGGCTTCTGGAGCAGAAAGTCCCCCTGCAGGAGTTTGAGGTAAGACCTGATTTAAGTAGTTTTGAATAACTTTATTTTTTAAGTCCATATGAACTTGTTTGTTTCCTCTTGATAGAACCTACAGAACCTTCAGCCTCTGGATGACTGTTTGATCGGTCAGACAAAAGAGAACAAGAAGAAGAATCGCTACAAGAACATCGTCCCCTGTAAGAAAATCTCACCCACATTAGTCCACTTTCAACATCTGTCAGTAAATTCAGTTGATATTGAAAATTGGGCATCTACTTTAAAGTGATTACTATTTACATTTCTCTCTTAGTCGACACAACTCGCGTCATGCTGGGCAAAGATGGAGGCTACATCAATGCTAACTTCATCAAGATGCCCGTGAAGGACGAGAGCTACATGTACATCGCCTGTCAGGGTCCTTTACCCACCACTCTGGGCGACTTTTGGCAAATGGTTTGGGAGCAGAAGTCAAACGTGATCGCCATGATGACGCAGGAAGTGGAGGGAGGGAAAGTGAAGTGTCAGAGGTACTGGCCAGACACACCGAGGACGGCGGAGATGGTGGACGACCGGCTGCAGATCACGCTAATCAAAGATCAATATCTGGACAACTTTGTCATTCGACTCATTGAGGTCAAAGATGTTCAGGTATGTGGATAAACTACATTATACTTTTTTTCACGTCCTTTTTTGACACCTCTTAGTAAGAGTAGTTTCCCCCACAGACCAACGAAGTCCAGTGTGTGACTCACCTGAACTACACGGGATGGCCAGACCACGGGACCCCCTCACAGCCGGAACAGCTGCTAACCTTTATTTCCTACATGAGACACGTTCATCGATCAGGGCCGATAATCACTCACTGCAGCGCAGGCATCGGCCGATCAGGCACCCTCATCTGTATAGACGTGGTTCTGGGTCTCATCAGTAAAGACGCGGATGTAAGTTGACCTCAGATCTTTTACTCATTCAGTTTTATGTCCATGGACTCCTGAAGATGTTCTGCATTCGCACCTCACAGCATGAGACTGTGCTAGACTGGGGGGTAAGGGGGGTTCTTAAAGCGCTGAATGATGAGTAGAGCTGGATTATACGACAACACTGTTAACAGAAACAGAAAAGTTTTCCTTTGCATTTTCAAAAGCACTCTGAGTGCACATGGAGATGGCGTGATAATGATGCGCCTTCAACGTATCAGCAAAAAAGACTAAAACACAGCAGCATGCAGGCTTATGTTGGTCTTCTCTGCTGGTACCAACTGGTACCAACCAATAATCACAACCTTTGTGATTATATGTGTTTATACTGTAAACATATTTTAAAAAATTAAACGTACTTTACCACCAGCATGCTGCTTTGCTTTGGCACTACTTGAGCAACACAGCTTTTGTTCCTGCAGCAATATGCCACCCCATACAGGCTCTTTTTGTACAGAAGCAGAGCTGATCTCATCACTGTGGCTAATGTTTGCAATATCACCTTGTACTTCATGCAGCCCCACATTAAAAAACCTGAAATATTCCTTTAAAGGTCCCATGTCCTGGTGTGTTTGACTGTCTACATCATGTTTTAGTGTATGTTAAGCAAGGATTTAATTTAGGTTGCATAAAAAAATGAGAAAGTCCATCCCTGTAGAGGATCATATGCAGCTCTTTTCCCCTCCCCTTGGAAACTCCTGGCTCTAAGGGGGCAAGAAAGCTGTGATATCTGATGGGAGAAGGGAGGAGGGGTTAAAGGCCATTGAGCGAACTTTTAAAATAGTCATGGTGTTTGCCTGTGACAGCAGAATTCACGTAGGTGGAGGCTGTATAGCTGTGACATCATAAACTCCAGGAAGTAAAAAACAGAGCATTTTAAGAAGCCTTTCATGTCATGATTTGCTCCACAAGCCCCCTCTTATAACATTAAAAGCAAAGAAATGTTATTTTGCAGGGCATGGGACCTAAACTTTTAAACCAGGAGCTGGTGAAAAGACAAAAAAAACTGGACTTTGAGAACTTTGCTGAACATCGCAGAAGTCAGCATGTTGAAATACCTGTTAAACTGTTACTCCTCTTGGAGCCCCCTCCCATAAAAGGACAGATTTTATATATCTGTGCTACTTCTGTTGATTTACTGTCATTAAAAAGAGATCTGTTCTTTGGTTATTTTTCCTCTTGTAGGATAAAAATCTAACTAACATTTTATCTCAGTTTGATATTTCAGATGTGGTACGGAACATGAGGCTTCAGCGACAGGGAATGGTCCAAACGGAGGTGGGTCTCAGTGTTTGGTATGTCTGTTATCTTCTCCTACGCTGAATTTCATCTTTAAACTTACCCTCTCATTCTCTCCCACTTGCAGGACCAGTACATATTTTGTTACCAAGTGATCCTGTATGTCCTCAGATGCCTTCAAGCAGAAGAAAACATCTCTGGATAGCAGAAACACACACATATCATTGTTACACACTCATGGGGTGACTGTTTCACAAGGTCAAAAACAAAAAAGGAGGAGAGTCAGCACGGGCAGACATTGCCAAATTTACACTACATGTTTTTAAAATGCCTTAAAACATTCATCTCCTCAATGGTCAATCCTTTTAAAGAAGTCTATATTTTTATGTTATGCTTTTTGAGTTCTCTCTCTTTGGCTGCTACACTCCCTTTAATGCATTTATGAGAACTTCCTGATTGTATTTCTTATTATCGTCACACACAGAGAACACTATTGTGTTTTTATTTCCCCCACAGATTCTTGGATATTTTAAAATAATGATGAAATCAATGACTTCATATTTTATGTGGAACAAAAATTGTGTATTTTGAATCCTACCTTGATGCTGGAACATGCCTTGACAGAATACTATGTCAGTATTTGCTTTGTAAATCTATTATACAGTAAGTGCTTACTGCCTGAGGTAAATGATGAAATTAAAAGTGTACATATTCATCTCCTGAAGATTAAACTGGATACATTTTAATGCCCTGGAGTGGAATCCTTTTTTTTATGAAAAGTCAAATCGGTCTTGTTTTTGCATGTTACCTGATGAATGTATTTGAAAACTCCCCTAAATATCAGCCTGTAAGAGAAAAATACTGTCCCATATTTAATCCCATTAAATTGGTCAAATACATCAGAAAGAGCGAGGACCTGGGGATAACCAGTGAAGCCTGAAGACACAACAGCATGCAAGTGTCTTTTATGTGTTTTCATCTGTGTATATATATATTTTTTTTTATTTCATTGTATTTCAGTGGGACATTTTATATTCATGGACGTGCAATGTCGAGAAGCCCGTATAAGATTTACGTAACTGTGCTGCATTTAGCACAATGCAAGGACCCTATTGTTCCTGTATTCATTCTTTCTTTCTTGCTTTCTTTCTTGCTTTCTTTCTTACTTTCTTTCTTGCTTGCTTTCTTTCTTTCTTGCTTTCTTGCATTCTTTCTTTCTTTCTTTCTTTCTTGCTTGCTTTCTTTCTTTCTTGCTTTCTTGCATTCTTTCGTGCTCTTTCTTGCTTTCTTGCTTGGTTTTTTGCTTGCTTTCTTTCTTTCTTGCTTTCTTTCTTTCTTTCTTGCTTTCTTTCTTGCTTTCTTTCTTGTTTTTTTCTTGCTTTCTTTCTTGCTTGCTTTCTTGCTTTCTTTCTTTCTTGCTTTCTTGCTTGCTTGATTTCTTGCTTTCTTGCTTTCTTGCTTTCTTTCTATTGTTTACAGGGAGGGACAAATAAACCTTAATTTGATCTACTAAACATGGTCAAAAACTCACCAAACTTGGCAAGCACCTTAGAATCAGCAAAAAAATGTATAAAAAGGAAAAACTAACCCCCAACATTCCAAAATGTGCTCATTAGCGCCACCTGGAAACACTAAAATGGCCCTCATAGCCACTAGGAATGTCATAGGGACATGAGACCAACACCAAAATGCAGGTCTTATCGACTCCCAAAAATCACATGCTGACACCCTGACCTATCTCAAACAGGAAGCCGTCAATTTCTATTTCAAATTAAGAGCTCACTTAATCATTTCAACTTCACACGATGATTTGACATCCTTAACAAGCTCACAGCCAGGCCAAAATTGACACGCATTCCAGTTGGGGTATAAGTTTTCATAAAATAAAAAATTTAACCCATAACATTCCAAATTGTGCTCTCTAGCGCCACCTTAGCTCAAAATGGCGCACAAAAATGGTCGCCATGGCAACAAGGAATGTCGTAGAGAAGTCAAACCCACATCAAAACATTTGTCTCATTGAGACCCAAAAATCTCATGCTGACACCCCTGACCTATCTCAAACAGGAAGTCGGCAATATGGGAGAGGAAAACTCAGAATCAGACATTCTGTGTCAGTTAGGCCTCTACAGACAAAAAAATAACTCATACGGCTTTTAAAATAACACGGTTGAATTCCTGAGAAAATTTGACATATAAAGGCTAATTTTTAGACAGACTGGGTCAGATTTTGGCAGCTGTGAAAAAATGTTTCAGAGTTATCATTGCTCTGCTGAGGCCACTTGGGATGATATCTCTTCCTGACTGACAGTTGAGTGCAGGTGGTCATGCAGAATGACGTCACCCTTCTCTGCCTCTTGATCTCCACAGCTGATCATGTGACTAAATGGGGAGCAATAGAATGTCTCATTCACAGCCATTATAAAGACTGAGGCTGCTAACAGAGCTGCAGAAACACATTTTAGTCTAACTTAGAGCAGTTTAAAGGAATGAAAAGGGATGAAACCCTCAAAATGGAGGTCAATGGGTCATGAGCCGTTGGACGGATAATTTTTATCTATGGTCCCAACTAAAAGGATAAACATAAAGCTAGCGTAACAGACATATTAAGACAATACAATACTCCAGATAATAAGCATGAATAATCATAAGTATTCCATCATTTACCTTTGTAATCTTAATTTTCTTTAAACATTTACTGTCACAATATTACACATTTTATCATATAATGTAACCATTTACCTTTGTTTAAAAAATATGTTTAACTTGGATTCTTTTTAATGAAATTCTTTGGCAATAATGTCCCACATTCATAACAACAAAGCTCTTTGAAATAGAGAAAAAAATATATAATGGATGAAGAGATGACAAAACTAAATCAAGTAAATATTTTGTGTGACTTTTTGCCTTCAAAATGGCATCAATCATCAAGATACATGCATGCCGGGTTTAAGGGAATTTTGCTAACTTCACTTTGGTTAGAAAAGAATTTGTCTGCTAATCAAAGATCCTGTGTCAATGTAGTGTAGCTCAACCAGATCTTCATGTGATCCCAAACACACTCCATGATGCTCTGCTGGGACTTGTTCTTCTCTAAACCAATGTTGTTTTTAATGTGAGCGGCTGGTTGTCTTGCTGTCGAATACATCTGGAGCCAATCAGATACCTCCCTGATGATACTGCATGATAAATAAACATCTGATTTTATTTCTCAGCACAATTATTCCTGACCAAACCCCATCTACAGCAATGCAGCCCCACACTCGAGGAATCTCCACCATGCTCGCCTGCAGAGACTCGTTATTGTTCCCCTCACCAGACCAGACCAGACAAACAAACTGCTTTCCCATACAACCAAATATTTTGGATTTGGCTCAACAGCCCAGAGCATCTGCTGACATTTTTCTGCACCTCAGCTCCTGTGTGTTTTTGTGTACGCTTGAGTTGGATGATGCAGTCTCGATGTCAAAGGTTTGGACTTTTTTTGCAGCAGTTCTCAAGTGAAGACCGTCTCCAGCCACATGCTTCTGAACAGTTCATTAGTGCTTCTCCACCCTGCCAGTGATGAGCTGTCACAGCTAGAATTTTTTTAATTCTCAGAATCACCTTTATTGGACACATATTTCAGACTGCACAGAACACTGACATAGTCAAAGAAGATCAGTGTTTTAAAAAAGTAAGTATGGTGTGTCTCTTATCTGCTGCTCCAGGCTTCCATGACCAACCACTCCATCCTCTTTCGTCATGCTTCTTCCAAACAACTTGAACAGCACATCTGGAAAAAAAAATTTTTTAAATCTACGTCTGGGAGAGACAATGCTGGTGTGGTATACCTACCTTTTATCTTATTTTACTTAAGAGAAAACGATGGTGATGATGTTAACACCAAAACTAGAGATGAAACAAGCGTCATAAAAGCATAAATATTTGTAGTAATCAAAAACAAAGAAATTAAAATGAAAGACTAGAGTATTATTTAAACCATTAACTTTATTTATAAACCAGTAAAAAAAATGCGATGGGCACCTAGAGCACTTTCCTGAGCCTGATTGTGCTCACATATACTGGGTGACTGAGACCTGGTGGGTTGGACCAGACCACAGGGACGACTGTGTGCTCTGTGGAGCGGTCAGCTCAAAGGTCAACTGGAGAGTCGGGACATGGGCCAAGACGGAGGCTTTAGGAGGCCCAAAAAGAACAGGGAACAGTTTGACGAGACAAACTGATCAACAACTATATTCAGCGTCATTAACTGGTAAAAGCAAAGAATACTACTACTTCAAAAACTTTTTCATGACCCCAAAAGTGAGAGAAATGTTATAATATAATCCATAATATACCCTTCTGCTGTATTTCTCAAAAAAAAAGATTGAAGAGGAAAAGTATTCTTTTGTGGTTCGATCGAAGAAACCCTGAACCCACTTATTTTGTTCTGTCTCAAAGATTCTGGGTTAATATGAAAAAAACTCCTTTATCTGGACAAGCTGAACTCATCTGTGTCCGACATGATAAATGCCATTTTGCTGATGGGTAAATATCAAACTGAATGAAGCAAATGGAGACACTCTTTTGAGTAGTTTATGAACAATTTCAAGCTACTGTCTCTCAAAAAACAAACTCTCGAGAAATATTCCTACTGACTTCCTTGTCGTTTGTACCTGTATCACCCTTATTCATGATGATTTTAAAATTGAATTCATCTAATTATTTTATTTTTCTTGATCATTTGACCCCCTCTAGTCTTTCTTTGAAATGTTCTTGTATGTTCGTTGTTTGAAATATTTGTTAACATCAGCAAGATGTTGTATATTTTTTTACTGTGAATGACGTTATTTTTTAAAAGACACAAAGAAAGTATCCTGTGTGTCTGTATAAGGCTCTGCCACATTTATATCTCTGAAAACCCTGCCTTTAAACAAAGATTTTCTCTAAAACTGTTTTACAACATTTAGTAAATACAAATAGTCCGGTGGCTTAGTGAAAGGATTGTGCACTTATGGATAAAAGCGCCATTTTTTGTTTGATTATTCCTTAAGGTCAGTTGTTGAATTTTAGGATAGGAGCCCTTGACAAATATCTATTTAAGTGTCAGATTGCAAGACTTTTAATATGTGAAATCCGCCTCGTATTTTTCAGACTATATGCATCATGAAATGATCAAATTACTCCATTATGTATTTTTACCCCTATTAAATATCAAATATCTTTACCAGTGCTACTCTACTGAAAAGAAGCATCAACTGTCTCTGTTCATTGAATGTATAGAAACATTTTAGTTTTACATTACACACATTTCTTTATTAAACTAAATTAATTTTTGTAATTAGGAATTCATGTGAATGTGATTTAGTCCAAATGCATCTGCTGTGGTCCATAAAAACACAACAAAAGATTGGGTCGAGTCTTATCACCAACCCACAAACAACTCCACATGGGAGAAACTGGTTTGCCCACATTGGACCTGTATGAAGCCCAACAAGGGCCAGTTCTCAACCCATGTAAGGGAAAATCTATAGGACCCATATGAGGACAAACTCCTCTGCCCATGTGGGACCCACATGAAGCCCAACAAGGGCCCGTTCTCAACCCATGTTGCAAGACTGTTAATATCAATAAAAATATGTGAAATCCGCCTTGTATTTTTCAGACTATATGCATCATTAAATGATCAAATTACTTCCAAATGTGAGAAAGTTGACTTACTTTGACATTATTAAAGTCACAGAACATGAAATTTTTATAAATAACATCTTTATTGCCATGACGAATAAAAATGAATGTGCATCATAGTGTCAAACATGTTATAGAGCTGTGCATTCCGACTATCTGTCACAATTACTCAGTCTCAGGGAGATGGTAGTGCATTATGAGTAATTTATTACAAAAAATAAGAGAAAAAAGGCAGAAGATAGGTATAAGAAATATAAAAATGAGTTTGTTTGGATAATAATAATAAAAAAAAACAATACTATAGTAAAAGTTGTAAAAATATTAAGACTACATGGGGAATAATACACAGCGTAATTAAGAAAGATACCAAAGAAGGAACCTTTATGCACATGTTTTGGCAAATGTCATCACCTTAAAAGTTTCTGGAAAAAGACCCACTTATTCACAAAATCAGTCTTAAAACTTTAATTTGAGCTATCTCCATGTGTATATTGATTAAATGATATAATTAATGGTCAAATGGACTCAAAAAATGTAGACAGTTGATTATGATAACATACTTTGCCAAAAACTGTATACTCCTCCTTTGGAAAAATGAATCACGACCAACATTCAGCATGTTCCTGACCCAAATTTCTCAATTTCTTCCTCTGGAAAAAATTACGCTTGAGAAATATAACCAGGGACACCTATTCCATGAACTTTGGCATTCCTTGTATTCCCAAGTGGAAAAACAAGATTTGTAAATAGCTACATTTAATTTGTCACTGTTTATGTATTGATGTTCATAAACTGAGGTTTATATGAGTACATGTAATTTTATTTTTTTATTTATTTTTTTTCTTTTGGGGGAGATATCTTGATCACATTTGCGTATTTTTGCTTATGTCTTGCATTTGTTTTCTGTTTAATTCATTATGTACATATATATATGAATATATGTTCAATTACCCCTCTGTGTAAATAGACAGAAGGAGAAGACTGTGAAGCATAATCGAACATGTGTAAATAAATTTTGTTGGAAATATATGAGAGTATATATATGAAACTAAATGAAAATAAAGAGGAAAAAAAAAGAAAGATATGGTAAAGAATGATTTTCCCAACTTTTTGTGAAAGATAATAAAGACATGTGTGAAAAATACATAGTGAATTAATTTGGTAAAGTCTTTCTAGAAGTGGGTCCTATTCTTGCAAATAAATAAAAAAAATACATAGATCCAAAATCAACAGAAAATGAGGCTAAGGGACAATCAATCAGAGGTAATGCGGAAGTGTCGCAGCCACAGCCGGATCTGACGTCTGTGGCTGCAGCGGAAGTGTAATGGCAGCCTACACAGTGGCCACGCTTGCTTTTTAAATCGCACCTCCTGTCAGTATTTTCTTCCTAATAACTCACAGTAACATTCAGCCATGTCCGGACGACAGAGCAACAAATTACCGAACAACCTGCCTCAGCTGCAGAACCTGATAAAGAGAGACCCGCAGTCCTACGTGGAGGAGGTCAGTGTTGTTAGCTTGCTATGCTAACTGAGCTTCATAACTACTGTAGTACATTATTAGAATGAAGCTCCCAGACTGGACTAAAAGTTAATTAAGTAAAACACTTCATTACATCTGTTAGTTGTCTTATGTGTATTTAAAACCATTAATATTCCGAGAAATTTGTGATAATACATTAAACATGTATAATGATCAATTCTATAAGTCAGCGTGTTGTTATTTTTAAGAATTTAATTTTCCTTTGGAGAACTTAGAGGAAGCATACGATCGGAAAATAACACAAAGTTACAGAAGAATGAACAGAATCTGCTCAGTTGGGTTTAAAAATCTTCCCTTCAGCCCACTAAAAGAAGAAGAGGGATGTAGAGTGATCATAATAGTATTAGGTGTTGCAGGAAAAACTGTCTCGACGAACTAGCAAAACAAGATTAACTAACTTGGATGTAAGACGTAGCAGGATCAGCAGTGTTTAAGGTAAAAGTGATATGTGGTAAGATCAGTTCAAACATAATTGAGGTTGAAGTAGGATGTCAGCTGTGCCTTTATTAAGGTTCAAGTGGGATGGTGCAAAATTAGCACTTCTTCTCTGCTGAGGTTGAATAGGGACGTATTGGATCTGCTGTTTTATAACTGAAGCACAAGCAATGTGACAAGATCAGCAGAAGTGGGATGTAGTAAGAAAAAGTTCCTCAACTGATCAGTAATGCAAGATTGGTGGTATTATACTGAGGTAGAATAGGTAGGGGATCCACCTTCTTACTGAGATCAGAGTTGGGTATGACAACATCAGCTGACATAATTAGGACTGAACGATTTGAGAAAATAATCTAATTTTTTCCCCCAATATTGCGATTTACTCTACAGTTGTTTTAATGTTCCTCATCTTATGTATTCTTAAACAAACATAAGCAGTAGATCTGTTTATAGTAAAACCAATATGACATTAAATTAATCTAAGAATAAAAGATTTGAGAAAAAGTGGAAAAGTGAAGAACAGAAGAAAATAGGTATGAAATTGAAAAAAAAAAATTGGGAAAAATTGGCAAAAAATCCAAAAGTGGCTTAGGAAAATTGATTATGGCAGCAAAATTGGGAATTAAATTTCAAAACCATGTAAAAATTCCAAAAATGGTTCTGACAGTGGCCAAAAAAAGGATGAATGGGGGCAAAATAGGCATAAAGTTGTAAAAATGGGGTCAAAAAAGGTAAAAATGCTCCAAAAGTGGGGAAAAAAGTGTATGAATAGAGGTAAAAATGGGCATGAAATTGCAAAAAACTACATCACAATGCCAAAATGTTCAACACGTTTTGAGCTAAAAATATTGAACCTTCTGCGATTTGAAAATTGCAACAAGCCATATTGTGATTTAATCTAATTTGCTATTACAGGGTTCCCGCGGATCCTTGAAAAGTCTTAAAAGGCATTGAATTCATTATTCTAAAAATAAGGCCTTAATTGGCATTAAAATGTCTTAAATCCAATTTTCAAAAGTCTTAAAAATTTGAACACATAAGTAAAATTTATGTTCGTTTGGACTAAAAAATATTTAGTAACATTTATCTATTTTTCAAAAATAATTCGCTAATTTACTCTCGTGGCAACATCGTGTAATCACAATAGCGGAACTAACAAAACGGTGATGTGGTTGCACCAGGATCTTTTAGAGCAGACGCATGTCTTGGTTCTACCTACAGTTCCTGGAGAGAGAAAAAACAATGGGGAAAAATTGGCGGAAAAATTGGCAAAAACATACAAAAGTGGCTTAGAAAAATTGATTATGGCAGCAAAAGTAGGAATTAAATTTGAAATTAAATTTCAAAAACCATGTAAAAATTCCAAAAGTGGTTCTGACAGAGGCCAAAAAAAGATGAATGGGGCAAAATAGGCATAAAGTTTTAAAAACTGGGTTAAAAGAAGATTAAAGTGATGTTTTATTTAAAATAAACATTGAGTTAAAATTGCCTCTAACCCAGGTAATTCATGTGGTGTTTTTGTTTGTTTGTTTTGTTTGTTTCAATTGTAGTTCATTGTCGACTTGGTCTTAAATTTGATTTCAAACGGCCTTAAAAAAGTCTGAAAAAGTCTTGAATTTAACTTGCCTTGAGCTGTAGGAACCCTGTATTAATTTTTCAGCCCTAGTCATTAGGGATGTAGAGGTGGAGTGTATCTTGTTTGTCTGTGCCTTAACAAAGGTAAAAGTGGGATGGTTCAAGATTAACATTTTTAAGGCGAGGTAGAATAGGAAAAGAGTAGATGAGCTGTCTCAAAACAGAGGTATAAGTGGGATTTACACAGAAAAACTGTCTCAATAAATCAGAAATGTAAGGTTAACTGTAACAGATGTAGATTGTAGCAAGGCAACAGTCTTACCTTGTGTTAAAATGAAGTTAGATCAGCTGTTCATAAAGGAGGTAGAGGGGGGATGTAGCATGATGAGCTGTGCCTTAATTTAGAAAGAAGTGGAATTGTGTAATATTACAGTTTTATACTGAGGTTGAGCAGGGGTGCACTGGATCAGCTGTCACATAATCGAGGTAGAAGTGGTATGATTGGATTATTTTAGATTAGAGAATACTTTGGATGCAAGATTTGTAGTGTTATACTGAGGTAGACCAGATGTGAATCATTTGTCACCTAACTTAAGTCGGATGTAGCATGATCAGTGGTATCAAACAAAAATCAATGAACACCTTTATATTCTTTAATGCTCTTTACTGCCCTTTTTTTTTAGTATGTATCAGTTTCGAAAGGAGTGAATATCTGCGGAATTACAAAAAGTTTGTTAGTTGAATTATTATATCATGTTTTGTTGTGTGTCATAATATAGTTCAAAATTATTTTCAAGTCATTGAATTCTGTGTTTACCAATGTTTTACTGAATGTCCCAACTTCAGTGTAATTAGGGTTTGTATCATTAACACATAGTAGCATACTTGGTAATAGGGACATCTTTACCTCTCAATAGGGCACAAGTATCTTGTGATTTACCTAGAATTTGACAGAGAGATCTCACACTGTGCTCTGCAGGGCATAGTGTTAGACCGGCCTTTTTTTCTCTTCCTCTCTCCCTGATGTCTTCCTTTTCCTATCTAAGGGGCCGTTTACATGGCGCCGAAAATGCTCAAATCCAATAAGTTTTCACTGCTTTTGGCCTTACGTTTAGATGGAGCATGTTGCGTTTTTACTGAAAACGGAAACTTTTGAAAACGTACTCGAGTGGAAAGGTTTGAATCCACCCCCCTTGCAGCTCCGTGTAAACCCGTATCAGAGCGTTTCAGGGTGAAACGCTTGTGTCACAGCATGCGCAGTGCTCATTCACATGAAGGCTGCGCGTGCATACCGGGAACAACAGCAGCTGTTTCTTTGCTGTTGTCCAGAGAAGAAACTCCTGCGTCTCTGTGCGTCTATTCACCATTATTGTTTGTGAAATGTTATTCTTCTTCATTCGTGTGTTGTAGCAGCGCTGCCTCTCTGCAGACCTACATCGCCATCTACTGAACCGGCATGCACACTACAACGGATTTACAGGAGATTAACTCGTCTCCAGCAGAAGAATTTGAAAACGCAAAGGAAGAATCTTTGCGTCTTAAAGTCAGGAGTTTCCATGTAAACGGCCCCTAAGAAAACGTGGCGCTGCTCTGCTGGCGACCCGACGTCTTCCCTATCCTGTCTCCCCCATGCATGTCACTGTCTTTGTGTGTTCTTGGATGGGATGTACTTTAAAGAAAATTTTTGTTGCTCTGTACTTGTGACATATGCGATGACAATAAAGTAAGTGATTGCTAGAGAAGGACACATAACAAAGTAGCTAGAAGTAGCGTAAATATTTCTATATATAGTGAGGTATGTTGTGCACGTAGAGCGTAAAAAGTTTGCAATTAATTCTCATGTTTGTGAGAATGGAGATCTGACCACTATGAAACCTCTGCTGTGTTTTCTCAGTTTCTTCAGCAGTACAGACACTACCAGTCCAATGTTCAGATCTTCAGACTGCAGCCTGACAAACCGAACAAGGAGCTGGCAGACCTGGTCATGTTTCTTGCACAGGTACTCTCCTCACTTTCCACATTAAAGGTTGCAGTATTCACGATTATTGATACACTGAAACTTCCTACCTTCCATGCTTTGTGAAGTAATTGTGTTGTGCTCCTCAGGTTGGCCACTGTTACCTGCAGCACCTGTCCACCTTCCCACAAGAGCTGTCTGAGTTGTTATTGAGTCACCACACACTCTTGGAGCCAGACCTCAGAATGGTGAGATGATTTATCATAGTTAATCTGACATGTAGCACACAATAAATATTTATCTTCTAGGGGTATCCCGATCCAATGTTGATATCAGATATCGGTCTGTTACAACCAGCTCGTGCAAGGGAAAAGGGAAGAAGCATAAATAAACCAAGATTTTAAAAGGTTTAAATAAAGTTATTTCTTAACAAAGTTTTCCTGTTTTGACAAACAAAAGTGAGTCAAATAAACTAATTGAGTTTAAAAATAAACAGAGTTTTTGTTTTAGATAACAAGAACAAAAAAACCCTACTACACAGAAAAGTGAATCACAAAAACTAACAGCACCTAAACCTTGTATGTTTAACAAAGTACAATCTAAGTGTGTTGTGGTGTGTTCAAATACAAAACTAGTGCCTCACAAAAATCACGAAGTTTTACAAGGTTTTTGGCAACAACGAATCTATGGACAGCGAGTAGGCACAGGAGCATGGCTGGCTTCACTGTGCTGACGAGTGTAAGCTCTGCCGGCTTCTTATCATTCTGCTCGCTCTTGATTGGTCGTCTGTCCAATCAGGAGTCCTCAGCACAGGTGATCGGGATCAGCTGCATTACCCAAGAGCGCGCACGCACATAAGCCCAATCCCAAACCGCCCCCTACACACTCTCCCTATCCACTACCCCTCCGTTTGCGCATCCTCGTGGAGGGTCCGCCATATTAAGGGCTATCCCAAACCACGTAGTGCGGAGGGGGAGTGGACCATTCAGCCCTTAAACAGCGAGTCTGCATCGATACAGGCTTTCAACGACATTTGCAGGAATTGCAACGTCTAAATGGGAGAGGAAACAACATAAATGTAAGTGCATGTGTCCATATGTTCCCCTCACCTTTGTCACACTGACAAAAAATCACATAAACCGTGATTTTAAAAGATTTAAACAAAACAAGCAAATCATACTCTATGCTGACGTTTGATATGATTGTGCAGCCCTGGCACCATAAAATGTGAGCACAATTGGCATTATTATTCATTTCTTTAATTGGAATTGTCAGATGGTAATTGGATTGAAAGACACGTGGAATCACTTAAATAATTGAAGTAGTCTAAAACTCCTGTCCGAGGGCACAGGAGCATGGCTGGCTAAAGTGCTGAAGTGCCTCCCTTCTTATCATGCTGCTTGCTCTTGATTGGTCGACGGACGGGCGGTCATCTGTCCAACCAGGAGTCCTCAGCACAGGTGATCGGGATCAGCTGCATTACCTGAGGATTCAGCCATGCACTCACACATGCACACTCACAACACCCACACAAAAGGAGAGAGAAAGAGAGACTCCAAAACAGCGGTGGCCGCAACACGGTCCAATATCAGCCACAAAAACAATTATCAGATTATATTTATTTATTTAGTTATTTTTAGTTATTTTATTTATATGTTTTTGTTTTTCCTGGATTTCTTGAGGTTACTTTTCAGGGTCTTCTAATTTTTATTTTTCATTTAGTTTATTTCATTGTATTATGTTCTTATGTTTATGGTTAAAATTTATTAAACCCATCAGTTAATAACAAATTGGTCCGTTTCTGTCCAACCTATTACTGCTGTCTACTGTTCTCTGACTAATCTCACTTTATCAAGCCTTTTCTTACATTCCAGTACTTCAGGCTGCAATATCGGTATTGTATCAGAAGTGAAAAAGTTGTATATTACCTTACATAGAGATGTATTTGTGTCTCTGTCAGACTTTCTGCAAAGCATTGATTCTTCTGAGGAACAAAGAACTGATCGACCCCTCGGGCCTGCTCGAGCTCTTCTTTGAGCTGCTGAGATGTCACGACAAACTTCTAAGAAAGGTAACTTTAAATCCATAGGAGGTTATACCCCCTGATCTACTGCCCTAGTAGGATGATAAGAACAAAAGTTAACTGGCTAAAGCAAAATCAGGATTAAAGAAGAAGAAAAAATGTATTACTTTAATGATCTTCTCCTTTCCTCAGACTCTGTACACGCACATTGTGACAGATATCAAAAATATCAACGCAAAGCACAAAAACAACAAAGTTAACACGGTAAGGGGATTTTATTTCCTACTTTGATACTCTGTATGATGGCATGTGATCTAAAAACACTCACCTGTCCTTTGTGTCATGTTGTGTTTTTAGATGTTACAGAACTTCATGTACACCATGGTGAGAGACAGTAACCCCATAGCTGCAAAGATCTCTTTAGATGTCATGGTGGAGCTTTACAAAAGGAACATATGGTAGGTGATATGAGTTGGAGCCATAAGATAATACCTGCATTAATATTTTATTGTTTTTGCACTTTTACTTGACTTCGTTTGTCTTCGTGCTACAGGAATGATGCCAAAACAGTCAATGTCATCACAACAGTGTGTTTCTCCAAGGTGACAAAGGTATGTTTTTCACATTTAAATTGTGCTTTGCTCTTTACTTTGAATAGCTGAAGGATTTATAAGAGCTGATGTGCCTCTCTTTTTTGTTTAGATTCTTGTTGCTGGCCTTAAATTCTTCCTTGGCAAAGATGAAGAAGAGAAAAATGAGAGTGATTCTGATTCAGATGTAAGTACCAACACAAAACTAAAAGTGCTCCAGAAGCACAAACCTCTGCATTTCGGACATTTTAGGGCATGTTATTGTCAAAAGAATTGAAACTTTCCTTATCATACAATATTAACAAACATTTAAAGAATGCCTGGATCTGCATTCGTATTACCATCAACCACCAACATCAAGCCACGCCCCCCTTGTGCTGGGACTAACATTCTATTATAATATCTTTATAAAATATGTCAAGAACCTCTTGACTTATTGTCAAATATGTTGAAAACTGCGTTATTTTACAATGTTAACAAATCATTAAAAAATATCCAGAATCAACATTCAGATCACCATCAATAGTAGGGGTGGGAGAAACAATCAATTCACATAATCCAATCCAATCCACTTTATTTATATAGCACATTTTAAAAACAATTAAGTTTACAGTTTTACAGTTAAAATAACGCATAAGAACATCAAAAAAGAAATAAAATCAATTAAAATAACACATAGAAACCAATAAGAGTCATAAAAAACAAAGGGATTAAGACCATAAAAGACATAAAAGGACACGGATCACACAACTCTCATGCTGAATTAAAAGCCAAAGAATAAAAATGAGTTTTAAGACGCAATTTAAAAGTCGTTAGGGTGGGGGATGTTTTTATTTTGAGCTGCAGATCGTTCCACAATCTGGGAGCCACCACCGAAAAGGCTTGATCGCCTCGGGTCTTTAAACAGGTTTTTGGGACCACGAGGTGTAAGTGATCAGCAGACCTCAGGGACCGCGGGGGAGTGTAAATATTTAAAAGGTCAGAGATGTACTGAGGTGCTGATCCTTGAAAAGATTTAAAAACAAATAATACAATTTTAAAATGAATTCTAAAATGAACGGGAAGCCTAAGTATAGAAGCAGTATACATAAGTATCTGGATTATTTGTTTGACAATTTTTAAATTTACTTTTTTGTTCAATTTTTTGTTTTTCCAAATTTAAATGCTTAATTTTAGTCTGTGTTAATAAGCCACTTTTAAATGCAATCGAGGCTTTTGAAGAGAGAGTATTAACAAGCTAGTTAAAATATATTGCTGAACAAAACCTAAAAACGGACTCACGTGTGATGTGTATTTTTCCTGATATAGTCACTGGTGTTAAAAAAGCTAACTAAAGTTTGCAAAAATCGGCAATATTGTAGAATCGCAATTTAAATCGAATCGGCACCTAAAAAATCGAATTAGGAGAAGAGCATATCGTCCCAGCCCTAATCAATATCTAGTCACTTCTTTCTTGTGCTGTGATCAACATTCCCTGAAAATATCAACAAAACCTGCCGAGAACTTTTTTGATCTTGTTTATAGATGGACAGACAAAGAAAAAAACAACCAAACTCCAGCAAAACATCGCCTCCTTGGTGGAGGTAAAAAATTATTGAGTGGAAAGTTTGGTTTCTGAAGGGGGACATGTTGCCAAAACACTAGAATTTTGACTACTGCTAAATCAGACAAATACATTGCCAACATTTCAAACAAATATAAAAATACATTTTACAAATTCAGACAATTAAATGCCCTCCATCTCTGACTCAAGTATGTAAGATCTACTATTGTGTCCACTTCTTTCTGTTCTATTATCATTTAACTAAGAAAGGTTGTGTTGTTTCACAGCCTATGATATCAAATAGTTTTCAAGTGTTGAAGAGTTTAACAGCTTCAGGAAGCTGAACGTGTGTTTTCACATCTTGCAGGCCGAGGGACCAACAGTCAGAGACCTTAAGGTGAGATACTCCACCGGCAAGAAGACCTCCAAAAACAAAAAGAAGCTGGAAAAGGCCATGAAAGTCCTCAAGGTACAACAACCGCAACTAAAACTCCAGAAATGTGTCCCAATATTTTTACATTATGGCTTTAAAACAATTATTTTGTTTTTATTTTCCTGGCAGAAACACAAGAAAAAGAGGAAAGCAGAGGTGTTCAATTTCTCTGCCATTCATCTGATTCACGACCCTCAAGGTAGACGTGCATGCCTCCTCTTAATCAGGATAGCTTTGTGTTTTAGTTCCTGTGAATCTTAAGGATAGTTTCACTTTGGTTTGTGTAGATTTTGCTGAGAAGCTCCTGAAGCAGTTGGAGGACTCTAAAGAGCGCTTTGAGGTCAAGATCATGATGATGGATCTCATATCCAGGCTGGTTGGAATCCACGAGGTACTTTATTTTACTCATCATTTCATCTGTACTGGTCTGTTTGGATGGTGGCTGACTGATAAAAGTGGTCATCAGGACTTAAGCTTGCTGTAAAACATACAGAAATAATTTAACTAATCCATAACAGTGCAAAATCTTAGTTTTAGGATTTTGTTTTAATGTCATGTTAGTCATCTTGGCCCTCTGAAGTTTAAGTCTAGCTGCATCTAACAAAAGTCTAAATAAGTTTTAGTCCAGCCTTGGACGATAAAATGTTCTGTTATTTTAGTAGAAATATAAACTTTATCAGCATAAATCAACCAAACTGTCAAATAGATGTGATGTATTTCACTCATGCTGATAAAGTTTAATAGCTAAATCAATATGTGATCAGTTGACAAAAGCTGACAAACTGTAATAGAAATCTGTTTAATGTGAAATAGTTTTTATTGATCTAAATACTTTTAGTGATTCTGCTCTACAAACACATCTTTATTGACACTGCTGTCACTATTTTTCTGTTATGTAGTAAAAAGGTCAGACAGTGTGTAACAAACAGAACTAATAAGCCTGTTTTAGGCGTCTGGAAATAAAACAAATGTCCACAAAACAACTAAAATATGTTCAATTCTGAGCGCCTGACACCATTTTCGTATTTTCATGTCTAGTTTTGGACAAATAAACGCACACTTTTTTTTATGTTTTAATAGTCAAAGGCCTATGTTTTGCTAGTTAACATGTTCTGGATGTAGTAACAATTGTAGTTGATCTTGACAACATATTAAAGGGATATGCAGTAATTTTGAAGTTGGGTTGTATCAAGTACTGAGTAGTAGTCAGTGAAGTGGCTGAAAAGAACCAGCACAGACTCACAGTTACGTACACTGTTGGTGGATACAGTCATTTATCGTAATTGTTTGAGTTTTACATAAATATGAGCCAGAAAACTATCGGGGCGAATGCACAATTTGGGCATATTGATTTTTCTTCTCCAGAAAATCTGTGTTTTTTAATCTGTGTGCGCAGATTTCACCAACCTGTTGTCTCACTTGGAAGAACACAAAATAATTTGCTGCTAAAATAGTGATAACTGTAAGAAAAGAAGGGTTAACACACTGAAATATCCCTTTAAGTCTTCTTCTTTGTTGATGAAATAAACAGTGATCCATTAGAACAATGTGAACACATTTTACAGGATCAGTGATGTGAGGTTCTTTCTTTAAACTATCAGTGGTTTAATGAGCACTGAAAATAATCAAACCCATTTGCTTTTTTCCAGCTCTTCCTCTTTAACTATTACCCGTTCATCCAGAGGTTTCTTCAGCCTCATCAAAGAGGTAAAAACAAAGCACAAATAACTGAGTCGGGTTTGTATTTTCATTCTTTAGATGAGTTTTACAATAAGTCTTTGTCTTTCAGAGGTGACAAAGATTCTCCTCTGTGCTGCTCAGGCTTCACATCAACTCGTCCCACCAGAGGTACTGAAATATCTGCACAGTGATTCTGTTTGTTATAAGTGTGATCTTTACAAAGTATTCTGCTGACATGATTCTTACATTCCTGCTCCTGCAGATCATTGAACCTGTAATCGTGACCATCGCCAACAACTTTGTGACCGACAGAAACTCTGGAGAGGCCATGACTGTGGGGTACGCAGCAGCTTTTGTTTAACTGATATTCAGAGGATATGGTTCCTGAAACTAACAGTTATGTCAGTTTAACTGTTTTGTCTGCGTCCTGTAGGATCAACGCCATCAAAGAGGTGGCAACCCGGTGTCCTCTCTCCATCAATGAAGACCTCCTGCAGGACTTAGCCCAGTACAAGACCCACAAAGACAAGAGTAACTAGTTTTTTCATGAATACACAACATAAAGAAGGGTGTATATGTGTGCATAAATGTTTACACGGTCATATCATCCTCTCTGCAGATGTGATGATGTCAGCCAGAGGACTGATCCAGCTGTTCAGGAATCTGAACCCACAGTTGCTGCACAAGAAGGACAGGGTGAGCGACAGACTTACTTACCGTTTCCACCAAGTGGTCCAGTATGGATCGGCATGGTTTGGCTCAGGCTGGATCAGTAAAGCCTGATCCTGTTTGCGTTTCCACAGCCAACCAAACCCGACTTGGTAGGCAGCGTCTAAGCCGGATGGCGATAGCATGACGTCATAGTAGCGCGACACCGTGTATCCAGCTATTAAATATAACAAAGAAAAAAAACACGACACAGTAAACAAGCAGCAACAATCGAAGACATCGAGCAATTCTTCTTTTTTGTGATCAGCATGTGGCTTTTTCTTACGAAGTGCAACCAAGCTTTGTTTCAGAGAAGGCTGTGTGCTGTGAGAGTTATCTTCAGGAAGACGAGTGGAGATTTAAACATGGCAGGGTTATGTGTTGTTCCACTGTCGCAGGGGAGTGACGTCTCTCTTGACCAATCAACAGACTGCAGTGTTTCTAGCTCCACCTTCTGGGGTCGGACTGGTATGCTTGGCACCCCAACAGAGGGGTCCCAAAAAGTAGGATGGTACGGTTCGCTTATAAGGGGTCCTGACCCGGTTTTAGGATATGGAAACACCACAAAAAGCGGGCTGTACCGAGATGAACCAAACTGAACCCTCTGGTGGAAACAGGGCTTTTAACTGGACACAAACTTTTATCAATTTAAAAAGAAGCTATGTCTTTGTTTATAAGTGTAGATATTTTAGAAAAAAGTTACGCAAGTGACTCATGATTAGAAGGAATATCTAACTGAGACTCAGTCCACCCCCTCACTTCCATCAGAGAGCGGTGCAGGATGAAATATTTTTGTAGACCAATGCAGAAGTTAGCATCAGACTGGTTCCCTCGACCAAAAGCCCACTAAAAGCCTATTGGATTTCTCTCTGAGTTTTGGATCATTGCTTATAATAAGATCTGTAGCAAACAAAAAAAATGTTTTTTTGGTTATTTTAAGCCTAAAACACAAGGAATCCTTCTTTTCATGACATTTGAAGCATGTAATGTATTCAACAAGAGTAAAAAGCCATTAATAAGATTATATGAAACTACAACATGACTGTTCAACTTCTAACTACAATATTTACAATGTTTCACACCTTTTTGTCTCCACTTGTTTGAGGGTCTCCTCAGAATTGACTGACCTGATCAAGTTGGTCCTCTTGGCTTTGGTAATAGTGCATGAGAAGTTGATGATTAAAAAAACAATCTAAAAAGCTTGCCGTAGGGGCCCTGGGCATTTTTGTAGTCTTTTATAGCAGATTGTTAGCAACTGTCATATTAAACACACTGCAACGGATTACAATTCAAAAGCAGGCAGCATCAGATGTATTTTATTATTTCCAATCAGCCATTTAAATCTCATATGCGTCTTTTCACCACAAACATTATTTTAGTTATGTATCTGAAACCGGTGTTCTATGAAATAGAAAGATGAATTTTTGAGAAACTATTTGAGTTAGTAATTGCTAGTTCTTAAATAGTAATTACATAGCTGAAGAAATGCTAAACCACAGAGTGTACCTAACCTTACAGTGCTGATGGACCTGCCTTGTTCATTGTCTGTAATCAGATCAACAGTATCGTGTCCTTCTCCACACTACAAAGATTGTGAATGGCCTAAAGTGGAACTGACCAATCAGAGTCCTTTAGAGTAGTAAGTAGCAGGAGGTGACTGTATGCATAGAGATACCTTAGATGTCAATAGATGCTTCAGTATTTCTTTATTAAATGAAAAACATATAACACTGAAAATATTTTTCTATGTGAATTGTATTTTCACTTAGCTAATGTCATGTTTTGAGTTTGTTTTAAAAAGTAGCTTGAATTCTCTTCTTTATGTTGTGCCAGTAGTGCCTGCGGACCATGTTTTCTGATTGGCCCATAACTTATGCAATTGGCGTAATGATCGTCTAATCATCAGCTGGGTATGCTTTAAAGGTTCTGCCTTCCCCAACACTTTCTGTGCGCTGTTGCCAAGATAGACGAGCGACATATACCGAAAGACACATCTGGTGGTTCAGGTTAGAGTTTACCAGCAGGCAAGATCTTCCCTTAAAGTGTGCTGCTTCTATGATGTACTTACAGCAACCAGCTTTAAGTTCAACTAGGAAACAGTGAACTTTCACAACTAAAAAATAATCTTAAGTTTGATTTCAGTGTTAGTTTGTGTTGATCTCTGAATATTGTGGTCCTTCGTAAACTTAAATACACCAGCAACTTTCTTACAGAAGCTTTATGGAGCTCATAAAGTGGAGAATCTTGAATTTTAGTGCTAACGAGTGAGTTTATTATGCATTTTGATAAGTATTTGTAAACGCTGCCACTCATTCTTCAGGGGAGACCCACAGAAGCATCAACAGAAGCTAAGGTTAAAGAGTACGGAGAGCTGGAGGCGAAAGATTACATCCCTGGAGCTGAAGTCCTGGAGGAGGAGGAGGAGAAGAAAGAGGGGGAGGAGGGTGATGGTAAGGAGCATTTATATGTTATCGAAATGATGGAAACACATTTGCTGAATTCATGTGTAAACAGATGAAATATCTTTCAACATGCTGATTAAGAATGGACTGTTTCATGATCAATATGAGGCCATAATAGATTTTCCCTCATTACACAACAGACGGCTGGGAGAGTGCCAGCATAAGTGACGAAGATGAAGATGGTGAGTGGGTGGACGTTCACCACTCCTCTGATGAAGACGCAACGGAAATGGTGAGAATTAAGAGCTTTATCCAATTTTAGGCTTTTGAAGCAGATCCAAGTGAATTTATGCCTCTTAGTTAACCTGAAGAAACACATGACCATCTGTGACAGGAGCAGTCATTTCTGTATCGTTCACAAATAACCAAAAGTCTTGACAGTGAGCTTCAAACTGCTGATAGCTTTTGATAAGTTGATATATTAAAACTGTGTTGTGTGTTTCTTTTAGGCTGAGAAGCTTCAGAGCATGCCTGTGGAGGAGAGGATAGCCAAAGCAGCGGCGGTCAGTGGCAGCAGGCTCCTCACTCAAGACGACTTCAAGAAGATCCGTCTGGCTCAGCTCGCCAAGGAGGTCGACTCTGCACCAGGGAAGGGCCAGAAGAGGAAGACTGTGGACATTGATGATGAAGAGGACAGCAGGTTAGAGCAGTGCTGAACCAAAATCTCAAAGGATTTTATTTAACGACTGAGGAAGGTTATCATAGGAAGCTGTTTTCTTCCATTTTTCACAGAGGGGAGCTGCTGACCTTGAGGAATATTGAGAAGCTGCACAAGAAACCAAAGTCAGACAAGGAAACACGGCTGGCTACAGCAATGGTAAAACCTCATAGTAACCACAAAATGACTTAAAGTTATTTACTGATAGTGTGTAAGATTAAAGGGATAGTTGTGTATTCTTGAAGTTGGGCTGAATGAGATTTGTGGCAACAGTAGATACATCAGCCACAGTAAATCTGGTCAGCTCTCAGCACTTTACTTTTCCTCTGGCTTGCCCCTTTTCTGCACTACTTTGCTCAAGGTGTAAAGCAGAAAGGACACGCAATGTGCAGTATTAGAACCAAAAAATAGGGACCTGCTCTGAGTAAAGCATTGGAAATGTATCCAGCACAATCACCCGAAAGCTTTTTACATTGTTTCAATCTAAAATTTACAACATTACTCAGAGCTAATACTACATCATCGTATTATCTGTCCTCCCGGGCATGTCCTTCCTTATGCTGCGTTCACACCGTAAGCGATCCAGATACCAAAATCGCGTCGCCCACTGACGTAGCCTTGCGCGTCCATAAATACCTCATTTTGGTAACCGTTGCCACTGGCCGTCGCTCGGTGACGCCACGTCCGCTCGAGTTTCACCGCGATCATATCATATATCATATAATAGGATGTATAAGCGGACATTATTCCAGCTGTATCCTTTTCATTCACTTATCAAACACAAAACACTGCAGCTGACGCCCTGCAGCAGCATCATCTGTGAGTTTTCCGCGGTCCGTCTGGGCGGAACTAATGTCCTCACTGACTAATGTTTCCCACACAGACATGGATTGTTACTCTGTAGCCTGGATGAAAAACTGTCGGTCTAGGATACCGTCACACGTGCACACACCTGCTGATTTATCAACTTTTTTTTACTTTCACATCGGGCGACGAGCTATGTGGTAGTGTGAAAAGCGGCTATCTTGACTTTGCATGGAGAGTGATCAGCAAGGTAGTACAAGTAGTGTCCGGTGTGAACGCAGCTTAACAGGAGCAGAGGTGATTGCTTACTCTGTGGCTCATGTTTTACTACTGACATGCAATGGTATAAGAAAATCCGCACACCAAAAAATAGCTTCCTTGAATTTTTTTGTTTTAAAACAGTGATGTTTCAGGCCACACGACCACAGTTTTTTGGATCCAGCGCCCTACATAGGATGTGCATGTCTACTTTGTTTATTTTAGTATTGACGTGCACCTTATTCAAAAACACTGAACTAGTCCTTTAAACATAATGACATGATGTATGGGAGTTTGTTTATCAGCCTGACCTTTGCTATCAAATATAACGTAATGCTATGTTACGCATTCAAATTGCTAGCTTTTAGGGATATTAGTTATTCTCACAATAAAATTAGTAGACAATAGTTTAAAATGTTATTTATCTATATTGCCTAACACGAAAATAACTTTATATTTCCTGCCAAGTGTTGGCCATATGCGTTGTGTCTTACGAGAACCAAACAAGCTTCTTAAGCTGCAGTTTTTCTTCTAAATCTGTCCATATTTAGTGTCACCTTGAGGTATTGCACTTTTTCTGTTTTCTCTGAATGTCTATATTTGTTAAAAATGAATATTTAATCTGTTTTATATCAAGTTTTGCTTATTTATTGTTTTGCCTGTTTCAAAAACAAATAGAAGATCATAATACAGAAAAAGATGATCAATGCTGGTAAAGACGATTCTTGGTGTTCCATGTAATTTAAAAAATATATATTTAAATATGTAAATGTCTGCATCAGCATTGGGAGAAATGAGTTTGGATATTTGTCTATTTTGTCTAATTTGCAGACCAGTTTATTTAGGTTATATTACAAGAAACACGTTCACATATCAAAGGTTAAGATTTGATATTTTGTATGCTGTATTTCCACCTTTACTCTGTTTTAACATTAAAAGCTTTTTTTTATGTGGATGCACATTCACACCTTAACCTCCTGTCATATTGTGACAGTTCAGATCACTGCTTTGATTTAGATCTCTGAATATTTTTTAATGTCCTCTTTGAAAGTTAATTTATTGGGTTTTTATTCCTGTGTTGCTTTATAAATCTGATGATCTGCAGGAAACTGCTGTTGAGGCTCATTAAAGCACACTAATACATCTCTGTGGTGACGCATGCTGGGTTGATAAACTTAGCTTTTGCTTCATTTCCTGCAAACTTGTCAGCATTACCAATGTGTTCTTTCCTCCAGGCTGGGCGGACCGACCGTAAGGAATTTGTGAAGAAGCACATCAAGCTGAACCCACACGCCAGCACCAGCAACAAAGCGAAGAGGAAAACAAAGAACTTTATGATGATGAGACACAGTCAGAACGTCAGATCGAAAGGCAAACGCTCCTTCAGAGAAAAACAGGTGAGTTTAACATACATGACTGAACAAAGTAATGTGTCTGACTGGATACAAATGTGTCTTTAAAATCTCAAAACTGGAAATTTTTCACTAAAAACTCTTTTTTTTTTTTTTCTCCATCCAGCTGGCTCTCCGGGATTCACTGCTAAAAAAGAAGAAGCAATACAAGTAGGACTGATGGACCTGATTGTCATTGGACATCTATTATTGTCTATCCCACAGGCTGCCAATAAAACTTAGTTTATCATTGTATTATATTCAAAAAATAAACGGTGTGCTTTTTTTTTTTTGTCCGGAAAAAAATAAAATTAATCTTGGATAATCTTGTGTTGGCTTTTATACTTGCTCAAACCTTTTTGTCATGTTTGTTTTATATACTTCACCAGTTTACAGCAAAGAGAAAAAAACAGTAACGATGTGAAGGTGAGGTTAATGTATAATTTTAGAAGATAAAATGGCCCAATATAGTTATATAATAACTGTAATTGCAGTTCAACATCCACTTATTTTGAACTTTACCCCTAAATTTAGTGTAACACTTGATTCATGTCAGTGTTGTTTACTGGGATTGCTGTTCAGTAAGGCAGACGAAGACAAAATGAACATAACAGAAAGAAGCAAATGGTGTGACAGGATACAATGCTGTGCCTTGGAAAATTTAACAACCATGCATCATCACTAAAATTGTACAACACCTAATGAACAACTTTATTTTTAATTGACTCTTAGTAATTAGAATTTACATCTATAAGTTCTGTAATGTTAAAGAAGTTGTCACTTAATTAGTCTTTTTACTTGATCAGTTAATCATTTTTTGGAGGAAAAATGTGACTTTTCAAGTTTAAATATGTATTTCTGAATATGATCAAATTAACCAAACACGTAAAGCAACTTTCTAAGTTAATGTTTAATGTGTGATACAGTCTTTTGACTGATTTTATTTGACATTTATACAAATGTAAGGGCCCCCTTAACATAAAATGAGAAAACACAGATCTTTAAAAAAACTTATTTAAAACTGAAAATGTTGTAATTGGGCAACCATTATGAACAGAAATGAAGAATTTCAAACTACCTTTTGTACCCAGATTTGAGCCGCTTACCGGGCTAGTCTGAGAAGTCAGAAATTAATCAAGCTTAAACTACTTTTTCTGTTCAGGAATGCAGGTGATTAACTATAACCTGATATCTTATTGAACAAATAATGGGCTTTACTTTTTCTTTTTTTCAATATTAAAACTGTAAATTAATGGATAGTAAGAGTTATAGTGTCCAATAGACCTCAAGGGGGGCTGTCCAGAGACTCTGGACAGGTCTATTGACTTCACATTCTCATCCTTATATCTTGGAAATATGCCTGGGGACCTCAGCAGAGGAGACAGATATCTTCTGAAGATATTTTTGGCTGCAAGTAAAAAAGCAATCACTAAATGCTGGCTTCAGAAGAACCCTCCCTCCACGAAAATCCTTATAAACATAATAAATTACATTCACAATATGGAAAAAATGACTTTTTCTTTACGACTCCAAAAGCAGAAAGGAGAGGAATATTGGGGAAAGTGGGACTCACTCGACCTTGAAGAAAGGGAAAGACTCCTAATCATTTGATACCAAAATGTACCTGTTGTCTCTATGTGCTGTGTATGTGGAAATGGTCCTATGTCCTTAATTGTTCTGTTCTTTAAAAAATTAAAACAATAAAGTATATAAGCACTATAGATAAAATAATAGACTTGAATATCCTGTAACAAAGGAGTCTATCCTGTGCCTTGAGATTTTTACCTGGTCTCGAGTGTGTCTTGGACAGGTAAACTTTGAGAACCACTGAGTTCAGGTGTGTGTTTTACTAGTTTACAATCTGCTGTAACCATAAAACTACAACTCCCATGAACCACCTGGAGTCACAACAAACGTGCTAATGCCAAACATTCTCCTCATTCAAGCCGGCATTTTAATTCTTGCTGCGACATGAGGTATCTAATTTCAGCTTTTATGACTCAACAGAACTGTTGTCTTGTATGTTGCTGTGATTTGTAGTCGCCTACTTTCGGTATTTTAGAGAAATTCTCCGTTAAATCCGCGTCGTTCGTTTCCAGCTAACATCTGTTCGCTCGGATGCTAACGTGCCAGCTAGCAAACAGGCTAACCGTTAATGACACTCTCAGATCTGTTAGCTGCTCCTGTTAGCCGGATTTATCACTTTTGATAGATTTTATTGCTGTTTGTTTTTAAAGAGGTGTTTTATTTTGTCTTTATACCTTTAACTCACGGCAGTGACACAAAATGCATTCTTATTACTGGACGTTCAGACCCTCTCTTTCAGGCGAACTCGTCTGTACAATCTGTTGAAATGTGGTTGTTTGATGTTGCTGTCAAATTATAATCCAGTTTTTGTCAGTTCTTATGGCCGATCAGAGGTACTTTACCACCAACAGTGAACATGATAGAGCTTCTGTACTGCACCCTATGTTATGGATATAGTCAGTGACGATATGAATCGAAGGTTTCAAGTACCTCATATGTGCCATATTTGCATTACAGTTGGTAGCACATAAAACCAAATCACAGACTCACATTCTCCCTTTGTTGTGTTTTTGTGATGCCACCGTGTGTAGTTTATTTTGACTGTGCAGTGATTCAGATTCTTAAGATATAAATGTGTGCGTGTATTGTAATCTGTAAGTGTTGAGAGTACTGAAAGGTTAGATGGGACTTGTTATTTTGCATGCAGAATAATATATTTTCAGACTAACAGTATCTGCTTCATAGAAAACTAGAACCTCCAACAAGGTATTTCCAACATTATCGAGCAAGTCATTGTCAAAACTGGGGAGAATTGCCCCGTCTTGCACGGCTACTCAGGCTTCAAATAATTGCTAGATCAACATCTGGATTTGTATTGCCCCTATAAAGTAATCATTGGGGATGCATTTAGTTATAGGAAGAATATGTGTGTTGTATCAGCAGGTATGAAAATCTATGCCAATACTTACAGAGGCTGCCAATGTGTTTGATCAGACAAATTGGCCAGAAATGTCCCAGAAATTGTCTTTTATATCTACAAAATGTAAAACGTACAACGATGTTTTAACTCATTCTTGCTCAATATCCACTTTTTAAAATCAAAAGTATAATTTACAAAAGAGTAATGTTGTGTTTTTCTTGCTTCACATTTGTTTTTAATACAAATAGACAGTTACCATGAAAGGAATTTGCCCATTTTAGGAAAATAGTAACTTTGTGCTTTTGATACAAAATACCAGTATGGTGATGATGGCTTTGGAAATACTGGCATATCAGAAATAAGCAAAAAGCTACCATCCTGCAGCCCTACTTATCATGTCATCTTTATGCCATGACCAACATTCCCTATTTTTTTTTATTTTTTTATTGAAACAGGTTAAGTACTTCTGAGTTATTATCTTTCACAAACAAACAAGCAGTTACAAAAACCTAACCTCTTTTGGCAGAGGTAAAAACAAAAAAGGTATAAAGTAGAACTGTTTGCCATTTTGCATGGAAATCAAGGATTTGATTGTTCGGGAATGGCAGAAAAGCTGTGTGACATTTTTACCGAAGGCATACATGCTGTAAATGGCGTTATAATTATGAAATGCTGAAGGTTAAGGGGTAGTTATGATACCAGTAGTTTTGCTTTAAGATTGCAGTAGAAATATCCAACATTTGCAATATTTATGTAAGTTCCTCAACAACAAAAATCTTATTCCTAGAGTCAAAGGCAGCTGGTGTGAGCCTTTCATCATGTAATTTACCAAGAATTGTTGTGCTCTTACCTTCCTAAAATTTCTTGCAGTTTGATTTTTTTTTACTTTCCTTTGCACCTGTTTCATGAAACATGTGTTTTTATAGTTTCAGTTCCTTTCATCAGCTTTTACCATGAAGACAACAAATACCGTTCAAAAACATGATTTCTCAATAGTATTAAATATTTAACAACTTGACTGCATTAGAAATAATTTCATTGACATTCTATATTTCTATTTTTCTTATTTATTCAAGCTGTATTTCAAAGATGATTTAAAACACTGAAAGTGTCACTTATTTTCTATTCTCCATATAATAATGAGTGTGCTTCCTGCAGTCAAATACAGTACAGATCATGGGGCAGAGCGCTTCTCTGCTGGTGTAGCGCTGTGTTGAACAAGTGGGTCAAGTAATCTGACATGACAACTGTAGGTCCACTGTCTTCTTTGTAGCTTTAATGCCAAAAGTGATTTGCTGTCTGCTTCCTGGGAGTCTCTTTTGCATTGTGGACTGGGACACTGTTTCATGTGAATGCAGACTTTAAGTTATGAGCTTTAGGTTGCCAAAATGCTCAATACTTTTGACACCTCTTGTTTTGATGTCGTACATCTCCACCACCCAAGTGACGGATGTTTCAGATATTTACAAACAGGTTTAAGATGAAATCTCAAGGCAGAGAGAGACAGAGCACTGTCTTAAGACCACACTACACATGAGACAGTTTTAAGCTTGATTTTGGCCCTGATTCCCCCCTTCAAGACCAAAGGTTGTCTAATTCGAGGGATGTTGCAACGGATAATTTTGCGAATGAAGTTGAAGTAGTGATGCACCGTTAGTGAACTCGAGGGCGCAGGCTGAATTGACACAACAGATTACCAGATAGCTGAATATATAAATTTTTTCGTGATTACCATTTCCACATGCACAATGTGAGGGAAACCTGAACAGCCGTGTAGCCTTAAGAAAAACACTAATCGGTAATGGCCCTTTTCCATTAGCCCTACTCTACTCTACTTGACTCTACCTGGCTCTACTCTACTCGCAATGCTGCTTTTCCATTAGCCCCAGTCGCCTGCCCAATGGGGTGCAGTGCCGCCGAGCGGCTCTGCGGTGATGTCATTTGAGCGCGACACAACAATCTGTGGCTTTTTGTCACAAACCGAGTAAAAAAGGAAAGCAGGAGAAGGCTGCAGGTGGCAAGAAGAAATACCCCTTGAGAAGCACAGGAGAGTTTTGGAAGCTATACAACAGAATGAAGCCGAGGACGAGAGCAATCGAGCTGCAAAGAAAAGACATATGAGGGTAAGCTAACAGTAGCTACCGCTAGCATGCTAGGTCGTCACGCTCATGACTCATCGATGACAACATTGTCTGACCAATCAGTAGCCGGCAGTCGGTGACGTTATCTTTTAGTATCGACTCTGCTCGCTTGGAACGGTACTAAAACTAGCTTGTTTTAGGAGGTACTGGGCTAGTGGAAACGCGCTGCAAATCGAGAAGGGCCGAGTAGAGTAGGGCCAAGACGTGCTAGTGGAAAAGGGCCATAAGGCTAACCATAAGAAAAGGCTTCAGTTTGCTAGGGAGCATAAAGATTGGACTCTGGAGGACTGAAAGAAGGTCATGTGGTCTGATGAGTCCAGATTTTCTCTGTTCCAGAGTGATGGACGCATCAGGGTAAAAAGAGAGGCAGGTGAAGTGATGCACCCATCATGCCCAGTGCCTACTGTACAAGCCTGTGCAAGCGAAAATTAATGCAATACTGGATGGAAATAAATCTTGAGCTATTACAGAAGCTTATCGAAACAGTGTGTCATTGAGTGAGTGCTGTAATCAAAGCTAAAGACGGTCCAACAAAATACAAGAATGTGTGACCTTTTTCTTGGCAACTTTTTTTGGCCAAACAGTGCAATTCTGAGTGCTAGGTGGGGGTTTTCGAGGTCATGAATCATATGGTGATGGTAACTTTATCATGGAACTATTGCTTACAGATGTAACCGCAATTTATGAGCTACTTTGGTGGAGGTTTTGTGCTCTCCAAGTGCTTTTTTTGTTTAATCATTTCTGAGGACATCTTTGTTTTGCAAGGCTTGCAGAGCAACAACAAATGGAACTGATGCTCTGAGGTAGTTTTTTCTAGTCTCTCAACTGGAATTTGTTTTCAATATCCATCCCTATTGGTGATACTGTGTGTTGTTTTATGTTCAATGGTGGGAGTGTTTTGGTCTTTGTGTGAATGTAAAATGTGCAGAAGAAACAGCAGAAATGAACTTAAGACGGATGTAACTTTATCCTCCGATAGAGGGAGTTTTCAGTTGAAACTTTTGACATTTTTCAATGCTATATTCCCATTTCACTTGCACAGTGAAAGCAATGGGGTTGTGCCAGACTGTCAGACTGTACAGAGTCAGAACATGAATCATGTGCATTGTTTGTGCATTAATGAAGATTCACAATATGACTTACTGTATATTCTCATCTAAAGTTGGCAACAAATTGCGTCTAATCTAGACAGTGTGCAGACTGCTTTTTCTGACAGAAAGAAAAGGTAATTGGTGTAGAGAACTTTTTTTCTTTTGGTCATGGCGTCAAAACAAATATCAGTAGTGTTTGATTTTCATGAAGACTGTTTAAAAGTCTAACATTCTGACATTTTACACCCTTAATAACTTAGAAAGATGCCCAAAGCGGGCCCATTTTTCTAGTTTATCCTTGGTTGAGTCTAATTGTCTTGCAGCACATCTTTGTCGTTAAATTATTGACTATCTCACTCCTCATGAATAATCCAAGATTATGATGTTCGCCTGTGAGGCCGTGAGAGTGCTCCAGCCCATCCAGAGTCTGCCTTTGAACAGGATGGATGGCAGAGAGTTTCTACATGTGCTGAGAAACAGAGAGCGTTTCAAAGACGGAGCCTATCCACGAATCAAAGTGGAGAGAGCCTTTGATCGCTGGTGCATATGATGGGACTTGATGCTTCTGCTCTTATAGCCGAGGGGACTGGTGATGAGGGGGCGATACACTGAGACTATTCACAGAAACAGAGCTGGCTTTAAAGAGAGACAGTGCATCGTCTGTAAGGTGTGGGTGGAGCTCTGCCCTCTGGCTGTCTGCTCGCTGTATATCTGACAGATCCACTGTGGAGATATTCTACAGAATCAGCAATAGGTAGGAATTTTTATGGCTGTTAAATGGAGATGTTTTTATTTACAGCGTGCTGTTAAGTTTGGAGGAATCTGCTTGTTTGCCTTTTTTTTTTCAAATTTGTCTGCAGTCTCCGCAGAATGAGTAAAAGGGAAGTGACACTGAAGGGGGAGGAATTCTGACCAAACTTGCTCAGCTGGAAGGCAATGTCGCCCACCACTTTTTCCCTTTTGTTTCCTCTGTTGCTGAATGCTCGGTGTAATTTGCACTCTGTTGCAGTTTCCATTTTGTGCTGCAGGTTATTCTGGGCTTGATGTGGCGACAGAAAAAAATCTGATAAGCTTTACTTTCTGCAGTGTGGGGTGATTATTCTGTTATTTACTTTTGCCTGTGGTCTCTTTAATTTTGAGAAATGGTAAATAATTGCAGGGTTGCACAGTTTATCAGATGTCAGAAAGTGTAAAAATTGTGGGATATTGTTTTCAAGGTTTACTGAGTTAAATATTTTGTGTCAACAATTCAAAGACTTTCAGCTCGCTGGTAGAGAGGAGCAGAGGAACTGGACAATACTTGAAGCTTAGAAGCTGGAGTGTAAAATGTTTATAATATGATAATGCTCAATTAAGTAAAGTCTTCAGGCCACGAGAGACGGCTTTATTTAATAAGCATCATTCATGCATAAATGTTTTTAAAGTTATTTTAGAAAAACAGAAATGTGGGATCTTTGACAGCTTTAAAGGTGATTTGATTCTTAGAAAAATTAAGACATAAAAATCACATAAAAAATATGATCTCTGGCAAATATAAACTGTTGAATAAATGAATTGCATTCAAGAAACTCCCACAATTATATATGTGTAAATATTTTCTTTAATGATGCTGGAATGCAGTTGTGAAGGCATTTTAGATGTGTAAAATTAAACAAAGTCACATATGACTTTTGAGTCATAATTTTTTTCACTCACTGTAGACCCTTTAACACCTCAGCATTGCAGCATTAGCTGCTGGTAATGCATAGCAAAACTGGAAGCAAACATAAATCCACCACTACATGCTAACAGGCAACACAAGAGTCTAAAAAGCTTGTTGTATTTCTTGTTTACATATAGGGATGCGTGATGGTGGAATTTCAAAATCAGATAATGCAGATATTCAACCATTTTTTTAGACCAATGTCTGCTGATACAGATATTGTACCGGTAATAATGTCCATCCCTGGTTGCATATTTCACGTATTTTGAACAAATTTACAGTCCCAGATGTCCCATGAATAAGTTTCCTTCTCTAAAAATCTACTCAAAGATATGAGTTTGGCATGCACGAATCCCTCTGTTGTGTAAATCCTCATGAGTCAGACCATGGCACTTCTCAGAAGTGGATCAAGCCTCAGCTTTACAAAGCTGTGCTCTAATGTTTAGAGTGACTTCCCAGTTTTGGTGGACAAAGCACTCAACTCCATTACTTTAGTGAATGTATAGAAACTCCGGCTCAAATATTTGCCTATACAATTGAAAGCTGTTCATTTTTTTCTCAAGTTAAATAACTGGAGTGCCTGCTTTTGAAAATAGTATGAAAAGTAAATTCTCATTTTAATGTTAACACGTTTATGTATTGTCGCCACAGTGAACACGTAGGATAAAGAGCTAGTATTATAATGCCACAAAGTCTATAACTAAAGGACAACCATTGCTTTTTTCATTTTTTTAGTTTTTACTTAAGCTATACATTAAAGTAACGAGCAAAAAACCCTTCATAGAAGAATAGAATAAAAAGTACCACATTTGTCTTCAAAAGTAGCAATGAAAATCCTAATTTCCGAAAATAAAAGTAATCAAGTAAAGTATAGATACTCAAAAGTAAATAAGTAATTTAAGTAAATCCTCATTGTGTCCACCCCTGCGCTCAGACATGCCAAAATATGCTTAATTTTTTGTAGCCAGCTGTGTGCTAAACAAACATCTGGCTTATGGTGTCATATCCAAATATGACTTTATTAGAGGACATTATTAAACTGACTGGTCTAAAGGAGGGATTTTATCATGTTTGAGGGGGTATCTGTAGACAGGCCATGGGCATCTTTTTTGTAAAAAAAACATTAAAAAGTGCATTTTGCACTGTATGGGACCTTTACATGACAAAACAATCAATCATACAAAAGCAAAAAAGCAAAAATCTTAGAATTCAAGATGCCTGAATGTAAAAAAGAAGTGCCCAAGAAGAGAAAGATATAATAAACATGAATTATTTGTGTAAGTTTTGTCAAATAGAAATGATTATTTGTGCTGTTTGTTAGCCTTTGCCTTTTGTACACAAGTAATAGCAGACCACTAGCTGGAGGTTAAGCATTGTAACTCTGAGGCCGATATAATCCCCATCACAGGCTAAAATGTTTCAGTTTGTCGTGTTGTTTTGCTGTCAAAGTAAAACTCTGACATACTGAAAAACCATCCTGCTCCTGTTCTTTAGGGTTAATGATTTAAAAACAAAGTGAGCAGCTCACATGTTCAGAAAGACCTGCGTTGTCTTCCACCCGGGGTTTAAAAAAGACTTGTTAGCAAGCACTGTTTAATGTGGTTAGCCTCCAGCCCTGCCCACAAACATCACACTGTTTATTAAAGCCAAAAGGGTTTGCTAAAAGTCAAGTGAAGACACACTCTCTCTGTTTGATCAAAAACATTCAGGATAAATCAGAAATGCTCTGAACATAGAGTTCTAGTACAGGCACCAGGGTCGTGCTGGATCCTAAAAGACTCTCTGTGAGGTTTTAAATGCTCCGCTGTCTCTGTCTTTGCTGTAGGTGTTGTTCTCTGTAGCCAGCGATGGCACCAGGGGATGTGGTGCCAGACCATCCCAAGCAGATCAAACCCAAAGAGAAGCGACCTGGAAACAGAGCATCGAAAGCAGACTGTGAGCCGGATGGATCCTTTGTCTTCGAGGCTCTTGAGGCTTGGAAGGACTTCCATAACTCCCTCAGGCATTTCCATGAAGTAGGGGAGCTCTGCGATGTCACGCTGAAGGTAGGTCAGGCTGTCCAGACTGGATTAATACAGAGACACAACGGTGGAAATTTTTTTTATTTGTTTATTTATTTAAAATGGGCCGTAATTATTTTTCTATTAATTTATTTATTTAATACCACACATATCATCATTCACTTATTCATTCATACTTTTTATTATTTATTGTGTCCTGAGTTGAACTGTAATGTTTAAATACTTCTCATGTGTTCACCTGCTGAGTTCTTGTTTCTGAATTTTGAACGTTAATGTCCAAACTGAATCTCATTTATTGTCCTCTACTTGGTCTTAAGTGGTGTAAGTCTATTAACTCTTTGTTTGCATTAGTGACAAAGATTTTTACTCTTGTTATTAATATGTTTTTTTTAAATTTTCTTCAGTAACTAGTGTTTTTATTCTGGTGTGTTATGTGTTTCTCTTGCTACAGGTTGGCAGTAAGTTGATACCATGCCACAAGCTAGTGCTTGCTTGTGTCATCCCTTACTTCAGGTAAGATCCTTATTGGAGCTGAGCTTTATTTTTTATTTTTTTATGCAATTCATTAATTCATTCAAGCTTTATTTAATCTCAAAAAATCATTGAGGGTGTTTCCTCATTTTCAATGATGTCGAGAGTACATAGAACAACAATACAACAACACAGTTAAAAACAGTAACATGTAAAAGCAGTGTAATTCACAATTATTGTTTTAAACTGACCAAAAGTCACAAGTGCTCGCAGTTTAAATGTTTGTTGTAAAATGTTCCAAGTGAAGGCAGCAGAAAAGCTGAAAGCAGTTCTTCCAAATAAAGTGTTTACCCATGGAACTTCAAGCATTATGAGTACTCCCAAAAAAAAAAAAGATTTTGTTCTGAAGCAAACAGACTGTAACATATTTTTAAGGGATGCTCTATTAGTTTTTTCCAGTACTTGATATGCCAATATTTCCAAACTCATTTTGAAATTGCTAGGGCTGTAAAGTCCAAGTCGACTGGTCGACTAATTGGTTGATGCGTGCTCAGTCGACCAAAATTCTGATTGGTCAACCAAATGTGTCTTTTTTTTTTCTTTTCCCCCTGCAGTTCATTTCATCAGAAGAAGCGTGTCAAGTGAAATGGGGTTATTTTCTGAGCACCCCCATCATGTCTTAGAACACCATTTCAATGTATTTATTGTTCATTTCAATATTTTTATTTAAGAACATTTCAATATTCTAGTCTAATAATCGTGTATTTGTTTTATAACTGCATGCGCTCTGCTTGCTGCCCGCGCTGCAGCGGCGGCATCCCTCACCCAGTCCGAGCTGGATTTTATGCCTCATATAAACACCCAAATGCAAAAACGACATCACAGAAGGAATTGACAGTTTATTTCTGAGGGTATGAGGCCCATTGGTGTCGTGGCAGGCCAAGAAAAACATTGGAACCTGGATATTCAGTGCCGGCGCGCCAGACAATTACGCACGCGCTCACGGCAAATTACGAGGGAGGAAAAAAGAGAAAGTTTAGGAGTTAATAGATAAAGATAACAGATGTGTACGTCTCTTCAAATGGAGTCCTATATGACAGTGACTGCCCATTTCATTGATGAAGACTGGAAAGCAAAGAGTCTTGTGTTGAGAGGAAAAAAAAGGACAGGCGCAAACATCGATGCGCGACTATATGGATTTGCAGATGTTTTCAAAGTTCAAGAAGAAAAAAAGTGTCTGTTGTAGTGAACAACGTGGTTAATATGAAACTCTGTGTGGAAACACTAAAAGAGTCCCATGAATATCCAGGTTCCAATGTTTTTCTGGATATTCAGTGCCAGCGCGCCGGACAATTACGCATGCAGCAATGGCAAAATTCGAGGGAGGAAAAAAGAAAAAGCTTCCGACTTAATAGAAAAAGGTAACAGATCTGTACGTCTCTTCGAATGGAGTCCTATATGACAGTGACTGCCTATTTCATTGATGAGGACTGGAAAGCAAAGAGTCCTGTGTTGAGAGGGAAAAAAAGGACAGGCGCAAACATCGATGCGCGACTATATGGATTTGCAGATGTTTTCAAAGGGTGGGGGGGGATTGGTTGATTTTTGGTCAACAATTACTGTGTTTTAGTCGACCAACAATTTATTTGGTTGATTACAGCCCTAGAAATTGCTCATATACACACATCTTATTTGTAAATACTGCCAAATCTCTTTTACCTGATAATTCACCCATATTTCTCAAAAAGCGTTTTGAAAACCAAATATTATATTCAATCTATAGGAATGAAACTGCATTGATTTTAAATGTAGACATGCAGTGATAAGGTGAAGCATTATGGGACATTAGTATAGTCTTCAGATATTATGGCTCATATTTATGGGTGATTTATTAGCTGCAAACAGAGATTTTCCGATACCAGTGTCGGAAATTGCTCTGCTGAAAATGCCGGCATCTGTAACAGCAGCTACTGAAGTCCAGGCACTCTTCAATACCACATAATGTATTAAATTAGTAATCTATTTACTGTTTAGCATTGATAAACTCTCTGCTTTTAAATCAGTAGTGCTGTGCTACAACCTGCAAAGACCTGGAAGAACTGATCACGTGACACAGACACAACAGACACACCTGTGTCAGAGCCGGCTGACACAAGGCTTGGATCTAAGCTAACTAGCGTGATCATGCTCCATCACTGCTGTATTTAATCATGTTTTACAAAGGGCTTAACCTGAGCCAGGCCTTACCACAATTATAATCAGATCACAGTCATGCAGGCGTAGACACGGTCGAAATGCCAATTAGACCCTTTCACACTGCCGACAGGTGCTGATTGTTACGGGTTTAAACAGGTTTTTTGGCCAGTCTAAAAGGGGTTATTATTAACTGATAAAATTGCACATAAGATACACCAGCACTTTAATTTGGGTGTTGTTTATGAACTCTGTTGGCTTCCACACTTAGTGATTGCACACCTTGAGTAACCTCTAGAAATACCAGGACAGAACAGTTGTTTGAGTTCTGAGTTTCTATTTCCTCCCTCAGGGCCATGTTCCTCTCAGAGATGTCTGAGGCCAAGCAGGAGCTGATCGAGATCAAGGACTTCGATGGTGATGCCATCCAGGACCTGGTGCACTTTGCCTATTCCTCCAAGCTCACATTAACGGTGGATAATGTTCAGCCGCTGCTTTATGCTGCCTGCATCCTTCAGGTAAAGATGGAAACAAAATGTAGTATTTCACAGTGTTTTTCTGTAGTTGGATGGCAGAGCTTCTTTTTTTAAACAGTATTCCTTGCGTTCCCAGGATCTTATTATGCTCTCTGTCCCAAACGCACAAACTGCAATTGGGAAAAGGGCTTTTGGGTACTCTGCACCATCAGACTGGAATGTTTTGCAGACTGACTTAAAGCTCAAGGAGCTGGTGTCCTTAAATGTTTTTAAATCCAAAATGAAAGACATGGAGGCAGATTCTATCCAATGCCGATGTTTTTAGCCAGGCTGTGATATGGCTCATAGATGTCTCTGTTTTTAATCCATAATGATGTGCTTGTAAATTGTTTTTCTCTTTTGTATCTGTCTGCAACTTTGTGTTTTTTGCTGCTGCCTGTCTTGGCCAGGTCTCCCTTGAAAAAGAGGTTTTTAATCTCAATGGGACCAACCTGGTTAAATAAAAAAAAAAAAAAAAAAAAAAAGGGCTGCTCTCTTTACAACGTTGATCAGAAGTCTGTGGCAGATGCTCATGTAACATGACTTGGAATTTAGTTGATAGTGAGATGAATTACAGCAGCCATACTAAACTACATATGCAGGTCAGCATAGGCAGCAGTTGCAGAATATTCTTAAAACAAAAGGAGTGATAATGATAATAATAATTTTATTTATATAGCACCTTTAACAAGAGATGTTGACAAAGTGCTTTAACAGACAAATAAAAGCATTTTTTTGTGGAAAATAAACCAAAAATCAAACAAAGAGCAAAAGAGCCAGAAGAAAAGATGCCGAAGTTCATGTAATATAAAGCAACAAAAGGAAAGAAATTGTAAACAGGAAGCAGCTGAAATACTGCAGGAATATACTAAATTAATACAGTTTAATATGTCAACATGTACATATGAAGAACATTTGTGAAGAAGGTATTTTGTTTAAATATAATGGTAAGGAGATGATAAGACAATAAATAAATGAGCGATTTATATATACTATACTAATAGTTGATAGTTTACAACATCACATCAGGCAGATGAAAAAGAAGAGGGTGAATTGAAGAGGGGAAAAAAAGTAAAATACAAGAGCTGGGCAATAAATCGAAAAATAATCGAAACCGACATTTAGATCCTCTAATTGAAGTATTTTTACTCATGTTGATTTTTTGATTATTTTTCCTGTGTCCCGTCACCACGCCCCCTCCATACAGTCTGCATTCACTCTCCCCAAGACCGAAAGACTGCCAACAAGCAGCAAGCTATCAGGACCTTGTAGCTAAGAAAAATGCCGCCTCCATTGTTTGGGGACATCAAGCAGAAAGAAGTTCAGTGTAAATACTGCAGAAAGACCATCGGTAACACCACCAATTTGTTCCAGCATAACATAAAGTAATTGTTCATTAATCGTGATCAGGATAAGAGCTTCAATTAATCGTGATACTGAGATTAGGTAATGTCGCCCAGCCCTAATAATAAAGGTAAAAACGGAGTACATTAATAAATGAGAAGATGGTAAAAACAGGACGAAAACAATGAGAAACCAGTGAGGAGTGAAAGAACAGCAGAGATTGAATATAGTTTAATAAGTAATTATGAAGAAGTATGTAGATAAAATTGAATAAACCAACAAGGTTGATAAATAAGTATGTAAGAAATGAAAAAATGTCATGTAAAAGCAAGTCCAATACTCTGGGTTTTGAGATGTGATTTTAAAGATGTCACCATGCCAAGTGAGCTTCACTTTTAGCATGAGAAATCACGACCCCATTGGACAGTTTATTTGAGAGATGCATCAGCAGACTTCCCTCACAGTCATGCAGATATTATCATCATTATAAAAACATTTGGCAAGTAAACTTGGAAACCTTGAATTAACCTTGGTTGCCTGCCTCTGTGTCACCTGTCGATGGAAAACATTGTAGGCTGTGCATGAATTTAGCGTGCATTAATTTAGGTTTAGTCTTCTGTGTTGGATTGAAATATCGTCTAAATCTGTAGGTGGAGTTGGTGGCGAGGGCCTGCTGTGAGTACATGAAGGCCCACTTCCACCCCACAAACTGCCTGGCTGTTCGCACCTTCGCCGAGAGCCACAACCGCGTGGACCTGATGGACATGGCGGACCGCTACGCCTGCGAGCACTTCACCGAGGTGGTGGAGTGCGAGGACTTCACTTGTGTGTCTCCACAGCACCTGCGCACGTTACTGTCCTCCAGCGAGCTCAACATCCACTCAGAGACGCAGGTGTACAACGCTGCTGTGAAATGGCTCAAAGCAAACCCACAGCATCACGAGGCCTGGCTGGACCAGATCATGTCTCAGGTTAGAGGGTCCACAGTTTCCCTTCAGTTTCTTCTTGAGTCAGAACAGGGACTGAAATATGACTGAAGAACTGTGGTATTTTTTGAAGCTTTGGTACTTATAGCATACATTATTATGAACCAGCCTATGACAGAGGTGCTATTGTTTAAAACGTGATACCAAAAGCATAAAAATGAGGACAACTTAGATATTTTGAATATATATCTCTAGTGTTTTGATATGAATAGAATGCATAAGCTTTTTATCTGATAATACCAAACTATGCAACTGTTTGTGGTCCGTATAAAATGTGTGTATATATGTTAATGCAAACTGTTTTACAGGCCAAAAACAATTATACTGGTTTCTTCTTCAGGTGCGCCTCCCCCTGCTCACTGTAGAGTTCCTGACTGGAACAGTGGCGAAGGACGAGATGATCAAAGGTAACCTAAGTTGTCGCAACTTGATGGATGAAGCCAGAAACTACCACCTCCACCTGTGCAACAAAGTGGTGCAGGACTTTGAGTATTCAGTGCGCACCATACCCCGGAAACACACTGCAGGTAGTCAATTCACTGTAATATGTATGATTTTGAAATACAGATTTATTGACATTTGTAGAAGTACCCAGTACGTCTTTTACCCCTTTAGAAAGGCCAAAAAAAACTGTTTTAACCCGGTGACATTTGGCTCCTGTAGGCAGTGGGAGAGGGTCTAATCGGCATTTCAACCTGGGTCAACTGATCTTGCAAGCAGCACAGGTTTTTATCGGCTCTCAGTGGGAACATCACACCCGGGTCGACCCGCTCATTTATGGATGACGGCGTAAACTGCCCAAGTCATACCATCGCACTCGTCCCCTCCCTCTGTAACTTACGTGACTCCTTGCCATCTTACCACCTTTGTGTCATCAGCATTCAAATGTCGTTTAGTCTGCGCTGAGTTTGTATATTTTTAAAGAAGGACAAAAGTACAAAGGTCAGAAAACAGTTAACTTAAGTGTTCACTGCTTCCATGCTCCTTTCTACTTTTTACATTGTTGTGTTTTGTCGCGCTGATGATTAGAGCTGAAACAATTCCTCGAATAATCGCGATTATTCGATTACAAAATATTCTCGAGGCAAATTGTGTGCCTCGAAGCCTCGTTTAATATATGATTATACATATAAAATATATATCTGGACTTCTATACAGTGCACGGTGTTTGACACAGACGGTCATTTCTGTGGCACAACGTGCCTGCTACCTCTGCTGCTGCGCGGCTTGTAAAATCATGAAGGACGAGAAAAGAGAGGGACAGAAAGGAGAGAGTCCACAGAAGAAATGTCAGATAGTGTCCCAAGTGTGTGGTCACTACAAGAAGTGACGAAAAGAAAATACAGTGCAGTGTGTCCGATGTTAAAAGGAGTTAGCTTAGCATGTAGCTTAGCATGATAGCACATCATCACTGCTGCAGCACGTCAACAGTAAACATCCGGTCTGTGCTCAGTCCTCGGAGCGACAGAACCGGATGACACTCATGATACATCAACAGAAGCAGCTAATGTGATCAATAACTGAGATATGGGCTAGTAAATAACCTACTTTGATTATGGCTCCGTGTAAAGGCTGGTTCAAAACGTAAATCAATGTGGAGGCTACTTGCCCAGAATCATGTGTATTTTGTTCTCATACTTTTCACATCCAATAACTTTACATTTAATTTGATTGCAGAGAGTAGAACAGAAAACACTGACAGTGAGTAGATGAATCAGGTGTAGGGAATGCTTCCATATGTCATAGAAATGTACATTAGCTAGTTACATTATCTTAGTATCTAAGTATGATATTATTTGGTCCTAGTAATAAAGTAAGCAAAATAAGATCATCAATATGGTACAGTAGTAAAGGCAATAAAATAGCAGAAAGAGACAGGCATGAATACAAATAAAATAAAAATAACCAAACTTAAAAAAAATACTGAAAAAAGCAAGATATGGCCCAGAGTAAATTAAAAGTATAGATTTTGATTGTGAGATCCCATTTATGCTCAGAATGTTCAAAATGAGAAAAATAAGTTGTTAATTTAAGTGACCGGGCTTTTCTGTTTTGTGTGCTACTAATAATAATAATGTGTAATTATTCAATGTAAAAAAAAAATAGCAGTGAGCGCAATGTAACTGTTATCCAATTACTCGATGACTCGACAAAATTTGACAGAGTAATCGATTACAAAAAGAATCGATAGCTGCAGCTCTACTGATGATGTCATCGACATGATGACATCAGTGTCGCACCAGAGGAAAAAAACAGCCACGCAGCTCGTCTGCTGCCAATTAGACCTGGTGTATGGCAGTGGGAAAAGAATTACTTGCCAATTGCTTGCGGGTTAATCCTCTCTAAAAAAAAAAAAAGCAGCTTTGACCTGCCTAATTTTAGTGTGAATGCGGTATTTGTTTCACCCTGCAAAGTAGACAGCAAAATTCATGAAAACAAATTGTAATGTGTTGTGACAGGTCTAGTGTTTGGTGCACAAGTATATTCTCAAAAATGTGCCGTGGTCTTAATTTAGAAAGTTTGTCAACCTTGAGTTGAATAATTCACATTTTCTAAATCATTCATAGCCCCAGGCTGTGTGCCCATGAACTATGCCATGTTCTCCCCCTCTACAAACATTTTGTTCTTCCTGCCGCCTCCTCAGGTGTTTTGTTCTGCGTGGGCGGTCGCGGGGGTTCAGGTGACCCATTTCGCAGCATCGAGTGCTACTCCATCACTACGAACAGCTGGTTCCTCGGCCCTGAAATGAACAGCAGGCGGCGTCACGTGGGTGTAATATCTGTTGGAGGTAAGAGGGGTTCTATTTAATGGCAGAATGGAGGGTATTTTATGATGCATGGTTAGATGAACAGTTTAAAAAGTCAAGAGCACTAAAAGCATTACAACATGAATTATAACCTGAGCAAGCAGTGGATTTAATGTGGTGTAATCTGACACTCCAGCATAAACCTGCACCTTGATGAAGGTTGCAGTGCTCCATTTGTGGAGGCTGAAGTTCATGGTAATGTTGAGCAGTGCAGTCACAAGCAGAAAGGTGTTCCTGCTATTTTAGTAAGCCTAAAAGCAAGGTGATTGTAGGCCTAGCACAAAATCCGATTTTCATGTTCCAGACTAGTAGAAGTCAGACTTTTGATGTTTTTCCTGACCACAGAAGCAGAAACAAATGATGAAAACACACAATACTAGGTGGCATTATTTTTTATTATCAAAAATGCAAAGTCTTTTCCTCTTTTTTTTTAATTCTTTTTTTTGTTGTGAAAATCCAGGTCCACACAAACAATAGAAAAACATATATCTCTCATTCAACCATCGGCAGTTGTACAGTTGTAACCCAGATTCAGCAAGCAGTACAAAAGTGTGGACCAATCATGTATCTACACTACCAGTAATATATACATTTAACAATTTTTTCAATCAAATAAAATAAGAACAAGAACACTAATAAATAACACATAATGGGGTAAATGTCAATGGCACATATACCCTCTACAGAGGGAATATATAAAAAAACAAAAAGGAAACAAATATTCACTTCAGACAAATGATGGTTGTATTGGTGTGACATACGTTATCCAACTTTCCCATCTTTTAAAAAAAATTCCTTGTTGGAGCAAAAGGAATCCTTTCCATCATAAACATATCACAGATTATGTCGATCCATTCCTCCACAGTAGGTTTCCTGGTTTTTACCACCTCCTGGTAATTGCTTTTCTGAGGGCAGCACTTAGTATCAGGACCGGAATATGTGAAAATGGTTTACCTCGAGGCATCCACACTGTCGCCAGCATGCAGAAGAATTAGTGTAGTGTCTGTTTTGAGCTGGAGTGATGAAAACCTGGTAAAGTTTTTCCAGCAAAATTCTTGCCGAACAGTTGAGCTTGAAGTTTTCCACTGTATCTCACATAAGTTTCCCAGTCTTCTTCCTTTAAAACAAAATCACCTTCCTGTTCCCTTTTTTGCTTTAAATACGGTGTGCTGCACTTTATTTGTTGTAACCCCTTGTAGATTTTTGAGATGAGTTTCTGGTAAGTCTTTCCCTCTTCAAGTACTGTTACTTATGCCAGGGTCCAACTATCTAGAACTGTGGCACTCTGCAGGACAGACCTAGATATACTGAAACAGAAGTTGTTTCCCTTAAATGGAAAAGTAAACCAGAGGAAAAGTTTTCAAACTGAAAAAATGTCAGCCTTTATGATATGTCTTAGAAGAACTAGAACCACAGTATCTCACATAAGTTTCCCAGTCTTCTTCCTTTAAAACAAAATCACCTTCCTGTTCCCTTTTTTGCTTTAAATACGGTGTGCTACACTTTATTTGTTGTAACCCCTTGTAGATTTTTGAGATGAGTTTCTGGCAAGTCTTTCCCTCTTCAAGTACTGTTACTTATGCCAGGGTCCAACTATCTAGAACTGTGGCACTCTGCAGGACAGTCCTAGATATACTGAAACAGAAGTTGTTTCCCTGAAATGGAAAAGTAAACCAGAGGAAAAGTTTTCAAACTGAAAAAATGTCAGCCTTTATGATATGTCTTAGAAGAACTAGAACCACAGTCTGAAAAAAGAGAAAAAGCACCTTACACCTCAGTGAATTACTGTAGCATTACACATCAAGCCGAATTATCAACCATCACAATGTTTGGAGCAAAGATATGACACATTGTGTTTGTTTGCTGTCTATGGTGTCCCCCCTCTACTGACATCATCATGCTGGTTGTCTGTTATGCTTGTCTACAAAAGCACAACATGTGTTTATGGCTCCATAGTTGCCCAATCTGACACAATAACCACCATAGCATAGAGAACAAAAATGGTATAACAGAGTTCCCAGGCATCCTGGAAAACCTGGAAAATGATTTCTAGAAAAGAGTGGGAAGCCTGTATAGTTGGAAGTCTGAATAAGCCAGAATTTCTTTTACCTTGCTCATTAACTTGTAAAAAGTATATCAATCCTGCAGTTTATGATCTTATTGCTTTATAAACTTTGCCTCAGTTAAAAAAAGCTGTTATTTCAACATCAATTATTAAATGTATATTATGTTTCTTTCACCTTTAAGCAGATGTGTTAGCTTAAAGTGACTGTCAGTGGGTTATTCTACAAACACCATGTCCTAACAAAGGCATTTTGAATAAGATATGTGAATGATATCTGGAATCACTCATGAAGACACCCCAGACACACCTATCAATCATATTTAAGTAACAAAATGCACAGCATAAGTCATGTTCACTGTTAAAGTTTGTTTAATATAAAGTAGCTCATCAAAATTTGCAGCTGTCTGGATTGGGTCAGCAGACCAATAACAGGACCGACAAACATGCAAGATGTATTAGACCTTCACCAACTCTCTCTCTGTAGCATGTCACAGCTTTTGGACAAAAATCTGACTGAAGTTCTGACATTTTTCCTCATGATTTAGGCTTATTTTAAACTATTGACCATTAAATAACAGAGATTGCACGTTTTGAGGACTCACCAAGTACGAAAGCACCACCAAGTGCAAACACTTCTACAGTGAAGATCAAACTATGAACCACAAAGTCCCTTATCCGTGAAATGACCCTTCTCAAAAATTTAAACCCTTTCATGGTTTCTTCTGATCTGGTTAATAAACATAAATGAATGTATATAAAGACAAGCACTGAAGTCCATTTCCATCTGTTTCTGCTTGTTCCTTCAGGTAAAGTTTATGCTGTTGGAGGTCACGATGGTAACGAACACTTAGGAAACATGGAGATGTTTGACCCGCTCACCAACAAGTGGATGATGAAAGCCTCCATGAACACAAAAAGGTACACAGATACATTTTCAGAATATTACAGAGACTTTAGTATGTGTGAAAGTGTTCTATTAAACTAAACTGATAAATAGAAATAACATTTTTCTACTAACATCTGCTCTTCACTCAAAAATGTGATTTTTCTTAACACTCATCCACCAACAGAGTGAATGTGGATGTAGACTGAATTGCCAGTGAGAAAGCCAAAGCTTTTATGACAGTGTTTGTCTTGAAAATAACACCACACTGTGCACAGCATCAGTAGCGATTAACAAATTCACCAGAGCCAGAGGGATTATCTTTTGGGGAAAATCCACTAAGCTGGACAAAGTAATTTGAAAAATGGCATGTAATGATCTCCCAAAAAACCTTGGGATCATTCATACTGCTCTGTGCTGTGTACTAGCAGCTTCAGTTTCTTGCTCCTAAATGTAACTATTTTCTCCTTACTGCCATAACTCTCTTAAATAGCTGAACCGTGAACCTGCTTCACTGTTAAATGGTCGTACATTCGCTTTAACTGGTCACTGGTCTGCATTGCACCAATTGTGTATATATTTATTTTTTCTGCACAGGTGTATATACATGTTTTTCTAACATGATGTTGTGGAAATTTTATTCTGACGTACGCTCATACTTCACATTTGAGTCACCACACATTTGAGCTCCTGTCTCACATTAAGACCTTCACTACACTTCATCAGCATTTGAATGGTTTAAGTTATTTTATGACGTCTTCCTTACAGGAGCAGAGTCTCACACATAGATGAGATTAGTTACATACACATAGATTAGCGAGAAGACCAGAGTTTAAAGGGGACATATCATGCTTGTTTCTCCTTTTCACTATGCCAGACTAGGATGCCTGTAAAGCATTTCTGCCCTCAGTACAAGTCATTTAGTTCCTTCATTGCCCCACAATAGCGTTCTCAAAATCCTCATTTTAGGCCATTATCAAGCTCTTGTTGAAACACGAGGATCTCAGGATGACCTACAGTTACCTTGCACCGTCACAGCCCTTTGTGCTCTGATTGGTCAGTTCTATCGGGGGTGGAGCCAGCCTGTCCTTCTTCTTCTACCATATTTTCCGGCAGGCTCAATACAGCGACCGCGTATTGAGTCCCCCTACAGACCAGAGCTAGTAATGAGTGAGTGTGAGCTAGGGATCTGTATACTGCTGCTGGTGGATGAATGTGTTCCTCGGTGACTGTTTTGTGGCTAACGGACATCACAAGGGAGGAAGTGTTTTATCAGATTACTCCAATAAAAAGAAAGGTACCTCGTGTCGTCACGACAATTTAAATCTCACGGACATCTCGCAATGATCTATTTTCAGAGGCATCAAATCTCGTTCTAGGATATCAGAAAAACTACAATATCTAATTTTTTGAAAATTAAGGGGGTGTAAGGTCTTGTTTTCAAATTTATTACATTATATGTCAGTATTAAATCATGCATCAGCATATGTCTCCTTTAACTGGCTTCAGACGAGCTACATGACTTTGTTTATTCCTCTGTCGCACCAAGCTGCGCAATGTAGCCCATCCATGTAAACAATGGAAAGGAGCATGGACGCCATGGATGCAGTTTTTCTGTAGTTTGTACTTTAATTCCTCTTTGAAAATGTACAAATGGCGCTAATAATACAAAGGTAGATAGAACAGGAACAAAGTTGAACTCTGCATTCAGAAATGCTTCTTTGAGCAGCCTTTTGTTTGTTTTGCAGGAGGGGCATAGCCCTGGCAGCTCTTGGGGGTCCGATCTATGCCATTGGAGGTCTGGATGATAACTCCTGCTTCAATGATGTGGAACGTTACGACATTGAAAGCGACTGCTGGAGCGCCGTGGCTCCGATGAACACACCCAGGGGAGGAGTGGGGTCTGTGGCATTAGGGGTAAGACTTAATAAAAGCTCTTCATTTATTATGACTATCACAAAATTTCTGTTTTAGACTTACATTTATCTTTTTCTCTCTCCATCAGAGTTTTGTGTATGCAGTGGGAGGCAACGATGGCGTGGCGTCTCTGTCGAGTGTGGAGAGGTTTAACCCACATCTCAACAAGTGGACAGAGGTCTGCGAGATGGGCCAGAGACGAGCGGGAAACGGAGTCAGCAAACTCAACGGCTGCCTTTATGTTGTTGGTAAGATAAACAGATACACGACAAACCTCTTTTATAGATGTGCTTTTGCAAGAGATATCACCTGAGTGTGCTTTTAATCCTCTGACGCTGCTTTTATTTCTACTCTCAGACAGTTTCACAGGCAGCATCTTTTTTTCTTTCATTTTTTATATTTTTATCCTCCTTTTGGTTTTATTTACTTTCATTTTATCTCCTATTTCCTTTTGTCTTTCAGTAGTTTATTGCCTTTTTAATTTCCTTCTTCCTTCTTATCTTAGGTGTTATTAATCCTTTATTTATTTTGCTTTGTTTCTGTCATTTCTGGCTCTTATGTGCTTTCCTACATTTCTGTTTTTTAACACTTTCCTCACATTTCTCTTTTATTTTTTTTATTCTCATTTTTTTTTTTTATTTTCTCTGTCAAGTACTTTGTAACCTTATTTTGAAAGAGATAGATAGATTCACATCCGTCATATTGTTCATCTCCTCGGGCGTAATCCTTGTTTCAAACTGCAGCCATTATGGTTGTAATACTGGAGATTTAGCTGTTATTATAAGACGTCTTTTAACCCTAAGATACCCAGTCCCACCGGCAGGATCAAAATACCCCTTTTTTTTAAATAACTGGCATTTACAAACCATTTGTCCTATCCAGGAACGGAAAACACTGGTGTAATTGTATGAGTTTCGAGTATCCGAGGGTACCTGAATGTATCACAAGTAACGTCGGGAACATATAAAACAGAAGAAAACAGGTGAATTTGAATATTTCAGTGAATTTCATCGACATTGCTTTGAGTCTTATGTCTTTTTTGAAAATTTGCAGAAAATTAACTCTTTTTGTTCGGCTAAATTCTGTAAAAAACAAAAAAATGTACACTTCATTCTGCGTTCAACAAGACCAAATTATTCACATACTTTTTGAATTTGCGGTTCAAAATATCTTTGAATTTTCGTCCCACAGCTGTGTCTTGCAGGCTGATATTCCCACACAACACGTCGTTCAGCACGAATAAGCACTGAGCAGCAAGACCTGCTGTCAGTGCCTTGAAGATGTGTTACAGGCTAACCTTTCCCAGCAAACTGCCGTTTTTACAAAGGAAAGAGTGCCTTACAGGCCTTTGCAATGTAGACTGTATTATAATATCATAAATATTATAAATATTGATAATATGATAAATATTGATGAATATTAAGATTATTAAATTTTTGTTATTCTTTTTTCTAATGATTTTTAGCTCGTAAATTTTGTTACCCTGCATAAAGACAAAATTGAGTTCCATCAGTCGATAGCCATGTTTGTCCTGAAACCATAGACGTGCTGGTCTTCATAGTACAGAGAAAAATGAGACCAGAGGAAGTGAAAAGTGACAGAAATAAAAACGACCCGGAATTCCAAATATCAAACAAGGTTTAAGAATTTGTAGATTCTTTGAATGTAGTACCAACACCACTATGTTTGCAATGTTCCTTAGGCTTGAAGGTGTGTGAAAATTTGTTGTGTGCATTAATTCTTTGTTTTTAATTTTTAAAAAAATATATAAAACCAGAAAAATTAAATGTCCTTTTTTTTTTTCTAATGATTGGTAGGTTTCTAAGTTTTGTTACACCGCATGTAGACATAATTGAGTTACATTAGTTAAAGGGACTGTGAGGAGTTTCTATGTAATTACAAAAAAGTCTCACTTTTAGATATATGCCTGATCAAAATACACACTTTAAGATGAGTTTTATAGCATCAAAATAGGTTATCTATAAATGCTATTCCTTAGCCTTCCGGTCGGGTCGGACAGAGCTGGACTGGCCTGGATACTCAACTTCAGGAACAAGACAATTAAAACTAGAGCAAATTTATATTATTCGGACACGTCTTAGAGCACCGGGCTGTAAGTAGCATCCTGTAAGTTGTTAAAAAAATAAGTTGTAAAGCAATACAGGGTTCTGAGAAAGGTCCGAGCTGCATTCATTAGCATCACAACAAATACACGCGTTGGATTGCACACGTCTTGTGGTGTGTTCCAGTTGTAGACAGAAGTAGGAATTTTGAGCTCCGAGTAGGAAACTGCAACTGGAACGTCCCCCGAAGTCGAAATTTCCTACTGGGAACTCGGTGAAACCTCGCCACCCCCGAGTCGACAATCGAACATGGATGCCCCCAGTGTGAACAGTTATATAGCTCCTGTAATAATCAATTTATTAGCACTTCTGACTGGGGTGTGTCGCTCTAGATCAGCTGTATACATAGTATTCTTAGACTTATACTTACAAAAATGCTGCCATAGTGATAATCACATTCTTAATGTGATATTTGTGAACAACAACGCAGGGATGCGAACAACAGCTAACAATAGCCTGGTAGATCGGCATGTTTTTTTCCAACTTCAACTGGAACACTGATAACTCTGAGATGATGTCACTCCCAGTTCCAAGGTTACTGGAACGCAGCATTATGACAGTCGCCGCGTGTGCTGATGGGTAGCAGAGTCTTTTACGTTGCCGGTAATAGATTCTCCTCACAGTCCCTTTAATAGCTGTGATTGTTCTGAATCTATGGAGGTGCTGGACTTCATATTGTAGAGAAAAATGAGACCACAGGGAATAAAAATGTGAGAGAAGCAAAAAAAAACCAAACTGAAACTGATTGGGTTTCAGGGGGTTAATGCTTTTCTCATCTGTAAGAGTGAGCTCTTCTTTTTCATGATGGAGCAGTCATCATCACCCACTGAGTTCAAGCTGTTATTAAAACCAGCAGCAATCATGTTTATTACACGCAGAGGCTTCCCTGCTCAAACTCTGCATAACAGCCAGGATCCGATAAGAGCTCAGATCAGGACCCAACACACAGTTCAAACAGGTTTGAGTTATATCCAGATTTTCAGGTGTCCAGTCTGCACTTCCTCTTACTTGCAGTGACAGAAATATATAAAGACTCTATCTAAAGCTGCTGTTATTATTTTACAGCTGTTTCCTCCTCCACCTGTACTTCAATTTATTTTTGAAATACCTTCCGGTCACATATTTACAGATACGCACCCATCAGAAAAGCCAAAAGGTCAGGTTTTGTAAAACTGGTTACTGATTTGCAGAGTGTCAGGGTGATGTTTTTATTGTACCACTTTAATTCGAAGAGTCATTTCAGGTCCATTAAACCTTCTGTTGTGGCTTTTTGCCTGGTCAGTAGCCTGGTTCACTGTGGATCCATGAAATCCTCTTAGCTCATGCCTGCTTCATTATGGCAGCATAATCCTACTCCAAGCAACTTGGTGTTGGCAGGAACCACAGCTCAGTGTTCTGGGATGCAAATTACTGGTTTTAATTTACTAATTATCTCTAAAAAATGAGTACAGATTTGAAACAAATGTGCGTTTGGATAAAAATATAAACAATCTGTCCCTTCTATTCCTAAGGTGGTTTTGATGACAATTCACCCCTGAGCTCTGTGGAGCGCTTTGACCCTCGAATGCACCGCTGGGAGTACGTGTCTGAGCTGACCACACCCCGCGGGGGGGTCGGGGTTGCCACTGTCATGGGAAGAGTGTTTGCAGTCGGCGGCCACAACGGGAACATCTACCTGAACACAGTGGAGGCTTTTGAGCCCAGGATGAACAGGTGAGGAGATGGATGAGGGGTGTTTCAGGGTGTAAAGATGGGATCTTGAATAATTTGGCGGCTCTTCTGTGTCAAGAAAAACAATACACCTTCACCTGCCACTTTATTAGGTACGCTGTGGTTGAAGGTGATGAAAAAGTTCCTCAGAGATTTTGATCCATGTTGGCATGTGTTAGAGATTTGTAAGCTGCACATCCACAATGCCAATCCCCTATTCCACCACAACCCTGAAAGTGCTCCACTGCATTGAGATCTGGAGGCCACTTAAAGGATAAGTTCGGTTTCTACAGCTTTCACATTGTTTATAGAATGAAGAAGAACAATATACTCACCCAGAAGGCTTTCCTGATCCAAACAGTGCTTCAGGAGATATTTAGATCCAAAATCGAGCGGCAGACATCTGTATAATGGTAGCACATAGGGCATGTATAGCGCCGCTCCTAAAACTGCATTAATCGTCCAAAAACTCATTAGTTTCACCAATATTTCATCATGGTCGGCTCGGGCTACTCCTCCATTACAGTCTGTGTCGCTCCAGATATGTTTTGTGGCTGTGCTGACCTCTGAACTGAAGAAGAAGAACGCTTGCCTCCGCGCATGCGCAGTACTCTCTGGAGAGCTGTTCTCCTCTTTGCCTCTGCGTCCTCCTTTCGATGAGCTCCTCATCTGTAAACTCTGGCTCGAAACTGTAAGGACACCCATCATATTCAAATTTCTCCTCCACAACATCTTCATCTGATAGATATTCGTCCATTTTGCACAAAACTGGAAGAAGAAAGTCGTTGTGTAGCCGGCTGTCTTCCCCTGAAACAATGAGCTGTACTGCGCATGCGCAGAGGCAAGCGTTCTTCTTCTTCAGTTCAGAGGTCAGCACAGCCACAAAACATATCTGGAGCGACACAGACTGTAATGGAGGAAAAGCCCGAGCGAACCATGATGAAATATTGGTGAAACTATTGAGTTTTTGGACGATTAATGCAGTTTTGGGAGTGGCGCTATACATGCCCTATGTGCTACCATTATACGGATGTCCGCCGCTCGATTTTGGATCTAAATATCTCCCGAAGCACTGTTTGGATCAGGAAAGCCTTCTGGGTGAGTATATTGTTCTACTTTTTCTATAAACAATGTGAAAGCTGTAGAAACAGAACTTATCCTTTCAGTACAGTTAGCTCAGTGTCATGTTATTTTTTTATTATAGAAGTTTGAGATGATTTTAGCTTCGTGGCATGATGCCTCAATCTGAAAGTAACAATCAGAGGAAGGGTACACTGAGGTTATAGAGTGATGGACATCATGAACAGCAGGACTCCAGTAGGCTGCGGCATTTAAACAACGCTCAATTGGTGCTAAGAAGTGCAGTTTGGCAAAATACTGCCGCCACACTACTACACCAACCATGCAGAGCTTGGCAATAAGAACTTTTTTTTTCTGAATAGCAACATTTGATTTATATCTCTATACGTTTTCCAGATAAGTATTTTCGCATCAAACACAGTTTAATGAAGCATAAAGTGGGATTGTTTTGATGAAGAGGCTACAAAAGCTTGAGGTTTTGGGCTGCAGCTCACTAGTTTACATAGTCATCATTAGAGATAAATTGTTGACAAAATTCAGACACAACATGGCCACTGTTTTGCTACCCCATCCTACACCCTTGTTCTTCCTGCCGTTTTTTTATCCTCTTCACAGACAATAAAGATGTTCAGCGTTCTCACACCAGTCTCTATCCTGTGGCGACAAACTAACCCATCAGCTGATGACTTGTCGACAATAGAAAAAGTCATTAATTGTATCCCTAATCATCAATTTACACTTTTTGACTCTTGTATAAAATTTCAAGAAGATTCAACATGCTTAAGTTTCTCTCCTAATTTTTTGTCTTCCAGAAAAAAATAGGCATGAATGATAGCATCTCCATAGGTTAGCTGTTCCTAAAACACTGAGACCTGGCACAAACAACTGTGCTGCATTCAATCTTTCTTCATCAATCTGATGGAGTCTGAGCTTCAGCAGGTTGTCGTGGCCATGTATACATGCCTCAGTGCATTGGGTTGCTAGCATGTATTTGGCTGTTTAGTTATTTGCAAAGAACAGATGAACATAATGAAGTGACCATGAGTTTGAATAACAGTATTAGGTTTTTTCAGTAATATTCAGACCTTTTAAAAGAATTGCTTAAATGATTTGAGCTTTAACAAGGTCGCCTTCTTCTTTTATTATTTACTGTTTCCATTCTTTTTTTTTTATAATTTTTATTTAGTCGTTTTTTCATTTTAACATTGGAAACAAAAACAGAGAAATATAAGACACATAGAACATAAATTGTGGGGTACACCTTGGCTTAAACAACTCAAGTATTTATATCATATCTGGATCCGTTGCTGACCAAAGAAAATCATTAAGGTGTAGCGTCCTTTTCCGCTGTTGTGAAGAGTAGGGCTGGACAATTAATCGGATTTTGATCGTGATTTCAATTTTGTCATCTGACAATCATAAAAACATTAGAATTGAAGAAAAACGATTAATATGGCACACATTCTGCGCTTTATAGTGCTTCTGTGTTCCACGTGCAGCCACAGCAAGTGTGTGTGACTTATGTAGATCAATAATCCTGTATGTGCCGCTCGCTGGTTCTTTAAAGTTGTGTTTAAACCAATACTGAAGTTTTAAATAAATGAGTAATTGTGTATATTAATTGTGATTTCAATATCACTTAAAATAATCGGGATTCTTATTTTCACCATAATCGTCCAGCCCTAGTGAAGAGTATTCATTTCTTCCACTTTTTGGTAAAGATTGTCCCTTGAAGTCTTAAAGAGAAAGTTATCTTTTCCATAGCGAAGACCTCCTTGACTATGTCCATCCACTCAGAGGGACTTGGGGGTTCAGCGTTATACCACTTCCTCATTATTGCTTTTTTGCATGCAGCAGGCAGGATTTTACTTAGATACCAGTCTTTTCTTGAAATGCTATCCCCAACAATTAAACCAAGATGCAGGACCTTTACATCACTGGGGATCCTATATCCCAGAATCTTAGTTATAGTTTGGCATACATTCGTCCAAAACATCTTTATTTTTGGGCACTGTTATGCCCCGACTATGGGTGACCAAGACACAACATGAAGATACCCGTTTCACCTGGATCAAACAGCCACTGGTGCCACTTTACTAAGTTAACCGTAACTCGGTATATTTATTTACAAACAAAAACAAAAAGATCAACCACAGTTTAAACAATTTAAACAGTACCTCGAGGTGATCATAAAACCACCTCTACATTTACCAAGCAAGCTCAATAAACCAAAAACGAGCTGATCTCAGACAAAGCTGACGTGGCAGTTTGAGCGGTGAGCCGGGATTCCCTCCTCGCCGCGGTGACGTCAGCAGGCGCTTTTTATGGAGCCTTTCCCTCCTCTCAGACCAATCACCGGCGTTCTCGTGATGCCATCGGTCCAACTAGAGGCAGGGGCGGCACACCTGATCAGGGCAACCTGAATGACCCACACACACACGCTCACACACACAGAGGGCGCAGGAGAACCCTTGCAACACCATGAAACAAAGAAGAACACAGTACAATATACAAAAATACAACCAGGGTCGTAACAGGCACATCCAAAAAATGTGTGAGTGATTGGCGTCCAAGTGCCCACACAGCCTCCAGCATGGTTGATGTGAATGAGAATGTCGGCTTTTAATGAGTGGTGTTATAAAGAAACGTACTAAATTTTTCCAGCCAAGTTCTCTCCATTTTTTGGAACTTGTGGATGAGTGCTGTGTGTTCCACGTAGAACACCAATCCTCCTCTGATATTTCAATGTTTAATTCTTTTTCCCATCTGTTTCCGTTCTTGTTTTTGGTCGTTCAGGTGGGAGCTCGTAGGATCGGTATCTCACTGCCGAGCCGGAGCTGGAGTGGCTGTCTGTTCTTGTCACGTCAGCCAGATCAGGGATGTCGGTCAGGGCTCCAGCAACGTGGCAAACTGCATGTGACGGCCGGCCCGCTTGTTAGCAGGTGACTGACTGACTGACTGCCAGGCGGCCACCCGATCCGATCACTGCACAAGCACACAACACAAAGCACACAGACGGTGACGGCAGAGTTTCGCCCGGCAGCTTTACTGCCGCCACTGATTGAACTTCAGCTGAAGGGTGATTCCAGCTGACGTTCGGTTTGCACACAGAGAAAGAGGAATATTAGGGAGATTTTACTGACTTGAAGTGCACATCTGACAAATCTGAATTTTTTTTTTTAAAACACGTTTGAGACATTCACCTTGACTCCAGCTGGTGTTCTTTTGAAATCAGTGCTGTTGTATTTGTACTGTATCTTCATCTATTTGACTCTTAGTCGTCATTTTAAGGGAATGAGTTGCTGAGCCTTGCATTGAATACTAACATCTTAAGAATGAGGTGAGTTTAGAACTAAGGGTTAACTACACATTATGAATGTGGACTGTTTTGGTCAGTATCTATATATATATATACAGCAAAAACATTTCAACGGTCTCTTTATAGGGCTCTGCGTTCACTCAGAGAGGATTTAACATACCGGATTTAACTCTTTATTGCAGTGAGTGCAGGTTGAACAAGAACACTTTCACTGGTTCAACTGAAAAATGCTGTCACACATTTCAAAGATTTCTGTGGTTATCATCTGGATTTGTGAAAGCTTAGATAGGCAGGGGTTGGTAAGCTTTGTAAAGGTGCTTTTTATTAGTCCACCAGCGGTGGGCGGTGTCATTTCCCCGCTTCTGCTTCCCCTTAGGATTTTGCCTGTAAACACGTATAAACAATCATTTAAGGGTGACTCAGACTCCTTTTACATCTGCAGTAACATCAAATCAAGGCAATTTTATACCTACTGTTAATCTCAAGGGTAGAAGTAAATGCACTTTAACTTGTATCGAAGACGATATCACATCCTATACTCAGTCTTGCTTTCCATCTTCCGACTGTTTTGGCAGTTTGAATGCAGCACATGTACTGGCATTCATTTAAGACTGTTAAAGACTGGTGAAATAGAAGCTCTGTCCACACACCCCATGAACAGAGGCTGTGATATGGGTCCGGTTTTTGCCTGTGGCCTCTTTGCAACATCATGCCCTGTTCTGTAATTGATCACAGAAGGAGTAACGATAATAGTAATACAGCTACCGAGCAACTCGGAGCTCACCTGCTAACATAATACTGCAAGAATGATTTTGTATCATAGCTGATAATAAACTCTCAAAAAATGAAGAAACTTACATGTTCTTCTCTTGTCATAATCTTAACAATGTTGTTCATGATGTTTTAAGCTTAAATGTAATCAGCGAGTGAAAACTATATTCAAGCTAATATGGAGCTACAACATGGCAGTTCCACTTAGAAGCACCTATAATATTTCCAGTGTTTAACATCATATCCCATATGTGTGAGAGTTTTTTTTATAATAAAGGGACCTGATTAAGTTGGCTATGGCAATAGTGTATGAATAACTGATTATTATAAACCAATCAGAAATACTTGCCATTGGGTCCTCAGCCATTTTTGTCATCCTCATTATCAGTTAGTTAGCAACCGCCATTTTAAGCACACGAGGATGTCAGTTCAAAAGCAGGCAACATTAGATGCATTTTATTATTTACCATTAAACAGTAAAGTCTTGTGTGCATGTGTTCACCACAAACCTGAGTTCAGGCACTAATGGCCCTTTTCCACTAGCACGCTTTGGCCCTACTCTACTCGGCTCTACTCAATTTGCAGTGTGTTTCCACTAGCCTGGTACCTCCTAAAACAAGCTAGTTTTAGTACCTACTCCGCTCTGGTTCTAAGCGAGCTGAGTCGTTACTAAAAGATGACGTCACCGACTGCCAGCTACTGATTGGTCAGACAATGTCGTCATCGATGAGTCATGAGCGCGACGACCTAGCATGTTAGCAGTTGCTACCATTAGCTTACCCTCATATGCCTTTTCTTTGCAGCTCGATTGCTCTCGTCCTCGGCTTCATTCTGTTGTATTGCTTCCAAACTGTCCTGTGCTTCTCAAGGGGTATTTCTTCTTGCCATCTGCAGCCTTCTTCTGCTTTCCTTTTTACTCGGTTTGTGACAAAATGCCACAGATTGTTGTGTCCCACTCGAAATGACGTCACTGCAGTGCCGCTCAGCTGTTTACAGTGACACTGCACCCTGTTGGGCAGGGGACCGGGGCTAATGGAAAAGCAGCACAAGGAGAGTAGAGTAGAGCCGGGTAGAGTGGAGTAGAGTAGGGCTAATGGAAAAGGGCCATTACTGTGGAGGTTTGTGATTCAAGAAGAGCTAAATGCTAACTCGCTTTTGCATTTTTGACTCATTTCCGCTCCTCTCTGTAATGTTTCTGCTGTGCTTAGGCACTACACACCACAATAATAACAACAGGTTAATATTACACACACCTCATCAGCAGAGCATCACAGTAGTAATAATATATAACAAACTAGAATCAGCTTGGATCTGCATAGATGTTACTGCATGGAAATGTAAACAGGATGTAAGAGAGCCCAGTAGCTGAGGAGGAGACAACAGGTTTGAGAAATTGAGCTGTTGTAAGTGCCAGACAGAAAAAGTGCATCAGCTGTTTGTAGAAGCTGTAGATGCAGATCTGTTTCAACAGCTGGATCCTGAGTCCTTTACTTCAACCCGGAAATGAGGTTATATTTGACAGCTGTTCGCCTGAGATTCCTGGACCAATCAGAGCAATACGACGACCTCTTCAGTCCCTCTCCAATTTTACGTTCATCTTCAGAGAGCTGTTCAATCTGACGAGGAGTCAGAGTTGTGTTTATCGATAGCTGGACTGTCAGAAATCAGATGTGTATGATTCAGCTGTCTCTGCAGAAGGTTATGTTATATTTTAATATATGGACTTTTTGTATCATAAATAGGTGTATCTTTGGTATTATTCTTTACTACGCTATCTAATCCATTGCTGTGCACTATTTTCTTAGAATAGATGTGAGGTCTTGAGTATATTTTTGTCCTGAATGGAGAATTTTCATGTTATTCATGTGAAGATGTTTATTTAACACATGTACTGTATATTTCTGCCATATCTGAGAAATGTGTAATAATATCTGCTATGGTTGTTTTCAAGAGCAGGGCTGAAAAGGTTTAAACAGAATATATATACAGTTTATACAGACTAATATGTGTTATTGCGCAGTTTGTGTCCTGCCAGTTGCATTTTTCAGCTACAGTAAATATCAATATTTTTGTCACATTTGTATGTAAATGAGGCAGATTTTGAGTCTTTTGTAAACTTTGCTGTACTTCGTTTTTCTCCTTATAACTGCTTTCATGTTCTGTTTTTTGTTTACATGTTATTGGTTAAATTGGTTCAATAAAGTTATGTGTATAAAGTTAATCGCTGCGGTTCCCCTTTTCACCTTTAAGGTCTGAGTGTCCTGGTATGTTTATTCATTTACATCATGAGTATCAATCAAGCAAGGATTTGATTTAGGCTGAATAAAAATGAAATATTTTGTCTCTCTAGAGGATCAGCTGCAGCTCTTTTCCCCTCCTCTTTGGAAACGTTCAGATCTGAGGGCAGGGAGGCTACAGGAGGCTACGATAATGAGCTCTGCACTGATTGACTTCCCACATGATGCATGATGGGAGGGCGGAGGAGTTGTCATAGGTTATGGAGTGGACTTTTCAAAGCAGTCATGGAGTTAAAAAAAGGTTTTCCTGTTTTTCTACTCCCCAAGCCCCCTCTTACAACATTGGAAGTAAAGGAAATTGCATTTTGTGGGACATAGGACCTTTTATTTTAATGTTTTTTATAAACACATAGGTCTTTTTGGCATGACTGCAGACCACCAGATATGGGAAAAGCTCTTTCACATTGACCCGCTCCATTACCCAAAAAGCATTGCAAAAAGGCTGTATGATGTCCCTTTAATTAAAAAATTTTGGAGCTTAAATCCGAAAATTAAAAATTTCCATAAAATGTAAAGTATATAGATATACAAAACCCAAAACCAATGAAGTTGTCAGGTTGTGTAAATCGTAAATAAAATAGAATACAGTGATTTGCAAACCCCTTTCAACCTATATTCAATTGAATACACAGCAAAGACAAGATTCTTAACGTTGGAACTGGTAAACTGTTATTTTTTAAGTAATAGCTCATTTGGAATTTGATGCCTGCAACATGTCTCAAAAAAGCTGGCACAAGTGGCAAAAAAGACTGAGAAAGTTGAGGAATGCTCATCAAACACTTATTTGGAACATCCCACAGGTGAACAGGCTAATTGTGAACAGGTGGGTGCCATGATTGGGTATAAAAGCAGCTTCCCTGAAATGCTCAGTCATTCACAAACAAGGATGGGGCGAGGGTCACCACTTTGTGAACAAACGCGTGAGCAAATTGTCCAACTGTTTAAGAAAAACATTTCTCAACGAGCTATTGCAAGGAATTTAGGGATTTCATCATCTACGGTCCGTAATATTATCAAAAGGTTCAGAGAATCTGGAGAAATTACTGCATGTAAGCAGCAAGTGCCGAAAACCAGCACTGACTAGCGGTGACCTTCGATCCCTCAGGCGGTACAGCATCAAAAACCGGCATCACCGTGTAAAGGATATCACCACATGGGCTCAGGAACACTTCAGAAAACCACTGTCAGTAACTACAGTTCGTGGCTACATCTGTAAGTGCAAGTTAAAACTCTACTATGCAAAGCCAAAGCCATTTATCAACAACACCCAGAAACGCCGCTGGCTTCGCTGGGCCCGAGCTCATCTAAGATGGACTGATGCAAAGTGGAAAAGTGTTCTGTGGTCTGACGAGTCCACATTTCAAATTGATTTGGAAACTTTGGTCGTCTTGTCCTCCGGACCAAAGAGGAAAAGAACCATCCGGACTGTTATAGGCACAAAGTTCAAATGCCAGCGTCTGTGATGGTATGGGGGTGTATTAGTGCCCAAGGCATGGGTAACTTACACGTCTGTGAAGGCACCATTAATGCTGAAAGGTACATACAGGCTTTGGAGCAACATATGTTGCCATCCAAGCAACGTCTTCTTCATGGACGCCCCTGCTTATTTCAGCAAGACAATGCCAAGCCACATTCTACACGTGTTACAACAGCGTGGCTTCGTAGTAAAAGAATGCAGGTACTGGACTGGCCTGCCTGTAGTCCAGACCTGTCCCCCATTGAAAATGTGTGGTGCATTATGAAGCGTAAAATACAACAACGGAGACCCGGACTGTTGAACAACTTAAGCTGTACATCAAGAAGAATGGGAAAGAATTTCACCTGAAAAGCTTCAAAAAATTGGTCTCCTCAGTTCCCAAACGTTTGCTGAGTGTTGTTAAAAGGAAAGGCGATGTCACACAGTGTTAAAAATGCGCCTGTGCCAACTTTTTTGCAATGTGTTGCTGCAATTAAATTCTAAGTTGATGATTATTTACAAAAGAAAATAAAGTTTCTCAGTTGGAACATTAAGTATCTTGTCTTTGCAGTGTATTCAATTGAATATAAGTTGAAAAGGATTTGCAAATCATTGTATTCTGTTTTTATTTACGATTTACACAACGTGCCAACTTCACTGGTTTTGGGTTTTGTACATTTGTACATAAAACACACAAACTTATGCACATATCCAAACCCAACATGAATCAGAATGAGCGCAGCACTGGGCCAACCTAAAAGTGGAGTGCACCTGTAGGAGCTTTAGAGGAACCGTGGCAAAAAAAAACCCTCCTACACCCAAACATAGCAATTTGACTAGGAAAAAAAAATCCACGACAGGAAACAATGAAGTTTCAGGCATAAGACAAACAACAACAAACTATCTTAAGTCCCGCACAGTGAGACAACCAATAAGTTTGTGTAAACGTCCTTTTTCATTTTTGTAGTTTGATGAGGTCAACAGTCCATTTTCTTTTTAGGCCAAAGCTGTTCAGAGAAGATGCCACATTTTGATTGAATGTTTTCGACTGTATAGACTGAAAAGCACCAGTTAGATTAGATTAGATTACATTAGATTAGATTAGATTAGATTGTACTTTGTTAATCACTTTGGGAAAACTCCCTCAGGGAAATTATGATTCCAGTAGCATTATATTATAAATAAAAGATAATACTTGTAGGCTACTGCTGCTGCTCCTTCCCATCCTCTGTCTTCCTGTTACTCCTCATCCCCCAAATTGAGGAGTTATACAGTCTGATGGCCTGAGGGACAAAGGAGTTATACAGTCTGTTGGTCCTGCACTTGGGGAGGAGCAGTCTTATGCTGAACAGGCTCATCTGGTTGTTGATGGCATGCGTAGAGGGTGATTGGCATCATCCAGAATGTCCAGCAGTATGTTCAGTGTCCTCTTCTCTGCCACCGTCACCAAAGAGTCCAGCTTCATGCCAACCACAGAGCCAGCCCTCCTGATCAGTTTTTCAATCCTGGATGTGTCTTGGTCCTTGAATATCTAATGAAACTGGCTCTTGGTAGCTGATGATAATGAAGCTGGCAGTTGGTGGCATCTTTCAAAAAAGAACACCCTGCTGGTATCCTCAGAAATGCCTCCTGGCAGCAATGATGGTTGAAAAAGATATCCATAGGATATATAAGAAAAAAGAGTCTTAAAGGAGACATATCATGCTGATGCATGATTTAATACTTACATATAATATAATAAATTTGAAAACAAGACCTTACACCCCCTTAATTTTCAAAAAATTAGATATTGTATTTTTTCTGATATCCTAGAATGAGATTTGATGCCTCTGAAAATAGGTCATTGCGAGATGTCGGCGAGATTTAAATCGTTGTGACGACACGAGGTACCTTTCTTTTTATTGGAGTAATCTGATAAAACACTTCCTCCTCTGTGATGTCCGTTAGCCACAAAACCGTCACCAAGGAACACATCCAGCAGTAGCAGTATATAGATCCCTAGCTCACATTCACTCATTACCAGCTCTGGCCTGTTCGGGGACTCAGTACGCGGTCGCTGCATTGAGCCTGCCAGAAAATACAGTAGAAGAAGAAGGACAGGCTGGCTCTACCATGGATGTATTATAAGAACTGGATAGCGTGGCTCCGCCTTCTACCATGTAACGGATTTGAAGCCTAAATATCCCCCGTCAGGGCGCTGCCATTGTGCAGCCAGTAGAGAATTTGGGCCATAATCCGGACGTAGCTGTAAATGTGTCGCAACACTCCGCAGCATACGCCGTACACAATCATTGTGAAGCTGCCATAAACCGTGGTTATTTTTTAAAGTCTAATAACTTATAAAAAAGAAACTTTTCAGAAAAAAGAGGACTTGGAAAACACGCAGCCCAATAATACTTTCATATCACCACAGCATACAGATGGGAGAAATATTTGTACGGGGTGTAATAATTTTTTGAAGTTTCACTTCGGCCCGTCCAGATGAATGGGGGAGACGGAAATTTGACCTATACTGCAGCCAGTCACCAGTGGGAGCAGTTTTCGTGGAGGCTTCAATTTGAGCCCAGCGACATGGCATCCATGTTTTTTACAGTCTATGGGCTCTACCCCCGATAGAACTGACCAATCAGAGCACAAAGGGCTGTGACGTTGCGAGGTAACTGTAGGTCATCCTGAGATCCGAGCTTTTCAACGAGAGCTTGATAATGGCCTAAAATGAGGATTTTGAGAACGCAATTGTGGGGCAATGACGGAACTAAATAATAATAATAATAATAATAACTTAAATTTATATAGCGCCTTTCAAGGAACCCAAGGTCGCTTTCCACAGTAGAGAGGACAAACAAATAAGAAACACTTAAACAGGGAAAGCCAGGGAGAACAAGTGAGTTTTGAGAAGTGATTTGAAACAGTCCAGAGTGGGAGAGTTTGGTTTCTGGGAGAGAGTTCAGAGGGTGGGGGCAGCCACACTCAAGGCCCTGTCCCCGACCGTTTTCAGTTTGGTCCGCGGGATGGAGAGGAGACCAGCGTCAGACGACCGCAGACTCCTGGATGGGGTGTGCTGGTGGAGGAGATCAGCCAAGTACTGGGGGGCAAGTGCGTGAAGGGACTTGTAGGTGAGTAGGAGGAGCTTGTACTGAATGCGGAACTTGACCGGGAGCCAGTGGAGGTGAATGAGGGTGGGGGTGATGTGCTGCCAGGGTTTAGTGCGAGTAAGAACCCTGGCAGCTGAGTTTTGCACATATTGGAGCCTGTCCAGGGTTTTGCTTGGAACCCCGGACAGGACTCCATTGCAATAGTCCAGCCGGGATGTAACGAAAGCATGGATAAGGGTTTCAGTGACAGAGTCTAAATGACTTGTACTGAGGGCAGAAATGCTTTACAGGCATCCTAGTCTGGCATAGTGAAAAGGAGAAACAAGCATGATATGTCTCCTTTAATAAGAAATGCTGGAAGGTCAGAAAAAGATCAAAAAAGGAAAACTTTTGAAAATTGTTAAAAAATTCTGGAAAAAAAAACACAAAAAACAGCTAAAAACATGGAGAGCAAACTGGACAGGCTGCTGCTGTTTACAGCGCCATGGCAACTCCAGTAAAGAGTTGTTTACTCCACTAGGCAGTAAAGTGAGAATCGTGTTTGATTCAGAAATGTGTGATTATTGTTTTGTTACTTCCTGTAAACGGAGTTAAAAAGTAACAGTTTGAGCCAAATGTTTGGCTGTATAAAGTTTAATGACAGCCGGCATGTGCTTTCTATAAACTCTCCTCTGGACTTTGAGGTTTCACAGTGTGATGTGTGGTATAAACTCTTCTTTAACACTCACTGTAACTGGTGTTTACACCGTGATAGCTTTTACAGTGTTGACACATTCGTGACCTTTTGAAACAAAACCAGACGTCAACAGAATTTGAATTTTGTATTTGTATTTATTTATTTAATAGGGACGATGCAGTTTAACATTGTTCCATCACTGAGCATGAATCTGATGTGCTGCACAGAGAGTTTATAGCAAATGCTAATTTCCAACTCTTGTCCCTAGTTGGGCATTTAAATTTAAAAGTCAGAAAATTTACAATATTTAACAGCATAAAATAAAAAAGTTTACAAAACAACAATAGAATACATGTTCACATAAAAACAAGTAATTACACAAACCAGTTCAAAATAAGTAAAAAAACTTGGCAAACTAAGAATGATTACAGCTCTGGTTTGCTTTTAGCTCGCACTTGACCGACAGAAGCTCTCAGAAGAAACACATCCCTATGTTTGATCTTTTCTTTTCCTTCATTCTGTTTTCTTCCATTTTCTAAACCTTTTATAACTTTCACAGGGGCCTTACCCATCGGTTGGCAAACAATCACAAGGCCACATAGAGAGACAGACAACAGCTCACACTAACACTCACACCTACTGGTATTTTCATCAAGAACCTTCTTGCTGTGAGGCACGTGCATTACCTGCTGCACCACTATGCCGTCCCCATCCTGGTCATCTCAGTTTATTAATCTCAGTCTTTCAGAGTAAACATGACGACTTTCTCTGAAGATAAGTCGATTTTAATTATTACTAAAAACTTTAATAACTAACTAACCAGCACTATGAGAGCGCAAACCTCACCTATAAGGTAGCTCACAAATTGCTGTTATCCCTAAAAACAAATTTCCATGATGACGTGACCCTCATAACATGATTCCTTAACCCTGAAAACCCGCTCAAACACTTTGAGTCATGTTGATATCATTATCCATCCGTTCATTTTCTATATCGTTTATCCCTTTTGGGGTTGCTGGGGGTCAATTTTTGAGTGAAAATGATCTAATGGTGGTTATTATTTTAAAGTTGGACCATTACTGACATCTCCAATTTTTTTTATAACTTCTTTTTATTGGGGTTTTTCTTTTCCAAATACAAACAGAAAGAGAACAAATCCAATACATACAAATACAATAAATAATAAACATATACATCAAGCCCCCCCCACCTCACAAGTCTGCTTCACCCCCACAACCCCTCCCCCCAACACCCTCCATTTTATCCACACCAACCTCCTGTCCCCACCCCCCCTCACCAAGTACCAGACCTGGGGAGACCGCGCTTTTTCCACTGCCGCCCCCACCCTTTGGAACTCCCTCCCCACGCACATCCGGATCTGCTCTGACCCCGCTAACCTTAAACCCTCCTCAAAACGCACTTGTACAGACTTGCTTTTAGCTTGCAATTGATTCTTGCCCCTGTTTTTATTCTCTTTAACTTAATTATCAACATGCTTTTATTTACTTATTTTTGTATGTAAAGTGTCTTTGAGTTTTCTGAAAAGCGCTCTATGAATAAAATGTATTATTATTATTATTATCATTATTATAGAAGTAAGCACAAAAAAACCACAGTAGCAATTGATAATCATAATACTAAAAACATTAACTAGATAAATAAGAAATCAAAAACTAACAATAACATAACACAAACAGGAGGATACCATGCATCCTGGTCATGCCCAGTTCTTATTTTTTATTGGGATTACTTTTGTTAAAATAATCTTTAAATGGAGGCCATATTGAGTCAGTCTTACTTACCTTTTCTCTCAGGGTATGTTTCATTTTTCTAACTGCAGATGTTTCATTACATCATTCATGAAAGCTTGATAAAATGGAGGATTTTTTTTTGTTCCCAGTTCAGCAGAATTATTCTTCTTGCCAACAGTGTCACATTACATTACATTCTTTTGCTCGTTTGATAAAGAGAGCTCATCTCCGAAAAATTAAAGCAAGGTCTCTCCTGTAGTTTTCGTATTATCTTGCTGACATACAAGACTTCAAAAAGTTGTGATCTTGCAATATCAACACCAAAAAGTCAAGATCATGTGGCAAAAATCAAAAGATAGTAATCTGTCAGGTAAGATAACAGGAGAAAGATAACAGTTTTTTTTTATAAGAGTTTTAAAGGTCAAAACAATAAAAGAAAAAGTCCCAATGACTTTAAGCTGAAACACAAATTCAAGGGGAAAAAAAACTGGAGTGAATGTTGAGAATAATGTTTGGATCAAGGTGTCCAGAATATTTTTACTGTGAGCCAATTTAAGAAAAATCTAAATTTGATAGATCCTTAATATTCATTCATCCCAACTTTATGCTACAAAGTAGGCAAAACAGATTTATGTCAAAACAAGAGACACCATGGCTTTTCATTCAAGGCTTGATCCATTCCTGATGCAGGAAAGAATCACACTGCAGCTGAGAGAAAGTCAACGGCTCATTTTGATGTTCAATCACAAAACAGGAACAAACTGCACAAAGAAGACAAACTTTGTGGGAGTGTTGCTGCTAAAGGAAAAGTTGGTAAAAGTGTTTTCATGATTGGATTTAGAGAATTTATGCTGCTTTGCTACTTTGACCCATCTACCTTTGTTCATCAGGGTTTTGTTGTCACTTTGGTCATAAATATGCTCATCAATGATGCTGTATTTCATCTCATATTTAAAGATAGACAAAGGCTAATAAAAATAGCCCACAGTTGGTCCTCAGGCCATTGTTTGGACACCCCTAGTTTTGATACAATGTCAAGAAAAATGTCAAATTTTCATGACAGAACCAGAAACTTTGGGAAAAATGTTGAATTACAATATTGAGATAGTCATCTTTTAAAGTCAGACTTTTGATTGACTTTTGATATTTAATGGAGAGGGGGTGGGATTACATAAGTTTGTACTTCTTCCCACTCCTTTTCGAGCATGTGGGTGAAATCAATCGGTGTAACTTTTCAACAGAGGGGACTTTAATTATTTTTGTATTGGTATTTTGCCACATTTGCATACATGTAATACATGACATTCATTTCTTGCATGTTCGAAATAAACTACTACTAACTTTATGTCCACAACATTGATATTATTTTTAATAAAGATTCTGAAGTGCATACTAAAAGCATATTTTCTCTGTCTACACTGTAAAATCCATTTAGTTATCATTACTTAAAAAAAGCATGCAAACCGACTGCACTTAAAAAAACAAGTGCAGAGAACTAGGTAATTTTAGTTGTACTAACTAGCACTTCCTTTGTAGAGTACACTTACAAATGAGTTTAAGCAACTAAAACAATCAAGTAGAGTGAACTTAATAACTTATTTTAGAATACTCTTGACTTAGTAGAGACTACTCAGAATTACTATTTAAAGCTACTAAATGATTGCATGTAGGCGAGGTACACGCTGAACCAGTCAGTCTCAGGGCCAGACAACCATTCATGCTACTACCTAAGTGCAATTCAAAGTCACCAATTAACCTACTGAGCATGTATTTGGTCTGGGGGAGGAGGCCGGAGTGCCTGGAGGAACATACAAACTTCAGACCCCTGTCCACCCTGGGAATCAAACCAGGTACCTTCTATCTGTGGGACGCGTGCTCTACCTACTGCGCCACTGTGTCACCACACAAACCAACTCAAACAATCTTAGTGGTTCAAAAATATCTATACAGGAATGAAAAGCAGGTTCCAATTTACTTAAACAATCTGAAATACAATTAAATATAATTAATCAAGGTGAAGAATAACGTTTGTCAGAAGCAAAATTCAAGACTGTGGCCACCTTTGCAACAGGCATTACTGCCTCCTACTGGTCCGGGTGTGGAATGGATCACACGAGTGAGCTTAACTAAAAAAAAGTAATCTTCACTTAAAAAACAAGTATTTTGCATTTTTACACATGCAAGTGATTGTTACTTAATAAATACTAGTCATAAAGGTATATTTTTGTTAACATAGTAAAGTTAACTCATGTTTGCAAGTCAAGACAGCTATTGGATTTTTCAGTGTGAGACTGTGTTTACTACTTATTGTTGCGAGTGAGCTTAACTATAAAAAAGTAATCTTTACTTGAAAAAAATAAGTATTTTGCATTTATTTTGCATTTTTCAGACATGCAAGTGATTGTTACTTAATAAATACAAGTCATAAAGGCATAATTTTGTTAACGTAGTAGAATTAACTCATGTTTGCAAGTCAAGGCAGCTATTGGATTTTACAGTGTATTTATTTACATAATGTAGTAAAATATATGGATATGATACAGGTATATGTTTACTTTTGACCTCTGTACCAGGCATTTTTAGATGATTATTATCCACTATCTATTTCACTTAGAATAGATGACAATGGGCGAGAGGCAGGTTCATCCTGAACTGGTCACCAGCCAATCACAGGGCAACCTAGAGAGACAGGCCCTTCCCTATTTGGCCCATGAGGATTGTTATGAAAACAAAAAAGTGATCCAGAAAAAACCTTTTATATATATTTTAATTCTGCAAACATTATCTATAAAACATATTTAGTTACAAAAAAAACCTTTATCACAAATCAATTAACAAAACTTCATATTAGAATTAATCTGTAAGTAACAAACATGAGGACCAATAATGTCCTTAGTTAAAGTTAAAGTTTTACATTGGTTATAAACTGTAGGACCGACATCTTTGATATGTTTAATGTTACACTCCATACAATGTAAAGGTTTTGTCATTACTTTATAGAGCAGTTGAAGTCCTTTAAAACCTTTTAAACAAATGTATTTTGTAGCCACAGATGGTTACATGATGTTAAACTTCCGTGGAGTCAAACGTAAGAACTGAGTCAGGAGGTCGAGTGTTTGCCGTCTGTTTTACAGCTCTCACTCTTTGGACCCTGGACGGATGATGATAACAGAGGGAGTTCAGAGAAGATGCTCAGAAATCTGGGGACAGGGAGCTGGATCACATCTCACATCAAACTGCAGGGCTCGAGGAGACTGGTGAGAAAAATCACAGAGCATTAGGATGATTGATGCCTAAAGGCTGAAAACACCAAAATAAAACATGGACAGGAGACACAGGGTGTCTCTGCTGCTGCTCAGCTTTGCTTCTCTTCTGGCCTGTGGTAAGTTCCTCTTTTGCATCACTTTTTTGTTTTTTATCAACCCAAGCAATGTGAGAACTTGAGTTCAGCTATGGACTTAGAATGACTTAACCAAGTGACTTGAACTAACTGCAGCCATCTGTTTAAGAGGCTTTGTTGGGTAAAAATAATTAACAAAGCACCACTGATAGGAGCACTGACATTATTTGTTTTGACCTTTTTGTTTTTGGATTTTTTTTTTTTTTTTTTTTTTTTTTTTTTGGTATGAGACTGTATTGAGTAAAAATAATTAACAAAGCATTGCTGATGGGAGTGTGACAGTATCTGTTTTGACCTTTTTGTTTTTGAAGATTTTTTAGGGGGGTATTTTGTGCCTTCATGATAGGAGAGATTGACAGTTCATAGGTTTGTGAAAGCATTTGAGAGAGAGTAGGGGAGGACTGTCTGCCACTGGCTGAATTTGAACCCAGGCTGGCATAAGTATGTTTGTGGGTTGTACCTGGTTCCTTACCATTGACCATGTTTTGAACTACTTAACCTTTTCTTTTTAGCCAGTCGAGGCACACTAAGATGAACCAAAATAGCAGCATCACACTGTCCAAACATCAACACAAACTCACACAATTCAGTTCAGATAATAAAATCAATGATGTTAAAACAGCTGCATGCAAAAAACTCAGATTCAAGACTTTTATCTAAGAATTTAAAACTATTTTGGGAAATATTATAACAAGTTTAAAACCTGTTTGGTGATTGTTTTATTAGACCCTGATACGTAAATGAGAAAATATACATGCATTTGAGAAAAATAAATAAATATGAAGTGAAATTCTGTTCAAGGCTTTTCCTATTGTGGCATTTTTTTCAGCTTGGAAAAATGTGAACTGATCAGAGTTATTTTCGTGTTTGATGGTCAGATATTAAAATGCTTTAACATAAAGAATGAGTCTGTTTTTCCTTGTTTTCCGAATCTGTTCCCAAATTTTCTTCACAACCTTCAGATGTAACACAAATCCCATCAAATGCTTATCTTAAGTAAGGAAGTCAAATGTCTTAAAACTCTCTGAACTGCCATCTATTTTAAAAGCACCTGTTTTATTTGCCCATAAAAGATTGAACACTGAAGACTCATTTTAGGATATGTCCTGACTGACACATGACTGAGGAAAATGCCAGTGTAGAGAATATTTCTAAGTGTAATGATTTAGCCAGCTGAGGGTCAAAAGCAAGTTTTTAATAAGTTACATTGAGTTTTTAAGACGGGAACACTCCAGTGATTCAGGCAGAGAGCCAATGACAATAACAGAAGTGAACAGAGTACAGTGTTTGTGTTCATTTCTGTAAAAGTACAAACATTTTGATCAGATTTACTGAAGTACAAGCTTAAGCAGCACTGTTTGAATCTACTCAATTAAAAGTAAAAACTTACGCTATTAAGAAATTAAAATTGTTTGTACTTTAAGAATACTTTGCTGTGTCTACAGCTGTAGAGAATATCAGCATCCAACAGAAATTTTATAACGGAAAGCAACAATTTGCTCCGATAGATATGAGAGTAGAAGTGCTCCAAAAGCACAAACCTCCACCAGGGTGTTTCAAACACTGTCAAGTTAGTTATTATCAAAAAAGGGGGGAACTACCTCATCTCGCTCTGTCAACCAAACTTAGAAAAATTTCTTGGATCCACATCTGGATACAGACCACCACCAAAATCAAATCACGTCTTTCTAATGCCATGAGCAATACTCTCTGAAAGTTTCATTAAATCTGCACATAACTTTTTGAGTTATCCTAAGAAAGAAAGAAACAAAGCAGAAGTGCTCCAAAAACTCAAACCTTCCCCAAGGCTTTTCCAACATTGTAAGTTATTGTCAAATGTGGAGAACGGCCTTGTCTTGCTCTGTTAGAAAAAAATTCTGCATCTGTGTCCATGCTTGGATGCCACGAAAATCAATTCACCTCTTACTAGTTTCACGATGAACATTTCCTGAAAATTAAAGCCAAGACTCATTGAGAACTTAATGAATGATTTTTAAAAATGTGGAAAACTGCCCGATCTTTCAACATTAGCAATTACAAGAAAAAAATCCTAGATCCACATCTTGACTGGAAACAACCAAAATCAAATCACGTCTCCCTTGTGACATGACCAACTTTCCCACAAACCTGAATCAAAAAAATGTTCTCACAATGTTGAGAAATCCTATAAAATACTCCCTGGATCTGCATCGGACCATCTCCAGAATCAAATAACTTCTCCCTTATGACCAACAGTCCTTGAAACTGTCATGAAAATCTATTATAACTTTTTAAACTTTTTCATCCACAAACAAAAAAAAATTACAAACACTCGCAAAACATAACTTTCCATGTGGAGGTGTAGGATGGCACATGTGCCATTTAAAGGCTACTTTGTAGACTTTTGGGCCTAGTTTTCCTTAGAACAAACTTCATTTGACCAGGATACTATATGAGAACATAATCACAGTTTATCTTGTTTGATTTTTATTATAATTCTTAATTTACAATCTATTTTTTACTCCTATTGTTGTTCATGAGCAGTCAAATCAAAACGTGACCAACTCTTGTGAACTTCCTGTTCCTGATGGTAAAGTATCAAGTATCAAACTGGTTTCATTTCAGCTTCAAGTATTTCAGAAGTTTCTTTTTTGAGTATTTGATACCAAACTTGGTGTCAGTGTTGGCGTTAAAACTTTGGCACTGTGGAAGCGGACAGCTGACGGAAATCTTTTGTTTATTTGTTTTACTCAGATGCTTCATCAAATGTTGTGAAGTTACATGTCTCCAAAATCCAGCTCAAGTCAGTGTACTGTTTTTTTTGTGTGTGGATTTTTTTTTAATAAAAAAATGACTTAAAAAAGAGCATGTACACAAACAACTGCTAACTTAAAGTAACTAGAATAATTATAAGAAGTTACTTTCCCTCCTGGTTTAACCGAGTAGAACTGTATGTGACAAAGATATGCATGGGTACAAGATGAACTCCAGACCCTGAAACAGATGAAGAAATATTTCACTTTACGCTGTATTTTAACATTTTGGTGCTTCAGATGCTCTTATACACAGAATGACTGTAGGTATATCAGATAAATACATTAAAATAAGAGAAGAATTTTATTTAAATAAGTTAATTTTGCAGAATTTTAAGACACAAACATTTTCATGAATGAAAGAAAAAATAAATTGAGTAGGCAAAAGTGAGACTATGAACAAGGTCATAGAGTTTATTGTATTAACATTAACAGTATATACAATATAAATACAAATGTATTTATGTAGTCAAACACAAATTTGAAGTCTCAATTTTCAAATAGGAGTCTTAAAATCCTTTTTCTGACCTGTAAGTCATGTTAACAATCTTTGTTTTAAATAACAAACAAAACTTGATGTGCTTTCCTCGAAACATGACCATAAATAAAAATGTTGATAGCTATGATTAATCCAGTCAAAGGTCAGTTACTGTTTTAATGAGTTTTTTAATGAGTGTTTACTCGTGTGCTGCAGTGTTTTGGGTATTGAGCCAATGTTGATAAGACAAAAACTCAATACTGTAGTCAGCTCAGTGGTGTGCTCTTTTAGTATCCACAGGAAGTGCAAATCATGTGATTGTGGTGTCTGTAGAAGTTGTTAAAGTCAAACATTAGCACGAAGAGCTGACTGACACAGCTGCTTTTTGATCTGTCATGGGACTTTTACGATTTAAGGGTATTCAACAGATTGTAAAAAAAAACTCATAACAAATTATAAAATAATCATTACAAAGAAACAGCATGAGGCCATCCTCCCACATTGATATACTATTCTTCCAGATCGTTTCATCATGAAAATGCTCAACCATTATAATTGTTTTCATTAATTTTACTTTTTTCTTGATATACAGTATGAACCAAATTTATGAGACCATCTGTTGAAAAAAATGAGAAAGAAAAGGTTACAGTCAGCAGCCGGAAATATCCTTAACAAAGTCTCTTTGAAAAACGTATTTTAAACTGAGAATGTTATGGTACATATGCTTTGAACAGGAATGAGGAATATCAAACAGAATTGACCTTTTATACTCAAATCTGTGCCACTTACTGGTCTTCTCTGAGAAAATTAGTTGAGCATAAAATCAACCACTAAAAGTAACTTTCTGTTCAGGATTGCAAGTAAATAAACATAACATGACAACTTCATCGAGAAATAATAACGTGCTTTGCTATTGTTTCTGTGTTTCTGTAGAACATTACATTTGATAATACATAGATAACAGTAATGTTGATATTTTAGAAGTAAAAAATATCTAAATTGAAGAGCTTCATATACTTGTGTATTAAAAATACAAAAACAAAATTAATGATCTGGTAATCATGATCATTGCTGTTATTTTAGGTGACTAGTATAAACCTTACACTGTGTGGTGGTCGAATAAATGTGTTAAGCATTGTGTGTTTTTTTTTGCTTCTTTCTCTTTTCTTCGTTTAATTCTTCCCCATTGAATCTATATTTAGCATATTGTGTTTATTAAGTTGTTTTGCTCTTTTAATAACTGTAAAATAAAGCTCCACCCTCCTTAGTTCTTGCTACTATAAGTTAGACAAAACCACTTTTGTTGCTGACCTCTCTCCCATTTCAAACAATCAAAATTACTTATTATTCCAACAGCTTTTATCACTGCATTCACTTATTTCATCAATTATCTGATTCTGAACAAATCAGCAAGCCAACAAAGGGTCAATTATGAAGTCCGAGTTAAATCATCAGTCACTTAGGAGTTTGTTTCATAGCTTTACAAGAAAGAAATAAAATAACAATGTGAAAGATGGAGCTGTGTAATTTGGGCTCCAATCTATGTTCTGTAATAATTAACCTTGTTTTGTGTCTTATGTCTTTAGCCCACAGTCAGTGTCCACATGGATGGAGGGAGAACGATAATACATGTTACTACTTTTCCACCGACACCAAGACGTGGCTGGATGCTGAGTCCTTCTGTCTGAGTCAGAACAGCCAGCTGATGAGCATCAAGGACGTCGACGAGAGGGTGAGGCTTCGATTAAAGCTCTGATGTGGGGCAGCATATGTCTCTGATTTATCATTGCAACATGAGCTTGTGTTTTAAACATGCAGGAAAAACCCAACATAATTCATTAAAGTGAACAAAAAGTCGGAAATGTTTTCTCATTCAGCTTTTGTCCAATTTATGTACAATAACACTCGTCAGATAAAGCTCAAACTAGCTGTCAACCTCTGTCAAAGTCACAGAGATGTGCAAGAATGAGACCGAAATCACAGAAGTGAGTTAGCATGATGCACTTTCTGGATCCCAAATGACTTTTAGCTTACTCTTGCTTAGATTCCTTAAATCACAAAGAGCTTTTGGCTCCATCTGTAGTAATGTATTTACCTTTCTGTGCAGAGGGATCAATCTGATTCAATGTCTGATATCAGGTAGATCATTCGTGCAAAGCTCCAGTCTACACCGACTGTTAACGGTCAAAAGCAGGACGGCCAATCAGGAAAAGGTGGGGGCTCTGGCGAGATGAAAGCAGGAAGTGACTTCATGCCCAGAGCAATGTTGTTGTCGAGTCACCATAGCTAGAATCGAGTTGAGTCCAAGTCCTCAGTGTTTGGGTGTGAGTCAGGTTCGAGTCACCAGGAAAAAAAATCAGTGTTGAGTCCAAGTCACCAAAAAAAAAAAAAAAAAAAAAGTGGAGTGAAGTTCTCAATATTGAGTCTGAGTCAAGAGGCTAGATGCTCCTCAGTTCTCCACTTTTGCAATGCCAGAAAAATTACATGCTGAGAGAGGACTGAAAATTACACAAGTGTTGTGAGGTTGTTGTTCCTTTTCAAGAATGTATTAACTTCAAATGGTTTTGAACTAAGTTAAAATCTGTTCCAGGACTTCAAGGCCTAAACTCGAAGTCCAGAAACACTGGCACAGAGAAAAGTTTAGGTAATGGTACGCATTTACATTTTTTCAATTCCTGACCTGAAAGGAAAAGTCATGATTGAGCGAATTTTTTTTCAGAGTCTGAAGTGGAAAAAAAGTCAAATGTTAACCTTAGTGTTTTGAAAAGTCCTGAGCTAAGAGAAAAAGGTTCATAACTCCATTTTGAAACCAAATATGAACAAACCGTCTGCACCAGCATGTTTTTCAGTGTGTTTTAAACCCAAAAAGTCATGTTTGAGCGTATTTTTTTTCAGAGTCCAAAGTAAAGAAAAAGTCATATGTTAGCCTTAGTGTTTTGAGTGTTCCTGAGCTAAGAGAAAAAGGCTCATGAGTCCATTTTGAAGTAAAACATGACCAAACCGTCTGCACTAGCATATTTTCCAGCCTTGTTTTAAACCCAAAAAGTCATGCTTGAGCATAGTTTTTTTGAGAGTCCAAAGTAAAGAAAAAGTCATATGTTAGCCTTAGTGTTTTGAGTGTTCCTGAGCTAAGAGAAAAAGGCACAAAAGTCCATTTTGAAGCCACATTTGAACAAACCGTCTGCACCAGCATATTTTACACCAAAAAAGACACATTTGAGCAGGGTTTTTGTCAGAGTCTGAAATGGAAAAAAGTCATATGTTAGCCTTAGTGATTTTAGATTTCCTGATCTGAGATAAAAAAGTTCATAAGTCCATTTTGAAGTCAAATATGAACTAGCCGTCTGCACCAGCATATTTTTCAGAGTCCGAAATGGAAAAAAAGTCATATGTTAACCTTAGTGTTTTGAGCATTACTGACCTTAGAGAAGAAGACTCATAACTCCATTTTGAAACCAAATATGAACAAACCGTCTGCAACAGCATATTTTCCAGCCTTGTTGTAAACCCAAAAAGTCATGCTTGAGCATAGTTTTTTTGAGAGTCGAAAGTAAAGAAAAAGTCATATGTTAGCCTTAGTGTTTGAGTGTTCCTGAGCTGAGAGACAAAGGCACAAAAGTCCATTTTGAAGCCACATTTGAACAAACCGTCTGCACCAGCATATTTTACACCAAAAAAGACACATTTGAGCAGGGCTTTTTCAGAGTCTGAAACGGAAAAAAGTCATATGTTAGCCTTAGTGTTTTTAACATTCCTGAGCTAAGAGAAAAAGGTTCATAAGTCCATTTTGAAGTCAAATTTGACCAAACCGTCTGCACCAGCATGTTTTTCAGCCTGTTGTACACCTAAAAAGTAATGTTGGGGCAGTTTTTTTTTTTTCAGAGTCTAAAATGGAAAAAAAGTCATGTATTAGCCTTTACTGTTTTGAAAAATCCTGAGCTAAGAGAAAAAGGCACATAAGTCCATTTTGAAGCCACATTTGAACAAACCGTCTGCACCAGCATGAATTTCAGCCTGTTTTACACCCAAAAAGTCATGTTGGGGCAGTTTTTTTTTCAGAGTCTGAAATGGAAAAAAGTCATACATTAGCCTTAGTGTTTTGAAAAGTCCTGAGCTAAGAGAGAAAGGTTCCTAATTACATTTTGAAGTCAAATTTGAACAAACAGTCTGCACCGGCATGTATTTCAGCCTGTTTTACACCCAAAAAGTCATGTTGGGGCAGTTTTTTTCTCAGAGTCTGAAATGGAAAAAAAGTCATATATTAGCCTTAGTGTTTTGAAAAGTCCTGAGCTAAGAGAAAAATGTTCATGAGTCCATTTTGAAGTCAAATATGACTAAACTGTCTGCACCAGCATATTTTTCAGCCTGTTTTACACCCCAAAAAGTCATGTTTGAACAGTTTTTTTTTCAGAGTCCAAATTGAAAAAATAGTCATATGTTAGCCTTAGTGTTTTGAAAAGTCCTGAAATGAGAGATAAAGGCTCATAAGTCTATTTTGAAGCCACAGTTGAACAAACCGTCTGCACCAGCATGTTTATAAGTGTGTTTTACACACAAAAAGTCATGTTTGAGCAGTTTTTTATTCAGAGTCCAAATTGAAAAAAAAGTCATATGTTAGCCTTAGTGTTTTTAACATTCCTGAGCTAAGAGAAAAAGGTTTAGAAGTCCATTTTGAAGTAACATTTGAACAAACAGTCTGCACCAGCATGTTTATGTGTGTTTTACACCCAAAAAGTCATGTTTGAGCAGTTTTTTTTCAATCTGATATGGAAAAAAAGTCACATTTTAGCCTTAGTGTTTTGAAAAGTCCTGAGCTAAGAGAAAAAGGTTCATAAGTCCATTTTGAAGCCAAATTTGAACAAACCGTCAGCACCAGCATGTTTATAGGTGTGTTTTACACCCAAAAAGTCATGTTTGAGCAGTTTTGTCTTCAGAGTCTGAATTGAAAAAAAAGTCATATATTAGTCTTCGTGTTTTGAAAAGTCCTGAGTTAAGAGAAAAAGGTTCATAAGTCCATTTTGAAGCCACATTTGACCAAACCGTCTGCACCAGCATGTTTATAAGTGTGTTTTACACCCAAAAAGTCATGTTTGAGCAGTTTTTTTTTCAGAGTCTGAATTGAAAAAAAGTCATATATTAGCCTTAGTGTTTGGAAAAGTCCTGAGCTAAGAGAAAAAGGTTCAGAAGTTCATTTTGAAGCCACATTTGACCAAACCGTCTGCACCAGCATGTTTATAAGTGTGTTTTACACCCAAAAAGTCATGTTTGAGCAGTTTTTTTTTCAGAGTCTGAATTGAAAAAAAGTCATATATTAGCCTTAGTGTTTTGAAAAGTCCTGAGCTAAGAGAAAAAGGCTCAGAAGTCCATTTTGAGGGAGAATTTGAACAAACCGTCTGCACCAGCATGTTTATAAGTGTGTTTTACACCCAAAAAGTGATGTTTGAGCAATTTTTTTTTCAGAGTCCAAATTGAAAGAAAAGTCATATATTAGCATTAGTGTTGTGAAAAGTCCTGAGCTAAGAGATAAAGGCTCATTAGTCCATTTTGAAGCCACATTTGAACAAAACGTCCGCACCAACATGTTTATAAGTGTGTTTTACACCCAAAAAGTCATGTATCAGCAGTTTTTTTTTCAGAGTCTGAATTGAAAAAAAAGTCATATATTAGTCTTCGTGTTTTGAAAAGTTCTGACCTAAGAGAAAAAGGCACATAAGTCCATTTTGAAGCCACATTTGAACAAACCGTCTGCACCAACATGTTTATAAGTGTGTTTTACACCCAAAAAGTCATGTATCAGCAGTTTTTTTTTCAGAGTCCAAATTGAAAAAAAAGTCATATATTAGCCTTAGTGTTTTGAAAAGTCCTGAGCTAAGAGAAAAAGGCTCATTAGTCCATTTTGAAGCCACATTTGACCAAACCGTCTGCACCAGCATGTTTATAAGTGTGTTTTACACCCAAAAAGTCATGTTGGAGCAGTTTTTTTTTTCAGAGTCTGAATTGAAAAAAAGTCATGTATTAGCCTTAGTGTTTGGAAAAGTCCTGAGCTAAGAGAAAAAGGTTCATAAGTCCATTTTGAAGCCAAATTTGAACAAACCGTCTGCACCAGCATGTTTCTCAGCCTGTTTTTTTTACCCAAAAAGTCATGTTTGAGCAGTTTTTTTCAGAGTCTGAATTGAAAGAAAAGTCATATATTAGTCTTAGTGTTTTGAAAAGTCCTGAGCTAAGAGAAAAAGGTTCAGAAGTCCATTTTGAAGCCAAATTTGAACAAACTGTCTGCACCAGCATGTTTATATGTGTGTTTTACACCCAAAAAGTCATGTTTGAGCAGTTTTTTTTTTCAGAGTCAAAATTGAAAAAAAAGTCATATATTAGCCTTAGTGTTTTGAAAAGTCCTGAGCTAAGAGAAAAAGGTTCAGAAGTCCATTTTGAAACCAAATTTGAACAAACCGTCTGCACCAGCATGTTTCTCAGCCTGTTTTACACCCAAAAAGTCATGTTTGAGCAGTTTTTTTTTTCAGAGTCTGAAATGGAAAAAAAAGTCATATATTAGCCTTAGTGTTTTGAAAAGTCCTGAGCTTAGAGAAAAAGGCACATTAGTCCATTTTGAAGCCACATTTGAACAAACCGTCTGCACCAACATGTTTATAAGCGTGTTTTACACCCAAAAAGTCATGTTTGAGCAGTTTTTTTTCAATCTGATATGGAAAAAAAGTCACATTTTAGCCTTAGTGTTTTGAAAAGTCCTGAGCTAAGAGAAAAAGGTTCATAAGTCCATTTTGAAGCCAAATTTGAACAAACCGTCTGCACCAGCATGTTTATAGGTATGTTTTACACCCAAAAAGTCATGTTTGAGCAGTTTTTTTCAGAGTCCAAATGGAAAAAAAAGTCATATATTAGGTTTCGTGTTTTGAAAAGTCCTGAGCTAAGAGAAAAAGGTTCATAAGTCCATTTTGAAGCCACATTTGAACAAACCGTCTGCACCAACATGTTTATAAGTGTGTTTTACACCCAAAAAGTCATGTATCAGCAGTTTTTTTTTTCAGAGTCTGAAATGGAAAAAAGTCTTATATTAGCCTTAGTGTTTTGAAAAGTCCTGACCTAAGAGAAAAAGGCACATAAGTCCATTTTGAAGCCAAATTTGAACAAACCGTCTGCACCAGCATGTTTATAAGTGTGTTTTACACCCAAAAAGTCATGTTTGAGCAGTTTTTTTTCAGAGTCTGAAATGGAAAAAAGTCATATATTAGCCTTAGTGTTTTGAAAAGTCCTGAGCTAAGAGAAAAAGGCTCATTAGTCCATTTTGAAGCCACATTTGAACAAACCGTCTGCACCAGCATGTTTATAAGTGTGTTTTACACCCAAAAAGTCAGGTTGGGGCAGTTTTTTTTTTTCAGAGTCTGAATGGAAAAAAAGTCATATATTAGCCTTAGTGTTTGGAAAAGTCCTGAGCTAAGAGAAAAAGGTTCATAAGTCCATTTTGAAGCCAAATTTGAACAAACCGTCTGCACCAGCATGTTTCTCAGCCTGTTTTTTTTTACCCAAAAAGTCATGTTTGAGCAGTTTTTTTCAGTCTGAATTGAAAGAAAAGTCATATATTAGTCTTAGTGTTTTTAAAAGTCCTGAGCTAAGAGATAAAGGCTCATTAGTCCATTTTGAAGCCACATTTGAACAAACCGTCTGCACCAGCATGTTTATAAGTGTGTTTTACACCCAAAAAGTCATGTTTGAGCAGTTTTTTTTTCAGAGTCTGAATTGAAAAAAAAGTCATATATTAGTCTTAGTGTTTTGAAAAGTCCTGAGCTAAGAGAAAAAGGTTCAGAAGTCGATTTTGAAGCAGAGTTTGAACAAACCGTCTGCACCAGCATGTTTATAAGTGTGTTTTACACCCAAAAAGTCATGTTTGAGCAGTTTTTTTTTCAGAGTCTGAATTGAAAAAAAAGTCATATATTAGTCTTCGTGTTTTGAAAAGTCCTGAGCTAAGAGAAGAAGGTTCATAAGTCCATTTTGAAGCAGAATTTGAACAAACCGTCTGCACCAGCATGTTTATAAGTGTGTTTTACACCCAAAAAGTCATGTTTGAGCAGTTTTTTTTCAGAGTCTGAAATGGAAAAAAAAGTCATACATTAGCCTTAGTGTTTTGAAAAGTCCTGAGCTAAGAGAAAAAGGTTCATAAGTCCATTTTGAAGCCAAATTTGAACAAACCGTCTGCACCAGCATGTTTATAAGTGTGTTTTACACGCAATAAGTCATGTTTGAGCAGTTTTTTTTTTCAGAGTCTGAAATGGAAAAAAAGTCATATATTAGCCTTTCTTTTTTGAAAAGTCCTGAGCAAGAAGAAAAAGCTTCATATGTCCATTTTGAAGTCACATTTGAACAAACTGTCTGCACCAGCATGTTTTTCAGCCTGTTTTACACCCAAAAAGTCATGTTGGGGCAGTTTTTTTTTCAGAGTCTAAAATGGAAAAAAAGTCATACATTAGCCTTAGTGTTTTGAAAAGTCCTGAGCTAAGAGAAAAAGGCTCATAAGTCCATTTTGAAGCCAAATATGACCAAGACAGCTCCATGTTTTTGTTGTATTTTGTGCCTTTATTGATAGGGGAGAGATAGTGGATGGGCTTGTGAAAGGGGGTGAGAGAGCAGATGACAACTCTCTGCAAACTGGTCAAAGGCTGGATTTGAACCCAGACCAGCAGAAGCACGTGTATGGTTGCTTACCACTGAGCCAAACCACAATCCAGTACCAGCATGTATTTCGCCATGTTCAACACCAAAGAAGTCATGGTTCTGCATTATTTTAAAGTCAGAAGTGGATAAAAAGTCAAATGTTAACCTTAGTGTTTTAAAAAGTCCTGAGCTAAGAGAAAAATTTCATAAGTCTATTTTGAAGCCAAATTTGAACAAACCGTCTGCACCAGCATGTTTATAAGTGTGTTTTACACCCAAAAGGTCTTGTTTGAGCAGTTGTTTTTTTTTAGTCCGAATTGAAAAAAAAGTCATACATTAGCCTTAGTTTGTTTAACATTCCTGAGCTGAGAGAAAAAGGCTCATGATTCCATTTTGAAGCCAAATTTGAACAAACCGTCTGCACCAGCATGTTTAGAAGTGTGTTTTACACCCAAAAAGTCATGTTTGAGCAGTTTTTTTTCAGAGTCTGAAATGGAAAAAAAGTCATATGTTAGCCTTAGTGTTTGGAAAAGTCCTGAGCTAAGAGAAAAAGGTTCATAAGTCCATTTTGAAGTCAAATATGACCAAGACAGCTCCATGTTTATAAGTGTATTTTGTGCCTTTATTGATAGGGGAGAGATAGTGGATGGGCTTGTGAAAGGGGGTGAGAGAGCAGATGACAACTCTCTGCAAACTGGTTAGAGGCTGGATTTGAACCCAGACCGGCAGCAGCATGTGTATGGTTGCTTACCACTCAGCCAAAGCACAATCCAGTATGAGCATGTTTTTCGCCCTGATTCACACAAAGAAGTCATGTTTCAGCATTTATTTAAAAGTCAAAAGTGGATAAAAAGTCATATGGTAACCTTGGTGTTTTGAAAAGTCCTGAGCTAAGAGAAAAAGGGTCATAAGTCCATTTTGCAGCCAAATTTGAACAAACCGTCTGCACCAGCATGTTTAGAAGTGTGTTTTACACCCAAAAAGTCATGTTTGAGCAGTTTTTTTTTCAGAGTCTGAATTGAAAAAAGTCATATATTAGTCTTAGTGTTTTGAAAAGTCCTGAGCTAAGAGAAAAGGTTTAAGTCCATTTTGAAGCCAAATTTGAACAAACCGTCTGCACCAGCATGTTTTTTGAGCCTGTTTTACACCCAAAAAGTCATGTTAGCAGTTTTTTTTTCAGAGTCTGAAATGGACAAACAGTCATATATTAGCCTTAGTGTTTTGAAAAGTCCTGAGCTAACAGAGAAAGGTTAATAAGTCCTTTTGAAGCCAAATTTGAACAAAACGTCTGCACCAGCATGTTTATAAGTGCCTGTTTTACACCCAAAAAGTCATGTTAGCAGTTTCTTTTCAGAGTCTGAAATGGAAAAAACGTCATATATTAGCCTTAGTGTTTTGAAAAGTCCTGAGCTAAGAGAAAACGGTTCATAAGTCCATTTTGAAGCCAAATTTGACCAAACCGTCTGCACCAGCATGTTTATAAGTGTGTTTTACACCCAAAAAGTCATGTTGGAGCTGTTGTTTTTTTGGTCCGAATTGAAAAAAAAGTCATATATTAGTCTTAGTGTTTTGAAAAGTCCTGAGCTAAGAGAAAAAGGCACATAAGTCCATTTTGAAGCCACATTTGACCAAACCGTCTGCACCAGCATGTTTTTAAGTGAGTTTTACACCCAAAAAGTCATGTTTGAGCAGTTTTTTTTTAGAGTCCAAATTGAAAAAAAAGTCATATATTAGCCTTAGTGTTTTGCAAAGTCCTGAGCTAAGAGAAAAAGGTTCATAAGTCCATTTTGAAGCCAAATTTGAACAAACCGTCTGCACCAGCATGTTTATAAGTGTGTTTTACACCCAAAAAGTCATGTTTGAGCAGTTTTTTTTCAGAGTCTGAAATGGAAAAAAAGTCATATATTAGCCTTAGTGTTTTGAAAAGTCCTGAGCTAAGAGAAAAAGGTTCATAAGTCCATTTTGAAGCCAAATTTGAACAAACCGTCTGCACCAGCATGTTTATAAGTGTGTTTTACACCCAAAAAGTCATGTTTGGGCAGTTTTTTTTCAGAGTCTGAAATGGAAAAAAAGTCATACATTAGCCTTAGTGTTTTGAAAAGTCCTGAGCTAAGAGAAAAAAGGTTCATAAGTCCATTTGAAGCCAAATTTGAACAAACCGTCTGCACCAGCATGTTTATAAGTGTGTTTTACACCCAAAAAGTCATGTTTGAGCAGTTTTTTTTCAGAGTCTAAAATGGAAAAAAAAAAAGGCATATATTAGCCTCAGTGTTATGAAAAGTCCTGAGCAGAGGCAGAAATGTTCATAAGTCCATTTTGAAGCCAATTTTGAACAAACAGTCTGCACCAGCATGTTTTTCAGCCTGTTTTACACCCAAAAAGTCATGTTGGGGCAGTTTTTTTTGCAGAGTCTGAAATGGAAAAAAAGTCATACATTAGCCTTAGTGTTTTGAAAAGTCCTGAGCTAAGAGAAAAAGGTTCATAAGTCCTTTTGAAGCCAAATTTGAACAAACAGTCTGCACCAGCATGAATTTCAGCCTGTTTACACCCAAAAGTCATGTTAGCAGTTTTTTTTTCAGAGTCTGAAAAAAAAAAAGTCATATATTAGCCTTAGTGTTTTGAAAAGTCCTGAGCTAAGAGAAAAAGGGTCATAAGTCCATTTTGCAGCCAAATTTGAACAAACCGTCTGCACCAGCATGTTTAGAAGTGTGTTTTACACCCAAAAAGTCATGTTTGAGCAGTTTTTTTTCAGAGTCTGAAATGGAAAAAAAGTCATATATTAGCCTTAGTGTTTTGAAAAGTCCTGAGCTAAGAGAAAACGGTTCATAAGTCCATTTTGAAGCCAAATTTGAACAAACCGTCTGCACCAGCATGTTTATAAGTGTGTTTTACACCCAAAAAGTCATGTTGGGGCAGTTGTTTTTTTTTGGTCCGAATTCAAAAAGAAGTCATATATTAGCCTCAGTGTTTTGAAAAGTCCTGAGCTAAGAGAAAAAGGTTCATAAGTCCATTTTGAAGCCAAATTTGAACAAACCGTCTGCACCAGCATGTTTCTCAGCCTGTTTTACACCCAAAAAGTTTGAGCAGTTTTTTTTTTTTCAGAGTCCAAAATGGAAAAAAGTCATACATTAGCCTTAGTGTTTTGAAAAGTCCTGAGCTAAGAGAAAAAGGAAGTCCATTTTGAAGCCAAATTTGAACAAACCGTCTGCACCAACATGTTTATAGCCTGTTTTACACCCAAAAAGTGATGTTTGAGCAGTTTTTTTTCAGAGTCTAAAATGGAAAAAAAAGTCATACATTAGCCTTAGTGTTTTGAAAAGTCCTGAGCTAAGAGAAAAGGTTCATAAGTCCATTTTGAAGCCAAATTTGAACAAACCGTCCTGCACCAGCATGAATTTGAGCCTGTTTTGCACCCAAAAAGTCATGTTTGGGGCAGTTTTTTTTTCAGAGTCTGAAATGGAAAAAAAGTCATTTGTTAGCCTTAGTGTTTGGAAAAGTCCTGAGCTAAGAGAAAAAGGTTCATAAGTCCATTTTGAAGCCAAATTTGAACAAACCGTCTGCACCAGCATGTTTATAAGAGCCTGTTTTACACCCAAAAAGTCATGTTTGAGCAGTTTTTTTTCAGAGTCTGAAATGGAAAAAAAAAGTCATATATTAGCCTTAGTGTTTTGAAAAGTCCTGAGCTAAGAGAAAAGGTTCAATAAGTCCATTTTGAAGCCAAATTTGAACAAACCGTCTGCACCAACATGTTTATAAGTGTGTTTACACCCAAAAAGTCATGTTTGCAGTTTTTTTTTTCAGAGTCTGAAAAAAAAAGTCATATATTAGCTTAGTGTTTTGAAAAGTCCTGAGCTAAGAGAAAAAGGTCATAAGTCCATTTTGAAGCCAAATTTGAACAAACCGTCTGCACCAGCATGTTTATAAGTGTGATTTACACCCAAAAAGTCATGTTGGGGCAGTTTTTTTTTCAGAGTCTGAAATGGAAAAAAAAGTCATATATTAGCCTTAGTGTTTTGAAAAGTCCTGAGCTAAGAGAAAAAGGCACATAAGTCCATTTTGAAGTCAAATTTGAACAAACCAGTCTGCACCAGCATGTTTATAAGTGTTTTTACACCCAAAAGTCATGGTGGTGCAGTTTTTTTTACAGATTCTGAAATGGAAAAGAAGTCATATATCAGCCTTAGTGTTTTGAAAAGTCCAGAGCTAAGAGAAAAATGTTCATAAGTCCATTTTGAAGCTAAATTTGAACAAACCGTCTGCACCAGCATGTTTATAGCCTGTTTTTACACCCAAAAAGTCATGTTTGAGCAGTTTTTTTTTCAGAGTCTGAAATGGAAAAAAGTCATATATTAGCCTTAGTGTTTTGAAAAGTCCTGAGCTAAGAGAAAAGGCTCACTAAGTCCATTTTGAAGCCACATTTGAACAAACCGTCTGCACCAACATGTTTATAAGTGTGTTTTACACCCAAAAAGTCATGTTTGAGCAGTTTTTTTTCAGAGTCTGAATTGAAAAAAAAAGTCATATATTAGCCTTAGTGTTTTGAAAAGTCCTGAGCTAAGAGAAAAAGGTCCCTAAGTCCATTTTGAAGCCAAATTTGAACAAACCGTCTGCACCAGCATGTTTATAAGTGTGTTTTACAACCAAAAAGTCATGTTGGGGCAGTTTTTTTTTCAGAGTCTGAAATGGAAAAAAGTCGTACATTAGCCTTAGTGTTTTGAAAAGTCCTGAGCTAAGAGAAAAGGCTAAGTCCATTTTGAAGCCACATTTGAACAAACCGTCTGCACCAACATGTTTATAAGTGTGTTTTACACCCAAAAAGTGATGTTTGAGCAGTTTTTTTTCAGAGTCTGAATTGTAAAAAAAGTCATATATTAGCCTTAGTGTTTTGAAAAGTCCTGTGCTAAGAGAAAAAGGTTTATAAGTACTTTTGAAGTCAAATTTGTACAAACAGTCTGCAACAGCATGAATTTGAGCCTGATTTACACCCAAAAAGTCATGTTTGGGCAGTTTTTTTCAGAGTCTGAAATGGAAAAAAGTCATATATTAGCCTTAGTGTTTGAAAAGTCCTGAGCTAAGAGAAAAGGTTAATAAGTCCATTTTGAAGCCACATTTGAACAAACCGTCTGCACCAGCATGTTTATAAGTGTGTTTTACAACCAAAAAGTCAGGTTGGGGCAGTTTCTTTTCAGAGTCTGAAATGAAAAAAAGGCATATATTAGCCTTAGTGTTTTGAAAAGTCCTGAGCTAAGAGAAAACGGTTCATAAGTCCATTTTGAAGCCAAATTTGACCAAACCGTCTGCACCAGCATGTTTATAAGTGTGTTTTACACCCAAAAAGTCATGTTTGAGCATTTTTTTTTTCAGAGTCTGAATTGAAAAAAAAGTCATATATTAGTCTTAGTGTTTTGAAAAGTCCTGAGCTAAGAGAAAAAGGCACATAAGTCCATTTTGAAGCCACATTTGAACAAACCGTCTGCACCAGCATGTTTATAAGTGTGTTTTACACCCAAAAAGTCATGTTGGGGCAGTTTCTTTTCAGAGTCTGAAATGAAAAAAAGTCATATATTAGCCTTAGTGTTTTGAAAAGTCCTGAGCTAAGAGAAAATGGTTCATAAGTCCATTTTGAAGCCAAATTTGACCAAACCGTCTGCACCAGCATGTTTATAAGTGTGTTTTACACCCAAAAAGTCATGTTTGAGCAGTTTTTTTTCAGAGTCAAATTGAAAAAAAAAAGTCATATATTAGCCTTAGTGTTTTGAAAAGTCCTGAGCTAAGAGAAAAAGGCACATAAGTCCATTTTGAAGCCACATTTGAACAAACCGTCTGCACCAACATGTTTATAAGTGTGTTTTACACCCAAAAAGTCATGTTTGAGCATTTTTTTTTTCAGAGTCTGAATTGAAAAAAAAGTCATATATTAGACTTAATGTTTTGAAAAGTCCTGAGCTAAGAGAAAAAGGCACATAAGTCCATTTTGAAGCCACATTTGAACAAACCGTCTGCACCAGCATGTTTATAAGTGTGTTTTACACCCAAAATGTCATGTTTGAGCAGTTTTTTTTTCAGAGTCTAAAATGGAAAAAAGTCATACATTAGCCTTAGTGTTTTGAAAAGTCCTGAGCTAAGAGAAAAAGGTTAATAAGTCCTTTTGAAGCCAAATTTGAACAAACAGTCTGCACCAGCATGAATTTGAGCCTGTTTTGCACCCAAAAGTCATGTTTGAGCAGTTTTTTTTTCAGAGTCTGAAATGGAAAAAAAGTCATATATTACCTTAGTGTTTGAAAAGTCCTGAGCTAAGAGAAAAAGGTTCATAAGTCCATTTTGAAGCCAAATTTGAACAAACCGTCTGCACCAGCATGTTTATAAGTGTTTTACAAAAAAGTCATGTTTGAGCAGTTTTTTTCAGAGTCCAAATTGAAAAAAAAAGTCATATATTACCCTTAGTGTTTTGAAAAGTCCTGAGCTAAGAGAAAAAAGGCTCACTAGTCCATTTTGAAGCCACATTTGAACAAACCGTCTGCACCAGACATGTTTATAAGTGTGTTTTACACCCAAAAAGTCATGTTAGGGCAGTTTTTTTTCAGAGCCTGAAATGGAAAAAAAGTCATATATTAGTCTTAGTGTTTTGAAAAGTCCTGAGCTAAGAGAAAAAGGTCCCTAAGTCCATTTTGAAGCCAAATTTGAACAAACCGTCTGCACCAGCATGTTTATAAGTGTGTTTTTACACCCAAAAAGGACATGTTAGCAGTTTTTTTTTCAGAGTCTAAAATGGAAAAAAAAGTCATATATTAGCCTCAGTGTTTTGAAAAGTCCTGAGCTAAGAGAAAAAGGTTCATAAGTCCATTTTGAAGCCAAATTTGAACAAACAGTCTGCACCAGCATGAATTTGAGCCTGTTTTACACCCAAAAAGTCATGTTGGGGCAGTTTTTTTTTCAGAGTCTGAAATGGAAAAAAAAGTCATATATTAGCCTTAGTGTTTTGAGAAGTCCTGAGCTAAGAGAAAAGGTTAATAAGTCCATTTGGAAGTCAAATTTGACCAAACCGTCTGCACCAACATGTTTATAAGTGTGTTTTACACCCAAAAAGTCATGTTTGCAGTTTTTTTCAGTCTGAATTGAAAAAAAAGTCATATATTAGTCTTAGTGTTTTAAAAAGTCCTGAGCTAAGAGAAAAAGGCACATAAGTCCATTTTGAAGCCACATTTGACCAAACCGTCTGCACCAGCATGTTTTTAAGTGAGTTTTACACCCAAAAAGTCATGTTTGAGCAGTTTTTTTTTAGAGTCCAAATTGAAAAAAAAGTCATATATTAGCCTTAGTGTTTTGAAAAGTCCTCAGCTAAGAGAAAAAGGTTCATAAGTCCATTTTGAAGCCAAATTTGAACAAACCGTCTGCACCAGCATGTTTATAAGTGTGTTTTACACCCAAAAAGTCATGTTTGAGCAGTTTTTTTTCAGAGTCCAAATTGAAAAAAAAGTCATACATTAGCCTTAGTGTTTTGAAAAGTCCTGAGCTAAGAGAAAAAGGTTCATAAGTCCATTTTGAAGCCAAATTTGAACAAACCACCTGCACCAACATGTTTCTCAGCCTGTTTTACACCCAAAAAGTCATGTTTGAGCAGTTTTTATCAGAGTCTGAATTGAAAGAAAAGTCATATATTAGTCTTAGTGTTTTTAAAAGTCCTGAGCTAAGAGAAAAAGGTTCAGAAGTCCATTTTGAAGCAGAATTTGAACAAACCGTCTGCACCAGCATGTTTATAAGTGTGTTTTACACCCAAAAAGTCATGTTTTAGCAGTTTTTTTTCAGAGTCCAAATTGAAAAAAAAGTCATATATTAGCCTTAGTGTTTTGAAAAGTCCTGAGCTAAGAGAAAAAGGTTCATAAGTCCATTTTGAAGCCAAATTTGAACAAACCGTCTGCACCAGCATGTTTTTCAGCCTGTTGTACACCCAAAAGGACATGTTGGGGCAGTTTTTTTTTCAGAGTCTAAAATGGAAAAAAGTCATACATTAGCCTTAGTGTTTTGAAAAGTCCTGAGCTAAGAGAAAAAGGTTAATAAGTCCTTTTGAAGCCAAATTTGAACAAACAGTCTGCACCAGCATGAATTTGAGCCTGTTTTACACCCAAAAAGTCATGTTGGGGCAGTTTTTTTTTCAGAGTCTGAAATGGAAAAAAAAGTCATACATTAGCCTTAGTGTTTGGAAAAGTCCTGAGCTAAGAGAAAAAGGTTCATAAGTCCTTTTGAAGCCAAATTTGAACAAACAGTCTGCACCAGCATGAATTTGAGCCTGTTTTGCACCCAAAAAGTCATGTTGGGGCAGTTTTTTTTTCAGAGTCTGAAATGGAAAAAAAGTCATATATTACCCTTAGTGTTTGAAAAGTTATGAACTGAGAAAAAAAGGTTCATAAGTCCATTTTGAAGCCAAATTTGAACAAACCGTCTGCACCAGCATGTTTATAAGTGTTTTTACACCCAAAAAGTCATGTTTCAGCAGTATTTTTTTCAGAGTCCAAATTGAAAAAAAAGTCATATATTAGCCTTGGTGTTTTGAAATGTCCTGAGCTAAGAGATAAAGGCTCATAAGTCCATTTTGAAGCCACATTTGAACAAACCGTCTGCACCAACATGTTTATAAGTGTGTTTTACACCCAAAAAGTCATGTTTCAGCAGTATTTTTTTCAGAGTCTGAATTGAAAAAACAGTCATATATTAGTCTTAGTGTTTTGAAAAGTCCTGAGCTAAGAGAAAAAGGTCCCTAAGTCCATTTTGAAGCCAAATTTGAACAAACCGTCTGCACCAGCATGTTTTTCAGCCTGTTGTACACCCAAAAGGACATGTTGGGGCAGTTTTTTTTTCAGAGTCTAAAATGGAAGAAAGTCATACATTAGCCTTAGTGTTTTGAAAAGTCCTGAGCTTAGAGAAAAAGGCACATTAGTCCATTTTGAAGCCACATTTGAACAAACAGTCTGCACCAACATGTTTATAAGTGTGTTTTACACCCAAAAAGTGATGTTTGAGCAGTTTTGTTTCAGAGTCTAAAATGGAAAAAAGTCATACATTAGCCTTAGTGTTTTGAAAAGTCCTGAGCTAAGAGAAAAAGGTTCATAAGTCCAATTTGAAGCCAAATTTGAACAAACAGTCTGCACCAGCATGAATTTGAGCCTGTTTTGCACCCAAAAAGTCATGTTTGGGCAGTTTTTTTTCAGAGTCTGAAATGGAAAAAAAGTCATATTTTACCCTTAGTGTTTGAAAAGTTATGAGCTAAGAGAAAAAGGTTCATAAGTCCTTTTGAAGCCAAATTTGAACAAACAGTCTGCACCAGCATGAATTTGAGCCTGTTTTACACCCAAAAAGTCATGTTGGGGCAGTTTTTTTTTCAGAGTCTGAAATGGAAAAAAAAGTCATATATTAGCCTTAGTGTTTTGAAAAGTCCTGAGCTAAGAGAAAAAGGTTAATAAGTCCATTTTGAAGTCAAATTTGACCAAACCGTCTGCACCAACATGTTTATAAGTGTGTTTTTAACCCAAAAAGTCATGTTTCAGCAGTTTTTTTTTCAGAGTCTGAATTGAAAAAAAAGTCATATATTAATCTTAGTGTTTTGAAAAGTCCTGAGCTAAGAGAAAAAGGCACATAAGTCCTATTTGAAGCCACATTTGACCAAACCGTCTGCACCAGCATGTTTATAAGTGTGTTTTACACCCAAAAAGTCATGTTTGAGCAGTTTTTTTTCAGAGTCCAAATTGAAAAAAAAGTCATTTATTAGCCTTAGTGTTTTGAAAAGTCCTGAGCTAAGAGAAAAAGGTTCATAAGTCCAATTTGAAGCAGAATTTGAAAAAACCGTCTGCACCAGCATGTTTATCAGCCTGTTTTACACCCAAAAAGTCATGTTTGAGCAGTTTTTTTTTCAGAGTCTGAAATGGAAAAAAAGTCATATATTAGCCTTAGTGTTTTGAAAAGTCCTGAGCTTAGAGAAAAAGGCACATTAGTCCATTTTGAAGCCACATTTGAACAAACCGTCTGCACCAGCATGTTTATAAGTGTGTTTTACACCCAAAAAGTGATGTTTGAGCAGTTTTGTTTCAGAGTCTGAATTGAAAAAAAAGTCATATATTAGCCTTAGTGTTTTGAAAAGTCCTGAGCTAAGAGAAAAAGGCACATAAGTCCATTTTGAAGCCACATTTGAACAAACCGTCTGCACCAGCATGTTTATAAGTGTGTTTTACACCCAAAATGTCATGTTTGAGCAGTTTTTTTTTCAGAGTCTAAAATGGAAAAAAGTCATACATTAGCCTTAGTGTTTTGAAAAGTCCTGAGCTAAGAGAAAAAGGTTAATAAGTCCTTTTGAAGCCAAATTTGAACAAACAGTCTGCACCAGCATGAATTTGAGCCTGTTTTACACCCAAAAAGTCATGTTGGGGCAGTTTTTTTTTCAGAGTCTGAAATGGAAAAAAAGTCATATATTAGCCTTAGTGTTTTGAAAAGTCCTGAGCTAAGAGAAAAAGGTTCATAAGTCCATTTTGAAGCCAAATTTGAACAAACCGTCTGCACCAGCATGAATTTCAGCCTGTTTTACACCCAAAAAGTCATGTTGGGGCAGTTTTTTTTCAGAGTCTGAAATGAAAAAAAATCATATATTAGCCTTAGTGTTTTGAAAAGTCCTGAGCTAAGAGAAAACGGTTCATAAGTCCATTTTGAAGCCAAATTTGAACAAACCGTCTGCACCAGCATGTTTATAAGTGTGTTTTACAACCAAAAAGTCATGTTGGGGCAGTTTCTTTTCAGAGTCTGAAATGAAAAAAAGGCATATATTAGCCTTAGTGTTTTGAAAAGTCCTGAGCTAAGAGAAAAGGCTCATTAGTCCATTTTGAAGCCACATTTGAACAAACCGTCTGCACCAACATGTTTATAAGTGTGTTTTACACCCAAAAAGTCATGTTTGAGCAGTTTTTTTTTTTCAGAGTCTTAAATGGAAAAAAAGTCATACATTAGCCTTAGTGTTTTGAAAAGTCCTGAGCTAAGAGAAAAAGGTTCATAAGTCCATTTTGAAGCCAAATTTGACCAAACCGTCTGCACCAGCATGAATTTGAGCCTGTTTTACACCCAAAAAGTCATGTTGGGGCAGTTTTTTTTTCAGAGTCTAAAATGGAAAAAAAATTATACATTAGCCTTAGTGTTTTGAAAAGTCCTGAGCTAAGAGAAAAAGGTTCATAAGTCCATTTTGAAGCCAAATTTGAACAAACCGTCTGCACCAGCATGTTTATAAGTGTGTTTTACACCCAAAAAGTCATGTTTGAGCAGTTTTTTTTCAGAGTCCAAATTGAAAAAAAAGTCATATTTTAGCCTTAGTGTTTTGAAAAGTCCTGAGCTAAGAGAAAAAGGTCAATAAGTCCATTTTGAAGCCACATTTGAACAAACCGTCTGCACCAACATGTTTATAAGTGTGTTTTACACCCAAAAAGTCATGTTTCAGCAGTATTTTTTTCAGAGTCTGAAATGGAAAAAAGTCATATATTAGTCTTAGTGTTTTGAAAAGTCCTGAGCTAAGAGAAAAGGTCATAAGTCCATTTTGAAGCCAAATTTGAACAAACCGTCTGCACCAGCATGTTTTTCAGCCTTTTGTACACCCAAAAGGACATGTTGGGGCAGTTTTTTTTTCAGAGTCTAAAATGGAAAAAAGTCATACATTAGCCTTAGTGTTTGGAAAAGTCCTGAGCTTAGAGAAAAAGGCACATTAGTCCATTTTGAAGCCACATTTGAACAAACCGTCTGCACCAACATGTTTATAAGTGTGTTTTACACCCAAAAAGTGATGTTTGAGCAGTTTTTTTTCAGAGTCTAAAATGGAAAAAAGTCATACATTAGCCTTAGTGTTTTGAAAAGTCCTGAGCTAAGAGAAAAAGCTCATAAGTCCATTTTGAAGCCAAATTTGAACAAACCGTCTGCACCAGCATGAATCTGAGCCTGTTTTACACCCAAAAAGTCATGTTGGGGCAGTTTTTTTTCAGAGTCTTAAATGGAAAAAAAGTCATACATTAGCCTTAGTGTTTTGAAAAGTCCTGAGCTAAGAGAAAAAGGTTCATAAGTCCTTTTGAAGCCAAATTTGAACAAACAGTCTGCACCAGCATGAATTTGAGCCTGTTTTGCACCCAAAAAGTCATGTTGGGGCAGTTTTTTTTTCAGAGTCTGAAATGGAAAAAAAGTCATATATTACCCTTAGTGTTTGAAAAGTTATGAACTGAGAGAAAAAGGTTCATAAGTCCATTTTGAAGCCAAATTTGAACAAACCGTCTGCACCAGCATGTTTATAAGTGTGTTTTACACCCAAAAAGTCATGTTTGAGCAGTTTTTTTTCAGAGTCCAAATTGAAAAAAGAAGTCATATATTAGCCTTGGTGTTTTGAAATGTCCTGAGCTAAGAGATAAAGGCTCATTAGTCCATTTTGAAGCCACATTTGAACAAACCGTCTGCACCAACATGTTTATAAGTGTGTTTTACACCCAAAAAGTCATGTTTCAGCAGTATTTTTTTCAGAGTCTGAATTGAAAAAAAAGTCATATATTAGTCTTAGTGTTTTGAAAAGTCCTGAGCTAAGAGAAAAAGGTCCCTAAGTCCATTTTGAAGCCAAATTTGAACAAACCGTCTGCACCAGCATGTTTTTCAGCCTGTTGTACACCCAAAAGGACATGTTGGGGCAGTTTTTTTTTCAGAGTCTAAAATGGAAAAAAGTCATACATTAGCCTTAGTGTTTTGAAAAGTCCTGAGCTTAGAGAAAAAGGCACATTAGTCCATTTTGAAGCCACATTTGAACAAACCGTCTGCACCAACATGTTTATAAGTGTGTTTTACACCCAAAAAGTGATGTTTGAGCAGTTTTGTTTCAGAGTCTAAAATGGAAAAAAGTCATACATTAGCCTTAGTGTTTTGAAAAGTCCTGAGCTAAGAGAAAAAGGTTCATAAGTCCAATTTGAAGCCAAATTTGAACAAACAGTCTGCACCAGCATGAATTTGAGCCTGTTTTGCACCCAAAAAGTCATGTTTGGGCAGTTTTTTTTCAGAGTCTGAAATGGAAAAAAAGTCATATTTTACCCTTAGTGTTTGAAAAGTTATGAACTGAGAGAAAAAGGTTCATAAGTCCTTTTGAAGCCAAATTTGAACAAACAGTCTGCACCAGCATGAATTTGAGCCTGTTTTACACCCAAAAAGTCATGTTGGGGCAGTTTTTTTTTCAGAGTCTGAAATGGAAAAAAAGTCATATATTAGCCTTAGTGTTTTGAAAAGTCCTGAGCTAAGAGAAAAAAGGTTCATAAGTCCATTTTGAAGTCAAATTTGACCAAACCGTCTGCACCAACATGTTTATAAGTGTGTTTTTAACCCAAAAAGTCATGTTTCAGCAGTTTTTTTTTCAGAGTCTGAATTGAAAAAAAAGTCATATATTAATCTTAGTGTTTTGAAAAGTCCTGAGCTAAGAGAAAAAGGCACATAAGTCCTATTTGAAGCCACATTTGACCAAACCGTCTGCACCAGCATGTTTATAAGTGTGTTTTACACCCAAAAAGTCATGTTTGAGCAGTTTTTTTTCAGAGTCCAAATTGAAAAAAAAGTCATTTATTAGCCTTAGTGTTTTGAAAAGTCCTGAGCTAAGAGAAAAAGGTTCATAAGTCCAATTTGAAGCAGAATTTGAAAAAACCGTCTGCACCAGCATGTTTATCAGCCTGTTTTACACCCAAAAAGTCATGTTTGAGCAGTTTTTTTTTCAGAGTCTGAAATGGAAAAAAAGTCATATATTAGCCTTAGTGTTTTGAAAAGTCCTGAGCTTAGAGAAAAAGGCACATTAGTCCATTTTGAAGCCACATTTGAACAAACCGTCTGCACCAACATGTTTATAAGTGTGTTTTACACCCAAAAAGTGATGTTTGAGCAGTTTTGTTTCAGAGTCTGAATTGAAAAAAAAGTCATATATTAGCCTTAGTGTTTTGAAAAGTCCTGAGCTAAGAGAAAAAGGCACATAAGTCCATTTTGAAGCCACATTTGAACAAACCGTCTGCACCAGCATGTTTATAAGTGTGTTTTACACCCAAAATGTCATGTTTGAGCAGTTTTTTTTTCAGAGTCTAAAATGGAAAAAAGTCATACATTAGCCTTAGTGTTTTGAAAAGTCCTGAGCTAAGAGAAAAAGGTTAATAAGTCCTTTTGAAGCCAAATTTGAACAAACAGTCTGCACCAGCATGAATTTGAGCCTGTTTTACACCCAAAAAGTCATGTTGGGGCAGTTTTTTTTTCAGAGTCTGAAATGGAAAAAAAAGTCATACATTAGCCTTAGTGTTTGGAAAAGTCCTGAGCTAAGAGAAAAAGGTTCATAAGTCCTTTTGAAGCCAAATTTGAACAAACAGTCTGCACCAGCATGAATTTGAGCCTGTTTTGCACCCAAAAAGTCATGTTGGGGCAGTTTTTTTTTCAGAGTCTGAAATGGAAAAAAAGTCATATATTAGCCTTAGTGTTTGAAAAGTTATGAACTGAGAGAAAAAGGTTCATAAGTCCATTTTGAAGCCAAATTTGAACAAACCGTCTGCACCAGCATGTTTATAAGTGTGTTTTACACCCAAAAAGTCATGTTTGAGCAGTTTTTTTTCAGAGTCCAAATTGAAAAAAAAAGTCATATATTAGCCTTGGTGTTTTGAAATGTCCTGAGCTAAGAGAAAAAGGTTAATAAGTCCTTTTTGAAGCCACATTTGAACAAACCGTCTGCACCAACATGTTTATAAGTGTGTTTTACACCCAAAAAGTGATGTTTGAGCAGTTTTTTTTCAGAGTCTAAAATGGAAAAAAGTCATACATTAGCCTTAGTGTTTTGAAAAGTCCTGAGCTAAGAGAAAAAGGTTAATAAGTCCATTTGAAGCCAAATTTGAACAAACCGTCTGCACCAGCATGAATTTGAGCCTGTTTTACACCCAAAAAGTCATGTTGGGGCAGTTTTTTTTTCAGAGTCTGAAATGGAAAAAAAAGTCATACATTAGCCTTAGTGTTTGGAAAAGTCCTGAGCTAAGAGAAAAAGGTTCATAAGTCCATTTTGAAGCCAAATTTGAACAAACCGTCTGCACCAGCATGTTTATAAGTGTGTTTTACACCCAAAAAGTCATGTTTGAGCAGTTTTTTTTCAGAGTCCAAATTGAAAAAAAAAGTCATATATTAGCCTTGGTGTTTTGAAATGTCCTGAGCTAAGAGATAAAGGCTCATTAGTCCATTTTGAAGCCACATTTGAACAAACCGTCTGCACCAACATGTTTATAAGTGTGTTTTACACCCAAAAAGTCATGTTTCAGCAGTATTTTTTTCAGAGTCTGAATTGAAAAAAAAGTCATATATTAGTCTTAGTGTTTTGAAAAGTCCTGAGCTAAGAGAAAAAGGTCCCTAAGTCCATTTTGAAGCCAAATTTGAACAAACCGTCTGCACCAGCATGTTTTTCAGCCTTTTGTACACCCAAAAGGACATGTTGGGGCAGTTTTTTTTTCAGAGTCTAAAATGGAAAAAAGTCATACATTAGCCTTAGTGTTTGGAAAAGTCCTGAGCTTAGAGAAAAAGGCACATTAGTCCATTTTGAAGCCACATTTGAACAAACCGTCTGCACCAACATGTTTATAAGTGTGTTTTACACCCAAAAAGTGATGTTTGAGCAGTTTTGTTTCAGAGTCTAAAATGGAAAAAAGTCATACATTAGCCTTAGTGTTTTGAAAAGTCCTGAGCTAAGAGAAAAAGGTTAATAAGTCCTTTTGAAGCCAAATTTGAACAAACCGTCTGCACCAGCATGAATTTGAGCCTGTTTTACACCCAAAAAGTCATGTTGGGGCAGTTTTTTTTTCAGAGTCTGAAATGGAAAAAAAAGTCATACATTAGCCTTAGTGTTTTGAAAAGTCCTGAGCTAAGAGAAAAAGGTTCATAAGTCCTTTTGAAGCCAAATTTGAACAAACAGTCTGCACCATCATGAATTTGAGCCTGTTTTGCACCCAAAAAGTCATGTTGGGGCAGTTTTTTTTTCAGAGTCTGAAATGGAAAAAAAGTCATATATTACCCTTAGTGTTTGAAAAGTTATGAACTGAGAGAAAAAGGTTCATAAGTCCATTTTGAAGCCAAATTTGAACAAACCGTCTGCACCAGCATGTTTATAAGTGTGTTTTACACCCAAAAAGTCATGTTTGAGCAGTTTTGTTTCAGAGTCCAAATTGAAAAAAAAAGTCATATATTAGCCTTGGTGTTTTGAAATGTCCTGAGCTAAGAGATAAAGGCTCACTAGTCCATTTTGAAGCCACATTTGAACAAACCGTCTGCACCAACATGTTTATAAGTGTGTTTTACACCCAAAAAGTCCTGTTTCAGCAGTATTTTTTTCAGAGTCTGAATTGAAAAAAAAGTCATATATTAGTCTTAGTGTTTTGAAAAGTCCTGAGCTAAGAGAAAAAGGTCCCTAAGTCCATTTTGAAGCCAAATTTGAACAAACCGTCTGCACCAGCATGTTTTTCAGCCTGTTGTACACCCAAAAGGACATGTTGGGGCAGTTTTTTTTTCAGAGTCTAAAATGGAAAAAAGTCATACATTAGCCTTAGTGTTTTGAAAAGTCCTGAGCTTAGAGAAAAAGGCACGATAGTCCATTTTGAAGCCACATTTGAACAAACCGTCTGCACCAACATGTTTATAAGTGTGTTTTACACCCAAAAAGTGATGTTTGAGCAGTTTTGTTTCAGAGTCTGAATTGAAAAAAAAGTCATTTATTAGCCTTAGTGTTTTGAAAAGTCCTGAGCTTAGAGAAAAAGGCACATTAGTCCATTTTGAAGCCACATTTGAACAAACCGTCTGCACCAGCATGAATTTGAGCCTGTTTTGCACCCAAAAAGTCATGTTTGGGCAGTTTTTTTTCAGAGTCTGAAATGGAAAAAAAGTCATATTTTACCCTTAGTGTTTGAAAAGTTATGAACTGAGAGAAAAAGGTTAATAAGTCCTTTTGAAGCCAAATTTGAACAAACAGTCTGCACCAGCATGAATTTGAGCCTGTTTTACACCCAAAAAGTCATGTTGGGGCAGTTTTTTTTTCAGAGTCTGAAATGGAAAAAAAAGTCATATATTAGCCTTAGTGTTTTGAAAAGTCCTGAGCTAAGAGAAAAAGGTTAATAAGTCCATTTTGAAGTCAAATTTGACCAAACCGTCTGCACCAACATGTTTATAAGTGTGTTTTTAACCCAAAAAGTCATGTTTCAGCAGTTCTTTTTTCAGAGTCTGAATTGAAAAAAAAGTCATATATTAGTCTTAGTGTTTTGAAAAGTCCTGAGCTAAGAGAAAAAGGCACATAAGTCCTTTTTGAAGCCACATTTGACCAAACCGTCTGCACCAGCATGTTTATAAGTGTGTTTTACACCCAAAAAGTCATGTTTGAGCAGTTTTTTTTCAGAGTCCAAATTGAAAAAAAAGTCATTAATTAGTCTTAGTGTTTTGAAAAGTCCTGAGCTAAGAGAAAAAGGTTCATAAGTCCAATTTGAAGCAGAATTTGAAAAAACCGTCTGCACCAGCATGTTTATCAGCCTGTTTTACACCCAAAAAGTCATGTTTGAGCAGTTTTTTTTTCAGAGTCTGAAATGGAAAAAAAAGTCATATATTAGCCTTAGTGTTTTGAAAAGTCCTGAGCTTAGAGAAAAAGGCACATTAGTCCATTTTGAAGCCACATTTGAACAAACCGTCTGCACCAACATGTTTATAAGTGTGTTTTACACCCAAAAAGTGATGTTTGAGCAGTTTTGTTTCAGAGTCTGAATTGAAAAACAAGTCATATATTAGACTTAATGTTTTGAAAAGTCCTGAGCTAAGAGAAAAAGGCACATAAGTCCATTTTGAAGCCACATTTGAACAAACCGTCTGCACCAGCATGTTTATAAGTGTGTTTTACACCCAAAATGTCATGTTTGAGCAGTTTTTTTTTCAGAGTCTAAAATGGAAAAAAGTCATACATTAGCCTTAGTGTTTTGAAAAGTCCTGAGCTAAGAGAAAAAGGTTAATAAGTCCTTTTGAAGCCAAATTTGAACAAACAGTCTGCACCAGCATGAATTTGAGCCTGTTTTGCACCCAAAAAGTCATGTTGGGGAAGTTTTTTTTCAGAGTCTGAAATGGAAAAAAAGTCATATATTACCCTTAGTGTTTGAAAAGTTATGAACTGAGAGAAAAAGGTTCATAAGTCCATTTTGAAGCCAAATTTGAACAAACCGTCTGCACCAGCATGTTTATAAGTGTGTTTTACACCCAAAAAGTCATGTTTGAGCAGTTTTTTTTCACAGTCCAAATTGAAAAAAAAGTCATATATTACCCTTAGTGTTTGAAAAGTCCTGAGCTAAGAGATAAAGGCTCACTAGTCCATTTTGAAGCCACATTTGAACAAACCGTCTGCACCAACATGTTTATAAGTGTGTTTTACACCCAAAAAGTCATGTTTCAGCAGTATTTTTTTCAGAGTCTGAATTGAAAAAAAAGTCATATATTAGTCTTAGTGTTTTGAAAAGTCCTGAGCTAAGAGAAAAAGGTCCCTAAGTCCATTTTGAAGCCAAATTTGAACAAACCGTCTGCACCAGCATGTTTTTCAGCCTGTTGTACACCCAAAAGGACATGTTGGGGCAGTTTTTTTTTCAGAGTCTAAAATGGAAAAAAGTCATACATTAGCCTTAGTGTTTTGAAAAGTCCTGAGCTAAGAGAAAAAGGTTAATAAGTCCTTTTGAAGCCAAATTTGAACAAACAGTCTGCACCAGCATGAATTTGAGCCTGTTTTACACCCAAAAAGTCATGTTGGGGCAGTGTTTTTTTCAGAGTCTGAAATGGAAAAAAAAGTCATATATTAGCCTTAGTGTTTTGAAAAGTCCTGAGCTAAGAGAAAAAGGTTAATAAGTCCATTTGGAAGTCAAATTTGACCAAACCGTCTGCACCAACATGTTTATAAGTGTGTTTTTAACCCAAAAAGTCATGTTTCAGCAGTTTTTTTTCAGTCTGAATTGAAAAAAAAGTCATATATTAGTCTTAGTGTTTTAAAAAGTCCTGAGCTAAGAGAAAAAGGCACATAAGTCCATTTTGAAGCCACATTTGACCAAACCGTCTGCACCAGCATGTTTTTAAGTGAGTTTTACACCCAAAAAGTCATGTTTGAGCAGTTTTTTTTTAGAGTCCAAATTGAAAAAAAAGTCATATATTAGCCTTAGTGTTTTGAAAAGTCCTCAGCTAAGAGAAAAAGGTTCATAAGTCCATTTTGAAGCCAAATTTGAACAAACCGTCTGCACCAGCATGTTTATAAGTGTGTTTTACACCCAAAAAGTCATGTTTGAGCAGTTTTTTTTCAGAGTCCAAATTGAAAAAAAAGTCATACATTAGGCTTAGTGTTTTGAAAAGTCCTGAGCTAAGAGAAAAAGGTTCATAAGTCCATTTTGAAGCCAAATTTGACCAAACCGTCTGCACCAGCATGTTTATAAGTGTGTTTTACACCCAAAAAGTCATGTTTCAGCAGTTTTTATCAGAGTCTGAATTGAAAGAAAAGTCATATATTAGTCTTAGTGTTTTTAAAAGTCCTGAGCTAAGAGAAAAAGGTTCAGAAGTCCATTTTGAAGCAGAATTTGAACAAACCGTCTGCACCAGCATGTTTATAAGTGTGTTTTACACCCAAAAAGTCATGTTTGAGCAGTTTTTTTTCAGAGTCCAAATTGAAAAAAAAGTCATATATTAGCCTTAGTGTTTTGAAAAGTCCTGAGCTAAGAGAAAAAGGTTCATAAGTCCATTTTGAAGCCAAATTTGAACAAACCGTCTGCACCAGCATGTTTTTCAGCCTGTTGTACACCCAAAAGGACATGTTGGGGCAGTTTTTTTTTCAGAGTCTAAAATGGAAAAAAGTCATACATTAGCCTTAGTGTTTTGAAAAGTCCTGAGCTAAGAGAAAAAGGTTAATAAGTCCTTTTGAAGCCAAATTTGAACAAACAGTCTGCACCAGCATGAATTTGAGCCTGTTTTACACCCAAAAAGTGATGTTTGAGCAGTTTTGTTTCAGAGTCTGAAATGGAAAAAAAAGTCATACATTAGCCTTAGTGTTTGGAAAAGTTATGAACTGAGAGAAAAAGGTTCATAAGTCCTTTTGAAGCCAAATTTGAACAAACAGTCTGCACCAGCATGAATTTGAGCCTGTTTTGCACCCAAAAAGTCATGTTTCAGCAGTTTTTTTTTCAGAGTCTGAAATGGAAAAAAAGTCATATATTACCCTTAGTGTTTGAAAAGTTATGAACTGAGAGAAAAAGGTTCATAAGTCCATTTTGAAGCAAAATTTGAACAAACCGTCTGCACCAGCATGTTTATAAGTGTGTTTTACACCCAAAAAGTCATGTTTGAGCAGTTTTTTTTCAGAGTCCAAATTGAAAAAAAAAGTCATATATTAGCCTTGGTGTTTTGAAATGTCCTGAGCTAAGAGATAAAGGCTCATTAGTCCATTTTGAATCCACATTTGAACAAACCGTCTGCACCAACATGTTTATAAGTGTGTTTTACACCCAAAAAGTCATGTTTCAGCAGTATTTTTTTCAGAGTCTGAATTGAAAAAAAAGTCATATATTAGTCTTAGTGTTTTGAAAAGTCCTGAGCTAAGAGAAAAAGGTCCCTAAGTCCATTTTGAAGCCAAATTTGAACAAACCGTCTGCACCAGCATGTTTTTCAGCCTGTTGTACACCCAAAAGGACATGTTGGGGCAGTTTTTTTTTCAGTGTCTAAAATGGAAAAAAGTCATACATTAGCCTGAGTGTTTTGAAAAGTCCTGAGCTTAGAGAAAAAGGCACATTATTCCACTTTGAAGCCACATTTGAACAAACCGTCTGCACCAACATGTTTATAAGTGTGTTTTACACCCAAAAAGTGATGTTTGAGCAGTTTTGTTTCAGAGTCTAAAATGGAAAAAAGCCATACATTAGCCTTAGTGTTTTGAAAAGTCCTGAGCTAAGAGAAAAAGGTTAATAAGTCCTTTTGAAGCCAAATTTGAACAAACAGTCTGCACCAGCATGAATTTGAGCCTGTTTTACACCCAAAAAGTCATGTTGGGGCAGTTTTTTTTTCAGAGTCTGAATTGAAAAAAAAGTCATACATTAGCCTTAGTGTTTGGAAAAGTCCTGAGCTAAGAGAAAAAGGTTCATAAGTCCTTTTGAAGCCAAATTTGAACAAACAGTCTGCACCAGCATTAATTTGAGCATGTTTTGCACCCAAAAAGTCATGTTGGGGCAGTTTTTTTTTCAGAGTCTGAAATGGAAAAAAAGTCATATATTACCCTTAGTGTTTGAAAAGTTATGAACTGAGAGAAAAAGGTTCATAAGTCCATTTTGAAGCCAAATTTGAACAAACCGTCTGCACCAGCATGTTTATAAGTGTGTTTTACACCCAAAAAGTCATGTTTGAGCAGTTTTTTTTCAGAGTCCAAATTGAAAAAAAAAGTCATATATTAGCCTTGGTGTTTTGAAATGTCCTGAGCTAAGAGATAAAGGCTCACTAGTCCATTTTGAAGCCACATTTGAACAAACCGTCTGCACCAACATGTTTATAAGTGTGTTTTACACCCAAAAAGTCATGTTTCAGCAGTATTTTTTTCAGAGTCTGAATTGAAAAAAAAGTCATATATTAGTCTTAGTGTTTTGAAAAGTCCTGAGCTAAGAGAAAAAGGTCCCTAAGTCCATTTTGAAGCCAAATTTGAACAAACCGTCTGCACCAGCATGTTTTTCAGCCTGTTGTACACCCAAAAGGACATGTTGGGGCAGTTTTTTTTTCAGAGTCCAAAATGGAAAAAAGTCATACATTAGCCTTAGTGTTTGGAAAAGTCCTGAGCTAAGAGAAAAAGGCACATTAGTCCATTTTGAAGCCACATTTGAACAAACCGTCTGCACCAACATGTTTATAAGTGTGTTTTACACCCAAAAAGTGATGTTTGAGCAGTTTTGTTTCAGAGTCTGAATTGAAAAAAAAGTCATTTATTAGCCTTAGTGTTTTGAAAAGTCCTGAGCTAAGAGAAAAAGGTTCATAAGTCCAATTTGAAGCCAAATTTGAACAAACAGTCTGCACCAGCATGAATTTGAGCCTGTTTTGCACCCAAAAAGTCATGTTTGGGCAGTTTTTTTTCAGAGTCTGAAATGGAAAAAAAGTCATATTTTACCCTTAGTGTTTGAAAAGTCCTGAGCTAAGAGAAAAAGGTTCATAAGTCCAATTTGAAGCCAAATTTGAACAAACAGTCTGCACCAGCATGAATTTCAGCCTGTTTTACACCCAAAAAGTCATGTTGGGGCAGTTTTTTTTCAAAAGTCTGAAATGGAAAAAAGTCATATATTAGCCTTAGTGTTTTGAAAAGTCCTGAGCTAAGAGAAAAAGGTTAATAAGTCCATTTTGAAGTCAAATTTGACCAAACCGTCTGCACCAACATGTTTATAAGTGTGTTTTTGACCCAAAAAGTCATGTTTCAGCAGTTTTTTTTTTCAGTCTGAATTGAAAAAAAAGTCATATATTAGTCTTAGTGTTTTGAAAAGTCCTGAGCTAAGAGAAAAAGGCACATAAGTCCTTTTTGAAGCCACATTTGACCAAACCGTCTGCACCAGCATGTTTATAAGTGTGTTTTACACCCAAAAAGCCATGTTGGGGCAGTTTATTTTTCAGAGTACAAATTGAAAAAAAAGTCATTTATTAGCCTTAGTGTTTTGAAAAGTCCTGAGCTAAGAGAAAAAGGTTCATAAGTCCAATTTGAAGCAGAATTTGAAAAAACCGTCTGCACCAGCATGTTTATCAGCCTGTTTTACACCCAAAAAGTCATGTTGGGGCAGTTTTTTTTCAGAGTCTGAAATGGAAAAAAAGTCATATATTAGCCTTAGTGTTTTGAAAAGTCCTGAGCTAAGAGAAAAAGGTTCATAAGTCCATTTTGAAGCCAAATTTGAACAAACAGTCTGCACCAGCATGTTTTTCAGCCTGTTGTACACCCAAAAAGTCATGTTGGGGCAGTTTTTTTCTCAGAGTCTAAAATGGAAAAAAAGTCATACATTAGCCTTAGTGTTTTGAAAAGTCCTGAGCTAAGAGAAAAAGGTTCATAAGTCCATTTTGAAGCCAAATTTGAACAAACCGTCTGCACCAGCATGTTTTTCAGCCTGTTGTACACCCAAAAAGTCATGTTGGGGCAGTTTTTTTTTCAGAGTCTGAAATGGAAAAAAAGTCATATATTAGCCTTAGTGTTTTGAAAAGTCCTGAGCTAAGAGAAAAAGGCTCTAAGTCCATTTTGAAGCAAAATTTGAACAAACCCTCTGCACCAGCATGTTTATAAGTGTGTTTTACACCCAAAAAGTCATGTTTGAGCAGTTTTTTTTCAGAATCTGAAATGGAAAAAAAGTCATATATTAGCCTTAGTGTTTTGAAAAGTCCTGAGCTAAGAGAAAAAGGTTCATAAGTCCATTTTGAAGCCAAATTTGACCAAACCGTCTGCACCAGCATGTTTATAAGTGTGTTTTACACCCAAAAAGTCATGTTGGGGCAGTTTTTTTTAAGAGTCTGAAATGGAAAAAAAGTCATATATTAGCCTTTACTGTTTTGAAAAGACCTGAGCTAAGAGAAAAAGGTTCATAAGTCCATTCTGAAGCCAAATTTGAACAAACTGTCTGCACCAGCATGAATTTCAGCCTGTTGTACACCCAAAAAGTCATGTTGGGGCAGTTTTTTTTTCAGAGTCTGAAATGGAAAAAAAGTCATACATTAGCCTTAGTGTTTTGAAAAGTCCTGAGCTAAGAGAAAAAGGTTCATAAGTCCATTTTGAAGCCAAATTTGACCAAACAGTCTGCACCAGCATGTTTATAAGTGTGTTTTACACCCAAAAAGTCATGTTGGGGCAGTTTTTTTTTCAGAGTCTGAAATGGAAAAAAGTCGTACATTAGCCTTAGTGTTTTGAAAAGTCCTGAGCTAAGAGAAAAAGGTCCCTAAGTCCATTTTGAAGTCAAATTTGACCAAACAGTCTGCACCAGCATGTTTTTCAGCCTGTTTTACACCCAAAAAGTCATGTTGGGGCAGTTTTTTTTTCAGAGTCTGAAATGGAAAAAAAGTCATATATTAGCCTTAGTGTTTTGAAAAGTCCTGAGCTAAGAGAAAAAGGTTCATAAGTCCATTTTGAAGCCAAATTTGAACAAACAGTCTGCACCAGCATGTTTATAAGTGTGTTTTAAACCCAAAAAGTCATGTTGGGGCAGTTTTTTTTTCAGAGTCTGAAATGGAAAAACAGTCATATATTAGCCTTAGTGTTTTGAAAAGTCCTGAGCTAAGAGAGAAAGGTTAATAAGTCCTTTTGAAGCCAAATTTGAACAAACCGTCTGCACCAGCATGAATTTGAGCCTGTTTTACACCCAAAAAGTCATGTTGGGGCATTTTTATTTTCAGAGTCTAAAATGGAAAAAAAGTATTACATTAGCCTTAGTGTTTTGAAAAGTCCTGAGCTAAGAGAAAAAGGCTCATAAGTCCATTTTGAAGCCAAATTTGACCAAACCGTCTGCACCAGCATGTTTATAAGTGTGTTTTACACCGAAAAAGTCATGTTTCAGCATTTTTTTTTTTTTAGAGTCTAAAATGGAAAAAAAAGTCATATATTAGCCTTAGTGTTTTGAAAAGTCCTGAGCTAAGAGAAAAAGGTTCATAAGTCCATTTTGAAGCCAAATTTGAACAAACAGTCTGCACCAGCATGTTTTTCAGCCTGTTTTACACCCAAAAAGTCATGTTGGGGCAGTTTTTTTTTCAGAGTCTAAAATGGAAAGAAAGTCATACATTAGCCTTAGTGTTTTGAAAAGTCCTGAGCTTAGAAAAAGGTTCATAAGTCCATTTTGAAGCCAAATTTGAACAAACCGTCTGCACCAGCATGTTTTTCAGCCTGTTGTACACCCAAAAGGTCATGTTGGGGCAGTTTTTTTTTCAGAGTCTGAAATGGAAAAAAGTCATACGCTAGCCTTAGTGTTTTGAAAAGTCCTGAGCTAAGAGAAAAAGGCTCTAAGTCCATTTTGAAGCAAAATTTGAACAAACCCTCTGCACCAGCATGTTTATAAGTGTGTTTTACACCCAAAAAGTCATGTTTGAGCAGTTTTTTTTCAGAATCTGAAATGGAAAAAAAGTCATATATTAGCCTTAGTGTTTTGAAAAGTCCTGAGCTCAGAGGAAAAGGTTCATAAGTCCATTTTGAAGCCAAATTTGACCAAACCGTCTGCACCAGCATGTTTATAAGTGTGTTTTACACCCAAAAAGTCATGTTGGGGCAGTTTTTTTTAAGAGTCTGAAATGGAAAAAAAGTCATATATTAGCCTTTACTGTTTTGAAAAGACCTGAGCTAAGAGAAAAAGGTTCATAAGTCCATTCTGAAGCCAAATTTGAACAAACCGTCTGCACCAGCATGAATTTCAGCCTGTTGTACACCCAAAAAGTCATGTTGGGGCAGTTTTTTTTCAGAGTCTGAAATGGAAAAAAAGTCATACATTAGCCTTAGTGTTTTGAAAAGTCCTGAGCTAAGAGAAAAAGGTTCATAAGTCCATTTTGAAGCCAAATTTGACCAAACCGTCTGCACCAGCATGAATCTGAGCCTATTTTACACCCAAAAAGTCATGTTGGGGCAGTTTTTTTTTCAGAGTCTGAAATGGAAAAAAAGTCATACATTAGCCTTAGTGTTTTGAAAAGTCCTGAGCTAAGAGAAAAAGGTTCATAAGTCCATTTTGAAGCCAAATTTGACCAAACCGTCTGCACCAGCATGTTTTTCAGCCTGTTTTACACCCAAAAAGTCATGTTGGGGCAGTTTTTTTTTCAGAGTCTGAAATGGAAAAAAAAGTCATATATTAGCCTTAGTGTTTTGAAAAGTCCTGAGCTAAGAGAAAAAGGTTCATAAGTCCATTTCGAAGCCAAATTTGAAGAAACCGTCTGCACCAGCATGTTTATAAGTGTGTTTTACACCCAAAAAGTCATGTTGGGGCAGTTTTTTTTTCAGAGTCTGAAATGGAAAAAAAGTCATATATTAGCCTTAGTGTTTTGAAAAGTCCTGAGCTAAGAGAAAAAAGGTTCATAAGTCCATTTTGAAGTCAAATTTGACCAAACAGTCTGCACCAGCATGTTTATAAGTGTGTTTTACACCCAAAAAGTCATGTTGGGGCAGTTTTTTTTTCAGAGTCTAAAATGGAAAAAAAGTCATACATTAGCCTTAGTGTTTTGAAAAGTCCTGAGCTAAGAGAAAAAGCCTCTAAGTCCATTTTGAAGCCAAATTTGAACAAACCGTCTGCACCAGCATGTTTATAAGTGTGTTTTACAACCAAAAAGTCATGTTGGGGCAGTTTCTTTTCAGAGTCTGAAATGGAAAAAAAGTCATACATTAGCCTTAGTGTTTTGAAAAGTCCTGAGCTAAGAGAAAAAGTTTCATAAGTCCATTTTGAAGCCAAATTTGAACAAACCGTCTGCACCAGCATGAATTTGAGCCTGTTTTGCACCCAAAAAGTCATGTTGGGGCAGTTTTTTTTTCAGAGTCTGAAATGGAAAAAAAGTCATATATTACCCTTAGTGTTTGAAAAGTTATGAACTGAGAGAAAAAGGTTAATAAGTCCATTTTGAAGCCAAATTTGAACAAACAGTCTGCACCAGCATGAATTTGAGCCTGTTTTACACCCAAAAAGTCATGTTGGGGCAGTTTTTTTTCAGAGTCCAAATTGAAAAAAAAGTCATTTATTAGCCTTAGTGTTTTGAAAAGTCCTGAGCTAAGAGAAAAATGTTCATAAGTCCAATTTGAAGCAGAATTTGACCAAACCGTCTGCACCAGCATGAATTTGAGCCTGTTTTACACCCAAAAAGTCATGTTGGGGCAGTTTTTTTTTCAGAGTCTGAAAAGGAAAAAAAAGTCATATATTAGCCTTAGTGTTTTGAAAAGTCCTGAGCTAAGAGAAAAAGGCACATAAGTCCATTTTGAAGTCAAATTTGAACAAAAAGTCTGCACCAGCATGTTTTTCAGCCTGTTTTACAGCCAAAAAGTCATGTTGGGGCAGTTTTTTTTTTCAGAGTCTGAAATGGAAAAAAAGTCATACATTAGCCTTAGTGTTTTGAAAAGTCCTGAGCTAAGAGAAAAAGGTCCCTAAGTCCATTTTGAAGTCAAATTTGACCAAACAGTCTGCACCAGCATGTTTTTCAGCCTCTATTACACCCAAAAAGTCATGTTGGGGCAGGTTTTTTTTCAGAGTCTGAAATGGAAAAAAAGTCATATATTAGCCTTAGTGTTTTGAAAAGTCCTGAGCTAAGAGAAAAAGGTTCATAAGTCCATTTTGAAGCCAAATTTGAACAAACCGTCTGCACCAGCATGAATTTCAGCCTGTTTTACACCCAAAAAGTCATGTTGGGGCAGTTTTTTTTTCAGAGTCTGAAATGGAAAAAAAGTCATATATTAGCCTTAGTGTTTTGAAAAGTCCTGAGCTAAGAGAAAAAGGTTCATAAGTCCATTTTGAAGTCAAATTTGACCAAACAGTCTGCACCAGCATGTTTTTCAGCCTGTTGTACACCCAAAAAGTCATGTTGGGGCAGTTTTTTTTTCAGAGTCTGAAATGGAAAAAAGTCATACATTAGCCTTAGTGTTTTGAAAAGTCCTGAGCTAAGAGAAAAAGGTCCCTAAGTCCATTTTGAAGCCAAATTTGACCAAACAGTCTGCACCAGCATGTTTTTCAGCCAGTTTTACACCCAAAAAGTCATGTTGGGGCAGTTTTTTTTTCAGAGTCTGAAATGGAAAAACAGTCATATATTTGCCTTAGTGTTTTGAAAAGTCCTGAGCTAAGATAAAAAAGGCTCATAAGTCCAGTTTGAAGCCAAATTTGAACAAACAGTCTGCACCAGCATGTTTTTCAGCCTTTTTTTACACCCAAAAAGTCATGTTTTGGCAGTTTTTTTTTCAGAGTCTGAAATGGAAAAAAAAGTCATACATTAGCCTTAGTGTTTTGTAAAGTCCTGAGCTAAGAGAAAAAGTTTCATAAGTCCATTTTGAAGCCAAATTTGAAGAAAACCGTCTGCACCAGCTTTTTTTCGGCCTGTTTGACACCCAAAAAGTCATGTTTGAGCAGTTTTATTTTTGAGTCCGAATTAAAAAAAAAGTCATATGTTAGCCTTAGTGTTTTTAGCGTTCCTGAGTTGAAAGAAAAAGGATCATAAGTCCAGTTTGAATCCAAATTTGAACAAACCGTCTCCACCAGCCTTTTTTTCAGCCCGTTTTCCACCCAAAAAGTCATGTTTGAGCAGTTTTTTTCAGAGTCTGAAATGGGAAAAAAGTCCTATGTTAGCCTTAGTGTTTTGAAAAGTCCTGAGCTCCGAGAAAAAGGCATATAAGTCCAATTTGAAGCCAAATTTGAACAACATTTTGCACCAGCATGTTTATCAGCCTGTTGTACACCCAAAAAATCATGTTGGGGCAGTTTTTTTTAAGAGTCTAAAATGGAAAAAAAAGTCATACATTAGCCTTAGTGTTTTGAAAAGTCCTGAGCTTAGAGAAAAAGGCTCATAAGTCCATTTTGAAGCCAAATTTGAAGAAACCGTCTGCACCAGCATGTTTTTCAGCCTTTTGTACACCCAAAAAGTCATGTTGGGGCAGTTTTTTTTTTCAGAGTCTAAAATGGAAAAAAAGTCATGTATTAGCCTTAGTGTTTTGAAAAGTCCTGAGCTAAGAGAAAAAGGTTCATAAGTCCATTTTGAAGCCAAATTTGAACAAACCGTCTGCACCAGCATGTTTATAAGTGTGTTTTACACCCAAAAAGTCATGTTGGGGCAGTTTTTTTTTCAGAGTCTGAAATGGAAAAAAAGTCATATATTAGCCTTAGTGTTTTGAAAAGTCCTGAGCTAAGATAAAAAAGGCTCATAAGTCCATTTTGAAGCCAAATTTGAACAAACCGTCTGCACCAGCATGTTTTTCAGCCTTTTTTTACACCCAAAAAGTCATGTTTTGGCAGTTTTTTTTTTCAGAGTCTGAAATGGAAAAAAAGTCATATATTAGCCTTAGTGTTTTGAAAAGTCCTGAGCTAAGAGAAAAAGGCTCATAAGTCCATTTTGAAGCCAAATATGAACAAACCCTCTGCACCTGCCTGTTTTTTTTTTCAGCCCATTTTACATCCCAAAATTCATGTTTGAGCAGGTTTTTTTTCCAGAGTCTGAAATGGAAAAAAAGTCATATGTCAGCCTTAGTGTTTTCATCATTCCTGAGCTTAGAGAAAAAGTTCATAAGTCCATTCTGAAGTCAATTTGACCAAACCGTCTGCACCAGCATATTATTCAGCCTGTTTTACAACCAAAAAGTCATGTTCGAGCAGTTTTATTTTTCAGAGTCTGAAATGGAAAAAAAAGTCATTTATTAGCCTTAGTGTTTTGAAAAGTCCTGAGCTAAGAGAAAAAGGTTCATAAGTCCAATTTGAAGCCAAATTTGAACAAACAGTCTGCACCAGCATGAATTTGAGCCTGTTTTGCACCCAAAAAGTCATGTTGGGGCAGTTTTTTTTTCAGAGTCTGAAATGGAAAAAAAGTCATATATTACCCTTAGTGTTTGAAAAGTTATGAACTGAGAGAAAAAGGTTAATAAGTCCATTTTGAAGCCAAATTTGAACAAACAGTCTGCACCAGCATGAATTTGAGCCTGTTTTACACCCAAAAAGTCATGTTGGGGCAGTTTTTTTTCAGAGTCCAAATTGAAAAAAAAGTCATTTATTAGCCTTAGTGTTTTGAAAAGTCCTGAGCTAAGAGAAAAAGGTTCATAAGTCCAATTTGAAGCAGAATTTGAACAAACAGTCTGCACCAGCATGTTTATCAGCCTGTTTTACACCCAAAAAGTCATGTTGGGGCAGTTTTTTTTTCAGAGTCTGAAATGGAAAAAAAAGTCATATATTAGCCTTAGTGTTTTGAAAAGTCCTGAGCTTAGAGAAAAAGGCACATTAGTCTATTTTGAAGTCAAATATGAACTAGCCGTCTGCCCCTGCATATTTTTCAGCCATTTTTACATCCAAAAAGTCATGTTTGAGCAGTTTTATTTTTGAGTCTGAAATGAAAAAAAGTTATGTTAGCCTTAGTGTTTTGAGTGTTCCTGAGTTGAGAGAAAAATGTCCTAAGTCCAAATACGACCAAACCGTCTGCACCAAAAATGTTTTTCAGCCTGTTTTACACGCAAAAAGTCATCTTTAAGAATTTTTTTTCAGAGACTGAATGGAAATAAAGTCATATGTTAGCCTTAGTGTTTTGAGCGTTCCTGAGTTGAGAGAAAGGCTCATAAGTCCATTCTGAAGCCAAATATGACTAAAATTTTTGAACCATCATGTATTTCAACCTTTTTTGACTCCAAAAAAATAATTTTTGAGCATATTTTTTAATCAGAGTCCGACATGAAAAAGTGACATATGTTAGCCTTTGTGTTTGTAGCAGTCCTGAGCTTAGAGAACAAACATATTATCTCTAAGTCCATTTTAATGTCGAGAATGACTTCTTTACTAGCATCTTCTCTTGCCTTATATATTCCCAAAACCTCAATTTTGAACATTTTTCTTCTAAAAAAACAAATGGCAAAAAGTTATTTTTTATATCCCAGTATGGTGATTTTTTTTTTAAGAAAATCTGACCTGAGGGAAAATGTTTAAGTTAAATCTCTTACATTGTGGCTATTTATTCCTTCCATCTCATTCCGTCAAAAATGAATAAATGACTTAGTGTTACCTTCTAATTGTTTTAAAGATCACTGTAATGTTTAATAAAAGAATCCTGCAGTGTAGTATAAACAGCTGTGATGTAATGTATGTTCGTAACTTTCCTCCATAAGATCCTCTCCATGAAATAAATGTAAAGAGTTTGGCGTCTAAGTGTTATCAGGTACTCTTGCTGTCTGACATCAGATAATGACATGAGACACAACATTAGAGCCAGATTAGTCATGTTAGAGAGGACAGAATGTGAGGTGTTATTGATAACAATGTAAAAGCTACTGTCTCATATTGTATGAAACACTATTTGTATGCAAGTGTTGAGCTCATTAAGCGAGAATAATATCCTAAACAACCTGCAAACCTTTCATCAGTCACGATGATCATTCTGAGGGCCCCATCCACACGAAGACAAACCGAGGTCTAAACGCATACGTTTTTTGCCGAATCTGAGTATCATCCATGCGAAGACGGCATTTTGGGGGTCTGTAAATGATCATTTTTGAAACCAGGTTCCAGAGTGGAAAGATTTTGAAATGCTGTATACGCAGCTTTGTGAGTACTGGCTCTTTGCAAGTTTTCAGATACGCTCATGTCATAGTTTCATATCTTCATTGACATGCATGCGCCACACCCGGCAACGACATCAACAATGGCGGTGTACGTGAAAACGACATCAACAATGGCGGTGTACGTGAAAACGACATCAACAATGGTGGTGTACGTGAAGCATATGTGCTGATGAAGCTAGTGACCCTACTATCCCTGTGGCAGCAAAATCTCCTTCTTCTCAATCACCAACGTGTTGAACAAACAACTATCGAGGACACATTAAGCCACTTTATGATCACTTTATCACAATCTCTGTTTACAACTTTTGCCGCAAGTGCGCAAGCCAACTGTTTTTTCATCAGTTTCCACTTGTTTCCGTCATATCGTTACAGCACCCCTAGAGGTCTGATATGTGCTTTCATGCGTATCGATTGCGTTCATGTAGATGCACACATTTTCTGAGACACCTTCGTCTTTATGACGATCGTTTTTGAAACTGTTCAGCGTTTTGTCTTCATGTGGATGGGGCCTGAATCTTGTCTGTAGGAACCGTTATCACAGGACACCAACAGTATCTGTACTGACGTATCAAAACTTGATATAACACCATCCTATTTTACAAAACCTCTTAATTTTATTCACCATCTACGAAGAATTGGATGGATCTTTTCTGCAGTAGTAGCGCAGAATGAATGAGCCCATAATGAATGTGATAGACAAAGGGATCATCCAATCACTTGTCAGGTATGTTTTTGAAAGGTTCTGCCCTCCCCAAACACTATGAGTTTTTTTTCCAGATGGACAAATGAAATATCTTTAACTGTCCATCTGGTGTGTTGGGTTAGCAATGTTCAGCTTAACTTCTTTTCTGGTGCTTTCCTCACATAGACAGAGCTGGTCAGATTTGCTCTGGCTAATGTTAGAACTATTGGACTTGATTTCAGAAAACCCCATTTTAAAAATATGGAATTAAGCCTATTTAAACTAAAATGAGATTACATTACCTACTGTAACTTAATATCTCAATTCAAACTGCAGTATGACAACTATTTTATCCACTTTTTCCAGTATTGGTTTGCTATGCTCTCATTTAAGTTTGAATTATAATCTATCTTGTTTCTAGACATGGATCAAAACACAACTCGAATCAGAGATCTACTGGATCGGACTGAATGATCGGATCACAGAGGGCGTTTGGGAGTGGACAGATAGAACTGCTTTTGATGAAGACCTGGCGTACGTACCACTGCTCACACAATATCTAAAAGAGCATGACAAAAGGTTGAACGATTTTCTTTTTGTAATTGAAATGTGTTTGATGTGATGTGTGTCTGGTTTCAGGGAGTGGTCCCCCGGTCAGCCTGATAACTGGGGAGATGGTGAGGACTGTGGTCAGTTGTTAGGAGCAGAAAATGGATTATGGAAAGATGACGACTGTGAAGTTGCAAGGAGATACATCTGCAAACACGCCAATGGTAAGTGCAACAAATAAATATCCAGTTAAAACCACTCTGATCAAATTGGATGCACTGTTGATCAGGGTCTTTATAAGTACGCCTGAGTTAGCTGCATTTACAATAGCAACAAATGCAGCATGTAGCAGTCCACTCTTAATAGCAGCTGCCGCTCCTCTACGGGCACGGTGCTTATTTTAGCAGCACCTGATACTCCTCTCATGGGATGCCACCTGAAAACATGATTGCAGGAACAGCAATCCCTCATGAAGTTGAAGAAACTTTGGCCTGGTGGTCATATTTTGAACTACTGAAATGGTTTACCTGCTGCAGTCAACATTAGTTATTTGTTTGTACTTTCATATTGTTCATGGGGCTTTGTGTATTAATTACATGTAACATAGTTTCATTGTAACATCTATTGAATATTGCTGTATCCATGTTACAGAGGCAGGGTTTTGGTCAGGAGGGGAGCTTTGCTTACACCTGTCCATGTAATTTCTTAAAACAAGTTTTGATGAGAATGAACTGCACTGTTGTATTCTATGTCCTTAAATCCACACAGATTTTCGGCAAGTTTTAAAAATAGAACAATTTTTATGTATTACTGGTAAAATTGTTTCATATTCATAAATTCATATTTCCTCATGGGCGCCACTGTCAATGCATTTTATACTTTTTCTTGATATATGTTATTATTATACATATATACACACAAGAGGCCCATCCTGGACAGCCCATCCCCAGCTCTTTTCTTCCCACCTACAATCAGAACCAGTTCTTGAAGGACATATAGCTAGATGGATGAATTGATTGATGGATAGATGCAAATTGTGGTAACGTAAACAGGAAGTAAAGCAACATGACAATAGATACGTAATATAAACAAAATAGAATGTACTTCAATACAAAAAAATGTAATCCACTTTAGTCAAATACATTTGATATCAACAAGGCAGAGTAGCTCAAGTATAAATTAATCTAAGCCAGAGTGTTAGTATTGGTCATATGCGGTCATATTTTGGTATTGATAGCCTTGTTTTTTCACTAAGAAGAGGTAATAATGTGCAGACACAGCTATATAAACACTGTGAGGAATAAAAACCAATAATGACACACAAGGCCATAGTTGCAGGGGTTAAGGTGTGGCTCCACCTTCCTCAGTGGACTGATCAACAGAAGTGATCTGTTGTACAAGCCATTGCCTGAAGGAGCTCCTGAATCTGTCTTTTTGAAACTAGAGCTGTACCAGTCTGTGAATTGAGAGGATAAAATTCAATATTACACAGTAAACAATTCAAAAAGATGCAACACCATACAATATTTGATACACCAAGACACAATGCCACACAATTCAAAAACATATGATTTGAGTGTGATACAATATGATAAGAAATGAGTATGACACAATGCAATATGACGTATTTTTTAATCAGTTTTTTCCCCAATGTATTTTAACAGAAAATATTATATTATATAATATGCTACAACTCCACATCTTACTTAAAAATATGATGCAATATATTATGATTCAATACAGCTTAACAAGAAACAATAGAGCGCATCAAACACAAAAAACATGACACAAAATATGATATACAATACGATCAACACATTAAAATATGATTCACAGGTCAAGCCAATGACATTTGTTGCATTTACTATTTTTCCACCCCTAATCAACTGTCTGTGGCTAAACATTTCCACATTCAAACATGTATTTCTGTCTGCATTTCTTAGAAAATGGCAAGCCAACATGTGACTCTGTTAATGGCTGGAAAGAGTACAACTCCAACTGCTACAAGCTCGAGAAGGACAACAGGAAGAGCTGGTCCAATGCTAGAATAGACTGTCTGCAGCTGGGAGGAGACCTGGTGTCCATCATTTCAGAAGAGGAAGAACAGTACATCATAGGAATCCTGGACTCAACATTCTTTGACCTCTGGATTGGATTGACCACACTGGTGAATTACTTTTTAGGATCCAATACTCTGCAGTTTTTGTTTGTGTGGTTGAAGAAGTGGTTTAAAAGCTTCTGATGTGCAGGAGCTCTAAGCACACATTCATCCACAAATTAATCACAACATATCCATCGACAACAAACAAACCTTACCTCCTATTCTTGGGACAGTGAGGGTAGTTTTACCACTGCCATCAGAAAGCTAATTTTCCTTTGTTTCATTTCATTCTTGTCATATATTTCTCCAGAAATGCACCTCGATTTCATGTCAAGTTGTAGCAGGAAACACTGAGTGGACCTGGTCTGATGCCACTAAACTGGATTTCGAAAACTGGGGTACAGGACAGCCTACAGTGTGAGATATCATTCTATAACTTTTGGCACTTAAAGATAAAATTTGTTACTATTCTGTTAAGTTTTTTTCTGCATCTTCTCTTACAGCGATGAAGATAGTGGTTCTTGTTCTGCGATAATCAAAGATCCAACAGCAGAATTTGGGAACTGGAGATCTCATTTGTGCAGATATGAGCGTCCCTACATGTGCAAAAGAGCACTGAACAGTAAGCCATTTTGTTTTCTAAAATGGATTGATTGCGATTTTAATTACCGGTTAAGTTAGACAGAAGGTCTCTGGGCTTCCTCATATTCAAAACATTCAAAACAAGCAACCTTAGTGATTTGACAGAGTTTAGGACAGGGATGGGCAACTTTAGCTTTTTATACAACCTCATTAATGTTCTCTGAAAGCAAAGCCCAGAATGTAGGATATTAAAAATAAAAAATAGAAATAAAAAATAGAAATAAAATTCAAAGACGCTCGAAATAAAAGGACAAAATAAACCTTCTCGCCTCCCGTAGCTAAACACTCGCTGCAATATGGAGGAGGACGAAGTGGGGGAATTAGGTGACGCTCCACCGTCAAATAAATCGGTTGTGTGGACCTATTTTTGCTTCCCATGTACAAGACGAGAGAACAGTGAGAAGATTGCGGACAAAACAACAACCGTGTGCAAAATATGCCGCTACAGTCCGCCATATACTGCGGCGAGTACAACTACCAACTACCAACTTTGAACTGCAGACAGGCAGCGGCTGTATTGTGACGTCCGTCGGACGTAAAAATAAAGGTGACTCCGGCTTGCGAATACCTGCTTTTATTTAACAGTCACTGTGGGCTGTGACCACGCCAACTACAATTTTAATTCACGAACAAAACAGTGAGTAGTAATCTCTAGACCTCCTGCTGACGGCTCTCCCCCCTCCTCGCTCAAACACGCAGGCTGTGTCCGAAATGGCATACTAACATACTACATACTACAAACCCATTGTGTATATACTGTATACTATATTATAAGTATGATTAGAATGCCAACCGTTCACACTGTAGTATACTACTAAGTTTCCCATGATGCATTTCAAACCTCTGACGAAAAAAATCAGAAGCACACCAGGCTATCAAATATCTCTGTTGATTCAACACATTTGATAGTTCAGAGAGCATTTTAGGTGAGAAAGTCACCACGTAGAATACCAAAATGTGGTCATTTGAGCCATAAAATGCACGGATACAAATTTCATTTCGATATTTTGGACATTCCGCTATGCCGCTATTACGCTATCGACGAAACTTCCGGTCGGCTCCAAAACAAGAGTCAATTTACAAAAGCGTTACAGGACTAAAAGGAGATCATAAAAGACGCATTTATTTTGAAAATGGGAAATTTGCTAGTGGCCGATTTTTAGCTGAATGTCGGTCAGTCGTGTATGGCGCAATGCATTATGGGGCTTGCAATGCATTATGGGGCGGTTGAGTGTGAATAGTATGCCCACCTCGCATACTTAAATTTTTTTCCGATATAGTATACATCCGGGTATTTCTCGCACACTCAATCTTTTCATACTATCCAGTGTGAACACACTACATACTCATTTTGATGTCACACTTAGTATGAGTAGTACATTAGTATGCCATTTCGGACACAGCCACACACTCTCCCCCTCTGAACTCTGACCCGCTCGCCCCGCCTTCCTGCTCCCTTCACTGACCGTCAATTTATAGGAAACATTAAAATCCACATTGAACACATAACAAACCGTAGAACTTTTTGTACTGTATCATTACTTTTTTGCATTAGGAAGAAAATAAAGAAAATGAGATTTCTGCACAACTTCCTACTGTCGGAGATTTTCCTTAATCTTTCTTTCGTATCGTGAGTATTTTGTATCGTGAGCCCTGTTTCGTATTTCGTATCGTTTTGTGAATTGACCATTTCGTTAAACCCCTAGTAAAGGACTTTACCACATGGAGAAGGGGCCTTTAGAAGCTCCAACAGAGTGTCTGAGAAAGAGGGAGAATAGAGGTGGATCAGGCATAGCTAGAGTGTGAAATCTAGAGGTTTTCTTTTACATTGTGCACATAGTCTGGCAGTCATTAAACTCTATTACAACAGCAAGACTTAAGGCAAAGTACGACCTTACTTTAAAAAAATGGTTTAACCCTTTATAAATTATAAAAAGAAACAACATCAAATAAATTATGATTTTGTCCTTTTTTAACTGTCTTTTATTTGTCCAATCCTCCCTGTTAGCAACTTGCCCCGCTGGCTGGCTGAGCTTCTCTGGCAGTTGTTATGAGATGGTCAGTAATAACAACCTGTTGACCACCTGGAATGAAGCACACACCAGATGCACTGAACAGGGAGCCCACCTGCTCACCATTAACAGGTAAGAAAGACAGAAAACTGTGAGAAATATGCATCTAATGCAACTTAATAGGACCAAAAATAAAGAGAGCATTTTAGCATTTTGCTCATTATCTATACACTTTTTTGTTATTTACCAAATTGTTCAGGTTTGCAATCACCTAATGTGGTTAATTTTGTTGAATCTTTTGCCATTGTGTATCGGGGTAATTAAGCAATCTGAAATACAAAGTTAGCATACAACCTAAGCTAAAATGTTTTAGCAACTGGGTTCCCAATTATTTGTCAAGCAGATGAACAGCAACAGTAGTACTTATGAGCTGTTGCAGTTTTGACCTCTTTGTAAATTTTAATGTTATAAGACTTCATCAAGTTTATTTTAAAAACTTCTTAAATCAAATCCTTAACAAAACATAAAGATCCAAACAATAAAACACACAAAAAATAAAAGCACCAACTACAATCTATGCTGCATTTTCTTGCAAATTAAATATTGCCTGTTAGAAAAGTAAAAAAAACTAACCCTGTCACGTTTCTTTTATTCCTCGTGTGCAGTGAAGAAGAACAGTACTTCATTAACGGACTACTTCCAGACTTTCACCTGGCAGACATCCCTGATATCTGGATTGGTTTATCAGGTATTTATGTAGCACAACAACAAAAGATCTCTCAGCATGAAATGATGTTTTTCTTTGTGTTATATGGCAATACCATTCATTTCTGTAATGAATTGTTCTCTTGATTTTACCAGATAAAGACAAGGATGGAGAATTCAAATGGGTTGATAACACGGAAATTAAGTTTCCCAACTGGGCGGATGGTTGGCCCCAAAACACGGCAGAATATTGGGACTGTGGACAAATCTATACAGGTAGAATTAAACCTGTTGCTTAAGCCTTCATCTGACCCTGTAGGCTTTTGTTCAGTTTAGGAGGGACTGTTAAACAAGCTGACTTATGCTGTCTTTCAGGAAATTATCAAGGAAAGTGGCAAACAACAAGCTGCTTCAAGAGCCGGGGTTACATCTGTGAGATGACTGGAGGCCAAACCGCCAAACCAACTGCATCTGCTGGTCAGTGCGATGTCACTTTTTGTCTCCAAATCTTATTAAACTAAAGCAAAATTGAAAAATGTTCAACCTGCCATCCTACCACCAGAATATTTAACATCTTCCTGTACACTTACCAAGCTGCCAACTTGCATTCATTCCTTTCAAGCCACAGCCTTTCCCTCCTTACTGACCAAGCTACCCACATACAGTTGAATCATGCTACCTACCAACCAACTTAAAGACCTCACTACCTCCCTTCTTACATTCAAATCTACCCACTGACCTATACCTATGCCCAAAGCAGCACAGCCCAATCAGCCTAAAAACAGGCAGATATGGAACCTACAAGTGAGATGACAGCAAACAGTGACTGCTCGTACATGGATTAGCATAGATGCTAATCCATACACAGATCTTGACCATATTTCTTTATTAAATAAGAAATAAATGACAACACTGAAAAGAAATTTTTGCTCCAATTTCAACATGTTTTGGTGAGACTCTGTTTTTTGGACAGGCAAAAACACAAACATGTTCAGCCCCGAATGAGTCTGCCAATTCCCAAAGACTTTTTCTGTCCTGCTGCCTAGATGGATCAATAAAATATTGTAAAAGGTCCATGTGGTGTGTCAGATTAGAATATTATGCCCTGATATATTTTGTACAGGCACACTAATAGACTTCTATCTGTTTTTTTAGTTAAAATAATTACTAATAAGATAATTAATTAATCTTGTTGGTATTATTCGAAACATAGTCCTGGCATCAGTGTAAATGCCTGCCTACTTCCAAACTATATGATATACCTGTGACAACAAATGAACAGCACGCATTTTATTTAAGGAACTAAGTAAAATTCTGCTAGTCTTGGAAAATATTTCATTACATCAAGGCAAAACTTGTTTATGTTATTTCTGAGTCATAAAGAGACTTTTCTTTGAGAAGGAAAAAATGTTATCTGAAATTGACTTTTTTGAGGAAAAAGTCTGATTTTTTTTTACCAAATGCCCTACCTACATAGAGACATGCCGACATATTGGCCACATGTATGGCATATAAACTTCCACCTACATCACCCATTTACTGACCAATCTACCTACATAAAAGCCCCTTATCTACCCTCCTACCTTCCTCTACAAACCGCCTGACTACTTATCAACCTACCGACCCTAATGATCTACTTACATCAATATATACATAGGTGCTTTCCTAACTACACCTACTAAAATACAAACATACCTTTGTTCTTACACACAACCTACTCACTGTTTACCTACATGCACACCTTTCTGCCATACTTACTTGTACATTACCTACCTACTGACACACCTTTAACCTGCCAAGTAGTTACCAACCTGTATTCCTATAGCTACCCATCTTCTTATTAATATACCTACTTTTTCCCTTTTCTTTAAGCATCAACCTACCTACCCACACATGCTTGTTTTTACACGTAAAACTATCTACCTGAACTATCCAGCAACCAGCTTCTTACCTACGCGCCCTGCTCTTATCTATCCAATGTCTCCCTGACCTACCGACTCAACTAGTTATCATAATCTCTGCAAACCTACATACCAACCTTCACTACTTTTGTCTCCATATCTATGCACTTTAACAGAGATAAGGACGTTCTCTAACCTTAATTTTTATCCCAACAGATTATCACTGCGATCGTGGATATATTTTGTACGGGAGTTCCTGCTACTCATTCGTGACTGAGGTTATGAGAAACTGGCAAGATGCAGAGGCTCACTGTGTGTCCCAGCAGGCTCACCTGACCAGCGTGAGCTCTGAGGAAGAACTGAGCTTCATAGTTGGTGAGCAGCTCTTGTTCATTAAAATGTCAATGAATGATTAAAATGATATCCAAGCAATAATGTTGGTCTTTATCTTTTGCCTACAGCTCACATGCCAGCAGAGGCTTGGATTGGTTTGAATGACATCAGTAAGGAAGGCGACTGGGTGTACCCTGATGGGACGAGTGCTGTAAGTGAAGAAGCCAGACACAAGTTTAGTGCATTTGTCATTAAGATTTTAGTGGTAGCATTGTTGAAGTAGAATTATGAGAGTTTTATTTTAAGAGTAAATACATCAATCAATCAAACTTTATTTGGATAGAACATTTCGTACAAAGTTTTGTAGCACCAAGTGCTTCACACAGAAATAAAGAAATAGAATAAATATAGTAAATACAGTAGAAAACTGAATACAATGAATACTGCAACCACACCCCCACCCTTCTAATTTCAGTAACACACAAAATACAAAGTCATGAGGAGAAGATTCTAACAGAAAACAAATTAGAGGACTGAGGAACTGCCATCTTGAGTTAAAAATGAGAAAACTCTGGAGCTAAAACTAAAATGACAATTAAAAAAATCATAAAACGAAATTAGATTAAATTAAAATACTATAGAAAGATAAATAAATAGGTAATTAAAATTACAAACACAAGCCAAAGTGGTTTTGAATAGATCTACCTCAAAGCTAAGCTATCAATTGATGCAGATGGGGCCAAGAGCTCAAATAAATTAGCTGAATTTTACCTAACTCTTTTCATATGTACTTTCATTCCTTCTTCCCTTTTTCATAGACACCTCTCTCCCCACTTACCCATGTCCTTAAACATTCAGACCTACCAACTTACCTACAGTATCTACTTTCCAAATTTTTTGCCTACCCACCTACTTTTATCTACTTACTGTCCCAACTACTTCAGTTGCTGCAGATGGGGCCAAGAACTCCATGAAATTTGTTGAATTTAGCTGACGTTTTTCATATCTGCCTTCCTTCTTTTTTTTTTATAATACCAACCTCCTACCAATGTCCCTATAGATTTGAGCCTATCTACCAACCTTTCCTATCTACCTACAAAACTTTGTACGGCCTCAACTACCTTTTTCTCCCCTGTCTTAACTACTGAACTATTTTTACAGTTGTTATAATCCCTTCCAATCATCTTATTTACTGCCTTGTCTTGGCAGCCATAAAAGGTTAAACAACTCAGACCTCAGCTCCAGAACTGGCAGCCATCTTGCTTTTACACTGGTTTTGCACTGCATGTTTATTACTTGTCAGTTGCCAGTTGGTTACCTACTGTCATTAAATGGCCAACAGGATGCTCACACTGTTTTGCTTTTGTTGTTTAATCTCAGGATTTCCTCCCCTGGGCTCCTAACCAGCCGGACAACTACGGGAACAATGAAGACTGTGTTCACATTCGAGGGTTGGAGCACTCTGACCCTGGGACATTCAATGATAGCCCCTGTACCTATACGAAAGATGCTATCTGCAAAAAAGGTATGAAACATTGTTGTTGTTTTGATATTGACATTTATCTTATATAATTCATATTTAATATCAAACTTTTCTTTGTGCTCTCTCTCGATAAAGCTGCCGGACAAGGACCTCCTCCACAGCCTCCAACAAACGGACCAAGTTAGTTCGCTGATCACAGTCTTAAGTTAATGATTTTGTACAATACATCGGTATAAATGTTTGCATGAACTACTATGTGTTACTTTTTTCCCAGACTGGAATGTTAAATGCGGTTCCTGGATGTCCGACCCTTTTAACGATTACTGCTACCTGTTTGACTACGTGAACTTGAGGACGTGGGCCGAGGCTCGAGCCGACTGTGTCAACCAGGGCGGAGACCTTGTCAGTATCACGGATCCATTTGAGCAGGCCTTCATACAGGGTGAGGCATTCAGATCTCTAATCTCGTGTTTGCACCTCTGTGTTGGTTGCTTATTACCTCTGCCTTGGAGGTGTTTTTGCCAGTATGTTTGTCTGTTTGTTTGATTGTCTGATTATGCAAAAACTACCAGATGGATTTTGCTGAAATTTTTAGAAGATCTTGGTAATGGCCCAACTTAAGAATGATTAGATTTTGGTAGTGATTCAGATAAGCGCCATTAGCGAACACTCGTTTTTGCTCCATAACCTGTTCCAAAAAAGTGGGGACAGGGGTTAAAAAGACTGGGAAAGTTGACACTGTCACAGACAAATTAAATGATGTGAACATAACTCTGACTTAGGTTATACAGAGACCCGATGGTAGTGTTGTGTTACTCGAGACCAGTCTCGGTCTTGAGACCAGTCTTGAGACCACATCATTTTATCCGGTCAAGACCAGCACTGATCTGTTCTTCAGCTACATTAAAGGAAAATTTCTTTTTCTACAGCTTTCACATTGTTTATAAAATGAAGTAGATCAATATACTCACCCAGAAGGCTTTCCTGATCCAAACAGTGCTTCGAGAGATATCTAGATCCAAAATCGAGCGGCGGACATCCGTATAATGATAGCACATAGGGCATACAGCGCTGCTCCTAGAACTGCATTAATCGTCCAAAAACTCATTCGTTTCACCAATATTTCATCATGGTCTGCTCGGGCTACTCCTCCGTTACAGTCTGTGTCGCCCCAGACATGTCTTTGAGGCTGTACTGACCTCTGAACTGAAGAAGAAGAAGGTTTGCCTCCGCGCCTGCGCAGTACTCTCTGGAGGGGTGCCTCCGCGTCCTCCTTTTGATGAGCTCCTCATCTGTAAACTCTGGCTCGAAACTGTAAGGACACCCATCATATTCAAAGTTCTCCTCCACAACATCTTCATCCGATAGATATTCGTCCATTTTGCACAAAACTGGAAGAAGAAAGTCATTGTGTAGCCGGCTGTCTTCCCCTGAAACAATGAGTCGCACTGCGCAGGCACGGAGCAAGCGCTCTTCTTCTTCAGTTCAGAGGTCAGTACAGTCACACAACATGTCTGGAGTGACACAGACTGTCGTGGAGGAGTAGCCCGAGCGGACCATGATGGAATATTGGTGAAACTAATGAGTTTTTGGACGATTAATGCAGTTTTAGGAGCGGCGCTATACATGCCCCGTGTGCTACCATTATACGGATGTCCGCTGCTCAATTTTGGATCTAAATATCTCCCGAAGCACTGTTTGCATCAGGAAAGCCTTCTGGATGAGTATATTGTTCTTCTTCATTCTATAAACAATGTGAAAGCTGTAGAAACCGAACTTATCCTTTAATGTGACTAAGGTGGAACACTTGGTAAAACAACAAAAAGCTTCAATTCATGTGTTATTATAACCTTATGGGTGTTGTGACTGAGGGACACCCTCCTTAACTGTTCAATCTTGCCATGTTTTTTTAAAAATGATTTTGATGGTTTCGGTCTTGTCTTGATCTCAGCTCGTCTCGGTCTTGGTCTCGACTGCCAAAACTCTTGGTCTTGTCTTGATCTCGGTGAATTCTGGTCTCAGTTAAGTCTTGGTCTCGGATAGTGTGGTCTTGAGCTGCACACTTATCGATGGCTCAGGGTATTGGCACTTTAAATACTTAAAAATAATTTCACGCTTTGTAAACCCAGACAACGAACAGATACTGAAGAAGACGTGTGTATTTGCTGCCATGATCCCCTGATCAGTCAAGAATGGACAGCAGTCGGCCCTGTGCCACAGTTTACACACCCCTACATTAACATGTAGTTTACTTTAGCTGTGCATGTCTCATCCTGCTCTCCATGTTGATTAATGAACATGTGTATGTTTTCCTCACAGGTGTGATCCAGGTCACCCCTATTGGTGTGTCGATGTGGATGGGCGGTCACGACTCAATCACTGAAGGCGGCTGGGAGTGGACGGATGGCAAGCCCTTCAATTACATACGCTGGACCCAAGGTTAATATAAAGTCAGATGCATTCTACACAATTTCTCCAAGACCGCATTTAGAGATTAAAGAGTAAGCATCTATTTCTTGCATAACAATCTTTTATTGGTCTTATATTTCCTGACAGGTAGCCCTGATAACTATATGGGTGAGAACTGTCTGTCAATACTTGTGAATGATGGGTACTGGAATGACGACAACTGTGAGACCAAGAGGGGATATATCTGCAAGCGGAGAGGTGACATGGGCTACACTATGATCAAGATTTGCAGAATCTAAGTGTTGATCCTAGAAGTTAAACTACGTTAATTTTTCCTCTTTCAGGAGACACAGAGGAACCTTCTCCACCTCACGATGGTAACAACACAGCTGTGTTTGACACAAGATGAATACTAGCTGCCCTGATCAGTGCTACACTCAAACAGTTCTGTATCTATAAATAATACAAATCATAAACCCATGCATTAAAATGTTCCCTGCTGCAGGTTACATGACATTTACTATCTGCGGCTACCAGACCGCTGTTCTTCACTGTGAAAAAGAAAGTGTCATCAACATTCACTCAGTTTTCTACGGACGAAGGAGTCCGGACATCTGTCCAGCTATGGGTGGAACAGAAGGTAAAGTAAAAAAAGAAAATCTCTGCAAGTGTTTCTGAATTGTTTTTTCAGCTAAATAAATGCATTGTGCACTACTTGCAAGCCAAAATTAATACTTCTAAATGAGAATTTTATCAAGAAAACAGAAGTAAAAACTATGGACTGATTTGGCTTAGATACAAACCTCAATTCCAATAAAGCTGGGACGTTGTGGAAAATGTAAATAAAAACAGAGTACAGTAGTTTGCATATCCTTTTCTACATATATTCAATTTAATACACGACAAAATCAAGATTTTTAATGTTCATACCAATAAATTGTATTCTTTGGCAAATAGTCACTCCTTTTTAATCTGATACATTCATTTAAGACTTTAGACGTGGCATGTTTACCACTGTTTTACATTACCTTACCTTAAAAGAGCACTTAAAAAGAGTTTGAGAAATGAGGAAATTAAACCTGCTCACCTGTGAAATCTTCCAAACAGGTGTTTATTGAGCATTCCTCAACTTTCCCTTTTCCTTTTTTATTTTTAATTATTATACTTGTAGACATCAAATTGAAGATGAGTGATTATTTGAAAAAAACAAACAATGAAGTTAATGAGTCTGAACATTAATTATCTTCTCTTTGTAGCGTTTTTCACTGAATATGAGCCAAAAGGTTTTGCAAATGATTGTACTGTGTTTTTACTTACATTGAACACAATGTCCTAACTTCATTGGAATTGAAGATCTTCTACACAATGATTTCTTTGAGGTATTTTTAAGACTGTGTCATGGTGCATCCTTGTTTTGTAGGGACCTGCACCGTCGATGGAGTCCTCCCTTACTACAGAGAACGATGCGACAACAAACAGTTCTGCTTTGCGCCTGCCCCTGAAACTGATTCCTGTCCAGATGTTTCGAAATATGTTGAAATCGTCTACAGCTGTGAACAAAAAGGTGGGCTCTCCTCCCCTTTTTTTTTTTTTTTTTACTATTAGTGGTATTTCTTTCAAAGAATCACAAAATGCACCCGATCTTCATCACAGCTGAGGGCTAACATAAATTTCCATGATTTGATTAAAACAGTGTGTCTGCATGGCCTGGGCATTGAAGATGGAAACATCACAGACTCTCAGCTCACTGCCTCTTCCTCTTCTGGTTCATTCGATCCCAGCAAAGCACGTTTGAATGGAAACTCCTGCTGGAGACCTTCAGGTTCTGGTGTGTCAACCTAGAAGTCACTCTTAAAATTATATTTCAGCTGTAGTACAGGTGAAGAAAATGTTTATGAGCATCATGATAAAAAGCCTCATATGTTTTTTTCTTTCCCTCTTCAGCAACTACAAGCTGGATCCAGGTAGACTTAGTAATTCCAGAGGTAATCACAGGAATAGTAATTCAGGGCTGTCCTCAGAATGACTACTGGGTCACCAAGTATAAGATCCAGCACAGCTGGGATGGCACAACCTTTAATGACTACACCGCTGATGGGGATGTGAGTCAGCAGAAACACCCATTCACTTGAACAGAAAAGGGGATTGGAATATAAAGCTGGTTTTAATGCTCAGTCTCTTGTATTTTCAGTCTTTCCCAGGAGCAACAGACAAGACCACCCCTGAGACTCAGCTGCTGGGGTCACCAGTGGTAGCCCGGTATGTACGGATTTTTCCACTGGAGTACAACGGTGAGGCAGGTCTACGCTTTGACGTCTTGGGATGCACACCAGACTGTAAGAAAAGCACTTAACCCCACGAACTTACGTGTAAAGCTCCTGTGAGGAAATGTGTGTTGATAATGAAAAAACCTGAAATTAACTGTGATATTTCTTTATGACCTAAAAAAGCAGAAAACATCAGAATAAAGTCTTACCATAAAAATATTATTATTCCTCCACACCTGTGATTTAATTGCAGTAACACTAACTGCCTTCTATAATTATGACAACTGAGTTAAGATTACTGTGCCACAAGACATGTCAAACTTATTTTTTCCCATTATCATTATTTTGAGGTGATCATATTTTTGAATTCTTTAAAGTTAAAATGATAGTGTCAAAAGCATAGCATATAATGAAAGCATGTTATTGTGTTTTTTCATATTTAATTTTTTAACTGTTAATTATTTTACTGGATGGGACAGGGTATGATGACATGCAAACAAAAACCAACACTGACTAACAAGTTACAGCAGCATACAATTAAGAAGGAGAAAGGAAAAACAAATCTGTTGACAATTTCATGTTCCTGTTAGTCCATAAGTGTCAGCAAAATCAACACAAACCCAAAGTTTCTAACAGGAGCTTTAACTATTTCATAAATTTGTGATATACAATAAGTCTTTTGATTGTCTGCCCTAAAAAAACTTGTGCTACAACAGATGCAGTCCCATGCTCCAGCTGGCCAGGCTTCAGCAATGGCGACAAAGCCACGTGAGTGGAGTCTTGAATTACATTTTTTAAAGTATTCTGAAACATCGTGAAGGATGTGGTATCTGTATTCTACAGGAGTGCTATGAGGATGTGCATTTATTAAACTTTTTCTACAGTACTTTTTCTTTTCACACATTGAGCTGTTTTTTATTTGTCCTTCAGGGTCCACTGTCCATCCAACTGTGGTAATGTTTACTACAGGGTGTTTGGTACTGGGACATATCGAGGGGTAGGTCAACACCTTTTGTTTCTCTGTAATAAAGATTCTGAGAATTAAAACTTATGCAGCATTTTTCTTTGCTTTTATCAGGACTCAAACATCTGTGCTGCTGCCATCCACGCTGGAGTGGTGTTAAATGAAAATGGAGGAGAATGTACCGTGATAAAGAAGGAGGGACTGGACTTCTACCCAGGCTCCGTCAAGAACGGCATCACCTCCACCCAGTAAGAAACTGTATTCCTAACAAAAGGAAGGTTTTGAAATCTTGATTTGTGAGGGTTGCTTGCTTGGCGAGAGAGATACTGAATTCAAAACTGCCATGTTTCCGCAGATATGACGGGACCTATGCTTACTCCTATGTTTTTTCTGATGGAGGTAAGATGCATATAAAATCTTTGAAGAAAACATATTTCATAAGATCCAACAGATTTATGTCTCTGTGCTGAATAAAGTTGGGATGTTGCATAGAACGTAAATAAAAACAGAGTACAATCACTTTAAATCCTTTTTCACCTATATTCAGTTTATACCACCACAAAGACAAGATACGTACATATATTTTCAAATTTGTTGCCTGCAACACACCCAAAAACGCTGGGACAGGAGCATGTTTACTACTGCATTTCATCATCTTTCTTTTTAACAACACTCACTGTGTGTTTGGGAACTGAGACCTCAACTGTTTAAGCTTTGTAGGTGGAATTGTTAAATTGTTGTTTGAGTCCCTCCCTTTCTCCTCCTGCAGAGCTGAGGTGTCCAGGGCCAGACTGGTTCGAGTTGGGAGAGTTCTGCTATAAACCTTCTAGCGACAAGAAGACATGGAGTGATGCCCGGGCCACCTGCAGGACTATGGGTGCTGAACTTGTGTCTGTCCTCTCTATGACAGAGCAGAGCTGGCTGGAAAGCTATCTGTACATGGGTATGTGGGGAGGAAAAAAGGAGACTGAAAGACTGCTGCATATTCAAATTGAAGTGTTAAGATGGTAGATTATGGGTATGGTAATGATTGAAAATGACCATCACTTAGCATTTACATGAAAATGTTTGATTGTGAACTTAAATTTATTGGTGTGCAATAACATACCAAAATCCATAAACAGAACAGGAAATGATAAAAACACTGTAATGCTGCTACACATCCCACAAAGCCTTAAGACATACCCTCACTGCCTTTACTCTCTTTTGTTCCACAGTCACCAGTAACGTATGGCTCGGTTTGAATGACCTGTTTGTCCCTGGTCTGTTCACGTGGTCTGACGAACATCTCGTGACCTTCACCTACTGGGCTCCAGGACAACCAAACAACCACGTTGGGTTCAAGGATAACTGTGTGGAGATGCTTTACACGGTGAGAAGCAACCTGTAGAAAATATGACCAACATTTTTTGCTGGCTACCTTTCTGTCATCACATAAAAAAGATGATAACTACCTTTAAATAAATCTTTGATGATGTAACACAGCTGAAATGTTTGTTGACTGTCTGTTTAACAGACCAGAGTGATGAGGTTTTATGAGGTCTGAAAAGTCGCATTCAAATGCTGATGCTTAGGCCAATTTTTAAGAACATATAGATAAAGTTTTTGAGGAGTCGTGTTACGTCAGGCCATGCAGAACTAAGTGAGCAGTGCTGCTGTTTTGTGAGTATGTCAACAAATTTTGCACATGCTTAAAAGCTTCTGAAGTTTGATATAACATGATTGTAAATGCCAGCAAGAGTCAGTCTCTTTCTGCCTTTGCTATGCTCATCTCTGTTGGCAAACATTGGGGCCCGTCTGCCCATGGTTCCTGTTTCACGTCTTTGAGGCTCTCTTTCAGGGATATCAATCAATCAATCTTCATTTGTATAGGTCAATTCATAACAAGTGTAATCTCAAGACACTTTACAATAGAGCAAAAACTCTTCATTTTGTTGATACACCCATAGATACATATATATACATATAAAGATACACATATACATATATATACAAATATATACATCCAACACCCAACATGAATCCATATAGCCAATCATAAATCCCTCCATCATGGTGGCAAGAAAAATCCTTCTGTTAAGCAGCAGGAAATCTTGAATGTGGATCCCAGTCTCATGATGAACAGCAAATCCACACGATGCTGTGTTGGGTGTGTGGGCAAAGGAAGGGAGGTAGGAGGAGACAAGTGGACTAAAGGAAGATCTAAAGTTAGAGACAGATCCATGAACCACAGACCTGTCATCTGATTTATTAGAGGTTAGCCTCTTGAGATGCTACATCTCGTTTTCAGGAGGGTCCTCATGTCTGAATGGTTGTGGTGATCATTTTATAGAAGTATAACCAATAATATTCTTACTGAAAATAGCCGTCTTTCGTCCTCCAGGCATGATGTCAGAGCACTCAGACCAGCAGCAGTTGCACACGGTGAAATGGCACATACGTCTGTTTTATGTGATGCAGTTTGAGTGACATCACAATAGTTTTGCAGCGCAAAGCTTCTTTAAGCCAAAGTTCCACTAAGTTGTGTGTGCTACCCTGGCATTACATTTATGTTTGTGGTAATTAAAATCCTTTCACAGATAGAAAGGGGGCTGATGGGAAATGTTAAACTCCATCAGCACAACAATTTTTTCTGCTTTAGACACGTTGACCTGCGTTGAATACAGCAAAAGAGACCCCAGGAATGCGCTTCTATCAAAATGTTGATAATTTTTCAACCTCAGCTCCTAAGTCCTGATAATAGAATTTATAGACTTATTCATAAAAGAGGATGAATAAGCGTATTAATATCAATAAAAAATAATCTACAGTATAAACAGTCAAAGACAAGTTCTTCATTCAAGGTGTTTCAGCAGCTTACCAGTTTACTTTTAAGTGAATGTAAGTACTTAAAGCGCATTAACGTGCACGCATTACAAATATTTTTAAAACTTGGCTTATTTGATTATGATAAAGTAAGAAAGACCATTTAGTTTAAATATCTAACAAGCAATGACTATGTTAATAAAAATGGTGAATGATTAATAATATATATTAGAGTTGTTGTTGACTGAAACTTTGGAGGCTAAAAGTGACAAAAATGTGACTAAAACTGACGTTTTCTATTTCCAAAGACTAAGACTTAGACAAAATAACTGCAGAAAACATAGCACTAGAAAGATTGATTGAAAAAAGCAGTTAAAATCCACAAGGTGTAACACGTGTGGACACTGAAGCTGCTAACATGAGTCCTCCTTTTGCTGTAACTCATGAATCATTTTTGTTTCAGACTGGACGATGGAATGACAATTCCTGCTCCGATCTCAACACCTACGTTTGTAAAATGGCCAAAGCTCATTACCCATTGCCCTCTGTGACACCCACCGTGTCCGGATGCCCACAGGTACTCAAGCATGCATTTTATTTTTCTGCTTCCTCAATGTGTAGATCTGAGTTGTAACCCTATTTAGACATCCACTAACTGCATGCTGATAACAAATATCACCTCTGTAACATGTTTCAGGGCTGGGATGCTTATGCCTATTCCTGCTACTGGATGGAGGAGACTGCCAAGACCTGGTCTGAAGCTAAAGAGTTCTGCACAGGGATGGATAGCTCCATACTGCACATCGGAGACATGTGAGTTACGATGGAGATCAGAGATGTTCTGTTAGCAAAGATGAAGACCTAAAAACGGCACCTCAGTAGAGATTTGCCTCATTTCTGGTCAAGTCTCAGAGACACAGAGATACAGATGAAGTCTTCGAGCTGCACAGAACTGTTGAGAAGACAGATCACACTGTGTATGTCTGTAGGTTTTAGGTCTGATTTAAAACTTGACCAGCCTTTAGTTAGCCTTGTACAGCTCCTAGATTCTCCAGAGTCAGTGTCTGTCATCAGGCAGATGCATCTTGCAAAACCTTAAGCTGAAAAGATTAAGAAGTTTCTGGTCAGAAAATGACAGCACTTATTATTGTCCTTTTAAGGACAAAGAGGCTAGCATTAATCACTTGTGACAGGCTTAAAGAATATGCCAAACAAAATGTTTATTCAGTAACCTGATCGATTTACTGCCACTGATGTGTAGTTATGTTATGGTGCATCTTTTAAAGTCATGACTTTTACTGCTGCCTTTTTACCGTATTAACTCTGCCAAGGAGGGGATGCATTCCTGACTTTTGTTGTTTAGTTTGCTTGTTAGTTTGTTAGCAAGATAACTCAAAAATTATAATGGACATTGATTTAATTTTCAAGGAATTTGGCTCATGGCACAAGGCAGAAGTGATTAGATTTTTTTCTGGTGATCCTAATAGGGATGAGGAACCAAGATTTTTTTCAAGGACTTGTCAACATTGTGAGATAGAGCATTTTTTTTCTTTTACATTTTAACTAACAATCCGATAAGGCCTCAAAAGATGTTTTTTACATTTTCAGGGAAGGTTGGTCATGACACAGTAAATGAGTTGTTAGATTTTGGTGGTGATCTGAGTTCAGATTTTGTCAGGATTTGTTAGCATTGCGAAATAGGGCACATTCTTGACATTAACTAGCCCAACATTGCTGAAGCCGCCCTGGTGAAGGTTTGTGATCTCTGGCACTTCTTATGCTTCTTCTTATGCTTATGAATGCTATTGCCATGTTATTTATAAGATGCTCTCAGGGAAAACTGCACAAGATCTGAAACCTAGCATATAAAGAGAATGTTAGTTTTATGTGAAATCTAAAATAAAAAAATGTTTTTACAATGTATGTATTCAAAGTCATTCCAGTAAAACTCCATTGCCATTACAGTTTATCATGTTAACACTGATTTTGCCAGTCCATAATGTGTGGGCCAGTGCTCAGTGATATACAGCTTTAAGGGAGAACTAGAGAGCACAGGATCTGCTCCCCACTGGTTTTGTGTGCTCCCCAACAGAACAGACATTTGGTTAACTCACCCCCATTCAGCCTCTACAATGTTTACATGGGAAGTGGAAAATCACAGGTGTGAATGTGACTTTATTTACAGTTTAACTGGAGCAGGTTTCTAAGTCAGTCGTCTTTCTGTGTCTCTCTGCAGTTACGAGCAGTCTCATTTCACAGTGGCTCTGTCACAAAAGACCGGTATGTGGTGGATCGGTCTGCGAGCTCATGCAGAAGGCGGAGGTGTGGACTATGTCTGGGATAATGGCCTACCTGTGACCTTCACCCACTGGGACAAAAATCAGCCCGGTATGGACTGAGCACAACAACAGAACAGAAGGCTCGGGTGATCAAACAACAAAATATAACAATAATGTTTGTTTCATTTAACAGATAGTGGTGATGGCAACTGTGTGGCTATGACAACTGGTACCACCGGAGGTTTTTGGGACGACAAGGAATGCTCAGAGACGTTGTCCTTCATCTGTGAGAAAGCCCGACCAGACATCTCACCGGTCACAAAGCCTCCGACTCCTCCTCCTGCTCAGGGCTGTGCTGAAGGCTGGACAGCTCTGGGTCACTTCAGATACTGCTACAGGGTATATAAGACCATCATTTATACAGATTTAACTATTGGCTTTAGCTTCATTTTGACAATTCACCTCAGTCTCAATCTCTTGTACAAAGTCAAAGTGATTGGACAACTTTTTTTTCTTTCCCTCATTCCCGAGTCCATGACAAGAGATAGACACCATTCCTTCGACTCTGCATGCAGGAACAGGTAGAGACTGGCGAAGCTTGCCCACTGCTAGCTTAGCTCAAACACTGGAAGTCAATGGGTATAGCTGGCCTGCCACTGCCTACAGTCATCGGATAAACTCTTCAGCAACTCTAAGCAGTCCTTTGTGCTTGATGTGACTTTTATTACTGAACTGTTATGTCATCTTCCACTATCACCGTATTACCTTCCTGTACTCTGAAACTGAGGCTTTGTTTTGTTGACCTACTTCTTGCGATAGAGGTTTGATGTTTGCGAAAGAGAAAAAATAAAATTGCCTGCAAATTTAATAATGGCTTCAAATCAAACTGCTCACTCACAACTGTGAATCGGATATTATCTATCTCTTAACAGAGTTGTTCAAAAGACTCGTCTCGTGCCAGCATCATATATTAAGTGCAGAAAGAGGTCAATAAAATGAAGCCTTTGTTGAGGAGTACAAGATAAAACAATGATAGTGGAACAGGGATATCCAAACTTCTTATATCAAGGACCGCATAAAGAGGAATGTATGGAAGACTGAGTCACTTGCTGCAACTCACTTTAAGTGTATTTCATTTGAAGTTTGAGGGTTTAAGGATGAGTTATCACCTGCCTTGGAGCCCTTGTAACCCTTAGCTATCCCTGGATTCACAATTATCAGAGCGAGACTGACCTTCTGAGCAGCAAAGATGGGAGACATTTGCTTATCTTAATTGGTGGTATTGGCTTTTGTAATCAAAATGTCTTTATCCATTCAACTGTTTCGGGGTTTACTCAAAATGGGCAGCAGGCCATAGTTTGGACACCCCTGTAGTAGAATATAACTAGGGATGCACAATATTATAGCTGCATGGGTACATATAATATTGAGGGTTTCATTTTTGAAAGAGTCAAAAGCTGTTTTTCTTGTTTTACATCTGTTCATGTTGATAATATGCTGTAATATTGAAAGAAATGAGTCCATTTTGTTAGGCACAGAGCCTAAGTTCCTGACCAGAAATACCGGTTTAGGCTATAATAAATCAAAAGACATGTCGGCATTTGGGATATATCAGATATGAAATCCAATATTATGCATCTCGAATGATAACGTAACATAACACATTAAAAAAAGAGTTGCAACAAGCACCCAGGACTGTTTAGAGTTGCTGAAGAGTTTATCTGGTGACTGTAGGCAGAGGCTAGCTATTCCTGTTGACTCTCAGTATTTGAGCAAAGCTAATTAGCGGTGGTTGAGCTATATCCGTCTCTTTCTTGTTACTTGACGCAAAAAAAGGCGAAAGAATGGTGTCTGCTTGTCATGGACTCAGGCATGAGGCAAGACCCAAAAACAAAAAAAAAAAAGTTGGCGTGTGCCTTTAAATCATGAAAAAAATTGACTCTGACATGCTGATCTGGCTCATTAATGAAAGTTCAAAGATTACTTGTGAAGTTTTAGCAACAGTATGCAGAAATTTGGGCAAGGGTCTAGGATAAAAGGTGGGAACAAGAGTTTTGTACAGTGATTTGATGCCAGTGCTCATGTCTGGACTGATTTCTTTCCTCCAGCTTTTCCATAATGTTGATTGGTCCGAGAAGAAGAGCTGGCAAGGAGCATACCAGGACTGCACCGCCAGAGGAGCAGACCTGGTTAGCATCCACTCTCAGGCAGAGGAAGAGTTTTTGGCTCTGTACAGCAAAGGAACCAGCAAGTGGATTGGCCTCAAGCTCAATGCTATAGAAGGAGGTCAGTAAAATGCAGGACAGATGGACTGATAGAGGAGATGAAACACACAAAGACCTCACTGTTCTGATCTTCTAGGATACTCCTGGAGTGATGGCACTCCGTTGTCCCACACAAACTGGGGTTATGACGAGCCAAACAACCACGAGGGTCGTGAGGAGTGTGTGGAGATGGTGAGCCCTGAAAACGGGACCCTCTCCTGGTGGAACGATCTCAACTGTGATGCCCACCAGGACTGGATCTGCATGATAATGAAAGGAAAGACCCCCACCTTGCCTCCAGTTCCCCCACCTGAAGTCCCAGGTAAACTAAAGCCACAATGAGCTCCTCTCCGCTTGTCTTACTGTGATGTGTTTTTATTCTGCAAGGGACCAAGGCCTTTTGATTTTTTTTTCAATATGGAGCTATCAGAGCAAAACATTTGAGAACTCTCTGGAACAGTGATCATCAAATTAAGCCTGAGGTCCACATCAGGGCCCCTGAGGCCTCCCAACCTGTCCCTACAATATTATCAAGTTATGAAAAAATGAAAAAGAATATGCTGTAGTTTTACAGTTCCATTTTTGGCCCATGGCACTATGAAAGATGCTATGAGGAGTTTCTAAGTAATAACAAAATAGTCTCACTTTTAGATATATACTTGATCGAAATACACACTTTAAGATGAGTTTTATAGCATCAAAATAGGTTATCTATAAATGCTATTCCTTAGCTTAGCGGTCGGGTCGGACAGGGCTGGACTGGCCTGGATACTCAACAACAATTAAACCTAGAGCAAATTTATATTATTCGTACATGTCTCAGAGCACCAGGTTGTAAGTAGCGATATATAGCCGGCTACAAAACTACGATACTAAGTTTTCCAAAAATTGTCATGTCTTTTGGTGCATTCCAGTGGTAGTCAGAAGTAAGAATTTTCGAGTTCCGAGTAGGAAACTGCAACTAGAACGTCCACGAAGTCGGAATTTCCTACTGGGAACTCGGTGAACCATCGTCACACCCAAGTTGACAATCGAAGATGGATGCCCCCAGTGTGAACAGTTATTTAGCTCCTGTAATAATCAATTTATTTGCACTTCTGACTGGGGTGTGTCGCTCTAGATCAGCTGTTTACATAGTATTGTTAGACTTACATTTACAAAAATGCTGCCATAATGATAATCACATTCTTCATGTGATATTTGTGAACAACATTGCAGGGCGTGCTAACAACAGCTAACAATAGCCTGGTAGATCTGCATGTTTTTTTCCGACTTAAACTGGAACGCCAATAAGTCGGGGATAATACTCATAGCACCTTTAAATATGATTGCCAGTAAAGCAAGTGGCCAGTTCTGCTCCTAAGATGCAGTGAGTCTTAAATGCAGACTTGAATTAGCATATTGGCACTTTAAGTTCCCATGACTGTAAGTCTATGGCGTTTTAGACTAGTTTTGTCTAATAAATGCCTCTAATAAGATCCATAATGAAAACATTCATACAAAATGTAAACTTTTCATTATCCAACATAAAATGCACCTGAAATTGCGAAATACGAACTTCTGTAGCATCGCTGTGCTATTAAAAAGATTGTTGCGAAGGAACTGCAAACAAGGGCTACAAAAATGGCTGGGGAACCTGATGTCTTTGGTGCAGTTGTAGTTAGAAGTCGGAATTTCTGAGTTCCAAGTCAGAAACTGCAACTGAAAGGCCCCCTGTGGTTGGAAGTTTCTACTGGGAACTCGGGGGAACCTCACCACCCCCGAGTTGACAATCGACGATGGCTGCCCCCAATGTAAACAGTTATTAAGCTCCTGTAATAATCAATTTATTTGCACTTCTGACGAATGTTTGTCGCACTAAATCAGCCGTATTCATAGTGTTGCTCAACTTATATTTACAAAAATGCTGCCATAATGACATTTACATTCTTCATGCGGTATTTGTGAACTACAGCACAGGGCCTGCTAACAACAGCTAACAATTGCTAACAGTAGCCTGGTAGATCTGCATGTTTTTTTCAGACTTTGTAACTGGAACACTGTTAACTTGGATAGGACGTCACTCCCTCTTCCTTCTTCTCAGTTCTGAGGTTAATGGAACGCTGCATTTATTCCTGGTTGCTTTTTAATAAATGATGATAAATACAGGTTTGCAACAGCCATGCGCACCACCTTCATCAAGTCATTCAGCTAAGAGGAAATTCTTAAACTAGAGGCTGCAGTGTGATGATAATGATCAAATTGTAGTCACAGCTTCAAAGTCAAACCACCATGATGTAGTCCCATGAAACCCTGACATCAGCGCTCTAAAATCCACACTATCCAAAAACTTCCCATAGGGTCTTGAAGTCATGATTGTAATTTGTTTTTCCTCTCATCTCAACCTTCAGCACCTGATTGTGGCACAAACCCCGGCTGGAGGAAGAACAATGGCATCTGCTACTACTACAACGACACTGATATTGTGGACTATATCACCGCGACGGAGCGCTGCATTGTAGAGAGCTCCTTACTTGTCTCCATCCATGATAAAGATGAGCAGGCCTATGTTAACAGCATGGTGTGTTATTTTTCTCTGTTACCTCTTGACTGTAGATTAACCTTGTATGTGTGGTAATAAAAACATTCATCTGCTCCCGTAGGTGGGGACAGGTGAAGTGTCTGCAGCGTGGATTGGATTGTTTATGTTTGGCATTGCAAATGGACAATACATGTAAGTACATTTCTAAACAATAGTTGAATTTAATATGTTAACTGTCATGATGCCAGATATGAGTTTAATTTAAAGTATGGTTCCTTTTTTATGTTTGATTATATTTTCTGGTTAAAACTTGACTTTTTATTTTTTGTCAAGAAGCTGCTAAGATTTCATTAAAAAGAACCCAATCCAAAAAATAAGAATAGCTGATTCATATGTGATTGTGAGTTTAAATCCTGATTAACTACTTCAGAGAGAAAGTTAGTCTGAACACTATAAATCAAATAACTGCACTACCAGAATGAAACTCAGACCATTTTTATGTTTGAGCACACAAAGTACATTGAAGATGTTTTGTCTGAACAGGTGGGAGGACCAGACTCCTTTGACGTACACTCACTGGAGTCCAGGTGAGCCCAACAACGCTAACGGAGAGGAGCAGTGTGTGCAGATGAACAGACATCAAGGTACTCTACACCTCAAACTCAATCAAATACAATACTCATGCGTTCTTACTGTATTTGTTATCTCAAGTTTGGGAATATTTACAAAAAGAAACACTTTTTTTGTTCAGGGGGATGGAACGATGCCAACTGTGGCCGAGCTTCAGCAGGTTATGTTTGTAAGAAATACCCCGGAGCCGACCACACCCGGCCTCCACCCACGCAGGCATGGGAGGGCTACTGCCCCTCAGGTAACACACAGTTTGTAATTTAAAGGTAAATGATAAGAGGGTTAAATGCAGATTATAGGACACTATGAAGGTTGCTTCTTATGTAAAAGACACCTTTATGTGTTTGGAAATGTGCATCTATGGCAGGGGTGTCCAAACTGTGGCCTGGGGGCCAAATGCTGCCCAATTTGAGTTGGCCCCCGAAACAGTTGACGAAACAACATGGTTTGATTACAGCAGCAAATACCATCAATCATGCACATTTTCTGCTATATTTACTTTGTCACAAGATCTCATTTACAAATTGTATTCAATATTTATCTCCAAGCACCAACATTCTTGCAGTTTAATCTTGTTTTGTGTCTTAAAGTGAAGATAAGATGACAGTGTCTCCCATCTCTGCTATTCAAAAGGTCTCGTCCATACTAGGTGTGAATCCAGTAATAGCTGGGGGTTAAAAGGGCCCCTTGACAGGCATAAGAAGGATAATCCATCCTTAAACTTGAAAACTTTAATTTGAATACACTTAAAGTGAGGCCCAGAAAGTGGCTCAGTCTTCCATGTATTCCTCTGTTGCTAGCCACACCTATTCCTAATTAATCAGGAGATATCCCACCTTCCCAAGATGAGAGTCGCACCTGAGGCATGTGTTTTTAAACATATTGGCAGCTTCAGTTAAAGGGATGAATGTCCGTGCAGTCACAGTATACATTAGAGCACATCTCTCAAAGTTCAAGCCACATCTTCTTGAATAGAGCATGGTCAAACTCAACTCATGTGGAATAAACTAAATAGTCTGTTTTGTGTAGGGCTGAAACAACAGTGTTTTCAGGCATTGCCAAAACCCAATATGTAATGAATTTCTCCGCAAGTTGAAAATATGTTTGGGGGCAAACTTTGACCAGTACAGACTTGTTGAAAAGGAGAAAAATGTGTCATATTTAAGAGAATATGTCTTACTTGCACAGCGGATTATAGGTTCAGTCCCTGAACAAACAACAGGTCACTAGAAAATCACAGAGGCTCACAGAGAGATGGACAACCATCCATGCTCATACTCAAACCTAAGGGTAATTTCGAGTTGCCAGTCAACCTAATGAGCATGTTTTCGGTCTGTGGGAGGAAGCCGGAAACCTGACAAGCCAGATGGACAGCTCCACATATCTGCCACAGAAATATTTCACTAGTCCATCTGGGTAGGAGCCCTATAAATTTGTTTTCAGGGGCAGAACGTTCAAAATAAAACACAAGCTTGTAATTGGACAATCGTTTGGCTCGTCACATTCATCACAGACCAATCCACATCAAGCAGGATTGCTCCTATCATGAAGCATACATAGTGGCTAATGTGGAGGCTAATGGCAAACAACAGCTAAAAACAGTTAATGGACTTTAACCATAGTGGCTAACTTAGCCGCTAACAGCTAACAACAGTTGATGACCGTTGGCCGTTAGTCGCTGACTTAGCGGCTAACGGCCTTATACTATAGTCTTACACTAAATTGTACCACACAGATGATTCATTAAACACTTATATGTGACATGAACCTCGTCAAAGACAATCCCTACAAGTAAACTTCTGAGGGGGGCAAATTTTGCCAAGTTTCACTGAGTAGCTATGAGGACCATAGGTTAATCAGCATGTCCGTTCTCAACTTCTGGTTCTCAACTTCTGGTTGTCGTCACGTCCACATTCTGCAGCTCCCACCTCTCTTCCCTGATTGGGCCGTTAAGAATTCAGCCAAGTGAATTCGTTGGACAACGGAGGCTGGCAAGAAAGACCTGCAGGATTTCAGAAACAGGCAGGTCTGTCTGCTCTGCAAGGCTAGGAAGCCGGCGTGCCCGGAGAAACCCCACACTTGCATTAGGAGAAAAGCAAACTTCACACAGAAAGGCCTTGACCAACACAGGGATCAAACCTGCAACCATCTGGCTATAAGGCACATGCACTACCTGCTGTGTCACCGTGCCACCCAAAAGTATGAAAACTAAAATAAGAAACTTAAGAAACTGAATGAAAAATGTGCTTTACTAAAAAACAAGAAGTATAACTGTGTTCACAAACTGATCAAAATAAAATATAATTACAGGGTTTGGGTTTCTTCAGTCATCAGTTTGAACAATAAGCCCATTACTAAAGCATTTTAAAGTGTAAAAAATGTAAGGTGTCCACACCCAGAATGTTTGGAAAGGTCCGATACAAGTATGCACTCTCTGTTTGGTGTGGTTCCTCTGGATACATATGAACACAGCAATTAATCCCTGTTTCGGTACAAACAACCCCGCTAATGTCACAAAGAGGTGATCTCAGCTTGCTTCCAGTCGACCACTGCAGTGGTTCGTTGCAACTGGCACAAACAGGGTAAAAGTTAACTCTTTAAACTGTTGTAGTAGTCATGCTGACCACATAGCAGGGAAATTACTTGCCCCGGGTAAATGTTTGTCCTACCTGAAGGAGCTCAGCAGTGAGAGGGACAAAGAACGGAGCACACAGAGTCAATTCCTCATGAATGTGAATCTGAAGAATGTGTTCAGAATGTTTACACAAATCAAAAAGTATATTGCGACACTAGCTTACTAATGATAACTCTAAGTCTACTTTCTTATATGGTAAACTTTTTTCTTTCACCCTCCAGGTTGGTATCGTTTCGGGAGCAAGTGCTTCTTGTTCAAAGGGATGAAGAATGATATACAAGCCAACTGGTCGTACGCTCGGAGCTGGTGCAGAGAGCAGGGAGCAGACCTGGCAGTAATTGATAGTCTGTATGAAAACGGTAAGCTGAACCTGGGAGAAGAGAGCAGCCAGGCGTCTCACTGTGTTTGTCCTATGGGGAGAGATTTGTCTCAAAATGATTCACACAAATCTCTCCATGATTTTCACATGTGTTTTTCAGATCCACAAATATATCAATAATATTCACATGTGTTTTTCAGATCCACAAATATATCCATAATTTTCTCATGTGTTTTTCAGATCCACAAATATATATATGATTTTCACATGTGTTTTTCAGATTCACAAATATATATTTGATTTTCACATGTGTTTTCAAATTTTGTGAGTGCATTTATCATGACTTATCATTTGTAAATCTTCAATTCTGCTTGTGAACTGTTGGAAGTGCATTTGTGGATCAACTGACACCTGCATTCATTTTTGAGACAAACGTAACGCAGTTTCCTAGAAATGCACACACATATTTGGAGGATTTATCTCATTAATATGCAGACAAATATCCATGAATTTCACATGTGTTTTGCAGATCCACAAATATAAACATAATGTTGTCATGTGTTTTAGGATTCACAAATATTTTTACGATTTTCACATGTGTTTCTCCGATCTGCAAACATATGCATGATTTTCACATGTGTTTTTAAGGTTCACAAATATATCCACGTTTTTCACATGTATTTTTAAAGTTTGTGAGAGCATTTATCATGACTTATCATTTGTAAATCTTCAGTTGTGCTTGTGAATCATTTAAAGTACGTTCGTGGATCAACGGGCGCTGCATCTATTTTTGAGACAAACGCCGCAGTTTCACAGAGATTCTCACACACACAGGTTGAGAATATTCACATGTGTCTCGAGCCCCACCCTCCATCCACTAGGGCGGCAGTGTTGCTGTCTTTGTTTAACAGGGGCGTCAAAACGGCCTGCTCGCTCGGTGCTGTTGAAGAAGAAGGAAGTCCCTTCAGGAGCAGAAAGGCGCCTCAACTTAGAAGCAAAAGCAGCCTAACCCAGTCCGCCAGTATTCATTTCTGGCCCCCGCCATGCTCTGGAGTGTGTCTTTTATATGTGTATAATGTTTATTCATTTTTCTGAACAGACCTTTGACGATCATTAACAGATGAACGTAAACGCACCAGGCGCAGCATTGCTGCAGACTGCTGACGCCTCCTCCTGCTGACTGGGCAAAGTCAGAAAGATATTCACTGATCTGACCCTCTTTTCAGTCACTGTCATGAAGACTGCAAGCTACAGCCCGCTTTTTCTCAAAACGAGCCGCCCCCAAGCCAGACAGCTTTACTTGTATCAAAGTGTTGTCGGTGATGCTCGACGGCTTAGGGAGCGCCGCAATTCACCATAGCAAAGGAAAGCGTGAATGAAAACTCAGTACTGTCACCATGAAAAACTGTAATGTCGTCAGAAACACACTACACAAGACCTTATGTTATTCATTAAAAAATGTCACAGTTTGTTAAAAAATATCAAGATATACACAGGACGTTTATGATCGGGAAAAAAGCCAGTGCCATTAAATTTATGAGCTCTACTGACATTTTCCCAAATATTTGATGTTTATCTCCTCCACCTATTAGCCATATGCTTTTTCTCGTTAGAGAAAAGGTTTAAACTCAATGTCTGTGATTTTTTTTTTTTTTCATTTTATTTAAAGAGGACAGCGACATCAATCATACATTACTGTAATGTGCTAGTTTTAGCCAAAGGCTAGTTTCCAACTGAAGTCCTCTGGCATGGTGTTAAGAGCCATTGAGACATACAAGGGTCATAGTACATAATTAAAAAACAAACAAAGACAAACATTACAAAAAAGAGATACATAGGAGAGATAAAGATACATAGGAGAGATAAAGACACATAGGAGAGATCAAATTTAAATATTTACTTTGATGTTAATATGATTAGTTGATGCCTATAAAACTGCAATAACTCTACTGCTGTTAAATAGGCTATACCAAACTCAACCCAGTTATCAAATATTCTCTAGCCTTGTACTGCAGCCCTTTAGAGAAGAGAGCTTTTCATAAATTTATTTATATTAAATGCAGTTGAGCAATAAAAAATTCCTGGTTTGCTGCTTTATGTTTTCCAACTATATTTTCATTAGTCTATAATAGGCGCAAAGATCCTGATAAGGTATTTTCTACAGCATTTTTATAGAAGAGGTTTTTATTTTTTACACATATGATCTACATTTATTGGGGAAATGATCAAAGCAACTGAAATTGAAAGCTATGATAATTTATTTCATATTTTACACTTTCTGGTATAACAGATTAAAAGAAATGTGTGAATAAGTACTTCTATGATCTTCACACTTATCAAACTTTGAAGGATTAAAAACTAATCCCATAGAGTATGTGAAATCAAATATTTGGGATGAAATAAAAATAGAATACTTAAGATGGTTATTTAAAAAAAGAGAAAGTGAGTTTAAATGATGGAAAATGATCAAAGGCCTGTCATTGAAACTGTTAATGGATGCTATTTATTTCACATAGTATTCCTTCCTGAAAACTTTATTGTGAAAGGATAATTTTATAAATGACCTGAAAGTCAATACTGCTTGAAAAGTATTTGCCTGAAAATATATAAACATTAAACTTTCTTTAGTGAGCCGTGAAGTAGGCTAAACCAGAGATGTTTGATCCTTAAGATAAGTTCTGCAACAGTACCGTTATTGCAATTATTATAGTCATTACCTATTAGCAGAAATTAATATTTTAAGAAATAATGTGTCCTGTGTATATCTTGATATTTTTTAACAAACTGTGACATTTTTTAATGAATAACATAAGGTCTTGTGTAGTGTGTTTCTGACGACATTACAGTTTTTCATGGTGACAGTACTGAGTTTTCATTCACCGCTTTCCTTTGCTATGGTGAATTGTCGACGCTCCCTAAGCCGTCGAGCATCACCGACAGCACTTTGATACAAGTAGAAGCTGTCTGGCTTGGGGGACGGCTCGTTTTGCGGAAAAAGCGGGCTGTAGCTTGCAGTCTTCATGACAGTGACTGAAAAGAGGGTCAGATCAGTGAATATCTTTCTGACTTTGCCCAGTCAGCAGGAGGAGGCGTCAGCAGTCTGCAGCAATGCTGCGCCTGGTGCGTTTACGTTCATCTGTTAATGATCGTCAAAGGTCTGTTCAGAAAAATGAATAAACATTATACACATATAAAAGACACACTCCAGAGCATGGCGGGGCCAGAAATGAATACTGGCGGACTGGGTTAGGCTGCTTTTGCTTCTAAGTTGAGGCGCCTTTTCTGCTCCTGAAGGACTTCTTCTTCTTCAACAGCACCGAGCCGGAGCAGGCCGTTTGACGCCCCCTGTTAAACAAAGACAGCAACACTGCCGCCTAGTGGATGGAGGGGGTGGGGCTCGAGACACATGTGAATATTCTCAACCTGTGTGTGTGAGAATCTCTGTGAAACTGCGGTACGTTTGTCTCAAAAATAGATGCACGCGTTGATCCACGAACGCATTTTAAATGATTCACAAGCACAACTGAAGATTTACAAATGATAAGTCATGATAAATGCTCTCACAAACTTTAAAAATACATGTGAAAAACGTGGATATATTTGTGAACCTTAAAAACACATGTGAAAATCATGCATATGTTTGCAGATCGGAGAAACACATGTGAAAATCGTAAAAATATTTGTGAATCCTAAAAACACATGAGAAAATTATGTTTATATTTGTGGATCTGCAAAACACATGTGAAATTCATGGATATTTGTCTGCATATTAATGAGATAAATCCTCCAAATATGTGTGTGCATTTCTAGGAAACTGCTACGCTTTGTCTCAAAAATGAATGCAGGTGTCAGTTGATCCACAAATGCACTTCCAACAGTTCACAAGCAGAATTGAAGATTTACAAATGATAAGTCATGATAAATGCACTCACAAAATTTGAAAACACATGTGAAAATCAAATATATATTTGTGAATCTGAAAAACACATGTGAAAATCATATATATATTTGTGGATCTGAAAAACACATGAGAAAATTATGGATATATTTGTGGATCTGAAAAACACATGTGAATATTATTGATATATTTGTGGATCTGAAAAACACATGTGAAAATCATGGAGAGATTTGTGTGAATCATTTTGAGACAAATCTCTCCCCATATTTGTCTTTATTTAATCCTCTCCTGTCTTCTCCTCTGTAGACTTCGTTGCAAGTTACCTCAGAGACATGCACCACCCGACGTGGATCGGCCTGTCAGACATATTAGAGGAGAATCAGTACGCGTGGAGTGACGGGGTCAGCCCTGTACGCTACACCAACTGGGCTGAGGGCGAGCCAAACAACGCAGAGGGAGCGGTGAGATGGGTTTATTCTAGAGCTGGGAAATATATAGTACCTACCTTCAAGATACAAAGATTTTTTTAAATAAACATAGAATAAAATAAATCTATGAATACAGATAAAGTTAATGATGTTACTGAGTAATTAAAACAAGATTCCCAGCATAATGCTTGAGACAAAAGATGTTTTACAATCACGAACAGTAATGTGATCACTGACCACAAGTGAATCTGTTTGAAAATAGAGGTCTACATTAGTACATCATTAGTTGACGTAACTAATTTAGTTACTCATTTTATTTGATTTAAGAAGCAAAACTGATATTGTGGGCAGCATGGTGGTGCAACAGGTAGTGCAAGATGCCTGTGTCGGTCAGGGCCTTGCTGTGTGGAGTTTGCATGCACTCCCTGTACAAGCGTGGGTTCACTCCAGGTACACTGGCTTCCTCACAGAATGAAAACATGCTCATTAGGTTGATTGGTTGTCTGTCTCTCTATGTGGCCTTGCAATTGGCTGTTGACCGGTTCAGGGTGTACCCCACCTTTTCATTTGGAGTTGGCTTAAGCTCCATGACCCCAAAAGAGAAAAGTGGTATATATAATGGATGGATGGATGGATGGATGGATGGATGGAACTCATTATGAAAATTAAATGATATGATAAGTCAGCTCAGCTTAGTCTTGTGGCTTACACTGTAGTTGTCTGTGCATAAGAAAGATGTCTTGTTTGAGGAGTGTCTCCAATTTGGAGAAGGTGGCATATCCCCTACTGACATTGTAAGGGAAAATCTTTAAACTGTACTGAAGACAAAGAAAAGGAGTGCTACCTGAAGTCGACAGAGTTAGTTTGAGGTGCTCTCTGGAAAGGGATTCAAAAAGTCCTTTAAACAAAAAGAAGAGACTCCAAGGCACTCTCTTTATACTATTAAAATGCCTTTATTTTAACGACATGGTCATGTAGGCCTTAAAAACAAACTTCGACGCATTTCGGCAAACAGATGTTAGGCTGCAATAGGCCCTTTTAAAGGGGTGCTCAGCCAATAGGAGACTGCCACATGGACTTAGAGGCATGGTCTGCAGGTAGTGACAATCAGCAGACCCACCAGCAGATGGTGTTATTCAGGCAAATAGGCTTCAACAAAGTTTTCATCCCAGAAAATATGCATGGTATCACACAAAGCAGATAAAATTAGTTAAAAGCACATCAGAATTCTGGTTCAAAACTTTTTTACAAAGTGGCCTGTATGTTTAGAGACTGTAGCTCAGTGTTTAGACAACATCTTTCCTCTACAAGAACACAGTATAATCTTGTTCTTCATTTAGTCCAGGATATTTTGTGGCTTGTAGTTTGTCAGTCCAGAATGCCTCCTTCTGGTTCAGTTTTCTTTGTCTGTCACCATTTCTGATGGTCAGCGGGATGTGATCAATGCCAGTGGTTTGTAATGAAGGTGGGTTGCTGTTACGGAATTCCAGGTAATATTTGGCCATGGGGTACTTAATGTTACCAGTTCATATTGCATATTTGTGTTCTGCAAGTCTGTCCTGGAGCCGTCTTTTTGTTCTACCAATGCAAAAAACTTTGCAAGTGGGACATTCCAGCTATTCCAGCAGGTTTATATAATGGATGGATGAATGGGACTCATATTATGAAAATTAAATGATATTACAAGTCTTGTTTGATACCACAGCAACAAAACTAGAAGTCTCAGACACCTGATATTAACTCATTTGTTGTTTTTGCATATCAAAATATGCTGGCAAACTACTTTGCATGGTGAAGAAATGTGTTGACAACATTTGATATTTGGATTGAAGCAGTAAGGAATGGATACCCCCCAAGCTCACAGGTTAATCACACATCTCCAAATTTTACCTAAATATTTGAACACTTCAGACAATTCTGACTGAAACGTCTGAAATGACTGAGCGCATATTGGTCAGCTCAGCTTAGTCTTGTGGCTTACACTGTAGTTGTCTGTGCATAAGAAAGATGCCTTGCTTGAGGAGTGTCTCCATTTTGGAGTAGGTGGCATATCCCCTAATGATATCGTAAAGGAAAATATTTAAACTTTACTGTCAGAGCACTTATGACAGGTGGAGTAGGCAACAGAGGGAGAGTGGGGATTTTTCTTCAAAAGTATTTCATACGTAATATGTGACTCATGAAGATTTCTGTCTTTCTAACAGGAGCACTGTGTGGCAATATCTCACACCCATCTGTCAACTGGAAAGTGGAACGATGACGGCTGCGGTAAAGAACAGAGCTACGTCTGCTCCATGAAGAAATGTCAGTAAACAATTCAGATGTTTCACTTCTACTCATCTATTACGGTGCATAATCAAACGTAAAGCCCTTTCATAAAATAATTCCTTGTGTTCGTCCACATCAGCCGGCACCATCGACCCTCCAGCGCCAACAAAAAACCCCTGCCTGGATGGTTATGTCTCCTGGTACGGGAACTGCTACAAACTGGTGGAGGAGAAGGCCACATGGGCCGATGCTGAGGCGGCTTGCCTGGAGGAGGGAGGGCACCTGACCAGCATCGACCAGAGCTACGACCAGGCCTTCGTGGCTGCAGCAGTGCTGCACGGGAAAGATGACGCCTGGATCGGACTAAAACGCAAGGTGCTGTCATGAAGCTATAAAACAGTCTGCAAAAATATTTACAGCTCCTGTGAGAGATAGGACAGAAGTCATTACTGATGCCTCCATGTGATGCAAAAAATGCAAAAAAAATGCAAAAAAAAAAAAAAAAAAAAAAGACATCAAAATTGATCATTTCTTTAAAAAACTTGCTGCCAAGTGCTAATGCTAGGTAGGATGCAGACAAGATAGTTCACTGCAGACACATGCCATTTACATTTTCCACCAAGTAATGACAGGAAAATTTGAGTTTTGGAGTACTTCCACAAACAAAATTATCCAATACCAACCAATACACATTATTCAGCACATTTTGAAAAACTGCTAAGTTTACCAAAGAGCTGCACAGTGACTACCAGGCAGAAATAAGTAAGTAAGGAAGTAAAAAATAAAAGATTAATAACATAAAATAAAGATGACAAAAATGATAAAGGCCTATAAAACACATGAAAAAAATAAAACACATAAAAACACACTTCAACTTCAAAATAAAAGCCAGCTTAAGGAAATAAAACACATAAAACAAGGCCCACACACTTTATGCTGAATTAAAGCCAACTTGTAAGAGAGTTTTAGGATGATATATATATAAATGAGTTGGGGGGGACAGTCTGATTTAAAGAGGTAAATCCTTCCTTAATTTAGGAACCACCACAAAAAAGGGACGACGTTCCTGAGCAGACTTCAAAGATCTTGACGGGAGTAAACTTTTAAAGCTGAATGAGGTATTGCTATGCAAATCTATTTAAAGATTTGAAAGAAATCAATAAAATCTACTAAAATCCTGGAGTGAACCAAGGGGTACCAGGATGGGAGTGAAACAATCCCACATTTGAGAACTTGTTAACACACGAGCTGTAGCATTTTTTTTTTACATTTAACTCTACCATGTGAGCTCAAAAATCTTCCTAAAACATGAATCAGTTCAACCAAAACTTTAAACTTAGAGTGATTCTTAAAAAGCTAAATTGTATGCCCTCATCAACAGGACAATACATCCTATGCATGGAGTGATGGGTGGCCAGTTTTCTTCACACATTGGGGGCCCGGAGAGCCCAGCAACAGGGAAGGCGAGGGCTGCGTTAGCATGCACGGTTCATATTTCCTTCACGGCACCTGGAACGACACTAAGTGTGAGGAAGCTAAAAACTACATCTGCAAGACCACTACAGGTACTAAACACAACTGTTTGCATGATTTTAAGCTCTGTGCTCTGACTGGGTAACATGGATCAAAAATCAGATATGATATACACAAATGTATATATATCACTTTTCACTAAACTCTAGTGTGCTATGCCTCTTTAAAGGAAATGCTTAATTTTTAGCTTCTTGGGGAAAATCATGTAATAGCTATACAGCCTTCACCTGCATGTGTGTTTTCTGTTCGTCACGGGCAGATGCCACGACTGTCTCATAGCCTTTCCACCCCTTTAGATATGAGTGTTTCCAAAGGAGAGGGAAAAAGAGCTGCAACTGATCATCTACAGAGACTTTTATATGTCACTTAAATAAAATAACACTTTAGAATAACAATTATTTGTAAGGCATTTGTAAACTATAAGTCGACATTAAAAGACAGTGAACTAATTATGAACAAACCACTTGTATACATTTGTAAATGATTATTATATCATTTATAAATGATTATTAAATCAATTTCATTATTAAAAACACTGCACCAACATTATTTGTACATGATTTATTTATCATTAACTACTGTTATTTTTATATATAGGAAAACATTTTAAATGATTTAAGGAATCATTCTTTAACTACATGTATTATGTTCTTCATGATTAATAAATGATTTGTAAAAAGTCAGTATAAATTACATGTTAAGTTTTTGTTGCAGCTTAAGTGCAAGTTTAGTTATAAATGGTATAACAATCACCAACAAAAAAAAAATATATAAAATATATATATGGTTTATTTGTGATAAGTTCAGTATCAACTAATAGCTTATAAATGCCTTGTACTTAAGTTGTTGCTGATTTAAAAATCATTTATTAATGATATAATAATCATTTACAAATGTGTATTTTGTGGTTTGTTCATGATTAGTAAATTATCTACTCATGTCCACTTATAGTCTTTAAATGCCTTACAAATGATTGTAATTCTAAAGTGTTACCTAAAATCCTTGTTTAATGGATACTGAAATTTGATGTAAATGGTCAAGCACACCAGAACATGGAGCCTTAAATGTTTTTTTCAGTTGAAATATAATTGGTTTTTACAATACCAGGATGGTAAACTTTGAATTGACTAAGATAAAAACGATGTCCTGTCACTGACAAGAGCCTCAGATGAGGGGCAGTTAGGGATTTCTGCATAGACAAGCACAGTTATAATGCCTTGAGTTACTTATGGCTTTTTGCTGATGATGTGACTTATTGTCTTTCAGAGAAACCCCCGCCCACTCTAGCCCCCGGTGATGGGAAGTGCCTGCCGTACTGGACACCCTATGGACACCATTGTTACATCATGTACGATGGGGAGGAGGGTTTCTCATGGCCAGACTCCCGACACTTCTGTCAGTCGATCAGAGCAGAGCTGGCATCCATCCACAGTAGAGCTGAGGTCGAGTTCATCAGGAATCTCAACTTCACCAGATACCACAACGTCTGGATCGGCCTCACCAGAGACAGCAACTGTGAGTCTTCAGATGGGAGAAGAAACATGTATACCATAAATAGTTAACTAAGCATTAGAAAACATACACTTTAAATGAGAAAGATACCAAGTTTTTAAGAGATATATTTTTTTGAAGAGTTACAGGGTGAAACCAATAATGATTTTTTTACTTTGATTGTAGGTAAGTGTTCTTTGTAATTGTTTAATAGCAAATTACTGTAACAATTTCAAGCCAGTTGAGCGAGTGTAGTTTTTGGAGTAGTTTTAACCTAGGTTTGCAAGGTTTACGTTGGCATCATCTACTCTATGTAGCTTGCAAGTTCCTTTATTGGCACTTACATTTAAAAGTGCTATTGGCCTCTAGCAGCCCTGCAACACTGGCTTTATTCAGACCTTTTAATATCTACTATGCAGTCCATCAGGCCTGTGCTCAAAATATCGATACAGTAAAATATCGTATCGCACTCCTTTGGGATGCGTGTATCGATACGGATTCTACAGAAACGATACGGCCTAAATATTTTGACAGTTGTTGTAAATACACTTTGGGTAATGTTAACAGTGGCACAGTTCAAGGTAGAAGACAAACTACATAATGAAGCATATGTTCTAAATTTGAACTTAGGTCTACCATTGAGGATCTGAATTTCTGTCTCTCAAGTTGTAGAACCACTTAAAACTCATCCTTGTTCTTTTTCTTCATATAAGAAAAAACCAAACTTGTCAAGAATTTTGCTTAAAGCATAGTCAATGTTCACAATTTACGTGTATCGGGATACGTATCATATCGTGGCCTTAGTGTTGGGATACATATCGTATCGTGAAGTTGCTGGAAATACCCAGCCCTGCAGTCCATACACCAGTGGCCCATAGAAAGTGTTTGGCAAGGGCAGAACATTTCAACAACATATCCGGACAGTGATAGGAGCGTTCTGTAAATCACATTCAATACAGGCCAATCAAATGATGCGTGAAGCAGGCGCTGTTGTTAAAGAATAAAGTTCATAAACTCAGAAGAGGGCTGAAATGTCTTTTCATCCTGTTCTTAAAAAACTGTTCCTGAATCAGGCAGCATCCACACTCAGCTTTTGCTTACCGCTCTCTCCAAAGCCGTCTCCATGTCATCACTTAATCAGATGGTAGAGACTATGAGCTGGACTGTAGTCGAGTCAAGGTCACGGGCTTATACATACACATTCACGATGGCACACGTTCAGGCATTCTCCTCCAACTCAAAGCCTTCTTTGCCCCCATGTGCTCATCTCCCTCTCTGTTGTAATATGTTGCTCATGTGCTGAGGTGTTTTTTTCCAATCCCACACTGTGCTCTCCTGACAAGTGCCTAGTTTGGAAATATTTTTTCCCCTCTCCTCTCCTCTCCTCCTGTCTCCTTTTCTGCGACCCCAGAGTGAGTGAACACTGGCATGACTGGTTGTCGCTGCTCTCCAGTATTTTTGTTGATTTTAATTTGTGCAGCGTCCTTTAGTGTCATGAAAGGTGCTTTTATAGTAAAATGTATCATTATCATTACAGGCTTACAGTTGTCTCACTGATTGGGCAGTGCCTCAGTACATTAAGCTGGTCTACCCTTGGTTTAATAGAAATGTATTACAGTAACAGATTATGCTGCTGTATACGAATGTAATGAACCTTAATTTCTTATATTCCTGCTCCGCTCAGTGTGGCCCTGAAAGTACCAAACTCTCTTTAAAGTGAACCCTGTGTGTTTGATTTTGCAGTTGGCTGGGCCTGGACTGACTTAACATCTGTTGCCTTCCTGAATTGGGCTAAGGGTGAGCCGAATGATGCTTTTCACCCAGGAGAGGTGGCTGAAGAGAACTGTGTGGAGATGTACCATGATGGAACCTGGAACGACAACAACTGTTTGCAGAAGAGAGGTTTTGTGTGCAGACACCGCCAGTGTAAGTACAGTTTATTTAAGCACTGCAATAGATCAGTCTGTTCAGGAGATGACCAACACGGCTGATCTATTCTATATTGTGACATCATGATGACAGTGTACAGTAACATTTTGTGTAATCCTTTCCAGTTCACTCGACAGACGAGGGGGGTAATCCTATTTATCCCACTGATAATCCTGGGAGCGGCAGTAAGTACAACAAATAATCAAAAATAACCTTGTATATGTGTTTGTGTTTTGACAGCAAGAAAGGCTACATGAGCACAATATGCCACCAATTTTATTGAACTGAATCCTCCATGAAAATCTAATATTTGACATAAATGTGTGTTTATATGTGTATGTGACTTCTATTGCAAAGTGTCTTAAGAAAAACACTTGTAATGAACTGGCTCTATACAAATACAGATTTGATTGATGTTATAGAAAGAAGAAAAATATATAAAAATGTGTAAGCACAAATCTATCGTGTGAAACAGTTTTTTGTCATTTAGTAGTTTTTGGGTTGATGAGAAGTTAAACTTGAGGGTTGTTGCTATACATTGGCATAAATGAAGTGTTTAAATTTTTGTTGTTTTGATATAAAAGAGAAAAAAACAACACACCTATCATTTCTGTCCAGATGCAGGGATGATCGCCGGTGTCATCATTGCAGTCATCATTGTTGTTGTTCTGGTCGCTGGGCTGCTGTTCTACGTCTTCAGAGTGCGAGGTTATAAACTCAGCAACCTGAGTCTGCCATCAAGATCAACCAGTCACATTGATGTGGTAGGATTTTTTTTTTCTTTAAGTCTGTTATAATCAGTGTTGGGTGATCAACTAAGTTATAGCATTCCAGGAAGCAGAGAAAAACATTTGTAGTAAAGACTTAAGTTTAAACCCTTTAACGTCTTCTTTCTTAGCTTTGGTCTAAAATGATGAACAACCGACAGTCTTCTTTTTCATGTGTAGAGTTTAGATGTGATAACCACTGAGTGCTATGACAGATAACTCTGTAAAATGTAGCCCTGACACTGGTTATAACTGTTTAAATCATTTTTTAGTTTTTAGAGGGAGTGTAAAAACTAACACGTGTTTTCTTTCTCCTTTCAGCCTGCTTTCACCAACCCAAACTTTGGAGAAGACTAATACTTTCACAGAAGTTTTGTACAGTTCAACAAATTTTCATACTTTTTGTAGGTCTTTAAAGGCAAAAAACAACATAAATGATTCAATTAAAATTTGTCTCCTTTCTCTATGGACATGAGCCTGGAAACAACTTTCGTTGAGAGATAAACGGCTTTGTTCCAGGACGTCTCCACAATCATACATCCCTTCACGCCCCTGTTGAAATGCCATTTATTAAAGATGCCTCTAAAGTAAACATGAAGTCCTCTGCTCTGTGGTTGATGTTTGTTGTTATGCTCTCAGAGGGAAGACGATTCAAGCTGCACAGTTATCCACAAATTTATGATCACGAGTAGCAAATAGTTTGTAAATGTAGCAGTTCCCAGCCTTTTTTGTACCAGGACACTATCGTGGAAGTTAACTGTGGCTCTAATACACAAAAGCACAGTAAAAAAAATACTAAGGCTACATCTAAGATGTTGTGCAGAGGCGTTAGAGGCATCATCAAATATTCGACATTTCATCGTTGATGCGTATGGGCATGGAGGTAAACTGTAAACCAATGAACTTTCTGAAACCACTAGCTCATCCTCCCGCTTGTGCACATGAACTATTGTACATACTTTTCTACAATTAAAGCCAAAGAAAAATGAAAGATTAAATTATGTTTACAGAAATGTCCTTCTAAATGCTGCTTTTTGTCATTTATTGCATTAATTTTTGTTAAGAAAAATAAAAGCCAACATTACTTTTTTTTCTTTCCAGTGTTTATTCATCTCTGTACACTGCAACACAAATTCTTTACATATTTCACAAAAGGAAAAAAGCATCAAAATCTTTTGGAACAATTTTCCAGTAAATACATGTTGGGACAAAAGGTGTAAACTCTTTGCAGATTAATTAATAAATTAAGCACCGACAGTAAAGGATGATAGAAATAAAGCCACAGGCTGAAAAAGACAAATAAAGTACTGTTCATAAATGTTGGAAGCCATATTTACATCTTGTGAAGTGATGTTTGTTGGAAGAAACTCTTATGTAAAAATAATTAGAAATGCCATGGCACTGGTGTTCTTTTCAGAGTTAAAAATACCACTTTGCTTTTACTGTCAGAAAATAAAGTTAGGACCACTTCATGATCCTCTTCAGCCCTTTCGTAGTTTTTGTTACAGACACGGCAAACATCTCTACACCTAATCCAACCCCACGTCCCTATTCCACACTGAAATATTTGACTCTGTGTCCCGTGCTTCCCTCTCCATGTCAGACGTGGAACAACAAAACTGCTTTATTGCTTCGAGTAAGAGAAAACAAACACAAGCAAAGCCCTGCGAAGATTTTGTTCATTCACTGGAACATACAAAAACTAAAACAAAGTGCATTCTTCAGTCAGCTCTACTTTTGGCCATTTCATCTACATGTACGTAAACATTTTGCTACACGACATTTTGCTGCTCAACTTAAGCGAGGAGAGGAAACGGAGGGAGCAGCTAACTGGTGCAAAACAAATGAAGGAAACACCCCTGTAGTTTCATGTGTGTTTAAAAACTGTGGTAGCTCCACTTTAGCTGAAAGGTAACTCAAAAAATGGCCAGATGAACCATTTTGTCCATAATTTTATCAGAAGAAAGTCAGGGATGTCCCTCTGTTTTTGGTCTTTTGAGTAGTGTACATTAAAGAGAGAGTAACTTAATAATCTCCATCACGACGAGGGCAGAAGTGCAAACGTTTACATGATAAACAGGTTAAAAGTAAAATTGTGTTGTTCAGGTTGACAAACTTGCTACTACTTGTTGGCTAACATCTTTTTAACATCCCAGTGCCAAAACGTGGATCAACAGTCCATCAGATTCCAGAAATTTACAATCAGTGTCCACACAGACACAAACTGGATGCAGAATGGCATATTGTTTCTGAATGTTAACACGATGTTATCGGTATAATGGTGCTGGCTTACATTTAATTCTCAAAAATATTTACAGCTGAAATTTTCAGCCACAAATATCATATATATTTATGCCATTTATCATCAATAATGTCATCACAAACCTACCATCCTGTTTCACCTCATCATCACTGGATGGGTACAATTAAAAATAAGAGTTTCATTTCTTCAAGAGAGAAATTGTCGTTTTCTTTTCCTACATCCATTCCTCACTCACAAAAAAAATGTCACGTTAAAGCAACAAGTCAGTTTTTGCTGAGTAAGGCTCTTAATGAAAAATATTGGTATCTGCAAAAATCCAGTCTTGTACCCCTAAATATGATTTGAATGTGATGCTTAGCAGGAGGAATGGAGGATCCAAGACAACGATGAAGATTTGATGGGATTTTTCTGATACCAATGTCATTACAGACAACATTTATAATTCCCTGATCAATTCTTGTGGATTTTCAATGTGTTGAAATAAATGTTCTTCACAGGTTTTCAGTGGAAAGCATGACGAATACATGATACTTCTAATATTTAATGTCATGCAGCATTGATAAATGCATCTGCAGGCTGCTGCTGTAACACCTTTGCCGACAATCACACCGACAGACAGTGAAAGAGCATCATAATATAGAGCTGCAGTTTTTACCATGACCGTCTTCTGTCTGACATAACTGCATCTTTGACTTCTTTGTTCTCTTTGCTGACTGCCTGTAATGATGGTCTTTGTTTTGAATCACGGGAATTGAAAATCAATTCCAGTTGAGAATTGCTGCAACTCCCTGAATTCAACTTATCAGTTGTCTTTTCACTTCCTTATACTTTGTTCTGCATGCAGGGCACAGAAGTGGTCAAACTGTGCTTTTGTTTTTCCAACTAAAAGACTGTTACTGCACAACTTGCAGTACACAACAGCAGCTTGCAGAGACATTCATGCATCCTGACCTTGAATATCAGAAGTGTCATGGCTTTTTTTTTTTTTTTACCTCTGCCAAGAAGGTTATGATTTTGGTGGTGATCCAGGTAACCGCCATAGGCGAACAATCATTTTGCTCCATGACTGTCTGACTAATAATATCAACATGATTCAGAGTGTTAGGTGTTGTTTCTCAGGATTAATGAATCATATTCTGATGGTAACTTTATCATGGATGTGACAGCAATAGGTGAACTACCTTAGCAGAGATTTGTGCTCTCGAGTGCTTTCAAGTCCATTTTTGGACACACAGAAAATCAACAGGGATCCACAAGGGAATTATTACAGTTGGATTGATAAGCAGAATCTATAATGGTAGGGCTTTCCATAAAATCTTGGTCCCATCCCTAACTAGAAAGCACTCAGTTATCGAGCAAGAATGATCATTCACTAATGTCGGTTATCTGGATCTATTACCAACATCTCCTGAAACTTTCAGCAAAATCCATCCAGTAGTTTTTGTGTCATCTTGCTGACAAACAGACAGACGGACAAACAAACATATAGGGTCAAAGACATAATCTCTTTGGTGGAGGCAAATTTACGCAAGGCATGCAGAGAAAATGAAGAAGTTGATAAATGAACTGTTAAGCATTATGATATAAATAATGTGTTTTGTTGTGCCACATCAGTTTAATTCTGGCATCAAACACATTTTACTGATGACTCAGAGAATAACTTTTTATCCTATCCAAAAGAAGTCAAACTGACCTGTTCTTACAGTGAAACAAAATGTTGGTCTTATTGGAGGATTTCACCATTGGTATCAGCTCAAATGTTTATCCAAACATCAGTGTCAGCCCTAATTACCATCACTGACACATGGCAAGTTGCAGCAGAGGGGCTACAGCAACAGAGGACCACATGGATGGCACTCCTGTCTACTAAGAATAGGCTATAAGTACCAGGAGCTCACCAACACTGGGATAATATTGATTGGAAAAACACATCAGTTCTGAAGAGTCCTGATTGTTGCTGCTACCGATGTTAGAGCCGGACCAAAGCACAAAAACCATGAAATTACCAATGACAACCATGACTTGTTCGGTCACTAAAACCTTTAATCCCAACTCTGGTGCTTAGCTTGAACTTCAGCTCACTGTCTTTAACCACGTCTACAGGATCTAATCGGTTTGTTGCTGCCATGTGTTTGGTTGATTGGATATTGAAGAGCAACACATAAAAAACATGGCTCAACCTACATTCAGCATGTGTTTAGTCCTGAGCAAATAGACACAGAGGGGCGTATGAATTTAACAAATGTATGTTCACATTATTGCACAGGAAGTCTTTTAAAAAACGGAGCTGAAGTGACACCTTAGCTAGCTCTCTCAAAGAAACGAGTGAATCATGATTTTGTAAATATCTGGCACTTTAGCAAGCATTCGTGACTCATCTCCAAGAAGATGAATTCACTCCAATCTTTCGGCACAAATGTGAGAATAGATGGTGCCAGTTCTTGGTAACATAAATACCTGGATCTCATGATGATCACTGTAATCAATTACAAAATGAATTTAAAAAAAAATCCCTGAATCCACATCCAAACTTCAATTTAAGACTGAAATGAAGAAACCTGATTTTGTTGATATAAGCAATGAACAGGAATAGACTCAAATCAACTGGCAAACCATCTAAAAGGAATATTGAGGACATTTGAAGTATGTGATAAGTTGGCTAGAGTGGTAGATCAGCTCTGCATCTGTACAAAGATAGTTGGCACAGAAGCTAGGGCTATATATTGCTCCAGATGATGCCACAGATTCTGCATACTTGTAAGTACTTGGAGTGAAAAGCAAAGACCAAACAAGAATTGGAAGAAGCCACGTCATAGGAGAACGTTTGCCACACCGCACACGCTATCCCAATAGAACTTTAGCTCCATCTACACACAGCCAGAAAGGACGTGTTGCAGCCGGACTCCAGCATTCTGATCAATTGCAACATTGCCTTTCAAAACCAGAAAACTTTAATAAATCCTCCAAAGAAGAAAAATGGGTGCAACATAAAATAATTCACTCCCTCAGAGTGAGAGCGAATAGATGAGTAACAGTTTAAGACTGAGACAGTTTTTAAACCAGGCAGTTAAGATGTGCACCAAGGCCGACTGTATGCAGGCCGTCATTTGCCCTGCATACAATCATTAAGGTGGCATTTTTCTGCAGCCGGCCTCGAGTGGACACTCCTGGTACTACAGCTTTTGGCACTTCCTCATGAACTTCCCTACAGCCCTGGCCTGGAGGTGGAATGAAGCCACAAAACATTATAGCGCTATGAGAAGAACATTTACCATGACTTAATTCTACACTTGCAAGCCGCTTTGTTTTAGTATGGCTTTGCTGCATAGCACAATGCCTACACGTCCTTCTGCCAGCAGTGCCAACCAGCTTGCTTCATAAGAGGAAAGTCTGAGAGAAGAAAAATGGAGGAAACACTCCTAACTTAAATTAAGAATGTTTTAGAATAAGGATAGCGGTGGGTTTTGCCTCTGCAGTCTGCAGCTCTCATCATGTAGAGCGTCCCTGCTGTAAAGAACATGAACACTTGTATGGACCAGATTCATAATTTCAGTCACTCAAAGAAAAAACAGAGGATCCGTATTAAATTTTACACTCATAGTAAATATCTGGCTTATACTGACTGTTTATTTTATAAAGACAGAAGCTACAGTTTCAGTGAACAGTGTACTTGATGATAAAACACTGTATCCTTGTTGTTGAGGACATAACCTGAGCTAAAATACACTCATGGTCAAAGTTACTGTGCTTGGTCCATAGGATCATTATTAAACACTCATTTTTTATATGAGATGTAGTAATGTTAGTGTACCTGGCCAGATTAAAGGTCTTCTCTTTTGATCAACCCTCTCTGTTAGAAGAACACATTGGCTGTGCCGTACAATGACGCAGTACCAAAACACAGCAGCTTGCAAAGGTAAGTCACTGTGAATGTTCTGAATATACTGTTATTATCCTGCAATGACTTTGTGACACTTTTCACCAAAAACTAGTTTAATTACACCGTCTGTTGCACCACCTGCAGCAATACATGGCCCTAGCTTCTGTGCTGACTATTTCTAATGGCTAAGTTTCAGGCTAATGCCATGTGCCAACCCCCACTTCAAAAAACCCAAACTGTCCCTTTAAATTTTCCAGATTACATCTTCAATAAACTAATGTGAAGATGTGCATCCCTTACACATGATGAAGCTGAGCTGAATGATCAGTGTTAAAAAAATGCACTTTAAAAAAATCGATTAAGGCTTGACTTGTAAATACAGATAGAGGAACTTAATGTGCAACAAATGAGAGATGTGGATTACAGCAGACGTAAAAGTGCCAGAGGAGAACATTAAAGTGGCCATGATGACCAAAAAAAAAAAACCAAGTGCAACAATCACCAGAAATCCTCGAGGACACACGAGATGTCGTCTGTGTTCACTTTCTCTGGATGAGATGAGTTCATGTGGTGAAAAAGATCGTCGATCAAGAAAACGTAGTGAGAGGAAGAGCGGAGGATGAGCTGCTGGTCGATCACTTTACCTTCACACTGTCCAGACGCAGCCAGTGGACTCCTTGTCTGGTGTAACGCACCATAGAGCTCATACTAGACGTCAGACTTAGTGGACCCATGACTGTGTCCAGCTCTTTTAGTAAACCTGAAACGAACAACAAAGATTAATGCAACAAATTTATCCATCATGTCATCAGTAGCAGGAACTGAATGCGTCATTCGCATCTTTTTTTTTTTAATAACAACACTGGTTCACTTGTGTAAACTTTATGTAAACTTCAGATCTCAATGAAAAGAAGAGATTCTGATCATACCGCTGCCTTTGAGTGCCAGCTCCTCCGCCTGCTCCCAGATGTCTTGAGCACTCAGGAATAAGGTCGTGATGCTGACGTAGGTAAAGGCCACTTGTTCAATGGCCTGAGGAACAGCCACAGTGCCGCTGAGAGGGTCTACGACCGACCCTGAGCTGGTGGAGACGTTGGCCGGGGAGGGCAGGTTGGGTGCAGGGGACGGTGTGTTTGAGGGTCTTCAGGATGAAAGAAAGAAGATTCAGATATTTAAAGGTGCTATGAGGAGAATCTATTACCGGCAACATAAAGACTCTGCTACCCATAAGCACGCGTGGCGACTGTCAGAATGCTGTGTTCCAGTAACCTCGGAAATGGGAGTGACATCATCTCCGACTTATCGGCGTTCCAGTTGAAGTCAGTAAAAAACATGCCGATCTACCAGGCTATTGTTAGCTGTTGTTTGCACGCCCTGCTTTGTTGTATGAAGAATGTGATTATCACTATGGCAGCATTTTTGTAAATATAAGTCCAACAATATGATGTATACAGCTGATCTAGAGCGACACACCCCAGTCAGAAGTGCAAATAAATAGATTATTACAGGAACTAAATAACTGTTCACACTGGGGGCATCCATCTTTGATTGTCAACTCGGGGTTTCACCGAGTTCCCAGTAGGAAATTCTGACTTCGGGGGACGTTCCAGCTGCAGTTTCCTACTTGGAACTCAGAAATTCCTACTTCTGACTACAACTGGAACGCACCAAAGACGTGACCCAAGCCAAAGTGTGTGCTTGTTGAGATAAATGCAGCTCGGACCTTCCTCAGAACTCTGCATTCCTATACAACTTCTTTTTCAACAACTTACAGGATGCAACGCGACGAGGTAATGTAACCGGCTATATATCGCTACTTACAGCCCGGTGCTCTAAGACATGTAATATAAATAATAAAATAATATAAATTTGCTCTAGTTTTAATTGTCTTGTTCCTGAAGTTGAGTATCCAGGCCAGTCCAGCCCTGTCCGACCCGACCAGAAGGCTTAGGAATAGCATTTATAGATGACCTATTTTGATTAAAACCTAGAAGCTTACTTTGATGCTGAGGCAGAGGGGTCGGGGGTTTTCTGAGAGGAGATCTGAAAAGACAGGAAAACTAGTTACAATCACAAATCAACAGTTGTGGCATTTATATTGAGCATAAAGCAATTTGGATGTAATTAGTTGTATTAGTGATATTAACCAAAATATACAGAAAACAAAACTTGAAATTAGAGATTTGGTGAAACTTTTAGACTTACATTAAAGTGATCAGTGAGCGTCTTAGAGTATTTGAGTGCAGTTTTTTGTTTGTGGCGAAACATGGCCATCTGCAGGAGAGACTGGCACTTCAAACTACGAGTCAGAAATAAATGTTTGACAGTTATTTAAAACAAACATGACTGACGACAACAAAGAACAGACTTGGTAAAGAAACAACTAGTATTTATCTGAGATTTGAGTCTATTGGGCTTCAGAAAAAAAAGGATCTACACTGCTCCCCTGTGCATGTATTTGTCTCAGTGTTGATTTTCTGATTAAAAAAATGAAACCTGTTGAGCTCATTCGATTAAAACAAACACTATTTTTCTACTGTTGCAAAGAAGAGACTCATTCAAGCTTCACCATCATTAAATATGTTGTATTCTGTGACCATGCTGGTAAACTTTTTGTCCCTCATCTTGGTTTCTGAACACTTCACTGTCTTATAAAAGAGTTGGCTGGTCTTTCTACAACAGAAAGATGGATCATTGGTACATTTTTATCTATGAGGTTGAACTACATCAACTGCTCTCAGATTTATGAGCTCTACGACACCTAAAACTGTCAGTGGCCTTTGGTCTCATGTGTTCATCATGTCTGCCGTTTCTTTAAACTCGCTCTGTCTTTGGAAAAAGAGCCTTTAGTGTTTCTGCTCCATCATTTTGGGCTGACTTGTAGGATCACATATAGCACAGAGCACTCCATTAGTTCAGAGGACCTTTTTAACAAAATGTAGGATACTTGGGCCACTGTATGTACTTGTTTTACACCTCAAAGCTGATTTAATGTTTGATGAAATCTTTGTGTGTTATAATCTGTTGCTTGCTAGTTTCTGTGCTGCTTTCCTGGTCAGGATTCCTTTGCAAAAATATATCTGTATCTTAACAGGAGCATTTTCCTGGTACAATAAAGGTAAAAAAATGTATTTCAGACTTTAAAATTCTTATTCATTAGACTTCCAAACACATTTGTTCTTGCAGCATAAAAAACGCTACCATGAGCCACATCTTTACATGCTAACAAACACATAGCCATGACCACAAACACTGAGTGAAGAATCAGAGTGAACTCACCCCAAAGCTAAAAAGTCCTTTTCTTTTGGGGGAGTTGAGGGGTCCACTGAGTTTTTAAACTTTAGTACAAACCTGTGAAGATGGAGAAAGTGGAAGTTAAACTAAAGCTTGAATGGAGTCGATTTATTTACTGCGACAAAACTCCCATGCATAAAGTTTATCTCAGGGTACTGTATGTCCACATGTAGTGGGATTTTACAGTATTATGACATAAAGAAGGATGTCCTGTATGTTTTTTCTTTTTGACGTCAGTGGTGCAGTTGGATAGTGCGCTTGGGTCAGTGATCGGGAGGTTGCAGGTTCAAGCCCAGCTCCGGGCGGCTAGGGCTGTAATCAACCAAAGAAATTGTTGGTCAACTAAAACACAGCAATTGTCGACCGATCGACCCTCTTTTTTACTCCCTCGTATTTTGCCGTTAGTGCATGCGTAATTGTCTGGCGCGCTGGCACTGAATATCCAGGTTCCAATGTTTTTCTTGGCCTTCCACGACACCAATGGGCCTCATACCCTCTGAAATAAATTGCCAATTCCTTCTGTGATGTCGTTTTTGCATTTGGGTGTTTATATGAGGCATAAAATCCAGCGCGGACGGGGTGAGGTATGCCGCTGTTGCAGTGGGCAGGTGCGTATGCAGTTATAAAACGAATAAACGATTATTAGATTAGAATATTGAAATGTTCTTAAATATAAATATTGAAATGAATGATAATTACATTAAAATGGTGTTCTGAGACATGATGGGGGTGCTCAGAAAATACCCCCATTTCACTTGATACGTTTCTCCTGATGAAATGAACTGCAGGGGAAAAAATAAATTGACAGATTTGGTCGACCAATCAGAATTTTGGTCAACTGAGCACGCATCAACCAATTAGTCGACCAGTCGACTAGGACTTTACAGCCCTACGGGCAACACATGGCGATGTGTCCTTGGGCAAGACACTTAACCCCAAGTTGCTCCCACTACTGCGTCAGTGGTGTGTAAATGGGCATGAAAGGGCGTGAATGGGTTAGAGATACTGATGGATAACTAACATAGAAACTGAACCATCAGTGAGTGAATGTGAGAGCAAATAGGTGTGAATGGGTAAGAGTGACCTGCGGCTTTGAGTAGTCCAAGACTAGAAAAGCGCTATATAAGAAGTCCATTTACCATTTACCATTTATATGTCAAATATATCTTGGGTTGCACAGGATGGGCAAAATAAGCCATAAGCTTCAGCCTATACCTCTTTTTCAGTTATTGACAAGTTTGTGTTAAATGATTGTCTTCTTTGTTTGTTCTTCCCACTTATACAACCGAAATAAAAATATTGATTCATTCACCTGTGTCGGTGGGACTATTTTAGACCACACAGAAAAATAATTGGAAAAAAAGCTATGGGTGAACATGAACATCACCAAAAATGAACATGTATCACTGAAAGCTGATAATAAAAGTGAGTTCTTACTTGAGCAGCTCCACAGTCTCTGCAAACATGGTGTGTGAAGACGTTGAGATATGTGGATCCTTTTCCATTGCAATCCCGCTCTCAACAAAGTACATGGCTGCTTCCAGGTAGTTAAAAGCTTTATTCATTTTATCTGACTGAAGGGACAAAGAAAAATAAACATCATTAGGTTAAAAGTGATTGTATTTGCTGGTCAGACTGAAGTTTTCTTACGACAAAACTTACCTCAGCATCTGCTTTGTGCTTCAGTTTTTGGGCCTCCTTTATGTAATGCTTCACTGGATACTGCCTATAGGTAGAAATACTTTGAATTTACAACCAAGACGCCATCAAGAACTCATAATACAACTGAAACAACATGACACTGCATACAATAGAGCTGCTTTAAAAGGACAAATTCTCCAGCAGATACGCTCAACAAAAATATAAATGCACCAAACAGTGTGAATGAATGAAGTATGAAAAAGTGCTGTAACTGATATTCCAGCACTTACTGGATCTTGCCAATGGCACGCTCCCTCATGTTTTGTATCATCTGTGGTTTGTTGACAAGTGACAAAAGTCCACATTTTGAGGAGGCCCTTTTATTGTGCCAGCTGTAAGGAGTGGATGTGTACTGGTCACGCTGACTGACCACCACACTGTCACGTGGCCTGAGACTCATGGATGGATTGTACTCACTGGGAGCAATCAACTAAAACTAGGGCACTTGATTTGAGCAAAGCAAAGCAATATGTATAAATAAAAAATGTTTTGGGGCATTTTAAGGGAAAGGTCATTTTAACTAAACTGTTTGAGTTTGTGCATGTACATTTTTGTTGAGTATACAAACTAGACGACAGTCCAGGAATCTTAATTACTACTTGAATCAGGCCCTGTTTACAGGGAGACTTTTTCACCTGAAACACAAAGATTTTTCCGTTGCATTTTAAAAATCAATCCGAGGAAATGCACGGACGACTGAAAACGTTGTAGTGTGCATGCCAGTCAAGTAGATAAAGGATTGCAGAGAAGCAGCACTGTGACAACATTTGTATGAAGAAGAAAAACCTTGAAACAAACAACAATGGCGAGTGGATGCACGAAGATGCAGGAGGATCATGTCTGCACAACAAATCTGTCTGGATAACAAACTGAGCACAGTAAGCAGCACACATTACTCAGTAGATGGTCTAAGCTGTTGTTGTTCCTGGTATGCGTGCACAGCCTTCATGTGAAAGAGCACTGCATATGTGGTGACCAGTGTTGTGTGTAACGTAACTAGTTTTTCGTGTAAAAAGTAAGGTAACGCACTGCTAAATAAAATTTGGATAAAAAACCCTAGTTCCTTTTTTAATGTGGTGCAACGTTACTTTTCCCACAGACCGAACTGATATCGAAGCTGCTTTCTCAGCTGCTCGCACAGACAAGAGCAGCGCTGTCAAGTCTGCTTGTTATAAGCTTCTAAGGGCCACAAATCTCGTGAGTCACGGTCGCGGGTCAGATCAATGTGAAGTTGATTCTTGGGGCTCTACCGTCTGTTTGAATCCCCCCGATTATCTTCCAGCTCCTAACAATAAAGCAATGGTAGGCAGTTTGTCCACTTCCTCGTTTCCTGGTTATCGCGCACGTCCCCAACACACTCACGCACATAGCGCATGCGCCAGGACCAAAGTTGCCAGGTCTGCTTATTATGAGCAACGCTCTTTTTTCGAATATTTGCTTGGCACTGTGATATTGAAATGTAATGTAGACGAAAATGAACATAATTTATGTAGATTCCTCTTTTTAAAAAGTAATATCACATTAGGAAAGGAAATCGCTGGAGGTTGCTTATTTTTGGCTTGTTTTTATCCACCTGGAAATACTGGACAGGAGCTCTCACTTCACATATAACATGATTTTCTGAAATTAAGAGCACAAAAGAAATAACTGTAATGCTCTCTGTAGTATAACTTGTTGTAGGACTTCACATTTAGGAACAGATATGGGGTTCTGTCCAATGTTGAGCAATATAAAAGTAACGTAAAAGTAACAAGTAACATGAAAAGTTGCTTTTCAAGAAGTGTAATTGAGTAAAGTAATGAGTTACTTTTTTAAGAAGTAACGAGTAATGAGCAAATACTGCTTTTTAAATGTAACTACCCCATCACTGGTGGTGACGTGAGCATTTTTCCAACCTTTCTATTCTGGACCCTGGTTTTAAAAGTCCATGCGCCGTTTTCAGGTAAACGGTAGGAGAAAAAACAATGAAAACTCTTCAGATTTGGCCAAAAACTGAGCCAAGTATACAGCCCCTTAATCCATGTTGTGTTGTCCTTTGATGATCTGCTGTAATGCTGGTGAGTAATATTAACCACTAAACTGTATTACTACTCTGGCTGCTGTATTATAACTATTATAACTACTAGTGCTGCTTTTACAACAACAGCAGTGGGATGATTGACTTTGGCTGAACTGTGTCCAGACAGCAAATAAATTGGTCCCGGAGTCGGCTTGACACAAGTCAAGACCAAAATATTTCAGTCAAACCCTGAGCATTTGTTTGAGCTGAAGCAGGGATCAATTGTTGTGTTTGTATATATCTGAATGCCCACTCGCATCAGAACAACTCTCCCAAACAATCTAGCTGTGAAAAAAACCTCAAACTCTTGTGTCCATCTCTGACTCAGCCTTGTTGTGCTCTTTCCATAAAGGCATTAAAGAATTAGAGATAGAAATTGGGGCAGCAGTTTGATTTAAACGCTTCAGACTTATAACACCATTTACCTGTGCTCAACTTGAAGCAAAGGCCTTTGGGGAACCGCTTTCCTGGTGGACTGTAATGTGGAGGCGTTGCTGCTCTTTGGGAGCTTCTGTAAGAACAGACGGGCAACAAAATCGGGTGAATTCTGGTATCTAAATCATACCTACAGTCCTGCTCAGTATTATTGGCACCCCTTCATTATTTTTATTACTTTAACAATATCTTCAGAAATACACTGAAATGTACCAAATTTACGTCATCAGGATCTTTTAATTGAAGGTCCAAAATACTTTAACAAAAAAAAACTATTTGTACAAGTTACATATCGTAATTTCAAAGAGGGAACTAAAAAAAAAGCATGTGCAGCAGTAATGGCACCCCTCTTCAGTATTTTGCTGCACACCCTTTGGCACTGATGACAGCCTCCAAATGTTTCTTGTAGCCATCTATAAGCTTCTTGCACTTCTCGGCTGGTATTTTCTCCCACTCTTCCTATGCAAACTGTTCAAGCTCTCGAACATTTGCAGGTTTCTTTTCCCCAATGGCAGATTTCAGCCATTCCAAAGATTTTCAATCACTGCTGGCCATTTTAAATACTCCATTTTTTTTCCTTTTCAACCATTCCTGCGTGCTTTTGGATGTGTGCTTTGGGTATTTGTCTTGCTGGAGGGCCGACGATCTTCGACTCAAACCAAGTGTTCTTACACTGGGTCGGACATTCGCTCTAAAATTTCTTGATAATTGTCTGATTTCATTATTCCTATGATATGGTCAAGGCCTCCAGTACCCGATGCAGCAAAGCAGCCCCAAACCATGATGGAACCTCCACCATGCTTAATTGTTGGTAGGTTGTTCTTTTCCTTGTAGGCTTCAAGTGGTTGCAATTAAAACTGCCTAATCTAAACATGACTGCATTATCATAGTAGCTAATGAAGTATAATTTACAAAACTTAATATGTGAACATTACCTCTGCCAAGTTTGAGTCTGATAAAGTGATGCAGAGCAAAGTTAGAGAGGTTTGTAAAGAAACTGTACTGTCACATTGTGTATTCAAACTTGATGGGTGCCAATAATGATGAGTAGGACTGTATGTCTGTGTAAGAGAAATGGTTTGGTATCTTGAAACAAAAAAACAAAAACAAACAAACAAACAAAAAAACTGGAAACCTGACAGTCACCTTCTCAGGGTGTGAACGCTCTGTGTGCTTCTCGCTGCCCTTCTTGTTCTTCCGCGAGTCCTTTCCGTTTACAGCTTTCTTACTGCTCTCCTCCGGCACGGCTTCAGGTGTTCTCGTCTTTTTCACAGAGGTTTTAGATTTCGCAGGCTGTGGTGAAGGATTTTTCTTTGCCTTCTTTTGCTCGGAGCCCTCTGTTGATTTGCAACTTCTGCTTGGGACAAGATTGGAAAGCTCTTGTTACAGGACAAAACTAATGACTGAAAAATAAACAAAACATGGGGTGCCTTAAATTCAGTGCACGTACTCCATTTTGACAGATGGATGGCTTGATGAGGTATTATTGTTTTCCAGCTTTCGTTTCTTCCTGGGAATATCTGTATTTCCCACCTCGACCTAAAAATTGAACAGACCACACATTAAATAAGCACACTACAAAAATATGTATCTTACAAAGGCTTTCTTTGCGCTTACATTTTGAGGTATGCTCTTTTTGCTGATGATGCCGACTTTGTGTGTGGCATCAGCATCCCCCCCACCTCCATCCTGCTCTACGACCACATCTGATCTCTTGGACTTGCTAAGTGTTTCCTGATGGCTGTTTGACTTCTGTGGGATTCTTGAAAGCAGACTTAGGTCGATCCTCACCAGTAGAGATTGAGGTGGCTCGCACGTAGTTTTAGCTTCATTTTCAGTCTTTTTCCGATGTCCATGCTTTGATTTGTGAGAATTCTTTGTGACTTTTTGGCAAATGGATTTTGGCTCTTGGTTTATTGCGATGGATGGGCCAAGAGACGCAGGATTTTGGGAGGGGCACGTGCAAGAATTAGGGTATTGCACCCCACATGTTTGACATTGAGGATGTGGGGTTACTGTGACATCGGGCTCTGGTTCAGCTTTTCGTTTGTCAAGTGACGTGTGTTTAGAAGTCCTTTTAACGTCTTTTTTAGCGCCACTGCTGTCCTTGCCTTTCCTACCGTGACCTGCTTCCTTTTTTACTCTTGGTCTGCCTTTGTTCAGTGCAACAACATCCTCACTCTTGACATCCGGAGCAGCTTCTGTGTTGTGAGTCTTTGCTGGCTTCGAGGAGTTTGTGCTGCTTGAGAGTTCTCTCACGCTCATGAAACTTTTCCGATCAGGAGATTTTTGGCTTCTTGGCTGATTGTAGTTCTCCTGAGGGCTTTCTCTGCATACCTGGACTTTCCCGAGGCTCTCAGAAGACTCCTTCCAGTGAGGAGAAACCTGAGGTTTACTCTCTTTGGTGGGGTTGACTTCCTCTACGGCAGAGCGCTTAGTGCTCTGTGTGGAGTGAGGCTGTTTTTGAGCGGGGTGCTCAGAGGCCTGCGTGATGCTTTGGCTCTTGGTTTTTGAGTTATGGCTGGGTCTGATGAAGTGCCCCAGCTGCCAGCTGTCATGGGTTATCACTGGAGTATTAGGCTACAAAAAAAGAGAGACATTCTAGCATTAAAACAGTGCTGAAAATGCAGGTTTATTGTCAATAATTACATTTGTTCCAAACTTATGTAGACCAAAAACCCATGCAAACCCTTTGGTGATAAGCCCTGTCAGGCAGTAACGAGTAACATGTCATATAATACTGTGATACTTTATTTAGCAACTGGGAATTTATACAATTTTAGAGCAGTAAATATATTTTCAAAACCAATAAAAACACTTAATACCCTCAATTCCAATAAAGTATGACACAGTGAAAACTTAAAACAAAACAAAATAAATTGCAAACTGTTTTCAACCTACTGTATGTTCAATACACAGCAAAGACAACATATTTAATATTCAACTGATGACCTTTTATTTTCAGCTTCTTTTACCTGAAACACTTTACAGACTGATTTTAAGATGCAGAGGTTAGTGATCCTTAATGCTTTTGAATCTGGTACAAGAAAAGAATGTAATGAAGTCTTCCATTATGAACTGTTTTAATTGATGATTTATTACCTTTGCTGGGGGGGGTAATAATTGTTTGTTTGTTAGTTAGTGAACATGATAACCCAAAAGTCATATTATCTAATTTGTACTGCATAAAGCTAAGTAAAAGTGGAAGTACAGATGATGCGAGAGCACCAAGGCATTTCCAATATCTGGCAAGTTTTTGTCAAAATGTGGAAAATGGCCCTCTCTCACATTAGCCAGGTTTACATGGAGCCTAATATTCCAATTAGAATCGGGTTAGAAGCCCAAATAAAAATGTTCCATATAAGCACCTCAATAGGAATAAAAAGGCCAAATCTGAATGGAATTTCATTCAGTTGCACAGGGGTAGTATATTCCTTTTCCCAAACCGATTAAAAGTAAAATCCTGTCATGAAAACGGTGAATCAAAAGTTGTCAGGCTGGGTTCTGTCTGCACATGCTCTGTCGTGATGTAAACGAGCAGTGACATTTACTCACTTGGAAACATGGCAGCTTCCAAACAGAGCACACAGCACTGGTCTGCGTCGGAGAGTTTGTTTTTAATACAAACTCTCAAAGAACTAAACATTACTGCACATTTAGACAGTGGGAAGACAATAAATACTTAACTATTTAAAAAGTCCACAAAAAACTCAGCGAAGCCAGGATAGACCAAAACATCGAACACATAAGGAACTGCTAGAAAACTCTGAAGGTTGGTTATTAAAAGGCTAAACAGCACAACCCTCAAATAATCCAATAAAACACGTACTTACCGCCATTCTTGATAAATTATGTGATGTTTAAATAGATCTGAGAGAATTGTGTCTGTAAAACAGCTGTTCTGATGAAATGTTGACACCAGATATGAATAGATCACATCACATGTAAACAGTTCACCTGAGATCTTCAATCAGAATGAAAAAAAGTCTGCATGTAAACCTGGCTATAGTCCAGCAATCCTTTAAAAAAAATGGATCCAGATCCGGATCACCACCAAAATCTAACAATCCTTCCTTGTGCTAAGAGAGGTGATCCGGATTTAACATTCCCCAGCAAAGTAATTAAAATCTGTGAAAATGTTCGAATTACTCTGTTCATAAACAAACCAAACAACTAATGAATGCCAGCAAAAACATAATGCTGTTTCCAGATGTGACAAAAATGAAAAATCACAAATGAGATTCACACACCACAAAATGTAGAAGCTCTTTCTCCCAAATGATTTTTTTAATGCTAAAGTACATTTATCATTGTTAACCATGATTTTCTAAATGTCTTTATTGCCAATAAACCTGGAAAAATTGTAAAGCACAATATTATTTGTTGATTAAGGTGTGAAATTATAGTTATATACTCACATTCCTGAACAGAAAATCTGTTTTGGTTGATTGTTAAATTTGATTAATTTCTGACTTCGCTGAAAACTTAGTGAGTGGCGTAAATTTGGGAATGCAAGGTGAATTGAGTTTAAAATTTCTCACTTCTGTTCAAAATGTTTGTCCAATAATGAATACATTTTAAACAAGTTTTTGAAATATTTCTAAAAGATGTTTTTCCCATTTTTTAACAATAAATTTGTAAAACACTGTATGAGTGAAAATGTTCTTACACCCTTTTTTAATCCAGTGAATTGATAAATAAATTAACCAATTTTTTTGTAAGCAGAATGAGTAAAAAGTAATGTATAACAATTTCTAAGTAACTTTTTGGACAGACTTTTTTAAGAAATTCATACGTTTTCAAGCACAGAAGCATATTTAAGAGTAATAATTGTCGTAAATCTGTTGCAGATCAAAATATTGCAGAATGTCTACATTTAAAAAATAAATTCAACAGTCATCTGTTAAATTAATCAACAGGTTTCGTATCTAAATAAAATTTCAGTTTGAAGGCATCACGCTTTAATGAGACAGCACTCTGCTGCACAAAACACCAAGGATTGTCCCATAAGCAAGACCAGCCGTCTCCAATACACTCTGCCTCTGATACTCACAGCATTAAAACTGTCCAGTGGCTGAAGGTCACCAGTGTGCTCACATCATAACATGTTTTTCAGGCACATCAGTGACCAAAAAAGTGTTGTGACCCCCTTTTTGGTTCTGAACAGCCAGTTGATAACCACATCTTTTAACCAGAAAAGCACTTGGAGAGCGCAGACCTCCACCAGCGCCACAGTCCTCACCCATATTATGATTTTCACCATAAATATTAGTCCTACCTTTATTTCATCGAAATATTTAAATTCCTTGACCATGAAAACATTCCATTTTTTAAGGTCTACATGACCATGCCGTTAAAATAATGGCATTTTAATAGTATAAAGAGAGTGCCTTTGAGTCTCTTCTTTTTGTTTCAAGGACTTTTTGAATCCCTTTCCAAAGAGAGCCTCAAACAAACTCTGTCGAGTCCAGGTAGCACTCCTTTTCTTTGCCCTCATATCATTAACAGTTGGATTCATAATGACATCTGTTTTAGTTCAGTAATTATTCACAAAAATCACATTTTTCATTAAGGGCGGCCAGACGCTGATCCGGATCAACACCAAAATCGAATCAGTTCTTCCTTTTCCCATGCTGAACATTTCCTGAAAATTTCATCAAAATCCATCCATAACTTTTTGAGTTATTTTGTTCACAGACGGACGGACAGACAAACAGACAGACAGACAAACAAACTCTCCCGAAAACATAACCTCCTTGGCGGAGGTAATAATGCAGATACATTTACATCAAAATAATCACCTCTTCTTTGACTGGGTTGCTGACGGGGGGTTTAGGCGGCTCCTCCGTGGTGCTTTCACTGTCCGACTCTGATCTGGAGCTGCTCTCTGAGTCACTGGAGCTGGTAGATTCAGCCCCTCTGGAATGTGCTGCTTGTGATGAACTACATTAAACATATACAGAAACCCAACAGCTGCGTCAAAAATAAGTAAAGCTGTAAATATACAATGAATATTTGGTTTAAATGCTTTCACTGTTTGTCATTATAGTTAAAGAAAACGATAGCGTAAACAACCGTCTTTTCTTTATTTTCAAATGTGTTGATTCTACATGTTAGAGCTTCCACTAATTTATTTGACAAGTATTTGTTTGGCAGACAAGGGTCCTTTTTTAAATTTGATATTTGGATCACAAGCATCAATACAACTCCTCATTTAAATGAGGGTTTAAATGCATTTAATGAAAGTTCCAAGGTTATTTTGACTGATAAACAATTTGTTCTTCAAAGAAATGTAAATCCTGGGTATCTTCAGGTGATTTTTTAAATGAATTTATTTCTCTTACACAATAAAACTATGATCACACATTGTATTAAGAAACAGCAACTTATCTGCACCCACTTTCCACTTTGTAAATGTGACCAATGTTGATGATGTCGAATCTACATTACAAAGCACTCCGAAAGTTCCTGATGTACATGTATCTACCTGTAGCAATACGTACCTAATCAACTAGGGGTGTGCGATATGACGATATTAAATTGCTAAGGATTATAATGTGGGGATGATCTCATAAAGCAGAAAGATCGTCAGATCGTCTGTGTGGGTGCAGAAACTTTGACGCACACCCGACTAGCCAATCGTAGCACATTAAGGGCAGTGCATGGTGGGATCTCCTGTTTGGTCATGTAGCGTGAAGCCATGGTGGAAAGAGAAAAGGAGATAATAGCCTGAAGACGTCTGAACAAAAATCTGTTCTAAAGCAGCTGTATCATTCATTACCTTTTATGTTTACATTTATTGCACATTTTTATAACAACTGCACTTTTTGAATTAAAACCTGTTCAGAAATTTTCCTTGGCTTAAATTGTCTTTTCTTTTTTCTTTCAGGGTTTTAAATGTTTTATATGTTAAACATAGGGAAAAAATGGTCAAACATGCAAATTAGTCTAGAAAATCAACGTAAAAAAAGAATCATGATAAAATTGTGATCGAGGTTTTATTTTTTTAAAAAATCGTGATATGATATTTTTGCCATATCGCCCACCCCTATAATCAACTGACCTGCGAGTGTATGTTTGCATCTTTTTTTCTTTTCTGATATAAATGTACAAACAACGATTATGCATAACATTATGTCCACCTGCCACCCTGACTGGTCTGTGGCCATAGAGGACTGTGTTTCTTCCCACTTTAGATAGATACTGACCACTGCAGACCAGAAACACCCCACAAGAGCTTTTTCATAAAATTTCACTAACGTAAATCTTTCTGTAGTTGGTAACTTTAAGTCATGTCTTTTTTTTCCCCCAAAACGACACAAAAAACCAAACTAGTCATTAAAAAGTACTTACGAAGTAGAGCTCTGCTGGTTGGGCTGGGATGGATCTGATGAAGAGACAGAGTTTTCTAGAAGAAACAGATGAAAGTGTGATGCAAACAATATATAAAACCATTCTGTTATAATATCAAATGTTCACAGCAATAATTATAAATTAAAAGTATAATGATAATAATATAACAATAGGAATAAATCTGTTTTCACAAACATTTTCCTACTTTCGGATTAAATATTGAAAAAGAAGAGCACCCATTTCAAATATAACTTTGCACTTTATTCTTGGAAAAATAACTTTAAAAAAGTTGAGTGCTGAATAAACATACCCATGTAAATCTAGCTGGAAAGATCACACTTTGTAACATTTATGTTTGTATTTCTGAAGCCCAGGCCTGCCTGACTTCCAGACCTTCTTATGACTGACTGCGCCTCTTGCTTAGTGTTATGTTAAGTTGAATAATACTGCAAATAAAGCCACAGAGCATTCAGTGTTGAACAAACAACAGTGAAGTAAGAGCTGGTAAGACTCAGTGTGGCATAGTTCATGCAGAACAGAAATGCTGAGTCCTCTTGAGTTTGTCTCACACCGTGAATAAGAAAGCATTCACTTTCTGATATGATAATAAAAACATCAAGACGAGTGTTATACTTCATTGATCATGGGTTTCTAATTCTTTGCCCTGAGGATGTGTTTAATTTTGGTCATTGTTGTTCACATTTATAATAAAGGAGTCAACTTCTTATGACAGGAAAGTGTCAAAGGTGAAGAACAAATAAAAAAGGAAGACAAACATATATATTGCGAATAAATTTAAGGGATCACAGGTCATTGAAAAAATAAATATATATATATATATATATATATATATATATATATATATATATATATATATATATATATATATTTCTTAAATTGTTTAAAACTGGAAATGTTAGTGATATGGGACACACATCATGAAACAGGGTAAGAACTCTCAGACTAAATTTTTTATTTCAAAATGTGGGCTTCTCTGTGGTCAGATATTAATCAAGCACAACATTCAACGACTAAACTATTTTGTCTGTTCAGTAGGGATGGGAATCGAAAACCAATTCCAATTGAGAATCGTTAACAGCTCCATCAAAGAATCGATATTATTAATCTTTTTGCTTATCAATTCCCTTATCAATTCCTTCCACAGACAGGGTTCAGAAACGTCCGAATTGTAGCTAAATTTTCATTGCACCTACTACACAACCTAAAGTGAGTGGAAACACCAGCAATTTGCAGAAGCAGTTATCTATGCTGTGACTTGTTTGACATTGTTACCACTGAAAATCAGACCAACATTTGCCCACATGCAAAATCTGCAGGAATCGATAAGGGAATCGTTAAAGAATTGGATCGATTAGCAGGATCGTTAACAGCATCGGCATTGATAAAATCTTATCAATTCCCATCCCTACTGTTCAGGAATGCAATTTAATGATTATCATTTGACATCTTACACAAGAAACAATAATTTGTTTTAGTATTTTTTCAGCTTTTTTGAGAAACATTTAATTTGAAAATTTATTGATGACAATAGTTACATTTTTCATTAAAAAACAGTTATAGGGCTTCTACACACTAGAGCAGTGGTTCCCAAACTTTTCACAGCATGTACCCCTTCAGACACTTGACCTGCAGTCATGTACCCCCTACTCTCACGCGCTTATAGCAGCTAGAAAAACAAATGTATCTGTATGCCTGCCGCCACCCCCACCTTCCACATTTAACATGGATGACATACAAATGAAATCTCTCAAAGTTAATTATTTCTCACTGATTAGATTTATTTACCACCAGTTCACTTTTGAAAAAGAAATGAACATTTATTGAACATATTCAGTTACGAACCTGAAGCTGTTACAAACTCACCATAGCTCTAATGTGAAGGCTGTCTGACTGATTTTATGTTACTATAAGAATTTTAGATAATTCAGGACAGATTTTGTTCTCTAAGATGCCTAACCAATCCATCCTCCAGCCTCTCTGCCGATACTTCAGGCCGTTATAAAATCTCACAAAGCAAACATTTGCCAGTTTGAACTTGAACTACTAAACCAACTGTTTGAAACCTGACAGGTATTGGCGTACCCCCTACGTTACTTCGCGTACCCCTGGGGGTACACGTACCCCAGTTTGGGAACCACTGCACTAGAGTATTAGCCACCAGTGTTGTGTGTAATGTAACTACTTTTTTGGGGTAAAAAGTAAAGTAACGCACGTCTACTGACAATTTGGTAACAAAACGTAGTTTCTTTTTTTAATGCGTCGAAACCTTACTTTTCCCACAGGCTGCTCTGACACAGAAGCTGCCTTCTCAGCTGCTCACATAGACAACAGCCGGGTTGCCAAGTCGGCTTGTTAAAAGCTTCGAAGAGCCGCAAATCTTGTGATTTCACGGTCACGGATTTTTGGGCTTGTTTCTAAACAAGAAGTTGCTTCTCGGGGCTCTTCTGTCTGTGTGAATATCCCTTTTTATCTTCCAGCTCCCAATAAAACAAAGCACGACTGTTTGTCCATTTCCTTGTTTCCCGGTTATCATGCACGCCCCTAAACACTCTTGCACATGGCGCAAGCTCCAGAGCTAAAGTTGCCAGGTCTGCTTATTAAAAGCAACGTTCTTTTGTTGAATGGATGCTTGACACTGTGATATTGAAATTTAATGCAGACGAAAATTAACACACTTCATGTAGATTTCTCTTTTTAAAAAGTAATACATCAGATTAGGAAAGGAAATAGCTGGAGGTTGCTTATTTTGGGCTTGTTTTTATGGACCAGGTTGCCTCTTACAGAAGCAAAATGTGGACACACTGGGCAGGAGCTCTCATTCCACAGAGTATGTGACATGATTTTGTGAAACAAAGAGCACAAAAGAAATAACTGTTATGTTCTCTGTAGTAAAACTTTCTGTAGGCCTTCACATTTAGGAACAGATATGGGGTTCTGTCCAAAGTTGAGCAATGTTAAAGTAACGAGTAACGTGACAGTTACTTATCAAAGAGGGTAACTAAGTAAAGTAACAAGTTACTTTTTGAAGAGGTAACGAGTAATGAGCAAGCACTACTTTTTTAAAGTAGCTTCCACAACACTTTTAGCCATTAAAGAAACACAAAAAAGATGAATTTAGTAATAACTGATTGATTGAACTGTTGATTTAGGGCTGTGCCATTAACCTTACATTGGGTGGTGGTCTAATACATTTTAAACACTGTATTCAGAGAGGAAAACAAGCTAGATGTAAGAAAAGAAATTAGAACTAGAGCAAATGCATAAGGAAAATAAAGAGTAAAAGTTGGCATGAATGTCTCTTAGTGAGGTTAGTTTCAAGTCAAGTTACAAGGTTGTTACTCTTCTTTGCTACTTTGTACACAGTTTACAGAATTGTGGTTTTAAAAGCTGATTTCCTTTCGTGTAAAAAAAGAAAACATTGTCAGTATTATGGTGTTAATCTTTTCTCTTTGTCTGAGTTGCACTCATCCATTCATTACGTACTTTGACCTGGACATGAAGAGACATGCTCTTCTTCTTCTTCTTCCTGTGAAAACAGAGGTGTACTTTAATCCAGATGTTACAGATGTTTTCATTTTCAAGTTTGCATACCAGCTTTAATAAGAACTATTTAAATCCTTCCACATCCCTGAATGGGATATGTGGTTAAGATAACAGCTGGATGGACTTTGATCTGCCTCAACCTGTGAGCTCTCACCTTGGTTGGAAAAGGGGACTTTGAGGTTTCAGCTGGGCCAGGTGTGTGTATCGCTGGAAGAAGAGGAGGCCATGCGTGAGTCATTTCCTGTGGAGAGCAAAAGGAGAATGTCATGAATCAGGATCAATTTGACATTGTGTTTAATGACAAAGAAACTATTATACTGAACAGAACAATAAGCCCAGGCAGGTGCATTTAAAGTCAACAAATGAAGCTAAATTTGAGTCTAGAATATAAAAACAAGAGCCAGCATTCCCAGATAAACACCATACAAGATAATGTCTTCCATCTTTTTCATGAAGGCTGCAAAATAAAACCTCATCTCTTGAATCCTTCATAAGATCAACAGAACATAAAAGGCTGACACAACCACCAAAGCGTTGCATATTGTGAACTTGGCTGCAGCCATTAAGAAGTTAATTCCATATTTTACTTATTCTTGTTTTTTTTTTCTTTCATTTCTTTTTCTTTTTTAAAGGGACTGTGAGGAGAATCTGTTTCCTGCGGCATTAAGACTCTACTACCCATGAGCACGCGCGACGACTGTCGTAATGCTGCGTTCCAGTAACCTCGGAACTGGGAGTGACATCTTCTCCAACTTATCGGCGTTCCAGTTGAAGTCTGAAAAAAACATGCCGAGCTACCAGGCTATTGTTAGCTGTTGTTAGCACGCCCTGTGTTGTTGTATGAAGAATATGATTATCACTATGGCAGCATTTTTGTAAATATAAGTCTAACAATACTATGTATACAGCTGATCTAGAGCGACACACCCCAGTCAGAAGTGCAAATAAATTGATTATTACAGGAGCTAAATAACTGTTCACACTGGGGGCATCCATCTTCAATTGTCAACTCGGGGGTGGTGAGGTTTCACCAAGTTCCCAGTAGGGAATTCTGACTTTGGGGGACGTTCCAGTTGCAGTTTCCTACTCGGAACTCAGAAATTCCTACTTCTGACTACAACTTGAATGCACCACAATCCAAGGCGTGTGTTTGTTGTGATGCTAATGAATGCAGTTCGGAACTTCCTCAGAACTCTGCATTGCTTTACAACCTCTTTTTTCAACAACTTACAGGATGTGAAGCGACGAGGTATTGTAACTCTGTCTAGTAATGTAGCGGTAGTTTTTGATGTGTGACAACAAGCAGTTTTTGGAAAACTTAGTATCGTAGTTTTGTAGCCGGCTATGTATCGCTACATAAGCCCGTTGCTCTAAGACGTGTCCGAATAATCTAAATTTGCTCTAGTTTTAATTGCCTTGTTCCTGAAGTTGAGTATCGAGGCCAGTCCAGCCCTGTCCGACCCGACCGGAAGGCAAAGGAATAGCATTTATAGATAACCTATTTTGATGCTATAAAACTCATCTTAAAGTGTGTATTTCAATCAGGCATATATCTAAAAGTGAGACTTTTTTGTAATTACTTAGAAACTCCTAACAGTCCCTTTAAACTGGCTCTTATTTTACATCAAAACAACATCAAATAAGAATAAACATCTGTAAATCAAAAATCAAACCTTTTGTTACTTAGCCAATCAAATACATGAACTAAACCATGTCATCAAAACTCTCCTTTTTTTAAGTGTTATGTTTGTCTCAAGATCTACTGACATCTTACAGTTAACTTAAGAAACTTTTTAAAGACTGTCCTACATAACAGGCACAGGGTGTTTGATCCTGTATAAGCAAAACATAAATTGGGACTTTCATTGAATCTATTAGTTAATACAAGAAGAAAGCCATCTGAGTCCTCTGTAAGCATGTTAGCTTCTTGTGTCAAGTGATAAACTGGCACAAGAAAGTCACTCTTTCAATATTATGCAACAGAATGTTCACATTTCACAACAATAACACCACAAAAACTGATTCAACCACAGGCAGCTGTCAAGTTGGAGTAACAAATGAGATTCATACATCAATGACATTTTTACAGGATTTAATTTATGGTTTGTGGTGTAGTTATTAGTGTGAACAATAAATACTTAAAACGACTCAACAGGATTGTTTCCCTCTAACAAATGGTAGCAGTTTAAATCTTTGCTCACCAATCATATAAATAAAGACCATAACGATGGAATAAATTATTTACTAATTTACAAGTACACTGTTAAATACCAGGGGTCTTTTTGGATCACATTTCCTTGAAAGGGTCTATTTTTATTCCTGATAAAATACTTAAATTACTTTTGTGGACAAGTCCACTTCTGTATGTCTCCCACTTGTGCTGTAGGAAAATTGAAAAACTATTTTCAGGGAAATTATCCAGATAATTTCAAGAAACTACACTCATGCCTGGTGTCATAATGGATCTGTATTTTAATAAAGATATTTTTAGGCCTGATTCATATCCACAGAAAGCACAATTTCACCCCAAATCCCCACCTTGTTTGTCATACTAAGAAACACATTTAAAGGTGCTATGAGGAGAATCTATTTCCAGCGACATAAAGACTCTGCTACCAATGAGCACATGCGGCGACTGTCATAAAGACATGACCCAAGCCAAAGCGTGTGTTTGTTGTGATGCTAATGAATGCAGTTCAGACCTTCCTCAGAACTCTGCATTGCTTTACAACTTCTTTTTTCAACAACTTACAGGATGCAAAGCGACAAGGTAATGTATTCTAGTTACACAGCGGTAGTTTTTGATGTGTGACAGCAACCAAGTTTAGGAAAACTTGGTACCGCAGTTTTGTAGCCGGCTATATATCGCTACTTACAGCCCGGTGCTCTAAGACGTGTCCGAATAATATAAATTTGCTCTAGTTTTAATTGTCTTGTTCCCGAAGTTGAGTATCCAGGCCAGTCCAGCCCAGTCCGACCCAACCACTTAGCTAAGGAATAGCATTTATAGATAACCTATTTTGATGCTATAAAACTCATCTTAAAGTTTGTATTTCGATCAGGCATATATCTAAAAGTGAGACTTTTTTGTAATTATTTAGAAACTCCTCATAGCATCTTTAACAGAATTTGTGAAAATATAATTTTAACATAGCAACACCACCCCTGTCTTTATTACTCTTAAAAGGATGACAAAAGAAAAAAAAAACAGCTAAACTTACCTTCAGAATATCCTCCACACACTGAGCTTCAGTTTTCCTCGTCTGTAGAGAAAACAATGAAGAAATACGTTTCCATCAAACATATTCATACAGATATTAATAATGCAGAAAATTATCAACCTTATTTTCACAAGTTAAAAATCCTGAAAACTGTGCTTAGAAACATTTTTTTCTTTAGTCCACCATTTTCCCAGAATTAACACCTCTCTGTTACCAAGAGGCACCTGCATGTTTTTAAGCAGGCTTTTTGTCCTTTTCTTACATGAGACTGACATTTTACAGAAAATATGGTAGTCTATCTGCATTCCCTGACTTTCATGTTCACACTTTGCCCTTAGAGCAGGGAGTTTGCTTGGGATTTGCCTGGTAGTTAATTAAAAGACGGGGGATTAGAAAGTACTTAGGGAACATTTCAGGGTATTTCTGAAATTCATGATTTATTCATTATTGTTATGGATTGACTTAACAGTCGTGGGACTTTGGGACTCATAAGTCCCTTTGTGTTGTGTAGTGTGCCATAGTGACTGATGACAAATTTCAGTATGGGACACATCAGTCTTGGTAAAAATCGCTACTCTATGATTTAAAAAGTGCCATTCATCCAAGTTAATTCTGGATTGTTTTTGAATGTGTGAATGCATTTTTTTTATCTTGTGTGGTATTTATAACTTTCTTTTTTGAGGTATAAGTGTGAAAGAGCATCTCATTAAATTTGCAGAGGCAGACCTTTGGAAATTTCCCAGAGACTTTAAGTGCATGTGTGAAAAATCAGCTTTAGAAGATTTGCTTAAGAGTGAAAGTTACACCTTTATTTACAAAAACAACACATTAAAGGATAAGTTCAGTTCCTGCAGCTTTCACATTGTTTATAGAATGAAGTAGAACAATATACTCACCCAGAAGGCTTTCCTGATCCAAACAGTGCTTCAGGAGATATTTAGATCCAAAATCGAGCGGCGGACATCCGTATAATGGTAGCACATAGGGCATGTATAGTGCCACTCCTAAAACTGCATTAATCGTCCAAAAACTCATTAGTTTCACCAATATTTCATCATGGTCTGCTCGGGCTACTCCTCCATTACAGTCTGCGTCGCTCCAGACATGTTTTGTGGCTGTACTGACCTCTGAACTGAAGAAGAGCGCTTGCTCCGCGCAGTACGGCTCATTGTTTCAGGGGAAGACAGCCGGCTACTCAACGACTTTCTTCTTCCAGTTTTGTGCAAAATGGACGAATATCTATTGGATGAAGATGTTGTGGATGAGAACTTTGAATATGATGGGTGTCCTTACAGTTTCGAGCCAGAGTTTACAGATGAGGAGCTCATCGAAAGGAGGACGCGGAGGCAGCGCTCCAGAGAGTACTGCGCAGGCGCGGAGGCAAGCGTTCTTCTTCAGTTCAGAGGTCGGCACAGTTACAAAAACATGTCTGGGGTGACGCAGACTGTAATGGAGGAGTAGCGTGAGCGGACCATGATGAAATATTGGTGAAACTAATGAGTTTATGGACAATTAATGCAGTTTTAGGAGCGGCGCTGTATGCCCTATGTGCTAACATTATACGCATGTCCGCCGCTCGACTTTGGATCTAAATATCTCCTGAAGCACTGTTTGGATCAGGAAAGCCTTCTGGGTGAGTATATTGTTCTACTTCATTCTATAAACAATGTGAAAGCTGTAGAAACCGAACTTCTCCTTTAAATCTGCATTTTTTCCTGCTGAAAATTAAAAGAGCATGTCAACACAAATAAGGTAAGCTACTACAACTATTAAATCATGAAACTTCACCAAAATAACATGAAAAACTGAGAAGTCTGAAAGAACAAATTGTATGAGTCTTCATTTAACAAAATTATGAGTGTTTAAATAATGTCTATGAGAAACACAGTGTAAAAACACCTACACTCATGTACCTTTAACTACTACCATAATCACTGCACTATGGTGGCACAGTCAGCCATGTCAGGCACCTGCATGTCGATCAAAACCAGAGATAAATTAATACTTTGTGTTTGTTTAAGAGTCAACAGTCTGTGTTTGAGTTTGTTGTTTGGGTTTCTCTGTCAGTATTTTTCCTTCTGAATGAACAGTGTTTGAGATAAGGTCACGGTGAATGGGCCCCCGGAGCAGTTATGTAAGTTGGTGACAAAGCTCATTTATTGTTCTGCTGAGCCCGTGGCTGAAGTTATCAGGCAGCTGAGGTCACACACACATACACACACACACACACACAGAAAAACTAACAAACCCTGAGCTGCTTACACTATGGCATACACCTGAATAAAAATAATACTTACATTTAAAAATGATCTTGACTTTAGTGTCCAAGGAATAAAGAAAAACTAAATCTTCTGAAATCATGTGACTAAAGTCTCTGTTTCTGTTGTATCTCTGATTTCTCCTTAATAAAGTGGTGCAATGATGAAGCCCCAATATGCAGCAATTCATCAGAATTATAACACTGGAACAAAATATTACAGTCAATGGGACTTTTTTCAATGTAAAGTGAGTTATGCTACTTTGAAGTCAGATGAAACGCAACAAAATTGTGTTCATTTGGGGAGATTAACAAAAAATTGTCCCACAACAGAGCTTATTTTCTAACAATCCAAACACGCATGAAAAAAAAAATCCTCTGGGCTTTTGTCAATGGGACCAGTGTGATGCTAACACCCAGGTTTGCCTCCAAAAATGTCATTCCTGCCCGACAAAACAAAAGGTGACGTCAAAGCGAGCACAAGTGAGTGGAATTCCAGCCCCTGAGAGGCAGAGAGCACAGACTGACGAAGTAAACAGTGCCAGACTTTCATTTAGATTGAAGTACTGAATCACAAATAACATTTTTTCAATATTTTACAGTACTTAGTGGTAGTGAGAATGAGCAGCTGATGATTTTTGTTCTTAAGAACATTTGGAAAAACATTCCATGACTATATACATGCAAAGCACATACTACATGTTTCATCACACAGAGCTGTGAACTTAAGTAAATGATTAATACTTTCTATCTTTGTGGTGGTGGGCGTGGCGGTAGGGGGTTACATTATGACTCAGATTGTTGCTTTTGGTTTGCTGCCTTCTTCAGCTCCCTTTTCTTTTTTTTTTTTTATCTCCTTTCCTCTTCCATCTTTCAGCCACATCTGTAATATCAAATGCTCCAGTGGGGGCCTGGAAGGTTATCAGTGTGAACAATAGACACTTAAATCGACTCGGCATGATTATTTCCTTCTAACAAATGGTAGAAGTTCAAATTTTTGCTCACTGTTCATATTAACAAAGTAAAACCAACATTATGAAATAAATGATTTACTCATTTCCATGAACCCTGTTAAATACCAGGGGTCTTTTGTATCATATTTCCTTAAAAGGCTTCATCTTTATTCCTGATAAAATACTAAAATTAATTTTGTGGACCACTTCACCCCTCTATGCTAGCTTTGTGTCGAGAGACACTTAAAGGATAACTTCGGTTCCTGCAGCTTTTACATTGTTTATAGAATGAAGAACAACAATATACTCACCCAGAAGGCTTTCCTGATGCAAACGGTGCTTCGGGAGATATTTAGATCCAAAATCGAGCAGCGGACACCGATATAATGGTAGCCCGTAGGGCATAGATCGCCGCTCCTAAAAACTGCATTAATCGTCCAAAAACTCATGTTTTTCACCAATATTCCATCATGATTCGCGCCGAATGGACGGCCATTGCAGCCTGTGTCTCTCCACACAGCGCTGTGGCTGAACTGACGAGTTTGTTTACATGCTCTTCGCGCATGCGAGTGCTCATTGTTTCAGGGCAGCTACAAATCGACTTTCTTCTTCCAGTTTTGTGCAAAATGGACGAATATCTATGGGATGAAGATGTTGTGGAGGAGGACTTTGAATATGATGGACGTCCTTACAGTTTGGAGCCAGATTATACAGATAAGGAGCTGATAGAAATGAGGAAGCGATCTCAACGCTCCAGAGAGTACTGCGCATGCGCGAAGGGCATGTAAACAGACTCGTCTGTTTAGAGGTTAGTTCAGCCACACAGCGCTGTGTGGAGAGACACAGGCTGCAATGGCCGTCCATTCGGCACGAATCATGATGGAATATTGGTGAAAAACATGAGTTTTTGGACGATTAATGCAGTTTTTAGGAGCGGCGATCTATGCCCCACAGGCTACCATTATATCGGTGTCCGCTGCTCGATTTTGGATCTAAATATCTCCCGAAGCACCGTTTGCATCAGGAAAGCCTTCTGGGTGAGTATATTGTTGTTCTTCATTCTATAAACAATGTAAAAGCTGCAGGAACTGAAGTTATCCTTTAAGCTGGAGGTAGATTGAAAAAACTATTTTCAGAAAAATTACTCAGAAGAAAATGCACTCATTCAACATGGACCAGATTTCATGTACGCCTTCAGGCAGATCAATCCTGCTTCAGGTTAAAATGATTGTTCCCAGCCAGAAAATGCTCAAGCTTTTTGCATCCTCTTAAGGATAAAGAGGCAGTATCTACTAAGGCTGGGACGATACGCTTTCCTCCCAATTTCTTTTTTATGATTATTTTAGGTGCTGATTTGATTTAAATTGTGATTCTACGACATTGACGATTTTTGCAAGCTTAAGTTAGCTTTTCTAACACCAGTGAAAAAGATGAACAATGACGATGCCTGCAGACTATATCAGGAAAAATACACATCACATGTGAGTCTGTTTTTAGGATTTATTCAGCAATATATTTTCACCAGCTGTTTATACACTCTCTTCAAAAGTCTGGACTGCATTTAAAAGTAGCTTACTAAAGGTGTAGTCAGCTAGGTTGCCGCTTGTCTGCTCCATGTTGGTGGTGCATCTTTCGCTCTTGGCGAAAATGAAAGCAGACTGTATGAAGGGGGCGCAGTCACTTACACAGGAAAAATTATCAAAATAATTGTCATGGGTAAAATTACTTCGATTATAGGGTCTAAATGTCAATTTTGATTATTTTTCGATTAATTGTCCAGCCCTACTCTACTGTACACCCAGTTTCTGTTTTCATCTCAGTCATTCACGTTGACATGGAAGGAGAAATACTGAAGAAGAGCTGGAGGGATTTCCTCGTTAATCTTTGACTTTTTTCACTTGGCAGGGCTTGTTAAACTGATAAAAATAGCAGAGATGGTGGAGCAATCATTTGCATTCTTTGTGTGGGATGATTTACTTTTACTTTCAACACAGAGGAAGAAAAATAGACTAGAGTCCTTGAGTCAATTACTCATCGGTATAACACATTACTCATCTATTTTCCCACTTGAACAGCAAAAGCTCTTGATGTGTTGTTTACAGGGCAAATACAGAGCACTGAATTATGGATGCAGTGTGGACAGCAGGTGCTCGTGTTCAGTTCAGACACTGCTGCCACAGTTACTGAGTGTTAAAGCAGGCTACATAAATAAAAAGTTTGGTTTCAAAGTGTTCTGAAAAACAGAAAAATGAGTAAACACCCAGCTATCCCGACCTCTTCAGCTGTTTAGACCTAGCATCACATTCACACAGGGGGGTAAAGGGGAGGAGTGGAGTACAGCAGGTGTGACTGTTGTGTTTCGCTGCACGTGAACGTGAGAGAGACAAACAAAGATGAATGGAGTTAACTGGAATTCAGCCAAATACTCAGAAACAAAAGGAAACTGTGAGCGCTGTTTTATGGCTATAACAGTCAAAAAAGGAACAATAAAACTCTGAGATGGTTTCAGAGGACATCCTGTTGTCAGCACACCAACAATCCTTATAGTCCACATTACAGAATATTCATTCATCATTTTTCCTGCTCCTAAAGCCTCCACTATGAGGAGAAGTTGTTCACTTGATGCCTAATATATCCCACCCACCATCAGCTGCCATGATGAGATAATCACTTCACCTATCAGTGGTCATAACGTTGTGTCTGACTCATGTGTCCATACAAGTCCTTACTAAAGCATCTTTACAGTAAATGTGTCTGTAACTTAAAAACCAAACCTCAGGGCCAGGTTGTCCCCTACTATTTTATTCACACAAACCCAACCTCACAACTCCAAAATAAAATCAAAGAAATATAAAAAATAATGGTAATGATACATGTACACTCAGGGTTTGAAATTAATTTGCCAAATGTGGGTACAAATCAAATATTGTGAGCCCATTAGTCAAAATAAAGCAGAATCTCTATAAAAGTGATATTTATCTTGGGAGTTACTCTGGCATATGTAACCATAAGTTGTTATTGTCAAGTTACCAGCCCTTACAGATAAACCTGAGGGAGGGTCAGGGCTACAAATAAAGTTTGTGTTTTCTTACACTTGCTCTAATTTAATAATAGAACATTGCTTTCTCTTTGTATTGGCTCTGTTGGTATGCTGCACTCTCAGAAGAGAGAGTGCATGGAAATTAATTAAAAACTAGCATTTTTTTTTACTACTAATGTAATTGAATATAACATTTTTGAAAGCTGTTAATGTGTTGCTTCAAGAATTCACTGGCAGGTGTAAAATTCACTTATTTTCTCTTTATAAGCCCTCCTTATCATAACAATGAGTACCATCTTTTTCAAAGTGTTTGGATAGATGTGACTTATGCGATTTTTGTTAAAAACTATACATGGCGGGACAATTGCACCCCCATAACAGCCTCTTAACAGAGAGATGCCAAGTTCCTTTATGAGCCTTTTCCCTTTGCTGAACAGCCAATGACTGCTGTTGGAGGGTTGGTTAAACCTGTGGTCAATCCTCATGTGATTAGAAGCCACTGAAATGTTTGACATACACATGGTGTCACGAGTATTGTCCAAAACCACAAACTCAGTCTGTGTCCATCTGAGAGGGATGCACAGTGTTATCTGCACATATCAGTATCAGCTGATACAAGCTTAAGAATTACATCTTATCTCAGTCTCTTGGCTAAAAAAAGTATTGGTACAGCGATAGTGACTTCAACGTGCCAATTTTTTTTTCAGAAACTCAATATTGTGCATCCCTAATACTATCAATTCAGTCACTTGGCCACCAATAATAAGCTGCTGCATGTGTAATGTGCAAGTTTAACAAAGGAAGGGCTTTGTTGCTGCACTACTGCACAATGGAAATATAAAAAGGCTTATTTCATACCACTAGGCCTATCATGATAACAAATTTTGCTGGATGAAAATTGTCCAACAAATGATTGCCAATAAACGATATTATTGTCAATATTATTTGGAATGTTTTTTCATTAATGTAATTATAATATATGTCATAATAAAGCGAGTACACCATATCATAAGCAATAAACTTAAATTTCTTAAGAGTATTTAACTGTTATTGGAAGGTATAGATCTTATAAATTTAAATAAATTAAACAAATATAATAAATTTAACAAATAAAAAAAGAGAGAAAACCCCCCAATTATTCCAAAAAGGTCCAATGAAATGGACTCTCTTTTAGGAAAAATTGCATGTAAATAAAAGTATTCATACCAATCAAAAACAATAAAAAATTTACCCCGTCTCTGTAAAGAAAAAAAGAAACTCCACTAAAAACAATAAATAAAATGGAGTTCATACAGTTCCAGAATATAATATTGTGACGTGTACTTTCTCCCAGTCAATTTGATCTGTCAGTCAAATGTTTGTAACATGGCTTTTCAGCCGTATTGAAGGACTGCATTTCTTTTGCAATGTAGCGAACGACACTCTCCGTGAGCACACCATTTGGCGCTTTTATTTATATTTACTTTGCCGACCAAACGCCTCAGTAAGCACTGACTGTCAGGACGAAGGCACCGCTGCACCTCCCCTTCTTCATCTTCGTCGCTACTACTTTCAAACAAATACGACATATCGGCTTGTTGGTGTTCATGGGCTCACACCTTGTTCATTCTGTTTAAAATCCAAAATATTCCCACACTGGGACTGTGGCAGCAGGCTTAAGAACCGTCGCTTTCGTGCCATCCTTCATATTAGTGTTTGTTTCCTTCTTACTCCTGACGACGCTCACTTAAGCTCTCTGTGTATGTGTATGCGCGAGCAGCCCTGCCTCCCCCACAAAGATTGCATGAGGGACAAATGCTCACTCCGCTATAAATCCACTATAGAACCGATGCACCCCGGTGTTGAGAAAGATGGACAGAGTGAACCATCTTCTCATTTAGCCTCTTTGGTAGAAAGAGAGGAAGAAAACAAACACGCATGCTCATGTGAATTTATCGAGGCTGGCAAACTTACCAAGGGCGTTTTTATTTATCGTGCGGTTAACTGATTTATTAATTATTGTGACAGGCCTACCTACCACACTGACCATGTCGTTCCTTTTTGTCTTCTATGTTGTGACTCAAGCCAGCCAAGCACAGCTTTAGACATATTATCTACACTCACCTCCAGATAATGTGGTAGTGTCTTCCTTTTGCCCTCGTCAGATTTACTGATCAACTCCGGTAGAGATTCATATGGCTCTGGTGAAGGCTTCAGCTCCGGTGACTCGCTGACCACCTGGTCCTGACTATCCATGGGTCGCACATACGCCATTGGCCTATTGGTCACGACCACATTGGGCTGCTTGGACAACAGAAGTGAGGGGAACATCTGGGAGGGTAGAGCATTACCCTTGTTCATCTGAGGTGCATCTTTGGGGGACTGTTTGAGATGATATGAGGAAACATCCACAGTGCAGGCTGACTCAGAGGGGTCATCTGTGGACCCCTGCGACTGATGTCTGTCAAACGTGACCTTAGTGTCCATGCCAGCGTTTTCACCAGCAGCTGACTGCAAGTACGGTGGTGGCTTAACATCAGGAGACAGAGAAGACATTTCCTGTTCCCTGTGATCCGAGCATGAGTCACTTTTCTTTATCTGGTGTAGTGAGAAAGATGATAAACGTCCACAGGGGTTTGGAGATGAAGGAGCAGCAGACGGCCTCGTGGGCTGAGAGGGGTGACTGCTTCTGGATGGAGCCTTCTGACTTTGGTTGGACACGTTCTGGTTGTGGAATGAAGGTTGTGTTGTTCTGTCTGTGTGTGTCAGACGCTGCTCAGACTGTGGGAAGGTTACATAAGAAGGAATGGATAATGGCTCCATGGCAACTGGATGAGGATAATTCACATCTTCATAACTTCCAAACATCCTCTGGATTCGAGTGGAAAGCTCATCCCCTTTGTTCGTCTGGAAAAAAGAAACATCAGTTCATTTGACAAAATTAAAAGATACAAAACTTGGGTTTATCTTGCCTTTATACCCACACTATACATACATAAACAACGTATTATATCAATACACACATAAATATAGGATTTTTTTATCAATAAATGTAGGGCTGGACGATTATGGTAAAAATAAGAATCCCGATTATTTTAAGTGATATCGAAATCATGATTAATATACACAATTATTCATTTATTTAAAAACTGCAGTATTGATTTAAACACAACTTTAAAGAACCAGCGAGCAGCACATACAGTATTACTGATCCACATAAGTCACACACACTAGCTGTGGCTGCACGTGGAACACAGAAGCACTATGAAGTGCAGGAACTGGCATACACGGCACTCCACACTATGTGGCATATTAATCGTTTTTCTTTGATTATAATGTTTTTATGAATGTCCGATGGCAAAATTGAAATCACGATCAAAATCCGATTAATTGTCCAGCCCTAAATAAATGTATACACTGCACTAAAATGCATTGTTTGACTAAACAATTTCAATTAATGTGACCACCGTCAATGCAAATTTGGAAAAGGGTGAAAAATTAAGATATACATATTGAGGATGCAACAATGTACTTAGGAATCTCAGTGCATACCTTGGCTTTTTGATCAGGGTTTTTGGTTCGATTTTGAAGGCAACACCAATGAAATCTTTTTTTGTTTCAGAAAAAAATGACTTTTTTCTATTCTGGGTGCTTACGGCATTTTTTCCAGAGCAGCAAAGGGTTAAAGAAAAGAAAAGGCAATTTTTTCCATTCCTAAACAATTCCTTCTCATCATATTTACGCAAAAGAGAGACATTTCCTTTAAAGTCCTTGATTCAGTACATGATTAAAAATAATTTTACTTTGAAAACTTTGAAAATACAAATATCTTCTGATGTGTTTAGTCCTTTGGCAACATCCATTCTTTTTTATAATGTTTGAGATACAAGGAAATTTAATCTGCAAACAAAGTAGTTGAGTAGTTTTTAGCCAAACACTCGATTTTCTTTTGCTTGATGTTATATTTGAGTACATCCTAACAGCCCAATTCACATTGCCTTTTTGTAATAATCACATCTCTAGATGTTCACAAAAAGAACAAAACAGCCTTTAAAGCATTTTTTCGTTTTTGTCTCATCTGTCAAACCCCTTCTTGGTGCCCCTGACCCCATGTGGGGTCACAAAAGCCCTATCTCCACCAGAGGGTTCAGTTCGGTTCGTCTCGGTACGGCTCACTTTTTGTGGCGTTTCCATAGCCTAAAACCAGGACAGGACCCCTTATAAGCATACCGATCCGACCCCCAGAAGGTGGAGCTAAAAACACCGCAGCCCGTTGATTGGTCGAAGGAGATGTCACTTCCTGTGCTACAGTGGTAATAAAGAACAGCACATAACTCCGCCATGTTTAACTATCCACTCGTCTTCATGAAGATAACGCAGACTTCTCTGAAACAAAGCTTGGTTGCACTTCGGAACAAAAGCCACATGCTGATCACAGAAAAGAAGAATTGCTATATGTCTTCCATCGTTGCTCTTTGTTTACTGTGTCGCGTTTTCTTCTTTGTAGTATTTAATAGCCGGTTACACGGTGTTGCGCTGCTATGACGTCATGCTACCAGCCTATCAAGTAGGGTTTGGTTGGCTGTGGAAACGCAAACAGGATCAGGCTTTACTGATCCGGCCTGAGCCAATTCATGCCGATCCACACCAGACCACTTGGTGGAAACGGGGCTACACCTCACTTTGCTAAACCTGGTCAATAGTGATGAAGCTGATGTGGTAGCTGTATCAACATTTTCATGCCTATCAAACCAAATCACATATTTGAGGGCTTCATTTTGATGCTGCTTGATAACTGCTGAAGCACAAAGTGCAAATCATACTTTTCTTTCTCTGTTCAGTGAGTTGTTCAATATTTCCCACAATCCATTGAAATGGATATTGCCTGCAATAGATGCATTAGTACATGAGCCTAAATGAGAAAACCTCCCTGATGAAATATTTTCTCTTACAGAACTGGTTAATGAACTGTTAAAGTTGCTGAATTGTTTTAAATGTGATGATTTAGCACCAGAATAAAAAAACAATACTCAACCCAGCAGGTCTGGTAAAAAAGATGACCAAATGTTCAGAGGTTGTTGTCCTGAAGAGAAGTGGTGGGACAATACGCTTTCCTCCAGATACGATTTTTTAGGATCTTTTAGCTGCAGATTGGTTTTATATTGCGACTCTACGATATTGCCAATTTTTGCAAGCTTTAGTTAGCCTTTTTAACACCAGTGGAAAAGATGAACAATTATCCCTACAGACCATATCAGGAAAAATACACATCACATGTGAATCCATTTTTAGGATTTATTCAGTAATATATTTTAAGCAGTTGTTTATACTCTCTCTTCAAAAACCTGGACTGCATTTAAAAGTGGCTTTTTAACACAGACTAAAATGAAGCATTTGAATTTGGGGGGAAAAAAAAGATTTTTGAACAAAAAAATCAACTTAAAAATCGTCAAACAAAAAAATCCCAATACTTACGTGAATCGATTTTTTCTCCCAACCCTACTGAAGAGGGGCAGCTCATCTCAGGATCTGACTGGTGGCTTCATCCACACATATCATTCCCAACTCTCTCCATCCATGTCAGACTCTATTCACTGTCCCCTCTCTCTTTTAAGAAGCGTGTAAAGCCAAAATAAGACAAAAAAAATCCCCACCCTGTTAACCACCAATAAATAATTTGCACTGTAATTTTAAGCCACTCTGCTTTTGTTCCTGCCAACATTTACAGATGGATTTCATTTCTACAACCTTTTGTTCATGAAAGGAACTGCTGCGATTACTCAATCCAGATGAGAGTGGAGAGACATTTGCAAAAGAAAAGAACATTATTAAATCATCTGTCACATCCAGTCACTATAAAGTACACACAGCTCTTCCTTGGCAGTAATTAAACTTTAGGCGCAGCAGTGAGTGATTCTCTAACCCTGTTCTCTTGTCCTCTTCGTACAGAACGTCCTGTCTGTTTGAAGGAAGCCGCCGAGACATTTTAGCCTTCGAGGAAGAGAGCAGACTTTGGTCAAGTCGTCCCATCTCTCCTCGTGAAACCTTTAACATCTTTTGACACTATTTTATCAGGACTTACGCAAGAAACAGACCTCAATTTCCATTTATGCTGGTTCTGTAAAGATGAAAATAACTCACTATCTCAGGACCTAAACAATTATCCCAAAACTCATATATAAAAATGACTTTCATCCAGCCTCAGTCTCTATGACAAATAGGGCATTAGGTCAAACTCATTGCTTTACATAAATATAGATGAAAGACCTAAATACTACGGTGGCGTATTGCATTCACTTGAAAATAAAAAAAACTGTTTTTATGGAATACTATCTCATACAAACAGGAATTTATTTATTTTTGATTTTCCTGTTTTTACGAGATACTATCTCGAGACTGGCTGCTGCATTTATCAACCAGGTACATGGTCAACACAGGTAAGGTAGGCCCGCCGTACTGGTCCAACTGATCATGTACAAAAACCACCATGTCGAGCAGATCCTAGTGGGTTTTGTGTCGAAACAACCGCAAGTCCTCCGGTGTTTGCGCAATGTGGACAAACTTAAAACAATACCATCTACACCGCTCAAAGACACAAGTATCTCCCAATGTTTCAAACCGAGCGAGAAATAAAGCTGAATAAGGTCTAACATGCGCAACATGTTCGTTACTTTTAAGATTCCTTAGTATCTCATAAAAACGTGCCACTCTGTACCTGGAAGATGGTGCATTGGTATGCAGAGTGGCAGCATTTTTTCTTGTCAGCCCTGGTACCATCTCTTATCTCTCTTATCTTATCTTTCATGAGACTGGTGAAATCAAAAACAGACCATGAAGTGGGCGTCCCAGGAAGACAACACACCAAGAAGACCTGTTCCTCACCCCTGCTTCACTAAGGAACTGTAGCCTTGGCAATTTCAGCACTTTTTTGGGGGGATGTCTTCCGATACATTTAGCCGTTTCTCATGCCATGAAAGCACAATCCTTACGTGCTGTACCCCGTTTGTTAAGGTGACTAATCAGGCTTTCCTTTGGTATTATCAAAATGGAGAAATAATTTTTTTTTTTTTTTTTCCCAAACTCTGTACCTGGAAGCTGGTGCATTGGTATGCAGAGTGGCAGCATTTTTTCTTGTCAGCCCTGGTACCATCTATCTCTCTTATCTTTTTGTCGGACTGCCCAAGAGTAAGCACCAGTCTATGTTAATCTCCTATTGTCTCTAATGAGCTCTGCTCTGCCATGCAGTTCCTTTCCTTCCACTTTCACTTAATAAAGACTAATCAGGCTTTCCTTTGGTATTATCAAAATGGAGAAATAATTAACTGAAATCCAGTTCCCAAACTTTTTTGAGGAGTATTGATGAAAGAAAGCCATTGCAGAGGCCTTATGGCTGTTTACAATAAATGTACCAAAATGATCCTAAGCTTCACAATAATAGTATTTTGTCTCTCTAATGAGCTCTTACCTTGTACGGCTGCCCAAAGAGTGGCACACTCTCCGTGTTGGGGTCTCGGGCTTGCCCTGTCTCCTGGATCCTCTGTTCCCATGCTCGCAGGCGGAGAATGTTCCTTTCTTCATTGTACACACTGCAAAACATTAATAAAGACCTCAAAAACCTGCGTTACATTTATGAGAGCATGACATTAACCCTGACATTAAATGTGCACAGCTCAAAAGAAAAGGGAGAACAGACGCCAACCTCAAAGAGCTCTATTATTTAATGACTTAGCAAAGCTACAACACAGATCTCTTTTTTTTAAAGCTCTTACACTCTTTTCTAAGAATAAGAAAATGACTGCTTTATAGGTTTCAGAAAAAAAACAGCAGCATATTGAGAGATCTAATGTTCTTATCACAGATGACAGGCAGACCATATCGACAGACAAGTGCAATTAGACTCACAGACTCCATGAGGATTCAGCAAAACATTCACATCTGTTCCCTTTAGTCCCAAAAGATGACAGGCAGCCCAGGCAAACACATCAAATTGATGATTATGGCCACCAGACCTGATATGAACTCTATGGCAGGGGGTTTGTTTACAGTAGGAGCCCACGTGGGAATAAGCCCCATTTAATACCTTTCCATCTGTAAATCTGAGCTTGACTGTCAAGCATGTTTACATGTGGTCCCTTTTTCTCCAGAATTTTAGTGTTGATGAGTCCCAGACACCCCAGAGGTTGCCTCCATGGCAACTATTTGATCACCTCAGATTTGGGATTTAATCAAACAGATGAGGACTCATTAATTCAGAAAAGATACAGGCCAAGCTACGGGTGCAACACAATCTGGCACAGCCCATCACATCTGCACCACCCAAGGGTGAAGAAGCAAAGAGTACCTGCTGTCAAAAACAGACATGGAAAACAAATTTTCTCTGCTTAAATAGAATAACTTAACATCCAAAAATAACACATAATCGGTATGAAAGAAATATAACCAAAGTGTGCTATAACACACTTTATCAGACTGATGATAGTATCATGAAGCACTAGTCGTCAACTAAACATAGCCAACTTGAATACTTTTTGTTTTGTAGATTTTCTTTAAATCATAGTAAAGCATTAATAACTAGAAAAGCACTCGGAGAGCGCAGACCTCCACCAGCGCCACAGTCTTCACCCATATTGTGATTTTCACCATAAATATTAGTCCTACCTTTATTTCATCTAAATATTTAGATTCCTTGACCACAAAAACATACCCTTAGCAATTGGATTCATAATAATATCCTTTTTAGTTCAGTAGTTATTCACAAAAATTGCATTTTCATCATGGCGGATCCAGATGGTGATCTGGATCACTCCCAAAATCTAATCATTTGTTCCTTGTCCCATTCCGGACATTTCCTGAAAATTTCATCGAAATCCATCCATAACTTTTTGAGTTATGTTGCTAACAGAGAAACAAACAGATAAACAAACTACCAAAAAAACAAACAAACAGACAAAACTTTTCTGAGCACACTTGTTGACTCATTGCTTAGTTTGGATGGCAAATTCCTGTTCTCCTGTCTTCCTCTGGAACCTTTTATGCAGATGAGTCAGAGAGTTCGGACAAAATTGAATGGTTGATGCTTACGCCAGAAAATAAATGAACTGCACTGACCACAGACTACTCACTAATGTAAGACATTAACCACAAAGGACACAAAACAGGAAAAAGAAGAGATTAAAGTCGGAACTCCATGAGACCTCTGCACCTAGGCTTTTCATTAAAACAAAAAGACAAAGAAATAGGGGCAAGTTTATGATTCAGAATCATGACACCAATCTTCTACTTAATATGGATGCAAAATCTGAAGACGGGGAGTATAAAGCTTTGGTTAATGTTGAGGTTTTATCAGATGTTATTAGGCTGTTAATGCAGAACAACCTTTGCTCTTACAACATATTTCCAAAGGTCAGTTTGAACTAAACTTGAAACTATATCTGCACACACATATCACAATAAAACATGCAAAAACAAAATGTTTGACAACATTCTTACTCTTAAACATTTCCTAAAAAACTTTTTTTCTGTATGACTGAAATAGTGCATTAAAACTACCACTAACTAAAACAGAAGGAAAGCTGGTGTGTTGCATTTCTAACACCATTTGCCTGACCTCACAATGTCAACAAACCCTTTAAACAAATTCCTGGATCTGCATCCAAAGAAAGTTCACCACCAAAATCGAATCACTTCTTCCCTGAGCCATGACAATGTCCCCAAGATCTATTCATACGTTTGAGTCATCTTAGGGGGGTAATCATGTCAAATTGTTAGGAAAGTAGAGGAATCAATCAGCAGTTTCATTAATTAATGTGGTATACAATAACCAGACAGTGTTTGCACTGTGGTATGTTAAGAAGGAGGAGGGTCTGGGTGGTTTTGAAGCAGCATTCTCCATACAAATCTTTTGGTTAAGGGATCAACATGAGACCCCATGAACTTGGCCTTGTGCTTCCCAAATGCATCAGTTCATTTTACAGATGTCAAATTCAACAGGAAACCCTTAAAGGACTTGTGGCAGCCATTTGGCTTTTTCCAACTCCAAAACAGCTCTAAATCTCAAAACCTTTAAATGTCCCATGTGGCACAGGAAGTGTGGATCTTATGCAGGATTGCACAACAAACTGGTGTCCTTGTGCGCTCCTGGCTTCCTGACTTCCTGTTGAAAAATCATCCAAAATTGGCGGTGCCCACCTCTCTCGCCTCTCTATCCACATCATCTGGTGCCAAACAATCAAACCCATCAAAATAAAAGCTTAAATATATGTCCAAAAAATAAAACTGGCAATAATCAACATAATTCTCTGATCATGTTTAAACAACATAACAACCAGATAAATAATTTAAATAAGGCAATATCCTGTGAATAGCTCCAATAGGACTCTTGAGATATTAAATTCACCAGCACAAGATGATCATGAGGTGAAAGGTTGTTTGTTCTCCTCTGCTCAGACTCCCATCAGTTCATCAGTGGGTGGCATGTGAATAATTTGGAGAAAATCCTTGGTTAAAGACTAAAAATTAGGGGTGTAATGGCACATGTATCCGTGCCGAACTGCTCGCAACGGACGTTCAGTCCGGTACAGGCTCTGTAATATTCACGTGGGTACTCGTCTACGGTTGGCGTGGTTAGGGAAGGCTTTTTAATATTCATGAGGAAACTGGTCTGTGATTCGTGCTCTTGCGATCATGTACATATCATGTGGACTTGATGTCCCATGGCGAGCCAATCAGAAGACGAATATCAAAGAGCTTCTGTAACCACAAAAGCTTGTGTCTGAAATGTGCATAATGGCTACTGCTAGTGACCAACTGGAGCTTGGAGACCCTCCCCCGTCACTGAAATCTCCTGTTTGAGAACACTTTGGCTTCCTAATGAAATATTGCAACGGAGAAAGACAGGTGGATAAAACGAAGGCGGTGTGCCAGTACTGTTCAACTGAGGTCGGGTATTTACCGACAGCACGTCAAACATGCCAGCTCACCTGAAACGGCACCACTGAAGTGTAGAGATTTCCATGGTAAGGAAAAAAAAACACTAGTGCAAATTTGACTGCCGTCTGCATTCAAGCAGCCTCTCCCTGACAGTTCAGATCGGGCCAAAGCAATAACAGCATCCATCAGTGATTTTATAGCATCGGATCTAAGACCATATTCAGTTGTGGAAAATGTTGGTTTTAAACACATGCTAAAGGTGATTTAGCCCCGGTATAAAGTACCCAGTCATCCACTTTTAAGCCAGGAATTTAAAAAGAAACTCATTGTTTTTAATTTCATACATTTGTTGTTCATTTATTTTATTTAACATATTAGTATTACCAAGCAGCACATTGAATATATTTTGGTTTTCAGTTTGTATAATGACAAGTTTTTGGTTTAATAAATGTGCTAAACAAGCAAATGGTTTTGCGTTGATCCCATACTGTACCGAAAATGTACCGAACCATGATCCCAAAACCGAGGTACGTACCGAACCGTCATTTTTGTGTACCATTACACCCCTACTAAAAATGTACTTTTTTTACCTTGACCTTCAACCTATAACCTCCAAAATTGTATCAATCTGAGTCATTGCCATAAAAATACAATGTTGAAACTGATTAGTATTTGCTATAAAGTGTACAGATATCAGATATAGACATTATATATGGACAGTTACGTAATGTGTACATGTCTGTATGTGTAGGTGTACATAGATGCTAATTATATTTGTATAGATGTTTATGTGATTATGCATATTATGTCTATATTGACACTAGGGCTAGGCGACATGGCCTTAAAATAAATCTGATTTTTTTCCCCCACAGAACTCAATTTACCATTTTAATTTGCTTTTTCCTCTCAAAGCAAAAAAAACTCCGAATGACATAAAAATGTCAAGAATCAAGTTCTACCTTTATGTAGTCAAAATATATTCCTAAATCAAGTTTCAGCATTTATACTTTTTCAAAATCTTGATTTTTAATTTCTGAATCTTCTGCAGAAAATAAATTGAATTGATTTAATCAATATATTTCCCAGCCCTAATTGACACAATATTTTATATATATTTATATCTAGCATCCATAGTTTAATTATATATTGATTATTTTGTGGCATATAAGTGTATAAACATATTTATATGGATTATATGTCTTGTAGTGTACATATGTATAATTTATTTTCACAGATGTTAAAGCAGAATCAGAATATTAATTTACATGTCCCATGAGAAACAGTAAATAGGAGTAGAATTTAAAAAGTACTTACTTCTTCATACTCCTTTTCGAATGTGCTTCATTACTTTATTTTTTTTTATTCTTTGTATGTGAATGGCAGCTCACTTTTTTTGCATACATGTTCCAAATAAATTAAATCCAAAATTCAGACTACACAAATGCAGGACTTTGGATCAATCAAACAGTCATAGCGTCTTGGGCCCATTGGCTATGAAAATGTCTTTTTTTACCTTGTGTGTGTAACATAGTGACCAACAACAGACCACAACAGAGAGTCTAGCAGGTTTGACTTTTGTCCTGCCTTCTACGATTTCTTTCCTCATGTAGGAGACATCGACCAAAGGGAGCATCCAGAGCTCTGCTTGGTGACGATTCCCAAATGTCACAGACCAAAGTTAAAGCCTTTAGAGCACGAGAGCTGTGAGACAGAGACAAAAATGCAATAAATCCCTGAAAAAACATCCCTGACTTCATGATGTCGTAGAGAAGCTACCGCCAGACTGTAAAAAAAAAAAAGCAACAAAAGAGAGAAACAGCAGAGGAAGCCTGCTGAGTGAAGGCACTTACCTAGAAGGTGACATTACATTCATCACACAGTTTGAGAAAACAAACAAAAGTACAGAACTCTAAGTACAGAACATTTGTTTGCTGTTGTCTGTGTCACTACATCTAATGTTTTCCATCAGTCACTGTCTGCAGTAAGTCTTAATATTGCAGTCTGTTACGCTTGTCAGGCAAGTCACATCAGGATTTTATGGTTCTATAGAAGCCCAATCTGACATAATGACAAATAAAATCATGTAGTCTGACCTCTGCATGAGGAAAACCCCTGAAACGATAAGTCTTTAGTCTTGCTCTTTGAATGTGTTATGGGAAGAGACTGTTTGTGAGTGCAGCTGCTGCAACAAACTTGTACTTCAGTAGGTCTGCACACCCGGCAAAGTAAAAGCTGCAAGTAAATCATTAAAAGCTGACCACAAATAATTTGTTCTAATTTATAGTCCTTGAGTCCATACAAAATATATCCTAAGATATATCACTGAACAAGATAAAGAGGAAGGCCAAATTAATCTTAAATATCCAGGGTTTGTCAGATCCAATGTCTGTCCTCAGGTCATCCATCTTGTAAAACCTCAAGCTGACACACATTTTCCTGATCAGGATTAGGGCCCAACGAATCTGTCGGCCAGCCGATGCAGGCCCGAAAAGTTAAAATGAATAACACTGAGTGACCACAAGCTGTAACAGCAGCTCACTGTGTGTGTTATGGAGTAACAGTTAGCATATTTAAAGTGACATGACATCTGAGAAAGGCGTCTCTGGCTTTTATTTTGGTTCATTTGCGTCACGAATTCATTGCAAAGAAAACAATGGAAAGAGAAAATCTGATTTTATGTTAAAAGGAATCAGAGGACTGTGGCCTAAATCTAAAGACAAATTCTTCAGCTGTATTTCATAACTCATCTATAGTCTGACTCTTTGTAAGGTTATATAATTAATTTTCCAGAGGTATAACACCTTTCTGTATGTTTTTGTACTTGAAAAATCTCTGGAGTAAAGTTTGAGAAACACTGAAGGATAAAGTATTGTAAAACACAAAAATGTTCTGCCTGCACTTCATATATTCATCGTTGGAACACAATTATTATTTTTTAATTCAATTATTATTTTAATTAATCAGCTTTTTTCTTTTAATGTCAGAAATTCTTTCTTACAAAGAAAAAAAAAAAAAAAATCAACATAAAAGTAGTTAATTTTATGTTGATTCAAAAGGGGGAAAAAAATAACAGAAATGATCCATACTCTGTGAAATGACTGTTGACAAAGATTCGACAGCAACATGCTGACCACAAAACAGTACATTATATATCAAATGTTTGAGCTAGACAGGCTAACAATGTATCATAGTCATACTCGACTACTTATGGAGTAATTTTATTTATTTTCAACATAAATAGGAAGCTCATTTCTCTGTCAGGCTTATAAAAAAAATATGGCGCTGGTAGCCTTATAAGAGTGACAGGCCAATGACCTCAGGAAAGCAGATAATTTTTAACAACATTTTGTATTTTTGATGTACTGTATTTTTTAAATATACCCGCGTTACAAAAATAAATCAACATATCGATTACATGTTACTAGGATGGAGAACTGATAAGATTTTGCTTAACTCAATGATTCTGTTAAGGAAAATCGATCTAATTCTTAATCCATTCCCTTATCGATTCCATGGATGTGGGCAAATTTATTTTCATACATTTGGTCCATTTAAATTTAATCCAGAATGACTTTGTTTTGGTTATAACCTTGTTTTTGTTACATCTCTGCCACAAAATAAATCAACATATTGATTACATGTTACCATTTAGAAAAACGATGCAGGACTTCAGATCCATATAACCCAGCCCTTTATTACACTTCCACTTAGACTGTGGTCAATGAGGCAATAAAAGTTGCTAAACAATAGAAGTACCCCACTGAAGGCTTTATTTTAATTTCTTACTATTTAAAAGAAGCATCAGTGTTTATTTCAGTCAGTTTCAGGACTTTTTAAGAGCTGCTTACAGGAGCTTTAAAACAAACAGAAGTTAGAGTCAGTGAGGTCCACATTAATGTTATTGTCAGTTACAAAGGGGCAACATCATTACAAATTAAACAATACTATCAGAAAGATAAACTATTTCAGCTTTAATATGACAATTCAATAAATATCTAGGTTTGAACTAAATCCATATCAACATTTCAGTTTCAAAAACAAAGAGTAAAGCTCAATGTAATAAGCAAAGTATGGAGTCAAAGCAATAAAAAGCACACTGTAAAGATAACAAACTAGTGCTGTTTTATTAAGTCATTTGTATTAAGTAATTACACTGACCTATTTTTAACCACTACATGTAAAAAAAATCACAGAAGTAACCTGTCCATGCAGTAATCAGGAAAAACATGTTTATTAGTGGTTATTACTCGAGCTGTGCTCTTGACAAGACTCACGATTCAATTAAGATTATGAATTTAATGATTCAATTCTATTCCATAATCACATTTTAACGCTATGAGTAATATCCTTGATTTTCCAAATTGCTGCACCATGATGTAAACCAAAGTAATTAAACATCTTCCTGTACTTGCTTTCTGATTATTGATTCCCTGCACCGATGCATCTTCAGTCTACATCCATATCACGATGCACAGGTTATACAATCACTTAACAAGTTATTGCTGCTGCCAAGGAGATTGTTTTTACCTGCATTTGTTTGTTTTTGAACAGGGCAACTAAAAAGGTTAAGAAAAAATATGGATGAAATTCTAGGGAGTGTTAACTGTGGCCCAAGGAAGAAGTGATGGGATTATGATGGTGGTCCAAATCCAGATCAAGAACTTCTTTTGAAGGATTTGTTAAGATGGGACAGTTTTCAACATTTTGGCAAAGCTACACAGTAAAATAAAATCTTGCAATGTACAATAACAAAATTATTCATTTGCAAAAACAATACAATTAACAACTAGAAAAGCACTCTGAGAGTACAGACCTCCAAAGTCCTCACCCACATTGTGATTTTCACCATAAATATTAGTCCAACCTTTTTTTCATCTAAATATTTAGATTCCTTGACCATGAAAACATACCATTAACAATTGGATTCATAATGATGTCTACTGTAGCTATTCACAAAAATCACATTTTTTATCATGTCAGATCCAGACAGTGATCCGGATTGCTCCCAAAATCGAATCATTTGTTCCTTGTCTCAATTTCAAGATAAAACAACACATTTCCTGAAAATTTCGCTGAAATCTGTTCATAACATTATGAGTTATGTTGCTAACAGAGAAATAAACTCACCAACAAACAGACTTCAGCAATACAGTACAAAAACATGAATAAAAACAGGCAAATTGACTGTGATGTTTATATTAGATTAGAGATGAAATAGATTAGATTGAACTTTATTATTCCCGCAAGATTCTTTCAGGGAAATTAAGATTCCAGCAGCATTGTATAGCACAAAGGTATAAAAGAAAAAACAGAATATCAAAAAGGTCAAAGAGTATATAAGACAAAATATAAATATATTCTCAAATGTAATATATAGAAACAATAAAAACAATAAAAATTAAGTATAAAACTAAAAGATATGTTAACTAAGTGGCTACTACTGCTCCTTCCCATCCTGTATTCCTGTTACTTCCCTCCCCCCAGTGAGGGGTTGTACAGTCTGATCTCCTTTGTTATCATTATCATTATTATTATGCATAATACCGTGAAATACCAAGTAAAAGCCCAGTCCCAGATAAACGCCCGGTCTCAAATTAGGGCTGGGTATTTCCAGCAACTTTGCGATACGATACGTATCCCGATACTAAGGCCACGATACAATATGTATTACGATACGCGTAAATTGTGAACATTGACTATGCTTTAAGCAAAATTCTTGACAAGTTTAGTTTTTTCTTATAAGAAGAAAAAGAACAAGGATGAGTTTTAAGTGGTTCTACAACTTGAGAGACATAAATTCAGATCCTCAAAGATGGTAGACCTAAGTTCAAATTTAGAACATATGCTTCATTATGTAGCTCATCTTCTACCTTGAACTGTACCACTGATAACATTAGCCAAAGTGTATTTACAACAACTGTCAAAATATTTAGAATGTATCGATTCTGTAGAATCCGTATCGATACACGTATCCCAAAGGAGTGCGATACGTTATTTTGCCGTATCGATATTTTGAGCACAGGCCTATCTCGAATAAACTCCGGGTGTAGCAGTACATTTTGACAAATAAACGCCCGGTGTAATTTATTTGGCACAGTCTACGGTCGAAGTTTACAGAACACACATGCAAACGCTGAGTTCACAACTGACAGCTGACACTTGAAAAGAAACAGGATCAGACTGAACCTTTACAGTTATTTGTCTCTCTGGACGTCCTGTCAGCTCACTTCTCCTCCCTCTGTATGTCAACAAATGAATGTTGGTCTGAGGCGCTCTGTTTCATGACAGTGCAGCTACACTCTATGTCCACAGAGGGCACTAGAGAGCAGAAAGCCAGAATCTTACAGAGTAGGGCTTTGAAAATTCAACAAAGAAGACGCTGCCACTGCCGCTGTTTGTTTTTTGCCCTTAACTAACGTCAGTTAGCGGTACGTTGCTGCTTATCTCCATGTCCCTGGTGCAGCGGAAAAAAAAAAGAAGACCTTAACTTAACTACCAGTTGTTCATGACCAGTATTAAGAGTGTTTAGGGAGCGCTGAGTTGAAAGAGGAAGACAAGAGTGTAACTACGGTACTGTAATCTTGCCTTGATAATGTACAGGTGTTATTCATACTAGTGTAAATACATAATTTGATTATATTTACCTTTTTTTTTTTGGCTAAGTAAAATTTTTGTGCAAAAGGAATTAAACGACTGTCCCAAATAAACGCCTGGTCTGCTCAGTAATTGAAGCAAATAAACGCCCCGGCTACTATTTGGTATTTTACAATATGCAGAGTATACAGAAATTTATCAAGTACCAGACAGAACCCTACTTCAATACGGATGTGGATCGTCAACAGCTCCATCAGAGTATTGATATCATGTTTCTTTTTGCTAATCAATTCCCTTATCAATTCCTTCCACTGACAGGGTTCAGACGTGGTCAGAATTGTGGCTTTACTTTTTTACAAATGGGGCCTACTGCACAACCTTAAGTGAGTGGAAACACCAGCAAGTCACAGAAGCGTTTATCGAAGCTGTGATATGTGACTGCAGGCCAATATTTGCACACATGGAAAATCTGCAGGAATCAATAAGAGAATTGTGAAAGACGGATGGATTAGCAGGACTGTTAATATCAGTGGTATCAATAAAATCCTATAAATTCACATACTAAATATTTCATTAAAAAGCCTCATAATAGGCCTGAACTGAAACATTTCTCGCAAATTATTTTATTCAAGGAATTTTTAAAAGCTAATTAATAATGCTCACTGTAGAAACATGTTTAAGTGTAATGCGCATGATGACGATGCAAGGATTTCCCTGTATACATAAAGTTAGTCCAATATAAGGGAAAAATATCTTATTGCATTTAATAATTTTTTAATCTTTTTGGCTGCATTTTTTTTTTAATTAGATATTATGGCGGACCGCATTGAATGACGAGGAGGACCGCATGTGGTCCCCGGGCCACCAGTTGCCCATCCCTGAATTAAAAGGAGATTAGTTAAATGTCAAAACTGCAGACTCTCACACACAGACGCCTACATTTAACGCGACTTCTCTCTTACAGCCACATAAATCAGTAAGTCTTGGTTTAACAGATAGGTGCGGACTGAAAACTCACATTTTCTCTGATAAAGCAGAAGCTCGTGTAAACACGACAAGCCCCCTTTACCAGCTGGTAAAAATCACATCCGCCTGCTCTTTCCAGCTGATTCCACATCTTCCCCCTCGAGTGGCTTATCAAGCTCGAAACCCTGCATGTCAGTTTTAACCCAAACACATAAAACAACAGCAGCAGCCCTGGTTCTCAAACTACTCCAAACTTTGAAACTTTGACTGCGGGCCGAGCTGCTGACGGAGCAGGCTAACCGTCTGCAGCTCATTAACGGCCGTGCAGCTAACGGCTAACGGCTAGCTGCGGGTCTGCCTACCTCGGCTGCTGAGGCTCCATGGTGCGCCGCTCTCTACATCCAAAAGTTGGTTGTCATTTGTTTCTGTCGTTCCTCCCCGCGGTGTCCCCCTCGCTCGGTCACATTGTTTACCGGCGGGGATGATTTGAGTCATTTAGACGACTTGTCAGGCCGCCGTTTGTTTGATAGTTGTCTGCTAACCGAGCGTCTTTGGGCTGTCCACTAGCCCTCAGCCTGCCTGCTGGATTGTTCTACTCTGTTCAGTCACTCGGGGACCAAGCTCGGTTTTATGCACTCAATACAAGGAATACATGTCATAAAACATATTTGGAGAAGCCCTGTTCGTTAAAAAGGCGTAAATAAGGGTAAACACAACACATATTCTCATTGAGTGCGACATTATTGGCTGTTTTTTTCTCCATTAGCACAGTTTGACCAAAGTTTGTCACGTTCCCCCTGCGTGTCAGACATGGTACAGTCATCCGTGTTTATGTTTGTACAGCAGAGAGCCCTGAGTCAAAGTTTGGACTTTAATTATGTAAATTTATAACCACCCACTTCACAGGCTTGTATTTCCTTCATGCCATCTATCAGAAACACTATAATATGCTATCAAATAAAAGTTTTATGAATTGTTTTGATTATTGTAGCAGATTTATTGCACAGAAGTGCAGCTGCAAACCACAAGGCATTATGCACATGTCTTTGTCTATAATGAGAACTTTTTAAGAAATATCAGGTGACTGTGGAGGTTATTTGGCTGCATTAAACATCTCTACATGTCAAGATACACTTGTGCAACATGACTGAATGAGCAGAGTATTAAGCCATTCACTTTTGTCAATTTCTGCCAGATGTAGGCGACAGGACATACAGAAATATTAAAAACTCATTGTACCTCACCCTTCTGTTTAACACTTCTGTAAATAAAAATAGGAATATGAAAAAATAGAATAACACAATAATACAGAAAATATAAGATGAATAGAATGTACAGGATAGGAAAATAAAAGATAAAAGCAATGTGCAAGAGCATAAATTAAAGATGAGAAATGAACTGCAAATATAAATTGATTTGGATAGGTGTTTGTTACAAAGGCACTGCCAAACTTAGGGTGAGAAAAACGATTAAGTCATCACAATCAATGTGGTTACTGGGCTCTTGCTTTTGTTACAATGTTTTTTAATCTTCCTATCTTGTTTCATAAATGAATAAATAATTTAATAATTAACCTAAACCAATCAATCTTGTGTAGTTCCAAATTATGGCAGATGTTATCTCAATAGGTTTTTCCAAGCAAGTAATTGAGCAGGTCAATGCCATACTGTCCAATTACAAATGTTTTTAATTGGCATTTTTATTCATTAATTTTGATTAATGAATTTATTTTTTATTTTTAAGCAGCAGGAAATCTTGAAGTTGGATCCCAGTCTCATGATGAACAGCAAATCCACATGATGCTGTGCTGGGTGTGTGGGCGAAGGAAGAGAGGTAAGAGGAGACAAGTGGATTAAACTAAGAACTAAAGTTAGTGACAGATCCATGGACCACAGACCTGCCATCTGATTTATTAGAGGTTAGCCTCTTGAGATGCTACATCTCGTTTTCAGGAGGGTCCTCACGTCTGAATGGTTGTGGTGATCATTTTATAAAAGTATAATCGATGATATTCTTACTGAAAATAAGAAGTTATGGTAGTGACGAACTCATGGATGCCCAGACCACAAGTGCATCCCTATCATATTTGTCTCCATTAAGTATAAATGTGTTAAAGGCCTCTTGAGATGTGACATCCCATTTTCAGAGGGACCTCATGCCTGTGTGGTGATAAAAAAAATAGATACTGTAGCTGTATTGATCATGAATAGGGAGATCATGCTAATATCTACATTAACAGCTATAATGATAATGGGAATGTAATGTTCCTAATGAAATGGCCAACTATGTGTCATGTCTATAATTGTAGTTGTGATGGAAAAGAAAACTCACGGACACATTTGAGTTAAAAACATTAAAAAGTGTACTTTGCAAAAACTGCACCAAAACACACATACCATCTGCCACATTCTTTTTCTCCTTGTTGAGAACCTTCAGTCTACAGACACAGACTCTCTGAACCTGACACAAATTCATGGTCCTTCCCTAAAAACACTGACGCCAATCTTCTGACTCACTTTGCCACCACTGTGCCAGTTTTGGTGGGTGAGGTTGGATTTGTGACACTCTGAGAAAAACAGGCAGCAGCTTTCAAATCTGAGCCCGCAGAAGAAAAAAAAAAACAAATGAATCACTGAGCACATTTGAACGAGACATGTAAGAAGAGCGTGCTAAGTGCTTCATAAAACATTTTTGTCAGGTCAAGAATTAAATGAAGCCGTGTGTGTGTCCTCGTGTTTCAGTTTTATGAGCCTGGACACCTGCGTGTGTGTTTGATTTCATACGGGTGTGTTATTGGAAACTCGTCCCAGATTGTTATTTAATACCGCTGCTGGTGGTTCGTGCCAGAGAAACACGCCCACATCTGTCTGCTGTCTGACCTGGAGGCTCAGGACGGTCAAAGTTTAAGACTGAAGAAGTAAAACTGTTATCTCTCATTTTGTTACTTTTCAGGAAGTGAAAAAAGCTCAACTTCTGAATGATATCCTTGTTATAAATTGTTTTTTGTACTTTTGGTTGGTAAAAAAAATCTTTGAACCTGCTCACTAACATAGAAAATGACCAATAGCACTGCTTTATGGAAAAAAAAACATACAAAAACTTAAGATAAACTATTTTTGCCTGACAGAGATAACATGTTTGAGCCTTACAGTTTGGGGCTGTTTTGGTTATTTGGAGGCTCTGAGGAAGGACCAACCAGGTCTAATTGGTACGGGACATTTACAAATTTCATCACCTGACTACCTAAAATAGGACGTCAAAGCATATCAAACAAAGCATATCATGGATTTAAATCCGTTGTTTTACCAAAAATCATTTGGTTTTGTACATTGCAGCCCATATAACTATAAAGCCGTCCCAGAATTTAAAAAAGCGAATTGAACCTTTATTGGATCCTAAGAGTAACAGCATTAAAGCAAATCACAAGAAACTGGAAAAAGACTGAACCTCCTAACTTGAAGAAGTGGTTAGAAACAGCAGACAGCTTTTATAGAATGGAAAAAATAACCCAGAAAATAAATAGGAAAGAAAGGTTGTTCGAAAAAAGTTGGGCCTCCTGTCATATAAAGTACAAAAATTACCATGTAAACGTGGAATAATATATATATGAGTTGTGTTTTCATGTATAGCTTAAAAATGAATTAACCTGACAAATGATATAGAAAACCAAACTATTTATTTATTTATTTGTATCTATCTATTTTAAATATTTATAATATATTTATTAGTTTCTTTTGCTACCTGTTTTATCGTGATATACTTTTATTTAATGATACATAAATAATGGAAATATACACTCTGAATGTAAACCCAACTTAACATTATATATATATGGAAAGTTGATGCGCTGCCGTGTGTGTAATGAATTTGAAGTTGTATTATTTATCCATTATTATGACATTATGATACTATGATTATCAATTTTTATGTAAGCATTATCTTCTGTTTGGGTGGTGGTGGATAGAAAATGAAAGGGAAAACTTGTCAATATTGTTTGAAACATTAAGTTACTTTATGTCCTGCCACCCACCCACACGCACACACACCCCAAATAATCTTGATTTTTACTTTTTTAAACTCTTGCAACAAAAAATAGAACTAATTGAAGACTCTGACATACATAATGCACAGCCCTGCGCCATTTTATCTTAATGTGTATAAGTAACTCTTTGGCATCTCATTTATCCCTTTCTTTTTTAGGAGTCAAACGACAGATTTGGGTCCAGATTCACAATTATGTTCCATCTAATATTTTCCTCATTAAGCAACATCAACAAAAAAAGGCAATAGAAACCTGCTGTTACACAGCTCACATTGATTTGCATGTCTCACTGACATGGGAATAGCCATTGGAAAAAGCCCACATCAGTTTCTGGTTTTGTTGTGTTCACATTTTACTTGGCACAGAACTGATAAGAATTTTATCAGACAAAAACAAATGAGTGTGCCATCAAGAGGCTGAAGAGAATGAAGGATCAGTTTGGTGAGTCATGTAGTTTCAAAAGCAGCCAGCAGATGACGCTGCTTCTTCTGATTATTTAACACGTGAAATTAGAAACAGCATCACATGAAAAGATAACTACAGTAGAAACACTGAGTTGCTACATGTGTTTATTATAACAACACAAACACACAGAGGCACTCTGCAACATGACACTGTAGTTTTAAAAATGTAGGCAAGTATTGAATATCTACAAACCAAATGATATTTAGTTCAGACAAAAACCTACTTTCCATGATTTCTGTTTAGGTTTGCTATAACTACAAACACATAAAGTTCAGCTATAAAGCTTAAACAGTAAATGTGTCACTTTTAGTTGCACAACAAATAAGTATGACAAACATGTCAGAAGAAAATACAAAAAAAAATATTATTGCATACAAGCATTAAAGGTTTACTTCAAATTTAACACAAGTCTCCAGAAGTCTGATGTACACAGAAGAGTTATTTCAAATAACCCAAAGCTTACACTTCTTAAACATCCAAGTTCATTTAAAGAGCTCATATTCTGCTTTTTGAGTTTAACATGTTATGTTGTTTAAATGTCTCTGTTACAGGATAGAGCATTTCTATGCTCAAGCGAAGAAATCAGCAGCATCAGAGCATAGACTATGGAGTAAATGCAGAGTTGTTGACGACACAGCAATAAGCAGCTAACCAGTTACCAGAATAGACTGGTCAACCAGTCAGAGAGGACTGAGCCCACATCGGTAAGAGGTAGGAGCCCCAACAGAGACAGACTGAGAATACGGCTGGATCAGGAATACTCCGTACACAAAAATTAGAGGGTTTTTCAAATCTTAAAAATCTAACATATCAACCTGAGTTAAAGAAAAATATGGGCTCTTTAGAAGAAATTTCAGTGTCCTGCTGTTTCATGCTGTTTCATTTACAGCCATGGAATGTAACTTGACACAAACTATGTGGCAACATGACTGTGAAGTCAGTGTTGTTGTTAAATAATCATTTATATTTTTCAGGGGCAAATTTCCCCATACAGTATTACATCCTAATCTGGTAGCTTGACAAATAAGGAATATGTACATACAAAAAGTCAATTAAAAGCTTATGAAACTGCTGAATACAAAAGTAATATTGATACAATCATATCATCTTGATAGTAGACCACTCAAGAATGTTTCCCTGCTGTGAGAACATTAACTCCAATGTTTATAAAGGCATTATATGAAACTTTTAAACACAAATACCGTAAAAAGAAATTAAACAAAATTGATTATGTTGTGAAGAACATCTTGAAACAAAGCTGAAGTTAGACTTCTTGTGTTCAGTTCTGTTCACACTGCCTTTTTAATGTTTCATAAAGATCTGCTTTTTATTTATATATAATCTTGTAGTTTAAACCTGTAACTCTCCAACCCATAGTCCATAGTCCATCACATCAACAAAAGGAGAGGTCTGCAGCGGTTTCAACAGTCCTGATGAACTGATGAAAGTGATGGAGTTCCAAAGTAAAGGGCAATTTATTTGGAGTAAAAAACAAACAAAGTAATAAAATAGGTTTTGGGTTACATATCTGAATTTATCATTTAGTTGATGGATCAAAAAATCTCCCTCTCTCTCTCTCTCTCTCTCTTTCTCTTCATATGTATATATATACATATATATCTTTTAAGGCCCTGTGAGAAGTTTAAGGTAGCCACAAAAAAGTCCAACACTGATATCAAAGCCTGTAGAAGAGCTCCGGGATTTCATCAGATATCTTCCTGGTTTGCCTGGTTTGAGTTTCTCTGCCAGAAGGTGACCAAAAAGGGAGGACATTTTAGGACTTTGTCCCCTTGGACATCCCCTGGTATGGCCACTTGTACACAGAATGAAGTCCCCGTTGTGTCCCTGCTGAAGTGCTGCGTGACATCATAGCGGAGGCCGCAGTTCTCTGCCACTGTGGTGGGACTGTTGTGTGCATTAAGTACAGTGGTTGTAGGGCTGGTGGCTTTAACTTCAATCATCTCATGTCTGACTGTAGATGTATCCACAGGCAGCACCACCAGGGCTTGCTGGAAGTTCTCTCCAACTGTGCACTTCAGTTCTGTAGACCAGCAGTACTCCCCGAGACCCCCTGGGAAAAGAGACATTTTATGAATGCCTCTGCACAGCAGATACACATGTTGACCAATCAGCCTCAGGATGACCCCTTTACAATCCAGTTCAACCCAGGTCAACAGTTTTACCATAACTCACACTGTGATGAAGCTTCCATTTTTTCAGATTTGCCTCACATTTCAGAGGTGATAAAAAAAACCTTCACACTATCACCCCCGCCAAGCATGAAGTGTTTTTGCAGGCATTTGTTAGTTTGCGTGTTTGTGAGGAGGGTAACTCAAAAAGATAAAAACAGATTGTTGTAAGCAGTCAGAACCTTTCTCTTTTTAAATAACAGACAACTTGAATAATTAATATAAAGGATAATTAAGAGTTTTCTTGACTTTGCACATCATAACATAATCAGTGTCTGAGATTTAAAAGGTCATAGTCAATCAAGCAGAGGTGAATATACTTGATTTACTTATCCCCTGCTTCAACATTTAGTTTAGGTGATACTTATGACACAAATGTGTCTTAATTTAATACGTTAATTATTATTTTAGCCGTTAGAATTGAAAATGTCACCAAGAGTCTCTTACCCTCTGTAGAGTCTGTGAGCCTGATATTATGATCATCTTGCAGCTGCATTTTTTTGATATATGTCAGTCCAGTGCACTCCAGCAAACAGTCCGTTAGCTGTGTCGGCGTCCTGTGGATCGGATTCACCAAAGTTTCCTTCTCTGAACACACAATGGCACCTGCACCCAGCAGAAGAGGAAACAGCACGAGCAAAGACACCCACAGAGTTGACATTGTGTCCAGAAGCTGAGTATCAATCAAACTGCCAACAGTGTTCAAGAATCAGTCCAGATCACACTGTCCTCATGCAGTGTTGTTGTTTTAAAGTAGTTCAGGATCAATAAAGTAAGATTCCCACACAGACAAGAAAGCATTAAGAAAAGTCTCTGTGAAAATGCACGAACAGCGGCTGAAAACGTTAATGAAGTTAAAGAAGTACGCAACATGCAGCTCTCCCTCTCAGCACTGTGCCAATATTTCTCCCTCTGCCCTTTTCCTCCCTCAAGACTCAACACATCACTGACGGGCAGGCAGAGGATCCCAGACGCTGGCACACCAAGCAAAGCAGATAATAAATTAGATTTTAATACTATTTTTGACCAATTTCAATTTTAAAAAATGGTAATTTAAAAAAAAACCCAAAAAGACTGAATACATTTTATTTATTAACAAATAAGAATCAGTAAATAGGTACCAAATGAGATATTAAAAGGGCCATGACTGCAATGAGGCACAATAGGTTCAATGAAAATATATTTTATTTATGGCTCTACAGACAAGAAGACAATGTGCATATGTTGGAAATGCTGAAAAAAGAACAGTGAGGTAAACTTGTAAATAAAGTAAAAGTACTAAAAAAACACAAATAACTGTAAAAACAATAAAACAAATCAAACTGAGAACTGCAACCATTAAATGCAGGCAGAGACAACATCAGCTCAAACCTTTATGATATGGTATCAAATAAATCACGGTTTGGAAATATACATGAATCAAGAAAAGTAAAATATCATCAGACACTGAAAATCTCTTAAAAAACATGAATCTTGCAGTTAAATGTGAACTTTAAAAAGATCATATCTGTTAGCTTCTCTCAAAAACAAATTTGTTTAATTTAGATTTTAATGTTTTACTGATTAAAGTTTTGAATCACAGTCAATCAATAAATCATGTCTTTAAAAGTATACAAAAGGAAATTTATATAGTTTTCTTAATTTGTACATGAATCATCTTTGGATTAAGATCAGTTCTGTTGGTCAAACAAACAATAAAACTATAATTAAAGATTAGATTTTGAGGTCTCAGGGAGATATTGTCTTGTTAATCATTCTGCTCTTTAAATCATAAGATGCAGCCAGTCGATGTCTGCGTGGAGCAGAAACCAGACAATGGTTGGTACCCAGGTCTGTTTGATGTGAGGGGCAGAGAGAAACAGTCTGTTCATGTTACACTGATAGTTAATGGTTTAACCCTTTATACATTATTTTACTCTGAGTAGAATAAATGGAAATTATCATTTTTGTTTGACCTTGGTTTGACCAGAAAAGATTTTTTATCCATAAGAGGGAGCAGCGGTTTGATAGCTGGCTTGGGAGGAGATTTGGCTCTTGACTGTCTCACATTTTTTGGAGGGAACACCCCGTGACATTTAGTAGCTTTAAATAGCTTTGTATGCAGGGGACTTAATTACAGATAAACTGGCAACATTAATCATGCTAGAGTCAAATCACAGCACATTCAGCTCTTGGGGCAAGAGCAATGGTCAAATGTAACCAAACAAAGGCCTTCTTGTGGCTTTGAAACACCTAAGTTTACATTTTTAGTCACGACAGCACAGAAATGATGATACCAAACTGAAGTTTGTTATTTATTCTCAGGCTGAATAGTGTCAAATATTTAAACATTAAAATAAGAAGTGACCAGTTTAATGATGCTTCCTGTGCCTTTGCCTTGTTTGGTTCTTTTCTGACTAAATAGAGAAACCAGAATGCAAAACCAAGAACTTGGAGCCAATTTGCTTCAGTGTTTAAAACACAGTGTAAGTATTTGAGAGAACACAAAGTAGTAAGAAATAATCCAGAAAATAGCCACATCTGATGTTGTGAGACGATATGTTTGCATGTTAAGTTGATGCGGTTGCCCGATATCAGATAATCAGGACTATAAATCAAACTTTACTCTCCGCTGGGCTGTTGGATGTTGGCGTGTGCACATCCGCAGCTGCTGGGGAGCTTCATGGAGGACATGACCATGGTGCCGCCCTCATCGGCGTAGAGGACGTGCACTTTGTCCTGTGAAGTCAGCTGACAGCAGGGCACCTGGACAAAGGGAGGGCAATAAGAGGTGATGCTATGTCATATACACAAAAACCTTAAAGATTATATTTGATAATAGGACTTGACATTGAATAAGCATTTCTGAATGTCTGTCAACTCAAAGCACTTTTACACCACAGGTCAAACTTTCCCACTTACACACAAAAACACTCTGACAGTCCTTCAGCATTAGCTGAACATGCATTCATATTTACACACCAATGGAAGGAATTTGTTAAGTGATTTGTCCGAGGAAAAATATATCATTTGTTTTATTTGTTGCATTACATGCAAAAGAGATTGAAAAATAAAGTTCAAAGGATTTGGGCTAAAATTTAGTCAGATTAGGTAACATTTCTCTCACTTTCTGTAACTTGAGTATGAGTTTGTGAACTCCTCTTGCCATTGTTTCACCATCTGGTGTTTCCAAAACACATCTGCCGCCACACGGCATGCATGTCTGGTTGAGCAGATTTAGGGAGTGTTCTGGCTTGTGTTAGGTTAGGTTTTTGTTGGCACAAAGAAAAAAAAACAGGCTTATCTATTGGCAGCTGTTTCCCCTCCAGAACATTCCAAGTTGAACCACGCTACGGGCTGAAGACATAGGGGCATCAAGGTGGAGAGTAATGCAGAATAGACTCATGGACCACTGAAATCAAATCTCCCTCAAGATATTATTTGCACTGGAATTATTCTAGAAGATTGCTTTCAAATACCATTATTCTAAAAATAAGTTATACTATTCTATCCTGTAGATAACAGCTTGGGCCTGGTCCTCCATAAAAAGCAGCACATTAATGTTCATGATTTTAACTGAGTTTGTTTAAACTGGTGGACAGGTGCAGCTGACTATGTAGACTGAGTTAAATAAGGATATAATTATGTATTTAGTTTGTTTATTTACAATATTCAAATACACTCTCCATTGAGCATAATATATCTTTTGCTAACTTGTACAATTGTAATTTTGATACCTTACAGCAGATAGTCTCGTGGCTCACCCTAGATCATAGCCGGCACAGGGATAGACCCAGGATTGCAAAATATGGTTCACACTGTTACCTGGGAATCATAATCTATTTATGTATGCATATCTATTTTTATATTTTAATTACGAATATAAAACTTTACTCAGCTACATTTGTACAACATCTAACACAATACAATTGCTCAAAATAAATTACAGCTCAAATAAAGCAGATAAAGAGGTATGGAAAGTGCTTTCAGTTCCTTGAGTAGAAACACAATATGAACTTTTTCTGCAGTTTTTTATGGTGTGTTTTGCTTGTATATTTGCATACAACCAATGGAACAATTATTTTTTAGATCAGTACACTCCCTCTTGGGATCATTAAGCTCTTGGAACTCAGACAAAGTTTCTGTTAAATGAGGTAAGCTTTTATACCTGTGAGCCAGCATCCTGAACATTGGCACCAGACGATGGGCATTGCACAATGCTGCCGTCAGGGTTGCAGAGTGCACACTTCACGATTGTAACACTGACAGGGAGGATCACCCAGCTGTCCCATCCAAGCTCTGCAACACAATGATGAAGACATAATGAATTATTACATTTTCAGATCTTCAAAAAACACAAGTGCATGTCAAGTACTATCAGAACACAAATACTGATCTATACCTTTCATGGAGACCTCAGAGACCATGGAGCAGCAGCTCAGGCCCGTGCTGTTTTCACCTTGAGAGCTGATGGGGACAGCTGGAGCTGCAGGGACACAGAACAGCTGATTGAATCCTCTATCTATTCAAGCTGAGGCTTATGCAATTAGTTCCTGCTGTAGTTTCCAGAGGACTTCAGTTCTCCTACCTCCTGCATCCCTACTCCTGTGAGCCATGCTGCTGAAGGTGGCCCTCCATTGCTCCTTGATGTAGTTGCCGTTTGGCAGTTGAGGCTCAATCTGCAGGTTGAGGGCACTGAGGAGGGTCTTCCTGATGGACTGCAAGGATTCACCCTGACACCTGAGCATCAAATAGAGAATGTTTCACTGAGTTATTTAACAATATTAAAATGACCAAGCAGAAAAAACAAGAATATGTTTCCTGTGCAATCTATTGAACTGTTTTAAAGACATTAAAATAGAAAAAATAATTAAAAAAACTGAAGCTTCACGCTACAGTCCCAGCACAAACAACAGAAACAAATGCTAAATGAATCATTGGCTGTTTATGTTTCTCCTGTAATCCTTGTGGAAAGGCCTAAGCATGTATAACAAACCCTGTTATGCTCTTAGATGTCTATGAGTCTTGGAAAGAAACCCAGCATAATTACATAAAAAAGATTTGTAATTACAAAAGTGTAGCACTAACATGATTTGATACTGACCTGCGAGGAGAAACAGGAGGGTTTGCAGGGGATGTAGATTCTTCCCTGGATGGCTGCATAACAAATGCAATCACCATCGAAGAGCCAAGAAGCACTGAGATGACAATGAATGAGCAGGACATGGTGCGCAAGGTGGATGGTCAGTCTGTAGGTGCTGAGTAAGGCCCGCGTCAGTGAAGGCTGCAGTAAGTTGTGTGCCTCTGGTTGCTGGAGAAGAGGGAGATACAAGTGACCAGTTGGTGATGCCGCTCAAGGTAGTGTTTGTCAGAGCTTGGGAACCTGGGTTTTTATCTTTCTGTACTCCGGCTTGGCCTTGAGATACTTAACATTGTTGTCTTGTCCATCGTTCTGTGTGAAAGGGGACGGGAGGGTGATCCGGCCCAGTGAAGTCCAGATAAACAGACAGGAGTGAGAGCTGGGGGAGGCATAAGGAAGAAGGTATATGAGCTATGAAGTTATGACATGAATAGGTAAATCTTAAGTTTTGAGGAGATAAAACATAAAAAGAGCAACAACAAAATGTCCATTTATTGAACTCAAACACCTGCACAAGTGTGGGAACCAAATCATAGCCAATTAATCTTCACATTCATTTTAATGTGCATCACAAAGCTTCAGTTAAAGGCGAGGACAGTCTCATGATTAAAGGACCAAGTCTGAGTTCTTAATGTAATTAAGAACATTTTATAGCAGTTTTTTACAAGCCCATTCCAATGATGTTAGGATTAAACAGTTATGTTAACCTTTACTACCTGTATTTTTAAAAATATCCACCAGAAAGACAGTTTATTAAATGATCAAATTGATTGATTTAATTGTTTTTCTCAAATATTTCGCTCATTTTGAATTTGACGCCTGCAACATGTCCCATAAAAGGTGGGACAGGGTCAACAACAGACTGGAAAAACCTGTTTGGGACATTTCACTGAAGAAAAAGTCAACTGGAAAAAGGAAATAGACACAGTTGGGAATGAAAGCAGCACCCGAAGGCTCAGTTGGTCATTAGCGAGTACCGGGCGAGGTTCAAACACATTGTGAAAAACTTAATGTGCAAATAGTTCAACAGTTAAAGAATAACATTTCTCAGCATACAAATGCAAATAATTTGGGGACATCATCATCTACTGTTCCCAAAATCATCATAAGATTAACAGAATCCAGAGAAATCCTAAATATAAGCAGCAAGGCTGAAAACCAACATTGAATGCTTGTGACCTTTAATCCCTCAAGCAGAATTGAAAAACATTATCTTTCTATAAAAGGAAATTTCAATGTGGACTCAGGAACACTTTAGAAAACCACTGTCAGTAAACACAGTTCATCGATACATCTTAAAGTGCAAATTAAAACTCTACCATGAAAAGCCAAAGCCATACATCAACAACACACAGACACACCACCAACATCTGAGGTGGACTGACACAAAGTGGAAAAGTTTGCTGTGATCTGACAAGTTCACATTTCAAATCGTTTTTGGAAATCATGGGCATTGTGTTGTTCAAGCTTATGAGGAAAAGGACCATCCAGATTTATTACCAGTTGAAAGTTGAAAGCCAGCATCTGTGATGGTATGGGGGTGTATTTGAGCCCATGCCATGGGTAACTAGCACGTAGGGTAATCTGTGAAGGCACCATTGATGATGAAAGTTAGTTACAGGGTTTGGAGCAACATATGCTGCCTTCCAAGTGACGCCTTTCCAGGGACATCTCTGCTTATTTCAGAAAGACAATGCCTCGACACATTCTGCTTGTGTTACAACAGTGTGGCGTCATAGTAAAATAGTGCAGGCCCACAGTCCAGGCCTGTCTCCCCTTGAAAATGTGTGGTACGTTATGAGGTGGAAAATGTGACAATGGGGACCTCGGACTGTTGAGCAACTAAAGCCAAGCAAGCATGAGAAAATTAACCATCTACAAAGCTTCAATAAGTGTCCACAGTTCCCAAATGCTTACTGAATGGTGATGTGGCACAGTGGTAATCATGCCCCTGTCCCAGCTTTTTTAATCCGTAGGCATCCAATTCTAGATGAGTATTTATTTAAAAAAGCAATAAAGTTTGTCAGTTTGAACATGAAACATCTTCTCTTTGTAGTGAATCCAGTTGAATATACTGTAATTCAGATCAGGCGAATCATTGTATTTTGTTCTCAGTAACATTTAACACAATGTTCCAATGTAATTTGAAATGCTGTTTTATTAAGCCAAAGTAGCAAACCCCCATGGTCTTTTTTCTTCTTTTCACATTTTACTTATTCAGATTACATGTAAAAACATTTTTTTTAAATTATGTCCTAAGGGTACTTTGGTTCCATTCAATTCCAACTTTTGAACTGCAGGGCACAAAGAGGAGAAACAGAAGCTGTCCATTCCTCCTGTGTATGAGATATAATTAAAACAAATGATTTATTTTGGGCCCTGTAATAAATTCAGAAGTCTCAGCTGATAAATATAACACCAATATTTTGCCTCTGCGCAGCTATTCAAGGACGGAATCTGAAGGAAAAATGTAACAGCTGAGCCATGATGGGTGCTGCAGGTGATGTTAATATCTAAAAGCCTGGAGCAAAAAGCTTGGCAACAATGGCGGTTGTGTGAGCCAGCGAGGTCCCGAGGCATGCGAGGAATGGCAACTTTGAGTTCTACAGTTCCCCCTCCTCTAAGGCCTCAACTGGGTCACCACAAAACTTTCCCATGCAGCCCAAAATACACAGTTTATCATTTTCAATGGATATCAGACCATACTTCTTAGACAGTGCAACAGGAATTCTTGGTACAAGCTGATACAAGATTTTGCAATGCGTTTATCACTGATACAGATGATGAGGGGGTGGTGGAGCTGCAGACGAGTTGTGAGAAAAAAATCAATCACATCAGTATTGGAACATTTTGTTTTCAAATAATATTTCATTTTGAAATAATAATCTTCATGGGAAACCTCCTCTAGATTCTCCTTTTTTTTATATAAAGGGAAATTGTGCATTTTACTCTCAAATATCAGAGCTCCAATGCGCCGTGTTAAATGGGAAGACCCACTGTTCTATTTGTAATAAAAGCAAAACATTAACTTTAGTTTTAAGAATACAGTGTTGTGTCCTTTTAAATGTGATCTAAAACAATGTATGTATACTAAACCAATACTGAAATACATCAGAGTATCCTGATATATTTGTCACATAGATGGTCCAATATCACTCATCAAGTCCTTGCACTGGCTCCCTGTTTGATTACAGATCTTTATATGAACAGGGATTGAAATACAGAAATCATCCAACTCCACCCGCAACTCTAACCCCTTCTGTTAACTTACAGTCCCTCAAACAAACCTTAAGACACACTGTGACCAGGCCTTTCAGGCTGTAGCACCAAAACAATTGAACGACCAACCCCAATGCTTACGAAATGCAGAATCTATAAATACTTATCAAAATTAGCAGAAGACACATAAATATTTAACTGTGTAACTTTAGTTAGGGGTTGCAGTCCTTTACACAGAACTTGAGCCACTGCCTAAAAACAAACTTTCACCAGAACAGAAGTGGAGCAAGAATAAGCTCTCTATAGAGAACTTTGAAGTGTTGGTGATGTTGCTGTTTTGCATTTCATAAAGAAAAGAAAAGAAAGATCTCATAAAACTGCCACTGAAAATTTTAGCATATATGCTAATCTCGCTCGTAGCTCCCATCTCTTCCTGCCCTAAAGGACATGGCTTGGACTGCCCTGCTTTGGGCCGCTCACAATTGTTATAGATTGAAGTTTGGCAAAATGGATTCTCCTGATTACAGACTATACTATTTGAAATCGTCCACTCATTCACTCACTCACTATCCCCTATGTAGTGTAAATGAAATAGTGGACTACATGGGGAATGACCAAACAACATTTCGGACACTATACTGAAATTTTCTAAACATCGTAGCGTCAGCTGATGAGCTGGTTATTCCGGTGGCGGGAGTGGACGTGCAAAACTTCACGTAAAGAAACCGTGCACTCAGGAGGATACATTTCAAAGCTGTTTACAGCCGCTAAAAGACGTTAAAGAGCTACGCTAAGAACGTGTTAAAGATACTTTAACGTTTTTTATACATTTATGAATGAAAGCAGCGCCTAACTGCCTTCCTTCTCTTCTTCTTCTATGGAAAAACACGACCACATTGCATTGTGGTATATGGGAGAACAATATAGGGTACATTGTATGTACACTTACTTTTGCTGTGCATTGTGGGTATTTTGTAGTGCACTATATAGTGAATGAAATTACTGCTGAGAATTCGAACAACACTACAAAATGGCGAACACACTATATAGTGCTCTAGTGTGTGATAGGGAACGATTTCGAACAGAGCTATTGAATCAAGCTGATCCAGCTACACTGAAAGGTTCGGATGTCCTCGGCATCCATGCAAATCAAGAAGTTCTAAACACATGCAATGGATTAAAAAATTGCTGTTTATTAAAAAGGTTGACTATTGTTTAACGCTCTTGAACTAAAAAAGCAATAACAAAAAAAAAGAAAATATTTCAGTGAATAAGAGTCAAAGAGTCATACTGATAAAGAAACATCTTGAAGTGTGTAGGGGGCTAAACCCCCCAAAGCAGTTAATTATTAGCTGAGTCATCGACAAAAAATGTGCAAAACTGGCTGACCTGTCAATGCAAATGTTAAAAACAGACTTGACCCTGCAACCAGAGTCAGATCATCTCTTCCATGTGCCACAGGGCTGTCCATAGACATGGCTGGATCCCTGAAAGGCAACATAAATGGGCTCCTGGGATTTTCACATCTATACACATAGTCATTACTGACCTGAAAGTTTGGTTCTCTCAACAGGTGTGTCATATTTGCCAGTTTATTTCGAGTTCTCATGGCTTCAGGGCCACACGACAGTGACACAAGTGAGCATCTTTGACTTTGTAAAAAACAGTATTAACTGTCTCTGTCAGTTATTGAAACACAGTTTGGCAGAATATGGCATGAATAAACTGTCTGACTCTGACTCCCTTGGCTCACCAACAACATAACATTTATATCATTAAAGTAAAGTCTTATACCATTTTATAAGAGGAAGGCCCTGTTTTAAACAGACAATCAAAAAAATCTGTTGCTTCTATGAGAAATGCTTAGCATTAAGGTTTAAAATGAATGAAGATGTTGCTTGAATTTAGGATGTACCTTTTCTGGCCATGGCTAGCACTACTTAGCGTTACATGAAACTTGGTTGACAAATGTTTTAGTTATTGGCAAAACTGTGAAAAAGCTGCCCTGTCTGGCAATGGTAATAAATTCTTTAAAATGATTCCTGTTCAGATTTGGATAAAAATCTAATCACCTCTAACTTGTGTCATGACAGGCAAAGTAAACAAAGTATTTTCAAAAAGTTGGATCACAACCAAAATATACTTACTTCTTCTACTATCACTAATCAAATACTTACTGAATCAGAATCAGTTATTTTCAGGCCCCTCACAGTTTGTGAGTTGTTCTTGTTACACAGTGATCCGAGATGTTATTACTAAAATATTAGCCTTTGTACTAATTTTGTGATTCAACTTGAAATGGGTTATTACAAGATATTGCAACATTTCCTTCATTTATTTTAATGAGACATCTGATCTTTCCTCACATTGTCCAAGATTGTTTTAAGGCCTTAAGCAAGTGTGTGTCCTTAGTAACCCATCACAAAACAGGTATGTGAATGTTTTTACCTGACAGGTCTCAACAGAACAAGATCTCAATCTCAGGTATTGTATTATCGTCAGGTCTCATCTCTTCACTGCTGAACCACTTTCAGGGATTGAAAACCATAACTCAAGTTTAATGGGTCAAGAGGCCTTAGGATACAAGTTTCACATGAACATCTGTTGTTGTACATAAAAAATATGAGATAGGGCTCAATATTGCCCCATTCCCTGTATCTTAGAATGTACACTACTGAATCTTATTTGATTGTTCTAGATGGAATATCTGATTTGTTTTATTGACATATGTATAGTAGTCTGCATGTGAATGTTTAAGGACACATACATGCAAACGTTAAGTTTAGAATCGCCTCATACAGCTTCTATGCAAATAAACTAACATGATCATATCATCAGTAAAAAAAAAAAAAGATTGTCTTACAGATTAACTTTTCTATTGTTGATAAGAAACCAATCATATTTTATAGATAAATATGCCAGAACTGTAAATCATTAGGATTCAAACCTCAACTCCAATGAGTTTTGGACATAGAACATAAAATACAATATATACATTTATCTGCAAATTCTTTTCCACTTATAGTCTACTAAATAAAGTACAACAACAAGATATTTGATGTTTAAACTGATAATTTTTAAAGTTTTTCTTGCAAATGTTCACTCACTTAAAATTTGAAGCCTGCAACATGTTCCAAAAATGCTGGGAGAGGGGCAACAAAATTCTGGGAAAGTTAATGAATGCTCAAGAAACACCTGTTGGTGTTTCCACAGGTAAACTTGTTTAATTGGAAACAGCTGAGTCTCATGATTGGGTATAAACGGAGCATCCTTCAATGCAAGGGCGTAGGCTTGATCTTGACATTGGTAGGAACATAAAAGTGCTCCAAGGCGGCACCCCTGAAAGTTTGTGTTCTGCATGTATGACACTTATTTCTAGTCATGTAGAGCTGATCAAACTAACAAGCAAACGATCATGTTCAGGAAAACCTTTTCTGTATACTATACCTCCAGCCTCTACTCCTCCATGTATACTATCTAGCCCCTGGCAAAAATATATTAATGCATGACGCATGAACAGTGCGACAATTTAGGATGCAACAATCATTAATTTTGATGGTATGGTTATAGTCTAAGGGAAAATACAGTTTCCCAATTATTACCCATAAGTGTAATTCATTCCCCAACAATATGATTGTATAAAATCATGTTTGTTGTCTGAGATTGTATTGTGTTTTTTCCACAAATTTTTATTGTTGGACTCAAATGTTTGCTGCTTTTCAACACACAAATGATACATGATAAATAAAATAACCAAAATCTGTATCTCTTTGGCATTAAATATGAGCTTAGTTATAACAATATATACTATGCATGTGTTTTATGTTAGGGACCATACAGTAGTGGCATAATATTGATAGGGATGTGTCCCTAGCGTCCCTACCCAATTCTACACCCCTGCTTGAATGGCTTAAATGTTCACAAGCAAGGATGGGGCGAGGTTCACCACATTGTGAACAGCTGTGTGAGCAAACTTTTTTTTTCAATGCACTATTGCAATGACTTTAGAAATTCCATCTGGGGCTTACCCAGCTGCCATTGGGCGAGAGGCAGGGTACACCCTGAACTGGTCACCAGTCGATCGCAGGGCCACATAGAGAGACAGACAACCAGTCACGCTCACACTCATACCTAAGGGCAATTTAGAGTCACCAATTAACCTAATGAGCATGTTTTTGGTCTGTGGGAGGAAGCCGGAGTGCCGGGAGAGAACCCACACATGCACGGGAAGAACATGCAAACTGCACACAGAAAGGCCCCTGTCCGACCCGGGAATCGAACCGGGAACCTTCTTGCTGTGAGGCACGTGCACCACCTGCTACCACACTGTTGTGTGACTGAAATCAGACATCAAACAAGAATGGGACAGACACACATACAAAGCTTCAACAATTAGTGTACTAGGCTCTCAAATGTTTACTGAGTGCTGTTAAAAGGAAAGATGATGACACACAGTGGTAAACATGCCCCAGTCCCAGCACTGTTGGATCATGTTGCAGGTATCAATTCAAAGTAAGAGAATATTTGCCAAAAAGCAACAAAGTTTATCACTTTGAACATTAAGTATCTTGTCTTTGTGGTGTATTAAATTGGAAATAGGCATGAAAGGATTTGTAAAACTATTGTATTCTGTCTTTATCAACATTAAACAAAATGTCCCAATGTCACAAGTATACTTTGTAATCAAAATACAAATTCTTGTTCATTGAATGTTACACATAGAAATACTGTATTTAAGGGTCTTTGAGGCATGCGGCCGCTGCAGCTGCTTACCCTTCCCGGAGGGTCAAACCACCTATAAATGCACACACACTCATAAACTGGAGGTCACTTTGGGAATCCACAGCCTCGAACATCATCTGACCGAGCATCAATGAGCAGAGTCCTTGAGTATCTGACAACTCCCACAAACTTCCTTGTCTTAGTAGCAATGGGAGTCACACCACTGACAGCTGCTCCAGGATGGGATCACAAAGAGCCTTTATATGAAGGACTCTGGAGGATCCAAGATGCTGATAGTTAGCAGGGAGACATCTCAGAAGATGTTCCTGAAAATGTACTTTAGCCCATGGGAACAGATATGGGTTGGTGTATTGAGAGATACTGCCTCTCATCAATCTGTCACCCAAAGCAGATTCATCAGAAATGAAGCAGGATTTAATACAGCTGAATGGGAAGCTAGACAGACTGAAACTCACCTGTGATAGATGCTTTTATAAAGATACATTTCAGTACATAAAATGCACATTCTCACTTTATTACTTTAGATAAAAAAGAACAAACATTGCAACAGTGCTGTTCATTCCCACAGCTTGTGAGAAGTTTTTTTGTTAGCTTGAAATCACAGTTTGCTAGAGTTAATATGGGCTACAAAATTAATTGCTACACTCTAAATTTCAATTAATTTGGCAGCACTGATCTTTAACAAGGTGTATCCACTATGAAAAACACAACAGGGTGGTAATTACGCTTGTAAAAAAAACCCAGAGAAAGTTAAGCATTAGAAAGTGTGGTCCTCCGGAGCTCTGTTGCTACAGGCTTCAGATGGTGCTTTTTAATTTGCAGGAGGTTCAGTTCAACTGAACTCCTCACAAATCATCTTGTGCCTGTTTTTTTAAGCAGTATTTACTTTGGCAGTAGTTTGGCGCTGGCCCTGGCTCAAGCTTAAAGGCCAAACAAAACCCTAAAGTTAAGGCAAAATTAAACTAGAACGGCTCCAAGGGCACAAATCTCTGCAAAGGCATTTCTTTTTTTTTTTAATACTTTATTTAGGGCTTTTCTTTTTATACAAACACACCCAGTAACATCACCAGCATTGATAGAAGTAACAAAAAAGGAGCGAGGTTACAATCTGAGTGTGAATGTCCAAAGCTTCCAGCAAAGACTGATTTAGGAAGAAATGGTCCCTTTTCCTTTAGAAAAAAAAAACTCTGGGTACAAAACATACAAGACAAAAACACACATACACATATGGGTGGGAGTCCGTCAAAATCATCAGTCAGCATGCCAAATAAAACAGTTTGCAAAGGCATTTCTGACATTTTTGGCCAAGCATTTGGTGTAAAAGTTAAAAAAAACTGCCATATGCAAAGAAATATTTAGAAAATTCCTGAATCTGCATTCAGATTTGGATCACTACCAAGATCTAATGGCCTTTTCCTTGTGACTTGATAGATGGATAGATAGATAGATAGATAGATAGATAGATAGATAGATAGATAGATAGATAGATAGATAGATAGATAGATAGATAGATAGATAGATAGATAGATAGATAGATAGATAGATAGATAGATAGATAGATAGATACTTTATTTATCCACATACAGAAATTGTTGTATCTGGCAGCTCATATGAAACACATAAAAACACATAAAAACATCATCATATTTAAGAACATAAAAAAGTCAACTGAATTAATAAGTTCAAGTGTGCATGTGCAAGTGGGGGAGCTATGAGGAGTTAAATTAATAAATAAACATAATCTGTTAGTCTAGAAGAGTCAAGTCAAGTTTATGTATATAGTACTTTTCTTACAACATATGTTACTCAAAGTAGAGCACATTTTGTGATCCACAGTCATATGAACTGTTCCGTTATCCTTCAATGTTCACTGTTGGTTTCTTTGCGGACCCTGACCCATAATGGTGGACGTGGCCACCATTATGGGTCACACTCCACGGGGAATGACCTGATGGGCAGGGACTTGGTCAAACTGGGTCATCGGCCCCCTGTAATTTTGAATGGCTACCACATGTGCTAATACAAAATTCTATACTGTGATTAAATACTTAGCATGTCAGAGGTGGGATTTATGTAAAAATTAATGTGACTGTAAACACTTAGCTTAATGTTGTTCATTAAAAAATATTAGAGCATAAAATTGTGATTTTTAAAATCTTTTTTTATTCTTGAAAGCAATAGCTATATGAATGTTCATTTAGCTATTTTAATCTTTTAAAGACAGAAACGTTTGGGACCGGAAGATATGTTGATTTAATTATTTTGGCACACCTCTTGATGTTCTGTGTTAATACTGCTGCTTTTAGTGTTGATGTAGAAGAGCTTGCTTATGTCCGAACAATATATACCTTTGATTACAAAGTTACAGGCTGTTGTCTGATTCTAAGAGGGAAATTCGGTTTAGTTTTGTAAGATATTTTGATAAAATAAAAGCAAAACTTGTTTTATGCAACTTATGTGGTATTAGCACTTTTCTTTTTCAGAAGGACAAAAAAAATCTGATTTAGATAATGAGTTTTGTAGGGGAAATACCTGGGATTTAACTAACAGGTCATATCACCCAGCCCTCGGATGGGGGTTAGTATAGTAATTATACTTCATGTGAACTTTACAGGTAAATACATTTGATTTCTATGTTTGCACACTAATACTTAATAAAGAAAATAGTATTCACATGTTTGGATGTATGTTGTTTGTGTGGTGTGGTATTGGTTGAGATAATTTGGATGATAACTCTTTGCAATAAAAGTAAAATAATGCTAATCTAGGTCACATCCATAACTGCATGCAGACAGCCCCTTCCTTTAAGACCACTGTTGCCCTTTATCAGAGCCGTCATGTGTTTATTCAGCATAGATGGCAACCATAGTTAGATTTAATCCTAATCCACTTGCATGTTGTTTTGTTGTGATCAGGAGGCCTGTCCAAGACGCTCAGCCCTGCCGTTCATAAACCTTTTTCCAGCAGCAGGGGTGTGTAATGATTGTATGTGGCAGCAGAGACGGAGACTCCTTAAAGCTACAGACGTAAAAGAGGTTGCCTGAGAAAGATAAAGAACAGAGGTAAGACAAATGCTGAGTTTTGATTTGGTTTGGAGTATTGTATATCTGAAGGGTCTTTTTTCCAACAGAGGAGGTAAACATAAGCTCAAGTGTATTTACTACATGTTAAAAAAAGAAGACATGTAAATAATGTGATAAACTTTGGTTTTTGAAAATACTCACTCACTTGTTTTGGATTTAATGTCTGCAGTATGATCCAAATAAGCTGGGACAGGGGCATGTTTACCACTGTGTTGCAGCACTTTTCGTTTTAACACCTAACATACATTTGAGAACTGAGGGCACTAAATGTGGAAGTTTGTGGGTAAAATTCTTTCTTTTTCTTGCTTGAGGCAAGACCTTCAGTTATTCAACAGTCTGGGCTCAGTCAGATTTTGCACTACATAATGCACCACACATTTTTAGAAAGAAGCAGGTCGGTCTAGAACCTGCACTCATTTAACAAGGAAACCACATTTTTGTAACACGTGCAGAAATGTGGTTAGTAGTGGTCTTGCTGAAATAAGCAGGGATGTCCCTGAGAAAGGTGTTGCCTGGATGGTAGCAGCTTTCAGAATCAATTATGTCTTCACAGGTTTGCAAGTTAACCATGCCATAGGCACTAGCACACGCCCATGCCATCACAGGTATTGGCTTTAAACTTTTCACTGATAACAATCTGGGTGTTATTTCCTCTTTATCCAGAGGACATGATGTCCATGATTTCCAAAAACAATTTGAAATAAGGACTTGCCATACTACAGTTTAAAGAAAAAAAAAAAAAGGTTTACTGCCAGTGATTTTCCAAAGTGTTTCCAAGCCCACATGGTAATATTGGGTATAGTATGACATCCATTTTTAAAGCAGAGCTGCCTGAGGTATCAAAGGTCATGGGCATCAAATGTTTGTTTTCAGCCTTGTTGCTTACATGCAGAGATTTCTCTGGGTTCTCTGGATCTTTTGATGATATTATGAACAGTACATGATGAAATCCCGTAATCCCTTGCAACTGTACACTTAAATATTTGTTCATAAACTGATGACCCTCACCGTATCCTTTCTTGTGAACCACTGAGTCTTTCAGGGACGCTCTCAATCATAACATTAACCTGTTTCCTACTAACCAGTTCATCTGTGGGATGTTCCAAACAGATGTTTCTTAAGCATACCTCAATGTTTCCAGTCTATGATTGCCCCTGTCTCAGCTTTTTCTGGAATATACAACATGCAGATTCAAATTTAGTTGATATTTGAAAAAAACACGAGGTTTATCAGTTTGAACATTAATATATTGTTTTTGTTGTGTATTCCAATAGAGGTAAAAAAAAAACAACAACATTGTTTTCTGTCTTAACATATGTTTTACACAGTATCCCAACTTCATTTGAATTTGTATCGCCGCAACTTAACATGTCTGCAAAATGCAAGGCCAGATATTTCTAACAATAACAGAGGAAAAACTAATCTATCATTAGCAGAGCACAGCAAAGGATCATGGGATGTGGCATGGGAAAGTCAGAGAAGAAGATAAAGAGACGTGACAAAGGTGTGAGTGTGATCACACTCTTCTGTTGTGACCGAGTTATCCTCTCAGTAATTCAGACTGTTCAACTGTGCTTCAATAACTCACAGTTTTGTCACTTTTTCATTTCAGTGAACATTTCAGTTCCTGGTAAATATCTATTCAATTCCATTTAAACTTGTGTTTTGTAATATTTGTAAATGAAGTTCCAATCATGCTATTCAATAACTTGAGTAATCTCTGCTCTATAATTCATGCGACATGTGAAGCTGCAACAGGTGAGTCTTCAAGATTAAATATAAAGCAGCTAAATGAAGGACTGATTGTGGAGGAGGAAAGTTACTTGGCACAGCATTAAATAACTGCTTCTGTTTCATTCTAATCTTCAGCCATCAGAGCTGCTCTGCTTATCCAGCGTTGGTACCGTCGGTATGTAGCCAGCCTGGAGATGAGGCGCAGGTGCACCTGGAATATCTTCCAGTCTATTGAATATGCAGGACAGCAAGACCAGATCAAGGTGAGACACATAACTCTGAATTACCTGTAGGCTGCTCCTTTGTAATTTGGATTATTCATTTCTGACTTCTCACAGAAGCCCAGTGAGCGGCTCAAATTTGGGTATAAAAAAGTAAATTCAGTTTGAAAATCTTCATTCTTGTTCAAAATGTGGAACCTTGCACAACTGCTGGATCTACATGATTTAATGTCTTTAATCAGGCAGATCCATCTTGCTAATCTTCAATCTCCAACCACTGTGTATGACGAGGCCCAATTCAGAGTCCTTTAGAGCAGAAAAAGAAATGAGCTACGAGGAAGACGACAGCAGGAAGTGACTGCTCATGCAGTGATAAGATTAGATGCTAACAGCTTCAGTAACAGTTTTATCAGATCTTGACCACGTCTCTATATCAAATGAAAACAGATATCAATACTACAAACTTCTCTATGGAAAGGGTGTTTCAGCTCCACCTCTGACATGTTTTGAAGAGAGTTTGTTTTACAAAGGAACTCATGTTCTGCAACACAGTAGCTCCTACCTAAAACATTATCTGATTGGCTCATAAGTAATGTTGATTGGCGGAACAATCACCCAAATATGTGAAATATGTAGAACAGTCCATCTGGTGTATCAGGTTACAAAATGTACATTATGTCCAGTAACATGTACATTTTCAGTTTGTATGATCAGTTCAGCACTGTTCTGCAACATGTTGTCAACAACTCAGCATCTATTCTATAGTCCATGCTTTAAGATGAGATCACACCGAATGCAACTTGGCAACCAAGATCACGTCATCCACCCAAGTTGCATCGCACTGCCATAAATACCTCATTTTGTTACTGTCGCCATCACTCAATGACGCCACGCCCACTCAAGTATCATCGCGTTCATATCATATCGTATCATAGAGGTATAAGCTGACATTATTCCAACTGTATCCTATTCACTCACCTACCAACCACAAAACACTGCAGCTGATGGCCCCGCAGCAGTATCGTCTGTGAGTTCTCTGCGGCCCTGTCTAGGTGGAACTAATGTACTCACCAACTTAATGTTCCCAAATGAACGTGGAGTGTCACTCCGGAATAACAAGTATAGTAATAGCCTGTTTTGGTTTCTGTCACACATCCACAGAACACTGATTGGATGTCCCGGCACAGCCACAGGCAAAGTCGCCTGAAGAATTCAAATTTTCAGGATCGCGTCAGTTGCAGTCCAGGAGGATTAATCCTGTCCAATTATGCTGTACATTGATTTTAAATGGAGACTGGTCACCCAAGTCACATTCGGTGTGTAGATGGCTTTATACTGGACTTGCTTGCCCAAGCCAATGAGCTTAAACAGCCAACAAAACAATGGTCACACGTCTACTGGTGCTGTGTGATCTACAGACAGTGTCTTCTCCTGGCCCCTGAAAAGGTGGTTTGGTCGCTCTTGCAAGCATGAGACACATGGCTGCTCTTATGGACTGTCAAATTTCCTGGGTGACAGTTGATGTGACTAATTAGAGACATTACTGAGACACTGTAGGATTGTGGCTAGTGTAATTAGTTTAACAGAAATTTTGGTTAAACAATATTTACAGTTTAGAAAGGAGCACTTGTGGATTAAAGTAGAGGTGTTGCTGTGATGCTCTAAGACTGTGAGAAAATCAAAATTTTCTATATAAACCACATTTTGCTTTAAATGAGAGCAACAAATTACGCACCTATGTCGTCTTTGGATGTGTTTTTCCTTTATTTGCTCATTTAATCATCCAAAGTACATGGATATACTGATAGAAGCAGTTCAGAAAAGCCTTTCTGAAGGATTTTTATGGAACTTAATGGCGCATGCCCTCAGCCAGAGCCCTGATATGTAGTAGTACTTAAAAGAATTACAAAATATATAAACCATGTGCAACATTGTTATGTTAATCCAAACCAAAGCTATGTATGTTACTTGATGGACCACTTCACTCCATGTATGTATGTTACATGGCTTTGGTTTGAAATAAAATATCGGATAAGCTGCAATTGACTTTCTTGAAGAAAATGTCCTAAGGGTGCATGTTAAGTAATGCAAATCACACTATTCATTTTAGATAAACAATATGATAAATGCTTGATATATACTAATAATTGTCTCAAATTTTGGCTGTATATTTGGTGTAATATGCCCTATAAAGTGGTGTAAATATATATAGGCGGAATGTACAAATATACTATACCAGTTAACCTCATCATCACTCAATGTCCACCTAGATCAACTGTATTGCACATTTAAGAATATTTTCTCTTATTTGCTTTTGCTTCACATCAGTTTCTAGCATATATAGTGTCTGTCAATATCAGAATTGGCCACATGAGTTTGGAAATATCAGATAAGGGAAAAATCTAAAATTGTGCATCCCTGTTTTAATTTAACAAAATGCTGCCAGTTTACCTCTCACTCCAGATGGTTTATTCTGTTTCCTCTCTCTTGCTGCAGCTGTACAACTTTTTTGGCTACTTGATGGACCACTTCACTCCATCCAGCAGCGACAGTAAGATGGAGATCTTAATATAAACATTATTCATGTTCTGTTACAGCATTGGTGCCCCCCTAAGTCCCACAGACCCTCCCTCTCTTCTTTTCCACTCTGCCCTTTAATGCAGGGAACCTCATATCTCACATCTTTGACAAGACTGAAATCTGCGATGACACAGAATGGGAGAGTTTTATTTGCTACAAGAACATCCAAGTACCTGACAGCTACACTGGCCCTCATCTGACCTTCCCAATGACGTTCAGTGGGATGACAAAGCTTGTGGAGGCTTTTAAACACAAACAAGTAACTACAAGAACCTCATACCACAGTCACAGGCAACACTCAGGTCACTACGGGTCCTGCTATTTGTTTGTTTTTTTCCCTCTAGTAGCAGCTCCATGCCCGATACGTCCTGCAGCTTCTTGGACAGACTTGGAGACTTCTAAGAATTCTCTCAAACATTAATCACGTCTCTTCCTGCCACAACAAGGAAATCACCATATGTGGTACAAAACAGTCTGTCCTTGATAGTCTCTGGCAAATTCTCTTGAAAAGACCTTGAAACTTTCCCTCGAACTCAAATACTATTTCCTTTCTTATCCTTTCCAAGGAGATTTACACGGACACCTTGAAGACCTGTTGTTAATATTCTATAAGGTATTTATGAGACTTAAGATGTCTAAAAGAGATGTTTGCTTCAATCATAACCTTTATGCACCCTGTCCAGAATGGTTTGCCGTCCTCTGAGAAACCGTACGTCTTCAATGGAGACTTTGTTGATCGTGGTAAGAACTCATTGGAGGTCCTGCTCATCTTGTTTGGATTCCTTCTTGTCTATCCCAACGATGTCCATCTAAACAGAGGGAACCACGAGGATCACATTGTTAACCTCAGGTAAGCAGGACACCAATGAAGAGAACCGATGTTCTATTTTTAACACATCTACAGATAATGTCGGCATTTACAGTTCTGTGGTTTGACTTTTTGTCCCGCAGATATGGTTTCACTAAAGAAGTCTTAGGGAAATACAGGGTAGGTTGCATTTTTCAAGATTTATTTTTGTTTGTCTGCCTTTATTACAGGAATAATATAGTAAATACAGTTAGATATCTGGAAGAGCACATGACAGCAATAAATCAGAGGCCTTCTGCTCTTAAAAATTTAAATTTTCAAGCATTATAACATGATTTATGCACTTATACATTATATTTGCTATGCAGCATCGGCAAAGCCAGAAGGCATAATGTGAAGTATTCTGTTTGTCTGTCAGGATTATTATAAGTAACCTAACTTTTTAAAACACTTGACATTTAAAGAGATAACTGTCCTGACTTGAGAAGAACTGATTAGATCATAGAGGTCAGTGGTGAAGGTCGTTAGGCTTCATGACCATCCTTTGCTTGTAACCATTATATCTTAAGCAGGGGCGAATCTATGGGTGGGCTTGGATGTGTGCAGGCCCACCAATCAATTTTTCTTTAGAAAATACATCCATCCATTATGTAATGCGCACTATACAGACCTGATCAAAATCTTAATACCAGTTGAAAAATTGCTAGAATATGCATTTTGCACATTTGGATCTTAATGAGGTTTTAAGTAGAGCTACAATATGCAAAAGCAAGAAGGGGGAGTGTGACAAAAAGTACTTTGACAAAGTAATTTGTTGAATACAACAAGAAAACTGAAATAGGCTGTTCATCAGCTGATCAAAAGTTAAAGACCATCGCTCAAAAAATTACAAAAAACTCTCCAAACCAGAACAAAAATGTTTCTCAGTAGGACTCAGTAATGAGTAGCTCCACTGTTCTTGATAATCACTTCAAAATTTGTTTGGGCATGCTTGATGCGAGTGTTTCCAGGAAGCAGACTTTACAAAAATTCAGGGCAGATACCTAAGCTGATTAATATCCAAAACATCCTTTTTTGAGTAAAAAAAGATTTTCAGTTATTTGCATAAGAAACATATTTCAGCTTTGAGGCCACAAAGTTTAACTATTCACGTGTTACTGTGGATGTGAATGAGTTTAAATGGGTTCAAATTTTAATTTTATGGCAACAGATCATTTAGGGAGTGGATAAACTGTCTTATGACATTTTGAGAAAATAGTCAAGTTCTGTCTACGGAAATGGAAATGTGGTGGTTAGGAAGAAGAGTTAAGTGAAAAGAAAGGACCGACTATTCTGAGGTCCAAACATTAACAACATTCTGTCTCTGATCTTAAGGACACTCTTAAGACTGTTCCTCAAACTTTGCTCAAGCGTTCATTCTACAATATGAATCTACACTACTTAAGAAAAGAAGTCTCAGAAACAGCCCAGCTCCTCTTCATGATTCACTATCAAGCTTTTGTGTGACCTGTTAGATGTAACTAAAATCAAAAATGTGAGTGAACTGCATGAGCCTCTTTTCACTCACAGCTGTGTGTGTAAAGGTGACCTTCAGATTGTAATGTTTTCAGTTTGCATAATGCAGGGACCCAGGCCAGCTCCTCAGGCTTGTAAAAAATTACACATTTGTACCAAATTTGTAGCCAGCAGCACCAAGTTACACACAGTCTGACTCCCTGCTGCAGTGTTACGATTCTTCTATTTGTAAAGATATAAAACTCTTCTTAAGCTCTGTGTTATGTTAATAATCATGGAACAAATCACTTTTACAGATGCTATTACTATACAATGGCACCTTTGGTGGGAAATAAAGGTCTGGAGTATGAATATTTGCCCTCAGTCTCAGCAAAATCAAAACATCTCTGTCCAAATATACTCCTCAAAGAATCAATGCTAAAGAAAGGTTGGAGTAAAACTGATTTAAAAAGCTTGAATTTGAATTGCAAATATGCCCTGCAGAAAAAGTCACACTAAATCCAAAGTTAGTCAGATTACCCACTGAGGATGATTGTGTGACTTTAACAACTGAAATGTCACACAATTATCAGAGCTAAAGTGGAAAATCCTCTATGAAACATAAATGTTGAAAATGAAGGTTTAGAGATTTTCTAGTTTTACTTTTAATGTCTAGTGGTATTAGAAAAGTATGGAGCCCCGCTGGTGACATTGAATTAAAAAAAATAATGCATGACCACAGGAAAATAATGCTTGGCCACGACATAGTTGATGCGTGGCCACGAGATAAATAATGCGAGGCCACAGGAAAATAATGCTTGGCCATGGGGAAAAAATCACCTTCAGTATTGAGATCTGTCAGTTTCAGAGCGTTACAGAGTCTGTAGCTTCTTAATAAGGACAAGTTTGAATACATTTCTCTTTATTTTAATTTGGGAATGAACTACAATGACATTCTAAAGTAACTTGCAATTAGACATGGAGTAATTCTTAGCAAGAGACACTTGATTCAGCTGCTCAAAATGCATGGGTTTAAACGCAGGGAATATGCTGATGTCGGGGAAGTCATAGATTTCATCATACACCATGAAGGCGGTAGAAGGCCGAGATTAAAGGAGACATATCATGCTGATGCATGATTTAATACTTACATATAATATAATAAATTTGAAAACAAGACCTTACACCCCCTTAATTTTCAAAAAATGAGATATTGTATTTTTTCTGATATCCTAGAACGAGATTTGATGCCTCTGAAAATAGGTCATTGCAAGATGACCGCGAGATTTAAGTCATCGTGATGACACGAGGTACATTTCTTTTTATTGGAGTAATCTGATAAAACACTTCCTCCTCTGTGATGTCCGTTAGCCCCACAACCATCAGTCAGGAACACATCCACCAGCAGCAGTATATAGCTCCCTAGCTCACACTTACTCATTACCAGCTCTGGCCTGTAGGGGGACTCAATACGCGGTCGCTGCTTTGAGCATGCCGGAAAATACAGTAGAAGAAGAAGGACGGGCTGGCTCTACCCCCGATAGAACTGACCAATCAGAGCACAAAGGGCTGTGACGTTGCGAGGTAACTTTAGGTCAGCCTGAGATCCAAGCGTTTCAACGAGAGCTTGATAATGGCCTAAAATGAGGATTTTGAGAACGCTGTTGTGGGGCAATGAAGGAACTAAATGACTTGTACTGAGGGCAGAAATGCTTTACAGGCATCCTAGTCTGGCATAGTGAAAAGGAGAAACAAGCATGATATGTCTCCTTTAAGTTAGTTAGATATTGGACACTGGACATTCACATTCTTCGGCGTTTCACATTCCAGGGTAAAAAAACACATATAAATCGATTATTCTCCCTGATCGTTTGACTTAATCAATGTCAAACCAACTGTGCTACATAGGTAGTCATATTCCTAACATGCCACACGACTTCTTTTTGAAATATATCCTTCCTATATTTTTCAAATAATTTTTAAATAAAAAAGGCATATAAATCTACTCTTCTCCCTGACCATGTGACTTATTGATGTCAAACTATCTGTGCAGCATAGATATCCTACTAATACTCCTCAAATGAGAGTTATATGCCTTTTTCACGACTTCAAAAATTATTTAAAAAATACACAAAGGATATATTTCAAAGAGAGGTCTTGTGGCTTGTGAGGAATATGTTGCACAGCTGGTTTAACACTAATAAGTCAAATGGTCAGGGAGCATAATCGATTTATATCCATTTCTTCCCATGGCATGTGAAATGACGACGAATGTGATTGTCCAATGTCCAATATCAAACTAACTTAATCTCAGTTAATAATGAACATTGCATTACCTTTTGTCATGAATAGAACAGTATCCCTCTTTATCAGCAAAAACATTATCTCGAGGCCACAAGTTATTTACTCTTGGCCACGCATTAACTATATCTCCTGGCCACACATTTTTTTAATCCAATGTCACCAGCGGGGCTCTGTAGAAAAGATGGTTGTGTTTCAAGAAAACAAAAGAGGAAAAATCAAACAGTCACAAAAATTTAGCTGGATACATCCTCAGTAGAGAAGAATGTTTGCACAAAGTTTCTTGGCAATTTAAGCAAAGTTTTTCTAGATGTACGAGTTCCAGTAACAATGCTAAAATGTACATGATAAGGAGACAAAATCATCTTTATTAAAATTCTAAATTACTACTAGCAGAATAATCACACTCATCAAAGTCAGCAGGATACATCCTCTGATGATTCAAATAAAAACTTTCTTAATGTACCATTCCCTGCCGCTCGCCTCGTCACCATGGGGCGGTCGAGCATTCGGCCGCTCAGCTTCCCAGTTATGGAACTCACTTCCCCCTGACCCCCTCAACACTGAGTCCTTACCCCTCCGTAAAACAAGACTCAAAACCCAGCTGTTGAAGCTCTCCTACTTCCTCTGATATTTTGCACTGTCTAGAATATTATTTTGTTTGTTTGTTTTATATCTGTTTTTATGCCTTTTAAAGCACTTTTTATCTTTTATAAGGTGAACTTGAGTGTCATGAAAGGCGCCCTTAATGAAATTTATTATTATCATTATTATTATTATTATGTACTCGTCAAAGAATAGATGATGGAGGAGTGGTCGAAAAACACACTAAGTTAGTAGAACAAATCCACACTGAAGTACATCTGTGTAGAGTCTTATTCATCCAGGTCATGGTAATCTTGAAGATTCAAAATCGAGGCAACTGGACGGTGTTAAGTTTTGGGAAGACGTTTCGCTTCTCATCCAAGAAGCTTCTTCACAGTCCAGTAGCCTCAATGTTGAATCTTCAAGATCCTCAGTGAAGTAAGAACATTTGTATAAGCTTCCGAAGTTTGAAGTATACTCATCCTATTAATGGCCAAATGTTAAGGATAAAATGGTAAAAAAAACTTGATTTGTCTCCCTGTTTTTAAGACATCAAAAGTTTGATTTTTCTGCAGGTTCATGGTAAAATAATCCTAAATCTTCTCCAGAAGATTTTCAGCGCTCTGCCTCTGGCTACAGTGATCAATAACAAGGTGCTGATTGTCCATGGTGGCATCTCTGATGTGACGGATCTTCACATTATAGCCAGAGTGGACAGACATAAAGTAAGAGACTCTGAGCACAGATAAAAATGCATTTAGGGTATTTTACAAACACCAAATCCAGATGCACCACTGAAATCATGACATTAATAGAAACATGTCTTTATTTCTTAAACTGTCCACAGTATGTCTCTGCTCTAAGACCCCCAAAGAAGACTCAACATGGAGTCCAAGGCACAAAGACCCAGATTGTGAACGATGTGGAGTTTGGACAAGCCGAAGGACGGCGTAGAGTTTGTTCTCTGACCTACCCCAGTCCAACCTCAATTAAAAGGCACAATGTCCCACGGCGCTCCCTTAATAATCCGCCTACATGCAGTCATCCGAGTGGTTTACTCGAAGAGGAGCTGAAACGAAGGCACAGATTGGCCAGGTTTGATCTATCCTATAGGGAACCAAAGTCTGAACCAGGTTCGCGGTCTGGTGAAACAGTAGAGACAGAGGAGCACGAGTGGAAACAGGTGATTGGAAAAAATGACAGCTTTTTTTTTTTACCTCTGCCAAGAAAGTTATGTTTTTGTGGGCATACGTTGGTCTGTTTCCTTGTATGTTAGCAAGATAACACTAAAGCTACTGGACAGATTTTGCTGAAGTTTTCAGGAGATGTTGTGAATGAGTCATCTTAAAAATGATTACATTTTGGTGGTGATCCAGAAAACCGCCATGAGTGAAAACTCATATTTCCTTAATGACTGACATACTAATAATGATATCAACATGATTCAAAGGGCTAGCTGTGGGTTTTCAGGGTCAGTGAATCATATTATAATGGTTACTTTGTCATGGAAGTATTACTTGTAGATGTAACAGCACTATTGGCCCTTTTCCACTAGCCCTACTCTACTCGAATCTACCCGACTCTACTCTACTCGCCTTGTGCTGCTTTTCCATTAGCCCCTGTCGCCTTCCCAGCGGCGTGCAGTGTTGCTGTAAACAGCTGAGCGGCTCTGCGGTAACATCATTTTGAGCGTGACACAACAATCTGTGGCTTTTTGTAACAAACCGAGTAATAAAGGAATGCAGGAGAAGGCTGCAGGTGGCAGGAAGAAATACCCCTTGAGAAGCACAGGAGAGTTTTGGAAACTATACAACAGAATGAAGCCGAGGACGAGAGCAATTGAGCTGCAAAGAAAAGACGTATGAGGGTAAGCTGACAGTAGCTACCACTAGCATGCTAGGTCGTCGTGCTCATGACTCATCAATGACTACATTGTCTGACCAATCAGTAGCCGGCAGCCGGTGACGTCATCTTTTAATATCGACTCAGCTCGCTTAGAACCAGAGCGGAGTAGGTACTAAAACTAGCTTGTTTTAAGAGGTACCAGGCTAGTGGAAACACGCTGCATCGAGTAGAGCCGAGTAGAGTAGGGCCAAGGCGTGCTAGTGGAAAAGGGCCATATGTCAGCTACTTTGGTGGAAGTTTGTGCTCTCTGAGGGCTTAAAATTTGTTTTATTCTTTTAGTTGTTCTTTCTGTATTTAATCCGACCAGATAGTGGACCTTCTGTGGAGCGACCCAGTGCCCCAAAATGGCTGCGTTCCCAATGAAGTGCGAGGTGGAGGCTGTTATTGGGGGCCAGATGTCACAGAGAAGGTGCTGGGACGCCACAACCTTCACCTCCTTATCCGCTCACATGAGTGCAAGCAGGAAGGCTATGAGTACTGCCACAACCGCAGGGTGAGATATACGTGAAGGAGGGTTTGTGGTTGATTCAACTAAATCTGAGTTAAGTCAGGATGATGGCATGTTGTGCTTTTGAATGAAGAGTCTGATACGTTTTGATTGGCTGGTAGAGTTCGAGATATTTAAAGGTTTTATATCCTAGCATGTTGGACCATGAACGTTATGTCTTTGGTTTCTGTAAAGCAAAGATTTTATTTAAGTCAAATAGGAACATTTCATCCCTGCAGAGGATCAGACTCATTTGAAGACTGCTTGTATCAGCAGCTTTTTCAAATGCTCCATTAGGTGGGATTGAAAAATGTATTGTTCTTTAAGTCTAAGGTACATTACCCACATACCCTTAGGCTTATTGCACCACAGTTTAAATAAACTTTCAGACCTTCAAGCAGCAGATAAATACACTTTTGGATGTGTGTGTCAGCAGGGAAAAATTTATCGAATCCTTGTCGTATCATTGTATTGACCTAATCAAAGTGGATTAAATGCCCTAAAGCGCCTTAAAAGCGCTACGCTAAGTACTGCTAAGTCATTTCTTACAATATCATGCCAACTAAACCAGCCTTGCCAGTCATGCACAATCACCATGAAAAATGGGAATACATGTCTGGGGCATTAGGCTCGGGTGGTCTTTTCAGGCTACAAGGTCTTATACTTTTGAAGGGTGCTACTCCTGAAATGAGACACAGCTATAGTGTCAGATCACCTTTTTTAAGAATCTTTCTGCCACTAACAATCAGTAGACCCACTTCAGTGCATCTAATCTGTCTTTTGTTGGGTCTAGGTGCTGACTATATTTTCAGCCTCTAATTACTATGACGAAGGCAGCAACAGAGGAGCCTACATCAGAATGGGCCCTGATCTGGTCCCCCATTTCTTTCAGTATCAGGCCAGCAGGACCAGCAGAGAGCTCACCCTGAGGCAAAGGTACTGAAACAGCAGCTCAAACTGATTGAGACAACATGTAATTGAAAATCTAAAACAATGTCCAAGAGAAGTGGACACATCTTTGTTTCCTAGACTTACAGGGCTTCAATTGAGTGACTTGATCAAAAAGACTTGAAGATGAAAAAGTTCTTCTTTTCTTTTGCCAGTGTTGGTTGGACAGAGAGATCAGCTCTGCAAGCTCTTCGCAAACAACTGTTTGTACACAAGTCAGTTCTCATTTGTGCCTTCAAGGAGTTTGATCCAAACAACACAGGTAATAAAAACACTTCAGTGAATTTAACACTTAAAGCTCCATGAGCAACTTTTGGTTTGTCTATTTTTTTGCCAATCTCATGTCCTGTACATCTGAAAGGAGTTTTTTTAATGAAAAAGAAAAAAAATAACAATAAAATGTGTGACTTGAAAAAAATTAGTAGCTAAGAGAAGGCTCATAAAATAATGATTATTGATTTCTGTTTTTATCTGCAGAAATAAATCCACAAAAGGAGCTGTAAACACACATTGCAGTACATCACAACCCAGTGGAATAACAACCCTGGTCTTTCTGTCTCTATCTCAGGGACCATCTCTCTGAGTCAGTGGGCCACAGCCACAGAAAATGTCCTGAATCTGGGTCTTCCTTGGAGGGTGCTGCGTCCACAGCTTGTCAGCAGTACCCACTCTGGGATGGTGGACTACAATAAGTGGATGAAGGAGCTCTCTGTTACTGAACCCAAACTGGAGGTTAGACTAGTGCATTGATTCTCAAATTAAACTCAGATTTAGTTTTAAATACACAACACTCACCAAGTCACTGAAAAAGGAGGTAATGCTTTTGCTAAATACATCCAAACACGTGCATACAGTTTTAGCCCACTGATCATCAGTGTGTGTGTGTTTATTAGAGCCATGTATCCTCACCGGTCTCATGATTTGATTACAATTAATAAGTTAATGATTCAGTTTGAAAATATAAGCAGTCAGATAAATATGACCTCCTTTTGTTAACTAGAAATAAACAAATCTAATAGATCTCATCCTCCTAAACTTCCTCAGAAACAAACTGATGCTGCAGTACACAGATGCACCTTCATCTATGTCTGCATCACACCGCAATGACTGATAAATTATTTTTGACACCCCTAGTATTTATTTGCTTTTATATCAACACATGACATACTGTAAAATCCTAAATAAACGCCGGGTGCAGCAGTACATTTTGACAAATAGACGCCCGTTCCAAATAAATGCCCGGTGTAATTTATGCGGCGCAGCGTACAAGCTACGGTCGAAGTTTACAGAACACACATGCAAATGCTGAGCTCACAACTGACAGCTGACACTTGAAAAGAAACATGATCAGACTGAACCTTAACAGTTATTTTCCTCTCTGGACATCCCGTCGGCTCGCTTCTCCTCCCTCTGTATGTCAACAAATGCAGGTTGGTGTGAGGCGCTCTGTTTCACAAAAGTGCAGCTACACTCTATGTCCACAGAGAAAAAAAACCTGCAGCTTTTACATTGTTTATAGAATGAAGTAGAACAATATACTACCCAGAAGGTTTTCCTGATTCAAACAGTGAGATATTTAGATCCAAAATCGAGCAGCGGACACCGATATAATGGTAGCCCGTAGGGCATAGATCGCCGCTCCTAAAAACTGCATTAATCGTCCAAAAACTCATTAGTTTCACCAATATTCCATCATGATCCGTTCCGGATGGTCCTCCATTGCAGTCTGTGTCTCTCAACACAGCGCTGTGTGGCTGTACTAACCTCTGAACTGACGAGTTCGTTTACGTGCCCTTCACGCATGCGCAGTACTCTCTGGAACGTTGCCTTCGCTTCCTCCTTTCTATGAGCTCCTTATCTGTAAACTCTGGCTCGAAACTGTAAAGACACCCATCATATTCAAAGTTCTCCTCCACAACATCTTCATTCGATAGATATTAGTCCATTTTGCACAAAACTGGAAGAAGAAAGTCGATTTGTAGCTGCCGGTCTTCCCCTGAAACGCTGAGCCGTACTGCGCATGCGCGAAGGGCACGTAAACAAAATCGTCGGTTCAGAGGTTAGTACAGCCACACAGCGCTGCGTGGAGTGACACAGACTGCAATGGCAGACCATTCGGAACGGATCATGATGGAATATTGGTGAAACTAATGAGTTTTTGGACGATTAATGCAGTTTTTAGGAGCGGCGATCTATGCCCTACGGGCTACCATTATATCGGTGTCCGCTGCTCGATTTTGGATCTAAATATCTCCTGAAGCACTGTTTGGAAAGCCTTCTGGTGAGTATATTGTTGTTCTTCATTCTATAAACAATGTAAAAGCTGCAGGAACCGAACTTTTCCTTTAACTACCAGTCATTTACCAGTATGATCAGACAAGAGTGTAACAATGGTACTGTAATCTTGCTTGAACATGTACAGGTGTTATTCATACTAGTGTAAATAAATAATTTGATTATATTTACCATATTTTTCATTTTTTGCTAAGTAAAATTTTTGAGCAAAAGCAATTAAACACCTGTCCAAAATAAACGCCTGGTCTGCTCAGTAATTGAAGCAAATAATGCTCCAGCTTTAACTTGGTATTTTACGGTAATTTAAATTCTAACCCCACATTCCATCTTTAAAAAGATAAGAAGTAGAAGCTGGAATACTTATTAATAGAAAAGATTTCAGTCCAGAATCACAATTTAAAGTCCTTGCATTATACAATTTTCTACCTAGGAAAACCAATATTGTGTTTTAACAAAGCCTATCATGATGTAGTCATAAATCTAAACTGATTGGGTAGTGTTCTTATTTATTTGCTTGTTTGTTTTATTGCTGTATTTTTCCTTCATTCAGGTAATATGAGGTTAAAAAAAATGATTTCTTTGATTCACAGATTTGTGATAAAAGTATCCTGGAGACGATGTACAAGAACCATTCCAACCTGGAAACCATTTTCCGGATCATTGACACAGATCACTCAGGTAAGTAATCAGCTCGGCTTCAACCCAGAAGCTTTCACACATAAACAAACCTCCTGAAAAAGAAAATCCAGTGACGTGGTAATCTCCAATTCTTCAGTGATAGTAAAATTAAATAATCAATAATGCATGGTGCAGCTTGGTCTCCCTGTGTTTTCATCCAGGTTCAATCTCTTTAGAGGAGTTTCGTCAGACTTGGAAACTTCTGAGTTCCCATCTAAAGACAGAGATCAGTGACGAGGCCATCACAGATCTGGCCCAGAGTATCGACTTTAATAAAGACGGGAGCATCGATATCAACGAGTTCATGGAGGCTTTTCGGCTGGTGGAGCTTTCTGCACATGCTTGAGAGTCGGGTCCATTTTGGGGCGGTCTTTGTGACCAGCATTCATGTCTATGGTAGCCAAATATTTAGCACTACCTCTTGATCCAAACAACATCATTTAGTTATGTACAACCTGGACTATTCTACCTCACAGAATTGTTGGAGAATATGGTTTGTTTCAAGATGTTAAGGCTGTAGGATACTTTACATGTTAAGTCTGTTTACAGGTCTTTCTGCCTCAGGTTTTATTTGGGAGATTTGGTTAATATAAATTTGTCTTCCTGTTTGCCGGACTGTGAAATCTGTTTATTTTTTAATTTAGTTTTAATACTTTTGTTTTTAGTTTGTGGAACTTAGAGGCAAGACCAAGAGCATGGAAAGTAATGATTTTTGCCTGTATTTGTTTGTCTTTGTGTCTGTCAGCAAGATAACACAAAAACTTCATGGATTTGAATGAAGTTTTCAGGAACTTATGGTCAAAGATTCAAACATGGATCCAGATTTTGGAGTTCTCTACAGTTTTTCAAATAACTTGGCCAAGAACTTCAGAAATAACTCAGTGGTGATGTGTGTCCTCCGAGCACTTCTAGTCTGTAAAATGTATTCAAAAACAAGACTGGGATCATGAACAAAATCTAATCACTCCTCCCTTGCACCATGACCTGAACATTTCATTAAACTCTGCAAAACTTTTGAGATATTGGCAAAAATGTGTAAACCTGCTCCACCTTGCAGTGTTAATATTTTAAAATATTCCTGGATCTGCACCCGTATGTGGATCACCACCAAAATTCAGTCACTTGTCATCGAAATCTGTTGAGATTCATCTTTGGTTTCTTGCTCTCACAACCTGAAAAATGTTTGCAAAAAAATAACCTCTTCAGCAGAAGTAACTGTCCACCAATGACTTTCCAACTTACTATGTGAAAGAATAAATGTATTAATACAGAAACTGTGTTTCCTTAATTATTTTTTGGGTTCAATTAACTGACAACAGCGTGGTGCACGAATGAGCTCAAAACATGCAAGTGAGTTTGAATTCAGCACTTCCTGGACCTCAAGTTTAAAACCAGATGATATTAAGAGTACTGGTTTCTCATAAATGTTTGAAATAAAGTTCATGGTGAACTTTGTGCACTTGAGATTTTGATGTTTGATCTGAACTAATAAATTACACCTTATGTTGCCTGTTTTGAATCATAGCCAGTTGTTGTGTGTTTAAAACAATGGTTGCCAATGAACTGTGAACAAAGACTACAAAAAAACAGGGACTTAATGCAGGTGTGTTTTATTATTTGTAAATAATCAATAATTCATACTTTATTGCCACAGCAATGAGGGCCAACCTGAACAGGTTACCAGGTTATGAATAAACTCTCAAACAAAAGGTTTAAAAATATTTAACATGGGAAATATTGTTTCTCAGTTAAACTGCCATGAAGTTGTTTCTAGATTTTCACTCTTGATGATTGTTTTTAATCTAAAAAGACTGTGAAAAGGTTCGTTTGAGTTTATCGCAAAGAGCAGAAAAAGTAAGTTTCCTTATCTTTTGCTCTCTTATTATCAGCAAATATCCAAAACAAAGTAAAAATACCAGAGGTTCTGAGAAGGCCTGTTATGCTAACTTTTGCATTGGCCAAAAATACACCACCCCTGCACCACTATATACAGATTCAATTAGTTAACCCCTGTTTTATAAATCCTCTCCTATCTTGTTAGCTTTCTAAAAAGGATTTTTGACATCATAATTTAGAAATAATGTTACTTTTTTAACAGTAACCCCACTTATTACAAAAGTAAACTATAGAAAAAGCAGACCATGTTTTTTTAATTTAAATGAAATTTATTAATATTCCAACATCATAAAAAGGAATACAAAACATATTTACAGATTATTCATCTTCACACACATTTGATATAAGGTTGACCAGCTATTATCTGATGATGTTTAGTAGCTGCATCAAAGTTTCAGTCCATAAAGAGAAGATTTTAAGATGTTTAGATTGATCTAAATCCAAGACAACATTTTGCCTTGTCTACGTAAAGAGTGTATCACCGTTGTAAGTGGACAGGTAAGAGTGTTCATCTGCTTGTTTGTTTCTGGGTGAACTCAGCTCAGGATGCCTCCTCTCATGTGTCCACTGTCACTGAGCCCGTGTTCGATGAGTTTGATGTCCTCCAGGTCGTCTTTGATGACGCTGATCAGGTGACTTAAACCTTCTTGCTGCTGCTTCAAATGCTGAAAAGAAAGAAGAAAGGGTCAAACTTTCATCACTGAAGTGCAGAGCAATACCGGAGGAACCAAACTGTTAGATCAGAGGTCTGAAATGTGCTGCTTTACTCAACTTGGAAGTGTTTAGAACATCCTGAACCTGAACCGACGCTGATGAGTAAATACGTCCTGTATGATGTGCCGTCTCACCTGTTTGATTTCTCGGAGAAGGTCTGCGTCCACACTGTAGCGCTCTTCTGATCTCACAGCTCCAAAGTGATTCTGCATGCGGATTTGAGACATCAGCTCGTTCAGTCGACCCTGAGAGAAAAGCAGAGACGGTTCAACGATCCTCTCACTGTTCATTCTGGAGTTTGTTTTTCTTACCTTCTCTTGTGAGCGCTCTCAGAAGGTAAAAAGCAGTGCGACATGTTCACTCAAACACTTACCTTGAACTGTGTTGGGGCATTGAGTTCAGACTGAATGGTGTCCAGCTGCACCCTGAGGTGCTCCTCGTCCACTTGGATGGCGTAGCCGCTTTTCCTCTGAATCTCCTGCTTGATCAGTACCTTTGAGAAAAACGATGCATCGGGGAGAGTGAGCGTGACAAGAAAAACTGGAGTTTGAAAAGACAGTCTCTTTAAACTGCAGAAATAAAAACCTGAGCAGAGTTAAAACACTGAGGGAGCTACCTGCAGCACCCGGTGGGAGAGGTCCATCAGTTTCCTCTTATACTGGGCGATCTTGGCCACTGTGGTCGCCTGGTTCTTCTGCAGCTCGCTGATGTCGTTTGAGATGATCTGAAAAACACCAGCAGTGATTTATTTTACATAATAGTCTTTTATTTACAGCCTTTGATGATGAAAATGATCTGCTTCTGATTTGTCTGTTTGACAAAATATTTAATTTTCTCGCTGTCTTTCTTTTGGCCCTTTTCCACTAGCACGTCTTGGCCCAACTCTACTCGGCCCTACCCGATTTGCAGCGTGTTTCCACTAGCCTGGTACCTCCTAAAACAAGCTAGTTGTAGTACCTACTCCGCTCTGGTTCCAAGCGAGCTGAGTCGATACGAAAAGATGACATGACCGACGGCAACTGATAGGTCAGACAATGTCGTCATCGATGAGTCATGAGCGCGACGACCTAGCATGTTAGCGGTAGCTACCGTTAGCTTACCCTCACACGTATTTTCTGCTCGATTGCTCTCGTCCTCGGCTTCATTCTGTTGTATAGCTTCCAAAACTCTCACGTGCTTCTCAAGGGGTATTTCTTCTTGCCACCTGCAGCCTTCTCCTGCTTTCCTTTTTTACTCGGTTTGTGACAAAAAGCCACAGATTGTTGTGTTGTGCTCAAAATGATGTCACAGCAGTGCTGCTCAGCTGTTTACAGTGACACTGCACCCCATTGGGCACGTGACTGGGGCTAATGGAAAAGCAGCACAAGGCGAGTAGAGTAGAGCCGGGTAGAGTCCAGTAGAGTAGAGTAGGGCTAATGGAAAAGGGCCATTTCTCTTCTATTGTCATATCCCGTACATAAACAGTCTATATAAACACAAACAAGCAGTGCTGAACAAATTTATTATACCACCTGTCATAAAAACAAGACAATATCTTAGAAATCAGTAAAAAAAAAAAAAGTTTTTGAAATTTTAAATGTTAACGGACAAACATTTTGAACAAGACTGAGGAATTATAAACTGATTTCAACTTTTTACAATCACATCAGAGCCACTCTTACCCCTTTTCCACCAAGCTGGTTCCAGGGCTGGTGCTCGTGCTGGTGCTAGAGCCGGTTCGCAGTTGGTTCAAGTGAGAACCGGTTAAGAACCGTTTGCTTTTCCACAAACGGGTGCCGGCCAGAGAGCTACATCATCGCGTCAATGTATACGTCTGTATACGTCACAACAGTTTCCCATAACAACTAGCACCAAATTTTATCGCCACAACAAAGATGGAGGACTACGTTGTGGTTCAAGTGTTGCTGCTGGTTTTTCGAGCCTTCCTTGGAGAGCAAAATTTGGCGATCCAGCAAGTTAATGTTGCTCGACGATTATGCAAGGTCGTCTCCTCCACTGACCACTACTGTTTCGTTTTACTATCCATTGTTATCTTCCAACTTATCTTCTTACTCCTTTACTTGTTTTTTTTAAAAATGGCTCACTTCCGTGTTTTTATTCTGCTCTGGTTGGTCAATAATCCCGCCCTCACCCCCTGACGTAAGCGCGTAACCCCTGACGTAACGTGGTTCTTTCTGCTGGCCCAGCAAAGAGTTGGTGCTTGCCAAGCACCGGTTTTGAGAGCCAGCAACCGGTGCTTAGTCTGTGGAAAACCAAAGAACTGGTGCTAAGTCTGGCTCTAGCTCCGAACCAGCCCTGGAACCAGCTTGGTGGAAAAGGGGTATCTGAGAACTTAGAAATTAATCAAGAAGAACATTCAACCACTAAAACACTTTGTTTTCTGTTCAGGAATGAGGTGAATAATTTGAACCTGATATCTTGATCAAGGAGTACTGTTTGGCTTTACTATTTTTTCTGTCTTTTAGTAAAAAAGTCAGTTTAAAACTTCATTAATAAAAATAACAATTATATTTTAGCATAAAAATATTACTTGTCACTATGTTTTTAGTGTATTTTGTCAATTACCAAATATATAGTATAGTTTATATATGTATATATATATATATAGTTTATATATGTATATATATAAAGCACTGTCTGTAAAGGTCACTTCAAACAGAACATCTGTATCTTCTGTCCTTGATAGTCATTCATTTGTCATCCTAAAGCTCCTTCTTGACGTCTTAAAAACTAAATTTATTAAGAACAGGTAGTGATCTCACTTACATCAACTCTGGTCTGGTGCTGTTTGGTCATCTGCTCCTGAATCTGCAGGCGGCACAGAAGCTCTTTAAATCCTACCATAGGCACTGGGATCAATCTGGAGAAAAAGAAGAACTTAACAAATATTTCAAAGGTCCAATGGTCATCACATGGTGGCCTCTACAGCTTCTCGTATGGTCCCCAGAAAATTATTAAACTGGATTTTAGGGGCATTATTTCGCCTCTAAACCCTTACCATCATTAATGAAACCCCAAAAACAAACTGGTATTGAAATATCTTAACAGGAACGACTTCATGTTTGATCTCCACCTTTCAAACCTGGCAACGTAAAACATGAAAGAGAGAAGCAGCAAAGACTCTGAAACCCCAAAAAGGCTGGCAGCAGTCTGAGTGACAGGGACTGATCTCACTTTTAAAGGCTTTTGAATATTTGCAGTTCAGAAAAAAAAAATTTATACTACAATTATGTTTTTTAGATAATGTTTAATAAGATTTAATTCTTTAATTCTGTCCCATAATGTGTTTCCAGAAACAAATCAAGACATTTTTAAAAGTATAGCCGAGAAATTGACTATTGACGTCACTGCCATCAATCCAAGGTGGTTTCACACCCACAGCCTGGTCGCTTTGTTTCGGTTCAGTGAATAAAAGATCACAAACGTGCATATTACCTTTGGATTGTTTTATGCTCATATGGCAGCTTTTTTAAGTCAATCAAGTCCAGGCGAAGTCACACAAAAGGACTCCGAGCCAAGATGCTGTGACTTCGAGTTGTGCTGAGAATTATGGGAAGGAAACTGGCAGACTGGTTCAGACTCTTGCGATATGCTAATGGTTAAAAAACACAATTATTAGAAAATAAAAGGATATTAGATTCCTTAATCCTGCATTTTTAGCAGACTGATCAAAAAGGAGTGTCATTAGTTCATTTTGCAACATTAAAAAAATTAAATTAAACAAATGACTACTGTAATAATACAACAGTGGACAGATGTAACAATAAAATACAAAACTGACAAATATGGGGGAAAAAAATATGAAAATGAGAACTGATTTACATATCCAAAAAGGATCTAGAAGAAGTAACACTTATTTAATCCCATCCATTATCCATAAATTATTACTTGGCTTGCTTATCAATAAAAATCTAAACAAAAATTAACTAAAAACATAAATACATATATACAAATATCCCTACTCATACATTAACTGAAAGTACCTCCACCAAATTAAAAAAGGGAGTAATTCGATTAACAGTAAACACCCTGGGATTTTTAAACACCTTCATTCCTTTATCGACTGAAAATCACCTCTTTGTAAAGTGGTTTATGTTCAGGTATTTCTTCAACTCCACATTCAAACTGTACCACAGTTTCACTTCACAAACAGGAATGCAAAACATTTTTATAGCAGTAAAAAGTTAACTTCAAAGTTATGTGGTCTTGATCATCTTACTTGTCAGGGTCTGGATTATCCACCTTAGCCTGCTCCCAGATGATGGGGTCTACTCCTGTTAAGAATAAAAAACATTATTGGTAACGGTTTATGACAAAAATGTGCAGTATCTCGCAGGTGCACTGATATCAACATTTACCTGCAGGTGCATTCTGCAGCAGCTGCTTGAGCTGCGCTGGAGACAGCTCAGTGCGAGCCACAGACATGGCCACTCCGATCTGAGAGAGCTGAGCTTTAATGTTGGCCTGCTCCAGGTAACTGAACAGGGTGGAGGCTGGGATTCGCTTCGAGGTGCCATTAGGGGAACGCTCCACCAGGTACACGGTCACCTCCGTCCTGAGAAAAGGGAAAAGATGCAAAGTTGGAATACCCAAGCCTTAAACAATACATTCCTCAAATGTATATCCAATAGCAAAAAGAAATATTTAAAAGAATTAAGTGAATCATAAGTAAGGATGGAGATCAAAACAGTGTTTAATAAATGTCTGAACTTATAAGAATTGCTGTCAAGTCTTGTGGGTGCTGTTACACTGAATTATAACTTAAGCTAAGTCATGTCATTTCATCAAACCACCAATGCACAAACATCTGAAAAGTATGTGCATCTCTTTTTGTGGTAGGGCTGGGCAATATATCGATGAATTCAAATTATTTTCTGTAGAAGATTGAAAAAAATTAAAAATTGTTTTTTTTTACTATTTAAATTGTAAGTTCTTGCAAAGTTTGGAAAAATATAAATACTAAAATTTTACAGTTTTCATGATGGTGGCCCTGTCAGGTTTTGCACAAGCAATTTTATAGGCCTGTACTTGCGTTAAAACTACATAATCAACATTTTATGACACACTTTAATTTTAAGAGGGAAATTCTGATTGACTCAGGAACACATATTTCGACAACATAAAGGCAGAACTTGATTCATGTCATTTTTGTGTCACTTGCAATTTTTTTGGTTTGAGAGGGAAAAAAATCAAGGATTTTATTTATAGGCCATATCGCACAACCTATTTTGTGGTGTAAAAAGAGATGCACATCTCAATCTTATTCAGCTATAAAGAAGTGGACAGCTAATGTCATACTCTTGTCTTCAAATTATGTATTTAGGTGGCATGTTTTTAAATCAGGGTTATATTTTATTGGCAGTTATATTTATCAGAGCCATAACCCTCTAACAAGCCCACTTTTAGAAAACCCGAGCTATGTCTTCGAGCACCAAGTCTTATGAATCACATTAAACCCTAATAAGGTGTCCTTTAGTCTCTCTTTAGGTTGATAAAAATACTTAAAAACTCCTCAAATGTAAGCTGTTGTTGTACTTAGCATGCCGAGCTTTTGCTGCTGCTGGACAGTCATCCTTAAAAATTACCCAGGAGCACCTGTATATTAAGGCGAGTTAAAAAATCTGGCTTAAATTGTTTGGATAATGTTACTAGATCTGTCTATATCTGACAGTATTAGAGTTTATTTTATGTTTTTCGGATAATATAAAACAGATTTCACAGACTGAATAACTATCCAGCAACAGAAAATGATTAAAAGTTGAATAAATAATGACAGCATTTTTAAAAATACAGGAATCAATATCAATAAAAATGTAAAGCCGCCCCTGATTGACATATTAACAGATCTTACTGATCATTGGGTAGAGCTTTGACTCCATCTACGTTGACAGTGAGTAACTGGTTGCTTCCCAGGATCTTGTGAAGCGACTCGACCAGCTGCTGCTGCTGAACTCGAACATCTGCCTCTTTCTTATTCAGGACAAGAACCACCAGGCCATCCTCGTCCTTACTCACTGGGGCGCAGCTGTAACCCACCGCCTGGAGAGGAAGAGAAAATGAGGTTTAATGTCAGATGAACATGGAAACAGTTTTAATTTTGACAGCACTTCTTAATTCAATTTAAGTCATCTTAATCACACCCTTTTTACTTTTTCTTACTGGTTTTATATTGTTTTTTAGCTCTGATTTTGGTCCTCATGGTCTCATTTACGTTGCGTGGTTAATGTACTGTCCGGGTTCTTATGACAAGATGTTTTTCTATAACAGTGACTTGATTTAAACATGGCTTTTTGTTTATTTCCTTATGTGCTGAAGCTCTTTTAATTGCTGCCTGTATGTTCTTGTCTCTTTGTCAAAGCACTTTGCAAACCTCTCTTTAAAAGTGCTATACAAGTAAAGTTATTGTTATTATAATTATTATCTAAATTGTTTACGTTTAGTCTAGTTTTAGTGGATGAAATTTCACAGCATTTTAGTGAACAAATTCTACTGTGATCTACTGTTGTAGTCGACTAAAATATGAAATGTAAAGTGATAGGCATTTTTTAATGTTTCCTTGAATTTCTGAAGTCATGTTTAAAAACGAATATGTAAGAATGCATAAATCCACAGAAAAAAATTCAGCTTTTGTGTGAAATGCAGTCACCTTTATAGGGATGGGAATTGAAAACCAATTCCAGTTGAGAGTCGTAAACAGCTCCATCAAAATATCGATATCATGAGTCTTTTTACAGGGTTCAGAAGGGGTTACAATTGTGGCTTAATATTTTACAAAAGGCGCCTACTGCACAACCTTAAGTGAGTGGAAACACCAGCAACTTGCAGAAGCCTTTATCTATGCTGCGATATGTGTTTGACATTGTTGACACTGAAAATCTACAGGCAACATTTGCACACATGGAAAATCTGCAGGAATCAATAAGGGAATCATTAAAAAAAGATTATTAATAGCATTGGTATCGATGAAATCTTTTCAATTCCCATCCCTACACTTTTATTTAGGCTACCTGGCAGAGCATCTCAGTTACAACACCAGAACTGACAACACAGAGTCAACCTGCTCTACATGAATATATCAATTCATAAAGAGAGCAGCTCTGATTGGATCCCTCCCCAACTTATCCCACCACCACTAAGCTAAGGCAGCTGTGACTGGATGTCCCTCTGACTTCATCCAACTTTCCACACAACCAAAGTAGCTCTGATTGGATATGTTCCTGACTAGTCCCTATTTTCTACATGACAAAAATTAGATCTGATTGGACTGTCTACGTCAAACATTTAAGTCTAGTTTTTATTTGCTTAAAAAAAAAAAAATAGTAAATTAATTTTACTTTTAGTTGTGCTACCTTAAACCTGCAGAAAGGATTCTCCTGGGTGAAGTCAACAGGGGGGTTGTTGTTGCTGTAGTAGCCCTTCCCCGTGCCCCAGTAAGCCTGCAGTTGGTTCCATTTGGCTAAGATGGAGTCGCGCTCGTCTCCTAACAAGGTGGGGGCTGACAGAGCGGTGACCTGCTGGTAAAGCTGGGTGGGCTGAGGCTGTCCCGGCTGCTGGGCCTGCTGACCAAACAAACCTCCTGGGGGGGCAAGGGAAGGATGATAGGTTAGTTTTTTTTCTCCTAGACAAATGAAATAAAATATAAAACCACCTCTATGTCAATATAGACAGGAGGAAGTTATCATTTATACATTTTAAATTCACATTTTTAAAGCACACAAAGTCAATTAACTGTTTTGGTATGAACAAATGGAAGCCAATATTCTTAGATTTTGAGGCACTGTTAGATAATTATCCCTTGAATGTCAAACTCTAAGGCCCTCACCTTGCTGCTGCTGAGTGGGCTGGATATTAAAGCCTCCAAACCCACCCAGACCAGTTGCTCCTAATCCAGTCCCAAATCCTGTTGTCCCAGCAGCCGTCCCAGTGCCGAGGCCAGAGGTGAAACCAAAGCCTTTGTTTTGTGTGTTACCAAATAGACCTCCTAGAATGAAAGGAGTGAGTCAGCAAAAAAACAAAAATTAATACATGCTAAAGAATAATGCTAAAGACTCATGAGGTAAGAAAACATGCAGCTTGGTAAGCAAAGGGCATTAATGTAGAGGGAACAGAGAGCAAACACAGCACACACAACATGGAGTGAGTGAGACATCTTGTGGCAGATATTTGTAAACCAATGTCCCTACACATTTCAAAGAATCATATTTAATATTTTATAAGTAAATTTTAAGGCTTAAACAGAGAACATCTTTGTGCACATGGAGAAAAACTACAGCCAACACGGTTGTGGTACATTTAATTTTTCTTCAACATGTGAGATGTTGATATGACGTCAGATTAAATTACGAGCAGTTCTAATTAATGTGATAATTGAATTAGTTTTGTTCATTTTCCAAGAGAACAAAAGACAGGAAGGCAAAAGGGAGCATGTGAAAACCTAATGTTGATCATATGACCATAACATTTCTGCTTTTCTTTTTCCGAAGTTTCTTGAACAGCTCTTAAAAAAGCCTAAAATTGATTTGATGTAAACTGCACTAAAGAATGGCAATTTAATCTGAAGACTTCTCAAAAGGAAAACAAGAGCTTGTAAGTCCTTTGATAGATGATAGATGTAAAAAAATTCAATTAAAAAATCTTCACTTTAAAGACTCTGTTCCCCCATCATATGGTCAGTGGATAAGGGAGGTAATGTGTCTTGTACATTTAGAGAAAATAAGATATAGAATCAGAGGGTGTACCAGAAAATTCCATAAAACTTGGCAACCATTTATAACATTTGTTGAAAATATGTCACCTGGCAATTTATGCACGTATATATATCGGTTTATGTGTCTGTTTTTTATATATATATATGTAATTATTATTGATCTATCTACCTGATTTATTTTAATTAAAAGTTGGGGGTGTTTTTTGCTCTGTATTATGCAAAAAAAACAATAAAAATACATTGTTCGAAAAAAAAATCTTTACTTTAAGGCTTTGAGAGGATCTGCAGAAACCCTTCTTACATTTTCATACAAGGGCAATGAGGCTAATTTTGTAAACAAATTATCTAATAACCAACTTGACAAATGCATATTAGTCAAAAAGAAAAAAAATGGCTATAGAAACTGTATTTGACAATAAGGTGATAAAATAACAAAACTACACAAACACACACAAATATTTAAATATCTATCTATACATATGTGTGCATGTATCAGTATAAACTCTTGGGTTGCACAACTATGAAGGCCGTTTCAGAAATAATTTTTTAAAAACTGAGACGTGTCAATATGTTACCGTAAGCTCTAGCCAGAATTGTAGCTTAATTGTCTCATCTTTGACATGTTATTCAATAAAATAAACGCTCAGCTGCTCCCCAACTATACCACATAAACAATGAGGAAAAAACTGTATATTTTCTTTTTTAACCAAACACTGTATGAATGACTAGTAAATCTACGGCTCTATAGCATGCAAAAATGACAGTGTAGACAGTGAAAGGTCTTGTTTTTGGTCAAAGCTGAATGGAGCCATGCTGCAGACCTGTGGTACTGGAAGGAGCTGCAAAGCTAAAGGTGGACCCAGTAGCAGCGGCAGTTGTTGTAGTTGTCCCAAAGCCACCAAATGTACCTGAAGAACACCGCAAATAACGAGAAATAAGAAAAAGAAAGGATACAAAAAGATGTGAAAGGTGAAGAGGATGAAACTGCTGAATTTGACATGAAATGGAGAATCTTAAAAAATCCTGATTTTCCTTTTGGATTAAGAAAAGTAAATCAGATTTTTTTTTCATCCTGAACAGCTCATCTGTCTTACAGAAAATCTTTTGAATCAAGTGCACAGTGCAAGAAAATACTCCACATGCAAATGAAAACAACATAAAGCCTGGTTCACACTTCTGCATTGAAACACCATGGGTTGGCATTTCCAGAGAAGATGCACAAGCACTTGTGCACCTCCTTAAAAACATGTAGTCACATTTCAGTCTATGAGTCTAACATCTGCAGGCAGTGTGATGTCCTACTGTTATTTTAGTTGCCAGTTCAAGTACACAGGCTCGCTGTGGCAAGGCAAGATGAGAGATGGTGGAATGGGTGTAGAGTCATTGACAACATGGTACTAAGCAGGGCCAAACTGACCAATTATCGGACCAGTCAACCAAGTCAACGCAGACTGGGAAAAATGCTTAATCAGGGGTTCTCAAAATAAGAAAACTTATTTTTTAACACTAGTGACTGAAAATATTCTAGCAGTCATTGAAATTCAATAAACACGCATTAAAGCAACAGACAGGCTCTTAAATGATTCAAAAGCTGCAGAGGACAAACTATTTCATGATCACCCTCTAAGGCCTGGCGCACAATGGTTCTAACTGAGCCCACACATGAGGACAAATAAGATTCAACAGTTCTGTTCTTTTTGTGTGTGGTGTGCCACAAAAAGACTGACCTATCACACCACACGCTAACAGCAGGGCCTCCTCTCTTGCAGCTTGTAATCTCGTCTGATCAAATGCACTTCGGTGTAAACAAACATGGCGGTCAACATCAGGAGGAAGAACTGCTAAACTGAAGACTAGTTGTTAGCTTTCTTTAATTTACAGATGTGATTTCTGTCCAGCTCCTCTCCTTTTCCGTTTTTCGTACTGTAAGACATTTAAATTTAAAAGGGCTTTTTTCTGGTTTAATATCAACATGTTTGAATATGAACAAGTTCAACAATCACGATTTTGAGTAAAGGCATCCCAGATCTTCTTATGAGACAACTGTGGAGGATAAAACTTCTCTGAACCACAGGATAATCAGGTGAGGTTATCCTGAGCACCACTAGATAACTGGGTTTTTGCAGATTTTGGTAAGAAGAAGGGATTAGAGTCAATACTCAAGCTGATTTATCTTGTGTGTACGCTGCTGATGCTGACTCTACAACTGTGTGTGTCTCCACAACTTTTAATCTGTTGTGGTGGTCCACCAACCCAACATGAGCAAGCATCACTCCAAAAGACAGGCCCAAATACTTCTTTAATGAAAATTACATAGTTTCTGAGCAACTGTTTTATTAAGTACACCAGCCCTATTCAATTAGCGGCCCGAGGGCCACATGTGGCCCAAAGGCAACCCTTGAGTGGCCTGAAATCAAGGTGATTGGGACTTAGGTCTGGCGAGAAAAACAGGAAAAACTTTTACAAGCACTGTCAAGGTCTTACAAAAATTCCAACATTATTACAGACATTGAATACAACATGCTCTGAAAGGTTGCTGTTGATCAAGTTCCTTTAAATGCACTTTCAAATATGACCAAAGGATGATGTTTTTAATCTGTACTTTTTTAATGTTCATACAGACCTTAATATATTGCTTGTATTCACCTGTCAAAATGTGTTGAATTTATCTGTTTGAAGTGTTACATTTAAAGAAACAGTATTTCAGCAGAAATTTATTTTACGTGCTGCTCTTTGAGTGTATGCCCTTTTGGATATGGCAATAAATTACTAAACATCCAGTGTGTTTGTTATCTATTTGTGTTTCTTTTACATGGTTACATTTGCTCAGTCTACCACAAATGTCTGGCCCAGCTCATGTCCTGAGTCTGAAAATCTGGTCTGACCGAATTTCTAATTGAATAGCCCTGACGTACACCAAAACAAAGCAGCTTTTACATGTTCATTGTTCAGTTCAGAAATATAATCAATAATTCAGATATTTATTATCCCCACACTACCACATTAGACACTTGGTTTCTATCTCCATGGGTTTCTTAATATAAACAAAGAGAAGCAGGACGAGAAAGATTAGAGCAGATAGGAATTACATTATCTACTTGCATTTCAGTGAAATACTGAAGTGCATACCAAAGCCTGAATGTAAAACCTTAAAAGCGCTAAAGGCAGGATGGCATAGCTACAGCGTGGCTTCACTGCAGGAGTACAAACCAGGCTTATGACATTTAATGAGAAAAAAAACACTTGAGATGAAAAGGAGGTGCACCATGTAGACATGAAAATGGATGAAAATGTGTTTACAGACACAGACTGTACTGATTAATCAATCACAAAGGTCATCTACCTGTGCTAGCCAGGCTATTACCAAAATTGAAAACAGTGCCAGTGGTGGTTGCTGTACCAAAGCACCCCACATTAAAGCTGACTGCTGCTGGGTTGGCATTTAAACCAAACCCCCCAAAACTAAACCCACCAGCCGTGGTGTTTCCGGCTCCCAGCCCCCCAAATCCTGCAGCCAGCAGAGGCAGGCAGCGAGAGGGAGAGAAATGACATGGAGGTAAATGATAAAAGGTCAGGCTTAGTCCCAGAGACTGCAAGTAAGTATAACGGGCAGAGAGGGAGGGACAAAGGAGACATAAAATATAATGCTCCTTGTCAACAAAAGCTGTGCTCATAAAAGGGATTATGTCTGCCATAACTGTGATTTCTGTAAAGGGTCAGGGCTGGGCAATACTCCCCAAAATCATATTACCAAAGTTTAGCTAAACAAACATACAGGACATACTGTTTATCTTGTCAATTTGATTCAAGTAAAAATCAAACAATGTTGATACCTGTTTAATACCACAGTTACAGAGCTACACATCCAGTATCAGCATGTTTTCATTTATTACAGACAAACTCATACATGTGATGTAAAGCTGTTTTCAGCCACTGTGCCATGAGAAATATTCAGATGTACAATGAGATATTATACAATTTCAATTAATCGGTCTAAACATTTTTTTTTGCAAACAAATTACTTATGATCTGCAAAAAGACCACTGTTGAGTGTCTGTGCTATAATCTACCGACACATATTTCACAATGAGCGAGTGCAGACAAATTGAGAGACTGCGTAGTCATTGTATACTATATTAGAGGCTACAGAATGCCACTTTGTAACAATTTGATGGTGGTGTGCCTCTTGATTTTTTCAAGGCAAAAGGCAAAAAAAGCCTTGCAAAACATCTCCATTATTTGACTTTATCAGTGGTGGGGCTTCATGATGTATTGTTTTACCACTGCAACTGCATTGTGCAAATGGACTAGAGTCAAACAATTGGACACTCCAGAAATCTTTGTTTATTAGCATGTTTGCTCTAAAATCACTTGAGTTATTTTTTTTTTGAGGAAAAAAGTAGAAGCCCTATTCAACATGGGAAGCTTTTGTCTAATTTCTGATTTTGATGACATGGTGATCATGTCAACTGAATGTAACTGTAAGAAATGTCAGATACGACTTATAATGCTATAAATGTTAGGGATGTCCCGATCTGATATTTGTCAAAAAAACAAATATTGGATTATATCGGCCTGCATCCTAAATCTCCGATATCAGCACTCCGATACAAGCAGTCCATTCTAATATATTTATTTTTTACTTTTCAGTTGTAGAATATGCTTATGTTTAAGTTCAACATAGTGGTTATTTTGCAATTGGTGAAATATGTTTTTGTTTGATTTATTGAGGTCACTTTTCAGGGTATTCTAATATTTTTTATCCGTGTTGTTTTAATTGTAGTATATTCTTATGTTTAAGGTCAAAATTTATTTAACCTATTGGTTAATAACAAATGGGTCAGTTTTTCTCATACCTACTATTGCTGCCTACTGTTCTCTGTTTGAGTAATCTCACCTGATCAAGCCTTTTCTTACAGTCCATACTACAAAATAGGTAAAAAAAAAAGTCTGTATGATTCCTGCTGATATCGAATCGGATTGATATCGGTATCGGCCAATACTCAAGGCTGCAATATCGGTATTGTATCGGAGGTGAAATAGTTGTATCGGGACACCCCTAATAAATGTTAAGTAAAATACATGAAGAAACAACTCTCTCCATCTGTTTTTCTCTTTACTTTTATCCACCTACTGTGAATGCATATTGCTGCCAGAAGGCTGCACCTACTGGGTTTAGATATCAAATCTAAAGAGCCAAATAAGAATTAAAAAAAAAAAGCATTAATATTGACTGCATTTGTCTCAGACCATTGCCCGTTTTCGCTACAAAAATGAAAAATGTTTGCAAAAGGAAAACATTACGCAACTTCATTCAAAACCTCAAAATATTGAAATATTGCCAGTGTGTATGTGCATTTTGACAGTGTGCTGGAGTCTGATAAACAAAACAAGATCTATCAGATGTTAGATGTCAATAACTTCTATCTAACAAGAATAAGGGAACAAAACAGGTACTAATATTGTTTGATTTTTAAATTTTTTCAAATAGAACATGTTCTGGTCAAAAAGCATCCTAATGTTGGTTTTTCCCACTGTATATAATCTATTAACTGACAAATTACTTATTACCACAACAGTTCATTAAACATTTTAAACTATATAGATATTCTAATTATTCCCTGCATCTCTTCTGAAAATACACCTCAATTCACCTTCATATATTGCCCAGCCCGGCATGGGTTTACATCTGCTTTTTAAATGCAGTAGAACATGAAAACAAATACATCAAATACATCAAATAAGTATTAGAAAAATGGTAAAATCAACATATATTTGCCCATCTGTCAGGTGAGCCATACCTGTGTTGGTGGAGCCAAAGCTAAATCCTGTGGCTGGTGCAGCTGCAGTGGTGGTGGCCGCCCCAAACCCAGGGGCTGTCAGAGCTTTGAAGACAAAGCAGAAATAGTAAAAGCAAATTTGTTACACTAGCAGATAAAACAAACAGCTATGATTTGGAAACTGTTAGTAGAAAGTTAGTCTGTTTTTGAACATCTCATCCCCCTGTGGACGACGTTTCAAATCATGAACGCAAGCTAACCCTAAAATCTGAATAACTTGTCTAACGTTATTTGAGCACTCAAGAGTCAAAACTTGAGTGGTCTTCATTCATCACAGAGTTACTACATCAGCAGGTAAACAGTGTAGTGGGCTGGCAGGGTGGAGTGTGACTAATGATGTTAGCAGTGCACTGTTTTAGGCTATTAGCTGAGCATACCAGCTTTGTTCTCCTAATATCGCAAATCTCTTAAAATAAGATTTTAAGCATTTTCTCTTGACATAGCCAACACGAAATAGCTTTAGCTGCCTGTTTTTAATTTCTTACACTTAAGGCACAACTATTGCAAAATCAATATGACTAACTTATGATTTGCTCCGTTTGATCTGAAAGTCATAATATCTGGTTGCAAATTACAGTGTTAAATATCTGATGAGTTCTGACATAGTGGAATGAATCATGGTGCAAGTCGTGCTGCCACAATTGCTCTAAAACACTGATAACAACACCAATACGGTATGCATGTGCACTTTACACACTGTGAAAGAGTTTTTTTTCTGATTTACTGACAACTAAAACCAAAAAATGGTCCTCTATTTCTAGCCATGCACTTCTTTTCTGTAGCTTTGTTAGGCTTGTCAGGGCTCCAGAGTGCAACCATTTTGGGCGCATATGCACCCAAAATTTGTGAGAGTGCACCTAACATCTTTTCTTGGGTGCACTGGTGCACCAAGAAAAAATGTTAGGTGCACTCTTACAAATTTAAGTTGACAAAGGTAACTGAGGGAGCGGAAAAATCAGCGGAAAAGACAGCGGAAAATGGAAAAGACACAGCACCTGCTTCCTCTCTTTTCCCTGTCTGTTGTATCTTCACAGGCTGCAGGCCCACCCAAACACATGCACACACACACACAGCCCTCAGTAATCATCCAATCAGCTGTTAGTATGCAAAAGAGCCCAGACGGAGCCTGACTGTGGTGTCAGGTTGCAACACGGAGCGGTAACTCTTATATGATATCTTAAACTTGTTTAAAAATCGTTGATATTATATGAAAGTTATGGAGAGTGATAAAATTGTGACCTTGGGGCATTAAAAGTGACCCTATGAAAAACTTGGGTGCACCTATTTTTGTGGTGGTGCACCTCCAAAAAGTTTTAGGTGCACCGTTGCAACCAACGCAAAAAGTTAGTCTGGAGCCCTGCTTGTCCTGAAATTTAGAGCATTACCATCAAAATCTTTGTAAGAGCTGATTCTTGAACTGAGTTGACTCTAAATTCCATGTAGGTGAATGAGACATTCCCAAACAAGACTAACAGGAGACATAAACAGCTGAATCTTCCTGCCCCCAGTGAAAACCAATAACACAGCCGAGCAGCTGTGAGCCCCTCAGGTGACAGGTTGGGAGAGGTGCCTCTCCTTTAGGGAGGATCAACACTCAGGACTTACTACCGAATCCGGATGAGGCGGTGGTGGTGGCTGCTGCGCCAAAGCCAAATGTGGATGATGCTGTGGTTTTGGCACCAAGTGAACCGAATGAAAACCCAGACGTGTCTTCACAAGAACATAGAGAGTGCTATGAGTGTTGGGTGTAGTGACAGTGACTTTACAGCTACAGTGTATTCTACAGGATTTACTGAGAGCTCACACTACAGCTAAAATCAACACAAATGTGTACAAAACAAATCAATGGACACAAGAACAAAATTTCTTTTTTTAACCAGCAAGGGGTACTAACTGGTGGTTCTAGAAGTAAATAAGTAAAATAACTAAATGTAAAAAAAAAAAAACTATTTACTACAGAAACTGTTTTCAAATACTGTCTTTTCTTGTCAGATTCAAAGTTTTGTCCTTAGCTTTAAGATGACTGGTTGGCTTTAATCTGTCTGACTTTTTTTTATTTTAAACTTAGGGGATATAAGAGGGGAAAGAGTCTTTAAAATAAGGGGGCGGGGGTTTTGATGGTTACAGGACAAACGACTAAATGGCCTAAAATTTCAATAAAAACCATGAAAAGCTTACTGCTATGAAATATTTTTCCTTTGTTTTATCCCTTATGCTGATTGTTATGATCAGTGTCTGACCGTGATCAAGCTGCTGTGCAAACTTATCTTGGCCTGGATCTAGGGATGGTAAGTCATAACATTTTGTTGATACTAATGTCATTTTCAATCGTACTCATTGATCTGACTGTTGAACAATTACTGCTGATTTTCTGGGTGGATGGGAGTTGGACTGTAAATTATTTGGTGAGAACAATGTCTAACACATGACAATCCTGATTCAAAGCGGTGCTGCACAGATTGATGCTTTGCCAAGCAGCTGGAGTTTCCATTTTCTAGAGGTGCACTAAGGTGCAGAATAGGGGTGTCCCGGTCCGATATGGATATTGGATATTGATCCCATATCAGCAAAAAAACAAATATTGGATTATATCGGCCTGAATCTAAAATATCTGATATAAGCACTCCGATACAAGTAGTCTATTCTAATTCATTTATCTAATTTAGTTGTAGAATATGTTTATGTTTAAGTTAAACACAGTGGTTATTTTACAATTTAAAAACATGTGATTTTGTTTTACCTGGATCTTCTAATTTATTTTTCATTTATTTTATTTAATTGAACTACATTCTTACTTTTAATAACTGGGTCAGTTTTTCCCCATATCTTCTCTTGCTGACTACTGTTCTCTGTTTAAGTAATCTCACTTGATCAAACCTTTTCTTACAGTCCAGGCTACAAAATAAGTAATAAAAGTAAGGATGATTCTGGTATTGTATCAGATCGATATCAGTATCAGCCAAAACTCATGGCTGCTGTATCAGTATTGTATTGGAGTTTAAAAAGTTGTTGGGACACCCCTAGTGCAGAAAGGAATTGATAAACAAAAAGACCAACAGATTTGATTCTAAGCGTTATCGGTTCTAAACTGGAATTGGGTTTCAATTTCCATCCCTACTTGGATTCAGGATCTAAAATACAGAGACTAAGATTTTCTGGGTCATTAATACTGGAAATGTTTGGGGTTAATTAGGTCAAGAACCAAAATACATTTCCATATTTGAAGAAGAGGAAGATAGAGGAAGCATATAAAGGTAATGTTGCTGACAATGTCAGAGATGTCAGCAACATTACCCACTTTTATTTATGAATGGATGGTAGTCAAATAATAACTGTAAATAGTGTTATGAACTAAATTTTATGATGATACTTTGTAGTGAATTAAAGTCATGTCACATATTTTGTGTGCCCTATAGATCAGGATTCAGGATATGCACTATTGGCTTGTAAGGTGTATCTATTGACAGTAGTGGGGCAGCTGAGGTATAGTGACAAACTTAAACATATTTTTAAGAAATAATTACACACTAGAAAGAGTTTTAACATTAGGATTAAACTGATTTTGAATTAAAGAGCATTTCATCACATTAGCATACATGCACCATCAGCTGGATGTCGATGAGTTAAACGACATGATGAGAAACAAACAGAAGCTTAATGAGGACTGACAGTTACGTCTTTTTATCAGGTGTTGATGTGCATCTTCATTCGTCTTTATTTTCCCAAATATTATCATTAAAGAGCACTTACTTGCTGCTGTGTTGCTCGTGGCGCCGCCAAAACTGAACGCCATGTTGTCGGTGTTGCTCGGTCTCTTCTTCTCTTTCTTTAAATTGAGCGTCCGCAGCACCGCACCAGCTGACTACCGCCACCTGGAGTCTGCAGTGAGTACAACAGCCTTTAAAAATGGATAAAAAATTATTTGTTTTTTGTTTTTAAGCCCAAAGAACAAAATAATCGAAATTCAATAACAAATGAGAGGGAATAAATGATGATTGTCAACATAGTGATTAAACATACGTGTACGACTAAAGTCAATATTATGAGCATAAAGGTAATTATTGTGCCAGGAAAACCACTATTCTAGGATACTTAGTCACACAACATAGATTTAATTTCAGATTATTAGAAAAAAATAAATAAAATGGAGAGACGATGGCTGACGTCACTTATGCTCTGATTGTTTAATTAAAAGTCATGTTTGTGCTATAAAAGTTATAATTATATGGTTGGTAAGGCTTAATGTTGAGACAAATTTGAAACAGACAGACAGAAAACTATGAGGTAAGAAGTCACAATTATGTGATGACAGTGCCTTACTCTTTAGACATTTTTTCTCGTTATTTTGTCTTAAAACTGTTGCTTAGTATTAACCGTTTGACTTTTTGTTCCATCTTATGGATCTTATAAAACGACTTTATAAATGCTTTATATCCAAATATCATTTTTGGAAATGCTTTACATTATGTCCTTTGTAATTATTATCACAATTATTGAAAGCTCAAACAGTTTTATTATTGACGTCCTTGGATAACTTTTCCAATCTGGGCAGTAATAATTAATTTTCATCATGGACATTACTGAGAAGCAACATCCAATAAGAAGTACGCAGTCTGATTGACAACCAAGTGATCCAATAAGAAGCAGCCATGCAACACAGCGGACCAATGGGATCAGGGCAGACTTCCGGTGGGATGCGTTTTGTCCTGCGATGGCTGCCGTCGGACGGAACTGTCATTTCAGGGAGCCCAAACGGAAAATAATGCCTCTAAATTTTTGCTGGACCTTTATTTTTGTTATTTTTGTTTACAGCGGCTGTTTCGCCGATGACGACCATGAAATGGAGGAGTTTCTGAAGCGAGAGTACTCCCTCTCCAAGCCTTACCAAGGTAACGCTGCTCTGGTTCAGAATAATCAATAACGGCTCAATTATATGTGCGCGAGCCCTACATCTACAGAATTAAAAAAACGTCATGTTTTTGTTTAGATGAATGTCACTGTTTCTGTTGTATAACCTTAAAATGTGTGAGGTTTGTATTTTAATATAAGCAAAATTCCATTTTCGAGGGCAGGGGAAAGTATGAGATATTACGTTATTTGTGGATATAATCTTTCGTCAAAATACATAGAAAACTATGTTTTCAGTTTATGTTTCAGTCAATCCTGATATAATTTAATTTAAAGATGGTTTGCAGTCAGAGCATAGGCTACAGCTGTAATATTTTACCATATAATAATTTTGAAATCCACTGTTATGTTTTTTTTTCTATAATTTGAACGATATTATCAGAGATGTTAACATTTTTGCTGATATTTACAGCTAATATTTTGGCAAGACATATTGCCATGTTATATATTTATTTCCAAAATATTGGCTGTAATATTGTCAGAGTGTTAAAATGTACCACATAGATTTTTGTCATCACCCCTGATTGTCCACATTTATGCATTTAAAAGTGTGATTTACTGAATTATAGCATGTTTTGTTTCACATCCGTTTCTTGCACAAAGTGGACCTCCTGCATGTAGGGAACAGGTCACTATAAGTTAGTAGATTAGAGGAGAAATATCGTGATCAGTATTTATTTATTTATTTCTTCATTTATTTACAGTGATACTGAATTAGTAAATAACAGCATATCAGCAAAAAAAATTAAAAAAATTAAAAATTAAACACACTTTATAGTATCTCTCACAAACAAGTATAGTATTTGTTAAGTCAGAAAATAATATAAAGAGCGATTATGTGACATTCTATTCCTATAAAAAATAAAAATAAAGATATCTGTGGTCGATTTAGCAGCCTTTCAGTTTCTAGCCTTCACTTCTCTGCCAGTCAACTGTGCAAACCGGTTTTGTTGTCAGTTTTAATTATCCTCTTTTGCTGTGTCAGCCCTCTTTTAATATTGGTGCTATTTGCGTACCCAGGTGTGGGATCCTTAGGCTCCTCCCACTGGGAGCTGATGGGGGATGCCATGGTAACCACTGACCAGGTGCGCCTCACACCTGACATGCAGAGCAGGCAGGGGGCGGTGTGGAGCCGCGTTGTGAGTATCCATTGTAGACTGGTGTAGTATTTCAGTTTAGATTGTTGCATGAAGCTATAAAATAATTATAAATGAATAACAGTAACAGTGAGAAGTTCAAACAAGTGTGCAATAGCAAGGATAAAACCAGTATAGAGTATACAAACTATACAAGTATTCTAGTTTATTACACTTGTATTACAAATATTGGCTATGTATTAACTATTTGGAAAACAACATTGTCAAAAAGGCAGCAGAGAAAATTCACATGAGAGTGCTGATCAGAAGATGCAAGAATTAAAACAGCTTTACGAAGGATCTGCTACTTACAAAAAGGAGTCAAGTCTCAAAGTGGAAAGTGAAAAGAGAATCAGTTTGTAGTATTACACACTTCAGAACGCCACCACCTGCTGTGACAGAGATCAGCAACTTTGTCAAAAAAGACAAATTTATTCTATTCCAGTCACAAAATCAGTACAAAATGTGAAACAATCTGAATTCACAATCACATGTAATTTAGTAAACGAAGCACAGATGTTTTAAAACTATAAGATTTTAACTCTTTTATTTTCATGTTTAACTTCCCAAAGTATTGGTTTTACATTTTCGGAATTTTTTTTTTCAATACACTTCTAATTGCATTTCTTAATATATTTCTTCTTGGCTATCTTTTTTTGTCAGGTGTTTTAGCTTTGAAATGGTGCCATAAAAAATGTTTAAAGAAACAGACTAGAGCTGGCACAGTTGATCAAATTCTAATTGCAGTTACAATTATAACTTTCCACAATTACCAAAACGGTATGATAGAATTTAAAGGTTTATTGAAAAGCAATTAATTTATGTATCCTCATACACCAATTTGACATATTTTTTTATTTTTACATAATCATAAATTTCCCTTAGGGGTCAAAATGTTGGAGTATGAGGACATATGAGGAGTGTTCTGAAACAATAAATACATGCATCAAATGTAAAAACCAGCAGGAAATGTTGGGCAATAATCAGGATCTTAATGTGGATCAAAATAATTGTGATTTTGATTCTTACTATAATCGAGCAGCCCTTAAGAGACAGTTTGACCATGCTTCTTATAAGTTTTACAGTAAAAATTAAAGCCAATTATACATGCTGGAATACTTGTACAGACATTATTGTAGAAAAACGTTCCTATTTAATTTGTAATAAATTTGGTCTTTAGCTTCATTAAAGGTTTTCCACATGTAGCCACATTGAGCACAGACCTTCTGTTATGCAGCCCTGCATCATGACCTCAATAATTAAACAATAACACAATCAGTACCTTTCTCAATGTGTCAACAAAATATCAAAACACAGATGCTTCATAGAAATATTGTTGACGGCAGAGCTACTTTTATAGGGTTACAGTAAATTGTGACTAACTGGTATTTATAAAGCACAAACAGTGTCCGCAAAGATACAAATGTGGAGGGCCGGAAAGACTAATAAGCTCTGGATAAGGTTAGTAGATTTACAGACTTAGTCTTGAACTGCTGCCCCTGATATAATAGGATTAAAGTGTGCCGACCTTTCTTGTTGTGAAAGCTGTTCTCCCTCAGATTTTGTTTTCACGTCTCTTTTCCGTCACATAACTCCTGTTGACACGAGCCACTCATATATGTGATGTCATATCATTAACTGAAGAGCGCACCAGGGTGAGCAGGTTTTTATCATCAAATAAAACAATAAAAATGACAACAATAAAAAGTTAAAAACATTTTCATAAAATAGAAATGAGGCTTTACAAAATAACAATTACTAACAAAATGCGTAGTGTGTTTAAAAATCTCTGAAATTATTTTTTGTCTTTGACACAGAAATACTGAGCAACACATGGTCTATCCTTATAGTCTGTCTCAGGCTAATTAGTTTACATTCCAGATTGGCTCACTAAGACTTTTTGACCCTTTTATCTAAATTTTACAAAAGATATTTAAAAGAGTTACCTGAGATCTTTCATGAAATAAAAGTAAAATTTTTGCAAATCATTTACACATGATTAACAATATATAGCTGTAAATTAAACAAAATTACAAAATGCCTTACAGTAGCGTGTAATACAGTATAAATGTGATAAAACAGGCACATGTGAAAAACATAGTTTGATACAAAGGTGTGAATATGAGCAGGTTAGATGGAATAATACGAAATCCAATCAAGCTAAAAAAAAATAATCAACATTAAGACAAAAAGGGCATCTATAGAACTGGCAACCAATCAGTAAAAAATGATGCTGTAAAATGTGTTTTGATTGAAAATATTGATATCTGTTTTTGAACCATAGTAACAAAAATAAAAATCTAGGCACCTGCTGAAATTGTTTTTTATTGACACAAATAGCAAAAGCATTATGAATATATTGTTGCAGTTTAAACCGTGCTTTCATTCTCTTGGTTGGGGCTGATTTGTAGTTCTTTTAGTGTAACATCTAAACTGTCAGACATGAGATTTTATTACAATGAACAGGATTTGTGGTGTCAGATTTATACAGCAGCATCCCAAGGCCCAGGGACTTATTAGATAATTAGAGTGTACAGTTAGAGATCTTCTCAATAGTATCTAGTATGTTTGTTGCTTAGTTTTTCACACAAGCCTTGTTTGTTGGCATGATTTTATTCATGTGTGTTTGTAGCCGTGTCATCTGAGGGACTGGGAGATGCAAGTGCACTTTAAGATCCACGGACAAGGAAAGAAGAACCTGAACGGTGATGGGTTGGCCATTTGGTACACGAAGGAGCGTATGCAAAAAGGTAAAGACTGACTTGTGTTGTACAACAAGTTGATTTGTTTATGTGACTCATCATTTGTGTTCATATGCTGCGACAGGCCCTGTATTTGGCAACATGGACAACTTCACTGGCCTCGGTGTGTTTGTGGACACGTATCCAAACGAGGAGAAACAACTAGAGGTATGCTGCATTCGCTCTGCCTCGACGTCCTGATTTATGGGAGAGAAAAGTAGAGCAAAGGTTGAGTGTCAGCCATGGATGTTGGCTCTGTCTCAAATGTTTAAAAAAGGCTGTCTTTGTGTTCTTATGTGCAACCATTTGGAGAAAGGCGCAGAAGAAAAGATACACTCCTCGCACACAGGTAAACAAACCCTACATTTAATCTCACACTATGATAAATCAATGAAAAACTCAACAAAAAATGAGTTTAGTGGTGGTTTAATATTTTGCTGCATGGATGTGTTAGTGCAAATTAACTCTTAAATCGTCACATACTTCAGTGGAATAAAAATGCTTGAGAGTTTTGATTAGAGAGATTGTGTAAAAACCTTTGAAAATAGATTTCGAGTATTAAAAAAACTGTCCTGACAGCACTAAAAACACTTGATTTCCTGATATAAAGTAACTCAAGAGTTGCTCTGCTTCTTACACGAATGAGTTATAAAACAGGCTAAAGGTGATGCTGTTCCCAAACATGAATGATAATAACAATAATAATAACTTTTTTGTATAGCACTTTTAAAAATAAAGGTTTAAAAAGTGCTTTGACAAACACACAGAAGCAAACAGACGAACGAAGCACAAGAACTTAAGCACAAAGGGTACATTGTTTTGGGCACTAATCACAAGTTTAGCTGTGATGTTCTTTCACAGCATGCATGATTTTTAAGTTAAGCTGTGCCACATTGTAAAAATCAGGCTATTAGGCTTTACAATTATATAAAATACGTTAACAATTGTTTTTATTATGGGGAGAAATATCAACCATAAATAACATTTCATTTTTGAGGGGTATGGTTACACCAATATGGAAATTAGGTGTTTTCTTTGAGATTTATTGTAAGACTTTGACCAAAGTTTTCTCCAGTTAAAGTGTCATTTTTGACACATTAACTGGAGAATACATAATACACATCAATATAGATTTTTAAATTTCCTTCAGGATAAATCACGGTTCTATCTATCTATCTATCTATCTATCTATCTATCTATCTATCTATCTATCTATCTATCTATCTATCTGTCTGTCTGTCTGTCTGTCTGTCTGTCTGTCTGTCTGTCTGTCTGTCTGTCTATCTATTTACCTATCTATCTATCTATCTATCTATCTATCTATCTATCTGTCTGTCTGTCTGTCTGTCTGTCTGTCTGTCTGTCTGTCTGTCTATCTATCTATCTATCTATCTATCTATCTATCTATCTATCTATCTATCTGTCTGTCTGTCTGTCTGTCTGTCTGTCTGTCTGACTGTCTGTCTATCTATTTACCTATCTATCTATCTATCTATCTATCTTGAACTTTGATGAATTCTCTTGTAGATGCACTCCTGCATATTTTATCTATCTATCTATCTTGTATAGAGATAGATTGTATTGTATTTCTATTCATCATGGATATGGATTTATTATTTTGTCTTGATGTATTGTTTCTATTCATCTATTTTTATTAACATCTATCTATACATCTGTCTGTCTTTCTATCTATCTATCTATCTATCTATCTATCTATCTATCTATCTATCTATCTATCTATCTATTGGACTTTGATCTATCCTCTTGTAGATTCACTCCTGCATATTTTATAATATTTAAGCATTTTAAACACTGTATTTTACACAGTCAGCACTTTGAAGCTGTCTTTGACCTCCAGTTCATTATGTTAGGCCATGCTGATGTTGCAGTGAAGCACTTATTTAAATACAAAATCTGAAAGTCAAGTTCATGATGCACATTTCTTTGCTCACCTTACATAAAGATGAACGAGACCTGCATGATTTTAGAAAAACATGCAGTGTGTGATGAAACTGTTTAACCTTGCGAAAGCCGTTTGAAACGTGATAAAAATAACAAAGGATGGACTTTGCATATTAGAGATAACTTTGTGTCTTAGCCTATGTTATTCTACCACGTTTATACAACACAGCAGCAGCAGGATTTTTCTGAAGCTAAAATAAGTCCAAGGAACTTTTTCTCCATCAAACTGAAACAAATAAATTTATAGGTAGCTTATCATCAGCTTTCGCGTCATCTGACTGCATCGAAAGCAAGGCTGAACCCCAAACTTTGAACTTATTAAAACATAAATTTGTAATTTATTGCAATAAATTCAGACTGTCAGGATGTGTTCATTACTCAGACTCATATTCTGATAATGATAAAAATGTAATGAATATTGCGGCCATAGCACAAAAAAACTGGCTCAACTTTTAGTGATCAAATGCTAAATTTAATGTTAAACAGCAATGCAGTCTGACGTTAATTTTATTTAAACAACAGTGTCTAGTCTACTATTTGGGTTTTGACATCTTATTAAAGAAACCAGAAAAGATTTGAGATTGAGGCCATGTTGGTGTCATCACATATTGACTGTAAACTGTTAATAAAGTATAATCAATCTAACTTCTTTATTGTGAAGTTTTGTTTCCACTACTCACGGGTTTCCCTAATATTTGTTATTTTTATATAAAACTGTACCTCAGGATCTGCTCAGTTTCTTTGTTAGAGAAGCTTGTGTCCTTTTTATGATCTTAAATTGGCCACAGTTTGATCTACTTAATTATTTTTGCTTGTATTTTTCTGCTCTCTCCCCTTTTGGTTTTCTTTAACTGATCACTTTGGCCATCTTTGCATAACATAACATCAGAGTGCCAGCTGCAGGCTTAAATTAAACCGTAACTACACAGATCTTTTTCTTCCCCCTCTTTTGTCAACAAGAGGATCTTCCCGTTCGTGTTGGCCATGGTCGGTAACGGCACCATCAGCTACGACCATGAGAGGGACGGTCGGCCTACGGAGCTCGGCGGCTGTAACGCCATGGTGCGAAACCTCAAACACGACACTTTCCTCTTCATCAGATACATCCGCCGCAGGCTAACGGTATGACACAGGCTTTGAACTCTTCTCCCCATCATCCAGATTCATTTAAAATAAAGTAATGAAAAGTGCTAACAGACTGATGGTAGCCTTTTTCTGCTAGAACAAACCTACAAACCTTTCAGCTTCTGCTTTTTTAAATCATACTTGAATGTTTGACCAATTAACCAAAGCTGTATGAGTATTCAGTGAGTGATGGAGATAAAAAGGGAAAGTTTTGAATAATAAAATATAGGATTGATAATGTATGTATCACACACGTGGCAAAGGTTGTTGGTACCCTTTTGTTAAAGAAACAAAAACCCACACAGGTAATGAAGTAACCTCAAAAGGTTGTGCAACAAAGCGTTGAGTTAAGGGTACCATCATTTTTGTCAAGGCTAGTTTCATGAGTTTATTTTTTTAAATAATTCTGTTGAACAACAATTAAAAAGCAGTGTCTGGTTTTTATTAGTTGAATTTCAGTATTTTTTTATTTCTTATTACTTTTGTCAGTCTCAAGTTATTTCAGTGACTGTTTGGGTTTTGTTTCTTTGACGCAAGGGTACCAACAATCTTTGCCACTGTTTTGATAACTCTATTCACCTGCAGACAGACACTAAAGTTTTTTCAATTCTGTCTTAAAAGTCATTGTTGCAACATTCCTGTCACTTTGCATCAGGTGATGATCGACATTGATGGCCAACATGAGTGGAGGGACTGTCTGGATATCCCTGGGGTGCAGCTTCCTCTGGGTTATTACTTTGGAGCTACAGCCATCACTGGAGATCTCTCAGGTTAAACAACTTTTAATGTCATTTTTTAATGTATTTTTGGGGAATTTTATGCTTTTATTGATAGGAGAGAGACAGTGGATAGGTTTGTGAAAAGGGATGAGAGAGTAGGGGAAGACACTCTGCAAACTGGTCACAGGCGGGATTCAAACCTGCACCGGCAGAAGCATGTACATGGGACGTGCATGGTTGCCAACCACTCTGCCAAACCAGCACCCCATCGGTGTCATTTTTTAACTGTGGACTCGACACATGGGGATAATGTGATAGTCATAGTGGGCCTGTTGTGCTGTGAACAGTGACTGCACACACTAAAATGTTCATGAAGAGCAGAGTTGCTCTTTGTTAGTTGACTGCAGTCTACAAACTCACAGCTAGATGCCACCAAATACTGATTCTGACAATCACTGGCTCAGGTAACAAAAATACTTTCTCTGGACTGTGTGTCCTCCTTATCTTAACGCTTGCATATAAGGTTAAATATCTAATTTGGCTAAATAGGCCAAAAAAAGGTGTACAATCATCCTCATTAAACTTTGGTTTTCTTTTTATTAAGTCAGAAAAAGATTTTTATATCTATGTACCGTGGGTCTCCCCTCTGTGGAGGCTGACATAATGATCCACCATGTTGTCTACGGGTGGGTTTAAGGGACGAAAAGAGCAAAATGCGATTTTTGAATATGGGTCTACAAAAGTTTACACAACCTATTATCATCATCTTAACTAACCAATAATCAATCAAAATAATAGTTACAATTATGAATGAAAAAACCCTCACCTTGTTACTGTTGTAAATGACCATGATCCTTTTTGGTCTTCACTGGCTCTTGTCGCTTCGTGATGTGGTGTTTTAGAAACAGACAGACTCATTCCAAAATCTGAACACTAGATGTCGCTAAAATGCCAATTTCTACATACTGCACCTTTAATTATACAGTCATTTGTTTTATGTTAAGTTTTATTTCCTCGGAGATTGTTGCTGTTTTTATTATGTCTTCTGACATAGACTTTATATAAAAAACACTTAAAACCACAGCACAAGTGTACAAATTCAAAGATGAAGGACCATGAAGGCAAAAATTAAATGCTTAGAGTAATAGTTATTGAAGTGCAGACATGGCTGAGGGTCAGTATTTCTTGATTTGCATTAATCATTAAAATAAGTGGCATTTTTTTATGTGTGTGTATATTTATTTATTGGTTTATTAAGTTACTGATTTAATGATTTATTATTACTGAATAAATATGTTGTGAATTTGTGTTGGTAATATGCTAATCACATGCCAGTAAAGCTCAATTCTATTCAAAGTGGAGATTTAAGATGCACGCTGCGGGCATACTGTGCTTTTTGTGATTTGCAAGGAGTTTTTTTTAAGTTTTAGATTTTGTTTTTTTATGGATTTTATGAACCCCCTTAGAAAAGCTGTGTTCACATCAGTAGAAAATTTGTGTTTACATCAGTTGGATTTATACAAACATGAACTATTATTCATATTAATGTAGTAGTTCATAGAGTTCAAATACGATTAGTTTAAGTTTCTTCAAACTTCATCTGAGCTTAAAAAAGACATTGAGTAAATGATTGTTTACTAGAAGACCAATAACCGTGTTATTCTTCTTAACTTCAAGATAATGTTTTTGACATGTTGGGTCTAAATAGGGAATTATAGTTTTGTCTTTTCTGTGATGATGATTCTGATGACATTGAGCAGCAGGCTATTTAAAAATGCCTGCATGACATATTGCATTTAAATTATGTGGATTCACATACAGCTGATTTTGTTCTCAGTATTTCTCACCAGAAAGAAATAGCTGTGTGTTGCGTACCACCAGTGAAAAAATGTGGCCTATCTTGTTTAACGTATGGCACCATCTTTGTCCATTTTCTCTTTGAAGGTAAAATGGTTGCCATCATATTGTCACATGGATCCAGTCACCTGTTCTGTTCATACGTGCACCATCCATCTCTCACACATATTTCAGATGTGGTCTTCTCTGTGTTTTTACATTGTCTGTTTCTCATTTTGTAGATAACCACGACATCATTTCCCTGAAACTGTATCAGCTGACTGTTTTGAAGAGCAAACAGGAAGAGGAGGAGGAGGAAGAGGAGATAACCATACCCAGTGTTGACAACTTTGAGCTAATACGATGTAAGACACACAAACGCACACACGAAACTGAAACCACATGAAATTATTTCTGTCAGGCAGTGGTGCACTCTGTGAAGAGCACTCAGGGTTTGTTTTGCAACTTCATGTTGCTCCTGAAACAACTCTAAAACAGCTCAGCCCAGGACTTTCAGAATGACACATGGAGCAGCACTAAACCACTGTCGTACTAAATCAGCAGAACCTTTCATATACTGAAAGGTGCTGCTGTTTAAGGGTAACAAGTCAAATTTTATTTTATTTTTTTTATACTTTACTGTGTCAGTTGGTGTCAGAATTACATTGATACATGTCTTAATGTTTCAAAACAATATTGACACAATTTGTCCCTTTTCATTTTTTGTTCACCACCACCCAGACAGAATAGAATACATACAAAAAACGACTAATAGCCATCGTATCATAATATCATAATAATAGATAAATAATTCAATTCCAAATTCATTATACACACATGGCAGTGCAGCAACTTTCCATATATATCCTTAAATTGGGTTTACATTTAAGGTGTATATTTCCATTATTTATGTATCACTGAAATAAAGTATATCACAATAATTTCATTAACAAAAAAAAAACAATTATATTTAGGCTACATATAAAGAAAAGGAAAAGAGAAGAAAAGAAGAAAAGGAAAAAATAAATAAATAAGTAAATAGACCGGCTTTCCATATCACGCAGTTAATTCATATTTAAGCTATACATGAAACATAAGAAACTCACTTCATCTGATTTTATTCCACATTTACCTTGTCAATTTTATACTTCATATGAGACAAGTCAAATTTTAGATGGGGTGGGACTCATATTCAAGGAAGCAGGAAAGAAGAAGTCTAATAGAGATCATGGCAGAGACAAAAATAGTTCTACTTAGGATAAATGCATTTATGTTCCTGCTGAGTGTTGTGATGGGTAAAAGGAAAAATCAGTAAGTAGAAGATAAAAATGACTGTTCAGTTATTATAATTTCTATTTTTCTGTGGCCAAATTGTCAACAATCAAATGTTTTTTAGAGATTTATAACAAATTACTGCATACAAAATACCCCCAATGCTGTCACAAATGAACTGAGCACTAAAAAGTAAGGAAACGAGTTTTGTAGATTAATTCTTCATTGAAACAACGCTAACCTGACACACCTGATGGACCGTTCAGTATATTTCCCCAGTTCATCAGAAGACATTTCCTCATCCATCTGCACTTCCTTAGACAGATTTGGAGTCAAGGTTGGCAGGATGATTTGGCTGACATCTCTCTGCCCAGACAATCCAGATCAGACTATGGGCAGTCAATCTGTGGTTTCACAGGGCTGCCAAGTGGCCGGCCATGACTGCCCTTCACTGTCAGGAGCACGTGCCCTGGAACCTGAACATGTGGAGGAAGTTATTTTCAGGGATGAGTCCAGATCCTGTCTACAGCAGTTGGATCATAGGGTCAAAGTGCAAAGAAGACATGGAGAAAGCTATGCTAACAGCTGCACTGATGGAGTACCACATTTTGGTGGAGGCAGTGATGGTGTGGGGCAGTATCTCCCTCTCTGACCTCAACCCCACTGCACAACCACATGCCACTTTGTGTCCAGGCTGGTGATCAGCATGAGGAGGAGGTTATGGCTGTGTTTGGTTCTTCCACACGCTACTGAGGCTCCTGTTTGTTATATGGATAAATATATGAATTCCAGATGTGCCTCATTTCTTCAGACTTCAATCAATCAATCGATCTTTATTTGTATAGCGCCAATTCATAACAAGTGTTTTCTTTACAATAGAGCATAAAGCTCTTTATTTTATGGATACACATATATGCATAGATACATATATACATATAAAATACACATATACATATATATATATATATATACAGATATATACATCCAACATCCAACATGAATCCATATAGCCATATAGCGGGTTGGAAGACTTCAGTCTTCCAATCCACCAGACAACACCAAACAAGAGTCAGTAGCAGAGTAAGCTGTTTGACATTGACAAAGACAATTTGGCAGGCCAGGCGAATCTAGTGCCCGCTCTCTCTTACTATGAAGCCACGCTGTTATAACATACAGAATGTGGCTTTGCACGGTCTTGCTGAAATATGACAGGTTGACCTTGAAAAAGATGTCACTCAGGTGGCAGCTTATGTGGCTCTTAATAATAATAATAATAATAATATATTTGATTTAAAAAGCACCTTTCACGACACTCAAGGACACTGTGCAAGATTAGAGAAAACAACAATAAAATCAACAATAAAATCATCAGATAGATAGATAGATAGATACTTTGTTGATCCCGAGGGAAATTCAAGGCATCCGGGAGCAGGTTACAACCATTTACAGATTGACCCCCAGAAAAAGTAATGATACCCCCTCCCTAACATAATGCATTACCCCAAGAAGAATAAAATGATAGTACCCTAGGAACTCGCGCAGTTAAAGAGACTATACAAGTACTTTGCAAAAATATGTGATGTGCAAAAACTAGTGCAGAGATAAAAAATTAACAAGTATTTTGCAAAAAAAACCCGTGAAGGGATAAAATTACAAGAGTTGTGCAAAAACCAGTGCAGAGGTAGCTATCGAGTATTGACCAGGTTTACAGTCCAGAGTCACTGTGTGCTTTCTTCCAGCCGCGCCTGTGAGGTGTTATACAGACACCTCACGGTTCTCATTCACAACAGACAGTGGTATGGTAAGGGGAAGAGGTGGTGCATTTTTGTTGAATGGAGTCTGCAGTCCTGAACAGTTGAGTTGTGAGCCTGGATTTGAAAAGGGACTAAGAGTTCAATTGTCTCAGGTCTGGTGGGAGAGAGTTCCAGAGCTGAGGACTGAAGGCCCTGCTCCCCGTGGTGCTGAGGTGGGCAGTGGGCACAGTGAGGTGGGTGAAGGAGGAGGATCAGACGGATAAGAAGGGGTGAGGTTCTTGGATGGCCTTGAAGGTGTATAGGTGCAGTTTGAATTGTATTCTATGCTTAAACTTGAATGTACCTGTATGGGCCTTCACTGATGTGCAATATACCCATGCCATGGGCACAAACACAACCCCATACCATCACAGATGCTGGCTTTTGAACTTTGTTCTGACAATCTGGGTTGACAAGGATTTTACGAGAACAGTTTGTGATGTGGACTCATCAGACCACAGCACACTTTTCCACCTCACCGCTGCTGTAAGGTGACGGCTTTTGTCAGCTTCTTTTTCAGCTTTTTGTTTGTCTTCTTCTCTTGCAGTGGGTCAGACGGATGAAGGGATGAGTGCAGTGGCTATCTTCTTCACCGTGCTCTTCTCCATGCTGGGCTGTATCTTCCTCATCGTCATCGGCCTGGTGGTCTACAGTCACTGGAATGAGAACCGGCGTAAGCGCTTCTACTGATAAAGACCTGAGGGTGATCAAACTATAGACGGTGGTGTTTGGATCCAGCTGCACTCAGTCAACAGGAAGATCTTACTGGATCCAATAAAGCACTGGGGGGTGTTTTCTCCTGAGAAAAACTATCCTGACAGGAGGTGGAGGCGATGGACCCCCCGCTAAAGCAAAAGCCATCTTTAGATTTTGCCATTGGTTGTCATGAAGCAGGAGGAGGGCTTTATTTCACTCCTGAACTCTGCCTGACGTGCACCAACAGGGCCTTAGCAGCTCCTCCTCTGATCATGTTTCAGTGTAAACATGCTGCCATGTTGCCACTTCTTATGAGCAGCTTTTATCTGTGAGTGTGTTGAACTGAAGCTCCAAGATGTTTTCATTTACTGTAAGTGGAGTGAAGTCCATCGACAGCTGATGGAAATTAATTTAAGTTTATGGAAGTATCCTTTGTGTTTCTACATGTGATTCAGATGCAGTACCACTTGAAGAGACAACCAAAACCACTATAAAAAAATGATTGAGGGTCTTTACTCTTCTTTCTTCACAAATCAGTGCTCGGTAATCAATCATTTCATATTTGTGTATGAACTTTATAATGTATTGAAAGCTATGGTCATGCTGTAGGTGTAGATGCATGATATTTAATATGTTTTTTTAAGAGCTGAAGATCCTTATTGCGTCCAGTAGGGATTATGTTGATTTGATCTTGTTTAATTGATGCATGTGGCAAAGATTTAATAATTCAGGAAAAATATATAAAGATTATTTAATGGCATTTTAATGCCAGCGTGATGAAGCGTTTATGTTCAGATTTCATGTACACATTTAAAGCTCCTGTGTGGACTGGAAATGAAACAGTTTTGAAACGGGGGAAGTAAATCCTGACGTTTCTGTATGAGCTGCTCAAGCAAACAAGACCATCAGTGACCAGATTACTTATTTCTGTTTAGAATTTTGTAATGCCTGTTGCAGGGCGAGGGGGAGTGAAGTATAAGTTAAGTTACAAGATGCTGTTAACATTTTCTACGGCAAAATATCAGGTAGAGTGAAGATTGGCTCTACCTCTGTGCAGGATAATATCAAAGCCTTGATTGTTGTTAGTTTCACGTGATGTCGCACACTCAGAAAATGGCGAGAAGTGCTTCCCTGTGCTTGCACAGTGGAGAAGTGGACAGTTCTGCTTCCCAATGATGTGTTTTAACAAGGTTCTGTTTTACTGTTATGATCAAACAACATATTTTTCAACTGAATGCACCAATCATCTACTTACGGAGGACTATTAGGGGCATTTTAGACAGCAAAAACAATTTTCAGGAGGTCAAGATGAAAGTCGAAATGACAAGAATAAAGTCGAATTTTTTTTTTTTAAGTTATTTTTGGGGCTTTTATGGCCTTTATTCTATAGGACAGCTGGAGAATGACAGGAAAGCGGGTGAAGAGAGGGGGGAAGACATGCAGCAAAGGGCTGTGGCCAGGATTCGAACCTACTGCCGCTGCTGGGGGTTAGCAGTCCCCGTACATGGGGCGGACGCTCTACCAACTGAGCTAATGTCCGCCCCATTAAGTCGAAATTTTAAGATAAAAGTCGAACTGTCAAAAAAGAAGTTGAAATACAGTTTTGTGATAAAAATCAAATTGATGAGATGAAAGTTAAAATGTTGAGACAATCGTCAGAAGTAGAGAATAAAGTCGACATAAAATGTATTTCAATGTTGATCTTGAAACGTCTCCTTTTTTTCTTAACATCTCGACTTTTTTTCTCGACATTTCCACTTTTATCACAAAATTCAATTTTGACTTTCTTCTCGTCATTTTAACTTTAATCTAGAAATTTTGACTTAAATCTCGACTTCACCTAAATCATTTGCTCCATTTAATATGGTAAATGGTAAATGGACTTGAGCTTATATAGCGCTTTTCTAGTCTTTTGATTACTCAAAGCTGCTTTACACTGCAGGTCACACTTACCCATTCACACCCATTCGCTCTCACATTCACTCACTGATGGTTTAGAATTTCTATGTTAGTTATCCATCAGTATCTCTAACCCATTCATGCCCTTTCATGCCCATTTACACGCCACTGACGCAGCAGTGGGAGCAACTTGGGGTTAAGTGTCTTGCCCAAGGACACACTGCCATGTGTCACCTGGAGCTGGGCTTAAACCTGCAACCTCCCGATCACTGACCAAGCGCACTATCCAACAAGCGCCCCCGGTATGGCCCTTTTACTCTTCCCTATCTACAGCAACCCATCTCAGAGAAACTTCAGAGAGGTGTCAAATAGTGGATCAGTGCTGTCAGGCTCTCCACTGTTTCCTTACTAATCGAGATGCAAGTGTCAGTAACAAAATCAGGCTAACAGCGCTAAATTATGTGATACAGCCTTCATTTCTAGTTTCCCTTCTGTCACGAGTTTAAATGTGTGAACTCTACACATCAGGATTTATCACTTGGTACCTGAATGCTCAAACTGATATTAATGTGTTTTCCATAATAATGGCGCGTTCCAGTTGTAGTCGGAAGTCGGAATTTCCCAGTTCCAAGTAGGAAATATTATCTGGAACCCCCCCCCCCCCCCCCCCCCGAGGTCGGAATTTCCTACTAGGAACTCAGGGGAACCTCGCCACCCCCGAGTTGACAATCGAAGATGGATGCCCCCAGCGTGAACAGTTATTTAGCTCCTGTAATAATCAATTTATTTGCACTTCTGACTAGTGTGTGTCACTCTAAATCAGCTGTATACGTCGCATTGTTAGACTTATACTTACAAAAATGCTGCCATAGTGATAATCAGATTCTTCATGTGATATTTGTGAACAACAACGCAGGGCGTGCTAACAACGGCTAACAATAGCCTGGTCGATCAGCACGTTTTTTTCCGACTTCAACTGGAACGCAGATAAGTTGGAGATGAGGATGTTCCGAGGATAATGGAACGCAGCATAATACAACACAAACTGATTGGTGTGTAGGGGGCGCCAAAGTCAACAAAAGCCACAAGTCCCTCACAGGAGCTTTAAAGCTGGACTCTTGGAAAGTTAAAAATGAAGTATTTCAGATATATTTCAAAACTTTGCACTGAAGAGAGAGCTGAAAATAATGAAGATTTTAATAACTGTTCAGTAATGTAACTATTCCCTGTGCCCTTCTGTTTACACTTCTTTTTGCACATTGAATACTTAAATGGCCTTTTGTTCTGTTCTCCCGTGTTGTTCGTGAAAACACCTGCTATCATCATACCATACATGTTTCTGCAGTGAACCAAACAGACAAGCTGGTTCGGCCTCAGGATGCCTATGGGTGTTCCCTCCATTGATTTTATTTATGATATTGTACACTGTGTTTATGTTGTGTTTTTATTCCTGCCATAAAATGTGTGAAAATGTGTTCTTTTTACTCCAGACACTTTGACAAACTGCCTCCTTATTTATATTCTGTTGTATTTATTTGTGCCTCATGTATCCATCGTGTGCTCCATGATTGCTTCTTTGTTTGTCCTCAACTTAATGTGTCATTAAAGGCAAAACAAGACTCATTAATAAGGATTCCTGGGTGTGATTGATGGCAAAGCAAATAAAGATAGCATTATAGATTTACTGGTTGACAGTTGACGAGCGAGTACAATGATGTGAAAATCCTTTTTGAACCATGTTAAACTGAATACACAACAAAGACAAGATATTTAATGATAAACCCACACTTAAATACTCGTTTTGAAAATGCCAGCGTCTTGTTCCAAAAAAGCCAGGACAGAGGCCACAACAGCCTGGGAAAGTTGAGGAATGTTGTACCAAATATTGGGACAGTTTTGATTTGGTTATGGAAATAATAACAGCTGGTCTGATATTCTGTACAACAGCACAGCTCAGGATATTGTTGTTATTTTTAAGGACTATTATCAAATGTTAAAGGCTGCTTTTCAGTTCAATGTTAAAGGTCAGTTTACCAAAATCACAAAAGAGGGAGTGCTGTTGGACCAAATATCGGCACAGCTGTGCTGAAACAATTTACTGTAAAGCACATATATAGCACTGTTTTGATTTGATTGTTGGGAATATTAAGAGCTGTGCTGATATTCTGTACAACAGCACAACTCTGGATGTCATATATATTTTTATGGATCAATATAGAATAGAATTAAATGTTTTCAGTCAGTTTAAAGTTCTTTTTTTCTGAAAAGAGAAGGAGCTGTTATACCAGTTATAACCATGTTTGCTTTGGTTGTGAAAGACCAACTGTTCTGAAACTTAACAGCAGCCTTGATATGGAAGTGATTTAAAACTAAAAAATTATGATTCATTTGTTGGTTACTAAAGGGAGCAGCCAAGATTTTTGGGCCCTGTCCCAAACCAGCTTTGCTCAGTTTTGTACTGCAAAGTGAGAAATACAGATGACAGCAATGTTTTCAAATTGACCACTTCCCATTATTATAGTCAGATTATTCTGTTTAAATACATAAATATGCTTCAAACTGTGGACAAAACCTGTTTTCTAAAATCAAAGAATATATGGTGCCTTATTCAGAACATTCTTAATTTAGATTACTTCAAACATGCAAAATGGTTAATTATAATTAAGTCAGTCTTCATTCATCATTTAAGTTGTGGAAAAGGTTTAATGCTTTGGCAGATCCATTACACTATAATCAGGTTTTTTAAAGAGCCAAAGTGTGCATGCTATTTGGAGCAACGAAAGCACAAATGAGAATTATATTCTGAAATAAATGTGCATTTTTTTTTTTTTATATTTTAATTTTTATCTGAGTTTACTGGAGTAAAAAGAGGCCTATGTATGTATATTTTTATTTATTTTAGGGCTGTCACTTTAGTGCGTTAATTAGATTAATTAATTACAACGCAAATTAATGCCTTACAAAAATTAATCGCAGGATTAAATATAGCACATGAACATTTTAATACTGTCCTGTTGAAGGACCCGTACATGGCAGTGGCACGTCACTTCACACGTGTGTCTCTAGTCAAACCAAACAAAGCCCAGGTGACAACAGGAACGGCATATTTAAGACTACGCTTTATTTTATTTTTGAATTAATTTATCTTTATTTGTACTGAATTCTTTAATAATGTATCAGGCCTAATTGTTTTGCTGGATGTCCTCGACCTTTTTCTCATTTTTGAATTTGATTTATGAAACACACTTAAAGTGTAATTTGAGTTGCCTGATTGAGTTTAGAATTTTCTGGACAAGTTGCCCTGACTTTGGTTTTATTCAATCACCAATAAAAATGTAGATTTACAGTCTTCTTTTTTTACTGTATTCATTTGATTAATCATCCACTACAATTTTGTAATGTCCTAGAATTCAAATTCTTTATGTAGGTACTTTAAGCAGATATGAGATTCAAATGTGATTAATTAGATTAATGAATTACAAATCCTGTAATTTATTAGATTGTTTTTTTAATCACCTGACAGCACTAATTTATTTATTTATTTATTATTTTTAATGGAGCCCCTAAAGGGACATCAGCAGAAAAAAAAATCAATTTAAACTATAGTGCGCACCAGATAGTATTTAGTGTGCACCTGAAACTCTCTGGCCGCAAAAGGGATATTGGAAGAAAAAAATAATAATTATGAGTATCTGATGCACACCAGACACTCATAATTATTTCTTCTTTCTGCTGATGTCCCTTTGGGGGGTTTGTTTGTTTTCGAAAATGAGAATAGCAATATATTTTTAAATTAGAACATAGAAGATTTTTACAGAAACAAGGTAAAAATTGAATATTTAGATCAATAAAAATACTAAAAACATGTTTTGCACAGCACATGTGCACCAATGTAATTCCATGCAGACTTTTTGGAGACTCCCAAACCTCTCAGTAAACTTGATCCATGTTCGTATGTTCACATGGACCACCTCCCCTCCACACTGTGCACTAATCTGATGTTTGAAAAGTGATAATAGAAGAAAGCTTTCCTTATCCGGTTGGACTTTTAGCTGATTGTCAAAGGGTATTCAAAATATTTGCAGCTCAGTGTGTAGTAGTTCAAAGTCCCGGCCCTGTTGGACTTAACATCAGCACTTGTGGCATTCCTGTCAGAAACTGTTGTGCAACTCAAACGCTTAAGGAAGCATTTTCTCCAGGCTTTACAAACACTAAAAGCAGCTGATCTGGGTCCTGCTGGAAGAAACTTTGAGGTCAAATGAAACTGATTTTTAACCTTTCCGGCTCCATTAAACAGCCTGTGCCCCCGAGCTGCAACACTTATATCATTTACTTATATCCCTGGAGTTGTGTATCAGATCTTTGTGGAGACTGTGTTTGGAAGATCAAACCTTTTTTAATTCAGAAAAAGTTTTCAGGTCATATATATCCCTACCAAAAAGTTTTGAATTCAGCCTTATATACGTATTTCATTTTTATTTGAAATTTTGTATTTGTGGATCCACACTAAAACATCTGGAATTAATGATTTTTTTTTTAATGACATTTTCTTAAATAAACTGCAGCAGTGTTATTTAACTGCTATTTTGACCCTTAAAGACAGCAGCAACCTACGGTCACCCTTACGGACCAATCAGACGTGCTCATCTTCTTCTTCTGTTGTTTTCTTCACTGTAGCGTCCAACCAGGAGCAGCCAAGAATTAACTGTCCTCTCCCAAATTAACTAAAAAGGAAGCACGAGTTATTTTATGTGGCCCTTTTAAAGGGACTGTGAGGAGTTCCTAAGTAATTACAAAAAAGTCTCACTTTTACATATATGGCTGATCAAAATACACACTTTAAGATGAGTTTTATAGCATCAAAATAGGTTATCTATCAATGCTATTCCTTAGCTTCCGGTCGGGTCGGACAGGGCTGGACTGGCTTGGATAGTCAATTTCAGGAACAAGACAATTAAAACTAGAACGAATTTATATTATTCGGACACGTCTTAGAGCACCGGGCTGTAAGTAGCGATATATAGCCGGCTACAAAACAACGATAATAAGTTTTCCAAAAATTGCTTGTTGTCACACATCAAAAACTACCGCTACGTAACTAGAAAGAGCTACATTACCTCATCGCTTTGCATCCTGTAAGTTGCTGAAAAAACAAGTTGTAAAGCAATGCAGAGTTCCGAGGAAGGTCCGAGCTGCATTTATCACAGCAAACACATGCTTTGGCTTGGGTCACATCTTTTGGTGTGTTTCAGTTGTAGTCAGAAGTAGGAATTTCCGGGTCCCGAGTAGGAAACTGCAACTAGAACGCCCCTCGAAGTCGGAATTTCCTACTGGGAACTTGGTGAAACCTCGCCACCCCCGAGTTGACAATCGAAGATGGATGCCCCCAGTGTGAACAGTTATTTAGCTCCTGTAATAATCCATTTATTTGCACTTCTGACTGGGGTGTGTCGCTCTAGATCAGCTGTATACAAAGTATTGTTAGACTTATATTTACAAAAATGCTGCCATAGTGACAATCACATTCTTCATGTGATATTTGTGAACAACAACACAGGGCATGCTAACAACAGCTAACAATAGCCTGGTAGATCGGCATGTTTTTTCAGACTTCAACTGGAACGCTGATGAGTCGGAGATGATGTCACTCCCAGTTCCGGGGTTAATGGAATGCAGCATTACGACAGTCGCCGCGTGTGCTCATGGGTAGCAGAGTCTTAATGTCGCCGGTAATAGATTCTCCTCATAGCACCTTTAAACATTTGAGATGGAATTTGCATGCAACACCTACATAAGACCAAAACAGCATCTGGAGGAAGAACTGTACATAACTAGTTTTTGCTGAGTCTCTTAACATAATTTTTTCCAAACTCTGCGTGGCCCGAGGGACTCATGTTCAAATGTATAAATGATAGTTTATAATAAATCAGTATGTGATTTCCAGTGGGGATGCACAATATTAACCAACCAGTGTCGGTATCTGTAGATATTTGCCTAAAAAGTTGAATATTGGTATTGACAATTATGACATTTTTTGTCAATCATTGCAGGCAATATTTTGATCATAGAAATTGGCAACAAATTTGCCCATAAATTGATTGTAATTTCTGCAAAATGTTAAATGTAACATGATGCTTCCCTCATCATCACTCAGTGCTCAAATTTATAAATCAAAAGGATGATTTATTTAAGGAGAAAATTTTGTTTTTCTTGTTTCATGTTTGTACTGGTGATGATTTTTTTTTGGAAATACTGGCGAAAATACAAAATCATGCATCCCTAACTTCTTAAATTCTTTGAGATTATTATTTGTTTTTTTAATTTTGGTCATACAACTTCTAATACATAAACTCGTTACAAACTCAGCATTAATATTCTGATAGCTCGGCTTGTCCTGAACATTAAAAAAAAAAAAAAAAAAAGATTGTGCTTGACGGGATTGAGGTCTTCCATGCATGATTACAAGAACGTCGAGGCTGAGAGGAAAAAGAAGAAAACGACACAAGTTGCAAGGGTTAGGCCAAGAAATTGAGAGAAACTCTTGAGTGCAAATGTTTGTTTTATTAAAAAAATAAAATACAAATGATGACCCAACAAGTACACAGCAGACCTCTTACCAAAGCCAAAGCCTTTCTGAAACACTCAGTGCTTTCTCTTTTTTGTGTTTTTTGAGTTTTTCTCATTTTGGCTTGAAAGTTCGTAGGAAAACTGGTCTGTTTTTGTAGATTCCTACCTTCTTCTCAACCAGGGATTTTGGCAAAAAATAGCTACAGTTTGAAGTTGTTTGAAAAAAAAAAAACATGTTCTGCAATTCATGATTAAGAGTTTTCAGTGGCCACAAAAAGTTCCTGCATCACCCTCGAGTTGTTTTCTCATACAAGCTGTGTTCCATGTTGAGGTTCTCCATATGTATAGTATATAAAACTTTTGAAATTGATGTTACAACTGAGGATTAAAGGCAACAGTTAAATATTCAGTCAGTGAAAGTTCATCAGGATGGAAAAATGGAGAAAGCTGTTCCTTAAACAGAGAATATCCAAGCACTGAATTAGTGCAACGAAAATGAAGGATGGGAAAAAAGCAACAGGCGGAGAAAACATTTTTAACTCAATGATGTGGTTAACCCAGAAGTCAAAGTTTGAGTGGTTGAGGAGGCAGGCAGGAAGAACACAAAAAGAGGGAATATTCATATATAGAAACTACAATGGCTTTTCAAATCAAGCCCCTCAGTTGACACTGAAGCATACATACACACATTTTTATAGCATTACAAGTATTTTCAACATTTTCTTAAACAAATACATGTACACAGACCCGAAAAAAAAGCAGATTACAGTCAGTGCCACGCATACTCAGTTATATTGCTTGACAAACCACGTTGAAGGTGAGAGAAACGGTCGCAGCATATAACAGTAGGTTTATGTTTTTGCATAGCCTCGTAGAGAAGAGTAACATGAACAAACAGAGGAGCGTGATGCAGAAATAACAACAGACAACAACAGGCGGCTGCTTTGGTTTTATGAGAGACTGAATGAGTGTGTTAATTTGAAACTCTAGTCAGTAAAGATAACCCTGAGAGTGGGAAACCAGACAGACAACAAAACACACGGGCGTGGAGATGAGAGCGACTTTGGTTGGTTATTATGTCAACACGCCAGCATCCCAGATCCTGCTTCCAGGACACCTGATGCAGAGCAAATGCAAACACCCACAGCGTTAGCTACAGCTTCTGTTAGCAGGGAGTGCACTGACAGCATGGGCGGTTTTAGCTTCAGGAGACGATGAGCAACTAGGCGGTGCCCCGAGCTCCACGAAGCCTCAGGATAAAGTCAATGTTGAGTCCAGAAATGCAGAAGTGAGATTCTATTTTAGCACCTCCAGTTCTCTAAGATTTTACAAGCCTTTAACATAACTACCTGAATAAGGTCTATTATGAACACATGCAAACATTTTCTTTTGCAACATAAAATGTATCTGATGTCACCACACTTTTGAATTTTGACAAAAGCTCCTTTCTCACAAGCAACCCTGATACTATCAGGATAATGTCCGAGGGTGCTGCTTAGAGTTGGTCTGATTCTGATACCAGTATCTGAAGTTGCTCCGATACTGCCGAAAAATGTTGGTGTTGGTGAGTACAGGAGTCCAGGCACCATCTGATGCCATGTAATTTATTAAATTATTAATATATTTACTGTTTAGCGATGTTAAACTCTGGAATAGTTTTTCTTCTCTGCTCTTAAAACAGTAGTGCTGTGCAGCAGCCTGCAGGGACCTGGAGGAACTGATCACGGGACACAGCAGATACACATGTGTCAGAGCTGGTTGACACGAGGCTTAGAGCTAAGCTAACTAGCACGATCATGCTGCATGATTGCTGTTTTTATTCATGTTTTTCAAGGGTTTAACCTGAGCCAGGCCTTACCACAATGACAATCATATCACAGTCATGCAGGCGTAGTATGATATTTTTTTTTAGAACATTCTGGTGTCGGATCAGTACTCGGTATTGGCCAATATACACAGCACAAGTATTGATATTGAGATGGAAAAATATAGTATAATCTCTCATGCTGCTTCAAAAATACACAGCAGAAGTCTGTCTTCATAATATTAGGGAGGAACCAGCAGGGCCTTGTGTCATCATCACTATTTATACCCTTACTTCAGTGATACGTGTTAAAAAGTGTATCAACAGCACCGATCAAAGAGTTGAGAGGGGCACTGTGGGCACAGTGTTTAAGCTCCATATACAACAGCAGCATGAGAAAGTGCTTTGGGTGCCCAGTTTAAGCAAATGTACTGCCTATCTTTACAATGTCCATGCAGACATCTTGTGCTATCAAATAAACTTTTCTGGCAACTATTCTTGTTTTAATCCCTCCTATGAAACACTTTTTTAGCACCAGTTGCACAGGATGATGTTATAACTCTTCCAATTTTGCCTAAAATAGCCGAGATCACAAGAGAATTACCAGAGTAAAGTCTGGACGAAAAACCTGTCTGTTTACACTCATATTTACAGCTCACCAGAAAAGTCAGGATAATTTCAGAGGTTTTTGCCCGTTTGAATGGGGCTTAAGACTTAAAATTAACTATATTTGCACTATTTAACATCTTAATGTGGTCCTCATGGTTGTGACAACAGCGTATGAATAACTGATTCTTAAAAAACAATCAGAAATGACTGCTGTCGGTACCCTTTTTTACAGTCCTCGTTGGCAAAACCTTTGTTTAAGCACACAACTGTTCACCAGAGACATTTTATTTCCTGTTAAACATCATAATCTCATGTGTGTGTATTCTCCATAAACCTAGATTAGATATTCCTTTAGTAGTCCTACAGTGGGAATTCAAGGCATTTATGCGAAACCAGTATTAGTCTGGAGGGCTAAATGCTAACTCACTTCTACTTTTTTGGACTCATTCCTGCACCTCTCCAAAGCCAAACCTGGTATATGACCCTCCCCAACATCTCCACAGTCTGACTGGCAAACCGCAGGAAACAAGTGGATACAAGCAAGTTGGTTGGCTTCAGGATCTGGATAGAACCCAGCAGGCCTTGCATTTGTCTTCGCCTTGGGCCTCCAACTTGCTAAAACCACCCATAACTGACAAGACTGAGCGAAAACTCCCATCATACCACACACACAACTGGTTACATAACAAAGAGAAGCTCTCATTAGGAGAAAGGGCGGGGGTTTTACATGCATCACGCACCTCTGTTAAGGTTGACAAAACAAAAAAAAGGCAAAGTTGAAGCCTTTAACTCAAACATACATGGTAATATACAATCAGCTATTCTTAAATATGAGCTCCACTACGACATTAAAAGAACTCCAAACATATGCAGATAGTGGATCTCGGCAACTGTGGCTTCAAACAAACAGCACAGAGCAGGCCAGTCACTCAATAATATGGATATATGGATATGGATGCTTGTCCACTACAGATGACGGATATAGCCCTTAATCTTAGTAAACGTGAAAACTAGCGAGGCATAGTCGTTGTTTGGCAATGGGGCAAACTATAGACCTCCAGTTCACTCATGCACAGAAGAAACCCCCATTCCCTCTTTATCCCCTCCCCATCCCGATTAGTCTTTCTACATATGTATACAAATAAACAAATCAGCATGACAAGGAGGTCATGATGACTAATCTCTTTATGGAGGAGAGTAAAACACAAAAAAAGACGACTAAAAACTAATTTACTCATGCTTTCGATTCGGTTCACATCACAAACTATTTGCGACCAGATCCTTGAAACCAAAACAGTACGAGCACAAACTCTGGTCTGGATAAACCCATCAGTGCCACAGCTATCTAAACACACAGTATTTAAAACTCAACACCACCACGCACTCGGATACACCAAACACCTCAGAATGTGACGGTTTCACTTCCGCGGCTGTATTTCAAACCACGTCCTCTTCTCGAGAAAAACAAGCATGGATGACACTTCGCAGTGTTACAGAGCACGCGCCAGCTCTGAGGCAAATATATTTTCAACAACGTAAACTACTCTAATAAGGCAACAGCACAAGTCTCTCCTCATACGGGTCACTGTGCCGCTTCATGATCAAGACATTTTAACTCCAGAGATGCAGCAAAGGCAGCTTGAGGTGTGCTGGTCGAACAATGTCTCTAAAATGATTCTGCTGATGGCGTGCCGTCATGCTCGGACAATGCCATTCAGGCTTTAGTCTTAGTTACACATTAACGGGACACAAAACTTCCACTAAAGCGTGTTTGGTCATGCCAATGCAATTAAAATAATAATCTTTAACCAAGGAAACCGTTTTTCTACACCAAATATATGTTATGGGTAAGCTGGCTCTTGTTTCTTCTCAGGCATCAACAAAGTGTAAAAGGGATTAGGATCAGGATTTACATTATTTTATTGACAACAAGTGCACTGTTTGATTCTTATTGGTCCGATTCTTGTGGATTTTCTGAGTGAGCAAAGTTGACCTACGTTGGTTCTCAGTCGCTACAAAGCAAGGACACGTCACTACAAATATGCAATGCCATACTGCAAGGATGCTTTTGCAAGGTGTTTCCACCCTCTCTATGTTGCGCAATGCCATTTTATTAGAAGCCTGTCTGTCAGGATATCTTTTTCTTCTATGTTGTCATTTGTGCTGACTGCCTCTGACTGGAGTGTGACACCCTTGACTTGCAGCTCATGCAGAACAAAGTGGAAGACTTGATGTTGGAACTGTTAAGCAGAAAGGCTATGAAATTGACTTTTTAAGAGAGTTGTCATCAATTCTCAACTGGAATTGGTTTGTGATTCCCATCCCGAGTAGTAATGGACTATTATTTGCAGAAATCAGGTGATCAATGCATGTGAAATAGTACAGATTTAAAGCACATCTAAGAGGTTTTCAACAACTATCATTAAATAGCAAAAGAAGAAGCAGTAATGAGGCAAAACATAAAAAAGTTTCTATTAACTGAACATTTTAGGTATTTCAACAGTCAAACAATTCTTCCAAGTAGATTGTTTTACTGTGATTACCTAGCTAATATCTTTGAGCCTGCCTGTGATTATTACTGTTGTATGTTAGCATTAAGCTGGCCCTCTCAGATGTGCATCTCATTCTATTTCTTGACACATTTAATTCACCTTTCAATAAATACAAGTGACTCAAAAAGGTTAAATCTTCTGCAAAATATACCTTTTAATGATATTGTATTGTTGTTTGTTTACTGTTGTATTTTAAAAAATATGTATCTTTTGTCTGTGTACAAATCCCAGTTCTCTTTGGTTGAGTACTCTCTCTTTCAGAAACTATATGCCAAAACATTGGAAATGCCCCAAATGATATCACCAAGGGATATGGCATCTCCTGCCAACAGGAGATGCGCTCTGAGCCAGACATTTGTTTCGCCTGCAGTCAGCTACCTGTGTTGGCTGGGCTGTGCCACTACAGGACACATTAGAGCACAGCATTTAAAATGCAAAGTCATACTCACTCCTGAACATGCGGCATAGTCAGTCACAGCTCATGAGCATTTACACTAAAACAGCCTGTTTTGAGCAGGGCTGGAACGGAGGGGTTTATACTTATGCCAAAGAGTGTTTTTGAGCAAGAGCTTCAGAAAGATTCTCTGTGGACACCTGGAACCAGAGTAAACTTGTTAAATAGTGGTAAAATATCAGACCAAAGACAGGTCTTCCTTGTTTCATCCATCCCTAACACAAAACATGTTTCTTCAGGCCAGAGCAAAGAAAATGAAAGCCAGTGATTTTCACAGCACACAGCTGTACTGATTTTTCAGACTAAGGTGAAGTAATGGGCACACTTGCTTTCTTCTTCTTTCTAAAGCATGAACAGAATTCATTTGAGCTCAGGCCATAAACCACAGAAACACCTCCCCAGCGAGGTCAGAGCTCTGGGCTGCTGCCAGCGAGAGGAAAAAGGAAACACTTGCTTTGCAGAAACCAGGGCCATGTCTGGTTTGGACGCCAAGAATTTCCAAACTGTGCATGTGTCCTTGTCAGAGAACAGACGGGGCAAGGAAATACTGAAATTGACAAAGTAGTCCCTATAAGTGTATGAAAACATACACTGACCTAGCATGTCCTGACACCTTTTTTAATGGGATACCAGGCCATTTTTCAAAATCAGACGTAGATATAGATATAGAAGAGATAGACAGAACTAACTGTAATGAAGAAGTGGGATGGGATATTATCTTTTAAATACTTAAAAGTAATCAATCTATGAAGAAATCTATGATTTAATTCCACTTTTGTCTCAATGTAAAATGAAAACAATTTTCTAGCTCCTGGCTGTAGTGCAGTAATACTGCCCCAGAGCGAATGAAATGAAGCTGGATGCTCACCACAATTACATAACGGGAGAAGAAGACAGGTGTACTGTCCAGTGACACAGCTGAGCTGCTGAAGAAATGACTCTTCTCTTAACTTAGCAACATCTAATTAACATCCATTTTTAGTTTAAAAAAGATCCATTCAACTCAAAATTTCAAGATAGAGCGCAAAACGAAGCAAATCTGTTAGTATGCCAATGGCATTTTTCATGATGTGTCGGTGTCAGGCTTACAAAACTTTTATGAAAGTCTCAGTCCTTTTCACAGAATCTTCAAATGTTCTTTGAATAACTGTAACATCCTAATTTTAAATATCTTTAAAAGAAAATCCCCACATCAGACCAAGGATAAGGATCAGGAACTGGGTCAAGTTAAGAACTAGTTCAAACAAGTTTGAGGAATCATCATTGGCTACTGTGTTTTACAATCCCCTTATCGATGCCTCTCTTTACTGCGTGCCTCTCAATAAACTGATGTGAGGCCCTTGAAAGATGGCAGGCAACACAAATGACAACACAGGAGTAAAGAAAGTAGTGGTGTTCTATATTTTACGCAATTGATATATTAAGTGCACCTGGCAAAGTCTGTGGCTGTGAAACACCAGCAAGACGCTGAAAAATTTGTCCATGCAAAATGGCATTTATTATCAGGAGTTTCATGTGTTTGACATTGTTGACACTAGCCCCATTCACGCTGCTGTTTCAAGCTGTAACATTTATGCCTCTGTGAGGCTTTGACTCAACAGGTTGGGAAAACGAGTTGACCCCCGATTAACTTGGTCTCCAGAGGTAGTACTGGGGCGTAATAATGGAGAGAGGGGGGCATGAAGACTGAGCTGGGGGCTGGAGCATTTTGAGGGGTGTGTCACTGTGTGAAAGTGTGAAGCATGTGCCGTGTCAAGCTCTCACATATGCAAAGGCAGCACTGACACAAAATGTTACATTCTGATGGAAATCAATGTAAATGTCTGGAAGGTTAAATGATGACACTTGTTCGTGCAGATTCTGTGTAAATTCACTATAAAAAGAGCAACAAAAAACCACACAAAATCTATAACAACCAATCAAGAAGTGGATCTACAAGTATAATTCATATTGACACTGGTATCAAAAGCTTTCAATTTCCAGCTCTGTTAAACTCAATTTAAAATCACTTTCATTATGACTACAATGCAGGGCATTGTGGGAGCAGTACTTGTGAGCCTGTATGAACTTGAACGGCTGAGCTGAGTAACTGTGTTTATTTTCGCACACCACTCAAGAGCAGACAAAAAAGTTGAGCATTTTCCAAACAAAAACTCAGCAAAATGCTAACTGATGAGTTTTGTTACACTTGCATGAACTTGTTCAAGACATGACACCTTTGCTTTGCATTGGTTTCCCTAACTGACAACACCCACTTCCACTGCTTTGAATACAGACAGTACAGCACACAGGGCAAGCGACAGGACATGCAAAGAAGCATGCGATTATTCACAACAGATTCTGCAGCTGTGCCAACACTGACAAGACTGCAGAGCAAGAGTCTGCATCCACCTCAACTTGTTAATGCACCCGCCCTCTGCTGCCAATGGAAAATACCTCGGCAAATCCCCCCCGGCTGCCCAAAGCTACAGAGGGTCTGCAGAGAGCCAGGACAGAGCAAGCTGAGCTATCACCCAGCACTGCAATGCTGGGCTCACACAGGTCAAACATAAAGCCACAAAAACCAGGAATCAAACTGAAACCTCAGTTCCCTTTTTCAACAACAGCCCTCTATGAGCCTGTGTAGCCACTGCAACCCAGCATTAGCATGACAAACGCAGGTGTTGGGCCATGTTTACAGGACAACTAGCTCTGAACACGGAAGTATGTACCGTGTTGTTTTTAAAGTTCTGCTTTTATTCACTGTGCACACAGATCTGCAGCTCGATACGCAAGTTAATTGTATGCTGTCCGGACGATCTCAAAATAGTTTTCAACACAGATGTAACATAATCACCAACAGGACTTAAAATAATGTTTCATGGTTGATTTGAGCAAAAGGATGACAGCTGGTCTTCAGCACCAAATGTTATATGCATGCTCGCAAACAGTTGAAGACAGTCTTTTGTGTTTAAGTTGACATCTTAAAGGAGAGGCATTTCTGTTTTAATTTCACAACCTGTACTGTTGTGCTTCAAGATTATGCTCATCCTCACTAGATCTGATGTATGTTTTTGCACCAGTGATTTGACAAAATGATGTTTTGTCAGAGAGAACTATTAGCAGTGTTGGTGCGCTCTGACATTGTTGACGTTCGGGTTTTGAAAAATGCAAAATCCAATCCTTAATGAGCCAGGTTTTGATCTATGAACCTACTCAAAAGACAGGTATTGTTGTAATTCGCATATGCCGAGGTCAGACTACATGATTGCAGCTTAAACCAATAGTCAAGAGTTTCAGGATCCATTGACTACAATTGGCGGTTCGCCGTACTACACCATAGGACAAAGCCTAGCAATGCAAGATTTTGACTTGCCTCGCACCATTTGTTCCTTCACATCAGGATGTATCCAAAGAGAGCACCAGGAGCCCTGCGTATGCAACAATTACAGGTGTAAAGTTGATTTCTTGAGAGCTACAAGACATAGATAAAGTTAGGTAAAGCTCTGAAAACAACATCCCTACATTTGAGATTAAGGAGCTACAACCTGACTGAGAAAAAGAGAAATGTTGGACAAACATCACCTTAGTGCCTTTGTGACAGTTTGCATTTATTATCAAGGGTATTATGTACTAATATAAAAAAGAACATTAATTCTCTAGATACAGTGTGTTGTCTTCTGAATCAATTGTCAGCAGTCGGTTTTAACTGCCTAGTCTGTCGTGCTTGTTGAACAAGTCAAAGCAACAGTGATGATCTGTGGTCGACTACTCTGACATTCTGACCATCATAATGGATGAAAAGAAAAGGTGTAGTCCAACCTCGGCATTACTAAAAGATGGCTGCAAAAAGTCCATGTCTATTAAAGGGAAATCCATACTTCCTGATTCCTTGCCACTGTACGTGGTTCTGTTTTTCCACTCTGAACGCATTTTCTCCCCTTTCCATTTTCATTGTCTTGTAAACAAACAGCCCAAACACAACATCAGATCACCATTATCAGCAAACATCGCTGTGTAAACGTGGTTTGAGTAACCAGAAAATGCCAATGAACTCAAATATAATCACACAACTCCATGCCTCATGCAAGAAAACCAGTGCTTTCAATCCACCTTGTCAACCAGATGCAACAACATTATAAAAATACACACGACTCAACTCTTACCTACTGCACTTTCACAGGCACAAACATACTCTAGCAGCTCCTGTCAGGAGCTTTGTTTATTTATAGTGACACCTGTGGCATTTATCTAAAGGGTTATGACATGAAAAAAAAAAGCTAAAGCAAGAACATCCTTTGTTTCTGAAAATGTTACTGAATCAGCTAAATGCTGCTAATGCTCACCCTGATGTAACACAGTAAGTAAAAGACGCTGTCAGAGCCACCACTCAGGTGTTTTTGGATTAGAAGAGGTGGTGGCAGAGCCCTCGAGGCTAATATTGACTTTAATGCTGTCAGAAACAAAACAAAAGAGCTCAATTGATACAATGAATAAATCATTGAAAGCTGGTCAGTATGAACTTCCAAACAATGCAAGTCTGTGATCACTGTCGTGTATGTGGATATCAAATGGGGTTCTATGACATTTAAAACCCCAGAGACAAAACAACAGCCTCCTTCCTGTCACTCCTCTCTGCTATTTGTGGTTGCATAACCCCCACACCCCCACCACCACTGCTCTACAAGCAAAGAGTCTCACTCTCTTCACACCAGAGGACAGCAGACGCTGGTTGCCATGACCTCAGAGCCGACATCACTGTGCAGCTGTGTCCTAGATTTAACAATACACACACAAAACTGCAGGCACACACTCTTTGAGAGGGAAACAAAATGTGTGTGCTTGTGTTAATTCATCCAAGATCATTAACTTTTTAAGAGGTTTGTTTGGAATTCCTCTGCCATGGAGTGGATGGGAAATGTCATTGACCGTGTTGGTATGCTCCTGGCTGACCATCCCAGTGGAGGTAAAATGTCAGACAGATGAGTAGCGGGAAATGTTTGGACCGAGGAGAGCGGCGTAAAAGAAGCATGAAGGCAGTGCTCAGACAGAGCGAAAGGAAAACAGTCATTTCTGGTTTAATTCACAATCAGTTGTTGCCTTCGTTTGACTTCCTGCTGCTCCCTTAGATAAAAAAAAAAAAGTCTAGATGAAGTGTTTGCTGATTCCTCTGCAAAGGAAAAGCAAAGCAAAACAAAAAGAAAAGTGTCCACCTGATGTGTTATCCATCTTTCCTTATCAGGCGCTAGTAAGGATTAGTTATCACCATCATCGTGACGTCATGCCTGTGTGTTAGCTTGAAGAAGTAAAAACACAGACAGTGCCTGTGTTGATGATGATCTCCCTGTGAGAGGCAGAGAGCCGGACTACTTGGCTGGTGAGTAGAGCTGTGGGTCACACCATGTGGTCCCCAGTGCTGGTGCTGGCGGTCTGGCTGGGCAGCTCTGAGGAGTGCTCCTTCTGTCTGAAGCTCTGCTGCCCGGAGCAGCACTGTCCACCGCTGGCTTTGCACATCCGATGCTCCTCCTCGCACTCCTCCTCAAGCCCAGAGCCGTCGTCCACATCCAGTTGGCAAACGCACACCTCGATGCCCGAGTCGCCGGTAACATGGCGGCGGCGAGTGATGAGCTCCTCATCTTCCTCCTCATCGTTGTTACCCTCAGCCATCAGCAGAGCCTCGGCGTTCTCTTCAGCTCGAGCAGGCATTGATGCTGCACTCTGGCCTGGTGAAGAACCTGAGGCCTGTGGCTCTTCTTCAGCTGGTGGTGGAGGGACATTTGCAGTGTCGGGCTGGCTCACCTGAGCAGAAGGTGCTGGAACAGTCTCTGGAGGGTTTTCAGAGTAAGGAGGAGGGGGCGTTGGGGGATGACCCACCACCTCTTCATAGTCAGGAAGCTTGCAGTCATTCCAGAATCCTGAAAGTCAAACACATATGAAAGCTTTTGAGTCGTTATTCCTAAGATGGTGGATGTGTACACCTTAAAGGTAACATTTCAACAATGTGGAAAATTTGTAAAGGGAATGTAAATGCAAATTCACGCAATATAAGATCATACAAAGATATTACTGGACCCCTGTGAGACTAAATATGAACAACAGACTGCTGGAAATGTCAAAATGATAACTGTGCTTTGATACATGACTTGTGGTAATGCCCAGTTATCAAAGGCTTCTGGATGGTTGTTATACAATGTTTAAGTGACTGGTTAGAAAGAACTGTGCCATCCTGCCTAAGGTTGTGTTTACTGGGTGATAAAGGACAGATAAGTGACCTATCAAACGGTAAATTCTCCGTTATCATGGCCTGGGACTCAGTGGCAGCTAGGGCTATCCTTATGCTACGGCCACACGGACACAAATTCGGAAAGACGCGTGTTGGGATTACATACAAAGTCAATGTAAAGACACGTCTGGACGCAGATTCGCCCCGGGCAGCGCGTTGGATGCGTTTGGTGCAGTGCGTCTGAAGCGTCAAGCGCCTCTACGCTCGAGTTGAAGATATTGAACTTTTGACGCAAATTCACGTGACGCTGTGCCGCGGCAGCCAATCAGCGATGACATCCCCTCCCCGACATCATTGATTTGATGACGTGTGACGCTCCGGCCACTGGCTCCAGCTCAAACCCTTCTGAAAGATGGAGGAGAGGTTGATCTGCGTTGTTTGCCATCAGCTGGAGCTATACGATTTGACGTGTACTCTACAGAGAGCGGAACAAAAAGGAGCAGGCTTGGGTGAAAGTCGCTGAGGAGACAAGTTTTGAAGGTAAGTTCTGTAAATATTCGTTTCCAGCTGGATTTGCCTGCACGGGTCATCACTGAGTCCGACAAGCTCCGGCACTCTACTGCACCTGCGCAGTCATGCGCGTCGCCTCTCAGCTTGTCAAAATGTTCCAGCGGCCAGCCTCGGGCGTTACGCGTGGTGCGTCACAGGCACTACATGCGTTTAAATACGCCAATTCGCGTCTGATGTGGCCGTAGCATTAAGCATTAGGAAAATCACAGAACCCCACAGTTTAAAGAATGGGTAAATCTGATGATAAAGACTGCTTCGTATGAATGTGTGCTTTACAAGGTAACAAGTGTTTCTCGACCAGGGGTCCCTGGACCCCTAGTGATCTGTGGAGTAATTGCAAGGGTCCTCAAATATATATATATTTTAAAAAGATCCTAAGGATTAATTTACACAAATATACCTGAGATCTTTTCTACCTAAACTTAAGAGGATAACAGGACTTTTCTTTTATTTAATCACAAGTGTAATTTTTAAAGTTTTTTTGATACAAATTTTGCACAATCTGCATCCTTTTCAAAGTATGGCCCTGTACTGTTTCAGTTGGCATACACCATTAATTTCTAAATGATGATTTTACTGTGAATCATCTGCAGGAAGTTGTTGTGTGAAAACTTATTAACTTGTACGGTTCAGGCTAGCACTTAAAATTTAGCTAGTGTTGCAAACAAAGAAAAAGAAGATGATAGACACAGTTACACAAAGAAGAAGAAGAAGTAGAAGACGACCGTGGCCTGGGTCTCAGTGGCAGGGTATCAGGGTGGATAAAAAATATGTTGATGCATGATATATTTTTTATATGTTCGGGGTCCAGGACCACAAAAATGTTGAGAAACACTGTGGTAAAAATCAGGGATGGTACTACAGCATCAATTTGGGAATCATTCTTGTTTATATTACTATCAATCAACATGATGACTGTTGAGCTACTTTGTATGATACTGTGTTGTGCTTAACATAACAATGGATTAATGTAGTTATTTATGTATTTAATCTGTATTTCAATATTATTTCAGCTACTTATCTGAGCTTATTAATTATTATTATAACTAATTTTCATTCATGAACTTGATTATTAACCTTTCCCTACCAGTAAACACTTCCATACCTTGGGAAGAGCACAGAAGCCAAACACAGAGCACTCACACTAGACAGACGTCCTGGACTTTGAAGGTCAAACATGCTTGAGCACAGCGCTGACCTGCCTAATGTGAGTATGTCCTTAAAGCAGATGTCATGTTATAAATAATATTAGAGGACATGAATACTTAAAAAACTAAAATATGCTTATTTATAACCAATCAACCTGCTTTCATTTCTCTATGACGCATGCATTCTTGTCAGACAGCTTCTTGAAAGCTAGATTCAGATTCAGAATATTTCGTTAATTTCGTATCTCGATATTCATGCCAGATATCTTGATATCAATACGTTACGATATGACTACAGGTTCAGTGAAAACCAAGCTGTGTGTTCAAGGGCAATCGTAAAAATGAAAACTGTTGTGACTTCCAGAGCTGCACATGCACGGCGAGCGTGGGGGAAATCTATATTGTTTATATTGTTGTTTTTCCAATATTAATATCTTGAATGTTCATATCTAGATATATATAGAGTAACAATATATCTTTCAGCCCTACCCTTGGGTAACTTCAGTTTCCAGTGAATGAGTTCTCTTGTATTGTAGACACACAGACCAACACAACACAAGACGAAGTGACGACAGTGCTTAGGCTAAAAGAACAAAGAGGATGGCCCCAAGATAAAAAGCAAGACAAGTTAAAACATCAGTGGACAACAAAGGCCTAAAAATATGTCAAACCAAGCCAAATGGTTAAGATGTGCCATTCATAAGACAAGATAAAAGAAACAGTACAAGGAATAAATACACTAGTTATGTTATGTTGCAGTTTCTGTTTCTCTCATTTGTTAATAGCATGGATGGCTGCTGGTACAAAGCTGTCTTTGTAGTGTCTGGTTTTACAAGCAGGTACCATGAACCCCTGACTATACAGAGGGTGGGAGTCATCTCTTACAGTAAAGTCAGCTAATATCCTATTACTACATTCTTTGTTATTTAAGAGCTGTTAGAGTACATATTACCAGGATCTGACTGAGAAACTGTCTGCGTACTCACACAGCAATAAGAGGATATTTGACATTTAGTAAAGCATGTTCAATGATGAGCCTCAGACTCTGAAGAGCATGCCCCTTGTCCCACTCCTGTGACATCAGTGAACACAATATCTAGTTTCAGCAAAGGTCCAGAGAGACCACAAGTATGATGGTCACATCTCTGCCGTCCCTCTGACATCATCGGACCAAATGACGAAAAACCTTAGAGGCAATCAGCAGTTGAGCATGTCAAGATCAGAAGAAGTATCAGCCCTTGGAGTATAAAGGTCATGGCTTGAATGCTTCATTCTGAAAGAGGGGCAATTATCTGCTCAGTGGACTCCATCTAAGGACATGAAGTTAGTCTGAAAGAATGTAACTGAACATTCAAGCAGCCAACATGAAGCCTCTCGAATAGTTGGTCTAACTTTGAGGGTTGATGCTATCTAAAACAACCAGGCATAGGGCTACATATCTGTGTGAAATCTTCAATATGACAACTGAGAAATTGTATCTCACAACAGGTCCATGAGGCCTCCTGGACCAAAAGGTGGATCCAGCAAAAGGAAGAAAACCCAACATAGTTTGTATGAGCTATTTAGCTTTTATGTACAGCATCATACTTTTTAAACAGTCTGCATTCAACATGAATGCCTCAAAGCCTCAGTAAGCACTGACTGTCAGGACGAAGGCTCTGCTGCACCTCCCCTTCTTCGTTGCTACTACTTTCAAACAAATACGGGGTATCGGCTCATTGGTGTTCATGGGCCCACACATTGTTCAAACCAAAATATTCCCACACCAGGGCTGTGGCTTACAGCTCAGAAACCATCGCTTTCAGGCCATCATTCATGTCAGTGTTTGTTTCCGTGTTACTCCTCATGAGGCTCACTTCGAGCTCTGTGTGTACGCGCGAGCCGCCCCGCCTCCCCCCACAAAGATTAGAACCAATGTGCAAGAGGAGGAAAACAAACACGCATGCACATGACAATTAATGGAGGCTGGCAAATTTACCAAGGACTAGGGATGTAACGATATAAAAATTTTGTATCACGGTTATTGTGACCAAAATTATCATGGTTATCGTTATTTTTGTGGTATTGTTGCGGTTTGCTCAAAATGTTAAAAAAATACTTTTAAACAGAATTGAAATCGTTTAACCCTTTTAATATTATAATCATAACACTTCTTTTGTCTTTTTTGTCAATAAATGCCCTTTGAGTAAATTTTTTACCCTTCTTTCATGAGAAATAAATGTCAAGTCTAGCAGATATTTGTCATTATTATGTTATAAATGCTTAAACTGTGTGTATTTACAAGAAAAGAAAAAACAGATATGACATATTCTGATATATTTTATCAGGCATTTCCAGTCAAAGAGCAGCATCACCGTGAGTTATTGACACAGTGTGGTGATCAAACACAGTGTAACGGTAATTTTTACAGGACACGGTAATGATTACTGTGGGAAATTTTACCGCGGTTTACCATTTTACCGGTAACCGTAACATCCCCACCAAAGATTTTTTATTTCTTGTGCGGTTAACTGATTTATTGATTATTGTGACAGGCCTAGCTAACGCCTAACATTGCTAGGTGACAAAAAATAAAGGGTAAGATCAAATTAACAAAATGCAAGAAACCCAAACAAATATAGTTACAGCTTTGTCTCTGCAGCTAATAGAAGAACAACTTACTTAAATTGAGTGGTGGAGGAGAGATGAAGGAGCTGGAAGCTCCCTGATAGGCCATAAGGCTAATCTCACGCTGACGTTGCTCCTGCTGAAGACGCATCTTTACTCTCCGGTGTCGGTAGGCACAGCAGCAGCTCAGCATGATGATAAGGGTCCATACCAACCAGAACCCTGTAAAGGCAGGCAGCCAAGCTTGATATAAACAAATTATCATCAACATCAGGTAAAACAGAGACAGAGCAAGGTCTATGACCTAGAACATGGAGGTATTTAAAATCAAACTGGCATACTGAAACCTCCGTTTCTGCACTTTAGTCGCAGTAAGGAGGTGGGTTTGTCCTAAATGCATTTACAAGCAACAACACAACATAATTCAGAAAGCACAGGAGATTTTGGGAAGTCATACAGCAGTAAGGAGTTGACGAAAGGAGGTGTTTGATTTCAGTGTCAACTATAACACCCCTATGTCAACATTCTCTGACCTATTTAGCAGACAGCAGTGTCTTTATGTCACATTTTAGTGTCTGCTCAGCTCATGTGGAACTTCTTGAGAGGTGACATAGAAAAGTACCATCAGCCGGGTACAATTCAGAAGGAAGAACTGAAAAGCCAAGTAGGGGAATGGAAAGTTGAGCTGATACTACGTAACTGAAATGCACCAGTAAACAGCAGAGATAAGCGGTTACAGCAGCTGTGTTCTGTAATAAAAGGGAAAGTTTCTGAAGAATGCAGCAGCAGATATCATCAGAATCAGGTCAGGACCAGCATGCTCTGTACCTCCTGGGCTGAAAAATGGGCTCATAAAAAGAATGTAAACACAAAGTTTGAAGGCAAAATTATAATGATTAAAGAAACAAACAAAGTCTTGAGTTTACCATTGAAATAGGACAGTTAAGGAAAGGGTGACTGAATAAGAAAACACATACATTAGTTAGTTTTGCATAGATGTTCTAAGGTGATGAAGTAGAACTTACACCAGAGCTCATAGTAGTAAGTGCAGCATTCTCTCTCTCCACAGCAGTAGCCCATCTCACAGCGGTACTGCTCATTGTTTACCCCAAAACAGAACTCCTTACCCTAAAACACACACAAGAGGTACACAAAGACAGTGTCTGAGTCAACACTTAAACCCTGAAGTTGCACAGAGAGCTCACAGTAGACTGACCTATTTTTTAGAGTGTGTTTAGCCTTCTTCACTTGACACCCTGGTGTCATTTATTATATTTGAACAGTTGTGAGCATATTTCACACAGAGTGAATTTGACCTATATTATCTTGAACAGCACATGTAGGAGATTTTGAGTCTCTTTGTTATGTTGATGAGGCAAGGCAAGCCGTAAGAAAAAAATATTTCCAACAACACAGTTAAAAAATGCAATATATCAGTACTAGGCAATTAATTTAGTTTTACCTAAAATGTTATATAAAACATTGAGTAAAACAAAAAGTATGTCCTGACTTATAGATTTTGTCACACTTTTGCAAAGTTAAGCATTTCCCTTACATTCGTCAGGCCATTTGAGAGTGCTGAGTGGGATGAATAATTGCAAATAGATGGGAGGTCTAATACTGACAGTAAAGATGTAATATCCTCATGTACAATACTCATGTGTTTATAGGCTGTTGTACTCATTGGGGCTGGTTTGAAGTCAAGCCCAGCCTGGGACCTCTTTAGGGGGGTCTCATTCCTTACTTATTATACTGGCTTCCCAGGCCAACCTACAATCCTATCTTCTTAAATAAATGCAGAAAAGCCCAGGAATTAATATTTTAAAAGAGTAAACATCATGTAATCATTTAATTCAGAGGGCATTTTACTACTGACAAGAAGTGTTTAGAGAGCACAAACCTCTGCCAAGGCATTTACAGTCAGCGACCACCCAGATGAATACCCCTGATCCCCTGATCCAGACAGAGGTCCAGAATAAACGACTGGACCTGGATCAAAAATAACCGTAGTTTTGCATGGGCCTAATGTACTTCTGCATGGATCTTTTCCAAGAAATATTGACATATTTAGCAGAATTATAAGTTAAAACGTCCACAAGCAGCGCTAACTACTTCTGAGTGCACATCAGAATCTAGATCACCACCAATTCTGATCACTATTTGTTCCATGACCAACAGCCCCAGTTAACTGTTTGGTTTTCTGTCCATCTGTTTATGAGCAAGCTGACTCAAAATGTTCTTAACGGATTTAGATAAAGATTACAGGAAATGTTGGTCATGGCACAAGAGAGAAGTGATATGATTCTGGTGGTGATAGGACTCAGGATGTGGATCCAGTACATTTTTAACTTTACTTTTTTTTTATTCTGAGTGCCAGGTGTGGGTTTTCAGGGTCAATGAGTCATATTAAGATGGTAACTTCATCATGAACTATTGTTAATAGATGTGAAAGCACCATATGGTCTACCTTAGCAGAGGTTTGCACTCTCTGAATGTCTTCTAGTTTCATGTCATTTTCACAACGATATTGAAAAATTGGAGGAGTTTGTTGGATTGGAGAAAGGTGCACAGCACCATTTGTGCATCCAAACTGCATGGTTTGAAATATTTTTTTTTTATATACCATTGGATTTCATCACATTGAAAGCAAGTGTGCACACTATTGGATTTTTGCAGATATCTGACATTTCCAAACTCATTACTGCTGACACATACATTTTTCTTTCAAGAGTATAAAGTCTCCACTCAACAAAAACTGACCTGTTCCTTTCATCGTGACAGTTCATTCATGATGTTAACAGATGTGAAGCGAGAAAAATCTATCTTTAAGTAAATTATACTTTCTTTTTATTCATCCAGTTTTGATGAGGTAAACCACAATGGTGCATTTGTAAATTCTGCCAACATTACAAACAAGAGGGCTATCTATAGCCAATATGAACAGCTAAAATATTAGCGGTGTATATCAGCAAAATGGTCATATCTGCCAATTCTAGTAATATTTTCTTTTAGGGACTTATCTGTAGGTATGTTCCAATAATGGTATGTATTCCTTGCTAAATACTGTATTTACTGGATAAAGTGAAATTTATTTCACTCATTTTCACAAATAAAAACACTTTGTCTGTCTAAACTGCATGGTTTTGTGCAGCCCAGACAGTGCCCTCTCTTTTGATAAAAATGGCTTTTAAGATACGACAGGATTGCCATATTGAAACATCAAATAATTAAGAGCATAAGAGGTCATGAAAACTTTCAAAATCAGAAATATTGCAAAGGTTTTTCCAGATTTTTCTTCTATTTTGACGAACAAAATGGGAAAATATCTGGTGCCTTGAATTTTTATTCCAGTGCTTCAATTTCAAAAAGGATTGTTTTTATTTCATATTCTTTTCATCATATCCAGTTTCATATTTTATGCAAACTAATAGTAATTTGTCATTTCACACTGAAATTAACACTGAAGACGTCTGTGTAGATTCTCATTCATCTAGGTCATGAAAATTCCCAAAACTCAACACAGTCCAGATGCCTCGGTTCTGAACCTTTAAGATAACACTGAAGACTTTTATTTGCAGAAAATCAGGTCAGGATTTTTAGTCCACAGGGCACACACACGTTTATTTGGCAAAATCTGACACAGTTTGTAGTATACAAGAGCCAAAACATGAATTAAGTCAAGTCATTTTGATCAACATATTACAATTTCAAACAGGGCAATCTGAATTATTTGTTGTGCCTTGAACTTTTACTTCAATGCTCTAATGTCAAACAGGTTTACATTTTAGGGACTTTTAGTTGAATCACACAAAAGATAACAACTCAACAACTGTTAAAATCTCTTTTAATGTGGTTACAGTCGGAAATACTGAAGTAAGCAATGTGTGTTGGCATTCATCTAAGCAAACATTAAGTTGCACCCACCCCTATTCGACCTATATTTATGCTGTACGGCGAAATTTGGAGATTTCACATCGATATAAAGCGTCTAAGCACAAGACCATAGAGTAAGACGGTCATTAAGATAACACGTTACATGTTAACAACATTGTATAAAAGGTCAATTTAAAAAGGACAACCAATGGTAATAAAAGAAGGACGCTGCTTCCTATCAAACTGTGTCACGGCACATAAGTCTGGTTATGTAAATAAAACACTTCATAGCTAAATAACAACCTGTTTATCAATCAAAAAACAAGTTTTCATTTGCATTTCGATCATAAAAACATTCTGGGAGTGACATCCTATTAGAGCTAGCTAGCTGCTAATATCAACTACTATGAATAAACACGTCAATTCGCCGGTACCAGTTAGCTGCGGCTAATGTAATCTTCATACCCTTAATTCAAACTATTCTGGTGAAGATAGTGCAAAAATGCAGCTTTGCATTTGAAGTTTCTCATTTTCCAGCGAAAAAACTGTCGAAATATTGGGGAAAACTTCGACAAACTGACGTCACCCTCGGTCTACAGTAACGGACCGTGCCCTGCTCCCTTTGTGGAGGAAACAAAAACCATCGACTTAAGGCCTTCAACGAAAAACGAAGCCGCGGCCTCGGCTACAAGCTCAAGCCGACCCCGCGAGCTCCAGCATCGGCTTACCTGCACCAGACAGGTCCCGGTACAAAGCAGACCTACAATGGATCCCAGTGCTTTCTGCGGCATCTTTCTGGGTCGTCGGCCGTGGATGCGACGGGAATCATATAGCAGTCGGTCGAATCGACGGCTCGTCGAGGTGACTTCAGGTCGCTGTCGGTAGTTAAAGGTTCCGCCTGTCGCACTCGGACATGTTTTTGTTTTTGCTTGACTCAGAAACAGCGTTAGTAATATGAAACTGGGCCTGCCCCGGGACTGCAGGGGGCGCTGTGGCGGCGTTTAGGATTTTAAAGCGGAGGTTGTGGAGTTATTTTTTGAATTACTTGTCCTGCATTTTCATTTTCAGCTTCCTGATAATCATTTAACAAACCACTCCAAGTAAGTTTATCCGCATAACCAAATAGACAGGAACACAACAGGAGAAATATACTGTAAATTAATTAACCAAACAATTGATTAATCACAATACATCGTATTAGATCAAGGATGGGCAGCTTTGATTGCCATGGGCCATATCAGTAGGTACAAGTAAAAGGATATTTTCAATAATGTGAGAAAATGTAAGCGTAGATTACAAAAACAAATCCATCTTTATATTTTCAAGCTCAAAACCAAACAGTATGTGATTAAAGCCAATTAAATGTGCTTTTTCAATTCAGTGGGCTAATGTGTTTTATTTCTTTTGATAAGTTAATGTACTTTATTTCACTAGTTGTTAATCATACTGAGATTTTTTTTATTGAACTTATTGAATTTATTGAATCATACTGAGATTTATTATTATTGAACACAATCTGAACTACTACAATCCTGAATTTCCCTTTGGGATAAATATTTTTCATTTCATTTCATTTCATTCATTAATTTCATTTCATTTCATTTCATTTAAATTGCTTTTTAAAAAAAAGTAATCGGGGAAGGTTGTAGTTATAAAATAGGTACTGACGGTTATTTTTGCTCATTCGTCTCACCTTTTTCAATAACTACACAAAAATATATAACAAATTCCTTTAAAAACTGAAAATAAAAACAGTCATTAAAGACTGCAGTGGAAATATTTTCAAGTTTTCACAAGGAAATGCATTTTCCCAGTTGCAGTTGCATACTTACCTATATTTGTTATTTTAAAATGAAGAAATAAATCATCAAAACTTGAGTCCTTACCAGCAACATTAAAGAAGACCACATGACACATCACTACACTGGCTACCTGTGAAAAAGATTTTCTTGATATATTTTTTGCCCTGCTTACTCAGCTTCAACTTATTAATCTTCTCACTTTAAGTATACATTTATCTTTTATATTGTCGTTATCTATTTTACCTTGAAAATTTCTAACATTTATAGTTTATTATGCTACTTTTTCTTATTTTATGTCTTTAAGGTTTTAGTTTATAAAACCCTGCAAAGCATCATTCACTGTATGTACAAATGGTGCTCTCTGAATAAATAGCCTTGTACAGGGTTGTAATGGTTACTGGTTGCTTCCTACAGATTCTGTCATAAACATCAACCGAGACACTCATTAATCACTAATTGAGAAAACATTTTTGGAATTTATTATCTGAATTGTATGACTCCCCCCATAAATTATAGGAAAGCGTGCATTGTTTTTCTTTGAGACTCCAATTTCCAAAGCAAATTACTTAACGAACTGCTTAAAATGTTTTTTATAGCCTAAAGATGTCCGTTTTTAAATGCGTCCCCCAAACTCCTTCCGGTCTCGTGCAGGACCTCCTCGGTTCACAGACGCTCACCAGGCACGGAGTTTACGCTGACGTCACTGTTTCCACGACAACAGGACCTAACAGCTGTTTCCCCTGTGAGGCGGGATCGTTATAAAGATTTTAATCCACTCAGCCTAAGCAGGGGCAACACAGCACAACACCTGAGGCAAACATGGTGAGTTTCCACCTTTATCCATTCACTTTTTAATTCAATCCTACATTAATGATTTTATTATTTAATTACAACGGCTGTTTTAGAGCAAACTGTAGGCTAATTACAAACTACCCGTTGCTATAAACACTGCAGACGCTGATATCAGTGAAGGTTTGTGAAGATTAAACAACAAATAAGTTTGTGCTGAACGTGCAGCTCTGTGTTTTAACTGAGCCTGAGCTGGACTGCACAGATAACTGTCACTTTTTCTGCCAAGAACACTTCAATGGGCTTTTAGTAGTTGAATATGCTTTATAAATGCAGGTAACATCTGATGAGTTGTGCATTATCATCTGTTTTTCCACTGTAGCTGACCTAATATACCTAATATATCTTGTGTAATATTGCAGAGCTTTTCTGAGTGTGAAGGCATGAGTCTCCCCACAAAACCCCAGAGAAAACATTAAAAAAAAATGATTTTTGATAACTGATCAATACTAAATGTTAATAAGTAAATAACACATTTAAACATTTATGTTAATGTATTTGTCTAACCTTAAATTATTTCTTCAATAACAAGGAAAGTTGATTTGCACCTATTGCTGTCTTTTCTAAAACAAACAAAAAAAATGTATTTTTTAGGATTCTAAATAATCACATACTATCTTGTCTTACATGTTTAAAAATTTTTTTTTACATTTTTCGCTGCATCATTTGAAAGCTAACAAGAAAACCCAAAAACAGCCTTGAGTGCCCATCTCAAGTCTTTAATTTTTCTCTTTGAATTAATTGTCAGTATAGCGGAAAATCTTACTGAATGATGGACTGTGACAGTGGAGGTTTTAAGTCCCATTCAGAAAAAACTCAAAACAGAAGTAGTTGTAATCCCACTTCCTCTTTAGTCCATTTACTCCAGAAAGTGTTTCCTCAAAAAAAAAGAAAACACATTCACTTTGCTCCATAGACAGCAGACTACAGTTGAGCTAGACATTTTTTGATGGTGTCCTTCCTCATCCTGAACCTCCCCTGATTTCTTCTTGTGTCCCACTAGTGAGGCTTATCTCACACTTTGGAAAACAAATGCAATATTACATATAATGTACATATGTTTTCACTAGTTTTGATACCAAATTTGTAGTACTTTGTAAAAATACTTACTTAACACTAAGTATTAAGAACCCACAATAAATGAATGAAATAAAAATAATATTTTGGAAAGTACGATCCCTGCAACACGGATAAAATTCATCATCTGTCTCAGTGTCAGAAATGGTAACAATAAATGAAACAGAGATGAAAATTTATAAATATAAAATATAATATGTGAATATGAATGAAACTGTAAATGAATAAACTCTCTCTCTGCCTCTCGATACAGATAGATAGATAGATAGATAGATAGATAGATAGATAGATAGATAGATAGATAGATAGATAGATAGATAGATAGATAGATAGATAGATAGATAGATTATACTGTATATAGATAATAGATTTATTCATGGTGGCACGGATGCACAGCAGGTTAGTGTGCCAACCTCACAGCAAAAAGATTGCTGGTTCAGTTCCCAAAGTTGTTCAGCTTCTTTCTATGTGGAGAATGCATGGTTTTCCTGTGCATGCATGGGTTTTCCCAGGGCACTCTGGTTTCCTCCCACAGACCAATAACATGCTCATAAGGTTAACTCATGACTTTAAACTGTTCCAGGCATGAGTATGAGCATGAATAGTTGTCCATCTTTCTGTGTGACTTGGATAAAAACATGTCGAATTTGGTCCCTGTAGAGGATCAAATTCAGCTCTTTTCCCCTCCCCTTTGGAAATACCAAGATCTAGTGAGTGTGGAGGCTAAGATAACCAGAAAACATGCATGTAGATGGAAGCTGTATAGCTATTACATAAAAATCACAGTAAGTGAAATATAGTGTTTTAAGGGGCATTTTAAACATGTACAATAGTATTTCTCTGTGAACTGCAAGTTAAATACAGGTGTCGTGTTCTTCTGCTCCCAAAGCCCCTCTAACAACATTCAAAGCAAAGAAATAGATTTTGCAGGACATGGAACCTTTAGCTCTTGAGCACTGTCTTCCACATTTTCTCTTCCAACTTAAAAATTCTCAAAATATTTCACTGATTTCTTCAGTGAATATCGATCATGGCACAAGGACGGCGTGATAAGACCTTGGTGATGATTTGAATCTGGATGTAGATCCAGGAGTTCTTCAAATGATTTTCTACTCAGTGTTTCCCGTTCTGAGAATGAGTCACCTGACAATGATGGAAATACCTTGGCAGCACTTTGTGCTCTCTGAGAAACTCTAATTGTTTTTTTGTTTCAGTCTTTAAAAGTCTTCATATCTTTAACTCCTGTTTAAAAGAAGTGTGAAGCAGCCCTTGTGATAGCATTAAATCAGACAAGACACATTTAAAGTTACTGTTGGGATTATTCACTTTACTTTATACTATCTATTCCTTTTGTTTCAGAGACAAACGAGAAAGGACATAAAGGAGGACAAAATGAAAAATACGAATCAGACAGTAAAAAACGTCCAGACAAAGGTTCTTTGGGGAAGCTTTTAAAGAAATACACACTCAGGAACATTTTTCAGGTCGTTAACATCTGACACACTGCATGTTGCATACCATGGAGTTAAGAGTACATCCTGCAGCAATGCTAGCTTTTGCCAAATCCTTCCTTCCCTCCCACTTTTCTGGACTGAAGCCACTGACTGTGCACATGCCAATCGGAGCTCTTGGCCTGCTAACCAGAGTAGGTCAGTGCAAGCTGCTAACAGCTAAATCCTCCTGTACTAGATGGCCCTCGCCACAGGGTTAGTGTTAAACCTCCTGTACAAGCTGTGTCATGATCCTGAGCCAAACCCTAACACCAAACTGAACTCTGATGACCGAGACATTATCTAACGTGGCTCAGGCGCTGATTTTGTAACAATTCAGGGAGAAACTGTCTGTCTTTCTAAAGCCTCTCTGATCCACCTGCAGGGCCTGCTGTCTATTCTGCGGAGGATGAAACAGTCTCCAGAACAGGAAGTGCGGCTACTTCTGCTCGGCTTAGACAATGCTGGCAAGACTACTCTGCTAAAACAGCTGGCAGCAGAGGATGTCAGCCACATCACCCCCACACAAGTACTTCTTTCACTTTAAACACATTTCACAAAGATATATTATTCATCAATCAGTCAAACAGGTTTAGGTCTTATATTTAAATCCCTGCATTAGTGAATACAAAGCCTCTATGTTGTCTTCCCACAGGGCTTCAATATAAAGAGTGTTCAGTCTTCAGGATTCAAATTAAACGTTTGGGACATTGGAGGTCAGCGCAAGATTCGCCCTTACTGGAGGAATTATTTCGAGAACACGGATGTGCTGGTAGGTTTACTCTAATTAAATGAAACTGTCCTTCAAAGTAGCTAAAATGAAACATTCACAGGAAACAATAATTGTAATGAAGTCTTCTTTGTTTTTTAAAACACGCATCTCTCAAGGTCATTTGATTCGACAAGATAAGCACTTATATCAAAATAAGCAACACAAAGACTCAGTGCACCACACTGTATTTATACCAGCCACCTCTTTAGAGCTAGTTACGCAAGTAGAGTAAAATACTAAGTAAAGTAGAAAAGCACTCGGAGAGCGCAAACCTCCGCCAGCGCCACAGTCCTCCCCCATATTGGGATTTTCACCATAAATATGAGTCCTACCTTTATTTCATCTAAATATTTAGATTCCTTAACCATGAAAACATACCATTAGCAATCAGATTCATAATGATATCTATTTTAGTTCAGTAGTTATTCAAAAAAATCACATTTTTCGCCATGGCAGTTTTACGCTGATCCAGATCACTCCCAAAATCCAATCCGTCCATAATTTTTTGAGTTATGTTGCTAACAGAGAAACAAACAAACTTACAAACAACAAAACAAACAAACAGATACGAGCTATAACATAACCTCCTTCACGGAGTTAATAAAAACTTTTACTGTTTACAAATAAATTCTACTAAAATTGTATAAAAGAAATGTCATCGTTATGTTGTACTGTTGTACTGAATAAAGAGTAGTTGTTACCGTCTTGAAAGTATATTTAAATTAAAACAGAATACCATTTACAAATCCTTTCCCCACCTATATTAAATTAAATACACTACAATGACATGATATTTAGCTAAGCCGGCATATGTAACGGTATGGGGGTGAGTTAGTGCCCATGGCATGGGTAACTTGCACATCTTTAAAGGCACCATTCATGCTGAAGTGGTGCATGTGCTGCCATCCAAGCAGCAGCATCCACAGGGAAAACCCTGCTTATTTCAGCAAGACAATGACAAGTCCCATTCTGCACGTTACAACAGCATTAAAGAGTGCAGTCCAGTCCAGACATATCACCTGCTGTAAATGTTCGGTGCATTTGTTCTGGCTTTTATTTGATATGTTTCTCTGTATTATTTTGGTTTTGTAGGTAAAGCACTCTGCCATTGGCTGTTATAAATGTGCTACATGAATAAAGCTGACATTTACTTTGATATTGATATTATGAAGCACAAAATACAACAACTGAGACCTCAGACTGAGCAACTGGAGTCTCACATCGAGCAAGAATCAGAAATGATTCCACCCACAAGGTTTCAACTGTGTCTTCAGTTCCCACAAATTTGTTTGTTGTTAAAAGGAAAGGTGGTATAACAGTGGCCTGCATGCCTCTGTAACAGCTTTTATTTTTCAAAATGAGTGAATATTGACAAAAAACAGTTCACCATTCTGAATAAGCCTATTATCAACTGCTTTCTTAATATCTCTGAATGCTTTCTTTTTCAGATCTACGTGATTGACAGTTCAGACAAGAAAAGGTTTGAGGAGACAAGTATGGTGAGTTGCAGTTTATTTTCCAGCTTGACTTTTTGGTTTTGAAGGTTATAGATATTCATTACAGTTCAGAAATGTCTTCTGACTTTTTTCCTGGGTCTGTTCCATCAGGAGCTGGCTGAGCTGCTGGAGGAGGACACGCTGGCTGGTGTGCCACTGTTAATCTTTGCTAACAAGCAGGACCTTATGACGGCCACCCCGGCGTCCGAGCTGGCAGAGAGTCTCAATCTGCACACAATCCGGGACCGCATGTGGCAGGTCCAGGCGTGCTCGGCAATCACAGCCGAGGGAGTTCAGGTAAATACTGTTTGCGTGGTAACATTCACTAACAGAGAAAAATGATAGGACCTGATAGAGAATACTGCTCCTGTTTGTTTATGTAAAACAAAAAACTGAAATAAATCAACATCAGGGATGCTGACAGAATTTTTGTGTGCCACATGGGCCACATCTTTGAATTATTAGAGCCAAGTTGAGCCCAGTTGATGCTGGAGAAAACATTTCTCTGCTGAAAACAATACAATAAAGGGTAAATTAAACAAACTCTCTGGCATGTGAACCTTGTAAGAATTCAATAGAATTTATTTATCATTTTAGTTTTGGACTTAATAAGCCACCAGTAATCTCAAATGTGTTGACCATGTCAAAGATTTTAAACTTTTGTACATAAAATATTTGTCTAACCCAGAATCTGATCTTTTAAAATGCAGTTCAATCATGCAAAACACACAGAGGAAATACATATTTTCTATTAAATGTTCCAAAAGTGTCACTTCTTGTTAAAATGTCATTTTATGGGAATTCAGTGCCACAAAAAAGTCTTGCCAGGGAAAACAAAAAACTTGCTTTTTTTGGGTGAAGAGTGAACAAATCTAAACACACACATGGCAAATTTTACTGATGTAAAATTATATTTTTGGAGGTTCCTAAAATTCATGGGCCCTTAGAATCTTCCTAGCCCCCCCTTTACGGACCCTTAAGTCAACACTTAAGTCAAGCTCAGTGCACATGTTGATTCTTTAAGTATGCTAAGTTTTGAAGTTAAATGAATATGTAAAGCACAAGCAAACTCTTAGGTGTGTGTGATGTTAGCAGGAAGTTGTCCCAGAATAATAACCTAATGAGTTCTCGTGGCAGCTCATACTATGCACACTATTTTAAGGTCAACCAGATTAGCAGTGTGAAGTTAAGCATGTTATCATCTTTCGTAAGGCCAAAGAGGCTTTGCTTCATTCGTCTTAATTTTGCAGATGGCTTAACTTACTTTATTGCATCTGTAGGGCAGGTGATTTGTCATTGACCTGTCAACGCTTTATGAGGTTATTTAATTCTAATAAAATGATTACTTGTGTTTACTATCAGGCAGCAGTGCAGCTGGATTCCAGTTAATATGCTGTCACCCTTTTCTGTTCTCGTAAGTCGGCTTGCATATGAGGATAATAATACAAATAATTTATGAAGCACCTTTGAGAACCAGAGCTACACAGTGCCCCACGGTAAGACAATCAAAATGCACAGGTTATAAAAACAGTTACAGTATGTGAAAATACCTGAGGTAACATGTTCAGAAATGTGAATAATTAAAAAGTGAACAAAGCAGCACAAGTATTAAAGGTCCCATGTCCTGCAAAATGTGATTTGCTTTTAATGCTGTTTGGAGCTGCTTGGAACAGAAGAAACTGACACATTTTACTAACTTTTTTTAAGCCTCTTAAAAGGCTCTGTTTTTACTACCTGGGATTTATGATGTCATAGCTCTACAGCCTCCACCTACATGTGTGTTTTCTTCTTGTCACAGGCAACACCATGACTGTTTTGATAGTCTTCTCTTCCACCTGTAACTCCTCCTTCCCCCTCCAATCAGAGATTAATTAGGAAGCCAGTCATCGCAGAGCTCATGATCATAGCCCAGTAGCCTCCCAGCCCCTCAAATATGTGAGTTTCTAAAGAGGAGGGAAAAAGAGCTGCACCTAATCCTCTACAGAGACTAAACTTTTCTTCATTATTCAACTTGGATTTAATCCTGGCTTAATTGTCATCCAAGACATGATGAAGATGGTTGAATACATCAGGACATCGAGATGTCTCTACAATAAAAGAATGTTTTCAGTGTTTTGAGGAAATGCCTCAGATAATAGGCAATAATTAGGACAGAAAAAAAATCCATTTTAATTTCCCCCAACACCTTTTTTTCTGCTTCATTTTAGGACGGCATGACCTGGGTTTGCAGAAACATTGCTTTCCGGAAAAAATAGCCCTGGAATCCCCCTGAAGAACTGCAATGCACTTTAAATATGAACTCTGGATTCACTTGTATGTGACAACAATGGGATAAAATAACTTTATTTTATTAATCTGAGGGTTGGCAGTGCTGAACATTGTTTACCAAAGAACTGTCAATGCAGATACTCCTCAAATCAATTTTTATGCCTGTCAGTGCTTGACATGTGAATATTGTACATATATTATTAAATATGTATTATAATTATTTATCAGACTGTTTTATTTAAACAGCTGGTTCTGTGTAGAGTATATTTTGTGATATTTTACCTTTAAAATGTTTCTGAAGATTTACTGTTTAGTACTGTCCAAAGTTAGTTGATTACATAAAGGCAGAGGTTGAAAGACAGCTAAATGTAGTGCTTGATTACAAATCCATTATTCTGTTCCCCTGTTGGGTGGCACAGCAGCACAGCAGGTTGGTTGGTCAGGGTCCTTCTATGTGGAGCTTGTCACTCTGTCATATCATGTTCTTCTACCCCCCAAGCTCCTCGAAGAACAGTGGAAGTGAAGAAAATTCATTTCACAGGACATGAGACCTCTAAAATGGACTGAATGCCATAAAGTTCTGCATGTTAATTCACCATTCAGGCTATAATTTCGATGAAGGAGAGTAGTCTCCACTTTTTTAAGCTTTTTGTTGTTTGTGCTCTTTAGACAGACAATCTAGGCTGTAGTAATTACAAGTGTTTTTTTTTTTATCTCTAAAACTATGTATTTGTTAGTTAGCTTATCGGATGCTTATTTTGAGAATCTGCACATTTTTTAGGGGGGATTGGGTCCAACCTGAAGTCCTTTCATGGGGCCTAAACTTTCTGTCAGTGCCCCTGTCTTTAGGAATCCTGCATTAGTGACTTGATGTGTTACTTTCTGCCTCTTCGTGTGAAATGAGGGCCTGTGATTCACTCTATTCACAGCTAGAGGGCGATCTTGCTTAAGTGTTGCCTGCTCTAGGCCTTGTGTTTCCTTTACACTCAAAAGTTTCCACCAGTGATGTAGCATCTTGTTGTGCCATATTTGATTTGATCAGTATCCAATAAATAAACAATGATTCATTACTAACAATCTGTCTGTTTCACAGTTATGAAGGCTATCGAAACAAACATTCTGCATTCTGTATTTACACTTGTCTAAAATCCTTGGTGTCAACAAGATGACCATAAAATGTGAACACATGCACATATTCTCACCTCACTGCATCCCTCTTGCATACACAATAAAGCATACAGAAACACCTTGGCCATTCAATTACTCCTCCACTCACCTTGTTCACCATGATTTACCACCAGGTTATTGCATTTTCCTTCTCTTTATTTTTTCTATTTTGTCTTTTGCAGCACATTTGCCACAAACTCCACTAATCTGAAGTGGCCGAGTGCTCGGCCGTGGTCCTATAGGGGCATTTACATACAAACCTTTTCCAGGACTAATAGCTCTCCTCCAATACAATTTGCATTTATATAGCCCCCTTCATACCAACATGATTTGGCGCTCTTTGCCCGTGATAAAAATAAACCTCCTCCTTTGGCCTTGAGTTACTGCCCCGGCCTGTAGTGTCGAGTGTGTTGGTGTGTGTCCCTCCTCGTACGTATGTAAGGTTGGTTGATTTTAATACATCAGAGCTGCTTGATCCTGCGATGGAAACAAGTGTAGAAAGCCTCCAAATGGACTCGATAATGCTCTCAGTATGGGAGGAGAATTATTGTGGTGCTGTGTTTCCCACTGTACTCTACATTTGAATATTGTTGATACAGCAGTGTAGTGGGGACCGGGGCAAAGTGTCACAAGGTAAATATTAAGCCACAACATAGTTCCTCAGTCAGTCTAAGAGAAGAAGCATACTATGTTCAGTTGAGGCTGAATGTGATGTTTTTACAAGGCTCTTTAACCATAAAGAAATGAAGAAATAGTGGCTTAAGCTCTGCATTGTTAAATGAGGATAAAATATGATCTGTTGTTGGCATGTCAAACCATAAATATTGAATCCACATCATCAGATCAAAGGAGAAATGGGCCAGAAAATAAGCCTCAGTATTTCAGTTTACACAGCAAGGATGATGAGAATGAATGACAAAAAATGGCAGAAAACATAATACTTAAAAAAAAATCTTTATTCAGTTAAAGATGCCATGAGGAGTTTCTAAGTAATTACAAAAAAAGTCTCACTTTTAGATATATGCCTGATCGAATACACACTTTAAGATGAGTTTCATAGCATCACAATAGGTTATCTATAAATGCTATTCCTTAGCCTCGTGGTCAGGTCAGACAGAGCTGGACTGGCCTGGATACTCAACTTTGGGGACAAGACGATTAAAACTATAGCAAATTTATATTATTCGGACATGTCTTAGAGCACTGGGTTGTAAGTAGCGATATATAGCCGGCTAAAAAACTACGATAAGTTTTCAAAAAATTGCTTGTTGTCACACATCAAAAACTACCGCTACGTGACTAGAAAGAGATACGTTACCTTGTCGCTTTGCATCCTGTAAGTTGTTGAAAAAAGAAGTTGTAAAGCAATGCAGAGTTCTGAGGAAGGTCCGAGCTGCATTTATTAGCATCACAACAAAACACGTTTTGGCTTGGGTCACGTCTTTACAACAGTCGCCGCACGTGCTCATGGGTAGCAGAGTTTTTATGTCGCCAGAAATAGATTCTCCTCATAGCACCTTTAAATTCATTATAAAGATAATACATTTAATGTTTGAACAGATAGACTTTATTGTTTTGTTTTTCTTTAATGTTTGCAACATCTTCCAGCAAAGCCGGGACGGGGCAACAAAAGACTAAGAAAGAGGACGAATGCTCAAAAAACACCTGTTTGGTACATTTCACACAGGTGAACAGGTTATTTGGAAAAGGTGAGTGTCATGGTTGGGTATGAAAGGAGCACCCCTGAAAGGCTCAGTTGTTCACAAGAACAATGTTTCTCCACTTACAGTTGTAAGGAATTTAGAGATTACATAATCTGCAGAAAATATCAAAAGATTCAGATAATTTGGAGAACTCTATGCAGGTAAGCAGCAAGGCCAAAGGCTAACACTGAATGCCTGTGACCTTTAATTCATTTGGGTGGCACAGTATTAAAAACCCACATCAATCTGAAAAGGATATTATCACATGGGCTCAGGAACACTTCAGAGAAACCAAAGTTACCATTACACAGTTTGTCGCTACATCTAACATGATGAAAAGCCAAAGCCATAAATCAACAACATCTAGAAACACCACCAGCTTCTCTGAGCCCGAGCTCATCTGAGATAGACTAACACAAAGTAGCAAAGAGTCCATATTTCATGTTGTTTTTGAAATTGTGGAAACCCTGTCCTCTGGGCTAAAGAGGAAAGTATCAGACTATTATCAGTGCAAAGTTCAAAAGCCAACACCTGTGATGTGTGGGGTGTGTCAGCGCCCATGACATAGGTAACTTGTGCATCTGGGAAGACACCATTAATGCTGAAAGGTATATTTTTTATTTTTGGAGAGTAGCAAATGCATAAAATTGTGTTTTTTTGTCTGTTAATCCTACATTAGTTTGACACCAAACTGTGTTATGTGTCTGTGTATAAGCTTGTGGGAGCAGCTGAGAATTGTTTGATATGCCTGATTAGTCTTTAGTTGCAGGGCACGGACAACGGTGATGTTTTGGCATGAAAAAAGAGAAAAATCTGAAAACAATCTGTGGAATTTAACTTATAAAATAGAAGCTTATAAAATATAAAGTATCAGTACATTAGGGGAGTAATTGATACCAAAAGACTGCTTGCCAAATGCTTAAATAAACAACAATGACATCCATACAGAGGACCCTAACCTCTAAATGTTGCCACGCAAAACTAATATGATTCTTGAAAAAATTAAACCAAAATTTTTATTAGAACTAAATAACAGAAAGACAAATTTCAATTTAAGCATAACATTTTAAATTTAACATCATGTGGTGATTAAGAATATCACTGTGGTAGCTCTTACTGAAACAATCTCTTCACGGAGCATTTGGGCTGGCTAATACTTTTATAAATCACTTTTGACATAGCCAACATTTTACAAATACAGAACATTATCCTGCTCATTCTGGTTTGTAGTTATCCCTTCTCTGTAGTAGAATACGCTAATTTCACAAAGAACGACTTCCTCAGCTGTATCTGCAGTGACGGCTCTCCAGAATGATTAAATCTGAATTTACCAAATAGACGAGTGGATTGGAGCAAACAGTCCTCATTTCCTCCGGCTCTGTCATCAGCGAGGTGAGAGGCAGTCAGGCCTGCAAAGGGCCATAAATCATGGGACTTTCCCAGCCACCCAGGCCAGCACACCGGCCTCCCACACGGGGGGAAACGAAGGGCAAGAGAGTCTGATTGACTCACAAGGGCTGAAGAGAAAAAAGGGGGGAGTGAAGGTGTTGACTTAATTAAAGTGTTGGGTATCTCATACGCTGTAAGTACAGCTCAGTCGGTCAGGTGCTTTGCGAACGTTATGGGATGCTCCAAGCACTGTAAAAAATCAATACATGTAAAAACAGCTATAGTGTCTCAAGCACATGTGAGTCACTAACATCTTTGATATACTGACCTTGTGACTTTGTATATTTTTTTCCCTTCTTCATTAGCCCTATGTGGATCATTGTCTTAATACTGTATGTAGTGCAACAGGAATCTGAGCTATTTCTTTACCTGCCAAGCCAAAGTAGCATCAAGCAATTTTAGACATGGTGTGGATCCAGCCTTACGTGTGCTACTCGTCTTCAGAGTGCCAAAGAACCTCGATGTTTATGCATGATTTAACAAAATGGACCAAGCTACGTTGTATTTGAGTAGAGAAATATAACTGATATACAAATAAAAAACTAAAAATAAAATAAAAAGATCAATCAACATTTTTTTTTTTTAACACAGCTGTTGTCAAGCAGTAACACTTATGAGATATACGATAGGAGGATAGTCAGAGTACAGAGATAAATCAAGAAGAAGGACTGGGGTGGTTTTGTGCTTGAATAATTGGTAGAAAAATAACTTCTAGAGAAAACTCAAAGGTGTAGCAGGGTAGTTGGATCGCAGGGTGACTCCCCATCATCTCCTCATGCCTACGTGTGTTTTCCCGTTTCCTCCACAGACCAACAACATGCTTCTCAGGTTGGTAAGTGACACTAAATTACCAGTATGATCGTGAATGGTTGTATGTCTCTCTATGTTACCCGATCTTTCACTAAGGTCCCATCCACAAGAAGACAAAACGTTTAACAGTTTCAAAAACAATCGTCATAAAGACGAAGGCGTCTCAGAAAATGTGTGCGTCGACAAGGATGCACTCCATACGCATGAAAACTCTGTAAAACACAAGCCAGACCTCTAGGGCCGCTGTAACGTTATGACGGAAAAAAGCGGAAACAGACGAAAAAACAGTGGGCATGTGCACTTGCGGCAAAAGTTGTACTCAGAGATTGTAAACAGAGACCACCGTAATGTGTCCTCGATAGTTGTTTGTTCAACTTGGTGGTGATTTTGCTGCCACAGGGATAGTAGGGTCACTAGCTTCATCAGCGCATATGCTTCACGTACGCTGCCATTGTTGTTGTCATTGCCACGTGTGGCGCATGCGTGTCAATGAAGATATGAAACTATGAAGTTAGCGTATCTGAAAACTTGCCGAGGCTGGATGGCACAAATAAACACAGCAGCTAGCACCCCTACTAGTGATGAGTGGCTACTTTATTCACCATTTGCAGCAGGCTTTGGTCCACCTGACAAACAACAGTGTCAGAGGAAAGCAAAACAAGTGAACATGAATATTGCAACTTCCCCCCTGTACTGAACCAAGTCCGCTACATTTTAAGGTGTGAGGGAAATCCCTAGTAATTTTGTGTAAACGAACAAAAGAGATCTCTCAGTTGTTGCTTCATCCTAAATGCCAGCAGCATGGAGTTTTGTACAAAGTTGAAAGAAACAGCCCTTCAAGCTTTCTTGAGATGATGAACATAAGGCTTGCTGACCTCGACCTTTGGCCTACTGCTCTGAAACTCTGATTAGCTCATCCTTATATCAGAGTTGACATTGGAGCAAAATTCTCAAAAAGTAAAAACCTCAAAAAACTTTCTTGAAGTATTGCAGTCACAAGCAAGGCATAAAAAAGGAGCATCTTGAAACTATGAATTTAAACAACATATCATTATAACCTTGACAAAGTTTAAAGACTGACGCCAGAACCTCTCAGGATATTGCCTCCAAAAACTCTGAATGAACATGAGGCCAAATGACCTTGACATGGGAAGAAAAAATGTGCACAAGCGGAAGAACACGTATTCGTTTGTTGCATTGAAAAATAGTGCCAAACACAAAGACTACCTGGAGGAAAAATAGAGCACTCTGAATTACATTGCCCAGTTTAACTTTCCTGCCAAAATAGTTTGTGGCCCCTTTTTAAAATAAAATTACGTGAAATAATTGTTCCCATCAACAGCAGCGGACCTTACTGGTAGTCTGAGCTCGCTTTTCTTAAGGGTACAGAGCTGCTGGGAGCCACTTCACTGACTGTTGAAATATCTGGTTCAACCTAACTTTAACAACACTGAAATATCTCTTTAAAGGGACTGTGAGGAGTTTCTAAGTAATTACAAAAAATTCTAACTTTTAGATATATGCCGGATCAAAATATACACTTTAAGATGAGTTTTATAGCATCAAAATAGGTTATCTATAAATGCTATTCCTGAGCTTCGCAGTCGGGTTGGACAGAGCTGGACTGGCCTGGATACTCAACTTCAGGAACAAGACAATTAAAACTAGAGCAAACTTATATTATTCGGACATGTCTTAGAGCACCGGGCTGTAAGTAGCGATATATAGCCGGCTACAAAACTACGGTACTAAGTTTTCCAAAAATTGCTTGTTGTCACACAGCAAGAACTACTGCCACTTAACTAGAAAGAGATACAATACCTCTTTGCTTTGCATCCTGTAAGTTGTTGAAAAAAGAAGTTGTAAAGCAATGCAGAGTTCTGAGGAAGGTCCGAACTGCATTTATTAGCATCACAACAAGCACACGCTTTGGTTTGGGTCACATCTTTTGTTGCGTTCCAGTTGTAGTCAGAAGTCGGAATTTACGGGTTCCAAGTAGGAAACTGCAATTGGAACGTTCCCCGAACTCAGAATTTCCTACTGGGAACTCGGTGAAACCTCACCACCCCCGAGTTGACAATCGAAGATGGATTCCCCCAGCGTGAACAGTTATTTAGCTCCTGTAATTATCAATTTATTTGCACTTCTGACTGGGGTGTGTCACTCTAGATCAGCTGTATACATAGTATTGTTAGACTTATTTACAAAAATGCTGCCATAATGATAATCACATTCTTCATGTGATATTTGTGAACAACAACGCAGGGCATGTTAACAACAGCTAACAATAGCCTGGTAGATCGGCATGTTTTTTCAGACTTCAACTGGAACACCGATAAGTCGGAGACGATGTCGCGCATGCTCATGGGTAGCAGAGTCTTAATGTCGCCGGTAATAGATTCTCCTCATAGCACCTTTAAGCAAGCCAAAAAAGTATGAGTAATAATGATCAAGCACATAAGGCATTTAACATTATGAGAATGATCTTTCACTGCTTATGTCTCTCAGTGTTTAGACAGGGCCTAAAAAAAAAAAGTTAGTTGCTAGATCCAACACTACATCACGCAACAAAAGGCCCGGTATGGCTTTAACTGTAAAATTCATGGGAGGAAATTATTAACTAGCTGCCGTTAAATCACTCAGCTGTATGTTATAATAATAGACACTGTTGTAATATTAAAGCCAACTGTTCTGTGCTACCTTCAAAATAAACTCCATGGTCCTTATAAGCAGCAGTAACCTACAGTAAATGAACACGTCTCCTCCCTCCAGCGGGGTTCACAGTGTCAGTGAGTGTTTGTTTCTCCGCCACGGCCTCGTTCCCCGGCCAATCCTTTATGATTAAGAAGATAAGTGTTTGTACTGGATGATAAAACAAACAGCTAATGTCCACATTCCTCTCATAGCTTCTTTGATGTGTGGCTGTGTGTGTGTGTGCCTCTCAGCCTCTTCAGCTATAATCAAACTGCAGAGTCATAAACAGCGAGGGATGGGGACTATAAAAATGATCAGCAGGCTCTATCAGCTGGGGGACAGAAGTTCACACCTCGGAGCGGGTCAGGCAGAGAGCGCAGGGAGGGGATGGGGGGTGGGTCGGTGTGGGGGTCATCCTGGTAGGGGGTCCATAGCTCTGTTTGATTCTCCAGAGACAGAAAGCAGGAGGTAAAGAGGGTGTGGGGATGCTACCAGAAACTTTGATAATTCAGCTGCAGGTAAATGATGGTTTGGTTTTGACGGTTTCTCAAACACGCTGAATCACATTTTCTCTCCAAATTCTTGGGACGCTTCAACAGCAAACAGACTTTTATTAAATTTATTTTTGTGCCTTTATTGATAGGAGAGAATGACAGTGGATAGGCTTGTGAAAAGGGGGAGAGAGTAGAGGAAGACACTCTGCAAAGTGGTCACAGGCTGGATTCCAACCCGGGCCGGCAGAAGTGTGATACGGGACGTGCCTGGTTGCTAACCACTCCACCAAACCAGCACCCCGCAAACAGCTTTTTAATGAACTTTGGGGTCTCTAACACAGCCCATTTGCTCACTAGCTTTTGCATTAGATATGCAGCGACCCTCATTTTCAGTCTGCATGGTGTTTGTAGTGTTTCTAAAAGCATGTACTGTTCAGGGAATATTCAACTTTTTTTTCTTTTCATGTCTTTCCTCCTGAATCCAAGACAAGATAATGGCCAAGGTTACATTATTTTTTTCAATTCAGAATTAATCATTCAGAAATAAAGTTTTTTCTTTGTGTCTGCATTGAAATAGTAATTTAGAATAGAGGTTTACATTGAAAACACATTTATTTGCCTTTACTCAAAGCCTGAGGGTTGGGAATCGGTCTGATTGGACGGGGCAGACGTGATGTAGTAAGGTATTTATGTCTACTGGAAGAAAAACTCCAGTTTAGCATCTCCAGCATCTCTGTAAGGGAACCTCGTCCAACTTTGATGTTTACGTCCATCCACTCTTCCGTTATTTTCAAGTCCTCTAAATTCTCTCGGCTCGAGTCTAACACTTGCTTCAGGTGGCCTTCCTGTTCCCGTCAGCGTCCCGGGCCTAATTGCAACAGGACAAGGGATGAGGACAAGGGCAGAGACCTAAATTAATTTAAAGTAGAATGAACATATACATGATTGGGGAATTATTTATTACTACTTATATTTATTTATTTAATTCAGATTAAAATCAGAATAAACCAGCCACTTACTTCAGTATTAAGGTTTATTTGGAATTTTCATTTTCCTTTGGAATTATGAGTCTACATGGTCATTTTTAATCTTTTTAAAGAGGATTTAAGTTTTATTCAGAATCAAAGGGGGATCGAAAGTCATGTAAACGTAAGTTCTAAAATACATCTACTGATGTATTATAATACATCTACTGTAAACGGAATAATTATAACATAAAAAACAAGTCACTACAAGCACACAGGACTATTTAGAGTTGCTGAACAGCTTATCTGATGGCTGTAGGCAGAGGCAGGCTAACACTTCCCATTGACTCTCAGTGTTTAAGCTAAGCTAACTAACTGGGCGAGCTCTGTCTGTCTCTTTCTTGTTAATGCACACACAGTCAAAACAATGGCCTCTACCTGCTTGTAAGGGACTTGTGTGTGAGGCAAGACATGAAGACAACAAAATGTTGGTGTATCCCTTTAAATCATGCAACCAGAGCAAACTTTGGGTATGAATGAAGAATAAAGCTTTATACTTTTACTGTGCAGGCATATTTGGAGTATTTCCAGTCACACACAACAAATGCAAAAACTATGACCACAGAATCAGACTCTGGACGTCGCAGTTTGTGCATAGACCGGCAGTTCTACTCGCTGAGTTGCAGAGATCAACTCCTTGTAACTCTATTGCTTCTGACTTTATGTCTTCATACAAGAAAAAAGGTGAGCAGCATCTGGACTTCTCCCTCTTCTCTACGTTAACAGGCTAAAGCAGCTTGTGCCCTGGCCCAAAACAGGCCTACCAAGGTGACGTCTCACCACTGAACAACAGTTCAAGCCAACTGGCTCTGATCGGCTGGAGCAGAACAGACCAGAGCAGAGTTTTCACTTTTAGATCCTGTCACTATTTTCTCTAAATATGTTTATCTGGAAAGAAAAATCAGTAAGTGGCAGGAGGGGATGGATTACACCTTGTTGGCACACTAACTTTTCTTTTTTCTAAGTAATAATGGTATAATTTTATGGAGGAGTATTCGGGCCATTATAGATGGAAAAATTATTTCCGGCAGTTTGATATTAAAGTCAAAATGATGAGAATAAAGTTGAAATTTAGGGATAAAAGTTGAAATGTCAACATTAAAGATGAAATACAATTATGTGATAAAAGACAAAATCATGACATAAAAGTTAAAATGTCGAGAACAAAGATTGACAGTCAAGAACAAAGTGGACAAACAAGGTATTTCGACCTTATTCTTGACATTTCAGCTTTTTTTCTTGACATTTCCACTTTTTCACAACATTATGACTTTTATCGCAAAATTGTTTTTCATCTTTATTCTCATCATTTCAACTTTCACCTGAAATTTCAACTTTTATCTCGACTTCCCCAAAATTATTTTCTCCATCTAACATTGCTCTTATACTCTTCTGTATTATTTCTATACGACCTCTTTCTAAAAAATATATTTTGGAAGAGTATTAAGGCCATTTTAGATGGAAAAATAATTTTCGGCAAGTTGAGATTAAAGTCAAAATTATGAGAATCAAGTTGAAATTTTGAGATAAAAGTTGGACTGTCAACAAAGATTGAAATACAATTATGTGATAAAAGTCTAAATGATGACGTTAATGTTAAAATATTGAGAAAAAAGGCAGAAAGTCAAGAATAAAGTGGACACACAATGCTTTTCGACTTTATTCTTAACATTTCGGCTTTAACCTGAAATTTCAATTTTAAGCTCGACTTCCCCAAAATTATTTTCTCCATCTAAAATGGCTCTTATGCTCTTTCATATCATTTCTCTAAGACCTCTTTCTAAAAAAAAAAAAAGAACAATGTTGACTGGTTTCATTAAATAACACGAGGCGGATCACATCCCTGTTTGGTAAAAGATGGTTTTAAACTGTGTTGTGCGGAAAAGTCTATTTTAAGATGCTAATTAAGTCTTTGTGTTGATATATTAACTTTTATTGCAAATGACAGCTATTGGAAACCAATCATGTCCTGCAGATAATAACATGAGTGAACGCTGAGGACCATGAATCAATAGCTCCTCCCTTGAGGTCAGAGGTTTTACTCTTGACCCCTCGCTGACCCTTGACTCCAAACTGCACTGGGAGGAAATAACACTTTCCGTCTCCCCAAACGTTCCCAGATTGACTGATTGCCCTTATCATTTGACGGATCTGGTCCAATTCTCTTTTCTCTGTCTTGGCTCTCCCTCCCAGCACTCCCCTGTCCCTCCCCAGCACTCATAATTTGACTTTTTATCACCTCACTCTAAAACAGAGTCCCGGCGCCATCAGTCATTACAGCACACGCTGACAGCTCCTCACACATGCATGGATTTTTACATTTGACTCAATCCAGGGGCTTACTTTACTGTAACCGATTCAATATTCCTCAAATGAGCCGACAGATCTATATACACGCCACAGTGGATGGGATGATCTATAGCACCACCTTAATAGATTTCCCAGGCCTCAGAGCCCGGCTAGTTTAGGGGAAAGGGCATAATTTGTGCAATAAAAACATAATTATTCATTTGACTTGCTTGATAATTTATGTTCCCCACGTGATCGCGGGCATTACAGCTGCAATTTATGAATCTTGTCTTCATGCTGGTTACGTGTGGGTGTTTTATTAAACCTCGAGATCAGGCTGCACCATTTAATCGCCAGTCCATTACTAAAGCCATTTTCACATACACACTCCTGAAAATTCAGGACAATTCACGGTATTTGCTACTATTTCTGGTGGACAAGAGGTAGGGTTGTAGAGGATAGAAGACGACGTAAAAGGAACATATGGTTGAAGCAACAAAGTCTGATAAAGACATTTTGTGCCTTTATATCAATATATGGTTTGACACAATGTTGTGGAAAAGAGAAGTGGCAAACAGAAAGCAAACTCAAGCATTTTCTCAATGTGCACTGAGACCTGCATGTGGTGAATCTTTCTGAATGTTCCCTGTATAAACATTAACATAATTATTCCCAGCAAGTTCACCTCACTCCTTCTTCCAGGGAGATCCAGGAAAAGTTGTGAGGACAGTTTTTGCTGTTAAACCACACGTACTAAAAAGATTTTAGGACTTTTTAGGAACTTTGAATACAGCTAAAACATATATAGTTTGCTACTTCTGGTGTTAAAAACGATCAGAAACATTGGAAATCACGGTGTCCACCATCACATTTATCGTGGATTAGGGATATAATGATGTTTTCAAAACTCGAAATGATTCGACACTTAAAGAGAGGTTCTGTGTCTATATTTTCGAAGAAGTGTGGCAGCTGTTCCTTCAGTATGTTGACGGCCTTGACTCACAACCTTATGACGCTTCTTAAGCACTCTGTGCATGTTCAATGGTTTTGTGGCCTATGACTATGAAATTCCTCATGTGACTGCTCTGGAATGTATTTTGTTTATATATCTAAGACCCCCTTATATTTTTTTAAACATGCTATGAGGAGAATTTATTACCGGCGACATAAAGACTCTGCTAACCATGAGCACGAACGGCGACTGTCGTAATGCTGCGTTCCAGTTACCTCGGAACTGGGAGTGACATCATCTCCGATTAATCTGCGTTCCAGCTGAAGTCGGAAAAAAACATCCCAATCTACCAGGCTATTGTTAGCTGTTGTTAGCACAATAGCACATGAAGAATGTGATTATCACTATGGCAGCATTTTTGTAAATATAAGTCTAATAATACTATGTATACAGCTGATCTAGAGCGACACACACCAGTCCGAAGTGCAAATAAATTATTACAGGAGCTAAATAACTGTTCACACCGGGGGCATCCATCTTCGTTTGTCAACTCGGGGGTGGCGAGGTTTCACCGAGTTCCCAGTAGGAAATTCCGACTTCGGGGAACGTTCCAGTTGCAATTTCCTACTCGGAACTCAGAAATTCCTACTTCTTAGTATAACTGGAACGCGCCAAAAGACGTGACCCAAACCAAAGCGTGCATTTGTTGTAATGCTAATAAATGCAGCTCGGACCTTCCTCAGAACTCTGCATTGCTTAACAACTTCTTTTTCAACAACTTACAGGATGCAAAGTGACAAGGTATTGTATCTCTTTCTAATTACGTAGCGGTAGTTTTTGACGTGGACAACAAGCAATTTTTGGAAAACTTATTATCGTAATTTTGTAGCCGGCTGTCCGACCCGACCACTTAGCTAAGGAATAGCATTTTTCGATAATCTATTTTGATGCTATAAAACTCATCTTAAAGTGTGTATTTCGATCAGGCATATATCTAAAAGTGAGACATTTTTGTAATTTCTTAGAAACTCCTCATAGCATCTTTAAACTAACTGTTATTATTTAAATTATTTTTTTAAATTTATATGTGTGTGCATGTATATCTATGTATTCCGTCTTGTTAATTCCCCTCATGGCTATATTTTTGTATCTTATTGTCTATGCAAAAAAATGGAGAAAACTTTCAATAAATATACCATGAACAAAAAAATAACCAGAATCAACTGCATTTGGCTCCTTGTTAAAGCAGCACAATATCATATGCATTTTATGTTGCAAATGAAACGTTCAAATCTCATATGCACGTGTTCAGCAAAAACATTTTCACGAATCTTTCGAAAAACCTTTACTAAACTCCTGTATACTTTGGACCTTGGGAACCATAAGCCAACTACTGGAACCAACGGCAGTGCCCCAGAGGACAGCCTGCATCTCCCCAGCTACCAAACCAACTTCCAAGCACGGTTTGATCAGGACTTAAACTGGTTTCCCTCCGAAACCAGTGAGTTACTTTTGTTTGTGAACAGAATTACTCAAAAAGCTAAAGGTAGATTTTGATGACATTTTCAGGGAATGTTGACCATGGCTAAAACAATTATATTTAAATTTTTGGTGGTTATATGTATATAGATGCAGATTCAGGACTTATAAAAAATGTTTCATAATATTAACCCTTTAACTCCCAGCTCAACTGTTTGGCAGAGGTAATTTCATTCAGAAATATTTAATGTGCTAAATAAACATAACACGTCATTGTTTGTTTATGTCAATGTTTTATGATACAGAAAAAACTGCAAACAAACTAGAAGAACTGATATTTTGTTTGTGGCATTGAAAGATTTAAAAAGCTGAATGCTACTGTTATTTTTGTCTTCATTATTTTAAATACTTAACCATTTACTGATATGATGATTTCTGAAAAGTCTGTCATTCATCAAAACATTTAACGCTTGTCAAACTTGGTATCATCATTTTGAATTATTTTTGCATTTTTACAGACATTTCTGCCTTTTCTTATTGATTTTGTCCCAAATATTAGTGCAATTTTTACGCATCACACAATCAACTGTTTGCTTTTAAAACCTTTCAATCCCACAAGAAAGTACCTGTTATTTGGTTTTCTTTGTTCCTTGAAATGTTAATTGAACCAAACAATGATTTGATTTGTTCTGTTTCTTATAAAAATAAATATCCCTGAGTTTAACGATGACCTCTGCCAAACACTTGAGCTGGTAGTTAAAGGGTTAAGAGATTGGTCAATTTTCCACATTTCTGATAATAACTCAAAAACTTCTCAATGGATTGTCATAACATTTTCAGGCAATGTTGGTCATGATACAATGAAGAAGTGATTTGGTTTTGGTGGTGATCTGAATCAAGATGTGGGTTCAGAAATTTTCAAAGAATTTGTTAACAGAGTGAGATAGGTCAGTTTTCCACATTTTTGCTTCGTAACTAAATATTTTTTTCAATGGATTTCTATGAAGTCTTAATGGAATTTTGGTCATGACACACGGGAGACGTGATCAGATTTCAGTGGAGTTACAAATTAGGATGTTGATTCAGCAATTTTAAAAAACATTTATTAACATTCTGAGATAGGGCAGTTTTCCACATTTTCACTAATGACTCAATAAATCTACGACTGATTTTTATGGCATCTCTGGTGTATGTTGAAGATAGTACAAGGAAAATTACTTTTGCTTTTGATCTGACTCTGTATATGGATTCGTTGGCTTTTTTAAGAATCTGTTAACAACAAGAGATAGGACAGTTTCCATATTTTTGACAGTAGTATCTCCGTAATTGTTGAAAATACCTTGGCAGAGGTTTGTGTCTTCGGAGCACCTCTGGTTGTACTTTCTCTTGCAGGCACTGTTTACCTCGTAGAGACCAATCAGCTAAAGCATGGCTCTAGTTTTTTGAGGCTTTTTCTATTATGGACAGTCAACAATAATCAATATATCAACTATTCTATTGTAAATATAAGATAGTAGCACATTTACAGGCCAATATTCATCTGTAGTTTGTGGGCAAGTGCCTCTAAAACATAAACCAATTGTTCAATACAAAGATACTTTTCACAAGACAGAACACACAGAGAAGTCCACCAATTTAACATTAGCAGTATTTGTACATGTCAAGTCGACTGTCATTGCAGCTTAGCTAACTTTTTAACAGCTGGTGGATTGAGCTCTGACAAGATGTATTTTAACAAAGCGTGGAGACAAAAATGGAAGCCAACACATCAAGAGCAGTTTTAGTCTTGCCAAGTGCCATCTGTAAATAAAAAAATCTATATTTCCAGCAGCAGTTAGAATAAATGCTTGTGTTTATGATGGTGGTCATATTCTACTAAATGAATTATAGCAGGAAGTTTAACTGTAGTGTGAATTTGTGCTTAATTCCCCACACTGTTCTGACAAACTGTGAGCCAGAGAGGCAAAGGGAAATATTGTTTGTGCTTTATTTTGTTTATATCTCCCTGCCTTTTTATGGCCCGTGCTCGAGCTTTGCAAGCTTTGCCAGAGAGGGAGCGAAAGAGAGTATTCTCAATTTCCTTCTAAAAAGAAAATTCATTTGCAGTTGCTAATGTAATGTCACCGTTGTGTTTACTGAGCGTGGATGATGTATAGGGGATGTTGCATTGAGTGAGACTGCTTAATGATGCATAGAATTAAGTCTGTGGCTTTCAGCTGAGCTCCCCTCGCTCTCCCGTGCTCTCCCTCCTCTCGTTCACACACTCTCTCGCTCTTTTCCTTCCCTCCCTTTTTTTTTTTTTTTACCTCTCTCTTTTTTCGTTTAATCCCCACCCTCCTCCACCACTCCAGCCTCTCTCTTTCCCACTCGGAGGCAGGCTGTCGTGGACTGTTGGCCACACGTTGCTCTGTGCTCCGTTGCCTAACTCCATCAATCACTGCAGAGGGGAAGAAGAGGAGAGTATGGAGGGGGGGCGATAAAGAAAAAAAAGAATAGAAATAAGATATGGTTGTGGAAAAATGAGAGGGATGAAAACACACATCAGGTATAGACATCTTACAGGGCCGGTTTTAGGAGCCTGCAGGGATGAAACACCTCTTACATTTAATGATCTTCTGTGAAGCCAAATAACTCCCTGAATACTGTGAGGATATATGGGAGCCGCTGTGTTATGAGGATGGCTCTCACTATGATTGTAAATGTGTGGGGATCGGGGACGGCAGTGATAATGATGATGATCATGGCGATGTGATTTTAGCGCTTATGCTAACGGTTATTACCTGAGAGAGAGGACTGCTGGAGAGGGAGGATTGTAGTTTGTGGAAATAAAATGGGTTTTTAGGTTACAAGGGAAATATATATTCCTTAATTCTCGTAAAATGAAGTGATGTGGATTTGAACACCTGTTGTTTTTGTTTTATTTCACTGATGTGGTTGCTTTAAGACTATTACAGTGTGACTACTGCTTTAGTATGGATAGATTTGTTCGATCCATGATCACTCTTCTCTAAAGCTGGGGCTAAATGTCCATGTCCTGATGTGGTTGACTGTTACATCATGCCTGTAATATAGTGTATGTTAGCAAGGATTTGATTTAGGTTTAATTAAAATGAAAATTTCATCCCTGTATATAATCAAATGCAGCTCTTTCTCCTTCTGCTTTGGAAACTATTAGATCTGAGGAGACTCAAGAGGCTATGAGACTGAACTCTATGCTGATTGGCTGTTTAAATGATACCCGATGGAAGGAGGTAGGAGGGATTACCAGCAGGCAACATCCTACAGGACTGTAAATGGAGGCCTACGTGCCAAAAGCTGGAATATTGCAAGTATTTGTCCATTTGCAAGACATTCTTAGGCCCCGTTTACACAGAGACGTGTTTTCAAAAGCAATCCGCGTTCACATGTTGACGCAAGAACAACAGGAAATGCTGTAGCGTGCATGCCAGTCCAGTAGATGGCGATGTAGGTTTGCAGAGAAACAGCTGTGTAGCAACACACGTACGAAGAAGAGAAACTTTTCACAAACAATGGCAAGTTGACGCACGAAGACGAAGGAGTTTCTTGTCTGGACAACAAATCCATTTGGATCGTTTTATCTGGATAACAAACTGAGCATGGTCAGCAGCACACATGTTGCTCGGTAGATGGCCGAAGCTGATGTTGTTGTTCCTGATATACACACGTAGCTTTCATGTGAAAGAGTACTGCGCATGCTGTGACGTCAGCGTTTCCCCCTGAAAATGCTTTGTATCCTCTCCACATGGAGCCAAGACAAATCTGTTTTCAAAACTTCCCAGTCCAGACTCTGGTTTCAAATATTTGCAGATTCAGGCACTCCAGGCACCGTTCTCATGTAAACAGGAGGTGAAAACGCAATGAAAACTCTGCTTATCCGGCGATAATGGAGCTATGTAAATAGCCCCTTAAAGCAGCGCAACGGAAGATCCCCGCTTGACCGGAGAGAGAACTCAACTACCCATGAGCTCTAGCACGCAAATACTGTCATAAGGATACAGATCTGTCGGTCGCGTGTGTTTGTTTTGTAGGCGAATCACAGAAGCCAGGACTTCTCTCAAAAGAATTCTTATGTTTTCAGCGGCTGTTTGTAGGATGAATAGCGACCAGGTAATGTATTTATTTTTGACTAAATGACGATGTTAAAAATCGCTAAGTTCAACTTGTTTTTTTTACCGTGAAGTCGCCCCCGTCCTGTTGAAGCGATAAAGTGAATAAAAGTAAAGACAACGACGAGCTGGCGATATCACACACTTGAAATAGGTCTAAACCAAACTACATACTGGTACGTTCTGGATTTGTTGTGCTGTACTTTTTTCCTGTCAAGTTTTTTTGAGGAACTTCGTCATAAATTAGTCGCCCAACATACCTGATAGTTGTCGGACATCCCTCCTCGTCTTTTATTTCACGCCAGCGAGTGAACGCCGAACCGATGTTTATTCTGGTCCGAGCATTCAGCTTGTTTTTCTCTCGCTTTCTTTGTTTTGTATCCTCCAACAAAGCTTTTCTCTTCCTTACATTCTTTGTAGCCTCTGCCATGGTAACATCTGCGTTAATGATTGGCTTTTGCAGAGACTTCCGTGTTTTAAACGAATCGGGAATCGGGGGAAGTGACGTATGCCGTAAAGCAGTCCAAACGTGTAGTTTTTTAGTGTGGCAGGGTTCCCACCATCCACCTCGAAGTTACATAGTGCCAGTGAAAGGGATACAGACCACTCCAGACCACGACAGAGGTGTCATTCAACTCCATTGTAAAGTGGTGGACCATCACAATGAATATCAAAGGATTATATTATATTTTAAAAACTACATCGTGTTGGTTTAAATTTGTGATCAAATTTGCATATAAACTTGGCTTGCAGATGAACAGCTCACTCACAACTGTGAATTGGTTCTTATCGTTCACTTAAAAGAGCTGTTCAATCAACAGTGTCACATCTCTAAGCAAACTAACATGGAAGTAGATCAACAAAACAAAGCATCTGTTAAGGAGTGGAAGGAGATAACACAATGATAGTAAAAGATAATGTAACACAACGCGTTAAAACAAGTCACACCAAGCAAACAGGACAGTTGAGAGTTGCTGAAGAGTTTATCTGATGACTGAAGGCAGAGTCAGGCTACCTATACCGCTGACACCCAGTGTTTGAGCTAAGCTAGGTAGCGCTGGGAAAGCTTTGCCTCTTGCTGTCTTGATACTGCACGCAGAGTCAAGAATGGTGTCTATTTGCTTGTCATGGACTCGGGTGAGGCAAGACACTAAAAGACAAAAAAGCTGATGTATTCTTTTAATAAACTTCTTTACAGTCTGGTTCAGAAAATAGCTGCAGTCTAAAACTACAGCACATCTATGTGCCCTCACTGTGAGGAGGGTGAATCTCTTTAACATCCTTTTATAGAGGATATGATGAGAATTTCTGGTTTTGGAAATGCAACGTTCATATTGGTAAGATGACCTCAGGTCCCACCTCAACATGACCTTTCTGTCTGCGATGGAGCTAGAGTTCAGTTGAGATAGCTGCAGTATGGCAGCGTCTATTAGAAAACATCAACAGCTTTCCAAAGGTTCCTATAAAGTGGCTTCGTCCAGTATCTTCCACCGTCTATGGTTATTGGCTGCAGAGTGTAGGTGTACAGCTGTATAGCTATCACGTCGTGAACCCCAGGAAGTAAAGAACAGAGCATTTTGAGGGGCTTTTCGCATTTCAAACGTGCTTTGCAGCTGCTGAACTCTACGGTAGCTGGTATGTGGCTATACAAGCCACGTCAACATGTTATCGAACACTATCAGTTTTCTTTCTGGTGAAGAGGTACATTATTTCAAACAAACTGCAAACTGCCCTGAGTCATTAGTGCTAGCATGTAAGTGCTCCTCGAGCAATAGTGAACACAATAGCAATAGTGAATTTTGTTTGCTGGAATAAGGTTCACATTTAGCCTTAGTTAGTAGTATTATGAAGTGCTTTATGTCTCCTCGGCTGTTCATAGTTTTTTATAGACGGTAAGAACATGGAAGTTTCTGTAGGACTTACCCAATCTGTGTAATTACAGATAAGAAATTCTTCGCTCAGGAGGACAAGTCAGATTGCTGGCAGAGACATTTTGACACAAATGAGGACAAAAATGAGTTGTTTCTTTGCGTTTTGTCCTTTGTCCACACGTAAACAGCATTTTCAGTCACTGAAAACACATGTTTTGAAAAACTCAAGTGAAGATTTCTGAAAACATTGATCTAGGCATCTTGAGGTAAACTACATTTTGGGCCTGAGACGCCACAGTCCGCACCAGCCTCTGCGGGGTGATGTTACTCTATGCGACTTTCTCACTGTTGTACACGTTACTGCTGTTGCTGAACCATTGCTGCTTTAAAGTGTTGGTAAATGAACTATTTATATGCCAACACAGACTCTGATGCTCCCTCACTGTGATGCTGGATTATTAAATACACTCTTGACGGTACAACACTGCCGATGTTTCAGACGAGAGCTGGTGTTATTGTTTCACAAGTGACCATGTTGACCAGTGGCCTCTTGCTCTGTGGTCATAACAGTTGTTGAAACCAACAAGAGATCCCACAGTTTTTTTTAATAACAGGATATGATCAAGATGACCAAGTGTCTCAGATTGATATTTAAAAACAAAATATTTAATCAACACACCTGCAATCATCACTTAACATAGCCACAAATTAAACTGTAACACCAGTCGAACATTGTTGAAGGAATAGACATGAAAATAAAAAGGTGAATGTTTTGGACATTGTTACAAGGTTATAAACAGCATTCAACAGTGCATTATACATTTCTGTGTGGATATTTTTAACACTGGAGGATGACAACCCCATAAAAATAATAATAAAAAACCCTCAAAATGCGTCTGGTTTATATTTTGGTGAACCTCCCATTAGAGGAATCTCCCAGAACAGCAAATTAAACCCTATGGATCTGAAAATGAGACATACAACGTGTCTACAAATTGCCGTCAAGTTCAAGTGTCAGAAATGAAACTCCGATCAGAACTGTCCGCCCAGAGTCGTCCTCCAACGGCACATCAAACCATTTCATCTCTGTGACAGTGTTTTTGTTTGTGTTGATTTTACAGTTTCCTCCATCCTCTCTCTCTCTCTCTCTCTCTCTCTCTCCCTCTCGTTCACTCACTCCATTGCTCTGTTGTGATCCAGCTGTCCACCCCATTCATCATCCCGCCACTCTCCCCCGCACAGAATTATTATTTCTTTGATGTGTTACTAGTTGAAAACAAATCCATTTCTCTGGCCATCAATTTATCATTTGGATCGGTGGAGTCACACTTCAGTTGTAGGGCGACCACGTTCTCACCAATTCCAGCTGCCGTTAGCGTGTGTGTTTGTTTGTGTGCTTTTGCACATACAAGGGATGGGTAAAAATATCCAGTCCTTCAGATGTATGGATATATTCTTAAATGAGATATAAGGTACAATAATATGGTTGCATCTTTTTCATTTATTTAAATGTTTAAAAATCTTCATAGGTTTGATGCTGAATTGAAGAACTGTTACAAGTAAGACATAAAAACAGTAATATCCTTATCGAAAAGAAGGTGATCCATGTGAATAATGAATTGTTAATGCATAAGTATCACTGTGTATTAGTACAATTCAATGTATTTAAGTTGCTTTTTATATGAATAATAAACAAATAAAATCAAACCTGCTCATGTCTCTATTTTACACATTAACACCAGATGCCCGGATCATTCAACACTGGGTAACTTTTTATCTTAAACAATCAAAAAATTGCACGTACATTTAAGGTTTCTCTCTCTTAGATTTCAGAAACTGAGTAATTGTCCAGTCAAGCGCATTTTATATGGGAAGTTTAAATATCACACTGTCATTATTTCCAGATGTTGCAAACTACATAATGCTTAACTTTTACACAGATGTGTTGCCAGTACTTGGAAAGTCAGTTAAATGTCTGCAAAGTTCGGCATTTTTCAATACTACTAATCTTTTAAGCAGTGATAATTATTAGTTTGGAACAAGTATTAAATCACACAAACACGCTGCCCCACTTAACCAAATCCTGCTGATGTATTTGTTCAATGTGAAAAGGACTTTCTGTTATTTATCACTAAAGATTGAATGGCTTTTTTAAACTTTTTGATTCCACCGTTCATTGATATTGTGTATATATTTATCATTTTGAGTAATATAGTGTCTCTGTGTGGCACAAACCTCCTGTCTCCAAAGTTGCTTCTTTTCTGGGAATTAACATAATGCTTTACCTCTCAGTGCATGAAAATTGCATTTTTCCTTATTAGTAATCATTTTTGGTCCTTTAAATTGGTTGAAATTCATAAAACAATTATCACCAACATGACAAGTGACCAATAGCACTGATTTATAATAAAAAAATAAAACCATGAAAAATGCAGATGTGGGGTTTGTGCCCAACACTGGCATTATGCTGCTTATGCCTTTCTTTTGTACAGTTTAGACAGTTTTGGAGTTTTCTACAAGTTATTGGTGTTAAAAAATTCCTAGTGTTGAATGTCGTGAACCTTCTCTGTTGTCAAAGCACAAACAGGTATCAGTATTTCTGATTGTTACTAGAACCTTACCTAAGCTTATTTACTGGTATCACAATGACAATTTTTCACTAAGAAATAATTGTGTATATGGAATTTTTTTCATCCCTAGGGTACATTTTCAAGAAAATTTTTTTTTTTTTTAAATATTTATTGTGTTTGTTGAGGTTAGATTAAAGCGGGTATGAAAAAATAAGTGTGTCTCAATGATAACATTTCAATACTTTTTCTGTGTGTTAAAAATTCAAATGTACAAGAACTTCACTGTTTTGAGCTTTTCCCCAACCCAGGCATTTTAACATCACCTCTATAAAAAAGCAATAAAAGGTTGTGAATTTACTAAAATTCTACTTTGCATTTCCTCATAACAACTTAAAAAAACATTTTTTTAATTCATATAGTTTATATTTGTTCAATTTGCTATTTATTTAGAGTTAAATACGGCTGTCCCTCGTACATCTGTCATTACCATCACACTCAACATTTTACACAGTTTTAACAAAAAAATACTGAAATTGTTGCATGCTAATTAGATGCTCCAGAGGAACATCCTAAAGCTGTGTTCACACCGTACGCTACTTGTACTACCTCGGCGGTCACTCTCCATGCAAAGTCAATGTACAGCCGCGATGGGGCGGGACTAACCCTCCCACGATGCGACAGCCGCTTTTCACACTACCACATAGCTTGTCGGGCGACGTGAAAGTAAAAAAAGTTGATCAATCAGCAGGTGTGTGCACGTGTGACGGTATCCCCCACAGACAGTTGTTCATCCGGACTACAGAGTAACAATCCATGTCCGTGTGGGAAACATTAGTCAGTGAGGACATTAGTTCCGCCTCGATAGACCGCGGTAAATTCACAGATAATGCTGCTGCAGGGCATCAGCTGCAGTGTTTTGTGGTTGATAAGTGAATGAAAAGGATACAGCTGGAATAATGTCCGCTTATACATCCTACTATATGATTTATGATATGATCGCGGTGAAACTCGAGCAGACGTGACGTCACAGAGCGACGGTTGACGGCAACGGTGACCAAAATGAGGTATTTATGGACGCGCGACGCTACGTCAGTGGGTGACGCGATTTTGGTAGCTGGGTCGCTTGCGGTGTGAACGCAGCATAAGACATGAGGCTGAAGCCTGATTTTTTGATGCCCACATATGTAAGTAATTTGATGTTTTATACATCCTGATCTGAGAGTAGGTTTATTAGATGTCATTACCAAACAAGTTACTATTTGAGTATTTTAAGTAATTTATAGGAAATTTCACTTTATGTACATATATTTAGTGTACATTGTATGCTAGCTAACCACTTAGCTTAGCAAGTATCAAAAATAGCCAACATTTTCTGCAAAGACTGAAATTTATCATTACCATCACAAAGGTGACTGTGATGGTAATGACAAACATTGATGGTAATGACAATTTATCTGTTTTTGCCTTAAAGCTATCATGCATTAGCTTAATTTACTATTTAATACTTTGCTTTGATACATAACTGAACAGTAACCAACGGTAATCAAAAGCCAAAAGTTCCCCGAATTGAAGAATCACCCATATATAAATATATATATATATATATTTGAAGCTACAGTATTTAGTGTACTGCAATCTAGCTAAGAATGATAGAGGTCTGACTTTCTGTCCATATTTCCCAGCCCTACATCATACTGTATGTTTATTTTAGTGCATGTTTTGATCAGAGATTCATGTGAAGTTGAACTGCAGGATGAGAGGAAGAGAAGGAAAATAGAATTGAAAGGAAGTGGAGGGAGGAGTAGTTTGGGAAAGTGGCTGAGGATGAGAGGAAAGTGTGTATTTCTGTTTGTGTGTATTAAAGAGAGAGAGAGAAAGAGAGTAGGAGAGAGAGAGAGAGAGAGAGGGCTTCCCTCTTCTCACCCTCCTTCACCTAACGTCTGTGATAATTTATCACTCCTCCTAGCTTGGCTGACAAACTATTTGCAGGAAAATGAGTTTTTCCGCCACGGATTTGTCCTCTGGGAATAGAAAGGGGAGCTGCTGTGTTTTTATTCCATCACGCACACACACTCACATAAACGCTCGTTCCTGTGCACGGACACACACACAAGGATTGAGGTCTTCAGTATTTATTGGGGGGAGGAGGGGGGGAGGCTGGTTAAGATAAATGAGGTAAATTAATAGAGTCACTGAGGGAAAAGATCTGCTTCCGCACCAGCAGATCTGCAACTGACACACACACAGCAAAGATGAGCACACACACCTCCTCGTTCACTCTCCTCACCTGCCCGTCCCTCTCTCTCCCCTCCGCTCCTCCTGATCCCTCGCTCGCCCTCCCACAGGATGACAAATGTAACACTCAGACAAACAGCGATCAGGGCCATACAGCATAATGTCAGCTTAGATCAACACTGGGACAAAAGCAAATATCACAGCATCAACACTGTGTTACAAGCACTCTGGATGTGTGCATGCTGTCATTACGGCGGCTGGCCCGGGTCACTGGATCCCAATCTCACTTTCAACCTCATCAGCCAAGCTATTGACAATGTGCTTGACGGAGAATTACACGACAGTAAAGGCCTAATTACATTGCTATTACCCAGGGCTGTCCGTAATCGTCAAACACGACACATCAGTAGGACATCAAGGTCGTAAATCAGCAGAAGCTCTCTCTGTCTCTCTTAATGCCAAACGCCATTACAGTGTTAACATTTCTCACCACTTTATTGTTGGATGATAGCAGACATAAGCAAATATACTGAGGGCATTCACACTGTATAATCACATTAAAGTGACTTTGGAAACAAGAAGCTGCAGGGCCTCTGCAGAGTATACAGTTCAGCTGGGGTGGTTGTCGTGGTGGTGAAATGGATAGAAGTCTTATTTTTTAGAGTTTAAGTTCATGTTTGGCATTGAAGTTTGAATCACTGAGTTAGGTAGTTTGGGGAGGATAAATGTAGAAATTAATATTACAATGCTTGTGATCCTAATGGGTAAAATGGGCACTGCAAATATAATGTTCTATCACTGCAAAGGGGGAATCCTGATGTCCATACTCATGTTAAAAAGGCCCATGCCAAGTAACTTAAAGCAACAGTTTATATCAGTTTGCGCTCTAAGGACCGCTAACTGCCCTGTCGTAGCACTCTGACCTGAAGAGCCAACGAAAGGAAAGCAAAAGCAGTGCTGGTGGAAGATACATAACCCATATGTTGCATCGCACAATATAGTTCTAAACAAAGTGGCTTCATCACACACAGACATAACACAGATTTGGCCATTTATTCAGCACAATTCCAGTTCATAATCATTACAGCTGTTAATGTAGACATTAGCATGGTCCCTCTATCCATGGTTGATACATCTATAATAACTATTTTTAGCACCACTTTGGCATGAACTCCCTCTTGAAAATGGGATGACACATCTCAAGAGGTCTTCCTTTAATACATTTATACTTAACAGAGACAAATATGGTAGGGATGTACTTGTGGTCTGGGCAACCATGAGTTCGTCACTACCATAAATTCTCATTTTCATTAAGAATATTATTGAGTATACTTACCTAACCCTAACCCTCCTGAAAACGAGAGTAAGCATCTCAAGAGGCTGACCTTGAATAAATTTGTTTTCATCAGAAATTTCATGACAACAGGTCCATGATTGGTCCATGGATCTGTCACTAACTTTAGTTCTTACTTTAGTCCACTTGTCTCCTCTTACCTCCCTTCCTTCGCCCTCACACCCAACCCAGCATCATGTGGATTCATCATGAGACTGGGATCCACATTCAAGATTTCCTGCTGCTTAACAGAAGGTTTTTTCTTGCAGCCATGATGGAGGGATTCATGATTGGCTACATGGATTTATGTCAGGTGTTGGATGTTTATATTTGTATGCATATTTATATATGTATTTATGCATATATGTGTACAAAAATCCATAAAAGTAAGAGTTTTATGCTCTATTGTAAAGTGTGTCTTGAGATAACACTTGTTATGAATTGGCAGTTTGACAGGGTCTCATCAGTATTTCGACCAGCTAATTTACGTCATGGCATTGGCATAACGTTGCCATGGCATAATATCGTGCCTGTCCCCTCTGTCTATCGCCTTTGTATCATCATCGCTTGATTTTTTTTTGCTAGAGGTTTTAAAGAGGGACAAAAGCACAAAGTACAGAACACAGCTGACCACCAAGTCCATGGCTTTCATGCTCCTTCCCATAGTTTACATGGACGTGTTTCGTCATGCTGATGATAATGAGACCTGGATCTGCTGGCAGAGAGTAAGGATTCACTTGACTGTTAGCAGATTAACCCATGTCACAAAAACCTGCATTGATCTGCTAATTTTAATATGAAAGCGGTATAAAATATCAACATGATTCTGAGTACGAGGTGTAAGTTTTCTAACTTTACTATAGAACTATTGCTTGTAGATGTAGCAGCAATATGTGAGCTACCTCGGCAGAGGTTTGTGCTTTTCAAGTGCTTTCTGGTTCCTAATGTTACTGGCACTTTTCTGTAATATCATTGTATTGCAAGGTCCGTTTATCATCACTGTTGGGCCCACAGTGTTGGACTGTGTGTAACCATTTGAGGAGCAGAGCAGTGATTTAAAGGGGGAGCCAGTTAGAGAATAGATAAGCTGTTTATAGCAAGACCAAAGAGGTAAATGTTGGCCAGAGGAAGGTGCTGGTGTTTCTTGTCAAACGCACAAACTTTACATACTACATCATACCCTGAGAGAGGCTCTTCCGGGTCTTTCAGGGACTCAGCCACATCATTGTGCAGCCTTGCTAATGACCCACACAATTTACCCAGATGTGTTTTACAGGTTTTATTCTGGTTATGTCTTTTTAACATGAAGAGAGAGACAAGTGTGATCCCTTTTCCTGAGCAATTTCCATGATCCAAGGACCCAAGGAGCACCTGTTTCTGCCACCATTATGTTTCGTGAAGCAGCACTCCTTAGACTATTTAAAGAACATCTTTGCAAATATTTCAAAGAGATACAGCATTGTATGCTCTTAAAATATAATGTTCACAAGTAACTGATAGTCAAGGGACTCAAGCTCTTGACCTCAGACCTCCAATATCTCAAGAGCTCGTAAAAGCTCCTGGGAACACAAATCAACAAAACCTTTCTTCTGTAGGTATCTATGATCCGATCAACTGTATAAAGGACCTACTTCTCACAATATGTACTGAAAAGTTTAATACACTCTTTAAAGTGAATGTTAGTTGATGGTGAAGGTAATCTGTTTAGTAAAGAAAAGCTCCCCTTTGACATGTATCTGTGTCACTCTTTTGTGATAAATGGTCCTGAAGTGTCCTCCGCTGTGCATCTTCAACAATCCACCAGTAAAAAGTGTTTTGTTTCAGCCTGCTAACAGAACAAAGCGTCCATATTTTCTGCCTTACAGCTGCAAATCACTACACGGATAACAAGGCTTTTACCGCTGGATTCCCTCTGTGGCCTTTTTACGAAGCGTCCACGCTAAAGAATCATCTGAGGACAGCCGCGCTCTCCACACCTCTCAAAACATCACAGCCGACTTAGTGATGAGTTTCTCCATGGAGACTGACTCTGACTGACAGGCATGAAGACAAGGACCTCTCTGATCTTCAAAGATACTTGTAGCAGCAAATTACCAGTGTGTGACAAAGGGGGTGTGTGCTTTTTCGGCCTGGATCGCCCCACACACACTGAAGTCATTCAGATGACTTTAAGGTACTGCGGAGCATTAAGGTGATTTTTTTTTTTCAAAGTTTTACATTGATTTGGGAAATCTTAACAATCTGGTCTCTCCAGGAAGGTGTATTTTTCACTTTTATTTGATCATTTTGTCTGTTTGTTGCACATGGCATCATCTTGTGGAAAAACTTGAGGAGCTCTTTTCCAAAATGCAATAAATCCATTTTCATTTAGAAAGTATTTACATTATTTACCCAGACCCACCATTGGGTTGGCTGGGGAACTGAACTTTGAAATACAGTTTGAACAGGGATATAGAGCTTTCTGGCATTAAATACTGATAGGACAGGTGGTACAATCGGTATAAAAAAGTATAGCACTGAGTAATATATATATTTTTTAGTTTTGGCTTTTATAGCATTTTGGAAAAGAACTTTTCACTTCCTCTAAGTATTTTTTTTTATTTCAATCTCTGTTTTTCAAATGTGTCTAATACAATCTATATATTATAAACCATTAAGGCCATGCTCACTCATATCCTATTAAAATTGTTACACAAAGCACATTGTGTTTCAAAAGTAGACGCCTCACAAAAGTGCTTTATGATTACAATATAGCAATATTTAATATATAAAAAAAGTTACATCAACATCAGTCCTGTTCAAAAATAAGAAAGTTATTTATTTTCAGAGGTTTAAACCTTCATATTTCAGTTTGAGTACATAGTGCACCAACACTTCCACAAAGAGCAAATTAAAATAACACTGATTATCTCTTCATCGTGGCTCCTGTTAGCGTTGGATATATTCAGCATCAAGAGAACATTTAGTCCTACAAGTCAATGTTAGAAGAAGACAAATGGGAACTCAAAAGAATTTGGCAAGAGCAAAAGAGTTATGGCTTGATGAAAGAGTCAGAGCTTCTGCAAAACTGCAGGTCTAGTGGGTTGTTACCGGTCCGTGGTGGTCAGTATCTGTTTAAAGCGGTCTAAGGAAGGAACATTGGTCAACCAGCGACACGGTCAAAGGCAGCAAGGCCTGCTGGTGCATGTGGGGAGCAAAGGCCCGAGTGGTCCAATGAGCTACTGCTGCTCAAAATACAGGAACAGTTCTGACGGTTCTGATGTAAGGGTGTCAGAAAACAGAGTGTCTTATCACAATTTGTTGTATATGGTGCTGCATAGCAAAAGGTCAGTCAGTATGGTAAGTGTTTAGTTTTGATATTGTCTTAATTTACTTCTTTATTGTATTTGCCAGTTTGTTGACATTATTATATGGGTGGGAGAAAAGTAAAGGGATTTATTTGTGTTAACACAATCTGGGACAAGTCAATGGTTATCAATAATGATTTTAAAACATTTTGATTTTGTCTACATGAAAATGACTACAATTAGAAGGCCTGGCATGCAAATTAAAGGTTATAATACATTACATTTATTAGTGCTGCAGATACCATATGATCAAAAGTCACATTTAAACTGGTTAAATGTTGGCCGTTTTTCTGTCTCAGTATACAGAAGATGATTTTTTTATTACACAGAGAATGATAGATCCATCATAACATGGAATTTACCTGTATAAAATGTGCCAAATAACATCATGTAGATTATTAATGTAAAAATAATATAAAAACAAATACTCATGTCCCCATATGGCACCAATAGGACCTGACAATTTAGGACAGAAATGTCCACATCCAACATTTGTTAATTCCCCCCACACCCCCATCCACCTTTTGCAGTTAAATATTCTAGTTAATTATAGTCGTGATCAGAGTCACCAAATGTTTAAATGTTCTGGATGTTTTAACCCTTTTAAAGGCCAATTTCATTTCACTATTACTGATGCTTTTGATGGTGAAAAACTATTTGATATTGCTAAAAACAAACTATTATTTTCAACATGATAAACACCCTCTTGCTTTCCATCATTTGGTATATGATAGAACATAAAACATTATGTGTCTATGACTAATTTTTTAACTCTTAATAAAAACAACACTATATAGTCACTATGGCATTTACATTTTTAATAAAAAATCGTTATGATTAACCTTGAAATTGATTACATTTTACCAAAAATAGGGGATATGTCTAGATTTGTAATATTTTTACAAATGTTTTGGAAATCAAACACTTTAAAAATGAATTAAATGGTTCATAAATTTGAGGAAAACTAAAGAGTAAAATCAAAAAAACAGGGAGCGGAGTGTCCATGAATAAAGGAAGAGAAGTTGAGCAGCCAAAAAAACTTGTTGTCGGTCGATTGAAACCCATCAGTCCAAATTGCATGTGGGCTAAACACGACTAAACACCGCTCACAGGCCAAACCCCTCTGCTGCTAATGGCCATCACAGCCTGTATGCCTTTGTGGGCCTCACAATAGCAATCATGCTGGGATTTTGTGTGGCGCTTGCTGGCAACAGTTATTAGCCCCCCAAAAAAAACTTAAAGGGGGAGCAGTCAAGAGAAGAACAAGAAGATTTGGGGGGACCAGGGGGGACGTCAGCAGGAGGCAAAGGGTGTTTGGGTCAGAGGGCAACACCAAAGCGGAAATGGGAGGCGCGGGGGCAACAATAGACGGGGCTGGACCAAGACAGACAAAGCTGGAGGGAGGGTGGACAGTGCACAAAACACAGGAAGATGGGGAGAAAAAGATGAGGGGACAGAATGGAGGGGAGCCAAAACAGATGGTAAAGGCTGGTGTGGAGAAAAGGGGGGACTTAAGAAAGGATGAAGGAGGCTGAAAAGATATCGACATGATGACAGTAGCTGCAAGGAAGACCAGATCAACTGTGAAACATGAGTGAATAACATATGGTGGCAAACAGGCAGCACTGTAGGAAACATGTTCAACACTCACAGGGGTGGCCAATTTTCTATAAAGTGAAAGCAGCCGAGGCCCATGACTTTTCAATTATTTCAGAGCATGTGTTGATCAGGAACTCAAAACAAGACAAATTCTGACTTTAAGTTATTAATTCAAACAAAATGTTATTTAGCATTAATATCATCATGATACCACTACTGTAAAATAAGCTAACTGTTAGCATGGACAGCCTAATTTTTAAGCTAATAGTTTTGCAAGCTTGGAATTTTCCAATAAAATCACAAGATAGATGGTTGAGCTCCCTCTCAAGCTAACAGATTATTTATTCTCTCCCTGTAGAGCAGTGCAGGACAGAGTCCTAACCATGGAAGTGGGTTAGCATTTAGCAGTTTCAGTTCCTGTCCAGAGTATAAGAGGTTTTATAAAACTCTTTCAGATAAATGCCTGGTATAAGGTCTGTGATGCACACCTGAATGTGAGATCGGAGGGTTTCAATTTGCAACATCAAATGCATCTGATATCGCATGCTTTTCAAATTTCTAACAAACTGCTGACAAGGACTACAAAAATGCCTCAGAGAGCATAAACCCCTGCCAGAGTATTACCAACAACGTCTGGCAAGTTTTTGCCAAAAATGTGGAAAAATTGCCCTATCTCACACTGCTAACCTAATCCTTGAAGCAATTCCTGGATCCACATCCTCATTTGGTTCACCCTAAGATCTTTAATAATAATCTTTGACTTCTCACTTGTACCATGACCAACATTCCCTGAAAATCTGATCATAACTTTTCAAGTTTTTTTGTCAAATGCACAAGTGCTGGCAAAAGAAGGGGTTACGAGGAGGCATTATACACCAGAAGTATGTCGGTTAATTCTAAGTCGACCACCACATCATAGTTCCACAATAAGTAATAGCTTTTTAAAATTTGATATTTACCTTTGAAGCCTAAAAATGCATGAATGTTCAGTTTGTTTTTTGAGCATTATCATAATGAGCAAAACATACAAGGCTTAGGGTTGTTGTTTTGCCACAGACCTTTTTTCTCAGCAATGATCCAAGAACATAGTAAAAACTAGAAAAGCACTCAGAGAGCGCAGACCTCTGCCAGCGCCACAGTCCTCACCCATATTGTGATTTTCACCATAAATATTAGTCCTACCTTTATTTCATCTAAATATCTAGATTCATTGACCATGAAAACATACCATTAGCAATGGATTCATAATGATATCTATTTTAGTTCAGTAGTTATTCACCAAAATCACATTTTTCGTCATGGCGGCCAGGCGCTGATCCAGTTCAACACCAAAATCGAATCACTTCTTCCTTTTCCCATGCTGAACATTTCCTGAAAATTTCATCAAAATCCGTCCATAACTTTTTGAGTTATTTTGTTTTTTTTAATTTTGTACACAGACGGACAGACAGACAGACTAACAAACTCTCCCGAAAACATAACCTCCTTGGCGGAGGTAAAAAATCCCATAGACTTTCAGTCCAGATAACCAATGTGATGCTAACATCCTGGTTAACCTTCAAAATTACATCTTCCCTGCACCGCTTGTCAGCCCTTACCAGTGGGACGTCCTACCATTGTTTTGTTGTATGAAATTTTAAACCAATTGGCTCTGGGTGACACGTGCAGTACAGGACATAGACTGTGAAATGAAGGCAGGGTTGTTGACAACATCACCCAGAGCAGCATTGAGCTGAGTAATTAACCAACCAATCATGGTGGACTGGGCCCACATGGGGAATAGAAGAAACTTTGACAAAGCAGCTTAGACAGAGAGAAAGAAGCTTCATCCAAACTGCAGGTATAAACCCTTGACTGATTTTTGTAAGCCAACCAGGAAGTTTGCATTTCACTGGTTAACTCAACTAAAAGCTCATGGGATTTTTAACTGTTTTCCTGAATCATTGCTGATTGATACAGTCTGTGGCAAATAAAATGAATTTAACCTACCTACCTTTTAAGGCGAAAGCCTCCAGGTATGAAAATCAGCTACCAGCACCTCGGCCCAGTCATCCTGATATTTTTTGCCAATGCTCTGACATCTCTTATTGGAGATGAAGTGGGGTCCAAACTGAACTTATTGCCAGCCAATCACAGGGCCACACAGAGTGACAGACAACCATTAATGTTCCCACTCATGAAGGGAAATTTAGGGGCACCAAGTGGCCTAATGACCTAAAGATTTTCATCAGCGGGAGGATATCAGAGTGCTCAGAGAGAACCCACACAGACAGAGAGAGACCATGCACACCCTGAACTAGCTAAGCTGTGCCACTGTGGTGCATGTGCTGTAATCAGTTCCCCTGCTTTCACACCAAAAACAATCTGAGCATCCTCTGCATCCAGCTGCCATTCATTACCAGGGATCGCTGGCATCAATGGGTGATTGGGGAGTGACTCAAATGACCTTGAGTGGCACGATACAAGCAATGTAGATGACAGTTGAGGTTGTGAGAATCTCAACTTTGTGCAAATGAGCAGCGACATGACCAAGGCAACAGCCAATGTGCGGGCCAATCTGGATTCCCAGGCAGGAGAGTCTTGGTTGACACATCTACACCACAGCTTGAAATTTACGCCCCTTTGGTCGCTCACATCACATCGCCTGTGTGTGTGTTCTGTGCATTTTCAGCTGCTGGGCGGTGCAATGTGAGCAACCAGAACGTCCAAAGGCCATTACATCACTTCTGGTGTAAGCGTAAGGTTAGTCTTTGAGTACGGCACAAGATTTATATTTTGATGTGGAACAAATTTCCTTTATTTCCCACAGTTGGTCCATCGGCCATAGTTTGGGCACCCCAGTGTCAGAGGATAATGGTCACTGTGTGGTCATCAGTGTTAGGAGTAATGCATTACCAAAGTAATGTGATTACTGTAATGCATTCCTTTTTACTGTAACGTAGTAATGTAAGGCATAACAAACAAAAAAAATACAGTATTTTACTCAGTACAAATGTCAGTAATGCAAGTTACAATGCATTTTTAATTGAACCTGAAACGAAGATGTTTTTTTTTGTGTAAATACAAATTTGCCAAAAAATAGGCCTAAAATTACAGTATCTCTACAAAATTTACCAGAATTTTACCTTTTGTCTAATTTTGCTATGACCGTTTTTTGTATTGTACCATAAGCATCAATGTGGATATTATATTCTACTGTTTTTAGCCTTTAGCTGAACTCAGTCAGAAAATCACCACATCACCTTCCACTGGATGTGTAATGAGCTTTTTGAGCATAATGAGCAACATTTAGAATGACAAATCCATATTTCCTGTTATTTTGATGAGAGTAACTTAAAGTGTAATGGCTTACATTTCAAATACAGTCATATTATAATGTAACTAACTACTTTGAAATGACAGTAACAAGTAAGAAATCATGCATTACATTTTTGAAGTAACTTGTCCAACACTGGTGGTCATGTTGAACAGAGGAATCTCACGCCAAACACAAACCCTCCGGGGTGCTGGTTTGGTGCAGTGGTTGGCAACCGGGCACCCCATGTGCTTGCTTCTGCCGGTCCAGGTTCGGGTCCCGCCTGTGACCAGTTTGCGGGGTGTCTTCTCCTGCTCTCTCGCCCCCTTTCACAAGCCTATCCACTGTCTTGCGAAAGACAAAAAAAAAAAAAACACAAACCCTCCCTCCATGCTGAACTACTTTGGACTCCGCTCCCTCCTCTAAGTGCTAATTTGTGTCCCAGAGGGCTTTCTCGTGGAAACATAAGGATCTATCTGCAGCCTAAATAAAGACCACAAGCAGAACAATCTCAATGAATATTAGAGGAGGCAGCTTTTGTATTAGACCACACAAAAATCTGTTTTCCCTTGAGATGTCAGCGAGGGGAAACCTTCTTTAGTAAAATAAAGGTATCAGCACTTGTGAGGAGCTGAAATCATGGCTCTAATGGGATCATCAATAAGAGGTGTTTCTGCTGCTATTACCACCTCATTATGTGCTCCTCTCCTCTCGCTGCCCACTAGCAGACACGCTGCTCGCTCTGCCACATTTAGAAAAGTTGTCATTAAGAAGTCTTTTTTTAAGTGTTTGCTGAGTGCACGTGCAGGGGAGATGGTTCATCTTTGGACTCATGGGAGTGCACGTGAACGGGCAGAGAAACATGATTTTTATGATATTTACATCCTGTTATGCACAGTGTGTTGTCTAGTTTGGAGAGAGAGGTCGTTCAAGAACTTTGGTTAAGAAGAGACGCCACATAAATTTCACACAGCAAAACCTGCATAGAAAAATTAACACTATCAAAGTTAATATTGGCACTTTTTAAGAGTTAATATGGATGGGTCCACACTAAAAAGTGTTGTTTTTACTCTTTTAGGAAAGTTTGGACTTGAACTCTCATTAAGTGTAATTGTTGACTTTTTTTAAGTTAAAATTTAAAACGTTGTAACACTGAACAGTGCAACTTTTGACCCACACATTGGAATACACTCACTCAGAGTATCGCTTTAACTGCTTAAGAGTTAACCCTACACTATCACTGCAAAATTTAAACTGATTAACTTTTTTAGTGTATATTTATGGATGGCATTGGCTAAAAAAGAGATACCATGATTGGTCAGAGCATATATATTTACAAAACATTTACACCGAAACTTTTATGATGTGGGCTTGTGGCATCCGTTTGAACTTGGCCAATAATGAGGGACAGGAGTGATTAACTGTCGATCACAGGTTAAAAGTTCAGAAAGATGGAACATCCACAGTGACACCAATGGATTTATTTTACCATAACAACTTTTGTTTTGTTTTTGACACCAACTCTTTTTCAGCTGTAAGTAAATTTTTAGATTTGACTCCATCCAGAGTAAAATTACCTCTGAATTAAGTGAAATTTTGGCCAATACAAACATTTTAATAATTCTCAATTTTCTGTGTTTAACTGCCTGAGGCTTAAATAGTTTAACATCTTAGCAAATGTTCAACAGCACTTTTTAGATTATTTATTTGCCTTTTTAAACAGTGAATTTGAAGCTTTTTTATCAATGATTTGTCAATATTAATTGTTCTGACCTGAAAGTTAACTTAAATAAGCTGAACACAGACAAGAAGCCTATTTACACTTTCCAGTACAATGAGGAAGTTATTATCCGGTTATTGAATGTGATTTACATTTTTTATTTTTTTTTCTTCTTAATAAATGCATATATGACTTCTATATAAGATATATAAAGAATTAACTACTGCCAAATGTATTTGAAATTTCATTACAAGAAAATGCAAGCTTCAAATGATTGTAAACTGTAAAAAAAAAATGACAGTTATGGTAGGAAATACTCTAAAAACTTCAATACATCCATCCACTCATCATCTATAGTCTTACTATTTCAGAGTCACGAGTTCTAGAGCTAATACCAGCTGACATTGGGTGAGAGTTAGGTACACCTTGAACCAGTCTCTGGCCAATCACATGGCCACATAGCGAGACAGACAATTTCACACTCACACATAAGAGCAATTCAGAGTCACAAATAACCTGATGAGCATGTTTTTGGTCAGTTGGAGGAAACGGGAGGTAGGTAAGAGGGAAATGATGCAAACTCCACACATAAAGACCCTGGTGGGCGTAAACCGCCTACACAGTGAACGTGACTTGGCCGACCTTGGCGACCACTCTCCATGTAAAGTCAATGTACTGACATGATGGGGCAGGTTAAGTCCTGCAATGTCACAGACACGAACTGGGTGACTTGGCCACTCATCACTTGGTGGCCAAAGTTGAAAAATTTCAACTCTTCAGGCGACATCACCTGTGCTGTGACAGCCAATCAGCGTTGTGTGGGTGTGTGACGACACCTGTGACGGACTGCTTTTATTCAAGATCACAGAGTAGCAATCCATGTCTGTATGGAAACATTAACTCAGTGAGTACATTAGTTCTGCCTAGACAGACCGAAGAGAACTCACAGACCATGCCGCTGCAGTGTTTTGTGGTTGGTAGTTGAGTGAAAAGGATACAGCTGGAATAATGTCAGCGACTTCATTGATTGACAGTGACACAATTAGGTACTTATGGGAACACAGCGCTACTTGGGTGGGCAACGCGATTTCAGCCACCAAGTCACGTACGGTGTGAACGCAGCTTAAAGGTGCTATGAGGAGAATCTATTACCGGCGACATTAAGACTCTGCTACCCATGCGCTCGCGGCGACTGTCGTAATGCTGCATTCCAGTAACCTTGGAAATGGGAGTGACATCATCTCCGACTTATCGGCGTTCCAGTTGAAGTCAGAAAAAAACATGCCGATCTACCAGGCTATTGTTAGCTGTTGTTAGCACGCCCTGCGTTGTTGTTCACAAATCTCACATGAAGAATGTGATTATCACTATGGCAGCATTTTGTTAATGTAAGTCTAACAATACGATGCATACAGCTGATCTAGAGTGACACACCCCAGTCAGAAGTGCAAATAAATGGATTATTACAAGAGCTAAATAACTGTTCACACTAGGGGCATCCATCTTCGATTGTCAACTCGGGGTGGCGAGGTTTCACCGAGTTCCCAGTAGGAAATTCCAACTTTGGGGGACGTTCCAGTTGCAGTTTCCTACTCGGAACTGGGAAATTCCTACTTCTGAGTATAACTGGAACGCACCAAAAGACGTGACCTAAGCCAAAGCGTATGTTTGTTGTGATGCTAATGAATGCAGCTCAGACCTTCCTCAGAACTCTGCATTGCTTTACAACTTCTTTTTTCAACAACTTACAGGATGCAAAGCGACGAGGTAATGTATGCTCTAAGACGTGTCTGAATAATATAAGTTTGCTCTAGGTTTAATTGTCTTGTTCCCGAAGTTGAGTATCCAGGCCAGTCCAGTCCAACCCTGTCCTGTCTGACCCGGCCGCGAAGCTAAGGAATAGCATTTCTAGATAACCTATGTTGATGCTATAAAACTCATCTTAAAGTGTGTATTTCGATCAGGCATATATCTAAAAGTGAGACTTTTTTGCAATTACTTAGAAGCTCCTCATAGCATCTTTAAGTCATGATTTATCATATTTTATGCATTTGGTCTTTGTGCATGGTCCCATTGTAAATAACTCAACTGAAAACCTACATGGTAATTTTCTACATTTTATTTCTTCATGATTTTTTTTATTAACTCTAATTGACTTTGGGGCCGCATTGAACGAAGATAAGGGCCATATTTGGTCCCTGTGCCACCAGTTGCACATCTCTACCAGCTTGGTCCAGACTGTGCACTAAATCATTTGATGTGGTGTTTATCTGCCTTTACTTGTGAATCATTTCAGTTCGTGTGATAGCCTTCCTTAAATGAAAGCTTAAATATCAAGAAAACTTCAGCTTTTGACGTAACGTGAGAACAAAAGATTTCAATGTGAAAACAATCTATCGAAAATGGATATATTTTATTCATGTAACAGATAACGTTAAGCTAAATCTTAAAACAAATTCCTTCCAAAATCTAAATCTCAGCATCTGTCCTTATCTGCGCAGCCGGAAGTGACCTTTCCCTCCTCCTCTTGTTCACCTGTCCCTGCAGGTCACGCGCTGTTCACTCCGTGAGTATATCCGTAGGTAGGCTAGATGAAACACCACGAAACAAACTCTTAATAAACTAATGTTTTTGCTCTTAATTTTAGTTTGTATACCAGCTGTAAGTTTTGGTAAGGTGGTATTATTTAGCTGAGAGAAGCATTGGTAAGAGTTTCTTCGTTTTTCTGATTTAACCAAGCGAACTTAATGACTCTGAATCGTTTTGTTTTGTTGATTATTTATATCCTGGTGTTTGCACTAGCTCAAAATGAACAAAACACTAATATATCGAACTGTTGAATATAAAATGACTTCAAAAATAAAGTTTGAGAGCTTTAATAAACCTGAAGAATATATAAATTTTACCCTTTTAAGATAGGCTAGTATTTGGCAGTTCTGGAACATACCTTCATGTATTTAGTTATTAAATTAAACATACCCTGAAATACCCCATTAATAGCATCTAAAATATAATTAAGTATACTAGCCTATTATTTATTATTATTATTAGTTATTTTTCTTCCAGCTCTGATTTGTTATAAACTAGAATTTTATTATGAAATTCTTCTAACCTAATAAACCTACAAAAAAATCACACCTTAATTTTTAATGAATAACAGTATCATATAAGGGTTTGTATTTGTTAAAGCTGTCTAACTCTGTCTCAAAAATAATTTAATTTCTGGGGAAGTCTGCACTAGCCTACATAATAGGTTGCAAAGTTCTTTCTCTTTTACATTATGTGGCCTTTTGGCATTTTTTAAACCACTACAAAGTCAACAGCAGCAACATTTGAAGACACACATATTTTTATAGACTCTTTTTGAGTGTCTCCCTGCAATGTAAATGAGATGTGAGGAGGGCTTTCCACTCTTTCTGCAGCTATTACTCAGGAAAACTCTAGCATCACATGGATTAAGACTCTAAATTTGGAAAATAAAGTCAGAAATCTCTTAAAGTCAGATTATTTAAACACCACTGTGCACCATGATCTGGTTCAGAGGAACTTAATCAGTGGTTTTCAACCAGTGTTGCAGAGCACACTGATGTGTCTTGAGGCAAATCTTAGTACTTTAGAATTTATCAAGACTTCAATTGAATTGATTTTCATCATCAACTGCAAATTTTCTAACTTGAAAAAGCTTTAAAAGGGTAAATCATCATTCAGTTCACCAATAGCCTAAACTTTTATGTTAAATTTAGTGTCATCTTGAATATAGAAAATTAAACACAGTTTCAAATAAATTCTCAGGTAATTTGTTCATATTTTATTTGTCTGTTGTACAGAATGACAACATAACATGTTAAGGAAACTTTTCTGCGTAATAAAATGGTGGTGGGATTATAGGTTAATATTAGATTTGCTTTGAGCGAAAAAGAACTTTGAAGACCACTCACATGGATCATACTTGATCAGATATTTCTTAGCAAACAGAAAGTGTTTCCGATTTTATCCATTAATTAACGACATGTCTTTAAATGTAAGTTAAATTTTGTATAACTCACTTTTTTCTTACTTGAACTAGGGGGAATATGTTCTGTTGTATATCTTGGTAAAATTATTGGCACCTCTGCTTTTATGAAAGTCCGCTGTGTTTAGGGCGTGTGTGCGTCCTGCCCCTTGGGGTCTTGCCCCCTTGTAATTAAGCTCTCTTTTAATTCACGGTATCATCGCGATAGATCCCAATCTTTGACTTTTAATCCCTTGTTAAACTCTCTTTAACCCCTCCGTGCCCCTCTCCCTGCAGGCACTTGTCATTTTCTCTGTGCTTACAGAGGTCCGTCTCTGTTTCCAGCTCCTGTTTTGATTCCTTTTTCTCCGCTGCCTGTTTTATTTATTTCACAACAGACGCTCCCTTTGTCCTGCAGCTTTTAAAGGCAGGGGAGATGAAGGGCTTCAATCACAAAGTGGAGATACGGACTGAGGTTATCTGCGCCATTTTCCTGCTTCAGAGCTGTCAGTTAAACTGAATTCAATCGTTTAGGACTATTAATTAATCCCCTCCCCTGAATGAGAAAGCCCCCACTCTGAATCAGTCCCATTTTGGCTCCACAAACAGCCTCTAAAAACCAGCGAACAGAGCTCCATAAAGTTGCTTTTCTATCAGCAGACGACACGGTGCCATGACTGAGTGTCATTAAAGGTGTTGTGTTTGTTTTACAGGCTCATGAGAACAACATGAACAGCGTTTTAACTCAGAGGGACACCGTGACACCCTGCTGTGACATCACGCGTAAAGGAGCCCCGCGACGCACGCAAAAGCCAAGTCTTTACGCACGAGCCTCCGCAGGTCGCTCTGCATGCGTGAAGGAAAATTATACCTGCGAACAATTCAGGAATGATTGTTTATGTCGCACAGAAGTCCCAGTTTGAATAGGTTAAGCATTTTTTAGGTTATCGAAATTCTTCTTCAAACACTTTTTAGTCACTCTGTAGCAATTTGATCTTCCAAACTATACATCCAGGATGATTTACTGAATTTAATCTAGCGAAATTTAAAGTTTAATCAGTTTTCTCTTCATTTTTTTCACAATAATTATGAAAAAAAAATGAGCTACTTACTTTTGAATTATTATTGCAATTATTAACATGTACTTTAAACCAAGATAACTAAAAAATGTCCCACAGAACAACTTTTGTAATCAAGAACAACCAGGAAAACCTTTCCTGTTATTTCAAGTTTTGTTTTATTTGGGTTCAATGTAAAATTAATACTCAGAAAATTACAAAAAAAAATACAAATACATATTTTCTTGCTTTAGACTCGTTTTAGTGTCAAAATATTGAAACATTTTCGAGCAGTAACAAAGGAAACTGTCAATATGTGGTTTTGTTTGGGAGTCAGTGTAAAGCAACAAATAAATGGTGTGAGCATGAAAATAATTTTTAATTCAAGGACATATTTTCAAAGTCTAACAACTCTTTTAAATAGTTAAATCAGCATTAGTAGACTTTTTTGTGTTGGAGTCACTGAAACATCAACTTGCCAAAGCAAAAGTAGAAACATCCCTTAACTTTCTCAGTGTCAGTGTTGTTATTGTAAAGGCCAGCAATAAAAGAAACTAATAAAATGATTTCAGACTTAAACTTCAATGGAAGTCAATGAAAGATGACAATTAATGGCAACAGATTATTTTTATTTAATGGGAAACTTTTTCAATGTGAAAGTTTCAAACTTTTTAACCAGCAGTAAAAACAATAATATTGTATAGCCAGACTTTATTTTAATGGAGGGAGAATGTGAAATAAAGCATGGAAAAACCTCCTAAAGATTTTTCAGTGTCAACATTCAAAAAAACGTTTTCTAAACCAGCAACAGGCTGGAGGAGAGATTGATGATAACATTATAAAACTCCAGTTTGCGTGGGAGTTCAAATGACGAGTTTTACAGCAACAATATTGAAACTTTAAGTTTTTTAGGCTTTATAATTGAGGCAGGCGAAAGCAGTAATTAGTGATTTCAGAAGTTTTTCCGAGTGGGTGTCGTTGGGAAAAAATAAGTTATGCAACTTGGTATTAAAACCTGGTTTGAAGGGAGCTCTTATTGATGTCAAAAAAATAAAAATAATAATATTCTGTTACAGGAAACCGTAAAAATGTGATATTAGTCTTAATTTTAAAATGGAAAAAAATGGAAAATGACATTTTTGCTGAGATATGAAATAGATCGGTGATGGAAAAATCTCTACAGTGTCAAGAAACAATACTTTCTTTTTTACTGTCACAGATTTGGCTTTACAGTAAAGCAGAGTGTAAACAAAATCTGCTTTAAATGCTTGTGATTTCTACTTTCAGCTCTTATATTTGACCAATTAAACATTAAGAATGTTGTCAAAGTACACATTGAATCGCTGTTTGGTTTCTGGTCTCTCCATCGGCTAAACGTGGATCTGCCTGACAGTGACGGATTGCGTCAAATCAAGCACTAAATTGTGTGTGAACGCAGCGAGTTCTCACTGCATCGACGTGACGACACAGGTTGAGAGCGTATTTTACGCACAGAGGACTAATTGGCTGCTGCTGGAGGTGCAACGAAACAATCGTGTTTTGTAGAGAAGGCAAAGGCGATTTATCATGAGGCAAACGTAAGCAACACCTGGAGCCTTGTGCCTTCGAGAGCTCAATATATTATCACAGGTGAGCACCAACAATTATGTGTTCATCTGAAATGACATTAAGTAATTGAGATTTATTTTAAACGTGTTGCACAGTAAGACATTTAAGTGGTTGACGTGTTTTTAGACAAACTTTAGACATATTTTCATCATGTTAGTGCTGCTGAAGCAGTGCCAGAATAATATCCTGTCACTTTTAATCCGTCGGTGTTTGCCCTCATTTTTCAAGATCATTTTGTCTTTGTTTTTCCAAAAGTATTTTCTTCATTAGTCTAAATTAATAACAGTAACGTGTTTGTGTAACCCTCCCCATATCCTTCTCTCTCGCCTAAAAATTAGCAAGCAAGTTACACATTATTTGCACAATTATGTTGACAACACATTGAAAAGTTATTCCCAACTTATTCAAATATTGGCAACTACGTTATTGCAAGAGCTGTTGCTGTATGTAAAAGCAGGGGCGCTGCCAGAATTTTTGGGTCCCCTGTAAAGATGTTACATTAAGCCATATCCCAAAGCAGCTCTGCACAGTTTTTCAACCAAGCATCAAGAAAATAAATTAAAATTGTAAATAAATGGACAATTAATAATCATTACAGCCAAGTTGATCTGTTTAGAGACAAATCAGCTTCAAACACTGGAGAAAAAACTCCCCAGCTAAACATTACAGAATGAACAGTAAATCCAACCGTGTATTAGAAAATTTCTGACCTTGCAACCTTTTGGGGCATTCAGTAGTTTTCCTTTTTTTCCCTTAATTTAATCTTTATACCTGATGATGCCATTCAGACATATGAATATATGTAAAATACATAAAGACAAAACCCATATTCTCTAATAAGTGAGGTGCTCCGTGAGGCATTATACTCACATAAATATATAAATATATATTAACCAAACATACAAACATAAACATGTTTTAATTTAGTCATACACAAGATGCCCAAACTGTACTTATTTGCAATGAAAATAAGTTATTTTTGTTTATGAAGAATAAAAAATATTAAAATGTTACTGATATAATATTTTAGGGGTCCCTATCAATCATGGGCCTTTAGTCCATTCCAAGCTTTCCATCACTTCATGGCTCTTCTGTATATAAACAAACTGATTCCGAAAAATACCATTTAATCACTAACAAAGAGGGGAAATGTAGGCCAAGTCAAAACACCAATTGATTGATAGATTGTTCAGTTATTGCAAGCATCAAACAAATCAAAAGTAAAAGCACTGACAGACTTAAAGTGAGAACTACAAGCAGTGGCAATGCAATGCAAAGATATTAGCCTTGGTAAAAAAAATAAAATAAATCTAAAAAAGAAGCAGAAAATGATTAAATATATTTTATCTCACCATCAATCCATTAATAATTTAACAAATCCTTTATGAACTAATTATTCAGCTTTATATACTATCTCCATTCTCTCACTACCATCTATTTCAATCCACTTCTAGATCAAAAATAGCTAACATATGTATGCAATTTAAGATCGTAGTTAAAACATGACAGAACGTGATTAAATTCTGCACATAAACTCTCCAAGAACAAGCCTTAAACATCTTCAGACCAAGAAAACCAGAAAAAAAATGTGAGAAATCCCTGTAGCCAAGAGGACATGTTTCAGGATTTCATATTGATCTTTTCCTGAGGCCTCCAAATAACTAAATCCTCCCCTTGTACTCCGTGTGGAAAAAGCTTTTTAATCATATATTTGTATTGTGCTAAACCACGCCCCCTTCCTCCCTCTCCTCCTCTCTTCCACCAATCAGAGCAGCTCTTGGTCCTGCGCGCAGCCCCGGTTGGATAAAACCTGACTGAGTGCTAGCTGCAGACACACACAACACAAGAACAAGACAACACTCCACACCACAACAGCCCAGCCTCCTTAACGGACCCACACACCGCCGTGAGAGCCGTCATTTGGATAATATCACGATTTATCTGCCCGTGGACTGGTTGTATTTCGAGCTGCGTCACTGAAAGGTAAGCTAATACTTCAGTTTATCATTTTAATGAGCACGTCAACGGTCGATAACGTCTGCGTATCTGTAACGGCAGCGTCAAAGTGGCTCACGTTCGTGAAATGCAGAAAATTATCAAAATAAAAGTCTATAAACAACTGTTTCCACCATTTGGTGCTTAAGATAGAGTATTTGAGAGTCTTAAATGTCAACTAAACCCAAGTCCAGGTGAGTGTCAAACTTTCGTTCAGCTTTTAGGGATAAATACAGCCAACCCGTGTATTTTTTTATAAATGATATTTAGTTAATGTCCTTACGCTGTCCCTTCAAAATAAGATGTCAGTAGCTTAGTAATAAACTGGTCCTAATCGACATTTATATTTTTCATCTTATCTTTTTGGGATTAATCCTGTGAAAGATAAAAACAGGCAAAGAAACACCAAAAAATGTAAAATAATATCCGTATGTAAATGTAAAAAACCTCTTAAATATACAATAAAGTCATTGATTTCCCGTCATTTTATAAATGATTAATTTAACCTCACTGAGACAGAAAATTGTTTGTATAGTTTAACCTCAAAGTTGTATCATTATATTTTTATATGAATTGTTGCATATAAAATTAGAAAATAAGGTTTTCCTGTTTTATATGAACATTATCAAGGTGAGAAACTCTGAAAAGTCTTATTTTGAAAATAGGTTTGACGTCCTTTTTTCACAGTAAGGCAGTTTAATAAATGTTTCACAGGCCTAAGCAACTTTAAATGAGATGTTCCTACAGTTTGGAATATTAAATCTAAACTGTATTTAAAATATTTCAGTTCAGGCTGATGAATATATAAAGAATAGGTTCAAAATATATAGAATATATATAAAAATCTGCAGAAAACTGGTTAAAACATTATATGATCATTGTAGGGCATTGTGAATACTTGATAATTGTGGCAAAGATATTTAAAAACAAAGAAAATATTAAAGTCATTTGTGGGTTTTCATTTCTGCCTTTTAGTTCAATTCATTAACATCTGATTTATTCATTCCTCATAATCTGGATGTGTAACAGGTATTTAATTTTAATAGATGTGTATCTGAGACAGTTTTAAAGCCTAAGAATACCAATCATCATTGAACAGAAGTATAGGCCTGTATTTTTTATGAATCTTACATGTCACTTAGGTTGCTTGGATAGGCATAAAAATGTTACACATAGTCTAAAAAATACAGAACTAAACATTGTATAGTCAGGTGTTGTTAAATGTGTATATTGTTGGGTTTTTTTCTGCATTCAAATGGATTTGTTGTTGAATTTTTTCACACATGAACGGAAAAGAGTCAAGCTAATGAAAGCTGTCTGTTCTCAGTGGGACACAGTGTGGATTTTATGAGTAAAAATAACAGAAACCTTCAGAATAACTTCTGCTGTCAATCATCACATTACAGCCTTTTAACAGTCTGTGACAGTCTGCTAATTATTCTGCTCCTTTTAAAGCGTCCACACAGCAGGGACTGACAGCTTAAATGACAGCTTAAAATTCAGCATTAAACGCTTTCACACACTGCTTAATTGATCGTTTGGATTGATTTTGTAGGAGTGCTTCATACAACCAAATATCATTTGTTTTTTATAAATTAAAGGTGGCATAAAGAAATGCCATGTAAGTTTGAAAGTACTTATATTTTTGTGTTGTAACATACTTTTGGTCCATTTCAGTTAAAAAAAAAAGCAATACAATCTTTTTTTGTGTGTCATTAAAGGTGTTGGTGTGATGATCAGCTTACAAATAAATTTGTCTTTTATTTTAGCTGATTTTGGTAAGAGAAAAAAGAAAAAAAATCCAGAATTTAAGGTACGATATTTGATACAGGTATATTTTTGTGTAATATTTGTTGGATCTAAAATGTTCAGACACAATCCTTAGAGTGATTATTACTCCTCACACTATTATTTTTTATATATTATATTTTCATGTTTAAGTAGATTTACTTTAGGGGCAAATATACTCACTATAATATTGTATGTAAGTTAATTACGCATTTTTTTAATTTAACCTGAACTTTTGTTAGAGCATAAATATTTAAGCCAAGTCCTAAAGTGTGATTTCCACTCTTCAACATTGAAAAAAATCTATTTGATACAAGTTTTCCTCCATAATTTTCTCGTTTAAGAACAGATATCCAACATTCTCCAGTTATTCGACAGGGTGATTAATGAGGCTTATTCATCATTATTAGCACAATAGTTAATGTGCGATAATTGTTTGTAAAACAGGAGCAGCAGTCTACGTAAGATTCATGACATTTTACAAGTACTGATCATTAATCTTCATTTTTTTTAATTGTAAGAAACTTCACACAAACACAAAATGTGTCATCTGTGAGTGTTTCATGTAGAAATGTAACTCAGCAGCTTTAAGACAGAAATGAATCAAGTTGAAGTTATTTTGAAGCACATTTAAAATCAGCATCCATTGACCACAGTGCTGCATAATAGGAGAGCCAATCCCAATTTAGATAGCAACAACAAGAAGCCCTCACATAAACAATCAGACATTGAGTTTAATTAAAGTGAGATAAGAGAGTAAAACAATTTAGTGATATGAAATCAACAAACAGTTGTGTGTCCCTGCAGAGAGGAGCCAGCTGAGTGTTTTTCTGCTGCAGCTCTCAGGCGTCACACATGACAAACAGCCACTTTCATATAAACCTCCATGTTCTCCTCCTGCAGCGTGCGCTCGACGGTGCGTTCAGGAGCACACTCATGCCAGACGAGGCGGGCCGGGTGGTGAAAACACTTTAAACTGGGACAGTGTGGAGGAGGGCGTCACGTTCAGCTGGTGGAGCGGAGAGCACAGACTCAGGGAAATGTCTGGAAACAGTGGGAGAGGTAAATACACAACGCAGACCAAAATACACAATATAAACTCAACACAACAGGAAAAACTGTCAGGGAATATATTACTGATTTAGGTTCTCTTTCTTCTGATCTGAACTTAAAAGAGAGAGCTCTGTGTAGGTCACATAAATAAGTGGATGATGTTTGGAGTGTGGTTAAAACTGGGCGAGTTTCACCCACTTGTTCAGATACTGTCAATGTATTAGTCAAATTTAGATGCTGTCAGAGTTTTGATTGGAAAACTAGGTCATTATTATAACAAAATTCTATTTACGGAATGTATTTTCCCCAATCAGAAATTAATTTAACTTTAAATTGAACTGCAACCAACTTTTTTCACATATACCAAACCTTAACAGGTAACTAAATTTGTACCACAACATTATTACTCTGAAGAATAGAGTGCTGTCTAAATTGCTCAAACTGACTGTTAATGTGAAATTAATGCAGAACCATTTAGAAAACAATAATGCATAAAAAGTCTGTACTGTTTAACATGGAGGAAATAAACAAAAATGGACAAATGTTTCCAACAATTTTAAATTATTGAGGCGACAATTGTTCACAATTTAAAATGTATTAATTCATCACTTTGTTGGCTGGAAATGGAGAGATATTTTTTTAATTTAATTAGATTTCTAAAGAAATAATACAGCACAAATGTGCTGGAACATCCACAAACTTTTTCATATGTTCAAACCTATTTTGGATATATACACAATGTGCAGGAATTTTCTTGTAATAGTAGATTTAAGAAACAGTTTACAGCATGTCAGGTGACTAATGTTTAAAAACCTGTCTTAATGTAGAAGAACATCTTTTATTTCAAAGAGAATAACTTCAAATCGCAAACGCTTTTTCTCATGCTTTCTAAACTGAATTAACAAGTTTGCAAATTCAACCAGTGACAAAATAAATTATATGTACATACATCATAGAAATATATTTTTTCACTTGTAAGATTATTAAAAACCACAAGAGTCTCCAGTCAGGGTGTTGCTCCTTTCAGTTTCTCCCACTTGTTCAAACATTGGCAGTAACCTTAAAGTTTTGGAGGAGAATCCCCAAATCATTGCTGCATGAGTGTGAATATTTAACTAATAGTTCTTTAAGGTCTTGTTGTTTTACATGGGGAAGTGTAGAGGCCCAATTAAGACATCTAGATATTTGACTTTATATCATTTTCTCTCAAGAACCAGTCAAACTGGGCTGTTTTCTCAAGAGTCAAGACTTGGAGATATGTTTATCTTCAGATTACAAAGCTGATTTTCTCATGATAATGATCATTATTTATCATAACAACAATAATAACATAGCACTAGAATTTGAGTCCAACATGTTTGAATGTATGTTGAACTTTTGTTCTCCTAAAGAGCTTATATAGAGGAAAAATCATTTTTACTGTTTAATAAAGCAAAGGCTCTGCATACATTTTCAGTCGTTGTACAGTATTATTCATAACCATAATGTTTTTCCTTAAAACAAATTCTATGAAGAGTTGTGCTTCAGTGTTGTATGAATGAGGAACAATTATAAATATAAACACAAACTGTGTTTGGAGATAGTACATACTTAGATTTTACACCTTTGAAATTTCATGTGGTTTTTACTTCTTTAGTTGGAAAATAAAACCTCCATTTTGACCACACTGTTTTTTGTGTTATGTAATGTACAGTATTAAATCAAATATACTGTAAAGATGACATATAGTCATACGAAGAGCAATACAGGCTGTAGTTGAGAATAAAATCTGTCTACTGCAGTATATTTTTAAAGGGATATGACTCAAATAAAAGATGAACCCTCACTGCCATTGTTATGCATTTTACTCCCTTAAAAACACAATTAGAAATTGAGTATCTATGGTATGTTTTCATTGTTTAAACAGAAATTACTTGAACTTGAAGTTAAGTTTTAGCATGTTGGGGGTGTCTGTATCCTATGTCTGCTGTGGCGGCTGCATTTGTGTGTCACTTTATGCAACTTTTTAAAACCAAAAGTAACTAAATTGGTCAATTAAAAGGTTACTAAGAGATAAGCATTAAAAACACAGGATAGGAGACAGGCTCTAACAATGAGCCTTTGTTTAAAATAAAAATGGAAAAGTAAAAAAATTACAACCGTTCAAGTGAAGTGACTGAACTTAACCAAAAAATCAGACATATTTAAGGGCTTGTTGCACTTCAACGACCAAAATGCTGAAAATGAAAAGATAAATTGAAAAAAAAGCAAAAAAAAAAAAAAAAAAAAAAAAATAGAATCAAAACCAAAAAACAGAGAAGAGTTAATAAAAGACGTCAAATACAGGAGCATAAAGTCTTGTTTGGATTGTCAGCTCAGTTTGAGTCTGTTTAAGACTATGAGACCTTTGGTTAAATTTAAATCTGAGCTGCCAATTAAAGTTAAGTTTTCAGGCTGAAGAATATTTAAGTTGGCAAGCAGATAAGTACCATCTATCTGTCTGTCTGTCTAAAGTTTCTCTGTAAAATGTTCATGTTTCCTCTCGTGCACGCAGAGTTCACGCATCACCCCCGTGCTCGTACACCCCGCTCACGCGCCCTCCGCCCCCCCGGGCCTGCTCCGCTTTAATATCCTGCAGGTTGATGAAGCTTGGCGGGGAGATTTTTTTCCACACTCCGCTGGCAGCGTTAATAGAGGCTCTCCCCCCTCCCCTCTCTCTCTCTTCTCTCCCCCTCCCCTCCTTGGCCTCGTCCGGCTGTTTGAAGTGGAAATAAAAGCTGAAAAGGCTGAGAAAGAGGAGCGGGGTCTCAATGGGTTAAATTAAAAGCAATGTTGTTCTTGCAGAGTCACACCGTGCAGTCAGAGGAGAACATGGAGCAGACAACAGAGCGTTTATCTCAGTGTTTTTTACATCTGGTCTTTATCAGTTATCATGAGAGTTTAACCTATGTTTCTGTTCTGAGATGTGAGATTAAGCTGATATGGCCTTTACATGTTTATGGAGGTCACATGTATGAACACTTTTATTTCTTAAGCAAATTTAAAGAGTGAATGTTTGATAATTCTTATGTTATTAAAGTAGACCAAGAGCCATGGCCATGAATGATGTATCTGCTTCATTTACATTAAACTGTGATGATCAATAATGTGGTTACATCTGAAACTGAATCTGAAAATGTGAATTCACAGCTTGTAAAGACAAATGCACTATTGAGTTTGTGGAAATTAAAACAAGCATTACACAATATTTCTATTAAAAATCAAGGCTACAGTTACAGTCAATACTTACACTGTGTAGGCTATAAGGAAATGCAAGAAAACATGCATACAAAAGAACTGAGGTAGAATTTAAAGAGATAATCCGATTATAATGTGTCCATTATTATTTTTTGCATAGTTAGATAACTTCAAATAACAATGTTGGTTTTTTGTGAAGCATACTTTAAATCGCAGTACAAAAATAAAAAATAAATTGACTAGCGCACTAAATGAAACTGTGACATATAACATGATGGTTTCATTCAAAATAACATAAACTTTCTGCAAATAACTTCTCAATCTATCAAGAATTTAAGATTTGCTGTATGGTTACATTTCAAACTGAAAAATAATTTGGGTGCAAAATATCATAAAAGTGTAAATTATTTTAGCACCACATACCTCAAAAAAAGTCTGTGATACTCTAAATGACAGATGAAGAGATCTGGTGAGAAAATAATATTTACTCTGCTTTAAGGTTTACATCTTAAAATTTCTCCCTGTAAATCAATCAGCTCTGACGTCTTAATGACTGTAGGAGTCTAGTAACTTTCTCTTTTTTAAGCACTTTGAGTTACATATGTTGTAGGAAAAGTGCTATATAAATAAACTTGACTTGACTTTTTAATCCCTAAAACGACAGTTGACACTAACATAATTTCAACCTTCCTTTTTATGTTCCACACCAGCTTTTTTTTTCAACTTTTTTAGCAGTGTGATGATCAGTTTGATACATTTACTCTATCAGTTACGACTTTGTATCAGTAGATAAACTTGATGTGTGTAGATTTTTGTCAACTAATAAAGTTGCATTGAAAATGAATGAATGACTTCCTGAGTATTGACTACCTACATCTATGTTGCTCGGACTAATCAAACTTTTGATGATTATCAGTTTTCAAATGTAAATTGAACTGTATTATATAACTAATTGAACTTTTTACTGTTTCTTTAAATTTTTTCGAAAGCAAAACCTAATCAAACCTTTGTTCATCATCTAACTTAACAGACATAAAATGGTAGCTTCAACTATTCTCTGCCCCAAGAATGACAAAAAAAAACTTGTTCTTGCAAAACTTCAACATTAAAAACAACACGTATTAAATATTTGTTTAAACACAACTCGTAACAACAATAAAAAACAATAAAAAAAACAAAGTATGATAAAATAAACAATACAAAAGGTGTTTTCTGCTCTTATTTTATGGTTTGTTCATGTTTGGTGCAGAGAGTAAATGAAACTGTGGATGATTTCTGCTGCCTGTGAGACTTAATAACATCTGCCCAGCAGTGCAGGAAGCAGTGAAGGTGGGGAGAGTGATCCTGTATGATCAGAGTGATTTAACAGTTCATCTAGAGCAGATTAGGATGACGAGGTTTATTTATGAACCAGAGGGAAGTCTGCAGGTTCAGGATCAAACCCAGACCCTGTGTAGGCTAACTGCTTGGTCCTCTGTCTCTGTGTGTGTGTCTGTTGGTGTGTTTCAGCTCCCAGGTGTGTTCACGGCTTGTACCAGGTAAGCTGGTGTGTGCCCCTGTCCCTGGCTCATGACATTTATAAGTGTTCATCCCCCCTTCTCCCCCAGGTCATGGGGGTCTTAACCAACTAGGTGGAATGTTTGTTAATGGCCGCCCACTTCCGGAGGTGATCCGGCAACGCATCGTGGACATGGCCCACCAAGGGGTCCGGCCCTGTGACATCTCCCGGCAGCTACGGGTCAGCCACGGCTGCGTCAGCAAAATCCTGGGACGGTGAGAGCTTTACTCAACCCCCTGTTTCTGTAAATCAGTCTGTTTGTGATCCTTGATCCCTGAGGTGTGGTTACTGACTGAAGACCTTTCCTTCAAAGTAAAAGCCCCACTTTTTTTTTTCAGCTATTATGAGACAGGTAGCATCAAACCCGGTGTGATCGGGGGCTCCAAACCAAAAGTGGCCACCCCGAAGGTGGTGGATAAGATCGCAGAGTACAAAAGGCAGAACCCCACCATGTTCGCCTGGGAGATCAGAGACCGGCTGCTGGCAGAGGGAGTGTGTGACAGCGACACGGTGCCCAGCGTGAGCTCCATTAACAGGTGACAAACTGAATTATGAATGAAGCCTGATAGAGGTACAAATATGACTCTGCAGGGAGGCAGCATGATGATAATGAGCTTTTTTCATCGTAGGACGAGGGCACTTTTACTCTATTATTTAATGAGGATTCTGGGGAACATCATTAAACAGTTAGTAGCTTAAAAATGCACTATTAGTATTGGCAGATGTTCAATACATGAGCTCTATATATCAGCAAAACGTATGAATGTATGTAACAACTTCAACTTTCAGGGTACAGCATGAAGATTTAAAACTCAAAGCGACCTATAGTGGAGTCTTTTCCCATCGTCATTCTCTAAACCAGTGATTCCCAACATTTTTTCTTGAAACACCACCGGTTGTGAAAAAAGTGACATATTGCCATTCAAAATTAGCATCAGCTCTTTTGTTTTCATTGATAAAATTCATATAAAATGGGTCGACACATGTTCTACTCTGAAGACCTATGTGCAGTAACAGTGTATTTGTTGTTTATATATTATTTAAAGCTGAATTTGACTGAAGGCAGACAGAGCCTGTGTCCATCCTGAGACCTCCACTTCCTCTCTCATCGAGGCTTGGAACCCAAATGGAAACCAACGCCCTGAACTTTTGGTTTAGCACATTATTAGATTTAAATACAAAGATTCAGTTTTTTTATTCTCAGCTTCAATATTTTAAGAAATAAGTGTCATTATGGATCAAATGCTGCTGGCCTTTTTTATGATTTTTTAAAAACACGTGTGTGTAAATTTGCATAAAGTCCAATTTCTTTTATAGGAGTTATTTGATTTTCTTGATTATGAAAATAAGAAAAGCATGAATATACTACTATTAAAACTAACTTAAAGTGCCCTTGAGAGTGATTTAGCTGGTTATGAGACTGAAAAAATGGTACTGGTGTCTTTTTATGAGCTACAATGGCAAATAAGGATCAAAGTCACATGCAGCAAAGATTCAGAACAGGGAGAGGGGTTTAAGCCCACTGTGGGCACCAAATCAGCAAAAACTAAAAGCTGCTTATGGCAAATGTAATGCTAAAAAAGGTATTATCACTTTAGAAAAGTGAGAAAAAGTGCATTGTCACCAATTGCCATTGATTTTGATTTGTAATGATATACAAGTATGTGGGCATAATTATCCAGCAAACCAACATTTTCTGTCGTGTTTACTCATAAAAAACGATTAGAGTCTGTCCAACTGGCCATTTTCTTCTGCTCAATAAGAATTCTCTAAATTTGCAGTTAGGTTTGTCAGACTTTGGCATATTAGAACCAACTTGGTATTAATCTGGTATCAGTTCATCCATCACTCATTTGTTGATGGCTGATGTTAAAAGAGTCAATATTGGCAGAGACCAATGTTAAACTGATGTTGATGTTCATAATTTTGATACTTTTTCAGTTTAAACTGTTTAAAACCCACGTAGAGGATGACCGGTTGTACTGATCATGGGGGAAAGGAGATCCAAGCCTTTTGCCTTTTGGAAGGGTTGTCCAAACTGTGGCCTGAGGGCCAACTGTGGCCCCCAGTCTGTTTTTGTTGGCCCTTGGCTACATCTAAATAAATAAGATTAAATATGGCCTATATTAGTATATGACATTTGAACTTACTGTAATTGATTTGTTTGTGTTATCACTAAAATAAAACTAACATAAGCAAGAAGCAAACTTACAACCAAGTGACAAAAAAAACAGAGATCACTGATGAATGAAGACAGCATAGCAGCATCAATTCTGCTGATATCTGCTCATTGCCCACAACATAATGCCCAGTTATTCCTGAAGCACCTTCACCCCCACTAGTTTGTAATTTGTGCAGTTTGTTCTTGTTTTTTGTTTAAATGTGTGTAGAGCCAAACTTCTCCTATTGGTTGCCCCAAATTCTTCAATGGTTGATTTTTCTCTTGCCAACCTGCTGATAAAAAGCTGTGATTTACCTTCGACTGGTTTAATTAACTAAAGTTGGGATGTCTCAACAGTGGTCTTTATGCTAGCCCTCTGTGTAAAGTTTGGACACCCCTGTCTCTTAGTGATGTTTTGTTAAATAACCTAAAGCTTGTAAATTGCTTCTCTGGTCTAAAGACCACTGAAGTGCATTTTACACCACAGGCCTCACTGATGGTGGCAGCTCAGATGTTTGCTATGTTGGATGGAACCGCAGACCTTTTGGTTAAAGATTACTGACCCTATCACTGATCCACTGTTTCCCCATCATGTTAAATGTAATTTAATGTTTTTGTTTCAGAATAATTCGAACTAAAGTTCAGCAGCCGTTCAATCTGCCTATGGATGGAAAAGGCCTGAGCCCTGGACAGACCTTGAGTGAGTCTTCATTATTCAAACACACACACACACACACACACACACACACACACACACACACACACTGTACAGTCGACCACATAACAACAGGCTCACGTGATGGTGAAGGATTAAGGTTAAAGATTAAACAACATGATCGTCGTCTGAAGGATTATCTGTGTGTCGATGGAGTAACTCGACTAAAGTGACATGCAGACATGATCGTTTCCTCTCCGCGTCTCAAATCTGTCTCTGTTTCCCCCCCCTCTGTCGCTCTCAGTCCCCAGTTCGGCCGTCACTCCTCCCGAATCTCCACACTCAGACTCTTTGGGCTCCACCTACTCCATCAGCGGCTTGTTAGGCATCCCACAGCCAAGCGCCGAGGGCAAGAGGAGCCACGATGACAGTAAGAATTAGATCAAATGAGCAACAGCCTTCACTGGCACACTTTGGATCCTTTTTCGGGGTCACTGTGGAACTATCCGGAAGTCACTCAGACATGTGAGAGTGTGGAAATCAGAGGAGGGTCATGCTCCATCTTCTTCACCATCCTGTTAGCAAACAAAGAGCTGACACCATTTTCTGAACAGACGTGCAATTTTTTTGTCTGTGGTCTTCTGAAGGGTCCTGGAAACGTCTAGAAAACTGTAAGGACTGCCAGCTCCTGACATTTACACAGACGGTACATAATTTAACATAAATCCCTACCTTTAGATCACTTAAACCTATTTAAATGGTAGTTCAGCAAGATGCTACTATATTAATCAACATCATTCCTCTGCAGATTATATTCATTATAGACGTTAATGCTAAAATCAGATTGATCTAGTCATGGTTGTATTTATTATACTTCAGTAGTAACTATCTTTACAGCCATGTGGACATGAGGCCCCTCTTTAATAAATTTCTATTCAACAAATATGGTGCTATATGAATAGAATAATTAACCCTTTAAACACTGCTGTATCATATTTGATACATCCTTTTATGATACCTCTATCTAATCAATATGATCAACAAATTACTTAAAAATAACCTGAATACAATAAGAAAAATGATTTAAAAAATGTTCTCAAATTGGATTACCCGTGGCCAAAAACACCTAATGTATCAAATGAGATCCGAAAAATATATATGTTAAATTTTATGGAAATTTTGGGTTTTTTTAGGATTTCATTAGAAAGTGAAATGAACATTTCAGCTCCATAATAAAAAAGAAACCTGGCTATAATTTGTATTTTTTAGTCATTAAATGGTTAAGTCTATAGTCAGTGGAGACAAATGTAATATTAGTCCCCTTTTTTCTGCCTGGATGGATCCATTTCTGAAAGTATGTTTGTGTTTACACAAATACATTTCTTAAAATGTAAAGATTATATATATAAAGATATATTATTATGTATTATTTATAAAGACATAAAGGTTGATTAGTTAATTGACAGTTTAGGGGGTAAAATGTCTTAATCCCCTCTCATTCATGCAGAATTATTCTTTTTTTATTACCTGCTGCCATCAAACATTGCACTTATAGTCATATGGTATGCTTGAATTAATGGGAGGTAGGGCTGTTACAATAGCATGTATTTTGATTAAACTATGATACAAATAAAAATTATACAAATAAAAATGAAAATAATACGGTGACAATATTATAATTACGATACACCCATTAAAGGGTAATTTCTTGTTTGATAACAAAAAAGGCAGGAGAACTTTGGTGTACTGTCTAAATCACAAAACAGTTAGCCTACCATGTTTGTAAAAAAAATCTTACTTGTTTAAAGCAGCATGAGTTTAAAAATACTACGTTTTTTATTTCTTGATACCACAGTCATTGAAATAACAGAAAAATTGATGAAAAAATTGACTGTGATAGGCCGTATGTCTGCACATTAGTTAACTGTGAGTTGATGTTTTATTTTTACATAATTGTATTTGTCTGTTTTCTCAGGTGATCAGGAGAGTTGTCGGCACAGCGTGGACTCTCAGGGCAGCGGCGGCGTCCCAAGGAAACAGATGAGGCTGGATCATTTCTCTGCAGCGACGCAGCATCTGGACTGTGGGTTCGATCGCCACCACTATCCAGCAGACACGTTCAGCTCAGCGCCAGGAAGCAAAACAGAACAGGTAGAAACAGAAGGAGCCTAAATATAGCTACAGATTCATGTTGATGCTTCGTAATAAAATTATATTTACTCTTTATGTTTCTGTTTCTCCTGTTAAAAACTCTTTGTTTGTATAAAGTTCTGTTTTTCTTGACTCACGTAAACCGTTTTTGTCCTCCTGCTCCAGCACAAGCACACCACCCACAGTAATATCTAATCCATGTTCATCATCTGCAGACTTTGTACCCACTCTCCCTCATCAATGGCAGTTTAGAAGAAGCCAAGACAAGCCTCTCAACATCCTCGCCTGCCATTGGTCGAAATCTGACGGCACACCAGAGCTACACGATGGTTACAGGTGAGGCACTCTGACCTGCATTCGTCCTCATGCCCCTCACTTTTTGCTTTGGTTTTTCCATTTTATACGTTTGTTTGACAACACATCGACTCATGCTCATCATTTTTTCATCTCATGGCCCACCCCCCACCTGCTGCCCAGATCCCCTCCAGTCGCTGCCTCTCTGCCTAAAACAGGAAATGTCCCCGGAGGTGACCAGCACAAGCCCCTCCCCAAACATGGCGACGTCTAACCTGGCTTTTGTTGAGCTGCAGGCGCTGCAGAAGCCTGTTTCTGTCAGCAGCAGCAGCTGTAACTCCAACCATTTCCCCAACGCCTTCAACTCATTCTCCCATCATGCACCTGTGTACGGGCAATTCAGCAGTCAGCCAATCATCTCAGGTAACCCGGGGGTCCCATCATCTCCATGTTCAGTTCTTTCAAGCAAACATGCACTTCTGTGTCACAACCAGTGTTCAAGTGAAGCCATTTTCAACTAACCAATGATTATTTTGGTGTTTGTCTTCTTACCTCAGCCAGGAGGTTGTGCTTTTGCTGCTGTTTGTTGGTTCGTTTGTTTGCCTGATAACAGGATAAATCAAAAAGTTATCTGCAGAATTTGATGAAACTGGTGGTGATCTGGTGCAGTGTTTTTTTAAACGACATGTCAACATTGATAGGGCAGTTTTCCACATTTTTCCTTATTACTCAGCCAGTTATTAATGAAATATCACATTTTTTATGAACATTGGTCGTGGTCACAAAGGGGGCAGTGGTTAGATTTTGATGGGAATCCAAATCAGGATAGGAATCCAGGAATTCTTCTCTAGGATTTGTTATCAATATGATGTAGAGCAGTTTCCAAAAATGTTCACAAGAACTCACCCAACAGTGTTGGAAATGCTTTGGTGGATTTCTCTCCAACTAATTTGCTTTTTATGGCAGGATTTTTGTGGAAGATACTCAACAAAAACATCAATCGAACTATCAAACATGGCAAAGAAAACTAGCTGATAACAATATTTTACAAAGCAAACACTAATTTAATTCTTGGATTTTTACCTTTTAAATGTTTGGGAACCTCTTGAACATTAACCCTGAATTTTATTTATTGAAGTTTTCCCATGAGAAGTTATTTTAATATATATGAGGGACATCATTTTAAGAGAATAACATGTTTTTTCTAGTTTCGAGTTTGTTTCTACTACGAATAACATGCACAGTAAGGACAAGATCGTTTTAAGTAAAGTGGAGACTATGTACTTGCTACCACAAAAAATTCACAATGGGCATTTATAAGTTGAGAAATATTGGCAGTTCTGATATGGGAAAAAAACAAATATCCCTGTGTATCCCAAAGATTGATTTATGTCCTTATCTCAATACCGCAATGTCAATTTTCTTTTGCTAAGAAAACAGTCCGTCAGAACCTCAAGAAAACAACCATTGTTTCTAAGATAGGACAGAAAGAAGTCAAAAATGGAAGAGAACATCCATAACTAATCTGTTAAACAGAGTAATATAGCATCTACAGATACAAGTTCTCTTTAAATAATGTTATACTGTATATGATCCCAATTGATTAAGTATAAATTAATGCTTTGGCATTAAATTATTCATAGACTGTTAATAGTTTCCAGCAAAACTACTAAAGTTTTGTCAAACAGATTTTGCTGACAGACAATTGCAGAAGCCCAAAATGCATGTTTTGTTTTTGACCAAATTTTTAACAACAAGAAATCTCCAATTGTTTCTTAAGACTGTTATTTATTAATCTCATTAATTCAAGATGAAATTGGCATTACTTTCAACTTTTTGTTAAGAAATTTTAAAATAAGTAAAAACCTCATCCTCATCTGTTTTGTCTTGAATATGTTGGCTGATTGCTCAAGTTCACTTACTAACTATGCCTCGGTTTTGTCAATTATTTCCTTTTTTTGTTTAAATAATATGGTCAGCCAGTTTATAAAAAAATTCAATGAATTTATTGAATGATCTTTTGACCTTCTCCGTTTACTTTATCTCTGAAAAACAAACTTCATACCAGAGTTTTAATGACTGTGAAACAGTAACTCAAACACAAACCCTTTCTGATATTAAATATGTGTTTCTGTGTGTGTTTCAGGGCGTGACATGGTGAGCTCCACCCTGCCAGGTTACCCTCCGCACATCCCCTCCCCCGCACAGACGGGATATACTTCGTCAGCCATCACGGGCATGGTAGCAGGTGAGAGAGAAATACAGTTACAATACGTCCAGAAAATACAGACACAGAGAGCTCTTTAAGAGTATATAAACATATTTTTCTGATGTTTTATAGTCCCAGACCATGCTGTTTGCATTGATAGTTTTTAAGCTGATTAAAATATAAAAAAATAAAGAGATGTCAGTCTTAGAGATCTGTTATACACCCAAACTGGTTACTATACTGTTGTGATTAGAGAACATAATATTATCAAAAAAATATAAAGATATTGGCAAATAATTGCCTAAACGGGTTATTTTCAGTATCAGCAGATGTGAAAGTTTTGGGGGATTTTTCAGCCAATATTTCAGCAGAACAAATTGATCATGAATATTCTACATTTGGCTGCGACATTGGCAGAATGTACACGTTACCAAAATGGTTTCCCTAATCATCACTGAATGTTCACTTTGTTAAATGAAAGTGGGTCTTCATTAAGAAATGAATTTTGTGTTCTTTATTTCTGTTTTAACAAAAATTGAAGGAACTTATCATTGTCAGCAATGTTGAAGTTTTGTGCACTTGACAAAAAATATCAGTATCCATATTAGTTCTGTTCACAATGACTTTGAAAATATGGCCAATTGGATATCAACAAAAAAAGATCAATATTGTACATTCCAATGACTTATGAAAAATTGCAGACAAACTTTTGCAAACTTTCTGAGCTGCATGAAGATTTAAAAAGATGGTTCCCTTTGGATTAAATATGTGACTGCAGATCGTTACATTTCTGCACTCTTGGATACTGAGGATCAGCAAAATATATATATTTTTTCATTTTCAAACACATGATATCTTATGGTACAGAAGATGTATACTGCCTCAGTGCAGGAAAATGTCACCGACACTTTTATACTGTCAACCCCAATGAAAGGTCTTTGTGTGTCTGATAAAAAAAGAATAAAACAGGAACAGGCCTGTACTCTGTGTTTCTAACAAATAATGTGTGCTGCTATACCAAACAGTTATTAAAACCTTTACATTTTTTACTAGCATCACATTAGAGTTTATGATTTTGCTGTCATGACATTAATTTTTGATCTCTTAACAATCAGAAAAATGTAAAGATGTATCACTATGATATCAGTGTCAAAACCTAAATATCAGTAAATGTGGATATGAACATTTCTGCAATTATTTGTTGCTGATATTTTAGCCTTATATGTATTGCGTATTGTTTTTAATGATATTAATTTGGAAGTATTTCTAAAAAAAGGAAGGCAGGTTTTCAGTCTGTGTTTATAGCTATTTAAAGGGCAGATTAAACCTGATTAACTTTCACTGTTTTCATTCAAACCTTTATTTATTCTGGAAAAGACATTGAGGTTTCCCTTATTTTCAATGTAGTCGAGATCACAGATCATATAAAAACAATAAACAATCAAAAACAATCAATCAATCAGTAGCAACAGCTAAAGAAGAATCGTTTTTTTTAAGAAAAAGGAAAAAGATGTCCAAAAAACTTGCATTTCAGTCTGTATTGCTGTATTGACATCTGTAAGACTACATTTTTGCATTTCAGCACATAAGGTAGTGGCAAAAATCCAATATCCTTCATCCCTAAATTCTGGTTTTATTGCCCAGCCCTTGTTTGTAGCTTTGCTTTTATTTAGGTCTAAATATGAGGAGGGTCAAAGCGAGATTAAAGAGGGCGGGGCAAAGGAGTCAGGCGGATAAAGAAAGAAAAGGGACGACTGTGGAGGAAGAGACGGAGTAAAGGAGAAAAGGAGGCGGAGGAGGAGGTTTGTAGATTAACAGAAACACAGGCTGAGTCAATGAGTAGTCTCGCCAGGGTGCTGAGTGTGCGCGCATGTGTGTGCGTGTTCGTGCAGGCCCGGGGGGTACAGGGAGCAGGCTGGGGGTTCCGCCCTGTTGCCCACAACCCCCATCCAGACACCTCTGACCACACATCGCCATGGGAACCAGGGGGCCCACGCAGGAGAGGGATGCAGGGTGGGCGACGGAGGGAGGGTGTAAAGTCTGAGCGACGACATCAGGATGCCTACATACGACCACAGAGAGGGAGAGAGTGCCTTTTTTTATTTGAAGTCTGCCCTCCGAAGCGCGAAATGAGAGGGTCTGATTTATTATTTTTCTGGTGGGCTCGCTGTGAGGAAGAGTTGCTACACAATTACTGACTGAAGGGAGGGGGCGTCAGGAGAGGAGAGGAGCGGCGGGTGTTGGGGGGGGCTCGGGGATTCATTCCAGTCGACATAATTACCAATTAGATATTGGAATGTTTAAAAAAGAGAGGGGAGAAAAAAAGAGGAGGCTGGAGCAGGAAGAGGAGGACAGACGGAGGGAGGAGGAGGAGGAGAGAGAGAGGGCGTAGAGGCTGCTCCGTCCACGCACCACTGGGCCGAGGGATTTCACCCTGAAACATCCACCTGCACCACAGATTAATGGTTTACAGGCCGCGCTAACTGTTGGTGAATTATGAGCTAAAGCTTAACGCACACAAGCACAGAGAGCTCATGGCCGTGTGTCTGCTTTACCTTTAAAAACAAAAGTGTTGTTGCTGTGGAGGGTGTTTGATGAAGTTTCTGTCTCTCAGCAGGTGCAGAGTACTCGGGTCAGACGTACAGTCACACACCGTACACCTCGTACAGCGACGCCTGGAGGTTCACCAACTCCTCCATACTGGGTGAGTCAAGACACACAGTGACCAGCTACAACACTTACAGATCTGACTTCACCAAACTGCAGTCTGAAGGAGGAAGTCACAACAGTATTCAACCAATATTGATATCAGCATGTAAAGGCCTATAAGAAGTTATTCATGTATTGGCAGCTATGATAAAACCTGGAGCACTTTAATGTTTAACTTTGTTTTACATTTGTCTTTGGCGTTTATTTATGGGTGGTGAATCTCACAGGCTGCAAAATCAATTTACCCACAGGTACAAATAAAGTAACCTGAACCTGAACGTTATATCGGCTTTTTATGTCCCATATATTACTTGGTATGTGTCCAAATGTGCCATAAAAGTTACCTCATGTGTGCTGGTTTAGCAGAGTGGTAATCCACCAGACTTGACCCATGTTTATGCTTCTGCCCGTCCAGGTTCAATCTGAGCCTGTGGCCAGTTTGCAGAGTTTCTGCTTCTACTCCCTCTTGTCCCCTTTTACAAGCCCATCCACTGTCCCACTTTCTCCCCTCAATAAAGGCACAAAATGTCCCAAAATAATATTTAAAAAATGTTCACCTTATAGCCACTGAATGTCCTCTTTCATAAATCAAATTGATCATATATTAATGAATAAAACATTGTTTTCTTGCTTCATATCTATTTTTTAACTTGGATAAAATGTCACCATGGCAGAAATAGGTGAATTGTAGAAAAAGCCAAAATATCGCAAAAATATCAGTACCACCAATTTTGAGGTTAGCAAACTGGACATTAGGAAAAAATCCAATATCTTGCATCCCTAATGTGCAGTATGTAGTTTACTAAAAAGACCAGGATGTAATACAACTTTGATGAAAATTAGCTGAATGCATTGGACCCTTCAGCCTTGTTACCCACTATGCAAAGCATTATTAGCATTAACATATATCTCATTGCATTTATAAAATTAATAAAACACATTACACAAGTATTGTATATATAAGTTTAGCTGTTAAATCATGAAAATAAAAAAAATGAAATCAATAGTAAGATTTTTTCAGGAGATTCATAGATTGATGCTACTTTAGCGGTGCTAGCCGTTAGCTGGGCTACTGTTTACTTTTGTTTCCAAGAGCAGAAACAGAGGTCATCAAAATGACTGGATGAGGGCGAGAAAAGAATTAACTTGGTCCTTTGACTCCAAAGAATTTTGATTATGTACATGTGTTTTACAGATTAGTTTTTCACAAATCACCTCAGCACAGAAGGTGGCAGTAATGCAGCTTATAGGGTCAGAAAACAAAAAGATGAAGAAGAATCAGCTCCACCGGGTCTGACATACTGCATAAAAACAGCCGTTTGGCAGTCACACTGCATACTATATCCAAATAAATTAAACTGTACTAATGCTGCGTTTATGAGAGGTATGAAGTAGGCAGTTTTGAAAACAGCCACTGCTCCTTAAAATGCTCACTTATCACCTGTCCCTTATATTTTTGGCTGCACTTTGCCAGAGATTTTTTTTTATCACTTTATCATATCTATGCCATCTCGTTAGCTTTATATGCTTTTTTAATCGAGCTTTAGTGGATTTGGTTGTTCAAGTGACAGATTACAGCAATAAAAGGCAGTAACTGTATATTAGCAAACACAAACTGCTAATGGAACAAATCAAAGATGCAAGCTTAAGAATTCAACCTCAAGATGAAAAACAAAAGAAGGAACAAGGAAATGAGCTACAAAGTAAAACCTTCTGACGTTTGAATGTAAATTATAGTCAGTCCCAGAACAGTATTGATACAGATTTTTCTGGCCCTTCAAAAGGTCCAGAAACATAAAGAATGGGAATCAATTCCACTTTAGCTCAAATTAAGACAATATGATTTGTGTTTATGCTGAAAAATGTCCTGATCGGTTTCTTCTGTATTTGCCTTGAGAATCAAGGTCAGTAGAAACTAGAAAAGAACTCGGAGAGCGCAGACCTCCGCCAGCGCCACAGTCCTCAGCCATATTGTGAGTTTGACCATAAATATTAGTCCTACCTTTATTTCATCGAAATATTAAGATTCCTTGACCATGAATACCTGTATATCAGCAAATATTTCAGCCTTTAAAGTTGAGTTTGTGAGCAGGATGACTTAAAAATCAGGAATGGATTAAGACGACATTTTCAGGGAATGTTGGTAATGGCACAATGAAGATGCGATTAGATTTTGATGGTGATCGGAATCCAAACGTGGGACGAAGGACTTTTAAAAGGATTTCTTGACACTGCGAGATTGGACATTTTTACAAATAACGCAACAACTGTTCAATAGAAGAATGACTTTGGTCATGATAAGACAAGGAGGAACTGAATACTTAGCCAGGAGTTCTTTTCAAGGATTTAGAGAATGAGACTTGACACTTCTTCACATTTTTTGTAATAACGTGCTGGACAATGTTGGAAATGCCTTAGTGGAGGTTTGTGCTCACAGAGTAGATTTTAAGGCTGAGATCTCTGAACGTTAATATTTAAAGGGACTGTGAGGAGTTTCTAAGTAATTACAAAAAAGTCTCACTATTAGATATATGCCTGATCGAAATACACACTTTAAGATGAGTTTTATCGCATCAAAATAGGTTATCTATAAATGCTATTCCTTAGCCTTCTGGTTGGGTCGGACAGGGCTGGACTGGCCTGGATAGTCAACTTCAGGAACAAGACAATTAAAACTAGAGCAAACTTATATTATTCGACACGTCTTAGAGCACCGGGCTGTAAGTAGCGATATATAGCCGGCTACAACTACGATACTAAGTTATCCAAAAATTGCTTGTTGTCACACATCAAAAACTACCGCTATGTCACTAGAAAAAGATACATTACCTCATCGCTTTGCATCCCGTAAGTTGTTGAAAAAAGAAGTTGTAAAGCAATGCAGAGTTCTGAGGAAGGTCTGAGCTGCATTTATTAGCATCACAACAAACACGCGCTTTGGCTTGGGTCGCGTCTTTTGGTGCGTTGCAGTTGTAGTCAGAAGTAGGAATTTCCGAGTTGGAAACCGCAACTGGAACGTCCCCTGAAGTCGGAATTTCCTACTGGGAACTCGGTGAAACCTCGCCACCCCCGAGTTGACAATCGAAGATATTGTTAGACTTATATTTACAAAAATGCTGCCATAGTTATAATCACATTCTTCATGTGATATTTAAGTCGGAGATGATGTCACGCAGAGTCTTTATGTCGCCGGTTATAGATTCTCCTCATAGCACCTTTAACTTATCAGGGTAACGTGTGTATACATCATGAACTGTTCAACGTCGGCTCAGAAAATGACTCTTGGGTAAATTTAGATAAATCATGATGTTGATAAATGTAACATTAGGAGAAGAGAAACCCGAGTATATCCACGTTTATAGTTTGTTTTTTAACAGACAAGAAGGTTTTCAGTTCAGACCTTCCGTATTTCGATGGAACTCTTCCGACTTTGTGTCCGTCGAAACATGTAAAGGTTTGAACTAAAAACCTTCTTGACTTTTAAAAAAGAAAGTATAAACATATCTACATAGACATAATGAACTTTCTTGGACTATTACACAAGTTTAAAGTATTTTATGTGTCACACAATTTGTTCATTAGTTTTTATAGATGGATAAACATGTGTAGAGTAATCCGATTCTCCAGCTCACATTTAAAAGGCTCTTCTGTAAGGGTTTGAACACGGTGTGCCTCCAGACTTTGGTTTGGTCTTTGGTGCTTTGGACTAAAGTCTGAAAACCACTGGTGTAGAGCTTACAGATGCACTTAGATGCTTCAGAGATCAGGATTACACGTAAAGATTTTCCTTCTGAATCTGCCTGTTTGGAACAGAAAAGTCCCGTGTTCCTCTGATCTCTGATTCCTTTTTGAGACATGAGACTTCAGACTGAGTCCTCCAGCAGGACAAACAGTCGTCGTGGCTCAGACTCGCTGCCATCTGCTGTAAAACCTTCTGATAAAGTGGATAAAGAATCTCTGATCCAACACAGAAAACACTTTCCACCTCTCACTGGTTAACCCCTTCATGTTTGCGTCTCCCCCTGCAGGTTCCCCGTATTACTACAGCTCGGCCTCCCGCACCGCTCCTCCGTCTGCGGCCGCCTACGACCACCTCTAGTCCCGGCTGAGAGACCCGAGAGGACGACGAAGACTCGTAACTGGAGACTTCAAGTCAGCTGACTGAGGACAAAGGCATGAGAGTGACTCTGCTGATGAACCAGCCAAGCATTTCCACCTCCTCCTCTGTTATTTATTTGTTGCTAGTGACACTGTTGCCATGGTAATTCAGACTCATGCACGTTTACGAACTGCTCAAGGGCCACGTCAAGGTGCAAACTTTCAGCCCGCAGAGCTTTTTAACGCTGTTTTTTGGCCAAAGACTTCCTCTTTTATCACCACGGATTCACGAATATGCAACTTCTTTAGATTGAACTATGCCTGATTTTTGTTTACAGTCCACCTTCTTTGTTTATCTGGTTCTTCTTTGTTTTACCATACATTTATATTTTCAGATTGTCCCTGCAGTTAGAATAAACTAAACTACATCACATTAAATCATGATTACAACAAAGCTCCTGTATCAGCCCTGAAAAGATAATATTAATGATTTTGTTTTTCAATCTGTACATACTGTAAATGATGAATGACCCACGAGGAAGTGATGCAATTTTTATTTCTCAGAGAATGACTGATGACGATTTGGCTACAAAAACCAACAAAGGCTTGAAAAACTGTTTGTTTTGCGTCAGAAAAATGGAGTTTGTTGTCATGCTGTTTGTTAAGAACTGTGACTATTTTTTCTTACACTGGTATTAATATTATTGCAGATGTAAATAATGAATTTCTAAAGAATTATTTTAATTAAAGCATGACAAATTTACTCACGTGTTTCATATTTTATTGTTTTTTAAAATGTGATTTGCACTTTTAAATAAGATCATGAGTTTAGAAATAATTCTTTTTAAGGTGAGATGTAGAGCCTGCAGCTCAGGTACAACTGAAATGAAAATGTGTGTGATGACAGATTTTTAAAGAATTATCTTGACTTTCTTTTTATCTTTATTAATTATTGTTCATATTTTACTGCTTTGTCTAAACCACAACTATCAACAGACTTTTTTTGTTTAAGTTACAAGTTATTTTATAATTATTATTTGCATCATTATCACTTCTATAACTAAACTACGGCTGTTTGGAGGGATGCACAATTTCATCAGTGTGAAAAGGATAATTGTAAACTTTGCACGTTAACACTGTTGTCATATGAAAATCTCTCCTGATTTATCAGCATCAAGTTTGCAGACCTCATTTAAAGAATTAAAAACATACTTAAAAAGTTAAAACTACTCAGCCATAACTTGGTATTGGCTAAAATAAGTTAATTTCCAAATATTGTGCATCCCTACTTGTTGATACAACACTGTTCTCATTATATTTCTGATTATGTTGCTCTATTGTAAAACCCACAGCTGCTAATTTTACTATGAGGCTAAGTTTATTCCTGTTAAAATCAATTATCATAATTATTATTTTACCAATATCATTGCTACTACTTTTAACAAACAACTTTTGTGTTAATAACATATAAAAATGGTAATTGTAATTATCATTTTCATTAACTGATCCTTCTACTGCTAATATACCACTACCGTAACTATTGTTGTTATAGTCTCAAGTTATTGTGACAATTATTATTGTTGATATAACAGTTATTATTCTTCCTTCTGCTGCTACAAATACTTCTGCTTTTTCTAAAATTACTGTCAAGTTACTGTACACAAAATACTAATACAAGCTGCTCCAACTACTGTCACAATTATTATAATTATAAAATTAATGATAACATTAACTTTTATTATTATTCTTACTTCTAATCATACTTTGACCAGGGCACCATAAGTAATATTAAAAGTATGAATCACAATGATAGTAATTCAATCACCAGTCTACATCTAGTGATTAAAATAACAATTTTAGCATTATTTGTCTGAATATTATTTGTAATATTAAGTGTTACTATAATAATTATAACCATATGTATGTTTATTAATATTAAATAATCATTACTTCTCAGAGGGTACTTTTACTACTTTCTATTTTACTTGAACTTATATTTTCATAATGAGAACTTTAAAACAACAATAATAAAATATTTGTTATAGCTCTGATTGCTGTTGCTACAACTACTACCTTTACTTCTTGAATACAAAACAGTGATAGCAATAACAATTTTAATTGACAAAATACTACGAGTACTTCTCCACCACTACTGCTCTCACAAGACTGATTAATTATGATAAATTTAATGTCAAAGATTATGACAACTATCACTGTAATGCATACTTCTAATACTACTTAGACCAGGCTGTCATTAAAGCTACTTTTCTGCTATACACTACACTACTGTTTTCACGATTAAATCTTATAATAATCATATAATTCTATTATAATTATGAACACTGTTATGATTATGGTTATTATTAGTAGTGGTATTACTGGGCTGTAAGTGTTACTATAACAAAAATAACCATAATTTTTTATTAGTATTATAGTTTAACCACTATTTCTACAAGGCTACTACTCATTCCACCAAGCTATTATTTTATTGTAATTATTATAAGCAGTATAACAATAATAATTTAATATTTTGATTGTTGTAATTACTGCTGCTACAGATACTACTTTATTATTGTTGTATTATCATCGGTAGTAGCATTATTGCTATAAATACTCCTACTGCTTCTTGGCGTGTGTTATAATCATTATGTTTTTTTATTGATTATTATTATCCAACTGTCATTATCACCACTCTACAGCTGTAATTATGATGAAAATGATTATAACATAATGATCATTAGGTCTTTTATAATCAAAGCTTTTACCATTTCTATGCTACAGTCGTAATAATCGATATAATTACACAGCTAATTATCTCCATTATTAGTATTTTCGACCTAAACCTAAAACTGAGCACAAATCTTCCTCTTCTTGATATTTTTTTTTTTTTTGCCTCTCTCAGCGTTTTGAAAGGACGAAAGCAGTGATCCTGAGAGCACGCGCATCTGTTTAATTTCTTTTTTATTTTCTGCATCATGTATTTTTATTTGCAATTATTCTCGTCCCCTCTTCGCGGCCTCGTAATTGCGGCGCGTTAACGACGCCACGGTTCGCCGGTGACGCGGCCCACCTGGTGCCGGCGGCCGCGCGCTCGGGAGGACGGCGCGGGGACAAGAGGGGAGGCCGCGCGCGCTCCAGGAGGGGCACTGCCCGCGCGAGGAGGTGAGGGGGAACTCTGTGGGATCTGCGTGAGGGTCTGCTGGGCGACAGCGCTGATAAACGGAAGTGTGAGGGAGGAGACGCGAGCGCAGACTGTAATTTGGGCTGTGTTTGAGCGCGTGGCCTGAATATGAAAAATGACGTCATAAACTGAAAATGAGAATGGATGTTTAAGGAAACGAACCGAGACACTTAATTATCTCTGCATAATTAATGGGAAACTCAAGAACTATTATTATTATTGGGATGTATTAGCAACAGACTATTTATGATCCCAGTGTGTAGTCAGTTTGTGGTTCCCAAAATGTGGGTGGAGACCCTTTTAGGGTCGCAAGACACCAAATGGAGGGTCAGCTTCCAAAGGAAAGACTGTGGGATTTACCCATTACTGTAGGAATGTAGGCATGAGATGATTTTAATAAAACATAAACCAAAGTCACTGTATGAGGTTAAAGCTGAAGAATTATGGGAAAGTGTTCAAATCTTTTTAAAGATTTTGCTCATGACATCAAAAACAGAGGGGGCTGCTGCTCTATTAAAACATCACATGTCATTAAATTCATAGTTTTCACGTAAAGCAGGGTTGGGAAACTGGTGACCAGTGGGCCGCACACAGTCTGCCAGCACACTTAATGTGGCCCACCAGTCAATAATGAATGTTAAAACTGAACATTTGTGTGGAAAACATCACAAAATCTGCCCTGAACTCGTAAGAAGGCAAAATAATTTTGAACAATTAAAGCTTTGACCGTAATTCAGGCTCAGTTAACTAGCTGTGAGTAAATTTGTTCTCCAGTTAGAGGTAGAAACATCCATCACTGCACATAAAAAAAACAGATTCAACACCGAGAGCAAAACAGAGCTAAAATACTCCAACACAACTAAAAGCATGATATTTTTTATATATATATAAATAAAACAGTTACAAGATAAAGTATGTTTCCAAAAATCAGGACAAAAGAGAAGAGATAGTTTAAGCTTTTTGAACATTAGAGAATTACGGTGGAACTTGTGAGTGTAACATTTTAATTCGTTACATGTGGAAATGGAAGTGTGTGACGTTACACCGACATATAAAAACTGTAACTCACAGAATACAGAATATTTCACCAATTTCTTCTTTCGTTATCGAAAAGTTTGAACTTCCTGCTTTCAAAGACAAAATAATTCAATTTTCAGTCTCCTCCTCCTTTTTTTTGGTTGTTCATTAACGTGTATTTAACAGACTGTTGAGCTCGTACTGAGAGCTGCAGACATGCGTGTGCACGCTCATGTGTGATCAGTGCAATAAAAAACTGAAGTTAATCACAGGATCAGTTTATTACACTTTCTGATAAAAAGAAACACCTCGAGCCCCCTCACCTTCCCTCACTGTCATTGTAGTAAAACTGTGGTTCAGTGTCAGGATCATAGGGGTGGAAAAACTGCACAAATCCTGCTCAGGTAAATCTGTGACTGCGTTCATGAAACTTTACTCAAATAAGACACTCATGTAAAAGTAAAAAGCGCTTCAAGCATTTCTGTCACCAGCTGTGTGCTGAGTCAGCAATGATTTGTTTAACGGTTAGTTTATGTAATGTGTAGGGCTGCTCAGTTAGGGCAAAAATCATTATTAATTATTCTGATGGACATTGAGATCACAATTACAGATCATGATTCCTCACTGATTTTACAACACATGCAACCATTGAGCTTCAAAGCTCCATAAACTGTGATTTTGATCAAGAAACAGCTACAGCCGAACATCTGTGTGAAAAAATTCAATGACCAAAAACATTTTCTAAAAAAAAGAAAAACAAGAGCATCGTATCTTGTGGATCAGTAATCTCTGATGACAGTTATTTATTTTTTAAAATACTGGGAGACAGTAACTGTATTTGAAAACAAAAATCTATTTATTTCCCATCTCTACTGTACAAAACTGTATTTTCCAAAGTATCTCAGAATAATGTATCCAGTTTATCCTGACATTAGTGAAAAGTCACAGATACACAAACACTGTGTATTCAGCAAATAAACAGAAAACTAGATTTAGTATAATTAACTATTTTCCGGAGAATATGGAATTCCTAAAACATGTATTGTTTAAATGTATTTTTTACACTAAATGTTGTTTAAAAACTCTCACTTCCAAAATGAGCTTTTGAGAACTCCGTCTTTTTTTGCTATTAGATTTTTAGCACTCAACAGACTTATTTAATGACGTGCAGTGTTTCATTTTTAAACATAATTAAATTAAACTTGCTTTCAAAACTGGAGTTAAAATTTGTTTTTTATGACAACTTAATTAATCTGAAAAATATTGATTTAGCTTTGTGATGTTTTTTTTTTAACTCAGTATTTGGATGCTGTAACAAATGCACCAAAGTGAAATCCATCCAAAAACATCCTCTGTTAAAATCAAAAAGATTAGTTTGAAGCAGGGGTCACCAACCTGTAGATCTTTTAGACAGTTTGAGTAGATCTTTAAGATCAGATGCTTCATCCTGTATGTGACACACAGGTCGACCTTTTTGCTTTTCAGTGACATATCCGGTGAATCCAGCTGCTACGCTAGATAATCTGTGTTTGACTGGTGTCTCTCCACCTCACTAGCTTTTAGTATTGGAAAGCTATTAAGATGAACTGTTTGTGTTTTATGCTAACATTGTTACAGTTCTTAAAGGTGCTATGATGAGAATCAATTTCCGGCGACATAAAGACTCTGCTACCCATGAGCACGCGCAGCGACTGTCGTAAAGACGTGAACCAAACCAAAGCATGTGTTTGTTGTGATGCGAATGAATGCAGCTCGGATCTTCCTCTGAACTCTGCATTGCTTTACAACTTCTTTTTTCATCAACTTGCAGGATGCAAAGGGACAAGGTAATGTAGCTCTTTCTAGTTACGTAGCGGTAGTTTTTGATGTGTGACAACAAGCAGTTTTTGGAAAACTTAGTATCGTAGTTTTGTAACCGGCTATATATGGCTACTTACAGCCCGGTGCTCTAAGACGTGTCTGAATAATATAAATTTGCTCTAGTTTTAATTGTCTTGTTCCCGAAGTTGAGTATCCAGGCCAGTCCAGCCCTGTCCGACCCGACCACGAAGCTAAGAATAGCATTTATAGATAACCTATTGTGATGCTATAAAACTCATCTTAAAGTGGGTATTTGGATCAGGCATATATCTAAAAGTGAGACTTTTTTGTAATTACATAGAAACTTCTCATACCATCTTTAATGGCGAGTTTTGTTTTGTATTAGGCTGCATACACTGTAAAGTGCCAATGTGATTTTAAATCAACAGAATCTTCACTTTTAATTCCCGCCTTTTATCACATTTATGGATTGAAGACTACATTTTTGACTGTGAAGTTAGATGATGATCATTGAAATTTTAAGTTCTGTTTATGGCTCTCAGTGAATTTAGGCAAGTAGATCGTGCCTTCTCATTTAGCATCTTATGGCCCTTTTCCACTAGCACACCTTGGCCCTACTCTACTCGGCCCTACACGATTTGCAGCATGTTTCCACTGGCCTGGTACCTCCTAAAACAAGCTAGTTTTAGTACCTACTCCGCTCTGGTTCCAAGTGAGCTGAGTCGATACTAAAAGATGACGTCACCGACTGCCGGCTACTGATTGGTCAGACAATGTCGTCATCAATGAGTCATGTGCGCGACGACCTAACATGCTAGCGGTAGGTACCATTAGCTTACCCTCATATGTCTTTTCATTGCAGCTTGATTGCTCTCGTCCTCGGCTTCATTCTGTTATATAGCTTCCAAAACTCTCCTGTGCTTCTCAAGGGGTATTTCTTCTTACCACCTGTAGCCTTCTTCTGCTTTCCTTTTTTACTCGGTTTGTGACAAAAAGCCACAGATTGTTGTGTCGCGCTCAAAATGACGTCACCGCAGAGCCGCTCAGCTGTTTACAGCGACACTGCATTCCGTTGGGCAGGCGATTGGGGCTAATGGAAAAGCAGCATAAGGTGAGTATAGTAGAGCCGGGTAGAGTCGAGTAGAGTAGTGTAGGGCTAATGGAAAAGGGCCAATAGGTGATTCTAGCTGGAAAAGGCTGGTGACCACTGGTTTAAAGCAATTTTCAAAAAGGTACAAGTGTGCCAGTGAGCTGCTGAGTTACAGTAACGTGAGTTTTTAGTTAGTCAAGCCGCTCAGGTTTGGTCAAAGGGCCAATTATTTGACCCTGATTCAGAGCAGTGTCACACATGTAGAACAAATACAATAAAAAGTACAAGGTCAAAATTGTTTGTGTTAACTCGGGGTTGGTTTTTCAAGTTTAATGGCTGCTTGAGCACGTTCAGAATCACTTATTTAAAAAAAAGTCCATATTCTCACTGTCAGAGACACTGCTGAAGCTCCAGGCACTTCAAGCTTGTTTTCAACAGCTCTGCATTCATTCTGCAGGTTGAGTCCAAACTTACCGTCGTCTCCTGCTATGAGTGAGTCAGACAGTCAGATCAGGTCAGGTTTGGGAGCACATGTCAGGTTGGAGTTTGTTAGTTTGATTTTTTAGTTTGTTTTGTTTTTACAGGATAGCTCAAAATTTTATGAACAGAATTTGATAGAGTTGTCAGGATAGGTCATTAAAGGGTCAGGGATCAATCCATTAGAATTTGTTGGTGAGTCAAATCCACATGCTGATCAAGATGTTTTTTAAATGATTTGTTTACATTGTGAGATAGGGCAGTTTCAACGTTTTTTCCAATGACACAATAAGTTCTTCACATAATTTAATGACATTTTCAGGGAGTGTTGGTCATAGCACAAAAGAGAAGTATTTACATTTTGGTGAAGATCTGACTCTAGATGCGGATGCAGGAATATTTTAAAGGATTAGCTGACAGTGTTTTCCACATTTTTCACAATAACTCGCCTTCCGATGTTGGAAATGCCTTCGCATGGATTTGTACTCTTAGAGCACTAATAGTTAAAGTTTTGTTAAATATTACATAATGCTCTGGTGACCATTGGCTGTATATACTTTTCACAATGCATTGTGGGATATAATGAGTGTTTGTTGTTATGCTATCTTAGATTTTAGACACAAAATGGCAGGTGCACTGTATAGTGATTAAGAAGTGATTTGGACACAGTCTCTGGAGCTCGTCATTTGAAGTCAATGGTGCAAAGCTGCAGATGAAACAACGGTATGATGTCACACTGGTAGGTCTATTCGGGAGGTGCAGGGGAACAAGCCATTTTAGGCAGATTTGGAGGTGGGGTGGGATCCTAATACAGCTGACTTTGTGTCATGTACACAGAAGCACTGTTACACAGAGGAGAGGAGTAGAATACATTTAGAGTCACGATAACTGGAAAAAGCAAAACATGGGCTCTTTGAGAGACAGCTGGTGGTGCGTTCAGAAGTAGGAATTTTGTCTCGCCTCACTTAAAAGTGCTCCTGGTGAAGTCAGGTTTGCTGAAGATCATCTAACTTTCTGTCCCAGTGACGAAGCACAACCCTAATTTGCAACTCAAAGAATAAGACTTCCAAGTAAAGTCAACTGTCCCATTAGGGAATAATGCTGCGTTCCATTTACCTCGGAACTGGGAAATGGGAGTGACATCATCTCCGCCTTATCGGCGTTCCAGTTGAAGTCGGAAAAAAACGTGCCGATAGACCATTCTATTGTTAGCCATTGTTAGCACGCCCTGCGTTGTTGTTCACAAATATTACATGAAGAATGTGTTTATCACTATGGCAGCATTTTTGTAAATATAAGTCTAACAATACTACATGTCCAGCTGACTTGGAACGACTCACACTGGTCGGAAGTGCAAATAAATGGATAATCACAGGAGCTAAATAACTGTTCACACTGGGGGCATCCATCTTCGATTGTCAACTCGGGGGTGGCGAGGTTTCCCCGAGTTCCTAGTAGGAAATTCCGACCTCGGGGGGCGTTCCAGATAAAATTTCCTACTAGGAACTGGGAAATTCCCACTTCTGACTACAACTGGAACGCACCATAAAGCTGGATGCTAAGGGTGCTCTGGCCTCCAGGGGGCACCAAAAAATGGGGGGAAAAAATCACCTTCAATATAATTACATCAAAACTACTTATTACTATTGACTCTTAAAATGGAAAAGCTCACAGTGATTCAAATGTAAAGCAATACCCATTAAGATTACTACAAATGATATCACCAAGTAAGTCTTTATATTTATTTTATTTAACTTTTGTATACAGTTATTGCAAAATGTAAGGATGAACCCCAAGTCTACCCCTTAGCCCTTCCCCTTGGTATTACCCTTCTCCTACCACTTCTCAGGGCCAAAGGGAAGTGGTAGGGGAAGGGGTAAAAAAGCACTGCGCAGAAATGAGACGCCACATGATTCCCACTACATCATCACCCAGAGCTGCTCGCTAGCTGTGATGTAAGCAGATGCGACAATAGCCGTAGCTACAGCTGCAAAAGCTAGCTCATTATAACAAGAAATTTCTAAATATGACCAACAATTCAAAACATGATTAATATTTACTTTATGAATTAATGAGTACTTATAATTATGTGCTTCCTCCGCTCTCCGAAATTCTCATACCCCTTCCTTTTAAGTGAGGTCCTGGTCAGTCTTCGTTTAGAGGGCCCTGTAGCCCTTCCCCTTAGCCCTACAGAGAATTAGGACACCCCTTCACTAGACGTAGACGCGCTAAACCAAGGGGCAAGGGGTGCAATTGGGATTCACCCTCAATATAGCTCAGGGTTTGTTACATGCAAACTGTGGGGTTATTTAAATTGTTTAAAGGAGACATATCATGCTGATGCATGATTTAATACTTACTTAAATTTAAAAACAAGACCTAACACACCCTTAATTTTCAAAAAATGAGACATTGTATTTTTTCTGATATCCTAGAACAAGATTTGATGCCTCTGAAAATAGGTCATTGCGAGATGTCTGCGAGATTTCAAACGTCGTGACGACATAAGGTGCATTTCTTTTAATTGGAGTAATCTGATAAAACACTTCCGCCTCTGTGATGGCCGTGAGCCACAAAACCGTCACCGAGGAACACATCCGTCCACCAGCAGGGGTATATAGGTCCCTAGCTCACATTCACTCATTACCAGCTCTGGCCTGTAGGGGGACTCAATACACGGTCGCTGCTTTGAGCCTGCCGGAAAATACAGTAGAAGAAGAAGTACAGGCTGGCTCTACCCCCTCTATACCTCACCTCTGTAGACCTGACCAATCGGAGCACAAAGGGCTGTGACGTTGCGAGGTAACTTTAGGTCAGCCTTGAGACGGAGTGTTTCAACGTGGGCTTCATAATGGCCTAAAATGAGGATATTGAGAACGCTATTGTGGGGAAATGAAGGAACTAAATGACTTGTACTGAGGGCAGAAATGCTTTACAGGCATCCTAGTCTGGCATAGTGAAAAGGAGAAACAAGCATGATATGTCCTCTTTAATGTTGATTGTTGTATTTATGACTCATTACTATTATTCTTTCTGTCTATTATTATTATTATGACTCTATTCTTTCCAGATTTCTTTTGTTAGCATATGTAAATCGCCAATGGAGGGGTCACCACATAAAATCTCATCTTGCGCCTCACTGGGTCAACTTGAACCCACCATATGGTGCAACATACAGTGCTGTAAATTAAAACTAATAAATTACTCTTCATGTTTGAGTAAATTCATCGGGCGGTACTTCACTGGTTCTTTATTTCTGATCACTTTCTGCACTTTTACATGAGGACAGTCTTTTGTCCTCTGCCCTGCGCCCCCTGCTTCGTCCTTCATTAAAGAAGCCCTCAGAACTAATTACATAACTCCAGCGTGTGACAGTATGGAGGCTTTTGTCTGACTTTACCTCGAACCCTGGACGTATCATGTCGGTGTGTTGAAGCAGATCATCTCTGACGTCTCTCTGTTTACAGTATGCGCCTCTTTGTCTCCCCGTGCCTTCACTCTCCTTACATTTCACCATCTTGTCTCGCCCCTCTCTTTCTGTAAACCTTAAACAAAAGCCCTGTTTCATCCCATTGTTTCTCAAGTGTCCTGGGCCACTCCACACCACCCATCAACCCACCGGACCCTCATTCCTTCTCTGCTCAGGCGTGCAGTAACGCACACGCATGCATCCATAGACACCCAAACATACAGAGAGAGGAACTGATGTCAGAGCGGAGAAATAACAGCCTCAAACGTTAAAAATTAACCGTCCTGCAGCAGAAAGAGTAAAACTGACTCCCACACACCCCACAGCCGACATATTTCCTGTGTGTGTGTCTCTCTGGGCCTATTAGCGAGGAGGTTTCGGGCCACAGTGCCTCTCTTCTGGTAATGAGCCCGGCAGCACAATACAGGCACCGGGCCGGAACAGCTGAGGGCAGACAAAGCTGGCAGGACGGGGCGACTGGGACTTTACTATTTTAACACACACGGACACATAAATGAACACCGAGTCCATGTGTGTGCGGAGCGGGAGTGTGTCCATGCGTGTGTTTTCGTGATATAGCTCAGTGCAGCAGGAGGAGGCATGTGTCCCATTACCATCATAGGGGACAAACTCAAAGACAGCACGGGGGCCCCTGGAGAACTCGCTGCCAAAAAGCCAGCAGAGGAGTGTGTGGCAATCAGCGGGATGACGGGTCGGGGTTGTCCTGCGTCAGTCATCTGGAAAGTTCTCCACTTATCTCCGGGCCCGAGACACCGGCCAACCAATTCAGCACGGCAAATAAGTATTATGTAGGCTGACAGAATTCGTCCGTCCAAATGAGCCGCAGAACACGCTGTTGTTTTAAACTGTGAATGGCAGCGCGGCGGTGTGGGCCGCCGCCCGCGATCAGGCCTTTTGTGGCCCTTCAGAGGACTCAGACTGCGTGAGTGAACCCATCACCTGGTTTGTAAATGTGTTGGGTGAAGCAGGGATGATTGTACAGGAACTTTTGTCCTCGGTTGACATCAAAACACCCTCCTGCTGCAGCCCGCCATGAATCAGAGGCTGTTTTTCAGCATGCAATCCTCAAGTTTCCAGAAAAGTCTCTGGAGAGCTCGACCTCTGAGGTGTTGTCTGTTCACACGTCCCCCACATTAGGCGGGCACCCTCGTTAGATGAAAGAGATCGATGTGGATGCAGAGTGAAAGACTTGAGCTGATTTCAGGATGGAAAGTTTGAAAATTTCTCTCAAGCTGTCTCTAAAATATTCTCTGTTTACACGCTCCTAAAAGCAGAAGTTCATTTAAGTAAAATTCAAACTGCCCTTTCAAAAATGTCTCTCAATAGAGAGGACTTTTATCAGCTGAAGAAGAACAACAGAAATGACAGGTAGTGTTAGATGTGCTCACACATGCACTCCTGAACATTTCTGGAAAATCTGAGGCTGGCCACTCCTGATATGTTCTTTGATAAAGGATAAGTTCGGTTTCTACAGCTTTCACATTGTTTATAGAATGAAGTAGAACAATATACTCACCCAGAAGGCTTTCCTGATCCAAACAGTGCTTCAGGAGATATTTAGATCCAAAATCGAGTGGCAGACATCCGTATAATGGTAGCACAAAGGGCATACAGCACCGCTCCTAAAACTGCATTAATCGTCCAAAAGCTCATTAGTTTCACCAATATTTCATCATGGTCCGCTCGGGCTTTTCCTCCATTACAGTCTGTCGCTCCAGACATGTTTTGTGACTGTGCTGACCTCTGAACTGAAGAAGAAGAATGTTTGCCTCCGCGCATGCACAGTACGGCTCATTGTTTCAGGGGAAGACAGCCGGCTACACAACGACTTTCTTCTTCCAGTTTTGTGCAAAATGGACGAATATCTATCGGATGAAGATGTTGTGGAGGAGAACTTTGAATATGATGGGTGTCCTTACAGTTTCGAGCCAGAGTTTACAGATGAGGAGCTCATCGAAAGGAGAACGCGAAGGCAAAGAGAAGAACAGCTCTCCAGAGAGTACTGCGCATGCGCGGAGGCAAACGTTCTTCTTCTTCAGTTCAGAGGTCAGCACAGCCACAAAACATGTCTGGGGCGACAGACTGTAATGGAGGAAAAGCCTGAGTGGACCATGATGAAATACTGGTGAAACTAATGAGCTTTTGGACGATTAATGCAGTTTTAGGAGCGGTGCTGTATGCCCTTTGTGCTACCATTATACGGATGTTCGCCACTCGATTTTGGATCTAAATATCTCCTGAAGCACTGTTTGGATCAGGAAAGCCTCCTGGGTGAGTATATTGATCTACTTCATTCTATAAACAATGTGAAAGCTGTAGAAACCAAACTTATCCTTTAAAACATGTCGCTCAAAGCTTGAGACTATCCCTGTTAGAAAATAGCTGGAGCCCAAGCTGCCTTTACACATGCACTCCTCAAAATTTCTAGAAAACTTCCGAAGGGCTGCCCTGAAAAGTTGCCCATTTAAATTTGCCCCTCAATAGAGAGGACTTTCCCCGCCAGATTAAAAAGATCAATGTAGAAATGACAGGTCAGGGTTACCACTCTTTTCTAGAAATCATTTTCCAGGACCTTTCCAGGATGTTTACCATGTTGCAGCACTGGTGTGGGCCATTATCAGGTTCATCTAGCCTTCTAAAAAACAAGATTAAAAGGTCATGAGAATATCTCCAAGTATATTAAACTTAAAATGTATTTATTTCAAATCCTCAGGCATGAATATTGTCTGCCAGCTATCCATTAGTCTGACTTTTATGTACTGTCTCACTATTGTAAATTTATGGTTAAAATTTATTGTTTTAAGTTTGAGTACTCGTTTTTTTAATCAATACATTTTGTTGAATCACTGTTTGAGTAGCTCTAAGTTTATTTTCTATTTTTTATTATTTCTTTTTGTCAACGTTGTTTTGAGTTTTTATATTTTATCACTTAACTTGCATTATTTGACTACAGTTTAACTTTCATATGTTTGATTTTTGTTCACTAACAAGGTAGAGGAAGCGAAATACTTTTCCAGGACAATTCGAGCATTTCCAGGACATTTTACTTTTTTCCCAATTTTCCATATGTTTTCCGTAACTGGATAATTGGTCAATCATTTTCCAGATTTTCCAGAATTTCCAGGACATGTGGGAACCCCACAGGTAGTGTTAGCTGTGTTCACACATGCATTCCTGAAAATTTCTAGAAAATTTGAGGCAGGCTACTCCTGAAATATGTCCCTTAAAGATGGAGTCTATCTTTGTAGGAGGTAACAAGAATCATGCAGAAATGGCAAATGATAGCTGTTTTCACGCAAGAGGTGCTAGAAAAATTTCTGGAAATTTTAGGTGACACAAAGTGTCTTAACACATGCTCTCCTCATTTTTTCTTCAGAAATTCTGACTGGGTGCAACTCAGTTGTTGTCAGTTCACATATGTCCCACATGAGCAAAAACTCCCTGTCAGATTAGAAAAAAATGCAAAAATGACGGGTAGCTGTGTTCACACATGTACTCCTGATATGTTATGTTCAAACATGTCCCTCAAAGCTTGAGACTAAAAATGTTACACAGAAAAAAGTTGTGCAGAAGTTTGTGCAAATTACAGCTGTTTTCACACAAGCACCGCACACAATTAAAAAAAAAAAACTCAGGCACACTGGCTGGTGACACAAGCTGTCTGAACACATGTACTCCTCAATATTTGTAGAAATTTCTAATGGGCTGCCCCTGAAATGTTTCCTGCTTTCCTGTCAGACCAAACAAGAGTCACAGCTGTTTCCTCACAACTACTTAAATGTCTGGAAATTTTCAGAAGCTCTGCCTGCAGATATTCTCTTCCCATAGATGTCCCCTAAATGATGATGATTTTCTTCGTCAGATTCCTTGTCAACATGGAAATGACAGGTGATGCTTGCTGTCCTCACACACATTCCTGAAAATTTCTAGAAATTTCATGTAGTCTGCCACTGAAATGTTGCCTGTTTGTACTTGTCCCACGGAGAGTGAAATTATCCCAGTCAAATGAAACATAAAATACAGAAGTAGTGAAAGAACTAGTTTCATTCATGTACTCCTGTTCCTAAAATGTTGCACACATTCTTCTAAAAACAGGAAACTTTTAGTGAGGCAAGAGTGAACGACTAAAATAGTACACCTGTAAATTTCAGGCGAACATCAGGAAGACACCCTCTGAAACGCAAAATGTTCACACATGTCCTTTTCAGTTGAAAATTATGTGTGTCAGATGACAAAAACACATTTCAGAAATAGCAGGGGACACAAGCTGATTTCATATGTGCACCTGAAATTTTGTAGTAATGTTTAGGAAGTATGCATCTGAAATATTACCTGTTTACATTCAGCAGTGACAGACGAAGAATATTCCTCAGATGACTAAGAAATCTTTCATGTTCACATGTCCATAACAGTCAGAAAGAATTTTCCTGTCTGATAGTAATAATAATTATTATAAAAAAATAATACTAGCTGTATCTACACATGAACTGCAAAAATGAATGAAAGCAGGTAGGCTGGTTAAACATGCAGTTTCAATTTTCAAAATTATTATATGGCAAATATTTATACATTTTAAAAGTAATTATATGCAAGTTCCAGTTGAAACGTACAAGTGCTTGAAATTCCTTACTTGATTTCAGCGTTTAAAAGGCACTAACAATAAAAAAGCTCAAAAAGATTCTTCTATATTTACTCATAGGCAACGAGGATCCTATAGGCAATGTTTACCTCTGCCAAAGAGGTTATGTTTTTGGGAGAGTTTGTTTGTCCGTCCATCTGTGAACGAAATATCTCAAAAAGTAGTGGATGGATTTTGATGAAATTTTCAGGAAATGTTCAGCACGGAAAAAGGAAGAACTGATTCGATTTTGGAGATATCATTGTGAATCCAATTGCTAATGGTATGTTGTCATGGTCAAGGAGTCTAAATATTTCGATGAAATAAAGGTAAGACTAATATTTATGGTCAAAATCACAATATGGCTGAGGACTGTGGCACTGGCGGAGGTCTGCGCTCTCCGAGTGCTTTACTAGTTTTAAATGTAATTGTCCTCAAAACTGTCACACCTCCACTGTGAGGTTGTTGAATCCTTTTCCATATTTATCTGTTATTTGTTTACCTTAAACTTTTTCTTGAAATTGTCTTTATTGTGACGTGTGCTGCTGACCTCTTGGCAGGTCACCCTTGTACATGAGATCCGGATCTCAATGGGAATCATTTGGTTAAATAAATGTTGAATACAAAATGAATTAACTAAGGAACCGTCAATTTTTGTTTAGAGAGGATCATGGCCCTCGGTCACATAATGACAGAGAAAACTCACATGGTAACAAAGTGGCAGACCACCCAACCTCCATCCCCATCCTGATGTTAGTATGAGAGACAAAAAGCCCCAGAACACCTGAGCAGACATCAAATGACAACGCCGTCCTCAGATTTCAAGAAGCCATCTAATCTCCTCCACCTTTAACCATAATGCACCTGGAACAAATGTGCCAGTCAAACAGAGCAAAGTGGTCAAACAGAGGGTGTTTGTGTGTGAGGCAGGAAACACAGGTGCCCTGTGTCCGAGCCCACGATTAAACAACACGCAGCAGGCCCTGCAGGCAGGAAGCTACTATTGACTGGAAGACATCAAGAAAAACGCACCTTTGAAAGCACACACACATTCAGCGCTACACACACACACCGGGGAGGATAAAATCAGCCAGGTATCAGGTACTGCCCCGAGGGAGAGAGCTGACCTGTGGAGGCCGGGGAGTCAAACACACGGCTGACAAGCAGCTCATTCAGCATCATGTGGACGCGTAAATAATTCTGTTTAATCACTCTGTCGGATAAAATCATCAAATCACTTCAGTAGTTTTAGCATTGTGTAATATTTTATTATATCAGATTTAACAGAAAGAAGCCATTGTTTTTAGTGATTACTTGGAATTGAAGAAAAATTGTGCAGACAAATTTATTGATTAGTCACAGATCTTTTATACAGTTGAAATTCTAAAGGCATAAGATTATTGTTCATACGGTTTCTAATGCTGTTTCATTGATATGCAGATGATGCTGTTATTTACCGATCTGCCCCCTCATAGAATCAGGCCCTCTTTCTTCTGCACAGGACAATCTGAAGGACCCAAAACTGGGTTTTAATTCTGACAAACAAACTCATGAAGTTTTCAAACTCACGAAACCCGCCCTCTATCATAACATCTCAAGGTTATGTGACCCAGTCTGTATCTTTTTATAAACACATAAATTATTTTTAAAGCTGTGACTGTGCTTTCAGAAATAAATCTTCCTTTCTTCTGCTGCAGAAAAGCGTCTTGTTGCTGCAATTTTTATACCTCTGTTTGAATGTGGGGTAATTTTACATACATGCATCTCTTCAGTGCCTTAAAGCTTTGGATACCATTTATTAGGTCATTCAGTCAGTCGGTCGGTCAGACAGACAGATGTTGAAACTGATTAATGCTTGTATATAGTGTACAGATATTAGACATAGAAATCATATTTACCGGGATATTTACGCAATATGTTTATACATGTAAGTATGAGTGTTGTGAACATATGTACAAATCATATTTATGTAGATGTATTATATGTATATTATGTCTATATTGATACTTGTATGTTATTTGTATATATTTTTATTATGTTACATGTTTTGTAATGTATATGTGTATAAACATTTATATCTATTATGTTTTGTAGTGTCCATATGTATAAAATATATTTGCATTGATGTTAAAGCAGAATACATTTTTATATGACCCATATGAAACAGTAATAAGGGGAAGGAATTCAGAAGTATTTACTTCTTCCTACTCCTTTTCAAATGTGTATAATTACTTTACTTCTTTTTTCTTTGTATGTGAATGGTATTTCTCTATTCTTTTTCTTTGTATATGTGTTCAAAATGAAATTCAAAATTAAAATTCATAGATTATTGTCATCCAAAATATACACCACAGGTGCACATGTGAATGAAGTTTTGTTGCAGATGGCTCAAATAGCAATGTTCAAGGCACAAGTACTTAAAAACAAATACATGTTCACAGACAAAAGTGTAAAAACAGAAGGTATAAAAAACAGTAAACAGTAAACTATATATGCGTTTTAAAAGTATAAAACTAAACATTACACAGAGAAAGAGAATAGTGACAGCCCTAAATTATTGAACTGGATTTTTCATCATCCACAGACCGTTTGTTAACAGTTGAAAAGTCTTATGGTCTGAGGTACGAAGCTGTTGCGTAGCCTGGCTGTTCTGCCTCTCAGGCTGCGGTACCTTCAGCAATGACAACTATTGTAATGGATACCAAAAAGCGAGAGTCTTGGTTTGCAAACAAGTGGACTAAAGTTTGGTTCTTGGTGGTGATCTGAACCAAACAAGGCGAAGAAAACAAAAGGAAGTAAATTGTGGCTTGAATCACAACAGAGAAGCTAACAAAGCATTCAATAACAATAAAAAACAGTGTGGCATCTCCAGCCTCTGGTCTTCTTAACTGGTTAACATCTACAAAACAGCCGAAAAATGTTTCAACATCGATCAAGTCAACATGCAGGGAAGCTTCACTCTCGGACGGCTGCAGCCATGTCCATCTTGATATATGGTCTATTGTTTGTGGTACAAGCTAAATAGCACAAATGACTCTCTAATCTGAATTGTGTCAGATCAGACGTCTTTTTCTACTTTATTCTTGTAGATTTTTATGACTCTCGCCTGCAGGCCTCACTGGAGACCTTCAGCGCTCTTCAGCTCACACTGATCCCTGCATGCGTTGTAGGATAGATGGAGATAAGATGGAGCAGATAGGTTCACAAACATTTCTCTCCCGCCTCTATACGTTGCACTGACCCATGCAGCGCCGACATTAAGATCCCGTCTGGTATGTTTGTCCTGCATCTTAAAAGCCGCTGAGTTTGTGCCTGAGGAGTGTTTTCAGAGGCAAAATGGACTGTGTGTGTGTGTTAGAGGTAGAGGAGAGGGCAGAAAGGGGTCATGCGTTGAAATACCCTTAAGCAAGGCACTTGCTTTAACTCCCTCAATAAGAGGCCTCTTTAAAAAGCCAACATTTGTGAAAGGAGTATGAAGGGTTGGAGTGAGTCATGTTTGGGTCTGATTGGCAAACAAAATGAAAATGTCTGGACAGGAGAAAAAGCTTCACTAATGAGTGCAGTCTGCAGGAGAAAAAGGGCTAAAAGGGTGTTTTTACTCAGTGTACGACCCTTTTAAATCCAAGAAACAACAACAGTATTTGAGCACTGAAAACTACTGTCATGGAAATTAGTATGAATTTGACCTTTTACAGGACAGTACATCTGGAATACATGAAGTACTAACCTTGACTCCAATGAAGGTGGGACAATGTGTAAAATGTAAATAAAAACAAAGCACAGTGACTTTCAAATCTCTACAAAGACGAGCCATTTAATGAACAGACTGATAAACTTGTCACTTCACCATTTTGTGACCTATTGGAGCAACATTTTAGGAACATTTCTCAATGAGTTATTGCAAGGAATTCCATAATCCACAATCCGTATTATGATCAAAAGATTCAGAGAGTCTGGAGAAATCTCTGCAGGTAAGCAGCAAGGCAGAAAACCATCACTGAATGCCTGTGACCTTAGATTACTCAGACAGTGCTGAAGGAAAAACCAGCATCATTCTGTAAAGGATAAAACTGCATGAACTCAGGAACACTTCAGGAAAACACAAGTCAACATGGTTTATTGATACAATTACGAGTGCAAGTTAAAATCCAGCCGTCAAAGCCAAAGTCATTTATCAACAACACCGAGAAACACAAACTGTGATCTGATGAGTCCACATCTCAAATTGTTTTCGGAAATCTTTTGACATTAGCTATGTTCGAAATCGCTCACTATCATGGATATAGTGCACTTTTTCGTGTGTTCGCCATTTTGTAGTGTTTGAATTCTCAGCAGTTAATTTCACTATATAGTGCAATATAAAATACCCACAATGCACAGCAAAAGTGAGTGTACATAATATGTACCTTATATTGTACTCCCGTATACCACAATGCAATGCGGTCGTGTTTTTCCATAGAAGAAGAAGAGAAGAAAGGCTGTTAGGCGCTGCTTTCATTCATTAATGTAAAAAAAAAAAACGTTAAAGTATCTTTAACATGTTTGTAGTGTAGCTCTTTAACGTCTTTTAGCGGCTGTAATCAGCTTCGAAATTTGCTACTTATCCTCCCGAGGGCCCGGTTTGTTTACGTGATTTTTGACGCGGCCACTTTCGTCATAGGAATATCCAGCTCATCTACTGACGCTACGACGTTTAGAAAATTTCAGTGTAGTGTCCGAAATGTCATTTGGTCATTCCCTATGTAGTCCAGTATTTCATTTACACTACATAGGGGATAGTGAGTGAGTGAATGAGTGGACGATTTCGAACACAGCTACTCTGTCCTCAAGGCTCAATATAAAGCTCAAAAGCATCTGTGATGATATGGGGTGTGTCAGAGTCTGTGGCATGGGTAACTTGCACACCTGAGAAGGCACCATTAATGCTGAAAAGTACACATATGTACATACAGGGGAACATATGCTGCTGTATAAGTGATGTTTTTTTGATGCTTACAAAACAAAAGCAGCGTGGCTTCAGAGTAAACGACTGCAGGTACGAGACTGGCCTCCCGATAGTCCAGAGCTGTCTACCTTTGAACGGTGTGACACATTATGAAGGGCAAAGCATGACAATGTACACCCCGGACTACGTTCAACATCAAGCCGACATCCTATTCAAAATGTTAAATATTTGCAAAAACAACAGTTGGAATATTATGATTTGCAAACCATTGTATTCTGTTTATTTACATTTCACGCAGTATCCCAACTTCATTGGATTTATAAATCCCTATAATGAATAAAAAATGAATGAATGAAGAATAAAAAGAAAACCAAGCAGGATGAAATGTTATGCTGCATTTTCTTACATTGTAATTGGGAAGAGGGGAGTGGGAATAAAAAAGTCAGAAAAAACCCACCAATTTACCAGGCTATTGTTAGCTGTTGTTAGCACGCCCTGCGTTGTAGTTTGCGCATACCAGATAAAGAATGTAAAACACACTATAGCAGCATTTCTGTGAATATACTTCAAACAATACTTTGCATACGGGTGATTTAGTGTGACAAACTATAGTCAGAAGTGCTAATAAACTAAATATTACAGGAGCTTAATAAATGTTTACACCCGGGGTGGCCATCGTTGTCAACTCAGGGGTGGTGAGCAAATTCCGACCTAAGGGGGCGTACCAGTTGGAATTTTCCACTCAGAACTTGAAATCCAGATTTCCAAGTGGAACTGAAACGCAGCAGTACTATATCACTGTCTGTGGTTCTTTTCACTGAAGGTGTGTTCATACAGTCCGTGAACACCCAAGTTGCGGCACCTATATAGCTCATTGGTCACTAAGTAGCATCACGCTAGCATCGTAGGGCTGGGTATTTCCAGCAACCTCAAGATACGATACGTATCCCAATATTAAGGCCACGATACGATACGTATCCTGATACACGTAAATTGTGAACAATGACTACAACACTTTAAACAAAATTCTTGACAAGTTTAGTTTTTTCTTATAAGAAGAAAAAGAACAAGAATGAGTTTTAAGTGGTTCTACAACTTGAGACATAAATTCAGATCCTCAAAGATGGTAGACCTAAGTTCAAATTTAGAACATATGCTTCATTGTGTAGCTCGTCTTCTACCTTGAACTGTGCCACTGTTAGCATTAGCCAAAGTGTATTTACAACAACTGTCAAAATACTGAGGCTGTATTGATTCTGTAGAATCCGTATCAATACACGTATCCCGAAGGAGTGAATGACGATATTTTGCCGTATTGATATTTTGAGCACAGGCCTATAGCACCGTCTGTCAAATAGGGAGTTCTCTGCAGTTCCGTCAAGTAGTGTTGTGTTACTCAAGACCGGTCTTGGTCTCATAACCACATTTTGAAGGTCTTGGTCTTGTCTCGGACTCAAGAGCATTTTTACTTGGTCTCGGACTGGCGGGACGCGGGATTTTCCATCATGACTGAAAAACACCAGCAGTGATCTGCTGGTCTTCAACTTCATTAATGTGAATAAGGAGGAACACTTGGTGAAACAACAAAAAGCTCCAAAGCATGTGTTATTTCCCCGGTGATGACTGCAACCTTCCTGGTTTTGTGACTGAGGGACAGCCCCCGTTACTGTTCAACCCTGTCATGGTTTTTAAAATTTATTTTGATGGTCTTGGCCTTGTCTCGGTCTCAGCTTGTATTGGTCTTGGTCTCAACTTGGTCTTGACTCCCAACAGTCTTTGTCTTGTCTTGGTCTCTATGCATTCTGGTCTCAGTTAAGCCTTGGTCTCGGATAGTGTGGTCTTGAGCACAACACTACCGTCAAGGTGGAACAAATGTACTCACTAAATAATGTTCCCACATGGATATGGATTGTCACTCTGTGAACGGGAATAGAAACATTCTGTCACAGGTGTCGTCACACACCCACACAACCATGATGGCTAACTCAGTACAGCCGCACACGACGTCACCTGAAAAATCAGATTTTTCAATTTTGGCCACTGGTTGCACGTCCAAAGCGACTCCAAGAGTACCCGTCAGCAGGGTAGGGAGCGTCCGATGCCTCTCATGAGATCCGGTTGCAGCTGAGCATTGACTTTGCATGGAGGGTGGTTGCCGAGTGGGTTTGGTGTAGACGCACCTGAAGACTCAAACCTGGCATCTAAATTATTATTTAAATGACAATTTACATTGACAAGTCTGCTTTGACACAAACAATTCTTTCAAATCATGAATCTCGTAAAAATTATGTATTAAATCGTTTAATTTTTCCCTAACTTGGTGAACTGCCCAGCCCTAGGTCTGACTGGAGGGTAAACCCCCTCATAGGGTCTTTAAGGGCCCAGGACAGAGAGAGAGATCACGCCAGCAGCAGTCGAAAAGAAAAGGGAGGGTGGGACACCAAGAGGGAGATGAAACTGTTTTTTTTCTGATGGTCATAGAGGGAGAAATCAAGTGTTAGTGAGGATAAGAGATAAAAAGTAACAAGTAGAGCGTGCGAGGCGTCCGTGGCAGATGGAGAATGAGCGTCCGGAGGAGCATTGAGGGCAGCCGGATGAATGTGAGTGTTTACAGTACAGTTGATGTTTGCTGGCAGGTGTTTGTGCCTCGTATTTACTGAGCAGTTCAGAGCCATTGTGGATGTTGAGCAATGTTCACGGCTACTTTGAACCAGATCGGGAGGGGACGAGCAGGAAAAAAGGAAAGTGGGCGGCGGTGACCTTACGTGTCGGGGTCTTTTTTAGGGAGCCCATGCCGGACGAGCCCCTAATGATCACAACTTGAGCCCTTGCCTTTTTAATTACCCACCGAGGCCTGACGGAGACGCACAAAGCTGGAGCGTGGAGTGGCGCAGATGAAAACAAAAACAGGCCCTGCATCCTCAGGCCGCACGCCCTCTGAACCCGGCAGCGGAGAGCGCCGCCCCTGCTGCTCCGGCCGCTCATTTTTGTTGTTGTTGTTGTTGGAGAGGCGGAGAGAGATGGCACTCCAAAACAAGGCCACCGCGGCCGCTGATGTCATGCTCCACAAGCCATGTGAGAAGAGCTTTCTGGTGGAGGGCTGCTCCGCCACGACAGCACCCAAACAAACACCTTTAGGCCCGGATTGAGGATTTGGATTTGATATGAAAAACACGAGACACTAATGGCTGCCTGTAACGGTGACACTCCGTCACAGGCCTGAGAGCATGTAGGTTAGCTGAGAGTCGGCCTGGGAAATATGGATACAAATTCATATTTGGGGTTTTTTCAGCTAAAAGGGGGCACCTGGTAAATATCTTGGTTCTTGTATTGTTTGATTTTTAGTTAATTGATCTAAAACAGTGTTGGTGCCTGAATGGTTTCTTAATAAATACTTAAAAGAGGAAAAGAGCACTAATAATATATTTACACTTATTTTAGCACATGTGACATTCCTCCTGTTTCAATGTCTGTGTCTTTAGCCACTGAGAAACACTGAACAGGTTACTAAACAGAGAAGGCAGAGAGGGTTCAGCATCTTTGGCTCTGACATTATAAGAGTAGAAGCAAAAGAAAGAACCAAAGTCTTAGTTTTGGTTTGGTTGGTAAAAACAGCCCCATATAAACCCACCGCCCACCTCTTTTGTCCTTCCGGCCATCAGACTGTACAACTCCTCACATGGGAGGAGGAAGAGTAACAGGAAGACTGAGGACAGGAAGGAGCAGTTGCCAACCAATAGCCATATTTTTAGGGATGCACTGTATTGGATTTTTGCCCATATCCGGTACACTGATATTTTGCAAGTCATTATCTGCAGTATCGGAACTGATATTTCTGGTCGAGAGCAAGCTTTCAGTGTGGCAGTATATTTTTGCAAGAAGCTAATGTAAACCAAGAAAATAAGATTGTACATTTGTGTAATTGCAGCTGATAAATGGCTGATATATGTGGCTTTTATACTGGATTTAAATATCTGGAAAAATTTCAAAATCGGCCATATTGATACTTGCTTTTATTAGGCTAGGATCGACCAATACCAATATCAAGCTGATAATATCATGCATCCCTTTTTTATATTTTTATTTAAATCTGTTACAAAATGCTGCCGATGTAATCTTGATTTCCCTGAGTGAGTCTTCCCAAGGGATTAATAAATTAGGTACATCCATTTTAGGGGCAAACTGCTAATCAGCCAACCACATGACAGCAGCCATGTTGACCTGGTCAATACAACTTGCTGATCACACTGGAATCCTCTCCTGTTTGCCAAGAACAGGACATGGAGGATAAAATGTAGGCTCACAAAATTTGACATCAATTTGGTAAAATGTTGCCTGGTCTTATGGGTCTGATTTCTGCTGCAGCATTCAGATGTTTGGGTCAGAATCTGGCTTGTTAAACATGAAAACATTGATTCCTCCTGTTTTGCATCAATGCTGGTACATTTTGAGCCCCTTAGTGCAAATGGAGCCCAGTTTAAGCATCACAGCCTTCCTAAGTATTGTGTTTTTAACATGTCCATCTCTTTAAGACCACATCTTCTAATGGCTGTTTTCAGCAAAAGACACAAAGAATCTCAAATCATCTCAAACTGGTTTCTTAAAAATAAAAATGAGTTAACTACCCTCCAGTGGATCTCACAGTCACTATATCTCAATCCAGTAGAGCGCCTTTGAATCTGCAGCAACTGTGGGATGCTATCACGTCAATATGAACCAAAATCTGGAATCTGGAATGTCCCAACACCTTGTTGAATCTGTGCCACGGAGAAGTAAACCTCGCCTGACTCACCAGATGGTCCGATCAACATATTTCACCAGACCATCTTGGAAAGAGCCCACAGGACATGTTTGGAAATGGGTGGAACCTTTCACAAGCATATCCAGCAGGTGATTGAATGATTGTTCCGTCAATCAAATCAATTGCGGGCTTATTATATAATGTAGTAGGAGGGGCACTACTGCTGCGGTGTAGTGGAAAAAACGCGAACCACTGGCTCAAAACAACCCTCATCTAAACATGATGGTAGCACAGCGAAATATTATATTTGTTGTTTGTTTTAATTTAATAAAGAAATGCAGTCTAGATAAACTGCTACTGAAACTGTTAGCATCTATGCTAATCTCTGTCCGAGTAGCCACTTCCTGCGGTCCTCCACACTCGTATCTCCCATCTCTTCCTGCTCTAAAGGAGGCTGATTAGGCCGTCCCACTTTGGCCTGCTCACAATCGTTTTAGATTGGAGCTTGGCAAGATGGATCCGTCTGATTATAGTCATTAAATCAGGTGGACCCAGCTACACTGCAAGGTTAAATTAAAGCAGTTCTAAAATCAAATAGAGGAAATATATAGAAGAGCATGGATGGTTCAAACAGGGACACAGACCACAGTTTGGGTGTCCCTCATGCACGTCCTGAGCAGACTTCAGGTAGGAGCTGCTTCATCAGTTTGTCCTCTGAATGGAAGCGCTCTCCATTCATTGACAGAAATAACAACAGCTCATTAAGATAAAGTCAGATTCTGCTGATGAGTTTGACTGATGGGCCTCATGAGTGACAGCAGCCCGGGGCCATTTCAGCACCTTCAGAGGGGACGGGTGGGGCCCACAGGCTGAAAGGAGATGTCTCTTAGAGCTGGGTAACATGTTATTATGGCACAGGGAGGATGACACAGAAAACTGATGATTTTTACTTTTACTCGGGTGTTTTCATAGTGGATTATTTTGTTTTCTACTTAAGTAAAATTGCACCAAAGAAACTGTCCTTTAAGTTTAGTACGTTTTTAATCTTTCCAGCCCTGAATAAACTAAACTTTACCATTTCTTTATGAACATACTACTAATTGAAAATTCATATTAAAATCGACAATATAATTTTAAATTAACTGAATCGAAATAATAAATTGTCTTGTATTGTAACCGAATTCTTCTTGGTGACAGTTTAATCTAGCTCAAGTATTATTTGATGGTCCACTTTCATGTTAATGTTTTGTATTCTCTCAATTTCCTCTGCATCTGACTCCACATCATCCTAAAAGAGGAACCCCTCAATGATTTCTATAGTATAAATAAAGGTTGATTCATTGATTGATTAATTGATATTAGTTTTATATGTACTTTACCATTTGATGTTTAATTTTTGAGTGGTAAGTCATCAGTTGTAGCCCACTCCGCCATACTAGTAATCAATGAAGTATTACATTAGATTTGGTTAGACAGTACTAAATTAATCCCTTTGAGAAAAACTCCCTCAGGATAATTAAGAATCAGACGCTGGTGATTATTACAGATAAAAAGATAAATAAGATGAAAAAATAGATCCAAATAAAACTATTAATAAAAACATGTTTATATAAATAAAATAAAATAAAATAAAATAAAATAAATTAAATTAAATTAAATCAAATTAAATTAAATTAAAAATTAAAAATTAAAATAAAAATATACTGCTACAAGCTGGCTACTTATTATTATAACACTTATCTTCTAAAATGTTTGGGCATTTATATTATCTGACAGAAAAGCTGAAAAATGCCTTACTGCTTGCACAGATTGTTGATTTACTTGTTTAATCAAATTCAAACAAACATGAAGAAACCAGTGGTCTCAAGAACTAAGCTTTCCATTTTTAGCTTCATTCTAAAAGCAGAAGCAACATTTGATGTTTTTTCTCACAGAAGGACCCAAACATTCTTTGGGAAATTAACTTATTTAATAAAAATATTTTACAGTGACACATCATGAGCATCAGAGGACAACAAGTCAATGTTCTGTACAAAAATTAAAAGCAATAAAAGTGCAATAAGGATTCTTTAAATCGACAGCCTGAACAGACAGGCCCTTCGCTCAGAGACGAGCTGTGCTGCGCTGCCCTCTGGTGGTTCAGATTTTTAGGGCACAGTTTTTTTTTCACACTTCAACATGAGTTTTAACTCGTACCTTTTGAGTCATAGGAGGTCAAAGCAACTGCTAAAATTTAATAAATTAGGTCCAGACATTTAAGTCTTGTAACACTAAATCACTCTTCTATCCTGAGAGCCGAGGAGTCCCTGAGGTTTGTTTCATAAAAGTGCAAAAGATAAAAACTGCAGGAACAATCTAAGAAGATTTGGAAAGATGTTTTTTCTCTTTTTAAACTACATAACTAAATCTCATCGGCTCAGAGAAGAAATGATTCAGTCTACCTTCTAAAATCGTCCTTTTTCTGTCGTCTTTTTCCCTGCAGTCTATCAGGACTCTTTATTCAAGCGGGGGATGATGGTCCTGCGATAAGTCCGCCTCTCTGAAATGTTTCTTTTGACCTTGACCACGGCTGGAGAGGGCATCTCCAGCTCCAGAGACGGGCTGGAGTGAGACCTCTTCAGGCCGTCTTCGTCCTCGTCTCCCTCTGCCGCAGAGTCTGCACACAGCTGTTTATCGAACTGGTTCAGGTCCTCTGTTCCTATTACGCTGTCTTCTGCCCTCCTCACACTCCTCCAGGCCTCCAGGACCCTGATGTAGATCTCATACCGGCTCATCTGGAGTGAAAACAGAGACAAGGCGTCAGCCACAGGATTTTTCACATCAGTATGAACTGAGACTCGGAGCCCCGTGGTTACCTCGTGCTGCAGGTACTCTGCTCTGACTCGATGCTCCTCCAGCTCTTTGGCTTTGGCTTTCTTTCCCTCCGGAGGATTCTGCTGCTGGTGGGACAGGTCCGCTTTGAATGATTCCAGCATTTTTGCATGAGACTGCAGCTGACTCTCCTGCACGTTGGAAAGGAGGAAGAGATTTCATGTAAATCATTTTAATGCAAATACCTCAGGTGACAAAGAGAGAAGAGGAAGAAGGAAAAGTCTTCTGTTACTCCACGTGACATACTGAAGCAGGGGATATGGTTTTGATTTCTGTCATGATAAAAGTTATTCTACCTCCCTTTTTTAAGTCTGATTCAAAAAAAACATGCAACAGCTTTAGAGCGAGTCTACACAGGGTTTAAAAGACGAGAAATCAGGAGACACAGGTAGCTTATGAAGTTTAAAGCAGCACTATGTAAGATTCTGGCTTTCAGCTCTCTAGTGGCCTCTGTGGTAGTTGAGTGTAACTACACTGTTGTACATTAACGAGCATTTGTAGACATACAGAGGGAGGAGAAGCAAGACAGGACTTCCTGAGAAACAAATAAACCATGTACACTGATAAGGTGTGGTCTGATCATGTTTCTTTTTTTAATAAATCATCATGTACTTACAAGTCCAACAATAACAGGGCTAGATCCGCATCAGTCAGACATCCCTCCTCATCTTTCAGCTCACGCCAGCGAGTGAACGCAGGGCTAATGTGCGGGCCCCTGTGCGGGCATTTAGCTTGTTAGTCTCCCACTTTCTTTTTTTCATCTCCTCCAATAAAATATTATTATTATTTTTTTTTTTGCTGCTTCCATCTTGCCCTATAATATGCCCTTAATATTACTGTATATTAAGGTGGACAAAGCTACTTAGCATTTGTGTAAAGGAAGCTTGTTCAACAAAGTAAATGTCAAAGTTTTTTATTTATGATTTAAAAGAGTTAAAAGAACGTTAAAGTTTTGGTTGTCAGTGCTGATCATTAACTCATTAACTTAAATTGCTTTGGTGGTTTGCACGGCACATTTACTTACTGTTAAAGCACTGAGTAATGCATTCTCCTGCTGAGCACTGATCACAGTCAAATTAAAGCAATGACAGGAGGGGTTTGTGCACAGGTTTTGACCTGCATGGCAGCTGTGCATCATGGGATTTGTGGTATGATTTGTGGGAGTGCCATTTAACAGAACACCATTTAAAACAGACACAAGAAATTATCTTGCAGGCGGATTTTTAATCCTATCCCCGGCCAGGTTTGGCCTACAGGCCTTGAGTTTGGCATGTTTGGATTAAAGAGTCTTAAGTCGAAAGATTTTACCTTCAATAACAAAAAAAACAAACTAAAAACAACAGTAACCAACTTTTTCTCAATAAAAATTTGAGGTTATGACTGGTCTACAATAAAAGTTGACAATAAACCTCTGACAAATGTTTGCAGACTTTTTGTGGACAAACGAAGACAGCGACAAACAAACAAACATGTTCTGTTTCGTATAACTCGCCATGACCCAGCATCAGAGAGAGCTGCGTCATGGTTTTCAAACCCCAGACAAAGACATCACGAGCAATCATTGTTTTTATATCAGCTGCCTAACAATGACTTTAGGAACCTAGTCGTCTGCAGGTCCCCTCCTCATACAGTCATTAATTAAATCACAAAAACATTTTGAGTGTGCAGGAAGATGCTGAATAAAAAGGTGTGCACATCCAGCAGGCATCATTCTGAAATTAATTTTCTATTGATCACTGGTGGGTATTTTTTCTAATCATTATTTCCTCGGAATTTTTTTCTCCCCCATCAGAAGTTCAGTGCTCTTGCGTGACTCGACTGTCTTCAAGTTACACAAATCATGCAGAGTATAACATATTTACAGCTCCATTCAGATCACAGGTGGCAGCGACGAGTTCATCTCTGGTGGTACTTCTTAGCTTATGGAGACAGAGAGCCTGAATGTAACGTCTGCACACTCGAGCTACACAGAAAGACATGCGAGTCTCTGTTCTCTCCCCCAAAAAAATTCTGCTGTTTGGATTTAAATGTTTTACAGCCCAGTACTGGTCTGCTACACAGTGGTTTGGATCCTCTGTACATCTAACATGTAAAAAGAAGTCTTTTAATACTTACATGCCTTAAAGTTCCAAAATCAACTAAACAAATGAAAAGACAAATCAAGGATCGGCAGGGACCCTGTTGAAAATGCTGAATTAAGTTGCATATTCATGATAAATGTGTCTTAGAGAGCTACAGCAAAGCTAACAGGGATTCTCTGAGAATAATTCACTGATCACACACTGACCACATGCTTTTTTCTGGCTTAAAGGATAAATTCAGTTTCTACAGCTTTCACATTGTTTATAGAATGAAGTAGAACAATATACTCACCCAGAAGGCTTTCCTGATCCAAACAGTGCTTCGGGAGATATTTAGATCCAAAACTGAGCGGTGGACATCCGTATAATGGTCGCACACGGGGCATGTATAGCGTCGCTCCTAAAACTGCATTAATCGTCCAAAAACTCATTAGTTTCACCAATATTTCATCACGGTCCGCTCGGGCTACTCCTCCATTACAGTCTGGGGTCGCTCCACCCACGTTTTTGTGACTGTGCCGACCTCTGAACTGAAGACTTTGTCTACGTTTGCCTCCGCACATGCGCTGTACGGCTCATTGTTTCAGGGGAAGACCGTCGGCTACTCAACAACTTTCTTCTTCCAGTTTTGTGCAAAATGGACGAATATCTATCGGATGAAGATCTTGTGGAGGAGAACTTTGAATATGATGGGTGTCCTTACAGTTTCGAGCCAGAGTTTACAGATGAGGAGCTCATCGAAAGGAGGAAGCCGTACTGCGCATGCGAGGCAGCTGTAAAGGAAGTTTTCAGTTCAGAGGTCAGCACAGTCACAAAACATGGGTGGAGCGACCCCGGACTGTCTTGGAGGAGCAGCCCGGGCGGACCATGAGGAAATATTGGTGAAACTAATGAGTTTTTGGACGATTAATGCAGTTTTAGGAGTGGCGCTATACATGCCCCGTGTGCTACCATTATACGGATGTCCGCCGCTCGATTTTGGATCTAAATATCTCCTGAAGCACTGTTTGGATCAGGAAAGCCTTCTGGGTGAGTATATTGTTCTACTTCATTCTATAAACAATGTGAAAGCTGCAGAAACCGAACGTATTCTTTAACAAAACATACTTACACTTTGACATAGTTTAGCTCTGATTGTGTGTTTCAGTGACGCTCTATTTTTTGACCCCCTTGAGATCTAACTCAGTGCCTCTACAGTAAATGGACTTCTGCTATGAGATGTATTTTTGAGAACTACAGGGAGATTTTTTTTGTTAATCTTTTTTCAAGCATAAACTGTTCCTGAAATACCCACTATGTCAGGAAATTAGGTCAGAAACAGAGAGAAGTCTGCGTTTGTACCAGAGTGTGTGCAGACTGCGAGGCGGGGAGGATCGGCCGGCAGAATCTCCTCTGAGAGCCAACAGCAGCGGGGAACGGAGGAGACGAGTGAAGAGCGCACACCAGGTTTATGCGGCTGATCCAAGAATTCATCTCTGCTTTGGATCTACAATGAAAACACCAAAGTCTTATTCCAGTCATGGCTCGGTTCATACAACACGGTCAGATACTCGGCCTGCGCAGTGACTTACGAGGCCTGAAAGAGGAAGATTCTCCAGTCGGCCGTCTGCAGGCGGAACACGTGCGGCTTCTTGGTGTAGTCAGCCGCTGGTTCAGCCAGAGAGTGATGAACGCTCACTATCTCCTCGCTAGTCATCTGATCTCTTCTGTAGTCATCCTGATGAAAACAGGAAGTCATACAAACAGCATTAATAAACACAAGAAAGTCCATTAGAAAGCATAATCCAGCCCAGATGTACTGACCTTCTGTAAGTAAAGAACCATTCCCCTCAGAACGCCATAGAAAGTCTTCCAGCCTCTTTTCCCCCAGGGAGCTGAAAAAATTCAATGATTTTATGAGAATAAAGCAGCACTGATCTGAAAACCATAATGTTAGACAATAAAACTCAACAGTCTGGAATTATTAAAACCATAAATCATTATTTTTGCCTCATTTCATATTTATTTTTGATGACTGTTTAACGATGTTCACAATCGCTAATGTTAAAAAATCTACTTTTCATACACAGACAACACCTGAGACAATCTGTTAGAGAAGTGATTCCCAAACTGGGGTACCCATGTGATGTAGGGGGTACGCAAATACCTGTCAGGTTTCAAACTGTTTTAGTAGTTCAAGTTCAAACTGGTGAATGTTTGCATTGTGAGATTTGATAAAAGCTTGAAGTGCTGGCAGAGAGACTGTAGGATGGACCTGTGAGGCATCTTGAAGAAGGAAATCCGTCGAAGACTCTTATGGTAACATAAGCTCAGTCAGACATCCTTCTCATTAAAGCTGTGGTGAGTTTGTAACAGTTTAAAGTTCATTAATAAATATGTTCCAGAAATGTACATTTCTTTTTCAAAAGTGAACTGGTGATGTCCACTGACATGGCTCATAAATAAACAATTTAGTGAGAAATTATTCACAAAGAGATTTTATTTGTATGTTATACATGCTAAATGTGGGAGTTGGGGGTGGTGGCAGGCTTTTCTTTTTCTAATACATTTCTTTTTCTAGCTGCTGTAAGTGTGTGAGAGTAGGGGGTACATAGCTGGAGGTCAAGTGTCTGAAGGGGTACAGGCTGCGAAAGGTTTGGGAACCGCTGTGTTAGAGCAACTGTCTCCGTTCAGGCACAGGTAACCTGCACTTCTGTAACACACATTCAAGACTGTCGACCCTCTGTCATCTGGCAGGGCATCTGTCATTTCATCTTTGACAATATATGGCAAATTTGTGCTTGGTCAAAAAATGTACTATTTAGAGTTACCTTGGATGAAAAAAACTTGGAAATGGATATCATCTTTGCAGCCTATAATACTGTTAGCCAAGTTTATATTCATAATTACAGGGCTCCAAAAACCCAACCTGATTTTTGCACTGTTATAAAAGAGCTTTAAGATGCTGTCTACCTCTTACAGTCTTACAGTAAAAAGCTGTGAAAACTGCAATCTTAAAATATTTACTGAACTTGTTTGAATACGTAACTATCTATGTACATACAAATATTTTTTTCTGAATGTTTTACATTATATTACATTATTCTCAATCTTTGGTAAACCAAAATAAACCCCTGGTGTTGCATATTTCTGTACCTGTTTAAAATGTCTGCCTTACTCCATGTGCTCTGTTGTTGTAAAATGTGATCTATATGAATAAAAGATGATTTCATTGATGAATATTTAACTATACTGCTCTCTTACTTATGATGTAAACACTTTGGCATGTTTTCTCCAGACTCTGCACACACGTCCACGTTAAACTTTAAGCTGTTATGCAGTAGTTCAGGTTAAGATAAAAATGAGCACATGTTCTCTGTTGTTGGATGATACAGTCTTGGTATTTACTGTTGCTGTGTGCCATTATTTATTGTCATGCTTTTACCCATATTTTCCACCAGAGACACCAAAACACAAAGAGGACACAGACTGTTGTCTCGTCTTGATCACGTTGCATAAAATGAATCCATGTTGTGTCTTTAAACATTTATCTGTCACTCACTGCGTTTGCCGTCGATGTCTGCGAGAAGTTTTCTCTGCACGAATCCCTGTTTGACCACGATGGCTCTTTTGTTATGAGGGACGTCCTGGAAGGGGTTTGTTTTGGACCGCAGCTTTACATCATCCGCGTCTTCCTCTGCTAACACAGAGTTCTTCAACTCCTCTTCGTCACTTTAACACGCAGGGAAAGAAATTTGATTATGATTGTGCATGTGAGGGATGTGACAAAGAAGGAAACAAAGTGTTTGCTTTGGTTCACTTACATGGCCCACTGCAGAGGCTCACTCTTTATGGAGTTGTAAAGACTCTGAAATACGAACAAGGCAGAAAATGATCAATAAACAACAACAGGCCTGACAGACCAGTATCCTCCAGTTCTTAGGAAAGTTCCTGTAAAAATTCAACTATGGATGTTCTTATAAAGCTTAGCTGTTCACACCTGTGTTCTGAAATCACTTTTAAGCTAAAGAGCCGGACATGTCTCTCCAAATTCACACTAAAATGCACCGTTTAATGCACAGTTGAAGGTTTGAGACGCCAAATAAAAATATTCAAACAGCAAGATATGGGACGCTAAGTTAAAATTACCAGAGTAGTTCCTAAATGCAACTTTACATAAAAAAACAAAGCTTCATTTACAAAAAATAAAATAAATATGAAGTATTGTCTGCATTTTCAACAAGTGAGCACTGGTCTCAGATGTCACCAAAATATATTTTTGACCTTTTGTTGCCTAAACTTCCGCTCAGATATCGTATTTCTAGCTCGATCATAAAACCCCTCACTTGCATGGGCTGTCTGACCTTTTGAATGTGCTCTAATGTTTACTATAATTGGACTGATATGCCTATTTAGAGCCTTTAATTTAGGTATAAAGGTGGATTCAGCTGAAGTTTCTCATTCCTGTTCATATAACAACTGCAGTTTTAAATAAGTTTTTATTAAAGCTCTCTAAAAGTTTTCTAATTTTTCTGACAGGTGGTCAAAGAATTTTGTTGAGCACTTTATATATTTGTATGTAGATATATGCAGATAAATTGTGTGTTACTCTGAAACTTTATGAACCAGAGAGTTCAAGCTTAGGTTTCCTGTGAGTTCATGTCTGTATAATCACAAAAATGTGATTTTTCTTCTTGAAAATAAACAGACTTCAATTTAGAATTGCAAATGTAACTATTTCATTTTGTCACATCAGCATGTCAATGTCCACTTTTTCACTTCACTGTTCCTACATTTTTTTTAATTCTATGAACAAATCACTGGTAAAAAAAAATGCTAGCAAGTTTTTAAAGAACAAAATTATTCTGATAAGAAGCAGGTAGGCCCAATAACAGCACTTTGCTTGTTTATAGAGAAATGATTAGAAACATACTTTCAGCAGATCCTTGCTGAAGTTTTCTCCTTCATTCATCCCGTCCAGGTTGGACACAAACTTGGAAGAGGACATGGACTTCCCCACATTCTGTCAACACAAACAACAGCAGTGATCAGACTAATGGATCACAGAGTCTCTCTGGAGATGCTTACATCAGAACGTAACCTTCAGTCATAAAAGTGTCTCACCTGTCCGTGCAAGTCGGTGTTGAGGAGCATCATAGCACACGTGAGAGCCAAAGCAGCCCCTGAGGATTAAAAACATGCATCAGGTACATGTGAGCTCTTCCTGCTGTATTTTTGAGACAATAACAAAAACATCTGTGATACGGGCTCACCTGAGGAGGGGAGGGAGTCTGGGTTGCACTCATGGAAGCGGCAGGAGAAATGCTGCAGCACACGCTCCCTCTCCTGAGTCTCTCCGATCAGAACCACCACTTTGAGGAAAGATCTGAGAGCAAGACAAATATACTCAAATGAAATCCTAATACAGAGTGTTTAGATGTTATATGAGCATTTTTCTCAAGTGATGTTTGAGTGTGAGGCAGACTCCACCTCAGTCCTACTCACCTGAGGGCATGATCGAGAGTTTGTCCGGTGAAGTCAAAGAATTTGAGGTATTCTTCGCCGACAGCTCGACTGAAGTCATTACTGAGCAGAGACAGAATACACATTAAACATCGATTAAAGCAACATTCAAATTTAAGCATCAACATTTCTGTCACTCTGTCCTGAAATGATGACAGCAAAATACAAGAGGGAGGATTATTAGTGCTGACACTAAAGCAACATTTACTTTCAACAAGAGGCAAAGGCACAAACAATGATGTGCAATATGACAGGGACCTGAGCTCCCAGAGCTAACACTCTCCATGTAACCATTTGGTACTCAAGCACTCAAGCACTTTAAAACACAGTATGTATAATTCCCATGGTTCCCTGCATCCGGCCATTCACATTTGGACTGTATGTCGATTAGACTGTCTACGGTCTATGTATGTTGCTTTATGTATGAATGCTCTGTGGGTTTTATTTCTGTTTTTTTTCTTTAATGTGTTGACACACTGCCAATGGGAGATTGCCACTTAGCTATAATCTCATGTATTTACATAAACGTCCATGAAATCATACTGTCCCATTAACAAAAAAATAACAGAAATAAATCTCAAATCTGTAACATTTCTTGACTAAAAAAGTTATAAATGAACATAGATAAACCAAGCATGTTTTGGAACATGTAGGAAAACACAGCAGATGTTCAGTGAAGATGGGAATAAAAAAACAAAACAATTCCAACTGCTTTTGGACTCATTTTAGCACCACGCTATAGTGTCAGAAACACATGTGAAGGAAAAAATATTCTAGTCTTTCATAACTAATACTTTTGATTTATAAAAGTGGACATTCAATGTCAATGAAGTAACCCATAATGGCACATTTATACATTCTCCCAATTTTACAGCCAATATATTGGACATTTATGACCCATTTACTCTGCAAATTATTGGCTATAAATATTGGAAAAAGTGCTTAATCGATAACAACTGCCACAAGGTATCAATATCATTACCAGGGATGGAAGTGATAAGGTTAAACTGATACCACTACAGTTATTGACTCTGCATATCCATCCAAGGATTTAAAGATTCTCTTCTTGCATCCTGAAACTTTTCTGCTTGGGCAGAAGTTGGCCTTTACAGGTTTTCTGCATCAACAAACACGTTACTCCGAGCTGCATGGATCAATACTTCTGCAAGTCACTGTTGTTCCAGCCCACTAAATGTTACATAGTTTGCATTGTTTTCTTTAAAATTATGCCACAGTTTTACCTGCCATGATCATATTTCTGATATCTTTATTTGCATCTCTGTTGTCTATCTCTGATCTGGACATGATTTATGTGGTTCGCAAGATATGCAGAATAAAGTGAAAGGAACTGATGAGGGAAAAATTAAGCAAAATTACTTGGATTGCTTTTGCTAGGGAGTTGTTATCAATTGTCTTTTTTATTTTCAACCCTAACAATAATTCTAATCACCTATTTTCCTGGTCAATTCCTCCCACTTTGTTTTGCATGCTTTGTAAATCAAGGACATCACACTCATCAGAGGCAGAGAAATGATACTAAAGAAGTAAAAAATCAGGGCAGCCAGGGAGCAGAAGTGGTCAAAATTGTGTCTTCATTTTCAATGAAAAGATGCTCACTGCGCAGCTTTAGTGAATGGGAAAACCAGAAACTAGCAGCAGCATTCATCTATGCAGCACATTATTGAATATCAGAAGTGTCATGTGCTTGTGTGACACTGCTACCACTGAAAACCCGTGAAGGCCAGCTTTTTCAACACTGAAATTCAGAAGGAACCAATCAAGGAATCACTGCAGAATCAAATCAATACGAAGAGAAATCTTATCAATAACATCGTCTTGATTTCTGATTTTTTTTAGTCTTGAGTGTGATCAGATATCTGGAAGCACTGGCTCCTACACTGCCCTTGCAGCTCAGTAACACAATCTGTATCAATATCAACTTCTGGTAATGTTTTTTTACTCCCACGCCAACAATCTGAAACAAACTTTCTGCTGTTTACTGGTTGCCAAAACACTCCTGAAGAGACCACCAGAGTTGATTGTGCTGTCTTTAAGAACAATGCCCTCAGCAGATACTAAAACCCTGTTCACAGTTCACACCTTCAGAAAAACTTGAAATCCTCCTGAGTGCACCTCGATGAGCTTCATGTGGGGGCCTGGGTTTTTCATCCAGACATAACCCAGAAATCACCCTGCAACCCCCCAGTATTTCCCCTCCACACTGATATGCAGACTGCAAGGAAACTTACCGCTGTGAGGGCAAAGTTCGAACAAGAAGGTCAGTACATTTTCTGGGTAGGTTGCTCAGAAATTTCCTGTAAATATCAGGGTCGATGTGTGAAAAGGGCTTCACCCATGCAGGAACAAAAAATCCTGAATTTCCCAGGGTGGTATACATGTGTGAATGCAAACAGCAGTGTTTTTTTTAGCCAGAGTTGTGCCTTTTGAGCCCCAGTATTTTTCTGCACCCCGATCCCTGATTTGACTCACATGCAAACTGCTATTGGGGACCAGTGTGAACAAGTAAGGCAGGGGATTTAGGTTACTCAGGTATTTTTGATGAAATTTTAGGGTTTCATTTGAGGAAAGGGCTTAAAATAACCAACTGGGAAAGCCCCAAGAGCACAAACCTCCACCAAGGCATTTCTCAAATTGTAAGGCAATGAAAATGTAAGAAACTGAACCATTCGGTAATGTTAAAAAACACTGAAAAAAATCCTGGATCCGCATCCAGATTCAGATCACCACTAAAATCTGATCACTGCTTCCTTGTGCTATTCCCAACATTTCCTGGAACTTCATCCAAATCCTTTAAGCTTTCTGAGTTATCTTGTTCATAGACAAACAAACACAACCTCCTTTGCAGAGGCAACAAAGACAGCTTTGTCCATGTCTGTTAAAGCATCTGTGAGGCTCCTTTAAGCAGTTATGAAACAGACTGGTATTGACAGTCATGTCCCTTTAAGAGCTGCAAAGGCAAACAAGACCATCAGGAAGAGGACTGCATATTTTCATTTTGTTATTTTTAATGCCAGTAAACACTGCCAGGGGGTAGGTGTCAGGCCAGGACATTAACTGCACAGTAAACAACACATCTTTGTTTCCAGTTTCCACAGCTCAGATGTACTACGAGTAACACATTAAAATACAAATACAGCATAACTGAATAAAACTTGAGAGCAAGATACGCTGCACGACATTGCCAATGGAGAGAACCACAGCTGGCACCCTGGCTAAAGCTGCAGTGAGAGAGGTTTCTTTAATTTTTTGGTCAGGGCACCAATCAGACAGCCAACAAAGGGTCAACGTTTTTGTCGTACAAAAGAATAAATAACTGAATACAACTACAGCACCCAGAGGTTTCAAAAGAAATTGATATTTGTATTCAAAATTTCATTAAAAAAAGATTCCGGTATCATAAATTACCATATTTTTTGGACTATAAGTTGCACTGTACTATAAGTTGAATGTATTTGGTTCACTGGTAGAGAGGTGGTTGTCTTTAATCAAGCGGTATCACCAAGAAGGCTGTCTCGCACAATCTGTCTCACACAGACCTCCACCTCTCCTTCGCTACCGAATCTGCGCTTCAGTCTCCTCACAGCTGCTTTTTATTTGCATTTTTTTGTCCCGGTGTCCAGGCGAAGTAACATAAAATAGATGTTTGTAATTTTTAACTAATTCGTAGAGTTTCTGTTCAAAGAGTTCTGCCCTTATAATTTCTTCTTTGTGTCTCATTGGAGCTAAGTAATGGGTGGTAATGGCAACACTGCCCATTGGCTTCCTGTGGTACTGCTCCATTTGGCCCATATCTATAAGCTTTATGGAAACCTGCAGAAATACGGACAACATGAACGCAGAGCTCAGACAGAAGGATCAGTCTATATCCAGACCCATCTTTAATGCTGAGCATAAATGGGCCTGTAACAAGTCTCTCCCAGCAGCACATTGTTCAAGCATCCATCTGTAGACTCGTTCCTCAAGGTCTGGCAATCTTGCTTTCGGGCTGCGATTAGCTTTCTTCATTTTCTTCAGTGGAGTAAGAGTAACCTCTGCTTTTTACCAGTCCCTCACGAGTTTCCCACTCACTCCAAACTTTATTTCTGCTCGATTACTGCTGCATATTTTACTACCTGCAGTTTGTTAGAATAGGATTTTCATTTTGGGGGCATTTTGCTTATGTCTAGCTTATGTCTAGCCTAGTATAGAGCACCCTCTCATGGGTGTGGACAGTAACGTTTACTCATTGGCTCATTTCTGTCAGTATGTTCGATGATGTATATTTTGATATATAAATCGCACCTGACTATAAGTCACAGGACCACCCAAACAATGAAAAAAGTGCGACATATAGTCAGGAAAGTACGATACTCAAATGTATGACTCAGTAATAAAAAAAGACTTCTTTTTTTTTTTTATACGAGTACATATCTAAAAGACACCCCTGACCGCATGTGTTTTAGCAATTTAAAGTTAAATCTGCACATAAGAGCCCCACAAACCAGTTGAATGATTGGCTGCAGCACTCTAAATAGCACCACCACAGAGCTATAGGAAACAGAAAGGTCAAAACAAGAAGAGCATGTGCTTACTCTTTGTCTAAGTGCTTCACCACCTCCACACGCTGGATCTCCTCCAACTTGAACAGCCGTTCAGCGAGCCGCTTTGCCGCCTCCCGGTCCACCTCTCCTCCGTTCATGTGAGGCTTTGGTTGGATTCCATTTGGCACGACTTTTTGAACATTTCCCTCCTCTGCAGCCTCCTCATCTTCAGCCTGATGTGACGTTTCAGTACGTGCGTCCTCCTGAGTGAACTCTGCCTCTGCTGTCTGCTGCGTGACCTCGCTCTGCTCGCTTATTTTGGGATCGTCTGTCTTTTCAGGCTGCACGAGCTGCTCATTCTGCTCCGGTGGCTCCGTCTGTTCCTGCTGTTCTGACACCGCAGGTTCTTCAGCTTCAGCACTCGCTGTCTGCTCTGACTGAGTCGACTCCTCTGGCAGGTCAGCTTTTTCAGTCTGAGGTGACTGCTCTTCTATCTTTAGCTGCTCCAGATGTTGAGTTAGCTCGTCCCCGGAGTGTTGCTCCTCCTCTCGGCTCATCTTCTGCTCCTCAGTTATCTCAAGCTGCTCAGACTCAGCTTGCTGTGACGGCTCAGAGTCCTGTGAGGCTGATTTTTCACAATCTTGATGCTCCAAACGACTCGTCTCTTGGAGTTTTTCAGTAGGCTCCAGGATCTCTTCTGAGTCACCTCCCCTCTCTGCATCATCTTCTTCTTGTGTTGGCTGTTCTTCAGTGCTGTTTGCAGCCTCTACATGCTCAGTCTCCACATTTTGGTCTACATCTTCACACATTTTTAGCTCTTCACTCTGTCCTGTAGGTATTTCTTCTTGTGTATCTATGTCTTCGTCAGTGCTGGATAACCTCTTCTCTTCCAAAATATCTGACTGTAGCAGATCGGGCAGTTCCTCTTGGTTTACACTTGATCCAGATTCATCAGGTTGTTGTGGCTCAGCAGTAATCTCCCTGCAAATCACAGATGAAATATGCAAAGAAATCGTTACACAATGTCATTGCCATATTGGTGGTGGCATTTTAAAACATACAAAAGTACATGCCCAACATTTCAGGCAATCCTAACAGAATGCACAAATGTAAGATAATGGATATTGTACCAGCAAATAAGCTGCAGTCAGTTTTGACAGTCTCTTAGAGGGAAACCAGGTCTGTCTTTTAGCTTTATGATTTAAGGTGTGTTTAAAGAACTTCCTCCTGTGCAGTTTCTGATCTGCTTTTTCGGTATCATTTACTTTTGCCATATTTGCTTGAGCTAATTACCCCTTTCAGACTGACCAAAAAAAAGATTTAAACTCAGTAACAATCGGCTCCTGATGGCAGTTTGAAAGGTTTTAATCGGCATTTCAATTAAAGTAAGAACATCACAAACGGGTCCACTCACTAATTTACGGATGACATTGGCGTAACTGTAACTTACGTGGCTCTTTGCCGTCTCAGCAACTAATTCCATCTGCCTTTGTATCATCAGCACCGAGTTTGTACATTTTTAAAGGGGGGCAAAAGTACAAAATACAGAAAACCGCATCCACAACCTCTACGCTCCTTTCCATTGTTTACATGGAGGGGCTATGTTGCGCTGATGTTATCAATGTGATGACATAAGCTTGGTGCGCCAGAGTAAAAAAACAACTATGCAGCTCGTCTGCAGCCCACCAGACTCGGGTCTGCTGACAGTGGAAAAAGAGTCACTTGCCGAATGTTAGAGGGCTATACTGCTTTGAAAAGACCTGTGTTGACCTGCTAATTTTAGTGTGAAAGCGGTATAAGACACTGTCATTGCAATAGGTGAGCTCTCAGCCAGCAGTGATTGTCCCTATAGAGGCAGATATGCAGCCTGAAGTCTCAGCTGTATATTTAGCAAGGATCTTCACATTAATGGCAACATCGCTGCTCAAAAGGTGCAGTGACACACAGTGACAGTAAACTGGCAGGGTCAATGCTGTGTTTTGTATGGGCACAAACTGCTGTGGGATCATGACACGGAAACACTGTGTTTTATGCTCTGCTTTCTTCTGGTCGTGAATCTATTAAAATAGGTCTTTAAAAAAGTCACAACCACAGCATGGTTTACAAAAGCTAGTCAGGAAGATTGGCTGTTGAAGAGAAGTTTCTGTGTTTACTGAAGCTACTGAGACAAAAAAAGAGGAGAGGCTCTCTACAACCGCTGAATCAAGAGAAAGCAGGACGTGAGGAAGTACGGTATATTTGTAAGAACAGAGCTGGAGATGGATGAAGACATGCCGTGTATGAAAATTAGTTTTAACTAGAAAACACTCGGAGATAATATGATTCCTTGGCCCTGAAAACCCACACCTAGCACTCAGAATCATGTTGTTATCATTTTAAGTTAGACAGTTCTTTAGCAAAAATGATTGTCCACTGATGTTGGTTATCTGGATCACCACCAAAATCGAATCATTTCCGAGTTCAGCCTTTACCAACATCTCCTGAAAATTTCAGCAAAATATGTCCGATAGTTTATTCATAATGGTGCTAACAAACAAACAGACAAACAAACATACACCAGCAAAAACATGACTTCTTTGGTGGAGGTAATAAATATATTTCAAGAGCCAGTTTTCTAACTACTGACAGCAATGGTTCCTTTAAAATCACGATTTCTTTGTTGCCTGCATCTGCTGGAATCTGTACCGTTTGGTGAAACACTGCTGCACTGGTGTGTCAAATCAAGCTGTCAGTCTCTACCAAATGCTTCAGTCGAGCAGAAATAAGCTGAAGCTTCACACTGCACATGTATAAATGCTGGTTTAAACAGAGGAGTGTTTTCTTTATTCAATCTATGCTACCGTGTGACACAATGTTTATTTATTGACTGCGTACTGGTGAATGTCTCAGCATTTCAGGCTGGTACTTTGGTCACATTGAACCAAGTCATCACCAATTTCTTAACAGACAATTTGTGGGTTTCATTCTGGGTTTTCCACTTAATTTGTGCAGTTTTCAGCAGACCGCACAAACTTAGTGCATCAGCTTATTCTTTTCCCCTTTCTCATTTTCTTTCCTTAAACTCTAATGTGAGTTAGCAGACTCAAATGTTAAGTCGGAACTGGGAAAAGCTCAATTTTGATGACTATTCACTTCAGAGTAATGTGCTTCAGCTCTATTTTTGACAGATAAAATACAATGTTATTTCTCTAAGGGAAATTTAGGTTAATAGCTTTACGCATTCTGTCTGGATTTTATCAAGAAAACATCCCTGCAAGCAATTGCTTAAAGAAATATAACTCAAAGCATAAGCTCTCAAAACATGCAAGACTGTCATTAAGATAAAAGCTCAACGACTATTCAAGCTATATTTGTCTTTCCAAGTCAATAATAAGGGGAATTGTTATCTACTGAAATGAGTTTATGTATTTTAACAGATCAAAATTTGACAAAATATTTATCCTTTATTCAATCTCCCAACAAAGGGTACACACATGACATCACAGTGAGCATGGCGGAATGAAGACTAACCACTGGGCATCCAAATATTTCTATTCAGCCTAAAAAATGTAAGTTTTTGTTGCCAACATTTGAAAATGTTCACTGTGGATAGTACACCTTTAGCAGTAATATAAAAATGTTTTAAACCCTGACATCAGGTTAATAACTAAGACAAAACTGATGTAAAAGCAACTTTTACCATTTCTCTGTGCTTGTTTGCATTTAGGTAATAAAGAATATGACCTCCACTCATTTTCCCATTGTCTTGTTTTTTTATCTTAAAGAAAAATTAAGACAAAATTAAGCAAACCAATTGTAAAATCAAAGACCGGATTTTTTTTTTAAAATGTATTTTTTGGGCATTTTTGTGCCTTTAATGATAGTAGAAAGACAGTGGATAGGCTTGTGAAAGGGGGTGAGAGAGTAGGGGAAGACACTCTGCAAGTTGGTCACAGGCGGGATTCGAACCTGGACCGGCAGAAGTAAGTACATGGGATGCTAACCACTCCGCCAAACCAGCACCCCAAAGACCAGATTGTTTTAACCCTTTTACTTCCAGCTAAACTGTTTGGCAGAGGTCAGTTAATCCAGAAATATTTAATGTGTCAAAAAAAAATACAAAAAATCATGGTTTGTTTTAGTCAATGTTTTAGGATACAGATAAAAATGTAAACAAACCAATCGAACTAATATTTCCTTTGTGTGGGATTTAAAGGTTTAAAAAGTAAAGAGCTTTCATTACGATCAATCTCATTCTTATTTTAAATACTTAACTTTAATGAGATAATATAGTTTTTCATCATAAAAATAAATATTTTTGGTGTGTTTGTCACACTCAGTATCATCTACTTGAAGTTATTTTTATTGCTATTTTATTTGCAAACATTTTTCTAACCTTTCTAAACCTTTTAGAATTGATTTTGTCCCAAATATTTGTGCATTTTAAGTCTTCAGGTAATCAACTTCTAACTGTTTAAACCTTTGAATCCCACACCATTAAATTATCTGGTTTTTGGTTCATTTGTATTTTTCTCCATTCCCTGAAATGTTATGAGAATCAAACAATGATTTGATTTGTTCTGTTTTATAAAACATTAAATATCTAGGAATTTATCTTAACCTCTGCCAAACAGTTGAGCTGGTAGTTTAAGGGTTGATGCATTTGGGCAAAACAAAACCCAGTTGAGTACAATTAACAGCTGCTTGAATGGTTCAAATAGAAAAATCCAATTATTTTTATCACAAATGATTAAATCAATATGACTTATATTTGGCCAAATATAATGTTGTATTGAATACTTTGCATGAAACAAACCTATCCAACCTGTTACAGTGTCACATTAAAATAAATGAGAGGTGGCAATTGTTTATCAGATGCTAAAATCATACGTTCGGAGTAAGCCTGGGTCCCTCAATCTCATTTTTAACACACAAAATCACACATATGAAGAATTAAGTCACTACAAGTCTTCTTCAAATGGATTAGGCTGACAAATAATTATCGTACAGCTAAAGTTATGGCTCCAAATGTTTTCTTTAGTCATTTTTTAAACATATCTGCTTAAAACCTGCATTTACCTTTATGAACATCATCAAAAATAACATATACTAAGAATGACAAGTTTTAGAGCTCTGATCTTTTCAGTGGGTGGAACGGTGAGTCTGGCTGTGGCGTCATGAAAAACCTCTTTATTGTGCATCCTTGGATATTATATAACATTAATATTACAACATGACGACATGATGTTAATACACTTCCTCTTATCCTTTTTTATAAATCCATGATACTCACGTGTGACTCAGACAACAAATGCCCTCCTCTTCTTCACTTTCTTCAGTCCAGCAGGTAGACGTCGCTCCCTCTTCCTCTCCTTTATCCCCGTCCTCTTCCTCAGTATCAGCCTCGTTTGCTGATGTCTGCTCTTCCTCTGCGTCTCCCTGTCTCGTCAGCAGAACAGTGGGCTCCTCCTGTTCCTCTTCGAGCTGTAAATCTACTAAAAAGTACGCCTCGTCTTCCGAGCCTTCAATCTCCTCGGGAGTATTGATTAATTCCAGTGAAGTAGCAGGATCTGAGTCCTCTGACTGCTCCTCTTTTTCTTCTACCCGTTCTTTGTTTGAGGTTTCCAGGGAGGTTTCAGTAGAATCTTCTGAAAATCAAACATGAAAACATGGAAACATTTCAGTCAGGTCATGTGAACAAAACAAGGATCACATTGGTAGATTTACAAGTCCAGCAACAGAAGAAGAAAAAAAGCAACATCTTTTAAAATGTGCCGTTCGGAGTAGAACATACCGCTTGAACTGCCTGACAGCTCTTGGGCTGAATCTTCCTCTTCCTGTATTGTCCACTCTTTCACATCAGCAGCATCACATGGCTGGAAATTGCAACACAAACCACAGATGATGAATTAAATGTTAAACAAGCTTGTGATCATCCGTGGGGCACTCTGGGCCTCATCTGACAAACATTACGTCCACTCTGGTCCTCTCACAACAAATCAGTCTGTTGAACTAATACAAGTGTGAGTCTCTGTACTGACTCATGTTGGTGAGGTAAATGTCAGGTCTGTCCACAGAGGGTGGTGAACCAACAAACAGAAAGTCCCACACAGGGGCGTTTCAGCCCGTGTCCACTAATTAAAGGCAGATTTTGGGCTGGTGGTACTCTCAACTTGAGCTTTTTCAGTTTATGCTATTTTTTGTAACTCACTGGTCAAAGAAAGCAATACATCCAAAAACTAAAAGTCAAATCTTGAATGAAAAGGAGCAGAAAGTAGAATATTTTATGATCTGCTCCTCCATTAAAAGACACTGATTGACAAAGCAAATTATAAGATTTAGAGTGATTCTTAATGAAGCTGAATCTTCATGTGATGAAACTGGAGCGAGAGTTGATGCAGTTCTGTAAATGTCCACTTGAGGCTGGCTGTAACGGCACAAAGTCCCATACACACCCACGATAACATGTCCATTTTTGAAGCGGATATAAACATGATTACATTCTGGTTAAAAACATGATATAGTTGGATTTGTTCATAATTTTGGGGGCACAAGTGATTGGGGCTCATTTTTTATATCATAAAATCTTAACTTTTTTGGTTGAACCAGGCATATGCAGTCTTATATAAGGCAGCTTTGAACCTATTTTATAATCTTTCAACTGATTTTAAAGTCTTACAGATTTCAGCCAGATTGAGAAAGCCATAAAGTTAATTGTCATCTCTCTTATACATACATCTCCGAAGAAAATAAAGGCATTGAAACAAAATATTTACAATATTTACTGTACTTAAAATGCGGACCCCACAGTGTCTGTCAACAGAATTATGTCTCCTGTGCAAATATAGTCGATGACCCCTGGTCTATTTTCTTAACACACCATCATAGCTGGGTCCAAACTCCCACTTCCCTTTGTGGTAAGGGCAAATCAATCTCCGGCCCCACAGTCCATGTTTGTAAGTCGAGAGCTAAGGAATATTGCGATTTTAGTTTAACATGTTAGTCAAGAAAGTTTAGTTTCCTGACAAAGTGATGCAGGAACGAGTCCTAAAAAATAGAAGTGAGTCAGCAATTGAGCACTTTAGGCTCCCTCATCTTAAGGTCTATGGGACTTCAGAACAGTTTTCTTTAATTCATTAAAATAAAGTCTGTTACAGCAAAATGTAGCACTTCTTTGTGCAACATAACATGCATCTGACATTGCTCCACTTCTGAATCTTAAAGAAAACAGTCTAGGTCTTTATTAAAGGGAAGCAGCACAATGCTAACTTTAAGTTTGGGTTACAGAAATATTCCTGCGCCTCTCTTTAAAATGAGGGTTGAAGTCAAAGAAGAGTGTTCCTAAAGTTAAACCAAGCAGCAACCCTCTTGTTTAAAACAAGAGGCCTATGCCAGAGTGCCAAAATTGCAGTTTCTAGTAGGGCTGAACGATTTTAGGAAAAGATTGAATTGCGATTTTTCTGGCAGATATTGCAATTTCAATTCGATTCACAATTTTCTTCAAATCAAGCTTTGGGGTTTTCACATGTAGGGCTGAACGATTTTAGCAAAAGATCTAATTTTGATTTTTCTGGCAGATATTGCAATTCACGATTTTTTTTTCAAACCAAACTTCAGTGCAAAATTCACTTTGTTTACAGTTCAGACAACAGTAAGGAAATAAATGATGAAAAACACTTAACACATTATTCACCTTCAATAGTGATGATGAATAATCTGTTTTCATTAACTTCTACTCCTAAACAGAGGCTTTGTGTTGTTGACCTGCTTACCAGCACTTTTAACATATAGATTGTCTACAAATTTGTAAAACAGTATGTGTATAATACTTGACACAACAGATCCTGACAAAATTGCATTGTCTAAAATTGCGATCTGAAAATGATAAATTGTTCAGCCCTAGTTTCTAGAGTGTCCTCTAGAGTCTGGCAGCAGAAAGCCTGGAGGTGCATGAATCTGTGTGGGAAACAGATGATTCTGACAGTCTGAATAAACGTGTTTAAGCCTGGTTCAAAGAACAGCTTTGAGCTAAATAAAATGTCTATGTGAATCTTTGAAAATGTTCTTATTTTACTGAGAATTTCATTGAGACTTTCAATTCTTAGGGACATGAATGACATGTAAACAAGTCCATGCAGAGCTCCTATTGGTCAGTTTGCCTGGAGTCCCACCACAACACGACTTTTTTGTCATGGCGGTTTTACGCTGATCCGGATCACTCCCAAAATCTCATCATTTGTTCCTTGTCCCAATCTGGACATTTCCTGAAAATTTCATCGGAATTCATCTATAACTTTTTGAGTTATGTTGCCAACAGAGAACAAACAAACAGACGAGCAAACAAACATCCAAACAGAAAAACAAACAAACAGACGCTGGCAATAACAAAACCTCCTTGGAGGAGGTAATAAAGTTTGACTGATTGATTTAAAATATTGCCATTATGTCAGTAATGGTTTATTTTTTGTAAGATCATCCTCTTCATCGTCAAATGTATCACTCTGTGAAGTTTTGCAGAGGAAATGTACCAAAGGGCTGTTAACACCTAAAGTGACACCTCCCATGTTGCAGTGTTTAAAGGTTTTAAAACTACAACAGAGAAATAACAAGCCTTCTTCCTGTTGGTCTTGTTTGCTGTCAGAAGTCATAAAAAGGCATCAATCATAACAGACACTTCCATAACCCACTGACAATCCTCACAAGGGCTTTAAAACAGAACCAAAACCCTGATTGATGACAGCCTCACTCATTCACACATTACCAACCTCCGAGTCGTCTCTGCTCGGCTCTAAATCCAAATCCACAGGCGCTGAATCAAAGCCCTCCTCTTCCACGCTCTCCTCTTCTTCTGGCAGCTCGGTGTTCAAATCCTCCGATGGGTGAGGTGATGGGGAAGTGGTGCCTGCGCACGTGAAATTGAGACAGTCCAGCTCATTGGCCAAGCTGCTGTGAGTCACGAGCGAGGGCGTCCCTGTGAAGGAGTCAGGCATGTCCCACTGCACTGTGGCGAAAGACAGTGGAGGGCTGGTGCAGGTCATGGGGCAGACGGGCCATGTTATCTGCTCCCACGGCTCTGCTTCCTCCGGACTGTCTCTACCAGCCTTTGAGGGGAGGGGAGGCTGATCTGTCCCATGTTCCTGATTTATCTGAACCTCTGTCTCGTCCCACACAATGCCCTCCTGTTCTCCGTTGATGAACTGGTGCTTTATGGAGGTCCATGATTCCTGCTGAGACTCCTGCAGGGATGCATTTTTAACATCCGGAAGAGTGGAGCACAAGTTTTCCTCCTCCATCAGTCAGGAGCTTTGTTGTGCTGAAAGCTTTTGTCACTTTAAATCTCGCCTCACTATAACATGTCCTCCTCAGCCGAATGAGGAATGATTATCGAGTAAAATCCTTTATTTATTAAATCCAAATGTAGGTCCATTTACAGATCTGTGGGATAAGAATAAAATGTCATGTTAAGAAATTTGTATTTGTACTCCCCTTTAAGATGCAAGACAAGAAATTCCCCTCCAGAATTCTGGCAGTCTGCTCTTGGGGAACAAGTGCTAAATTGTTCAGTTAAAGTTCATGAACCATTTTAATGCTTCACACACAAAAAAATGGTTTTGGGGAACCTTCAAGAGGAACATCTGATTATCTCAGAGACAAAAAACAGCCATTCATAAAATTCAGCTATATTTAGCTGTAGAGTGAAAGTGGTCTCCTCAGAGTGGTTCTTCATTTCTCTTTTTTGCTACCGATGTGAATCTGACTAAAAGCAATAAGAACAGCCCTTTTATTCCTCAAAAGTTTGTTTTTTAGACAAATTAAAGCACAAAATAACACAAAACGAAAGGGCTGTAATCAACCAAAGAAATTGTTGGTCGACTAAAACACAGCAATTGTCGACCAAAAATCGACCCCCCCCCCCCCCGGCGTGCGCCATATAGGCCATATTGGCCCAAACAGGTCATAGGTCATATAGGTCATAAGTCATATAGGTCATATAGGACTCCATTTGAAGAGACATACACATCTGTTATCTTTTATCTATTAAAGGAAAAGTTCGGTTCCTGCAGCTTTTACATTGTTTATAGAATGAAGAACAACAATATACTCACCCAGAAGGCTTTCCTGATGCAAACGGTGCTTCGGGAGATATTTAGATCCAAAATCGAGCAGCAGACACCGATATAATGGTAGCCCGTAGGGCATAGATCGCCGCTCCTAAAAACTGCATTAATCGTTCAAAAACTCATGTTTTTCACCGATATTCCATCATGATTTGCTCCGAAAGGACCGCCATTGCAGCCTGTGTCTCTCCACACAGCGCTGTGTGGCTGAACTAACCTCTGAACTGACGAGCTGTTTACATGCTCTTTGCGCATGCGCAGTACTCTCTGGAGCGATGCCGACGCTTCCTTATCTGTATATCTGTATACTGTGGCTCCAAACTGTAAGGACGTCCATCATATTCAAAGTCCTCCTCCACAACATCTTCATCCCATAGACATTCGTCCATTTTGCACAAAACTGGAAGAAGAAAGTTGATTTGTAGCTGCCGATCTTCCCCTGAAACAATGAGCCGCACTGCGCATGCACGAAGAGCATGTAAACAGCTCGTCAGTTCAGAGGTTAGTTCAGCCACACACCGCTTTGTGGAGAGACACAGGCTGCAATGGCGGTCCATTCGGCGCTAATCATGATGGAATATTGGTGAAAAACAGGAGTTTTTGGAAGATTAATGCAGTTTTTAGGAGCGGCGATCTATGCCCTACAGGCTACCATTATATCGGTGTCCGCTGCTCGATTTTGGATCTAAATATCTCCCGAAGCACCGTTTGCATCAGGAAAGCCTTCTGGGTGAGTATATTGTTCTACTTCATTCTATAAACAATGTAAAAGCTGCAGGAACCGAACTTTTCCTTTAACTCGGAAGCTTTCTATTTTTTACTCCCTCATATTTTGCTGTTAGTGCCTGCGTAATTGTGAGGCACACTGGCACTGAATATCCAGAAAAACATTGGAACCTGGATATTCATGGGACTCTTTTAGTGTTTCCACACAGAGTTTCATATTAAATACGTTGTTCACTACAAAAGATACTTTGTTTTCTGCTGGAACTTTGAAGGCATCGGCAACTTCATACAATCGCGCAGCGATGTTTGAGCCTCTTCTATTTTTTCTCTCAACACAAGACTCTTTGCTTTCCAGTCTTCATCAATGAAATGGGCAGTCACTGTCATATAGGACTCCATTCGAAGAGACGTCCACATCTGTTTTCTTTATCTATTAACCCGGAAACTTTCTCTTTTTTACTCCCTCCTTTTTTGCCGTTACTGGATGCGTAATTGTCTGGCGCGCTGGCACTGAATATCCAGGTTCCAATGTTTTTCTTGACCTTCCACGACACCATTGGGCCTCATACCCTCAGAAATAAAACTGTCAATTCCTTCTGTGATGTTGTTTTTGCATTTGGGTGTTTTTATGAGGCATAAAATCCAGCGCGGACTGGGTGAGGGATGCCGCTGTTACAGCGGGCAGGTGCGTATGCAGTTATAAAACAAACGATTATTAGACTAGAATATTGAAATGTTCTTACATAAAAATATTGAAATGAATGATAATTACATTAAAATGGTGTTCTGAGACATGATGGGGGTGCTCAGAAAATACCCCCATTTCACTTGATACGTTTCTCCGGATGAAATAAACTGCAGGGGAAAAAAATAAATTGACACATTTGGTCGGCCAATCAGAATTTTGGTCGACTGAGCACGCATCAACCAATTAGTTGACCAGTCGACTAGGACTTTACAGCCCTCCAAAAAGCTTACCAATTACACACAGAACTTGTCTAAATGGGGGAAGAATTTATTTATACTCGAGAAAATGATTCTCTGTACTAGTTTTTATTGTTTTCTGGTGACCATTCGTCATACCCTGCCCTCCAAGATTATTGTTACTGATTAAGACAAATTCTGTTTTTGTGGGGCTTCTGGACGGATTCATCATACAAAGCTTCAAGCCAAAATATCTCAGTATCTGGCTGGATCAAGAAATTAAATTTACTGTGAATACCACATTGGTAATCTCCCCAGCGTACAAAGACAAAGACATTGGTTTCCTTTATAGAAACAAGACATTTTCCAATGATAAGCAGAAAAAAAACTCTCACTAAAGCTGTATTTTTTATCTGTTATGGTGACATTATTTACAGGAACAGCTCTGCCTCCACTCTCAAACCTCTAGATTCTATTTATCACTCAGATTTATTTCTGGTTAGAGCTACGTTGCTCATCATTGCATTTTATGACAGTGTGGGCTGGACTCCGCTGACTGTGAGACGTGACAGTCATTTCTTTTTATTCATCTATAAGGTAGGTGTAGTACGTCTCTGTTAAATCAGTCTACTAATCACTGTTCAGCAGGTTCTAATAATTGGCTGATGCTAAAAGTACCCCGGAAAAATACTTTGGAAAAACAGCCTTTAGCTTCTCTGCTGCTTCACCTGAAACACTTCACCACAAATATTTAAACTGCAAACACCTGTGAATGTAGGTCATTTCAGAACTATAATAATAAACTATTCTGTGTCTGAATGTAACTTTATAAAATATGTTTGTGCCTTCATTTCTGTTGTTATACCAGATGCATATTTACTTCATTGTTGTGCTCTCGGCATCGCTGGAAATGAGGGCTTGGCCTCACTGATTCTTCATGATAAAATAAAGGCTTAATGATTGACTGAAAATGACTGAGCCTGATCCACAAAGGAAGAAGGAACCAAGTTTAAAACCGGTTTCCAAAGGTAGTTTTTGTCCAAATAGTTCATGTACTTACAGAATGTAATCTTAACTCAGCAGCAGGTTTTTTTAAAGTAGTCCTTTTTATTTTATGAAGAGTTAAGGTGTACAGAAAAAAGAGCCAGGTTGGAACGATGACAAGTGTGTGCTGTGTTATATTCGTCAGTCACTTCCTGTCTAAATGGCTTTGCTGTTTAATCTGTTAGAAGTTTAATCTAAAGCTACTTCGAGATGTAGTATGTAATTGAAACAGCCTACTTGACTAATTAGTACAATTTCATTTTGCCTTTATGGTATACCCACATTACCTGATTCTGAAAAAAAAAATCCCAATTTAACAACCAACCAGTCCACCCTCGTGTTTCCCATAATGCAAAGCATCAACAAGGAAGATGTCATAAAGGCTGACAGTGTTAGCATTATTAGCTTAAGCATCAACTCTGTTTCACTAACTGGAAAAACACTGTTGAGCAAATCAAATCTCAGTAACTATATTTTCAGAGTAGTAAATGTTTACACTGTAAAAAAAAAATCAGCGTAAATCCCAAATCAATCACCAGCAAGATTTGTTCCACATGACATGCATGTGCTACAGTTCAGTGGAATCATTTACTTTTGTTTTAAGACCAGAAACAAAAATCAGCTCTGCTGGAGTTCACTCAATGCCAAATACAAGCCAATGGGGGGTCATACTACGATTGAGCATAAACACTGAGATGCAAGTAAAGAAGATGCAAATGCTCTCCCTTTTTCAGCATATTCTACTGGTTTCCTCAAAGGATATTTATCTGGAAACATTACAATTACACGATGGTGTTTGTTCAACTTCCAGCTTTTTACATTTTAAACAAGCAGCACAAAAAAATCCACCACCAAGAGGCTCTCAGCAGAGAAAAAAATCTGGCGAGTCAAGATCAAAGACTGCAGTGACCCTCCTCCCACATTCACTGTTTACTGTTGTTTAAACTGAGGACACTACTTCATACAAACTGAACTCCTTTAGCTGTGCTTACTAAGCAGACAATCAGAATTTTCATTTTGAAAAAATACATGCCTCAAAGCTTTAAAAATTACTCACAAAGCATTCTGGGATTGATTCAGAAATCTGCTATCAGAGGTTTTTCCTTGACATGTGAAATTTACCCTCATGAGAGAAGTGACAGTTAAGGTTAACTAGGCGAACAGTAGGGCTGGACAATTAATCGGATTTTGATCGTGATTTCAATTTTGCCATTTGACAATCATAAAAACATTACAATCGAAGAAAAACGATTAATATGCCACACAGCGTGGAGTGCATTGTATGCAAGTTCCTGTGCTTCAAGCGCTTCTGTGTTCCACGTGCAGACACAGCAAGTGTGTGTGACTTATGTGGATCAATAATACTGTATGTGCCGCTTGCTGGTTCTTTAAAGTTGTGTTTAAATCAATACTGAAGTTTATAAATAAATGAATAATTATGTATACCAATTGTGATTTCAATATCACTTAAAATAATTGGGATTCTTATTTTTACCATAATCGTCCAGCCCTAGCTAACAGTAGATTTCCATTTAACTTGTAAATGTCTTTTAGGGGGGTCAGGATTACAGGAGTATATCTGAGTGGCAGAGAATAACGATGGTCCATCACAAGTCACAGTGGCAGGCGTCATGAAAGACTCAGCCCATTTGAGCTATAAAGAATAATAATTTCTATGTCTTTGAAAACTAAAACAACAGCATTTCACTAAAACCCCATAAAAGAAGAACTCAATTCTGCAAAAAAGAAAAGATCTACAGTACCCAGCATAAATGAGAGCACCCCTTATTAAAAGCAATGTATTAATCAATGTACAAATGAGCAAAAGAACAATTTCCAAAGTTTGACAAAGCTGTAGTTTAACATATTTTTTTAACCATATAATGAAAATAAGGGTAATATGACAAATAAAATTTAGCTTTGCTCCCACCTGTTTGATTGAAGTGTCCTCATTTCTGCATTCCATCTTAAATTGAGAAAAATACTTTTTGTGTACAACTTAAAAAGTCTTGTTTGCCGTCAATGGCCCACTTTTGGGGGATTATTTTGTGGTATAGTATGCCATAGAAAATGTTGATTTTGAAAAGAGACTAAAGGTTTCTTGACAAATCTGAGGGGTGTACACATTTATGCTGAGCACTGTATATCAATTATTTTTAAACTATACTTGTTTTATATCTTTAATTCACACATGCCAGACACTTTCACTAAACCCCAGCAGTTGGACCAGCAGGAAGTGACTGCACTTAAACAGATTAGCTTAGATGCTAACAGCTTCGGTGGCAGTTTAATCAGATTTTAACCGCATTTCTTTATTAAACGAAAAAACAAATAAGACTACAAGCTATTAACTGGATATTTTCATTCCCTTTGACATGTTTTAACCTGAGTTTGTTTTACCAAGTAGCTCAAGTTCTGTAGAGCAGTAGCGCTCACCTACTGCATTATCTGATTGGCCCATGACTCAATTGTCCAATCACCTGCCGGATTTGCTTCTGCCCTCCCAAACACTTTCTATGGGCTCTCTCCCAGGTGGATTAGTGAAATATTTGAAGAGTTCATCTGGTGTGTCAGGTTAATATAGATTAAAGATTAATATGGTTTTGATTTCAAAGAAATTTCTTGAACAGTAGTACAAACGCCTCTCTGGTAGAAAATAAAGGAGGAGGCATATGGATGATGTAGACCAGTTTGCAGTAAAATCTGCAAACAAAACTGAACCACTTGAACAAACAGTAATATTTGTTGTCTCTTTAAGACACCCCCCAGGCGTTGGGTTGCCTGTTACTGACAAATCTTGGGGATACAATAAGAATTATTACAAAGAAATAATTTTTCATAATCAACCTTTGGTTTCTGAACCAGGAAGAGAAATACAACCGGGTTATTATACAGGTATCTTCAGCTGCTGACACCAAAAAACCTTTTTAAAACTTGCTGAACAGAGTGTAGGTCTCAGACTATTTATGATGTAACAAAATGACTGAGCCCAAGGCAATATTTTGTCAAACAGGAAGCAGCTCTGCAATGGTTGCTATGTGAGCACACTGATAAGTGTGACAGTGTACCCATCAGAGAGCCAACATAAGTCAGTTAGGGATAAAATGATGTTTGCAATAAACTTGAAAATCAATACAAGTGACAAAGTGATACTTTCTTCCTTTAGAGAAAACCTGGAAAAGTGGAGTTTTCCTTCAAGAGAATTGTTTAACATTCAAACCAAAGCAGCCAGATGATTTTATGGATTTAACTGAAACATTTGCCCTTGAAATAACTTCATATTCTTTCCTCCTGCTAATTTTAAGACTTTATAATTATCTCAGGGTTGGATCTGAAACTTTAGGGGCCATCAGTTGATGTTCCCAGAATAGAGCTGTTAGCTCATAAGACCACTACATTTAACTGTAGTGCCACAACATTTTTCTTAAAGTGGCTTTATATAATTCACTCTCCACTTCAAACAATGTGAAATAACTGAAAGATGAAATAAAAGAAACATTTAACTGGAATAAAATGAACAGGGTGGGAATAAGCACCACCCACCTGCCATATGCTGCTGTTTTTGTGCTGTGGCAGGTAAATTAGTCCAACTTGTTCAATAAAGTTTCCAAAAATATCATGAGGTGAGCATAATATTGAATGCGATAACAATTTAAGAATCACAATCTCCACCGTATTCCTTTTTGTCTGTCAGGAATCTTTACATAAACTACAAATTCATGTACTCGTAAAACTGTTAATTTGTTATCTTTGCTCTTAGTCCTGTTTGGTTGCATTTCAATCAGCCTTTGTATTCATTTATGTAATGTATACTCAAACCTCCTTCAAATGATATGGTGGCATTAACAAAATAAACATTTGTTCTGTTGATGAAATAGTCTGTCAGAAAGTAATGCATTACTAATGTAATAATGCATTAACTTAATGTAATTCATCCTCACATTATGCAGAAAGTTAACATGAATTGGCCAATTAAGTGTCAGGTAGATTTCCAATCCACTGGTCAATGTTTTAGTTTTTTAAAAAAAGAATTTCAAACCCTAAATATCAACTACAGTACAAAATACCAAACACTTACCACTTGTTTGTAGAAAAAAAATCCAATTTAGGTAAGGACCTGTCTATTTTCAAACCGCTGCACTTGCTTTTCTGACTTCTCGTTGTAGCGTTACAGATTTGCAGTGCAGCAGACTTCGAGTGGCATGCAAAGTAAGGCAAGTTTTAGACTTCCTGACCACAGACACAAAAATCAGCAGAGCAAGTGAGAGCAAGTGAGAGGGAGCTCAAGATAGAGGTGAATGCGGATTAGAGGACATGGTGGTTGGTGGGTGGGGTTCAGGGGGCTGTTTCTGCTCTTTAACAGTCACTTCTTATCACGTTATCACCGCGATACACTCTGACTCAGACATAAGGGATAAAACTGTGAGAGTCGAAGCTCTGGCTCCATGTTGTCAACACAAAACAAGCCAAGGACATCTTCGTGATAATATCAATGTCAGCAGCAGAGCACCAGCTGAGCTGCCTCATCTCCACTTAAACATCACACCCTGTTTCTTCTTTTTTAGACTTTTTTAATGACTAAACTTTACTTCTTCTTTATGCAACACAAGTTGGCTATACCGATCGTCATTATTCTGCTCTCGTCACGCAACCGACATCCGGGACAGACCCTGACCGCATTTCCTGTGTGGGTGCTCACTTCTCAGTTCCTGTCAGGGTGCTAAAGTACATGCACCGAAGTTAACTCGTATTAACAGAGATCACTGACTGTATGTTACATTTCTGCTGTTTAAAGCAAGGGCAAATGGATTTAATCTGGTTTTCTTGTCTCTTTTGAATTCTACATGTGATGGATTATCTGCCTCATTTACTAATATCTCTAATCATCTGATTAATTGTCATATCATACAGTCTTGATTGCAGTCTATATCATATTTTTATTCAAAAGACTGTCAGTCTTCTGTGTGTGGTGTAATGTTGGAAGAATTGTTGATAATAAAAACTTGAACGCTCATGTTTGCAGAAATATTGCTGTCAGGCACAAAGCCATCCCCAAATTTTTATGAATTTCTTTTTACTTCGGCCAAGAAGGTTTTGTGCTTTTACCTGTTTGTTATAGTGAATACCTCAAAAATTACAAACAGAATTTGATGGCATTTTCAGGATAGGTAAGGAATGGGCAGAGGATCACTCAATTAGATTTTGATGGTGATCTTAACGTGCATGTTGATCAAGGAATATTTTTGATTTCTTTACATTTTAAGGTAGGGCAGTGTCCACTTTTCATGAATTACTAAATAAGCTCTCAACCAATTTTGTTTACACGTCCAGGGGATGTTGGCCATGGCACAAGAGACAACTGATTAGGTTTTGGTGGTGATCCGAATCCCAATGTGGATCAACATGGATTTGTCAACAAGGACTAAAGGGCATTTTCCACATTTTGACAAAAACTCACAATGTTAGAAATGCCTTGGTGGACATTGTTCTCTCAGCTTCTTGTTTTCACATGTTGGTGAGCAACTTTTATGAACTTTTAACCAAATTTAAGTACAAAAATTGCATAATGACAATAGAAAATTAATTATGTCAGAAGTAGAGCTTTATTTTCATGTCCAGTAAAGTAGACATTTTGGAGGAAGTAGGTCTGTGCCCGACAGCCCCAATATTTTCTTTCAACTATGATATCATAGTGTTTATGCCTTTGCTCACCAACCTATTTTTATTTAATTTCTTATCATCCTATTTCAGCATGTTTCATCACAGTCAACTTTTAGTGTTTCATTATTTCTGTAGGTCTTATCTTATTATCAATTTGGTCTTCTAGAGTTTTCATTTTGTCTGTGCTTTAGTGCTATTAGTCTCATTAATCATGATGGATATGTGTATGTGTATGTGTGTGTGTATGTGTGTGTGTTGTGTGTGTGTGGGTGTGCACACTGAATGTTGGCTGGAAGCGTGGGTAAGGTATTGCACAATCTGTATTTTTTTAATTGTTACTCTTTTCATTTATCTGTTGGCCCTTTTCCACTAGCACGCCTTGGCCCTACTCTACTCGGCCCTACTCGATTTACAGCGTGTCTCCACTAGCCCGGTACCTCCTAAAACAAGCTAGTTTTAGTACCTACTCCGCTCTGGTTCCAAGCGAGCTGAGTCGATACTAAAAGATGACGTCACCGACTGCCGGCTACTGATCGGTCAGACAATGTCGTCATCGATGAGTCATGAGCGCGACGACCTAGCATGCTAGCAGAAGCTACCATTAGCTTACCCTCATACGTCTTTTCTTTGCAGCTCGATTGCTCTCGTCCTCGGCTTCATTCTGTTGTATATTTTCCAAAACTCTCCTGTGCTTCTCAAGGGGTATTTCTTCCTGCCGCCTGCAGCCTTCTGCTGCTTTCCTTTTTACTTGGTTTGTGACAAAAAGCCAAACATTAGTGTGTCGCGCTCAAAATGACGTCACCACAGAGCCGCTCTCTGTTTACAGCGACACTGCACGCCGTTGGGCAGGCGACTGGGGCTAATGGAAAAGCAGCACAAGGCGAGTAGAGTAGAGCCGGATAGAGTCGGGTAGAGTCGAGCAGAGTAGAGTAGGGCTAGTGGAAAAGGGCCATATGTGTGTGTTGCAATTGTTTGCTATACAAATAAATTTCCTCAATTGATTGATTAAAGAAATACTGCTTTTTATAGATGCAGTGAGCCACAGTGACTCTGGTCTGCCCCTACAAAAAAAGGCCTCAAGTTAATTTTGATCCAACTTTTGAGTCTGACCACTAGTTTTAAAAGTCAGGGAGAATTTCAGTCTGATTATATTTTATTATAAACTGCACTGGGGGACACTGGCATGGATTATGACCCAATCAGCTTCTCTGATCCACACAAACTGTCTGACATGTTTGATGTTATTGTTCTACGACTGCACTCACTCCTACAGTAAGAGCAAAGCCACAAGCGTCTTCGAGAACATCAGACCTTTATTTTAATTTCGAGGTCCTGATGCTGCAGACTATTTGGCTTGAGCATGAAAGTGCTTCATCATGCAGAGGAGACATGCATCGGTGGTGCAGTTGGATAGTGCGCTTGGTCAGTAATAATCCGTTGGTAAAACACATAACCCCACTGCTGCATCAGCATCAAGTAAATGGACATGAAAGGGCTTGAAAGTGTTTGTTTATACTGATGGATAGCTGAATACAAACTCTGAACCATCAGTGAGTGAATGTGAGGGTGAATGTGACCTGCGGTGTAAAGTTGCTTTGAGTAGTCAAAGACTAGAAAAGTGCAATACGAGCTCAAGTCCATTTACCTTTACCATGTAAAACATACTAAATGGTACATAAAGGTAACAAGTATAATCTGGGCTTGTTACGTGAAGCCTATAAATAAAGTTTTTCAGTCTAAACTTCACTTAATTACGCTGAGCTCTGGGCCCATACAGCAGCAATGTACAGGCTAGCTTTAGCGGGTGCACTACACTCAGAGTAGCTGGTGGCCACCTTGAGTTCCATCTGACTGCAAGCTGCAGCCCTTTTGTAGAGATCCCAACATTTATCAACAAAAACACTTTGTCACTCTGAGTAAGGAGGAAAACACAATAAACTAGAAAAGCACTCGGAGAGCACAGACCTCCAACAGCGCCACAGTCCTCCCCCATATTGTGATTTTCACCATAAACATTAGTCCTACCTTTATTTCATCTAAATGTTTAGATTCCTTGACCATGAAAACGTATAAATATGCACAAATGCGGAAAATGGTCCTCTCTCGCAATGTTAAAGAATCCTTTAAAAAAATCCTGCATCAAGACGGTGATCCGGATCACTCCCAAAATCTAATCATTTGTTCCTTGTCCCAATCCAGACATTTCCTGAAAATTTCAAAATCCGTCCATAACAATTTGAGTTATGTTGCTGACAAAGAAACAAACAACGAAAAACAAACAGACGCTGGCATAACATAACCTCCCTGGCTGAGGTAATCAGGACAGTCTAGGCCATGAAAGTTTTCAGAAATCCTGTCTGCAGCAGAGACTGCTGGGAAAAGAAGTTGCTGACAATGAAGGGGAAGTTTACCCAGCACATCACAGGCTTGAGTGCATGTAAACACAATGCTAAAGGAGAAGTACAAATATGAAAGACATGCCAGCTCATACAAAAGTGAAAGCTGTGAATTGACATCTAAATGCAGCCAGACGGAGTGAAAGCAAATTAGATTTGAGGGGGACTGTGGGAAGTGTCACAAAATATATTGGTACATCAATTCATCAGAATATTTTCAGCACAACACTGTATCCTTATTCCATTAGTAGTTAATAATTTACACAAACTGAGTACACGTGTTTTGTATTGTTGCTCAGCATCAAACTGTTACACGACAATACACGTTTATTCATGTTGCACAGTCCATGCTTTACATGAATAAAACAGATTGGAAACTGTATTTTATTTTTATTTTAAAAAATATGATACTGTGGGATCTTAATGCTCTATTAAAAAAATAGAACATTTTTATTTTGAAAAATCCAACAAGTTGCCTACCACCAGTGTTGATTTGTTAACAAAGATTTTAAATGTTTGTCACTTTAAATACAAAGATTAAGATAACAAGCAAAAATTAAATGACTTAACACAGAAATTAACCAAAATGCATTGAAAAAAAGCTTAACAATAAGTATTCTTCAGTATTGTTTTGAATTGTTGACAATATATTCTGCAAACAAAACATTAATGACAAGAAAACATTTAATTTGGATTGCTTGCAAAAAGGAGCAACTTCCTTTCCTCAATTTTTACATATGAAGCTTGAGGCATAAAATTGGAGTAACAAAATGTCATTGCAACTCTTAGTTATAAAAACAAATCGCATATACAGTAATAAATTATTGGTTTATGCTGACTTAGGATAATAAAGAAAAAGACACTTGAATCAAATACATGTAGCTCTTCATCCAGGCAAATTAATCAGTGTAATAAATATGTTTATAATGTGTGAAATGCCTTATCTTGTCTATGAGGATACACATTACTTAGTTTATCATCCCATCCATCAATAAACATGACAAAGACATGAATCTGAAACACCCTGAGAGAACTGAAAAAAGGCTTCTGAAGGAATCTATGAGAGCATGACTTACCCCCGCCAGGCTCTTTAAGGAGACATCATATGATCAGCCCGCTGGTGAGGTTTAAGTCCAGTCTTGTGGGAGAGAGAGACACACCACTGTGTTAGACCAGGCTGTCAGAGAGCTGAGCCTTCAGAGGTGGATACAAACACACGCAGCACACTCTGGCACATGCACACACGCACACAAGCACAAACAGCCCTCAGTGGATTGTGTCTGAACTCACCGCGCACACAAACAAGCCTCACATCCGCTCTTTTGAAGCCGAGCAGGGTTTTGGTCTGTGGTGTTGCATAGAGATTCATGCAAGTCACAAGTCCAAGTCTGGACCGGGTCCTCCGCCTTCTTCTTTGTGCTTCCTGTCCGTATTGAATAGATCCAGATTAGGCTTCCGTCTCCTACTCCCAGTGTTTTTTTTTTCTTCAAGCTGTGGGAAAGAGAGGGTGCAAATTCAGAGGAGACAGCTGCTAAGTGGCTCCCGAGAGGGAGAGAAAAGACACTCTGTGATTGGCAGATGACTCAGGAGTTTGGAGACACCTGAGAGGCTTCGGTCCACGCCCACCTGCCTGGAGGCATGCAAGCACACACATACAGGTCTGGGGAGAGGAGTGGCTCAGCCTCATTCCTGAGAGTGACATGAGGAATGATGTGGTAAAACCAGAAGGTATCAGGATCAATGTGTCATTAGTTACACTGGCATTAGCTCAGCTCTTTATGATTGGTTTACTGCTCTGGATGTCTGACTGTGGACTGAAAAGCCTGTTTGACACAGTTGTGCTGTTAAAGGCTCATTTGCAGAGCAGTTTTAATGAGTTTATTTATGTGAGGCGTACTCTCTCTCTTTATTTTGTTTCACTTTTCATTTCATTTCATTTTGATTACATGACTCTATCGACCCATCTATCTGTCTGGCACCAATCTATCTATATATCTATCTATCTATGTATCTGCTATTCATCCGTCCATGAATCTATCTATCCATCTACTCACCTACCTACCTACCGACCTACCTACCGACCTATCTATCTATCCATCCTATCTCCTTTTTTCAAACTCATTTACCCGTCTGATATATTATTCTGGAAGGATCACCATGTCTCTTTTACTATCATTGAACTGTTTATCTCATTGTGACTATGTGGTGGAGCATTATGGTATATTTGTAAACTTTGCAGATATCTATCTCCCTATATATCCTTCTCTCTATCTGTTATCCATCTATCACTATTAGGGCTGGATACCAGTTCAGATTTTCTGGATCGATTTGATTTGATGGTACAAGGTCTCAAATCAATTCGATTCAATATTTATTCAGTCTGGGACATCTCAGTTAAAATAATTCTGTAAATTAAAAAAGTGACCTTTTGACCTGGTACATTATTAATAATTGTTTTTTACATGAAGAACTGAACCCAAAGTAGTTACATTAATGACATATTAATGATGTACATTAATGCATATTCTGCATATTACTTGTTTTTTGTCCGTCTTGTCCTTCGTGCTTGATAAATCCGAAATACGTCCAAACATCAACTGTTACTCGCATGTTTGTTTGACTGCTTGCAGTTAACACTTCATGAGATCTTGTTCAGTGGAAAGCAGCGCTAAACGCTAATCACGCAAGACTAGCAGAGTTGATACCACAGGCTGCTGCTCTGCGTGCCCAATGAAGAAAAAACTATTCAAGTTAAAAGAAGGATCTTTGATTTTTTTGGGACAGATTACGTACCATTTAAAGGGAAAATGATTAAAATTGATTAAATTGATATTTTAAACCCAGCCCTAATATCAATCGGTCTATCAACCCATTTTCTATCCATTCACCTATCTATCTATCTATCTATCTATCTATCTATCCATCTATCTATCTATCTATCTATCTATCTATCTATCTATCTATCTATCTATCTATCTATCTATCTATCTATCTATCTATCTATCTATCTATCTATCTATCTATCTATCTGGTTTACATCTGTCTAAAAACCTAACTATGTACAGTATCTATCTGTCTATCTATCTATCTATCTATCTATCTATCTATCTATCTATCTATAACTTATTTTAGCTTTTTCCTGTCAGATTTTTACATTTTTTGGAAGGAACACCTCTCCTCTTTACTTTCATTGTTAACTTTAACTGTTCATCTCATTGTGAGTGTATGTCAGAGTATAATGGTATATTTTAGGGCTGGGCAATTAATCGAAAAATAATCAAAATCGACATTGAGACCCTCTAATCAAAGTAATTTTATTCAATTGTTTTGATTATTTTCCCTGTCTAATTACGTGACCGTGCCCCCTCCATTCAGTCTACGTTTACAACCGCCAAGAGCAAAGGACACGCTGCCAACATGGAGGACACAAATGGCAATCTCTCAGAGAACCTTGTCGGTGAGAAAAATGTTGTCTCCGTTATTTGGGCACATTGTCCATTCTTTGCAGAGGACACTGAGCAGACAGAAGCTACGCGAAAAGACTGTTTCAACGACCGTCTGTAACACCAACAATATGTTCCAGCTAGAATAAAATAATAATTTATTAATCATAATCGAGGTAAGAGCTTCCAATCGTGATACTGAGATTGGGTAATATCGTCCAGCCCGAGTATATTTATAAACTTTTTGCAGAAATTCCAGTCAATTAGGGACACAATATATTATCATTATGATACTGGTATCAAAAGATATTGCAAATAAACAAATGTACCATGTTGCTTCACCTTATCATCACTGCATGTACGTATAAAACAAGAAGTTTCATTTTTGCAAGAATAAAATGTTGTTTTTAGTTTCACATCCTTATTCAAACAGACCATCACTGAGAGGGACAAGTCCATTTTCATGGCGTAAAGACTTTGTGCTCATGAAAAAGAAATTTCAGCGAAGGCATTGTTATAGTGAGTTTGGACATATCTGCATTGTCAGCAAAAAGTCCAATATCATGCATCATTACAGCCAATACACATGATGCATAAACACATACTATATGTTTGGTGAATAATGAGCTGGGAATATTGTCAGATATGTTTTTAATAGCCATTACCAATGACAGGGTTTCCATGTCTCCCCTAATTAACCAAAAGGTGAGTTTGATGGATTCACCATTGCACACGATTGATGGACAGAGGCCCATAATCTAAAAGGGAGCATGAGCATTAAAAACAAAGATATATTTGGTTTATTATTGTAAATATTTAACTAAAATAGTCATACCTATAGACACCAACTATTAGAATAACATCATTCTACGTAAATCAGATTCATCTTGGTTATTTCTAGCTTTCAAAAGTTGGTCACTTGCGCCCTCAGACCAAAATTTAGCACTGAATTCAGAACAGACCGACAGCTACTAAAAACAAACATGCTGCATATTCATTATCTATCAATAAAAGATATTTACTTGCTTCTGTTTCTAAAATTCAATGATGACAAATCTTAGAAAATAGATTTCTAATGTAAATGATGAGCAACACTAATACATGTTAATTTGAGTCAGACATAGTCAAAGTCACCACATCTCCAAGACCACCAGAGCTAAGAGTCATGTTAGGATTCATGCACACTGTATCTCATTTAAATGAATTTTGAGGACACCGTGGGCCTGACTGCCATAATTCTTCAGTGGCTGTGTTTTGCCTTTGTGTGACACAACTCTAAATTACCCTGTAAATAAATGATCCTCTAAAAGTAAAATTGAATTGCCTTCCCATTACAGCACAGTGCAATGCTTTTCACAACTACTGTGATATTCTTTTTAACCAGCAGAGGGTGATGATTACCTACACATCCATTTGTATGATTCTAAAAAAACTGGATGGGAAAACTTCATTCAAATCAGTTCTTTACTTTTAAAAGGAAACTCAACTATTTGACAGTTTTCCCCTATTTTTTCTACATGTGCATTTCTGCATCCAAAAACTGACAACAAACCGATGTCTTGTTAAAAAAAATTACAATAGTGAGATAAAGATATAGGGAAAAGAATAAACAAGCATCAAATTGTGTTATGAGATCCGACTCAATAAATGTACCTCAAGCTCTGTCTGATATTTTTTAAGGATACAACCAGCTCTAATAAAGAAGTAAAGAAAAATAATATAAAGTGAAGACTGAAAATACAACAACTGACACTTATATGCATTACTGAAAAACTATACAAAAGATTATCATCAATTTAAACTCATTTTGAGCTGTATTATTAACTATAATAACCCTGAACTGGTATCTGTAGCCTAGGAGATATAGTAATTCATCACAGTTGAAGATAATAGCGTTTAAAAGTGTATTTTTAAAACTATTACAGCTAATGAATGTGTGTTTATTAAGAGGCACATCTTCTGTTAAAGTGTATAAACAATAAAGGCGTGATAGATTGATAAATCATTTCTCACTTACATATATATAGGCTACATATACAGATGTAGAAGCAACATATACATACTAAAACGAGACACTGTTTTAACACTGCAGTTTAAAGCCAGTAATAATTACACACAAGGCTACATATAAAAACATTTATGTGTTATCCTAGCCTTTATATAGTAGAGTAGGGTATATATATTTTCCATTTTAGTATATATTTGTCAGTTTAAAGGGCCAAACACCTAAACTACATAGCTTTCCAGTTTTTGCTAACAGGTTATAGCTAACATGTGGGAATATCATCACACAGCAGTAGTTAGCTAATAATCCTTGTTAATCTAAGGCACATTTAACTAATGGAAACTCAATCACCATATATAGCCGTTCACATAATGAAACAGGAGCATTAGCTGACGTTATTTGGCTAAAATGGGTTAGCACTGATAGCAGTTTAGCATCGTAGCACGGAAATAACCGTTACTGTCAGAACATTAGCATTACCTTCATTGTGCACTCTTGAATTTGTAACTTGGTTGCTTGCATGTAGGTAAAGCTGATTTAATACGAATTACTAGTGTTGCTGTTTGTAGAAAAGTAGTTTCGAATCAGTTTCGTGGCTCCATTTGTTTCTGTCGAAACGCCGCCGAGTTCCGCGGCAGTGAAAAACTGGCCTCTGATTGGCTGATAAGCTAAAGCAACAGTCTGCACGCGACAGGGAGGTCACTGTTGCTAGGAGGAACACCATCCATGAAACACTATCAGTCATCCATGAAGGTAAGTTTTGCCGTCGAAAATAGAGAGAATGCAATTATATAATTCAGAAGCTAAAATAGTTAATTGTTTACCAGAAACAAAATGTCTCACAGCAGCGAGCTGAAATGTTTTTTTAATTGAACTTTATGTAAATAAACAAAACAGACATAAACCAACATCAAATACAGATTTGAGGTTGATCACATGCAAACATGAATAAAGGAGAATTTTAACCATAAATGTAACTAGGTGACAACAGTAAGAACAGTAAGAAGTAAAACAGACAACTGACCATGTGAATTAAGACATGACACAAATAGGGATGGAATCGAAAACCAATTCCAGTTGAGAATCGTTAACCAATCCATTGAGGTATAGATATCATGAGTGTTTTTGCTGATCAATTCCCTTTTAATTCCTTCCACTAACAGGGTTCAGAAGCAGTCAGAATTGTGGCTTAATTTTCTGTATTTTTTATTTTTGTGTGTGTGTTTTTAGTTGTTGTACTACTGAAGATTTAATCAACCATGTCATGCATGAATTATTAATTCCATACGAATTGTTTTAATGGGTTTGTTTTTACTTTTAAAAAGTTAATAATGTTCAAAGATTTTTTTTTAATCAAAATGTTAGATAGAAATGAAAAATATTGTGACACTGTCACTCCCTTCTGGAATTTTCCCAAATACACTGTTGGTCTTGTTGGCCTTGCTTTTATGTGACCCAATAAATTAAAGTTTTAGCATTGAAATAAAATGCAAAAATCTGAAGAATATCTACAATTGCTGTTTAGTTTAGTTAAACTGTTTACTTCTGAGTTACACCAAAACTTTAAATGAAAAATACAAAATAATTTAAGAACAATGCAGACATAATCGCAGAATTTACCCTTTAGCACATCCACTGGAGTGGGCAGATGAATTTTGGATCATAAAAAACAATAACCAGAAAGGTACAAAAGTGTTTAGTAAGAATCTTATCAAAATAGAACTTTTTTTTTTTTACCTGTGTGATTCTTTAGAATAGAAGGACACTTATTTCTGAAGGATGTGGTATATTCCTCCCTTTGTTGGCCATTTGATGCGATATCTCAAAATGACAAAAGACACAAAGGTTATATTTTTGTGAAACTTGGAATAATAGTTTGGGAGAGCCTCTGTAGTGGACACCATACACGAAAGGATTCAAAACAGAAGTTTTTTTCCACCCTGTTTTTTTTATTATTCAAATAAGGAACATTTCATACATTCAGAACATTACAGAGTAAATAAAACAACAAAAAACAAAAACTAGAGGTCTGTCTAATCTTGCCTTAAGGCATTTAGAAAGTCTATTACATTCATCACTTGTTTGGTTTTAATGTACTTCTGTGATTTTTGGAAGTTTTTCAGCTCATTCATGTAAACACAAAATAATGGTGTCATTTTTATCAAACGGCACCTGTGAATATATTGTTTGGCCAAAATAATTATGGTATTATACCCATTTTCCCTCTTTCTGTCCTCCAATAAAACACCAAATTTAAACATTATAACTTAGACTGGGTGAATCTGAATCATTTTCAGATATCATATCCAACTTTGAAAAGAATGGAAGAAAGTGTTCCAATGATTCAGTTTGTGATCCAAACTAATATAATTAATACTATAATTTCCTTGCCTGTTTACCTGCAGCTGCTGTGTTTGACACGCCTGTTCCACGCCACACCGCTGGGGGCGCTGACGTCACTCAGCGCCGTCGGCAGAACAAAGCCGGCGTCACTGTCCTGCGACTGACTGCTTTGTTGTTCCGCACACGGCAGCAGAGCCGCACACACCCACTTTTACCAAAACACTTTGGGGAGCCGCGCAGAGCTGCTGCCGCTCGGTCCATCATGGCCAGTGACCTGAAGTCCTTCCTGGAGTCCTCGCTGAACGAGATCTTTAAGGCCACAGTCAGTGACATCCTGGACTCCGTGGACCGCACTCTGTCCGAGTATCAGGGCACAATCCGGAGGATCGAGTCTGAAAACGAGGGCCTGAAGCAGCTGCTGTTCGCCCAGAAGAGCTCCGGGTCTGCACTCAGAGGTCAGGGCTCTTAGAGGATGAGGATGAGGATGAAGATGGGGGATGTGGGTCTGAGGGTGAAGCTTCATACATCGCTGCAGCACTGTCACCTTAACTGACCTTTGATTGTTTACATGAGTGATGTTCTTTGTTTACTTCTGATGCACATGTATGTCACCTGTGTGCTGATGTTTCCGTGCTTTAGGTTTAGTTCTTATTTCTGCTAACACAGACAGACACTGGTGTGACGGCCAAATGTGCGACCGTGCAGACCGGTGAATTGTCCGAATGGGTTTCATTACATCCATGGAAAAATTTATATATGTTAATGTTGATATATTTACAAGCAAAAGATGTAAGACAATAGAGTGTATATTCAAAGAGTAAAACATTAACAAGTAAACAATAAGCCCACAACTCTAATTATTTGTTAAAACCCACAAACATTAACCCTTTAACTCCCAGTTCAACTGTTTGGCAGAGGTCATGAAATTCAGTTAAATAAACATAACATATCATTGCTTGTTTCTGTCAATATTTTATGATACAGAAAAAAAACTGCAAACAACCCTAAAGAACTTACATATTTTTTTGTGAGATTTAAAGGTTTAAAAGCTAAAAGTTGCTATTAATGTTGCCATTATTATTACTTTAAATATTTAACCATTTACAGATATGATGACATATGTGCATATAAAGTCTGTTCTTCATTAAAAAAACATTTTTTGTATTTGTCAGACTTAATATCAGCTATTTGAAATTATGTTGCATTTTTTATAGACATTTCTGCATTTCCTGAAAAATGTTGTCTTAAATATTTCTGCATTTTTATGTCATCACACAATCAACTGATGGCTTTTTAAAACATTTCAATCCCACACCAAGAAAATATCTGTTTTTTAGTTTATTTGTGTTTTTTTGTGTTCTTTGAAGTGTTACTGGAACAAAACAATGATTTGATTGAAAAAAACTCCCATCAAAAAATAATACCACAGTTTAAGAGTACACTACCTAGATTTTTTTTTAATTTTCAGAAAAATACAGTTTATCTGGAACTAACCCACCCACATCATATATTCCACGTATTCCCTTTTCCATATAAACTTTATTTTATGTAAAGTCAATGCACTCAAAAAGAATTCTCGGTTGCTACTCTTCAACTGTGGTATTATTTTTTGATGGGAGTTCTTTTTGGTGGAGAAAATACCCTTTGTATTTGGTACAATTCTTCCCTGTTTGTGACTGGTTCTTTGTCAAAAACTTTTACAGACTGTGGCTTACTGAGGGCGAGGAGAGAACTTTCTACTGCATGTAATGTACTTGGTGGCCATATGGAGCTCAAACAACCCCACTTCAGTAGTGGATAAAAATAGGGATGCACAATATTATCAGTTTGATATCAATATCGGCTGATCTTGAAATTTTTGCAGATATTTACAGCTGATTTAGCAGCTACACATATTGGCCATATATCTGCTGGAATATAGGCAAATTACACAAATGTACAATATTGATGTGCCTTCTTATCACTGCATGGGTACATGTCAAATCAAGGGTTTCATTTTTGCAAGACTTAAATGCTATTTTAACCCTGCTAAGGAGGTTATGTTTTCTGTAGAGTTTGTTTGTCTGTCTGTCCATCCGTCTGTGAACAAAATAACTCAAAAAGTAATGGATGGATTTTGGTGAAATTTTCAGGAAATGTTCAGCATGGGAAAAGGAAGAAGTGATTCTATTTTGGTGTTGATTCGGATCAGCGTCTGGCCGCCATGATGAAAAAAGTGATTTTTGTGAATAACTACTGAACTAAAATAGATATCATTATGAATCCAATTGCTAATGGTATGTTTACATTTTCAATGAATCTAAATATTTCGATGAAATAAAAGTAGGACTAATATTTATGGTCAAAATCACAATATGGGTGAGGACTGTGGCGCTGGCAGAGGTCTGCGCTCTCCGAGTGCTTTTCTGATTTTATATCTGTTCCTCACAGAAATAAACTGTAACACTGAAAAAAACAAGTCCATATTTGTTAAGTTCAGAGCTTGTGCTCTTTACCAGAAATATGAGTTTCAGTGTTAATGAATTAGAAAATATCAGCATATCGGTAAAAACCCAGTATCGTGCATCCCTAGATAAAAATATAGCTAAATAAAACAGATATGTATAAACATATATAGAAATCAAAAAAAAATTGGCTGCTGCTCCTTCCCATCTTCAGTCAGGTTACTCTTTAAAACCACAATATAAAAATGTAGACAATCAATATGTTTAAAATAACTTTTTCTTACCCCATGTGTTCTTTTATCTGTATAAACCCCAGCACTACCTTAAATGCCATTTTATTTACATTTCTGCTTTTTGATTTTTCGTAGATACCTACGAGCGAGATGCCTACAACCATTACTCAGCCTCAGCATGGAACCATCTACACATCAGCTCCATCCAGGGCTCGTTCAATGCATCAATGTGCAGCACCGACAAGAAAAGCTCCAGGAAGAAGCAAAGGGACAAAGTGAAGGAGACCACCTCCTCTGCGTGCTTCTACCCACAGACTGACAGCACTCTGCAGAGACAGTGTGTTGCCACCACAGAGCAGTGCGTCTCCACCCATGACATGTTACCTGTGAAAACTGAGCCCGGCCTGGAGGAGTGTGAGGCCATTGACCTCTCCCAGCTCCCTCCGCTGCTCAATCTGACACTGAAGCCGGTAAAAAACGAGAGCACAGAGATCGGCTGTGATGGTCAGGATGCATATGAGCCTCTGCCACCGACCACAGGCCTTGGTGAGGGATTCAAGAGCAGTGAAGCTGAGGTTAGCATGGGCTCTGAGAGTGGCATGCAGAGTGAACAGATAATAAAGACTGAAGAAGAGGAGAACGGGGAGGTGCAATATGACAGGAACTTCTCTAATCAAGAGGTGAAGTGTGAATTTCAATATCTTCCCGAATCAGAAATAGATAACGAGGCAGTGGAAGGACAGGAGAGGGGAGAAACTAGTGAGGAAAATGATTCACCAGCTGCTCCTCAGGGTGAAGTTTTAGAGGCCCAGGACGATCTTCTGCACTGTCCCTCCTGCCCCAAAACATTCAGCCGCCAAAACTCCCTCAACGTACACCTCAGGACTCACACTGGAGAGAAGGCGCACATCTGCTGCTACTGCGGGAAGCGCTTTGGCCGAGCAGACCTCCTCAAATCCCACAAGAGAACACACACGGGAGAGAGACCTTTCAGCTGCAACCTGTGCAGTAAAACGTACCCCCATCCCAGTCAGCTGAGGATTCACAAACGGATCCACACCGGAGAGAAGCCGTACGCCTGCACATACTGTGACAGGACATTCAACGAGAACAACCAGCTCAAGGTCCACCTGCGGACTCACACCGGGGAGCGGCCCTACAGGTGCCAGGAGTGCGGCAAAACCTTCGGTAACGCCGGAAACCTCCGAATACACGAGAGGATCCACACAGGGGAGAAACCATACTGCTGCTCTCAATGCGGGAAACGGTTCAACGGATTAGGCGACCTGAAAACACACTACAGGATCCACACAGGAGAGCGGCCCTACAGCTGCACGCTCTGCAAGAAGTCCTTCAGCCAGACGGGACACCTCACCATACACATGAGGATGCACACGGGGGAGAGGCCGTACAGCTGTGACGAGTGCGGCAAGAAATTTACGGTGGCCAGCAGCCTCAAACTGCACCAGAGGACTCACACGGGAGAGAAGGAGTACAGCTGCTCGTACTGCACCAAGAGCTTCAGCAGGTCTGGGCACCTGAAGAGACACGAACTGGTCCACACCAAAGAGAAACTGTTTGTCTGCAGCGAGTGTGGGAAGAGCTACGCTGACCAGTCATCGCTGAGGAAGCACATGAGGATACATGCTGCCCAGGAGCTAAAGAGTGCGGGAGAAGCAAGCACGAGTGAGGCTGACCGAGAGGAACTCAGCCTGACCATCAACTGAGTAAAAGAAGACCCAAAATTAAAAAAAGAAAACAACTGCTGTGTGTGATGTTTAGAGTACCTTTAAGTAAAGGTCCACTTACTTGCCTTTGCTCCAGAACTTTCAGATTCAGCAGCACAGTCAGCAGTAGAACTTAATTGAATTTAAGTTTATTTCTGTGGCACAGAAACAGAATGAACCAACAACACTAATGTGATCGTATCACTCCAGGAGATGTTCCTGTGAATGATTTCAATTCCAGATGGATTCAAAATGTATATGTATCGCTAACTATCTGAGAGAACACTCTGAAAATGAATAACAAACTTCTGATTTGCTGTTTAACAAACTCTTCTGGAATAAACGAAGAAAAAAAAGCTCCAAGAGCACCAAACCCCACGAAAGCATTTCCAACGTTGTCAAAAATGTGGAAAGCTGCCCCATCATTTTTTAGATAACCTTGAAGAAATTCATGGATCCACATTCAGGTTCTGATCTTCATCAAAATCTAAACTGTTGTCCCTTCTGCCATGACTGACATGTCCTTTAAAATCATCTGTTCAGTACTTAATGAGTCATTAGTGAAAATGTGGAAAACCACATTATCTCCCAATGCTAGTATATATATATTTTATTCCTGGATCAGCAACCAGATTCAGTTCACTACCAAAATCTAATAACATCTTTCTTGTGTCATGACCAACATTCAAATCCATTCTTTACTTTTTTAGTTATCCCCGTCACAAACAAACAAACTGAAAAATAACAAATGCTGGTTAAAAATAACCTCCTAGGCAGAGGTTATTGTTGTTTTACCAATTTAGTTCTGTAAAACTCAGCAGATCTACATGAGTAAAGTAACTTTATATAAACATATCATCTTTCCTGATTGCTAGTATTGTGCATTTTAAAGTTAAATCTGCCATGAAGTGTACTTTGGATGGCTCCTTCTCACGACAGAAACAGAATAGACACAATAGACAAAAAGTTTTGGCATCATCAGGACATGCCCCCTTTACAATGCTGCCTAAAGCAGCTAATTTTCTGGCTACCAGTGTTGCATTTCGTCATTGTTTCATCTGCATTTTAATCCATCATCTAAAATTGTGGACAGAATGCAGAGTTGTTAAAAACATGGTGCTAACCTGTACTGAACTGACCAATTACCACAGAGTAGACCGGTCAACCAGTCAGAGTAGACTGGGCCAAAGTCGGGCCCAGTCATGTTGGACCCAAAGTGGCAGGAGCTCTAATAGAGCATCTCAAACAAAGTGAGAATACAGCTGGATCAGGGGTGAAAGCCAAAGTTATTTTTATTGTAAACGATTTATTGCAATCGTCAAAATGTAATACATCAACCTGCTTTTTGTCAAACTATGACCTCTTAAAATCAAAGGTGCTCAATTTGTATTGATCGTGTGCTGTAACTGAAAGCTGAAGGAGAAAATCTTTCCAATGGACCTTAATTGTTACTGAATTTAGTTGCTGCTGCATTTAAACTAAGAGTCAAAGTTCAGGAATGAACCAAGATTCAGAATTGTATGTGATAGTCGTGGTACAGATTGATGCACTGTTGTTTAATCATTGATTTGTTATAAGTAGGTCCAAGTATTGATCTCCACTGATTGTTTTATACTGATTTATACTCTAACATTGCTCCTGTTGTCTCTGCCCTCACACAGCTGTGTTCAGAGGTACAGTCCAGAAATGGGACCATCACAAATGACTTGAAAAGAAATATTGTTTGTCTGATTATAATGGTGCAGATTATGTTTGTAACTGAGTCCCTCAAAGTCCAGTTTCTTATGAACTGGTTTAAATTCCCTCACAGGGGTCAGTAGAAGATATTGATGTTACTGTTTATTAACTAAGCTGCCTCACATTTATACAGCCGTAGTAGCCACAGGATTAGAAGTGTATGCTGAAAAGGAAATAAAGCAAAGATAATTAATATATTGCTGTATATTGCTTGAACTATACAGGCAGCATAATTCATGTTACTGACAAGACTGTATTATGCAAAATGTTTCAAAAAACAAATGTTACTGGAAATATTCAGTATTGATTGACCTGCTTTAAGTAGTACGTCAGTTATTATTAGAAAGCCACGCTGACCTGTGAAAGCTGAGTTTGTATATTAGGTTGTTTTAGGCTCCATATAAGAACACAGATTTATTGTCATGTTGGTGATAGCAGAGCTGATTTTTGTCATGGAAGGTGGTAATAGCTAATTTTATCAGCAAACCTATGTGAGTGTTTGCCACCAGGAATTTATTAAGACTTCTTTTTATGTGTGGTTTGTGTCTAAATTAAAGAGAAATGTTAACCAGAATGGAGTTTGAAGGCTTTATTTATTCCCAGAGGATTGTTTCATTTAAGTGGAAGAGAAACTCCGTATGTTTTCACAAATAAATACAAGTACATTCAGTAAGTGCTTTTCATAAAGTCCTGACAGTGCAGTGACTTCCAACGATTTAACATGCACTACGAACTCCTATGAAGTAAGGATGTTGTGTAAATTGCAAATTACAGAACACAATGATTGCTAAATCCTTTCTGACCTATTCAAATGAATGCACTGCAAAGATTAGATATGTAATGTTCAAACTGATAAACTTTATGGATTTTTTTTGTAAATATTAATTCACTCTTCAAGATGATGTTCCAAAAAAGCTGAGACAGGGACAACAGAGGACTCTGAAAGTTGATGAATGCTCAAAAAACACCTGTTTGGAACAGGTCAATTAAAAACAGATACACTATACTGCCAAAAGTATTCGCTCACCTGCCTTGACTCACATATGAACTTAAGTGACACCCCATTCCTAATCCATAGGATTCAATATGACGTCAGTCCACCCTTTGCAGCTATAACAGCTTCAACTCTTCTGGGAAGGCTGTCCACAAGGTTTAGGAGTATGTTTAGGGGAAATTTTGACCATTTATCCAGAAGAGCATTTTTGAGGTCACACACTGACGTTGGACGAGAAGGCCTGGCTCACCTGTGGCCATGGAAGTGATTGGAACACCTGATTCTGATTATTTGTTTGGGTGAGCGAATACTTTTGATTGGGTTTAAAAGGGGCATACCTGGAAGCTTCAGTAATTCAGAAGCAAAGATGGGGGTGAGGTGAAACACTTTGTGGACAAATGCCAGAGCAAATATTTCAGCAGTATAGCGTTTTTCAATGTACAATTACAAGGAATTTGATCATCTTCAGTCCATATTATCAAAAGATTCAGAGAATCTTGAGAAATCTCAGGAACTCTTCAGAAAACCATTGTCAGTTTGCTCAGTTCATCACTTTATCTACAAGTGCAAGTTAAAACTACAATGCAAAGCAAAAGAGAGATATCAACAACACCCAGAAACGCAGCTTATCTGAGATGAACTGATGCAAAGGATCTGTGGCCTAATGAATCCACATTTGAAATAGAGCTTGGACATAATGGAATTGTTGTTCTCTTGGAGAAAGAAGATCATCTAGATTGTTTTTGGTGGAAAAACTCAAAACTTGGCACCTGGGATGGTATGGGGGTTTCTTACAGCCCATGGCACAAGCAGCTTGCAAATCTGTGAAGGTCCATATTGGCTGCCATCCAAGTGATGTCATCCCTCCTCATTACAGCAAGAGTATGTCATGCCACATTCTGCACGTGTTAAAACAGCATGGCTGAGTATGAGAAGACTGCAGGTACTGGACTGACCTGCCTGCAGTTCAAACCTGTCCCTTATTGAAACTGTAGAGAGCATGATACATGTAAATAGATAAATACAATAACAGAGACCCTGGACTATAGAGCAACTTAAGTCATACATCAAGCAAGAATAAGAAATAATTCAGCTTGCAAAGCTTCAAATAGTAGGCCCTGTTTACACAACAAGGGAAACAGAGGGTTTTGTTGCATTTGAGCCTTCTATTTGCATAAGAACGGTGCTCAGAGAGTCTGAAAACTTTGAACCCAGGGACCAGGGTGAAAAGTTTTGAAATGCTTTGGTATCTGTGTAAGTGTAATCAGTAATCAGCTAGCTTAGTACTCTGCTAGATTAAGGCTACGTTTACATGGACACTCCTGACTTTAAAGACGCAAAGATTTTTCTTTTGCGTTTTCAAATTCTTCTGCATTCAGGTGACGACGCTGGAGACGTATGGACCTGCTGTGGTGTGCATGCCGGTTCAGTAGATGGTGGTGTAGGTCTGCAGAGAGGCAGCACTGCTACAACACGATCGAAGAAGAAAACCATTTCACAAACAGCTGGCGAATAGATGCACAGAGACGCAGGAGTTTCTTTTCTGGACAATAAATCTGTCTAGATAGTTTTGTCTGGATAACAAACCGAGCACAGTAAGAGACTCACGCGTTACTCGGCAGACGGCCAAAGCTGTTGTTGTTCCTGGTATGCACAGCCTTCATCTAAAAGAGTACTGTGCATGCGGTGATGTCAGCGTTTCACCCTGAAACGCTCCGGCGCGGTTTTACACGGAGCTGCATGGAGAGCGTTTTGGAGACTTTCCACCCTGGAGCCTGTTTTCAAAAGTTACCGTTTTCAACGCGTTTCAGTGTAAACGCAAGGCCAAAATGAAATGAAAACGTATTGGATTTGACCGTTTTCGGCGCCATGTAAACGCAGCCTAAGGTTGCACACGCACCTAGGAACAACAGCAGCAGTGGCTGTCTAACGACCAACATGTGCGCTTCTTACAGTGCTCAGTTTTTTATCTAGACAAAAAATATCCAGACACATTTGTTGTCCATGCAAGAAACTCCTGCGTCTTTTTGCGTCCACTCGCCATTGTTGTTTGTAAAAAAGTTTGTGTCCATCGGAAATCGTATGCGTGTTGTAACACCACCATTTCACAACAAACCTACATGGTCAACTACTGATCTGGCATGCACGCTACAGTGTTTCAGTAGTTCTTGTGGATCTGTGTGAATGTGGAGCGCTTTTGAAAATGCAAAGGAAAAACCTTTCACTTTCTGGTGACAATGTTATCCTGTAAACGAGACCTTGGTGTCCTCATTTTACAAACACTCATTAACTGTTGTAAAAGGAAAGATGATGTTACACAGTGAGAAATATGACCATGTCCCAGCTTTTTTGGAACGCTAAGAGAGTGCACCTACTGTATGTTATCTACTAGTCCAGGGGTGGGCAACTTTGATTACCAAGAGGGCCACATAAAATGTTTTTCAGTGCCTGAGGGCCGCAATTTTGCATTATGTCAGGTACTCTTGATGAGGAAAAATATACACGAATAACAAAAAGTAGAAAATGTAAAGTTTCAAAACAGGGTTATGCCAACATTGGTATATGTTTTAACTGAAACATGATTAAAAATTCATGACTTAAGGTGCATTACACAGAACAAAAGCTAACTTAAGAATGAATATTACCAGTTTAAAGGAATAAATATACCTTTGCTGTTGTGTCTGTATATAGGTTTTACTAATATATGAAGGAATAACTTATTACCTATCCTAATTTGTGCATTATGTAGTGCTGGTTACTCGTGATAAATCATATTTAGCAGTTGTTGATGTGTATTCTTCTTGCTTCCACCTTGTTTTTTGGAAATGATTGGTGGGCCGCACTGAGTGAGGTGAAGGGCTGCATGTGGCCCCTGGACGGCCAGTTGCCCACCCCTGTACTAGTCTGTAGGATATTTTCAACCTTGGTTTTAAAAAGAACCTACCACCTGAATTAAAGCTGAGTGAAAAACTACGTTGCTTTGATTTTTTACAGTATGAAGCATTTGCAGAGCATGGTTTTCTGTATTTTACAACAGTGCGGTAACATAAAAAACACACTCCTGTCTCTACTGGACTGGGACAGACCCAGGCTGGCAGCAGTTGAGGCTCCATGGGAACTTCTCCTTGGACAGGTAGAGCATCGGCTGGATGCTGCTGCTGAAGTCCATCAAACCAAACGCCAAGTAGTGAATGTAGCACTTGAACACGTCTGGAGAGAAGTAGTGCTGGAAGGGGAACAGAGCCACAGGTGGGAAGTAGTTGAACACAATGATGGCGAGGATGATGAGCACCATCTTGAAAGCTCTCTTCTTCACAGGGTGCATCTCATCTCTGCCTGGTCCTGATTGGCGAAGCACCCAAAGGATTGCGATGTTGCAGTACACCATGAAGCCAAACGCTGCAAGGATCATCCCTGTGAAGACCTTCTCAAAGTTGACGATGTTGCCCACGCATTTGGCCGCAGCGTAGGCCAGAGTGATCAACCAGACTATGAGGGCCAGGACGGCTCTGTGTTTGCGGTCCTTCAGCTCGGTGAAGGTGATGGGGTGGACCACGGCCATGTAGCGGTCCAGGCAGATGCAGGAGAGGAAGAGTGGAGAGGAGTCCTTAATGCCGTAGAAGAAGCGTAGGACGTACCAGGTGCTGCTGGTGGTCAGGAAGACGATGTTGGCCAGCTCCAGTGGCGGAATGAGACAGAAGAAGACATCCAGGACTGCCAGGTGGAGGATGAAGATGTCCGAGGTGGAGGAGTCACCCTTGTTCTTGCGGATGAGCCAGAGGACCATGATGTTGGCTGGGATACCCAGGAACATGTTAATGAACTGCAGGCCGAGGTACCAGATGAGGACAGCAGGCATGTCTTTACAGCCTTCGTACACCGTCTTCTCTCTGAGGGTTTGGTTTAGGGGTCTGTGAGAGAGAATGAGCAGGGAGGAGTTGACGTATAAAACCTCCATGATGGTAGGATCAAGAGGGGGGTCTTCAGGAGACACCAGCCTATGGTGAGGAGCTTTGAAATACAAACAAACAGATCAGGAAAGCAAGTAAGATTCAGACAATATACTTATTAGAAAACGTAGGACCAGAGTTTAAAAGGGATAGGACAACATTTTCTTTGTTTTCGTGTCTTGCCTCGCTCCTGAGTCCATGACAAGCAGAAAGACGGCATTCTTTTGACTGTGTGTGCAGTAACAAGAAACAAACAGACATTGCTCACCCACTGCTAATCAGCTAACCTCAAGGTTTTTTTATATTGGTTGAATAATGTACATGCTGTTATTTTTATGCTTAAGTCTTTTTATTATTTTATTTATGCTGTCTCCTTTGCTGCTGTAACATTGCAAATTTCCCCGAGTGGGACAAATGAAGGTTTATTCTATTCTATTCTAAACACTGGGAGTCAACAGGTAAAGCTAGCCTGCCTCTGCCAACAGTCATCAGATAAGCTCTTCAGCATATCTGAACCATCCTGTGTGCTTGTTGTGACTCATTTTAAAAATCATGTTATGTTATGTTATCTTCTACTATTATAATATTTTTTAAAAAAGCAAAAAATGCTTTAGCAGAAAATGCATTAGCTCCTATTTAAAATTGGTCATAGGATATGGGGCTAAATCTCAGTATTCATCTTTAGCTTTTCTTTCATAGCAACTTTTTAACTTTTTAGTATGACAACAAAGACCAAAATAAAACCGCTAATCCGAGAAAAATGTAAGTATAAATGATCCTTTAATTACAATAGATGATCTATATAAAATTAAATTAAGAAATTAAAAAAGTCGTGAGCATAGACATTGTTTAGAGGACATCATGAAATATCACAGGATTTATAAATCATCAGAACAAAATTATAACAGTAACAATGACTCAAGAAGAATGCATACATGATACAAAAGCCTTGTGATTCAAACTCATGTCACATCTTACCTTTAACTAACACAAAGTGTGATGATAATATCCTTGAGTCTGAATTCTCCTCAGCCCATGTCCCTCTTAAACCTCTCAAGTACCACAGCCGAATAGTCTGAACACTAACATGGATGCATATTGACCACGTCTTTATGAACCAGCATAAAAGTTTACAAGCGTCCTCTTGTATTTCCTCAGCGTCAACAGGCGGTTCACATCACTATCTCTGTTTCTATGGGTGACATGAAGATATTCAAACTGACTGTGAAGACTGTCCCCGCTCATCTAATGAGAGCTGAGCTTCTGGAGGATATTGAGGCAGCGAGAAGCGACAACAACGTTGGGTCTGCAAAACTCTAGATCAGGGGTGGGCAAGTGGCAGCCCGGGGGCCAAATGCGGCCCTCCATATCATTAAATGTGGCCCTCCATTCATTCCCAAAAACCAGCAGCTGAAAATATGCAGAAAACTACATTCTATATAATCTTATGTAAGATATTTACAACCTTACTTTGCTCTCATAGTGTCTAAATCTCTTTCATTGAACCTTTAACATTATATCAAGTATTACTCAATACTATATTTTAAAAAATGGCAGCAGCAAAATACCTGTGCATTAAAAATTTGAAAAACACATCATTTTATTGATTTAAAAATAGCTTCATTGGCTTTAATTCCGTGCATATGAGCTAAATCTGCTTTCATTTGATTATGCATAATAACTTGTATTTATGTTGTAATATATGAATTTTGGTTTTCTAATTTTATGACAAATTTATATTCTCATTTGTTATTCATCCAGCATTCTTTTTCATTATCGAGAGTTTCTGAAAATTTGTAACAATGCGGCCCTGCAGGCTGGGAAAAATGGTTTTATGTGGCCCTATTGGTATTTAAAGTTGCCCACCCCTGGTCTAGATCGTCACCAACCAATTTGACTGATGATCCCTCATGAAACTACCAGAGAAAGCTAGATCTGCAGGTTCCAAACTCATCAGGAAAACACAACTTATACTTATTTTTTTATTATCATTGATCATTACTTAGTTTTAGCTTCAGCCAGTAGATGATATTTTCAGTCCATCATCTGATGAAGGGAAGGATTAAGAAAACAGAATCAGAGGATTAGAGGTCACATTTGTATTTTGTGACTTCTACCAATAAGACAGGATCTACAGGTCGCTCCTGCTCTGGACAGACTGCAGACACGTGTGATGGATGAATTTAAAGAATATTTGATTCCACTCACCTAATCTGAATATGAGCTTCAGCTTCCTGATGTCCCCTTTCTCCACCTGATCCTTGTGGCTCCTCTGTGCACCTGTCCTAGCATGAGAGAGAAAGGAACCACAATCCAAATGAGAATTGGTTATATATAGTGTTATGTGGTGTTACTTTTCCACTGTCATCATTTTATTTCCTTCTGCTTCTAAACAGAGGCTTTGTTTTGCTCATCTACCTCTGCAGTAGTTTGTAAAATATGTGATGTTGGCGAACGAGTCGAGTCTTCTGAACAACTCTTTTAAGTGAACATTAAGAACCGATTCGCAGTTTTGAGTGAGCTGTTTGCAAGCCATTCTCAAGTTTGCATTTTATTTGCATTTCATGTTGGCTCACAAACAAATAGCTCACTCGCAACTGTGAATCGGCTCTCATCGTTTACTTAAAAGGGCTGTTCAAAAGACCTGACTCATTCGCGAACATCACATCTTTTACCCAAATTACCACGGAAGTAGGCCATTTAGTAATAAAACATAATAGGATGATAGCAGAAGGTAGCTAGGCTAGCTATACCTGCTGACTCTTAGTGTAAGCTAATCAGCAGAGACCAAGCACGCACAGTCAAAAGAAGGGTGTCATTCTGCTTGTCATGGACTCGGAAGTGAGCCAATATACAAAAACAGGGAACTTTTTTTTTTAGCATTATTGCCCTTAATTGAAAGATGGCAGACAGTAAAAAGAATTTGAAAATGGGCAAGAGAGGACACTGGGAGAGACACCACAGGCTAGTATCCATGCTGCCCATTTTGAGGCAGGAGCATATTCATACCTTTCTGTTTTCCACAGTAAAATGACTGAAAGTTTGTAGGGTTTTTCACAGTGTTTTGGATCACTGCTGTCAAGAAACCCTATGGAGAGCTAAAACTATGAAATCAACATGTTCTGTCTTTGTGATAATCTTAACAAAACAACCCACTGTTGACCATGTTTTACAGAAAACATTATCGGTGAGAGTGAAATGCTTTTATGAAGCTAGTATGGAACAACATAGACTTTAAGGCAACTATATTTCCAGTGGATAACGTCTTCATTTGACCTCTTTTTGGAGTCTTTACTCTCATTCGAATGACCTGATCCAGTTGGTCCTCATGGCTGTGGCAATTGTGTAGGAATAACTGATTAGTAAAAAAACAATCAGAAATGCTTGCTGTTGGGTACCTTGTCATGTTCTTGTTAGCACTTAATTAGCAACTGTCATTTTAAACACACAACAGTGTACTATTCAAAGCAGGCAACAAAGATGCCTTTTAGCATTTCCCATCAAATGACTAGTATTTTTTATGACTTAAAAATGATTAATTGAAAAAGATATTTAATAGATGAGGTAGCCCCTGAATTGTTAAACTCAATCTTATCAGGCATCATATTGTCACACCAAACTACTTTTTGATGAAACAATCCTCTCCAGAAGGAACACAAAATGAATCTCAAACACTTTAAGATGTTGATATTTTTGATGATAATATAAAAAAACAGTCTGCCATGCTAATCTGTTATATAAAATTGTTTGCATTAACACGGTAGTTCTCAAATGGTGTGACGTGAGGAAAGTCTACGTGTGCCTAAGGAATTTGCACAACAGTAAGTTATTACAATTACAAAGCCACAGTTGCAAGAGTTTTTCTTTAAGTCATTTGTAGGTGCATATTTCCACCAGCAACTGAAAACATGACATTTTTTGCATCTGCAAAGCTATTCATTGGTAAAAACTGTAACCCAAATAGTTTAAAACATGCACATTTTAAGAAATTTTACAAATTCTGAACTTAAATCTTGATAACTTAGCATTAGTGAGATATGAGAATTTCTGCCAACATCAGTTGCCAGTTTATAGCATTGTATGTTAGTATTAAGTTTGTAAAATGTTTTAAAGCTAGCTCCAAAAAGGGATAGGTTTTTTCATCAACAGATTTCCAAAGAGCAGATTTGTTCATCAAGTTGTAAAAAGAGCAGATTGAGCTTAATTTTATGGTTAGTATGAAAAATGTGCATTTAATGTGCTGAAAAAAATATCATTTGCATACATCATTATTGGTATGTGCTTAAATAAGTTCTGAAGTATTAGCATACTGGCAATAAAAACCTAATAATGTGCATCTTAACAATATTGTTTATATGTTTTAAAAGTTGTATTGTTGTCAAATTTTACCTGCAATCAATTATATGTAAAAACACATGTAAGACTAATAAGATATTAACAAATATGTCACGGCTGACTTATGATGGTATGAAAAACAGTTTAAAACCAACACTTTAGCAGAAAATGCATTAGCTCCAAATTAAAATTGTTTATATAAAATGAGGCTAAATCTCAGTATTCACCGTGAGCTTTCCTTTCAAAACAATAGTTTAAGTTTTAGTTCTACAGCGAAGACTAAAAATAAAACAGATCATGAAAACAGTGCAACAAAAGTAATCATTTTATTACAAAAGCTTATCTATATGAAATTAAATTAAGAAATTAAAAAAGTTGTGAGAATAGAGATTGTTTAGAGGACATCATGAAGTATCACAGGATTTATAAAACATCAGAACAAAATGTATAACATAAATAATAACTTAAGCAGAACCCATACATGATACAAAAGCCTTGTGATTCAATCTCATGTCACATCTTACCTTTAACTGACACAAAATGGGATGATAATATCCTTAAGACAGAATTCTCCTCAGCCCATGTCCCTCTTAAACCTCTCATGTACTGAATGGCCTGAACACTAATATGGCTGCATATTGACCGCGTCTTTATGAACAAATATAAAAGTTTACAAGCGTCCTCTTGTATTTCCTCAGCGTCAACAGGCGGTGCACATCACTATCTCTGTTTCTATGGGTGACATGAAGATATGCAAACTGACTGTGAAGACTGTCCCCGCTCATCTAATGAGAGTTGATCTTCTGGAGGATACTGAGGCAACGAGAAGCGACAACAACGTTGGGTCTGCAAAACTCTAGATTGTCACCGACCAATTTGACTGATGATCCCTTATGAAACTACCAGATGAAGCTAGATCTTAATGCCCCAAACTCATCAGGAAAACACAACTTATGCTTATTTTTTATTATTGATCATTATTTAACTCTTCAGCCAATAGTTGGTATTTTCAATCCATCATCTGATGAAGGGAAGGATTAAGAAAACAGAATCTGTGTATTAGAAGTCACATTTGTATTTTGTGACTTCTACCAATAAGTCAGGATCTACAGGTCGCCCCTGCTCTAGACAGACTGCAGACACATATGTGATAGATGAATTTAAAGAATATTTGATTCCACTCACCCAATCTGAATATGCGCTGCAGCTTCCTGATGTCCCCTTTCTCCACCTGATCCTTGTGGCTCCTGTGTGCACCTGTCCCAGCGTGAGAGAGAAATGAACCACAATCCACATGAACAAATGGAAAACATATTTCGAGGGATGATCCAACGCTTCAGGGATCCTGCTCTGGTCTTATCATCCAATAAGGGAGCTCAGATTAGGGTGTGATTTCCCTTTAGGGGCCATCATGTCTTATTTGGCCCTCATAATGCACAACACCTTAAAATTTAACAACTTAATCTTTTTAATGTTAAGTGATTAACTATGAGGGCATGGAATGATATATAAAGTGCTTTTTTGTGATGGAGGAAGTAGGGAAAGATTTGGTGTTGCGTGTGGAAGAACCATCGTTCACTCTGATTGGTAATGATGCAACAAAACAATGGAGCCTGACGGAAAATCGTCAGTAAACAACTGATGCAACAGTCCAGAAAATCACTTCTGATTCAATTCAATGTAATAATGTGTAATGTGTTACATGAAGGTGACATGTTTGCAGGACCCATGACCTTAAGGTGCAATCAAACTTACAGATTCCCAAAATCAGGTTGCAGATGTGCATATTTTTGTTTGATTTCTGGAGTGTTAAAATGTATATTGCATCTGAGAGAAGCATCTTTCAGAATAAAGATGCTGTTCAGTTTTTTGTTAATCTAACACATAAAGGCTATGCCGCATTTCAAGAGCTGCAGTGTTTGAACAGCTTGACCCAGCTGAAACTTGACCCCACTTTGTTTCCATGTGTTCGTGTCTCTGAAGTGGTTTGTGTTGGTGTCAGGTTCATCGGAGATGTGTCCTCCTCAGAAGATGGAGGATTCTCACAGGTTTGCTAAATTCTGCATCTAAATTGAAACACAGTAGCAGCAGCACGCAGCTGAGTCTCAACACACAAAAGGCAAACTCCAAGGAAAACCAGATCTACTTAGAGTGGTTCACCTTCAGATGGTTAATACGGGCATGTTGTTGCAGACTGATATAGTTGCATAAAAGGCCTTTACTGCAGACTGTCTGGATATTTGAATAAATGATTTTGTGGAATGAGGAGGAGCAAATGTTTAGCAAAGCTTGTGCCACAAACCAGACAAGTCCATCATTTCTTTGTCTGCGCCCACTTTTTGCAGCTTCTGCTTCATGAGTCGACTCTGTGGTGACCAAGTCAAACTCAGGCCCTGTCCACACAGAGGCAAAAACATTTTAAAATGATTTTCTGTACAGACAGCATTGTTTCAAATGTGTCCATCCTATGGAATTAAAATCATGACAAAACCTCACAAACACATAAAACATATTTTACTCACGGCAGACGATTCACAAACAAACTCGGTGTGGTTTGCAAATACAAAACATCGTTCACAAACTAATGCATTTTGTTTTGCAAATAACCCATCAAACAAATACACCATGCTTTAGAAACAAATAAAAAACAAAAAATATATTCTTAATGTTCAATAAACACTCTTAAACTATGAAAAACTGTCACATGACTTTTGGGACTAATTTTCTGCCTTGCAGATCCATACACAAATGCACTCTGATCCACATAAACCAATAAAGTTTCAAAGCAATGTCCTGCAATTCACACTCCACAGCAGTAGGTGGCGCTGTTGATTGAATTTAAGGCTGCCAATTAGGCTAACTTAACTTATCATTCTGTTTCTAACTTAATTAAATTAAACTATAGCCACACATAGCGTTAATAACTTGACACGTAATGATCTTGAAATGCAATTTTGAGGAGAAGACAATATCAGTCCACTACCAACATCGCAGCTGGCTGCTAGCCTTAGCTTGTGACTGTCAACTTAAAGGAACTGTGAGGAGAATCTATTACCGGCAACGTAAAGACTCTGCTACCCATGAGCACATGCAGCGACTGTCGTAATGCTGCGTTCCAGTAACCTCGGAACTGGGACTGACATCATCTCCGACTTATCTGCTTTCCAGTTGAAGTCTGAAAAAAAACATGCAGATCTACCAGGCTATTGTTAGCTGTTGTTAGCACGCCCTGCGTTGTTGTTCACAAATGTCTCATGAAGAATGTGATTATCACTATGGCAGCATTTTTGTAAATATAAGTCTAACAATACTATGTATACAGCTGATCTAGAGCGACACACCCCAGTCAGAAGTGCAAATAAATTGATTATTACAGGAGCTAAATAACTGTTCACACTGTGGGCATCCATCTTTGATTGTCAACTCGGGGGTGGCCGGGTTTCACCGAGTTCCCAGTAGGAAATTCCGACTTCGGGGGGCAATCCAGTTGCAGTTTCCTACTCGGAACTCAAAATTCCTACTTCTGACTACAACTGGAATGCACCAAAAGAAGTGTGCAATCCAAAGCATGTGTTTGTTGTGATGCTAATGAATGCAGCTCGGACCTTCCTCAGAACTCTGCATTGCTTTACAACTTCATTTTTCAACAACTTACAGGATGCAAAGCGACGAGGTAATGTATCTCTTTCTAGTTACGTAGCGGTAGTTTTTGATGTGTGACAACAAGCAATTTTTGGAAAACTTAATATCGTAGGTTTGTAGCTGGCTATATATCACTACTTACAGCCCGGTGCTCTAAGACATGTCCGAATAATATAAATTTGCTCTCGTTTTAATTGTCTTGTTCCAGAAGTTGAGTATCCAGGCCAGTCCAGCCCTGTCCGACCCGACCGGAAGGCTAAGGAATAGCATTTATAGATAACCTATTTTGATGCTATAAAACTCATCTTAAAGTGTGTATTTCGATCAGGCATATATCTAAAAGTGAGACTTTTTTGTAATTACTTAGAAACTCCTCACAGTCCCTTTAAGGCTGAACTCGAGAAGCTACTAAAGTTTCCAGAGCATATTTACAAGGATGTCACTTAGGCCAGATATGGACAAACATCTGACCCCACAAAGTAAGTCATGCTGCTGGATCTTACAGTCCCCCAGGAAGACTGGATGAACGACAGAAGATGAGTGTAAAAATGGCCTGATACCGTGGGCTGGTTTGGAGGTAGAGTGGCTGGAGGGCCTGTTGAGTGACACACACTAATCAGAAGTGCTAATAAATGGACAATTACATGAGCTTAACAACTGTTTACACTGGGGCAGCCATCTTCGATTGTCAACTCAGAGATGGTGAGGTTCCCCTGAGTTCAGCGTAGGAAATTCCAACCTCGAGTGCATTCCAGTTGTACTCTGAACTCGGAATTCTGATTCCTGAGTACAACTGGATCGCACCTTAAGTTATCATTTACACAACAACAAAAATGGACAAAAATAGAGATTTTTGCTGCATTTGCACCTTCCATTTAAACAAGAACATCACCTGTAGTGCCTGAATCCACAAACTTTCGAAACCAGAGTGAAAAGTTTTGAAAAATTTTTTCATATCTGTCTCTGTCCAAACAGGAATCAGCAATGTCAGGTAAAAGGGTGATGTCCAGTCTATGCACAGTACTCTTTCAGATACAGGTTGCACGCCCACCCAGAAATGACAACAACAGTTATGGCAGATGTACGGTACTGTACTCGTTGTGTTGTGTGTCGCTCCTCCAATTCAATGTGGATTTGCTGTGGACATACTCTGACCAGTGGAGTCGCATCTGTATAAAGATTGTCTTCTCATGTAGATATTTACGGGTGCACTTTTATATGTATATGTATGAATATGTATATATATGTATATGCGTGTGTAGGTATGTATATTTACATTTGTATATATATATCATTTATTAATATTATTTATTTTTTAAAACTTTATTATTATTATTATTATTTTATTTTATTATTTATTTATTTGTTTATTCTTGAGGAGTCCCTTTTTTCCAGCAACTTTTTATGTTTATGTTTCCTATAGATGACGTATTGTTAAACACAAGGTATTCAGAACACAGAGCTGGAACATATCTTTGTATAATTTTGTGTCATCTCCTGTCCTGACTCCTAGGAGCAAGCGAGGGACTTGTTGTATGTAACAATATGAATAAATGTTTGTTCTTTGAAGGAACTAATAAAATCTAAATTGAAAAAAAACAAACAAAAAGATTGTCTTCTCCAGAAAGCGCTGGTGCGCAGAAGCATGTAGTAACACTACTGTTTCACTTCAAACCTACATCACCAACTACTGGCCTGGCTTGCCTGCAACCGTGTTTTAAATTATTGTTGCCAATTCGTGTGAATGTAGAGTGCTTTTGAAGACGCAATGGAAAAACTTTTCATTTCTGGTGACAACGTTGTCGCGTAAACAGGGCCTAACCCTTCAGATGGACCCAGTCATTCCCCCATTCTGCCTCTGCAACGCTCAGAGTGAAGCTAAGCATCACAGAGTCATTAATGTAAGGGCAGCATGAGCAATAACTGTGTTTTCATTGGCGTGTGCAGTCTGCATCCCCCAGTATCCTCAAATGCTGGTCAAAAGCATAAGGTGTTATGGTGCATAAATCATATTTTTCATAATAAATATCTACAAACTGTACCTGTCAAAAAAGCACTTAATTAAAAAACTGCAATAAACAAGCAGGATCATTGTGTATGTAGTCACCTACACTTAGAAATACTCAGTAATAATATATTTATGACAGCATCTAAAGTTATCAGATAAATCTGCTTCATTCCAGACTGTGCAGTTTCTTGTGTTTCTCACTGAACTCATTCATAATTCACTGGACTAGCTCAGGACAAGTTTCCAGTCTGACTCCTCATTAGGAGCAGAGCAGACTTCATCACATCTGAGGCTGCCGTGCAAACACGGCTCATACATTACATCAGATCATCTCAGCCGTCAGGGGACATTTCCTTAATTTATGACAAGATATCATAACAGAATTAAGCAGGAGAGACCCTCATTAAAAACCTCAGGCACTAAATGAAGAGTGGGGATTTTTCTTTGAAACAGCTCTTTTCAGAGTGGAATTTAGAGCCAAGAGCTGTATGTAGAAATGCAAACACCATCATTTACATCAGTTTGTAAAGGCAGCAAGGGGAAGTTCAAACTACAGAGCGGAGAGAGTTTATCTGAGGTCATGATGGAGGATCTGACAAGGATCAACAGTGTGACTCAATAAAACCATTCGATACAGCGCAACAAAAACAATACAGTAAGAGCCAATACAACTGAGACCTATGTTTACCCTCCTGCCACTTTGTCAGGTACAGCCCTGCATCTGCTTGGCTCTGGTGTTGAACTGTTGTAATTTACTAAATAAAAGTTTCCAACACTATTAAATGTCCCATGTCCTCGTGTGGTTACCATTTATATCATGTCTTGGGTGTTTGTTAAGCAAGGATTTGACCTACGTTGAATAAAAAATGGACATATTTTATCTGTGTAGAGAATCAGTTGCAGCTCTCTTTCCATCCCCTTTGGAAACGCTGAGATCTGAGAGGCTGTGAAGGCTAAAAGGGGTCATGATAATAAACTGCACTGATTTGCTGCCCAAATGATGTGTGATGGGAGGTGAAGAAGGGGTTTCAGGCCTTGGACTGGACTTTTAAACAGTCACGGTGTCTGCCTGTACGGAGCAGAAAACACACATGTAGGTGGAGGCTGTATAGCTATGACATCATGAACCCCAGGAAGTAAAAACAGAGTTTTAAGAGGCATTTTCTTTAAAAATAAGTGTTTCTCCATGAACTGAGAGTTTAGTGAGAAGTGTCATATTCTTGTACTCCCTAAGCCCCTTCTAACAACATAAGAAAACTGATCTTGCAGGACATGGGACCTTTGACCTTGCAGTGCAGTTGGATCCACCTGATTCAATGTTCATAATCAAGCAGGGTTATCCTGCCAAGCTCTAATCTACGACAACCGTGTTTGGCCCAAAGTGGCCAATCAGATTTCTTTAGAGCAGGAAGAGGCAGGAGCCATGATCGAGATGACAGCAAGACGTGACCACATGTCCAAAGATTAGCATCGATGCTAACAGCTTCTGAGGAGGTTTAAAAGATCTGGGCCACATTATTTTTATCAAGAACAAATTACACTGAAAGCGCTTCTCCATAAAATTGATTTTGCTCTACTTCCAACATGTTTTGACGAGTTTGTTTTTCGATGTGGTACACATTTTGGACTTGGCACAGTGGCTGTAGCACCCGCCTACTACATTGTCAGATTGGCCCTTAATGAATTTGATCGTCCCGTCACCTTTCTGATATGCATTGAAAGGTTCTGCCCATTACCAAACATTTTCTACAGACTTTGGGCTTTTTTGTTTTGTTTTAAAGTTGCTTGTAAATACTTGTTGCAGTTTTGGAGCTCGTTCCAAAAGTGCAGTCACTTATTTGGGCTTATTCTTCTCCCAAACCCAGGAGAGACCTGATGCATGCTCCCCTATCACGATAACAAAAAATGGCAATATCTTTTTGACTACATAAATCAAAGTTTAACTGTCGAGGTACTACACTATGTTATAAATAACAACAAGTCAGTGACCTAGAAGATCAGAGGGCCTGAAAGCCACTTATATAGCTCAACATGTAAGGAAAACGATGTGCCACCTCTAAAACAAAATTATTTTGAATAAGTAAATGAACAGTCAGTTTGACAAAATATCAATTACACTGACATTGCATGCACATGAAAACCAAAACACACTTTATATGGTTTTCTTTTGTAAAAATTAGCGGGTTACGAATCTAAGCTCCGAAGAATTAGGGACATTCTAAAGGGGGTCCAACCTGGTACTATAATATGTACCTTAAGAAGTGGCCTGTGCATATGTAAATGTTTTCCAAAGTTATTTTACCCCACATTTGTTAGACAAAATATATTTCAACAAGTTGAGTGTTTTGTCTGAAACAAGATGTGTATAAAAACTCATATAAAAGATACATTTTGTAGTGTTTGTGATGTACACCTGAGATTTGATTATAGAGATTTGATTATAGATTTTTTTTAAATCATGAGATGAGAAAAGCAAGTAATAATGACAGCATCATGATTAGAAGTTCTGGTAGTGTTTATTTTTGTACATTTCATCTGTGGTGTCTCGATAGAAAGCAGAAGGAAGAGTTTCACTCACACATTATGTAGTTTGAGCAGCAAAAATAACAAAAACAATCAAACAAATGGGAAACAGACATCAAAATTATGTTATGTGCAGGTATCCCAGCAGTACCATAAAGATCCATTAAAAAAACTACATTGTTTTTATTTCCTACCACCACCCACTAACTAAATATGTCCTCTGTAAACAGGCGGATGGCTATTCAACAATTTTAGTCTAAAGCCAAACATTTCAGGTAAAAATTGACACTTAAGAACAAAAAGTCTTTTTACATGTGTGCTAATCTTCAACTTTCAAACAGAAATCTCTTCAGAAGATAAAAAATGGCCCATGCAAAGAATCCCCTCAAAAGACTAGACAGCCAGCGTGATATTTTTTTGTCTTTTTTGTTCCTGACGTGACATCAGAACTCACAACCAGGAGCTCGAGCTCCGACACATTCACTGTCTGATCCGCTTTGTCTCTTCTTCTACGTGCAAACTTCCAAACTTCTCTCATCCTTTCCTGCCTCCACACCTCGATGGCCCATAGCTGCCCTCCCATTCCTTTTTCAAACTTAAAACAACATATGAAAATTCTAAAAGGGTAACATTAAACATGCTGCTTTAGTATAAAACTAATATTATTTTAGTACGTCATAGTAAACACTCAGACAGACGTTCCGGGGACAAAGTGGCACCACATGTGTTTTTGCAAATCTTTTCCTTTACAAACTGTTCTGAGTTGGGTAGTCATAAGCATGGAAGTTTGAACTTTAAAATGACTGCATTAAAACAGACTGGTGCCTGTTTGAATACCACATCATCAAAACTAGAAGTCAGAGGCTCCAATATTTGGTCATTTCTTTTCTTTATCACCAAATATTGTTGCAAATTCATTGTTTTTTGTAAAATAAGAAAGCATGCAGGAGTAAGCCTGTACTTTTTGATAGACTCCGCCCTCTCCTACACTTCTTCTTTAAAGCTCAGTGCAGATCTAAGGGTCACAAAGATGAATTGCAGTTTTCATTTTCAGTTCACAGTGCTGCAACAGGGTGAGACGATGTAACAGCTTTATGCTTCAGTTTTCTTTCCTCCTTTAAATGCCCATCCTTGTTGGTGAATATTCCTAGTGTACCATATGAATGAGGGCAGTCAAATGAGTTCCTTGCAACAGCTGTAATCCTACTTTTGTTGAATAAAAAATAAAGGAAAAACATGAACAATCAAGATGATTGAGATTTGAAGCCATCTATGAGTGAGTGAACTGAATATTCAGGAGGCTGAAGCCTATTTACTCTGTGATTTTGAGGCTGGAGATATTTCATCTTTGTGTGCCATAATTGTTGGACAAAAACTATAACCTAAGCCTTTTCCAAAGTTTAGTATAGCATGGCCCAGTTTGATTCCTGACAGCCTTCTAGGGATCACCAAAACTCTCATTCTACAATATTTTAACAGGTCATGTGTTTCCTGGTGGGTTGAGGGGTTTATGCATGTTTAGTCTGTTTTACATGTTTTTTCTTAATATGAGCAACACAACAAAGTCCACAGCATCTGAACTTATCCCTCTCCGCGTGTGAACATCACCAACTGCTGAATAAAACAAGCCCCATCACCCCCAAAAAACATCTTCAACTGTGGCAACCCACCATTTTTAATCAGCAGTTCAAGCCCTCAGAGCAGACAGAAGAAAGAACGGCTGATGGAAGAATAACATCCTGAACTGACCAGTAACCACAAAGCAGACTGGTCAACCAATCAGTACAGACTGGGTCTCTGTGGAAAAAAGGGACAGGGCCATCATAGCATCTCAAACAGAGTGAGAATAGAGGTGGATCAGGGGTACTACACTAACAGTAGTCAAATTTCAAAGTATAAACTCTATAAAGGCATAATATGACCACTTTAGTAAAAGTGAAGTAGATTTTAAAAGAAGTTAGGGAAGTATTTTCCAAGTCTGATGATGTTTTTGAAACCGCAGACCATATTAACAATGCAAACTAATTTTTCTAAAAATGATGTAGTTTGCAAACATTGGAGAAATCTGCAGTTTGCCAAAAACATCCACATGTCGTGAAAAATTAGGATGTCACACATCAGTCATGTGTGTGTTATGTGGTGAAAGAAGAAAATGGAAATATATCACTGTGTTAATATAGCAGTGCTAGCCGCTCTTTGTACATCAGATAAAACATGATAAATAGTTCACATGTGAGTTAAATTTTCTGCCTGTGATTTGTTGGCTCTGGACTTTTCATTTTGTTTTCATTTTAAACATGATTTCAGTTTAAAAAAACAATTTTATAGCTCATATTGAGTGCATATAATCTCTCGTGACCCTCGTGAGCTGCAGTACCTCCATGGCCCACTAGAGGGCCGTAGCTCACATGTTGCTAAACACTGCAGAAGCCTGTGTGTGATGTTGCAGATGATTGGCCGTAGAATCACAAAATGCCTCGGGTTTTGACACCAGCTGTTCGTAGTTTGATGAACTGAATCACAGGCAATTCAAACACACATGATATTGAAACAGTACCTAATTTTTTTTGAAAACCCAGGCAGGAAATACTTAACAAAATATGTAACTGCCGCTTCATCAACACTCACCATGATCCTGTATCGTGGAAGTGTAAAAAACAGACTTGTCATAACTTTGCCCAACACGTTCCCCCACACCATCATTTAAACATTAAAAATAACCATATAAAGACAGAAAATCTTTCTCCAAATGGTCTTTTGTCTTCTGTAAGTCAGAAACAGCCATTCATTTATGATCACCTAGAAACTCCTCACAGGAGCTTTCGATGGAGTACGTAGAAACGGATATGGAAAAGCTACCAACTTCTCATTCTGATCAAGCTTTAAAGAGTAAAAAATTCATATGATAGGTCACGTCAAGCAGCATGTGAATTATTTTAGATTTAAACTGTGAGAATATGGCGATTCATCAACAAAAGAAACCACTTCTCCAGTTCACCGTTACCCTTTTGGACCACTATGATCATGTTCACTGCTGCTGCCTCTCAAGTCCAGCATGAGAATCTTTTAAGAGTCAATGGGGAAATAAAGAATTCCCGCAAAACAAGAGTGATAGGATCTCATGACACTTAAGTGGTTTTTGGGAGATTCTCTTCAGCTTGAGTGCAGTACTCAGAAAGTCTTCTGGGTCAAGTTGTTCAGGTCATGTTTTCCTCGGAGTGTTCACATTTAGGTAGTGCGTGCTCTTGTTTAAAGGTTGGAGTGGTCTCATGCTGCTCGTGGATAAAGGTGCATCGCTGCTACAAAAGTGGGTAAACAACAGTCGGCTCCAGCCTCATAAATGCTTTCCTCCATGATCATTCCTCGCTAAAAGATCTCAAAGATGTTTTTGCTGGAGTGATTGTTCTCAGATGAAGGTGGAGTCCATGGTGCTGGTGTCCTGTGCGCTGCGGGCTCTCGCCTCAAACAGCTGCTTTATCAAGGCTGACTTTTCCTGCTCCAGCTGTGCAATCCGCTCGCTCCTCTCCGTCACCTCCTGTAGAGCAGGAAAAACAATAAGAGGTGTTATTGATCTAAACAGCTGCACAAACAGGAAGATAAGTTATGGCTGCATGTAAGTCTGTTTTTAGGAGTTTGACTGAAGACTTATGGCTGTCCTGTGTGAAGATTTCTGCTGCGTTCAGCAAAACCCACAGTGTACAGTTTCTGATCACTGAGTAGCATCTGCATTTCACTTATAGGCTCTGTCCAAATGAATAGGAAAATGTTCTATTTGTTTTCATTTATAGAGGTTTTCTGTAAGAGCTGCATCACTTCAAGAAATGTGTCCACATGAAAACACACAATGTCTCTCCTGTACGTGCAGCCGAAACACTGCCACAGACATCAATCCATCACTCAAACTTTATTACCTTCACCAGGAGGAGACTGCCTGCGTCTGTTTCTCTATTGGCAAGATAGCTCAAAAAAGTTAAGGATGGGGGTGCTGGTTTGGCGGAGTGGTTAGCAACCAGGCACCCCATGTACTTGCTTCTGCCGGTCCCGGTCCGAATCCCGCCTGTGAGGCAGTCTTGAATATGCTCTTGGGGTCCCACAGCTTTAGCACTTCTGCACAGGCCTCCATTTTCAGCCCCAGAGTTTGTCACCTGGTTTTTACACCTCCAGATGTTTATTTAGATTTTGTGACAGCATTTTATTGGTATAGATTTACAGTGAGATGCAGCATGGCTCGTGATTTTACCCCTGTGTTTTGATTGCTCTGGTAGATCTATAGGAGACTTTTTAAATGAAGAAAGGGACGAAAAGAGCATTTTAGACTCTGGGTTTTACAGTAGATATATTCCTGTATTAAATGGTATTGAACCTGTGTCAGGAGTCGGTTCTGGTCCTTCAGTCTCTGGATGGCTTGGGGAGGAGCTGGACCTGAAAGCTGATTTGCAGAGAGTGCTGTTGTTGGGGTTGAGCTGGAAGGAAAAGACTGCTGGGATACAGAAAGAGAGAAAAGTAGGTTTAAAGCTTTTAAAGGAGCGTTTTGGTTTGTATTGTTCTGGTCATCATCCATTTTAGTACATGGGTTCATACTACACTTATTTAAAAAAAGATCCTGCTTTCCATCTTTGCGAATATTTGAATAAATGTTAAAAACTGTCTGACACTAAATGCAAAAGTTGCAAAATGTTACCATTCCAGTGCAGGAAATAAGGTCATTAAGGCAGCGGTTGACTTCTTGGAGTTTGGGTATGAGGACATTCATTCGACTCTGACTGGCTTCTGTGAAGAAATCCTACGAGCAGAGAAGGACAAAAGACAAAAATACAAAATATAAAAACACAACATTTCCAAGGAAGCACCTCATATGCTCTCCCCTTCTCTGCTCCCTCTCATTTGAACCAAACATTTCAGGTGAGGCTATCAATCATGTCAGTTTTAGACATGAGACACACAGGGTGGCTTGTTCTCCCTGTGCATGCCTGGCGTCTCTTTGGTTAATCAGGCTTCCTCCCAAAGACCCAAAAACATGCTTGCTAGGTCTATTAGTGACTCTATGTTAGGGCTGAAAGATATATCGTTATCATACTGAGATGTGAACATTCAAGATATTAATATCACAAAAGCAACAATATAAATGTTATAGATTTCCCCCGCACTTGCCCTGCATGTACAGCTCTGGAAGTCACAACAAATTTGACTGAGATATCTGGCATGAATGTTGAGATATGAAATTTTGTCCATATCGTTCAGCCCTCTTTGTGTAGGTGAGTGTGTGAATTGTTGTCTGTCTCTCTATACGGTCCTGGGATTGGCTGGCAACCAGTCAGAGGTGTATCCTGCCTGAATTTCCCCATCCCCACATCCTCAACAGGGATAAGCAGGATAGATAATGGATGGATGGATGGAAGATATGATATTTAAAACAAAAACATCAACTTATTTTACATAAAGGTCTGGCATAGGATAGGATAGGATCAATCAATCAGTCAATCTTTATTTGTATAAAACAGTGCACAACAAGTGTTTTTTTCAAGGCACTTTACAATAGACAGCTGAAGCCATACTCTTTATTTTATACACACATATATGTATATTTAAAAATACACAAATATAAATATTTGTATATGTACACTAAGGCTGAATAATTTATCCTTTGCTAATTGAATTCACAGTTTCAGATAAAGCAATCATGTAATGGCCAAAGCTTCAAGATTTGGCAGTGTTTTAGTCAGTCAACTATTTTACACATATTTTCTATAAATTTGCAGGAAACTTGCATTTATGTAAGTGCTGGTCAGTAAATCAACAATACAAAGACTCTGTTTGGGATTAAACCTTAAATGATCAATCAATCAATCAATCAATCAACCAAACTTTATCTATAAAGCACTTTTCATACAATGAATGTAACTCAAAGTGCTTTAACATAGAAATAACTAAAAACATTCCCTCAAACTCACCTTCCCACCCCTATTTTACATTAACTACTCACACGCATGGACACAAGGCCTCACTCACGCACGCACATACTAACACATACACACACACACTCATACACATATGCACACAGACTAAAATAGTGGCGAGAAATCTAAGAACAAGGACAAAGGCTGAGTGCAGACGAACCAGGAATCATCGATATTAGAAGATGAATAATGTGTTATGAGCATTTGGTCACTGATTATCTTACTGTTGTCTATACTGTAAACATAGTAAATATTGTTCTGAAGCTTGAGTTGAAGAAAATCGTGAAAGGAATTGAAATTGCAATATCAGCCAGAAAACCGCAAATACTTTTTTTCTCCAAATTCGTTTGGCTCTAATCTACACATCCATCCATCCAGAGATCTATCCATCCATCCAGGCAGAGACAAAGGGACTTAAAATAAGACTTTATGATAGAGACAAACCCATGGACGACCAGGTCATAAATCTGCCCTCATCACATTTGTCTCTACTGAATATAGATTCAATCAATCAATCTTTATTTGTATAGGGCCATATTTGTCTTTGTTGAATATACATTTATTTAAGGTGTGCCCCTTGAGATGTGGCACCTCATTTTAAGAGGGTCCTCATGTCTGTGGTTGTGAAGATAATTACTATGATGTATAATCAATACAACCATGGAGAGACATATCAAACTAATATTAAAGTTTATATCCATAATGACTAAAATCTAGAGAGAGAGAATGTTTGAACATCTAGGACATCCATTTCATTCTGTAATTAATCAGCCCCAGTGCGTCAGAACTAAAGTAAACAGACGGGCACATCACACAGGTTGCATCACCATATTTGTATAGGGCCATATTTGTCTTTGTTGAATATACATTTATTTAAGGTGTGCCCCTTGAGATGTGGCACCTCATTTTAAGAGGGTCCTCATGTCTGTGGTTGTGAAGATAATTACTATGATGTATAATCAATACAACCATGGAGAGACATATCAAACTAATATTAAAGTTTATATCCATAATGACTAAAATCTAGAGAGAGAGAATGTTTGAACATCTAGGACATCCATTTCATTCTGTAATTAATCAGCCCCAGTGCGTCAGAACTAAAGTAAACAGACGGGCACATCACACAGGTTGCATCACCACAATATTTTTAGCCGTGCCTGTTTGGGCTGGTGTGTGAAACTGACCGTGCAGTGTGAGCTCTGGCCGACCTGTCTCTGTCTCTCTGTGACATTGTGGATTTGGCTCTGGTACCAGTCTCGGGCCCGCTCCACCACCTCCAGGCCCGCCAACAGGGAGTCCTTCTCCTGCTCCAGCTCCTTCATTTGTTTCAACTGCGTGAGAGTGAAGTTAGAGAGGAAGGGGTGTTGTTGAGGGGTGAAAAAGGGGGCAGAGGAGGGGGTGGAGAAAACAGAAAAGCTCACTCTCTGATCTCAAATACTGTAGAGAAACATTTCCTTTTTTTATTTCCCACTCTCGTCCATAAATGAGCTTCCTGATTGCTGCCAAGTTTTAATCTGATGATTGATTTGAGCCTGCGGGGTGGACGAACTCCCGTCTTTTCACATGGGCATCTGCGGCACCGCTCTTTTGTGTCGGCTGAGACAATGGCGCCGTACCAATTGTGCGGGACTCTCTCCCATCCCGGACAATGTTTAGAGGAGCAATCAGTCCGGCCTCATGGCAACAGCACAGCAACCTAAGAATGGGGTAAACAGCAGAGCCGACCCACTTCAACTATGGCTGCCCCAGTGTGTGTGTGTGTGCTCGACTGAAAGGGAAAGAGAGTGTGTGTGTGTGTGTGTGTGTGTGTGTGTGTGTTGAGCATCCCCTAATAGACTCAGTACATTCCTCTGATCGCCTGATTTGGTGATGCTGGGCAACACAGATCATTTATCAATATATGATTTAAGATGAACAAAACATGAAGTTCAACTCAGTATTTCTCTGTTAAAGCAACTGTAACACCTTAAAATAGAGGCTCAATGTTGATGTAACAGCGGAGTAACTCTCAGCAGGGTGAGTGGCATCAGAGTTCAGCTTAGGCCTAAAAAATCAAACCCAACTCAAGCCCGTGGATGTTCTGTCCCGGATCAGCCCCTCCCCTGAACTGAATCATGTTTTCCTCTAACTCATTCTTCCTCTGTAACATAAATAAGATCAGGATGGGACTGTTGACAGACTTGTGGATTCAATATGATCATGTGAAATTGAAATACAGTGGATAAAAGTAATAACTAGGAAAGCACTCGGAGCGCCACAGTCCTCACCCATATTGGGATTTTCACCATAAATATTAGTCCTACGTTTATCTCATCTAAATATTTAGATTCCTTGACCATGAAAACATAACATTAGCAATTGGATTCAAAATATCTATTTTAATTCAGTAGTTATTCACGAAAATTGCATTTTTCGTCAGAGGTGAGCACATGGGGGCAAAGAAGGCATTGAGTTGGAGGGGAAGGTCTGTTATGTGTGCCTTTTCTGTGTGTGTGCGTAAGCCTGTGACCTTGACTCATCTTCAGTCCCACTCATTGTCTCTACAGTCTGATAACTGATGTAGGTATTACTCAAAAGTTGCCACAATTTCTTGGCATTGAGTGTTTCTTGATCTGATTTTTAAATACTCAAAACATTTAAATTAACAGTGAGATGCAGCATTAAGATGCAAACAAAATAACAAATGTGCAAGTCAGAATTAACTGGACTTTGAGATACGTGTAAGTCCATGGATTTTATTGTTTTTTATTTATTCCCTTTATCTATTGTAAAGCATTTTGGTTCACCGAAAGGGTTGTTGAAATGGAAAGGGCTGTATAAATAAAGAACATTTACATAAATACCATCAAAACACACTCAATTGGATTTCTAAAAGTTCAACTAACACACCAGGATGATGTGGATGTGGATTATAGCTCAGATGGGGCCCCAAAAATTTCCAGCCTGACCCAAACCAAGCAAATGGACGTTATTTCCAATCACCTAAATTATATAGTTTAGGGCCTGAGCCAGATGCAAACCTGACATTTTACAGTGTTCCAGCTTTAATAATTGAGGCTCTAAATGTGACTTTCCCTGCTGTGTAATGGCAGAAACCCAGAAAGGAGAGACCTGAATAAACACATCATGAGGGGGAATGTTATGCAATAAAACAAGCTGAAGTTGCTCCAACTTTTTTCTACCCTGGGATGGGAGTAATTATCCTGAGAAGATTTTTCTCTTTGGATCCCTAAGTTTTGATTTCTTTATAATCTATGCACTGTGCAATGAAGTGCTGTCTGAAAAATACACATCATATGTGGGTCTGTTTTTAGAGGTAATTTAGCAATATATTTTAACCAGGTGTTTGTAGTCTCTCTTCAAAAGCTAAGCTTAGCTGATTAGCTTTTATCTCATTGGACTCAGCCTCAATTTCAATACAGGCTTAAACACTGATTGTATAATTTTGATTATGGACTGAAAACAAACTTTTGGAGTAACAGTTTAATTAAGGGGATGACAGAACAGCAGGAGCAGATGACTGGACAAACAGATGACATCAACAATTGAACAACAAGGTTTATCAACAGGTGATCGGTATTGGTGACGAAAGGTGTTTTTTTTTATCAGTTGTTTTTTGATGAAAATCTGCTGTTACTGATCAGTAGACAAAAAAATGGGGCACCTTTGATTCAGACATGCATACTTCTCTCCCCCACTGGCTCTGCTGGTCCCATCTCATTTCTATTACTCTCTCTTAAACCAGCACAGAGGGGGGATCACAGCCCTGCCTTTATGCTTCTGTGGTATTTATACTGTAGACAGGAGTGTCACAGAAGCATGAATACCACACGAAACAGCACTGTGTGTGAAGCAGCCTTTTTCATGGGTCTTGCTGCTTTTTAATCAGTTTATTCAGAATTGCAATGAACACCAATGACCTGATGATGTTAGAGGAAATGTACAATAGAACCCACATTTAATAAAATAAACATTATCCATGCAAACAGCATTGTTTCCCCGATCACTATATAAGTGAAGAACTATATTGCCCATACTTGGTCATCAGTGCTGTTAAACACTCACTCACACAGGCATTATGAGAGCATAAATGAGAAGTTTGGGGAAAGCCACCCTCTTTAACATGTTTGTGCAACTTCCAAAAGAGGGTTGAGAAAGTGAGGAGGAAAAAGAGGGGCTTTAAGAGGAGAGGAGGAGGGGCCGGGTCCATGTTTGGAATAAAGCCTGACCCGGTGTCAGCCTGCATGAATGTGTGATGGTCCACAGGCAGGAAAACCCCCGTGTGCTTAAATAAGAGGAGCAAAGAGGAGGAAGCAGAGAGAGAAAGAGAGAGAGCACAGGGCCGTAAATGTTTGAAAGGTGATGGAAAACTGTTCATGTATGTGTGTGTGTGTGTGTGTGTGGCCGCCGAATGATCACGCATGAATACACCCAGCAGCCCACATACAATAACATGACAGCCGTGGCACAAGCTGTTTCTCTACTGACAACAAAGAGCAACATAAACGGCCTTTCAGACTGACAACATGAAACAGTTTGGTCTGTTTGACAGCAGCTCAGAGGTGACCGACAAGTTTAAAAGTCCCAAAACAAACGCAGCAGCAGCTCACAGTAATTCACATTAACGACTTTGAAGATTAACTTTTAATTAATTTAATTTGTTCATATAAGTAACAAGCAAACTCTTGAGAGAAAATGGAAGCTTGATGCTGAAAAATGTAAAGTTTGCTTAAGTTCTACATGGGCATGTTTTGTAAATAAAGGTGTTCTTATGATTTAATAAAGTGATACTCAGTACTCTCTCTTAACTTTAGCAGTACATGAATCCTTTACCAAATCTCAACTGAAAGTAGGGATGCTCGATCATGTAAATCATAAGTTTTTTAATTATTTGCCATTTGTGTTGGCCAAATAAAACCACATATAAGCTGTAATATTGGCAGATGGTTCAAATTTGACATAATGATTTACCTTATCATTGAAAATCCACTTTTGATTCATAAACGTGATTATTTATTAAAGAATAGTATGATGTTTTTCTTGCTTCACATCTGTTTACAACAAAAGTAAACTGTCACTATGAAAGGCACGATTAGTTTTAATAAAGCGGATGCTTTGTGCTTGTGACTGGAAATATCTGTATTGTCACTAATGAGTGCAGAAATCAGCACATTGGATAGAACAAAAAACAACATTTATATAACCAGTCAGCTACAGCATATATAGGTACCATTTTTTACCCGTATTTCCAAGCCCTACATTAAATATCTATTAAAAAAAAGGTTAAACATATTCATAAGAGGTTTCCAGAGTAAAAGTTTTTGTTTTTAATTTCTTAATTTTGTTCAGCCCACAGCCTAAAACAAAGAGTAAAAATTGGGCTTAAGTGTCATGTAGAAAATTGAAGCTTCAAGTTCCCAAACAAAGAAAATGTTCGACCTCTTTTCTTTTTCACTGAACTGCTCAAACATTGGAGATAAGACTCTCTGTTAACATGTCAACTTTTCAAAATGTTACACCCTGCAATATGGGAGGAAAAAGTCCTCATGTTGAAAAGTTTGATTAGTATCATAAGTATTTACAAACTGGTTATTTTTAGTTAATCAAGCCTGTTAGTTTTGATAGCAACGAAAACACAAAGTTCCTTGAACCGCTTCTGTTGCCTTGTACTCTTGACTAAGACATGGACCAAAATTCCTATCTCATTTTTAGCTGTATGGTGATATTCAAGATGTATCTCAATGTCTTTTTCCTAATTATTTTTAAAATCTCAATAATGAAGCTCAAGCAAGGACTGTTTTGATGCAGAGGGCTGCAAAGGCTCGAGGTTTTGGACTGCAGCTGATCCTTTAAAATCGTCTTCATTGTACTTTGTGTCGCTAATGTGAGACATGAGGAAGACTCCTCACTCAAAATGTTTGGATGTTTGCTTTGTTGTCTGAGATCTTGCACAAAGAGATTCCAATTTACACTTTACCATCCTGGCTTTTTTTCAAAGCTCCACAACAACTATACTGATATAAATAATATTGCCTAAGCTAATTTCTAGTTTGAAAATTTAGAGATATTTTCCAAAGACTCCCAGCTCAACTCTTGACTCACTGAGTTTAACTTAAATGACAGTAAAAAACATTAAATAACAGCAAATCCTCACATTAAGAAAACCATGAACACTTTTTAACTTCCTTTTTGCTGCTTAAACAACTTAATTCTCCACACTGATGCACAACCTCAAGCTCCATGCAACAGCAGGTCAGAGCCAAAAACTCACTTTCTACCAGAGGATTATGGAGCTTTTTTTCAAAACTGAATCCAAGGTGTCAGGACAAACCACCCCTCTTTATCTCCAAATTAAACCTCAAAACAAGCTGCTGCACATCTTTAAATCCCTGCCCTGGCCTCCCTTGCTCCCCTCTTACTCACCCAGAGGAAAAAGTGCAGGGCCTTGGTGCTGTAAAGGCTGTTGCTGAGGGGGATGAACACGGTGGTGTAAGCGGCCCACACGGCCGTCCACGCGGGGCCGGGCTGCCCCAAAGAGTCCTCAACTTCCACCAGGCCCCTCGGCCCGACCCGGCTCACTACCATCAGGGCAGCAGCGGGCCAAGTCGGCCTGGGTGGGAGGGCCGCAGGGGGGGAAGGGGAGGTGGAGGAGGAGAGGGGATAGGGAGAGAGGGAGGGAGAAAGGAGGAGGAGGGGGTGTCGGTCAGTCAACCTCTCCAGACACGGGGGAAAGGAGACGGACACGGAGAGACAGGGACAGAAAGAAGGAGAGGAGGCGAGCCGGAGAGAGAGAAATGGTGAGGCAGGGGGAGAGACAGAGAGTGAAGGGAGGCATGAGCGGTGGACTGAAGGGTGGGAGGGGCCGAGGGAGGGGGAGGCAGCAAGAGAGGGGTGGGAGGGGAATGTGGAGGCCAATGGAAGGTGACATGAGACTAGAAATCCTTTTAATGCTTCAACAATTGGCCCCTTCACATGAATAGTTTTTATTTAGGTATAGTCTCATAGACTTGTTAATATAGAGCGGTCAGACAGTTCAGAAAAAGTAACAGAGTGAGGGTCCCGTGAATAAAGGCTGACAAGCCCCATCATCCTTTAAAAAGCCCCACAGCGAAGCTCTTTCACCATTAAACCTCAAGACATCTTGGCGCTTACCAGAACTGTTCCAACAAGGGAATTATGTCTAAACTCTACAAGATTTTTATGAAAAAGAAATTACACACAACAGAATATGTCCAACAGAAATGGGAGAGACGGATATCAAATATGTATATATACCAGATGAAAGTTGGTCAAATATGTGGAATTATGTACGGAAATGCAAAAGTTCTCATGTGTGGTGAGACTTTGGTTGGAAATGCTGTATTTGTTTTTTGTAACTCCAAAGCAGAACGTATATTTTGCAGGAGGAGACACCAAATGTTAGAGGCGTTGTGAACTTCAGGAGGCCAACCGCTGGCACATTTTCTGGGGATGTCCAGGGATAAGATCATGTTGGTCAGAGTTTCATAAAGCATTAAAATTTACAATTGAAACAGACACATCTCTACAGTTTGCCACTTTATTTTTGGCAAATGTGGATTGTGATAAATAAGACTTAGTTTGCGCATATTGATCTCTGCCTGCAAAAAAACTATTACCAGACGGTGGTTGCCACCTGAACCCCCACAATGCAAGAGTGGGTTAATATTGAAATGATACTAATGCTATGGAAAGAATTCATTTTTGTCCACATCTGCAAAAAGATGTTTTTGTTTAACTGTAAGCCAAATAGGCTAAATACGTCAAACCCATTCAGACAGACTTTGTGGAGGTGAAGATCTGACGAATTAACAGTCTTAGCAAATTGTTCTTTTTTTTTTAAATATTATTTTTTCTATCCTTCTGTCTCTCGAGACTATTTGTGCTATATTTTTGGCTGATTTTATGCCCACACTTCTACTCTTCCATGTTGTATGTAATTCTATATACTTAAATGAGAAAAAGACAAGACTGGATTGCAGAGGAACTTCTCCACTTACATGATGTGTCCTGACATCTATATATTTCAGAACTGAAAATAAAGAATAAAAAAAACCTTGAGACATCTTCATTAATTTAAAGTGCTAATCCCTGAGGATAAAGTGGAGGCACAAAGGCTGCAGTTCCTTGAGTGTCCACTTGAGGCTGGCAGCAGGAACTTGAGGGTTGTTATTATTATGTGCAGGAAAAGGACATTTTACAACATCATTTCTAGTCTTCGTAAAGTTCTTCTGGTTTAAGCTAAGCCTTGTTTCCACTGAGTGATCTAGTGTTTGGCTCAGGACAGTTCAGCATGGTTTGGACTGAACATGATCAGGGTTATCTGAACCGACTGTGACCAAAGTGTACTGAACCAACCAGACCACTCAAACACAAGGGATCTGATCTTGTTTGTTTCCACAGACAGCTGTACCTTCACTTGAGGGCAGTTATGTGAGACGAGAGAAGAGGGTTGTGCCGGCTGAAGTAGAGAGCCATTGTAAAGAAAGGACAAGTAATGGAGAATGGACGACCTCCAGTATTCTAGTACTCCACGGAGCATTTTCTTTTTCAGCAACAGCAGAGGAAGAATCCTTTTAAATCTATTGCTTATTTGAACATAGTAAGGTTTGTGTTTTCACTTTCGATGCTGATGCACAAGAACTGACTACTTCTGTGACCAATCAACAGACTACCAGGCTTCACCTTTAGGTTCGGTTTGGTACACACAGGAGTGCTAAAAATAGGATGGCATGGGTCAGTTATTTAGGCTCTCTTTTTCTCCTTATCCAACAGTGGAAACAACTGTAATTATGTGCTATACCGAGCTGAACTCAACTAGATCACTGGGTGGAAACGAGGGATCTGATCTTGTTTACATTTCCACAGCCAGCTATACCCTCACTTGAGGGAGGGTATCTTTACAGCAACAGTGGAGGACATAATCATTTTAAATGTATGGCTCATTTCAACATAGCAAGGTTTGTGTTTTCATTTTCTGATGCACAAGAACTGACTACTTCTGTGACCAATTAACCGACGTTCCCTTTGGGGTCGGTTTGGTGCACACAGGGGTGCTAAAAGTGGGATGGCATGGGTCCGTTATTTGTTTCTTGTCTCCTTATCCGACAGTGGAAACAACAGTAACCGTGTGGTGTAACAAGCTGAACTCAACCAGACTGCTTGGTGGAAACTCAGCTCTAAATTTAGACGGGATGACAGGTAGAGTATGGCAGCGTGCATTAATGTGTACCAACACAGCTTTGGAGGGTAAGGCTGAAAAAGGAGGCCCTTACAGCAGTGCCAAAAGCTGTAGCTCCTCAATTGTGCACGTGAGGCCAACTACAGGAACTCAAAAGTTGTCCATCTCCAGCCTGCACCATTTAATTTTACACTTATATTCTTTTTTTTCTTGAAATGACACAAAAAAAGAAAAAAGGTTGAAATCTATGAAGATGAAAATAAGTACTGCAGTGACCATAAAAAGCCTAATACACAAGATTTGATGCATATATGTGCATACTCCAGGGTTTTTTTCACATGCAAGGACCTTTTCTGCCTTTAATAACAGGAAGTTCACATTTTAAAGTACCTTGAATTGTTGCATAAGTCTCACAGACAGTTGGCCACACTCTTTAGAACTTGAAGGATTTGGGTGGATCTTCAGCAGATAAATCCATCACATCCTTTTATTTGGTTTGTTGTCATACCAGTTTAATGTAAAAACTGTAGTGGTTAAGGTCGAGCCCCATGAGGTTTGCCCTTGAGCAGGTGGCCCAAGTTCACATCCCACCTGAGGCCCATTTACTGCAGGTCATTCCCCCACTCTTGCCCCGTTTCAAACTCAATCCATTGTACTCTCTTCTCTGATTAAGGGCATAAAATCCCTCCAAAATAATAAAAAATTAAAACTACAGTGTTAAGTAAAACATATCAGAGACAGCAAAAAGGTTCCTCATCAAACTATAACAAAGAGTGCTATGATACCTCCTTATGAAAACATTTCAAGCAGCATGATTACAGCATGTGAGCACATGTATGTGTGCGTGTCTGTGTACCAACCATCCCATAATCCACGCCGTTGGATATGGTGTGCCTCCTCTGCTCGTCCCTACTCCGCCCGTGCCGCCTGGAGCTGCCTGAAAATCCTGTTGTGGATTCGCTCTGAGATCTTGGTAAACCAGATTTCACAACACTGCCTGGAAAAATCAAAAACAGACAAATTAAATCAATTTCAACACACACCACACAAACGTGTTATGCACTCTGTGGTTCCTCATGTTAAACAAAGAGGCTCAAGACACCTTCTGAATGGCTCGCTCCAGATAATTAAACAACAAAAGAAATTAACACATTTGTTGTGTTTTACAATAGAAAACCTTGTGTTTGATAGCTCTGGAGCTGTAGTAGGTTTTTACTTTCCCTCTGATCAGGAGGAAACACCAAACTGTCATATTACATTATTTTTAACAGGAGCATGTGTCAACTTTACAAGCAAAGTATGTAACACGAATGATTTTAAAGAGCATCTTTTGGGCTTAAGTTCAAATTCAAGCAGCAAAGTACATCTTTTAGAAATTTAACAACTCATAATAAAGAAAAAATTAAAAATAATCCTGCTTCTGTTATGCTTTATAAAATCAGGCCCAATAAAAAAAACTGTTAAGTTTAAGCAGAGAAACATGTCAGCATTTGTAAGAACATATCACAGCAGTGCACTCATAAATCTTCAGTAAAAACAGTCCTGTTTTGGTCTGAGGTTGCAGGTGTGCACCACATGAGGGAGCTGTGCTCTGTGTTTGGTATTAAAGGTGCAGGATGGTTTTATGACAGCACACACAAAAAACAACACACCTATGAAAACAACAAAAGTAAATACGTATTCAATACAGTTCAAAAGCAAAGGAAGCATTATTTAATTTGTGCAATATTTCAACTTTACAGCAAAACACCTGGTCTCTTGTTTGTTGACTCAGTAAAAAGGAGTTCAGAAAGAAAATATCTGAGGCACAAGAGCTTCCACACACTGTAAGAATATCATCCAACATCTCAGTCACACTTGAGTTAGTCTGAGAAAGTAGATGCACGTGCAGTGAGCCAGGTGTGCATAAGAGACAGACATTACAGTGGGTGTCAGACAGTAATTTAAGATGTTTCTGGCCTGATTTCAAAATACACAAAACATATTTCCCCTGCTGTGCCCAAAAGAAAAACTCAAACCAGTCTCGTGTTTTTAGAGACTCGAACTTGTAAATGTCATACATGTCAAATTAAAACTAAAAAGATGTGTTTACATTTTGATCGTCAAAATTCTGTTGGTGTTTTGTCTGCATGTTTTCATCAGACTGTAACTAAAATTCCAATCCTTCCTTACCTGCCAGGAAAAAAGGTCCAGAAATGAGGGACAAGAAACTCGGGAAATGTAGAGAGCCTGATTTATCTAAAAACTTTGGGAATATGTGTGTGAAAAAAGTACTACATATAACATGGATGACTTAAAGAGTGCTTAAGACTGCTTTTGCAGTTTCTATGGTTTTGACAACTACTATCATTAAAGAGATTGTGAAGAGTTTCTAAGTAATTAAAAAAAGTCTCATTTTTAGATATATGCCTGGTCAAAATACACACTTTAAGATGAGTTTTATAGCATCAAAATAGGTTATCTATAAATGCTATTCCTTAGCCTTCTGGTCGGGTCGGACAGGGCTGGACTGGCCTGGATATTCAACTTCGGGAACAAGACAATTAAACCTCGAGCAAATTTATATTATTGTATGATCTATATTACACGTCTTAGAGCACCAGGCTGTAAGTAGCGATATTTAGCCGGCTACAACTACGATAATAAGTTTTCCAAAAATTGCTTGTTGTCACACATCAAAAACTACCGCTACATTACAAGAAAGAGATACATTACCTCGTCGCTTTGCATCCTGTAAGTTGCTGAAAAAAGAACTTGTAAAGCAATGCAGAGTTCTGAAGAAGGTCCAAGCTGTACTTATCACAACAAACACACGCTTTGGCTTCATTCATGTCTTTTGGTGCGTTTCAGTTGTAGTCAGAAGTAGGAATTTCTGAGTTCCGAGTTGGAAACGGCAACTGGAACGTTCCCTGAAGTCGGAATTTCCTACTGGGAACTCTGTGAAACCTCGCCACCCCCGAGTTGACAATTGAAGATATTGTTAGACTTATATTTACAAAAATGCTGCCATAGTGATAATCACATTCTTCATACAACAACACAGGGCATGCTAACAACAGCTAACAATAGCCTGTTAGATCGGCATGTTTTTTCCGACTTCAACTGGAACGCCGACAAGTCGGAGATGATGTCACTCCCAGTTCCGAGGTTACTGGAACGCAGCATTACGACAGTCGCCGCGCGTGCTCATGGGTGGCAGAGTCTTTATTTCGCTGGTAATAGATTCTCCTCATAGCACCTTTAAATTTTAATAATGGTAATATGGGTGCGTGATATTAGATTTTTGTCAACATCCAGTATTTGACTTCATTATTGCTGATACTGATGCTGATATTTTTAGTGAAGAGCACAAAGTCTTTAAGAAAATTGGCTTGTTACTTTAAATATGACAGACTATTAGTGTGAGGAATAGATGTAAAACAGGAAAAACCTCATTCAACTCTTGACAGTACAATAGAAATTATGATTTTTACATGTACCCATAGAGTGATAATGAGATGAAGCATCATGCTACATGTGCCAAACTTACTGTTAATATATGGCCCATATATTGGCTGTAATTATGAACAAATATTTCAGCATCAGCCAATACCATAGTTAATTTTTTGGCAAATATTTGCTGATACCAGTATACAGATGATAACCCTTGCGTAGCTGCTGGACCTCACTTCTGTCCTATCATCCTCATATTCACCTTGGGCTTCACCAAATTTAACCTTGATAATATTCTAAACCTAATTGCACAGCAGCTCTGCTGGGCTCTTGACGGACAGGATTTCACCACAGCTGTGTTTCTGTGAGCTCTGGCCTCTCTGCTGTAATCTGGCTTATCCAGCAGGTTTTGGCTGCACGTGAGAGCTTACAGATCAGACAAATTACATGACCGAAAGTATCTGGACCGCCTCAACATTCATGTGTTACCACCTCTGGGCTTTTCTCACCATTTTAAAAACAGGCTGTCAATTTGTTCTTATTAGACTGCAACAGAAACTGATGCTTCACATCTGGACCAAATGTCTAACAGACAGATGTCCCGAGTTCTGTATAAGGGGGCCATTTTTGTTTTGCAGTGCAGCTGGATCACATTATCCAGCCCTGTCCGAATAGACCGCGAAGCTAAGGAATAGCATTTACAGATTACCTATTTTGATGCTATAAAACTCATCTTAAAGTGTGTAGTTCAATCAGGCATACATCTGAAAGTGAGACTTTTTTGTAATTACTTAGAAACTCCTCACGGTCCCTTTAAACATTTAGTAAATATACTATAAAGACCACTGGTTCCTGAAAAGATGATAAATACTGTAAATAAAAATGTAAACTTGCTGCACATGCAAGATATTGTCAACAGTTTACCTTCTTTTTTGTTTGTTTTGGTATATGTGTTATTTCTAGTGACCACCCATGTTTTCTTTCTTTTCATACATGTGCGAAATAAAGCATTCAGTTCAGTTCAAGTGTATCATTCATCTATTAGTCTGTCTAACCAAACAGAACAACCACACTTCGTTCAAAAGTCATCTAAGAAGTGAAAGCCCCTGAGGGCTCCACAGAGTTTCAGACTTTTACTCTTATTGCTCCAGACAGGCCTGGCTACACTGAGATCATGCAGCTCAGGCACGATCCAGTCTAACATGTGAGTGTGTGTGTGTGTGAGAAGGAGTGAGGAGAAGCTCTCTGTGACAGTGAGAGGAAGAAGACAGGAGTCTGAACCCGAGCGAAAGCCTGCATGTTTAACTCGGATAATGAGCAGGCCAACTGGGATTTTCCCCACAACGAGCCAGCACCCATCCCAGTGTCAGAGGGGCCACAGCAGGGTGCCCCTTCCACGAGGCAGACCCTTAAGAAAGATACATTTTGCAGGAATTTCTGACAGGACCTTTGACCTGACCTGGGGTTAACAACGCCAATTATTCAACCAGAATCCCTTGAGTGCAGCACAGACCCTTAAACACGGCCTGTTTAAACCGCCATATAATGCTGATACCCGAGAAGAGTGTTTCCAATAATGACTGCTGTTGACTTCCCATTGAGACTCAGAAAAAGACTTCCTCTTAAAGTTAACAGTCTTACTGTGCGAGTCTTCCTCTGGATGGCAAATCGTGACATGCAGGCTCTCTGCAGACTGTGTGTGTACTGCACGGATCACTGCATTTAATTCCATTTGAATATGAGATCGAAACTGGCAACATATCAGCTCAGTTATGCATGCAGTGAAAGGCTGCTCGTGGGAATTAAGTCTTGAGAGTTCTGGTGGATAGTCGCGGATGGATGGATGTCTCACTTATGGACGTCATTTGATGTCATAACTACTGAATCAGACTTACTGTACAACTTATCCTTAATATGCTTACTCATTTAAAAAGGGTTTTCCATTTTTTCTTTTCATAATACTGATTTTTAGCTTATAAAGTTAATTATAAAAGCTGTTCAGTAACTCATTTTGATTTGAAACAATTACCTTTTACATGTTAGGGGATGAGGCACAGAAAAAAATGCATCTAACATGAATAGTCTTTGTTACAGCACTTGTGTGAGGCAAAAATGTGCAGGTAATAAGTAAAACTGGAGTGTAGTTTAAATATGTAAATACAAACATTTATGAAATCATTATTAAAATAGAAACAGTGCTTAACAAATGTATTAAACTACCTGTCATTAAAAACAAGAACCATAGATATTTCAGCAATCTTTCATAATCTGGATAAAAACCGAAATGTTATTGGACAAATATTTTGAATAGGAATGAAGAAATTCACCTTCTTTCCCAAAATTTAAGCCACTCACTGGGCATCGCTAGGAAGTCAAATGTTACTCAAGAACAACATTCAACCACTTAAACTATGCATCACTATTTTTTCTGTTTTTAGGAAAAAAGTAAATTTGAAAATTCATGGATAACAATATTTACAACAATTATTTGACATATAGCACTAAAAATGTCATTTTAGTTTAAGAGCATCAACACTAGGGCTGGATATTGATTCAAATTTTCTGGATCGATTCGATTCGATATTACAAGGTCTCAAATGGATTCGATTCACGATTCAATTCGATATTTATTCAGTCTGAGATATCTTAGTTAAAATAGTGCTGTAAATTTAAAAAGTGACCTTTTGACCTGGTACATCATTAAAAATTGTTTTGACATTAAGAACTAAACCCAAAGCTGTTACATTATTCTTATATTAATGATATACATTAATGCATATTCTGCATATTACTTGTTTTTTGTCCAACTCATCTTTTTCTTTGTGCTTGTTAAATCCAAAATACTGTACATCCAAACATCAGCTTTTAAACTCGCCGGTGATGCACATGAAGTGCTTCCACCATGTTTGTTTGCAGTAACATCTCATGAGATCTTGTTCAGTAGAAAGCAGCGCTAAACGCTGATCACACGAGACGAGCAGGGTTGATACCACAGGCTGCTTATCTTCACATCCAATGAAGAAAAAACTACCCAAGTTAAAAGACTGATCTTTGGATTTTATGGATCGATTATGAACCAGTTAAAGGAAAATCGATTTAAATCGATTTAATCGATTTTTTTAACTCAGCCCTAATCAACACACTGGTGTATTAGTCTGGTGATTTTGTTAATTTAGTGGCATAAACCTTACAATGGGTGTTGGTCTAATTAGTGTGTTTACCAATGCATACTGAAAACATTTTATGAGAACATGCAGCAGAAAACAGCTCTGGAATGACATTATCAAAAAAAAGGAGTCGGTGATAAAAGCAGCTCTTGACAGCTTAGCAGCACCTTAACCTCTACAGCCCCAAAGTACTCGATTTCGGGAATACTTGCACGCTCTCCGACAAAGACATAGGAAAAACTGATCTGTTCTTCAAAATCCTTGCCTGACCATATTGTTATAAAGCCGCTCTAATTTTGCTTTGCATCACTTTATAACGATAGTCCTTTGCGGAGATTATGTACAAATATTTTATTATTCATTTTTAGAGTTCTGCAGCCACTCCAGCATCATTTCCAAGAGATATTCACAATAAAAAAATGTTTCTTTTTAGGCGAGGATGAAATATTTAAATTATTCTGACTTCTATCTTCATTTACTCTGTCCCAGTGACATATATAATGTTAATATCACATCTGATCAAATCTCTCAAGTGTTACTTTTATTATGACACCAAAATAATTCAAATAGACCTTGTGGTTGCAGGAATACACTTTCTTTTGGAGTATGTCATTTTCGAGCAAAAGGCTTAAAAAAGGGGCTGTAAAGGGTAAAAATATGCCCACCTTAACCTTAACTTGCATGTATGAATGCATGAGTTCTGCCAAAATGGACGCTGTCACGAACCGGATCACAGCTTCAGCCACAAGCAGAGTGAGTTTGGTTTGCCAAATGTGTCTTACAGTAGATGTTAGGGCTGGGACGATACGCTTTTCTCCTGAATCAAGTTTTTTTACAATTTTTTAGGTGCCGATTAGATTTAAATTGCGATTCTACAATATTCCCTATTTTTGCAATCTTTAGGTAGCTTTTTTAACACCAGCAAAAAAGATGAACATTGATGATGTCTACAGACTATATCAGGAAAAATACACACCACATGTGAGTCCGTTTTTAGGATTTATTCAGTAATATAGTTTAACTAGCTGTTTATACTCTCTCTTCAAAAGCCTGGATTGCATTTAAAAGTGTCTTATTAACACAGACCAAAATGAATCATTTAAATTTTGAAAAACAAAAAAAAGATTTTTGAACAAAAAAATCGATTTAAAATTGCCAAACACCCCCCCACCCCCCACCCCCCAGTAAAATGCTTAAATGTGAGCAAACCATGCACATCATTTTTAAAGCTTTACCCAAATTGTCAATCAATTTACTAGCCTTATCCACTTTACTGTTTCAAGCTGATATACTTGTGCCCCGTGACTCTTTGCCCTGACGGTGAATGTTGCAGATACATTAAAAGAACATGAGCTGACCCTCTCTCCATCATGTGTGGTATAAGAGGGGAAACAGAAGCAAAAAGGGGGCACACAGAGCCACCAGGCGGGTAAAACGCTGTGTGCCAGCCTGCCCTGTGTCTTTGCAAAATGCACTAGTGCCGCACAACTTTAGCCTTCCCAAAGCCGTATCAAACAGTGATAGACAGCAACATCCTGTTCTTGAATCACAATTACAGCACTTTCATGTGAATGCATTGTGAAAGGGGTTTCTGTTACACCTCCAGAAGTTGTAAGAGTGCCAAGACAGAAGTGAGATGGAAGCACAGGAAGCACACAGAGGCAGTGGGGGAGCACAGCTGTGAGTTTATGCATCTGTTTTTGTGTTTATGTGAAACCCACTCTGTGCCATACACTTGTACTCCCAAAAGACACATCACACAGTGAATCGACGTAAACATCTTGAGGCATAATGATGGCAGAGCCCTGTATCACAAGCCTCTAAAAGTAGTACGGGAGGTAGAGCCTTCTGCCTTTAAAGGTTGACCTAAAACTGTCCTGTTTTTCTGTTTTTAGCTAAGGCTGACACAGGCTTGGACCAGCCCATAACAAGATGCAATATGCTTATGGTACGTTCCATTTAACTCAGAAATCAATCGGGGGAAGGGGGAATTATGTCACATCCCAGTAGACACGTTCCAGTTATGAGCTGGTAACATCTGGGCTGCTGAGGCTTATCCAACTTCCAAGTCAGAAAGTTCGACCAAAGGGGGTGATTCCAGTTACACATCTTATTTATATGCAAGTTCTGAGATCAACTGGAATATTAGACTGCCAAGGGATGTTTCACACTGAGCTCCAGCTCTATCACTTCAACACTCTCTCTCTCTCCTCTATCTCTCTCTTCATCCCTCAATTCATTTTCCTTTTTGTCCTTCTCTGGTTGTTGCCTTGCATGCTGCTCTGGATCGTTGGTGTGGACAGACTGCTGCTGTGGACCCTCGTAGTTTCAAATGCATAATTGTTAATATTTTGCCTTTCCTTTAGTCGATTCCATTAATATTACAATTCCTGATATTCACTTTAGAGTGATCAGTTAACTAAAATACATGGTAGCTCCTAGCACCACACGTTAATCATTAAGTAGTCAATAAAAATGGACTTAAGCTTATAAAGTGCTTTTCTAGACTTTGACTACTCAAAGCTGCTTTAAACCGCAGGGCAAATCTTCATATTCACACCCACTCACTCTCAAATCGACTAACTGATGGTTGGAGTTTCTATGTTAGTTGTCAATCAGTATCAACTAACACATTCATGCCCATTTACAGGTATCTTGCCCTAGGACACATCAACATGTGACCACCAGAGCTTAGCTTAGATCTGTAACCTTCCCATTACTGGCCAAGTGGTGCCCCAACGTTACATAAAGATTGACTGATACATTCCTCAGTTTCCATTTTGTGTGTGTTGTGGTAAACCGTTTTGTCTCAGACTGTGTTGTGGTTAAAAATAATTACACAGAAACTGTCTCCACACCTCCTCACACATGCACTGACAAGTTAGAACATTCACCCTCCACTTACTCGGACCCTGGTTCTGTGGGGACTCCAATGCCAGTGACTCAATGGACCTGACCCGGCTCTGTTGGGGCTGTGCTGGTTTGGTGGTCCGGCCCGGTTCGGCCCGGTAACCCCCGCCTACTGGGGCTCCAGAGTTCCTCTCCAAACTCCGCCCTGACCTCTCGTACCCTGCCCCGTACTGAGCTGGTCCACACGCGGCATACACGGGCCCCTCCTCCGGCCTGGCCCGGCTCTGGAGGGAGGAGGACCGGTGCTGCTGGGTGTTGGTTACATTGCTCGGCCCCAGAGGTCGGACCTTGTTCTCCACCCGAGTCCCCACGCCGCATGAGGACAGGGGGGCCGGCTTCTGCTTCGGTGCCTGCTGCGGGTGGACGGCGGCCTGAGCCTTGAGGTGCTGGCTGTTCTCCGGGTTCAGCATGGAGTACCGCAGCCCCGCCACGAACCTCTCGAAGGTGAGGCAGCCATGCGGCGGGGTGACCCTCCTCAGGCAGCTCAGCACCCCGCCGGGCAGCTCCCGGGTGTCTGCGCCCTGCCAGCGGGTCTCTATCTCTGAAATGTGGACGTAGCCTCGTCCGGAATCATCCAGAATGTCAAACAGGGTCCTCAGGCTGTGGAGGAACGCTTTGGGGAGACCATCTGTTGAATACTCCGACTCTTTCGGCTGCATTTTGTTACTTTTAAAGCTCTCTCTCCTGCCCTGCAACACCTCCCTCCTCGGTCCAACCCTGCCGTAAACAGCCGACGTCCCGTTCAGTTTGCAGCCGTGCTCGGTCGCTATGAGAGCCATCAATGTGCCGATAATCCCCGCTGACTAATCAATCAAAAACACGCCGAACACAGCTTGGTCGGCTCTGTTTAACACACCGAGGTACAAACAGAAAAATCACAAGGCTGTTAACTTTCTACACAGCACAAAACTTCTCCATTTGTCGAGTTTTATACAGAAATTCTTCAAATATTTCCCATCTCTGGAGTATCAACTTCCCATTACAAACTCCGCCGCTCTGTGATCCATACTTTCCTTTTTCTGCCCAGGACCGCCCTTCAAACGGCTGTGCGCGAGCGCACCGGGAGCAGCCATTGGTCGCGGTGCGCACGAGCTTAGCTCTGATTGGCCGACGGCTGAGTTAGTCTGAAGTTTGATTTGTGCTTTTGTTATTACTAATGCAGAGACGTTATTCATAAAGGCTGATATCATACCACCCCTGAACATAATGAGGACGAGCTGGAGTAAGTATCACCTTACAGTCAACACACAGGAGAACAGAATGCCTTTGTGCTCAGTTAATTACATTAACCTTAACTTTAACCCAATATGTGTTGTTAAGGGAAGAGGTAATTTTAAGAGCTACTTCGTGGGACTTGTTTATAAGGCTGGGAGTTCATAACAAGCATCTGTGAATTTCCTGAAAAGATATAAAGTAAGCAATAAATTACAATTAGGTTAAAGTCTTTGATTATATGGTCATTTATGAGGGCACTGTTGAATAAATGTATCCGAAAACAAAATGGATGGCTGTGAAAAAGGATAAGAGCCACAGTCAAAATACGGGTCGAAAAATAATCAGAGGATTTCCAGATTTAAGTTCTTAAATAATAGTCAGAATTCTGATATTATAGGCTGGAGAAAAACTTTAGATTATGGTCAGAATTCTGAATTTAAAGGCAGAATTCTGAAAATAAGTTTAGAATTTCAAGAATATTGTCAGATCTCTGACATCTTAGCCAGAATTGTGAGATTATACAAAGTATTCTGAGTTTAAAGTTAGAATTCTGAGATCATAACCAGACTTCTGATATTATGGACAGAATTCCAATACCATAGTAAGAATTCATAGATAATTGTAAGAAGTCATGGATTTCTGAGTTTAGAGTCAGAATTCTGAGATTGAAATCAGAAGACTGAAGATGTTCTTGTGTTTCAGATACATGGGCCAGACGTGGCCATCGAACAGGCCGGGTGGATCTGGCACTGCGTAGTTCCTAGAGATTATGTCATTAAAGTCTGTTACTGCATCACTGCATATATAACGAGGATTATAAGAGCCAGACACCAAACTAGCCTGTTCTAAGTAGTGCTGAGACAGAGGGGTTTATGCCAGAATATAGTATATCAGTGGATTTCAATGTAAAACTGCAAAACCAGAAGCGCTCCAAAGCCACAAACCTCTGCCATGGCATTTTCAGTATTGTTGGGAAAGTCATTATCAAAAATGTGGAAGACTGCCCTGTCTCGTTTACAAACATTTAAACAATTCCAGCATCCACATCCGGAATCAGGTCACCACCAAAATCTAATCACTTATCATTTGTGGTATGACCAAGATCCCCTTAAAATATGATCCATATCCATTGAGAACTTTTTGAGTTATTTGTGAAAAGGTGGAAAACTCACCATGTATACAAATAATTTTAAAAACTTCTTGATCCAGGTTTGGATGAAAATCTACTTGATTGACCCATTTCGGACCATCATAACTTCTGAGTTATCCTAGGATTTACCTGCTAAAACAAATTAAATTATGGAACCTTTATTAAGATCAACTATAATTTGAAAAAAAAATGAAATCTATATTTTTTGTCATGTGTTTAGAATTCTATTTTTTTTACAAGAACTCTTATAGTACTTTGTTTTGATTGACAGTTATTTCATTAAGTAAGGATCTTTACACTGGAAAAGCTGTTGATGGCATAATCTGTCACATACTCCTATGTGGTAGTTTCAGATATTAAATTCAGCTATATTAAAGTGATCTATATTGTTACAGAGGGTCTCATTTGCGTCTTTAGGAGAAATCAGAAAATTAATCTCAGTCTATTTTATGATCACCTAAAAAGTCCAGATGACCTTAAATCAGCCCCCTTTCTTTCTATTTCATGATGCATTAGCTTTGTTATGACGTAACTTGATGCCTGTCACTTCACTATTGTTTCAGTGGGACAGTTTTTCTGTTTGCCTTTTCCCTCAGCGATGAGTCACTCCGAGAAACTCTCAGCTGCTCCACACGCAGACTCGTGTTTATCTCCAACCTGCCCAGACATGAACTCCCATCCCATCCTGGAGCTGAAGATCCTGTCACACTGTCACAAAGAACTCCCTGTAATTCCAGTATTACCTCATGTGTGCTGTTTTTTCCCCTGTTGGACCAGATAGTGAATCACATATTTACCGTATCATGTCAGTGGAATGATCTACACATTTGTCTTTAGATGCAGTTAAAGAGGACACATAGTCAATAAACATGAGCTGCCCCTCCCTCTGAGTCAATCACCAGTTGTTATCGTTAACACTCTAATTTGTGCTAATTGATTATGACCCCAGGCAGGAACAGATCAGCTGTCCATGCTGTTTCAGGGGTTGATTCAGCATGACACTCATTTGTTTTATTTTTTTATTTTTATCATTAGTATACTTTTTCTTTTTAAAACAACATGTAGGCATGGCTCCAACCTAACGAAATAAAACAGAAAGGGAGGGCTGGAGCAGCAGAGTCTGAGCACACTGTCCAGTTTCAGCTCAGCTCACTGGACTCACAGGGTCAGACAAACGAGCGCTCAGCCAGTCCCGCTCGACTACTCTCTCTTTTTCCTCATGTTGTCACGCACATATAATGCTGCCTCTGCAAAAAAAAAAAAAAAACCTACATGCTGTGCTCTAAAACTGCTTCACACTGTCAGGGTACCAAAGTATAATCTACAGTTGGATCACATTTGATTAAAAATGCAGAAAAAGATTTTATTTCATGCTCTACTGTTTTAAACAAAAGATGAAAAAACACAAAGTATGGAACAGTTTTACCTTTCTGGGTTAAAAAAAATGCAAAACCAATGGACAAGGAAGTAAGTGGTATTGTCACAATGAAGGCCAGACAGCGAAAGACATACTGACAGACAAATAAATAGATAAATACACAGTAGGATGGACAATTACCTTACAGACTTCAATAGATAGATAGATAGATAGATAGATAGATAGATAGATAGATAGATAGATAGATAGATAGATAGATAGATAGATAGATAGATAGATAGATAGATAGATAGATAGATAGATAGATAGATAGATAGATAACTCTTGACAGGAAATTACAGTTGTTACCACAGCTGTTCATTCCTATATTCACTTACAGTGACAACATAAAAAATGAAAGCAGGTCAAATAGAAAATACATATAAGAAAAGTGCATATGAGATTATATTCTAAAAAATGCAAAAGCTGGCAGTCTCAATAAAACTGCCAAAAATCAATCGCTGCTTTGAAACTGATTTTCATTTTTTTCCCTTTTGAATCAGAGAAAGGCTCTTTACTTCTGTTATTAGTTCTATGTTACAAAATAAAATAAAAATAATAGACTGGAACACTCCTTGCAAAATATAACCCTCCAGTGAATCTTTTTTTGTGTGTGCATTTTTTTAAACACAAAATGCACAACTGAAAAAATTGCCTTGTTCTTCCATATTAAAACTACAATCATATTTGTTTCTTTAATTTTATTTACATTGCACATCAGTAAATTATACTTTGGTACCCTGACTCTTCACACCCTGTGTTTTGCCTGTTTGTGGTTTTTAACTGTGACCAAAAGCCAGACTAAAGCCTCTTTTTGTGCTAACAGAGCCGGACACTCAAACACATGCAGTCTCCTCTCCCGTCATGTCCAGGTTCCTCTAAGTCTGTTCCTTCAGCTGCATCAGTGTGCATGTGACAAAAGATTTGAGAGCTTATTCAATTCACGAGGCCGTTTATTGTTGGGATTGAGGCAAATCCAAACCCTTTCTATCTTCAAGGTGTAAAATCAGATTTGAATTATGGTGGGAGGATGAGAGCGACAGGCGCTGCGAGTGGGGGTGGATTCAGGTTTTACAAAAATGAAGAAAACGGAGCATTGAACCAGAGCAGGAGTCTTCCGTTAACCAGAATGCATTTACTACATAAACCATCAAATGTGCAGGAGCACAATCTGTTTTAAACTTCCCTTAATCTTTCTTAATCTCTCCATCCAAGAATCTAATACCTGGACTTTGGCCGCATCATTCAGAGGAGGTGTTAGGCGTGGATAAAAGACTCTATTGTGTCTCTGACCTGCTCTGAAACATGCTGCTGACACTGTGTGGCACAGACTAGCTCAGCTATGCAGACACACTGAGGTCATGGATGGTTTAAAGTGGTCAAATGTAGTCATGTAATTGACACAAAATTAATCTGTGGCACATTAGCCAAGGCCAGCCATAAAGAGGGAAAAAGGGGAAAGCTTTCTGGGGCTCAGAGTCATGGAGAGGCCCAAGGAGGTTTGAAGATGTGATTCATCTTTAAGTCACGATAAACGTCGATTTTAAACTGAAATCCTCAGATGATGTACCACAGATAAAAATATACCTTCTGTTTGAAAAGGTAAACATTCTTTCCTTTAAATAAAGTCACGATTATGTGAAAAAGTCTGGATGCTGAGATTGAAGTCAGACATTGCAAATCCAGAATAATGGTTTGTAGTCAGAATTAAAAGAAAAGAAAAGCCTGGGATAAAATCAGAACTCTAAGAAAAAGGCAAAATTCTGATATTAAAGTTGGAACTCTAAAAGAAGGAGAGGTCTTGGAAAAAAGAAAAAAAAGTTAGAATTCTGAAATCAAAGTCACAATACCAACTTTAATCTGAATTTAATCTCAGAATTCTGAGACAAATGCAACAAATCTGCTTCACCAGCGTGATACCATCATGTCCCCAGCACAAAATCAGTGCAATCCAGTGCAGTTGGCTTACCTCCAGCCCCCCAACTTCCAATAACTTATTAATACACAGACACTAACGATCTAGTGGAATTCCCCACCCCCGTCCTTCTCATTTCTCTGAATGTGCAGTAGCTGCAGTTCATTCAATGCCACGTATAGACTTCACTTATCCTATAAATTTCTCCACTTGGGAAATATGTTTATCATACAAGTGCAGTTCATATTTTTGATGTGCAGTTTTTCTATTTGTGTCATATATAGATTATATACTTAACTAATTCAAGTATGCATACCTTAGTATGTTCAGTCTTTTTAAAGAGTAAATAAATCCAACCATGAACTATGATAAAGGTGTGAGGAAACGATGCTCTAGATATTTAGTTGGACCCAAAAACTCAAAGATGCAACAGGTTGAGTTTTCAATAGTTTTAAAGAGGTGGTGACAAAAACAAGTAAGTGGCAAAAAGTGAACAGGAGCAGTGGCGAGGGCTCAGTGGAGACCTGAAACAAAAGGAGCAGAGGAAAAAGGTTCGTATAATGTCCACCAAGCAGGCCACAAAAAGACATCAATAAATCCCCGAGACGGGGGGACAGGCTGAGGCCCCATCCACACGAAGACAAACGGAGGTCTAAACGTATACGTTTTTTGCCGAATCTGCATATCATCCATTCGAAGACGGCGTTTTGTGGGTCTGTAAACGATCACTTTTGAAACCAGGTTCCAGAGTGGAAAGATTTTGAAATGCCGTATACGCAGCTCCGTGATTACTGGCTCTCTGCAAGTTTTCAGATACGCTTACGTCATAGTTTCATATCTTCATTGACACGCATGCGCCACACGTGGCAACAACAATGGCGGTGTACGTGAAGCAAATGTGCTGATGAAGCTAGTGACTCTACTATCCCTGTCAGCAAAATCTCCTTCTCAATCACCACCGAGCTGAACAAACAATTATCGAGGACACATTACGGCACTTTATGATCACTTTATCACAATCTCTGTTTACAACTTTTGCCGCAAGTGCGCGGGCCCACTGTTTTTTAGTCTGTTTCCGCTTGTTTCCGTCATATTGTTACAGCGCCCCAAGAGGTCTGGCATGTGTTTTACAGCGTTTTGATGCGTATCGAGTGCATTCATGTAGACGCACACATTTTCTGAGACGCCTTCGTCTTTATGACGATCGTTTTGGAAACTGTTAGGCGTTTTCTCTTCGTGTGGATGAGGCCTGAGAGTGAGAGTTATTAATTAAACTCATGCAGAGAGCACAAACCAGGGTTGTAAGTGCAATCCACCCACACTGCAGTCATGTGGAGACAGGTAGAAGTAGGTGACGGTGATTGCAGGAGATGAGTGTCAGGTGCGTCTGCTGCAGTGCTCCTAGAACCACACCTCCGCAGGAGAGAGATGAGGGAAGGAGGTGAAGGAGGGGGTGAGAGAGGGCTGAGGAGCAGAGTGAGAGCCTCACAAAAGGTTTTCCTTTGCCTTCTTTCTATGTATAATGTACATATAATGCAGTGACCTCATTTACCTTCTGTGTTACTGAAAACATGAGTATGTGGGCGTGTTCATCTGTGACAGGAGGGCGATCACTGTGATGTTTTTTTCATGTATGAAATGTATGAATTATGTTCTAAAAATCTCAATTTTCAAAATGTATGTGCTTTGACCCCCACAAGACAAATGCAGAAAAATACATGTTAAATTAATAAAATCCAACATTTAGAGCAGAGATGAACAACTTTTGTAAACCAAGACAGCCACATTCATTTTAACTTTAGTGCCAGATGGTCTCATTGTTGGAATCTTAACAATAGTCAAATTTCAGACTCATTAAAGTATATATTTTATTACAAATTTGGTTTCTACTTCTTCAAATCTATTTAGTCATGCACAAAAGAATTTTTCACAAACAATTACCGAGACTATAGCTCTATTTTCTTTGAAATATTACTATTTTAATATATTCATGGTCGATCTGTCATGTTTATTCCTTTCTATGCAGTTTTTTTAAGTTATCTTTTATTGACAAGCGTCTCCATCCAGGGAGTCTAAGAGCTGCATGTTGCTCTGGGCTGCCATTGCTCACCTTTGATTGAGAGGAAAGAGGAAGATTTTAAAAATTATGGAGCTAAGTTGTTCACGATCATCTTAAGCCAGTTTCTGTCTGTGCTTCCTTATGTTCTAACCTAATTCTCTCACTCTGAATTATCCTTTACGCCACCTTAATGCATTTATATTTCTGCACTGATGCCATGTTGGTTTCAGTCCAAACAGGATTAATATTCCTTCATAGTCGGGGGGTTGTAGGGTTCACAGCAGGAGCACTGAAGTGAATAACGGATGATTGAACGTGGTGTGGCTCGAGGCAAAGACAGTAAATGATTTCATGACTATACTGCAGCCCTGCGTGAAGGCTGTATTTCTAATTAGCTCAATGCATACACCGTTGTGATTTCCACCCTGTATTATAATCATTAATCAATGACTGACTTTTAATTTGAGGTCATAAGATTAGAGGCTGGTCAGTAATTGTGTCTGATTTTAGGAGTTTGCTGTAAATGGGGTTGCGTGACAAACAGACTGCTCCACATTATAATACGGGATCACCAGCTTAACATCAGATTTCACCTAAAAACCCAAACTAATGCTCAACCTCTGATGCAGGAGACATGCCTGTTTATCTAAACTGTGAAGCTGCTGTGAAATTTAAAAGCTCCCCCCTTGAAAAACAGATAAAAACACTTCAGTCATGTTGTGCATTTGAAAAAAGAATAAACACAGTGTAGTATTTTACATCCACACCCTTTATGTCAATAGATCCACCATCATACATTTACAGAAAAGAAGTTTTTATGTACAAAAGACTCACTAGTCCTTTTTGCGAACTTAATTTTAATCCATGACATCCCCATATTTCGTCTTCGAGGGCCCCTGTGATTCCTCTGGTTGGGACACTGAAAGACACAAAAAGCCACAAATAAATCTAAAGAAGTAAAAACTGCACAGGGACAAAACGGTATATATCACTAGTCCATAGCAGAAAAACAGTCCACATAAAGTGTTTGGGAAAGGGCAGAATTTTTTCAAAAGCAAATCTGGCAGGTGATTGGACGATCGTTCCAGCAACCACATTCGTTACAGGCCAATCAGATAATGCAGCAGGCAGCAGGGAAGGGATTCAAAAACAATTCCTATACCGCCCTCTTACACCCACTGGATTAGGGATACCCTATATTTTCTTAAGCTGGAGAAAATCAGACTTTATTTATCTGGCTGCCCCAGTAAATTTGGGAAATTATGGGGCCCTTTTTTTTCAATTTGTTAAGAAGATGGATCTTCCACTCACCCCTGACTGATATGACTCAAACAGCTTAGAGAGGCAGATGGGTTATTTGTGTGATGATGGTCATATGCTGCTATTCTGATTTGGGATGTCTGTCGCTATATTTATGGAAGTTAACGTTTACTAGACTGATGTGTGTTTACCTTCATTTTTTTTTTTTTTTTTCTTTTAATTATTTTTTAATTTTTAATTTAAATTAATTTATTTATTTTGAATTGTTTAACTTTGTCTTAGTCCAACATTTTATTATTATGTTTATTACTGTTATTCCTATTTTCTTATATTATTATTCATCTTTTTTTGTTCTCCATATGCTGTTCGAGTATGAAGCAACACTAAATTGACCATCTTAGTTTTTCAGTTGTTTTTTCTAAAAGGAAAAAGGATTTTTTTTAAGAAAAACTGTTCTGCAAATGTTGATATACCATTGTAAAAAATGGAAAAAAATGAAGAAAAAAACTATTCCAGTTGAGAATCGTTAACAGCTCCATCAAAGAATCGATATCATGAGTCTTTTTGCTAATCAATTCCTTCCACTGACAGGATTCAGAAGCACCAGAATTGCGGCTTCATTTTTTTAACAAAAAGGCACCTACTGCACAACCTTAAGTGAGTGGAAACATCAGAAACTTGCAGAAGCAGTTATCTATGCTGTGACATGTGTTTGACATTGTTGCCACTGAAAATCTACAGGCCAACATTTTCCCACACAGAAAATCTGCAGGAATCAGTAAGAGAATTGTTAAAGAATTGGAACGATGAGCAGGATTGTTAAAAGCCTTGGCATCGATAAAATCTTATCAATTCCCATCCCTAGCAGGCAGGTACTACTAAAGTGGATTAAAGGACAGAGCAGAAACTGCTTCATAAAAATTCTGGATCTGGATCACAACAAAAATCTAATCATATTAAAGGATAAGTTTGGTTTCTACAGCTTTCACATTGTTTATAGAATGAAGTAAAACAATATACTCACCCAGAAGGCTTTCCTGATCCAAACAGTGCTTCAAGAGATATTTAGATCTAAAATCGAGCGGCGGACATCCGTATAATGGTAGCACACGGGGCATGTATAGCGCCGCTCCTAAAACTGCATTAATCATCCAAAAACTCATTAGTTTCACCAATATTTCATCATGGTCCACTCGCGCTACTCCTCCATTACAGTCCAGTGTCGCTCCACCCATGTTTTTGTGACTGTGCCGACCTCTGAACTGAAAACTTTCTTTACGGCTTCCGCGCATGCGCAGTGCAGCTCATTGCTTCAGGGGCAACCGCCGGCTACTCAACGACTTTCTTCTTCCAGTTTTGTGCAAAATGGACAAATATCTATCGGATGAAGATGTTGTGGAGGAGAACTTTGAATATGATGGGTGTCCTTACAGTTTCGAGCCAAAGTTTACAGATGAGGAGCTCATTGAAAGGAGGACGCGGAGACAAAGAGAAGAACAGCTGGCCAGAGAGCAGTTTCCAGTTCAGAGGTCAGCACAGTCACGAAAACATGGGTAGAGTGACCCCGGACTGTAATGGAGGAGGAGCCCGAGCGGACCATGATGAAATATTGGTGAAACTAATGAGTTTTTGGACAATTAATGCAGTTTCAGGAGCAGCACTATACATGCCCTGTGTGCTACCATTATACAGATGTCCGCCGATCGATTTTGGATCTAAATATCTCCTGAAGCACTGTTTGGATCAGGAAAGCCTTCTGGGTGAGTATATTGTTCTACTTCATTCTATAAACAATGTGAAAGCTGTAGAAACCAAACTTATCCTTTAAGTCAGGCCATTACCAACATCTCCTGAAAATTCAGCAAAATCTGTCCGTTAGTTTTGTGTCATGTCACTGACAAACAATCAAACAGGCAAACAAATCAATGCCGGCAAAAACAAAACCTCCCTGGTGGAGGTAAAAAATCTTTATCCACAAACCGCACTCACCAGAAGGTGGCGATCTGTCGGGCACTTTCCCTGTTTCTAGCAGCATCCAGAGGTCTGAGCACTTCTGTGTTTCCCAGCGAGTCACTGCGTAACTTCCCACTGATGATGCCACTGAGACAGAAGAGAGGGATAAGGTCAGGAGGCATGGATGACCCTTCACAGTATTTTGAATGTTAACACCTGATTTCATGTCTCACCTATTGAGATAAGTAAGTTCCACTGGAGAGCATAAGGGAGCTTCTTCTGAAGAGCTTTCTGAATGGCAAAGAGAAAACCTGCACCTGTGGGAGACAGAGGACGCACATTCAGGATGAGTGTAACACAGTGTGAGGAACACACACTTTAATAACATCTGCAGGGTGCAGCTCCCTCTAGTGGTGGAAACCAAAGTTAAAAAAAAGCTTGATGATGTATTTGTTTTGTCACTAATTATTTAAAAAGTCCAAAAGAATGTGTACTGGGTTCGATAAATAATAATGAATTCAAAAGTATCAATGTAAAAACACTCACAAGTCAAACAAAAGCCATAACAATACAACACATTCATTATTTTATTCATTTTATTCTTATTTGCCTTAAAAATAGTAAAAATGGCAACATATTACTTTTCCTTCTAACACAAATAAACTACTTACCTAAAATAAAAGTCCCAGTCCCCTTCATAAAGGCGTGTGACTGACAGGCAGCATAACTACTCAAACCCTGAAAATGTGATGAAGGAAATAAAACATTAGTAACAAAAGTGACCCGATATGTCAGGAAACTAGAATGTAAGCAGCAAGCATACAGATATGTCTGTCATATATTAAAACCAAAAAAGACATCTATAATAACAAATACTGGAAATATGTTTTGTTTACACTATCACACCAAAAAACTGGAACTGATAAGATTTTAATGATACCAATGCCATTGACGTTTCTGCTTATTGCTCCAGTTTGTTAATAATTCTCTTATCGATTGTGGATTTTCCAAGTCAATTACACAAACTTAGATGAATGATTCTGCTAATGCTGGTGTTTCTTATCAATAAATGTTGAGAAAAAAAAGCACATTGCTGGCAGGAAACTAAATAACAATTTCGTCCACGATCACAATTTTGACATATTCGTTGTTGTTTCTGCTGACTGCCTCTGATGAGAGTTGTTATTGATCCCGTCCTATCAGTTTGAGCCTCTGAGGTCTTGGAGGTACAACAGAGCTCCTCTGGCCAAAAGTCCGTTTAAAAAGTCTTTCATACCAAACTTTGAATTCAACAAAGCGATCAACAAACAAATGACCTAAACTACTGCTCCACTTCTATGTTTTATGTATTTTATTAGATCGTGTTTTACCCCTACTTTTATTCCTTCATTTCCTTTTACTAAACCTCTTTTTTTTATTCTGTCTAATATATGTTTTTTAAGTATGACAATGTTTGTACTTTAGTGCTGTCTGTCTCAAGTGCTGGCGAGCCAAAGAAAATGTTCCACTTTGGTGGACAATAAAGATTTATTCTATTCTATTTTTTAGTCTATTCTCAACTAGAATTTGTTTTCAGTTCGAATTCCTAGTCAGGTGTCTAGACTGCATAAATCTGATTATGTGTCCATCTGAAATGGACAGGTTACTACTGCAAGTGTATCGCTTATAAAAGGCAACAACAACCCTTTTCCTATTTCGCAATATAAATTAACTAATAACAATCTAAATATAAAGAGCAAACTCCTAAACAGTCAGCCATTCTTTGATTTTAAGTGGAGGATGTACCAAGGTTATAATAGTTAACTAAAACGAAACTAAAAACTAAAACTTATAGACAAAATGAAAATCCCTCAAACTTAAAAGCCCATTTGAGGAGCACCCATAAGGAGACTTATACAGCCTATGAAAACAAGGAAGCAGAGAGTTTATATTGATGTTTATATTTTTTTATATTAAGTTTATATTATTTTCTTGTGTTTAAGGCAGCAGCCAACAGTACAGTATAAGCATTGACTGAGCAGTGAGCACTATGTTGGACTTAAAAATAAACAGTATTATAAAATACTTACTCTGACCTTTTTTAATCCTGCCCCTGGCAAATAAGGTATGAAAAAATTAAAACTAAACTGAAACTAAGCCTTGTTGCAAAAATCAAAACTAAATAAAAACTAGAATGCCCGCTCTAAAACCAATTACAACTAAACTGTAATGGGAAAAAAATGTCAAAACTAACTAATACTAAACTATAATAAGAAAAACAATGTCAAAACTAACTAAAACTAAACTATAATAAGAAAAACAATGTCAAAACTAACTAATACTAAACTATAATAACAAAAACAATGTCAAAACTAACTAAAACTAAACTGTTATGACAAATCCAAAACTATTATAACCTTGGGATGTACAGTCCAAAAACACAAAACAAAGAATAAGTGAACCAAGACTGAAAACATCAGTGTTGTTGATGGCTGAAAAAAAAAAAAGTTCGCATTCCTTCACACTGTAATTTGGTATTATTTACATTTTTGAGAATCTGACATCCAAAATCAATGATCAACAAATTACTGAAGTAATACTAAAGAACACATCGTGATGAAAATATGCATGGACATTTTGGAAACTATACGACTGATCAATGACCATTTTAAGCCTGTTTTTCAGACATTATTTCAAATTCATTTCTCAGAAATCTAAAAACTTCTGCATCCATTTGAAAACAGACTTTCCAGTGGTTATTTTGGAACACTGGATTTTTGCTGATATAAGTGAATGCCGTTCTTTATAATGATACAGGCCGAATCGACATATTCCATATAATTTATTTTTTATTAAAGGAAGCTAAAGCTTTCTTGTGTAAAGACTGTTTTAGCTAACAGGAGACTCTGTGTACCTCTGAGCCTCCGATTCATCTGTTTCTCTGTCCTCACACATTAACTCATCCACACTACAATGAAAAAAAGGTCAAAACTCAAACCTTACCGGATGTTTAGCCGCCAGAGCATCGTCCACTTTGGTCAGACCGAGATTCACCATATTTTATCTTTCTGTGAAGCTGAAGGTTAAATTAAAAAGACATGTTTTGACTGTGCACATAACCTGCTGTTATAAAACTTCCTGCTGTGGACCGAGAGACAAACGCAGCGGCAGAGACAAACCAGCAGCGACACCCGCCGGCGGGGAGGTGGTACTGCAACTACTCAATTCAACTCAGGCTTTATTAGGATGGATAGATAGATAGATAGATAGATAGATAGATAGATAGATAGATAGATAGATAGATAGATAGATAGATAGATAGATAGATAGATAGATAGATAGATAGATAGATAGATAGATAGATAGATAGATAGATAGATAGATAGATAGATCATTTCACTGTTTATGTTCACAACAACAACAACAACAATAATAATAATAATAATGATAATAAAATGACTTAATTCAGTTCAAACCCTTCATATGATTTGCTATTCCAGTGCAAAACTACATAGTTTCTTATTGTTTCCTCCCATGTAAAAGTTGAAAACCAGTTGACGGCAACATAAATACATTAATTTTGGTCATGTAGGAAACTGTTTTCATCCTGGGAAAATATTTTTAACTGTTTCTATGTTGCATTTGGAAAGAGTTGGAAACCTGACCCACTTGTGGCCACCCTGGATTTTCCAGCATCCTAACCTCTGCTAAGAAATATGAAAGGAAGGCTGTTTTATTTGGTGTGGTGGTGGCAGAAAAGCATCTTGAGGATAAGGAACGTGGTTCATGTTCCCACAGGAGATATTTGGATGGGCTACATGGCCAATTATTTTCACCTTGAGAGACTGTGATTTTATAACATAGAAAATGAAGCATGTTTGATAAGATTTGAACTATTGCTGAACTTTTTCAACTGTAAAAAATGAGCTACGATACCTTGCACCTGCATATTGGTGCTCCTGTTTAATACTATGCATGCCATCACTCTATTATTTCTTGGTTATTTTCATGCTTGATTTGTGGTTTGACTTTTGAAACTTTTACCCATGTCAATCGGTGGGTGTTTTTTTGGGGGGGGGATGGTGGGTCTTTTAGGGTTTCTTTTCTATTTTACATATGTTTCTTTCCCTTTCTTTGTTCCTAATTAGTCTTTGAAAAATACTGAAAAATATATTCTCAAGGGGAATGATAAATTAAAAATATAAAATAAACAGTAAACAGTATTAAAGATTTAAAAAGATTTATGTTAAAGTAAAAGGAAAAAAATGTAAATAAATGTGTTTGCTGTAGTTTTGTGTGTTCAGGTTCCACTGGTTGTCCTCAGGTCCACACACACTTTGAAATAATTGGCTGAAATAATCTCACAGTTTTTGTATTCTCCTAGCAAATATGAGGTCTACATCCCTGCCATGAGAGAGAGGAAATCAACTGAGAAATCAACAAAGTGTTGAATATAAAAATATTAGGTGTTAAAAGAAAGAAAATAATATTAAATAAATAAATGAAGAGCCCAAAAAATAAAGAAAAGAAAACAGATTTCTCCACATTTCTGAAGGTGTGAAAAAATGTTTGAAAGAAAAAAGTGGTAACTACAGATGTTTAATTGAAATTAAGAAAATGAACTGAATATAATAAAATAGTTAAATTTTACCTCCAGAATTTTATCAGTTATGACGATACAAATATTTACCACCCATCGGCTGTGTTTGTATTTAATGGCTGCACTCTCACAAACAATTTATGTTTATATCTCTATTTTATTTTGTCTCATTAACTGTTATTGCATTTTAATTAATTGTTTTAATGGATTTTATTATCTAAATGATTTATGACCAATCACTGCTTTGTTATTTTCTTTCCGTCCACCTTTATTGATCCTATGGTAATAATGTTCTTCATCTGTAGTTAAAGCTTGATTTCCTTCCATTACCATCTCAACAAAAAGACATCTTGACACAATTAACTGAAGAAAACATCCGTGTTTGTTTGTTTGTTCTGTAGATGTGCCTGCAGAGACTTTGCTTTAGATGATGAGGACTTATCTGACTGATATTCAGCAGTAAAAACAAAGATCCTTCCTGTGTAACTGATCAATAATCACTTCCCTGAAATCAGTCAGTGTTGTTTTCAACACAGCAGGGTGCTTTAGCTCTCCTGATCCCGAGTCAAAGAGGAGCCTCGGCTTTTCTCCAGATAACAGGTCGATTATCTTGTTATTCCTGAATAACAAAGTCTTTATCCCATTTAAGAAGCCTGGCACACCCGGAGAAACCTGCTCTCCTGGGACAAAGGAATATTCTTATAAATCAAAAAGATACAGTCATACAGTTTGAACTTTTAAACTTAAGTTTACATGCAAGAAAAATCTCAAAATTTAAAGAAATGTCCAAAAGAAAACATGCGTTACAGTTTAAATTTCCCACTTGGAACTCTGAAAACACGACTTTCCAGTACAGCTGAAATGCACCATCCTTCCTGCAGCACCCTACAAGCCTTATTTTTTTAGGGTAAAGTGGACGCTTTTGAGTCACAGCGACCTTGATCTATGCACTCTTTCATACATAAATTCAGTGAATTATTCAGTCAAAGTGACTTCTGTGGAAAAAATGGACAAAAAAACTCAAGTGTTCATAATATTGCATTAATAATCATAGCCATCACAAACCAAGCTTCACAGTAAATGTTTGTCTGAGCTAAATAAAAATCTCCCAATGTGTTTTTTTGTGGTATTTGTGCTCACAAGCACGGGGTGAACATGAGGCCCAGTGATTTAACCTTTGAGCTCAGGAATTCTCAAAATGTACTTCCAAGTTAGAGTGCATTTTTGAAATGTAGGAACATAATACCTCACGTCATTCTCGAAATATTTGTCTTTCAAGCAAATAATGAACTTGGGACATATTGACCTTGACGTTTGACCTTTACACTTTAAAATTGTGTCCTTTTAAATGTTTTACAGCCAGCCCCTCGGTAAATTAATGTTTGGTCAGAGTTTGTGTATGAGAGAAAGCAGCAGAGGGGGTTCAAAAATACTGCTTTCACACTAAAATTAGCAGGTCGATGCAAGATTTTTAATACAGGTTAACCTGCTAAGAATAAAAAGTTTTTCCAACTGGCAGCAGACCTGGGTCTAATCTGCAGCAGACGAGCTGCATGGCTGTTTTTTTCCTCTGGTGCAGATGCCATAACAGAAAGAAGCATAGAAGACGTTGACACGGTTTTCTTTACTTTGTACTTTTGTCGCTCTTTAAAAATGTAAAAACTTGGTGCAGAAACAACATTTAAGCGCTGGTGATACAGAGGTGGATGAAATTTGTTGCTGAGACGGCAAAGAGTCTCATAAGTTACAGAATGGACACGTGGGATATAAACGTTATCTGTAAATTAGCAGGTCGGGCAGGGGTTGGCAGTCGTTTGGGGAGGTAAATTTGAGTTACACTTGTTGGAAAAGTGCTATATAAATAAAGTTTGATTGACTGATTGTTTGGGGTGCCGTTGAGCTACAGGTGTGGGTGGTTGCAATAAATAAGCTGATACTTATGGGGAAGGGAGGGGAAAAAAGAGTTGGCAAAGACAATATTTTCTGATAAAAAAAACAAGACACACACGCACAAACACATATGCTCACAAAAACAGCTCCTTTTTTATTTTTCTGATTTTATTTCTTTTCTTTCTTTTGCTTTTGTTTGGTTCCTCATTCTGTTTTGTCTGTTGGTAAAACCTGTCTGCTTTTATGTTATGTAACCTGTCTTGTTATATGTCTTAATCTCTGTCTGTATTGTTTGTTTGTTTTTGCAATAAAATAAAATAAAATAAATTTTCAAAATAATTACCGGGTCAACCTGTATGAGATGTTCTCACTGAAGCCAATCAGAGGTGAGCCGATAAAAACCCATGTTGCTTGCAGAGCCAGTCAACCTGGGTCAAAATGCCGATTAAACCCTTTCAAACTGCCGACAGGAGCCGATTGTTACCGGATTTAAACTAATTTTTTGGCCAGTCTGAAAGGGGAAAATCAAACAGGCATACAAGAAGTGAATGTGTCAGAAATCTTACTCTGTGGTGGACGTGTGTGAATGGGCAGCTCGGGAGCATTTAACAACAACCAGCCTGAAAGTGTGTTGATGTTCAGAGGTGCATGTGTGAAAGCAGCTCCACTGTCCTCAGCAGCACAGCTTGCTGACCTCTCTCTTGTGATCCCTGAGCTGACATTTGACCCAGCGGTGGCCTCAGGGTTCTGCTAACGCTGGAGATCAGTGAGAAGAAGAGACAGATGGAGTAAAAACCACGACCGCTGAGATAAAAGTAACAACGCAGAGGCTTCAGTTACAGAAACCCAAGGCTGAGCATCTGTTACACGACAGGAGGAGGAAGAGAAAAGACCGAGAGCAGCTTCACATGAAGACAAGCTTAACTCTCAACGACGGATCAGTACAACAGAAAAAAGAAATCAAAGCAGAACATGGAGTCATGGAGCTGATCATGAGCGGGCTGTGTGAGAGAAACCAACAACAGATTTAGTGGCATCTCAGATCTGACAGCTGTCCTGTGTTATCAAACTCACGTCTCACTTTTTTAAACTCAAAGAACATGATTGTAAAAACAGGCAGCGACAGAAGGACAAAATTATTCCTCACAATTCCTATAAAATGTTTAATTAGCACGATTCAAGACAGTTTTCTGAGACGTTGATGAGAAGTTTAAAACAATTTGATGGGAAATTTGAAACATTTTTTTTTAAAGATTTGTGCGAAGATATTTTGTAAAAAAAATTCGACATATCAATTTTTCAGTTTCCAGATACTTCTTGAAATTGAAATAGTCTTGGTTCCACATTTTTGGAAATCGTCACATAAATGTTCTGTTTATCAGGAAAATTTGGCCCGAAACTTTTTTTTACACTTTCCGTACTCTTGGCAGAATTTTGAGAGATTTGATCAACTTGTTAGAAACTTTAGGGACCAAAAAAAAATGTTTTCAGTCTCAGCCAGAAATTTGACAATTGGATACTTTAAAAAACTTTTAAAAAACCTTTTCAGAATTTTTTTTTTTTTTTACTTACATTGAAATTTCAAGTCCAAAACTTTGCTGAATTCCCATCAAGATTACCTTCTTAATTTTGAAAAACTTTAAGTCAGGTATGTTGGGGGATTTTCATTAATGCTTTTGGAGTTTAAACTAGAGTTAATTTTACCATCATGAAATTTCAGACTTCTTAATATGAAATCAGGTGCTCATTAAACATTTTTGAGAACTTTTCAAGGAATTCTTTAAAAAAATTTCTGCAGCCATTTCAAACATCTGTCATAATCTTTTTTGATATTTTGATACTCTTCACAAAGTTTTTGAAAATAAAGACAAGATTTTAATGTAAATATAATTTGTTTGAAATTCTTTAGGAAACTAAGTTTTAAAACCCTTTGGTCAGGAATCTATGAATAATTTTTTATTATTTTTAATATTTTTAAATTTAATTTTCCAGGAAAAAAATTGATCTCTAATATCTTTTCTTTTTGAAATGCTGTCAAAAAAAATCCAGGATTGCAAATCGCATTTCACTTTTAGAGATTTTAGACATCTCAGTTCCTGAAAATGGAAACTTATTTTTGAGCATTTTATCCACAAAAAATGTTTCAAAAACTTGCTGCTTATTTGAAAAACGTTTAAGCTTTCAAAACAAGGATTACATTTCATTTTTTTCAAACTTTGGTCTGTAAATTTTGGGACTTTGATGATATTGTAAATCCTTATCCTTTTTTTTCTACATTTCTTTAAAAAATATATATAATTTTTGACAATTTTACTGAACATTTTCAAACATTTTCAGGGCATTTATATAAAGAAGCAGATGGTTTTAGGAAATGTTATCAAAGTGTAAACTTTTTAGAAAGAGACTTCTCTATAAAGTGTGAATTGAATAGTCTTTTTTTTCCGATAATTCTCTCGAACGTTCTTTTGGGAAATGTTTTAAAATGTTTGGTAGGAATCAGCACAAGATCATCAGACAGGTGAATGTTTGGCAAAGCTTTAAGGGAGCATTTGTCTAAAATGGTATTTCTTTGTTGTTGCAAATTTTGGAGAAGTTCACAAGAAAAATATACAAACTTTGAATGACAAAACACTTAGTCTTGATCATTCCACTCAGTTTAAGGAAAACGCTTTGTATTAGATATGTATATTTCCCCAATAAAATGGTAACCATAGTGACAAAGGACAATCACCAACAGCCCGTCAAATGAGGTTCATTTTATTTATTATCATTTTAACATTGGAAAAGCAACGGTCAGTTATCCCCAACTGATCTTCCATTCACATATTGTAGCTCTTTATTTCTAAGGTGATTAATGTTTATATTCTTACAAAACAAAAGATTTCAGACAATCTGTACACTCCAAAATTCAAATCACACCCCCTCCTTTCGACCCATCTATGACAAACAGCTAACACGGGGAGCCGAGTTTTAGTGCAGTGTTGAAAACCTGTTCACACACAAACGAAATGAAACAATCAACAGAGTCGCATGTCATCTGTGGATCACATGCTTGCCAAGTGTCCGGACTCCTCACCTAAGACACAAGAGGACACGTAAAGCAGGTGTGCGCTGCAGGTAATACAAGGAAGGCAGGTGATTTCAGGAGAAAGACGACAAAGAAATAAAGTCTCTCGCAGGGGAGTGGTCCAGTTTAAAAACCACTCTGCGAGATAAAATTGACAAAATAAGGTGTGAAGGGGGGAATTCAAGTTTTACACTCCCAGACGTCTCTCACATGGAAGATTTTTTTAAGTTACAAAGATGGTGTGCAGTGTTTTCGAGGAAAAACCTGGAAGGGCGACACCGTGTAGGACTCACTCATGCGTTCAGGATAGAAATAGCAAACAAATAAGGGCGACAAGAGGCCTGGTTTTAGTGTTTGTTCCTCGTCCCAGCCCTAAAAGATGTGACATAAAAAGGTCCCACATTGTCCGCTTTTCAACACTTGCCTTCAAATATCCCCAGAACAAAACAACAGGTTTCACAATCAAAGGTTTTAAATAAATATAGCTCCATTGATAGAATTTCTTCAAAAAATAATAACCCTTAGAGCAAACTCTCACACAGAAGACCGAGCACAAACCACCCAAACACACGTGGAGAAAGTACAGCTGAAAAGATGAGTGTTTGTTAAAAACCGGCAAATATAGACGGACTGGAGGGATGGAAAAGCGCACAGGAGTGCCGAGCTGCGAGTGAAAGTCAGCTTTGGTGGCAACTTTGTGTCTTAAAACTCTTTTAATCTGCACAAAGAGGTTTGTTTTGAAAGAATCAGCCTGTCTGCGTACCAAAAACATCGAGAACAACTTTGAATAAAAGAAAAATGTGAACATTTGATTTTGGTTTAATGAAATAAATCCGTTTGCTTCAGATAATTGAAATTATTTCCTTAAACTTTCAAATAAGCTTGAACGAGTTAAAAGTTAAAAAAATATTGAATTAATAATAAATGTGTTGAGAAAACTTACAGAAAAGGAAAATTAACCTTAATTTGGCAACTACTGAATAAACCAACGGAGAACTCAAGTTTTTGATTGAACGTTTTGATTTTTAACTGTGTAATATGGCTCCTATAAGAAAACACGTACATTAACCCTGCCCATATGGTGGCCTCAAAGTGCAAACACAGCTGAACAATATGAAAAACACACAAATTACAAAAAGAGACGAAACAACATATGAGATCGAGTTCATAGAGCAGAAAACATAAAATGTGAAAAACAATTCATTTAAAATAAAAAGAAAAAAAACACTGACAGATAGGTTACAACAAAAGACAAGAGAAAAAACACAAGGGAAAACATTTGGGAACAAACTAAAAAAAAGCAATGAAAACAAACAAAAATAAATTTAAGATATTTCATTCACTTATTTGCAGATAGTTCATTGTTTCTGTGGGTTTTGTCTTACTTTAGTTGTTGCTAATCCAGGTTATGCTACTTTGTTGGGGGTCTTAAATTGTTTGAATCTTTTGAAAAATTAAAAAAAAATAAAAATTTATCTGTGTCTCTGATTTGAAGTGTTGCAGTTGTTTTTATTGTTTTGTTACCTGATTTGTTGTTTCTTCTTCATTGTTTTGGACTTGGTGCTTTTATTATGTTGTTAATTTGTTGGTGATTCTTTTCATTTGTTGTTGTGGTTTCAAGTTTTTACAGTTCAATTTATTATTGTTTTCGGACTTTCATGTTTTTCATTTTTTTAAGCTGCTTTTTAAATTTGTTGTCTCTTTTGTCATATTTACGAAATATCTGTGCTATGGATGTGTTTTGTTGTAGACAGTCTTTTATTATTTTCCTATCTTTTGTCGTGTTTGGATTGTGTTAGTTATTTTTTACATTTGGTGTGTGATTTTTCATCTTATCTTCAATTTGTTGGGACTCAAAATTTTTTCCTCAATTTTGCTGTTGCAGTTGTATTTGTTGTTGTGTTTATACTTTTGACATTTTTTTCACATTTTTTCTGTATTTTCAAACTGTTTGTCCCATTTATTATGGTTTCAATTAGATGTAATAGTTTTCTGATATTCATTGTGTTTTCATTTTTGCAATGCTTTTCGTTCTTTCCATCTTACAACATATTTCTCAACTGTTTGGAATTTGCATTTGTGGTTTTTAATGTTGTGGCAGTTCTATTGTGTCATTTTCGTAGTTTAAATTAATTTGCAGCTTTTGTTTTAAGTTGGTGTATTTGACATATTTTCAATCTGTGTTTGTCTTTTCAGTTCTGCTGTGGTTCTGTTTATTTGCTGTCTTCTAATGTTTTGTTGTGTTTCTATTATAATTTTGCTGTTTTTTGATATGTTATTGTTTCTTTTGTGCATGCGGTTATAATTCAGTTGTTACTGTTATATTTATTGTTGTTGGGTTTCTTATTATATTTTTGTTTTGTTTCCATTGTTTTTTTTGTTTTGTTTTTTGCACTTTAGGGCCACCATACAAAACCATGTTCACCATGTCAATGTCCTTCAGCACATATTGGCAACACATACACAAGCATACACACACTCAATACTGGTAGTGTGACTCAATCAGTGAAATCTGGTGTGTGTTGTGATTGGCTGGGTGGGGTTCGGGGGGGTGGGGTTAGTGGAGGTACAACAGATAGACGGGTGGACAGGGAGGCGGCTAAGGTGTCGATGGCCATGAAGACAGCAGCCGTGTGCAGCAGAGAGGTCAGAAAGGGAGCGATACAGTGAAAAGGTCCATGTCCCATTGTACCAGCTGAACGTCGGGTACTGCAGCCCCTGGGGTCTCCCTCCCCTGCCTCCCTCCCTGCTGTGTGGAGGAAACGAAAAAAGTGGATGACGACGACTGTCCCGTTTTGTGGTCCAAAGTAGCTTGTCCAGTTCATTGACAAGACGACTTCTTCCCCCTCACATACAAAACCATAGCAGCAAGTAGAGCTCGAGGGTCTCCGTCCTCGAGAAAATAAACAAAAACAAAACTTTTCCCCGTCATCCACATGAAGAGCAAGCTATGGAGAAATACCAGTTCTGGGAAGTGGTGGATGTCTTTTTGATTCCTAATCCTCCGTCCATTTGCCTCCAGAGTCCATCGAGCCACCAACATTGTCCTCAGTCGTTAGTCTCTTGTCAGCATTTCCCTGCTCCCCCCCAACAAGTCTAACCCTGCGTCCCCCCTTCGTTCTCCCTCCTCTCCTCCCGACCAGGCGAGGGTGAGGGCAGATCATCGTTCAGGCTCCGACTCCAGGGCCAACACCCGCTTACGCTCACGACACTGCTTCTTATGGGCCGGCCAGTCCCTCTGCTGACACTGGGAGCCGCAGTAACGCGCCACCTGGCAGCGCCCACAGATGTTGAATTCCCGGAGCTGTGAGAAGACGAGAAGAATCATATTCAGCTCTGAGTTCAGATATTGCTCTATGACTCCAAGTTCAGCAAATAAAGAAAGGATCGTGAGAATAACATATATTAAATTGTATTATTTCAATATGAGCTCCCTACCCTCCTCTCGATGAGTGAACATGGAGGATAGTGACACTCGTAGTAAGTGCAGGAGCACTCCTCCTCCTCCACCAGCTCCCCGTTAGCATTGTAGTAGCGTGTGCGGCTCAGTTCTAGATACTGCTCCTCCACAGGGTCGGCAGGTACCTGCTGGATGGCTAACCAGTACAACGACTGCTCCCTGGACAAAAGGAAAAACAGAGCACATGACATGAAGTATGTGCTACTTTGAAACAAGAAACGAAGTATAAATACCTGCAAAAAGGTGGTTATCAACTTAAATAAGGGCACTGTAATGTTTTTTTTCTGATTTTAGGTATGTCAGTGTATATACCAATTCAGTTTAGAATCCATTTCCAAATTTTTATGTGTTTTTAAGTCCTTACTGACCATGCCCCTCTCTACCTCTCTTAACCTCTACATCCTTTTACCCCCTCCTAATCCCACAGGTCAGGTAATCAGCTGCTCCTGACAAACCCTTAAACCAGGTTCACGCTCTCATGAGGGGATCTCATTTTCGCAGTTGCAGCTCCAAAGTTACAGAATAATTTGCTGCACCACAACAGGCAGGCCTCATCCTCAACAGTTTTTAAATCCCTCCTTAAAACCACCCATTTTCTTTGGCCTTTGACTCTGCATGTCAGCATTGTGTATATAAATCTTGTTCTGTTCTTATTTTAATTCTTATTTTTTTAATTGATTCTACGTAGTTTAATTTATTTTACATTCTCCTATTTACATGTACAGCACTTTAGCTCCTGAGGATGTTTTAGAAGAGTAAATAAATAAAGTTGTATTGTATTGTATTTCCAAACTCAGTGAGGCATATATATGCAAAATTTTTATGTAAACCAAAGTGTTACTGACCTCGAATGAAACTGCTAATTTTATGGACAGTCAATTTGTGTTTGAATTAGGTGTAAAATTAGAAAAACATTTTATTGAATAATAAATTATTCTTTTTGATACAGACATCCAGTAATAAAATCAGGCATTAAACCACATTCTTACATTCTGCCACCGATACTGCCAATGTATGGGGTGTTTACTCACTGGACACTTGGTAAGCGTAAACCTTCCGAATACCAGGTTGGAACCATTTCCATTCAAAACTTCTTTAAAGCTGCAGGGTGCAATTTATTTTTTGTGTCACTGATCCCCCAGAATATGACTGCCTGTCAGCATCTTATAACTGAAGCCATGTGAGATATCATTTGACATCTGTGGCCCAGCCTTGCTCTGCTTAAGCCTTTAGAAAATTTAGCAAAGGACGCCCAATTAATATTTAGAAATGTTCCGATATCATTTTCTCTCTCGATACCGATACTTGTACTATGGGTATCAGCTGATACCAAGTACCCATCAGACACCAGTGTGTTATAAAAAAAAATATCACACTACGCCTGCATGACTGTGATTCCATTGTCATTGTGGTAAGGCCTGGTTCAGGTTAAACCCTTTGTAAAACTTAATTAAATTCAGCAATGATGCAGCATGACCGTGCTAGTTAGCATAGTTCCAAGCCTCGCGTCAACTGACACACATTTGTCTGCTGTGTCTGTGTCACGTGATCAATTCCTCTGGGTCCCTTGCAGGTTGTTGCACAGTGCTACTGTTTTAAGAGCGGCGAAGAAGAACTGTGTCAGAGTTTAACAGTGCTAAACAGTAAAAAGATTACTCCTTTGATAAATTACGTGGTATCAAATGGTGCCTGGACTCCAGTACTCGCCGATACAGATACCAGCATTTTTGGCAGTATTGGAGCAATTTCAGATACTGGTATTGGAATCAGAACAACTCCACTCAAATTGCTTTCACTGCAGTCTCGCCCAAGTTAAACCCCAGCTTTAATAAAAAGGTCAGACTACACGATCTACCTGACCCAACAATCAGAGCGTTTCAGGACCTGTCGGTTGCAAATACTAGTCGTGTGTGTCAGTGACCAAAGACAAAAGATCAGTCTGGGACACCTTAAGACTCCACAACAAGTCGAGCAGGTTTGATTTTTTCCTACAGTGTCTCGTACAGTAGTTGCCTCACGTCAGAGACACTGGCCAACGAGAGCACATGGGGCTCCACACGTGAGACAATGACAGATGTAAACAGACAGAAGTCGTTGCCTCCAGAGCTCCAAGGCAGCTTTAGGTCAAGTAAAGCCCTTGAAACAACTGCATTTGAGATCTGTGGTAGAGGAGCTGCCACCTGACTGAAAAAAGAGAAATGTGGAGGAGAAACAGCCGACGCAGCATCACACCTCAGTGACTGACGGCTTGCATTTATTATCAAGGTAACATAACATTCATCATAATGCCTGGAAAGATGAACAAAAGAGTGATCAACACAGGCTATAGTGAGTTTGCTTGCTTTCTTCAGTTTCATCTCTCCGTCTTCTAACGCCATCACACCGGTCGTTATATGCAGCCAGTGATAATTCTATGATCTGTCAAGCTTGTAGGTCACAGCACAAATCTGACATACAGACCATCACAACTGATGAAAAACATGGTGGGCTGACATTGGGATAACTCTTTGGGGCATAGATTCAATTAGGGGCTTTGAAACATTCCTCAGAGGCTCTGGTCCACAACCACCACAACAACAAAGTGTTTCTGACCCGTTCCACTGGATGTTTTCCCTTTTCAGACCCTGGAGATGATTGTGCATTAAAATCCCAGTAGATCAGCAGTTTCTTTAGGGCAGGGTTAAAAAAATCTATTTGATCGATTTTTAATTGATTTTCCTTTAACTGGTTCATAATCGATCCATAAAATCCAAAGATCGATCTTTTAACTTGGGTAGTTTTTTCTTCTTTGGATGTGCAGAGAAGCAGCCTGTCGTATCAACCCTGCTAGTCTGGTGTGATCAGCGTTTAGCGTTGCTTTCTACTGAACAAGATCTCATGAGATGTTACTGCAAACAAACATGGTGGAAGCACTATATGGGCACCACTGGCAAGTTTAAAAGCTGATGTTTGGATGTGCAGTATTTTAGATTTAACAAGTACAGAGGAAAATATGAGTTGGACAAAAAACAAGTAATATGCAGAATTTGCATTAAAGCATATCATTAAAATATGATTAATGTAACTGCTTTGGGTTTAGTTCTTCATGTTAAAACAATTTTAATGATGTACCAGGTCAAAAGGTCACTTTTTAAATTTACAGCACTACTTTAAATAAGATACCCCAGACTGAATAAATATCGAATTGAATCGTGAATCGAATCAATTTGAGACCTTGTAATACTACAGCAGATAGTCTTGACATGTCTACATTAAAAATGCATTGAGAAGCTGCCATGTGATTAGCTGACTAGCCAATAGTGCTAATATGCAGTTGAATGGGTGTTGCCTTGGACTGTGTAGTCAACATGAATTGCTAAAACATAGCAAGTGAGACGTGTGTTGTTCGACAATGATATGCCTCCCAATCCATGAATAAAGATGTCTGAAGCCTGACACAGATGAAGAAGGGGAGAAAAACTCTAAACATAAGAGGCATTTCTTATTCTGCTTTAGTACATAACATTTATCTTCCAACCTCTGCTTGCTGGAAATCTCCTCCGGTTTGGGGCTCCAGCCGACAGGGACAAGCCGCAAGTTGTCTAGCCTGTTGTCCACTGTTACGGAGTTGATGTGGATGACTTGAAAACTGGGGGCGATGCCTCCTCTGTGCTTCTCCCTGGATCGGGACAAGCCATCGAATAAGACATGAGTTACAAAGCTCAAATAAAAAGACAGACATATTGAGGTGAAGTTGAGGCTACATTAGTCACAGGCTCAGCTGTTTTTAGTATTTCGACCCCTTTTATATGTCATGCAAAGAAATTAAATTTTATGGTTAGGAAGGCTCATGGACTAAGGGACAGGGCATGATCCTACAATTACACCAATCAAGAAACTTATTTTCAGATATTCCAAAAGCTAAATATGGAGGAATGATGCATTTATAGCATCATAGGGTTGACTGGGGTACTCATGACAAGTTGAGACTGAAAGGGAAGAGCTATATATATATTAATAGTAACTTGGTTTCCAGCCATGAAGGGGGTAATCTGGAATTAAAAATAAGACAATGGCATTAACAAAATTAACTTTTGGTCTTAAGTTACAAGATCTTCTTTACCAGTACAACAATATCAAGCATAAACATGAGCCGTGAACCAGTACGGCTGTTCTCTGTGTTCAGCTATGATGCTCTGATGTGTCTGACATACACAATTCCATCAATGTTATAAACATCCACAAAGACTGATTTGAAGGAAACAGTGCCCTTCTAAATCAACCAAAGCACTGTGCTGAGAGCTGCATTCAGGTTAAAGTAGTTTCCATATTGGTGCATATTTAAAAACATGTAATCTGATACCAGTCAACAAGAAGTCACCTTATTTATACTTTTAGTTTATTTAAGGACCTCAAACCATCACTAATCTAACAAAATAAAAACTCACCATAGAAGCTCATGTAACGGCCTTCCTGCCCAGCGGCCTTTGCCGATGTCAAAGGCGTAGGCAAAGATCTTTGCTCCATTTCCATCTGCGTCTACCTCCATGCGAGCCTGTGAGGAAGGAGGTGGTTTTCTATTAATTACACTTTGAGTCTATCATATGCAGAAAGATCATTTTTAACCGTTTAAGTTTTCAATTTTACCTCAAAGGCATAGTTTTCCACCAAGGGTATATCCTGCTCATCAATCAGTGTGTATTTTGTCTGAAAGGAAAGAATAAAGACAAATATAATCATACATTCTGATATCTTGTGTTAAAATAGCAAAACCTCAGTAGCATCATGAATAGTGTAAAAAAGGGCATCATGAGACAAGTGCACGGGAAAAATAAACATTTGGAAACTTGCAATCATTTTCCTTCACACTGAATTTTTCAAATAGATTTTAAGGATTTTTTTGGAGAAAAATGTTCCCCATATTGTGAACCCTGAAATGTTCTTAATTAACTTTTTTGTGGTATGCACCTTTACTCAGTTCATCTAATTTGCAGCTCACTATAGATCAGTGTCAAACTGATCCAGTTAAGGGCCACCGTGGCTGCAGGTTTTCATTCCAACCCAGCAAGAATACACCTGGAGCAAATTATTCAATCAACTGGATTGTCTTTACATAGTTGATTTGTTGGATCAGGTGTGTTCTTGCTTGACTGGAATGAAAACCTGCAGCCACAGTGGCCCTTTACTGGATCAGTTTGACACCTGTGCATATAGATCATATGAAATTTAGGATGCACTATATCAGAATGATATTGGTATTCAGACGAAACCTTAAAAAGTTAATCTTTCAAATGGCAGATATCAAGGTGTCTGCCAACATTTATGGATGATGCATCTGCCATATATATTGGTCAAATATTTATTAAATAAGGGCTATTATGAAAGTCAGACGTACAAATTCACCATTATGCTTCACCCTTAAAAAACTCATCCCTACTTTTAAAAATCAACACAACATCATTCATCATAGACCCAAACATAGTTTTTTCTTGTTCAAAGTCTATCTGCAAAACAGAGAACAATAAAAATAAAACAAAATCAACACTGACAGGAGGTTCTAAGCATATCAGAAAACACCCATTTATCATCAAAAATTAGTTCTGGTGGTTTGGTTTTTAGGCTACGGCAAAACAAAGAAAGCTTATTTTGTGTATCTCTTTTTGTATAAACTCCTCAAAAAGTATGAAAAGGCTGATCATTTTTCCTCTTACATATACGAACTGGATTTGGTATTTTATATTTTTTACAAGCCAGATTAGTCACTTTAACAATGAGGTACAACTTGTAAGGATCATGCCTTCGTGGAATAAACCACAGAACTAAACTTGTGGTTAGCACCCCAAAAAAATGCACCAAAATCCCCTTTGAGTAGCAAGTGATGTCCGAGTGCTCAAAGTGGCAGCATTATTTGGCGTCAGCCCCCGGACCAATCCCAAACTTGGTGTCCCAGGAAGTGAAGAGGACCTTTGGTTCCTCCCCCTTGCTTCACTAAGGAACCAAAGGTTTTCCTCCATTGCACGTTTTGGGCACCACCCCATGATTAGCTGTGATGCTAATTCCATAAATACACTTTACTTAAAAAGTGTACCTCATTAAAAGGTGACAAATCCAGCTTTCCTGTTATCTAAAATGCAATCTTAAGTGCTATTACTAAGAGGGAAAAAAATAACCAACGTAACATTTCTAAACTTGAATTGAGGAATGCATTTATACCTTGCTGTATCCTTAATTTTGCTCCAAAAACAATTTCTTGTATGGACAAACTTGGTTAGATTATGGAGATAAGTAAACATAGATATATAGCTGTGTATATTTATCTTTTTTAAGGAAACTGGAAATCTGCATTCTTCATCTCTGCACATTGCTATGAAACAAACTATATTGAAGAATATTACAGTGTGTGCTATTAATAAGCACAACAGTATTTGCTGAAACAGTTTGTCACAAAACAGAATTTCTACATTTGTTTTGTTCAGTGAAATTTAAATGATAAATATACCGGATTAATACAATAGGTATTTTCATTTTAATGCTCAGTATTAGGCAAGATTTTGATTTTAAACTGAAATGCCATGCAACCCTGCACACAGTCTTAACTGAACCTACTCTGGCCTGATATCAAAAGTGGATGAGTTGTTGAAGGAGTTTGTCCACAGTTTATAAGCACTTATTCATCTTAAAAAACACTAGTCTCATAGAGCAAACTATTTTTCTTAAGCATGATGCTGTCAGTCATCAAAATGGGGAACATAAACATTAAAAGAACCTGTAGTTTCAGTTTGCTCACCACTGATACATTTGTAGGGAAATAAACAACTGCACTTTATCAAGACTTGAAAATGCAAACTATATTCAGCAAAGACAGCATGGTTGTATAGTACACAACCACCACTCATGATAATCAGTTGTAGGTATAGTTTGACTCCTATTTAGGAATTTGACCCGCACGTGACAGCTCATCTGCAGAAGTCAGAGATATCCATGTAGGTCGTAGCAGTCATTACTGTCACTGTGATAGTACTGTTTGGATAAAAAACTGATAAAAATGAGTAAAAGTCGACCTGGGAATGGGACTCACACCTGCACGTGACAGGACACCAACAACAGAGAGAGCATGGTACAGTACGGCACGGCACGGGATATCCCACATACCATACGGTTCGAGCATGCACGGTGACACGTTGCCTTAAATGGCAGAGCATTGTGCAGATTCTAACAGAACTGTCACGGAGTAAAAGACCTCCTGTCACCGAGCAGGTGAGCAGGTGAGACGTCACAGCTCAACCATAACGTCTCCAACGGCTGTGTGGGAGTCTCGTGAGGGGAGCAGCCAGCAGACCCTCACCCACCACTTTACCGTCAGCGACAGGACTCAGAAAACACCAAGTTTAGGGCCACAGCTGCGGGGTGGTGGGCTGTGCTGCCGGTGCTTTGTCACGTTGCACAAAAGGCTGAGTAGATGGAGCATGGCGACGGCTTCCTCATCAGCAGACGCTTCACCGTGTAATCCACACAGCAGCTAGCGGGGCAGCTAGCTGAAGCACCGGCCGTTAACGTGTCTGCACCGAACACCGACCCTAAACCCGGCTGTCCTCTTTGTCTGTGCTCTACCCGACACACGGGGACTGTAAAAGAGCCGTATGTTTACCTCTGAGGCTCTAGTCTACGGTCTAACGTGAGCGCCGAGCTAACGTAACCTGCTACGTGCTAGTTAGCTTTAGCCTCAGACTGTGGTGGCGGCAGAGGAAAACCTCTCCAGCTCGGCGCGGCCGGCGTCTTTAATCCGTCCAAACGCGACTGAAATCTGCAAAGCTGCACGACTCAAGCAGCAACAACACCCCGACAGCCTATTGAAGGGTTATCTACCACCGACACATCGAGGCAAAAGCTGTTTTCCATCGTTTTCTAGGTCCCCGCGGGCCCTTCCCCGGCCGCACATGGCAGCCCTGGGATCCAGCTCACCTTCCCGGCCACACGGCCGAGCCGCACGATCCCGAGCTTGAAATCCGACATCAGGAGGACGGGCGGTGGTGACAGAGGGAGGCACGGGGTCCAACCTTGACGGTATTCAGGATTAAACTCGCAGGGGCAGCCCCTCAGCCCCGCCGAGACGCCAGTTGGGGTTAACTGGTTGAGGTTCGCCCTAACTCCGGGTCTCTCCGGCAGCAGCCCAGCCTCGGTGACACACCGCTGCTGGCGCAGGAAAGCCGAGCGAGCTGTGGGGGCGGGGCCAGGAGGGACAAGCTGCTAATCACAGCGTCCAATCCGAAAGGACGTTATGATTTTTAACCCCTCGCACTGTCCAATAGGAAGAGAGTTTTTGTAAAGTCCGCCTTTTTCAGTTATAGCGTCATCACACTCTCGTGACCACTTCCAGACCTTTTCGCGCGAAATGTTTGATAGATATGTGAATGTTAAATTTTGCCAAAAATGTAAGTGGATGATATGAAAAATCAGTTTATCCATTCATATTTTTTTAAATACAGGAGAGGATTAGGAATCAGATGTTTTTTTTAAAGTCCGTAAAAAATCCTCTCAGGATTCTGAGACGAAAGTTAGAGTCTGGTTTCTGACTTATTTCTCCATAAAATCAGATTAAGTTCTTAGAATTCAGGCTTTAATCTCAGATTTCTTGCACTAATCCCAGGAATTCTGAAAGTAATCTCAGATTTTAATCTTAGAACTCTGACTTTATTCTCAGAATTTCAATTTAAATGCTAGAACTCTGATAAACTTTTCAAAATTTCGACTTTTTAAATTCTTTTAATGAATTCTGAATCATTGAATGAATTTTAATCTAAAAATTCTGGCTTCTGTCTCAGATTTTTTAAAATAAACCATCATCTCCATTTTAGTGGACCTTATCAATTTGCAAACATTAATTTAAAAATTATGTAGTATTTAATTTATGAATGTAATATGTATAATCCAATCATCGCTGCATTTAGGTCAGTCAAAGTTAGAGATGGATACCAGCATTCATGGTTTGCCTGTTTAATTTGAATAGAAGTATAAAGGAGCCTGTGTAACTCATAGCTGTGAATGCTTATGTGAATGTTATAGGACCTATAATTCTAAATTCACACCCTCAAAAATTTTATTTGATTTTGATTTATTTGATTTAGAATAGCATGAAAAACTTTACTTGTCCGCAAATACTCACATCTCTTGTCAAAGAAACAAGCAAATAAATCATATTTCTAAATGGGCTCTTCAGGAAAATATGGTCAAAATGTTTCCAAAATGTAGCCGGTCTTTTCTCCATAACAGCATCATTTTGTGAGGTCAAGTGGGCTTGAATGTTGGGCCCTCAGTGCTACTGTGTATTTCCATTTAAGGATCAGAACAAAAGTTTTGATGGCAACAAACAGGAAAATAAGTAGGAGGATAAGTCACTTGAAGCCAGCCCACATGAGATAACTGTTGGCTTAAGGAAGGGATATCTGGTGTTGGATTTGCAAAACAAAATCACATCTTGAAAGGGGCCTCACGTCCTTCAGGGGCCAAGCTGTTTCTATGTGCAGCCTTGCAGGAAAAGTGCAGGAAAATTCTCATATATTCTTAAAGAAAATGTTTCATCGACATCAGTCTATTAATGGTACAGTGCATAAAATATAGTGCATGGAAATATTAATGTTTAGTGGTGTAAAATTAATTAAATAAAATGTAAAAACTACAAATATATTAAAATATTAAATTATATTAAAATAAATATTTACTTACAAAATGTATTTGTATTTTGTGTGTTAGTTTGCATATATTGCATCCCTGAGTTTTCAATGTTGAAACACAAAATAATCCCATACACAGAAATACCAGGAGGAAATTAGTTTTGGATGAACACGGTCTGTGGCTTGTTGGGGCCAAATTGACCGTGGTATGGATAGTTTGTGAATAAATAACACAAAACCAAAGCGTGCATGCACCCAAAACAGCCCAATTAGAACCAAAGGTAGAATCTGAAACAATCCAGATTTGGTGTTAATTTTGAGCTTCTTGATTTTAGAAACAGAGTTCCCAGTCTGTCTTTGTTCACTCATACCTGTACTTAACCTTTGGTTTCGTTTTTAAAGTGAGTGAGCTCCCCCTGGAGATCGGGACACAAATTACAGACTCTGCAATCAAAAATAATCCAATGAAAATAGAGCGTAAGGGGGCTCACAAGAGATGGATTTCTTAAAAGTATAGACGTGGTGCTGTCTGTCAAAACCCTTCAAACATCCTAATTATTTTTATATCTTATTTTTATATCTTAGATATCCTCAAAATACAAATTATGTGTTACTTGTGTTGTACGTCGCTTTGGACAAAAGCGTCTGCTAAATGAAATTGTAGAGTTGTAGAATGTTTGTTTGCCAGTGGGGCCGGGTCATTTGTCCAAACAAACCCTTTGTACTGGGGTTGATTTTTCCATTTAAATACCTGTAACATTTGTATTATCCAGTGATCAGTTTAACCCACATCTTCTTGTGTTTGAAACAATGTCAGCTCTGTACTGTTCAAAGTGAATGTGTGCAAAGTCACCTTGTGTTAGCAGGAGGCAAAACTATCCTCTGCCAGTCTCTCCTATTCAGTTACAGGCTGATGGAGGAGCAGGAATCTCTTCAGCTGGAGATGTGGTGTGTTTTCTCCAAAGATCCCTGCAGCTTTAACAAAATATAATTCATTTAAGCCCCTTCTATGGGTCTAAAAAAGATATAAACTCTTTTTGCATCTTCTTATTTAAACTTATAGACTCAGTTGTACGTTCCTGTCCATTGGAGGTTACTTTTAGGAGAATTATCTTAGTCAACGGTCACCAAATTGTAGATCTAGAGCTAATGGTAGATCTTCAGGATGTTTTCAGTGGATCTTCAACACTGAATGTGCATCAAGTCTTAATCTGACACACTGAATGGAGAGATCCAAATATCCATGACATATATGATCCAGCTGCTTTGCCAGGTAACTTAAGTCTAACTGAAGTCACTTTACTGCTTAACTTTTTACAACAGCAAGATGGATCTGTTGAAAATGTGTCTTATGGACCTACTTGCAATGTTGCAGTCTCAAAGTCTTATGGCTGTATCTGTTGTTTGGACACATTTTAATATTTTTTTTTTCTATTCCTATTAAGATTCTGTTCCAGTTAAAGTCTCTCTACAATATACAGCATTACTGTTCTAAGGCTAGAAGATTGATCGAGCTTTTCTGGCTACATTGGAGATATGGTGCTCTCCATTTGATTTCGGAAGTCTTATCATCTGAGTTGCAAATTTTGTTGCTTTCCATTTGAATCTGGATGTCAGAATGTCCAAGTTGCAAATTAGACACATGGCTGATTATGCTCCATTCAGTCGTAATTTTCTACTGGGCAGCTGGACAATCTTCTGGCCTCCTGAATTGAGCAGCTCATAATGGGAGTGTGTTCAACTGGGATGTGATTCACACTTTCCACGACCCAGTTACGAGGTAAATGGAACGCACCATAAAAAAGGTTGGTGCCCACTGATCAAGATGCTGTAGGAAGCCAATGTACAAGAAAGGTATTTAGAGAAAATATACTAATTAGAACTCTTCCATAAAAGCAAATAGTGGAGGCATTTCATTGTTTTTTATATATATATTCAGAAACCAGGAGCACTCTGTAAAAGAAACAAAGTCATGCTAATTTAGACACAAAAAGAAATGTGAAACAAAACAGATGTTTTTTTTTGTTTGTTTTTGCTTAGACATTGTCATCTTTTTTAATCGTTATAAAAACACTCACTATGTTACAGTGGTCAGTTTGATTTTGAGTTTGTCTGTTTTAGTTAATTGACAAGAGCAAGAAGAAGACAAATTATAATAACATCCCAAAAACACAAGCATTTGAACATAGGACCGAATAGCTACAACACATTCAATAATTAACCATCATTTACAGAAAGATTTATGTAACTCAGCTCTGCATGGTGGTATTTACTGAATAGTCCATCATTAGGTTTATCTGTTATCTATAATTGATCGAACAGTGCTTTCCAAGAATAGACTTAATTATTCTTTTTCTTCTCCCGACAGCGGGGCTTGCCCATTATTGCCTAACATAACCGTCTCGCAGGTGTGGCTGCTGTTCCTCTGATCCCTGCGCTGGCATGAAGAAACTGAAACTTACCAACTTTGGAAAAAAACAGTCATCTTCATCACCAGTTTTTCCAGATTCCAGTTTGAATTAATGGGGCACTGATGACCCAGCAGTTTGCTCGCATCTTACACAAAAGCTCCAAGTCTTCAGTAGATTCAAGTCAGATGTGGCTCGTTTGCAGATATCCAAAACAAAATAAACCTTAAGTAACATAAAAAATGAATCTTACGCATTACATAACATTTATATTTTCAAGAAAAAAAAAAGTTAGGTTTAACTAATGAGCGTAACACAGAATGAGGGTCAATAAGGTCAGGGGAAAACACCCAGAAGTTACTGTTTTTCTTTCCTCGTTCATTCATCTTAAATTCACCAGTTAATCCAACTGAGATTAAAAAAGTAACTTGGCCAAGGCATACAATGTTTGCCATACAAATTTCAGAGTCAATTTTAGCAAATAAGGTCTACTTCTTTCTTGTAAACAAAAATGAATAAAATCTGTTATTAAAGATCATAACTACGGAAGCCCTAAAAGGCCATGGTTTTTCCATGTTTTTTTAGCACCATTTTCTCGTGATAACGACTTAATTTCAGTCGTTTTCCCGAGATCTCGAGTTATTTATGTCATTATCTCGGGATAACGAAGCTTGTTTTCTCGAGATCTCGACTTATTTATGTTGTTATCCCGTGATAACGACTTATTTATGTCGAGATCTCGAGAAAACAAGATCCTGAGTTAAATTTGTCACACTGTAATGCATTTTGCCTGTGATGTTTTAGGCAAGAAATATTTGGGAATTTTTTGTCCAGTAGGACAATTATGACTTTGCCTCATGGTCAATAGAGTGATTCAGGGAGGAAGTTTTTTTTAGACCAGTGTGGGTTTAGGATTGGGCTGGCTCAAGCCACACTATAAGCCTAAAGTCAAGAAACATAGAAGTTATGCTCTTTATGATAATCTTAACAAACCTGTTTGAAAATGTACTCAAAATTACTATTAGTTTGTTCATTTATCTATTCATTTATGCATTTACTTTAATAACTAACAAAATGTGTGGATGACAAGCAAAAGACCTTATCAAGATGAAAACACTCTCTCTATAATTACAACAGCACAGTAACATTGCTGTTTCAGCTGTCATACTGAAAAATATGTTGTTATTTTAAGTAGTATACATCTCAAAACTACATTACTTTTAGAGTAATTTAATTCAGAGCTCTGGTTTTGAATAAAGAATGTTTTATGCTACATTTTAGTCAAAGTTTTAGCTCAACATTTTCCTCATTTTATCTTAATTTTACCTAGTATGTTTTTATTCTTTATACATTCTTATACATCATGACAGACTTTTCATCTGCTGGTGCATATTTAAGGGGGCATGTGGCCCCTTGACCGACACTTGCCCATCCCTAGTTTGATGCGTTAAGAGTTGAAAAAAAGCAAATTCATGGGATATAGGACGAACAGGAATGAAATAAAAACGTCAGGTGATAAAATACATCAGGTTATTTGTCAATTGGTGGCATTATAAATAGGAATATGTGACAGGTAAATCTTCCTGTGGAAAAAAATGATGACGCCCAAAACAAACAAGTGAAAACCAGCAGAGCAGAAAGTTTTTCCTGTGTCAGCTCTGACCTCTGATGTCCGCGTTACTTCCGGGTTCCTCTCACCTGCCTGTTACACCTGTATTACTGCGCTGAAGAGGAGTCACTCCAGCTCTGCCGGTGCACCTGCTGCGTCTCTGTGCCATGACGGAGGGGCTCACGACCTGCGAGCTGACATGTCCGACCTCCCCCGTCGACAAAAGGGAGAATTTTACCGGCGTTAAAATCGAGGACATGGATTTTGAGCAGCCTATTTTCTCCGTGCTGAGCGACGGGGTGAAGGAGCGGCAGCAGGCGGGGGACCGGAGCTCCTGTGGCGGTGACGTCGAGGTAAGCTCACCCGCAGCAACCTCCAAAGCCACCGACACCGAGTCCGGGATCTTCTCCGGGGAGTGTGAGCAGTGCGTGGAGCATGAGGCCGAGCTGGACTGGTTCTGTGGCACCGAGCAGAAACTTATCTGCTCCCACTGCGCCATCGTGGGCCCCTGCCACGGACACACGGTGACCCCTCTGGCTACCAGAGTAACAGCAGTCAGGGTGAGTGCTCACGTGCAGCAGCTGTTTATAGTTTTAACCAGGTGTGGCTTTAAATCTGTCGTTTTAACAACACAAACAATGGAATAATAACATAGTTATGATACCTGTGGATTTAGAATAACCCATATTTTACTACTGGTCTGTCATAGTTTTATTACCGTACAATTACAACATTAATCTTTGAAAAAAACTTATAATTTATCACTTAAACTTAAGAAACGTTACATATTCCTTTTGTATAAACATTTTGGTCGAAGTAACTATCATATATAACTCTATGTTTTTTTTGTTTCTTTTTTGTTTGTTTGCTTTTTACTTTACATTAACCTGCCATGACATTTCTGACCAGTGCTAGTGCTGGGTGCTATGGATCAAAATCATATTATCTTAAGTAGGGGTGGGCGATATTGCAAAAATATCATATCACGATTTTTAAAAAATAAAATCACGATCACGATTTTATCACTATTCTTTTTTACTTTGATTTTTCTAGACTAATTTGCATGTTTGACCAATATTTCCCTATGTTTAACATATAAAACATGTAAAACCCTAAAAGGAAAAAAATGACAATTAAAGCCAAAGAAACTTTCTGAACAGGTTTTAATTTAAATAGTGCAGTTTTTATAAAAATGTGCCATTAATGTAATCATAAAAGGTAATGAACAACAATATCAACATTATCTCTTAAAGTGCAACAATTTAAAACAAAAGTTGCAATGTCAATAACCTGAGTAAATAATACAGCTGGTTTATAACAGATTTTTGTACAGACATCTTCAAGCTTTTATCTCCTTTTTGCTTTCTGCCATGGCTTCACGCTACATAACCAAACAGGAGATCCCACCATGCACTGCGCTTAATGTGCTACAATTGGCTAGTCGAGTGCGCGTCAAAGTCTCTGTGCCCACACAGACGATCTGACGATCTTTCTGCTTTATGACAATATTAAATCGTTATAATCCTTAACGATTTAATATCGTCATATAGCACACCCCTAATTTTAAGCTAAATGACGGTACATGGAATTGCAAAAATGTTTTAGAGCAAGGCATTACAAAGACATTTTGAGAGAAGGAAAATCTGGTTTCAATTTGCAGTTCATGAAAAGAATAAAAAATAAATTTCAGCTTCTCTGTCAAGACTTAACAAAGTGACAAGAAAGGAAAAATGGCAAGAATCAAGTCAATGTACCGACTACATGCAGCTGCACGCTAAATGCAATTATTTTTCAAAGAGTTATTTGTACATCATTATTTTTTTAAATCCATGGCCAGTTAATACAAGCATACAAACCAGTGTCATAATGTATACTTTCATTATTGTTGTCAATTTTTCTCAAGTTTTACATCTGGTTAGCCCACATCTGGCCAATGGGAGCACTCATTGTAGGCACATACAGCACAATCAGTCAAAACATTCAACATGATGGCCCACTCAATGGTGTTTTAGCATCACAACAGCCTGTTTAATTTACCAAAGTCCTGCAAAATAACAAGGTTAATGACTTTAAAGATAATAGATGGAGGAGTACAGTATTGAAGCTGCAGTATGATTATTATTAGCGTATATTGAAGCTTCTACTGTTTTGAAGAAACCATAAAGAAGCTGTGAGGCAGCTTCAGCTCCTACATTAAATAGTGAAATGCACCAGCTTCTCTCCTCCTCTTCAAATTCAGATGTGCCCATTTGGCTTCGAAAGAAGTAAAATCAGCCTGAAGTCACTGTCTCTTGATGTTGAGGCTATTTTGGCTTCAGGGGCACAATGTTTTAAAATAATATATACAACATACAGTCCTACTCAGTATTATTGGCACCCCTTCATTGTTTTCATTACTTTAACAATATCTTCAGAAATAAATTGAAATGTACCAAATTTATATCATCAGGAGTTTTTAATTGGAGGTCCAAAATACTTTAGAAAACTACACATTTTTACAAGTTACATATTGTAATTTCAAAGAGGGAACTCAAAAAAGCATGTGCAGCAATAATGGCACCCCTCTTCAGTATTTTGCTGCACACCCTTTGGCACTGATGACAGCCTCCAAATGTTTCTTGTAGCCATCCATAAGCTTCTTGCACTTCTCAGCTGGTATTTTCTCCCACTCGTTTTTGCAAATTGTTCAAGCTCTTGAACATTTGCAGATCTCTTTTCCCCAATGGCAGACTTCAGCCATACCAAAGATTTTCAATCAGATTGGGATCAGGAGTCATTGCTGGCCATTTAAAAATCCGGCCATTTTTTTCCTTTTCAACTATTCCTGCTTTTGGAGGCGTGCTTTGGGTCTTTGTCTTGCTGGAGGGCGCACGATCTTCGACTCAAACCAAGTCTTCTTACACTGGGTCGGACATTTTGCTCTAAAATTTCTTGATAATTTTCTAAATTCATGATCCTGTGATACGGTCAAGGCTTCCTGTACCCGATGCAGCAAAGCAGCCCCAAACCAGTATGTAACCTCCACCATGCTTAATTGTTGGTAGGGTGTTCTTTTCCTTGTAGGCTTCAAGTGGTTGCAATTAAAACTGCCTAATCTAAATATGACTGCATGATCATAGTAGCTAATGAAGTATAATTTGCAAACCTTAATATGTGAACATTAATTCTGCCAAGTTTGAGTCTGATAAAATGATGCAGAGCAAAGTTAGAGAGGTTTGTAAAGAAACTGTTTGTTCTGTCCCATTGTGTACTCAAACTTCATGGGTGCCAATAATGATGAGCAGGACTGTATGTGCAAATATGCATTGCATATGGTGGGAATAGAAAGAGATGTGTCACCCCAGTGTGTAAGGCCTCAGTACTGAAACACAGTTAAGAAAAGGCACATGTCAAGAACAGTGTGTCATCATAACAATCAGAGAGGTATAGAACATGTATACTGTGGAACATCCAAGTAGGTGTGTTGAAAAAAATCATTCACCTACTCAATTAACACGGAACATTATGACTACAAGTGCAACTGCATGCAAATGATACAACACAAACTTAAATTAAATTAATATGGTACATACAGTCATAAAATTGCTAATTTCACTTTAAAGGGATGGTTTGTGTTTTTTAAGTGTGTTTTTTTTTTAGGTCTGTGGAACTAGTAAATGTGATCACCAATACAGCAGTTGCCCATCTCTTCCCCTGATAGAAGATAGACATATTTACCAGCCAAAGCCTTATTATTGCTACACTTTTAGGATGAAACCATGCATCAGCTAAACACCTCAGTAAAATTCTTTACAGTGTTCAACTTTTGTTTGTGTTTGGAACTGTTTTGTGATGCAGCGAATTAGGGCTGGGATGATACGCTTTTCTCCCAATTCGATTTTTACGATTTTTTTAGGTGCCGATTCGATTTGAATTACGATTCTATGATATTGCCAATTTTTGCAATCTTGACTTAGCTTTTCTAACACCAACGAACAAAGATGAACAATGATGATGCCTACAGACTATATCAGGAAAAATACACATCACATGTGAGTCCGTTTTTGGGATTTACTCAGCAATTTATTTTAACCAACTGTTTATACTCTCTCTTCAAAAGCCTGGGTTGCATTTAGAAAGTGGCTTATTAACACAGAATAAAATGAAGCATTTAGATTTGGAAAAAAAACGATTTTTGAACATTTTTTTCTCCCACCCCTACAACATATGGAGTACGAAGCCATCAGCTGTTCTTAAGGTTGTCGTTCTCCACAAGAAACAACAAACACTAACTTCACTAAAACAGAACCAAAACTGTACAAACCGACCAATGTGGTGGCAAAATGTCATCAGTCAATAGTATGAGAGGATACTTTTATGAACCAGGGAAGAACTTTAGAAGATGGAGTCAGGGATAGAGCGAGGAATGGGAAAAACTGTTGCGTAAACTGAGGGGCAGGACAGATCAAAAGTTACCTCGTGGTGCAGATGCATAAACTGTGGAAGGAGGCCCATTGTTGTCATGAGTATAATTTAGTATCAGTGCTTATTCTGGACTTTTTTTAATCCTGAAAAGTAAATTGAGCACCGCAAACATGATGTTCTGTTGCTGCAGAGTGGAAATTGTGATGCAAGTATTCAAAACAATGTGCCAAAGTAGGTCAGTGAAATCAGTCCTGTGACTGTTTGTTACCTCCGCCAAGGAGGTTATGTTTTCGGGAGAGTTTGTCCGTCCATCCGTCCATGAACAAAATAACTCAAAAAGTAATGGATGGATTTGGATGAAATTTTCAGGAAATGTTCAGCATGGGAAAAGGAAGAACTGATTCGATTTTGGTGTTGATGGGGATCAGCGTCTGGCCGCCATGGCGAAAAATGTGATTTCTGTGAATAACTACTGAACTAAAATAGATGTCATTATGAATCCAGTTGCTAATGGTATGTTTTCATGGTCAAGAAATCTAAATATTTAGATGAAATAAAGGTAGGAGTAATATTTATGGTCAAAATGACAATATGGCTGAGAACTGTGGTGCTGGCGGAGGTCTGCGCTCTCCGAGTGCTTTCTAGTTTTGCCTATTTTTACATACAGGATAACAGGAGCGACCCATCCTCGTAATATTCAGTTGAGCTGTATTTATATCAGTTTGTGCTCTGGTGACCACACTGCAGCACTCTGCAGAGCAGTGAATGGCTGCTGGAAGGATACGTAGCCCTTATGTGGCATCGTAAAACAGTAAAAAAAACAAGGACTTATACAAGGAAAATTAAAATGCTGTAAAGATTCATACTGTAGTAACTAGTTTGTTGTAGTTTTGCTGTAGTTTTACACTAAAAACAGGTTAATTATGAGTATTTGGTGGCTGATGTCAGATAGTCAGCTGCTTTCTTGGCAATAATATTTACTAATGCAATGGGCCTTGAGCAACCCCACTTAAAAAACAAACAAAAAACACATCCCTTTAGAGTGTAATAATCAGTTTTATGACCATGTCAACAAAATGAAAATAAAAAATGGGGCCATATTGTCTTAAAGGTTCATGCTGTATTGTTTGCATTCTTAATGTTTTATCTTTATTGTGTATGTAATGATTCTTTTATTATATATATCATCATTTAAGGTGAATTTATTGTGGGATTGACAACTATCCTCAGATGTTTTGGGACACATGCCCTTATATTTGACTCCATTTAATATACCTACTTGGGTGTGCCACATTTTACAAGTCTTGTACCTCCCTGATTCCTCTGCCTGGTATTTGAGAGGACAGGAATTTCTTGTTGAGTCTCCAGGTTCCGATGTTCAGGTTTTGTGATGACCTTGTTTAAAAGAACAACAATGTGTTTGTGTGTATTTATCTGTGTGTTGATTTATTTGTGTTCAACAGAACCAACTGGTGGATGTGTGTGAGAAAATACAGCTGCAGGCTCAGAGGGTTGAGAAGTTTATCGAGCAGACGCTGACAGCTAAAGAGCAAAAGCTTCAGGTGAGAAATGCTGCTGATCCACACCCACTCGATTCGACCGCACACTCATGATCAAACAGACACACTGACAACGTTAATACACACACCATAGCTCAGGAGGGCTTATGGTGTTTCACAAGAGCAAAGTTTTGACATAGACGTCCTTACTTTTAATGAACGTCAAACAAGCTGTTTGCACACAGGGGTTAGTTTGAGCAGGATCTATGAGCATTCTAACAATACAGCAGATTTATCTGTATCACTTTTTAAGTGATCTACAACAAGTTAATCTATCAATTGAAGGGAAAAATGATGCAGCATAGACGGCTTTAAGCAGCAAACATTAAATTAAACAAACCACAATTCTGAGGAAGTTGGGTAGTTGTGTAAAATGTATTTAAAAAAGACAACAACGATTTTCAAATCCTTTTTGACCTATATTCAATAGAACACACTACAATGACAAGATATTTCATGTTCAAACTGATAAAGTTCTTTTTAATATTCAAAATTTTGAATTTTGTGCCTGCATTATGTCCCAAAAATGCTTCGACAGGGGCAGCGAAAGACTGGGAAAGTTGATGAATGCTCAAAAAACTCCTGTTTGGTACTCTCCACAGGTGAACAGGTTAATTGATAACAGGTGAGTCTCATGATTGGATATAAAAGGAGCATCTCTGAAAAGCTCAGTCGTTCACAATCAAGGATGTGAATAACCATGTGAGCAAGTAGTCCAACAGTTTGAGAACATACTCTGCAAGGAATTTAGGGATTGCATCACTTACAGTCCATAATAACATCAAACAATTCAAAGAAATGGGAGAAATATCTGCATGTAAACCATAGACTGTAAAAAACATGGACATCATGTCGCTGGGCTTTTGTGAAGTCGCCACAAAAACTGCTCCCCCTGGTGACTGGCTGCAGTATAGGTCAACTCTCCGTCTCCCCCATTCATCTGAACGGGCCGTAGTGAAACTTCAAAAAATTAATACACCTCGTAGAAATATTTCTCCCATCCGTATGCTGTGGTGATATGAAAGTATTATTGGGCTGTGTTTTTTCCAAGTCCTCTTTTTTCTGAAAAGTTTCTTTTTCATCAGTTATTAGAGTTTAAAAATAACCGCGGTTTACGGCAGTTTCACAATGATTGTGTACGCTGTATGCTGCGGAGTTTTGCGACCGTTTACGACAGCTGCGTCCAGATATGGTCCAGATTCTCTACTGGCTGCACAATGGCGGCGCCCTGACGGGGGATATTATGGCTTCAAAACTGTTACATGGTAGAAGGCGGAGCCACGCTATCCAGTTCTTATAATACATCCATGGTGTAAACAGCCAAATGTATCATTGAATGCCCATGACCTTCCATCCTTCAGGTGGTACTGCATGAAGACCAGCATCATTCTGTAAATGATATTACCACATGGGTAAACATGTGTCACACAACATCCCAACTTCATTGGAATTGGGTTTCAGACATATTTTGTTTTTGTGATAGCTGACCAAAAGGAAGCTAAAAACATGAATATTTGGGAAACTGGAGCAGGAAATTATTTGTAATGGTAAATGACTTAATTGAAGGGATGATTTTGGACTAATTGCTTCCTTTCCTTTAAAGAGGGAGTGCTTAAAGAGGTTGTTCTTATAAAGCAGAAAACAAGTCACAAGGTAATGGAGTTTCACATTAAAGCTATTTCATGTTAGATATCATGCAGTGCAGTATGAAACACAAGGATGACAGGGATGCTTTAATATTTGAGTAAATCATAAAGTTATGATTTTGTTGGTGTTGATTTCTGTTGCACAAAGAGGCAAAGGTTGCCACTTAACAATATGCAAAAATAGTTTTATTGATCCTGAGGTACAGCCATATTTCCTGGTCACAAGTTAATCTAAGCAAACAGCATCTAAAGCAAAGAACACAGTTAGAACAAATCAGCAGATACCTTATCTCAAAGGGAGTGAGTCACCGCACTGACATTTTACTCAAAGCCATTTGATGATCAGATTTATGATCCGATTTGTGGCGTCAGCTGGAGAAAATGTTCCCTAAAAGCTCTGCAGTGTTATGGGCACTGACTGACTATTTCTATCTCACTGCTCATGAGAAACAAAACCATGGACATAGGTGTTATTTGACTCTCATATTTCCCTGATTCTTAATAAAAAATACTTTGCTCAAAGTCTATAAAATGTGACACCTACCTTGACTTTAAAGGGACTGTGAGGAGTTTCTAAGTAATTACAAAAAAGTCTCACTTTTAGATATATGCCTGATCGAAATACACACTTTAAGATGAGTTTTATAGCATCAAAATAGGTTATCTATAAATGCTATTCCTTTGCCTTCCGGTCGGGTCGGACAGGCTGGACTGACCTGCATACTCAACTTCGGGAACAAGACAATTAAAACTAGAGCAAATTTATATTATTCGGACACGTTTTAGAGCACCAGGCTGTAAGTCGCGATATATAGCCTGCTACAAAACTACGACGAACACATCAAAAACTACCACTGTGTAACTAGAAAGAGATACATTACCTCGTTGCTTTGCATCCTGTAAGTTGTTGAAAAAAGAAGTTGTAAAGCAATACAGAGTTCTGAGGAAGGTCCGAGCTGCAGTACAACCACAACAAACACACGCTCTGGCTTGGGTCACGTCTTTTGGTGCGTTCCAGTTGTAGTCAGAAGTAGGAATTTCCGTGTTCCGAGTAGGAAACTGCAACTGGAACGTCCCCCAAAGTCTGAATTTCCTACTGGGAACTCAGTGAAACCTCGCCACCCCCGAGTTGACAATCAAAGATGGATGCCCCCAGTGTGAACAGTTATTTAGCTCCTGTAATAATCAATTTATTTGCAATTCTGACTGGGGTGTGTCGCTCTAGATCAGCTGTATACATAGTATTGTTGGACCTATATTTACAAAAATGCTGCCATGGTGATAATCACATTCTTCATACAACAACGCAGGGCGTGCTAACAGCAGCTTACAATAGCCTGGTAGCTCTGCATATTTTTTTCCGACTTCAACTGGAACGCTGATAGGTCGGAGATGATGTCACTCCCAGTTCCGAGGTTACTGGAACGCAGCATTACGACAGTCGCTGCACGTGCTCATGGGTAGCAGAGTCTCTATGTCGCCGCAAATAGATTCTCCTCATAGCACCTTTAAGTTATGGAGTTAAAAAAAATAGAGTTGTCATGACTCTAGATTTTTAAAATATTTTTTGTGGCATTTTTAACCTTTATTGATAATGGAGACACAGTGGAAGCAAGTAAAGGAAGGCATGCAGCAAATGGACTTGGGGTAAAAATCAGACCTGGCTCCCCAGTACAAGAGCTGCCATGTTTGGCGTTAGGGATGGAAACTTATAAGGTTTTATTGATATCAGTGCCATTAATGATTCTGCAGATTGATCTGATTCTTTAACAGTTCCCTTACCCATTCCTGTTGATTTTCTGTGTGGGCAGAAATTAGCATTTCATTATCAACAATATCAATCAAATGACACTCCTGTTTCAGTGCTATGCTGCATAGGAGGAAGCTTCTGCATGTTGATGGTGTTATGAAAGACTTGAAAGATATGCAGTGAGCGCCTTTTTGTTGAAAGTTAAGCCACAATTCTGACCACTTCTGAGCCCTGTCAGTGGAAAAAGTTGATAAGGGAATTGAGAAGTGAACAGTCTGATGATATCCATTCTCAATCGGAGTTGGTTTCCGATTCACATCCTTGTGTGATAAGTGCAGGATTGCCAGTTGTTTTAAGAAATGCCAAGCTTCAGTAATATGCTTTATTGATTGTCATGCAAAAGTGGATGTACTGTGTGTAGTAAAAGTTTTTACTTCCTCCTTACTCCTAGTCAAGCGTGTATAATTACTTCATTTTTTTTCATGTATGCGAATGGCATTTCTCTATTTTTCTATTTCATGCATACATGTTTGGAATAAATTCAATTCAATTCAGTTGTTGTTACAATGGGGTGAGAATGGGATGAGCTCTCCTCACATTTCCTGTTTTACCCTGTCTGTGTGTGCAGGCGGCAGCGAGCAGGGCGAGGGAGCAGGTCCTGGCTCAGGTCAGCGCAGCACGTGAAGCTCTGGAGGAGGAGGAGCAGCGCCTGTTAGAGGAGGTGCAGAGGGAGGAGGAGCGAGTGGAGCAGTGTCTCCTCACACAGAGAGCTCACTGGAGCCAGGCTCTGTCCAGTCTGTCACAAACACGCTCCAGACTGGTGCACACGCTGACACACGCTCCGGACGCTCAACTGGCGGTGAGGGATGAGGAAATGATATCAGAATGAAAGAAAAGAGGAAGTTGTGCTTCATAAATATATCATAATCACTGTAAATTACTGAACCACATAAACATTCACTTCCTCTCTTTTCCAGACAAGCGTTCAGGAGATAGCTGAAAGGTAAACTTTTATCACATTTTCATGTTGGTGATAACATACCAGACAGATGTGTGCATGATGTGTCTTTTATTGTGTGTCAGGGTGGAAGAGGCAGAGGGTGTCGGGGAGCCCTGTGACACTGACCAGCTCAATCTAAATCCAGCCTGCAGTGACAGCAAACTGCTCAGAGGGCTGTGGGCCTCTGCGCTTCTCCTGGGGCCAAATGGTTGGTACCTCTATGTGTATAACAGTAAACTTCCTTAAGGTCATTTATCTTTCCAACAAATTAAACACTGCTCAAAGATGTGTCCAGAACATATTTTTGAATTTCTGACCCTTTAAACATAAAGATAGAATCCCACACACAGTCTGACTTACAAGTAATTCATTTATTTGCAATGTTTCGGTCTCAGATCATCATCAGGCAAACAATATATAAACAATAAATGAATTTATTGCAAGCAGTCTAACTTCACATTTAAACAGACCTTTTTTACACTCTTATGCACCTATCTCTTATATTAGATGTGCTAAGTACTTCCATATTTTGAATTTCTGACCTGAATAATCCACAACGATATTGAGTTTTGGCATGCCTGCAAACCCCCCTATTTCAGTCCTGCTCAGAACAGACTGTTTTAGTGTAAATCCTTTTCAGGTGTGACAGCTATGCCCCTCTAGGTGGAGGTGGTTTGTTTTCCAAGCTGCGCTCAGGTGTTTACTGTGGCTGCACAAACATGACTGAATATATCTGTATATATAATACTGTTAGCATAAAACTGCCAAAATGAAGACTGCAGAATGTAACTGTTAAAGAGAGTGAGGTCATCAGCAATTTTTATAAGAATACTTTCTCTTCTGCATACTTTCAAATGAAGTCAATAATTCCCCTTTGTTTCCTCTGTGTGAAAGAATACTTCTATGTACAAAACAAAAAGCATCCTTGCTACTACTTCTCCCCATATTTATGCTCCTGTTGCAAGCCCCACCCCCTAAACAGACCTTCCAGTGTATCTGCCTGGTTCATAAGACAGATCAATCTTACCAAACAGAAAAACTGCCCTATCAGCATCCTTAGCAGCAGGAAGAGGTGGAAGCCACAAGTGAGACGACAGCAGAAAGTGACTGCTCTTACAGAGATTAGCATAGATGCTAACAGTTTTAGTAGCAGTTTTATCAGATCTGGCTCATATTTCTTTACTACATAAAAAACAACCAAAACTTCTCTACGAAAAGGATATTTTTCTCTATTTTTAACTCGTTTGCTGAGAGTTTGTTGTACAAAGTTGTTCAAGTTTAATCCTATACACCTCGACTTTATTGCCTGCCAACTAAATTATCTATTTGGCCCATTATAAATGTGATTGACAGAAAAGTCGTCCAGTCACTCATTGGATATGCTTTGGATAGAGCTTCTGCCCACTCCCAAATATTTTCTATGGGCTGTTGGCAAGATGGACTAGCAAAATATATTGAGCAGTCCTTCTGGTCAGTGTTCATAAAAACTTCCTAAAAAGAAAAAAGTTATGGACAAAAGGCCTTTTTTGTCTCTTACTCATGTCTTTACAGTTCGTCTGACTGATCTGTTGCATGTAAGTTTACATTCTGAATGAGCTTGTCAAATACTGAGATAAAACTTATGTTCCTTTCTTTAAAAAATATTTTTTAAAACAAAAAAATCCAAACAATATAAAGATCAAATCTATTAAAAAAAATCCAGAACTATGTAAAACTTGCTCTTTAGAATAGAATAGAATAGAATAGAATTTATTGTCATTATGACATGTAAAAATGCACAGTGAAATTTAAAGTGCCATCAAGTGCCATGCAAATAAAAACTACAACAAAAAAGCCATCAGCTATCAAACAAAAGTAAGGCTGAAGTAAGTCAGCTCTGCAGCAGTAATAAATAAATATATATAAGAATAGAAATAAAAGGAGTGAATCACCACTTGTCATTATTGCACGTCCCCTGTTTTGTAAGCATGGTTAAAAAGTGTTTTTTGCTGCATTGAGGTTGATTATTGCAGTTGGGTAGAAGCTGTTTTTGAATCTGTTTATTCTTGTCTTGATTGTCCTGTACCGCCTGCCTGATGGCAACAGCTCGAACATAGAATTGCCGGGGTGGAAAGTGTCCTCGACAATTTTCTGAGCTCTCTTGACACAGCGAGCTCTGTGCACTGAAAGTGAAACTGACTGAAGATACTGACGTTTTTAACATTTATTCTATGTCTCTCTTTTCCCACAGCTTATGGATCGCCTTATTTAAAGTTCGATGAGCGCACATTGAGCCCCCTCCTCTCCATCTCGGAGGACTTCTGCACTCTAACCTTCCTCCACAAGAAATCTCGCCAGTCGCCCCCCTATGACCCCGCACGGTTTGACTACTGGCCCAACGCTCTGGGCTCCCTGTCCATGTCCTCAGGCACACACAGCTGGGTGGTGGACGTCGGCCAGAGCGGTGCCTTCAAGGTCGGTGTCTGCTACTCTTCCCTGGAGCGTAAAGGCTCTGGAGACGCGGCTCGGCTGGGGCACAACAATCAGTCGTGGGTGCTGTCCCACTACGCAGGGGACTACTCTTTCTGCCATGAGGGGAGGAAGACCCCCCTGCAGGTGGTGAAGAGACCTGAGAGGATCGGGCTGCTGCTGGACTTCCCCAGTCAGACTTTGCTGTTTTACGAGCCGGACAGCTTCACCATCCTGTACTCTTTAACTCATCCTTTCAGCGGCCCACTGCTGCCGGCATGCGCTGTGACTGACCGCAGTATCACCATACTGCACTGACAGAGCGAGAGCAGCACTAAAAACTTTACAAACCTTTAACATGTGAAGAAAAGAAAGAAGATACATTTCTATGAAGACAAAAGTCTGTGCAATCATCAAAGAAGTAAATTTGTTTTTTGCCTTTTTATTAAAGAGGACAGCAGGGAGAGGGTAGGAGTTAGAAGCAGTCGAGATAATGTAGGACCAAATAGTGAAGTGACAGTAGTCTGAATGTTTTATACTTTTTTATGTTTTCAAACTATATAATAACTTTTAATTTAATGATGGGCAGAGGAACGGGGCAATATCTGGTTGAAAGATCTTTTTGTACATCAGCATATTTTCAAATGAGACATTTTAGAAAAATATTGTTTTTATTTGTGTGTTTTTTGTTTATGATTAAATGTAATAGTTGCTGGGTTACAAACTAGATAAAATATGTTTTAAAGTGAGAACCAGAGACTCATCATTTTGTTTTTATTTTATCTAAGGAGTGTTTGTATTGGAAAAAAATTCAAATGATATTTATACCTATGTGATAAAATGACGACAAAAAAGGTGCCCTGTGTACAGGAAAGCATTCTGAAAACCAAAAATTCATCTCCGTGTGGACCAGACATCCCAAGACGAGCCCACTGGCTCAAGGAAGCAAGCCCAGTGTGCAGAGAGTAGATTGTAGATTGCAGAGTTGTTAGCCTCATCCACACGGCTAGATTAAAAATAGATAGATACTAGGGCTGAACGATTTGAGAAAATAATCTACTTGCGATATTTTTCCCCAATATTGCAATTGCGATTTACTCTGCGATTGTTTCAATGTTACTCATCTTATGTATTCTTGAACAAACATAAGCAGTAGGATCATTATATAATATAACCAATATGACATTAAGTCAATCTAAGGATAAAAGATTTGAGAAAAATTGGAGGAGTGAAGAACAGAAGCAACATAGGTATGAAATTGTAAAAACTGGCTAAAAAAAAATGGTACGAAAGCAGAAAAACTGCCCTGCGATCGACTGGCGACCGGTTCAGGGTGTACCCCGCCTCTCGCCCGATGATAGCAGGGATAGGCTCCAGCCCCTGGTAACCCCGAAAGGGACAGCCGGGTATAGAAAATGAATGAATGAATGAAAGCCGAAAAAGTCAATAGGTGCAAAATAGGTATGAAATTGCAAAAAAAAAAAAAAGGAAAAAATATTCAAAAGTGATGAAGGAAAATTGACTATAGCAGCAAAATTGGGATTAAATATGAAAAACCATGTAAAAATTCCAAACATGGTCTGACAGTGGCCACAAAAAAAAGATGAATGGGAGCAAGACAGGCATAAAGTTGTAAAAACTGGGTTAGAAAAGGTTAAAATAGGCATGAAATTGCAAGAAACTACATCACAATGCCAAAATGTTCAACACATTTTGGGTTAAAAATATTGCACTGTCAGCCATTTGAAAATTGCAACATGCTATATTGCGATTTAATCTAATTTGCAATTAATTGCTCAGCCCTAATAGATGCAATACTTTATCTATCCCCTTGAGGAAATTTGTCTATTTCAAACACAAAATAAATATATTAAAAAAAACATAAAATGTTAACCTCTCCGTGACACTTCAGTTCCACTCTGAGCATCATGAAGATGGATGAGGGGATCAAGTCGACCTCCATTCTCTCCGCCTTCAGAGGTAATAGAGGTATAATTTGGATGGAGGGGTGCACACAGACTCAGCTTGAGGCAGGAGTGTGAGTGTGTGTCTGTGTGTGTTGAGAGCATGTGCTGTGTTGCCTAAATCCAAGCTGTATTGCAACATGAGGCTCAAAATAAACCACCTTTTTTTCCAATAACAGATTTCTGTGTTAACAATGACTTTTTCTGCAATGTTTCTTCAGTAATCTCTTTTTAAACTTCCTTATGGACTCCATTAACTCTTTCCTGATATCTTTAACCCATTCATGCATGAATTATATTTAATCACAAAGGAATACTTTTTTTTTTTAAATGTTTGATTTTACTTTCAAACAAGTTAAAAAAATCATGATCAGTTTTTTCAGTCTTATATTTTGAGGGAGTTATTCATCTGTCCACTTCATCATACATTAATGGTATAAACAGTAATTTAGTGGGGCTTGGTAAAGATCCAGAAACACGTGTCTTTGACAAACATTTATTAAGAGTAGACAGAAGACAAAGCAAAATCTGACGTACATGGATTGATGCAGTTCAATCAAAATATTCACTTGAGAATTACACCAGCATTTAAAATGAAATAAAAAATGATGTGAAATCTGAATACAGGCACAAAACCCAATTTGCCCTTTGTCAGCTTTTTTGGATTTATGATGATGATATCTTGATGTGGTAAAAATGTGAAAAGATAATATTTTTTAAATGATGACACGAGGGTTTGGGAATTTCCACCTTGTTTTTGGACATGGTATTGCAACCTTAAGGGTGTAAAATTTATTCCATATATCTGTCTACTCTAGTGGACACAATGCATGAAAGGGTTAAGACCTTTAAAACTACAGATAAGTTCTCAAAATCAGAGAGAAATGGGCTTAATAAGATACCTGATAACATGACTATATTTAATTTTACATCAGTCAAACTGTGACTCTGGTTCTACTTATCAGAAAATATGAAGTATTAAAAGCTATTCTGTGGTTGTTTCTGGTTAGATCTGCGACTTAAAATTGTAATCTAGCATTTTAAGTAGTGCTGTCAGACGATTAAAAAAAAATTAATCTAATTAAGTACCGGATTTATAATGAATTAATCTAATTAATTGCATTTTAATCTCATATCTGCTTAAAGTACCCAAATAAAGAATTTGAATTCTAGGATATTATAAAATTGTAGTGCATGACTAATCAAATGAATACACTAAGAAGTGAAGATTTGTAAATCCACATTTTTATTGGTGACTAAATAAAACCAAAGTCAGGGCAACTTGTCCAGAAAATTTTAAGCTCAATCAGGCAACTCAAATTACACTTTAAGTGTGTTTCATAAATCAAATTCAAAATAAGAAAAAGGTCGAGGACATCCAGCAAAACAATTAGGCCTGATTCATTATTAAAGAATGTAGTACAAATATAGATAAATAAATTCAAAAATAAAATAAGACTAAATCTTAAATAGGCCATTCCTGTTGTCACCTGGGCTTTGTTTGGTTTGACTAGAGACGCATGTGTGAAGTGACGTGCCACTGCCATGTACGGGTCCTCCAGCTGGCCAGTATCAAAATGTTTGTGTGCTATGATTCATCTTGCAATTTATTTTTAGAACGCATTAATTTGCAGTGTAATTAATTAATCTAATTAATGCACTAAAGTGACAGCCCTAATTTTAAGATAATTTAACATGTGGTTCTTGAAAGCTGATGGTTTTAAATGACCTCTTATAACTGGCATCCAACCGCAGCCCGGCTCCTTGCTGCACAGTCCTCTTACTACAGTGGCTGTTATGGAGTCCAGGAAGAGTTGCTGTTCCCTTTGTGACAACTAATGAAGATCCAGATAAGTGGCATCCAGCTGCAGCCCTGGAGACGACTGCCTTGCCGCACAGCCCTCTTACTTCAGCAGCTCCTGGCTGCTTCCTCTAAGTGATGCTGAGGGCTCAGAAATCAGTGTGTGGATGTTAAAACCAAATCTTGGATGAAACATGGAAATAGAGAACTTTTTCTTTAGTTAAGCATACTGGGCTGAATTGTAATGTTTGGTAGACCACTACAGGAGTAGCTTTTTACATCATGCTCTGTGCTTGACTTTACAATTGTTTACGGCAAGGAGGCTGTGCAGCATGTGGTTAATCACCAGGATGCAGCTGGATGCAACGATCATTTCCAGTGTTGCAGCAAAGGACCAGTCACCTAGCCTCAGCTCCATACTCCTGCCTCTCATAGCCCACAAGCAGTCCACTCAGAGCCCACCAGAGGGCAGTTTTGAAGCACTGCTCTAGTATCTGAATATACTTTAGAGCAGGAATCAAATTCTAGTATCAACATGAAGTGTCCACTAGATGGCGTCAAAGTCAAACCAAGTATCCACCACAAGCCTTTTAACCGTGAGTCACCAAAATGTGGACTGATGAATCATCACAAATCAGCAAAGTAAAGAAAATAAATCTTCTTCTAGGCTCGCAGAGAGCTACAGGTGCTGACTCAACCACAGTCAAGAAAGCTCCACTCATTCAAAGAATGTCTGTGCAGTAGAAAAAGAGGCTGGATGATTACAATGAGGGCACCAAGTCAGCGCCAAGAAGCACAAGATGACCTGGATCACTGTGTTCCCTGACATGTAAAAGGAGGTCACTGACAAAGACTGCTGCTGTGTACTCAGGAAAACAAACACATTCTCTATGGCAGTGGTTCTTAAAGTCCCACACCAGAAGTTAAGTCCAAATCTCAAAGCACAATACACTTATTTATTCTGATGATAATGTGAGACGCAGCATCTGATCAGAATATTCTTTTTTTTTGCTTTATCAATTAATAATAAATAAAAATGGCCTTTTACTCATGATTTTTAACCCTATAAAGCCAAATGTATCATATTTGATACATACTTTTATAATATCTCTATCTACTCAATATGATCAAGTTACAAAAAAACATCTGAATAAAATCAGATAAATGATAAAAATGTCCTCAAATGGATTATCAGTCACCAAAAACACCTAATGTATCAAATGAGATACGAAAAATTGATATGTTGAATTTTAAGGACATTTTGATTTTTATGGATTTTAGCAGAAAGTGAAACGAACATTTCAGCTTCAAAAAATTAGAATTTTTTGTCTTTAATCTATGGTCTTGGGCCATGAAGGGTTAACTACTGGCTGTATCTAATTGTCTCAACAATATTTTTTCTTTCTTCAATGACACATGAAACATTTGTGATATTTCAATGAAATAAACCCAACTGTTATTTTTTAGGCTGACCTTTAACATATTAAGATTTGACTGTGCAGTATTTTAGCTAATTAAGAAAATTTTCTCTCATCTATATCAACATTGGATTGATTATTTTTAGCAAATAGGACTTGAGGAGAGCTTCTATTTTTTTAAACCAAAAATTAAGAGCAGAAAATGTTGGTTTCATTTAGCTAATGTTGCTTGTGTGTCCCTCAACATCTAGTGAATGTGTGTGGACCAGTGCTGTGATAAAATGATGCCAATGTCATAGGACAAATTGAATAGCATGATTGATATGCTCAAACTGGAAAGTACTTTTTTTAATCTCCATCAAAAGTGTTAAAGTGAATAAAAGTCATTTTTTATGTCACCGAATATACCATTTTATACAGAAATGAAACCACATCCAGTCACTGCTCTGTCTGACAAGCTGCCCAAATCCAAAAGTTAAACAACTAAAAAAGAAGTCTATTACAGCTGGAGCAAACTGTGACCCTAAGTTCTTATTACGACACTCAGTGGTTGATTTTTGAATAGAATATGTAGAAGCCTAAATTTATTTGCATTGATTTGGATGTAGAGGGTGATTGTGTTAATGTGTCCTACATTATGTGTGATACAGGTAGAACTATTGAAGATGGGTAGGTGTCATTGTGGGTGGTATTGGGGCTCTTGGGGAAACATGCAGGTGAGTTTGATGTCAGAAAGTTTAGTGGGAGCAGATGTGTGGACACACAACCTTCAGTCTGTCGGGAGCGGAGCCACACTCCCTCTGTTATTATCCTTTTTAATTTTTGTGTGGATAATTTTCTGGATATTTGCTTTAAAGGAGACATATCATGCTGATGCATGATTTAATACTTACATATAATATAATACATTTGAAAACAAGACCTTACACCCCCTTAATTTTCAAAAAATGAAATATTGTATTTTTTCTGATATCCTAGAACGAGATTTGATGCCTCTGAAAATAGGTCATTGCGAGATGTCCGCGAGATTTAAATCGTTGTGACGACACGAGGTACCTTTCTTTTTATTGGAGTAATCTGATAAAACACTTCCTCCTCTGTGATGTCCATTAGCCACAAAACCGTCACCGAGGAACACATCCACCAGCAGCCGTATATAGACCCCTAGCTCACACTCACTCATTACCAGCTCTGGCCTGTAGGGGGACTCAATATACGTTCGCTGCTTTGAGCCTGCCGAAGAATACAGTTGAAGAAGAAAGACAGGCTGGCTCTACTCCCGATAGAACTGACCAATCAGAGCACAAAGGGCTGTGACATTGCAAGGTAACTGTAGGTCATCCTGAGATCCCAATGTTTCAACGAGAGCTTGATAATGGCCTAAAATGAGGATTTTGAGAACGCTACTGTGGGGCAATGAAGGAACTATATGACTTGTACTGAAGGCAGAAATGCTTTACAGGCATCCTAGTCTGACATAGTGAAAAGGAGAAACAAGCATGATATGTCTCCTTTAAGTAAATGATTGAACTGATCATCATAGGCAGTGGAGTTTATTTTGCTTTGTGGATTACCAAACAAAGGGGAGAGCACCAAGCTTATGGCTTCATTTAGGATTCAATAGAACTCGTTATAAGATGAGACTAGTGAATAATTATGTGCAGGTCAGGATGAGAACATCCAGTTTTAGAGCTTTTAAAAACTGAAAAACAACAGACAGCTTAAGAGATTCTGAGATATTCTATTTAAGTCTTTCCCATTGTTTAGTATTATTTTTTATTTTTCTTTCCATGTTAATGGTGATAGTATTTATGTCTTTCTCTGTCCCTGATTGCACACCTGATCCACTGACCTGTTCCTGCAACAAATGCACAAAAAGATCAGATACATACATCTTGAAATTTTTTTTTTTTACTAAGCATAGATTGGGAAGCTAAATAATTGGTGAATAATTAATGGAAAAATGGGATTCATTTCTTCCTAGTCCTTTTCAGATATATCACATTTGTTCTAGTGCTAATCGTCTTAGCATTGCATTTCAACAGTTTGTAATTATGACTTTATTCCTGTCCTAATGTTTGCTTTTGCCTTTTGATATGTGTTTGAGAAAAATGGATGAGCCAAATAATCACTTTCAGTTTCTTATTACATGTTTGGTGCTCTACAAATAAACTTGTATTTTGACAAAAGTGTCAAAATCCCCGTACACCTGGAAGCTGGTGTTCTGGTTCGCAGAGTGGCAGCATCATTTGGTGCCACCTGGTAAAACTGTCAAACTTAGTTCCATGAGATTAGATGAGTCGAGAACAGATTACAAAAGGGGGCATCCCAAGTATAAAAAAGAAAAAAACATCCCAAGAGGACCAGTTCCTCACCACTGCTTCACTGAGGAACTATAGTCTTTTTGTTAGTGGAGGAGGGGACACAGTCTGGAGGGACCCTTCCCACACAATTAGGTGTGTTGGTCATTCACAAATTCATGATCCTTACAAGCTGTACCTTGTTGTACAGGTGACTAATCAGGCTTTTCCAGTGATAAAACCAAATTGACATTTTTAAAAGGGGGAAATAATAGCCATAGGTAACATTTCCAAACTTTTTGAGGAGTATAGAAAGCTGTTCATGCAACACTACAGGTTTATTGTATCAAACACAAACTGATTTGAAAAGAAAAAAATTACTGACAGCCATCATGGTCATGCATTGCTGAACATAGCCTGCTTAGTTACAGAATGAAAATGAAAAAATATCTTTGGGGATTTTACTAAGAATTATTCACATTTTATTGGAAAAGTTGAATCTAAAATAAATACAGACACATTCGTGTAAAGGACCAAGCCACAATTGTTTCCACTCTGAAACTTCCCTAACTTCCTTATTAGTCAAAGAAGTCAGAGCATAAAAACACTTCAGTTATTTTTTTACCATCAGGTATTTTTTTGTGCATTTATTCCTCATGATTGAGTCTTTTCTGGTCTCTGTCACTTGCTCTTCTTGTTTGTGGTACTCAGTGTGATCGGAGGAGGCTCAATGTTGAGCTCCTGTCGCAGATCCTCGATGCTCTGCTCCCACCGCCTCTCGTAGAAGACGCTGAGGATGCAGCGGGACTGCCGGCCATTCCTTAGAGCCCACGGACCCAGGGAGGTGAAGAGAGACTGCAGACGTCTAAGAGGAGGAAGGAAACATAAAAAGAAGATTAATCAATAAAGGGATTGTTTAATTTCTGATAAACAGGCTGTGGCTCAGTTCTTTGAAAACACAGGGAAGTTTTCCAGTTATGAAAGAGGAAGGACAAATTATTTACAAGAGAAGAAACCGGTTATCCTCTCGTATCTATCAGTGGTGTATTGACTCGGGTTTACTGGTGGACTGGTTCAAAAACTGGCAGGTTATGTTGCTCTCATATTGGGCTTTTCAGCTTTTGTTTGTTTATTGACATAATTCAGGTTCAGAATCTAGAAGGCAGAATTTATCCTGGAAGGTCCTCAAAGCCACATTGAGTTGACAGAAGAGATATATAGAAGTTAGAAATACAAAGAGTTTTAAATGCATGCTGACAGCATACATACTCAACAGAGACTGTTGAAGGAAATGGTAATCAAACTAAGGGATATACATTCACGTGGCAGCAAAATGATGCACACAGGCATGAAGACACAGTCAAGATGACCTGCTGAGGGTCAAACTGAACATCAGGAAATGAGAAGAAAGAGGATCTTAGTGGCTTTCAACCTGGAATTGGTGTTGATACCAGACAGGAAGAGTCTGCTGACCATATCATGGGTTTGCAGAGAATGATCCAAGAAAGAGCAAATACTGTATCTTCTTACTGGTCTAACACTAGAGCCCCGTTTCCACCAAGTGGTCCGGTATGGATCGGCACGGTTTGGCTCAGGCTAGATCAGTAAAGCCTGACCCTGTTTGCGTTTCCACAGCCAACAGAACCCTACTTGGTAGGCAGAGTCTAAGCCGGATGCCGATAGCATGACGTCATAGCAGCGCGACACAGTGTAACCTGCTATTAAATACAACAAAGAAGAAAACGTGGCACAGTAAACAAAGAGCAACAATGGAAGACATCAGGAACATCTTCTTTTTTGTGATCAGCATGTGGCTTTTTGTTACAAAGTGTAACCAAGCTTTGTTTCAGAGAAGGTTGTGTGCTGCAAGTTATCTTTACAAAGAAAAGTGGAGATTTATGTGTTCCGTTGTCGCACGGGAAGTGGACTGCAGTGTTTCTAGCTCCACCTCCTGGGGTCTGATCAGGATGCTTGGCACCCCAACAGAAGGGTCCCAAAAAGTAGGACGGTACGGTTCGCTTATAAGGGCTCCTGTCCCGGTTTTAGGCTATGGAAACACTACAAAAAGCAAGCCGTACCGAGACTAACCAAACTGAACCCTCTGGTGGAAACGGGGCTTAAGATACATCTCAAACTCTGGTAGTTTACCTCATATTGAGCCGCAGTGGTCCCAACACAGCTCCAAGAGCACACATGGGGAGTCCTGTCTGAGCAGCCTCAAACCACTTCACTGCAACTTCACCTGAAAACAGGAGGAATGGAGACAAAACCGATGAGGAAGGCGACTAAAAAGAACTTCCTAGCATAATTAAAACAATTAAATCTTAGTTTGTTTAAAGACTGGTTTGTCAAAACAACTGATGTGTTCACCGCAAAAGGAAAAAAGTGATACTAAAAGAATCGGGGAACTCTGAAAGAAAAAAAATGGAATGATTTTTTTGTCATTATGTGGAAAATTATATAACTATATAGAACTTCCTTCTTGTGGAAAAGAAAACAGCCAAAATAGCTGAGCCTTGTATATCTATGTGCATAAACAACCATGTCGTTTACCAGTAACACTAGAATAGAGTAATGAGTCAATAAGTTTAACGCTCTTTTTATATCACTGTAGTCCACTTATTTGTTATTTCTACACGGGGGTCAACAGTGAGTGGCCGACTGACTTCCTGGAATCCTGTTGTAAGTAATGTGATTTCTAAAAAGTATTTTTTCTGCTCTTGTTTGATGGGAACTAATTAAGAAGGCAGCTTACTCACAGGCCTGTGGCTAAAAATAAAGGTCCAGCCAGTAAAAATAAGTATTCTGATTTGAAGTTAGAAGATAATTAGTTTTAGACGCCATGTGCAATATGAAAACTCAACCGTGGACCATTTTGAGATGTTCAATTTCATTAATTTTTGAGCATTATCCGGCTTTGGCACATTTAGAAAGTTTTTCTTTTACATTCTAAGAACCTTTTTTCTATTAATTCAGAAAGTTTAATATTTCATATATTCTGAATAGTTAGTTTTTAATGCATTAACTATTATTTAAAGGGGTCATATTTTACCAAAACCAGATTATTATATTAACGTTTGATGACTGCTATGTTCATAATCAATTAAATAAAAAAAACTTTGTGGATTTTATAAACAGACTATCCCTTGATAGTGCTGTATTCTCTCTTTGTTTGAGATGCTCTGTCGAGGCCCACTCACACATCAACGTTGAGTAGATAAACATTGAGAAATCATCAAAATTTGGTTAAAATCCATTTAAGCGGTCAATTCTGCTGTGTTTAACGCATGTTGGCGTATCTCAATGGGAAAGTTAAATTGTGCTGATGGAGAATGATACTTCCCAACAGCCCCCTGACTAGCTGTAGATGGATATTAACCATTGGCCAACACAGATGATACACATCGGTAACGCACTCAAAATTCAGAAGCTTTGGCCTCACAGAGCTTGGCCCTGCTGGACTATGTTCAAACGCACTGCGATGTCTGCTGCTGGTCTCAGACTTTCAAGGACCATACCTGGAGGACAAAAGATGGCTGTCCCCACAAGTTGTACAACAGGAGTCAAGGCCTGAGGAGGAAGCAGCCGGAGCCAACAGACATGAACACAGCTGTGACTGAAGGTGGTGAAGGTAAGTTGAGGTCAACTCTTTCGGGCATTTACAAGCGTGTTGGATCAAATGTCAGAAATTTTAAGCACATGTAAAATTTTCTGACATATCTGACAAACATCAGCATTGACTGAGGCCCTGTTTACACGGAGACACTGTCACCTGAAATGTAAGGGTTTTTCCTCTGCATAGTCAAACTGGATCCACAATCAGACGGGGACGACAGAACAACTGAAAACGCTGTAGCGTGCATGCCAGTCCAGTAGATGGCGGTGTAGGTTTACAGAGAGGCAGCGCTGCTACAACACACGCACAAAGATGAAAAACTTTTCACAAACAACAATGACAAGTGGCCACACGAGGATGCAGGAGTTTCTTGTCTGGATAACAAATCTGTCTGGATAGTTTTGTCTGGATAACAAACTGAGCACTGTATGCAACACACACGTTACTCAGTAAACGTCCGGAGCTGTGGTTGTTGTTGTTGTTCCTGGTATGCGTGTACAGCCTTCATGTGAGAGAGCACTGCACATGCAGCGACGTCAGCGATTCACCCTGGAATGCTCTGTAACCCGTCTACATGGAGCCAAAACGAATCCGTTTCAAAACTTTCCACTGTGGACTCTGGTTTCAAAAGTGGATTCAGGCACCGTTCTCATGTAAACAGGAGGCCAAAACGCAAAGAAAACTCTCTGTTTTAGGCTGAAAACAGAGTTGTGGAAACACCATCTTAGTTCTGTGTGGCCTGACTTAGCTTGATGCAGCTTGACGGTTCTCTATGTTGGCAAAAGCGGGCCAGAGCTCCACCTGTTTAAGGCTCCCAATCTTATTTGGGCCCAGTCTCGTCTTATTGGATGGTCAGTTCAGCTCAGCACCACGTTGTCGACTACGCTGCGTTTATTATAACATAATTAATATCTGCAGTGGGCCTCACACCCCGAGCTACTGGGCTTGCTTCACTCCTGAGTCCATGACAAGCAGCTAGACACCATGTTTTGACTTTCTTAAAGCACATCAGTGGTGGTCTACACATGCATTCTGCGGTTAAGTTTTGCATGCATTTCTTTGAAAATTATATTAAGTGCAAATCTTACTCTGAAATACAAAATGTCACATAGAGCGGAAAAAAAAAGTCCTTACAAGCACACAGGAGTGTTTAGAGTTGCTGAAGAATTTATCTGATGACTGCAGAAAGAGGCAGGCTAATACTTCCCATTAACTCCCAGTGTTTGAGCTAAGCTAATTAGCTGTAGGAGAGCTCTGCCCATCTCTTTCTTGTTACTGCACACACAGTCGCAAGAATGGCATCTATCTGCTCTTCATGGATTCTTGGTGAGGAAAGACAAAAAAGAAGTGTTATAAAGTGTAATGCAAAGCGTCTGATGCAGTGGTGTAAAGCACGCCGCCACTGGACTCTAGAGCAGTGGAGACGCGTACTCTGGAGTGATGAATCTCGCTTCTCCATCTGCCAATCTGATGGACGAGTCTGGGTTTTGCGGTTGCCAGGAGAACGGTACTTGTCGGATTGCGTTGTGCCAAGTGTAAAGTTTGGTGGAGGGAGGATTATGGTGTGGGGTTGTTTTTCAGGAGCTGGGCTTGGCCCCTTAGTTCCAGTCAAAGGAACTCTGAGGGCTTCCGCACACCAAGACATTTTGGACAATTCCATGCTCCCAACTTTGTGGGAACAGTTTGGAGCTGGCCCCTTCCTCTTCCAACATGACTGTGCACCAGTGCACAAAGCAGGTCCATAAAGACATGGAGGACAGAGTCTGGTGTGGATGAACCTGACTGGCCTGCACAGAGTCCTGACCTCAACCCGATAGAACACCTTTTGGATGAATTAGAGCCGAGACTCAGAGTCAGGCCTTCTCGTCCAACCTTGTGTGACCTCACAAATGCACTTCTGGAAGAATGGTCAAAAATTCCCATAAACACTCCTAAACCTTGTGGACAGCTTTCCCAGAAGAGTTGAAGCTGTTATAGCAGCAAAGGGTGGACCGACGTCATATTGAACCCTATAGATATTTATTCATTTTATTTTATGGTTATCTAACAGGGACACTACATACAACATTGCCACAGAAAATGTGAATGTATATAAGATGTGCAGCTTCAGCTAATTTGCAGTCTTTGCCCCTGGTCAGGATTTAGAGTACAATAAAAGGATAAGGAATAAGGAATTCCGATAAGGAATGAGATGTCACTTCAGTTCATATGCGACTCAAGGCAGGTTAGCGAATACTTCTGGCAATATAGTGTATGTATTTTATGATGTTACCTTTAAATGACCCTTAGCAGGTGACCTCGCGATAAGGATTTCCCTTTTTTTAACGGTTAACAGATTCAGCACAATCAAACAGGAACACGGCTCTAATTACATTATACAATGTATAATAGAGATAAGAGTCATTCAGGACAACTTTGAACAAGGTTCATATTTTATTATCTTATCTGAGGAGCTATTTTATGTGTAGCTTGACCGTGGACTGTTGAAGGGATATGACTAAGCCATAAAAGTGAGTTGTTTCAATATGAAAGAAGTCTTTGAAACATTAACCATGTACATCAGTGGGTACTGGCACACTGTGTATCTCAACTGAACTTGAGCACATTCTACCTAAGCATGTCGATGGCATACTGAGGCAAGGCTTTAGGCCATCTAGTCACTCTGTGCAGACTTACAGTCATGTCAATCCTGTCTGCATTTCAAAAACCAGTAATACTAAATAGAATAAAAACTGGCAGAATGGTTTAAAAAAAAAAACCTGTGCAGTGAGGGCACTTTGACCGACAATTACGTCCAAGGTGTTTTATTTTAACCAAGCTTAGGCTTAATACTGTCAATTCACGGCACACAATCCTATAACCTCTTAGACCCCCGGGGTTTCTGTAGCTAGCCTCCTGCAGACCCTCATGAACAACTGTTTCTACCACTTCCACATGGGCCTCTGTTACCAGCCCAGGAGGTTTCTGCTTGAGCCTGACTCACCCAGCATGTTAGTAGGCATCCCCAGTAACGTGTGCAGCAGGTCGTGGACTTCTCTGTATCTCTGCATGACATATGCCAACTCCTCGTCATCAACAAACTTCACATCGGCCCTGGAGTCAGGGGTCACATGCTGATAAAGAGGGAAAGAGAACACATGTGTTACAGTGAAAGAGAAACTTACAGCAGGAAATTCCAACAGGCTGAAGTGTCCAGGGTTATTTAGCTAATACTGGCACTGATTAGAAAATTTACTGAAAGCACCATGATAACATTGCATTGCTACAACTCAGTTAATTTTCTGAACTGTCTTTAAATACGTCACAATATAACCCATCATGATTTTATTAGTTTTGATAAAGTTCATTCTGTCAATTTGAAAAAAAATTCATCACCGGCCTCATATTTATAACCAATCTAACCTATGACAAAGTTTGGGAATTCTTTTTAGGCTATTTTGAGCTGATAAGGAGGATTACTTCCCAGACAGCAGATGCCAGAGATAACAGGGTTACTCACACAAACTATAAACAATTAAATCATTTGGGAAAACTGCAGAACTTACTGGTACATTCAGACAGTACGTGCACCAAACACTTTGGCTATCAACACAGGAAGAAGTCGTTTTTATCTGAAATGATGACAAATTCTCAAAGTCATTATCTGTAGGTAACATTATGCTGGAGGTCAGGGGTTGGTAACCCACGGCTCCAGAGCCAGTGTGGCTCTTAAGCCCCTCAGCTGTGGCTCTCTGGACTAAAGAGGACAGAAAAGCAGAAAACGTCTTTTTCTTGCGTTAAACTCTAATTTACTGATATTTTTCTGTATGTTTTAGCACTATCTGCAAACAATGTGCGTTTTTTTCACAAAATGATCATTTCTTCAGTTTTTACATCTTCGTCAACTTTAACATGCATCATGTGTGCTCCTCTCATGACTTCTGCGTGGCGTACATCGGCTCAGAGGGAGAGCAGAACGCTGCGCTGTGAGCTCACAGCAGCTTATCCAGCCGATGTTTTGATGCTCTCTCTTACTTTTAAAACATCAGCTGCTGCTGTGAAGGGATGGAGAGTCAATGTTTTTAAAAGCAAAGGTGTTTCGATGATAAAGGGCGGCGTCGGTGGTGCAGTTGGATAGTGCGCTTGGTCAGTGATCAGGAGGTTGCAGGTTCAAGCCCAGCTCCGGGCGACACATGGCGACGTGTCCTTGGGCAAGACACTTAACCCCAAGTTGCTCCCACTGCTGCGTCAGTGGCGTGTAAATGGGCATGAAAGGGCGTGAATGTGTTAGAGATACTGATGGATAACTAACATAGAAACTCTGAACCATCAGTGAGTGAATGTGAGAGCAAATGGGTGTGAATGGGTATGAATGGGTAGGTGTGACCTGCGGTGTAAAGCAGCTTTGAGTAGTCAAAAGACTAGAAAAGCGCTATATAGGCTCAAGTCCATTTGCCATTTACCATTTTAAAGCTTCGTAACAGATGAGAGAAATGGGGGAGCCCATAAATTCGGTGGAACTGTGGGGGGTTACACAAAAACAACAGGTGGATGTTATTTTATTACTATGTGATAACAGTCAGTCTCTCCCTCAGTCTCATTAAGTAACCACAAACTCAGGTGTGTCTCTAACTGTGTTCTTTGTTCATCTGACGTATTTCTGCAAAAGTTTCAAAACCAACATGAAACTAAAAATTGGTCATTTAGGTGGGTCGAGCGTCAAAAACACTGCTGCGATTTCAAAAAGCTCCTCAAAGATCACAAAGCTACCGAATGATTACTTTACAATTATGCAAAAAAAGAAAATCAAAATGCAGGAGAAATGATTTAAGTTTTAAAATGTTTGAGGAAGACCCTCTGACCCCCATCTCACCTGATGATGTGAAATAAATATTTATGAATGCAAGTAAAACATGATCCTGTGGAAAAACACTGAGTAATAACAAAGACAAAAATAATAGCAATAAGTGGCCAAAATTAATTGAGCCCTATTATTAAAGTGAACACACCATTGTTCTCATTTTAGTTTTATATTATTGCAATATAATATGGTTTAACAACAATTCTGAGTTAAAGCAACAACAATAAAGAGAATAATAATAGTTATAAGTGGCTAATATTAATTGACTGTGATTTTGTTTACGAGCCCTATAACTGTTGTCATTTTATTTTTAAAATAATTATTGTCATATAATATGGTATAGCAAAAATGCAAAGTTAAAGCAACAAAAAATACATGACCCATTAAAGAGCAGTCATGTCAGGACGTAAAGCGTTTTGCTTATAGATCTAATGTCATAATAATGAAGGAAAGTCAACATGTGCTGCTGTTTTCATTTTAAGGTTCAAATTTGTTTTGTGGCTCCAGACAGATGTTTTTGGTAGGAGTGGCAGGCAAATTTTCTCTTTTAACTGGAAAACTTGCAGAACTCTTCTGTAGGTAAATGATATCACACATCTATAATTGCTACCATATCCATAAGACATTTACATTGTCCTCCAAAAAACGAAGGTATTCTCTCCCAAAAGATCCATCAGGCAGGGATGCCATCATGTCCAGATCCAGTGTAGACAGCCTGATTCTTGGCCTCTCTCTGCAACAAACACATTGGAAACAAAAATCATTTTCTCTTTACCAAAAAACGTTGTAACAAAGCTTCTGAAATCCAGAGTCATTAGTGATGACTCACGTTAGGATGGTGTATCCTTCAGGGTCGTTCCTCATCCTGTTTCTGAGATTCATTAATGCTAGGTGTCCAGTTGTCTCTCCCAGCACCGCAACCATATCTGTTGAGAAAAGTACAACCCTTTTTGTGGTCACAGGAAAAAAGACAATTTACTGCTAGTAAACCTGTGGTCTTTCAGCAATGGCCACACAATGTTTTTTGCAACCTAAGAATTTTCAGATCTGCCATGCTAGAGAGACAAAGAAAGAGGAGCAATGGGGAAGGATACTGAAGTACAGATAAGAGGGGAGCAATGGACTCAGCAGGAAAAAGCGCTGCGAGTGTGTGTGTCTGTCAAATATCAGCATTGCAAATACACTACCAGGATCACCCCTTTAGGTCCGTATTCCTACTTGGGAGATTGAACGACCTTCCAAGTTTCCTAGCATGTGACTAGAATGTATTTAACTGGTATGTGGTGTTCTGCTACAGCTGAGCAGCCGAGTTCACTGGTGAACAGATAGCTGAGCTCTCACCATTTTTATTTAAACTTCATTTTTTCACAAATTCCCTCATTTTGAATTTAATGCCAGCAATACCCTCCAAAAAAGCTGGGACAGGGGCATGTTTACCGCTGTGCTACAACACCTTTCCTTTAACAACACTCAATAAGCATTTGGGAACTGAGGACACTAATAGTTAAAGCTATGTGGTAGAGTTTTTTGTGGGCAAGGGGTCCGGACCGCAGGCAGGTCAGTCTAGTACCTGCACACTTACTAAAGAATCATGCTGTTGTAACATGTGCAGAATGTGTCTTCTCTTGTCTTGCTGAAAACAAGCAGAGACGTCCCTGAAAAAAGGTTACTTGGATAGGAGCGTTTGTTGCCCCAAAACCTATTTGTTGTGCAAGATGTGTAAGTTACCCATGCCATGGACACTAAAACATCCCCATACCATCACAGATGCCCATTTTTGAACTTTGTGCTATTAACAGTCTGGACGATTCTGTTCCTTTTTAGCTTGGAGGGCTGATGTCCATGATTTACAAAAACAGTTTTGAAATGTGGACTCATGAGACCATATCAGATGAGCTAATGCAGTGTCTCTAAACGTTGGTGATGAGATGCTTTGGCTTTGCACTTGTAGATATAACAACAATCAATCAAACTTTATTTATATAGCACTTTTCCTACAACATATGTGACTCAAAGTGCTCGCAGAAAAGAAAACAAGAGGAAGGAGAGGGGTAAAATAAACAATACCAAACTAGGCACCTGTCAGGGGAGCACAGTGTGGGATTGGAAAAAAAACACCTCAACACATGAGACAACTAACACAGAGACAAGCACATGGGGTCGAGGGTAGCCGGCAAGGGCATTGATTCGAAGGGAGACAGTGACCTTGCCTTAGCTCAGACCTCACAAAGTCTCTATTGTCCGATAAGATGACTGTACGGCCTGGAGAGAGAGAGAAACTATGTCAACCAACAATGGTTTTCTGAAGTGTTCCTGTGCCAACATGGTGACAGTCTTTACAGAATGATGTTGGTTTTTATTGCAGTGCTAGCTGAGGGATCTAACGTCACAGGAATTCAGTGTTGGTTTCTGGTCTTCCTGCTCAGGTGCAGAGATTTCTCTGGATTCTCTGAATCTTTTGATGATATCATGGATGGTAGATGATGAACTCCTTGCAATTGTATGTTTAGGGGCATTGTTCTTGGACTGTAGGACTTCACAAAGAGGTGAACCTCACCCAATCTTTGCTTGTGAATCACTGAGCCTTTCAGAGATGCTTAATCAATACCCAAACATGACTCTTACTGGTTTCCAACAAACCTGTTCACATGTGGGACATTCCAAGCAGGTGTTTTTTAAAGTATTATTAGCATAACTAAACTTTTCCAGTCTTTTGTTGTCCCTGTTACAGGTTTTTGGAACATGTAACAGGAGTAAACATTTAATAATACATAAAGAACTTCAGTTTAAACATTAAATATCTTGTCTCTGTAGTGTTTTCAGTAAAGTAAAAGTTGAGAAGGATTTGCTATCCCTGTATTCTGTTTATATTTACATTTTAGATAATGTCCCAACTCCACTGGAAGGGGGTTAGTATTTTTCTGACCTGCATTTTTTAATTCATTTAACAGCTGCAGCAGGGTAGTGTCAGACAAATTAATCACATCTCACAGCAGCAACACCCTTTAGTTTGATAGAATTTCAAAACTGGTGACACATCAGATCTGACTGTGAAACACAGCAAAATGAGATACAGACACCAGCAGTAAAATATTTAATTAATAATAAACCCCAGGTGTGTGCCTATTGTTCTCGGTAAAAACTTTGAAGTCTTGTTCTTTTTTCTATTTCAGTTTCCACCACAATAATCTCTAGAGACAGAAAGCCTGAGAATAGTAATACACAACAAAGACTCATCAGGTGCCCTCCCTTTTGGTATCACTTTACCGGAAAGTAAAACTAAGGGAGACTTTGTATCATGTTATCATAATCTGAGCAGTTTTAAGATGAAGGTTTACTTGAGTACGTCAGTGTGTTTGACTCAGGTTTATTTACACATCACTGATGCAATACAGCAGCAACATAAGAAAAAGTACCCTGCTCAAGTGATATTTTCTTAATCGTTTGCTAATGTCAGTTATCAGGATCACCACCAAAATCTAATAATTTTTTAGTTGAGCCATTACCAACATTTCCTGAAAATTTCAGAAAAATTCATCCAGTAGTGTTTGTGTAATCTTGCTAACAAACAGACAAACAAACATATGCCAGGAAAAACATAACATCTTTTGTGGGGGTAGATTATTGCTAATGAAAGCCTAAATATACAGAATAATGTATTATTATGTTTTCCTTTCCTAAATGCAATAATAGATTTTACTCAAAAAAACTTACTTTAAATCCCCAAAACCCTGCCAAGGTCTGAAATGATGTGAAGAAATTTGTTGACTTGGCTCTCAAAGATTAATTGTGGCATTTGACTTAATCTGTCCACATACTCTAATCACAAGGCCACCTGGGTAATTTCCATTTCAAAGCTTGTGTAACATCTTGTGGCCTTGATGAGCAAAGTCTTAGACAGCTGCATCTTAAAGTTAAGATAAGAGTGAATGCAATGTTACATAAAAGTTTGCTTCATTTGCTTTAACTTGAATAAGGAATAAAAGATAGTGGTCACTAGTTTTAACATTTTAGACTATATCACAATAATGGACTTGATGTAGCCTTCTTTTTTGGTTTCTCTGGGAGAGTGTTGGATTTACTCAGCCAGACATGTTTTCATGAAACTTACACCTGTTATCTAAAGGTCCAGTGTCCTGCAAAATCATTTTGCTTTGCTTCAAAAGTTGTTAGAAGAGGTTTGAGGAGAAAAACAACATCATACCTTTTACTAAACTCTCAGTTCACAGAAAATCTGCTGTGTCCCTTTAAGTGAGTGTAGCTCAGCCTGTAGGGGTTTAGGATGAATCCCAATTCTACCCCTTGGCCCTTGTCTTACCCCTTCCCCTTAGTCCTCTGTTTTGAGGGCCAAATGGAAGGGGTGAAACCCACAGCTGAGAAATGAGATGCCACTCACTTCCTGCTACGTCATCACCCAGAGCCGCTCACTGGCTGACGTACGCAGATGCAACAATAGCCGTAGCTACGGCTGTGAAAGCTAGCTTCTTAAAATGAGAAATTTTAAAATGCGGCCAACAACTAAAAACATGATTAATATTTACTTGATGATTTAATAATTACTAATAATTAAGCGCTTCCTTCGGTCTCCCCTCTGCTTCATGTTGGCAGGCACGGTGTATTATGGGAAATTCTCTTACTCCTTGGTTTCAAGTGAGGTCCCGGTCTGTCTTCATTTCGAGGGCTGTAGCCCCTTGTCTTAGCCCTTCTCCTTAGCTCTACGGAGAATTGGGACACTACTTCACTTGACGTGAACGCGCAGAACCAAGGGGTAAGGAGTAAGACAAGGGCCAAGGGGTACAACTGGGATTCACCTTAGTCTGGGGACCACAGGGTGGCCATTTAAAGTTGTGATCAAAACATACTTGGACATTTGTTTGGTAGCTAGGGCAAAACAGGTTGACTTCCTCAGGCAGGACCACTAGTTAGGACAATTGGTAATGTATAGGGGCAGGAACTGATAAGATTTTATTGATACCAGTGCTATAAATGATCCTGCTAATCTATACAGTTCTTTTATAATTCACTTATTGATTCCTGTAGATTTTTCATTTGGACAATTGTTGGTCTGTACATTTTCAGTGGCAACAATGTCAAACACACGTCACAGCAAAGATAGTTAACTTTCTGTAAGTTGCTGGTGTTTCCACTCACTTAAGGTTGTGCAGTAGGCACATTTTGTAAAAAACTAAAACACAATTCTGACGCTTCTGAACCCTGTCAGTGTAAGGAATTGATAAGGGAATTGATTAGCAAAAAGACTCATGATATCAGTACTTTGCTGGATCTGTTAACCTACCCCTCCCATCAGGCATAATTTGGGCAGAAAACAAGCTTGGAGCTCACTATCACAATCTACACAGACTTTTTTTTCTATTCATCCTAAATAAAACCCTTGCTTAGACACAGGACATGACATGAACTGTCAATCACTCCAGTCTCCTGGCTGAGTATGTTTTATAAAAGAGGTGGGCACAAAAAGAGGGTTCCTTCACACTATTAAAAATCAAATTTGGGGGTGCTGGTTTGGTGAGCAGCTAGCAACTGTGTACATCCCATATACATAATTCTGCCGGTCTGGGTTTAAATCCCACCTGTGACCAGTTTGCAGAGTGTCTTCCCCTACTCTCTCACCCCCTTTCACAAGCTTATCCACTGTCTCTCTCTTATCAATAAAGGTTCAAAATGCCCAAAAAATATATTTAAAAAAATATCAAATATGCGGTTAAAAGATCTTTTAGGCACAAACCTAAAGAAACTTTTGCAACTTCTTCACTGCAAATGACAATCAAAAGGTCTGTTAAATTAAACTTTTTCCTCCAGTAAGTGCCTAAAAAAGCTGTCGTGTCACAGTGAGATCATTTATTAATTAAAATAACTTATGTCGGGGTGATAAATATAAAATCAATACCAGGACGTCGGTCACATTGCTCTCTAAAAAAAGACAGTGACTCAAACATGGGAGGAGGCACATGGAAAGAAAATATTATTAATGCTTTGTGTTTGAGTGACACATTGCTGCCACATTTTTTCTGGTGTTTTGTGGGCAGCCTTAAATATAGCACAGAATAAACATGAAACAGACGGTCGTGGTCAACTTCTATTTAAAGTGTAAGATCCCTTCAAGGACCTTCTGAGGATCTACAGGGTAGAAACCCTGGAAATGGCCCCTAGCACCTATTTGATTTGATCAATTTCTTCATTGTTTTTAGAGTCAAAAATAAACTATGGTGGGTCTGAAGGTGTTGTATGGTTCAGTTCAGTTTGGTGCAGTATGCAATAAACCTTGTTTCCACGATCACTATCACATTTATGACACCCACCTGTTGGGGGACTAGAGCTGCATTTCCACAAAGTGGTCTGTACAGTTTTGGTTTGGTTTGACATAGTAAGCCCTGGTCTTGATTGCACTCTTACTTTTCTACATCAATTTTTTTTTAGAGGAATAAATTGTAAATAGGAATTTTCATGAACTGCTCGACCAAATAAACTGAAAAAAAAAAGGCTGTTGACAACATCAGGCACAATCTAGTTTCAATTTTTATGCTACTGTCTTACAAAATCTAACAAAAAAACAGATCATACTTTTGGACTTGTCATCTTTCAAACATATCTGGATTGCAGTTATGCAAATCAGAACTGTTGATATGTAGATCAGTTATGTTCTGACATGCAGCAAAATTCCCCTGCTGCATCTAACAATGGTGTAGCAGTGATGTGATAGGAGTTTTGGAGAGATGCAACATGAGATGGTATTTTTCAATTCAAATGAAGGAAAGAAAGGAACAATACATCAGGGGTAATCTGACCCCCACAATGATTTATGATACTTACCATGTCTGTAGGGGTTCTGGAGAGCTGCCACGCCCGACCCCACAGCCAGCAGGGATTTCTGGATAGCTGTAGTTTGGATGTGGCCTGGATAAAGCCCACCATAGCAGCCATCTGTGAACTCTGCGCCACTGCCGTGCAGCTGGTGTGCACACACTGTTGAGGCAAGTCAAGAAGTTACCTCAGTCTTAAAATGAGGGTGAAACTCTTTTATTATCCCTGCATATCTACCTTAAAGTGCCAAAAACAGAGGGGAAAAAAATCAAATGTAAAATTTTAAAACAGGAAAACAAAGACACAAAAAAACAAAAACAGCCAATTAAAAAGTATAAATTTAATGATGATGAAAACAGAAAACCACATAAAGAAAACAGTGGAAGCACTTCAAGGACATCAAGAGCTAAAAACAAACATGATGAGAAAAAACACAACATCAAATACTTCAACACAACAAAAAATTTCAAAGCAAAACAAATATCGCACACAAATTAAAAAAACACACAGCAAAACATCAAAGCAAAAAAGTGCTGAAAACATCAATCATGCAAACACAGCAACAAATAAATACAAAGAAAAAAAAAATAAAATCCAATGTAAAATATACCAACTGTTTTATTTGTGAAACTATGAAAACACAAATAAAACAACCAAAAATCATAAAAAAAGAAGGACAAAGACAGAAAACACTAAGAAAAAAATATAATTAAACAAAGCAAAGAAATATGATAACATACCAACAAATAAGGCACACAGTTACTTAAAGTCACCAGAACAACTCAGAAAAAAGGTCAGTACTTTCCTTTTATTTTTCACTGGTTTTGATCTGTTTTGTTTAAAAAATGTTGTTTTCACAATGTTTTTTTTTATATAATTTTCTGTCTCTTCATTTGTGTTACTTTCATCATGTTTTCATATGTTGCAGCTTTGTGTTTTGTTTTGATTTTATTTTTGTTTCATATTTTTCATTGTTTTTAAATTTCTGAATGCTATCATTTTTTTTATTTTGTGGCTTTTTCTTCACATATAATGTTGCTTTAGTTGCTTTCACTTTCAAAGGCCAGAAGTGTGGCAGTGGGTGCCAGCACAGATCTCTGTATCAGAGATTTTTTTCCCCTCGAAATGGACAAAGTCGGAAGTCTGGTCATATTTTGGGTTTTACAACGATGGTCCCCCTGTCTACAGAAAAAGTCTACAGGAGGGAGGCGGGGAAGAACCACAGCACCTCCATCACATGGCCCACACAGTAGCATCAGAGGGGAGAGGCCTAATAATTTTTAAAAAATTATCTAAGTAGGCCTACTTTTTGAACACTTTGAGCACATTGCAACAATACATTGGTAATTAGGGATGGGAACTGTTAAGATTTTATCGATACCAGTGGCATTAACGATCCTGCTAATAGATTAAATTCTTTAACAATTCCCTTATTGATTCCTACAGATTTTCCATGTGGGAAAATGTTGGTCTAGATTTTCAGTGGCAACAATGTCAAACACATGTCACAGCATAGATCACTGCTTCTGCAAGCTGCTGGTGTTTCCACTCACTCAAAGTTGTGCAGTAGGTGCCCTGTCAGTGGGAGGATTTGATAAGGGAATTGATTAGCAAAAAGACTCATTACACATTCTTTGATGGAGCTGTTAATGATTCTCACTTGGAATTGTTTTTGATTCCCATCCCTACTGATAATAATGTTCACCATGATAATTTTGGTCACAATAGCTGTGATAGGGTGGCACAGTGGCGCAGCAGGTAGTGCACGTGCCTCACAGCAAAAGGTCCCCCCGGGACCTTCCACAGACCAAATACATGCTTCTTATGTTAACTGGTGACTCTAAATTGCCCTTAGGTATGAGTGTGACCAAGACTGGTTGTCTCTCTATGTGGCCCTGCGATTGGCTGGCAACTGGTTCAGGGTGTACCCCACCTCTCGCCCAATGACAGCTGGGATAGGCTCTGCTTGTGCCCCAAAAAGCATAAGCGGTATAGAAAATGAATAAACCGTGACATTAAATTTTCATATTGTTACATCCCTAGCTGGAATATGCTCCAGCCCCCACAAGACAGAAAGGGATCCACGGAAAAAGATAATAGATAGTCTTGTTTATTCTATTTTTTGGGGGGCTGTTTGTATTTTGATTCTTTTGCTATTATCTATTTTTTTGTCTTGTTTAAAAAAATGTTTGTGACAAATCATTCTTAAGTGATGCTTTTGTTGTGTTTTTCAGATTGGACTTAAATATTCTCTTTTTTTCTTGTCTTATTTAGCACTCTGGTATCATCACAGTACCATGGTTACAACCATGGTTACATGTACAGGCAAAAATACCTATTCCTTGGAAAACAACACAAACCAGGATATACATATAAAATAATGTACTTTGCTTAATTCTAAATAAAGATTAGCATTTATAATGTCCCTGTCATTAGAGCAGAGTTACTTATTTGTCACTTCGTCCAAAGTAGTTATAAAAGTTTACTCAGGAAGGACAAGTTTTTAAAAACATAGCCCTCAAGAAATCTTTATTGACAGTGTCAAACTAAACCAGCAATACTGAACATCTTTGAAGCAATAAGTGTTGATGCCTACAGCGCTCTAATTTGACAAGTTACCGTATTAAATGGTGACAAGTTCAATGCATCCGCAGTTGTCGTAATAACACCAAATGCTAAGATGGCGTGTCCTCACATGAGACTCGACGTTGTTTTCATTTGTAGCGTAAAACATAATCACTATTTCAATGTATAATAATGAACATTAGGAAAGGAGGGTTTGCGATGACACTGCATGCAATCAACATAAGCCGTAACCACGACAGTCACCGTATAGCATACGGCTAAAAGTCACTAGTGAACACGGTCACTCGTTTCATATCACCTAGCCTTTTCATTTATGCTGGCAACTCGGCTCCAAGAGACCCGAATCTCCAACAGAAACTGTAAATCTGACATTGTGGGTCTACCAGGAGCTGAATTAGCTTTCCTCGATTGCAAACATCATGTACGCGGTGTGAAAACCATACCTTTTGAGAATAAAGCGCACTGTTGCAGCTTCAGCCGATGGACAGGTCTGCCAACGTTCAGCCACATTGTGACCCTAGTGCGCATGTGCTACCTTTTTATTAGTTGCTAGATTCGAACTCCGGGGTAGCCCTGTTAGAGGGGCGGGGAGGGTCTTCCCTCGCAGATGTACTGCCGCGGGCAGATGAAGAGACTCCGGACTGCCATCATTCCTAAAATGAAGCGCCTCTCCCAAGCTATAGTAAACAGAGCTAAAGGTTGAGCTGCCCTTCCCATGCCGTAGAGCTGATAAGTTTCATTTTCCACATAACGCCCCCGACAAGGTTAGAAATGATGTTTATGTTGTATTTTCATCATTAAACGTTTACTGAATCAGCTACGTTCTCAAACTGAAAAGGAATAGGAGTGTCAAACGTAGCCATTTCTCGCTACGTAAAGTTGTGTTAGCTCACGTTTCAGCACTAAACTGTAAAAAAGTAAAATGAGTTGTCCGGTTCCGTTCAGTGTTTATCCTGACAGCTAATTACGAATTCAGCTCTGGAGTATCCATAGCATCTGTAAGGGTCGTCACAGACCGTGAACTCTGGGGAATACACGAGGTCAAACGTGTATCCTAACGAAAGCCAAGTAACGAAGTGTGTCTTTTGCAGTCTCTTATAAACTGTTCTGTACACTCCCTCGGCTGACGTGTGTGTCTGTGGGAGGACTCGTATAAGTATTTTCTGTCTTCAAAGTACAAGTACTCTGTGAATTCGCCGTTTTGCTAGTTGGTAAGTCAAATTTTCAGTTGTGTTTGAGTTTAGTCAGAGCACAGTGCAGCAGAGAAGTATTGAATACACGGACCCTGTTGTTTGGAGTATTACAGAGTAACAGCAAGAAAATGGCGAACAGGAAGAGGGGCAGTATTTACAGCAGAGGCAAAGGGAGAGAGACAGAGCTGCAAGGACTCTGGACAGTTTGGTTGAAGTCAAACTGTCCTAAGAATGACTTAGGTTATTTGTGTTGGGTTTGTTTCACTTTTAAGACATGTTAGCGCTCACCAATGCTGGCGACTGCGCACTGCATTCTACCAGCATTTTAACTACAGTTTTTGGCAGTAATTCATATGGAGGCACTGCTGTGCCTCCATATGTTGATTTTACTTTAATATACAAATGCTTTTTTTATGAGAATGATGTCCTCTAATTGTAGCACTGTTTCATTTGTATTGGAATTGCATATGGTGTCTGTTTTGTTGATTTAATGTAAAGTTGGCAAATGTAATTTGAGCTCTATATTTAAGTTTGGATAATTGCACTTTTCTAAAAGAAATCATTGATCAGCACTTTAACAGAGTGATATGAATTATTGCACAACAGGACAATGTTTTGTCCCATTGAGACCTAAAGATCTCCTTTTCCAATGAGACCTGTAGTGAAATTGAAATTGACTTTAACTTTAAATTTCAGAAATTTGGGAAGAATTTCAGCATTTTAAAATCATAGTCAGAGTGTTTTGGAAAAGTTAGAATTGAATTTAAAGTTAGATTTTCAGACATCAAAGTCAGAATTTCTGAAAAAGGAAAATGATTTCAAACTCAAATACCGAAATTTTTAGTCAGAATTAAAACAATACATCAGAATTCTGAGACCAAACTCAAATTTTGATATTTAATTCTGAATGTTAATTTTAAAAAAGTGATTTCTGAGATCAATGTCAGGATTCTTTTATTCCAGTCAGAATTTAAAAAAAAAAGAAAAATAATTTCAGAACTCTAAAATCAAAGTAAGAATTTAAAAGAGTGTCAGAATCAGAGATCAAGGTCAGAATTAAAGGGGGATATTAATTGGGTCAGAAAGTGAAATAAATGAAATTAAGATCAGAATTTTGAATCAAAAGTCAGGACTGAGATCAAAGCAGAATTGGAGAAACCAAATAATTTTCTTTAATGTTAAAATTCAAGCTGCCTAATTTTAAAATGATAAAAAGAAATTCTCAGACTGATGTCTGAATTCTTTTTTGTTAACTTGGTTATTTGCTGAGGTTAAATCCTTAATTTCACTGTCATCTCAGGTGTCTGACTTTGATCTCTGACCTCTGTCTTGGACTTTCACTACCATCTCAGAATTATGACTCTTTTCTCAGAATTTTGAGACAGATGATTGTTTCTCAGAAAAAAGAGGAAATGTTTAATCTGAAAGAGGAAGAAAAAAAGACTGTTGCCTTTTGCCTTGTGCATTTGTCACACAGTGAATTCAGTAAATGGCTGATTTTATGTAACCAAATTCTCATTTTTGTAATTTTCAGCCTCACCTCTCCTGCCTTTCAGATGTGTTTTAACATAGTTTGCAGATTGATGGATGTTAATACATGAGATGATTGATTGATTTAGATGGTGAAGTTGTTGCTATCTTTGCATCATTATTAACACTGAAAAGGTTTCCATGGATACGAGCTAAACAACAGTGCGGTGCCATGGCTGTACTAGCTCCTGGTTCATTAAGAGGCATTTGAAAAGGTTTGGAAAGGGTCTTGTTCCCTGTTTCCTTGTCCTTGTTCATGTTTCAAAGCTTGGCTGGAATGTAATTTTGCAATTGTATGTGTATGTTTCAACAGACTTGCCCAATTAGTCATTTTGTCAGTTTGAAGCTGATGTATCAGATAAAGCTCTGGGGAAGATATGATGAAATTAGTATGAAATTCATTGATTGAATGTCTTTTGGCCCCTTCCAAGAAATGAACAGTTTTTTTCCCGCCTTTTTTTTTTACATACTTGAAGTTGACATTAAGAAACATTTGGATGGGCTGAGAGATCCAAATACTGATCTGCTATTCACAGTTCAAGACAATTTATATTTTGAATGTTAATTTTGCCTTTTCATTTGCTGTCCATGTGACACACAGAACTGAAAGACTGGAATCAATAATATAGAATGAGAAAACTTTAATTACGATGAGATATTTCTATACATTAATGAGGTCTCACCACCAGAGGTGTAAAGCTCAAGTCATAATGTAGTTAATATCATGATAAGGAGTTACTATAAAACTTAACCAGCAGGTTTAAAATATACACAAGATTGTTATAAAATTCTTAATAATATTAAGTCATTTATTTGATTTATTTTCTTTAAAATGCAAAATATTGTGTTTTTCATTTTACTTCAATAGCAGGATCACTTCATGTTTTGCCTTTTAATAAAAATCAAACAAATAAGTTCATACAAGAGAAGTATTGGACACTTCATTTATGATTGTTGCTGCTGAATCTAGCAATGGCTAAAAAAAAATTCTTTGAAACACCCACTAACAAAATCATCTCAACCTCCGGAGAGCTTGAATCTGCAAACTTTTGGTATTAGTGATGTCAGAGAAAACATGCATGCACAGTATTCTTTCAGATATAGATTGCATGTGCACCCAAGAACAACAACAACAGCTGCTCCTGTGGCATTTGTGCTACTTACCGTGCTTGGTTTGTTATCGCTCCTCCAATGAAATGTGGATTTGCTGCATCAATACTCCGACCACTGTAGAGGGATTTGTTACATTCGCCAAGGACTGGTCCTTTGGCGACTGTAACTGAAAAGTTTGTCTTCAGCAGAAAGCGTTAGAGCGCAGATGCATACAGTAACACAGCTGTTTAACTACAAACCTACATCGCCAACTACTGGCCTGGCATGCACACTGCAGCGTTTTCTGTCATTCTAGTGGTTCTGTGTGAACACAAATCATTTTCACATCTACTCTGTGAATGCAAAGTGCTTTTGAAAACTAAAAGGAAGAACCTTTCTGCTTCTGGTGACAACATTGTCATGTTAACAGGGCATCAAGCACGTTGTACCAAAGCTAATCTCTAAACAAGCAGCTATTGTTTATATCCTGCAGTGACTTCTTCCTGTTGTAGTGCTTGTAGGTCCTGCATTTTCATTTTGCATTTGCCTCTGCAGACTGAGCTCAGTTGTTCCAGCTCAAAGCTTTGCAAGATGTAACTAATTATCAGTGTTGAATCAGAAAGATCCAGTTGCACTGCAAGGTCATTAAAGTGATATTCCGGGATTGAACAAGTTGGGTCCTATCACAAGGGTTAGGGCAGAAATTACCTCTACATCAGTGTTTATGTGGAGAAGAAACCCAGGGCGCTAGGACCTAGCTAAGAGACTCAGCTGCAGCTCTGGCTCTCCAGCCACAGCTGAGTCTTCCGCTTCACGGCGCTACGAGAACTAGACCCTTATTTAGCGGTGTTTTCGTGTGAAAGTAACACGCTGAAAATTTCTAAATAAAGCGTGAATGCAGACCGATATCAGACTTTTTCGGTGGGAGTCCGTTTATTTGTGTTTTTGATCAAGGAAAATATGGCCCCGTGTGAGTCCAGCCAAATCAGCAGAGGAGCAGAACGGAGGGTGTGTGCTCGCAGCGACATGGGCTTCTGTGACACAGAAACACTGCTGTAGGGGTAATTTCTGCTCTTAACCTTGTGATAGGACCCAATTTGTTCCATCCCGGAATATCACTTTAATACCCCTTTCAGACTGGCCAAAAACCTGTTTAAACCCGGTAACAGTCAGCTCCTGTTAGCAATTTAAAAGGGCTCAATCAGCATTTCGACCCGCGTCGACTGGCCCTGCAAGCAACACAGGTTTTTATCGGCTCACCTCTGATCAACTTCAGTGAGAACATCACACCCAGGTTGACCCACTAATTTACAGATGACGTTGGCGTAATGTCCCCATGGCATAACATCAGGCCCGCCCTCCCTGTCTGTCTGTAACATAGGTGACTCTTTGCCGTCTCATCAGTGCTGTTTGTACATTTTTAAAGAGGGACAAAAATACAAAGTAAAGAAAACTGTGCCCAAGGCCTTAATGCTCCTTTCCATTGTTTACATGGAAGGGCTTCGTCTTGCTGATGATGTATGTCATCAGTGTGATGATTGATGTGCCAGAGGAAAATAATCAGCCACGCAGCTCTTCTGCTGCCAGTTAGACCGGGGTCTGCTGCCAGTGGGAAAACAGTCATTGCAGATTGTTAGCGGGTTAAATTGCTATGAAAAAACCTACGTTGACCTGCTAATTTTAGTGTAAAGGCAGTATAACAACCTATAGTTTGAAGGAAAAGGTGAAGTACTTCAGAAAATGCAAATTCAAAACATTTGGCTTCAGGGAACTGTTGACATACGGCTTCAGTCATAAATTAACTCGCACACTCTGCAAAAACTAAGAAAGTCAAAAAGAATTAAGTCTGAAGGATCAGACATAAAAAGAAGAGCACAGATGCAGGATTTTATCATTTTACTCAGTCTGAGTTGTAAGAGTCTTAGCAGCCTATGAATTGTACATCCCTGTTTGGATTGATAAAGGCCATATTTTCCTCATAAGCTTTTCTAATTGCCTGTCAGATCTTGGACTGGTGTTTATTGTTAGTAGCTTGAAACTCACAGTTCTGACAAAAAGGTTGCTAACACAAGTCATATGCTCACTTGTGACATTTAAGGTCTTGTGAAAATCATGAGGGACTTTACAAGTATCACAAGACTTTCATGTCACCAATAATGCGTAACTGACAACCCTCTTTGTTTGTGGTTTTTCTGAATCATTTGTTGATCCTTAGTTCACCTTGTTCATTTATTGTTTCCAGTATAGATTGTCAGTAATGAGTAATCCAGGTTCCTCTTAAGCAATAATGAGCTGTTTGCCATGGAAAACTTGTTCTGTGCAAATTGTAAGTTCACAAAAAGAGGACATATTTTGTCTTGTAGCTGTGTCAGCAAAAAGCTCTCTAAGAGGTCATTACCAGGAAAACACATTTGTTAATATTGTAGGAAAATGTATATGTTTGCTCAGGCTGGTTGAGAGGGAGATTTTTTTCTCAATAGATCTGCCATAGGACACGTCACACTTTATGTTTTAAAAGTCAACAGTACCACAGAGTTTAAGACGTGTTTGACGTTCTGTTTTCTTTTAAATATTGGTCTGTGCTCTGGCACTGTAGTAATTTGCAGGCGTGGAGCGCCTTGGCATGTGTGCAAAAGTTTAATGATGGTACACGCCCTATTAAAGGGCCAGAGGGCAGATTTCAAAGATTGCACAAGTCACGTAATACTGGAATGTCTTCATGGTCTTTCCCAGGTTTCATCAGATACTTACTTAATCTTAGTTTGACAGATGGCGCCTTTTTGTAAAGAGCAGTAACAAAAGTTACTACAGTTGTGGTTTAATGACAGAAGACCTCCTTGTGCACTGAAGTAGAGTCTGCAGTTGGGGTGTACGATAATATGTGAATATTTGATGACACCTGCTGGTTTATAGAAGGAGGAGTTCCTACACGGTTGACTCTTGGGATTTTTTTAAAACAACTATTCATGAAGGAGTAACAACCAGGATTAACACACATCTGTGCACAAACAGGATCCAATGTTCATGTATTAATGCGTAATAGCAAAGGGCTGCACATGAAAACGTCAGCTGTTACAGAGGCTGAAACGGCATCCCTGCAGATACCAGACTGAATTCCAGATTTTGTCAAACTGGGATGTGAACAGATTTCGATCAAAGTCCTTACAAACTGAGCGACTGCATTATTAAAATATTATTTAAACACTGTCTTAAACAGGTCATCACATTTTTGCTTGTTCGGGTAAACAATCTGCGTACATTAGCACCTATAGCTACTGCATCTGTTTTTTACGCTGGTGTTCAAAGTTTCTGTAAAAAACGCTAACTAATAGATTCTGCAACTTAATTTGTCTTAGTGGGCAATTTGATTTTACATTGTAAAAGTGTTTCATGAAAGAAACACTGAACACAATACGTCATGTCAGCTGCGCAAAAGTTCTTCAGCAGTTCCCTTTTTAAATCCTCCACAGTGTCCATCTTCATTTCTCCACGAGACAGCACCAAAGGAATAGATGTTAAATTAGAAAAATGCTTTAAATGTGTGCATTAAAAAATGTACCTCATGTGGGCCAAACTACCTCAAATATGAACATAAATAGACTTATTTTGGATCTGTTGTGCATATTGTACTTCAGTTTTTGCGCACAGCGCCAAGTGGACACCAGATGGAGTCCCAAGCATGGTGCTTAGCCTGATGTAGCGAGTGCAAATGCAGCTTTCGACCATCAGCCTTTCACAGACCCTGGTTGGATACCACTAAGTCCTTAAGGGAAATACAACTGTTGCTAAAACACACGTTGGCTAATGTAAACAGAAGTCCAATGTTTTGTTTGTAACCACTGCCATAGCAAAGTGTTTCCACTGTTCTAACCCGTAAGTATAATTAAACTACATAATAGCTTTCTCTGATAAAATACAATTAAATTGTAACCTAGTGATGCATTTTTCACAGTTATAGTCCAAAGTATTAAAGTGCAGTGCAGTTAAATGTCATTGTTTATGGATATCTGGAGATGGATGACATGGTGCCAATAATCGTCACCACAGAGTTCAACTGTGTGTGGGACCACCCATTGAAATCCAGGGTGCACTGTCATTGTTTTTGAGCTCAACCAATCAGAGACGTCACTGCTAAAGTAGAAACATAGACAACACTAAAAGTAGAAACAGTGTACTAAGGAAGCATGCATCTACTGCAATCTCCACCAATTAGGATTGTCGCTGTAACACTCCAGGACTGCGAAAAGTGTAGATCAGTTGCCTGAACCCGTGAATAAACCATATTTTATCTGCAAACACAGTGAAGAAAATGTGCTTGTGTCACCTTTAGGTACTTATACTATTACCTTCTTATATGAAGCAACTGAATTGAAGGGAAGACTTAAATGTTGTAGAGGCAGCACATCATTGAAAGTTAACTGGTAACAGGCACAGCAGGCTCTACCAGTTACAAATGAAGCTTTAATACTCTGAGATCTTGGGTTATGTGTTTCTGCCACTCAAGATCAAGAACATGTTCTTCTCAGAATTAGTGCTGGTGTCTTTTACAGGAGCATGTGCCTTTCTTTTGTACCAGGCATCCTGACATAGGTCTGCATTAGGTGGTGATGACATTTCATAAATCCCATTCATGCTTTCAGAAAAAAAAACAGCCATCCTGAATTTACCTGGGTGGTCTGTGTATGTAAACACAAGCAGCTGAGTTTTTCAGCTAGACTTCATCATAAAACCTACCTTTTTTCCTCTTCCACTTCTCAACTGGCAGACATGCAAATTACAAGGAAACTTCCTGCTGTGAAAGCCAAGCATGAACAAGAAGGTCAGGGGATTTTTACCTCCTCCAGGGATGTTTTTTTTTTTTGTTTGTTTGTATGAGAATGACCTTAAAAGCTCAGGACAGGATGTTCATGGCATAAGGGAGAGGTGATTAGATTTTGGTGGTGATTTCAATCTGGATGTGGATCCCAGGATTGTTTCAATAATTTAACAACGTGAGCTCAGGTAGTTTTCCACATTTTTGCCAATAACTCCTTAAGTTCTTAACAGATTTTGATGACGTTTTCCTGGAATATCAGCCATGGCACAAGGAAGAAGCGGTCAGATTTTGGTGGTGAACCAAATCTGGATATGAATCCAGAATTATCCTGTATATACACTGATTTTTTTATATATCGTTAAATATTGTTAATATTGCTGAAAGGCTCATGCTCTTTCATTTATTTTCATTGGGTTGTATTTATGCTATTTTCTATTTTATTCTAATTACTTATAGTTTCATTTGTAAATCTTTCTGATGTTTCTCTTGTATCCTGCTGCTGCTGTAAATCTGGAATTTCCCCCTGTGGGACTGATAAAGGTGTATCTTATCTTATCTTATCTTAATTAGTTTTTTAAGGATTTCACTTTGCAACATGGGGCAGTTTCTCCCCCTTTTCACTAACATCTTCTCTAAGAACACTGGGAATGCTTTGGAGTGGGTTTGAGTTCTTGGATCACCTTTAGCTTGGATAGGTTTCCCAGGTATTTTCAAGGAAATGTAATATGGTCACATGTGTTAAAAGGAGCATTAGACTGTTGATGCTTCAGCTGATGCATTGGACATGAAGGAGTGAACACTTGCGTGTCCCACTCTTCAAGAAATCATCTGCCGATAAGGATGTGGTTTTGATAATATTGTGCATAACAGAAAAAAAATCACCGAAAGCAAGTTTTACCTAGAATTACTTATCTGGAGATTTCATCTTGACAGAAGATGCTGACAATGATTCACAAGAATTTCATTTACATTTTACTGAAGGGTTTTGTAGATAGGACAAGATATCTGAAGCTTAGTCAGCATGCCCTCCTTTTCACTTACACGCAGGTTCACAATGATTAATCAGCCTTATATTCTCACCATGTCCTGCCTCAGGGCTTACATACTGCTCATTTAGCAGTTTCAGCAGCTGCTGAATTGACACTTGCTGTCGGTAAAACCCTGCTGTGTCAGATGCAATTTGAAACTCCCTCACTTAGGTGTTTTCTGTTTTTATAAAAACAAGTGTCATTTTGTTTTTAACAAGGCTTGTTAAGTGCTGTTTTGTGTGTTACTCATTTACAGGATTCAGCAACAGGTTGATGGAGAAGAATGGCACGAATCTCGTTGGATTCTCCGAACTCATTACCAGGGTTCCCCCTCAGTCTGCTGTCGGTGCCCATGGAAAATAAATACAAATGTCAGCAGTGTCACCAGGTCCTCAGGAAGCCTGTCCAGGCGACGTGTGGCCACCGCTTCTGTGTCCACTGCTTCAAACAGCTAACCAGGTACACGAGAAGTTCCTGGGACCCCCCACATTCATGTGAAAAACACACTTAACCCTGCCTGCATTGTTTATGTTTACATTCTCCCAGGCATGCTTCAGCACGTGCCATCATGAGTTCTTATCCCCTGATCTTCTGTGGAAATTTCTTGACTCTTAGATCAGTTGCCCTTTGCTCACTCATCCTCACATGTCTAGACTCTTTCACTCGAGTCAGTGAATCATAAGCTGACTCATCCTCAGGGGCCCATTGTTTCCTTTTCCCTTTTCCTTTTGCTGATTCATAATTAGTTCATTTGTTTGTTGATTTTTGTGCAAGTCATTTTTATTCATGTTAGAGGTGAATTGTCTTTCACTGTTGGCTGTGTGATGTCAGCTGATTCCTTATGATAGGATACAGAGGTTCACGGGAAGATGTCGGTTTGTTTTAACGAAATTGTACTGGCTTTGAACCAGCTTGTACCTGATATGAAAATGAACACAAATGAAGTCAAAGCCTTTATTTGCATTCCATGCAAACACAAGATGGAGCCTGTAAAGAAGGTTGAGGTTGAAAATGTGGACCATGCAAAAGTGCCAAAAGCTGTAGTGTCTTGAGTAACAGGCTGCAGGAACCCTGGAGGTTAGATGATTGTGTGTGTGGGCTCTCACTGTGCAGGGGTCAAATAGTTTTGTCACACCCATAGTTTTATTTTCTTAAGAATTTCTGGATTTGGAAACTGGGGCATGATGTACGTGTGGCTTCACGTCGACGCTGAATTGTTACTGGTCAGCCTTAAGCAGAAATACAGCCTCTACGTGTGTGAGTAGGTTGAGCTAAAGTTTGGTTGAGGTGTCACACACAGTATGGCAGCGTCTACTGCAATACACGCACAACGTCCCAAAGGCTTTTTTTATATAATCAAATGACTGATTTCACATGGCTTTGTCCCCTTTGGATGACCCAGCCATCATTAGCCTCTCAAGATCATTCAGTCAGATTCAAATTATTCTGTCTAGCCTGCAGATAGCAACAATAGTTGTTTTGACATGCTTTATTGTCAATTAGCAACTTCATCAGCCTCACCATATCAGCATAGGATTATTATTAAAATAACTGAGTAAATGGATACATCAGAATAATGAAATAAAGTGAAAATAAGCAAACTTTATTGATTAACAGCAGTTCAGATTAATTATCCTGATTCCAGATGAGACTTCTCAATCCTTTTTCATCCTGTTTGATTAAATTACTTAGAATTTATTTATTTTTTTCTAATTTTTTGTTTGTCATAGAAACATGCTCAGTCTGTACTAGTTTGTAGCATATGCTACTTTGTTACTGTAGCAGTGTTGAACATGAAAAACAAAAACTCGGAAAAAACATAGATAAGGGGTCTGCAAAAAATCCTGGAGTAAACTGGGCTTGGAAGGATCGACTGAATCAATAATTTTTTTAGGACTGGGGCATTTGTTGGTCACATTTGAAATAAGAATAAGACCTGCCTTTGTGGCATCTGTGCAAGATATGCGGCTGACAATTTAGCACTGTGTTAGCCGCCACCTTCTAAATGGGACAGACCTAATGAAATGATTGGTTAGCTCAATGTCAAACTATCATTACCTTAAATAAATGATATCCTGTTGAAACCTCAGTGATGTCGCCCTTCTTGGAGCTGCAGAAGGGTTGTTTTGGCTTTTGTGATTTTTGAAATGCAACTTAACTCACTTTGACCGGTAGGGTTGATATATTTTTGTTGGCTATCCTTGAAGTTAGTGTTACACAGGTTTCATTGACAAGAGAAACACCTTTTATCGGTGGGGTTTTGCTAAGCTCAGTGGCAAAATGTTTGATTATTAAAACTTTTATCTCCATTGATACTATTCATAAATAAACACTTCTTTTATAGTGTGCTTAGTAAATAGTGCAAACACAACCATTAAAGTGATATTCCGGGATTGAACAAGTTGGGTCCTATCACAAGGGTTAGGGCAGAAATTACCTCTACAGCAGTGTTTCTGTGGAGAAGAAACCCAGGGCGCTAGGACCTAACTCCCTCTTCATGCTTCGGATCTGCTCGTCTGCTGAATCCGCTGTAGTCAGACGGGGCCATATTTTACTTGACCAAAAACACAAATAAACGGACTCCCGCCGAAAAAGTCTGATATCGGTCTGCATTCACGCTTTATTTAGTGAATTTTCTTCACATTACTTTCACACAAAAACACCGCTAAATAAGGCTCTAGTTCGCATAGCGCCGTGAAACGGCCTCCGCTGCACAGCCAGAGCTGTTGCTGCAGAGGCTCTTCCGCCTCCGGCTGTGGCTGTGCTGGCTGTGCAGCGGAGGCCGTTTTTCACCTTTTGGTCAATCAGGTTAAAAAAGTGCACAGCAGCTGACTAACTTTAGTGTCCTCAAACTTATGTTTACATGTTCTGTGTTGACATTTTTCGAGGCGCAGACAAAGTCCATGATGTGGAAATTTTCAATAATCCTCATGCTGATATTGAACTTGTGAAAATAGGACCAGCTTATAATGACAACCATTCAGTTAAAACTTGACAGTTCATCGAGTTATGTCCAGCTCTCATGTTCTAATTGTCATTCTGTGACTGTCCCTTTTTTTTCTCATAACCAGCAGCATTTGATTAACAGTAAAAGCTCTTTCATGTCGACATGATTCATCAAATTACCCCATGGCCTGCATTAGCCAGAAGGAAATGTTTGCTGGCCTGAGACATCAACCAACTGTTTTTTTCCTCCTAAAACCCCCCAAATTGTTTCTGTTTATCAGTTCTGGGCCAAAACCATGTGAGGCATGTCGCCAAGAGGAAATATACGAGGAACCAATGTCCATTCTCAACAGCAATGAGGTGAGCCATGAAGTATTTAGGCAACAGTGAAGTATTGTATTGTGAGACATTTCCTTGCAATCTGCCTCCCACACATTTCTAGAACATATATGACCTCAGTGTGTCCACAGGGAGTTTCCCCCTCCACAGACAGAGTATCTTTGTGTCTGTTTGCAGCTGTTCTAACTAAATGGGTTTATTGATGTCTGCTCTTTGTTCCTACACCAGGCCTTCCCAGACAATGCAGCAGGAAGAGAGATAGCAAGTCTACCTGCCAGGTGCTTGAATCAAGGCTGCAGCTGGACTGGCTCTATAAAAGAGTATGAGGTAAAGCACCCTCTTTTACTCATCTCTGTGGTTTGTGGGCCTCTGCCTCTTTTACTTCTGCTTCTCTGCCTGCCCTGTGTTTGTAATAGGGCAGGTATTTTTTTATCACCACACTTTAATTTAATATTTCAAGCACGCTGTAATCTTTCCAAGAATACCAGCACTGCTGTTCAAAACATACCATACATACTCTGCATTGCCATATCTACTCTTCTCTCCTTTCATGGTGTCCGCTCATGCTGTGAGTTTCATGTTCACTCTGTCAGAGCAGAGCCTAGTGCTGAGAATCAGGAAGTGAAACTAACAGCAGACTGGAAAGCCCCTGCATTTACCAGCACAACAGAAACAGCTCGGTGTTGGGGAAGTACCGTGGTATAAAAAGCCATTTGATCTAGATTAGCTTGACAGCTTCAGGGTTAATTCTCAACTCAACCCAGCTCAAATTAAATTCAGCTCAACTAACCAGCTGTAATAGAGCTTTGTGTTCATGAGGCACTATTATGTCTGTTTCTGTTTTGTCAACCTGGTTTTTTAATAAGTTTTACTTCAGTAAGATTTTTAGTTAAAGTGTAGCTGGCAAAGCAAAGGCATAATGGATAAATAATCCCTTAAAAATTTAGCTAACTATGTCACAAAATGGTAAAAAGATAAGCAAAAAAAACCCAAAGGAGTAAGATTTGAAAAAAAGAGATTAAAACATGATTATCAAGTCATGGTAAGAAATAAAACAAATACTCAATACTGTAATTTGAACGTCAAAAATGAACATTTGTGAACAGAATATAGGAGTGATAACTTGGTAAGGACATGTTTACTAACCTAAATACCAAAATATTTAGGTTTAAGTTTTCAAATTTTAAAATAATTTGCAAATTAGTTTGAATGTGCTGCCATGTGTCAAAATGACAAATATTTTCACATTTAAGTCAATACTGTATTCTTGCCTTTGGATGCAACAATATAATCACCTCCATCAGAACTCACAAATATTGATGTGCAAACAGTAAGATATCATAAATCACTAAAGCAAACAATGAAAGCTGGATAAAATGAAATAAATAGGAATATAAGATGTAAAAGCAATCATTCATTAGCTCGCAATGATGTTCATTTTATGAAAGAGGTGAAGCAAGATCCAGTCTTTGCTCTGATTCATGTCACATGAACATGAAATAATCATGAGTAACACTGAAGTAATCTTGAATATATAATTTTGACATCATAAGATTGATCAGTTAATTTTTTTGTCCTTTACCTGAAGACTTAACAAAAAGAAATCACAAGCATTATTTATTTCTCTTGATTTGTGACGCCTTAAACATTTTATAAATACAGATATTAGTGTATGAAATCTTTCCTTAGGGACTTAAAAACTCGACGAGTGTTACTTATTTTCCATCATGATTATTTGTGGACTGAGTACTAAAGCGTTATCCATCATTCTTCACTGACACTAACATGAGAAAGTGGTTTATTGGTTGAGATTTGGCTGTTAAAACGGTTAAGCCGACTCAAGGCTGGTTGTTGGGGCATGAAACAGAAACTGGTCATTGGTTTGGTGTGGTTACTCCAAGTATCTCTTAAGAGTAAGTAGTAAACCTACTTTTAGTTTTGTTATTACATAGTGGTCTCGTTATTTGTTTGTTTGTGAGGCTAGTGGTTTGTTCGTATATATAGGCGAACATAGAGGCAGAATTATCGACTTGTCTGTTAAACCAAGCCGTACTGTATCGCTCTGTGAAGACTGAGAAGTGAAGGGTTAAAAAGGTTACATAAACGAGAAGTGTAGATCTACTTTGGAAATTGTGGTCTTTACTTTCTGGTTAACAAACACGTGCTGCGTACAACTGTGGACTTCTTATCTGCTTTGTTTGTGCAAGCGCTCAGTGAATGAATGCTTTGCTGTTTATTGTACACCCACATATTTGCGTTCCTCTTATTTATTTTGCCTATTTGACAAGTGATCCGTGCTGTCGTTAACTGTATGACAACACCCATCGCTAGCTGGAAAAACTGACTGAACAGGGTGAGTGAGTGGCATGGTGAGGACACAAAGAGTACTAAAATGACGATAAAAACGTTAAGCAGTAAAATAAAGGAAAGACCATGCTAGCCTACCTTCAGTCGGTGCTCTGTGGCTCAAGTCCAGTGGCTGCTGATATTATATTAGCTACTTGGAGAAAAAAATGACTTCCTTCCTGAGCTGCACCCCTAATCAAGCCCATCCCACTGACCTGTCTCCCAGATTTTTAAGGATGATCATTTTGGGATATTCATGAAAATCATCAAATAGAATAAGAGCTTTAATAAAACCAACTTTTGTCTTGTATTTAATAGGACAGCTGTTTTATTTCTTAGCTGCTGTGTTTTAAACTATAACGCTGCAAAATACTCAATTCTTTCTCGAATTCATCTCTAACAAGGATGGATGTTTATCAGAAAAAAAATCTTGCAAGGAGTTACTACTTACATGATATTTCAGGCTTTCTTCCTTACCTGTAAAGCACATAAGATGCTCATCTTAGATCCAAATTAATCCTATGGAGTTTTAAATGATTTATACTGCTGTGTGTGTAGAGGGGGTGACACACAAAGTGATTAACTGCATGCTGCAAAAACAGTATTTCTTACATTTTTCCGAGATATTATTCATTTGAAAACAAACAGAAAGCATGTTGATAAACAAACACCACCTTCAACTTGTCGTACAGCATGTGACATGGGCAAGCATCCATCACTCGATACCTGTGTTTACTCATCCATCCATTATCCTGTATCCTATTGGCTCTGGGATGCTGTTTGGCTTCCCAAACTTTCCTGTGCTTTAGATGGTTTATTATTTGTGGCTGCTTGCAATGATCATTAAACAAAATTAATGTCTTCATGAGACAAAAAGCCACAAAGGGCAAGCAGCTCTATCGTCTCTGTTTTCTCTGTAGCAGCTAGCTTCACCATGACAATTCTGCCAACCTGAAAGAAATACTAATAGATTCTTCACAGTGGAAACAAAGTTGGTAGTCTCCAAACTGGACTGATCGAAGCCAAGTTAAACAGATACCACAAATTAAAAACAGCATTTTACATGTGCGGGAGAAAATCCCCATGGGTTGGCTGCACTATCAACAACTTTTTGCCAGATTTTTCTCCGGCTTTTTCCCTCCTAATGATTGTTTCAGCAGTTGTTGCAATCTGCAACTTGTCCATATCTTCAAGTATTCACTGTAAGTAAAGCAATTGGGTCCGAGTTTCTTATATCTCAAAAAGATAATTACATCTCCATGTTGGGCTGCCTACCGTGTAATACCTACAAAAGCTCATGAGACCAAATTGACCATTCATTGTAACCACCCCTAATGTTGCCACCTTTTACAACTCACAAATATGAAAGCAAACATGGACTCCATGTCGGGCTGCCTACTGTGTAATACCTATAAAAGCCAATGAGACCAAACTGACCAGGCAGTGTAACCAACCCGAATGTTACCACCTTTTACACCTCACAAATATGAAAGCAAACAAGGACACAATTTTCCCCCGTTTTTACTCAGAATCTTCCATAAGTTTTTCACTGTTTCCAAAGGTTCACCAAAATTGACACAGACTGATAGCTCACGTGTGAGCTTCAGTGTATTATTTTTGTTACCAAAGTCTTTTTTGATTTATGATTTTAATACTAAGTCTGTCAGTTTTCCTGGTTGTTCAGAAACAAGCCAGATGTCTCCATTGCGTCTATAATTTGTGGTCTCTTTCGTGACAAGATAATTGTACCATGTTGTCAACCTGTCTTTGAAATATTTTTATAATGATGATTCATTAAATAGGTTTTGACAGTTCAACTGTCTCAGCTCATTTAACCACACCTGCAATCGTGTTGAGGTGTCTGACTTCATATTTTTTGGGGCCACATAGGAGAACGCTGTTTTTTTATTACCAGCTATGTAAATAACATGGATAAACACCGTATAGCCTAGCTATCTTGATTGATTTGTCCAGTATAAAGCACAAGGTAGGCTAGCTACGCAGCCGCTTGTCTCTTAAGTGGAGTACATAAGAGGGAGCACATTACTCCCATCCTGGCCTCCCTCCACTGGCGGCCTGTGCATATTAGAGTTCATTTTAAGATTCTTTTGTTTGTTTTTAAATCTTTAAATGGTCTGGCCCCATCCTACCTCTCTGAGCTTCTTCAGCCCCACGCCCCTGCTCGGTGCCTCAGGTCAAAACGGATGCTCAGAGGGGATCGAACTTTTTCTGTTGCTGCTCCTAAACTGTGGAACAAGCTTCCCCTCCCCATTAGACAAGCTCCTTCACTGTCCTTTTTTAAAACTTGCCTTAAAACTCATTTTGATTCCTTGGCTTTTAACCGAACATGAGACTCTGCTCCAGTTTAGTGTTTTTTTTTTGTTTTGATTTTAGTATCTATTATGGCTTGTATTTCGTATCTCTTTTAGTGTTTATACCTGCTTTATTTTATCTATTGTTTTAAATTGTTTTATGTCTTGTTTATCTATGTACAGCACTTTGTTTCAGCTGTGCTTGTTTTAAAGTGCTTTGTAATTAAAGTGGAGTTAAGTTGAGCAAGCTAACAAGTGACAATATATCTCCCCCCACGTTTAGACCCAGCATGAAGGTCAATGTGAATTTGAGCGAATAATGTGCGAGGCCTGCAACACCCTCATACTCCGCTCTGAAAAGTACAAACATGATGAGAGAGAATGTGAGGCCCGAACACTCAACTGCAAGTACTGCAAGATGACCTTCCACTTTAAAGACATCAAGGTGAGGTGCAGAGATTAGCTTGCAGGAAGTATTCGTTCATTGTGTTTTTATACAAACAGAATTCATGCAAAGTTCTCTTGTCTGTTCATGTTCTGTTTCAAGGCTCATGATGAGATCTGTGTGAAGTATCCTTTACAATGCAAAGACTGTGGCAAGAAGAAGATCCCACGAGAAAAGGTTTGGACTGTTTCTCAACTTCACCTACTAAACTATGATGTTTTTGATTAAATTCAGCTTGATTATAAATTATTCAAGATTTGAGATGAATTTTTGGTTTGAGAAAGGCCACAAGGCAGTTTCATACTTAAAATGTCTTAAAAATAATCTATCATTACATTGTATCTAAGTACTAATTAATGCCAATACCAGAATTTCTCATTTTTATACTTTTAAATAAGCTCTAAGTTTCAGGTGTGTATTATACATGAGTACAAGCAAAATACTTACCATATTTAATGTCGCCAACATCGCGATTCTAACACATCTGATACAAGAAGCCGGAATATTCTCTTTCTCTGCGAAAACACCTGCAAACACAGGGTGTTGCCATGTTGATAGCAGCTTTCTGATTGATTGATACACTATGGTCGAGCATGCTCCGGCAGAAATCAAGTAATTGTGCATGCGTGAAGCAAAGGTGTTTCAACATCATTTGAGAGAGAAAATCATGTATGCTGAAATTTCATTGATTAAAACTTTGAATACAATCAAATTTGAGCTGTCTGAGAGAGTAAGGTTCAGGCAAAATTGGGGTGCATGTTACATCGAGTACAGGAAAGTATGGCGTGTGTGTTATAATCAAGGGCGTGTTAAGTATTTTTATTTTAAAGTTATTTTGAAAATTCAATACTAAAATACCTACCTGTGCTTTAAATGCCTCTTGTTTATTAACTGATTAATTAAAAATGTTGAAGGAGCACAACTGCGGAAGAGAAAGTGACATGACTCGTCTTTTAAGGGAATAAACTCTCAATCAACAGCTGCTGCTAATGCATGGGCATGATTCCTTAACTTGTATCCATGTTTTCTGTGTATCATTAATGTATGAAGACATATATGAATTGCAGTGACCTATTTAAAATGGCTTTATGGTTTCTGCAGAGGCAGGTCGAAGGTAGTGTTTGTAACTTTGCATCAGCAAATGCTGGAGAGAAGCACTTTGACACTGATGCTGTGAGCATTGCCAGCACAAGCTGTTGTTTTTGACATATGTAACTTTGATGCCTTTTTGAGAATCTCTTACCAATAAAAAAAATACTTTGATTTGCAATCAAATGTTTATGAACATTCTTATCCGTAATGCCTAATTAGGTTCATAGACCTAAAGTAATTGCTTAGTAGACCAGACAGGTGTGTTACCTGATGAGTGCATCCCACGTGTTGTTATCCACAGTGTTAGGAATCCATTTTGGTGACTAGGTTTCTTTCTGACTATGGACCCTGAACACTTTCACTTTTCTGTTTGAGTTCACGAACTCAATGGAGCTGGGCCAAGGGTTTTTATCTCACTGTTTTCACCTTTTCTTTCAGTTCAGTGATCATGTCAAGTCCTGTGCCAAGTCAAAGAGTGCCTGTCCTTTCAATGAAGTGGGCTGCAAGTCTGTGGTATGTACTGTGAGCTGATCAAATATTTTGCTTCAGTTGATATATTATTACTTCATTATTTCAGAAAGGTGTTGAGAATTATTTTGTGTTGAGTCTTGGGCAAATTTTCCTGCACAGACATCAAAACAGAATCTACTGTCAGCTTGAATTTTGCTGAATCAGTAGAGAAGTTTATTCCCAATGTTTGCATTGTGTTTACAGCAAACAGGGAGCCATGTTCAGCAGAAGAGTAGCTTGAATTGCATGTTTTTGTCATAAAGAAACTAGGCAGGAGCAAAAGAGCCAGGTTTTTTGTTGACTGTGTCATCATCAGTCTTACTCCATCGAAATGTGTTATGAAACTCCAGAGTACTGAATTCAATTGCTCTCAAGCACTTAGCTTCTCCCTGTATTTTTTTTTCTTGGTTGAAACAAACAGCTCAAAGTTATCCTCCCAAACCTTATCTCCCGTGAGAAATTTTTCACTGACATTAAAAGGGTGTGCTGATTACTCATGCCAAGAACTTTAGTCCAAAAAGCAGGGTGTAACAGGCTGTTTGAATTCAATTCAATTGTTTTTGTTTCATGCTACTAGGAGTGTGGGAAAATGCACCCACAGAGTAATTACGTTACACAGTTTATGAAATTTTAGCAAGAAGATTTTTCATAAATGATCCAAAATTTTTAGGTAGGGCGGTAATCGTAACTATTAAACTTTTGGTGAGGAGATTTTAGATGACTTCATTAAAAACTGAAATTAAACCTGATGTCTCTTCATGAGCTACAAAAGCAAATAAAACCACAAAAGAGAAGATTTACCATGTTTGATTGAATTATATTGTTGACCAGGGATTGAAATATTGTTGACATTGAAATGATCCTAATTCAAAGGTCGAGAAAAGGATAAATATGCATAGGTGACACATTACTAGGCCATTTTGTTAAATATATATTACCACTAATGTAATAAGCAATGCCTAATCTAATTAACTAAACACAGAGTACAAGCCTGTTTTAGCTTTTTTAAGGCAAGTAATAGAGATTTAACCAAGTATCAAAGTGGATTGTTCTTACATCTTTATCTTAATTCAAGTGTAATCTTTCTGTAAAAATGAGTTCCACGGGACCAATCAGCCAGCTATAGCTCTTTTAGTTGTCTTCCATATGTTGTTATTTCTTTGTCAGGTTTTCTAAATCAACATGCTTCTTTAGATATTATAAACTTTCTGAAATGCTGCATGTGGCCCTGGGCCTCCAATTGTCCATCCCTGCTCAAAGCTGCTTTATTGGTTGGAGGAAAAACATACTTTTTTAGGTAATCTGGGTTTTCACTGACTTATGATGCTCTGAAAAGAAAGAAGGATGAGACTTCTCTGTTGAAAAGCATCAGCTCCTTGGCACAGGGCTGAAAAAGCAGAATGTTAAGTGAACTGCTTTGTCCACAAAATCAACACAAACCAAAATATCAACAAAGGAGCTTCAAACTTTGTTGCTGAGGATTCAGGTTATTGTTAAAACAAACAGTCATTATTGACTTTTCAAATATTGATAAAAAAATATCCATAAGCCAGGGATTCCCAGAATGGGGCCCATGTCCCCCAAGGGGGGGCCACAGCTTAGCCAGAGGGAGAGCGGTGCAAAGGAGGAGATGAAAACAATGCACGCTTTTATGCAGGGCGAGCTTGCAAAGAACTTGAAATTCTTGTTGGGGAACTTCCATTTTACTGAAAGGCTAATGTTCCTTAAAAAGAAGTAAATGTGTGACACCATTTCTCACCCTTACTTTTACTTGTGCAAGTGACACCTAAGCTGTTGTTTTGTAAAGAACCTGGAAGTTTCTTGTTGCAGTATCACTTTGAATAGCTGGAACTTTTAAAGATGATACTCTGTCAGAAAAAAATCTGAACCACTGCAATAAGCAAGTATTTTCCTGTTCGACTGCTCAAATGTAGTTCAAGTTATTAAAGAATTTAGGGTATTTTTTTTTACTAATTTTAATCTATCAATACATTTTTTCTACCTTTACACACTCTCCACGTTTGAGGATCTCTCACCTCCTTAAGAAAATAAGTAACCTACTTTTAAGTTTTCAGTTTCTGCCGTGATCATAACGATCATTTACAATCTTCTGCTGTGTTTCAGGTCGAGAACGGGAAGCTCAGCGATCATGAGAACAGCAGCATCATGGAGCACTTGCGTCTGCTGCTATCGATGGTTTTATCCGTGGGTCGGACTCGCTCTGACCCTGGTCTGGGAGAGTGGCAGGAGGACTCTGGTCTGGGCCTGTACAGGTCTCCTGAGGAGGGAGTCACTTTGGGCGCCGGAGCTGCAGCCTCTGTGCAGTCAGTGGACTTGGAAAAAAAGGTTAGTCCAACTGACTGAACTGCCCACCATAGAGCAATGATCTGCAGAGTGACTTTAGTGTTCAGAAATGCTGCAGGTGATGGCTGCTGCAGTGTGAACTTAAAACAAACTTGTGGATGGCATTTGTAGTCCAACAGCCAATCAGAACTTAAGAGCTGATGACGGACAGTGGAGTTGTTTAGCATGAAGAAATGAACTAAGTATGGAATATCTCTGACCTCAAGTTGATATACATTTATGAAAGCCCCCTGAGTATTCTGTTCAATCATTCATGGACGTCTCTAAAGCCTGGGTCTCCTTATTTTTATATTTTTACTCTCTGAAAAAGGCAGAATTACAACCATAGATAACCCATCAATGTTGCTAAAGTTTATGCACCGTTGTTTTCGTAACGCTTGCATTTGTAGTAGGTGAACTGGCAGGCACTCTGAACTTGGTTCCCTGAATCAGTTTCAGGTTTTGTCTTGTCTCGACATGAAACCTTTCCTCTGAAACGAAAATAAACACCTATAACCGCATGTCATGCACATAGCTGTTACGATAATTTCTGTGAGCTACAGGAATCTTTTCCATGACTTTTTTCCCGACAAGCCTATTGTTATATTTCCATTTAAAATCTTAAATGGAAATATGACAGTAATTCCATTGTTATTTTTGAGTGTAAGAGCACAGGAGGAAATATTTGTGAAATTTCATAGCAAGGAAGTGGAAGAGGTTAATGAGGTATACATCCTTAGAACAGGCCGGATCTCTGTCATGTTATAACGTAGATTCATTGTATTTTTGTCAGTCGTCTCTTCCTTTCTGCTCTCTTGTTGATGCTTAAGCATTAAATAAAATCCTGCTTTGTTTCTGTGTGTCTGTGGCAACAAGTTCCAGAAATCCTTCAGAGTCATTCCTGTTTTACAATCACACAAACAGCATTTATCTCTCTGCACTAGAGCCGGGTATTTTCAGCTGCCTAAAGATGTGACATGCAGTACGATACAGAGACCACTATGTGATCCATCTCCTGATACTTGTCAGTCACGGACTTGACTCTCTCTGTAGTACAAGGTGTAAATGATCCCTCAACTTTAGACAATGGAAGTATTTCAAACTTTGGAAAGTATTGTGCGTTAAATAGCTTCTACTGTCTCCTTTTTACTGCACCATATGTATATTACCCAAAGTTTAGTGGACAAATTGCGCACAGCATCACAGCATTTGTGGCTGTATCATTTCTGTAAAATCTGTATCAAACTCCTCTGGCAGGGAGTATGTGACAGTATATATCTGTAGTGATTATTTTAGCACAGGCCAACTATAGTGACTTTCTTACAAACTTCATGTTCCTTTTAAAACCATTTCCGTAGGTGGGGGGAGTCTATGCATTCAACCAATAAAACACACTAAAAAACGTAACGTTCCCATTTATTATAAGTAACTGATTGAGAAGAAAGTTAAAGTTATCATTGAAGACAAAAGAATTTAAGATGACTGGCTAGTATTGCAGTAAGAAAGCATTTGGTCCTGTATAACACCAACTTCCTGATTACCTGTGACCTTGCCCATCTGAATACATGCCTCTAATGACCTCTCATGACCCACTTTTCAAACAAAGTGCCCAAATTAATCCCAACTAAAATAAACATTTAGCTCCTACACCTACTTAGTCACTATGTCTCTGCTTCATCTCAACAACACTTGCTCACTGCTGCACCTAAATGAGCTTTCTCCACTTTGGATTAAAGATGAAACCGTTAATTTGTTTGGGGTTTGTTTTCTGTTCCTCGATGCTGCCACTTTTAGATCTGTTTAAATGTAGAGATAATATACTGTGAGGCACCTGAATCAAAAAAGTATCAAAGCCTTTTGGTAAACCTTCCCGTAATGTACATGTGAGCACAAGCCTCGGGCAGGATGGGCTGCCTGGAATTCACCTGAATTTTTTAGGAGTGCACATTTGTAAACTTGAAATTCTCCTTGACTTTGAATGTAGATCTAAATGTGTCCACTTCTGTGTTTTTGACAGGTCAAGGCTTTAGAGAACATTGTGTGTGTCCTGAATCGAGAGGTGGAGCGCAGTTCTGTGACGCTGGGGGCTTTTTCGCATCAGCATCGTTTAGATCAAGAAAAAATCGAAAACCTCTCCAATAAAGTGAATCAGCTGGAGCGTATGGTCCAGATGAGAGACTTACAGCTGACTGAACGAGAGCAAATGGTGAGGGAGCTCCAGTACTGCACCTACGACGGGATATTTGTCTGGAAAATTTCCGACTTCTCACGTCGCAGGCAGGACGCTGTGGCTGGTAGAACGCCTGCGATGTTCTCTCCAGGTGAGAAATATGCAGAAACATAACCCATTATTTTAATTGTCTTCTGTCCAGATAGCTGTTGCCAAATCCAAAAAAGGATGCATCTTCTTTGTTCACAGTACCATTTTAATTCATGCAGAAAAAAAGATGTCACAAGACCAATAAAATATTGAAAAACATTGTAAGGGAATATATTTAAAAAAATTAATTGCAAAGAAATTGTTTGGAATAAAATTAATCGAAGACCATTCGGAGAATAGTCCAGAAAATTCAATCATAATTTCAAGAACTACATATTTCAGCATGTGGCATTCAGATAATGCATACAAATAAAAACAATAAAAAGCTATTTATTGGATGAAGACCACATCAGATCAGGGAAAATAAGATAAGATTAACAAAAAGTAGATAGAGAAGTACATTTGTGTTTGTGTTTGTGCAAAAAAATAAGGAAATTGAAAAAATAAGCAAAAATGTGTGTTGTTGGGGTGTTGGTAGATATTACTAGTCATAATAAACAATGAAAACTATGTTTTTTATGAATAGGGCTGCTGTCTTGAGCCTTCTGCATCATGTGTTTTGCATGATCTTTACTCTTGGCGTGTTGTGGAGGGAAATTCCTCCTCCCTACGCCCTTGTTGTTCTTAGGGAGAGTTGGTCTCCTGATTTCACATGACTCTTATTTTTAGGCTCTGCTTACATTCTGGATTTTTTTTGTCGTCTTTTCTCACAGCTTTTTACTCGAGTAAATACGGATACAAAATGTGCCTGAGGTTGTACCTGAACGGTGACGGGACAGGCCGAGGGACTCACCTGTCGCTGTTCTTTGTTGTGATGAGGGGACAGTGCGACGCACTGCTCAAATGGCCCTTCAGCCAAAAAGTAAGATCATTTTTTAATACGTCTTAAGACTTTTGATAAAGATCAGGCAACTGTATTTGTGCCTGTAAGTAGATCCACAGGTGGGATGACACCTGTTTAAATGTGTTTGCAAAGCTAATATCCATGAGACGGTAGGTTAGAGAGAAAGCAAACTATTAGTGAGATCAAGGTCTGAAAATGATTGTGTTTGGTTTTTATTCCTGAATTATTTAGTCATTTTAGGCCATCAGCAGAAAGCTGCTGTGATGATCACACAGAGATACACTGTGTGGACATTTACTCATCTCCCTCTCTTTCTTAAGGTGACTCTGATGCTCCTGGATCAGAATAACAGGGAGCACATCATCGATGCTTTCCGCCCTGATGTCACCTCCACGTCCTTCCAGCGGCCAATCAGTGAAATGAACATCGCCAGTGGATGCCCGCTCTTCTGCCCGCTGGCTAAACTGGCGGGTAAGAGCCCATACCTACGAGATGACACGATATTTATCAAAGCCATCGTAGACCTGACAGGCTTGTAAGCGGGCTGTGGAAGTCACGCCAAACAATGTTCAATCTTCACATTCATGAGAAATATTACTTATTATAATAATAATATATAAATAATAAGTTTATTAAGAATATTACAGTGATTATATGACATCACATTTTGTGACTAAGATAGCATATCTGCATGATACGTGATGAATGTATGGGAGTGTCAAATTAGGACATTTTTTTTGAAGGTGTGTAAATTAACCGGTGGTGGATATACTGGTTAAGGGACTCTGTATAGAACAGACATATAACTCTTAACTTTTATTTGCCTATAGATTTACATAACTTTGTCGAAGAACTTGCTGTGTATAACATGTAGGTATAATATGCAACTTTGACACTAGATCTCTTGTTGTTTTTGCGCTCAATCACAAGTTTGTCAGACCAAAACAAATTGCTGATCCATTGAGACAAGTAGCCTTAAGTTTAGTCATTCAGTTCTTGTTTTTTCCAAGTATCTTACACCAAAACTGGGGGTGTTTGGACAGCACAAACCTCCACCAAGGCATTTCTAACAATGTTTGAGATAGAGTTATTGTCAAAAATGTGGAAAACTGCTCTGTCTCACACTGTTAACAAATCCTGGAAAAACTCCTGAAACTGCATCACTTTTTCCTTGTGCCAAGAAAAACATTCACTAATAATAATGTAATGAAAATCCATTATAAACTTGGTAAAGAAATTGTGGAAAACTGCCCTATCTTGTGATGTTAACAAATCCTTTAGAGAAATTCCTAGATCCACATCATCACCAAAATGAAATGGCTTCTTCCTTGTTCCATGACAAGTATTCCCTTAAACGTTCATTAAAATCATTTCAGAAGTTTTTGAGTTATCATGCTCACAAACTAACAAACAAGCTAACAAACACCAGCAAAAACAACCTCCTTGGTTGAGATATAAGGCCCTTTGATAGTGCATTTCCACGATAGTTCTATAATGAAACCTGCTGTCATTATGTCAGAAAATCAGACTCATCCTACAGTAGTGTGACACTGATGTACAGCAGGAGCTCCGCATACACTCACAGTCAGACATGCACACACACACACACCGCACTCCCTGCAGGATCTGCCTCGTCATGTCTCACCTCCATAATGTCCCTGCTACTACTCCTGAAGCTGGCACAGAGGGGGGATCACTCTACAACCTCTTTGCACCTCTGTGGCATTCAGTTTGAAGGAACAACATCAAAAAGGTGTTTCACGTGTGCCTTGACACAGCAGATTGAATAATCCCAAAGCCTTTTCTTTAGCTTGGGAAGTCAGTTGGTTCTCCTTGAAATGTACTCTTGCGAACGACTTTGCTGTTGTGCAAAAAATAGCATCCCTAAGTGGGTGAAGCAGTCCTACTTTAACATGGTAGCACAGCTAATGCTTATGAGGGGGGGTGTGTGCGGGAAAAACATGTATGAAACATGTTTGAGCCTCTAAAAATGACAAAAAAATAAGCTTTAGGACGCTTTGTTTTGTTGGCTGATTCACTCTGCTGTTTCAAGGTATGATGTGTACACCTCTTTATGTTCTTCTTTTAATATGAATGAAACAAAGGCATCAAGGAGAGACGGAGTGATCCCCCCTCTGTAACAGCCTCGGGGGTAGTAACAGAGGTGTCACAGGGGTGAGAGTGTCATCAGTGGATCCAGTAGTTAAGCACAGAGCTTTATGTCTGTGTACGTCTCACTGTGTATGCATGTGGGGCTCCTGCTGTGCCGTGCTCCCTTGAGCTTTCACAACACCGTATAACAATGTGAGTTAACTTTTTCATCTGTCGTCATTCTGCTTCTCAGACAAATGAATCACTTTGACCTGGCTGGCCTCCACATATGTCTATGGAGAGCCATGAATTCCCAAAGATGACTCTTGATTGCGGATTATAAGGAGTTAGCCTGAGTAAAAAATGTCTCCGATTGCGATATGAGTTTGGTTTTAAGTAATCTAGCCAAGTTAAAGGAGTCAGTTTCACAACACAGTAAATTCTGACCTTAGCCCCAAAAGACTTGGCTTGTTGTCTATCTCTCATAGTAGTACATCTCCCTGTTATGAACACAGAGCTGAAAACAACAAACCAAAACAAAGTTTGTTTCCTATTCTTTGGACTCTTGAGTTAACAATTTTTAATGTTAATGTATATCTAAAATGTTTTACATAAATGTGTGATGGGGTGGAGGTGAAAAAAACACAATACTCTGTAATATCACAATATTTAGAGTGGCAAAAGTATATACTGATCAAGGCGGCCAAATATTGATATTTTTGTTTAAATATAATTTCCAACATTTAATGAAGCTTTTAGTTCTATAGAAGTGGAATCAGTTACTCTTTAAGTCAATGGTATGGTCAGCAGAGATTAAGTGTATTGATACAGAGGGGTTGTTCATTGTGCAGGAGAGAGATAGTAAACAAACACGGCAGCACAGGAGAGAGGCAAAATGGATTGCACTGTTGGTGTTGGGATCTGTTTTGTGGACTTTAAGGGACATGAGAGATGGACATGACACATGGGGTTTGTAAGGAGGGACATATAAGAAGATACCATAGAGGACTCACCTGTCTTGGTACAACCCAGGGACAGTTGAAGCCAATGGCTGCAAAGCTAATGCTATGCTAACCCCGCTAAAACACTAGCTTTACATGCTTCACTTGTCAAAACTTGCCTCCCAATTCTAAACAAACTAAGAAATAAGCCTGATTTATTACTTAATTTAAACACAGAGAGTCAAGGCATCACCATGTTGTGGAAAACAAGGGCTTTTGTTACATGCCAGTTAGAGCTCAGGTATGTGCCTCCATCTCTGCATTATTTCACAGACACAGCAGTGCTAAGGCTCTTCAGAACAGTGAAGCTAAAAGTTGAAGAGAGTCTGAGCACAGCAGAGCGGTTTGATTAACTTGTGATGCAGGTTCATTAGAGTTTTTTATTAGAAATTGAATTGACATGAGTATAATAAGATGTTTCTAATTAAATTTAGTAGAATTTGAAAGAAGGCAGAAAATCAAAATATATATCACAATGTGAGGTATTGCAATATTCAGCAAATCCTAAAATATTAAAAATTGCACCAACATCTAATTGTGACCCAAGTATCGGGATATGATCTTAACTTGGGAACACAGGTGATTTCCACCCCTATTGTCCAATTTGTTGGACACCTTTATTACTGATTGTGTGTAGCTGTCTTGCATTTATCTGACAACAGGAGTTATTTAGATTTCATTTCTAACATAAGAAGCAGAGAGGGAAATGTTTTGAAAAATAATAATAGCTTTAGTTACATTAAATAGCTGCAGAGTTCAATATCACTCTAATAATAAAAAAAGTTCCTCATGTGACACTCCCTGAATTTGAGTAAAACTATTAAATATATATATTTTATTGTTTATTCTATATCTGCATAGAATATAATATCGATAATACCTGGACTGATTTGTGTTTCTAAATCAGACTTTGGGCTGTATTCCACTCTGAAACTAAACTGATCATAAGTTAAGGTTTGCTCTTATAATCAACATCATAACTTTGTATTTAGTTTCATAGCATGCTTTTGAAACACACTGTAGTTAAAAAAAACAACAAAAAATACTGAAAAAAAAAAAAACACACTCACGTGAACTAACAGCACCTTTATTAAGTTGTCAGTGCTGACAGTGTCAGTATGTGGCTGCATTTGTTTAACACTGAGGAAACTCTCTTTGTGAAGAGAAGACCAAGTGCTTTAAAATAAAAGATTGAGTCAAACATAAGTTATTAAAAGACACATAATACAAACACAAATAAATAGCAAAAAATATCACATTGTGCATTTATTACATACACAAGTGACTGATTCATAAATCATAATTGAATAATTTCTTGTTAATGCAGTTATAGTTATTTCATTTATTTGCTAACCTACTTGTATACTAGTGCTGATATATTTCACTGTATGTAATCTGCATGGACCAGCATTTAATCGTGGTCAATTAGAAAGCTCTATACTTAAATCAGATGCCAAATAAATGAAGAGAAGAAAAGAAATAAAGAGACAATGTGAATGATACTGGGTAAATGGCCTTAATCTCTGAAGATAAATGGGTTGAGAAAATCCTTGTATGCCTATATGTGAAACAATCACTCTATATTTCAAAATGTAATACTCATTTTTGTTGCAATAATATACTTTATATTGCTAAATTAAGTAGTTTGATTCTTCTTTGAACAAGGTGTATTTTAGTATCTTTTTATGTTATGGTGATTTAATCACTTTCAGCTGTCAGTGGATCATAATCATCATAATTATATTTTGTTTATTCTTAAGATTGAAATAAAGTACTAGTTCTAAAATATTTCTGTGTTTTGGCTTTTATTGTGTATGTGTGTGCGTGTGTGTGTGTGTGTGTGTGTGGGGGGGGGCTATGGTGACAGTTATTACGTATTATTATTTTATGTGTGAAAATACCAGATATTTAAGACTCTACAACACCAAGATTTTTCCCATTCTGCAGTATTTCAAGTATTGAAGCTTCTATCAAGAATCTAGGGCTGCATAGAGTCTACTAAGTAGAAAAGTATTTTTTGGCATTGTTTTTTTAGTCCATGATCATGCTTCTAACACTTAATTTGAAAACAACAAATGGTCACAACAACTGTCTTAAATTTACCATCTGAACAGCAGTGTGGAAAATGTCTTTTACACCAGTATTAATGGGGATAAATGTTTGATTGTCCATAAAAAATAGATGAGAACATGTATTTTTTACATGGAGTTTAGCTGTTACAGTATATCCTCCTTCACAAACCCATTCTTCAGTCTTTCATGCCACTGAGGAAAAGTAGGAAAAGTGGGCTTTTTTCACAGTAGATAAAAAAAAAGCAGTTGTCTTGAAACCCCCTACTACATTATGCTGACTCTTACAGCTTTGCGGAAAATATGTTAAATAATTGGACAGCCCTTGACACCAGTGATCAACCCCCTGATACTCCCAAAGTTTGTGTCAGACTGCACATATTATATAGTCTGACCTTGATTTAATTCTCTTCATGGTCTCTTATTATACTCATTAGTCTGGCTCCAGGAGTTAAAACGGACTATTATAGTGTGGTTCCTCCACAGAGACTCTTGAGATGTACCCCAAGGTTCAGTTTTCACCCCTATGATTTTTCTCTGAAGGACAATGCTCAAATTTGGGAAGCTTTGAAAAAAATCAGGAATTATGAAGAATCAATGTTTATCGATTACAGAATACAAAGAAATGAGCGAGCAGGAGAAAAATCCAAATCAAATCCAGATTTGATGACCACTCTGTAGGTACATTTTCACAGAATCAGGGTTATTTTGAAGGCTTATAGTCAAATGTATTATTAACCAGTCATGCCAAACAGGCACCAAAGATCTTCATTTTCATATGGAGGTTTACAATAAAACAATCAGCTGTGTAGGAGGCTTACAACTGAGTGAGGAAAGGCCAAACTCTACTACCAATGTGAAGTTGTGAAGGCAGCTTTGTGCCACAGGTCACACCATGGCAATACTGAACACAGCAACAAAACAGGGTTGTCATCCTACGTCAGCAATGTCTCCCCCCCACAAAGATTTCAAAGCAGACTGCAGTTTTAAATGTGCGGTTCAAGCTTTAATGAAGGACTGTAGACTGTGGTGGTTAGCCAAGGATACTTAAAGTAGATGAAACATCGTGCCTACTCCCACTCAGAACTGAAGAATTAACAGCTGTACCAGAATGTGAAATATTTGGCTGCAGCAGAGGGCGGTTTTTCTGCTGATGTCCTTCCAAAATAAGGGCTCTTTAAAGTCAATAGATGAGCTTTGTGGTGAACAAATATGCATCTGCGTCTGTGTGACATAATCTCAGACTGCAGAAGAACCAGCTTCACAAAAGGTCAGAATTTTCCCCTGAGCACTTTCACGCAGCTGAGTTTGTCGTACTATGACCTAAAAGCGTGACAGGTGCTTGATGAAACTTTCCACTGTGAGCCTACGTAGACGTGTTAATACAGTTTTTGTTGACATGGTCACAGCTTCATCCCACTTGAAGTCACAGTCCTTCCTCTGCAATTCTGCAAACTGCACCACAGACACACGAAAACACTAAGACTGCCACAGAGGCACGAGAGGGAAGGTTTCAGCTCAAAGGTTTCCTTTTTTTTTTTCTAAACTGTTATGTTGAATTTGAATCCCTGACAATAAGGTCAAATTAAACTTTGTCATAGAGATTATTTAGTTTGATCATTTGAACCAAATCCCCTTTAAAGAGACTGTGAGGAGTTTCTAAGTAATTACAAAAAAGTCTCACTTTTAGATATATGCCTGATTGAAATACACACTTTAAGATGAGTTTTATAGCATCAAAATAGGTTATCTATAAATGCTATTCCTTAGCTTTCCGGTCGGGTCGGACAGGGCTGGACTGGCCTGGATACTCAACTTCGGTAACAAGACAATTAAAATTAAAACTAGAGCAAATTTATATTATTCAGACAGGTCTTAGAGCACCGGGCTGTAAGTAGCAATATATAGCCGGCTACAACTACAATAATAAGTTTTCCAAAAATTGTTTGTTGTCACACATCAAAAACTACCGCTACGTAACTAGAAAGAGATACATTACCTCGTGGCTTTGCATCCTGTAAGTTGTTGAAAAAATAAGTTGTAAAGCAATGCAGAGTTCTGAGGAAGGTCTGAGCTGCATTTACCACAACAAGCACACGCTTCAGCTTCAGTCATGTCTTTGGTGCGTTCCAGTTGTGGTCAGAAGTAGGAATTTCTGGGTTCCGAGTAGGAAACTGCAACTGGAACACCCCCTGAAGTCTGAATTTCCTACTGGGAACTCGATGAAACCTCGCCACCCCCGAGTTGACATTTGAAGATGGATGCCCCCGGTGTGAACAGTTATTTAGCTCCTTTAATAATCAATTTATTTGCAATTCTGACTGGGGTGTGTCGCTCTAGATCAGCTGTATACATAGTATTGTTAGACTTATATTTACAAAAATGCTGCCATAGTGATAATCACATTCTTCATACAACAACACAGGGCGTGCTCACAACAGCTAACAATAGCCTGGTAGATCGGCATGTTTTGAATTCAACTGGAAAGCCGATAAGTCGGAGATAATGTCACTCCCATTTCCGAGGTTACTGGAACACAGCATTACGACAGTCACCGCGCGTGCTCATGGGTAGCGGAGTCTTTATGTCGCCGGTAATAGATTCTCCTCATAGCAGCTTTAATTAGGACAAAGTTTAAAATGTGAATTAGAAGTGCTCCAACAGCACAAACTTTTTCAGAGCACTTACAACACTGATGGACAAATATGAGGAAAACTGGTAACAAATTCTTAAAGAGATACATCAACATTTTTTTCATGTCTTGCCTCCCTCTCCAGTCCATGCAAGGAAGATGGACACCATCCTTTTGACTGTGCTTGCAGTAACAAGAAAGATATGGGCAGAGCTCGCCACTGCTTGTTAGCTTAGCTCAAACAATGGGAGTCAATGGGTAGCGCTAGCCTGCCTCTGCCTACTGTCATCAGATAAACTCTTCAGCAACTCTTGACAGTCTGTGTGCTTGTTGTAACTTGTTTATAACTGCGTATTATGTTATATATCTTTTGACAAAGATTAGCACATTATATAATTTTCCAAAGAATAAGATATGAAACTAAACCGCAGGGTGGATGTATAAATCTGTGCATACATGCTTTGTTTTTTTTAACTACTTACAAGCACATCCGTGGTGGTTTGCGCACGTGTCCTGCAGTTAAGTTTCTCATGTATTTCTTTAGAAACTAATTTGCTAATCTTAGTCGAAACATAATGTAACATTTCGTAGAAGAAAACAAGTCGCAACAAGCACACAGGACCATTTAGAGTTGAAGAGTTTATCTGATAACTGTAGGCAGAGGCAGGCTAATGCTACCCACTTACTCCCAGTGTTTGAGGTAAGCTAATTAGCGGTGTTCGAGCCTCTTCCTTGTAATTGCACACACAATCAAAAGAATGGTGTCTATCCGCTTGTCATTATCTCAAGAGAGTGAGGCAAGACATACAAAACAAAAATAAAAAATGTTAGCGTATCACTTTGAAAAAAAAACCTGGATCCACATCCAGGTTTGGATCACCCACTTCTTCCTTATGCCATGTTTAAAATTCCCTGAAAATGTCTCAAAATGCTGTTGAGGACTTACTGAGTTATTAGGAGATGTGGAAAACTGCCCTATCCCGCTGTGCTAACAAATCCTTTAAAAAAACATTATGGATTTGCTTCTGGATTTGGATCACCACCAAAGTCAAGTCAGTTCCTCTTTGTGCCATGACCAGCATTCCCTGAAAATGTAAAAGTCTGTACATTCACTGGCCAATATATTAGGTACACCTTTGCCCTCAGAACTGCCCTATTCCCTATGGCAGGATTCAACCAGGCTGGAAACATTCCTCTGAGAATTTTGGTCCGTCTCGACTAGAAAGCATCACACAGTAAATGCAGTTGCTGTTTGGATCAGCGATGGTTAACCTTGAGCTGGATGACCAAGAACAGATAACAGAATTAAACGGTTTCTCCTGATAACTGCTCAGTTTCTCCCTTCACTCAGAGGATCAGGAGGAAGCTATAAACAAAAACACCTCACATTGAAAAGTACTGGTTGTCATGCTCTGCAGGTTATTGTTCCTCCCTGTTCATTTCAAATAAAAGAAACCAACACCACAGCAACCTGATGGAGTTTCTGCAATTTGTACAGCACGCAACATTTCCTGACAGTTGTCGACCACAGGCTCATTGCGGAGAGAACTTCCTACAATGACAAGAAGACGTGAGATAAAAAGAGAACAGAGGACCAGACACGGGAAGTGTCGTGTTGAAAGAAACAAATGTGCAAGACAAATGTCCCTTTTTTCTTCAGTGGGAAATGACAGTCTTTCTTTTGCTTTTATTTTTTAAATGGGTACAGAATATTTAGACTTAGGGCTGATGGTCATCAAAAAAATCCTAATAAATATGCCATCTGTGTACAACAGGATTAAAACTCAGGCAGGTCCAGACCTTCATATTCAAATTAATTTCGTGATTAAAGCTATGGTCTACGATTTGGAAGCTTTGTACATCTTAATAACACCGTTTATAAGGCTGTTATGGTCCTATGGTCCAATCTACGCAATATAAAGACCAAAAAGAACGAAAAAAATCCATTCAGTATATCCGCTGCAAAGCTGCATACTAGTTGACCAATCAAACCGTGCTGGCATGCACGGTTTGATTGGTCCACATTGCCGCCGGTCCAATTGAAATGGCTACCGCTGTGTGTTACAAGGGGGATGTCTGTCGTGTTTGATACTTTCAGTTGAGCTGAGCTGTTTTTGATTGAGTTTGCTGCTGATATATTATGCTAGTCGCTCGTAGCTCTGTCCGAGGGGGCTTGTTGTTATGATGTGACACGAGCTGGGGGCGGCATCTTGGAACACTGAGGGGAGGGGTGAGGGAAGGGGGGGCAGGCTGCGGTTTCAAAACGTAGACCATAGCTTTAAAGTTGAACCAATGAAAATAAAGTCAATACACAATTTGTGATAGAAGTTGATATGTCTGGGAAAAGGTAAAGTTTCAAGATTAAAGTCAAAATACATTTTATGTTGACATCATTCTCAAATTTTTACTTCCTTTCTCGACGTTTTAACTTAAATATCAATTTGACTTTATTTAAAAAATTGTATTTCAACTTTATTGTCAATATTTCAACTTAAATCTTGTCAATTGGACTTTAATCTTTAAATGTAGACTTTATTCTCATCATTTTGACTTTAATCTTGACCTACCTAAAATTATTTCCCATCTAAAATGTCCCTAATACTCTTCCATAGAATTATAGCTCTTAATAGTAGTTTTAAAAAACAATTACATTTACTCTGGTTGATATAGCTGAGAATCTTTTCTATGTATCCGTACTTCTTTAAGAGTTGCATGGTGATAGTTGGGGCCATTCTGTGTGCATGTTCTCCTGTGCATGCACAGATTTCCTCTAAATGGCATGAAAATGAATTTGCATTTCTTACTGTGTGGAACTGTGGGGATCAATTTTAAAACAACTTTGAATCCAAAAGTTATGCCACAGAAACAAGCTGTGCGTGTTATTGATCATGCTGATTACGGTGCTCGCACAGATCTGCTTTTCTACAATTCTGGTGCTCTTATAGATGTTGGGACGAGTACCTTTCCTCGTGATGCTCCTAGAGCATGGAACAACCTCAGAAAACAGCTAAAAAAGGTTCAGTGATCTCTTTAAGAAATTTAAATGGATCATAAAGTTCATGGGCAAAGAGAAGTGTAGCTTTTTTCCTTCGAAAGCCTGTTTTTAAATGTTGTGCTGTTTAATGTTTTGTTGTTGTTTTTAAATTTTCTAACATTTTATTGGCTGCTAACTTGGCCAGGTCTCTCTTGTAAAAGAGAAGTTTGATCTCAGGAGGACTTCCTGGTACATTTTAAAATAAAGAAGAAATTTGAGGGCATATTATCATAATATAATCCAACTAATGTTCATTGTCCTTTCCAGACACTTTCTAAAAGATATTGTCATGTTGTTATAGTGGATATAATTCATCAGGTGTTTGTAAGTTCTTTGTACAAAAGGCTAATAAATGTATTAAGAGAAGTGTTTCTGTTGTTTAAGTTGTGGAATGTGTAAAATGTGTAATTCAGCATTGGTTTTCAAAAGGATGGTTTGCTGATCTGTTTTTGAAGCAAACATTTATTTATAAATTGCTCGTGACTGACTGTTTTCCTTTCTTTGTAAGCTGGTGTCTTAATTTGATAAGACGGTGGGATAAACTTAAGAAGCATTTGATTCTGCTTGTTACTGTTCAGTCTTTACTTAATACATGCCTCTTGACTTTTTGGGACTGTGAACACTATTGAGTATTTTTGTTTTTGTGTGATGACTGAATAAAAACACTACTACTTCATTGTTATTTTTTTAGAGCATGTCTGTGATTTCTAAGCCAACTTTTCAGATGAGTCAGATCAGGTCTGGGAGCACATGCTGGGTCACAAACTCTCCATTCATCATTCCTGATGACTCATCTGACTCTTCTTCAATTGTAGGTGTTTACTTGTGATGAAGTTTAAGAGAGCAAGAGTGCAAACCCTACCGCCAGAGGCTCTGGAGGTAAGGCACGCCAGGGCCAATCTCACCAGCTTCCAAACCAAATACAGTATGTTTCAATCAGGACTTGAACCAGCAGGCTCCAGTTTCCAGTCCAAACCTTTATGGACAGAGAAACTCAGATGGATGCTGCATATATTTAAATACAAAGATGATGCTCGACTGGTTTTACTTTGAAGCCCCCTGCTTTTCTGCTGCATCCTGCAGCCCTATGACTGTGTACACACACAAACACACAGCAGGGAGAGCGCAGGGACACACTTTTGAAGGTGGGAAGTTTCCATATGGATACAACACACACAATAATTTAGTGTTTTCAAAGGCTGTTATCTTTCTAATGGAATTACAATTCCTACCAGAAAGTACTAGGAGAGCGCAAACCTCTGCCAAGGTTGCTCACATATTGCTGTTACACCTACAAACAACAGTTACATGATAAAGTTTTCATCATAACTTGATTCACTGACCATGAAAACCCACACCTCGCACTCAGAATCATGTTTTAATTGTTAATTAGTTATTGAGCAAAGACTGATCGTTTGCTCAATGACAGTTATATGGATCACCATCAAAATCTAATTAATTCTAAGTTGGGCCATCACCAACATCTCCTGAAATTTGACCAAAAACGTCCAGTAGTTTTTGTAAATGGCAAAATCACTTGAGCTTATATAGCGCTTTTCTAGTCTTGACCACTCAAAGCTGCTTTGAACCACAGGTCACACCTACCCATTCACACCCATACGCTCTCACATTCACTCACGGATGGTTCTGAGTTTCTATGATAGTTATTCATCTGTATCTCTAACACATTCACGCCCTTTCATGCCCATTTACATGCAGCCACGGGAGCAGCGTAGGGTTTAGTCTCTTGCTCAAGGACATATCAGCATGTGTTGCCTGGAGCTGGGCTTGAACCTGCAACCTCCCGATCACTGACCAAGCGCACTATCCAACTCCACCAGTGTGTAATCTTGCTAATTAGTAAACAAACATATGTGGGCCAGTACACCACCTCCTTGGCGGGGGTAATAAAATTGCCAATAATCAAACACATCCTTTGATTTTTTTATCATTTGAAGAGAATTCAACAATCTGCATCTTTACCCTCCCACACTGACATAAACATGCATAATGTATCTTATCGGGAATATGAAGTTCATAAATAATATATGGTAATATGTAAAGCTAGAAAATAAAATGTAGAGGGACAAAGTGTAGACGCATGACAGCCTTTTTGACACATTTAAAAAGTCTCCAAAGAAAAAAAAAAAAAGAAAAAGGTTTAAATTTCTTCTTGTGCAGGGATGTCAGTGTGTTAAGCAAAGTCCACAACACAGTTTCTGCTCAGCTCAGCCTGATTGGTTCACTATGTCATAGTAATGAAGTTCTGACATGGCACTGCCACTACTTTGAAGGGATTTGCTTCTTTATTTTACATTCTTATTGTTCTTACTCTTTGTATAAATGGCTGTCAAAAGAAATGAAACTGATTCTATCCCTGGGGAATTTAGGAGCAGAATAACAACACACCGTTAACGGCAGAGGCTTTGGAAAGTCCTGAAACATTTATCAGCCAAAACTATTTCCATTTTGGAAACCAAAGTCTTGAGGTTATCATTTTGTCTGTTGTTGAGATCCTGATCATAAAACTCATGTTTTACATCCAAGCTCTACCACATACATTTACGGAAATTAATACTCTAAATATGTTCACAATCGGAACAGTGAGACTGAGAAGAAAACAGAACTTGTAAAAATAGCATGTTATTTTATATTGGTGTTTAAAAAAATAAATAAATCAAGAATGCCTTTCTGTCATCGTTTGACCATGATTATCTCTTTTAATGACTGTGGGAAGCTGTGTGTTCAAACTGAAACTCGATAAATTGCCAAACCCTTTTTCAGTAGCTTCAACTTCACCTGGCTTTCTCATGGTTCTCTTTCATTGGCAACCTGGGGCGTAGAATTGGGTCAGGACGCCAGGTACATGTCCCAATCAATATTATGCCACTACCGCATGGTACCTAACATAAAACACAAGCATAGTATTTAACATTATAACAAAAAAAATGCTTATATTTAATGCCTAAGAGATACACATTTTGATTATTTTAGTTATCATCCATATATTATTTTTGTATTGAAAGGCAGTAACTGTTTAAGACCAACAATAAAAGTTTGTGGAGAAAAAATACAATAAAACCTCAGATTAAAAACATGACTGTATACATTCATATTGTTGGGGAATATACTTATCAGTAGTACTTTTTGGTTTTGGTTTTGGTTTTATATTCATCAGACTATAACCATACCATCAACATTTCTTGTTGATTCCAAATTGTCCCACTGTTCATGTGTCATGCATCAATATATTTTTTGTCAAGGAACAGACAGATTTAGGAGGAGAGGCTGGAGGTAAAGTATATACCGGTAGAATATTTCTTTTCTGAATGTGATAGTTTGTTTGTTTGATCAGCTCTATATAACATTAAAAAACAGTCATAAATGCAAAACACATCAACTTTGGGTGCCATCTTAGTGTACTTTTATGTCCCCACCAATGTCAAAATCAAACCTACGCCCTTGTTGGTAACTGCATGACATCCTATTAGTATTTTCATATTTATGATTGAAAAGAGTAAGAAAGAACTGATCTGCATCCCCATTTAACACGGTCAAACTTTGATCTGTAACACTGGTGTATCTGTTGTTTGTTGCTTTTACATTTCACATGCAGGAAACACAGTTTGCCCATTGGTTGGTCTGTTCTGAGCAAGCCGACTGATGTCAGCCAAACTTTTGTTATTGAAAGACAAGAAAACAAAAAACTATTGGTTTTCTAACACCCACACAGCAGGACTTGCTTTTTAATCACGATTGCTGTACATGCACACATTGCATTCATGGTGTATAAATATTGTATTGAAATATTATTCAGCCTTAGTTTCCTAATCTTTTGCCAGATGGCTGTCATCAAGCAGATCAGCGCTTCAAGTTGGAACATTTGTTTTTGGTCTGGTATTCTTTCATTATTTATTGTATTACTGTATATCTTATTCATTCTTTCAGTCAAACTTTTATCATTGAATTCTTAATTTTTCATGTCATTTCACTTATCCATTTTATGTTATTTTATCTCTCTTCTTACAGTTTCATCATTGTTTTAGCATGATGGTTTTTAGCTCCAGTGTTTCCTCATGGGGGCTCTCTACACTGGGGGCTGCTCCTGGTCCACTTCTGGGGCCACTGCCGGGGGACGGCTTCGCCTGCATGGCTATAGGTCACTGCACTGTGGTGTGGGCCCTCGTGCGGGGCGGGGAAGTCTCTGGTTGCGCTCCTTGTGGGCCAGGAGCCCTCCTCAGTGTTGATAGCCCCCAAAGGTGGCTTATTCCTTACCTCAGTCCTCGGTGCTCATTCATGTCTCTCTCTCTCTCTTCTCTTTACAGCTAGTATGAATGTGTATGGGAGCAGGTGTGTGTGTGTTTGTCTGCCAATGTGTGTCTGGATATGTCTCTGTATTTTGGGGTGGGGTGGGTTGTTTCTGTTCTTATATTGTTCTTAGCCTCTGTAAAGCACTTTGTGTTGCTTCTTAAGTATGAAAAGTGCCCAATAAATAAAGTTTGATTGATTGATTGATTGATTGAAAACGACCAGGCTTTTAGCGTCCTTTTCAGAACAGAGAGACAGTGACCATGAGTGTGGTTCAGTTTTTCTGAAAGCAAGAAGAGTCTGCAGACCTCTGGCTGATAAATGTGACAAGTATTTGTTCAATCACCTTCTAGTTTTTTCTTTAAACGTTCACTTTCTATGAAATGTGGCCCAGATGGGCTAAAGACGTAAACACCGATCAGGCGTAACGTTCTGACCGCTGACCCCCAAAGAGAATAACACTGATGATCTCCTCATCATGGCTTCTGTTAGTGGGTGGGATATATCAGGCAGGAAGAGAACATCTTGACCTCAAAGTTGATGGAAGAAGCAGGAAAAATGGGCAAGAGTGAAGATTTAGGTGAGTTTTACAAGAGCCAATGTGTGATGGCTAGCAGTGTTCATTTTGTTCACAAATTTTTTTCCGTCAAAAAAGAACAACAGCCATAAAATAAAGAATAAAATGTGTCTTTAACAAGAACCAAACCACAATCCTGTGTTTGCCCTTTCAAGATCAGCTCAAGTCTGAAATTTTTTGACTCCAAATCTGCAACAGAAAGAAAAAAGAAGACTCCTGCTCTTTGATAGACTTCTGGCCTTTCAGGGCATGCTCTTTATTTCAGGGGTGTATGAAAATAACAAAAGTTTGACAGGAAACATGACTTTAAAAATACAGCAGCTACAGTCAAAATAAAAGAGAAGAGAAGGGAACCAAAAAGTACATTTATAACAAAAACATGGGAAATATTTTTCAGTTCATAAGAATCTGCTCTGAAAGCAACGGATTCACACTTTTTGAACCAACGGACATGCAAATAATGTTCATGTTATTGTTCTGTGGTTTATTAATCAGTCAATCTGTCTGAAAAAAGGGGATCTCCAACAAACACCAACGTCCGTAAGGTAAAGTACCTGAACAATGTTTCTGGTTAATATGTGACCTAAAGCAAATGTCACAGTCTGATTCTTTTGTTTTATGGGAGAAAGGTTGTTGAGTGTTAAGACTAAAGTACATCAAGGATAAAAACAGGTATGATGGGAAACTAAGGGGTAATAAAATAAAATAAAAAGTAAACTAAGGATTTTAAAAACATATTTAAAGGCAGGTGGCCTGTCTGTCAGACCTCTTTAAGAGATTAAATAAATGTGGGTGTGTATTTCAAATTCTTTAGCATGATTGGCTGGTAGTTTTGTCTTTTTGTGCATTTTAAATTGTTTGACACATATACTTTGGAGTAAATTATTTAGATAAATATTTTACTGATCCTGGCAGAAACTAGAAACAATTCAGTTTGACTGTCAATATGAAGTTAAATTGAACTTCCTTCACTGTAAAAACTTAAATCTTTACCAAGTGTATTTGTCACATTTGTAAAAAAAAAAAATATATATATATATATATTCAATTATGTCTATCAAGTTTTACGCACATTACTCGTCGCCTCATTTTGGAAGAAATATATTTCTAAAGAGGTCATTTTATCATTTCCAGGTTTAATGTGTCCTCAAGTGTGTTTCCTGTCTCTTCAGTCTGATAGAGTACTTCTATGCACAAGACAATGAAACCTGGAAACTGGAATCTCCCTTTCCTCCTGTGAAGGGCAAAAGTCAGATGTTCTGGCACAAGTCCACCACCATCATCTCCATCTGTCACGGTGCTTGGAGAGAACAAATCTTGAAGAAATTGAAAGAGCTCCAGCAACACTTGGAGTTCAGGGAAAAACTTAATTAGACCGACATGCTTCGACATGTGGCCTATGGTCTAATGAAGATGTTCTCTGAACTGTAAGTGTTGCAGGAGCTCTTTTATTCCTCCTATGAAAAGCACAAGTACTTGTCTGAAATTATCAACCCCCTCTGATCCCCTAACGGACCCACCACAGTTATTTGAGTAGTTCAAGCCCTGCTGCTCAGGGCAGCGAGCCTAGAGCAGAGAATAAAAGCTCAACTGAAAACACGATGCAGAACCATGGATGTATTATAAGAACTGGATAGCGTGGCTCCGCCTTCTACCATTCAACGCTTTTGAAGCCATAATATCCCCCGTCAGAACCGCCATTGTGCAGCCAGTAGAGAATCTGGACCATATCTGGAAGTAGCTGTCGTAAACTGTCGCAAAACTCCCCAGCATACGCCGTACACAATCATTGTGAAGCTGCCGTAAACCGTGGTTATTTTTTAAACTCTAATAACTTATAAAAAAGAAACTTTTCAGAAAAAAGAGGACTTGGAAAAAACGTAGCCCAATAATACTTTCATATCACCACAGCATACAGATGGGAGAAATATTTCTACGAGGTGTATTAACTTTTTGAAGTTTCACTACGGCCCGTTCAGATGAATGGGGGAGACGGAGATTTGACCTATACTGCAGCCAGTCACCAGGGGGAGCAGTTTTTGTGGCGGCTTCAATTCAAGCCCAGCGACATGACGTCCATGTTTTTTACAGTCTATGTGCAGAGCTGACCAATTTCACAGAGTAGACCCTTCAACCAATCAGAACAGACTGGGTCCAGGTGGGAGAGGGGTCTTAAAGTGGCAGGAGCTCCAACATCTCAAACAGAGTGAGAATAGAGGGGGATCAGGGGGACTTAGAGTAAGAAAATGGGCCATTTTTCTGACATAAGCAATTATGAACACTCGAGCAGTCGTGGAAATCAACTGTAAGAGCTAAAGTTAAGAAATGAACTTTTCAAGACATTCACATAAGATTTTTGCTTTTCAGGACTTGGGATAATTATTGTTTTAAAATTGATGTAATTGGATTTTTTTTCTAGAAATTAGACAAATACATTTGCTCGGATTTCAGTTTTCGCAGCGTGAATTTCTAATCTGCCAATAAATTGCAAATAATCAAACACAACTTTTATGTCATTTTTTACCCTAAAACAATCTGTGCATCTTTACCCTCCCACACCAACATAAACATGCATAATATATCTTGTAGGGCACATAATGTTCATAAATAATATAAGGTAACATGTAAAACCATACGTCACAATAAAGAAAATAAAATGTAAAGGGACAAAGTTTGGAGGCATGACAGCCTTTTTTGGACTAACCATGAAAAATGTCAAAACTACATGTTCTGAGGGCTTTTGGGGTTTTTTTAATATGCAGGTTCAATATATCCAGGTACACCACACTGTCACATGTAATAATGAGGAAAGACAACAAATGTTTACCCAAAAATCCAGATTATAAGTAACACTGTCACGTGAATCTCACTCTGTTCAGTGGGGTCCCCCAAATAGAATAAAAGAAAAAAGTTTAAACTTTCCTTTTGTGCAATAATTTCAACATGTTCAGGAAAGTCCACAACATGCAGTTTCTGCTCGGCCTGATAGATTATGGTAACCCTGCTCTGACGAGGTATTGGCATATCTTGGTCGTGACTTGTTTCATAATCATTTGGCTTCCCTGTGGTTGGTAACGTCTCCCCTGACATCCTCACAAAACAAAAGGAAACAGAGGTGACAACACAGCTGGTCCTGAGCAGAAAGGAGACAAGTTTGCTCCAGAGCACAGTAAGCAGCAAAACAACACACTGCTAAAGGCAGAGGAGGGTTTGGAAAGTCATACAGTAAAAACTAGAGGTGGTGCATTAAAGTGATGCATACCACAGTCTTGTTGTGGGGATTATTTTGGTAAGTGTGAAATTGAATGACATTGAGTTCCACTAGTTTCACATTTGTGCTTTACGACATGCAGTCATGATAATAAAACACTCCAAATATGTTTAAACATGTAGCACTGTGACTCGAAACAAAATTAAGAATTATGTAAAAAATAAAAATGTCAGTTCATGTGTAAAAAAACAACATAAATTAAGGATGTTCATCTGTAATAGTTTGACCTTGATTACTTTATTCTAATAATTACAGAGAGCTGTGATCGCCATTGTGATTCAGTGTCTCCATGTCACAATTTATTCTTGGCTCAGCCCACTTGAATTTGTTCAAGGTGTAGTACAAAGAACATCCAGACCTGATCTCTGACAGAAAAACAAATTAGCCATGAAGAGCTGAGTTGAGCCCTAACCATGCTTCACCTGTACCTGGTATAGTTTTATGGCAAGACAAAAGTAAAATGAACTACAACTTAACTGTAAGTTTGCATGATATTGGATTTTTGCCGATATCCAGTAGTTTTCAATTTTAAAAAAACAATACTGATATTCCTGGTCAAGAACACAAAATCTGTGCTTAAGAAAAAGACTTGTTGTCTTTCAGTGTTACAGTATTGTTTAGTGAGGAACAGATGTGAAACAAGAAAAACAGCTTTTAATGCTTGTCAAAAAGGAATCCTTTGATTTTTAAACGTACCCAAGCATCAGCCGATATCGATGATTTACTTTTGCGCTGATATCAGCCGACACTGAGAGCAAACCAATAATATAGTTTAACATAAAGACACTATTATACACAGAATGGTCAGAGTATTGCCATAATGCGTTACTATGTGCCAAGGAAATGATACACCTCCCATTGCTGTAATGTATGACTTCTCAAACTGTCTTTGCTTTTGTTTTAACAGTATCTCACTTTGTATTTTGCAACTGTCTCTGGAACTCGTTAATCTGACAAACTAGATGGATCATTTAATATATTTCACTACTCCATCAGGCCAACGGCCCACAGTTAGTGTTTGGGAGTGGGTAGAACCTCTCAAAACAAATCCAGCTGGTGATTGGATGATTGCTCCATTAATCAAATTTATTAGAGACCAGTAGGGGTGCAACGGTTCAGTTAGCCCACGGTTCGGTTTGTATCTCGGTTTTGGAATCACGGTTTCGGTTCGGTTTTGGTTCGTGTTTTGCATTAAAAAAAACAAGTTTGACTTTCTGGCTTGAATAAAGTATTATGACATTTATATAAAACACTTCAAATGTAAACATTTTAAACTGTTAGAGTGCCTCTTAGCTCCCTGGCTCGTGTAGTGACTGACTACTGAAATACAATTTACTATTATAGCATTTTTTTGTCCTAAAATAAAGAGTTTTAATTGTTTTTCCAGCTACAAGCTTGATTAAACGATGGATAAAAGGAGTGATGAGAAAAAGAGAGAGGGCTGGGCGATCCACTGGCGTCTCCATTACATGCACAATAAACAATAAACGTGAATGAATCATATGTTTGTATTATGATTTCTGATAAACTTAGTTTATTAACACTGCGCCGAATTTTTGAATCTATTTGTCAGACTAAAATAAGTTTACAGGACGTGGAGACTCTGATGATACCGCTGTCTATCTCATCTGTGCGTATTTGCGCGCTGCTGTATGTTCATATGAGACGGCGTCAGTCAGAGAACAGTCTGATCCTGTTTGATCTGCTCCCAGACAAACTAAGAAACATCAGAACAGATGATAAAACTAAGATTTTGCCTTTTTTGTTCACCTGTTCAGCGCACTATGGCTCTGAGACGTTTGGCTCTCCAGCAGCGATCTGTCATCTGCAGGGTCGGCAGGAGAGAGCGTCCGCCTTCAGGTTCATAAGAAATAAAATATAGCCGTCATTACTTTAATAAGAGCTCACTCAAGGTGAGCTGCTGTAACATCAGGTTCTACGTTATGGGAACAAACTTCTCCAGCATTGTGAAGCTCACTTTTGCTCTGTGTTTGTTGTTTCTCAGCACACCGTGCTGTGCTGTTGTCATTACTGTTAAACTGAGCATGCGCATCACTTCTGCAGCCTGAGCTGTTTTCTCTCCCTCGTCATTATAATCCATCAGGAAACCGAAATGTCCCCACACCGCAGACTGAACGAAGCCAGTGCTTCTTCAAACTCCGGTTTCTCCACCTCTCCGCTCGCCATAACTTTTCTGAGAGTTTTTCTCCGTCTTCATCTCAGTTTTTGTGAGGCCGAGCCGAGCATAGACATTATGGAACCGAGCTCCAGAGTGAGAGATGCCGCCCACTCAGCCATGTGCTCCGCTCCTATTACACAGTAGCGATTGGATATTTACTAGCGGGGCGGGGTTTTGTACAGAGCTGTGCGAGGAGGGAGGGCTTGTCAGCAGAGCCGAAGAGCAGAGCAGGCGCTGGCTTGAGAAATCCGTCTCACGGCTGTAAGAAATGAATTAATTGCAAAACCGAAAAACCGCGCTTCAGAAAGGCGAATTGAGCCGTGCAGGGCGAACCGTACGGTTCGGTTTTAAACCGTAAACCGTTGCACCCCTAGAGACCAGTAAGATAATGTAGTTTGCGGGCACTATTATCACAATGTAAAGGACAGAACATGAGCCACTTTGTAGATCCAAAAGATGTCAGAAGAGGAAAACAAAAACTTCTGTCAAGAAGTAATTTCAGCTTTGTTATTTGTTTTTCATTTAATAAGGAAATGCAGTCAGATCTGATCTCTAAAATTGTTACTGAAGCTGTTAGCATGAATGCTAATCCCTGTACAAGCAGCCACTTCCTGCTGCTCGTAGCTTCCACCTCTTCCTGTTTTGAGGGACTCTGATTGGGCCATGTCACTTCAGGCCAAGCACAATCTTGGTATGGTAGAGCTGACTGTTTACAGTCATTGAATCAGGCTGATGCAGCCATCTTTGCGAAGTTAGACCTGAACTAAGACAAAAAGCTACAGACTGAGAGCCAGCGACATGATCACCTCTATTTCCTCCATTGTTGTGTTGGAAATCATGGCAGTTTCATATGGTTGCACTATGAAGACCCTGTCCATTATTAGGTACTATCAAGTCGATCCAAGCTAAGCTGATACTACAGATGCAAAAACACTGGTCTACAGACTAAACCGTGCGTTGCCTGGTCCACTGATCAGCTGGTTGCATGTTGGGTTGAACTTGAGTCTTTGCAGCGCTCCACGTGCTTTTCTATATCAGTTTCTTTTAAATATTATTTATCACCTATTTGGGAAGATAAGCTGTTAGAAAGTGGCGTTAGCCTTTGCTGGCCTGGTCTGTGGAGCTACATATCTTTCCATATTGTGAGTCATGAGGCTGCTGCTTACAATCTACAAGAAATAGGGGCATATTTTGAACTGTGTCAGGTCTCGTGCACGAGAGATGATGGCACCTGCAGTCATAACAGCTCATCTTAGCATCTCTGTCTGGGATGCTGCTTACTTTGCAAATTATAAACTGTTTTAAGTCTTGAAATCCAGATATTTAAGTACTGTAAAAAAATCTGTATGGTGAATATCTAATGTGTGAAAATTAGAGGGTGCAGCTTTGAGCTACAAATAATTGTTTAAAATACAAATCCACATTATATAGGTCCAAGTAACAATTAGCTACACGAACATTTTTTCTTAAAAACATGCTTCACACTTACTTATACTCAGCAACGCTTCTACATAAAACTACTGCTGGAAAGGGGGGTGATGGATCATTTTGCGGGAACAAAAACACGGTGATGGGACGACGTAGAAAAAGGCGACTGCAGTAAATGCAGCTATAGGCCGTCTTCCCTTTTCCTTTTGTTTTAATCTTCTGAAAACAGGCTTTGTGAGGTGATCATACTCATGACATCGACTGGATACACCCATAAATAAGAAGAGACATTTCTCAAATTATTCTCAGTTACAGCATTTACCTCTGATGAGCAGGACACTGGGTTTTTTCTCTCCGCAGAACATTTACACACATTTACACCTCAGGTCCACGCGGCCCGAGTCTGACCTGCTCTGACAAAGAAAAACAGACAAAAACATCTCTGGGGACATGTTAGGATGCCTGTCTTTGTGCATTTAGGTGTCAGCTCTAAACTATCTGTGATAAAGATGTCACATCCCTCCTGGTAGCAGCCCAGCAGCTTGTGCCACATTCCTCCATGTGCTGGTGCTCTGGCGCCCCCGTGTGTCTAAACCCTGAGTCACATCACACACCGTCTCCTATCAGCTGAAGACGAGCGTTCCTGTGAGTCACAACACCGTGAGCTCAAGCAAACACACCGACTGCTTCCTTGCTGTACATATACATGGAGTGTATGTATATTTGTATTCACACCGCAGAGGAAAAAAGATCAAAATTTCCCCTCCCTCGCCCTCCCGCTGTGCGTGTTTATCTTCCAATCCTGACTCACGGTTTTCCGTTCACACTGCCGGCAGATGTTGAGTTCTTGTTTCGGCACAGCCACGACGTCAGGAGGCTGCGGGGCCTCGGCGGCCGGGCTGAGGTCTGAGCCAGGCGGACCATGCGCGGCGATCGCCACACCTTTATGGTAGAGTCATCGCTGGCTGACAGCAGCAGCTCCTGGTCCGCGGGGCTGAACGCCACAGAGTTCACCACGTCTTCGTGCGCCAGGCGGGCCAGACAGATGTTGTAGTGACGGTCCCAGATGTAGCCATGCTTGTCCTCAGCTCCACTACAGAGAAATGTTGAGCATAAAGTATTTTCTTTAACGAACCTTTAATGTCAGCAATGGATCTTTCCTCAAAGCTTTGTTTTTGTCAATTTTGTCATTGTGGTTTTCATCAAAAACTTTTTTTTCCTGATGAAATAGACAGTGACTAGTAAAAACAAGTGCACATGGACAAAAACTAAAACTACATTAACTGACATTTTCATTAACATAGAAAAACTTCAATAAAATGTTTGAAAGACTTAATTTGGTCGTGTTGGATGAATTGATGAATAATTGGGACATCCAATCACAACTGTCTTAGCTTCATGTTAGCGGTACAATTTGGGAAGCGATCCAATCAGTGTTGCTCATTTTATGAATTGATATTTTCATGTAGAGCAGGCTCACTGTTTGTTGTCAATTCTGGTATTGTAACTGAGATGCTCTGCCAGGTAGTCTAAATAAAGGAGACTGCATTTCACACAATAGTTAAATTTGTTTTTGAACTTCACTGGCATTCAATAAAGGGTTATTAGATGTTCCATGTCATCCAAGTGTAAAGCAAGACTTCAAAAGTTCAAGGAAACATAAAAAAGGCCTTACACTTCATATTTTAGTCAAGATTTACAGTGGATTTCATCAACTAAAATGTTGAGAAATTTCATCAACTAAAACGAGACTAAAATTAAAACAAAGCAATTTAGATTACTAAATTATGACTAAAACCAAAATATGTTTTAGGTAAAATACTATAACTAAAACTGAATCAAAAAGCACTGTGAAAATTGAGTGTCTGTTCCGATTCCATCTCTTAGCCCTTGTCTTACCCCTTGGTTTTGCACGTTCATGTCTAGTGAAGTGGTGTCCCAATACTCTGTAGGGTTAAGACAAAGGGCCGCAGCTCTCGAAACGAAGACAGACCGGGGCTTTACTTGAAATGAGGGGGTAGGAGAATTTGCCATAACACATCTCACCCGCCGACACAAGGTGGAGAGGAGACCGAAGGAAGCGTTTAATTATAACGGGTAGAGGTAAGACAAAGGGGAAGGGCTAAGGGGTAGAACTGGGTTTCACCCTAATACTGCCTCAAAGTACTTTTAGTCTTGTCTTAATGCCAGAACATTAAACTTAGTGTGATGCTAGTTTATATCAAACATTTTTTTTAATGTATTTTTTGGGGCATTTTGTGCCTTTATTGATAGGAGAGAGACAGTGGATAGGCTTGTGAAAGGGGGTGAGAGAGTAGGGGAAGTCACTCTGCAAACTGGTCACAGGTGGGATTCGAACCTGGACCGGCAGAAGCAAGTACATGGAGTGCCTGGTTGCTAACCACTCCGCCAAACCAATACCCCATATCAAACATTTTTAAACCTAGCTCAATACATCAGAAATCATTTAACAGACAAAGTAAAGTCCAACATAGACAAAGTAAGTTCAGTAAATTGACATATTCAGTTACCTTAAACTGCTTGAAAAGCTTTAAACACGGTGCCTGGATTGAACATCACCCACCTGGCAACAAAGTCTCTGCTGACATCGAGGAATATAAAGAAGCACTCGTCGTTGGGTGTAAAGGCTCTGTGGGCGCGCAGGCTCCTCCTCTCCTCTCGCAGACTCTTCAGATCGATCACATGCAGGTCTATCTCCTCTGCGATTGGAGGTGGGGACATGGGGTCAGAGATCACACACCCTGCAGGCCACGCCCGACTGTTCACATAAAGGTACCTGATGGATAAAAAGAGGGGGTCAGTCAGAAGGTTCCACACAGACTTGCGTATAAAGTGCTTAACAAATTGATTAGACCATCACCCAGTGTCAGGTTTATACTACAGCTGCTCTAAATTCACAGCACTGGTATCACTGTTTATGTTTCTGTAGTGAATACACCGGTGTTACGGCCCTGGCCCTTATATATATTGTGTTTATGATTATTTGTACCTGGGAGAGGCTCTTTTCTGTGTGTGTGTGTGTGTGTGTGTGTGTGTGCATGTGAGGAGTGAGTGCTCTGTCTTCAGGAGGGTCTCAGGTGACCTTTTGTGGTTGGCTGGGGGAAGCAGGGTGTGGCAGAGGGAGAAGCAGTCTTGTCAGCCTCGATTTATTGGCATGTGCATGCGTGCTTGTTTTCCTCCTCTCTCTCTACCAAACAGGCTGAATGACAAGAGGGTTCACTCTGTGCATCTGTCTAAAAACCTGGGCGTGTTGGTTCTACAGCGGAATGAATGGAGTGAACCCTCCTGTCAGTCATTAAATCTTTAAGTGCAGCAAGTGAGCATTGTGAGAAGCAACGAGAAAGCAAAGACAAGAATGAATGACGGCACAAAAGTGATGGTTTCTGAGACAAAAGCCACAGCCCCAGTGTGGGGATATTTTGGATTTAAACAGAATGAACAAGGTGCGAGCCCATGAATACTCCATTTAATTTATTATGTTGTCTGTTCACTTTATTTTATATAAGAGCTCTTGGGTTCCAATGTCAATGTTAAATACGCTTGAGAAATTAACGTTCCTCGCTTTTGATACAGCGTACTCACATTGTAATGCCATATATTATCATTAGATTAAAAATGGTCCAATAAATGTTGACAATAGTATCATTTATTGGCAATGATTTGTAGGACAATTATCTTCATGCAAAATTTGTCATCATCACAGGTCGAGTTGTAGTTTTTCATATAAATTAGTCAATGGGTGCCTCCTTTTTTGTGTGTAAGCTCCTGCTACCTTTTGATTTGTACCCTTGTTGTTTCAGAACTTTTCAGTTCATTTTGTTGATACCTTCTGCCTTTGTTTTGGAATAAATAGTGTATATTTTAGGACTGGTTGAGTGTTTGGTTTTGGGGACTGAAAGTGATACTCCCTTTTTCCATTTAGAAACTCTAGAAGCAAAATCTTTTTAGTGTTAAAATATAATTATTGTTGTTCCAAATGCTTCTACATAGGTTAGTTGTTCATGTGTGAGCACAAGCACAGTTCCTCTTGAAAACAACTTAAAGACCCTAATCCTTTGTTTCAGCACAAAGTCTTAAAATTGACAAACCTGTGGTCTGGAGAAAGGCCCATTCCAATAATGTGTCCATGGATATCTATAACATGATCTAGGGAATCAAAAAACTCGTCCGAACTCCTCTCCTCTCCAAGTACAGGACCAGACGTGGTCATCTGGTCCGGCTTGATCCTCTTAATCCCTGAAAATGGACACTGATTAGAGAACTTTCAATATCATAACAGTTTTGAGAATAAGTTTGGGCCAAATCTACTCTCCCAACAATCAGTCAGTACTGCAGTCTGATAGTGCCATTGGTCAGTAACTGGAAGGTTGAGGTTTGAGCTCTGGCAGATCACATGTCCATGTGTCTTTGTGCAAGACACTTAAGTGCTCCCTCTTGCTCCCACTGCTGCTTCAGTGGCGTGTTAATGGCTATGAAAGTGCCAAGTGTGAAGGTGATTTGAGTCGTCAGAGACTAGAAAAGTGCTGTATAAGCTCAAGTCCATTTACCATTAACCATCCCAACAATCCGATGGAGCATGTCCTTTTTCAAGTCTTATCACAACCAATTATTAAGGCAAGTATTTCTCAAATGTGTGCAGCAGATGTGATTGTTGAACTGTTCCAAATCCAAAGTCAATCTTCCTCCAATGAAGCAGCCTCTTATGGCCCTTGCCTTGGCCCTACTCCACTCGGCCCTACTCGATTTGCAGCGTGTTTCCACTGGCCCGGTACCTCCTAAAACAAGCTAGTTGTAGTACCTACTCCGCTCTAGTTCTAAGAGAGCTGAGTCGATACTAAAAGATAATGTCACCGACTGCCGGCTACTGATTGGTCAGACAATGTCCTCATTGATGAGCCATGAGCGCGATGACCTAGCATGCTAGCGGTAGCTACCATTAGCTTACACTCATATGTCTTTTCTTTGCAGCTTGATTGCTCTCGTCCTCGGCTTCATTCTGTTGTATAGCTTCCAAAACTCTCCTGTGCTTCTCAAGGGGTATTTCTTCTTGCCACCTGCAGCCTTCTTCTGCTTTCCTTTTTTACTCGGTTTGTGACAAAAAGCCACAGATTGTTGTGTCGCACTCGAAATGACGTCACCACAGTGCCGCTCTCTGTTTACAGCGACACTGCACCCTGTTGGGCAGGCGACTGGGGCTAATGGAAAAGCAACACAAGGCGAGTAGAGTAGAGTAGGGCTAATGGAAAAGGGCCATTAGAAACAGTTTGGATGTCTAATTTCTTATTTTTCAGCTAAAGCCAACTTAGACCATGACAGCCAGTTGACTTAAATTTCAATGGGTGACCTGCATTTAGAGGATGTCAGATCTGAATCAGTTGGAATTGTCCTAATGTTTACCGTCTTCCACATAATTCAACCTAATTAAGGTTTAAAATCACGCCTGTGCAGCTTTGACAGGCAGCATGTTCATAATCTTACCTATCTGGTGAGGGGAGTAAGTAAGGCTACCGGTGGTAAAGAGTAAGTAAGTTTTGTCCTCTGCCTCCCCGGGGTCAGACGGCTCAATAAGGTTGGTGGCTGGAGCCTTTGTGTACGCTCTGCCCATCATCTGAGCCACCTGAGTCTCAATCTCCAGCTCTCTGGACCCGGCTTTTTTACGACTCTAGGAGGACAGAAGGAAACCAAAAACAGGCAGAAAAATGAAGAACGATATCTCTTTAAATGTGGAACAGTACTTCAGAGTTTCACGCCTCTCCCACCTGTATCACATGCTCCAGGCCGGTGATAGTAGGCTGAGGAATGCGGGTGGTGGTGAGGCTGTGACACTTGGCCTCTCTCTGCCTCTCTTCATCCTCCTCTTCTTCGTCGTCCTCCTCGCTGCCCGAGGCTCCGAGGTCAAATAGGAGCGGCTGGTGGTTGTGCTGCTGCTGCCCCTTCAGCCGTCGAGCCTGGGACTGAGCCTCGTAGTCCAGCAGCAAGTCAGGGGTGTCGTGCCGTCTGCAGTGCGCCACCATCACCGTGCGGATGGTGCTGGCGTTGATGTTTTGGATTTTGAAAAGGCGCTTGACGACATTAATGTTCTCTGATTCAACATCCTGTGAGAGAAAATTAAAGAATGAGACAAAACAATGATAATAGAGAACTTTTTTTTAAAGTTAGACACAAGAAGATCATCCCCTCTGCTGATGTCACCTTGTTCATGTGTAAACTGTAATTAAAATATTGAGATTTCTTTGAAAAAAAACCCAACATTTTCCATGAAACTTAAATTTTATCTTGTGCAAAAAACAAATTAAAATAAAACGGAAAATAATAAGGTTAACTTGCAGCATGATGTTAAAGGGATGTTCCAAAACCATGGACGTACTTTGTTTTGTTGACCCATTTACAAAAACATCCGCAGTGGCTTGCATTTGCTTGTTATGTATTTCCTTCAAAAAATATATGAAACATTAATTTAGTCTAAAAAAAGATAAGGTAACATAGAAATAAAAAAACTAGTCACAAAAAACACGCAAGACCGTGTAGTTGCTGAAGAATTTGTTCAACGACTTTAGGCAGAGGTAGGCTAACACTTCCCATTGACTCCCAGTGTTTGAGCTAAGCTAATTAGTTGTGGGTGAGTTCTGTCCGTCTCTATTTTGTTACTGTAGAGTCAAAAGAATGGTGTCTATCTGCTTGTCATGGACTCGGGAGTGAGGCAAGACACATAAAAAATTTTTAATGTATCCCTTTAATGCTTTCTTCAAACTCTCAATAATAATTTCAAAAAGATTGAGTTTGACTCTGTTGGTCTTGTTTCCCCTTCAGTCAAAAACAAGTAAAAAAAGATACTGACTGAGAATCAAATAAAAAGACAGCAAAAATCCTCTTAATTACAATGAATTTCAGCTTCCATCTTAACGTAGAGACACAATAAAGTAGTTTTACATTAAATGAACGGTAACAAAAAGGGATCTTGCCTGTTGCATCAGAGCAGCCTTTAGCTGCCGCACTGTTTTACCTGGAAAGCTTTGTTGAGCCAAAGCACAGAGCACGACGTCATGTTTCCGATCCAGTGCAGGTTGCCAGAGATCAAGTGAGTCTCATTGAGCCAGCAGCCAAACACATCGTAAGGTTTGTTCCTCACACGAGACAACAGCGTGTAGTTTTCTGTTGTGAACGAAGACAAAAACACAGGTCTTCATATTATCACTGTAGTGGCTTCAAGCTTCCAAAAAAAACACTGCTGAGTGGGTCCAACACACAGTCCAAACAAAAAGCATCCGCGGATCCAGCGTCACTTCCAAGGTTTATTTTCAAACAAAAAAAAAAGCTTTACAATTGTAACTTTCTGAATAAAACTAAATGAAAAGGTAAGTATCTTCTGCCGATCTGCTCTTTGCTTTAGAAATTAATTCAAATAAAAAAGGCAGGCAAGAAAATTCATAGTTCATTCATGGTTTACCACAATTTATTATTTAAATCAGATTTAATTTTGGTCCCAACAATCACATTATATAATTTATGTTATTTTTGCACTTTTAGTAAAAGATGACAAAACCTCTCTTTTGTTTTCTGAAGGAATGACTGTTCTAATGCTGCCCAAACTCCTCAAAATCCCTCTGAGTTATATCAAGAATTGTAAACATATAAAAACTGTTGTCTTTATATCTTTCCTCTTGACTTCAGAGAGCTCTTTTAGTTCGGGCTGTCAACAGACATAAAAATATAATCATTACTGATCTCTAATTTTCTACAGTTAAATTAAGATAAATAACATTTTAATGTACATGTAGTACACGGCATTGTTTTTTAGTCAAGCCACATTGACAAAGCAAAGCAATTTCTACCAGTGTGTTGGTTAACAAATTAACAAAAAAAAGACATTTGTTAAATGCGTGTAGTTTCATTTTACATGTATTTTTTAAATCTTTATTTACCAGGAATGCACCCAGACCGAACAATCCCTTGTGTAAGGGAGTCCTGACCAATCGAGCTGCTCAAAAGCTCAAAAATACCAAACAAATAGATGCACGTTAAGATTTCTTCAAACATCAAATCAGCATCCAGGCACAAAACAAGTGCAGTGTGATTGATTTTCATATGGACAGAAATACTCTATCACTCAGGGCAAGACTCTTAAAAACTAAAAAGCATCATGTTTTTGTGAGTTTTGCTGCATGTTCTTTTATAAGTTCACAATAGCATGACTGTCTTAATATAACGTCACAATTACACAGAGCTTAACAAGTCCTTATTTAACTTTTGTAAAATGCAGACTAGTTGATCAGCACATACACTCAGTCACAAATCTACAAGGAACAAATTTCTAAAAACTTTAAGCCTTTTTGATCAAATTTCTACAAAGATCCTCCCTGTCTGAAGGTTTCAATGTTTGCTTTTATATTATGCACAGATTATAAATTGCTGTCTTTGTAGAAACTTTTCAGTAGTCTTGTTATTCATGTCCAGTGATTCCTGATCAATCATGAACGTCTGGGGGCGGACATTAGCTCAGTTGGTAGAGCGTCCGCCCCATGTACGGGGGCTGCCAACCCCCAGCAGCGGCTGCTGGTTCGAATCCCAGCCACAGCCCTTTGCTGCATGTCGTCCCCCCTCTCTTCACCCGCTTTCCTGTCTCTCTCAGCTGTCCTATCAAATAAAGGCCATAAAAAGCCCAAAAATTAACTTAAAAAAAAAAAAAAAAATCATGAACGTCTGCTGGTAAAATGCTCTCACTCTCACTGATATTTGAGGAATGAATAACGTGTGAAACCATAAAGTATCTAAACTGCAGAAACAATAACCACAGGAAACTATGACCTCTTTCTGTGGTAAAGTCAGATGTATGTGGCTTTACCCAGACTGATGACAGCGATTTCCCCAGAGGAGGAGTGGTGTGGACCCAGGTACACCCCCGACACAAGCAGCAGGGTGTCATCAGCATTGAACTGGGAGAACTGGGTGTAGCCCCAGTTAAACTGGCGCATGCTGGAGCTGTGTACCAGAGTGATGTTTCCATCTTGCCGCTCAGTGTCCCAAAGCTGCAGAAACAGATGATGAGAGAGACGACAGCTGCTGTTAGTCACACGTTGTGCAGATCAGGGAAGAAACTGACTCTGAAAATGCTGAGAAATGCAAAATTATCTATTTTGCATATTTGTGCAGATGAAGCTGTAAAAACAGGCTCGAGGAATCCTGTAGTTCTTAGTGGCATATTTTTTTGGAAGTAGAGCTAGAACACATAACTGATGTTCAGGGTGGCAACTAACGGTTGTTTTCTTAATAACTGTGAGCAGCACCATTTTCAATCAATCTCTGTCTTTAACGCATCAAACACTTGTCTATGAAGTGTTCTGAGTTAATTCAAAGTTAGGTCTTCAAAAGCCTCTTGAGGCTCGACCATAAGGCCAAAAGCTAAGCCTCTGTATTAAAAAATGGACAGATTTAAAGAGTCTAAAACAGAAAACATCTGGCATTCAAAAGCAGGACTTCAAATCCTTGTTTCCACTGGGTGGTATCATTTATTTTAGGGGTTTTATCTTATAACTATATTTATTTTATGAATGACGTTAATGATGATGATAATTGGACTGCACTTTAATTTCACTGCACTTGTTGAAATGACAAAGACATTCTGATCCTGGTCTGCTTCAGTGCATTTCAAAACACTTTTGAACAGTAAACTCTGATCTTGTTTGTGTTTCCACTGCGAGTTGAACCTTCCCTTGAAGGCAGGGATGTGAGCCAGAAAGAGAGAGTTTGTGGCAGCTACATAAATGCCTGACATCACAGCAGTGGTCTGAAGAAGAGCCGGATTGTAAACAACGAACAACAAGGGAGGACTGCAGCACTCCAGTGCTCTAGCAAGTGTTGTCCTGTGCTTTCTTGAAAGCAACAGCAGTGAACAAATCCCTCTAAATCAACTGCTTACTCAAACATGGCGAGGTACTGCATGTATTTTTGTTTTGGTTGCTGTCACATGAGCATCAGCATTTTGGCTCCACCTTAAGGGTCAGTTTGTTATACATGTCACCTCTTTAGATGGGTGCCAAAAAGTGGGATGGCACAGTCAGTTACTTGGGCACCTTTTCTTCTTACCCAACTATGGAAACATCTGGAAGTGTGTACCATACCAAGTCCAACTAAACTGCACTGTTTGGTGAAAACACAGCTCCAGTCAACCAGTGAGATAAAAAAGGCCAAATGACTGGGATGTAACAAACTGATAAACAGAGTCCTTTAAAAGACTAAAGTAAAGCATGAAAATAATCCCACCTGGAAAGCACTCAGAGAGCTCAAACCTCCACCAAGGTAGCTCACATACTGCTTTTACATCTGTAAGCAATAGTTCCATGACAAAGTTACCATCATGATATGATTCCTTGACCCTGAAAACCCACCCCCAACACTCAGAATCATGGTGTTCTCATTATTAGTTATGCCTAAGTCACACATTTCCGTTTCTCATGGCAATTGTGCATGACTGTACTCGATTGACGAGGCTGGTGTGATCGCTATGATACAAGATGAAATGACTGTCTCACCCCCGGACACATCCCGTAAATACACCGTCAGTAGCGCTTGTCAGTCGTCCTCAGAAATAGAATAGAATAGATCTTTATTGTCACTATCAACACTTGTTAGGCAACAGGGTTTGTACGGTGAAACATTGTTTGGCATCCTCTATGGCAGCGTGTAAGTATAAAAGAACCGGATAAATAAGATAATATAAAAATTATATAACAAATATAAAATAAAATAAAACAAAAGAGCGGAGTGAGGTTTTATGTACATGTACCAGATTCTGAAAATTGTCCAGAGTATGCGCCCACTGTAACAGTGGCTGTGCAAGTGAAAAGTCCAGCCCATACACACATAAAGTGACTGTGTGGGGACACACGAGACAAACAAACATACATGAAATGGCTGTACAAGAGCTTTCAGGATTGAGCCACGATCAGCCTGACTGAGCTCCGTACATGCCACGCTAATACTGTTCGCATTAGGACTGCATTAGGCCTCCACCCCGCTACACTGAGAGCGGCGATTCTCCACGACAGTTTTGAACAGTTCAAAACTGTCGGGACCCTTCCACGTTCCCCACCGTTCATCCACGACTATACAACGCTGATCCAGCCCATGTAGCGCATGCACCACGACCAAAGCACGTTTCATCAGGGTTATGACAATTGTGCACAATCGCCATGAGAAACGGGAATGTGTGACTGGGGCTTTAGACAGCTACTGAGCAAATACAATCGTTCACTAATGGCAGGTTATCTGCATCACCACCACAATCTCATAATTTTTACATTGGACCATTACCAACATCTGAATCTTGTAAACAAACAAACAAACATATGCCAGCAAAAACATAACCTCCTAACTGGAGGTAATGAAGCTTCTATCCTACCTTCACAGTGCAGTCTTTAGAGCAGGATGAGAACCTGTGGCCCCTGTGAGAGAAGGCGAGGTGGAGGACTTGGTCAGTGTGCTCTCTCAGCGTCTGGACCTCCACACAGGGGATACAGTCAAACAGACGCTTGAACTCCCTGTACCATGATACCGCCGCTGCAGTAAAGTACAGTAGAGTTCAATTAGAAACAAATCACATCAGAGACAGAAAAACATGGAGGTATAAAAACATACCCGGATGGCGGGGAACAGAGCGAGGAATGCGGTAGTAGCTGTAAAACAGCTCCCTCCAGAGGAACTCATCTCTGGACACGGCGAGCCACTGCCTGCAGGTCAGACCAGCTCTGAGCACGGCGTCATGGGGCAGACGCAGGAAGATCTCCAACACCAGGCTGTCCGGCAGAACTGGAACACACTCCATACTGACATCCTGTGATTCACAAGCACACAGATAAGTTACAAAACATGTATGAGATGTAAAGCCGATTCACAACAAAGCAACTACAAACAGTACACAAAGTTCTATTCAATTACTTCTGCAAAGGAGGTCATGTTTTACCAGTGTTTGTTTGTTTGGTTGGTTGGCTGCCTGTGAGCAATATTTGGGAAATGTTGGTCATCACACAAGGACAAAGTGATTACATTTTGATGATGAACAAATTGGGAATAAGGATACAGCATTTTTTCCACATTTTCCCAATAACTTAGCTAAAATGTCAGGAATGCCCTTGAGGTCCGTGCTTTCTAAGCAGCTGTAGTTACACTATACTGTTCATTTATTGATTTACATTTCCAGGCTCATCATCTGTTCTGTTTATTTGATTAGTCCATAATTAAGTGAACAACAGTCTGGCCCACTGAAGTTACAGTAGAAGACAGGCAGATAGCAGGCCAGCATGCTCTAGAATAAAGCTGCATGATTACGGCAAAAATCACAACAATTTCACTTAAACTGGGGCGATGATAATTTTGCATAATACTCATCTGTCTGTGCACATTAATTCATCAACTGTAAGCACTTGAAAATTCCGACACTTCGGAGGTACAAAGCAGTTAATAAAAACAAAAAAGTTGGATCAAGCACTTGTGTGAGAAATAAGTTATAAAAAATATATTTTTGCAATATGCATCACTTAAACATGTAAAGACTTAATTTGGATCTTCAAATAAATGCTGTAGTGTGTGGCAACATTCTCTTTCTTCATAAAGTTCCAAGACAAATAAACATTAAATAATTAAGGAATAATAATAACAATATCTTCTTGATATGTAGATTATTGAAGAAGAGGACTGGATTGGGTTAGGTTGGGTTCGGGGCGGGGAAGAAAATTGTCATACTCTTTGTAATCGCACTTTTATAATGCACCTCTTTTGTCAGAAAATAAAAAAGTTGAAACATAACAGTAACAATATCAGTAGCAGAAAACATTTTAAAAAGCTCAATACAACCATCTTAATCTCAAGGAGGAAAACAAACATAAAAAGTTTTAGCTCTGACGTGTATAAATAAATCCACATTCCTTTAGCTGATAATACAGATTGTTGGGATGCAAAATCTTGGATTTTTGTCCACATCTGATACGTCAATATTTCTGAACACATTTCATTTTTTAGTGAATGATAGTGATGGGTTTAAAATGTAGACATTCAGCAGTGACACAGCAATCTGGTGACACAATCTGCTGATATTGCTGCAGATGCATTGGCAATTTCTGTAAAAACCAGGAATTTCAGTACCTGCTAACAAGGATATTTAACTTTTAAAGCAAATATCTGCATATTATCAGTCATACTGATAATATTGTGCATCCCTAAATTTTTAATCCATTACAGATTTGCCACAGTTTCGGTTTAAACACCCAGATTAACTGTTAAACTGGTGTGTCCTGATATGCATACAGTGAAGCTGGAGCATCTTTATGTTTAACATAGAGTTGTCACAATACCATGATTTATAACTGCAACTTTTAACTTTAATTAGTTAAACATTATAACAGTAAAACTCAAATAATCATCACACCAGTTCAGCAATTAAAGCAAAAGCCTTAGACCCTCTGTTAGTGATCAAGTGTTCCATGTAGCTGTCTGCTTACTGCATTAACTGCACATACATGATATCACATTTCAGAGAGTGTTGGAGTTTGCTGAACTTTTACAATAATGCAGTCTTTTTAGAGTGTAAAAGAAATATATCCTGAAGACCCCTTTGTATATAAAAGCGCCTGAACATAATAGTCTGAAAATATTTCGTCTGTTCTTATTGTTTCAGAGTAAGGGGCAGTGGAATGGGGGAGTTCAGGAAGCATTTGCACTAAGGATGACAACATGTTCGATGATTCATCTTCCTAAACACACTCTCAGTAGTGACAGGATCTGCAGCTCTAAAAATATATTTTCTCTTACGCCACCTTCTATAAGCTGCAATAAGATTAAGTCAGTACTGTCTAAACTGCTCAAATATGTTTGTATATTTTGAAACATAAGAGCTAAAATATTGTGCAATAAATATAAATATTTTTGCAGTAAAGAGCGGAACATGACATCATACAGACAGCTATCCCAAATAAATGTGGGGGGTGTGGACATGCTTAAAACATGAGTGATTTATATTCAGGTCTTTATATTAAAGTACTTTGTGTTTCAAGTCATATTTAATTCAATGCCTGCACTGTTTGTGGTATGCAACACTAATTAATGATGCTGTGATAAAGATATTAAATAGGATAAACTTGAAAGAATCCATATATGCTCTAGCTGTTTGTAAGAAGATTCTGATTAATCAAATCTTAAACGGTGTGAGAGTGCACAAATGTGAACGTGCTGAGTGAAGAAGCATTGCATTCATGAGTAAATTGTTTCCTGATTCTTCCCAATAGATTCAGACTTTTAACATGGGCTTCTCAAAACCCTCACTCTGGGATGATGGTGAAATTGTACTTTATTTACTGTTCTAGCTCACAGCACACTAATGATCAAGTAAACGGTCTCCTGGCAGAACTAATAATGCCTCTTTAATGCCTGCATAAGTATTTTATCAGCCTATGCATGTTTTAGTCGGCCTATATGGTCTTTGTAAAAATTGACAGAAAACTGATTCACCTGTGAACTTTTCTTTTCCTTCTTGATATTACATTTAAACATTGGTCTGATGATTTTAACATTGGTTGTCTTTTATCACAAAGGAGACTCATGGAGTAAACAAATGTTCTTGTTCCCTTTTGTTCCCACGAGCTGACAGTATGAAGGCTTGGTTTAACTTGATGCTTCATGTCAGTGTGTTTGGAGATGTGCCGCTCCTGCACACTGATTCAATGTTTGTGGACACGTGAGGTGATCAAATGTTTACATGTCAAATGACTTATGAGGCCCTTAAATCAGTATTAATAAGCTAAAGCTTTTTATGGTTCAACTTGTATAAGATTGACAGTTTTCAAAATTACAGTTATATTAAAGACAGGTAAGAAAATAAACAATGACAGAGGAAATTAAAATGCCATTATTATATATCATAAAGTTCAAGTAATAGCACATAGTAGCTCAAATTCTCAAATAGAGCTGAAACGATTCCTCGAATATTCGCGAGTACTCGATTACAAAATATCCTCGAATTAAATTTTGTGCCTCGAAGCCTCGTTTAATATATAATTATACATATATATCAATATCTGGACTACTATACAGTGCACAGTGTTTGACACGGACGGTCATTTCTGTGGCACAACGCGCCTGCTACCTCCGCTGCTGGGTGGCTTGTAAAATCATGAAGGAAGAGAAAAGAGAGGGACAGAAAGGAGAGAGTCTGCAGAAGAAATGGCAGAGAGTGTCCCAAGTGTGTGGTCACTACAAGAAGGGATGAAAAGAAAACACAGTGCAGTGAGTCTGATGTCAAACGGAGTTAGCCTGGCACGTAGCTTAGCACGATAGCACGTTGTTAGGGCTGCAACTATTACTATACGGCATTTTAAATATGCTCATCACAGACATGCGTCCTCTTTCCATGGTGGAGGACACAGGATTTAAGAACATGATCAAGGATTTCAATCCAAACTACACAATGCCCTCCAGAACACACTTCACAAATATAATTGCAGAATTACATTACTGCTTTGTAAATCAGAATTGTATTGGCTTTGTTTTAAGCCAGTACTGGTTTAAACTTTGAAAGTTGTTAGAATAAAAACCCTTTTCTGAGGAATAAACAGTATTTGGTTGCTCATTTTGAAAGCCCTAACATGTTGCATTGTATACAATTGATTTATTTGTTTAAAAACAAAAAAAGCATATTTTGTTAGAGTACTCGAAGAAATAATTGACAGAGTACTCGATTCCAAAAATACTCCATAGTTGCAGCTCTATTCTCAAAGGGTGTGTCCTGCAACACCCTTTGAGAAGCACTGCTCTGGCTTTTATTTGTGAACTAATTCATTACCAGCTGATATTCATGGAAACAATATAAAGATAGTCTCATTTTACAGACTACAGTCAATCTTCATAGAAAAATAATCTATTCAAGAAAAGCCCAATGCTTCATTTAAACCTCCAAGAGTAAAACAAAACACACGTCCCTTGTATTTAGGTTAGGGCTGGGCGATATTACCTGATCTCAGTATCACAATTACGTTGATTATGATTAATGATTATTTTATGCTATACTGGAACAAATTAGGGGTGTTACAGTCGTGGAGACAGTCTTCCTGCAGCTTGCCAATTGTTGGCAGTGCGTCTTTTGGTCTTGGCAAAAGTGAACGCAGACTGTATGAAAATGATGAGTAAACTACTTCGACTAGGGGGTCTAAATGTCAACCATTTTTCAACTAATTGCCCAGCCCTAATCGGGGTATCATGAGGCTGCAGGAAAAACCCAGCCCTATCATGTTTATTTGTCTATTCTTTAATTCCCTCTGCATTTCACATCTTTTCGCCAGTTTGCAAGGAAACGTGTCATGTTTGCAAAATTAAAAACATAACATCCACATGATTGGGAGCAGAGGGATTCATAATAACCTTAAAAGGTACCTGAACTGCTCTGGATAATAGTCGTCTTGTGTTAAGGTATAAATCTGGTATCGTGACTACCCTACATTTCCAGCCAAGCACAGTGAGAGCAGATTGTTAGCGTGGCATACCCTTCATGACAAGCTTATACAGCCGTGTTAAATCAGGAATTCCACGAAGACAAGTCCTCCATTAACCAAAACAACAATGTTTGTCTGTATCATTGAACACAAACAGCTGTAATCAGCGTTATATCCGGTGGTGTGAGGATGACCTAACATGGACATTTTTAGTCGCTGTGCGTAAAACTCAAAACAACTCACAGAGTCCTCAGTTATCAGACAGACGACAGGCTTCACATCAGAATAAACACCTTCATTCAGCTAACAGCTGTGAGCAGGCAGAGTTTCTGTAACAATGTGCCAAGAAGTATCAAAAGTAAAGCACTTAGTTCAGCTAATATGAAGCTAGCAAAGAATTCTTCACCGAGCTAACGCTTAGCTAGCTAACTTGTTACCGCAGGCAGCTAGCTGTTAGCTCACATTTGTTTTCAACTTTGAGCTCCCGTAACACCTCACGACATTTACATCTGTCAGCAGACGGCCACAGATACACACGTACGCCCTCGGTTCAATACGTAAACAGCATGGCACAGCACAGAGGAGTTGACATAAACTGTGACCCACCTGCTGGATCAAAGTATGTTGGAGAGAAAAGCAGCAGCTAGCAGCGGGGCTAGCTGTGACGGCTACAGAGACATGAAAACAGAGCCGAGCGAGCGGAGGATCGACAGACCAGAGCAGCAGAGCCCCGCATCATCGAGTCAGAGCGAGAGAGGGGGAGAGAGAGAGGGAGAGAGAGAGAGAGAGAGAGAGAGAGAGAGAAGGGTGGGAGGACTTTGTTAGATGGAGAAACTAATTTTGGGGAAGTCGATATTAAGTCAAAATTTCGAGGTTAACCCTATAAAGCCAACTGTATCATATTTGATACATAGTTTTATAATACCTCTATCTACTCAATATGATCAACAAATTACAAAAAAAAAAAACATCTGAATACAATCAGATAAATGATAAAAATGTCCTTGAATGGATTATCAGTTGCCAAAAACACCTAATGTATCAAATGAGATACGAAAAATCGATATGTTGAATTTTATGGACATTTTGATTTTTTAAATATTTTAGCGGAAAGTGAAACAAACATTTCAGCTTCCAAAAATTAGAATTTTCTGGCTATAGTCTATGAACTTGGGCTGTAAAGGGCTAAGGTTAAAATGAAGAGAATAGAGTCAAAATACAACTTAATGATAAAAGCTGAATTGTTGAGAAAAAAGGCAAAATTCGAAAGACTTTTTATGTCGACTTTATTCTCGAATTTGACCTTTTCTTGACATTTTAATTTTAATCTCATTATTTTGACTTTTGTCACATAAATGTAGCCTATTTCAACTTTATTAATGACATTTCAACTTTAATATCATCAATTCGACTTTATTCTCATCATTTCGACTCTAATCCCGACCTACCAATATGTATTTTTTCCATCTAAAATGAAGGTTGGTATCCTGTATGAATACAAGTGTTGGGAACATCACATAATATTTTGATTTGAGTTGTTGAATGTCTTCGATAGGATTTCCCATAATGAAGTGCAATGTTTTTGTGGCGTTAGTCACAATGGAATTGGATCCAGCTGAGATTTACCTTGATGATAGAAACAGGGACCCCATATTATGTTGCTAAGCTGGAAGCGAATGTGCTAAAGAAAATTTTTTTAAAGGGCAGGGATGTATTTTTTTTATTCTACCTAATGCTAACTTATGGAATTTTTGAAATTTCTGGGCCATTTGGGTTGGGCCATTATCAGTGTCTCCTGAAAATTTCAGCTAAGTCCATCCAGTAGTTTTTTCTTGATCTTGTTAACTAACAAAGAAGCAAATCTACATGCAAAACATAACCTTCTTGACAGAGGTAACATCCACAATTCCCTTTCAACCTCTATGTAATCGAATACACGACAAAGACAAGTATCAAACTGATGAACCAAATACTTTTTACAAATATTCACTCTTTCTGAATTTGATACCTGCAATACATTGTAACAAAAGTTGGGACAGCGGCAACAAATGATTGTGCAAGTGGAGGAATGTTAAAAAAAACACCTGTTTCCAACATTTCACAGGTGAACAGTGTAATTAAAAACAGAAAAATGTCATGATTGAGTGTAAAAGGAACTTCTTGAAGGCTGGGTGAGGTTCACCACTTTGTGAACAGCTGTGTGAACAAATATTCCAACAGTTTAAGAATAATGTTTTAAAAATATTATGGCAAGAAATTTAGGGATTTTGTCATCTACAGATGTTAATGTCATCAAAAGATTCTGAAGAAATCTCTGCACATAAGCAGCAAAGTCAAAAACCAACATGGGATGCATTTATCACCAACATCCAGAAAAGCAGTTTCTCTGTGCCTGAGCTCATCTTTTCACTTTTTAAACTGTTGTTGGGAATCATCTCCTTTGGGCCTCCAAACTTATCAGTGCAAAGTTCTAAAGCCAGCATCTGTGATGTGTGTCAGTGCCCATGGCGTGGGTTGCTCGAGATCTTACAATCAGAAAATGCTTTAATGAAAAAGGGGTTTGTCTTTAGTATCTTGTGTATGCCACAAAATGTATTATAAAAATCTGTCTGGCCTTTGTTCTGGAGTCAACTCTGCATCAATTCACCTTTGTTTTGTTTACATGACAGAATAAAGATTGCTGGCTGCAAGTTGGTTGGACTCCTCTCCTGCTTCAGACTTATGTGGGCTTTACACGAGTATGAATTTGTAAGACTCCGGTAAAATAAACTATCAATCTGGTGATATTGACACACGGAGACGCGTATTTGGCCATGACTCTGCATCTTTTTTGAGATGCAGAGTGGATTCGTCTTCATGCTGTAGTTGGTATAAACATATAAGTCCGAGAAAGACGGTGACCTCTTAGCACCCCTCCTCCTCCCCGCCCCCAAACCCACGCTGTCACACACACGACAACAACAACAATGGCGGCAGCCGGGCTGATTCTGATCTTGTTCCAGCAGCTACAAATATTGCTACGACTTTTATACCAACATTTGCTCACAGAACACCAACAACACCAGCTGCAGCAACAACAAAAACAAGTGGTCATGCAGAGACGCAGCATGTTACACGCGCATGAGCACTTGTTGACGTGGAATCCACCTCGGAGCAGAACCAGACGGGCAACACGACAGGATTTTGCGTGGATTTTGCGTTGTCATGTAAATGCACAAGCCTCTGTACAATACGATGTGTAAACAGCGATACATGTATTGATGCTGATGCCAAGACAGTACAGGGCCGTCCTCATGTGAGGAGGGCCTTAGAGTCTATTTTTCTTTAAGATTCTTGTTCCTGTACATCCCTAGAAAAATGAACTTAGAGCAGAAACGAGTTTTGAGTATTGAGAGCTTAAGACAGAAGAGGCCCCAGAGCCTGAGAAGCCCTGTGCCTGCCACTTTGTCCAGAAAATAAACGACAAACGTGCACCCGTTTGTGCTGTGTCATCTCCCTCACTGAATAATGTAACACTTGACTTCCTTTGTTTGTGTGCAGTCTTTGTCGTGAAGGTGGCGTCACTGTGCTCGAGTACCTGAGGAACCTGCTGGAGTGTTTCTGGTTCACTCTGACGGGGCATCAAACATCTTTACACCGACTTGATGCAGACGGAGGAGCAGCTGCACTAAAACAACAAATGCTCTGACTAATCTTCTCTGGTAAGAGTTAAAACCTCCTGTGACTCATTGCAGCAGAAAACCTGCTCTAACTGTTATTGATCAGAAGAAGCATTTTCCTTAGAATGAGGTGATTATTTCATTGTATTCTGAAAATATTTCGTTTCATATCAGGATATAGACAAAAATGTGCAGGCAAGTTTATGTCAGTTAAAACAGAAATCTAAATGGTATGGATTTATGAAGAAAATAAATTTAGATTGGCAGATGGAAAAGGCAAAATCATAACTAAGTGAATGATAAATATATAAAAAAGTCAAGATTGAACATAAACAGTATCAAAGAAAATATGATGACTTTTTGACAATTTGAACTTTCTTATAATTTTTAATTTATCTTATTGTTTTACTTTTCTCATGTAACATATGTTAATTGAAAAATCTTTTTATGAAGACTTTCTATTTCTATTAGTTAGATTTTAGATTTTTTTATAGTCCTAATCTAAACTATTTGACCCATAGTTTGACTTATCTTTATGATTTATTTGGTTCATGATTTTTATTCTTAATGTTTTGCTTCAAATTTTAGTCCCAGATAATTTTGACTTTCTCACATATAAAACTTTTCTAATAGCAGTTTTGATTTTGTTTTTACATTTTGACTTTCTGTTGCAGGTACTCCTCTTGGGGTTCAGAACATAAGTGAAACAAATGACATACAAATGATACATTCAGAGATTAAACATGAAAAGTAAATCCTTTTACAATATGCCTTACTTTTGCCAAAAGCAACATCAAAAAACACAATTAATCTAAAAAAAAAAAAGTAATATATCTAAAGCGAACAAACCCACAAATGAACTGACAACAACTAACTAAAGAACCAAATTAACTCATAATATATAAATACATCTATGCAGCAAGTATGAAGTCTTTAGTTTCTTCATATCTTTGAACATTTGCTTTCGTTTGAATTCAGAATAAAACTCATGTCATGGATCCATGTGTTAGTTGTTTCATAAAAAAGACTGTATTGACTATCTTTTAGTCAATAATATTCAAAGACAACAATTCAGGGGAAGATATGCCTTACTCAACTCAACTCAACACTAAGAAAAAAAACAAACTCTCAGTTCTGTTCTTTAGTCACAAAATGTAATCTCTGTTTTATAAATCTGACCTTTAATCACTTGACTTAGTTTTTTTTTATCACATCAGTCTGACTAATAATATTCAACTTGATTTCATTTCTATAATTGTGGCTTTCCCGTTCACAATTAAGGCTTTTTGTTGTATAAGTTGGGCTCTTTTTACTAAATGTGGGGGTTTTAACTTCAATTTTTTGTAGTTATTTAGACTTTATTTAATAAAATGTTGATTTTTATTTAATCACTTTTGCATTGTGAATATGAATATGAATCGAACTCCTTCTGACTTTGTTCAGGTTTTCCCAAATCTGGACTTTTATGCCATTATCTTGATTTTCTTCCCATCTCATGCTTTGTGTTTTCTTAATCTTCCTTTCTGGACCTTTTTTTAATCATTTTGTCTTGCCGTCTCAAATCTTGACTTTCTTTAGTAACCAGCTGTGTCATGATCTTGACTCAGTCTCATGTTTAGAATTAAATGTGAGGTTATTTTTACCGTCAGTGTCAGTTTGGTTACTTTTCCTTCAGCACTTGTAGTAATGGGCTTGCATAAGAACCCACAGCAGCCAGAAGGAAGGTGGAATTTTAAATGCTGTGAGTGAAACCTGATCGGGCTGTCATCATGTTACCTCCAGGGCATGAACTCAGCAGAAAAACACACCAGACAACAAACAGATAAAATAATAAAATATGTCTCCTGTCTGCATTTCCAGCTTTGAGCCGCGCTGCTGAGTGGATATGTTCCCTCTGTGGCTGCTGCTCAGAGAAGGACAAGAAAGGATGACACTCCCAGAGAAAAGGTGACTTTCTAAACAGAGAAGATGCATCACTCTGCATTTTTCTAAATATATTTACAGTAAATCCTTGTTTTTGATGGCTAATGTGTCTTTTATTTTTCTCTGTGCAGCTGTGTGGACCGTGTGCGCATATGAAACAACAGCTAAAAGTCAAATTCCATCTTAAAATCTCAGAGCAGAATGGAGAGGATGAACTCTGAGGTTTATTTACTCACAGAATTTCAGTCTGTGGTTGCTCTGTGTTTGTTTTAATGACGACTCATCTGAAAACTTCTGTTTTTGAGGTCAGATGATGTCTGACAGTCAACAAGTGCAGCAGCAGCCCAGAGGAATCATGAATCTATTTTATGTACAGATGGATTATCTGTTCCACATGAGATTATTAGAAGAAGGTTTGTAAAATTGTATTTACATGAAACTTAGGAAATAAGTCCAGCAACACATTATTGAGTACACTGTTAAAACTGACACTCATAAACTGTATTTTCTGTTTATTGGCAAGAACATTAATTATTATAGTTCAATAAATGGATGTTATAATCATGTCATAGACTGTCATTGATGTTTGATCAAATTACTTCTTCATGGATTCATTTCTGAGTGTGCAGCACCATCGAGTGGCAAAACAACTGACTGCAAGAGAGAGCTGATGGGACTAAAATTTGACACATAAGTGGTTCATTATTTAGTACTTTCATTTAAAAACTGTGGGAAAAGATGTCACATTAAAACAACTCAAAATAAAACTCAAAATAAGCAGTTTTTCTCAAGCATAAATCATAAAAATGTTTCCTAAAGCAAGTGATGAGTACTCCTGAAAATGATTCATTTGTTACATTCATAAAGTTTTTCTCAGTTATGTTAGTAAATTCTTATGGTGGTCTGGTTAGAGCATGTGACTCTGAGATAATCTGAAATATGATATTATCTGATCTATATCAGCAGCTGCAGATATTTGCCAAACAAGTTGACACCACTGAGGTGATTTTTTATAACAGACTCTTTGAATCCACAACAGAAGTACAGAGGACATTTCTCTCCAAGCTGGAGAGTTTAAGGACCAGCCATGGCCTCATATTTTTGTATAAATACACTAAAAAGTGTATTTTGTATAACATTGGACCTTCAATAATACAATCTCTGTTATTATAGTTATTGAATGTATCAAAAATACAGAAAAAAAATCCAAAATATGAGTATATATACAAGAGTACAAGAGGATAATATTCATTAAATATCAGAAACCTTTGTTCCAAAACTGTTGAAATGTTGTGTAAAATGTAAATAAAAACTTTTTTGACATATATTCAATTGAATAAACTACAAAAACAAGACATTAAATGTTCAAATTGAAAAACTAAACATTAATGGTGCCCTCACAGATGTTCAAGTTACCCATGCCATGGGCATTAACACACCCCCATACCATCACAGATGCTTTTGAACTTTGCATTGGTCTCAGTCTGGATGATTGAGATCTGATCCTTTCCCTCTTTAGCTCGAGCCATGATTTCCAGAAACTCTTTGAAATGGATTCATCAGTCCACAGCACACTTTCCTGTTGTGTGAGTCCATCTCAGGTGAGCTCAGGTCCAGAGAAGGTGGTGCACAGCAAATCTTAAGAGTGAAAAAATCTGGAGTTAAGCAAAAAAGAGTGAAAGAGTTAAATTTCTGTAGTTTACACAGACTCCAGTCTGTGCTTGCAGGTACCTTTTGAGAGTGTCAAAAAAATAAGTCTATTCAGAAAGTGTTGAGGGGGGTCATTGAACACTTGTTTGGAGTTCATTCCTAACAGATGTGTTACAGCAACCGCCAGTGCTCACTTGGATCTTATCGAGAGAGGTAAGAGTGCTGTTTTGTCTCTAAAACCGATAAAAAATATAATTATCTGTTTGAAATATTTGCTACAGCTGTCTCTCTTACAAGCATCAGAAATTCACATAAATATTGACCCATTAGGGATGTGTTTAATCCAATCTAACTCTAAAGGAAAGTGTGTTGAAGTAACAGTTTATTTAAGTTCATTATTTCTTAAAAATTCTAACAGCACTTCCTCGGTTTTGGAAAGAGTGGACATTAATTTTGACTACAAAAGAGAGTTGATTTTAATATAACTGGGAGTAGCATTTTAACTCCCTCAAGAGTTCAGTTTTAACTCCTGAGAAGAGTTAAAAAATCAACTCCCAGAAAAGAGTAACTTTGACTAAAACTTAGAGGTTATTCGATGGTCTCACGTGTACACTCAAATTGAGTTGATTTGGACTCTCTGAGAGTTTATTCCAAAGAGCTGGATTCACTGTGTGGTATTCCTGGATATTGTTGATATTTAACTTTCACTTTGCACGGTAAAGTTTTAACTTGTACAGGTAGATAAAAGGATGAACTGTGTTAACTGACAGCGGCTTTCTGAAGAGTCCCTGAGCTCACGAGGGAATATCTTTCACAATATAATGATAGTTTTTGATGCACTGTTGCCTGAGAGATCACAGATCACAGGTCAAAAAGTTCTGGCACAACTTCACCAACTTCCAAGGTGCTTGGAGAGAAAGAGTCTCGAAGAGGTCAAAAAAGCTCCAGCAACACTTGTAGTTCAGGAAACAATTTTATTTGACCAACGCGTTTCGGCTTGTGGCCTTCATCAGGGTCATCAGAAATGCATTAATAACAGCACTTGATCAGATCACAGATCATAGGCATTCAATGTTGTTTACAGTCCTGCTGCTAATGTTCAGAGATTTCTCCAGACTCTCTGAATCTTTTGATGATATTATGGACGGTAGGTGATGATTGCCCTACATTCCTTGCCACTTTAAGCTTAAAAAAGGTTAACTCTTAATCTTTTATTTGCTCATCCAGTTGTTCACAAAGTCGAAAACATGACCTAATCCTAACTTATGAATGGCTTAACTTTTTAGGGATGCTCCATTTATAATAAATCATGACACTCAACTGTTTCCACTTCACCTGTGAATGTTACAAACAGGTGTTTTTCTAATATTTCCCAGTCTTCTGCTGCCCCTGTCCCAGCTTTTTTTGGAATGTGTTGCAAGTATCAAATTCAAAATAAGTGAATATTTGCAGGAAAACAAAGTTTATTAGTAAATATCTTGTCTTTGTAGTGAACTTGTCAACTGAATATATGTTGAAAAGGATTTGTAAATTATTGTATTTATTTACTTTTTGAAACTGCCCAACCTCATTAGAATTAGGGTTTGTAAATACAGATCAAACATGAAGTCATGTTGGAGGTTACATTCCTAATTGTATCGATTTAACAAGAAAAACGTGTCCTTAAAATTTGGATATATTTTGAGAATATTCAGGGGGTTCAACCGTGCACCGGGCCCTCAGTGGATGATCACTTCCTTACAGTTTATAGAGTTAATTTATCATCAGGTAGATAAAACATCAACATGTATTTTGATGAAGTAGGTGGCACAAACAACAGTCCATATTTTATGTAATATCATATAATATTTATTTAGAATAGAAGAGAGCACAAATGTATTTACACTCACATGTACAGTGGAACGATACAATTTTACAAGAACACAATCATAAAGTTTACAGTTTGTACAAAGTTAAAGTGACAGATTCAGTTTACAGTGTGAAACCGTTCTTATCTAATTTACAAATTACAGACTGAATGGAGCGTGAGGATGAAATTAGAGATCAAATATTTTTAAAAAGTCTTATGGAGTTAAATTCATGACACACGGATGACAAATGATTCTATAAAAGTTCTGACTGATTTCAGGTTATTCATCTTTACATAAGGCATCATATGGACTGTCTCTGGGGGTGTTTGATTTCTTCACTCCTCTTCAGCTCTGATCTAAAGTGCAACATCGCCGCCCCTCTCCTTCTTGAAGTCATCATAGCACCATGGTGGGGATGTGGTGCACCATGGGCATGGGGTGCTGGTGGGTCATGGCCGTCATTTGGGGAGGTGGAGGGGACACCTGGGACGTCACCTCGGCACTGTGCGTCACCGGTTTGTGCCGCGCGCTCTTCTGGTGCGCCCTGAGGCCCGCCAGCTGCGAGTACGCGCTCTGGCAGACGTGGCACTTGTAGGGTCGCTCTCCCGTGTGCAGCCGGACGTGGTTCCTCAGCGTAGACGACTGGCTGAAGCGGCGGTTGCAGAAGCGGCAGACGAACGGCTTGTCCAGGGTGTGGATGCGCATGTGCGAGCGCAGGTTGCTGCGGGAGTTGAAGCCGCGGTGGCAGATGACGCAGCGCATGCGGCCAGCCGAGGTGGAGGCAGAGGAGGAGGAAGAGGAGGAGGAGGGGGAGCAGGAGGAGGAGCCGTCACAGGAGTGAGGGTCATCTGGAGGAAGATGGGAAGGCAGTGATTAATTTGTTGCTCTTGTTTTCATGGTCACATGTTTATTTATTTGTCGTTTTGTATAAAGGCAGCATGACGCAGGAGAGCGCTGCCACCACTAAAGCACTTATGACCTGATCTTATTGGCTCTGCCCATCCTTAACAGGCCTTATAAATCATAAAACATAACAGTAAATACTGTAAAAATAATAACTACTAAACTAATCAATTTAAGACCTGCAATACAGAAGAAATTATGTCAATAAAACAAAAAAAAAAACGAACTCAGAGAGCTGCTGTCACTGGCTGCAGATGTTTAGACTGATGATTTTGTTCCTTTTCACAGCCCAGCATTTCTTTTAACTGTTATTAAGTATTTATTATTGTATTTCAAAGGTTATACATGTTATGTGTATTTCTGTGCATTGCTATTGCAAGTATCTTTGCTCACTGTGCTGCTGCTTTTCTCAGACACACTAAATAATCTCAATGAGTTTGTTTTCCGGGTGAAATAAATGTTGCATAAATAATTAATAAAGTTTATGGAGTTCATTTTTATAATTTAATAAACACTCTTATAATATGTTTTCTTATTTCTGATTGTGACGTATGAACCTGTGCTTGTTTGAGAGGATACACTGGGGAAGATCAACATATAAAGAATTGAACATTTTGAAGCTAAATATTAGATAAGAATTTATTTACATTTGAAAAGTTCATGTTGATTTGGAAAAAAACTCAAATGCCAGTACTCAGGCTGAGTAAAAGATTGTTTATGAAAGTTTATTTAATTATTTAGTTGGTTGATGGCATTTCTTAACTATAATAAACTGTGCTTTTGTTGTACCATGCAATTAAAGAGTTAATAATTATAATAACTAATCTGTATATATTTTCTTTTCCTACATTTTTGCATAGAAAATCAAGTTTTGTATTACATTTATTAATAATATATTAATGTTTATGTGGTGATGGGGTAAGGCTGTAAAACCTGAGGTGATATCAGCAGGTTGGTATAGGGGGGGACTTTTGGTCTTTTACCAGCGCTCACAGGCAGCAGCCATGATTTTCTCTGCTCTTGCCTGTTTGTTTTTGGGGTAATAAATCCTAAAAATGCAGAACAGGAATGGACATTGCACTTCCTTTACCTGTGTACATGCTCCTGGTGCGTCCCAGAGGCCATTTGATTATGTTTAGATATAAAAGTTTAGATTAGTTTGTTGTCAGTCCAGTTTATTCTATGGCTTTTTATTATTACGGTCAAATATCAAACACAAACTTGTGTCAATTTGTAGACCAATGGTTCTCAACTGATGTGACCGCAGGACACATTTTCCTTATGAACAATTGTGGGCCAAATTTCCAAAATGTTCATAAACTATGATGTTTTTATTAAAGAATCTAACTCGCCCATTTGTCCAGATGTTCCAGTATTTTTCAAAGCACCAACACAATTAAAAAAATCTTATTAAGGACTTTTTTTCTTTGTTGTGTGTAGAAAGAGAGCAACTAAGGGTGAAGATGTACTGAAAAATAGAATTATGCACTAAAATGAAATAGACAGTAAAGGTTTGTGATGCCTTCAGGTACATTTGGGCATACAGGTGTACATATAAAAAGTCTCTGGGATTTTTGCAAAACAATATTTAAGATATTTTGAAACTCGTGATAAGCCCTGGACTAAGAGATAAAATCTTATCTTAACACTCCTAAACCAGAAAAGTTAGCAGGTGTGGTGGATATTGAACTTTTCTTCAAGAAACAATATTAAGATTGATGTAGTGTGCTGCCATTCAGCTAAAAGAAAAAACAAGATATGACTCTCGGTCTGTATGCTCAGCCCTAGCATGGATGCTGTTACACTGCCGTTGTAAGCCTCACTGTGTGACATCCAATGACAAACCAGATAAAGTGAATGAAAAGAGAAGCTCTAAAAGCAAAAACAAATATTGATTTCCACTCACCGTTCCTGCTCTTCTTCTGCTGCTCCTCATCTCCTCCTGGAACTCCAGGGATTCCCAGGAAAGTGTTGTGAGTGTTTCCATACCAGACAAGAAGCTCCTGGTCCGGTGGGATAGTCTGGGATGGAAAGAAAAACCTAATTAGTCACAAGATCAATATTGAAGTGTCCTAATTTTTCATAAATGAACACTTCTTAAACACAAAAGAGTTATTAATGAAGAGCTTATTTGAATTGACTCTTTTCTCTATTACTGTTACTGTTCCAACTTCATATTACACATAATGTTATTTGGTCCATTTATTATATATATATATATATTATTATGCATCACTCCTTTACAGAAATGTTAAAGTAAACTGACATGAGAATTTTCTTTTAAGTTTCAACTTACAAACATAAGAGCAATCGAGGACGAGTTCCTGGAAACACTGAAACTTAACTAAACATCTGTTTCATAAAAGAGTGCTTGGGGGAGCACAAACTTCTGCACACCATCTGATATTTACAAAGTTTCCTTTCTTTCTGGCTTCCTTTTTGCCCACATTTTAGACAGAACTCTGCCTCTAACTTCAGATGATTTAAAACAGGGACCGCCTCGAATTCAGAGGCTTAAACCTAACACTTTAATTCAATTAAAAAAGCTTTATTGGCACAAATCTGCAACGCACTGCTGTCAAAGAATTTAATGTATTCAAATAAGAGGGTAACAGTTAATAAGAGTGATATAAAGTAGTAATATTATGACAGCCAAGGTTAAAAAATGACGATCAAAACGGTTTATGATTGAACATATATGAAATATGTTAACTTTATCGGTCATTATCACATCTCTTTGTTGCAGTGTTAATAAAACAGATATTTTCAAAATATGTTTTAATATTTTTTAATAAAAAACACTAAACCAGACAGCACTAAATTTGTCATATTATAGAAGCAAAGAAAAAGAAACAGGTTACAAGAATGGAAACAAAAATGGAGCATGTCAGGGTCAATCTTATCTTGATTAACTCCATGTCAAAAGGAGCAGGGACATTTTTGTAGAGCCAAGATGTGGGTGTCCTTTCTGCAGTAAGCTAAAAAAAAAATCTGGGAAGACCATCTTAACCCTTTTATGCATAAATTATAAAATGTTTGTTTTTACTTTCAAAATTCATGGTAGTTTCTTTCAGTGTTATAATTTGAGGGAGTTGTGCATCTGTTCACTACAGTGCATCAGCTGTATGAATATTAAGTTAGTGGAATTTTATAGAGATCCCCAAACAAAAGTGTTTGACCAACATTTATTGAGAGTAAATTAACGTAAATGGAATCTGAAGTATATACATTATTGCTGGTTAATCAAACTGTTTTACACTGTGAATTAAACCAAAAAAAAGAAAAAATATGTGAAATCCAAATTCAGACATAATATGCAATTGGCTGTTTTTTGACTATTTTGGATTTATGATTTCAACATGGGAAAAACGTCCAAAAGAAATATTTTCATACAACTTAAGACAAGGGTATGGGAATTTACCACCATGTAGTTGGACATGGTTCTTCAACCTAAAGGCTATAAAATTTGTCCCAAATATCTGTCTACTGTAGTGGACACCATGCATGAAAGGTTGTAATGTCCCTTTAATTTAGCCCTTAGATTTTCCATCACAGGTATTTTTACCATTTAAAGTTTAGTTATGTCGCATCAAAGTTCAAAATCACAGCAATTAAACAATAACAGCTCAGAAACTTTGGCAACTGTTCCCAGAGTAAGACCTAAAACATACGGGGAAGCTTCTTTTTGTCATTACAACCCCCGTCTGTGGAACAGTCTACCTGAAGAACTGAGAGCACCTACTGTTCATATTTTTAAAAGAAAACTCAAGACCTTCCTTTTTAATCTGGCTTTAGCTGATTGTATTCAATATTATTTTATGTTATATGTTAACTTATTTTAACCCTTTTATTTTGTTTTATTATGACATTTCAGTTCAGATTTTTTCTATTTGGAATTTTATTCTTTGTTAAATGCTTTTCATTTTATTATCCTATTTTAGCTGATTTTATTATGCACCTGATGTTACACTTTCTCATTTTACCATATTATTTATCTAACTTTTACTCTATACTGTTATATTATTTTATTTATATATGTATTTAAACATTTATTTATCTTACCCTCTAGTATTTTCAAGTATTTTTAAGTATTATTTTAGTTTTAGCTCCTGTGTTTCCTCAGTCCTCTTATTCTGTTTTCTGTCAGAATTTCCTTTTCATGTCTTTGTGTGTTTGAGTAAGTGAGTGTGTATATTGAATGTGGTTTGGGGGAGGGGGGGATTGCGGGGGTCTTATGTTTTCATCTTATGCAATTATGCAATTTCTGCCTTTTATTCCACTTATTGTTATTTTATTTTATCTTTTCCTCATGTAAAGCACTTTGTATTACAAAGTCCTGTCTGAAAAGTGCTATATGAAGAAAGTTTGATTGATTGATTGATTGAACTTATACCTGATGGCATAGTAACACTGTCAGTTCTGCTCTGCACCAGCAGGTGGCGCACTCCCAGGGGACACACATCTGAACTCATTTCAGCTGCAGGGAAGCAACAACCATCTCACCTCCACTGCTTTGTAGAAGATGCTGCTGCCGATCTGAACCACCTCCAGGTTCTGCTCCTGCTCGTTCCTGGCACATTTGATGTACGTCATCCAGCTGCGCTGATCCTCCTGACTGGCATCGATGAAGTACCGAACCGTGCCATCTTCATTGAACACCTGAGGATGGAACACACTCCAGGTCATCCATGATCTTTTTCCTGTGGGTGAAGTGTTAATGCCAGGCCTCAAATCTCACCTCCCACATCAGGTTGTTGTTTTTGAGCAGGTCCACGTGCTCAGGAGAGAGGATCCTCCCGGTGAAGGGGCCCATCTCTGTCCCTGCTTTTATCCAAGTCTTTGAGAAGATGCCCAGACCTTCACCAGGGATGGAGCTCTGGGCGATGATCACCTCTGAGGGCAGGACCAGACTCGACAGCTTCTGCACCTCTGTGAAATAAAAACAGACAAAATAAAGACATTAAAAGATGGGACAGGTGGACTGAGAGAGCTGGAATCAAAACAGCAAAGAAATGAGCAGAAGAGCAAACACAAAACAAAGTGATAAAAAAGACAGTTTTACACTTTTACTGAGCTCATTTTTGGCAAAGGAATTTTATAGATCCCTTCAAACATGCAGGAAGTGATGATCTCTCTTTTACCCCTGCACATTTTCAGCAGTCCAACACAAGCCTTTGCTCTGCTTTTGCATTTTTTGTGTTCTTCTTTTCTGTCATCTGTGCAATTTATGATATGTTTGTGCCTACTTCTGCTAGAGCAACTTTTTACAATTATTCACATTTTCTCCACTTTTACTTCTGCACATTTTCAGCAGAAAGATGTAATATATTTATCAACAAATGCCAAAGTTAAGATGCAGACAAAGATTTTTTAGATCCCTGATTTTTTTTTTAAAGTGCAAAACATTGTTTGTTAAAAAAGCACAGATAAAGGGATGTTAGAATATCTGAAATGTCTGGAAAAGTTCCCTCAAAGTGAAAATAAACGTGACAAATTGCTGATAATGTGAAGAAGTAAAAGTGCAAAGTGTAATGATACAATGCTTAAATGTGCAAGAGTGGATTTTAAGTACAAATATAAAGGTTTAATTACTTAAATGTGCAGATTAAAAGTGCAAAGATGACTGATATACTCCTAAAATGTGCAGATGTAGCATGCAAGAGCAAATAATTAAAAGAAAAATTACAAAAAATTGTTAAAAGGAAGAATTTGATGGCTACATTAATGTGCAGATGTTGTTTTTAAGTGCAAATAAATGTTTAAAATTGCTTTAAATGTGCTTTGAAATATCTTTAAATAAATTCCTAAAAGTACAAAAGAATGTGATAAATGATGAGCAAAGTGCAGAAATACATTTAAAGACAAAATGTGAAAAAATATCTGTGAGGTAGTTTAAAGTGCAAATATGTTATGAACTGGATAATTATTCTGAAGTAGCCTTTATATGCAAAAGAAAATGCAATAAAAAGTTTAGTACTTGGAGATATGTCACAGATTACTAAAATGTGTGCTTATGTTACCTAAAAGTGCAAATAAATGTTCTAAGGTGTTAAAATGTACACTGAATGAAGTGTGACAGAGTGCTTAAGAATGTGTGTTTTGGTTCTTAATAATGTGAATAAAAGTCATAAATTGCTAAAAAAAATATGTATATAAAGAAAACAGACTGCTGTAAATATGTCAAAAGAGAAGGTCAAAGAATTGAACTGCTGAAATCTGTGGCAGTAAATGAGCAGAGAAATGTGAGAAAGCCGTGTATTCTGTGGTCAAAGAGTTGTTGGGTCCTGAAAGCGGTAAATGGACTGGATCTTATTTCAGTCACGAAATATTAAGCTACACTTTATCCTCCGTTTAATTTGATTATCTGCTTGGATTGAACGTTTTTGTTGAACAGAGAAATCCCCTCGGAAAGCATTTTCATCCTCAGCAGAGAGAGGGGGAAAAGAAAGAGAAACTCTTGCGCTTCTTTAATGTCAAAATCAAAGATTTTTTTTTATTTGGGTGTTTGAAAAAAGGCCGGCCGAATGGGGGTTAAATGGTCCCCTATTGCCCAGGGTCCAGCGATTCGTCATGCTTCAGATGTGATATTCATTAAAGTTTACTGGAAAAGAAAACGGCTAATTCCAAATTCATTATCCTTTTAAGAACTTTGTAGCAATAAATTTGCTCTGAATGAGACCAGGGCTTGTTTAAAAGGCTCAGGAATTTCTGCAACAAAAAAATGGAAAGGCGATTAGATGGTTGACATGCAATGAATAGCATTAGATTTAGCCTTCACGGTGCATTATGTGAGGAACAGCAAATCTTTTAAAGGAGAGAGAAAGAGAAAAGCTGCGGAGGCCCATAGCTGCCAAGAGAGGAAAAGAGACTGTCCGGAGATTGATGAATGCGGGATAAAAAAACCCGGGACATCTCAAAGAAAGGGAGCCTTTTCTCTGCTGCAAGGTTTAAGTGGAAACTTTCCCAGGTCAAGCACAAAGTTAACCAAATGAATTTAATGCCCCGCCGTCTTTCAATCACAGCCACTTACACGCCTAACAAGGCTCCCAACGCAAGGTCCCACGGCTTTGAGAGGGTTAACGCGTTAAATGGGACGAAAGACGGGCAGAAAAATGAGGAGAAAATGTTGAAAAAGTGGGAGAAATGAGGGAATGAGAAGAGGAGGCAGGAAAATCAGTCAGATCGTGAGGAGGAATTGGTCAGAAAGAAGGGCAGGAAAATGAGAAGAGGAGGCTCAGAGTTTGGAAATCTTAGGAGAAAAGGAAGAAAGAGGAATGAGGAAACTGCCTTATTGAGGAAACATTGCATGTATGAAATGCATATGCAGAAAATTCAGGATTAATATAAAGTACAGATGAGGAAGATAAGCAATAATGCATTAGAAAAAACTGATAAAATGAGTTAAAATGTAGAAAAATAAAAAGCAAATGTGGGAATAATTAGGGGAGAACACCAAATAGGGAGAAAATGCTGGAAAATAATGATAAACTGTTGACTATTGAGAAGAAAAAGCAGATATTTGAGACAGCATTTTGATAAATTATGAGAAAAAGCCAAAAATGGAAAAAAAAGTTTGGAAGAATGGGTAAAAAAATGCGTAAAATATAGAACATAGTTTAGTGGAAATCCAGAGAATCGGGCTAAAATTGGGCTATAATTTGAGAGAAGTGGAAGAAAATGCAGAACAATTAGGAAAAAAGGTGACAAGTAAATGTCAAACTGACCTACCTGATATGTTTTCCAGAATTCTTTTTAGAATGTAAAACTCAAGTGATGACATTCTAAATGAACTTTTGTGGTATTTTTGCCAAAATGTGAGTGAGAAAAGTAAAAAATTTGGTGCATTTTTCATCTCTATACATGACAGTGTTCTGGTTGAAGGATAAAATTCTGGGAGTTTTCATGCATACCATTTCTTTATCTGTAGTCTGCATTTTAAGATCTGCTTTTACGCAAATATTACGAGTAAACTCCGTGCGTCAAAACAAACGCGCACGGGTCAGAGTAATGTTGAGAGTGGGACAAAATCGTGTGATGTTGAGCCAGGTTTTCGTGCCTACCTCCCACGAAGGACTGGGCCAGCACCTCCGCAGTGAAGGCGGTCTTGGGGCTGCTGCCGCTGTGCCGCTCCTCCGCCAGGTGTTCCCCCAGCACGTTCCTCCACCTGCCGTACAGGAAGCTGTGCAGGATGTCCGAGGTGATCACGTCCGACAGCGCACGACTCGGACACTTAAATCCAGACTTTAGAGCCAGAGCGTCTGCGGGGAGCACGGAGCCCATGATGAAGAAAGAGGGAAAGACCCTAAAAGTAAAGTTTGGCAGATAAAAACCGAGCTGCTGCTGCAGGAGGAGGAGAAGAAGAGTGAGGGAGCTGCTCCTCTGTGCGCGCGTCTGCACCAAACTGTGCGCCCTGCCGCCTCCGAGGGTCCCTTTATATGAGGGGCTGCTCTGCGTGAGTGTGACCCCTGTCTAATTACTTATTAATGACACACCCCTCACGGAGTGTGAGGACGTGCCTACTGCTGCTGCGCCTCCTGGCAAAGACCAGAAAGAATCATTTAGGGATTTTCTGCGCTATGAATTCATGACACTTAAAAAACTATTTTACAACCAGAAGCTGTGGATAAAGTTTACTGTTCTTACATTTTAAATTTGTGCAACACTGTTTCTTTGGACATTTATTCACTTATTTTATTTTATCTTCTGCACAATGTCACCCCATTTAATTAAAGGATGACTTAACTGCACTGAATATCTCACATTGTCCTGTAGTCAAATATTGCTTCTTGTATAGTAACTGTATTTTTTCCTGCTTTATTTCAAATATTCAACTTTATCCATACTTACTTACCTGCACTGTGCTGCTCTAACACCCGAATTTCCCCTCTGGACATCATTTGAAGGACTATCTCACATTTAAAAAAGTGCAAAAAAATAAAATGTAAAGCCTTAAAAATGCAAACAGCCTTATTTGGAATAAAATATACTGATTGTCATTACACAATACACAATAATTATAAGTATTAAAATCACACCCACTGTCTACACCCTTAAAGTAAAAACGTCAAATAAATAAAAACATATTTCCAGTCTAATCCATTATATTCTATTATATAAGAGACAGGAGAAATGTGTAAGACAATACAGGAAGTATCCCAATAGCCTTAATTAAAATAGTGAAAATAGTTGATTATGTTAAGCAGCATTTAGCCAAATATAAATGAATCCCAGATTCTTCAAAATGTCCCACACTCCTAAATTCATGCAGCATGATTATCATTTACTCCCTACATTTTAGGTTTCATTGATAAACTGGCATTTGGGACACATTTTTTACTTTCTATTAAACAAGTTTTACATAAAATTTGAAGTCCAATATTCTTAAAATATTACCTTATCAATCTGAGGAAATAAAGTTTTTTTTTTAATCATGGAGTGGATGAGCTGTAATCCTGTGCAAGTTGCTTCAAACCTTTTCTGGTCACATTTGACTGATCGACATAGAGCAGTGGTTTTTAAACTCTTTTTTGCTCAGGGCACAGCGACACTTACAGCTGGACTTTCAGTTTTGCAGGTTTGTTTGTATCAACTTTTGCCACATAAAAAAACAAGCAGTAACTCCACATTTTTAGCCTCTTTAAAAAGCTGTTTATGTGTTAAATTTGAACACAGTAAAATACACATTTATCAGAGGTGTCAAAAATGATCTTTTAATCACCGCATTGAGATGCAGGTGTGGATTAAAATGAATGGATGCAGACAGTCAGTGTTTCGAGGCTGTTGTTGGACTGCAGCATCAGTTTTGTTTTTTAAGTAAGAAAACTTAAGGAAGATGAGACTTGTGAAATCAGTTATTTTGGTTTACAATAAAGAGACGGTTTTGCTGCAAATGATGTCAAAGCCTTTTCTAAATATGTATATGTGCTTAAAGTCTGGTGCAGTTAAATGGAAAATCAAGGTTATTATTCACTGTATTGCATTGTTATGCTTTGTGACATCGAATCAAATTGAATTGTCAACTTTACAATTGTAATCAAATCAGTTAATGATAACAGTGAGGATGCACAGCTCTAACATTTATTTACTTAATGTATTTATATAAATGTATGACCTTGGACATATGATAATCTTCCCACATTTCAGCCTATCAAAGTAGAACATGGACTTTTATTTCAACACTGCTTTCAGCAATGCAGTCATAGTTATTCATTGTTATAATAGTTTTTTTTTAAGCTGACAGTGAACAGTTATGGCATTTTGGTTTGATTTGATGCACAATGGAAATCCAGTTTGAGCTTGTGTCCCATGACGATATCTTCTGTTTGTCAGGGCCTTAGCATAAAAATATTGTTTAGTTATGTCACATGACATGATTAGATTTATGGATTTTAAAAATGGGAGGGGCAGTGCCCCAGCAGGTAGAACGCATACTTTACAGCTTAAAAGCTCATTAGATCAACTGGTGACTCTTAATTGGTCTTAGGTGTGAGTGTGAGCATGGCTGGTTGTCTGTCTCTCTATGTGGCCCTGCGATTGGCTGGTGACCAGTCCAGGGTGTACCCTGCCTCTCGCCCAAAGTCGGCTGGGAAAGGGTCCAGCTAAAAGGATAAGTCATGTAGATAATGGACGGATGATTTTAAAAACACAGCATGATTCAATCACTAAACCACTGAATGCTTTATGGATATTAAAGAAAATCAAATTCTGCTCAGTCATTCACTGGCTGCTGTATCGCTGTCCTAACAACAGCTGCTTGTACAGCTTTACAAAGGTACACCTGAACTTGCCTTAAAGCATGCCAGTGTGCCCTGACACACCGGCTGAGAATCAAAGGTAGATGACATCAAATTCAATTTGGGAATAAAAATGTGTTCAGTGGTATCAGCACTGCAGCGCTGTTGTCTACCTTTGAATCCTTCTTTATGGGCATAATTCCTTCTTGTAACGTCTTCATTTCACACAGCAGTACAGATGTCTAGAACTGCATCTTTTCAAAACAAAGAAAAATACAAAGTACACAAATTCACTGGATAAAGTCTAATTTCCAATAAAACAATATGATCTTTGTCCAAATACAACATGTACTTCATTGGATGTTGGACCAGTCACTGGACACAATAGTCCATGAACAGCAGATATCTTACAGATAATTTAGCATATCATAGAGGTTTGGAACATTACAATTAGAGCATAAGAAGGTTTTCTTAGCTGGGTTGGTCATTTTATTCATTAAAAACTATTTTAAGTGGGCTACAGTCCTCCCATAAACAGGGTTTGGGGTTTGGGTGAGGCTGGAGCATTAAAAAAAACCTTTTTAGAGGTTAAAATACATAAACTTATTCTCTGGTTTTGTCTCATTGGTTCATAATTTTGAATTTTACATCAAAGCTTCAATTAAATAATTGTCCAGTTTTACTTAATTACTGACCAAAGTCAAAAACCTGGAATATGCCGCCATTTTGAAGTAAGCCCCGCACACTTGCGTGACGCCATAGATAACATGTAAGTAAAAAAAGGCTAATAATTATCCTCATACTATGAATAAATCTTTTCCACTGAACCATTAAATTACTTTTAATTGCATATAATAATTTTGCATTAAAAAGAAGTGCTTGCATCCCATGAAATTTTTTTTAAAGTTTTTTGAAAGGTTTTTTTAAGGAAGTGTTTTTCCAATGAACATATTGTTTTCCAAGTATGGGTTTTTGTTTATTTGCCTAAAAGTTTCCAACATTTGGACTTTTTAAGTGCTTTATGGTATTTGTTGTCAGTTTCATTTTTTGTCAGTATGTTTCATGAAATTGAGCATTCTGAAGACAAAACATTCAACTAAATATTTTTGGCTCTCCTTTGAAAGTTTTTTTCCTAAATAAAATGGGTTTGTGTTTCAGGAGCTTCTTCTGTGTTATCAAAGTGTATTTTTAATTTCATCACTTATCAAAGTTTTTTCTTCTGTTACATAACTTTACATTTGAGAAAATGTTTTGCACTCCAATAAATTCCTTAAGCATTCATTAAAGTTTTGGGGATTTCTTTGTGTAAAGTAAATTGTTTTTGTCTATCACAACAATTTAAGATCTTGATACAGTTAAATTTTTCAATTATTTTTTACATGTTCATAATATATGAAAAAAAAAACCAGAATGATTAAAATAGTTTTGGACTTAAGTTTGTTTTTTCAGTTTAAGTTTTGGTGTTTCTTGTAATAAACCTGCATTCAACAAAAAGTTTTTGAGCATCATAAAGTTTCAGTGCCTGTGACTTTTTTAAAGTTTCTTAAGGGAAATAGTTTTAAAAGAGGAAACTTAAGTTGTGCTCTATTAATTTTTAGCACTTCATGAAAACAAGTTTAAATTTTTATAGTACCCTATTCGTCAAATTGTTTTTGGGCTTCACAAAATGTTACTTCTAATCTTTTTTTTTCTTTTTTCAAATGAAGAAAAGTTTTTGTGACACACTATTGCATTTTCCAAGATCTTTTATTTTGCTCTTCATAAAGTCATGTTTCCTTTCAAAGTCTTTTTGTGTTTTTGACCTTCAGGTCCACCATACTGTGTCCATAATAACTGCTGTAAATGTGTGCAGTGGAGGTCGAGCCTCTCTTCCCTCTTTAAGACTTCATCTCTGTACTTCTTTAACTTTGTGGATAAGTGGGTCATGAGTCTGGGACCTGCTCGCTCATTTTTTTCTCATGCATTTGTTATTCATGCGCTTGTTATGATTTTAATGTTTTTGTGGTGCAGTTAGCGCGGGAATCACGAAAAGAGAAAAAACAAGCCCCCTCTTTTTTTTTACATCATTGTTCACATGCAAAAAATGCAAAGCTGCTTTGACGTGGTTTCACTTTCTTCAGCCTCTTGTGGAGGAATAAGCGGTTTAATATTCATGGCTGTTCGGAGCCCCCTCCTCGGTATTGTGACACCGTTTAGATGAGTATATACACCCCCCTCCTCTTTTCTTTTTCTTTATGCTGTTTTTTCCTCTCTTCGCCCATTTTTCGGGCTTGATGGACTGCGGCTAAATGGGCACTTTTTGCTTCTTTTTCCAGCAGAGAGGACATCTTTATTCCATCCCCGGCTCACAGGTTTCCTATTCAGAGCCCCTCCACGTAATGTCAGGGCCCTGAAAAGTGCTGCAAATCAATCTTTCATGGTGTTTTGAGGCCAATTTGACATCCATGCACTCCTCTTTTCACCGCAACAACTACAAGGGGATTGTCCGAAAAAATGGGCAAGTTGTGCTTTTTCTTTTATTTCAGTGCGGACGAATATGGACTATGTAATGGGAAAAAAGAAGACATGGAAACTAAATACAATGGCGGAGGGATTTTTTTTCTCAAAGATAGTGAAAAGGCAAGGTGAGTGACAGGGCACGAAAAAAGATTACTGTGAAACAGCTGCTTTTTATGAGCCCGCCCCTCCTACATTTGTCTCCTTTTCCCAGATGAAATTTCGCTGCTCTTTCAATGGGACTCTTTCTCATCTAGATTGATTTACATTTATAGCATTCATGGCACAAATCCGAGGAGGGGGCGCAGGGGGGCAGAGGGGTGGGGCCGCCTCTTTATTAAAGAGGAATTAAATGAATTGAATTGGGGTAACGCACGGATTTGATTTGCTTATTTCTGCATTAACCTGTGGCTTTATACGGAGCTGGTCATGTCAGCGATGGCAAATCATCCCGCTTAGCAGTGCCATTGTAAAACCATTTACGCCATTCTTCTGTCCATTTAAAGCTTATCAGTTTCATGTGGATGATTGACAATTATTGCACAAAGACTGCAGTAATTGTTTTATTTCAAAGGGCCGCTGGGAAACCCATCAAAGTTTGGGGATGAATGGTGGATTTACGCGTAACAGGAGGGAAAACGAAAGCCTGGCCGAGACATGAATGGGAATAAATAAACGAAAAATTACTTTGTTTGTGGTTAACATTAGAAAAAGATTGATTAAAAATATAAAATTGTGCCTGATGAACCGTTTCTGTTGCGTAATTTGCTGCGCAATGTTGCCTTTACGCACACAGTGGGGAATCCTGTGCATGTTCAAGAGGATGACTGACAGTATTGCACAAAGAATGTTTAAAAGTTTAAAGAAGTGGTGAGAAATTTGTCAAAGTAAAAGTGTTTGTACATGTATAGCAAACGGTAACGCAAAACAGATGAGAAATTTATAGTTTGGGGCAAGAGAAATATAAAAAACTCTTACGACAAATCACATGTCATTATCATAACTTAAATATGCATTAAAAGAGTTCACACACCTTTTTTAATAGAAAATGCAGCTGGAAAGTAGTCAAGCAATGCATTGTTCAAAGCTTAAATAAGATTTCAGCATAAGCAAAAAGAAGAAAGAAAATATGTTTTAAAAAATCTTCTGAAAACTGCTTTTCTCACGCGTAAATTGATGCGTAACGATGATTTTACGCACAACGTGTCTGCTCTGCTGAGCGGGAGACATTTAAAACTCATCAACATCGCGTCAGATGGATGATGAACGTTTTTGGTGAAGGTCTGCTGCGATTCTAGGACGTGAAATGTTGGAAGGCTGCTGCGAAACTGATCAATGTTAGTAATATATAACAAACTTAGGCTGGTGGGTGGGGGTGAATGAGAGCCTGGGAAGAATGGACGAGATGAACATGTCTAACATTTGAGAAATCACAGTGTCATGGTTGATAAAAAACACAAAAATTTCGTGATCTGTCATTTTTTTGGCGTAATGTGCTGCGTAAAGATGATTTTACGCGTAACACTCCTTCAATGAGGTCTTATATGGCTCATGTTTAAGTGGAGTGACAGTATTCATAAAGGATTTGGCATTTTTAAATTATTTCTTAGACTTGTTAAGGAATCTATCAACGTAAAGATTTCCATATCAATCAAAAAGAGAGAAATGTGTTGTCCAATTAGGAAGAAACAAGATTCGTTATTGAACATTATAAAAATAATTGAGGTCGAAAAGTTGAATTGAAACATTTATCTGTGCATTCTAAGTTTAGTTTTTGCGGTGATTTAACGTGTACAAAGTGAGCCCTCCAGGGAATAAATCATTTTTAAGACGATCAACGTCACGTGAGTGAACGACAGTTATTGGACAAAAGCGCGCATTGGTTCTTCCTATTTAAAGACTGCTGGAACATAATCCTAATGCCTATAGTTCCGGTATAAATAGCAGAATTAGGCATTAAAAGAGGAAAACCGAGAGCCCGGGGGAATGCAAACGTCACAATATCTCTCAAAATAAACATATTATTAAGTTCATTAAACTTTGCGTCAAAACAGCTTTTCTCACGCGTGACCTGACGCTGAAAGAAACATATTACGCATAAAACGACTGCTCTCTGATGCTGACAACATTTAAAACTCATAAATTATCCAAAGGATAACTGACTGTTATAAGTAAAGAGTGCAGTTACTTTGAATATGATTTGAGGGCTGCTGTGAATGATGAGTGTAAAGAGTTTGTTCTGGGACGAAAAGCAAGTTTAAACCTAGCACGAGGGGGAAGAGGCAACAAGGTGGACACGTGAACTCTTAATTCCTCTTTAAGCCAAGCAAGTCAAAAACATTCAACCTAGCTTGAGGAGCTGCTTTTCTTGTGGGTATTGCTACCTGTTGAGACTTTACGCACAGAACGTGAGATTTCCAGTCAAAAAAGTGAACATACAGTTTTTACTTAACATGTTCTAAGCATAGGCTACAGAACAGGAGCTTTTTGGATGATTAATGCATGCAAGCCTGTAAAACTCTTGCAAAAGAAAATAAGTCCAAAATTTAAAAAAGCTTAGCATGACAAATAGCTTTTCTGATGCACGATTTGCTGCGTAAAGTGACTATGAATAGAAAATGTTCACTAAATCAATTAAATGATGCTTACGAACCTTACAGCTTGTTTAAAAAAAACTGAAGTGAAAAAGTGGATCAAAAGACTGTCAACTGATTGGCACAAGAGGCTTTTACCCTGCGTAATTCACTGCCTCTGGATAACTTATCCGTCAAAACAAAGCAGCACACATCAGCCAACAATCTCAAAAACACACAGAAGAACCAGGGAGATTTCAGGCCTGCTGTGATGAAAACACTGATTCACAAACACACGGCTGTGTAAAACCTGCAGCTGTGAGGATGAGGGGCTGTCACGGGGTCTCTGGGGATCCTCCGCAGGGTCATTAAAAACAGATTAAGGTGCAGAAACAGAGGAGGAGTCTGAGGATCAGATCATCTGCGGCGAAGGTGAGAGGGGCGCTCCTCCCCTCCTCCATCCTGTGAAAGTGTTTCTCTTCTCCGTCTCTCTGCTGTTAGACAGGACAGGAGGAGTCTGGACGTCTACTGATGGAGTTTGTTCAGCCTTCCTAAATGTAAATAATCAGAGACGTGTTAATAAAGTTTGGTCTCCATGTATGATGAGTTAAAACTCAAAGACAAAGCCAGAGTTCAAACACTGTGACCACACAAAACTTAATGCTTATTCTATTTGACAGTTAACACAAGCATAAGAAAATAGCACACATCAGTCCATTAAGTTGTTTTAATACAATCCAGTTTTGCTTGTTTGATTAGTGAATTACATTTTACTTTATATCTGAATATATTTACATGTTAAAGTTGACTGAAGCTTTGGGGTGACATTGGTATGATACCTTTACTAACTTCTTGTAGTAAAACTTGGCAGCTTAATTATTCATAGTGCAGTTAGACTGTTGTCACACCTTCACATTCAAACTCATCACTAATAGAGAGGATGCATTGATTTCACAATTTGTGCAACTTTATCAGCTGTTCACACTCAGAGTATGGCTCTAGTTAGCTCTCTTCTTAATCCTGTTAACACAAATAAGTGCAGCTGTTAAGAGTGAAAAAGACACTTAATAAACATCACAGTCAACTTTCTGATTATGAAGCTAATTAGTTGATTTATTAGAGGTAAAGGGCCAAAGTTAGGGCCGTATGACCTTCTTTGAAAAAGGTCTTTTATTTGTGATATTAGAGACAGCCTTTAGTTTTAAACAATATTCATGACAAGCAAAGATGGTTAAGTCTGTTAAACTGTACAATCAAAAAAGAAGATTTGATTTTCTAAACAAATTAAGTTAAAGCTCACTTAGATGTTACGCATTTACCTGCAGCAGTGTGGAAGATAGAGAGCGCTGTTATGCATTAATCATGCTTATATCTGCCTTTCTTCTGTTATAATACTTAAACAAACTGTCACCTGAAATGCCTTTAAGAGTTATTTGTGAATTTGCAGTCTAATGACCAAAAGGACATTGTGGAAAAACACGTTTGACTATCAGATCTCCAGAGTTTAATTTTAAGTCCAAGTCTCTAAACATTGAAGAAACACATTTTCTGATGAACTGAAAATCTTTCCATAAATAAAATTTGAAAGACAAATGTTTCTTAATCAGTGCAAATAATTTTATACAATGCAACTCTGACTTCAGATACACTGATTCTGCATTTTTTTATTCCTTCCTTTTATCCCACTGATGGACTTTAGCTGTTCTGGCTTAAATTTGAATTAAAAAAAGACTGAAAATTCAGTATTGAGGTTTCTCAGTGAATTTGGGCAGAAGATAGGGCAGTGGTTCCCAACCTTTTTTTGTCTTGTGTACCCCAGGAGCCTTTTTGTCATGCATGGTTAGCCCCTCACTCATACGTGCTGATTCTTCTAAAGCAGAATGTAGCACGATTAATGAAAACATTTTATATTATCTCCTTAATTTGAACATTTATTCTCAGAAATGTTTTTTTAAACTAAATTAAACATAATATGTTACCTTGAAAATAAAAACGTAATCAAAATAGATAGATAAAAAAATCTAAATGATCAACCTGCTTGTTGTAACGTTTACCACAAAGCACCAGAGCTCCTTTGAGTAAGACCCTTTTAAACAGGCATTTAAACTTTAAAAATCAGGAACAAAACACCAAAAACAGTTTATTTGCGGGCTTCTTTTAAATTTACATTTTCCACGTACCCCCTGCAATGTTCTTGCGTACCCCTGGTTGGGAACCACTGTCATAGGGGATCATCAGCTGAAAAGGTTGAATGAAGACACATCTTAACTGAAATAATGATACTCTCTTACTGGCTGGTAAATACTCTCTTCAGATTATGTGTGGGCTTTTCCTTTAGGATTATAGTTGACTCTGATTTCTCTTTAACATTTTGATGAGTCTGTGTGGGCCTTGAAGGTCCTCAGCTCCTCTTGAACACGACTGAAGGGGCTCTGATGAGAAAAGGTTTGAAGTCACTTCTTTAACAGTTAAATGTTTGATTGGCTGAGACTGAACACAATGTGGACTCTAACTTAGACTCACTGTATTTTCAAAGCCTTTAGGGGTGAGGTGTTTCAGGGAAACACGAGTCAGTGATTGATATAAAGCAGAATAATTGTTCTCATTGATCCTGAAACAACTACATAATCCTTCAGGAACAAAGCATCTCCAGGTCACCACTGTCCTCCGAGACAAGGCCCCTAAAAGAGGAAGAGGATCAAAATCAAGGGCTGGATTTGGAAACAGCTGCAGTGCTTCAATGCAGGGGCCGCTGTGTCAGGAGTCCCCCTGCTGAGAGGAAAGATGTGCAGTGGCAGAGTCCGAGAGGCAGAGAAGGGGGAGAGGAAGCAGCAGAGGAGACCCGAGGGAAGGTGACGACGGGCTGCTGCTATGAGGACGGGGAGAGAGAGACAAATGTTAGAGGAGGACATGTGGGGAGAGTTCTCCAAAGATTTCATACATTTTCTTTTACCAATGGGATAAGCTTCTTCTTTAACACTACACTTTTTTTAACGTTTTCTCAGAATAAAAAACAAAACTAGGAAATTCTCAGCCTTGTTATTAAGACCCTGTAAAACTTACTGACAGGCTGCCAACTGTGTTGGGCCAAGAAAATTAAAGAAACAGGACAAGAAACATCCAGAAATTACTTGTTTCACAGGAAACAGACTAGAGCCTAATTTATCTAACCAATCAGTTGTCCCATGTGCCAACGGTCCCTGAAATGTCAACAAAATTTGTCAAAAACTTTTCAAGTTCTGGTCATCCATGTGTCATCAGGAGTACTCTGAAACTGTCATCAAAATATGTGCATAACTTTCTGAGTAATCTCGTTTAAAAAAAAAAATAAAAAAAACACTGGGAAAATTGGATTGGTGGAGGTAATGGACTGTGTGGATGCATTTCTAAACTGATCCCCCAAAGAGAAAAAGTGTTAACAAACATTAACAAAAGTGAAAAAATACTCTTGAAAAACAGTCCCTCTGCAGAAATTTGGGAAGAAGGAAAAATGCTGCTAAGAAAAAGGTTAGAAAGAATAAAGGAAGGCCAACAGCAAGAGACAAAAGAAGCAAAACAGTCAAAAAGAAGCTAGATAAAAGAAAAGGTCAATGATGGCAAGGAAAACAGAAAGTCAAAAAGAAAGCTAGAGGGCTAGAAAGAGCAAAAAAGCGGGCGTAACTGATCATATAGGTGAACAAGAAGAAAAGAAAGTAGTGGAAAGAAGTTGGAATGAAAAAGAGAAGTATGCTAAAAGCTAGCAAGAAACTAGGATGTGAAGATGTGTGAAGGTGAGCAGTCAAGCTAAAGGATGCAAGAAGGTAAGCAGAAAAAAAGTATTGAACGAGTAGCATAAAAGTAGGCAAGAAAGTGTGGAAACACCGATGTAAGAATGTGAGGAAAATAAGCAAGAAAGTAAGTCTGCAAGACAGTAATTCAAGTATATTTCATAAACGTCAGCATGAAAGTCAAAAGTAAACAAAGTGAGAGCAAGAAAGTATGCATAAATGTCAGCATTAAAGTCAAAGTGTGCAAGGAAGTCAGCAACAACACAAGGGGGTGTGTGTAGAAATGAGTAAAGATGCAGAAAAGCAAGAAAGTATGAGTGGACATAAGAAGGAAAGAAAGCATACAAGAGGATGGTAAAAATGTGTGACTGTGTGCATTGATGTAGGCAGTGAGGTGTGCAAGCAATCAGGCAGAATGGTAAGGAAGAAAGTCAAAGTTAGCAAGACAGGAGGCAAAAAACTGAGAGGGCATCAAGAGAAACAATGCTAGCAATGATACAACACAAAGCACACATTGCAAGTCAGGCATTATGTGCAAATGAAAATGGGTACCCTTAGTCCTTCAGGTGAATTTCAGTTGTAGGAGAAAGCTATTTTGGACAGTCGAAAGCATGAACGCTTTATATCAAAATTTTACCTGGAGTTAGAGTTTGAATGAAAATAGGATGGCATCATTAAGAGTGTATTGGTCTACATGACTTAAGATTGCAATAGACAAAGATTCATGGGAAGAAATTCTGTTATTGCCTTCCAAAATATCAATATGCAACAGCTACAGGGAGATCCAATATAATATTTTGCATAATGTCTACATATCTCCATTTATCTATGGCAAATATACACCAGAGACTTCTCCAAATTGCCCGAAGTGTAAAACAACTTTGGGGACCAGAATCCACTGTCTTCGGGAGTGTAAAGAAATTTAATTATTTTGGCAGGCAATATGTGGAGAAATAAGTCTGGTATTAGAGAAGCCCTTATCCCCCAGCCTAGTGATTTGTCTATTAGGACTAATTCTAGACTATTTGAAGGCACACAAAGACACTATTCATAACCTTAGAGCGACTGAGATACTACATAAATGGAAGAATGCACCTTTTTATGAAAAAGTGGGAAAAAAACTCTGAAATCCTTAAAAACTACAAAGCACCTTGACATAAGATTAAAGGTTTGAATGTATTTGGGATTATTTTGTTCATGTACAACATTGCTTGCCTACTCTAAGAGTTTTTTTAAATTAATTTATTTATTTTTGGATTGTTTTATGTACACCTTGGTGGATGCTGTATGTGGTATTAAGGACCAATTGAGATAATACTTTGTATTAGAATGGACCATTGTTTTCACCTCTGAAAACTACAATAAAAAGAATGTTCAAAAAAAAAAAAAACACAAAGCACACAAGAATGCCAAAAATACTAGAAAGTAACCCACAACTTCCACACAGCTTGCATATTGTTCTCATGTCGTCCACTGGAATCGTGTTTGAAGCGCTTTGTGGCAGAGCGCAGCCCTGAGCAGAAGAAAACTGAAGAACTACGACTTCACGAAGTAACAGAGACTGCAAAGAGCAACATACTTTAATAAAAGTTTATATTGATTATATGTCGCCTGTCTGCATGGACAATATTTCCTCACAGTGCTGTATCTGTTCAGATCACCTGGAAACTCTGAGCGCCTGTTCTCCTGTTTTGGGTCGATTTGCTTGACAGTGAAGGATGCGATGTTGAAGCTTCTACTGTTAATAGACTCACGCGTACTTCCCTCGAACCAGCGTGGAGCTGCCCTGCACTGGAGACAGATCATGGAGTAAGAACAGACTGATAAGACAAGAGCGACTTGTTGCAGACTGCACCGTGCAAAATGCTACATACGCTGCCTGTGTGAAAATTAAGGGTATGAAAAATAGCATGAAAGTTAGCATAAAGGCCAAAAAGTATGTCTCAAGGGAGCAAGACTGCAAAAATGAGAGCATGAAAGTGGAAATTATGCTTAAAACTAAGCATGAAAGTGTGCATGCAAGTGAGCACACAGGAAGACATGCAAGTATAAAGTTTAATGCAGTGGGCTTTTTGTCATGTATGTTGTATGTTGTAAAGTGTCCTTGGGTGCTTAGAAAGGTGCTTTTAAATAAAATGTATTATTATTAAAACTAAATAAACTTCAAATAAAAGCAAGCTAAAATCAGCAAACATGTTAGTACTTAATGTAAACAAAAGTGAGAAAAGGCAAGAAAGGTGAAATAGAAAGAGTATGGAAGAATGCAGCACAGTAGGCAAGAAGGTAAAGTATGCAAATGAGAAAGACGATGAAATAGGACACAAACTTGTGAGCAAGAGAGAAAAATAGAAAGCAACAAAGACAGCTTGACAGTGTGGAGAACTTATATCGAACATCCAAGAATTAAGTAATTTCTAAAAAAATTATAACTGAAGTAAATTGTTGATTTTGGCCATCGGCACATCACTGACAGTGTTCTAATGAAGCAACACAAGGAATAAATTTTCTTTTGGTTAACTGACTTCATGCTACAAGTCTTACTTATTACCTCCGCCAAGGAGGTTATATTTTTGGGAGAGTTTGTCCGTCCGTGAACAAAATAACTCAAAAAGTAATGGATGGATTTGGATGAAATTTTCAGAATATGTTCAGCATAGGAAAAGGAAGAAGTGATTCTATTTTGGTGTTAATCCAGATCAGCGTCTGGCCGCCACGGCGAAAAATGTGATTTCTGTGAATAACTACTGAACTAAAATAGATATCATTATGAATCCAGTTGCTAATGGTATGTTTTCATGGTCAAGACATCTAAATATTTACATGAAATAAAGGTAGGACTAATATATATGGTCAAAATGACAATATGGCTGAGGACTGTGGCGCTGGCGGAGGTCTGCGCTCTCCAAGTGCTTTCTAGTTAAATGAGATAAATTTAATAAAGTCAGGTCTCAAAATTAGACTTATTTGGGACAGATTGGCTGTGTGTTTTGGGCATCTTACCTCCACCTCTGCACAGACGTAAGAACATCCTTGACTTGTTTCCCAAAAACCTCATCAACTTTCTTTCAACTGTTCTGACAAACATGCATCTTTCTGGCCTGAAGAGACTCGTGCAGCTACACTGATCTGATGGGAACTCACACTTCTTGTTGAGGTATCACTTACTGGACTGTCTTTGAGCAGGCCTGCAAGACAGTGAGATGTCACAGAGGCAACACAGTAAAACATGCTTTTTGTGAATTTGTACAATCAGTAAAATACAAGCTCAAATATCGGCCATTGGCCAAAACACTGCTGCATGATGCAGATGTGAAAAAGCCAAAAAAGATACCAGGAGCCTTTTCTCGATGATCAGCTGAGTCAAAAGGACAAAAATTCAGGCTGCATAACTTCAACATTTATTTCTTTCTTTACAACACAAAAAGCCAGAATTAACACCTTTGTCAGAGTATAAGAAATGACTAACAGATTTCAGTTAAACAAAATAAAGCAGCATTTAAGAACCAAAGAACCATATCCGTTTGTAGAAATAAAATACTCAAGGACAGGTATGACAAAATTAAAATGGTACATATTTCAAGATTCATCTGTCATACTGGCAGCTGTGTACAAACTACATTCATGTTCACAGTGTTTCAGTGGAAAAGTTGCAGCTAACATTAAGAACTGTTAATTTTCAATCACTGGAGAGGCTTACGGAAAATTTATTTGGATTTGAAACTGGCAGCAGTCTCTAGAAAATATAGATTTTCTGCTTATAAAACATGAAAACGTACAGTCAGCCTACATATACTCTCTATGTTATCATCCGTTAGTATTTACACAATGAAGACATCCACGTTTGAAATAGTCCAACAGAAAATCAGCTAAACAAGACATAAAGGTAGTCTGGATGCTTTTAATACATGGTTAACTGTACACAGAAGGAAAAACAAACACCAGAATTAGACATTTTCAAATTATATCCCTTTTCATTAAGAAATGACATTAATATCATAATCATTTTCCATATGATGCATCATTTATAGCATTTATATTAGATCACACAAAGAAATAAAAAATTAATTAAAAAGTTATTAGCATTGGACTGAGCCCAACGGCCCGCTGAGTCGTCGCCACCGCAGCGCGCTCAGCGGGCCGTCGGTGAACTGGGAGGTACCAAATAAGACAGTTTTTGATCATAATACTTAAAACATAAAAATACTACATCAATTATTATCACACAGGTAGAAGTACAGAGGCTTAGCAGTCTTGAATAGCTGAGGTGCAGAACATACACAAAAATCGACCACTTTGTTTTTTTCTTCATAACAAGATGCAACATCCAATTTCAAAAATCACACATTCACAATCTTTGAACATTTTCAGTTTGAAAACAGAACAGAAAAAAGAGGGACACTTTTCCTGCAACACTGATAACAGGAAAAAAATAATTTTCATATAAGAGTATATATATATGAAACATATATATTTTAAATTAACAGTCAAATATATGAGCATATATACATAGTTTTACAAGGTAGCAAAGGCAACAAAGCTATTTGCAACATCCCCCTCAATCCTATTATATCAGATAATTCTAATAAATTATCTATGACATTTTCATTTGAAAAAAAAAAAAACATCTTAAAACTACAAGTTAAAAATCTGTCAAAATATTAGAGAAGCCATCTTTGTTTCAAAGTGAAATAAGATATTGCACCTTTTGTTTTTAAACCAGAGTACAATAAAAAGACAATGAAAAACAGCATACAATGCACAACAGGATTTAAATTAGAACTATTGCCACCGGCGGACATTTATCTTTACGTTTTTAAGCTTTGTAACAAAAATACATTTCCTGTAACAAAACATCACAGTTTCATTTCACTGAATTATGTAAAAGGAAAACATTTTAACACACTCTTTAAACATCATGACATATGACAAAAACGGTATTCAAGACTGCTAAGCACAAAAACCAGGTTTCATTTCAACAAAACTAGAAAAAATAGATCATATTGCCTTTTGAAATGTTACAACTTTTGGGTTCATTTTGGCGGTACAATCTGAGTCAAAGACAGGAAAAATATAGCAAATAACAAAAAAACAACAGCTCTCTCAAGTCCAAAAAGGGATCCCAGATACTGTCTATCCAAAATAACAGTGTACACGAGCATTTAGTAACAAAGAAATGTTCCTGATTTTAGAAATATTACTTTATCATAGAAGTCATTCTACAGCTAGTGTTTCTCACTAAGAAAAAAAGTCTTCAAGGCGTTGCAAATCTAGAACTTCCCTCTCCGATAAAAAAAGGGTCGTTTTCATCCTCAGTGATTCAAGTTTTCACCAGGCCGTCCTCTCTAATGATCCTGTGAACAAAATCAGCAGGTTAGTCACTTTACACACCTTGTTTTTGAACTGGAACAGAGCTCGTGCTTGTGGTGAATTAAATTTAAAGCACAATTTTTTAGTTTATAGGAAAGATTAGTTTCTTTTTTCTAAACAACAAGCCTGTTAAAACACACAAGTAACAACAATCACACCTATGACCATATTGATATTCAAACTAGTTCAGAGAAACATTTATAGCTTTTGCAGAGGTGTACAGAGTATCATCATTTTCAGCAACATGAATTTAACGTCGGCCAAGGACGTTATGTTTATGCCGGCGTTTGTTTGCTTGTTGACACGATAACTCCGTAAGTTAGTGACGAAATTTGATGTTTAGGATCGGTCAGAAACTGGCCAAGGACCAAACGATTTGATTTTGCTGTTCATCTGGATCCAGATGCAGATTCAGGAATTTTTTGAAGGATCTGCTAGAAGTGTGAGATCAGGTAGTTTCATAGTTTTGACAATAACTTGACCAACAATGATGGACGTGCCTTGGTGGAGGTTTGTGCTCTCAGAGCTCCTTTAGTTTGTTTGTCTGTGAGCCAGATAACAAAAACAGTTCTCATCAGATTTTAATGCAGCATTCATTAGGGCTGAACGATTTGAGAAAATAATCCAATTGCGATATTTTTCCCCAATACTGCAATTGTGATTTACTCTGCGATTGTTTTATTGTTCCTCATCTTTTATATTCTTAAACGTAAGCAGTAGGATAATTTTATGGTATAACCAATATGACATTAAATCAATCTAAGGATAAAAGATTTGAGAAAAAGTGGAGAAGTGAAGAGCAGAATCAAAATAGGTATGAAATTGTAAAAACTGGGTAAAAAATGGTAGGAAAAGTGGAAAAAAGTTAATAGGTTTAAAATAGGTATGAAATTGAAAAAAAAAAAGGCAAAAAAATTCAATAGTGACTAAGGAAAATTGATTACAGCAGCCAAATTGGGATTAAATTTCAAAAACCATGTACAAATTCCAAACATGGTCTGACAGTGGCCAAAAAAACAAAGATGAATGGGAGCAAAATAGGGGTAAAGTTGTAAAAACTGGGTTAAAAAAAAGGTTAAAATAGGGATGAAATTGCAAGAAACTACATCACAATGCCAAAATGTTCAACACATTTTGGGTTAAAAAATATTGCACTGTCTGCAATTTGAAAATTGCAACATGCCATATTGTGATTTAATCTAATTTGCAATTAATTGTTCAGCCCTAGCATTCAGGAGTTGTTAAGGGGTGATAATGTTTTGGTGATGATCCTACAGTGTAACGTAAGAGCATCAATCCCCAAATACAGCTGCAAATTCTGTGTCCAAGGAAATCATCATTAACCATTAAAAGTCAGCAGCAAAGTCTTAAATGAGTTGCATTATTCTGTTAGTGAATATTTCCTGAGTAGTACAGTTGTTTTTCCAAAATAATTACGCATTAGAGGATAAAAATAAACATTAACCTGCTGTAGCACTACAACATGTTTTAAGATTTTGACTTGCTTTAAGGCATGCCCTGGTAAAAAATAAAACAAAAACAAACTTAAACCCCTGATCTGGATGACAAAATAGCCAATAACTGAAACCATCTTTCTAAAAAAGACAGAAAACCACAGTTGACAAAAAAAAAAAGCTAGCAGCAGTGCTGTCGTTGTGAATAGAAATCACGCCCCTCAAGCTTTATATTCTGTTTCTTTCTTCCAAACATGCACTGAAAAGAAATCCACTAAACCCCGGTCTGTTCTGAGGAGTGTTTCTCACCTGAAGGCCCGGGGCTTGTGTCTGCTGCGCGCCCTGGTTAAAGTACGCCATGGGCTGTCTGTAGAAGTCCACCCAGGCGCTGTAGTCTGGATTTGAGGTCTGCTGAGAACTAGGACCAGCTGTCTGGCCTGAGCAGAGAGAGAAACGTCAGTGCAGAGGGAAATGTAAGACGCACTTACAGATTTAGGCTCAAATATATGCTCATTCTTTTTCTGATGTGCAATAAAGAAAACTCACCCCAACCTTTGTTGTAATCAGGAGTGGTGCTCTGGGCCTGGTTTTGCTGCCCTGTAGACAAAAACAAACAAAATGAAAAACTGGATTTGTATCAGGGCTCGTTTTCTATGATAAAGGATTATAACAAAAGCTACAAGCAGGATTCTCAATCTGAATAAACTTGAGAGTAGAATATAAACTTCAGCTGGTCCTCAGTCTTTGATTGACACTTGCCTAGTTTTTTATAATACTGCTCCCAGTCCATCTGGCCCGTCTGAGATCCATTGTGACCTGAAAGCAGCCACAGAGAGCATCAGAGTTACTGAAAGTGAACTTTTCACCTCCTGCTCTCATCTGTGAATCTGCCTCAAAATTATTTCCATCGCTGGCAAATTTAAAATCTGTCTGTGCAGGAAGGAGGCGGTTAGCCACAGAAAGGAGGTAGGGGCATCCTGATCTGAGCCTGCAGTAGCTTTGTGTCAAATCTGAACAGAAATCTTGATTCTCCCAAAGACACACTCAATGGGAGAAATCAGGAACACAGAGTGGTGCTTCTAATTTGGCTTAAATATCATCAAATAATCTGGGTGTGCATGCAATGGCCATTTATTTCATTTCTAAATCAATTAAGAGTGTAAATCACCACTTTAAGCATGATTCAATACAGACTGTCTTGACAATGATAACGGAATTTGGCCATTTCAAAAGGCCTATCACAATAAAATATCATGGGAATACGATTTAGAAGCATGCAATTGATATTGGACAATATGATGTACAGATTCAACCATTAAAATGTACAATATATAAAAAAGTAGACTTGACTTTTTTTTCCCTAATCGCTTTAGTGCTTCGACCGTAATTACAAAACACATCAAATTTCTCTTAAACATAATGAAACAATAATCTTACTGCTCATCTCTTTCCACTTGGAGTTTGAATATGATAAATGTTTTTTTAAAACATACATAAGAATCAATTCGACGTGAAAACACATAATAAAATAATGTGTCTGTGTGTAAACATGGTGACTTCAGACATAGACATCATATTCTAGCCACCAAATATTTCTTTTTATGAGCCTTTATCTTTCTCTGTACTCTAACCATTAAGTATTTATTTGCTCCTTTTAGCAACATTAAAAATTATGATTGTATTTTCCTATTCCCAAATTCTATTTGCATACATTAACATACAGCCTGTGTGGACTGAAATAGCTATTTTTGCATTACTCAACCATTTATTCTTCATAACACAACATGTAGGTTTGTGGAAGTTAAAGGAGACATATCATGCTGATGCATGATTTAATACTTACATATAATATAATAAATTTGAAAACAAGACCTTACACCCCCTAAATTAAAAAAAAATGAGATACTGTATTTTTTCTGATATCCTAGAACGAGATTTGATGCCTCTGAAAATAGGTCATTGCGAGATGTCCGCGAGATTTCAAATGTCGTGATGACACGAGGTACATTTCTTTTTATTGGAGTAATCTGATAAAACACTTCCTCCTCTGTGATGTCCGTTAGCCACAAAACCGTCAACGAAGAACACATTCGTTCACCAGCAGGGGTATATAGGTCCCTAGCTCACACTCACTCATTACCAGCTCTGGCCTGTAGGGGGACTCAATACGCGGTCGCTGCTTTGAGCCTGCTGGAAAATACAGTAGAAGAAGAAGGACAGGCTGGCTCTACCCCCGATAGAACTGACCAATCAGACCACAAAGCGCTGTGACGTTGCGAGGTAACTTTAGGTCATCCTCAGCTCCGAGTGTTTCAACGAGGGCTTCATAATGGCCTAAAATGAGGATATTGACAACGCTATTGTGGGGCAATGAAGGAACTACATGACTTGTACTGAGGGCAGAAATGCTTTACAGGCATCTTAGTCTGGCATAGTGAAAAGGAGAAACAAGCATGATATGTCCTCTTTAATGTTCGACACCTTTTTCTTAAAAAAAAAAAGGGGGGGGGTTAGGGCAGTGCTTTGGTGGACACAGAGTGGTTTAACAAGGAGGAGGGGTCTGTACAAAGAGCTTCTGTCCTCCGTGAAGCTCATGTTTTAGACATATTAACCATGATAAACACAAAAATACAGTCAGAGCATCCAAACAGACTCCCAACAGCAGACTTTACTCTTTGTTCACCTACAGAGTCTGGAACAGTTTTGACTGTTTCAACCTAGAGTCAAATTTTTTCCAAGTGGGTTGAACTAATGTGACTTATAAAAGATAGAAAAGGAAAATGTGGTCGGTACATAAAGCTGAGCTGTTGTCCTCCGTGTTATTTCAGTCTAAACCTTCGCAGCCTTGTGAGGAGTTAAAATCCTGTTAGCCCTCTCTTAGGCGTTAGCTGCTAGCTCCAGGTTACTATGAGATCGTTTGAACTCTTCTGAGGCTGAAGCTGTCACTCAGGTGTGCGTGTTGTGAAATTTCAAAATAAAGACTGGTAAAGTATGCCAGTACAAAATTGATTTTTAGATTTTCAATCAGGTTACTTTTGGGCCTCACTTGAACCAGATGAAGTTTCTCATCCATCATTTTATCTGTGGACCAATGAGCAAGGACACACCAGACGGAAATTTAATACGTTTTGCTCTTTTAAACTCTTAATGTATTTTTTTGTTACATTCAAATTCGCCATGGATTTCTACCTGTTTCACTTCAACTTTAAATCCATTTATTTTGGTGTGGGGGTTCGACAGTTATACCTAAAGATCTTAAAACTCTTTAATTTGTTTACTCACTGTGGTCCTGCTGGCCTTGAGGCTGCCATATTTGAAAAGTCGTACCCCATCCTCCTCCTGTCATGAAGGTCTGAGGCCCACTGATGGAGAATAAAAATGTATTTTAAGCATAATTCACTGGACAATATGCTTTTGTTTCAGGTGCTGCATTCATCTTAAACAGCTCAACATTAGACGAGTAAAAATCTAAATGTGGAGGAGACAGGCTGAGTCTTACTGCTGAGGAGGAGTGGTTGGTCCTTGGTTGTAGGGATTCATTCCAAAGCTGCTGTTGCCCCCCATCCCAGGGCCCTAAAGCAGAGAAAGGGAAGAGGAGGCGAGTGAGAGACCACACTCGTGTTTAAAGGGGGCCAACAGGCATGGTCAAAGGTCAGGGCCGGCCGCTGATGCACTCCATTAAGTCCATTTGATGGATTCTTCATGTTTAACCTCTGGTGACATCCTGCCGGCCACCAGGACCACAGCCACCAGCCGCACCCGGCAGCTCCACACATTGACATGTGCGCTCATGAATATCAGGCCAGACAATGGAGTTTTGAGTGGACCACCTACCCCAATTCTCTCATCGATCAGCTGCCGGGCCTTTTCCAACTGCTGAGGGGTGCCTCGGATGGAGAAGATGCGCACGTTGGGGTCGGTGTTGGGCGGCGGGTTTCTCTGGAGCTCCACGTGGGCGCGAGACTGCTCCTTGATGTTCTTGATGGTTTCTCCACCTGGGAAAACAAAAATGACCGGAGACGTTGACTCAGGCAGTGGGTGATAATATCAATACCAAAGCCATTAAAGATTCTGCTGATAGATGTAACCGTTTATCGATTTTCTTTGTGAACAAAGTCGACCTGCAGAGTTTTCAGCGGCAACAATGTCAAATACACAACACTCCTGATACTCAATGATGTGGTGTGGTGTTTTTACTCACTGAAGGACAGCAGGCATGTTTTGTCAAAAATTAAGCCAGTAGTTCTGTCATTACTTTTGACTTCTTTGTTATAATTTTTGCTGACTGCTGCTAAAGAGAGCATGACGTGCAGAACAAAGTAAGTGTTCTTTACTGATACAGCCCTTTACAACGATCCTTTGGTTGAACCAAAGTGCTTTACAATAGATAGTAAACAAAAAACAAAAACAATACAAGCAATGAAACACAACACAATACAACAGAATAAAATTGAATATAATAAAGTGTCAAGATGCTACTGGGTATTAAAAGCAATTGTAAAAGTGGATGGAATTGATAAACAAAGTCTATAGATATCGATTCCTGGAGCTAGTTACTGAATCTCAACTGGACTTGGTTTTCGATTCCTATACTTAGTGATGTCGCATTTAGTCAAGAAATAGATAAGTCTAATCGGCAGCAGACTAACAACAACTTCGCTAACAGGACAGCTGCACCATGCAGGTATAATATTCGCTTTTGTTGTATTGTTTATTCCACGATGCACAGTCATCGAAGTCATACCTCATTGTAAAGATGACTTAAGGCTTTCCATCGATACACAATTCAAAACCAACTGGTGTTATTATAGATGAGAAATGATGAGCCAAAGTCATGTTTCAAAACCTTTTGGGGGAGAACATATAAAAAAAAGCAGAAAAAATGTGTTATTAATTAATCACAACTAAAGAAAATCTGGTTTTCTTGACTTGATCTATCAACCCATTTGACCAGTAACCCGTAAAATTTCTGATTTTTTTGGGGGGGAGGGTTACTTTTTATCAAGCCTCATTATGACTTTAGCTGCTCTCTGGCATAATACTGCTGACTGTTATCCCACTGTTGACTTTATCTTCGGCTAATAAACCTTCCTTACAAATTGTTCCACTTAAATGCAAAGCACAAACTCATGTGTTAGTAACAGAGAGAGAAACGAAGGGAATCTGCTTGAGTACTATATTCCTATTAAAAATAAACTCAATAATTGTCATCACTGATCTGATAACAAGCACATGCCACTGAATCCCCAAACACATGGACATTTGCATGCCATCAATGTTGGACTCATTCCCATCTCTCCAGACTGAAGACGTGTGATGGAGCTACCTTATGAAGACTCTGGCATGTGTCTCTGCACTCATCTACCATTCTGTGCTAACATCCATGCAAATCAGGAAACAAAAGGAGACATCTTCTCCTGCACACCTCCCCCTCCTCGGCATCAGATGCCAGCATCCCGACGTGTGGGGAGAGCAATTACACCAGCGGGGAGAAATGAAACATCACCAGCAGGAGAAAAGGGCCAAAAATGAAGCGTATCCTCCTTCTGGGATATCGTTTGTCTCTTTTAGCCTTTTCATTCTCGACTCTGTGTTGTCCTCTGTGATGAGAGGAGGGAGTGGAGCGGGGCGGGGGGCATATAGCCGCTCCCCTGCCCTCCTTCCACAATGCCCATCTGAACGAAAAAGGCTGAGGGTTGCTTCCCGGGGGGACACCGGGGCTGTCCCAACATCAATTACACATTTGTTCACTTGTGGCTGACACTCGGATGACCCCGGCTGACCTCCGAATGAAAACGCTCATCAAAAACCTCTCCCCTCCCGCGGCCTATTCCCCGCTGCCAACAGACTGCACATGGGCCATTAACCCATTGTCAACCAAATGAAACTTCTGCCTTAATGAAGCCATTATGAGCTCTTCTAGTCAGACAGCAGAGAGCAATGAAGACCCTGACCATTCATTTCATGGACTGGGCTGTAGTGAGGACAGATAATACGGGCCTTATTAATGAGACTGGTTTAGTGAGCTGGAGAAAAGGAGGGACACAAAAGTGCAACTGGTGACGGCATTCAAGGCAAAGTCAGGGGACTGGTTAGCTGCTGGTGGGCAGAAAAGTCTCAGGCCTCAGGGGAGAAAACCACAAACACAGGGCAACACTGATTGTTTTTAATTTAAGCCAGTGGATTCATTAATAAAAAGAAAAATCAATAAGTCAAAAGGGCAGACAAACAATTACTACATACATTAGTAAAGACGGTTTCTCAATCGTAGGACAATTCTAGTCTAATTAACTGCTATTACAATCAGACCAACCGGGGCTTAATTTTTTTTTTTTTTTTCTTAAAGATTTTTGTTCTTGTATTAAAAAATACAAACAAAAAAATCATTGGAATTTAAAATTTCTCCTCATGCTGAAAAGGTTTGGTGTTTGATTGAGCTGCTGATCCAAACCAACACTGGTTGCTGCTTTAGTTATCAATAGTTGAAACTTAAGCATTACCAAACAATTTGCAACAACTATAACCTATCATTTTGATAAGGCTTCAGAAAACATCCGATCTTCAGTAAAATTAATGAACAAAACATTAGGCATGCAAAAAAGAACACTGTCTAATTCTTAACCTGCATTAAATCAAGTTCTTATTTTCACTTTTGATGATTTATAGGGAATCCAACATGACGCTGCAGATGGACTGCTCAATATATTTCACTAGTCCATTTGGAAAGAGCCCAAAAAAAAGTGTCTGGAAATAAGCAGAATCTTTAAAAAGCATATTCAGCAGGTGATCAACTTCATAATGGACCAATTAGATGATGTAGTGGGCGGGCGCTATTGCTATAGAGTAAAGGACAGAACAGCAGCTATTTGTAAAACAAACTCTCAGTCTGGAGAGGGGCGATATTCATATCAAGAAATGCTTTTAGTGTTGTTTTTCACTGAATTATTCCAATGTCTACTCTCTGCAATGGGTTTAAAGTGACAAAGAAATAAGGATATGAAGCCATAGTGGTCGGCAGCTGCTGTTGTCACACTGATGTAGGAGACACATTAAACACTCTGAGGGACAAACAAAACTAAAAAAACATAACATAACATGGGCTCTTTGAGCTTGGAGTGGTCCTGTGATTTAGATTTAGTTTGACATGACACCAAGTCATGTCAAACTGAATCAAAGTTTTTCAAAGGTGCACTCACAATATGCATTCTGTATCTTACACACTTCATCATTAAAGTTCATTCTGTCTGTGCAGTGAAGGCACTCTGTGTCCTGCTCATGGCAACTATCTGCTTCTTTTCAGTCTAAACTGATTGCTTTAAAGTCAATCCAGCACATCTCGAAAGGAGTGTGCAGTGCTGTATGGCATCATTAAGAAGTTATGCACATGCCTGTCTCTGTACTGTGTTCCACCACGATTTAACTGACTAAGATGAAATAGGACAGTGACATATGAGGCTACACAGAGAGAGGATAACTGGGCAAGAAGCTGGACATGAGAAAATTGCAGACTAGCTTCTGTATTATAAAAATTTGACAGCTGCACAAAGCAGCCTTCCCAGAGCACATGAAGAAGCTGCAAACTAACAAATACAGCTGGGAGGTGAAGGGACATCAGCTTCTCCTGGACTGCGAACAAGGTAAAAAGAAGCTGGTGGAGCTGTGGAGGGAGAAAATGCCCTTTGACTTGTCCCTCCCTCTGCACCACACTGACACTGGGCAGGAAGAAAGGAGACAAATTGCTGTGTCCCCCAGAATCCCTTGGTAAGTATTTCACTGATAACCTGGCATCTTTAAACATCTTTACAGTTTTTCATGTCAAATACTTCATGGAAGCAACTCAGTGTGCTGGAATTTCCTTTTAATATCTACTTAGTAAAAACAGAGTGCCTCAGAGTTCTACTTTTGTTGCTGTGACATCAAATAAAGAATCAGTTTTCAAAGACCTTTGCTAAAATCATATATTTTAAAAAACTGGTACATACCTCATAATCTGTCGATATGTTTTAAAACATTCAAGCTTCACATTCACAGAGAGCTGAAGACTGATAAAAGCCTTGACATTGTGACCTGCAAATCATTTTTCTCAAAACCATCAGCCAAAAAGAAGCTCAAGGATTTCCTAAAAAGAGGCTTTTGAAACAGCTACTTTATGATTTTGTAACTTAAAAGTCAAAACAAAAAGTTCATTTTGTGTATTATACATTGTTTAGTCCTACTACTCCCTTTGCTTAGTCAGAGCTTCATTATTCCATCAGACTCTTGGCTTCCTTACTTGTATTTCAATTCTAATTCCAGCTCATTAAAATTCAGTATGTAAATATATTTATAAGGCCACCTGTCATGAAAATGAGAAAGTATTCCAGAAATCTTTCAAATCTCTTTTAAAAACCAAATATGTTATTGTTACTGGATAGACATTTTGAACAGGAATGAGGAATTTCAAACTAAATTCACCTTTTTACAACCAAATTTAAGCTGCTCCCTGAGCTTCTCTGAGAAGTCAGAATTTAATCAAGCACAACATTCAACCACTCAAACTATTGCTTCAGTTCAGAAATGCAAGTAAATCACTTTTTAACTAAAATAACATTTCTTCAAAAACAGAATATATTCAAATTCATGAATAACAATAATTATATATCAGATTTAAGAAAATTTAATGAGTATCTATATACAACTGAATTTACAATTACAGAATCATTAAATGATTTGGATGATCAACAGTGCTGTTAATTTAGGGCAGTTCTGGCAAAAAATTCCATTGGATGGTGGTCTAGTACTTTTTTTAAAGCACTGTTTGTCTAGTTTATTTAATAATGTATATATTTCTGCACCTTTTTCTGCTTTATTGTGTATGAGGTCAAATGTAAAATGTTTTTTTCGGCCCAGACCCAGCAAATGTTCATATAAGAAAAATATAAAACACCAGACAAATTCAAAAGCATCCATCACACTAAGGTTAGACTGTAAGTTAATTGAAACCTGAATACGTAGCACCACGTTGCTACACTTAAACTCTGAATTCAAGTTTTCCCTCCTCTGAAAAGTTTGTTTGGACAAGCAACTTTTTACCTTTAAACTAAATGTGGTTGAAAGCTCCATTGAACCATTTGAGTTTGGATTTCAGCTACAAAAACACAAAGTTAAGAAGATCAGTCTTTATATCCCCTCCTGCTAAGAGCAGGTTTGTGGGTGGCTTAGTTCATCAACCAGTGTGTGTGTCTGAGAGTGTGTGTGTGCGAGGGGGTCAAAACAGAGGGGCAATGGGCTGCATATGGCATCGTAAAGATATTAATCACCACGCTCTTTAAGGGACGGCTGACAGCACCCAGACCCACCGCCATCTCCACCATATTGGCTCACTTCATATGCTAATGCACGGAGAGGGGGACGCTACGCCCAGGTTTATTTGTTTCCCTCGGCCCACTACATGCACAAAAGCCACTTGACATTTCTATTGCCATGTTTTTATCTTAGGTAAAGAGGCCCCCCGGGACCCCGCCCACTGCTGCACGCACACACACACACACCAAGGCCACATGCATGCACATTGACACACACACTCATGGCTCCTTCCAATGCAATGGTCAATGACTTTTAAATAGCTGGCAATAGAGTGGGCATGAATAGCCAATAAGCTAATTCCTCCTATTCATTCCCTCGCTGCACTCTATTGGGCTGAAAGACTCTCATTAGATGCCAGGCAGCCTTCCACATGATTGAGGGCTGTTATTATGCACCTTTAACAATTAATGTCACATTACACGCATTATCCCCGTCATTAAGCCCTTAGTGAAGCCAATGAATGCCACTTGTGCTGTATACATGAGCCCCAGAGGGAGAATAGGAGGGTGGTCACTCAGCCCCCCCTTCTTCTCATCAGTTTCACGCAGAGGCAGCACACCAAACGGCTTTTAGATATTTAAAAAGGAAAAATGCAATCTTGCAAGCTAAACCAAAAACTCTTTTCATTTATAAATATGACCGCAAGTATGTCGCAATTCAACACAAACCAGGATACAGTGCCACTGCAAGAAACTACTGAACAAGGGGGATAAAGATTTTGGAAAAAAAATGTTGAAATTTAGTAAAAGCACTAAGTTTTAACTTAAGTTGGACTTAGTTTGAACTAAAATTGCTTTAAGTTTAAACTTAAGATGTTTCTTGACCTGTCTCTTGACAATTTTTCTGGTGTATAATATGCTGGTTGTTCCACTTTTGTCTTCCTCTATGTGATAAAAAATACAGACCTGGGTTCATGTTGGCCCACCTGCTCAAGAACTGGGAGGCTAATATGGTTCTACTCAGGTGCAAAAATGTCTGTAATGTTTCATGAGCACCAGCATGGATACTTTTTAAATTAACTGGTAAGCGAATCTTTAATATAAACAGACTAAGAACAACTAAACTTAGTCTATAAGCATCATGTGCAGAGGCTGTTTACATCTGTGGATCTCCTCCTGAAGGTCACTCCCTCCCAAACTTCCCATTCAGTCCATTGCCTCATCTCTCAAAGAAATAAAAGCCCAAAAATAAACCACAAAAACAGAAAAGCAAAATCTCGCCGAGGTCTAATATTCACCTTTTCCAATCACCAGTCCGCACTTATCAGCAGGCACAGCGTACGTCACCTCCTGAAGTCCTCCAGGTCCTCCCATGTTGCAGTCTCCTCTCCCCCGGCGTCCCATCATACCTCCAAACCCATCTCGCTCCTACAAAGAACAGGCAGGGAAAATGGCATCAAATCCAGAAAAAAATTATATTAAAGATTCCCGCCTTCAGACATGAGGCACCACTTCCGTAATAGGTCTTAAGACTCCTGCCACATTCCCAAAGTTGTGAGACATGTTCACAGTGAGCTGAGCACAACATCAAACATCTAATAATTTTATACAATACCCTGTTCTGTTTGGGCGAGGACAGCAGAGAGACGACTAAGTTGTTTGTAATAAAGAGAGCCACTTGGGCAAGCAGGCTGAAGAAGGGGGCTCAAATAATCTAAAAACACTTTTTGTCCCACCTCAATAAGCTCTGCACACAGAGACAGTTTTTCTTGGTTTAAGCAACATAAGTCAAAACATTACAGCTGCAAATTCTATCTGCCTGCCTTAGTACTTGAAAGTTTTGACCACCACAAAATAGGGATGCAACGGTTACCGATAACATGATAAACCATGGTAAAATTTCCAAGTTAGCATTACCATTTCCTATTTTAACTACTGTCAAAACCATGTTTGATTTCTCACTGTGTTGATCACTCATGGTGATGCTGCTCACTGCCTGGAAAAGCCAGAACTATGTGGCTGCTTCTCAGCAAAGCAACAGCAGCCACTTAGACGCAGGCATGCTTGGCCTCTGAAAGCAAAAGTACAGCAGTTGGTGCCCACACAGACACCATACCAGAGAGCCCGCATGGTTTCAGTGTGTGTCTAATTACTTTTTGAACATTTTGGGCACATTGCAACAATACCAAGATAATAGAGACAACTGTGATAATTTTGGTCACAACAGCCGTGATGTGAAATTTTACATCCTACCACAAAACTTGTGAGATTGACAGTTTTCAACTCTTGATTTTCTTTAACAGAAATGTTCTGTGTGTTGCACTGTGTTGATAATACTCCTCTCCCAACCACTTCAACATTACTTTTTTTTTGTGCAGCCACTTGTTTACAAATGCATGGCTGAAAAGTTAAAGGGGTAAAGAAGGATTTAAGCCCTGGAAATGTTCGAATTAGATTAAAATATCCAGAATGCTAAATTGCTTATGCTCTTAAAAGTTTGAATGTGAGTCTTGCCATATTAATGCAGTATTATTCGACTGAAAAAGTCCAGACTAAGTCTGAAAACTTACCTGAGCAGTTTGAACCAGTTCATTGATGAGGTGGACCGCGTGGTGGCAGTGGTCGGGCTGACCCATCACCTGAGCAACTCTGTCAGGACTCACTCCATCATCTGCACATTAAGACAAGGAGAAGAAGTAACATTTACTTTTCTGAACATTCAAAATCCCTACTTCACTATTTTATTAGGCCAAATCAGAAAACACTTAAACCCCTGGTGTGTTTTAAAAGCACAGAGCAAAATGTTATTCAATGAAAGACATCCACATTTTGATGACCGAACATGGATTAATTTGTATTGTTAAAACTTCTGATGCCAGTGAAACTCTTCTTAGAGCTTCATCACCTACAGTGTAGAAATGTAATTGTTTTACTTATTGCTCTATTACATGTCATGTTTTTCAGAACCATAAGTATGATCCCTGAAACTAAAGGTTAAAAAATGTAACCTTCATTTCATTCAAGTTTGACTTAACAGTGTACATTTAAGATTTTCAGTTCTGGTTTTGATTTTGTCACAGTATGTCTTTACAGCAAACCAAAAGGACCCAATGATTAGTCAAACCATAAAGTGTCTTTAATAACATTTTCCCATTTCAAATTTTGTCTCAAAACTTTTAATTGTCTTTTAATGCAGCATGAGAGTTGTGTTCAGTACATCTTAATTATAACTTAAATTAATTTGTTCTGTAGGTGATTTGAAGGCCTTTTTGGCTTGTTTTCTGAGTTCTCATATGTTTTTAGTATTTTTGCTCTCAGTAATCTGTGTTTTTCTATGTACAAAGAAAAAGTTGTGTTTTATTTATGTTATAAAATTCTTAGGTAAACTTCAATGCTTGATAAAATGTTCTTCATAAATAACCTAGATTAGGTTTGAATTCATTATCCTCCTTTTGCTAAGGTTGTGATAATACAAAAAGCATTCTTATACAAATGGATTTGCATCCTTTTTTTTAGCCTGAAAGCAAGTTATCTAGCCTGTTTTTTTCTGATTGAGAAGTGCAATATTCACTGATAACAGACGTCAGCCATTACCCACTGATTATCTCTGCTGACATCTAAAATTATCGGTGACACACACACGTCTACCCTCTGTGTCCAAAGTGTAGATATGCTTTTGAGGAGGCACATGTCAGCTAAAGCTCAGCATCAAGTGTTTCTGAGAAAAGTCAACCAGGGCAAAACAACTCCTGACATACATAGAAAGCCAGATTGAGAGATTACACCTTTCTACTTTCGGCAACTCACAGGTAACGTCAGGTCTTGTTTTTGTGCTCTCACCTTGTTTGAACTGAATCCTGACTCCTGCATCGTTCTGAATCTTCTTGATCATCTCCCCGTTTCTGCCGATGATGATGCCGACGGCGAATCTGGGCACAACAACCTGGATGAAGACAGAGAGACAAATTTAGAAAAATATAACCAGAACTGTCCTGAGCATTTAACTTTAGCTTGTCTGGCACACGTGATTTATGTTTCCTTTAAATTAAGGAGCCTCTCAGATGCACAAAGGGTTTTAAACAGACTTTCTTCATGAGTTATATTGTGCGAAGATAAATTCTCAGACGGAAGTTTCTGAGCAGCCGTGTTAATTTTCTTTACCATGTTCACTTGTTCTTCTGCTACTTAAATTATGATAGCTGTGGAGTGCACAGTCGCTCTAAGACAGAGACTTTGCCCACTTCCATGTGTTGAGTTTGACTGTGGAGTCTTAAGAAAAATCAGCACCACACAAGCCACTTAACAGTTTACCAGGGTTTTACTTAAATATAGGATTAGGAGATAAAGGGATAGTTTGGGTTTTTGAAGTCCAGTTGTTCAAGGCCCATGGCACGAGTAAGAATGATTAGGAAACTTGCAAGTTTGATGCATAGTGTTCCATCATAAACCTTGTAATTACCCCACTTAGTGTTTAAAACTACACAACAGCTCGTTGTAAGAAAAACGACAAACACAAACTTCACCCAAATAAACTTAAAATGAGAGATTTTTACTTGAGTGACAACAACATGGCTTCAGTCATAGGCAAGGAAAGATATCTTTATGAACCCGACTACACAGAGAAAGAACTTGTGCAGATGAGTCAGGCAGACAAAGGAATGGGAAAACCTGTTGTGTAAACTGAGGAGCAGGACAGATCATCAACTGCCTGGTTGAGCAGATGCATGAACTGTGAGCCCATGCCCATGAACCAAGAAGGGTACTGATGTCACAACTCAGCAACACATCTTCTGGACGTTTTGGTGGAGCTCTTTAATTTTGGTAAGCCTTAAAACTAAACTGGAAAACTGGAAGTTATACTGTAACCTGAAGTGATGTCTTTGTCCTTTGTGAAATCTGCTCTTGAATAATATGTTTTTATATAGTTTAATTTCACTATAATGCTGAAAAAACAGTCTACTATGTGATTACCTGGTCTGTTAATTGTTCCTTTGTTAAAAAAAAACAAAAATATAAAAAAAAAAGTATATATATCTATGAAAAAGGGCACCGCCAACACTTCGTTCTGTCCTCACCAAAAACAAGCACTAATTCTTAATTTTACAATCTAAACACAAAGTTTAAGTCAGCTGAAGCCGCTTTTTTAATGCGATAAAATCAGTTTTAAATGGCTTTTGTGATTCTTCAGGTTCTATGTCATTTGTTTTCCATAGACAGTAATAATGGTAAAAACAAAAGTCTCTTGCAAATACACGTAAAACACAAAGCTATGTCAAAGAAAAACAAAATATGGGCAAAAAAACAGACAATAAAGCAAGATCTATTTCTTTGTTAACAAGTTATTTACAATGACAGATTTTGTCAGATATTATTTTTCATGTTTACAGCTAAAAGATCACTATAACTGACTTGTAGGCAGCACTAACTAAATAAGAGGCCCTCCTGTGGTGCCTGGGCCCCAGTAGCACACCCTTGGGCTTGTATGTATATCATGTTCAAATCAGAGACATAAAACTTACATCCAGACTGCTTCCCCCCATTTTGGTTCCAAAGTCTGCTCTGCCAACCCTGAAGTCCCCTTGGTCTTTGTCTCTGATGAGCTTCACCACGAGTTCACGGGCTTGCTGTTTACACAAAAAAAAAACAGGCACATATCTTCATGAACAACAAATGAAAGCATCTAAACAACAAATGCTGCTTTGAAGGCACAACAGCATACCTGCTGAAATCCTCTCAATGAAAGTGAAGATGCCAGAGTGGAAGACTTAAGGCGTAAAATGTGTAAAATTGAGTGTAAACCAAAAGGCTAGAAGCTCACACAGAGCTCCTCGGGGACCGACCTGCACTTTGTGGGGATCCCCGGTGATTCTCAGGGGCTTGTCTGCTCCGGTGGGCATGGGGTCATCCTGAATCATTATCATCTGCACTCCTGTTCTCTCCTGCAGGGGTACAATCAAAGCAGGGCAAAAACACACATCAGAGGGAAACCTGGGGCCCAAAACACTGTCCACTGTGAGGGGGAGAAATATCTTAAAGAACGGGTTTTATGTTTTGATGGGAGACTGACAACCTACATCAGGTGTGTGACTGCAGGAGTGAATGTGTTCAAAAATATAAAATGACATGTAGAAAGACACACTTATGGATATAACATGGCACAAAAGGTTTTATTTTAATTCATACTTGACCATTACTTACATTTAAATGTACAACAAGAACATAACACTAAACCAATTTCACCAAAAAGAAAATTTAATATTCCAAAAGTAGAGAACAAGGGTTTTCACGACAGTATGTTTGGCTGTGTCAGAAAATGTTTGAACTTTGGAGACTTAAAAAGTATATACTACAGTTGGTTCTAACATTTTATTTTGGGACAATGAAATACAAAATCTATTTGATCATCTTGCATTTATTTACCTTTCATGCTTAATTGACTCTGCTGTGCAAAAGATGGCGTTAAGTGCAAGAAATACTGTTGTTTTCTAAATATTCAACATCATAAAGCAGCACATATCTGTAAGTTGATTTGTTTCTTTAATGAATGAATGGAGACACATATTTTCACATATATCTATAAAATATTTACATAGCAAAAATGCTTTAAAATGACACTGTACTAAGTTTCCCAAATTTAATTTACAGCCAAAACATCCTTTTTGGAAGCACTGGGATTTCTTCCGCTGGTGTCTTTTATTAGTAATTTAAAAAACCTTGAGTTTTTGTTTACTGAATTGTTTGACTATACAATCATTTTTTAATACATTTTACTCTGCTGTGAAAATATAATACACAAATTCTTGTTAAATGTTATGCTTGATTCAAAATACTACCTTAAGACAACTATCAATCATATTTCACAAAGTTAATAGAAACTTCATCATTTGAAACCAGACTTTAATCAATGTCAATATGAGGACGAGAATCTTAAATCAGCAGGGGGCAAATGGCGGCCACATGAGGCCAATAACACTCAGAGCCTTTTCTCAAACTACACGGTTCAGTCCCTGATAGCAAAACCAGGTCTTTTCTAGAACTGATTTAATTAAGAGAAAAGGTTGGCACATTTGATAAACTTCTAAAAACCTGTGTTTTAAACTATACAGCCTCCACTATTTTGATTATCCATGATAAGCAGACTTAGAGAGATTCAAACAAAAACTAAGGATTAACTGGGATGCCTCCAAGGTTTTCCTACTGGGAAGTCAGGGATCCTCATAAACTATGAGTTGACAATCGAAGATGGCTGTCCCAAAGCTCCTGGAATAATCTGTTTATTAGCACTTCTGACTTGTGTTTGTCCCACTAAATTAGCCATATACATAGTTTTGTTCGACCTGTATTTATGGAAATGCTTCTATAGTGTTTTTTACATTCTTAACGTGTTATGCACAAACTACAACATAGGACACGCTAACAACAGCTAACAATAGCTTGGTAGATCAGCATGTTTTTTCTGACTTTGTAACTAAAACGCTGATAACTCTGAGATGATGTCATTCCTACTTCCCTCTTTCCAGGTCCGATGTTAATGGAACGAAGCATAATTACACAAGCTTGACCTCCATTTTGTTTCCCTTACTATTAATCCTGTTAATCTTTTACAACTAAAGTGTAAAGTCGGTGACGATCCTGTGAAGACAAATGTTTTCTGGTTAAAATTTAGACAGCCCTTTCATAAAATGTTGCTGCAGTGACTGAATACATTCGCGATGGTATGAAGCAAAAATAAAAGCTAGAATATAACTGCCATTGATAATATTATGACAAATAAGTGAGAGTGTATCATGGGAGCAGTTACAGCGCAACATATCTTAGCTTTTTTATAACTGTTAGAAAAGTTGAATTAAAAGTCTGATTGGATCTAAACTGAAGACCTGAATCCAATAGTCTGTTTAAGACAAATGTCAGAACAGATCTGTTGAACATTTTCAAAAGTGTGTGCATTTTCACTAAGTCTACAAGCAGACCTGTAGCTGTTTGATGGTCTCTCCTCCTTTGCCAATGACCAGTCCGACTTTGTTGGCGGGGATGAGGATCTGCTGCATTGAACTGTTCCCATCCATCTCGCTGTGGAAGCCCGGGCCGTACCGACACTGCTCCACAATCTCACTCAGCAGCCTCTTGGCCTGCCTGTGTGGGCGGAGCAAGGACCAACAGATACATTTATCACCACAGCTACAGACTCCACACACAAAAAAAACTGTTTAGTCACATTTTTCTCTGTCAAACGCTGAAGGAGGGTTATCAGGTGATTCAGTGACTGATGAAGAGGAGATTGAAAAGAGATTTGGGTTCGTGCCCTCTGTGTCGCTACAATGGAGCACACTTTCCAAATGGCCACTGCAGTTTCAGTAAATCTGTCAAAGCTGAGAGGTGAGACTTACTCGATGTTCTCGGGGCTGCCAGTGAGAGTGCAGGGCCGATCCAGCATGCCTCCACTATCTGCAGCAAAGGAAGCCACTGCTTTAGATGCAACACATTCACTTACAGAGGATAAAACAGAAAACTAAACACTCAAACTCAGAAACTAGGCTGTTGCATCAAGATGGAAAAATCTATTCACTCGTACTGCTGGAAAACCTGCTCGAAGAAGGAACTATCTGGGGACTTGTACGAATTTTTTCCAACGTACCTGAAGCGATCTGGATCTTACAACCCGATTCCAGCTGAATTCTTGAGATCTGCTCGCCTCCTTTTCCAATGACTGAGGAGGAGAGAGAGGGGGAGAAGGGACAACTTTAAGCTCCTTTGATTTTTAGACAACAGGGCCTCGAGCAGTGACCCAAAAAACTGAGCAGAAGATCAATACTGATGATTACATGTCAAACATTAAAAAGTGATTATAATGAATGAAAGAGCGACTTACTGAAGCCCACCATCTTATCAGGCACTTTGAAGTCTTCTGTTGCAAGAGCCCTGAGAGAGATTAAGAAAAGATCAATGAATCTGACCAGAGGCAATGCAATCAAAATATACCTAAAACTAGACCGTCCTATTTAACTAATGTACAGATGTTAAGTAGGGAGGAAGCAAAAATAAATCCAGCTGTTAAGCCTGCTATACATTATTTCATGAGTAGTTTTGGTCCAAAAAATTTGGCATGTTGGGTTGAGATTGTCCCTATTAAACATCACAATCTCAAAAATACTCTGTTTGAAACCTAAAACAACAACGATGACGACAACGAAATCACAAATGAAAATTTTAATGATTAAGACTCTTTGGGTGCTACTTAACTTTGATTTCAATATTTTTAAGAAGTACTTGTAGTTGTTACAGATCTTTTTTTTGTCAGAATCATGACAGAATGATTTCATACATGATTTTTTCTGACATTCTGACATCAACCATTCTGATTTTTTAAGCCAAGATTACAAACATTTACAGATTTTTGCTCTTGAAATGTATTTTCCTCCTGTTTTCCTTTAAAGAGAAAAAAACAGCACGGGCTGACGATACCGGGGAAAATCTTTGCTTTTTTGAATTCACAATCATGACACATGGTAGATGCATCTGTATTTATCATGTGTTGAAAAGTTAGAGGTCCAAATGTCAAACACGGACTTTTATATACTGTCAACATGTATGAAACAATAGAAACATCTTAAGAATAAACTGCATTTAAACGCCTCTGATGAATTGAATACATGTAACATTTCTATGCACTCTTTGGCGAGTTAATATTTTTACCTGAACAGTCATTTTTAAATATGTGTAACCTTTTTTATTCTACATTATTATTTATTTAAAAAAAAGTGAGCATTTTCAAAACCATCTTTGTTAAATACCCCAAAACAAATCTGACACAAGAACACAAGGTTATTTTTTCTATCAGTAAAAAAATATGTCAGGTTGGTGAGTCAAAAAATGTATTGCAGACCCTGTATGCCCAGCCCTATACCTTCACCTACATGTCTTTTTTATTCTATATTTCATGGAAAACAGCACAGGAGAGACCAATGAGGACAACAGTCAGAGACCAGAAACTGCAGCCTTATTCTAACACACTAATTGTCTTTCCGAATCTGGGTTAAAGGAGTAAATCTTCAGAAGTCATCTTTTGCCAAAACCCTAAAACCAGACTTAAGGAAATTAAGAGCTCAAAACAAAGAGCAAAAATAATGTATTCAAAAATAAGATTTTGTGCTCACCTTTGATGTACCATTGCACCGAGGTGATTTCCCACTGAGAAGAAAAAGAAGCACATTAGTTTGTGAGAAGCGAACTGCAATCATGTTTATACAAAGGTTTTGAACTTTTGAAACTGTAACAGCACATGCTGTGTAGAATTAAATATCCAAGGGCTGCTCCATTATTGCAAAAATCATAATTGTGATTATTCTAACAGATATTTAGGTCACAATTATGGAACAAGATTACCGGCTGATTTTAAAAACACACACCACAAGCATCCCTCAAAATAGTGCAAATACTCATAATAATAATAATGATGATGAAAAAGAAAAAAGTTCAACATGTCCTGTGGCACAATAATCTTTTAACCCCAACAACACAATTATCCTAACTGTGTAAGGCGGTGTTTGTAATTTTGCTTAAAATTTGATTAATTTCCCAGCTCTACAATATTACTATATTGATTAGAGTATTAAAGGATTAAAGATATGAAAAACAAAAACAAGTGAAGCATCATTTGTAACTCAAAGGAGCGATCATAAGCAGGAGAGCAAAACAGCCCACAGCAATGGGGGTCTCACCAGTTCATAAACAGCAGCTAGAAAGAGGAATAAGATGAAATTCTCTGCTCACTTACACAGTGATCACACTTAAGAGCAGAGATGAGTTGAATAACATCAACACCTCCACACAAATGTACGGCAGGCTGCAGGATTTTATTTGTTAGCTGCTGGGAAGGTCCAAGTCCTGACTGCTGTGTTTGTTTTTGCTCCTCCCTTCCTCACAGACAACAGTGATCATTATTTTATCCGTTGGTAAGCAAATAAGATTTGTTAAGTTCAACTAACAACTGTATGCACTTCCTCTTGATAAATAACTTTTTTTTTTTTTTTTTTTTTTTAATTAAAAGACTGTACCTTTAAATACTAATAAATAGTACGGCTGATTTCAGTTAAGTCAGTGACATTTTCTTGAGAGCAGGCTGGAATTTAAAAATAACTTTTTTGTTGCACAATCAGGTTATTTTTTCTAGAGGTGGTGTCAAAACAAGAACTATTTGTTGAGTCTGTACTGTCATGAGTCTGATATGACGGATCTCTCTGAAAAGGTGATGAAACAATATCACGATTCTAAAAGAGGGGCTGTATATCATAACTTTTGTAAACCTTCTGGTCTAATTTTAGACTTTTTTGTTCAAACTAAGAACCATTAATATCCTGTGCATAAAGAATACAGCTACTAAGAAGTGTTACTTAAAGCATGGTCCCCACAACATGGTATAACCAGAGAAAGAATTAATGACAAAAGGGTCAAATTTAAAGGTGCTATGAGGAGAATCTACTTCCGGCGACAAAGACTCTGCTACCCATGACCACATGTGGCGACTGTCGTAAAGAAGTGACCCAAGTCAAAGCGTGCGTTTTATTTACTTTATTTATTTGTTGTGATGCTAATGAATGCAGCTTGGACCTTCCTCAGAACTCTGCATTGCTTTACAGATTCTTTTTTAAGCAACTTACAGGATGCAAAGTGACGAGGTAATGTATCTCTTTCTAGTTATGTAGCGGTAGTTTTTGTTGTGTGACAATAAGCAATTTTGAAAAACTTATAATTGTAGTTTTGTAGCCGGCTATAGATCGCTACTTCCAGCCCGACGCTCTAAGACGTGTTCGATTAATATAAATTTGATCTAGTTTTAATTGTCTTGTTCCTGAAGTTGAGTATCCAGGCCAGTCCAGCCCTGTCCAACCCGACTGGACGGCTAAGGGATAGCATTTATAGATAACTTATTTTGATGCTCTAAAACTCATCTTAAAGTGTGTATTTCGACCAGGCATATATCTAAAAGTGAGACTTTTTTGTAATTACTTAGAAACTCCTCATAGCATCTTTAACCTCAATACAAACATCCCCATTTTTTTTATATATTACCAACTGATAAAATATCAGAAGTGTGTGTTAAAATATCAGTATCACACAGCACAATACTGTCTATTAATGGAGTGTGAATGTTTTTGGTGACCCTAATTGGCAAACTGAGTTTCTGATATCTTGTTTATGTCTACATAACTATGTTAACACTAATTTAATTAAAACACACAAAATCTCTGTAGTGAAAGCTGACAGGGCTCAAAAAACAAACAAACAAAAACAAAAAAGGAATGAGTCAGAGCCTGAGGGGAGACAGGGAGCAGATGGACCCGGCCTGCCAATCCTCTGTTGTTGGTGAGTGACCCTCAGCGGGGGACTTTGAGCAGCATGGTAATCAGGCCTGCCAGTGTTTGAGTGAGTGTTTCAATCAGAGGCGAGGGGCAGCAGCCGGGTCACTGGCTGCCGGTCAGGAATTGAATTTTGACAGGTAGCACCGAGCAAAGGGTCCTGCAGGGTCAGCGGAGGATGTGCTGCCACTGACGTGAACACCTGAGTTGATATCTAGCAGCTTCAATCAATTTTATGGTCGTTTGCTCTGATTTCACTTCTTCTGGAAATGCACCGGGGTTAACGTTGGAGAAGAAACAGCTATGAATATAAAACAGGAGGTGTACCGAAAGCATTCAAGGACGAGACTGTGAGCTCAAACATGAATACCTCGAGTCTGTTTGTGTACATTCGATTATTTAGAGCTGTGAGCTGAGTGCAGGGCTTCGTGGTTTCTGTGTTTCTCTTCATACTGTTGGACAACCTTGACTGAGAGAAACTCAGGACAAATTGTTGGGCGTTAAACTCAAAACAGAGCTGCATACAATTTATCTATCCATGCATTCAGAGCCGAGCTATCATACAAACAACTGTGACAAGATAAGAGGAGACAGGATAAATGACTCGTGTTTCTGCTTCATGGATATGAAAAGGATCAAATCTTTGTTATGTGTGCGAGGAAGAAAGACGCTTTGAATGAACCCCATTGCCGAACACTTAATGCACTTAAAATTACAAAAACAGGGCTCACTTTATAGAACAGATTCTCCCCTGCATGGTGGCAAATGTGTTGAGAAGTTCCTACATAAAAACTACAGACGAAAAAAATAGGTTCATGAAAAATAATGGATGATGCAGCATTACTTCCCAAAGGTATGCTGAGTGCGCTGAATCAAATATGGGTATTTTTTTAGCACAACTTTTCCTCTGCAGGTTTCTGACAGAGTTAATTTTAACAGCATTTATAATTTAGTTTAACTATTTTGCCTAAAATATCTTAGTTTTAGTCACAATTTAGTAAACTATATTGTTTAATTTTAGTCTTGTTTCAGTTGATAAAATTTCACTACATTTAAGTCGATAAAATCTACTGTAAATTAAGTCGACTAAAATATGAAGTGTAAAGTTTCAGGCAGTTTTTATGCTTCCTTGAATTTCTGAAGTCATATTTCAAACTTGGATAAAATTAAACATTAAATAACCCTCTGCTGAATGCCAGTAAAGTTTGAATGTATAAATTAATAGAAACTAATTTAACTTATGTGAGATGCAGTCACATTTACTTATGCAATAACAAAACTGACAACAGTAAACCTGTTTCACATGAATATGCACCAAGCTAAGGCAGTAGTGATTGGATGTCCCTCTTAACTCATCCAACCTTTCCACACAACCAAAGTAGCTGTGATTGGATATATTCCTAACTTGTCCTACTTTCTACATGACCAAATTAAATCTGATTGGATTAAGTCTCGAGTTTTTATTTGTTGACAAAAATATCAGTTAATTTATTTTTAGTTTTTGTCAATGCGCTCGTTTTTATTAGTTACTGTCTAGTTTTCATCAGGGGGAAAAAGGTTGTTGACGAAAAATATAATGAAAATAATTAGTAAACAAAATCAAAACTTTTGGTGCCACCTTTGAGCATGTTTAATGTTTGACATGCAACACACTAGGGATGGGATGAAATATCGTTTGGAAATATATCGCGATACAGTACGTGACGAAATGTATCGAGTTTAAAAAAAATGGATCGCGAAATAAAGACGTCGGTAATAGCGCATGTGACCAGAAGTGACGGCAACAAACATTAGCACCAACTACCTTGCCTCCAAAAAGCCGAATGATGGAGTCGAATGAGGTCGAAATTGAGGACACTCCGCCTGGATACGAGTCATTTGTCTGGCAGTATTTTGGCTTTCTCATTAAAAAAAGACGAAGACGGTGAAAACGAGCCTACCGCTTGTTAGCATACACTCTCTCTAACCTCTCTAGAGAGTGTCATTGTTTGTGTTTGGCCTGTTAAGCCTTGTGTTTTCCTGAATGCAACTCAAACAAAAACAAATAGGTTGAAATTACACAGTAATATTTTTTCTTTTTTACTTTTTTGATATTGTATTGTGACATACTGTATCGGGACCCGGCATATCGAGGTGCAGCGTATCGTGAGTTTAAGTGTATCGTCCTATCCCTACAACACACCGATCAGGCATAATATTATGACCTCTGAGAGGAGAAGTGAATAATACCGATCATCATGGCATCTGATAATGTGTGGGAAAAAAAGGCAGCAAGTGAACATTTTTGCTGCATCCACTAACATTGGGGGTCCAACTGGTGAACTGGGAATAAAGTCTTATTTGTGTTTGAGCAGTGTTACCCATGAGCAGGAGTTGGAGAGCACTCGTATCACATTTTGTGGCACCTTTTAAGGATCAACACCAACGTATCGGAGCTCCAGTCAACATCATCATTACCTCAAAACCAACGAACAGCACGCTTAAAGGTGATTTTGATCCCAGAGTGGCACTACTGGGGCTGATACCTGATTGCACTGAGGGAAGGACTTGAATATATTTACTCCAAATGTTGTTAACAGCGGCCATATATGCATCACGATCAAATAGTAAAAAACAGACCCCCCCCCCCAACATATCACACGTGGGCTGAAAAATGGGAAATATATAAATGGGAAAAGATCACAAACTCTCGAAGACTCCAAGTAGACATCTTCATCAAAAGATGAAGCCCAGTTACGGCCCAATTGCTTCACTAAGACCACTAACACCTTCTGTGTGCCAAGACGCCTCTACAGTGTAGAAACATGCACAGAGTTTATACCAGGATACACAACCAACCAACAACCATTAATGTTATGTTAGGTAATAATGCACTTACTTTCAATTTAAGCACTTAGCAGCCATGTTTGTTGATGAACTCAGGGTCCATGAGGGTTGTCTAAGTTTCCAAGTAGGACTTCCAAATTTTAAGTGTGATTTCTGACGTACAGTGAACACACCATTAGTCCTCAAAGTTAATGTTAAAAGCAGGAAAAATGGGCAAGTATACGGATTTGAGTGAGTTTGACTAGAACCACACTGTGATGGCTACACGACTGGGTCAGAGTATCTCCCAAACTGCAGCTCTTGTGGGGTCTTCTGCAATGGTCAGTATTTATCTAAAGTGGTCCAGGGGAGGCAGGGTCTTGAACTTGCGACAGGGTCATAGGCAACCAACAATCACTGACGTACGTGTTAAGCGAAAGCTGGCCCTTATGGTCTTAAGATAAGCTACTGTTGCTCAAATAAAGAAGTTAATACTGGTTCTGATAGCATGTGTCAGAACACAGTCCAGTTTGTTGCGTGTGAAGCTGTATATAACGGTTATAATGATCATAATGTTATGCCTGGTTGTTGTATATAACAAACCGATGAGGACAAGAGCAGGATGGAAGTCGCAACCAACCAAGAACATCATAGGAAGGTAACTTCCAGCTGCAGTTCACCTGGCTCTGTGTTTGTTTACACTTAAGTCACATTTGATCACATAAAATGAGAAGCTGCAGAAGAAAAGGATGAGTGAATGAGTCGGTTGCTCTGCTATGTCTCTCTTTTTGAAGCACACCAAAGCACCTAACAAAACCGACAAATCTGACATTATCTTATTATTCATTATCTATTATTCATTTCGTTCTACTGTGTACAGGTGGTATATGATTTTGAATGTCAATCTTGTATCTTACATTGGGGCACATGTTTGAAGACGGCCCAAATATGAAAAGGAAACCATGTTCTAAGTTATTTTTCCCCTCCTTGGGTATTTTTAAACTTTTAAAAGGTATCCTTTGGAATTGTTGACTTGTCGAAAGCAGGCTTTTATAAAATCTGTCAAAGTATAGTTGGATCATGATTGCAGGGAGGGGAAGTAAGGAGCTTGTAGTATCGCCATCACAATTAGGAGATGGTACGACAGTTTGTATGTCTACTCCAAACTGTCATGTTTAGGGTGTCAGATTTATAAAGTTTCCAGTAACAGTGCTCGACTTTATTATTGTGCGCACATGAAGTTCCTTTTGCTTTGCTCGAGGCTTACCTCCATTGTCTAGGGAACGTTTCTGGCCTCCAAAGCCATAGAGGGAGGGGTCGAGGACTGGAGAGGAGCTGTTCATGTTGGGCATCTGGTCTCCTCCCATCTTGGCTGCCATCTGGGGACACAAAAAAGTATGACAGATAAGGTGAAAGAACTGTTTATCTGCTTTTACCGTCTTCAAACTTAGATTTCCTTTTCGAGACAGACCATCACGGTAACTGACATCTTTATTTTTCTTCACATGTCCTAAACTGCTTCAACTTTGCTGTGAAGTTGTGCTTTGCAGTTTTACTTTGCCTTGACAACCTGTAACACGGTGATTTCTTTTTGACAGAAGCAGAAACCTCCACTTTGGGGAATATTTCAGCAGGTTGGAGAAGTCCACTTGTGTTGTTGTCGTTTCCTTGAAAACATGTAAGCTCACAAAATCTTTAAAGGCCTCAGTGACAAATGATACAGATTTTCATGTCACATGGCAATTCTACAAGTCAAGTTTTGACAAGTGTAAGAAAGACTTTGAAGTATACCCCAGCAATCCAGCTCTATTTTTTAGCACGGACGAGAAGCTGTCAGGAGGAAGTTTCTGGGAGGTGGAGATGCACAAATGTAGACATGAAAGAAAATATGAATTAGTGTATTCTTACACTTAGATCCAGAGTAAGGAATTAAATACTTTTAAAGGTTGTTCTAGTTTGTTTACAGTGAAACCAAACTGCGGTTAATTCAATTTATATGACCATTTAAAACATCATCTTAGGTTATGCCTATAGTACGCTTACTTTGAAACTTTCTTTGAAAACTAACCATAAAAAATACATTCAAGTGATTTCTTTTACTATATTACTAACATGTGAGCAGCACAAAGCAGGAATTACCATCTAACCTTAAAAAAATAGGTGGTGTAACAAGTTACAAAAACTGAAATGTCTTGAAACACGTTTTCGTTTGTTGTGTCTTGTAACTGTTCAGACTAGGCTTGTCACGAGAACCGACACTTCGGTACCAAGTCGGTACTAAGATTCAGAAAATGTGACGGTACTGACTTTTCTAGACTACCCAAAGTACCGTTGGTACCGAGGCGCCAGATCTGGCCACTTCTTTAGCCTTGTTTTTATGGCTGTAAATCGGCGATTATCTGGCAACCCTCACACAGTGCTGATCACATGTGAAGAACAACGACACACGACATAGCGGAGGCACACGCACCTGGCTTGTCAACAACGAAACATTTAGAAGACAAGCATCCAGACTCGTACAGAGAATTCAAGGTGAGTGCATTTGAATTCACGTGTTATCACTGTTGCTCATATCTAATTACGTTACAATGATGAGATGAACCAAGCCCATAGTAAATGAGCTGCATCGCAAAATAACTAGCGATATGTCCAGCCTCGCTGCTACGTCCGCTGCTGCGCGGCTTGTAAAATCATGAAGGAAGAGAAAAGAGAGGGACAGAAAGAGAGAGTCCACAGAAGAAAAGGCAGAGAGTGTCCCAAGTGTGTGGTCACTACAAGAAGGGACGAAAAGAAAACAGCGCAGTGTGTCTGATGTCAAACGGAGTTAGCTTAGCACGTAGCTTAGCATGATAGCACGTCGTCAATGCTAAAAACATCCGGTCTGTGCAACAGGACGACACTGACGATCCATCAACAGAAGCAGCTGTGATCAATAACTGAGATATGGGCTAGTAAATAACCTACTTTGATTATGGCTCCGTGTAAAGGCTGATTCAGAACGTAAATCAATGCAGAGGCTACTTGCCCAGAATCATGTGTGTTTTGTTCACATACTTTTCACATCCAATAACTTTACATTTAATTTGATTGCAGAGAGTAGAACAGGAAACACTGACAGTGAGTAGAGGAAGCAGGTGTAGGGAATGCTTTCATATGTTATAGAAATGTACATTAGCTAGTTAAATTATCTTAGTATCTAAGTATGATATTATTTGGTCCTAGTAATAAAGTAAGCAAAATAAGATCATCAATATGGTACAGTAGTAAATGCAATAGGCACTGTCATATAAAAAGATTTTTAAAAAGTTTCAACACCATGTCTGTAAATTGCTGCTCCCTCTCTCTCTCTCTCTTTCTGTGTAAGTATTGCCTCTGCTGTTCTCATACAGTCATTAAGCTATACCCAAATCTCAATCTTCTTTTCACAGTATAAGCCAGAGGAGGAGAGTGACATGGACGGGCCGGGCAAAGCCAGCATCAATATACACAGCCAACAAGAACGGACGCTTTCAATTTAAGCATAATATTGTTTGTTGTTCACTTTGTTCAAATAAAGGAGTGTATGTTGAACTACAGGGGATTTTTTGATTTTTACCATGGTATCGAGTGGTATCGAGTATCGAAGAATTTAAGTGGTATTGGTATCGACTACTAAATTTCTGGTATCGTGACAAGCCTAGTTCAGACAACACTCTTTAAATTTGCAAATACTGAAAGACTGTCAAAGTTAAATGCAAAATGAAATGTGAGCATGTGATGTTTTTTACATGGCCAAAGCCCACAACAGATTTAAAGAGGTCAACAATCCCTTCCTCTTGTTGGACAAGTTTGGTCTGATTGCTTTACAGTTCCACTCTGCAGTGACTGGTCATTTGAGCACTGCTCTGCCATATTTTCAACAACCCTACATCCATTCTAATATCTATTTTCTTCAATGGGCTTAAACTGATGATGAAATGTAGTAGGGCATCACACTAGTAGGCCTATTAGTGGGGCCTGGAGAAACTCAATGTTTAGCGCAGCTGGTGGCGCCACAAAGAGTGTGATGCCTCTGACTTGTCTTGTTCATAGAAGTGCTCTTTTATGCTAAACACACTGAAGGCCGTTTTTACTGATAAAAGCAACCTGTTGTTTTTGCATAACAACAGACTTGTTGTATCCAAAAAGGCTTTTCTGAAAGAACATTTTATTGAGTTTTTCAAAGAGTAACTAATATAGTATATTTTAGGGATGGGAATCAAAAACCAATTCCAGTTTAGAATCGTTAACAGCTCCACCAAAGAATCAATATCATGAGTCTTTTTGCTAATAAATTCCCTTATCAATTCCTTCCACTAACAGGGTTCAGAAGTGGTCAGAAATTTGCTTTTTTTTTTTTTTTTTACAAAAGGTGCCTACTGTACAACCTTAAGTGAGTGGAAACATCAGCAACTTTCAGAAGAAGTTATCTATGCTGTGACATGTGTTTGACATTGTTGCCACTGAAAATCTACAGGCCAACATTTGCCCATACGGAAAATCTGCAGGAAACAATAGGGGGATCGTGAAAGAACTGGACAATTATTCCTACCATATTAACTGAATTGGCCGATACAGACCCAAATTCATAGGTACATATTTATTAGCTGAATGTTTATGTTGATGTACAACAAGGGCATGGCCCTGCAATACATATCCCGACACGATTGGCAATAAGATTATTGCAATGTATGAGGGCTGCTAGATGGCGGAAACTATTTTAATAGGTATTGAGGTCATGGCAATGAAACAATTACTCACTGTTTTTAAAACCTGCACCACATGCTTTCATTGAATGTAAATGCTTTTGATACAATCATTTTTAACATTGAATATTAGGTTATACATAGAAATAAACTTGTACACATACAAATATCTCAAATCACTATTAAAAATAATAATGGATGGGGGGGCTGGTTTGGTAGAGTGGTAAGCAACCAGGCATGTCTCATATACATGTTTCTGCCAGCTCCGGTACGAGTCCAGTCTGCGGTCTGTTGGCAGAGGGTCCTTCCTACTCTCTCACGCCCCCTTTCACAAGACTTTCCACTGTCTATGTACCAATAAAGGTCCAAATTGTCCAAAAAATAATCTTAAAAACTATATGCACAGAACAATGCACAGAGAAAAACTTCAGTAGCTATTACTACTAAAGTAAAACTTGAGCAGTAACTCTACTTTGCTTTACATCTTTGTAATCTGTGTTTACCACCACCTAAACTAAAGCTCAAGTTGTGGAGTGATGGACACGTTAAACTGCACTTCCGCTGCTCGAGAGTGCCAACAGTATTTTCTTCCCCCCGTTAATCTGCCATCTCTCTTTTCACACAAAAGTATAGAGTTTCAGAAAATTACACTAAATTGACATCTGTGCCTGACTGGAATTTTTTCACAATATGAAAATAAAGTGACGGCAATTAGAGTCTTCCATCACCTTCGGGGACGATTATCTACTTCAGAGCCCACAAGTGGAAGTGAGAGGGGTGAGATGGAAATAAAGTGGCAGAGGAGGAAGCAGGTGTGCGGGGATTTTTCCCCCAATCTTTACCGCATACTACAATTTGAAAAGTATTTCAGTTTAATGTAATCTGTAAAATTTCAAATTAGCTTCTGATAACTTTTATTTCTGATGTCTCCACCACCAACAAGAGTTAAGATTTAGGGTTTTCACATCAGCTGCTTACACAATAATGTGACTAAAAAGGTCTATAAAACTTCAGAAAGCTTGCCCCTGAAATCTTTAGCTTTCTACAGGCACTACATCACACGACACATCAAAATAGCAGACAAGCCACTGAGTAAGACTCTGCCAATTAAAGGATTCATATCCCAAATTTCCCCAAGCCGATTAATAAAGTATTCTATCAACCTATCTGTCTGTCTCTATCAACATAAAGCTAGCTTTACACCAAACAACTTTTATGCCCAATTCTCTTGTTTTAGTCAAATGTCTTAATGGATTTGCATATGCATATTCTCCTGATCACAGCTAATGCATCTAAGGCTATGTTTACACGGAGACCCTGTGACTTATAAAGCAAAGATTATTCCTTTGCATATTCAAAGTTGATCCGCGTTCAGACGGAGACGCTAGAAAAGAATGAAACAGACAGATGGATCACTAACCCTAACCTTTGCTCATTCCACTATAGAACCAACGTGCCCAGGCATTGAGAAAGATGAACGGAGTGAGCCATCTTCTCATCCAGCCTATTTGATAGAGAGAGGGGAGGAAAACAAATATGGATGTATCCTGCAATTTATCAAGGCCGGCAAACTTACTGGGGACGTTTTATTTATCGTGCGGTTAATTGATTTGTTGATTATCATGACAGGCCTATGTACGAAGAGAAAAAACTTAACACAAACGACAATGGCGAGTGGATGCACAAGGAAGCAGGAGTTTTTTTTCTGGACAACAAATCTGTCTGGATAGTTTTGTCTGGATAATAAACTGAGCACAGTAAGAAGCACAGATGTTGCTCAGTAGACAGCTGAAACTGTTGTTGTTTCTGCTATGCGGGTGCAGCCTTCATACTCTGATTTTGGTTTTGACAGAGCTGCATGGAGGAGCATATTGAAAACTCTACTCTGGACACTGGTTTCAAAAGTTTCCAGATTTAAGCACTCCGTATAGAGATCCCATGTAAACGTGAGGTCGAAACCCAATGAAGACTTATCAAATTTGACCGTATTCAGCCTCGTGTAAACTGCCCCTAAGGTAGTCCCGGCCATACTATAAAGTCAAGCATTCCTTGCAGGGTGTGTTCAGTATTTCTCCAGTTAGTTTGTTTCAGGTACTTGACAATAGTCCGTGAAGAGGCTCAACGGGCTCAGAACTAGCCGAGACAACTGGTAAGGCACAAAGTTGTTATTGTGGGGGTTCTACATAAAAACAATTCGCAAAACTGCTTTGGGTTTAATGCACAACTGGGCAAATTCAGAGTGCTTCATTTTTTCTCCAGCAAGTCTGTGTTGTGGCACTGTTTTACGATGCAGCAAATGGCTACGTGTTCTTCCGCCTGTGTACATGAACTCAGGGGATCTGCTGTTTCACAACAGCTGAGGAAACATATGAAACCTGACATGTGATCATGACTCAAGTGACGATGACCTTCCTTTTACTAAAGAAGCATATGTAACCTTTATGAACAGGGGTGTAGAGAAGAAATTTTACAAGATGATAATCAATGGGCCGAGAGAGAAAGAGAGAGGACAAACTTCTGTGGAAACTGAGGAGCAGGAGAGACCCAGAATTACTAATGCATGTGTGTAGACTGCAAGTCAAGTTTAATGTGCACAGGCAGAAGGACACATCCATTTGCTGCATCGTAAAATAGTGCCAAACACAGAGACTTGTTAGAGGAGACAAAGAGCTCTGAAACGTAATGCCCATTCATACATTCAGCGCAGCATAGTTTAGTGGTTTGCTTTTTAAAACTAAAATAACTACAGAAAAATAACTACTTAAGAACAGCTGTGTGCTTTTACAGTTATCTCTGCTCATTCTCTTTCAAAGGTACAGCACTGCTGGGAGCCCTTTCAGCCACTTCACTAACAATTGACAAGTACCTCAAACACTTCAAAAATACTGAACTAACCCTTCTAGTCTTGTCTTGACACTTTTTGTCTGTGTTGTCTATTCTGTGGGGAGAAACTCTGCTTGCTCTTCTAGTATGCCTTTATTCTCAACTTTTTCAGGGTCATGAATGCAATGAATGTGGTTACTTGGGGCAAGATTTGTTTGGTAGATAGGTAATTTATTAACCCCACAAGTGGGAATTTTGAGATTTTTTGAAATACTTTGACAAGATGAATTTATGGAGGGAGAGAGATGTAACTGGGAGTTGCAGGTAAAACTAGCACACATGAGCACCTGGTATAAAAGCCACTGCTTCCCAACGCATCCAGTGTATTTCTGCTCTCACAGTTTGTTGACACTTGCTTTGTCAATAACAGAAGAAAAACATCAACCTGTCCCTCTAAACATGATCTGTAGAGAAGAAAGTGCAGGTCAATTGTTCTGTTGTTTCTGCTGTGGTGTTTGAGTCACACTGTTGCCTGGGTATTATTGAACAAGTTTTTCAAGTTATAATCAGAGTTTTTGTTGTCTTTTGTTTCCTTGAGGTGGAGTTCTTGTGCTTTGCTCTTATGTCTTTTTGTTGTTCAAGCATTTCGTAACCGAACAGCTTAATCGAAGCATTTTTGTTGAAATTTCTACATTTACTTAAGTCTTATATCAACAGCAGTTTTTGGTTCATTCTTTAAAGGGTAATGAATAACTATTTTTTCTAATATTTCAGCTAATTTCATCAAACATTCCAGAGAACAAAATTTACTGAAGTCTTGCTAGCTAGGAAAACAATGACTTTAAGTTTTCAAAAATATAAATATTCTTTGTCAAACAATCAAATCTGATGCTGCACACAGTTAAAGATGCATGTACCTGAAAAACAGCTATTTGCAGTCTGATAAATTTGTAGCAAAGAGCCTGATTCAGACTGGATCCTAAAAAAATAACCCTGAGTGTCCACTGATGCCGCAAAGTAAACACTTCAGTGGACAGGACTGAGGTCTCAAATCTTGCTGCTAAAATGTAATCTCTGCACAGCAAATATGTACAAAAGTTTGATATAAGCTTCATCCACGTCAGCCATGTCATAACCCATCTTTAAATATATATTCAAATAGGATAAACAAAACACTGAACTTGTGGTCACACGAGGACGAGATGTATAGTTAAATATTAAGAGTCCAAGAACACGCTGTTCAATGTGCTCTGTTGCCATTTCTTTGTCGATATAAACTATTCATGACCTTCAACTCAGGATGGACTCCATAGTAACGCTGCAAGAGACTGTTCATGGATTTAGTTATTGACCAAGGGGTCTGGCTTTTTTTTTTTAGTTCTTAGAGCAACTGACAGCAAAATGCTGTCCTAATTATCATATTTGGATCACAGTGGGCACATTTTGTGACACACAAAGCAGCAAAGATCAGAATGAGGCAGAACAAAATAATGAGCAAATTAGGCCCCTACTGAAGGGGTCAGGTCTGCTTAAGAAGGGCACATCAGAAAGACAACTAGCCTTATTTCTGTCATTTCTGTTGCTGCCTTTGCTACTGCAGGAGTGCAATAAACTAAAACCTTAAATCTGTCTTGAACCTCAAAGCTATGCTGTCCTAAGTGAATCTCTAGGGCTGAAAAATGTAGCCAGTGAGGAAAATCCAACAACTGCAGTACCTGGTATGTCCACATGAGGCTGGCTGCTCGAAACCTACTAGTCATAGGACTATGTGCAGGGCTGACAGTATTTACAGCCAAAATATGCATATTCACAGCCTGGTTGAACAAACAGCTTTGGACCAAATATTCAGTATATGTAAAAGCTCTTGCAATATAACCTGAATCAGCTGGATTCAATGTCTGTAATCAGAAAGATGCATCTTGGCAAGCTCCAGTTTCCAACTGCTGTGAGCTGCGCAAAGTGCACAGTAAACAAACCAACTGTACATTTGCCAAAGTGTAGCAGCTGATGTTGACTAACGTTGAGAAATCAACAAAATTTAAGTTAAAAGTAAATCCCAGGGTCCTTCTTGCTGTGTTCAATTCAGGTCAGCGTTTCAAATTGGACAGAAGGTTGCCCTGGCAGAGTATAATGTTTCTTAATGGCCCCCTGGCTAACTGCAGACTGATTTTAAATGCTTGCCCACTTAACTGTGACACTTAAGTAGCTCACTAATCTTGGGAAACTTTGGCCTGGTGGAGCTTGGCGCCATTGGACGTTATGCAAATGCACTGCGACATCACTCAACAAACGCCACCTAAAGCGGACGTATTTGCCATTGTTCAAAGAGTAGCTGCAGCTGGACTGCAATACTCCGATAGCGAAAGTAAGCAGAGGTCAACACTTAGGCCAGGAGTTTATAATCATATGTACCCAACCAACATCGACCTTAACTTAAGCGAGCTACACAAACAGTATCGGATTGTTTTTGTCCAAACTTTCCCCCTTCCCGACCGAGGACAGGATATGCCCGATTATCAAATGTCTTATTAGATTATCCTGCAGTCGGAGGTGCGTTAACAGTGAACATCCTGATAATCGGCAATAGCAATCAGAAATATTGAAACACAACATTTACTACCAAAAATCTTCCGGTGTGGGGAGAGCTGACAACTCCCGAGTCATGACTCTGTGAATCATGGAACAGAATGCAGCTAATCAAGAAGCAAGTGGACTAAGGTACGAGGAAGCAGGTCTAAGCATAAAGACGCACGGCTGACCTGAATCATAAACATAAAATTCAGTGGAGCTAAAAAATGAAGGACCAGCTCATGTGTTCACGCCGTCTCCAGGATTTTTCTACAGTCTTTTCTTTATTTAGTTTCTGAAAAAATAGGTTGTTTACACAGACGTTTATGTTTGTTGCTATGCTTCTTCATTTTTGTTTGACTATATTTGATCACGCGAGATTTCTGTCTTTGAGGAGTGGCTCAACACAGCATGACTTTTGCCCTTCAGTTGAAAACATTGGCCAAAACTTCTTCCTTCTATTTAAATTTGTTTAATTTCCTGATTAAATGAAGAGCTATGGTAATAAGGACCTAAAATATTCATGCTAATCAAAGTCTTTGCATTTAACTGACAAATTTACGCCTTTGCATGCAAAAGTAGACAAAGTATTTTCTCTTCCATTCCACTTCTCTATCACCTGCCTTTGCTGAGGATTGTTAAAAACAGTAGCTAACATTAGAAATAAAGAAAAGTTACTACAGCAAGTAATAGCAACTGTTGCATATGAGGAACAAACACACTCACCAGAAAGTGGAACACTTCCCACCTCTCATACTAAAGCTATGGATGTTATATAACATCAAAACCTTAAATACTTCCCTTTTCTCTGTATCAGGCCTACACTGCAGAACTCACTTGGTTAACTAATGGAACTTTACCTTTGAAATACAGCTTAAGATCAACAGCACAAAGCAGTACACATATAAAGCTCTTTTATCTGACTTAATAAGTGATTAATTCTGATTTTTATCATTAACAGCCATACTGTATATGGCTTCCTGTAAATACATGCCACAAGACCCAATACAAGGTCACATGTATCCTGCTGCTTGAAGAGAATATGAAACTTATCTCTGGTGTTGTCTACGTGAAAAAGTTGAAAACTGAACATAAATGAAAGTGGATGATGGTGAGGTTTATGGATTTATGACACTTTCCATGTACTCAAAGTCTACATTCACTTTGCCTTGATCCTTTTTATTAATGCTGATAATGAAGGCTATAAAGGGGTTTTAATGATACAACACAAATCGATAAAAAGCAAACCCCATGTGGTGAATTTCTATTGATTTAACAGAATTATAGAGCAATATTCTTCATTTTCATCTTCTAGAAATGACAAAGGACATTTTGAGAGCAACATACAGCACTATAAATTGGCTTAGGGAACTAAAGTTCCCAAATTAGATAAAGTTCCCTGTTATATGGATTTAATAAAATACACAGAATACAGAATTAAACCTTAGTGAGAATGTTGTAGTACATGTACACTAAACTTTAAGCAATGACCTGCTGTTTAAATGTAGCACTGTGTTTATTTGTGAGGTAGTTCATAAAGAATTTCCTTCAACATAAAAATATTGTGCGGAGATGCATTGTAATTGGCATGATACAGTCTCCCATTCACAAAAAAGTGCCAACATTTCTCCAATCACAGCAAACAGTTGGAGCAACATCTCTTCATACACCAGTTGAAGCACAGCTGAACTTATGTTCACAGTTCAGTTATGGTAAATAATTAATGTGGGGATTACCTTATTTAATTTTTCATATCAAATACAGCAATATTTCCAAACTCATTATCAGCAAAAAAGATAAATAAAGTCTGTACTTTACTTCAATTGACCAACTGCTAAAATGATTTTACTTTTTTGTGTTAGGAACGGATGTGAAACAAGAAAAACATTTAATTCTTTAACAAATTACGCTTGTGATTTATAAAAGAGGACACTGCGTGATGAAGAGGTAAAACACAATGGTACATTGTCCATTTTACAGATATTACAGAAAATCTGTGGGATATTAACGACCAATTTTTATGGTCAAAATATCAACTGTAAATTGACAAAAGCTGACATATTTGCAGATACCAATTTTCAGCTTTTGAGGCAAATATCTTTCATTTAATAATACTGTGCTTCCCTACAGATTTAGTCACTATAGGACTTCATCCTATGACTTGGGCTGTTCATTACTGCACTTTAAAATACACGTTATAGTTTCAAATGTTTCATTTAGCCATCTTCAAATGTAAATTGGACTAGAATCTACATTCTCTATAATGAACATAATCAATAATTATTACTGAAAATAACTATAAACTCAGCAGTATTCAGATACATAAAAATACTTTGCTGTTTCGTATCACAGATATAAGTTACTTTGTGTTGTGTTCTGCCACACAGTGAACTACCAAGTAATTGCACAAATTGTGATATCAATGTGTAACCTCTATTGGTGATGAGTTTAGAAATATTGATGTATCGGATACAGGCAAAAATCCAATACTGTGCATCCATAAATATTGTCAAGGCTTAAATTTTGTTTTTCCCAGTGTATGTTTGTCTGTCAGCAAGATAAGGCAAAAACTACTGGACAGATTTTGCGAAAATTTTCAGGAGATGACGGTTTTATGGCAGATATTGTGATTTCAATGGGATTCACAATTTTCTTCAAATCAAGCTTCAGTGTGATATTCACTATGTTTACAGTATAGACAATGGTAAAGAAATCAATGTTTAAAAGCACATTATACATCATCCATCATCTAATATTGATGATAATCAGTTCTCATTGTTGAAGGGATACCCTAACTAGGGATGGGAATCAAAAACCAATTCCAGCTGAGAATTATTAACAGCTCCATTAAAGTATCAATATCACAAGTCTTTTTGATAATCAATTCCCTTATCGATTCCTTCCACAGACAGGGTTCAGAAACAGTCAGAATTGTGGCTTAATATTTTACAAAAGGTGCCTACGACGCAACCTTAAGTGAGTAGAAACACCAGCAAACTGCAGAAGCAGTTTTCTATGCTGTGACATGTGTTTGACATTGTTGACACTGAATATCTACAGGCCAACATTTGCCCACATGGAAAATCTGCAGGAATAAATCAGGAAATTGTTAAAGAATTGGATCGTTTATAGCACTGGTAAGAATAAAACCTTACCAATTCTCATCCCTAACCCCTACTTCTACTCCTGAACAGTACTTCTGTAAATGCAAATTGCCTGCAAATATAAAAGATAGTAAGTGTAAAATAGTTAACACAACAGATCCTGGGTCAGTCAGGAGTGTTGCAAAAAATTTGTAGCTTTGGCGATCACGGTTGCGTTGTCTGAAATTGAGATTTCAATCCAAAAACTATTAATCGTTCAGCCCTGCTGATGGTTCAGTTTTCCAGTATCATCTGCAGATATTGTTTTGCTGATACCCAGTTATGCTAATATGATACTTACAATCTGCTATATTGTCAAACATTAAGTGAAGCTTCTACTGTGCAGAAAATAGCTAGAATCCTGGCTGTTTTGGTCATGATTCAAAGCAGTAATGGAAAAATCCAAGTGTGCTCCACAGGGGGAGTGGAGGGGGGCTTATTTGACCAGATGACGTTTCACTACATGGCATGGCCTCACTCCAATGGGACACACAGTACCCTACCACACATGCTAGCTGGCTAACAGCCCTGCTAGCTTACATGAACGTGTTATTGTGTGATAAACACGCTACAACGTGAACATCTGAGCTTATGACCGAGTCCCTGCTGCAGAAACGAGGGGCTTTAAATGTCTACGCTGCATGTGGTCGAGCTTTAAGGGGTCTCTTTAAATGGGACGAGGTGCAGTGAGGCTAACTTCCAAACTAGCATGCTAACTTGGTGACAGCGTGTCAGACTACTCCCTCCGTGTCATCGTTAAAAATGTGTCCCGGGATAGCATGAGCCGAGCTGCACGGTGTCAAAGGTGTGATGGTAGGTTAGCTGGCCGGGCTAACTAACTTCTGAGGCTTGACAACAGGTTGCAGAGTGTCGGCTAAACTTACAAAGTTGCACAAACTTCGACATTTCCGGAGGCCTTGGTGTCAGACGGTGGATAAATGTTTATAAGAGGGTTTAGTAGACAAAACAGCTCGTGTTAGCTCGTCTTCGTCCACAGCAAACTCTAATCTGCTATGCTCTCCCTGCTACTTATCGTTAGCCTGCTAGCTTGCTGTGTGCATGAGGAGTGTTTGTAGTAAGAGGAGGGGGTCCTGCGAGCCCCGACCCAAAGTCCAGCTCCCCTTTTCCCTAAAACTCGACACCTACGGTCCCACCGCGCTCCCCTCCTCGTGCTTTACCTGTCGGACCCGCCGTATCGTGTCTGCGAAGTCATCTTTCGTTCCGGGCTGAGCCACCGAGGCCTGTCCCTGAACCAGCTCCGCCATCATCATCATCATCATCATCCGCCTCGGCAGCTGAGAGCTCGAGCTCACAGACACTTAAAAAAAACAGCACACGTGCCGAGTCGAAGCTGCGCGAGCTCCGCAGTCTCGCGAGCTGATGGCAGACCACAGATAACATGTGAGCACAGACCCCCATGACTGTTGTATGTTTAGAAAGTATAAAGTCATATGTTGGGAAAAGTTAAAACAGACATGTGGGATTCTCTAGCTATCAGAGAATGTGAGTCCGGAGCATGTTTGTCTTTTTATATCCCAAAAAAACCTGATATTAAGAATTACTTACAAAATAAATAACAGATACATTTTAAATTCCAATTTTTACTGTATAATATAGACTATAGTTTTATTTGTGTGTTTTTAGCTATATGTCCTTTGCCCCCATAAGTTTGAAATTGATTTTGATTCAACAGTAGCTTTTTGATTTTGATAAAATATATACAAAATATTACAAGGGCCATGTAAGATGGAGAAATACTTTTGGGGAAATCGAGATTAAGAGAGATTAAAGTTGAAATTTTGAGATTAAAGTCGAGATGTTGAGACAAAAGTTGAAATGTTGAAAAATATTTGTCGATATTTCAACTTTAATCTCATCAGTTGAACATTTATCTCTAAATGTCAACTTTAATCTCATCATTTCGACTTAAATCTTGACCTGCTGAAAATAATTTTTTCCATCTTAAATGTTCCTTATATTCTTCCATACATGAGCTTGGAAGATATATTAGTGTTTAAATTATTTTTCATAAAAACATCATTTTTCCTCGGGATTACTGTCATTTCCAGCACAGACCACTACAGAGGAGCATTCGGGCCTGTTAAGATGGAAAATGTAATTTTCGTCAGGTTGAGATTAAAGTTGAAATGACGGCAGTGAAATTGAGATTTTAAGATTGAAAGTTGAAATACAATTTCGTGATAAAAGCCACAATGATTACATTGAAGTTAAAATGTCGAAAAAAGTTGATAGTTGAGAATAAAGTCGACATACAATGTATGTCGACTTTATTCTTGACAATTCAGCTTTTTCTTTACATTTTGACTTTATTCTCGAGGTTTCGGCTTTAATCACAAAATTCTATTTTGACTTTATAATTAACATTTTAACTTTAATCTCAAAATCTTGACTTAAATCTTGACTTCTCCAAAATTATTTTCTCCATCTTAGATGGCCCTCATGCTTTTCCGTACACCCCAACATGGGACTTCAGATAGATATGTAGCCTATTTTCTACATTTGTTTTTTTGCAACCACATCAGTAGCAATTGTATGTTTACAGAACTCTTATGTTGATTTAGAATAATTAATTACGGTGCATGTATTAGACCAACACCCATTGTGAGGTTTCTGTCAAGCTGCTCAAAACAGCATTTTGAGTTATCAAACCATATGTTGATGCAATAAATACAGCGGTATGTAGAAGCTCTTTAATAAAATTGATATAATAAATGCTGAAATATCATTATTGTTATGTCTTGTAATTCACCGTTGAACAAAAACAAGAACAAATAATATAAAAACACGTCATTATTTCTTGATTCAGGTGTCAAATTATGGTTATTATTTCCATTCCTGAACAGAGAGTGGGCTACACCTATAGATACATCTATAGACAGATACATCTATAGATAGATACATCTGTAGATAGAGAGATACATCTATAGATAGATACATCTGTAGATAGAGAGATACATCTATAGATAGATAGATAGATAGATAGATAGATAGATAGATAGATAGATAGATAGATAGATAGATAGATAGATAGATAGATACATCTATAGATAGATAGATAGATACATCTATAGATAGATAGATACATCTATAGATAGACACATCTATAGATTGATAGATTGATAGATAGATAGATAGATAGATCTATAGATTGATAGATAGATAGATACATCTATAGATAGATAGATAGATACATCTATAGATAGATACATCTATAGATAGATAGTTACATCTATAGATAGATAGATCCATAGATCGATAGATAGATACATCTATACATTGATAGATACATCTATACATATCTATCTATCTATCTATCTATCTATCTATCTATCTATAGATACATCTATAGATAGATAGATCTATAGATAGATAGATACATCTATTCATTGATAAATACATCTATAGAGAGAGAGAGGAATATAGATAGATAGATAGATAGATAGATAGATAGATAGATAGATAGATAGATAGATAGATAGATAGATAGATAGATAGATAGATAGATAGATAGATAGATAGATAGAGACATCTATAGATAGATAGATCTATAGATTGATAGATACATCTATACATATCTATCTATAGATAGATAGATACATCTATTCATTGATAAATACATCTATAGAGAGAGAGAGGAATATAGATAGATAGATAGATAGATAGATAGATAGATAGATAGATAGATAGATAGATCTATAGGTAGATAGAGACATCTATAGATAGATAGATCTATAGATTGATAGATAAATAGGTAGATAGATAGATAGATAGATAGATACATCTATAGGTAGATAGAGACATCTATAGATAGATAGATCTATAGATTGATAGATAGATAGATAAATCTATAGAGAGAGAGAGGAACATAGATAGATACATAGATAGATAGATAGATAGATAGATAGATAGGACACATCGCCATGTGTCGCCCGGAGCTGGGCTTGAAACTGCAACCTCCTGATCACTGACCAAGCGCACTATCCAACTGCGCCCCTGATTTAATGCCTCTCAGATGTAACATTTCTGTGTGCAGTTTGGAAATGAAGGGCACCTTGTCTGCTGGGATTGACTGCATTAATTATGTTTTTATGTGCAATACATGCAACTTTAGTGAGATTGCCACTTTGAAATTTCTCATTCCTACTCAAAACCTAATGTCCAATCTCTATAAACTTTTAGTTTCAAACAGGAAATATGGAGGATTTCTTAAATAGTTATGATTTCTCATTTTAATGACCAGTCCAAGCACTATATGTAAACATATATGGACCTTTTAATGTTAAACTACATAAACCAGTTGAATTGTAACATACCTTGTAAAGGGCTGCACAGTGGTGCTGCGGTTTCTGCTGTTACCCCCTGGTTTGAATCTCCTCTCAGATGTAACATTTCTGTGTGCAGTTTGGAAATGAAGGGCACCTTGTCTGCTGGGATTGACTGCATTAATTATGTTTTTATGTGCAATACATGCAACTTTAGTGAGATTGATTTTAACATCTCATGGGTTTAAGACCATCACACGCAGCTCTCTTTGTAAATGAATGTAGTTTGAACTACTTTTGGCACTTTATTCTATAAGTCACCATGATAAAAAGTTTTTTTCTTCAACCCTTGGGAAAATGATCAAGAAAACAAAATAAAAATATTTTAACCATCCTTAATCCACAGTATTTTTGCTATTTATAGTCCCTGATTTACAAGCCGTCTCCTGATCCAAAAATATGCCTGTCTGACATGACACTTTGAACTCTGAAGAATATTTCCTCTTCTCTCTTGCTCTCTGCACATGTGGAAACATCTATTGTTGCACATCTGGGAAACAGCAGCAGCCAGACAGAGAGAGTAAAATTGCTGCAGATTTTATGCAAAAGAGTTCCTGTTTCATAAACTGGGTTCAAACCACAATGAGAACTTGACCAGAAAGAATTCTGAACTGGTGTGTGGTCCCAGATCATTAGAAACAATCCGGAGATATTCATGTATTTAGGTTTCTGATAACATTTTCCTTCAGATCGAGGACTGTTCTGTCTCAGCTGCTTAAACAATTAAAGCTTAAAATCAACAAGTTTCAGCATCAAGGTGCTTTAAATAAAGTGGATTAGATAAATACTATAAGTAGCTGTTTCCATGTATAGATTCTTCTGTGCATTGTGCAGCTGCTGGATGATTGACCTTGAAACAAGACTCACAGATTGGCTGCAGCGTCTCTCAGACATACATGCAGATATCAGCTTCCCCTCCATGTCCGCCCCCGGGGCATGTTAGCACCTCCAAAAAAGAATTCGATAAATGAAGTCTGACTGAAGGCTGTTCCCAGACAAGCAGAAATGAAGACCTCCAATTTGACATGATTGAAGTATGATCCTGTTTATTGTTACCATGTGGCTGCAATGCATTCAAGGTGTCTGCATGGGAAGTAGTTTTAAAGGCATAGGATCAAAACAGTCGGCATCCAGACAATGCATTCAGGGGCACAGACATACAGATAGTTATTTAGGTTTCATCGAGTAAAACAGAGTCGATGGTAGAGGAAGTCAGAGCAGGTGTGAGTCTGTGCCGTCCTGCCAATCAAGCAGTGACAAATGGGTCACACCAAATGTGGGTTTATATGTATGGAGATGTGGTTACCAAAGGAGGCTGATCCAGCATCACACATTTACACTACTTCCAACAGTTAAAAAAATGTTGATATTTGTACTTGTAAGTGGGGTGCACATGGGCAAGAATTCAGGTTCAGTTGAATTTCCTTGTCTTATTTCTATTTGGGGAAACTCATAATTTGTGCCCAGGCGTTGGCACACTGATTCCCCTAAACGCCAGAGCTTTTACCTGAAAAGAAGAAATGAAACTGTAATTGCTTCATAATTGGCATACTTCTGCTATGAGCGTGGATTTGAAAAGGCAGCAGGGGCCAAGGTACAGGAGAGTGTTTCATCCAGAGACCTCCAGGGTATTCATGAACAGCTCTGATTCAGAACCAAATTGTTCATGCAGAAGTAAGGTAGCAATTTAAAATCTAAATGTAGGTCAAACTATTATGTAGAAAGTATTATGTTGATTCCTGAACTAACTTTCAAGCCGCACTATATAAGATTCTGGCTTTCAGCTCTCTAGGGGCCTCCGTGGTCGTTGAGTGTAACTGCACGGTTGCACACCAACGTGCATTTGTTGACATACAGAGGGAGGAGAGGAGCTGACAGGATGTCCCAAATCCTGTTGACAATCATGAGAGACAAATACATCACATGGACTGATAAGGTACTGTCTGATCATGTTTCTTTTTGAATAAATCATCATATACTTACAAGTCCAACAATAACAGGGCTAAATCAGCATCAACATCCCTCCTCGTCTTTCAGTTCATGCTAACCAAGGATCACCAGGCTAGTGTTGATCCCCATTCGGGCATTTAGCTTGTTACTCTCCCGCTTTCTTTTTCATCTCCTCCAATAAAACTTTTATTTTCTTCAGGTTTTTCGCTGCTTCCACCACAATAACAACTCTATGCTTAGCTTTCTTCTTTTTTTTAACGGCGGGTGTTATCCAGCATCAGAGAAGCATTACCGTCACCTACTATGCAGGAGTGTGAGCCAGAGGTCCCTATTTCCAGTAGGAAAATAAGTGCGCATTTACTTTAAACTAAATTCTGTTGATTAAATCTGTTTTAAAAATTCAAAACTGCTTTATATTCTCATTTTCCAATGTTTAGCTTTCACCTTGAGGGTGAAGTGACATATGCTGTAAAGCAGTCAAAACAGTACAAATGTGTAGTTTTTTAGTGTGGAAGTGTTCCTACCATCCACATTGAGGTAACATAGTGCCAGTGAAGGTGATACAGACCCCCTCAGACCATGACAAAGATGTCATTCAACCTGATGTAAGGTGATGTACCATCACAATGACTCTAGAAATATTATATTAGGGTAGAAAAACTACAAAGTGTTGGTTAAAGGCAAATTTTTCAATCAATCAATCTTTACTTGTATTGCACCAATTCATGACGTGTAATCCCAAGACACTTTACAACAGAGAAGGCTGAAGATAAACTCTTTTATTTATGGATACACAAATATGCATCGAAACATAAATACATATATAAAATACATACAAGCATGTATATACAAACATATACATCCAACACCCAACATGAATTCATCATGGTGGCAAGAAGAAACCTCTGTTTATTAGTAGGAAATCCTAAATGTGGATCCCAGTCTCATGATGAACAGCTGTTCACAAATCATACAATTCTTGTATGATTAGTTGATGATAAGATTAAAATGTGTACTTCTGAATAATTCTTCTGCACTGCTCTAATATGTGTTCTCTGCATACAGTTGCAAGAAAAAAGTATGTGAACCCTTTGGGATTACTTGGATTTCTGCATAAATTGCTCATAAAATATGTTCTGATCTTCATCTCAGTCACATCACTGCACAAACACAGTCTTCTAAAACTAATAAAGCACAAAAATTGCTTTCATGTTTTTATTGAACACAACATGTAAACATTTACAGTGCAGGGTGGAGAAAGTATGTGAACCCCAGGCTAATTACCTCTCCAAAAGCTAATTGGAGCCAGGAGTCAGCCAACCTGGAGTCCAATCAATGTGATAAGATAGGATGTGTTGGTTAAAGCTGCCCTGCCCTATAAAAAACACAAACCAGTTGTGAGTTTGCTGTTCTCAAGAGGCATTGCCTGATGTGAACCATGCCTCACACAGAAGAGCTCTCAGAAGATCTAGAATTGTTCACTTGCATGAAGCTGGAAAGGGTTACAAAAGTATCTCTAAAAGCCTTAATGTCCATGTGTCCACAGAAAGACAGACTGTCTACAAATGGAGACATCCAGCACTGTTGCTACTCTGCCAAGGTGTGGTCCTGTTAAGATGACTGTGAGAGCGCAAAATGCTCAATGCTTATGCTAACATTATTGTTTACAAATCTACAATAGGCAACAATGGAGTTCATGGGAGGACACCACCAAGGAAGCCATTGCTGTCCAAAAAAAAAAAACACTGCTGCACGTTTGAAGTTTGCAAAAGAGCACCTGGGTGTTCCACAGCACTACTGACAAAATATTCTGTGGACAGATGAAACCAAAATTGAGTTGTTTGGAAGGAACACACAACGCTATGTGTGGAGAAAAAAATGCACAGCACACCAACATCAAAACCTCATCCCAACTGTGAAATATGGTGGAGGGAGCATTATGGTTTGGGGCTGCTTTGGTGCCTCAGGGCCTGGACAGATTGCTGTCATCGACAGAATGAATTCCAAAGTTTATCAAGACATTTTGTAGGAAAACTTAAGACCATCTGTCCGCCAACTGAAGCTCAACAGAGGATGGGTGATGCAACAGGACAACGACCAAAAGCACAGAAGTAAATCAACAATGGAATGACTTCAACAGAAGAAAATACGGCTACTGGAGTGGCCCAGTCAGAGTCCTGACCTCAACCCGACTGAGATGCTGTGGCATGACCTCAAAAGTGCCATTCACACCAGACATCCCAGGAATACTGCTGAACTGAAACAGTTTTGTTCAGAAGAATGGACCAACATTCCTCTTGACAGTCATGCAGGTCTGATTTACAACTACAGGAAACGTTTGGTTGAGGTTATTGCTGCCAAAGAAGGGTCAACCAGTTATTAAATCCATAGATTCACATACTTTGTCCACTCAAAGGGTTCACATACTTTGTCTTGCAATTGTATGTTGTAGAAAGACCACAGTCTCATTTTTATCAGCTCTTTGGTGTAGTTCACTTGAATGTGTACTTCTATGCATGAGACAATAAGTCCTCTGCATCTGGACAGCTCCCTCTCCCCCGTTTACTGCGGCAGTAGCTGTCTGAAGCAACTCATTCCCCTGGCCATCCCTAATAGACCTACCAATGTTACACTGCAAATGTTTCATCAACAGTGTAACCCCACTGGCTCAGATCGGCTAGCCCAGGGCAGCGCAGAGACTAGGAATGAATGCAGAGTCGTTGACTGCATGGCTGAGCAGCACTAAACTAACTTTCAAGATTCAAGATTCAGGATTTCTTTATTGTCATTCAACTTTATACCAGCAGTACACAGTGAATGAAATTCTGTTGCATATGGCTCATGACGCTTAAAACAAGTTAAAGATTTTTACATAATACACAGAGACTTTTTTATATACAGTGAGGTAGTTATGATGTTGAGGTCCTAGGACTGACCTCTTGTGCAGAGTAGCAGCGGGTATTTCAAAGTGAGGTGTGCAATCGCAGTTTAGTGCAATAGAGAGCAGTTTAGTGCAAGGGACCCTGTACATCAAGACAAAATATATATTTACATATGTAATTGACCACAACAAAGTAAACCTATCAGCCTGTCAGACCGTAGGTGTATCCTTTACTTAAAGTTCTATATTTTTAACTCAGCTTAAATTAAATCTTTGCTTGATAGACACCCAAGACATGATGTAAACGACGAAAAACACCAGGAGAAAGGGCCTTGAAGTATTGATGATTCTCTTTATATGTTTGGTAAGAACTGTTTCAGCTGTTCAGAGTTTATTTTTCATCACTGGAATAAAATAAATCAACCAAAAATATGGATCGAAATGCCTCTGAAGAAAGGAAAAATGACAGAGAGAGTAAAGACATAAAGAAAGAGCATAACAGGAGGTGATGCTGACATAAAGGACCAACAAACAAACGCACAACAATCTGACAGGTAACATCACATCTTAAGATTGAGGGATAAACAGAAGAGCTTTGTCCAACAGTAAGAGACACACACTGCGTCTACCTTCTTGTTTTACCCTCCCTCTTCTTTTCTTACAGCCACTTTGCTTTGATTCAGCTCTGTATCTGTATTTTAAATGACTCAATTACACAGGATCCCGCGGTGAAAATTACGGATGTTTTCCACTATTTCTCTCCACTGGGACACCATGACCCCTCCCCAGCTCCAATAACCCCCCTCTTTCCTACATCCTCCTCTCCACCTGTCCTATTCTTCCCCCCCTTTTCCTCCCACAGCCGCCCATTTTTCTTGATAAACGTTTGCTTTTCTCTCTGTGTATCTGCGACTGAGAGGAAATAATAGCTAAATGGTCTTGTTTGTGAGCTCTCTGACAAAGAGTGTTTTTCCGCAGGTAATTCTTTCTGCTGTGACCACACCGAGCCGTCGAACAGAGTTTCTTAAGGATGACACAAGGCGCTGTTCAAATCCAAACACCAGCCATGACAGGAATAAAAGCACATCAGCAGGCAGAGATGGACAGATGTTTTTTTTTTTATTCATCCAAAGCAAAAGCAGTGTTGTGGCTCTTCTCAGCACTTTAAAACCCACTGCTTACAGGGGTCCGAGCATTCTGAAAGTGGAATCTACCTGTGATGTACTCTGCTGGTGTTTGAATCTACTCTCCAGATAAAACCTTCACCTACTGCTGTGTCACTCAGACTCCTCGAGGTACAAAGCGGCAAGTAATGCTCAACCAAAGAGTCTGGCTCCATCAGCTTTAAGGTGACGGAAAAACATCCCCAAGTATCAGAGAGAGAAAAAAAACATCTTTCTCATTTCAGGCAAGAAAATGGAGCATAGATCTCGCTGAGATGGCCGACAAACACTTGAGGGTTTTACTAGCTGCTATACTGTGACTGCAGGGACATAAAGCTTAAATCAGTGAGGTACAGAACAGGCACTGTGCTAAAACAGCTTAAGCTCCTGTGAGGGTTTGTTAGACGGTTATAAAATACAATGACATTAATACTGGTGTCTTTCTCAAAGAAAAAGCATAATACGGGCCATGGCAACAATACAGAATTTTTCTACAGAGCCATTTTAATGTGCAAAACTGCTCCCATGGGGTACTGAAAACTCACTAAACTACATTTAAAGTGGTGGTGTTCTACCTTAACATGTCTTTATTGAGTTGTGCCTTAAGTTTTATCTTAACTAGCAGAGTCTAACATTCAAGGCAAACAAGATATTGTCAGATATTATGCTCACACTTCATCTGTCCAGTCAGTATAAAGAATTTTAAATTTCTAGGTTATGTTTTTGTCGGCATATGTATTGTTTGTTTGTCGAAAGCTACCCACCTGATATTGCTGAAATTTTCAGGAGATCTTGGCAATGGGCCAGCTCAAAAAATGGTTAGATTTTGGTGGTGATATGGATATTTGTCTGGATGCAAAAAAAGTCCCAACATTTCCCAAAAAAATCATATAAGTTAACAACAGGCAGAATTCTGCAAAATCTTTTCTCTGCCATTTTTTTTTTTTTTTTGATGGATTCACTTCCAATTTTCCAGAATAATATGAGGCCCATGTCTCTGCCATCACGGTAAATTTCATCTCGATACAATTCAGATTGACTTTACGAAAAAAACATTGAACTTCATAATGGGATATCCCATTGATGGCATTCAATAATTCATATAAAATCAAAATATTAAGTGATGTTCCAAAACTTGCCGTGTTCATACAGGATAAAAACCTTCAGGTGTGTGCTGAGTTTGTTCCAGATCCTGGCTCTGTTCTGGATCTGGTGATGGAGAAGTGTATCTTTTACGTGACAATCATTGTAGGTTGGAGCTTGACGGGAAGATTTGCCTGATTACAGATATTGAATCAGGTGGATCCAACTGCACTGTGGGGTTATTACGAGTAAGATTTACTACCCTTAGAAGCTTTTGAAGGCCACTACAGTCAAAAATACAAGGTCTTTCAGCACTGAACAAACTAACTGCTTAGTTAATTCATATTTTGTCCTAACTCTGTTTCTTTTATTTTGAGGACTGAAAGAGTATGTTTAAAAGAGATGGAGTTAAAACAAGCCCTAAATCCTGCATTTTTTAGTGTTAGGGGAAAGAATTAAGCGTTATAGATTTGTAATTGCAGGAACAATGAACTGTACAGACCAAAGAGAGTTTTTGAATCAGACTGTTAATGAAAAAGCAACTTTTGACAGCAGAGATTTGGCAACTGGACACAAGAGAAACTTCTGTTTCAACACATTTGTATGACAGCCTTATATTTCAAGTCTGCAGTTTGGTCACAAATAGGTTAAAAATGACTATCAGTTAAACACCCAGCCCAAACAGCCTGCATACCCTGTGGTGTAATTCAGGAAATAACCGTCACTGCATTATCATCCATCATAACACACCCCTTATCAACCAAATAACCAGCGCCATTAAACATTTAGATTGTCTGAGGGATTCTCTGAGAGCTGAGCAGACAGAGCGTCCAGGGTGACCATCCTGAGCCTGATAGGCCTCCCGTCCACTCACCACCTCACACACCAACAGATCGAAGAACATAAAGAGTGTGCCAGCAAACAAAACCCACCAGGAGACCCCTGGGAGGGGAGGGGAAGGGGGAGAGGCACAGGCTGAGTCCCTTTAAAATGAGGGAGATAAATCTATTGATTTGAGATCAGCATGCTGCATTACTGCTGCTGCCCCAGGAGGTCTGAGAAGTGCAGCAGGGTGTAAAGGTTGAAGGTGGGCTGTAGGGGCTCAGAGCATGAATGAATCTAAAATCTGGTTTTAAAGCTTCATTCAGTAGGCCAAGTTAGTATCATTGCCTTCAGAGGATAAACCCAGCTTAATATGACATACAGTGACATTTTTTAAGCAACTTTTACCATTACAGATTATTAACTTGTTCTTCAAAAGTTAAATGAAGCAAAATAAAACATAAAACCCAGTTCCAATGAGGTTGCAAAGCTGTGCAAAACATAAAACACAATATATCCTAATCAACACAGTGTGAGGAAGAGACTGTCAAGGTTTTTTGTCAATGAAGAAATCATTCCCCTTGGAGATCTAAAAACAACATATTATTTATAAAGTAATGGTCCCCCTTAGTGAATATTTAGGTAATGAATGGTCCACAGTAATCTGCTAAAGAGTAGACCGACAACATACTGATTTATCATTCAGTCATTTATTTATTTATTTCATCCTTCTGTAATCATTATTCTGTTTTTGTTATTCATTTACTATACATCTCTCCCTTATGTTTATTTATGTCTGTGTGTGTTTGTATATGTTTTTTTCTGTTTTGTTTTTGTCACTACTTTTGTCAAATATGTTAATTGTCAATGCAAATTAATGAACTTAGGTTGGGACAACATAATATGAAAGTTATGAATTTGACTCATCTGTTTACAGATTTTATCCTGCACTCCTTGCATGAACTGTGTTGATGGAATAATAAATAAAAAATATCCTAAACACTATACTATATGCAAATCTTTTTTGATGTTTGTTCAATTGAGTAAACTCCGAATACAAGATATTTAAGGTTTAAATTGATTAAATGTATTGGTTTCCTGCCAATATTCACTCATTTTGAATTCAAAGTCTTCAACATATTAAAAAAAAAAAGCTGGGACTCGGGCTACAAATGACCACAGGTGAGCAGAAAACAGGTGTGAGTGTCATGACTGGGTATTAAAGGGCCGTCTCCAGAGGCTCGGTCATTAAAAAGAAAGAATGAGGTGAGTTTCATCACTTTGTAAACAACTGCTCAATAAAATAGTCCAAAAGTTAGAGCACATTTTTTCAATGTACAATAGCAACAAATTTAATGATTTCATCATCTACAGTCCAGAACATCATCATAAGATTCAGATAATTTGAATCTCTGTATATATAAGCTGCAGGGTCAAAAATCAACATTGAATGCCTGTGACCTTCAATCCCTCAAGAGGCACTGCATTAAAAACCAACATCATTCTGTAAAAGATATCAGCATGTGCACTTGCTGATTTTAGTAAACTACATTCTGTATGTGTGTCTTTGTGGTAAAGGGCTGCAAGTACTAGACCTGTCTCTCACTGAACATGTGTGGCACATTATGAAGTTCAAAATACAACAACTGAGCTGTTGAGAAATAATTCCACCTAAAAAGCTTCAACAATAGTTTGATTCGTTCATTTTCTATACCCGGCTATCCCTTTCGGGGTTGCGGGGGGCTGGAGCCTATCCCAGCTATCATCGGGTGAGAGGCGGGGCACGCCCTCAACCAGTCGCCAGTCGATCGCAGGGCCACATAGAGAGACAGACAACCACTCACGCTCACACTCATACCTAAGGGCAATTTAGAGTCACCAGTTAACCTAATGAGAATGTTTTTGGTCAGTAGGAGGAAGCCGGAGTGCCCGGAGGCACCCTCGCAGGAAGAACACAGGAAGAACATGCAAACTTCACACAGGAAGGCCCTCCCAGCCCGGGAATCGAACCAGGAACCTTCTTGCTGTGAGGCACGTGCTCTACCAGCTGCGCCACCGAGTCGCTTCAACAGTGTGTTCACAGTAATCAAACGCTAAAGTCAAATTAAATTAAAGGTGAACATGCGCTTTCTTGGGACGCATTACAGCCATCAAGTTCAAATTGAGTAAATATTTGCATAAACACAACAAAGTTGATCAGTTTGTATGTCAAACATTCTGTCTTTATAGTGTATTCAATTGACTAGGTTGAAAAGATTTTATAAATTATCATATTTAGGTTTTACATTTTACACAAAATCACAACTTCTTTGGAATCTGAGTTTGTAATATGATTCCTCTTGGATCCCAGATGATGAACCCTTTAAGTCCAGAATAATCTCCTGACTTGCACTTTTTATTGAGTCAAATAAACATATAAATAAGCATAAGTTTCTGTCACAAGTGAATATTATAAAGTTTCTTATGTACTATGAAGAAACCAAATATCATCAAGACTCTATGGACATAAGCATGAATGATCAGATATCAATAATGCATTTCGCCATGAGTCTTTATTCCTTTAGGAAAATGCCCGGGTTAGCAGCCCCCCACTCATCATAAGAACATATTCAGCAACAACAGCAATTATAGCGGAGTAACTTAATCCTGCATTGAAAAAGTTATTGATCCTGTCTAACCCTGGAGAGTCTGTAGACTCTGGTCTGGTCCATGTTGGTGTGTGTTTGAGCTTCATTTTGTTGTAACAGGATACAAGGAAGTCTTCACACTCATTAACCCTTTTAGATGGAAAACACTGAGCAGCAGGCAAAATATTTCTATATTTTCATCAATATTTCATCACCGGCTCAGGCCAAACAAAGCCAGGGGCTTTGGCCGTAATGGTCCCATCTGTCTTTGAACCTTAAGGACATCATGTATGGGTGTCCTTTGACACCAGAAAATAGGCTTCGACATGAAGCAAAACACAGCACCCACCCACAGGATCCATGGATGTTAGAGAGCCTGGGAGGCAAAGAGTGTCCTGACTTCTTCTAATGGTTCCTCACAGATGGTCTCCTCACATGAGAGATCGGGTTTCAGGAGTTTGAATGGAGCTGAGATTTCAGATGTGATGTCACATAAGAGCTGGAATGAGTTAATAATTGATTTGATTCAACGAGTTTGTTGTCAAACACAACTAACTACTCAGAGTTCATTTAGGCAGTTTTGTGTTTATTTGGCTCAAGAGTATAAATAATAATTAGTAATTAATAAGTAAATAAACTGATTACTGGTCACATCTCTTGTTTGTTCTGTTTAGTTTTAGTTCAGCTTCGATATTTTGATTAAAAACAGGACATTTTTTGTATTAAACCTCTGCCTTTCAATTTTTTTATTTCAATATTTCTCCTCAAAACAACTAAATTAAAATATAAATACACAACAACCCATCCACTGAATTTGATTCTTGTCTAGTTTGTTTAACTAAAAGATAAACAAACATTCCATCCGTCCTTATAATGAGCTTGTAAAAGTCTCTTTGACGTAGAAAGGAGCATTTTAGTCATATTTAAATTAAGTCTATCACTACTGTCATGGATCTGTACTTCCATTCAGTTTGACTGAGAGATTGCTGCCTTTAGTTTTCTGTTTTTATTCAGTATCTTGTTCAGATTCCCACATGAATTTAACAAATCCATCAAGAATATAAGTGTTAAATATTGATATTATAAATAAACACATAATTTTGGTATAAACAGGGTGATTAAAAATTACATACTTTAATGCTTATACACAAGGACTTCATGGGAAAAATAGCATTTTCATGTCTTAATATGTATTTGATAAATACCAACTTGCCTTTAGAGTGGTCTTAAAAAACAAACAAAAAAACTGCCAATGTAACAATCAGTAATTTGTTGATTAAATTCACAAACAAATAAAAATATTTGGCAGGTTTTATCAGGACTAAACCTGAATTTCAGATATAATTGGCTCAAGGCAGAGTAGAAAAATAAAAAAGTTGCTGTTGGGCACAAGTCTTAAATCACTAAAACAGCTTTTTTTCATTCCGTGGAAAAAAACACTCTTCTCCTGAATGAATGAATGATGCATTGTCATAATTACATTTTTTCTTTTATTCAGTTAAAAGTTCATGAAACCCGCCCATCAACACGAAGGGTGACCAAAAGAAGCCAAAAAACACTGTAATAATGAAGACATTCAGTTTCTGCCAGAAAGCAATGATATCATATTTTCTTGAAATTTATTGCAAGTGGACCTTTAGATCCTAAATGTTTGGTGACCCCGAAAGTCAAAACACAATAACAAGCAAGGAAAAAATCACAATGCTTGGAAGCAGAACATCAACACTGTTGTCACCCTTTTTGATTTGTTTGTGTTTTCATATTTTGCTGTTTTATGATTTATTGTTTTCTTTTGATTTGTTAAATTCTTATTTGTCAGTGTGCTTCTTCATGTGTTTCTGTGTTTTCTGAATTGAATTGAATTTATTTATTTGAATGGGACGATGCAGTTTAATGTAGTTCCATCACCAAGCATGAATCTGATGTGCTGCACAGAGAGCTTATAGCAAATGCTAATTTCCAAGTCTTGTCCTTACTTGGACCTTTAAATTTAAAAGTTAGAAAATTTACAATATTTAACAGCATAAAATAACCAAAAAAGTTTACAAAACAACAATAGAATACATGTTCACATAAAAACAAATAATTACACAAACCAGTTCAAAATAAGTATGATAATAAGAATGATTACAGCTCTGGTTTTAGCCAGCACTTGACCTGTTGATGTCTTTAACATTTAATTTCTTTAGGGGCACTTTACAAACGGGGTGTTATCATAAAACCATTAAAATAAACTTGAAATAAAACAAATGATTGATAGAGAAAGACAAAGCAATCATATGGAGAAGGAGGCAACACAGTGTAGCAGCAGGTCAATGCTTATGATTAACAGCAAGAAGGTTGCTGGTCCAACTCCCTGATTCTGTCAGGGCTTTCCTGTGTGGAGTTTGTTCTCCTTGTGCATGTTTGGATTCTCTCCAGGTACTCCAGATTCCTCCTACAGACCAAAACATACTTGCTAGGTTAACCTGTGACTGTAATTTGTCTTTCGGTGTGACTGTGAGTGTGAATGTCTCCATGTGTTTACCCTGTGATTGACAGGCCCTCACGTCTTGCCCAGTTTCAGCTGCTCCAGCCTCCTGCCTCAGCGCTTAAAGAGGTGGATGGATATGCAGTAACAGCTAAAATAACACTGATACTGGAGGGTTTATGCTGTAAAGTCTTATTTTACTCTATGAGTCATTGTTTGCATGAATGGTGCTCCATAAGTGAAGATGTCCTGCCTTTCCTCACGTAATGTATCCAATGAATATGAAAGATATTCTCATAAATAATAGACTGATGTTAATACAGCAGCACAGCCATGATATCCTGGCCTGTTAATCCCCCATTGTTTCTCAGCTGCACTGAGTGAACTCATCATTTCTGTACTAGGGCCCATTAGCTTTCCACACAAACCCCAGGGGGCCGCTCCATTAACCCCTTACCTGCTAAGTAAAGTAGCATTAAGTGAAATGAAACAGGGACTGGCAGTTTATCACAGATATCAGTGTGTCTGTTGTTTGAGAGCAGGTAAAACAGACTGTGCCGATGGAGGGGAAAAATGAAACAAATAAAAGCACAGGAGGGTTTATGTGTCAACTCTGAGGAGGAGAACCAGACATGATGGAGCCTCGGATGGATACTACCTTACCTGGTTTATGTTACACAAACCTAGGTGAAGGAGAGACACTTTGGCCTCTAATTGGTTGTAATTATACCCCAGCAATGGTCATTGTTCCTGTGTCATTGTGTTTAAAAGGAGAGGTCAGCGAACACAGGAAACCTTTCCACTCAGCTACATGAGGGGCGCAGATTGTGACCACAGATTAGATTATCCTGATGGGTGAGCGACTCTGATGGCTTAAATCTTTCATTTTGTTCCCATAAAAAGGACATTGGCGCTGCAAAGTTTCGTGTCACAGTTTGTAAGTTTGCATCATGCAACCTGGACATCAGTGGTATTAAAACATGATGGAAGGAGGAAGAAAAATGAGTAGTTGGAGAGTCTGGCTTCAACAAGTGATGAATTTATCAGGTCTCATATTAAAATCAAAACACTTAGTCCCTACCAATTCACCAATGGGCTTGTGAGGAACGCTCTCAAAGACAAGTAATAGTTTCTTTTTAGTGCAGATGCCGAAAAGCAGTAAGACTGCTGGATTCACTTCCCACAGGAAACAAGGTCTGTCTTCATGGAGTTAGCATAAACTCCCTGTGCTGACATGGGCTTTCTCCAGGCACTTCAGTTTCCTCCCACAGACCAAAAACATTCTCAATTGGTTAGCGAGTATAAATGTAAGCTTGATTGTTTGTCTGTGGCTCTATGGAGTCGGACCAGTCCAGGGTTTGCTCCTGCCCAGTGTCAGATGGTAAAGGCTCAATCCTAACCTGACACGCCAGATTGACAGTTCATACATCTGCCACAGAAATATTTCACTAATTTATCTGGGGAAAAGCCATTTGAAATGTTTTCAGAGGCAGAACCTTCAAAAACAACTGCAGCTTCCTATTGGACGACTGTTTGGCTCGTCACACTCATCACTAATGGTACGTTCCAGTTGTAGTCGGAAGTCTCCCACTTCCGAGTAGGAAATTTTATCTGGAACGCCTCCCCCGAGGTCGGAATATCCTACTAACTCGGGGGAACCTCGCCACCCCCGAGTTGACAATCGAAGATGGATGCCCCCAGTGTGAACAGTTATTTAGCTCCTGTAATAATCAATTTAATTGCACTTCTGACCAGTGTGTGTCATTCTAAGTCAGCTGGACACGCAGTAGTGTTAGACTTATATTTACAAAAATGCTGCCATAGTGATAATCACATTCTTCATGTGATATTTGTGAACAACAACGCAGGGCGTGCTAACAACGGCTAACAATAGAATGGTAGATCGGTATGTTTTTTTCCGACTTCAACTGGAACTCCAATAAGTCGGAGATGACGTCACTCCCAGTTCCCAGTTCCAAGGTAAATGGAACGCAGCATAAAGCAAGAAACACTGCTGCATGTGATGTAGCAATAGCAGTAGCTGTTAGCTTGAACTACCTAACACATTACATTATAGCACGCAGATGCATCATTTAACACTTATATATATATGTGAAATGAACCTCAAAGACAATCTCTACCAAGTTTTCCCAGTAAACTGCTGAGAAGAGCAGATATCGACGAGTATCACTGAGTAACCATGACGACCATAGGCTAACCGGCATGTTTGTGGAGGATTTCCGTGTTCTCTCCAAGCTTCCAAGCAGTGATCCCCGGTCAGAAGAAGAGCAAAAGCATGATGTCTCGTGAGACAAGCTTCAAGTTACGTTCTTTCCTCCTTAAAGAAAAATTGGGTCAGTTTCTGATAAAAAAAAACACATATTGAGATCACTTTAGAAGCCACCATTGTTATCACACATGCAGTCACTTCCTGTTGTCGTCAAGTCTGCAGCTTCTGCCTCTCTTCTCTGATTGGGCCGTTCAGCACTTAGCCAAGTGAAGTCGATGGACAATGGAGGCTGGCAAGACGGATATGCAGGATTTCAGAATCAGGCAAGTCCGTCTTCTCTGCAAGGCTGACTAAATCCCCCTGTGACCCTGAAAGAAAATAGGCTGTAAAGGTGGTAGATGGATGGAGTTTTATATGTCCTTTAGTATGTTTAACACATCAACCCTGTCTAACAGGCTACCTCCATGAACAAGACTGAAGTCTGTGGCTTTAAGACCTCTTCCTTTCCCCTTCTATGGTGAGGCAGAAACTGCCTACAGTGTCTCGCTCCCCCAGGCCCCTATGAAAAGGCCCACCACTGTGATGTTCTACCATTGCCTCACTGTCAGTTAGGGCCCATTGGCTCATGGAAACAAGCCCAGTAGAGAGTGCAGATGTTTGAATGGAGGCAGAGTTGTTGACAACATCAACTGTGAATCAGTCAATCCATCAATCAGTATTTGATCTGTACAGTTCATAAGAGGTGTTATCGTAGGGCACTTTACAATAGAGCACACTAAAGCCATGGTCTTCATTTTAGATACACATATATGCATTTATAAATAACAGTAATAATAATAATAATAATAATAATAATTATATATATATATATATATATATATATATGTATATAGATATAGATATATATATATATATATATATATATATATATATATATATATATATATATATATATATATATATGTATATAGATATAGATATATATGTACAGACATACACTCCATTCAGGCAGAGACTAAGGGACTATAACAAGTGTTCATGATGCTGGCAAACCCATGAATGCCCAGATCATAAATCTTCCTCATTACATTTGTCTCTGCTGAATCTAGTCTATCAATCACTCTTTATTAATAAAGCACCATATATGTCTTTGTTGAATATGCATCTATTAAAGGTAACCCCCTTGAAATGTTATTTTCATGAAGGATCTCGTGCCCGATTGCTTGTAAAGATAGTTTCTATTTATGAACGATCAATACATTTATGGATAGAGAGGTCAATCTAATATAATCAATCCATGTGCTTTTTGCAGGGCATACCATGTTTTTAAGTTTTAATCACCCAACTTAAGAATAGTGTTTTAAAGTGGATCCCATTGTAGGACTTTTAGCAGAGAGAACAGTGTCTTTCCCACTCCCACAAAGGGCCCAAGTTACCTGCATCTAGCACTATGTAAGTTTGGCAGTGAGGTGCAAGAAGTGTGTTTCTGATATCTATTGCCTATGTATCATAAAGGGTATGTGTGTGTATACATACCCCTAACATTAGCTGAAATATAGTCTGGATGCATGAATGAATCTTGCTTTAACTTTTATCACTGACTGCTCACATAAAAGAATCAACACTATCATATACTTAAAAAAATGAAATGTTTTTCTTGTTTCACATCTGCGCCTAACTTGGATAAAGTGTCACTGTGTAACGAACACGTCGGAGAGTGCATACATTTAAATATTGGTATTGTGAGAAACATTGGCATATTGATATCGTAAAAAACAAACAAAGTGCATCTCTAGTTTAAACAAATGGCTTCTTTGACGGTTTGACTGAAATGTGTCAGTTTGAAATAAGACAAAGATTTATTCACATTCAAATAAACCAATGGATAGTCCAGATGAGACTTGAGTTGAAATAGCGCACCTGGATTTGTTTTACTGTAAAAATAATCGATCATTGGTCATGTCTTTCGACAAGGTGGCACTTTGTAACCGAGTGTCTCCACTTGAGAAAGTCTCCTCTCTCAGTGCCAGTGGCCCACTTCACTCCATCTCCAGAGGTCACGGTCTCTGATCCCACACAAAAGCCTCTTTTGTACGTGTGCTGTCAGCAGAGTGACGGGGACTTGAAGGTTAGACGACCTGGACTCCTGAGGAGACACAGTCGCACAGCGGCGTCCATTAGGGCTCGGTCCTGTGATTCCGCCGACTTTCATGTCGTGCTATTGTTGCACAGCTTCTCCCCTGAGAGGTGGACACAGAGTGGGTAATGAGGGGTAATTGGCGCAGGGTCAAGGATGATTAATTCCCTTGGTCAGGTGTCAGTTAGTTTTCATACCTGGCTGGCTGGGGAGACAGGTAGGAGGAGGGGAGGGTGGGTGGAATATGAGACCAGTGGGTGAGATGTGTATCCAGGCAGTGACGCCACCAGACGTAAGAAGGCAGAATCTGTAATTAGTTGTTATTCTTAATTTAATTCCATTTTTTCATCCTTGTTTACACATAAATACCTGTAATATGTTGTCTGTAAACCTTAGTGAAGTCCATGTGTGAGTCTAAACAGCAGAGTTGATTCAGACATTATCCTGAATTTGCTGCTGAAGAGGACAGGTGTGAACAAGCAATTCAGGACATTTTCTGGGAAAGACAAAAACGCTTGTTGTAAGGATGAGAAGAGTTCATAAATTTAAAGCTAGGGTAGGTAATCTGATTTAGATACACTTTTGTAATACTGGTTGAAATCTTTATGACCCAATGGCAATCAATTCATAATGTGTTCTTAAAATAGACCGACAAATATTTGCTACCTAAAGCAGGAATAAACCTTGGAAAACACCAACCAATCACATCTTTGTGGCACACATTTTAAACCAATCAAAGCCCGCCTCCTGCACGTACATTTCACTGGTGTGCACTGGCCCTGATTCAGTGCGCATGGCCGAGCTGACAAGGACGCAACTATGCAGGAGAATGGCAGAGAAACTCCCCATACCTCGATTACTGGTAACCGCTCCTCCAGCTCAACAGAGGCAGAGAAAGTCGTAGCAAGAAAGAGTTTGTAGAAAGCCAGGTCAAAAACGAGAATCAGCATTGGGACAGCTGTTCTTCTGTGGCAGTTCTCACAAGGCTTTTTCTTCTTCTTTGGTTCTTTGGCATCCTTCATTTTGGAGCATTACCGCCCCATTCAGGCTAGTGACAGAGTTCAGTTTGGAGAGGCAGAGGAATGTTTTTTATTTTTTTTGTTATCGAAAGAAAAATCACACAGTTATTAGAGGAGTAAAAAAAGTTTAAACAATTTGCAATTATAAATTTAAATAAAAATAAAATATGGCTACTGTTCTGTCCCCTCCTCTGTCTTTCTGTACTTTTTTCCCTCAGAGTGAGGAGTTGTACCATCTGGTGGTCTTGAACTTGTGAAGGAGCAGTATTTGGCTGAACAGGCTCCTCTGGTTGATGATGACGCTGCAGAGGGGGACTGGCATTGTTCATGATGTCTAATAGTTTATCAAGTGACAAATAGGTAGATAATAGGGATGCATGATGTTGGAATTTTTGCCGAAATTCGATATGCTGATATTTTTTTGATTCATTATCACCAATACTGATATTTCAGGTCAAGAGCAGAAGATCTGTGCTTAATGAAATGTATTTGTTTCTTTCAGTGTTATGGCATATTACTGCATGATCAGATGCAAAACAAGAAAAACAGCTTTTAAGTCTTGCAATGACTCTGATGAGAAGGTGCATCAATTTTGAACATTTGTATAATTTGCCAATATTCCAGCTGATATGTGTGTTTGATATATTGGTTGTAAATATCTGCAAAAATTTCAATATCAGCCAGTAGATACTTAACTTTTTAGGCTGATACCAAACCGATAATATCGTGCATCCCTAGTAGATAGGTGCCCCATTGATCAAGACACTTTTAATATTGATTGTACAATAGTGTCCCCAGTATTTGGTTGCCTGTTGTATTTAATGCCAGTCGTCAGTTCACTTCTGATCAATGTGAGTTTTGGCGTCATGTAGGAGAAGACACGTCTTTTAATTCGAGTTAATTTAATACAACACAAAAACATCACTCAACTTTTAACCCTAAAACAAACACCTTGTATTCGTCAGGTATCAAGTCAGTGAAAATATTCAGGATCATATCTTTAAAAAATAAAGGTCACACTGATCCCCCCCGACCCACTGACTCCAGATTGAGACTGATAGCTGTCCCATCCCTCCTACCTCCCCTTCAGCTTGACTGACTAATCTGAATACCCCCCCACCCATCCCTTCATTCTAACCAGGCAATTTTTGACACTGATTATCTTCCAACCTGTGTGTGCACGGCGGTAAATGCAGGGGCTGGCTGGTAATTGACCAGGCAAAGACTGAGACGCCTGCCGTGTAATTGAGCAGGGGGCTGCAGGGCTCTTTAAAGGACTGAAAGGGTCCGAGGAGCCCTCATTGCCCATTAGACCTGGCAGGGGGTCTCCTGTGACTGTGGACTCCACCTTGAGGCCCACATACATACTCAGCACCACAATAAAAGAGTGACAGCTTTCAGAGGGGAGTGGTACCTACAGAGGCAGCTGCTGTGCACAATAGGCTTCAGTGCTGAGCATGTCAGGGGAAAGTGAAAAGTGGAATGGAAAAGAGTAATATACAAAACAAGATGGTAGAAAAGTTTTCTAAATCAAGAAAGTACTTACGCTCATCACTTACTTTCATTATTTTAGGCTTAAATGTAATAGGCAAAAGTTAAATACTGTAATTCAGCTACTAAAGAACTACAACATGGCGGTTTGACTTACAGGTAGTTACAATATTCCCAACGTACGTCATGCTGTGGCCTCTTGTTTGAGAATCACTGCTTAACCAAAACCTGATCAATTTGGTCCTCATGGCTGTGGCTATGGTGTATGAAGTACTGTTTATTAATAAAAACCATCAGAGCTGATTGTAGAAGGGTGCCCATCCAGTTTTGTAGTCCTTGTTAGCAATATGCTAGCAACCATCCTTTTGAAAAACAAGAAAGCATTGAAGAGAGCACACACCTCCACTCGAGCCTGACTCACACTACAGGATTCTCGGCCTGATTTAACCCAGATTCAGACCTCCTGACAATCGGGAAGAAATCTGGTCGATGACCAAAATCAGCCCCGACGTTTGATCAAGATTATCTTCTAGTGTGAGCGGGTGACAGATCAATTTTAAGCCTCACGATCATCTCACAGACTAGTCGGAGCTGCCCCGATAATTTTTGAACATGTTTGATATTTATCTGGATGATAACGCAACTTGTATTCGCTGCATGTATTGTAGTTGCTGCATGTGCGAATAAACCTCATGCACTGCAAAAACTCAGACCATGGCAAGTTTGTCTAATTTCAATCAAAAGATTCACAGTACTGACTAAAATTTAAAACAAGCATAGCACCTCTTACTTCCATCGTACAAGTAAAATCTGTCGTGCCACACTGGATATTTCAACTCATCACAAGCAATTCATGTTTTTTTTTTTTGTTTTTAAGTCCTGAAATAAGATTTCGTTCAGCAATTTTGTCTCACAATAAGTCTTGTGAGATCGTTAGAACTGAAATTGGATGAATTATCTTACTTAGATTTGACTTTTTGCAGTGTGACTGTTTTAAAAGTCCAAGCTGCAGCTTGTAACCCCTCCTCCTCCCATCATTCATCAGGCATGTCTGGGCAGCCAATCAGTGCAGCGGTCTTTATCACAGCCTATCATTGCCATCCCACCCCCTCAGACCTGCATGTTTCCAAATGGGAGGGAAAAAGAGCTACATCCCAACTATAATTATAATTTGGTCAAAAACATCAATCAACATGACATCAATCCTTTGACAGACATCAAATCAACATCAGTTTGATGTCAAGTTTGTGCAACAACGTTTTGATGTCAAAATCTTGATTAAAAATGTATGATGCAGTAATTGGATATGTTTTGTATACTTTATGAGGAGCTGTGTGTTTTTTGTTGTTGACCTTGCTTGTTTGTGTTGTGTGTATTTTGTCTGACTTTGTGTGTTGGACCCCAGGAAGAATAGCCAATGCTTTTGCTAGTGCTAATGGGGATCTTAATAAAGAAAGAAAGAAAGGCTGATCCTTTAGTTGGACCTTTGTACAGCCATCAGGAGGTCAAAGCTTGTAGGCTATTTATCATGGTGCCCGCTGGGATCTGATCCTCAACAGACAAAATATTTCATTTTTTTATTCAGCTCAAATCAAATCATTACTTTATATACCCAAGACATGACGTGGCACCTTTAAATCCAGCGCACTGTGTGGAGAGAGTGTATGAATTCAGAAGCAGCCATAACAATCAACTCTACACTGCTGCTTTGTCTTTGTATTGCCTCTTTTTTCAGAGACCACATGTGGAGCAGTAAAATAAACATATCTGGTCCTCCTTCCATTTGAGCTCAGAAACAGCCTCATCACTGCTGCTCCAGTGAGTCTCCGTGTTCATTTATGTTCCAGATGCTCAGCGACTGCTTCACCTGCACATTGTATGGTTATGTTTGGCCCAAAGTCTTCACGGGGCAGAAACTCTGTGAGCTTTACAGTTAAACAAGAAGGTATTGATGAAAAATATTATCCAGAGACTCTCCAACTGACAGAAGTTTTGGAATATAACTTTTGTTTGCTTGAAAAAAGAAAACAATTCACTCACTTTTAATTCTGTAACAAATTCAATATTTATTGTTTGTGTTAAGTACCTGCCGACTGATGCTGAAATAGAGTCCATGAAAATACTAAGAAATACATTTCACCATCATGTTTATCCACAAGAAATTAATCAAGGACATTTACAGCTGATTAGGACTATTTTCATGTTGCATCTTGATTTTTCTTCTTCCACTCTTCCAACTATGATCATCACAGTTTACAGCTAAGGATAGTAGTGTTTTAGATACCTTTATGATTATTATATATATAACATGACACAAAAAGGCAAAATGTAGATAACGGAGGCACAGAGACTGAACGCACTACTGCCCGAGGAAGGGTGGAGAGAAGACAGATGGTGCGGATGACTGCACTTCAGTTCTTGCAGTTTGAGTAGCCCTGCAAACGGTTGTGTTCCCTTAACCTGTGGAGCAAAGAAAAGAACATTTAAAATAGTTTTAATTGACTGTGTGGTGTGTTTTTATGATTGGAAAAAGTCTACAGAAATATAGAGCAAAATCAAATCTAAGCAAATGTAACGGTCGATTTTTTTTTATATATATTATATTTGCTCTTTTCAATTGAACAAATTACAAAACAAAGTACAACACAAAACAGAACTATAAGGCTTCCACATGATTATTAAAATGGAAAATGCTACAATATCAATAACTCAAGACAAAAGTAAAATAAAAAAAAAGAAAATAACATATGCTTGTTCAAATGTCCTTTAAAGTCAGGATCCCTATGGACAAGGAGTTATATTACACTGAGCTAAGAAAGTTCACCTAATTCTCAAAAACAGTCTGCTGCATGTGTTAGGTTTATCCAGGCGTAGTTTTTCCTTAATCGTCTAATTTCAGACTAAATTTATACATTAAACTGACTTGAAGCCGCATGTTTGAAAAGTCCCAAAACTAATCCAAGTAAGAAAATCCAACAAAGCAGTGAATTGGTTGGTTAAAATATCTTCCAGACGGGATGGGATTTGTAACTGTAATGTGTCTCTAAATGAGACGTACCATCCAAACTAATCGTTGCACAGCAGCTGGATCAGCCTGATTGAATGTCTGTAATCAGGCTGATCCATCCTGCCAAGCTCCAATCTACAGTAACTGTGTTACACTTAAAGCAAGAGGTGGGAGCTACGAGCAGGAAGAGAGCAGGAGGTGACTGCTTGTGGGGAGGTTAGCGTAGCAGCAGCAGTTTGTCAGATCTGGAACATATTTCTTTATTAAGGACACTGAAAGCACTTCTCATCAGAAGATATTTTCACTCCACTTCTGACATATTTTGGTGAGAATAAGCTTTACGAAGTGGCTTAAGGTTTTGTATTTAAACAGTGGCAGTAGCACCCGCCTACTACGTCCTCTAACTGGCCTGTAATGAATGTGATTGATGGAGCAATTGTCCAATCGCCTTCCAGATATGCTTCTAAAAGGTTCTGTATATTCCGAAACACTTTCTATGGACTGTTGAAAAGCTGGACAATTGAACGGTCCATCTTGTTAATCTAAATTTGGTACTAAATTTTCTTGCCCCATTGACAGATGTGATTATTTACTACCTGGCTTTGTTCAAACTCAGAAGCAGCGATACACAGAGTTAGCAATATTACATTGTAGGGTATTTGTCTTTATCAATTCATCATACAATCCTAGGAGACATCCAACTAAATAAGAAAAAGTGATTTCATTCAAACTGTGTAAAATGTCCACTTTAACTCAGGGATGTACTCAAGACCATCTTGATGGTCTTAGGCCAGCAGACCAGGTCAGTGTGCCTCATGTACAGCTAGGGATGCACGACACTGGATTTTTGCTGATATCCAACATTTTAAAATTGATTACTGCTGATACCAGTATTTCTGGTCATGAGCACAACCTCCGTACTTAACAAAAATGGGCTTGTTTCAGTGTTACAGTATATTTTTTGAGAGGAACAAATACCAAACAAGAAAAACAGCATTTAACTCTTGATAAAAAATGCAGTGATGAGGTGCGTCAATATTGTACATTTGTGTAATTTCTCATATTCCAGCTGATATATGATCAATATGTGTGGCTGTAAATAACTGAAAAAATGTCAATATCAGTCAATATCAATAACTTACCTTTTAGGCTAATATTGGCCAATAATGATAGCAAACAGATGATATTGTGCAATTTGAAGTTTGCATCAAGCTTTGCAAATTGTCTACTTAAAGTCTGAACTTTGTGAAAAATACTCACCCAAACCATTCAAGGACCAACATTTCCACTAATCACAATAAAAACCACTGAGCCCTTCTTTACCCACCATGGCCTCAAACCATAATAATAAGAAAATGTATCTGGACTTTTAAAGATAATACGGCTCAAATTAAATCAGACATTCTGTAACACAAATAAGACAAATGAACATTACTGTTTCTGAAGTGTAAGTTGGAAAAGATGCTAACCTGACAGCGTTAATCCTGATGAATCCAGAGGCGTCACATGGATTGTAGTCTCCTTGCACGTCCATGCTGGAGAGAAAAGAAGAGAAAAAACAGGTGAGTTAGACCGATCTTTAAATCTAAGCTTTTGAGGAAAAACTGATAGATAGAAACCAGGCACTCGAGGAAAAATAGGAGTGTGTCCTAGTTACAAAAGGACAAAATCGTTTGGTATTGTTGCCAAACAGAAAGGACATAAATTCGGTTGACTACTGGGATAACTGGATCATTGGCGATGTGCTTCTTTGAAATATTGTTGGCATTGATTTTCCTCTGAATGCTTCTATTTAGCATTGTTTGTCCGTGATAACAGAGAATCAATACTGGAAAATGAAAACACCGTCATGTTCCGGAAACACAAAAGAGGCAAATAACCCATCCTAAAACAATTCTATCATATCAAATCAAAGAGACGATTTTGTGATTTGATGTTTCTGTCTTTATCAAAAGAAGTTAATCTAAACTTATGGAGTATGTTTTTCTCTGGCTGCATATTGTTGAGTCTTCTTCTCTTAGTGTGTCTCACAAAGAGTGTCCGTGTGCTGTGTAATTACAGCAGTTTCTACCTGCAGTGCTTAATACACTCCCTCACAGAGTCTTCTCCACCCCCAACTCCAAACGCACCCCTCGCACTCATTCTTCAGAAGCACTTAGCAAAAGAGGAAATTGCCAACAAATGATCGGATAAACACTGCAAGAAGAAAGAACGACAACTAAATCATCAACTCTCAATACAAGGCTCCCTGCCTGGCACCTGAACACCATTATGAGCAAGAGGCTACAAAAAATATGTCTGTGATTGTGTGTGTAAGCATGTGATATTTTCTGAAACCCTGCGGTCTAATTGAGAGCGGAGCCGGCGGACAGCGAGCAGGGTGACATTTCTGTCTCAGATGGGTGCGGTGACGGGCTGTGTTACCACTGTGTTAATGACGCCGTTTACTGATGCCCGTGGAGAGCCAACAGGATGTCAGCAGGGGTTTCATGCCTAATCTGCTCTGTGTGTGTGTGTGTGTGTGAATATGACGGGTCATCACGTAGTCACAAATAAGTGCGTGTGCACGTGAGAGGAGGAGAGATCAGTGAGTGTACCTGTGACGCAAGGCACATGGATGTATTCTCTGAGTTACAGGAGAGGACGTGATATTCATTAAAAACTGTCTTGAAGGATTGAAGATTCTTTTAAAACTAACAAAGCTCCATTTGCTACAGATATTTTCAAAAAGGGAAAGTTCAGGATATCTGCTGCAAGTTTGTTTGAGGTAACTGCAGATAGTATCAACATGAGACACAGTGGCCCCGTTTACATGGGTAGTTTTCCTCAATCTGATTGAAATTGATTGGATTAAGTAAATCTGATTGGATCTGTATACATGAACTTTGAGTAAAGAGATCCACGTTCAATCCGTGTTTGCATGGCCCCAGCTGAATCCAATGGTCCTGTTTTTTTGACATGCGCAGAAGGTCACTCTGCCACTACCTGCAAATATGTAAGAGAAGAAGAGGTGCACTTCTTGCTTCCTGTTTACCTCTAGAAAGATGGATTCCCGTTGTGTTTTGTTGGGGTTTCTATTAAAAAGTTTGTTTCCTCCATCGCCCAGTTCTTCTGTTTGTTCGCCATGTTTGTTTGGGCACGCTCTGCGTACGTCACTACATGCCTCCTACGTACCACAGAGCACCTGCGCAGACCTAACAATCCGCTCTACCAACCCAATCCACTTCACTCAGCTGTTTACATAAAGCATGGAGTGGATTATCAATCAGCATAGACTACCTCTTACAATCTGATCTGAAATACAATCAGATTCGGGTGAATCAGATTGGCTAAGACCCATGCAAACGGGGTCAATGATAAAGATCTGCTCAGTCTCTGTACCAGTAAACAGAAAAGTGGGCCGTGCTCAAAATATCTACACAACAAAATATCATCACACACTCCTTGGGGATAAGTCTATTGATACAAATTCTACAGAATCAATATGGCCTCAATATTTGACAGTTGTTGTCAATACACTTTGGGTAATGTTAACAATGGCACAGTTCAAAGTGAAGCCAAACTGCATGATGAAGCACATGTTCTAAATCTGAACTTAGGTCTACTATCTTTGAGGACCTGAATTTAAATTCCTTAAGTTGTAGAGCTATTTAACACTTTTTTCCTTTTCTTTTTCTCCTTGTAAAAAGAAACAAAATTTGTTGAGAATTATGTTAAGAGCATAGTCAACGTTCATGTTTACGTATCGTATTGTGGCCTCAGTATTGGGATACATATTGTATGGTGTGGTTGCTCGAAATACCCAGCCCGAGCACCCAGGGTTTTAAATTGCTGCAGACAGGGTGAACAACTCCTTAACATCAAAATAATAACAAAATACAATGATTTGCAAATACTTTTCCAGCTTAATTCAGTTGAATACACTCCAAAGACAATATATGTCCAAATTGATGAACTTTTTTTTTTTTGCAAATATTCGCGGATTTTAAATTTGATGCCTGCAACACATTCCAAAAAAGCTGGCACAGCATTGTCTTGCTGAAATAAACAAGGACGTCTCTGAAAAATACCTCACTTGGTTTGCAGCATAAGTTGCTCCAATGCTCTAATGCTTACCTTTCATCATTCATGGTTCCCTAACAGAAGTTACCCATGCCATGGGCACCTGCACACCCTCATGCCATCACATATGCTGACTATTGAACTTTGAACCAATAACAACCTGGAAGGTCCTTTTCCTCTTTAACCTGGAGGATATGCTGCCATGACTTAAAAACAATTAGAATTGTGAACTTGTGGACTCCCATGTTTCAACCTAAACATGTGATCTTTGAGCATCCCTCAGCTTTCCCAGTCTTTTGTTGCTGCTGCCCCAGCTTCTTTAAAATGTTCTGCAGGCATCAAATTCAAAATAGGGTATCATTTGCAAAATACAACTAGAAAAGCACTCGGAGAGCACAGAAGCACCAAGCAGCACAGTTCCCTATCTCCCAATGATAAAGAACCCTTTGAACAACTCCTGGATCCAGAAGGTGATCAGGATCAACACCAAAATTAAATCACGCTGAACATTTCCTGAAAATTTCATAAAAATCCATCCATAACTTTTTGAGTTATTTTGTTCACAGACAGACAGACAAACAAACTCTCCCGAAAACGTAAATTCCTTGGTGGAGGTAATTAAGTTTGAACATTAAACACTTGTCTTTCTAGTGTATTCTATGTAATATGTGTTGTAAAAGTTTTACACAATGTCACAACTCATTTAAACTGGAACTCATGGTTCTCATGTAGTTGTGCCTTCAGGTTAGTTATGGTAAATTATCAATACAACGAGAAAACCACTGAGGAACGAGTTTTACATTTATACTGAGTTTGAAAATTGGATTAATTGCAAAAAAACTAGTCTGAAAATCACAGGCACGTCATATTCACACATTTATTACTTCTTATTTTTCAACTAGCAAGCCTGTTTGATTTGGTTCTACTTCAGATGATTAGGAGAATTTGAGAAGACAGAGTAAACCCTTTTCCTGCAAAGACTGTCTGTGTGTAGACTTTGCTTCGCAAAAAAACCCTAAACTAATTCCTCATTAACAAAAGAAGAATATACATTAAACATGTCTTTTCTAAACTGATTCACGACTGTTTTGAATTGGACTTCCTCTCATAAGTCTTCCTTGCATGGAACCACTACACCCATCTGTCAGTGGCCTGGAGGTCTTTGTGATGCTGCAACCCAACACCTCTGTCGTGCACATGTGTCGAGAAAATGTGTCTGAACAAGGTCAGGTGTTGTAGTGAGAACATGAGCCGTCATTAGTCAGAGTTTCTCGGCAACAGGCTGACTGAGAGGTCAGAGAAATGTAATTCATCTTTGTAATGACTCAGCAGTTATTTGTGAAAGGTTTTACTGGAAAACAGAGGACTGCAGGCAAATTATCATGCTACTAAAATATGGTTCAGAAGGGCAGAATGAATAATCTGTGGACAGTATAAGATCTGTTTCTCTCTCATTTATAAGATAAAAAACTACCTCCTGCTCAAGTGTGTGGGACTGAAAGGCCAGGAGTGTGAGAAGTCCCTCCTTTTGTCCCTCACTCTGACCCGCTAAACTAGCATGACACCCACGTACTTTCCTTCTGAAAGCTCAGAGGAATCACCGCTCTCCTCTGGCTGAAAACCCCATTAGCCCGCTGACTTTAGGGTACAACTGGAGTGTATGTGACTGAAGGGGCATATGGAGGGGTTTTTACTTTGGTCAGTGCTGAGCCTGCCCACGGGGCATCAGGGGTCAACGTCCTGAACAAACCCACTGTTGGTGGGGCTAAGAGGGCCATGGGGGTGCAGTGGGAGGGGTTGGGGTCGGGGTCTGCCCTCCAGGAACTGAGCTTGAATCTTCTCTGATGTCTTTGTGAGGAAGGGTTGGTGTGGTGTGTTGATGTGGAGGTCAGAAGAGAAGTGGGGTGAGCTGATGTGACAACAGGCCGGCTGCTGTGAGCACATGTGGATGAGCTGCACTGACACAGCTGTCCACTCAGAACAAGCTCGCTCTGTGATTCACTCGGTGTGTTTACATGCACAGTTAAGATAAGCTACAGTTACAGTTCAGTTTAGATACCTGATAGCACGAATGTATTTGACCCTGGAGACAAGCATTTGGCAGTTTGGGTTACACACACCCTTTCAGCAGCCTGTTGAACCAGCTATGCTTAAGTTCCACCTCAAGTGAACCATACACTGAAACTAGTTAAAGGGACAATGTGTAGCATTTTAAGTCATTTATGATCTAAAAACAAAGTCTACATTCTTAAATATGTCCTCGTCTGTGTCAAATAGCCTCTGCCAACACTATGATGTCCTCCTGAGCGAAGAACTTCTTATCTGTATTTACAAAAAATGGGTCAGTCCTACAGAGGCTTCCACGTCCCTCCAGTCTGTAAAAACTCTGAAAAGCAGAGAGGGAAATAAAGCAAGACGTAGTACTTCTAGCTAAGGCCAAATGTGTTTTCACTCAGAGCCAGCGTGACTTAAACGGAGATGATGCACAGCGAGACAAGCTGCCCCAGCAAATCTGAAAGCCTAACACTAATGATTCAATTAAGTTTGAAATAACGTACCTCTGTTATGTTCAGGGTTTGAAACGTACATTTGAAAAAGCAAGGTGCTAGAGTAGGGCTGTTCCGATACCATTTTTTCCCCTCTCCATACCGATACTTGTGCTGTGGGTATTGTGACACTGAGTACCGATCCGACACCAGTATGTTATAAAAAAAAATATCATACTGCGTCTGCATGACTGTGAAATGATTGTCATTGTGGTAAGGCCTGGCTCAGGTTAAACCATTTGTAAAACATGAATAAATACAGCAGTGATGCAGCATGATCATGCTAGTTAGCTTAGCTCCAAGCCTCACATCAACCGGCTCTGACACGTGTGTGTCTGTTGTGTCTGTGACACGTTATCAATTCCTCCAGGTCCCTGCAGCTTGTAGCACAACGCTACCGCTTTAAGAACGGAGAAGAACTGTGCCAGAGTTTAAGTGTTTATACTGCAGTATTCGTTTGAATGCTAAAAACAGTTTCACCAGGAGTTGGGAAAACAAACTACACAATGTGGCTTTAAGTTCTGACTGGGGATGCTAATTTGGTAGAGTGTTAAGCAACGAGGCATGACCCACATATATACATGCTTCTGCAAAGTGTCCTCCCCTATGCTCTTGCTCCCTCTCATAAGCCTGTCTTTCTCTCTCCAATCAATAAAGACAAAAATGACCAAAAAAAGATCTAAAAAAAGGAAATATCTAACTTGGGCTGTGTCTTAGTTTGTTTGCACCATAAGGTTCTTCTTAACTTGAAGGGTGAACTAATCACAATATTGCTGCATATATGATTCTTAATTTTTCCTGTATGAAAAGAGGTTTTAAATCCCTCAATGTAGAACAAATCAGTCCAAAGAAAGTCTTTCTTGTGCTTTTATTGCAGAACTGAAAATGCAGCAGCCTTATTTTGCATTTATCTATTTATTTCAGTTCTAAGCTTGCTTCCTGCACCCTGGATTAATTCATTAATTTGTGAAAACTAAAGCAGCTTTTTAATTCTTTAGGTTTCATTTTTGAAAGCAGAGGATTTCCACAGTGCTGACAAAAGAATAATTTGGTCTTCTCTGCAGTTCTCAGTATTGCAATGATTGGAACTAAGGACTCTTTAGGAGGGGGTTAATAGTGTTCACAAAATGAGTTAATAACATCAGGGAGAGTAAATACAGCAGAGATAAGACCACTGAGATAAGACAGTATCCAAGGTCCATGGTTACTTCAGAGGCTTTATATAGTTTACCCATTTGGTCTAGAGCGGTGGTTCCGCTCTAACTTTTTACAGCGAGTATCCATTCAGACACTTAACCTCCAGCCATTCATCCCCTATTTTCACACATGTCATGTATAGCAGCTAGAAAAAGAAATGTGTCTGTAGGCCTACTGCCACCCCACCTTCCACATTTAACATGCAAAACATACAAATAAAATCTTTTAAATTGAATTATTTCTCGCTAAATAGATTTATTTTCAAGCAATGTCAGTGGGCAACACCAGTTCACTTTTGAAAATGGAAATTTACATTTCTGGAACATATTCATTAATTAACTTGAAACTGTAAATTACAAACTCACCACAGCTTTACAGAGAAGGCTGAACTTATGTTAAAATATGAATCTTAGACGATTCGGGATGGATTTCATTCTTCTCGATGCCTCGCAAATCCAGCCTCTAGCATCTCTGCCAACACTTCAGGCCTTTATCAAATCTCACAATGCAAACATTTGCCAGTTTGAACTTTAACTACTAGAAACAACTGATTGAAACCTGACAGGTGTTTGTGTACCCCTACGTCACTGTGCTACCCTCCGATTACAAGTATCCCAGTTTGGGAATCCTTGGTCTAGAGTAAAAAAAAAAAGCAAAACACATCGTTGCAAATGAAAGATGATACCGTCCATGACATAAAAATCAGATAATGTGAATCCACCCTCGTATCATGAGGGGTCCAGGAAGCAAACAGCGCAAGAGAAGATCAGGAAACCAAGCCTGCACATATCAGCGCCACTTACATGAAAATCAATTATTCCTTGAAACAACGTGGCAAATTGTGGGGGTAGGTCCATCTTTGGAATCTCAAACTTGCTGCTCTCTAATGAGCTTTGGCCATTTTCTATCAGTTTGTTCATTTTTGTAAAAGTTCTAAATAATTTTCCATCTTCATAATGCACTGTTTTGTCTGCTTTGCTGGTCATGTCATAACCAATGTCTCTTACTTGCTGGCTGTAAAACAAACGTATCTTTGGGTGCAAATAAAGTAGTCTAAACCTGAACCGTAATGTACTGACATTCAGTCACTTCACACAGACACATGCTTTTTCGCTCTCCCCGTACTTACCTAACCAGCTCCTCGTTGTAGAGAGATTTGGGTGACTCTCGTCCCAGGATGTAGACGTGCCCCTTGAAGACAGACAGCTGCACTTTCCCCTCCACGTTCTCCTGGGACTTGGCTATGCAGTGTCGCACAAACTCACACTCTGGACTGTACCAGAAACCTGGGGCCATCAAGGAAACATATACATATGAATTAATAAATGACAAGAGAAAACTGCTAGAGCACAGTACCCATGAATAAAGTATTTCTAATTCGAATGTCAATGAAGAATGTGAAATATAAAAGAAGATAATCAATCAATCAGATTTTATTTGTATAACACTTTTCAAAAATCAAAATGCAAAAACAAAAAAGACAGTACAAATAAAGAGAAAAGCTTTCCTTCCCTTCTGGTAAAAATGGTTTTCATTATTTGGAACATCACTTTTTTTGGGTAGAACTGTTGGACATAGGGAAACACTGACATAGTCTTACTGATGGCATTTACAGGTGATTTGAGTTCACTGAGTTCTGTTATTCCCACTCAAGTATAGATCAGTCACTTACTACACAAACAGGTGGAGCTGAGCTGGACCTTATGATGCGAACACAGGATCTGCACAGTTGATGAGCAGGTCAGCTTCAGCTTTTATAAAAAGAGCATGTGTGCTTAATTTTGGCAGCCTCCCCCTGCTGCCAAAGCCTTGTCTTTCACCTGGGCCCTTCCCACACATGCAGCCCTGATATTATCAGGATAATGTCCAGGTAGGCTGACCAGGTAATTCCCTGACATGGTTGTTCACACTTGCTTCTCTTAGCAGGGAGACAGACAGAGGACTTTTACGCTAAGATCACAATTGATATCCGTACTTTAGAGCAACATGTTAAAAGATTTAACAACTGGAAAAAAGCTGGAGAACCTCCTTTTTCAGGGTTGCAGGATGCAAGACAGAATGGACAAGTATCTGCTTAAATGGGGCTTGTTTTTTAAACTATCAGTAAGTCTGGTTGAAATTTGAGTGGAACAGATATGACGTACTTATTCTGTGATGTATGTGTTTATCTGTAAAACCACATTGTCAATTTTCTGACCTGTATTATAGTTTCAGGTGGAGATTGGGGAATAAGGGTAAGGTTGTATTTTGAGAAAAAAAAAACATAAAATTCAAATCATAAAATAACAGTGTTGATAAAAGCATTGAGGGGAGCTCTGTAGCACACAGAAGTGAATATGAAGCAGCATCACGACATGCACAACAATGAACCTTGAGAAAGAAAGCTGCAGTGTTTTAGCTCCGTTGTCAGCAGCAGTGAGCGACGGAGATCCTGTGGTGATCGTTTTAGAGCAGATGTACAACAGAACTTTGATGATGTGCAGTAGAAACAACACCTCTGATACACAGCTGAGTAAGAGCTACTCTCCTTACATTAAAATAAAAAACAGTGGTTGTTCATCTCCATCTTGTCAAGTCTCCACTCACACTTTACCATCAGTGAATTACCCTGATTATTTGCTGCTGTGTTCACTTTGGTTCACCCAGACTTCATGCAGAAAAGTAGCAGGATGCACAAGGAAATTACAGTCCAGGGCAAATATTTGTCTGTTTGTGTTCAAACGTACAGGTCACCTGGGTAAAGTCAGATCATTTTAGAGTTTTTTGGCATATATGAATGGGAAACTAGATACTAACGAGAACAGATTCACTGATTAGCTGAGGTGGGCAGACTTGAGAACACAGATATTATGTACATTGAGAAGATTTTTTTTTTCAGAAATAGAAAGCTGTGATTTTCCTTTGATAATCACAACGGTAAATGTACTTGAACTGTCTTTTCTGTCTGTAGCAAGTTCTGCTGTTATAAATGTATTCATCAGCTGACACAAGATAGATGTGGCTCTCTTTTTTTATTTTCCTGTCAACCCAAATTCCAATGATAAGTCAAGCTGTAGTCTTGTTTACTTCCACTGTAAGAATTGGCTTCATCATCTTTTATGGAGCTTAATGGAGATTTACAGTATTTGCTTTGCACACAGCCTCAAGTGAACATTCGTGAAGATGCACTGTTCTGCATTGTATTTATCTTTTAACTCTGGACGTTGCTGCGTGGTTGGTCTTCTTGTTCTGGCCCTCTCTCTAAGTGAAGAAATGCTAATGTATTGATCTTTGTTGTTTATCTTCCCCTGCCTCTCTCCTTTAGTGTGATTGAAAACTTGGGTGAAGAGTGATATTGACAAGCACATTATTTAATCCAGTGCTGGAACTTTTTCCAAGTCACTGTGACCTCAAAAAAGATGAACGTGCAGCATTTAGGACCGTACAGACCACAGCCACTTCATCATGTTGTTGTGTTTGTAGTAAAGAGCAGAAACATTGCACGCACAGGGCAAATAAATCGAACCAAAACAACAGACAGTAAATTCTCTGGTGGATGCTAGGCCAAAGAGCAAAATCTGATCAAGCCATCTTAAATCACCCATATGATCTATACTATGTCTCCTTTGTAGTTACATTTTTGCATTTAGATTGACCACCATTTACATATCATTAAAGTGTTATCAAATGGTTGTTACAGTGACAAGACATGGCACAGAAAGATAGACAAAGCTCTTATTCTGAAAATCTGTCATTGTCGAGGCGCGCTGGAAAGTGTTTGATGTCCCCCGCTCTCTTTTTCATGAGCTTTTCTGTTTTTCTGTTCCAGGTGAAGTTCACACACCCCTTTCTTTTGTCTCATTTCGCTGACCTGGCCCGTCACTCTCTGGGACAGATGGGCGAGGGATGTGTGTGTATGTGTTCAGAGGTCAGGAACGCCCCACTCAGCAGGGGTCCTCCTCTCATCAGCAGCTGACCTCCACCTCATCGTCTGGTTCAAAGACACAATCGGCCCCTGATTTCACCAGCTCCTGTTGGCACAATGTGCCCGGTGTATCACCACACAAACACTCCAGATTTTGCTTTTTCTGTGAGGGAACTTTGTTTTAATTTGAAAAGAAGTATCAATAAATGGTTAAAATAACATGGCTGGCTGAGTGAATCCACTTGTTCTGATAGTCTGTCAGTTCTTTAAATAATTGGTTCATTTTTACTGTATTTATTGTGCATTCTTGAAACTCAACATGTAACCAAAACACTGATGATTTCCATGAAAACAGATGCATCCCTGCTTCTCTTGCCTCTTATCAACTCCTATACCTGAGCAAGCATAACTTAAATTTTACTCATTTATGATGATTGGGCTTGTAGTTGAACAGATTTTTATGTCAATGACGATTTAATGTAGTGCATAAAATGTGGTGATTGCCCATGTATTTATATTATTTTCCATTAACACCGACAGCTGGTGATGAATTGTGATTTTGATTCAGTAATGGATCTGGTTTAAAGGAAGGGGCAGGACGAGATAAGCTCTTTGCTTCATTATGTCCCTTCTTAAACTGTGTTGACACGTGTACTCACATGTTTAAGTTTATTTGTTGGACATGTAAAGAAGTACATATGTATTATGTTGCCTTGACTTAATTGTTTTTTCTTTTTAAAAGGTTGAGATGAATTTTAAAAAATCTAACAGATTAGAGGTAACTGAAAGAATATTATCAGACATTTATCAGTTTGGTTCAATACGTTAGTTTTCCTTGGATGCTCAAATATTTATTTGAAGTCCAAAAGCATATTTTGTCAGTAAAAAGTAAAATACTCAGTCCTTACTCTGACAACAAATCAACAAAAGTATAATCAAATGCAGGGGGTAAACCAGCTTACCTCACTGGCTAACACAGTCCCTGTCCTCCCTACTCTGATACACAACTTGTTTATTGTTTCCTTTTGTATTGAGCACATCAAAGTCAGCTGTTGAGAGGATATAAGCTGTTTTTGCTGGATGCCAATGTGATTGTTCATTTTAAATGTGTTCCAGTTGTCTTATACAGGAAACATCTGTGCATTTGTTCACATTGTGTGCAGTTCTGTTTGTCTGCCTACAGGTTTGGCCAGTTCAACAGCAGCAAGACTGAACAGATCAGGCTGCATCATCACTGTGAAGGAACACACAGTCACAATGACCGAGTATTTTTCCTACCATGCATTTAGAGCAAAGGTCAACCACAACGATATCACCCTTACGATTCAAAAATGACAGCAAAAAAATCCCACCAAAATGTATTTAATTTATGATATCCCAGTCTTAAAATTGCATTCTTGACATGCAATATTGGTAACACTTAATTTGGTGACCTTTGCTGTTAAATTAGAACATACTCTAATAAGAGACTATATTTTGTACACAAGGACTCCTGGATTTACCTGTTCAGTTTATTAGAATTATTTGCTCTCAGTTTTTGGGGGGAAAATTTAGAATATCATCTTACATTGTTATATTGATCAGTGACTATGTCCATTAAATTTCAAGAAAATTATTAATTTTATCACAGGATGGTGTTCAGATATTGCTTGAAGAGACATACTTTCAGTGCCAATAACATCAGTTTTAATGTTTGATGTTGTTCTTGTGACAAAAACAGAAACCTCAATAAAATTTCCTCAGAATAACCCAAACTAGTTTTCTCTTACTCGACAAAATCAAAATAACCACTGCATTATCCTTAATTACTGTAAATTCCCTAAAAAATCATAGTGGGGTAAATGGTGGGGTATTAATGTAAAACAGATGCAAGACAGGTGGATTGTTAACATAAGCCCCACTGACAGCCGTCTGGCCTCTATATGCAGAGTTATTAATGATTTAAATCCACAATGGGTTTAATCTCTGCCTCCGTTCTGAGGGTAACACCTTTGAGTGTGTGTTTGTGTGTGTGTTTGAGTACTAGGCCACTTCAATTATACCCTCCAGAGGGAGGACGGAGGCTCTAATGGCACTGATCCTATTATGTGGATGAAGGTGCAGGAGACTGGAGAGCGAGCAGAAGGGGTGATTAAGACACCTGAGCCAGGAAAAGCTCACACACACACACAAGAAACACACACCGAACACACAGGGACACCAAGGTAGACAATTGACACGTTCAATCCTCTCATTTAAACTCCACAATGATGGTACGATGTTTTGGGGCCTAAATGTTTCATGCATGTCAAACTGATTGTGGCAATAATGGAATTATAGTGATATGTTATGTATATGGTGTTATTATATACATGTTAAATGTTATTATATGATACAATACAATTAAAAACTACAAATGTAGACCCTTCAGTGTGAGTAACAAAAACATTATTGTACTGTTATTAAAAATTAGAATGATATTTGCTTTCTGCCTCTGTTCTTTGCAGTGATAAAAGATCATTCATCAGTTTGGTTGTTCCACGTATGTTGACCCAACTTTAAAACAAATGTGATAGGAAAGTTATGGCTCAAGATCAGTCTGAAACGTGTCCTTTTTGTCCGCACTTAACTCCAAGAAGAAAAACCAGCACATACTTAAGTTGGTGCTGGATCAATAAAACAAATGAAGAAGAACAAAGATCCGCTCACCAAAAAAGTTTCATTTGTAGGATTTAACTGAGCATTAAGTGATGTTGGGAGCCACATGGCACTTCCACAGACTTTCAAAAACATCTGTGAGCAGCCATATTAAATATGCATGGACATAAACCTGAGCCAGCCCAGCAGAAACATTCCACATTCTAATTGGGTACCAGAAAAGAGACAAAAACAACCCGGGCTGCCTGCAAAAGCTTCATGTGTGACTTTTGGTAAAACAGAAGTGAATCTAAACAGAACAGGAGTGAGAAAACTTTATTTAAAAACTGAAGACAAAGGACTCACCATTGTAGATGAGCTCAGAGAACTTGATGCCCAGACCCTGCTTGATCCGACGCACTTCTTTGTCCATAGTGAACGTCTCAATGTCTAAGTGGGCCGCCAGCAGAATGGTGCCTCCTGGGGTTTCATAGATTCCTAAAGAAGGGAGAAAAATATAGTTTATTGCACAAACTCACTTGAGGAGTTATCGCCTTTTCTGAGCTGTAAAACTTTTTTTTAGAGTACATAAACAAAACAACAGCAAGATAGAATCTGAAAAGTTTGTGGTCAAGTTATTTTACAAATAAAAAATAAAATATAAACAGGACAGGGCTGGATAGTATAGGATTTTGATGACATTTTTAGGAAGTGTTGGTCATGGCACAAGGGAGAAGATCTGATTTTGGTGGTGATCTGAATCCAGAAAAACAGATCCTGTTACTTTCCTTGTAAGTATTTTTGGGGCATTTTTATGCTCTTAATCAAGAGTGGAGAGAGACAGTCGATAGCCTTGTGAAAGAAGGTGAGAGAGAATGGGGGTGACACTCGTCAAATGGGCCTTAAGCTCGGATCAAACCCGGCCAAATGATATATATGATGTGGTTGGTTGTTCACACTCCACCAAAACCAGCAACTGATCCAGGAATATATTAAAAACAGTTTGTCGGCATCATGCAGTAAGGTGGTTTTCCACATTTTAGCTAATAATTCATCTAAGAATGTCAGAAATGTCTTGATGCTATTGGAGCACTTGTAGTCGTCTTTTTTTATTTAAATTTTCACATATTTACCATTATTTATTGACTGATATTTTCCACATATCTGATAACATGTTCAGAGTGTTAATGTGCCGACAGTTTAGGTTCGGGAAATGCTCGTGATGCTGTGAATTCAGTAAGTAACCCGTTTAGTTTTCATGACCTCAGTATCAAGCAATCAGAATCATGATTTTTATTCCTGCCACAATTCAAACGCTCTTATGCGCACTATACATTAAACAAATTTTGCATCATTTACTTCTTAATGTCCTACTTGTAGCCCAAACAGGGACCTCCATCATCATAATCTGTCTAAGGCCATTCATAAAAAATAAGCCCTTACTAAAAGCAGGAGCTTTATTTTCCACCTGATGTTTGACAGACAGGTCTACACAGCAATCACAAACTACGGATGAGTCTGTCCTGGGTAAATGACAGGGTAGGAGGCCCCTGCCAGCCTGGAGCCTGGACCAGGATTCTGCCTACCCTGCAATTTACCCCCTCTGGACAGGGAGGGAGGGGGAAAGGAGAAAAGATGAAGTGGGTGACAAGAGGAATGAAGCTGTCAGTCAAACGTCACCTAAAACAAAAAAGAGGGATGGGGTAAATGCTATTAGAAAGACCTGACAACAGAAATGGGAGCTTTATGAATGACATCCATTTTTGTAAGTGCTGTTGCTTCATACAACATGTGGTTCCTCACATCGCGTGTCAGTTTGAGTGACGGTCGTATTGTTGGGTCGTCAAAATGTCAGAATTTCACATTTAGAAAGATACCAGTGAGGATTAAACCATACCAACACCTGTTCTGATATCTCAGTGTCACAAATGTAAGCCATAAACACTCAATAAATGTAATCACCTTTTTTTTTTCTTTTAAAGCAGGCAATCTCCTGGGTTTAAAATCTTCTGACTTGAAGCTATTGCATGTCATTTAGCAGTAAAAATATAAAAAATAGATGCTGCCTTAAATCATGTTTTGACAATGTATTACTGCAATGTGAAACTCGTCAATGTGTCGAATTTTCAAAGTATAATATTGTAAAAGTCATCAAGACTAAAGGCAAGACAAGATAGTTTTTTCCATTATAGCTTATTTCGCACTGGAATAACAATGTTCTATATGATACAATCTGACCTTGTAAGGTTTAATGACTTTACGTTTATTGTTTTTGCCAGGTCTCCTGCTCAGTAAAACGTTGTTCATGGTTAGAGATGCTAACTAAAATGCTTAAACTGTAAAGTGGTGCAAGAATGAGTTCAAAGATGCAGAAGGTTTGCATCTTAGCCCTCAAAGTTTCAACTGCGGATAGGATACCTTAAGTGATCAACAAAAACAGTGGAGCTACTCATTACTGAGTCCTTTTATAGCACTTTCATTTCAGTTTTGAGTGAGTTCTGTTTATTTTAGCTATGGTCTTAAACTCTTAACCAGCTGATGAACATAATATTTCAGTTTTATTGCTGTTTTCAATAACTTGTTTACTTAAATTTTGTTGTCTACCACTCCCATTTCCACTTTGTGCATTTTGAAGCTCTACTTGGAGCCTTCTTATGATCCAACAGTGCAAAATGCAAATTCTTTCAATATTTCAACTGGTCCTAAGATATTGATCGGGACTGTACAAACACCATCGGCACAGGGTCGGGCACAAACTCGATGAGGTCACTTTATTAACAGGGAATTGCAAATGCGGTGCTGTTAGTTCTAAGTGTGGTTGCTGCATCTAAGTCAAACTGACATATAACTCCATAATAGCTCAATAGTAACTTTTTACTTTCATCCATTATGTTTGAGACTGAAAATGTAAATGTGCGACAGTGCAGTTTGTTCATGAAGATGATCATGATGAACAAAACCTGTACATTTTAAGAACATACCGACTTACACAGGCTTGGTAGTTGGTATAGCACGGTATCTTTTATGGTATCTGATATGATTGCTACATTGATAATTTTAAAATAATGCCAGGGCCTCAGCAGGCATTAAACCAGCACCTTCAGAAGAGAGTGTTTCTACAGTTTACTCTTGTCAGTGTATTTTAAAAGTTTACCAGTATAATATTCCATGTCATCAAAGTGTCATATTCATGGTCTACAAAACAGGCTTCATCATTTGTCCTTTTTACATTATTTTGCTGTTTGTGTACAGCTTGGCAAAAATGTAAGATTTATTTTTGATCAATACAGATGTTACTCCATAAGATGTGTAAATTAAAATTAGTAAAAGGCTTCAATGTAACGATGATTTAACTTTGGGATGCATGCTGACAGTGCTTTGCTGATCCTTGATACTACCGCCCATTTACTATTGTCATCATTTATGATTCCTGACATATAAAGCCTTCTCAGTTGGCAATATCAGTTGTTTTGGGAAAGTCCTTTGAGGATTTAAAAAGGCTTTGCGCAGAATTTTCCAGGACAGCACAGTTTTCTGTTTCATTTTGTCTTCCTGCCATCTTTTGTTCCCATAACTGAAAATTTTCTAACTGTTTCCAAAGACGTGGACCCTCTCAAAATTCAAGTATTGCCAACCCCATGTGGTTTATTTCATCCTATTACTAGACTGCTAAGCAGAGAAATCACTTCAGCTGCTTGATCCTGTGAGCAGTAGACTTCAGAGCCCAGCAGCCAAAAATACTAAAGTACAAACAGGTCACAGTCTGAAAAAGGAGAACCTCCTCCTTCAAGCTAGCGCGGCCAAAAACAGAGCTTAGCAACACCACTAATTGTCATAAGCCTCAAAAGGTTGCCACCTGATCTTGAGCTCAATCGGCTTGTGGCTCTCTGATGATCCGGGGCCGCGGGGGCACGTAGGGACATTTCCGCTGGCTCTATCAGATCGAGAAGTTAAAACTGCCCTCAAACAATTCTTGGCTTAAGTGCTCCAGAAGAGAGTGAGCTTAGCAGAGAGGAGAACACAATGAAATGCTTTTCTGAGTAAGCTCCAACAGTGACGGTTTGGTTAAGCTTCAAGAGGCAACACCCCCAGTGGTTTTTGAGGTTTTAATCTTTTATACAGGTACTGCAGGTATGCTAACCTGCACACGGTGCTGCAGGCCTGAAGGGGCTCAGATCATTAATTCCTCCTGAGCTGATCCCTTCTGACCCTTTGGGGAAACTGTTAGTCCTGCATAAACAGGCAACTGTGGTAAAAAAGACTTCTTAGGATTAATGGTCTATGTGCATGGAGTTTAAAAATGTTTAAAATTAATTTAAAATAAAACCTTAAATTAAATCTAGACATCTTATTCTGAACTGATGCCTTATTCAAAGCCATATTTGCGCTATAGTCTACCATAAAGATTTTAGCTCAGTTCCATTAATTCCACTTAAATCACAGCAATCTCTCCTTTTATTGATCAGGAACATCAAGATTTAGCAACACTTGAAAAGTCTTTCTTAGTTATTAGACAGTGGATAAGGGAACTTCTATTTCCAATAACTCTCCAATAACTCTTCTTTCTCTTCCTCAGCGTTAAAGCTTCAGTTTGTCTCCTCTGTCCCCTTGTTTGTCAGAATGCTCTTACTCTGCAGGTTTCTCAGGTCAGTTCTGCAATGACCCAGGTCTCTTGTGGAGCGATTTATTGTGATTCTTCCTAAACTTTCAGTAGAAGTTAATTATTGGGATGATATCTGTATATCTATATGTCTATATATATATATATATATAGATAGATATGGAGAGAGCTGTAACAGTGAGGAGACATGCTGATGTCGCATGAAATTCACATGCCTGGTGTGAAAGCTGTGGCAGCACTTTCCAGAGCTCACGCATGGTACATGCACACAAAGAAAATGCTTTGAGTATGTAACAGGTGTAATGCTAAGCTAATGCTGCTGATAAACCAGCTTGTCCAGGCTGCTTCCCAGTTCTGAGTGATCTAAAAACAAAGCTTGATCTATCATTAAAGCTACGTGCAAAGACTCAAGGCTTCGCCAAGTGTTGGAAAACAAAAGCTTTTGTTACATGCTGGCTGCCATCTCTTGGGTATTACTTCATCAAAAGTGGCACTAAAGCTCTTGAGCAGTGAGGCTAAAAGTTGAAGAGGCTGAGCACTGTTGCATAAACGTGCTACATGTGAACATCAGTCTGTTTTACTCCTGTTCTTCATAAAACCTGAAGTGGTTTGACGAATATACTGAGCTACTGTTTGTTTCTTATTTAACTTTATAGAATTCAGATTTTTCTTTCTTTTGGGATGTGAATGCAGACCATAATGGATAAAAAATCAAGTATGTTGCAATTTTAAGTATCTCAGCACTTAGCACATCATTAAACATTAAGCATTGCAATAAAATGGAATAGGGGCTCAACTGATGCAACAATATCCTGTGGTGATTACCACCCTTGAAATTAAAATCCTTTACGGGTTAATCACTGTTTTAAAGCAGCACAGTCTAAAGTCATGGGCATTCAATGTTGTTTTTTTGGCTTTGTCGCTTGCATGCAGAGATTTCTCTGAATCTTTCATAATATTGTAGACTGCAAATAATGAAATCTCTACATTCCTTTCTACTGTACACTAAGAACAAACTGTTGGACTATTTGCTCACAGTTAACAACTCGCCCCATCCTTGTTTGTGAACAACAGAGCATTTCAGAAATGCTCCCAACCATGACACTCACCTGTTTTCATAAACCTGTTCACCTGTATTGTGTTCAAAACAGGTGCTTTTTTTATCATTCTTAAACTTTTCCAGACTTTAGTTGCCCCTGACTGAGCCTTTTCAAAATGTGTTAAAGGCATCAAATCAGAAATGAGTGACTATTTAAAGGAATTAAGTTTAGATTGCACATATAACTTCTCGTCTTAATAGTGTATTCAAATCAATATAGGTTGAACGGATCTGAAAACAGTTGTAATCTGTTTTTATTTTGTATTTTACAAAACATCCCAACTTCATTGGAATTGGGTTTTGACACATTGGACATTGTGATGATATATCCTAGACTCAACAAGTCGATAAAGCAGCATTACTCTGGAGAATTTAACACCGACTTTGTGGCACTACATCAACCAGTGGACATAAAACAGCCCGTTCATCAACAGAAGTCGCAGCCATTTCCATCTGCTTTTGATCGGTGCATGTTGTCATCGTGTTCCTCGGGTCAGAGGCCTGACAGCAGCATGACAGATGGGAAATGTTAGTCTGCCTCTGCTGAAATGTTTTGTAGGGCTGTGACAACATTCTTGACAAACCATTTCAATCCCCTCCGCCCCCCTGACCCCGCACAAATAAAAATGACCCAACACAAATAGGTATGACACGTCCCCATTCAAACGCAGCCATCATCCATTGTGCTGACATGACTGCCATCGCTCTGCAGAAGACCAACATGTACACTCGGTGGTAGTTATTCAGCCACTTGGACACCTTGTGCTCCACCTCTTCCTATTGCTTTAGTGGAGGAAAGAGCTTTGATCTTTTGTTCAGCCGAGGGGAGAGAAAAGTGGGCTTCCCATTTTCCAATTTCTACCTGCCAAGTTGCTCCACAGCCACAGTCTGTTGGCCAGTCAATTTGCCAATCATAGCACATAGTGTCGTGTGGGAAAAGGAGTGTGTGTGTGCTCTATACGAGGACAGAAGTGCTCGTTGCTCTTGTATGTTAGCAGCTTTAACGCATGTGGAGACAGGACAAAAGAGCCTTTCCCGCTGCTTTTTGATAGAAAACATAGAAAGACAAAAACATCCTTGCATGTCAGCTCATGCAAACATGTGACAGAGTTTGTATTTGTGTGTACCCAGTGAGGCATGAGCAGCGTTCTCTTCTGCACAGTGTGTGTTTTCTGTATGTTTGTGCATGCATAAATGGATTCAGAAACTCCAGCGACTATGATTCCAGGTGAACCAGTGTAAAAACATTTCCTTTGACAAGAGCGTTTGCCATCCTGCCCTCTTTTTCAGAAGCTGAATAGCGAGTGCGACACTTAAAGCACTCAGGTAAAATAACTGCAAATGGTTTGAAAGCCTGAGATACTGAAAGAAAAGCTTTTGAACGGATGTTAAATTAAAATATTCAGTCATACTTTGCAGTGACTACAAATACATCCACCTTACTTCAGTTACAGTGGAGGTAATCGTGCAGTTGAGGAGGTCTGATCATTAGGAACACAGGGATAATGACAAACCAGCAGATCAGGGGTGCTGGTCTAGCGGAGTGGTTAGCAACCATGCACGTCCCATGAACATACTTCTGCCGGTCCAGGTTCGAATCCAGCCTGTGACCAGTTTGCAGAGTGTCTTCTCCTACTCTCTCACCCCCTTTCACAGGCCTATCCACTGTCTCTCTCCCATCAATAAAGGCACAAAATGCCCAAACAATACATAAAAAACAAGCAGACTAAAATAAATATCATTTTCAATGCCTTACCTCGAGACTTCATGCCAATGAAACGATTCTCTACAATGTCAATGCGACCCACACCATGTTTTCCTCTGTAAGCAAAGACAGTGAGACTGAGTTAGATGAACTCAAACATGGAACAAAAGAAAGAACATCAAATCTAAATTGCTCTGATTGCCATAATATGAATATCCATTTCATAAAGAAAGTAATAGACAAAATGTGTACGATAAAGTTCTATAGCTTTTCTTCCCTCACTTCAGGGACACTGACCAGTGAGGGCACTGGGAGCTCAGCATGAGCAACAATCACAAACATAAACAGTCTAAAGTTGATTCCAAGAGAGATATGAAACAGAGAAACACTCTCACACAACATTTCTGCCTCTGTGATGTGCTACAAAGGAGCTACTACCGGGCTACAAAAAAAAGAATGATGGAGAAAACTGACGGTGGATGTATTTGCATTCATCAATCCAGAGCTGATGTTCAGTACCACAGCTCTTCTTCTGAGATTATTTCAGTATTTTTTCTATCATCTTTACAACAGATGTCTCAGAAATAGTCACACACAGAGGGCAAAGCTGTTTAAAATGTCTCTGTAGGTGTCAGTTTCTGTAGAAATAGACTTACCCAATCTCATTAAGGTAAGAGAAGATCTCCAGAGCTGAACCCTTGGATTGGCCCTCTTTTATGTTGGTCACCTTGACAGGCACTCCTACAGGAAAAAGAGGATTTTTTACATTATAAACAAAAACGAGAAAAGCACTCGGAGAGCGCAGACCTCCAAGCAGCACAGTTCCCTATCTCCCAATGATAAAGGATCCTTTGAACAATTCCTGGATCCAGACGGTGATCCGGATCAACACCAAAATTAAATCACTTCTTCCTTTTCCCATGCTGAACATTTCCTGAAAATTTCATCAAAATCAATCCATAACTTTTTGAGTTATTTTGTTAACAGACAGACAGACAAACAAACAAACAAACTCTCCCGAAAACATAACCTCCTTGGTGGAGGTAACAAAAAAAAACAAAACAGTACTATTTAAATGTAATAACATTTTATGACCTATTTCATATTTGCAAATAGTGTTAGAACTACATAAATATATTGTTGAAAAAAGTTTTGGATAAATAACTTCAGACAAAATATGAGCTTACTTATCTAAAGAATCAAAGTTCAGTCAAAAAAAATTCTGCTTAGTTTTCATTTTCTATAATGCTGACTTACTTATGATATGTAAAAAATCACTGGCAAGCATTTGAAGGGTGAATAACTCGGGTATAATAATGCTCTAAGACTTAGAAAAATATAAATCAAATACACCTCTCATTTTTTGTTTTGCTGAGCATTTTGGGTAAAGAATTTCAACAACAAAACACTTTTCTTTCTACCAAGAGCACATGTCACAGTCATATCACCAGGTCTGTCTTTTTTCAAACCATTTTAATGCTGATCTGTATGGACGCCAACGTTCACTTATTATGTACATATTATCCAAGTCTTTATTGTAACTTGTTAATTATTTATTTGGTCTATTTCTATTCCACATAAGGTCTGATAAGTGCATATTCACTATGGATACAGAAATGCTTTTATATTGCCAGATTCTTTTGCATATGCTGCTACAAAATATTATTCTTATACATATTGTTACATATGCTAAAATAGTTACGTATTCGCCATCATTTGTCCATCTGTGTCTGTCAGCAAAAAAACTTCAGAACTCTGAGGAATTCAGAGAACATTGATCATGGCACAAGGAAGAAGTGGTTAGAATTTGTTAGTTATACAAATCTGGATGCAGACACAGGTCTTTTAAAGGATTTGTTAACATTGTGAGAGTGCAAATAGTGGCATGGTGGAAGTTTGTGTTCTCAGACCATTTTACATTTATTATTATTTGATTTGTTATTCCCAACTTGTCTTAAGTATTAAAGTTTAGAGCTTAAATATTTCCATATTTCTTTTTTAATAAATCTTCAAAAATGCCTTCAATTTTGTTGTTATTTTTTGTCAATATGGGGTGCTTTGTGTACATTAATGAGGAAAAAAATGAGTTTAAATGATTTTAGGAAATGGCTGCAATATAACAAAATGTGAAAAATTTAAGGGGGTCTGAATACTTTCCGTACCCACTGTATGTATGTATATATATATATATATATATATATATATATATATATATATATATATATATATGTATATATATATATATATATATATATATATATATATATATATATATATATATATATATACATATATGTGTGTGTGTGTGTGTGTGTGCTATGATTGTGTGTGAGTATAATAGTTGTTTACACATACAAAATCAGGAATAACTTTGTATTAACATAAGTTAATGCAAAAAACAAAATACTTGCCCTTGTAAGAGGTTCATGTTGTTTTTGCTTGTTAGCTTTATCTATGCTTTTCTGTGCAGCGTATTTAACTTTGCTTTTGTTGTATCTATTTACTTATTATACTTGAAAAAGAGAAGTGTGAAGCACTTAAATCCAAAACAAATTCCTTTATGAGGACAACAAAGCAGGTCACACTATAAAGTATAAAATTGTGTCTTACTACATAATTTGGAAAGTGCTTCCGTTGTAATTAATTTCCATTATTAACAGTTGAATAAGGTTTAAAGTTGATTTATTTCTTTTACTGCTGAAAAAAGTCATTGATAACATCACACAAGAAAAGCCTTTCAAACACAAACTTTAATGCAACAACTGCTTATGGAAATAACCTGAATCTGCATGAATTGATTTGTATTGATCGTCATAAGACCACAAATGCCCATTAAATCCACATAAAACAACGGAAATGAAAGTTTTGCACAGCCTAGGAAGTGATGAGAACACTTCTCTGGATGGTTTTTTGAGTAATGGACCATTCTTTCAAACTAACCAACTTGTCAAAAACACTCACGTAGTTGGTAAAAATGTGCTGACAAGAGCTCATTATGTCAGTCAGTGAAATGAATAGTCATCAGCTTAAAGTGAAAACCAATTCAAAATGAGGTGGTGAGAAAGGCTAATAAATTCAAAGGCCCTGCTTGTTTGAAAGCTGTGAAATCGTGGGCAGGCCTTTACCTAATTCAATTACTCACGCAGCTTTATTACCCGTACTTGCTCTGGTGCTGTGAGGCTTTTTATTTGCGCCAACCAGAAGTGTTTGTGTGTTGGTGCGCATGTGCTGGAGATGAAACCACTTGTGGATTCATCAAGTTATCTTCCAATTAATACGTCTCTAAACAGCCACTTTAAACTCCAAGCACCCACACGTTTCCTCTCTAAAGCCACTTTAGCCAAGTGCACATCAATCACTGTCAGGGAGCTGCTTATTTATGGCTGTCAATGGGCAGCACGGGGCAGAGGTGGAGGCGAGGAAACAAACATGACACTTAAATGTGTGCTTTGAGGAGGCAATACAACCACTTAAAAGACAACGCAGCAAGAAAAAATGATAAAAATAAATCTACTTAATTATAGAAAAACACAGTAGCTTTATCAGTGAAACAGCCTCAAAAGGAGAAGTAGTAGCCGCCTTCTGCCTGCGCCCACAAAGCCCTGATAGGACTGACACGTGAAGGACTTGACTAATTTTTTTAGACAAGGGCTTTGTTGACGGCCCATTCTCATATCGCGGGAATCTCTGCGGCTCCCATGGAAGAAGAAAACGTTTCTCCCGGTGCAGGAGAGGGCAGTATGGATGATGAATTAGCAAAACTGCACCCCCTCCCCTACCAGATACCTAATAATTAGATTAAAAGTTCAAATAAATTAAGTGTCTGAACGTGGGAGTGTAGGGGTTGGCCTTTTCGTGCCTGCGCTCTCTCCACCGTACGGGTTCGATCATTCAGAGGGCTCCTTTTTCTCCCCGTGATCCTTTTCTTCAGTGTTTTTTTGCAGCCTAACAGTGCAGACAATGGGAGCGCAGACACAGTTGTAGGAAAAATTACTGCTTTACATTTTTCCTCTCTGTCTCTTTTTCCTCTCCACTCCTCTGGCATGAAAGGAGGGAGGGATGAATTTTTTTATTCCTTAAAAAAATAAAAGGGGGAACGGGAGAGCATTTGACGAGGGGGGAAAAAGGTTCCTGTTGTTAAATATTCTTTTTTAATCAGTGAGAAAACTTTGGTGAGAAAAGGCAGGGGATGAAAAGGTGGGAGGGGGAATGAAATGAAACATTCTTGTGCTGATCTTGTGCTCAGAGGGAGGAGTAGGCTCGGGCTTTTGTGTGGACAACTAAAACAGCTTTTGTCGCAGGGCGCTCAATAAAAGGCACAAGGAATATGTGTGAAAACAGAGCGCAGGCCTGCAAAGAACCCCGCGAAAAAACAGACTTTACTGGTGGAATGCTGCTTTACAAAAGCTTCTCACATCCCAGACTAGACTAGACTGGACTCACTTGTTTTATAGTTAAACATTGTCTTTGGAGAACCTGGTAAAGTAAGATCTGAACATATCAACTGATTGTGTTTTAACTTCATAACCAAATAGGGCTTAAAATCATCGTCTGATCATTGCAGTTGTAAAGTGAACATGCAGGACAGTCACAGGACATGTTTTGTCAGTCACACTGTAAAAGGAGAGTCAATGTGCCTCTTAGGATTGGACTAGACTAAGGTGAAACAGTCCCGGGGTGTTAAACTGGTAAATGTTTCCCCTTTATGGGAAATGTCAGCTGTGTAATCTGTGGATGTTTGTAGCAAAATGCTGTAAAAGTGTTTCTGGCAGCATTACTGCCTTTGTTTAAAGATGTTACAACAGTGATGACAAAACTCCCTTTACCTTAAAATGTTAATGTTCCCTCTAGTGTTGACAACTTCACTTTAAAATGCACTATAATGCACCTTACTATATGCTCATTTTCATTGTCCTTTTGTTCCTTTAACACTGCCATACATGCAAAGACGTTTCTATGTTATATTCTAATTTTCTAAAGTTGTTAATGAATTTTTATGCTAGTTTTTAATCTTAGTCCAGTGCTAGTTTAAGTAGCCATTGCTTTACATCTTCTTTTTACATTTCAGTTTGGGTAAATGGACTGTCTTTAGATAATGAGACTGTACTGATGAGGATAAAACCACGTGGGTCAGTCATACTGAGTGTTAGGAAAGGTTGGGTATTCATGCACGACTGCTGTAAATGAGGCCTTTGCCTCACTGCTAGCTACTGATTAAATTGCATATGTTTCTGCCAAGTCCTCAGGTAATGATTAGCTTGCATGTTGAACACAGGCAAATTTGTGGAGAAATTTAGAAACAAATTGAAGGAAACGTCAAATGTTTAAAAATTGACTGATTTTACAGTGTTTTGATACAACTTTAGATCACTCTTGTGTCATGTTCAGATTTTTATTCAAAAATTGACAAACTGTCCCTTTAAATTTCTGCTGTTATTCTTCTGTTGAGCAGTCACTTCTCAATGTTTTGTTCAATTTGTTAAATGTTTTTAGAAGTTTTTTTTTTTAATGTGCATGGGCTCCCAGGACATCCATCCTTAGACCTTGGATGTGCTCTCAGCCATCATCAAAATCTTCACGTGACATGCAGGACTCCCCAAACACCTCAGTTAAAACGTCACCAAAAGATTTGGCTGTGGTTTTGTTCAATTTCATCAAAATTTCTCCTCATAAACACAGTCTCATTATTTAATATCATAACCTAACCCATGCATGGGCTTAATGTCTGGCATATACTTTTTTTTTTGTCATGTCATTTGCTTTTTAAGCTGCTGCTGAACCTTCAATTACCATAAAGATCAATAAAATGTCAATCACTCTGTTAAAGGTTTCTCTTTTAATAGAAAAGATAAGCTCACACTTATGTGAATGAGAGGGCATCACAGGATGATCTTCAATGAAGTCACGTCAGCACGAAGCTCGAGGCAAACTTCCAGCAGGACATAGTGAGATTTGGTTTAGTGGAAAGCTGGTTATGTAGGCTAAATGTAACCTTAAATATCATCAGAAATGGTTTGCATGAAGTGTGGGCTGAAGTGAGTTAAAAGTTACCCGATTAAAGTTTGAGTTGATCTAAAACAAAAGAAACTTTACTAAGGCAACATGTGCAAACATCTTTAACAGTTCATAGTTAATATTGCAGGAGGAAAACTTATTGTAATGTCATTTTTTCCAGCACCGTTCAGCCTTACCACTAAAACCTTTGGCAACCTTCTGAACTTCCCTAAATTACTATTATAGCCCATAAAACTGCCATCAAGCATGCGCAATCAGAGGAGCTAGTGTTTCTCAGCCGATTGATGTCAGCTCTCTGCAGCCTCCACCAGGATCCGATGATGAAGGGACATCTGTGCTGTTTGCCCCAGGCCTGGATGTTTCTTGCCATTTTCTCTTTGCACAAACATGTGACACTTTCCTCCATTCAGCTCGTGGCCGTATATCTAATGAGCGTTCCTGCAGCCCCTCAGGGCTCAGTGTATTAGCTGGACTTAATGCTTCCGGCCTGCGTTCATGCCCCCGGGCTAAACATGGCAGCTCTGGGCTGGGTAATGCTGTGAAGGGGTTAAGGATAAGTCTGGGTGGTCAGGAATGGTGATAAAGTGCAACCGGGTCAACATGAGAGCTGTAGCCCTGCAGCGATGACCGTCATGTTAAGTAACATCAAGAGAGTGAGGATGGACACTGCGTCTCTCTCTGAGCATTACTGACAGGAAGATCATTGACTAATATCAAGCACACAATCTGAGTCCGCCTTCACTGCTGCTTATTATTAAAACCAATGAAACTTTTCAGATTAAAGCACAAATGAACAGCCCTATAACCATGTCTTCTGTCCCTTTTCTTTACTCTGCTATTCTTTACAGACATCTCTTAATGGACATATGATAAAAAGCATAGTCCTTTTTTGCATGTACAAACAAAAATGTAGCACTGTGACATTTATTCATTGGTTAGTGCAATACCTTCAGCAGCGATTATTTCAAAATTATTGGGTGTCTTAAACTGCTGCTGCAAGATATATATTTTTTACATTTTACAAAGCAAAATAAACCATCTTCTTGACTACATAGAAACTTTTGTTCCAAAAAAACATGTAAGCGACTAAATACAATAAAATATACTAAAAATGCTGTGTGCACAGTTTGACCAACACTGACTGGGGAGTTTTGTCAGAAATGAGGAAAAATGTCTTATCTCGCTTAAAAAATTCCTGGATCAATCCAGATTCGGATCTCCACCTAAATCTTATCACTTCCTCCTTGTGCCATTAAAACACTCCCTGAAAACTTCATCCAAAACCTGTTCAAACATTTTTGAGTCTCTGGGCTCTCCCGTTTTCTCCAATGGATGCAAACTTTTTCGTGAGGTAAGTTGGTGAATCTAAATTGTTAGAGTATTGTTGAGTATGTGTAATTGGAAAAGAAAAAATGTTCAAAGTCAATAAATGTTTGTTCACTCTGCATACGCTGCACACATTCCCCACTCTCACTGAATTCTGATGCAGTCAGAAGAAACTCACGTTTACCAACAGAGGAATTGCTGCTAATTTGGTGTTTAAAAACACCTGATTTCTGGTTTTCAAAAGAAACATGTTACAAATAGATAAATCTGAGACTAGTGGAGATTATTTGGTAGCATTTTGTACATCACACTTTGAAACTTAACATCATTATCAAAAAATAGAATAGCAAAAACAGCTTTTGGTCATATATTAAAGCCTAAAAAAATACACTTGAGGCCCAAAACAGCGATGCTATGATCCTTAAATTTAATTTCAATTTCCTCTTGTAAGGTAATCATAAAGTCAATAATTATCAAAGAAAACATCATTCATATTGAATATCTCAATTTATGTTTTATACTGAAATATGTTTTATATTTTGCTGTATAAGAAGATAATGCAATGTCCTTTTTGCTGGTATTTTTAAACCCTAATTATGGTAGTACTTTACATCTCTGAGTATCATGTGCACACATATTTGGACTAATTTCAATACTAAACCTATCAAATTATTGAAATTAATTTATTCTTATAAGCTGAAATAAATATCATTTACTTGCTCTGAAAATAGCAGTAACTGACACAACAAATGTACTGCTGCCGTTTTAATCTCAAGTTGCATATGTAGGAAAACAAAATAAAAGCTACTTGATGGGTTTCTTGTTTTCTTTGGAAGCAAAAGAATGATACATATACTTTTCTGTCCTTTATATTTGTCCCTCTATGATAACATATTTGACTTATGATTTTTTTTAGCATAAAAATAGATGTTAATCAAACCAACAGGCAAGACACTGGGTAAAAATAAAATCAAATGATTTTTTCCACGTTATAAAGCGAGTTTCAAAGGTTTAAAGTTATGAAAAATAAAAGAAGGAAAGAGAAATAAACAGAAGACACACACTGAAATTACAAACCATTTTTGAACTCCATCTCGAGGACGTCCGGGGCGTTGGGAGAATCTTGTGGGTTCTTGGTCATCAGGTAAAGGTCAGTCGGAGCTTGACTCTGGAAAACCCCAAAAAAACACAGACTCACTCTCTCCGTTTCACACACTTTATTCCCGTGTTGAATAACCCAGACCCTCAGAGACCCCATCAAAGAAGAGCACTGCGACTGTAGAGATGATTGTCTGAGGTGATGACAGACAACTTGAGACCACGAACGAGGAGAATAGAGAGGATGAAGCATGAAAAAGGAGGAACCTTGAAACACCACCAGAAGAAGAGTGAAGACAAAAAAATCAATGTGCCATTTTTCTCCTCTATTTGGTTTCATTTTCCCCACGTGGCCTTTCGCCACAGGGGAAGGTGGGAAAATGAGGTACAGGGAGGAAAGGAAGAGTGGGAGAGGGCAAAAGACACAAATGACTCACATCTGCGAGAGCTGTGAACACTTGACAAGTCAAAACATAACCGATACCATGACAGAATCTATTCAAGCAACACTACAGTCTCAATAATATTCTCCTTTCTGTCAAAATCTCAGATCTGCTGCTTCAATCATGTGCCTGCAGCCTTTCCCCCACTTGCCTTCACAGCCTCTTATCTCACAGATTTGATTCCCTGAGTGACGTTTTCTATCTCTTTTATTCACAAATGAAGAATTCTGATTAAAGGGCATCACACAACAAAGCCATAAACTCCGTCCCGAGCCGTCCTGGGTGACAGATGTTGGTTGTTTTCCAGTTGGTGTGAGACGGGAGCGATTTCAGTAAGTCACAGTCGGGACCTAAAAGAGCGTGGCGGTGCGACGTGTCCGCCCGGCGATGTGGCCCTCCAACAATTACACAGCATTAGGACAAGGCGATGGCCAATGTCTCCTGAGCTGAGGCAAATTGCAGGGGAGACTATGCAAAATAACTGCTGGGCGCATTTAAATGGAAAGCTTTACCAGACACTAAATCATCATACAATAACTAATCGGCATCTGCTGGTCGCCTGTCACTGAGGAGAAAACGAGCAGCGCAATCACTTTCCTTCCTTTTAACTAAACACCAAAATTGACTGGGAAGGCGCCCGTCTTCCTCTCCTTTATTTTCTGCCTCAGTACCCTGAAAGATGCCAAATGAGAGCGAGCAGGAGAGGGGCGAAATGACTCCCCTAAAAGGTCTTTTGATGCATACGCTTCGAGGGGGAAGATGTACTGAATTTTAAATACGAGAGGATGAGAAAGTGTATGTTTCCTAAAGTGTGTTTCGCTGGGTCTAAACAAATGGTTGCTTTTTTTTTCAGATGAAACAAAATATCAGGGATGCACAACACCACATTTTAGCTGATATGTCGATATTTTCAAACTCAAAGAACCAGGTATGTTACACTTGAATTTTTACCATTCATTAGTTTTATTTAAAAATTAAGCTGTTGTGTCAAATATAGAACTGATTCCTTTGAAAACAAAATTAAAAGAAAAAACTACATTTGTTAGTAATTAAAACCATCTATCTACTGTTTCCAAATCAAGGCATTCAGAAAATAAAAAAGTAATTTCATTGGCTAACTTGTACCTATAAATATTTTAAACAGAAGCATTAAAAAGTGTCTACTTTTATAAATCCTAAAAAAACACTGTGCACCTGATTACAGACAGTGAGCTCTGTCAGGCACTAAAAAGTGAGTCAAGTGTTTCTAGGTTTCTCCTCTCTACAGTTCCCCCACCCACCCTGTTAACTTCTGGCACTTAAAAAATCTGCTTTATTGTTTGATTGTTCAGTAAAAAGTAAATATTGATACCTGTTAAGTGTTGCAAGATGCTTTTCAAAAATTAAAATTTTGACTTAACACTTTTTAAAACCAAAAAAGACAGATAGACTCCCTTTTGCACCACTACATGTTTTTAATATAAGTAGCCTTTTTTAAACACATCTCTTAACCAATAAACATTGTCTGTTCTGTAGTGATTACTCATTTAACTAACCAATTCCAAAGGATAAATCAAAACTGTCCAAGCTAACAAGGCAGTTTGTAGTGGATTATGTAATCAGTAAATTTACTTAAAAAGAAGAAGGCTTTTATTTACTATTTACATGTGTATACCTTGAATTTCAAAAGTGTTACACAAGATTTTTTAAGACTTGTAAGAATGTTCAGAAACCTTGCTTTTTGATACCACAGCATCATAGTTGTTGTTTTAGTTTTCTTTTAGGGATCAAACATATTGGATTTTATATCAAATACGTCAATATTTTTGTACTTATAGTTGTCAATATGGCTATTTATTCCGAACCAATTAAGGCTGGGTATTTCCAGCAACCCCACGATTCGATACGTATCCCCATACTGAGGCCCCGATACAATACGTATCCCGATACACATAAATTGTGAACATTGACTGCGCTTTTAACAGAATTCCCAGCAATTTTTGTTTTTATTATAAGAAGAAAAAGAACAAGCATGAGTTTTAAATCATTCTTCAATCAGTTTAAGAACGTAAATTCAGGTCCCCAAAGATAGTAGACTTAAGTTTAAATTTGGAACATGTGTTTTATCATGTCTCTTGGCTTCTACATTGAACTCTGCCATTGTTAATATTACCCAAAGTGTATTTACAACAACTGTCCAAACATTGAGGCCGTATCGATTCTGTAGAATCTGTATCGATACACGAATCCCCAAGAAGTGCATGACGATATTTTGCCGTATCGATATTTTGAGCACAGGCCTAGAACCGATATGGTATGTACAGATCATAGAGCCTCCACTTTATTAAAGCTGACCTATTTCTTTAACAGTGACAATTTTTGCGAGTTACAAGCAGATCAGAGCAAAACCAATAATTGATTTTTATAAATTATATTTTTGATCGATGAAAGTGGACATTCAGTGATGAAGAGGTGAAACGTGATGGTACATTAGTACACTCTGATCATTTTACAGCCAATATAGGACATATATGGCCAATATGTACAACAAAGTAACAGCTGTAAGTACAGGCAAAAAAAATTCATACCTGCCAACGATGAAGTTGTCTGGACAATATAGTGCATCCCTAGTTTGTTTGTTTTTCAGTCTCAACACTGCACAAACTTTAATCTTGTTCTGTATCTAAAGTTGCCTGATTCAGTGACTATAATCTGACGGATCCGTCTTGCATGCTTGAAGATAGATGACTGAGCTTTGCCTGTAGAGGCACTGAATAATCACTGCCCTTTAAGGAGAAAAAGCAGGAGCTGTGAATAAGATGGCAGCACGAAGAAAGCTTGTTAAGATCAGCTACTTATGAAGTGTTATGCATGGATGCTGCCTACTTTGGTGACACAATTTCTTCACTGAGTGTAGACCAAAGACCGAAGACCAACACTTTTCTTGCTTTCAAAGCATTTCTTGATAGAAAAGAGATTTTTGTTCTTTGGCCTACAGCTTTGTCCAGTAGAGTTTCATTATTTAAGCTGCTCACATTATCTGCATTAACTCTCAGCAGCAGAAACACTGCTTGGCCCAGAATGATGCAGCCATACTGATAAATTAATTAAAGTTGTTTCCTTTGTCCTCCTCTAGGATTTATGCCCACTGAACCTGCATTAAGAGAGTGATTGCACTGTCACACTGAGGAAGGTCTATCATGCAAACACTTCTCCAAAATACGAAACATGTTTTTAAGTTTAAACAGATGCATGCTGAGTCATTTTGAAATCTCATACTCCAACAATAAGAGCTTAAACTTAAATGCAATTGGATACGAAGGCAGGACAAAAAAGGGGGGAATAGGCTTGTTTCCAGTGAGCGCCAGATCAATGCATTTCAATTCAAACCCCCTGCAGGTGGACCTGTCCCAAAGCCGTGGCCCTGAAAGAGAGGAAAAGGTAGAGGCAGAGGAGGCGGGGGGCAGGGGGTATTGGAGGGAAATGGGGCATGAAGTGCACCATCATGTAGCTCAGAGCAGCTCCTTTGGCAGCCTTTTGCTTCTGCCATATTGTTGTGCTAAACGTGGCCCATACAGCAAAGGAGGCTGAGGCATGAACTTAAAGCAAGTAAATTTCTATCTTTCCACATATTAGTTGGCTCGTTGATTTTCAATCGAAGCCAACGGAGCCAAAGGAGGCAGAGGTGTCAGGAGGGGGGGTGGATTTGAGGGGAGATAGAAGAAAACGGTAAAAACATCTTTGGAGCAATGGGTCGGAAATGACGCTTAAATCACAACGTTTCAAGCCTGTCCTTCTCTTTAAAATGCAAACAAGGCAAATTGAGACAAAAATAAAACAACACATGCATGATGGGCTAAAGGATATTTTTATTTTTAACACCCAGGATGTTTTAGTTAATGCTGGGGCCTCTGTTGAATTTAATGAGGATGAATCACGAGCCAGAGCTGAAGTAAAGGAAGGAAAACCAGATTACTGGTGGGCCAAAGGATGTGATTTCTGGAGTTCTGATCGGCGAGTATAATGACCCTTGTTTTATCTCTGCTAGGTTAAAGTTGAGGAGAAAAGTGGGCTCTGCCGGCTAAAAGTATTCTTAACTTGACCAAAATGTGACAAAGCACATTTAACTTAAGTCCGAAACAGTTAGAAAAATCAACTCTACGTTGGGGATGAACATGCAGACCACTCGCTGAGTGTTACAGGTCAGACCGATAAGACCTCAGGGCGGCCAAGGCCCATGACAAACACTGACGTCTTTGCTTCAAAACACACATTAACATGCATACATCCACCTACAACAAGCCCACTTCCTTTTCCCTACAGGCGGCCCTCTGTCCTTCCATCTCTCCAGTCAGCCATGCGACCAGCAGAGAACAAGTCTCATTTCCTCCGGGTGAGCCGAGCCTTGGCGTTACGCTCTTTTACTCCTGGTCAACAAGAGCAGTGGTCCGTCCGCTCCAGGATCAAAGAGCGAGGAAGCTCCTTGACAGAGGCTATAATTAAGACTGAGGTGATGTTTTAATGACTCGGGACGAGTGTCTTGTGGCCTCAGGCTAAACACTGACTGCTCATGTGTGCAGGGACAGAGGCAGAGGGAGGAGATGCTGAGGAAGCTGCAGTGTGAATTGTCATTCAACCGCTGGCATATTACTAACAGCTTGTCAAGAGTGACCAAAGAAAGCATGGCCTTATAGACAAAGGTTTTTAAAAACAATATACAGATATTTTTAAACTTAACTAACTTCTGTATTTTCACAACACACATTCAGGATGAAGAAAAGAGTAAAACCAACTGAGTGAGGCACTCTCACTTTTCAGCTAAATGGACTGTTAATACAGAAATTAGGAAAGGTAATCGAAAACAAATGTGCCAAAAGAATCAAAAATAAATACTAAAAGGAATCAATCTCTTTTGTCTGTATGCTTAACAATTTCCTTATCAATTCCTTCAAATTTCAAATTAAGGATGATAGACAAGAAAAAAAAAAAAAATCAAAAGAGTGGCTTTAAGTTTTTTACAGTATGACACTAACTGTACAACATCAGCTGAGAACACCAAAAACGAGTAGAAGCATTTGTCTAAGCAGAATGAAATTAAAAATCAGGAGTACAGTTTGGCCTGGTGGACCCTGAAAACCTGTGTGGGTCAACCAGGCCACCGTGAACCAATAAGGAATAGACCAAGTGGGACTAGATACCATAAGTATTTATAATTATTATGGTTACTGTGATTAAGTCTGTGATTCTATTACAGCGCTTCTGTCAAAACAGTTTTTTTCCCCCCAAGAAAAAAATTCAGTTTGATCAGAACTGATACTTGCTGTGTCTTTCCTACTCATTTCTAATTTGATTAGACTTTTTATCTGATTATTTTGGTCCATGTTAATATAGATAAATGGTGACTCTACAGACTATTGCAGACAGTAAGTAGAAGTGCTTCTGTCAAGGCATCTCCAACATGTGGGAAACTGTCCTATCTCACATCATTAACAGATCAATAAAAATTCCTGTATCAACATTCAGGTTTGAATCAGCACCAAAATAAAACATCCTTGTGCCATGACTACTATTTTCTGAAAACATCTTCAAAGTCCATTGAGAACGTATCACATTAATTTTTAAATACATGAGAAATGGCCCTATCTCACAATGTTACTAAATGCTGGCAAAGATCGCTGGATCCACATCCGGGTTCCAGTCTTAGATGTTTAGTCAATTATTGCCACATCTCAAATGAGCCAGCCCTATACCTCTAATGTAACAGGATGTTTTTGTATATCTCAGATTTTTCAGCAGGTACATGGATTAAATGTGTCAGTATCAACATGATAACAGATATGCCGAGTTGCTCTGGCCACATGTCTTCACACAGGTTAACCACAGCAGATGGAGGTGAGTAAAGAAAAGAGTCACAGAGTCTTTGTGCTGCAGACAGGATGCTTCAGGGTTATCAGGAAGGATACAGTGTTAATCATAGAGTAACCTGACCTCTGCTGAATCTTATCTACAGAAAAAAATATGAGCGACCATTTGGACATTTGGCTGTTTGAGCAGAGAGGGGCCTTTGTATTACAGGTGGGGGGTGTTGGGGGTTTGAATAGTCCAGGCCCTCCTTGAGCCTTCAGGGCTGTAACTGGAGGAGAGTCTGTGGCTGATACAGAGAGAAGATACTAAGAACAAGGTGACCTCTGAGATGACCTTCCTGGTCGATCAGAGTCGCTTGTTAGTTTGAGCATCTGGGGCATAAATTTACTTTGGTCCCCCAACTTTGGTTTTGCTTCCCTCAGTGTGGGCTTCGGCCCCCTGGTGGACTCTGAGGTGTTATAGGTGAGCCTCAAGAGGTCAATTACAATAAACAAAATTAACCATAAATAATGAAATCTCTGATAGAGGCGTGCATTATCGCGCAGTACCTCAGTCTTGAAAAAGATCCATACACATTTGATCAAACTGTTGAAATGACAACAGCATTTTTATCCACGTGTTAATTTTCAGGATGTGTGATCAGTGTTCTTTCGTAGCTAAGCTGCCATTTTACATTCAAGGCAGAACATTCATGCTTCTGTTTTACTTAGCTGTTTTGATATTTTGTCACAATATATGCTTTGCAGAGCATCATTTGCTCACTGCGTTATTAAAAGTTTTTTATGTGTTTGCATTATTGATTTGCAGTGTGTGCAAAAATTGTCTTCACAATGAAATTCTGATTATTAAATAAATATGTGGGGATTTTACAGATGCATTGGGGTTCTGTTGGGCCTCAAAGAGTTTTCAGCTTTTAAATTGGGTTACATTATGCATGTTTTGTAAATTCTGCAGTGGGAGAATCCCACACATGATTTGTGGGTGCTGCCATCTCTTGGAGGCCACCAAAACTGCAGTGTCTGCTGTTGTGTGCTGACGGTGACAGTAGTGGCGACATTTGGTTTAAAGATTTAGGCCAGCTGCTGATAAAGTGACTTTAATCAGCAGACCTTAAATGTTATTTTTATGTCATGGAATTGTTTACTAGTGCTGAGCAATTTAGGAAAAAAAATAATGTGCATTGACCTATATTGCAAAATTGTATATGATTTTTAGTAGCAAAGGCAACAAATGGTGTTGATTACGTCGTCAGTTTCTTAGAAACATTTTCTTTTTTCTTAGACATGTAGTATTTTCATGTACCTTGACATGTTTCAATGTTGAAAAGAATATGTCTGACAGAAGAAAACTTTTTCTAAAGGCAATGACACTTTTTTGAACCACACAAATAGACATCCTTTATCTAATATGTAGCCAGGAACTGCTCAAAATTCCATTTGACATATATCTGGCCTTTACACCTGCTACATTTGAAAATTACACTGAGCCATAATTTAACTGTTTTTAAAGTGTAGTATTTTTTCAGCCCCATTGTTCATCTAGTATGATACATTTTCACCAAGAAATAGAGAAATAATCTGGTTGTCTTACACTAGTTTGTAATAAAGAGTTTTGCAAAATCAATCATCACACATTAGAAGCACTCACAAATACGTTTTCTTTTTCTTTTTGGCTGTCATAACTGTCCCGAGGTGATGCAGGACCTATTAGATTATGGTTGGAGTAAGTGAAAAAAGGCTATATCAAAATTATTAATTAATTAACAAAAAAAATAAAATAAAATTCCCTCTTGAACTCATTCAGAAGCCACAGTATAATAATAATAAGCTCCTAATATCCGAAGTCTGATGTGTTTTTGTTCTATTTATTGTAAAAGAAGCAGTATAAGTAAATATATTAAACAGGCCTTGACCAGCAGGAAATATGATATGCTTCTTTCACATCCTAAAAAAAAACACTCAGGTCTATAAACTTATTAAAGACACATTTAACCTTGTCAGGCTCATGTCTCACATCAACTATCTTGGGTGAAAACATATTTTTCTAGTTCTGTCTTTCTTGCCTTATTTGGTTGTGAGTACAAATTTTAGCCTCATCTATAACGTGGTGGTATAATATCCACAGAATGTGCACGGCAAGGTGTTTAAATTCAGGATTTGATGCAAGAGAAAGACAGAAAAAGAGATACAGCCCACATCTCATTCTGCAGAGAGGCTCAAAAATCAATGGAGGAATCTGAAATAAGCAGAAACTTAAACCTGCTGTCACAAAGGTTTCTCAGTCAGTGTGCAACAGTTATTTTCCATAAACTTGCAGTGTTTTTTTGACATATAAAGAAGAGCAAGCGTTCTAAAAGCCTTTAATTGTGGCACATCTAATTCTATAACGTCCCAAAATTCATCAGTTACAACACTACAACTGCACCTGTATATTTTTTCGTTTTCAACAAGTATTTAAATGTTGGATGTTTAACCTTGCTGTAACAACCTAATTTTGTAATGTTGTGCCATTTGGACTTTTCCTAATGAACAAAGATCCTCAGAAAAAGGAAAACACTTTGCTTTAATGGCTAGGGGCTAAAGGCTACTGAAAAATTACTCTGATTACAGCTCATTCAGAGTTTAAAATATCATTTTTGTGCCCGGGGTAATGTATTCAAATCCTTTTACCACTCTGGACCCACGCACCATAAATATTTCATTGTGTTTTATGCCATTAATCAATTCAATATTTGAGTAAATGGTCCAACAAAAACCCTGAATAAAATCGGTTACACAATACTGTCATCATGCATCGCTATGCTATTAAGCCGGTCGGTCTCATTCTTTTCAAAGCATTTCTCCACAGGCCGACCACTAAAGAGGCAGCGGAGGGGTGGGAAAGGATGGAGAGAGTGAGAGAGATGGAGGTTTGTGAGTTACAGTGGCCCTGCCCCTGCATCTCCACTCCAGCAGCAGGGGACCCCTCGCCTCGCTGTGACACCCGGTCCATTGGGGGACTCATCTGTCTGGCCTGCTGTCTTTGTACTTTACTGTTACTGGTGACATTTTGGTGTCACGGTGTCACGATGAAATGGCTCCCCTCCCACGTTGCAGCCTGCGGCGGCGCAACAAGTGGAACAATGAGGTCCCGAGGAGTTGGGGCTGGAACTCAGGAGGCCCCAGCTGGGTGCAACGCCCTAACCCTTCCCCCTCCCCGTCTCCCATGAAATCGGGAATTAGTCGAAGCGTTGCTGACGACAAGTCAGTGTCTGTGTGTCCCCGGCTCTTCCCAGGGCCCGGCGAGGACCCGGGGTGAGGAGAGACAGAGACACAGACACAACGCGCAAGGATGGGAGCTTTGGGGGTCACAGAGGGCAACCTGTACGTACAGCTTTGACCTTGACCCTGGCAGAGATCAAACTCTGTCTCAAACATAGCACTGTGGGAGAGTAAGTTGTGTTTGTCTCTGCTGGGACAGGCATGGGTCAGTGCAGAGAAGAGAAGCCTCGGAGCTGTGTTATTGTAACGCCCACTCAAGATGGATTGTAGATTTCTACTGTGCAAAATGTGATTCGTCTTCTCCGTCAGCGGAGCAGGAAACGATGGCAAACTTAAGCAGAATGATTTATACATTTATGATCCCAACTGCAATGGACACGTGCAAAAGCCACACATGCAGGACATGCTAAGCAGGTCACATGACCACCAGTTTGTTTAAATTGTTGGAGGTTTCTGATTTCCTTGCATGATCTTAACCAAAAGTCTGTCTGATCATCATTGATCAATCACCTGATCGCTGTGTGCAGAGTCTCTGTCTCTGCAACTGTATGAAGCAACTCAATGCTTTAGACATGAAAAAAATGGACAGGATGACATGCTGAAGTTCAAACTGAGCATCAAAATGAAGAAGAAAGGTGTTTTACTGATAAGTGACTGAAAGTGGCATAGAATAGTGCAATACTGGCTGGTCTGAGTATTTCAGATACGTCAGTATACTACACTTTATGGTTTACAGAGAATGGTCAGAAAAAAGCAATATTCAATGAGTGGAAGTTCTTTAGACAACACTGCATAATCATGATTAGGAAGTAAGTGTACTACGCTCTGATATGAACACAAATATATGCTCTTGAACTTCAAAATTATGCATTAAGCTTCAATGCTCAAAAATGCTGAATAATTTCCAAGTAATTGTTTTTCATACCTTATAATTCTCATAAAATCTAAGATGAAACCAACATGTGCTTCTGAGACACCCCTCTCTGGTAATTTAGGTAGTGATTACTCATATGTGTCTTCAGGTTTCAGCCATAAATGCGTCACTTTCACATACGTAAAAAGCTGTTCCAATGTTGATTCATTTGAAAGTGAAACTGCACAAAGGTGACTAGCCATGCAGATGCAAATACCAGAAAATGTGTTAACTGGACTTACCTTGGGGTTTTCAAGAATTCCAGACTCATAGCTGTAAAAATGCAAAAAAGTGAAAGTCATGTAATTAGTAACTTAAAGCTGTGGTTCTCAGGTAGACCAATAACCATGCAGATAAAGCAGATCACTTCAAAAGCTTTGAGATGACATGACTGCACTTTACTTACTTAATTTACTTTTCATTTTGTTTTATGTACTGCTATACTGATAAAGTCTGTCTGTGTCCATTTTGCTCCATCTCATGATGAAATGAAGAAGAACAAAATACATGGGTGCGTTTGAGCTAAAAGTTTTCTTAAATATAACGTTTTTCCAACATTTTCTTTCCAGGGACATATATTGTCCCACTGAAAACTACTCTGCGACCTGTCAGTAGTAAACCCTGGCTTGTAAGACAGGATGTTACAAAAAGAACTACAGAATTGCATCTCTGCAGCCACACACACCTGATATGCATAAGGTTTGCGTCCATGCTCCAGGGGGCCTTTGGAGTGACAGGAACAGGGATGCCATGTTTCTACAGAGACAGAAAAATGTGTTATACTACATGTTGTTTATTTCAAAAGGTAAATGCATCTGAAGCTGAGAGTCTGGACTTTAAATCACAGCTATACCTTTCTCTGAAGAAAGTTATGAATACAGGAACCGAGTAAACTATTTCCAGCGACTTGTTTTTGACATGCTGTGTAACAAAAATACCTCTTTCCCCACATTGCTTTTGTCTTTCAGAGTACATGTTTGAGGAGAAAACAATCAACAGTAAAGATTTTCTTTGGTATCTGTGAGGAGTGAAGTGTTTTCAGATTGAATGTTTCTCAAACGCTCCACAAGTCAGAGAGAGAGTGGGTTCAACAAGACAACATGACCACCCTCTAGTGGAGAAAGCCAGTCTGAACTATCATTTTGAGACTGTGTGTCCTCTGTGACACCAATACAGACAGGATTTAGTTGAACATAAATGTGATTATGAGTCTGGATTTAATTTAAGGCAAAGAAAATGTTGTTATAATCACAGATACAGGAGCTCAAAGAGTAAAAGAGTTTGGATTTAAGATGCCTCTGGTAAATATATTTATACTTTTTTGCTGACAATGTTCATCCTTATATTCTTTGCCATCCTGTTTTTTGGTAAATATCTTGCGTTTCCAATGTTTTGTAACTGCAACAGCTCAAACTAAAGTTTTCTTCTTGATCCATTTAGAGTTTATCTTTCAGTTTAAATCTATCATGGTTTAAGGATTGAATATCTTAGTTTTTTTTTCAGCTGCAGTCAGAAAATAAAATGTGTCACACAGGAAAAGAATAATATAAATAAAGAATAATAAATAATAAAATAAAGTGAATAATAAATAAAATAAATGATAAAGAATAATAAAAAAAAATATATATATATATATATATACATATCACCAAATCAACAACACATTCAGAACTTGAAGTGCTCCATAAGGAAAAATCTCCACCAAAGCATTTCTAACAAGGTTAGCTGGATTATTGGCAAATATAAGAAAGAACTGCCCTTTTGCACATGTTTATATATAAAAATCAAAATCCAGTCTGGGGTCACCACCAAAATTTGGTGATTTCTATCTTGTGACATGATCAACATCCTAGAAAATGTACTCAGATTTACAGATAACTTCTTGAGCAGTTGGCAAACATTTTTTGGAAACTGTCCCATCTTACAATGTAAACAAGCCCTTTAAAAATTCCTGGATCAAGATCTAGATTTAGACCAATTTTAATCACCAAAATAGAATCACCTCCTACAAACTAATAAACAAACCAACAGATGCAAAAGCATAACCTCCTTTGCGGAGTAAGAACTTAAAAGGACTTTCGATTTTGTAAAATGTAGAGATCTACAGAGACAACTGAATTAAGAGGGCCTTACTATGTATAATCAAAAACTGCAGAGAATGTTTGTACATGGTCCTGAAGAAAAGTCTTGATATTATCCTAAAAACTTCAACTAAATCCAATTCTATGGTTAAAGTTTGTAAATGTCTTATCAAATGTGTTTCAAAACCTAAAAAGGTGATTATACCATTGTCTTATGATGAGCAAAAGCTTTCTATACTATTTGTTGAATAGTACATGCTACTATTATACTACGGTGAGCTATTATGTGCATGTCGGGACATTTGACGCTTTATTTTCTGATATTTGCAAATTAAATATGTTACCATGGCTGGCATGAGCTTTGTGTACTCAGAAAAACAGGCTGCAGTTACCTCTGCATACTCCATCAGGTCCAACCTTCCCTTAAATTTGTTGTAGAATTCGGGGATCCTCCAAGGTGCAATGATCTGAACACAAAGAGAGTGTTAAAGGGTCAGACAGAGCAGCCAGCAGCACCAGCCGTGACCTCACAGTAAAACAGCAAACTCACCTGCACTTCAGGGTAGAGCGCGTAACACGTGAGCTCGAAACGGATCTGATCATTGCCCTGAAAAACACAAACACTCCATTAGGCTTTACATATCACATTTATAAAGGACCACATCAGTCATGTTTCATATGCATGCAGGGATTTGACTGTGTGTCTGACTTGGCTGAGTATTATTCCCACCCACATTTTACCTTTAAATGCTCTTTATGTTTCAGCAAAATTTAAATGATGTGGAAAGTAAGCTAACTTATCTAACATGGAACATAATTTTCCTTTTCTTAGGATATGTCAGGACCTCCCTAATATTTCACAAAGAATTTCTTGAGCTCTGCATTTTAACTTTATGATGTGGCACATGGCTCCATCTGCAGGTAAATGATGAACACTGCACCTTAGTTCATTAGTGAGGGAGCTTCAGGACAAATACCAGAATTTAGGCAAGAAGCCAAAAGCAAGAAATTATCAAAAATTTTGACTCAAGATACAAAAAAGTTTCAAAGCCACTAAGTGTTTCAGTTTGTTATTGGAGCTGTTACAGCAACACTGTACACAATAAAATCCACATACAATGTTTCATTTTTCGGGCACTCAAAATACTTCTGATTCACACAAAATGTAGAACTTTTTTTTTTTAAAGTTAGGCAATGTTGGGCTGTTTTGAGAGTTGTAAAATAACATGGGCTCTGAATAAAAAGGAACAAAAATATGGAATAATCTGAGGAACAAAAGAAAAATGGTCAAAGATTGTATTACTGTAGTGCTCTATAAATATAACGTTAAAAAATGATATTATCTTTTCGTAGCCATCTTGACACTGATATTTATTATTCAACTTTAGTTTTAAAGATAGTTTGAAGATTTCCAAAACACACAATAGCAGCTTAATATTGGATTACTTAAAAATGTCAAAATACTTTCTTTCAGCTTCCATATCTCTCCAACCAGGCGTTTTCATAATGTAGAAGAATGAGTCTGCACTGTGACAAGGAATGGTGTGCTGTGTACCCACAATTCTCCTAAACATAACCACAGAGACAGTGTTTCAAAAGTGAATATATATAAATAACTTTATTTCATCTTTAGGCATTTCTTTACAATTTGTTTGTTGAAAACAATGATTTTGCACCCACTCTGCCTTTTCTAAAAAAGGAACTATCCCCTTTTAGGCACTTGGTAAATTAAAACTTCTTGTCTTTTCTGAAATTTTCTGTTACGATTTTTGAAATGTTCATCAATTTGGCCTTCATCATTTAAAACAGAGAAGGGAAAAAAACAAACACCCTCAAAAACATCAATCTTAGAGATCAAACATGAATTATTTGTCCTTTCATTCTTTTGAAAATAAAGAAATTGTAAATTCAGCCTGTAACTCATAGCAATCAACAGACTGAGACTGGATTTCCTTTAAGACCAATTCACAAAAACTGAAGCTTGAAACCGCTGCAGCTGTGGTCCACTTCCGCTTTTTCACAATTTACTACAGCCACTGTTTCCTCAAAACTACCAGTAACACATATGCGTTTGCCCAGCACAAACTGAATGTGGCTAAACTGAATATTTCTTACTGGTTTTCTTCCTTGAGGTCTACCCGCACACTCTTGGGGAATCCCTCCCTCACCCGTTAAAAACCACGGTTCTAGTCGTTCAAAAATGTTATGGCTAATCAGATAATTCCTGTTTCATCTGTTTTATGTAATTAATGTTACATTTTATTTGTTTATTTATTTTTTTGTTTGTGTAAAGGGGTAGTTTACTTATGGGCCATCTCTTCATTTCTTTACAGAGAAATAATATTAAGATATACGTCATATACAACCATTCAGATAAAAATATCTAGACTTTTTGGTCTTTATTGCCAAGCCCTTCTGGATAGTATAGAAGGTTACTTGGGCTGAACGATATATTGTTATTGTATCTAGATATGAACATTAAAGATATTAATATACTGAAAAGCAACAATAAAAATAATATAGATGTCCCCTGCACTCGCCCTGCATGTACAGCTCTGTAAGTCACAACAAATTTAGTTTAGTTTAGTTTAGTTTATTTGTTTCATGTTTCGTGGACAGTCCTCTTTAATGTATTGCAAAGTAAAAGAGGCAGCTTTAGCCTTTACGGCTAATTTCTAGCTGTAGTCCCCGGACAGTTGTCAATAGGCAACCTAAATTTTTTTAAAATACAATAAAGTGCATTACATTTCATTTTCATGATTGCCCATGGATGCAATGCTTGGTTTTCACCGAACCCGTAGTCGTATCGTATCGATATCGAGATATTTGGTATGAAAATCGAGATATAAAGCTTTGTCCACATCGTTCGGTCCTAAAGGTTACCTTAGCATAAGTCTAACTAAAAAATTTAAGTTTACACTGATCAGGCATAACATTATGACCACTGAAAAGTGAAGTGAGTAACACTAATCATCTCTTCAGTATGGCATCTGTTAGTAGGTGGGATATACTAGACACCATTAGAACACTTTGTCCTCAAAGTTCATGTTAGAAGCAGGAAAACTGGCATGCGTAAGCACTTGAGTGACTTTGACAAGGGCAAATTGTGGTGGCTTGATGACTGGGTCAGAGCATCTCCAAAACTGCAGCTCTTGTGGGGCGTTTCTGGTCTGCAGAGGTCAGAATCTATCAAAAATGATCCAGGGAAGGAGCAGTGGTGAGAACCAGTACGCAAAGGCAAGGCAAACACGTGTGGTCCAACTCAACAGACAAGCTACTGTTGCTGAAGTCAGTGCTGGTCCTGATGCAGGTGTCAGAATACAGAAAGCATCACAGCTGTAAAGCCACAGATCAGTCAGGGTGGCAGGTGGTCTTAGTGTTATACCTGATCAGTGTATAAAAGCCCACAGATATTTGTCTACATTAATTAAAGCAGCAGGGAAATACAGATAAAGGACTATCTAATTCAACAAGTTCTTTTAGCAATAAAGATTAAGTGAAGGGGTTTATATGCAATATCTGATGATCAAATACCAACAAATTATCCAACTTTGGGTGCCATGGACTTCTACTTTTGATTCCATGATACATAAATGGGCAAAGATGCTGTTTGACAGATTGATACTGTAAAAACCCTAAACATGAGAACACAGCATATATTTAAGCAAACCTGTTCACAAAGCAACCAAATAATCTAAAATGTCCAACCACCAACTATGATTGGACACCAAAGTGTTAAAACATCTGTCACTCCAGTCAGAAATGAAACTGGCCGACTTCTAGGGCGTTTGACCTATTTGCATACCCTTACGTACTTTCGTCCTAACCAAAGTGACTTATTTCGTTCAGTTGGGGGCTCAGAAGAGAAGTTAACATGTTTCAGATCTGCTTTCATAGAACAGATTTCTACAAAGGAGAAAACTGTGGTGTCTGAATGAGAAGGAAAACCTGTGCTTTGAGAGAGCAGCTTTCTAAGCCTCTGTGGCAGAAAAGTTAATGTTCAACCCTGTCGACACATGGCCTAAATCCTCATGTCCAGTCTCTAGAGAGTGATCCTGTTAAAATGTTTGATTAGAAATGACTATGTTCAAGTCAAATTGTATTTTATTTTTATAATATCAGCTCTAGAATTCATGCAAAAAAACACCTTTAAATGCTGTAATTTCAGCGATGCAATTCAGCCCCTCCCTCAGTGTGTTGTCTTTTTTTTCTTGTGTCACCTTACCTTCCCTGTGGCACCATGGGAGACAAAATTGGCCCCCTCGGTTTTTGCAATCTGGACCTGTCGGCGAGCGATGCAGGGTCGTGCTATGGCAGTGCCCAGCAGGTATCGATCCTCATACACGGCATTAGCCTGAACTGAGGGCCAGATGAAGTCCTCCACAAACTCTGCTCGCAGGTCCTCGATGTAAACCTACACGGGAAGACAAGGACAGGACACAGAGGACAAGGCTTTGTGTTAAAAACTGGATTGCATTCATCTGGAGGTCATTGTAACATGAGAAATATTTGTTGAATAATTCATGATATAATTTTCCCCCTTGAGGAGGAAACGAGGGGTGTTTGTTTAGTTTGCCACAGAGGAGCTTTGTCTGAGACTGTGAGTGTGATGTGTGAATGCAGAGACATTTGCTCGCTTTATAAATCAGAGTCAAAGGGCGTCAGATTTCCAGTCATTAAAACAAGTCGTGACTTTGTGTTTATAGGGGCTTGGAGTCATGCTGGGACACATATCAAACAAACATGGGTAAAGAGGAAAAGATGAATTTGGTATCTATCTGTTGATGAATTAACACTCAGCTTGGTTGAAATAAAACTGTAATTTCTTTACTAAGATTTACTTTTGAAATAAAAGACAAATGATAAACAGTTGGGGCTGCCACATGCATAAAAATGTAAATGCAAGGCTTTTATTATTACCTTACTGAAACTGAGTAAAAATATTAACATATTTGCAGGAATGTCTTAACTTTTTAGTACTGCACTAAAATGCTGATATGTTGCATAAGGGTGATTGCTGATTTGCTTAAAAGTAGACAGGGTGCCAAATACTAATCTCATGGCTGAATATGAAGACACAATGTTCAAGAGCAGAAATGGGACCATCTAGCATTTTAGATAAGGATTGATATCATTGGTCATTTTGCTGAGCAAGGCCCTTATCAGAGCAATTTTGATCCGCATGCTTTGTTAATCAAGGACTTCTTATTGGCAGTAAATCGAAATGATAAGAAGTCAAAAACGTTCTTATGGCGGACAGGGCAGAAGTACAAACAGCAGAAACTTGCAGAAGAGTTCATCTATGCAGGAGGGACAAGTTTGACATTGTAATCCTATTCCGACTTCATCCCTAGACAGAGAATCAAAGAGCAGGAAAGAGAGGGATATAGAAGAACACTCACATACATATTCTCTGATTGAGACTGGGTGCAAATAAGCAGACTTGGGGCTGCTTGTGATTGGAAATGTGTAGTTAAAAGATTTTGGAAATTCAACACAAATCTAAATACATGACATACCTTGATAAATCCTGATGCGTTCAACAGGGCAAGGCATCAAAATCTTTTTACTAAAACATCTTTAATATTTGGATAATTTAGGAGGCCATAATATTGTAAAATATATAGTTTCAAAACAGAAACTGATCAGAAACTTGGGGTGGTTCAGTCTGATGGGGCGCTCTGTCAGGAATCAGAAGGCTGCAGGTTCAAACCCAGCTCTGGCACTCACATGGAGACGTGTCCTTGGGCGAGACGGTTAACCCCACTGCTGCGTCAGTGATGAGTTCACGGGTATGAAAGGGTGAGAAACTGACAGAAACTCTGAGCCATTAGTTAGTGATTCTGAGAGTGAATGGGTATAAATGGGTAGGTGTGACCTGTGGCGTCAAACTGCTTTGAGCGGCCAAAGAGACTAAAAAAAGCACTACACAAGCTCAAGTCCTTCCCCATTCATAGAAATCATGGTCTCTGCAACACAGATAAACTCTGTTGTCTGTCCCAGTGACAGAATAGATAACAATAAATGTAGTAAAATAAAATCTAAAACAAATAAAATAAAACATCACAGTACTCCACTATATTATCAATTCATTATCCAACCCTTGGTGGTGACTTTTATGTGTCAATTCAGGTAAAAAAAATTAAGGATACAACTCATTTTTCATTTTAAAAAACCTTAAACAGACCTTTTTACAAAAATGTTTGGCAAAGTGTTGGAGTACCTGGGAACTCAAAGTGCAACTACCTGATATGAAACCCAATGAGGATTTGTAAGAACATTGTGGATATATTCTGGATTTGCTACATATCTCATTTAATATGTATAAACACTGTACTGGTCTTTATCATTTTGAAAATGTTCAATAAAAAGAATGTTCAAAAAAAAGAAAAAAAAAACTTAAACATAGTTTAAAATATGCTCATTGGTGCTCAGGTAAATAAACCTGTGACCTGTGTGGCCTCTTAACTTGTGTTACAAAAGAGACATGTGACACAGCAACAGTGCTTCAACAAACCACACAAAAACTGTTCATTATATTTTGGATCACCGGTTACATAAGAAAAGAAAATGAATCTGTTTATTTAAAATAACAATAAGATCATTGTGAAAAAATGTGATGTGAATGATGTGTGATGTGAAACTCTGATTCTCTCAAATGTAGTGGCGCATAAGTAAAACCTTTTCAGAACAAGTACACTTAAGTGCAGACACTCAAAAATCCTACCAAAGAATGAGAATGAGGAGGAGCAGAGGGGTATCAGCTGATGGGCATCACAGCTCTGCTCTATGATATAAATCAAATTCTTTAAAAATGTGTGATGTCTATCTTGGAGCCTGCACTTTCGTTTTGAAGGAGCAGATATAATCTTAAAGTTTGACGACATAAAAAAATAAATAAAATACTTCATGCTAAATGACTTTCCTGCTTCCAAGATGCAACAGACAACAGGTGTGGGCTTTAGTCATCGCCTTCTCATAGAGCTATGCCAGGTTTTATAAACTTTTTGTTTCTGGGGTGGGGCACTCTGAACTGAACTTGACAGCCGCCAAACGCAAGGCCATATAGAGAATAAAACACCTATTCATGCTCACACTCATACGAAGGGCAATTTGGAGTCACCAACCCGGTGAGCATGTTTTTGGTGTGTGGAAGGAAGCTTGAATGCCCAGAGAAAACTCAAACATGCACAGGAAGAACATGCAAACCTTGGATAGAACAGGCGATCTCCTTTGTGTGAGGTGCGTGCACTACCTACTGTTCCACCCCGCCAATAGGTTTTAGTTTAGAGGAATTATACACTGTGGTATAGAGTCAAACTTTAATGTAATAAGCAGGGTCTCTTGATGTTTATTTTAAAGCACAGCAGGAGCTCCACATACACACACATACAGTGCCACACCACTGCTAACTCTAACATCCCTGTGCACTGTTCCTACTTTCAGAGCCATGTCATGCCTCTGTTACTTTAACACTGAAGGCAAAATGTCACAGGGGAGTTAATATCATGCACTGTGAATACGTTTAATGAGTGATTTAAAAGACTGTCAAGATCAAGCAGGGGGACATTTTCTCCGGAGGCTGCTACTCACACATGTACATGAAAAACTAGCAAAGAGATAAGATAGTGCCCTGCCCACTGCAGGCACCAAAATTAACACATACCAAAAGTTCCTCACAGGAGCCCTAAAGCAGAAAAACATTCATCGCACAGAACATCTTACCTTCTTTGCACCGAGGCTTTCTGCCTTTTTCCGAGCAGCTTCAAAGTCTTCGTCCTGCCCGATATTGGCCTACAACAACACAATATTTAGTGGCATCTCACATACATTGAAACAATACAAGAGTATATTTAATGAACAACATTTCTGGTAAAAATAATAAAAGAATCTATGCCATTATTTCATGTCAGAGCTCCTGTGTTTTACTGTGTAGCCCTGCTGTTAACAATTGGATTTGTGACCGTGCATGTTTTAACTCAGATGATCTGGCGTCTTGTAAATCTGATCACGTCTGGTTAGTCCATGATGTCTCCAGCCTCACAGTGAACATTAAGCATGTGCACAAACTGGATGCTGGAGCAGGCTCTCTACTTCCTGATAGTAGTACTTAAGGGAATACAACGTAATGGCATTACAATTAAATGATCCAGCTCTAGTAAACGCTTGCACCAACCCACAGCAATCATCTTTCCTTGAGGCCACCGCATATAATTTCTGTCATCAAAGTGCTTTGTGATTGAGGTTGTTAAATTAGTCAGTTGAATCATTGTGTTGACCTAGGGTTAAAAAACTAATGAAGTAAAGGAAACAAAAAGAAAATAGGAGGCATCTTGAAATACAAAAGAGGTTTTTAGTGGAAAACCTAAATGATTGCAAAGTTAGTGATGGTGACACATTCTTTAGGGATGAAGAATAGACTCCACTCAAGCCCTTTTTGTTTTTTATTTTAAATGTAATTATTGGGCAGTTTGTGCCTTTATTGACAGAAGAGAGACAGTGGATAGGCCTGTGAAAGGGGGTGAGAGAGTAGGGGAAGGCATTCTGCAAAGTGGTCCCGGGCTGGATTCAAACCTGGACCAGCAGAAGCATGTACATGGGACGTTCCTGGTTGCTAACCAGTCCGCCAAACCAGCACCCCTACTCGAGCCCTTTTATTAGGATTTCAGAAGTGGACCCTTTGGACAAGGGGTATACTGTATACTGGATGATAAGACAGCACCAGGGTTATCATCATCTTTAGTGTCACTATTAAATTTCAGTTCATAAGATTGTTCACCGTATGCTGACATCTATTTGAGGGAAAACAAGATGCCACATATAATTCTCAGCAAAAACACTTGATTAAAGGTCTGGCACTTAACTCCCCTTCTACGACTTTTCACAGAAATCACCAGAGCCTTTTTTAAAATCAAAATACATTTTGTTTTTTGTGTCTTGCCTGAAAATCTACACAGATAAAGAGTTATTTCAAGCCTATAACCCCCTCATTCAAGCCTTTGAATATTCAATTTTAGTGTTTAGAAAACCTCAGGAGCTGTGTATGACCATACCCCTTACAAGAATTGGATGTGGTTTGAGATTTTCTGTGCTGTGCTCTATTGTTTACTGTGGCTGCACAGACATACCTATATATGTTTCTTCCACTGAGACCAAGTGTGTGCTGAACAAACACCTGCCTCAAGGGTATGTCCCATCTGAGAGAAGTTACGTAAAATAAATGTTTCTGAAAGTGAACAATAAAAATGTGGTCCTTGGTCTGTTTTCCCTAACGTTGTTGTTGGGGACAAACTTTCCCCCTCCAAATTTTTAAAATGTTTTCCTTATATATATGTTACTTAAAAACAGTGTTACTGGTCACCTTCAATGTTGGTGAGTGGGTTTTATACACTAAAAAGAAAACTAAAGAAAGAAAATATTTGTAATCATAACAATATGATGAATTATTAATGAGAAATAAACTATAAACCAGTGATCACCAACTGGCAGCCTGGGGGCCACATCAGGCCCCTCAAAGCTTTCTATCTGGCCCCCTGATTACTATGGTCATCTATATAAGGATCAAACTTTTTCATAAGATTGAAGGAAATCATAATCTTAAGAAAAATTCACAATTCTAAAATAAAAATTGTATTTCTTAAAAAAAGTATGACTTAAAGGAAAAGTTCGGTTCCTGCAGCTTTTACATTGTTTATAGAATGAAGAACAACAATATACTCACCCAGAAGGCTTTCCTGATGCAAACGGTGCTTCGGGAGATATTTAGATCCAAAATCGAGCAGCAGACACCGATATAATGGTAGCCTGTAGGGCATAGATCGACGCTCCTAAAAACTGCATTAATCGTCCAAAAACTCATGTTTTTCACCAATATTCCATCATGATTCGCGCCGAATGGACCGCCATTGCAGCCTGTGTCTCTCCACACAGCGCTGTGTGGCTGAACTAACCTCTGAACTGACGAGTTTGTTTACATGCTCTTTGCGCATGCGCAGTGCGGCTCATTGTTTCAGGGGAAGATCGGCAGCTACAAATCAACTTTCTTCTTCCAGTTTTGTGCAAAATGGACGAATGTCTATGGGATGAAGATGTTGTGGAGGAGGACTTTGAATATGATGGACGTCCTTACAGTTTGGAGCCACAGTATACAGATAAGGAGCTTATAGAAATGAGGAAGCGATCGCAACGCTCCAGAGAGTACTGCGCATGCGCGAAGAGCATGTAAACAACCTCGTCAGTTCAGAGGTTAGTTCAGCCACACAGCGCTGTGTGGAGAGACACAGGCTGCAATGGCGGTCCATTCGGCGCGAATCATGATGGAATATTGGTGAAAAACGTGAGTTTTTGGACGATTAATGCAGTTTTTAGGAGCGGTGATCTATGCCCTACAGGCTACCATTATATCGGTGTCTGCTGCTCGATTTTGGATCTAAATATCTCCCGAAGCACCGTTTGCATCAGGAAAGCCTTCTGGGTGAGTATATTGTTGTTCTTCATTCTATAAACAATGTAAAAGCTGCAGGAACCGAACTTTTCCTGTAATTCTCAGACTTCTATCTTTTCCCCACTTTTTGCCCCTACAATTCTAAATTTGATCTCAGAATTCTTTTTGGACCTTATGGTCTTCTGTGTTTCCAAAATAAGAACAAGTGCTAAAAATATGTTGTTTTAATGATAGATTTTGTCTCTCAATACCTAAAACTATTTAAGACCCCTATTTGTGCTTCGCGACTGGTGAATGGAGCTAATAAAAAATTATATTTTAAGTGGACCAAAATATTTCATTTTAATTGTTTTGTAATTATTATCACGGTTTTCTGGCCCCCATGTGCCAAGAAAAAATCTGGCCCTTGTACAAATGTGGTTGATGATCCCTGCTATAAACTTTAACACCATTCAATTCTGCATTCAAGACATTTTGATACCTTTTAAAGGTTATCTTTTTTGCTCACTTTATGCTTTTAGACTTTTTAAGACTTGTTTGCAGCACACTGCAGCTACGTGATCCCTCCTTTTCTCTACTTGTTAAATAAACACAACAGATGTAAAGAAGCATCTTATTTAACATACAGTTACAGCCTAAAACAAAACTACAGTGCTGTCAAACACATTCCAGAGTAGCATGCAGGCAAATACTTCTGCGTAATTATCTCGCCTGACTGTTTGTGGATCCGCATTTCTTTGACAAGCTGACACAAGTGCATGATTAATTAATCTGATCAAACACAATAAATCATGTGCTAGATCAGTGCTTGCCATTCTTCTCTTGCTACCCTGGTGAGCAGGGGTTATTAACATTCGGAGGGGCTGCACCTAATGTGCAATGGCAGCGAACTAAAGACCTCTCCCATCCCCCACACAGACCTCCACAGCCACTGAATGAAAAGTTGGACAACAGCAAAATCTGCGTGCAGTGCGGTTCAGAACTGCCACAGGGCAAAAAGTAAATCCAGTCAGATTTAGGCGGGCATTATAACAGTGAATCCAACAGATAACCAGTTTTACTGCTCAGATGGGTATTTTCTTTAAAGCTTAACCGCTGAATGATGAATTGCGTCAGCTGCAAAACCACAAAACCTCACAGAAACATTCCAGGCTAAAGCAGCTGGCAGGAAGCACCAACTCAGACAACTGTTGAACAAACACCAGTCTATAAAACTTACCAGAAAAGTAATGACATCGTAGCCTTGTTCCTTCAGCCAAACTAGAATGCAGGATGTGTCTAGTCCACCGCTGTAAGCCAGAACCACTGTACCTTTTGACATGATGAGGTCCGCTTACTGCCACAGATACAGGAGCTGTAGCTGGGGAGAACAGACAAATATATCAGTAACTAGCTGAGGGGGGAAGCAAATATCAATGCATAACCAAAGTAAAAAACAAAACGAAGCAAAGTCTCTTCTGGCTCTGTGGTTCACTGTGGTTTTACAAAGCAGGTCACTGAATAACTTGAAAGTAAATCTTAAAGCACTTCATATTGTTTTTTTCCTGCTTCAAGTCTTGTTGAACTGAGCATTTACTTTAGCTATACAAACTAGTAAAGACAGACCAAACAATCAAACATCTTCAGCTCTGAGATCCTGTAGATTTTATGACACTAAAATGGCAACAATTTAACACACAGACATGTAAATATAAATAAGCTGTAAGTCTGATCGCAGGGCTATAAAGGACATCTACAGGTGGGGTTTATGTGGTTCACAGTGAGGTAACACATGCAGTTTCAAGGCGTGACATTTACACTTTTGTGATATTTAAAATCTAATATGAATGTCAGAGGTGCATCAGGGTCGTGAAGTGATCCCCCCTCTGCCCATGCTTTTGAGTCTTTAGCAGATGTATCACAGAGAAGGAAGTATTAGAAAGAGCAGCACTGTGTGCGCTCTACTGAACTGTGCATTATGACTCTAGACAGTAATAGACAAAGTCATGCTTGTTGTTTGGTTATGGAAGAAGGCTTCTGAGTCAAGTCCACAGGGGCTGTCATGCTGCAAAACACTGACTTGAACTAACTTTTAGTCAGCCTAGAAACAAAGTGATGGAGGTGTTTCAGATCTTAAGATACCTCATGTTTGTATGTGGAGCTCCAGTTCTGCTGTGCTCTCTAATAATTCATCAGCACAGAACTTACAAGTTTAAAAGAAGATTCGACAAATACTATGCCATCACTATTTAATACTATACTGGATTCTCTTTGTCCATGTTTTTGCTTTATTGACAGAAATAAAATTGCAGATGCAGAGTAAACCCCTTTCAGGATCAAGACAAAAACCATGTACTCAGAATGCCACATCCATGAGCATCAGCAGCAAACTCGACCTCATTACCGTTAATCCTATATGAGTGTCCTAATGTCTAGCAAAGCAGTGTGATGTCTATGTTAATGCTTTAACAGCCCATTTCTACTTTCCTCTCTGTCCTGCGTCAAAACAGATAAGGAGTAAAGGAAGGGAACCAGATTTTATAGCAGCACTGGAAGAATTTTCTTGTTTTTCTTTGACTCCTCTCCCTCCACAGAGCTTATTAATCTGTTTAACATGGTAGAGATAGTGGAGAATTTATCTATTTCAGTTAGTCAAATGTTTAACTTTCACTTTTGATCCTGAGGGAGGAACTTTGCCATGCTTTCAGAGGCCCTTCATTCTGTCCATTGCCCATGCTTTGCACTCGGCCTGATCACTTGAGTCGATGGACTTAGACTGCAAATGAGTCAGTAATAGGACGTCACACTGATAAATAGAAGAGCTCTATCCGGAGGTATGTGAAAAAAAACTACAAAGGCATACAATCTCAGATAACATAGTATGTGCTATTTAACAGTGCTCTTATGGTACATCTGTACATTTTTCCGATAATACAGCCAATGTATGCAACAGATATGGCCAATATAAAGAGCAGAAACAGCATCTCTAAATTGTGGTATTAATGTTCTTATTTGCTGATATTGACAATCAAGCTGTTATATGCTGAAACCAATACTGTACCAATAACAGAATCTATCTGTAATTACTGTTGAGATTTACTTTGGAGAAAAAAAAGTTTCTGCGGCATGCAGTTAAAGTCGTCAATTCCTCCCCGGCAGCTGCATTTGTAGGCATAAAACACTTTGTAGAAATAAAAAAATAAATGCAGATGTCTTTGCTTTCTTTGTAATTTACATAAATGTAGCATTGCACTACAGCTGGATCCGCCAGATATCATGTCTTTAATAGACTGGACAATCAATCTGGTGTGTCAGGTAAATATTAATGTAACTTCTATCAAGTTCTGTCTGCTTCATAACCTGTTTAAAACTTCTCACAAGTCTTCAAACCGGAAAGTAACAACTTGTTATAAAAGAGTTTCTCATTTACATGCAGCTCTCACCTGGAGTCATGTTTTATGTATTTTTTTAACTCTTAACTGCCAATGTCCATCTTCTTACCTGTATGTAAGATCATCCACTGAAATCCAGTCTGACCCTACGCAGATGACATCCTTCTGCTGCACATGCACCTGTGCACTTTTTTTGTGTCGTTTGTGTCACTCTGTTTCTTTGCTTTTATCTTTAACATATTCTATCCCTACCATCATTTTTATTTTACTTTTATTTAAAGTTTATTTCCATTTTCAATTTTCTGCTTCTGTTGTGTTTGTATACAGTATGTATTCACTCTGGTGTGTATCTAATCTGTACTTGGAGAGGAAAGTAAATTGGTGTCATATTCCTTGTATGTCTAACATACCTGGCCAATACAGCAGATTCTGATTCTGAAATACATCAAACTGACATACTGGACTGACTTACCTGTTAAAAGGACTAAGAGTTATATCCTCAAGCTTTTTAGAGGTTGATGAAACCCTCAGAGGTGGTTTCCTCACATCCTCTTTTAACTTTAACTATGACTCAGTTCTTGCAAAATATAGTAGGTGGGGTTGTGATTAAGTCTTCCTTTAAGTATATGGTTGGTTGATGCCTGGAGGAGTACGACTAAGAGATTCCACGTGGTTAGGAAAAGGAAGCTTTGGAGGAATTTCCTTTAAACAGATGATGCAGACGTTTATGTGCAATATAGCCCAAATATTTCATTGTGCTTCACCTTATCATTACTGTATGGGTACATTTTAAATGTCAAGAGTTTCATTTTTTAAGAGTTGAATGTAGTTTTTCTTGTATTTCAAGTTTAACATTTGTTTCTCACAAAAAAGACTTTCACATTGAAAGCAACAGGTCAATTTTTAAAAGGTAAAAACTAGGCGCTCTTTATGAAAACATTGGTATTGTCGACAATGAGTACAGACATATCAGCATATCATATATCAGTAAAAATCCAATATCATGCATTCCTATTGATTATTTTTGTATTTCTTCTACTAAAGCAGATGATGTGCGGAGCACTTTCAAGCAGAGTTGTATTTCTCTGTGAGTACAATAAGTGGGGCTGTGATGGGGGAATAGAAGAAAGATCCTAAGTGAACATGACTAATTGGAACAAGAAAAAAACATTTAGCCATAGATGTTACAAGAATTCTGCAATATTTACTATGTTTTTTTTCTTGCTTTTATTGCAAAAAGGTCATATTAAGGCATCTTTTCCATTGCTAAACTACCAGAAAACTAAATGTGTATAACAAGAGATCCTTCAGAACATCCTTTGGATTATATTATTATGTCCATGTGTTTTGCACGAATCTTAATGTATGAACTGTATGTCAAAATAAGTGTCTTAAAAGAAGAGGTTATGGAGGAATATAAATGTACAGTCTGTGTGTTTTAGATCTTTGACAAAGTTAAAAGATGATTCATGAGGACTGATTATACCCTAAAGATGATGATGAATTAAAACATGCTAAAGGATTAAAATGGTGCAAACATTAGAAAGTTTCTTAATACACAGTTCCATATCCTATTTAATTTCACCTGAATGTGTTTCCCCACTTTCTGAAGTTTGTTTGTGTCTTTTCTATAGGCTGCAATAGTTGTAAATGTTCAATTTGGGGCGCGTTTATTGATGTGATATCTTGACATGTGCTTCTTTCAGGACTCTGGCTTGTTTTGGGATTTCTGACAGCATCTTTGGGTACAATATAGAAAATCGTATCATTTAGTCTCCGCACGCTAGCATCATTTCAGGGTTATAAACCCCCTTTAAATGGTTTTGGGCTCTTGTTTTCGAAGGAGTTGCCTTGACAGTGACGAGATTCGCCGTATGTAAATGTTTAGAAAACGTTCTTACATTTATTTAATCGAGGGAGTCTTACTTTTGGCTAACACTGGTAACATATTGAACTACAGCGGTTGCATGACGCATGTTGGCACTCCATGGCGACGAAGAGCTGCCTCTAAAATCCCATTCACATCCCATTTACCAAACATGTAGACCTCAAACTGAAGCGTACACCAAACAAAGTTGTATTATACTCACTGAAGGGCCGTTTTCTGTCTGAGGACGTAGAAAGTGAAAGTTTGTCGCTCTGAGGAGAGTGGTGGCTCCGCGTGCGGTTCGGCGCCTGTGATCTCTCAGCGCATATAAACGGTGGAGAGTGGTTACGTCATCACTCCCGACCCATGTGGGAGAATTCCAGTCACCTATTCACTCAGTCATTATTTATCCGACCGAAAAAGTGCGCGTGAATGAGATGATGAAATATTTTATACAGTTACAATAGAGAGTGTGACGCTGTACAACGTGTTTGTCCTGTGGTCGAACCCTTTGGCCAGTGGTTTGGAAACGTATTTTAACTTACCTGAAATCAAATAAAAATCTCAAGGCGCATCATACTTATTTTTCCCGCAAAGTACACTTTTGAACGCGTGTCACAGTATGTTATCAGTGTGTATATGTCTATGTGGACCTAAAATGTCTCTAAAACGTGTGTTTTCTCACCTACAACACACATTTCGTATTTTATTGAATCGTGGATTAAAAAAAAGCAGTAATGGTTCACTGGATAATAAGCGACTGAAAAAAAGAGGTTTAATTGGTTTTTTTAAGTTTGTAAAAGTCAGAATTTGACACTTAAAATTTCTGAACCTCTGCATGAAAAATGACAGAATTTAAGAAAAAAACAATCAGGATTCTGACTTGATCTAATAGTTTTGAAAGAAAAGACCAAATTCTGTCTTTTCCCCTCCAAATACTTAAATTTTCTTTAGATTCCAAATCCTGACCTCAGTCTCAGAATTCTGACTTTTTTTTATATATCAGGATTCTTTTTTTCCACAGACATAAACATTCCCTAGAAAGTTTCTATGTCTGTTAAAAAATGTGCTGTCTTGTATTCAAATGTATGCACCTATTGATGGGTTGAATTTGTCTGTTGTGCAGTAGTACCATAGGGGATAAAACTTTACAGTTTAACAACTTAAAAACAATAAAACAGCACTTATCAGGTTGTTTGTCTTTTTTAGTAGTGTTTACTTTGTAACATGACTGTCAAATATATTGTAGTATGAGGTGGAGATGTTAATTAGACTGTAAACAGTAATTTTGCATTTTAAGGCTCAGGCCCTTAAGGTTCCTTAAATAATTTATTTTAGGTCCTTTATGTGGTCATTAAAAACCCTTAATCTCTATCTCAGCACCTCTGAAATAACAACTAAAGAAAAGAGTGCCTTTTTAGATCAGCAGAAACGTTGCAAACATTTACTACCTATATCTTTTTATATAGAAGATAGTATTGTCTTACAAAGATAATGTTAAATTGTGGAGCTCATAAGTAACAGAAACTATATTATTACTATTTTATTACTCATTATTGTTGTGGTGAGTTATCAGGGAATTCACCACCACACTTTGTCTTGCTGCCTTACTGCCACTGGCTTGTGCCCTTGGCCTGTTCCTGTAATTGATATGTTCCTGTATATAAAATGTTTTGTATAAATAGACCAAATTGTTTTTTTTTATCTACTTTATAAAAAAGGGCAGTTTGGCAATTTAAGGTCCACACCCTCATCAAATAGGTAATCGATAAATCAGTAGTTCCAAGGCCAATATCAGGATATTTGCTTTTTTGGGACATATCACCGTTAAATAAAATTAGGTAGCAGAGAAAAGAAGAAAGAGGAAGTTTCTGAATGTAAATAAAACCCGAACTTAAAACAGTCTTCCAGGGACTTCTCACTAGACAAGCTTGGACTGAAGCATGATGGGTTATTTCTTGGAACCTTGACTAAATACTCCATGTTGATATTAACAACCTCACCCTGTTTAGTCTTGGGATGGGTGTGCCCGCCTCATTGGCTGGTTTGGCTGCTTCAGAGGTATGTCAAGTCCTGTATGTGGTTCATGTTTTAATAACATCGCCCTTTGTCTTTTTAGGAAAACCTCACAGTATAGAAGATCCTCTAGAAATGTTGAATATCATGGTCAGCTCACTTCTTGTTACTGTAATTCACTTCCATTTCTGGAATCTTTAGTGATTCCTGAAGTTGTTCTGTTTTTCCACAGACAATTACTAACAATAAAAACTTATTTTAAACTGGGCAGCAGTGAGTGTTCGATAAAGTTGTGTGTAAGTTTCTCCTTTCAGTTGTGAATGGGGCTGTGGATGATGCAATATCACATTGTGGAAATAAAACTGTACCACAGATGTCCACTTGAGGACAGTGTTTGCAAAAGGTGCAAGAACTTAAGACTGGATCATGAGGTTGATTTCTATATATCTGAAATTGGATGCAGGAGCTGTTGGTGTTATTTAATTCAGTTCTGCAAAACACAGACCCAGAACACTTCAGCACATTTGTCTGCAATATACAGTGGTGATTGGAATTATGGATTTTTCTAGTCATCCAGATCATTTAGCTTCATCTAACAGAGAGCTGTTTTGATGGCTTCAGACAGTTCTTTATTTAGACTGCTTAATCCTATCATCCAAATCTGACAACTTTATGACCTGACTGAAATTTCTGTATTCTTTTTATTAACTGAAGTAATGCACAATTACTAATCTTAGTAGTATATATATATATATATGATAATATTTATCGTGTTCAGTCCATAACATTCACAATAATGCCTGCTGGAAATAGCAGTTGTGCTAAGTAGTGTGGAGCAAGCAGGGATGTCTCATATTTGGTTGACTTCCAGACTTAATTTAATAAATACCAATATCTATAATATACACAATCGTCAGTCAAAACAACCCTTGTTCATCACTGGATAGGCCATGGGATCTGTCAGGCCCAAATTTACAGACTTTCTGTACGGACCTTACATCTTCAAATCAAAATGAATTCTCCTAACTAAACAGCATTTTGCATGCTGATTATTAAAGTTAATAATGGTTCCTGTGGTCTTTACAACCTACTTAATATTTTAACAATTTGAATGAAAAATATAAGATTATTTTGTTGAGGTACGCAAGTCTGTTGATTCTGTTTTAAACCAACATCAACTTTCCCTTTTTGAAACAGTTTCACAGGTGATCTAACTATGGTGACTTTAAACTGGGAGAACAGCATGTTTTATAATTTAGTTTATCTTATTTTTGTCATCCGTCCTCATCTGTTACAGATATACTACCTGCCAGTGTATCAAACAATAGAGGCTTAATAACTGGCCTCTTTTCAGCAGGAGACTGACGTGCAAGCGCCCAAACATCATACAACCCACAAAAGTCACAGTTTCATGTCCCTGACAGCAGGTGAACAGGGTCACTGTTCTAGCAAAAAATAAAGTTCTCCTGAAACATAAGCAGTTAATATGAGAAAATACAATATCTGCCAAAAGTAAACCTTTGGAGCACTAATCTGCAGACACTGATATTGTGCTGATAATACTGTGCACCTATAGATGTAAGATGAGCTCATCATTCCTCTCAAAAGTTATTTTTTCATTCATGAAAAAGGCCACAAAGAGACATGAACCCAGAAAGGCCACATCAAAAGCATGCTCAGTATGAGAGAGTCATTCAAATAGCTGCTAGAGGTTTGTATTTAAACAGTGCTGAATAAATACATGCTTAGCAAATACATTTCAAGACCAATTTTTATGTTCTCTAATCAAATACAGTGATTATTTGTGTAACATTTGACTAAATTAAGTGCCCCAAACATATTTGTGTGACACAAAGACAGAACTCTTATTGAGTTCTTATGACTTATTTATATTTCAGCAGAAATATCATTAGTCCAGCGGTTTGGAAAGTCTAAAGTTAATTTTGGACAAGGAGCACACCAAGGCCACCTTTGTCCCTTCTATGTTTGATTCAGTGACAAAAAACGGAAGTAATCTCCCATAATTCATAGTTGAGGGCCAACTCTGCCAAACTGCCTCATTCATGAATGACACATCACTGCTATCCAGCAAGTCCTCACAGAGCCTTTATGATGCTGCATGTTCACAAAACAGGTCAACTTTTTAAATATTTTCTCTCTTTTCATTTAAAAAAAAGGCTAAAATCTTAACCCAGACAGTGACTTTATGTTTTTGCTTTTTATTTCTTCGCCATGAATTTTCAAAATCAAAAACAAATGATCAAAAATACAATATAAACTTCTGAAAATCAATACACTGAATGCTTTTTTTATTTTCTTACACATGGCAAAAGACACTGAGCAAAGACAAAGTCCAGGCGGCGAGTGACTCTGCTTAGTCCTCTTTGCTTTTCTAGATCGCAGAATGTGGTGTTTCACGAACGTTGAGCCTCCCCTCTATTTTCCCCAATCATATACAGTTCACTATTTTAGGCATTTGTCGGAGACGTACAGTGCCTAATAACGAGTCCTGGAGCTAACAACTGTGTTGAAATTTTTCAATCAAGCACGAGTGCATTCCACCACTTTGTACACAATGTACACGGTTTTCCTCAGACTCGACTCCCCTGTGAACGAATGTCAGATGAGACTGAAGAAGTACAGTTTTACTAAAAGGCTGAAAAAAGGAGATGAAACCTGAAGAGTCAAGGCGAGTTGCTGTCAAATCAGTGCCTATGTTTTCTTCGAATGAGGAGCAAGTCTCCAAGTCCCATCAGCAGAAAAAGCTTCACATCCATCGGGGATATCCAAACTGCTGCACTCTTCCAATTTTTTTTTTTTGTTGAGAAAATATGAACATGAATCTATAACTTATGGCATTACACCCACACAACACAATAAATCAATTGTGTTCCACTTCTTCTGCACAAAGAACAAATCACCTTCCACTTATTAGATATTACCCTTTGAAATACACAAGAGAGGACGCACAAGAAGTGTTTAGAAAATAAATCTGGCATCGTATAAGTAAGACTCAAAACCAAAGGTTTCGATGAAACTAGAAAAATAATTGTCCACGCGTGGTTCTGTGGATTTGGCCAATTAAATTAAAAAAACAAATCTAGAAAAAAAGAAAAGTGTACCCTGGTGAGGAAGAACTGTAGCAAAGGGAGGGTCTTTGTGTCCCGGTTGGTGGGGGAGGTTAGTGGTGCTGTGCAATCCTCTTTTCTTAACCCCCTTTATTTTTCTACCATTCTTTCTTTTTCTCATCCATGGACACTCCACCGGGTCCAAGCGCCACCACCAACAGCAGGCCTCCGATGACCGAAGTGGTCTGGAAGAAGTCGTATTTGAGGAAATCGTGCATGGGCTTGTAGGCGGGGATGGTCCAGAAAGCGTTGAAGTAGATGTTGATGGCGAGCAGCCACACTACCAGGGTCAACGCTGCTAACTTGGTTTTGAAGCCGATGGCCACGAGGATGATGAGGGCTGTACCAACCATGTTCTGCAGGATCTGTGGACAAATGCACAGAACTGGGTTAGTGAGTCACTGAACTGACAGGTCAGATTCAAGTCTGGACATTCCTTTGCAGTCAAACCATTTTCGCTGAAGAGGAAAAACTTTGAAAGCTGAAATTCTAACTGAAATTATCATGTTTAAAGGATCTTTCAGTGATAGGGTGATACTGTATTTTTAAGATAGTATTACCATACTACTCCTACAACTGACAGTCTGGCACATACAAGTTCACTGCAGAGTCTCAGACTAGTCTTTCCCTAACCTAACTGTGGAACCTGAAAATGAACTGGGGGTCCATCAAACTCCAAAACATGAGACTCAGCATTTGACTCTTGTTTTTATCATAGACAGTTTCAATGCCACACCATTATATTCTCTTTAAACCATTGTTTACTCATTAATCCTTCTCCCTGGTTGCCTGTGGCTCAGTTTAGAGAGTTGCTCATTAGTCAGTAACAAGATCCATGATTCAAGACAGCCACTGCAGTCGCATGTCAATGTGTCCATGGACATGACATTAAACATCTAATTACTCCCGTGGCTGGGTCTGTGGGATGTAAATGGGTATGAATGAGCACAAATCTTTTTAACTAATACCAAATGACTGCTTATGTGGTAACTTAGCCATTAATGATCTAGTATGAGTGCAAATGGATGTAAACAGGTAGGTGTAGCTTGCTGTGTAGAAGCATTATGAGTGGTCATATAGACAAGGAAAGCTTTTCTGTAAACTGATATGCCAGACGGACTGTTCCAAATAGCCGCCACAGAAATATTTCACTATTCCATCTGGAGAAGAGCTCATAGAACAAGTTTCCAGAGGGCAGAACCTTCAAAAACAGCTGCAGCTTTTGATTGGATGATCATTCTGACAGTAACACTCATCATAGACTGATCCAAATCAAGCCACAGTATGACGCAGCAGCTAGACCCTGATGTTAGCCGTCAGCTTAAACTATGTTTCAGTCCTTAGACTATAGTCTTAAATTAAATTATACAACAGCTGTAGCATTTACCACCTATATGTGACATGAACCTCCTAAACAACAATCCCCACCAAATTCTCTCAGTAAACTTCTGAGGAGACCATATTTCATCATATATCGCAGAGTAACCACAACTCTGGGCATAGTCAGTGTAGGGTTCCCAAATCTCTCCCAGTTTCCCAGCAGCTCATCCCCAGTTGGGAGAAGAGCAAAAACATGATTTCCCTTCAGAAAAGCTTTATGTGACGGTCTTTGCTCTTCTTATAAAGAAAAACTCAAGTTCAGAGATAGATATTTTTGCACCCACAGAGATCCGAAGCGTCAGAAGCTGCCACTACTTTCACTGCTCCCTGCTGTCATTACATCTTCCCTTTCCGCCTCTCTTTCCGGATTGTGTTGTCTGGAGTTTGGCCAATGAAGTTATTGGAGGGTGAAGCTAGGTAAGATGGAGCTGTGTGATTTCAGACATCGAATCAGGCAGGTCCATCTGCTCTGCAAGGTTAGGTTTCTGCCCCTTGTTTCAGAAGCAGTATAAAAGTTGCTAATTTGTCTTAATAAACTATAAAATGATTGTACATAGCCTCTTCTTCCTCTGGACTTGTTGCTGTTTTTGTTTGGGCCTCTCCTTCTATGCTACACTGTAGGTGCTGGTCAGTGATTGGATGGGAGGTGATGATGTAAGCTTTAAAATGATACTTCTAAAGCTGACATGCTTCTGCCATCTTCCACAACTCTAACAGACAAAAAAGCAAATAACTTCTAAGCATCTATAAGTTTGTTTATTAGAGCCTTATAAAACAGTATTTTATTCAAATCTTATTACTGAGGCAGGGCTCTTCTATACTCTCTACACATAAAAATAACTGGCTATTTCCTTTTTGTTTTTTTAAGGAGACAAGTGTTAGTTAAAACTTCTCAGCACATTCTTTGTAAAAAATCTGACTGATATTTACAAATGCTGGACTTTGCCTTTTGTTTTTCTCTTTTCGCCTACATGTTTTAATGCATATATTGGCAGTGCGGCACTGGTTTGGTCTGCTGCTGTTGGTACTCACAGAGAAGAAATTGGAGTCAAAGTGCAGCAGGGTCATGAACATGAGCACCAGCAGTACACGGCCACCCAACTGCATGTACTGCTTCGGTGAGCTCTCCCCCATCGAGGGGACTCCAGCAAACATACTCTTTCCTTCCGAACGAGACTCAGCCAACAGCAGGAGCAGACCACCTCCAAGGGCGAGGTTTCTGGGAGAGGAGAGGATGGTTACTTTTGTAAAGAAAATGGAAGACCTGAAGAAAAACAGCATGCTGACTGGATATGGGTTTGCCATCAGTAATTATAATATAATTTACACTTTGAGCAATCTCTTAGCTTACAATTACACACAGTGCTGACACAGACAAACCTGCTGTACACTGCACTCAACAGATTATTCTGATGGCTCATTTGGCCTGTGAACGTTTATATAAATCACAGGTCTTATGCACAGCAATTACAGTAATTCTGAGTGTCTGCTTGACAAATCAGGATCTCTCTAATTTACTACCACGTGAAGCAGATTAATTACACCCCAAATGCCTTTCAGTATTTTCAGCCATGTTTGTATCAATACTTAGCTCCTGTATCCAAAGGTGTCACTTACCTCATCAAAAATTTAAGGTCCCATAAAATGCTGTATGCAACAGTCTGTCAGGGAAAAAAAATGCACATTAAAATTAAAATGCTCATTAAAATAGAGTTTATGTTTTACAGAAGGTAATAAAATGTAATGAGTCTCACTTGTAGTGCTATGATGCCAAATAGTCCAAAGCAGGCGTATTGCACAAAATTTCTACTGAGGATGAGGACACAACCACCTGTTTGAATAAAAAAAAACATCAAATAAAAATGTTTAATACAACAAAACACTTGGTTTAACCTTCAGTTTTCTTTTTACAAGAGCAACTACATTTTAGAGCCGCAACTTGTGATTTTATCTGAATTTATAACTTCCATTACTACACACAGAAATACTCCATAAGAGTCAATGATAAAGCTCCCCAAAGGGAAAAAAAACAAACAAACTAAGAATACATGTTAACTGGGTCAGAAACCAGTATGGGCTCATGGAAGCTGATGTTCTTATTGTCTAACTACAAAAGTTTGATGAAACAGGCCGAGGTCATTTTATTGTTCTTTGTCAGCCAATTGCTAACTAGACCGTGTGCAGTAGATCCAAAAGATTCTCACTTAAAATAAAGAAAGAGCTGTTCAAGTGGGAGGGAAAGCTCTTAAGCTGCTCTCTGTTAGAGAATGCTTGGTTTACCTAAATAAGCTCAACAAGACGTGCTGCAAAGTCATTTCTTCTTCCCAACTATCATTCATTCATTCATGTTCTATATTGCCTATCCTTTTTTGGGGTTACGGGGGAGCTGGAGCCTACCCCAGTTGTCAATGAGCGAGAAGCGTGGTACACCCTGAACCGGTCGCCATGAGCATGAGTTTTGGTCTGTGGGAGGAAGCTGGAGTGCCCGGAGAAACCCCATGCATGCACGAGAAGAATATGCAAACCTTACACAGAAAGACCCCTGTCTGACACGGGGATTGAACCGGGGACCTTCTTGCTGTGAAGCACGTACGCTACCTGCTGCGCCACTGTGCCGCCCCTAATCCAAATGATCTTGTTTTCAATATTATGGGAAGTTTAACTTGTGACTAAAATTGTGCCTTAATTAACTACAAACAATCATGTGTCATGATTTAGTTCACCTTATTTTACTTCTGCAAATATATTAGCTGCAAGAGTTTAAAGCACAGTAAATAGTAGGCCTGTGCTCAAAATATCGATACAGCAAAATATCGTATCGCACTCCTTTGGGATACGTGTATCGATACGGATTCTACAGAATCGATACGGCCTAAATTTTTCGACAGTTGTTGTAAACACACTTTGGCTAATGTTAACAATGGCACAGTTCAAGGTAGAAGACGAGCTACATAATGAAGCATATGTCCTAAATTTGAACTTAGGTCTACCATCTTTGAGGATCTGAATTTATGTCTCTCAAGTTGTAGAACCACTTAAAACTCATCCTTGTTCTTTTTCTTCTTATAAGAAAAGACTAAACTTGTCAAGAATTTTGCTTAAAGCACAGTCAATGTTCACAATTTACGTGTATCGGGATACGTATCGTATCGTGAAGTTCCTGGAAATACCCAGCCCTAGTAAATTGTAAACTGACTTTACGGTTGTAGTGATCCAAATTTGTAATACAATTTCTGTATTTCGATCAATTGCAACAACGTTTTTCATACAACTCTAATCACAAAGCTCCTAGAAGCACAGACAGGGAGCTGAAATGCTCTATTCAGGTCCATCCACCCATTATCTGCACCACTTGTCCCTTTGAGAGGACTTGTCCTTTTGGGAGAACACGCTAACTCCCCAGAGAAAGGCCCTGACTGACAGAGGGTTCAAAACTTCATACTGTGAGGCAGCACATCCTGCTACATCACCATGTCGCCCTCATTCGAATGTTTACAAAGACCAACACTAAAACTTTTCACATTCCCTTCACAGTGCCCTGAAATACTGTCAGATATCACCACAGCACACTCAGAACAGGGTGAGTGCCCAGTCTTTGTATTACCACAGTACCAATCTAAAAAGAGACCTATAACTGATTTCTTTTGTTTTCTTTTAACCATAATTCTAACAATTCATTTTATATGTTTTTTATGGTGCATCTAAACAAAGAGCTGTATTTATCTGGAAATAGCCCTTCTAAAATTTAAAAATATATCCCAGAAGGACAAAAAGGTTTTATTGCCCAACGTCATTCTGCTATATAATACACAACTTAAGGGTTTAATAATGTCATGAGGTTTTTTAGTACTTGTGAGGTGTACTTTATAACACAATAAATCTGATATTGAATGGACAAAAAAATGGTTCAAAACAAAACTCTTCAAAACAAGCAACATTTGTCAAGTCATTTTTCACATACTAATGAGGTTATGTAACATATTTGATCCTTTACATGTTCCCTTTAATTTCATTTTTTAGGGAATGGAAAATAAAGTTTTTCATACAGTTTGTATGAAATTATGGACTCTGCTTGATCCATCATATAGTATCAACAAACTTGGCTCAAATAAAACAGCAGGATATGTCTATGAATCCATATATTTGTGAGTAACTGTCTGTGAGCTCCAGCATTCAGACACCATATGACTCCAACCACACATTTTCCAGTGTCCCGTCATGCTTTGGTTCATTCAGTGTGTGGTGACTGAAGCTTTATATTCTGGCTCTTACATGATAAGAATGGAAGCTGACTCCTACTTGACAGGATTGCTACTCCTGTTAAGCTGATGCCTTCATCAGTGTGTGGTGTGAGAACTTCTGCACTGACAGCTTATCAGCTTCAAAGTTTGAGGAGCCTGTGGATGTGTTTTAGCTTTAATCCCAGTTTAATTATGAGATCCTTTGACAAACAAGCTGCCATTTTTTGACCTCAGCATAACAATGCAGTTTCTTCTGACCTTTTTTATCACTGGGGTGAATTATAACAAAGAAGTGAAGTCCACCAAGTTTGCATAACTTTGTGCAAACTTTGAGTGGAATGGAGCAGACACAGTTCACGTTTACTTCACTAACAGAGGTGCCTTATTTCCTGCAACATGCTGACTTCAGCCTAACATTAAAGAAAATATTTACTATATCTACTCTTTGTTAAAACCAGATTTGAGTCACACACCATCCAGCAACACAGGAAAAATACATTATTTCCACATTTCTGACTCATCAAGTGTCCTGACCTCAGCCGGACAGTTCACAGCCTCCCGTTCACTCACCCAGCTGTCCTATGAGGTTAAGCAGCACAAAGCACATTGCCAAGAAGTAGCCACAGCTCCAGGTAGCTTCAATGTAGTCTCTCTGCTCGTTCCACTGGAACCACATACGGATGCCATCCTCCAGGAAAGTGCTAATGAGACAAAGACGAGCCAGGTGGGGCAGGTATTGTTTAGTTACCCGCAGGAACTGTGAAAAAGATGGAGAAAGAAAACCCAGTAAATCACTGATGAAAAGTGAAATCAACAAAAGTCAAAGGATGTGGTTTAAGAAGGGAAGCTGAACTTTCAACATCAGCAAAACTGAGAGGATGTCAATCTTAAAAGCACCTGTTGAAGACACACTACATACTGTCTGAGCAACATGATTATTCAACTTTATGCTTTTTAGTTCTATAATCAATTACTCCCACTTTGCCTTGCAAATCCAGAACATCCCCATTTCATCAGTGGCAGTCAAAAAAGGACAATAAAGGGCTTACAGATGTGATAATGGCAGACAGTTGACAGAGGTGCTCCAAACTGAGGCTTATTCTGCCCTAAATGACTCCAACTGCATAGCGCTCAATGCCAGTTTGAGTGACTTCAGCTCAGGGTGGAAACAGGAGTAACCTTTCAGAAGCTTTTGTCAATGCAGAACAGCAAAAATAACAGGAGTGATATGTTTGAGGTGGTTAACAATAATAACCTTTGTAGGCAAAAAAAATCTACAGTAATCAATAGACAGAGATGGATTAGACAGAACTTTATTTGTCCTTTGCATGATTAAAGATGATATATATTTAAAAAATAGATGTAAATATAAATTTAAATAAAGAAATAGGGCTACTGGCTGGTGACTGCTCCTTCCTGTCATTCCTCCTCCTCCACAGTGAGGAGTTATAAAATACTATAAGGCATAAATAAAGATTTGAATCAAGCAGAATCAATAATGGCACTGGTATCAATAATCAACTGAATTCAACTCACACTGCTTTTTCGTTCATGGCGCTGACTAAACTGCTGGACTCTACTCAGTTTTAGATTAGATTAGATTGAACTTTTTAACCCTTTGGGAAGACTCCTTCAGGGAAATTTGATGTTAGAATTTAAAGGTGTTATGAGGAGAATCTATTCCCGGCGAAATAAAGACTCTGCTACCCATGAGCACGAGCGCCGACTGTCGTAATGCTGCGTTCCAGTAACCTCGGAACTGGGAGTGACATCATCTCCGACTTATCGGCGTTCCAGTTGAAGTCGGAAAAAAACATCCCGATCTACCAGGCTATTGTTAGCTGTTGTTAGCACGCCCTGCGTTGTTGTTCATAAATATCCCATGAAGAATGTGATTATCACTATGGCAGCATTTTTGTAAATATAAGTCTAACAATACTATGTATACAGCTGATCTAGAGCGACACACCACAGTCAGAAGTGCAAAATTGATTATTACAGGAGCTAAATAACTGTTCACACTGGGGGCATCCATCTTTGATTGTCAACTCGAGGTTTCACCGAGTTCCCAGTAGAAAATTCAGACTTTAGGGGACGTTCCAGTTGCAGTTTCCGGAAATTCCTACTTCTGACTATAGCTGGAACGCACCGAAGACGTGACTGAAGCCAAAGCGTGTGTTCGTTGTGATAAATGCAGTTCGGACCTTCCTCAGAACTCTGCATTGCTTTACAACTTCTTTTTTCAACAACTTACAGGATGCAAAGCGACAAGGTAATGTATCTCTTTCTAGTTACATAGCGGTAGTTTTTGATGTGACAACAAGCAATTTTTGGAAAACCTATTATCGTAGTTGTAGCTGGCTATATATCGCTACTTACAGCCCGGTGCTCTAAGACGTGTAATATAAATAATAAAAAAATACAAATTTGCTCTTGTTTTAATTGTCTTGTTCCCGAAGTTGAGTATCCAGGTCAGTCCAGCTCTGTCCGACCCGACCGGAAGGCTAAGGAATAGCATTTATAGATAACCTATTTTGATGCTATAAAACTCATCTTAAAGTGTGTATTTCGATCAGGCATATATCTAAAAGTGAGACTTTTTTGTAATTACTTAGAAACTCCTCACAGTCCCTTTAAGTGATTGGTTTTAAAAGTTTGGTACCAGGAGCTTCATTAACCACAGCAGTACACAGTACACTGATAGTATGTCCTCAGTGTATTCAAGGTCATCATAGTGCTGCTGTGTGCCGTCACAGCATAACAGAAGGAAGTGATGGTGATTGTGTAGTTGGCTCTTGGTTTGTGGCTTTCGGTCAAAGTGAGCAGAGGGTTTTTTCTCCAGAGATGCTTCCAAGCAGCTTAAGAATACATCAGCAGGAAAGTTAGGGAAGTCCTGCAGCATGTGGCCATTATCCCTGTCCCGTGAAAACACTCATCATTTGGTGGTCAGCAGTGTCCCCATGTTACATTTTAGGATGGACTTCGATACAGGAGAATAAACAAAAAACAACATTTGATAGAAATTTAAGAAGTGAGCACCTACACCACAGTAGAAATGCCCTATCATAATGTCACTGTCCCTCCACAGACCACCTCCTTCATAACTGTGGTCCATGTTTTCTTTTAGTGAGTCAAAGTGTCTCCAATGCCTGCTGACTTTAATTATACGCCTTACAATCTGGCTGTTCAGACAGAGCTTATGTTTGAGAGGGTCAACTTCTATCTGACCACATATGAAGGTGGCCCAAATCTAATTAGAGAAAAAATAACTTTCAAGCTGCCCAAGCTGTTGTGAAAACTGATCCAAGTCACATATGAGAAGGAGAAAGGAGATTTAGGTCACTTCTGTCTGCAGCCTGAATGCCTAACAACCCAACTACAACTTAAGTAGCCAAACACATTTTATGACACCCAAAACTATTCTAACCTATAATCAAGCACAAAATAACAAGAGAAAATATCTTGCTGTCATTGCTATGTAAAAAAATGTCTTACATTGAGGATTGAAGAGACAGTAACACCACTAGTTATATAGCTCAAGATGTTAAACTATTTGAATGTTAGAACAAGTTTTTAAGCAGAATGTTTGCTTTGGATTTGACTTACTGTAACTGACTTAAAATGTCATATTGTCAAATATTAAGAGCACATTTAAAAGTAGGAGAAGGAGCAACTCCGGCCTGAAGCCATGACAAATACTGTTGAACAAGTTTTACATTTGGTTTGTAAACTACAAACCAAACCTTGACAAAACTCTGGTCTGTTTGTTGATTTTACTTCTCCAGGTTCTTTAGTTCACTCAGACAAGTCTTTTAGCATCTTATATAGTTGGAATACAACGAGGACAACAGGATTTTCCTAAATTAATTACAAGTAGTGCAGCATTTTCATTGAGATGTTGAGATATGCAAGAGAGAACCTAAAAGAACGTTATGGTGGCTTGGCATGTGCAGGGTGAAAATGATCCATAATTGTTATTCATTAAGCAGGACCATACCTGCTGTTTGATCTAGAGCTTAAAATTTACAGAAAAATGAACTGTCATGTTCTTCACTTGAGCAGAACTCTTGCAAAGATCCTCTGACACCACAGTGACAGGAGAAAAGCCGTGACCTGCCCCCTTCACATCCCCGCCTACTCTGCAGTCCACATCAGCATTGTCAGACCACAGCAGCCAATCACACACCACCAACTCCCACTACGACTGCTATGTGGGGTATGAATGAATGAAGACTGAGCCAATCCGAACAAGCCCAAGGTTCCTCCAACAGCCTAGAAATAGACCATTTTGTCGGGTGACATGTAAGTAACATGCTTGGACTCCCTAGTGGGACGAACTTTTGAAAAGAGCTAAGGTGGGAGCACCGTGAGACTTTTCAGTTTCACTTCTTCTCATGTTTTCCTTGTGCAGCACATAGTTTTGGTGATAGTAGCTGTGTAACTCAATCTGCCGCCATTAGTTTAGGGAAGTGCTGAGATCATACTAACGTTAGCAGTAAATTAAACAAACCAGTGTTAAATGACTCCATTCATGACCTGGTTTTTACACCGACAGTACTTTTCCCAAGTACATGGCCACCAGTTTGACTTTTTGCCCAGCAAAAAAACAAGACTGTGATTTATGTACACACCCTGCCTCTTATCAGAATTACACATGAACTACTCAGGGAATCACAGAAAGTAAAGCCAAATCACTGGGGATTTCCAAAAGGTACAAATTCACCTAATATCAGTACGTTTGTACCATTCTTGAGACAAACATTAACGAAAGTCAAATATACAGAAAAAAAATCCGTAAAGGGAGAACCTACTGTTGCTCTGGTTTGTGTGACTAAGTAAGGGTTAACATTAGGCAGGGCAATATGGACCAAAAGTCAACTTATCTACTTTTTCACTGTAGGGTAATAAATTAAAATGATGTGAACCAAGAAACTGATGTCACAAAAACAGACTATTAAACTTTTGCATGGTTATGGCAAACACGTTACAATCTTTCTCATTGATATAGATAATAACAAATGTGATGAAAATCAAATGGCTGAATGACTGCTGCCATCTACAGGTTGGAGGCTGAGCCATACTTCAAAACAAATATCCTGAAAGTCTATTGACTAGTAACTTCTAAATTTTAATCAAATATTCTTATATAATGATGTACAAATGTTTTCTTTCACATATAAGACCATGCTAACAAAACTATAAGTCTGAGAAAGCCAAATATTTGGCTTTTTAAATTATCAAGAAGTAACTAAAACCCAAAAATCACATTCAAGATGCACAAATATAAAAAAAAAATCCACTATTTTGAGGTATTTTCAGTATTCTCTACCTTTAAATACCATTTGTTTCAAAACGCTAGCTTCTCCATGATTTGAATGACTACTGATAAATGTAAAGTCTTCAGTCACAATTTGAGCCTTGAGAGAATGCGTCATTTAGATTTTGTAAATAAATTTACATTTGATTTTTTTTTTCTTGTGACATAGTCAAAAAACCTGATAGCTGTTTGAGATTCTTACTGTAAATAATCCATTGATATGAAACAGAGTATACAAAGACCATCTGGCCTAGCATCTATGCTTCTAATCACAGCAACTAGGGAAACAAAAATTTATTGGTTCAATGGTAACATTGGTCAAAAAAGTTAAATATCTGCATAAGCCAACTACAATTGTTTTGTCTATATTTGCAGCCTATAAAACAGACATACATAACAGTTATATAGCTCGTACATCATCAGACATATTGGCAAATTGCATGATGGCACCGCATTGCTTTACCTTATCACCATGGCATGACATTATAAGAGTTAAATGTTGTTTTTCTTGACTCATGCCTGTTCCTTAAACAAAAACACTTTCACATTGAATGTAAAATATCAATTCTTGTGCTCATGATGAAATAAAATTGCTCAGCACCTGAAAAGATGTGTTAAATACCAACAAATATCCCAGACTATGTTTCCTGAACAGCAACATCAATATAATATTATGAGAGATAGTTTGTGGTCCCATGTCAACACTAGGGATTTAGAAAGAATCTTTTTATCAGTGCAATGTGATATGGACACAGATGATGCCATGATGTAGTGACAGCAAATAAATGTTTAATCTTGGAGAGGCTTCAAGACTGCTTTACTAAGTTTGTTTGAGTAGAAAAAAAACAAGTGTGGGAAGATGACAGCTATAAAAAGTTCTTATTTAGGTTTACAAAAGGAGAGATTCTGCTGAAATTTATTTCAAGATTCATTTTTACACAATAAAAGGATCATAATATCTGACTGCCTGTGTTATGTGATTTTAAATCATAGCCTGGTGCAGCAATATTGCAAGTCTAGGATTCTACCAAGTGCTGCATGGTGATACTGATTAGGGATGCACAACATTACATTTTTGCAGATATTTCAAAAGTCATTGCAGGTACTGATATTTTGAGTCTCTACTTACTAAAACTGGCCTGTTACTGCCATAGTTACAGCCTATTTGTGTTAGAAACAGATGTGAATCAAGAAAACATCATTTTATTCTTCATTAAACTACACTCTTATTTCATATAAATGGGTATTGCAAGATGATGAGGTAAGCCATTATGGTACTTTGTACATTTTCCCAATATTTAAGCCAAATTATGGAATTTTCATGACCAACTCTTAGAGTCCGATGTCAGCTGCGAAAATGTGGATACTGGCAGATACTGATAATCGGCTTTGCAGGCAGATACCAATACTGATCTGAAAATATCATGCTTCCGTAATCGTGACATTAACAACTTAATCATTGCTTAATCATAACAGAATCCAATCATGCGACTAGTTAAATGCACAGCCCAAATCCATACTCTGTAAAAACTCCAAGCATTGCCCAGCCCTAGCTTCAATTGAAGTTTTTGGTTGAGCTGTGTTATGTAGGGCTGCCTTGTCAAGGCCCTGCTCAGTTCAACATAGCTCAGTAAAGTCACCTTAAGCCACCTAAATATTGCTGCAGACCGGTATGACTGATTATGTTAGCCAATAACTTGGTGGCTAAGCTAAAAGATTGCACAATGGTGACTGGCACTGTCTTGCTCGCCTATTAATACACCAGACTGCAGTAGGCCAACTATCACTACTAAACTGTATATTTATGTGAGAAAGGCTGCCCATTACCAACCATGTCAGTGTAACTTAGAGGAGAGTGAATAATGCTATCAAGAACACATGACACTACGAAACACTACAACCATTTGACATGAGAGTTAAAACCGGAGTTAAAAGGCTCACACTGCTAAAACTGTCATGTAACGGCTGACAGTTGGTAACCGTTAACCTGTGGAAACAACAATACAATGCGTCAGAATGGTGGAGGAAACGCTCGAGCGCCGAACGTTACTCCTCGCGCTGACAAACTAGTCGGCGGCTAGCATGCTAACAGCGGCTAGTGGTGTTATCAACAGTCGGCTAAAATTGAAGTTACCTGGTCTGCCACGTCTTCGGCTGTGTTCATAAGATCCTCCTGCCCCATATCGGAGAAATGTAACGGTTACTTGTGATTAAGGCTCAGCACAACACAGTTTGAATGTGTTGGGTTTTCCTTCGCGGCTCGGACCGTTCCTCCCCCCGTTAACGTTATTTACTTGAAGATTTCCCGTTCGCCTGCACGCAGAGAAAGGCCGCCTCCGCCCCACAATGCCCCGCGATTTGACGAAAGGCACACAAGAGCCCCCCTACATGGAGCCTGCAACCGCTGTATGCCACGTATACTGAACCGTGCAGGGGCTTGACACAGCTATACAGCCTTGTTTGTGACTAATACCCATGTAAACAAGTACAAGTTAATACCTCTATACACATTTTGACTCATTCAGGTCAGGGAGGGGAAACTTTGGTTAATCAGAGGGCTGCACTCGTCTCGTACCGACTGCCATTTGTTAATGGTGCCAAACTTAATACCCCTAATTTAACTTATTTTTCAACAAAACTAACCAATGTCCAAAGTATTATCTTAATTTATAATTTTAAACCAAAGGGAGTTAAAATTCTGATAGTGATGCTTGATTTATAGTGTCAGACATTAAATTAAAGTCAACCTAGCCAGTGTTACATTTTCATGAGCAAATTATTTTTAGTATTTTAATACGTTTTTATGCAATTCTCAATTTTTCGGTTTCAAATATACTGTCATTACATAAGCACAAGTACAGAGTAATAAAAGGTCATTTGGTGTCCAATCCAGATATGTAATGTAATGGGAGGTGTGTGATTATATATCCATATATGTATTTACATTTTATATTATAAAATTATAGTTATTTTATTTAACAGCCTGCAAGATAATAGTTTGAAAGATACCATCAAATATACAGATGTACTAGGTACTGTCAATAGATATTTAGAGCTCTACTAATCAATGCTTTTCAAGTCAAGTTTCAGCTTGCATGAAACTAAATATGTCAAATTCATCTACGTGATTAACCCTGTTTGGCCCACAACTTCAGACTGTATTTAATATGTTGGCCCTTCTGTGGTTTGATCTTGACATGTTTGTCTCTGTTAATCTTGTTCTCAGATTAATGAACACTGACAGCTTAATGACAGACAGATCTTTCCTTGATTTCTCTTTAAGTTGATTGCATCACTTATTGAATCTTTGCAGAGAACAAACAGCAGCATTCAACCTCCTTTTTCTGACACTGTGGATACATAGATTAAATTTATGATATAGACTATATTAGTATCTCCGCTCATGATCTGGGTCAAATTAAGAGAGCCTTATTAATTTAAGTCAGTTTTTATGTCCAACTAATACTCCTCACAGGAGCTTTAATGCCTGAAACTGCTGTTGCAGGGAAAGCATTTCAGGTGGAGATCTATACACTAATTCACATTTTTGTGAACTGTTCCTATCAAAGAGTATTTCCTAGCTGCATGATAACAAAGCTTGAAAATGTAAAGGAAAAGCTCACATTTCCACTTTACTCACGAGGGAGCAACAGAATCAACTTGACTAAAAAGGCAGCAGCTTTAATGACACACAAAAGTAAACATAATTCATTAAATTCATAAAAGTAGAAATTCATCTCGTCTTTGTAAATATGTAGTGTCTTCTCATTGTTATGGCTGTTTGAGCATATGTTGTTGAGCAGGACCAGAGCTAACACGAGGCCTATTAAATCCAAAGACTCAAGGAAAACTCTTAAAACTCCAAAACATGCTGCTCTCTGTTTGCCAAGTAGAAAAAAAAGCATGGTATTTTAACAAGCAGCACCTAGTGTCAGCTACCACAGCTGTTTTTGTTTAGAAATGGACAAAAAATAAGCATACTTTGTTAGTTTTCATGTCATATTTTTTTATAAAATAATGAAATGATAGGAGGATTTCTTATGGCCTCCATCATTTATGTTGATAAATGCCACTCTTCTCTTTGTTAAATCTTATGAGTAGAAGAAGTAAAAAAAACACAAACAATGTTTTCAAATACAAGTTTAGTTGTATTCAATGCCAACAACTTTACACACTTATTTCTGGCCTGCAAACCAGCATAACAGGAGCATCACAACAGGGACAACACAACTCTTCATATGCAAAGAATAGGCAAAATCTAAAGCTTGTTGTACAAAAGGTCAGGCCAGCTCGGACACTGAAAAATGCTCTTAATTGAAGTGCAGTGCTGCCTCCTGAAAAACCGTATGGTATAAAAATACTGAGCTTTTATGATCCTATACAAGACACCACAGTAGATGTGCATCTTCACATTTTAAATACTCTTTTGTCCCACAACAACACAACAGCTTCTGCTGGTTTCTCAATACTTTTCCTTATTTACATAATGTTATTCTGGGATAACAAGGTTGGTTCTACATTAAAAAGTGACTGACCTCATTGTTTCAATAGAAACAAGCTTCACTCTTGTTATAATGGGAATTATTTTCTGGCAGTCAAGAGAACAAAGTTGTCGGCCAGAACCTGTCCTGCCATGTTGGCATCACTAACACTGATAAGTTAAGCCCAGTTCCAAGGCTGTTTCGAAACATGTTTCCCTGAACTTTATAAGAACATTTTAGGTGCTCTGACAGTAAAATAAGTCCCAATGTGCTTTCCATTATTGTCCCACACACATACACGGCAATTTGCATGTCAACTAGAACAGGTAAATGCTGAGCAGCTGGCAGGACAATTCTGGATCAAAATTGTTCAGTTTGATGTCAACATGATGTTCACCAAGATAAACTAAATAGATTTTTGGTTTTTTTTTTAACTTTTGTGCATCCAAGGAAACTACACAAATAAGGGAATGTCTGAGAAAAGGTGTGTTATTGAGGGAAACGGGAGTAAATAAAGTATTTGAAAGCATGTCCTTTTTAGGCTTCTGTATTTTTGTGATTTACTTCCCACTGGGGGGTTTCCCAGGTTTCTTGCGCCCTTTTTTCCAGTGATTATTTCTGAATTTCTTCTGAAAGCCGCCACCCTGGACCTGAAACATAAAAAAATCAGCACTAAGTACAGTCTGATAGTAAAACCGTAGACAAAGCCATGTTAGAGTCTGATCAGATTCCGACCTTCTTCCTTTTTTGCTGCGCCTGCTTATCCACCTCCATTTCATCATCCTCATCTGTCTGGAAGTCATCCTCCTCTTCGTCCCCGTCAGCCTCCATACTCTCTTCAGCTGGATTTTTCAAAGTGAATACAGAAGCTGTGGGATCATAAAGTATAAACGTGTTAAATCAGCTGCACTGTTTTGATCGGGATAAATAAAGGTGAACAAATGTGTCTGCACTTTGTGTACTGACGAGGATAGAGGTCACTCATGCTGTCCTCTGAGTCACTGTGATCCTCGTCACTGGATGAGGGTTCCCATGGGCCGTTCCCGTGTTTTGGAGCCTTTCCCCTCCCAGAGTCATCTCCGGTGTCTCTGGGCTTTTTCTGTCTTAGTCTGGATGGAATGAATTCAATCCCCTGTTTGACACACTCTTCATCTGGAGCAGAAAATGAGCACAGTTCAAAGATAAAGGACAACAGGACGAGAAAAAAAAAAATTTAATCATGAGCTCACTGGTGACTCTCGTTCAGATTTTTAACCATAATCTAAACTGCTATGGCAGAAGATGTAATCATTGACTAGCCATACATGTTCATTTTCCATTTGCCATAAAAGTAAATCATGGATGCAGCATTTCAGTGCAGCAACACTTAAATATGCAATATAATCACACAGAAGTGAACTAATCTAAAAAAAGATATTGGATATTGGATATAGATGTAATATATATGGACAGTTATGAGTTATGCATATACATGTAAGTATGTACTGTATGTATGTGTGTGCATAGGTGCGGATTATATTTACACAGATGTATATGTAATAACAGTATATTATATCTATATTGATGCTTATATGTCAGATACATATGTGTATGTGTATATATGTGGATATGTGTATGTGTGTATATGTAGGAAGGATGTGTGTGTATGTGTGTATGCGTATTTATGTATATCCGTGTGAATATATGCTTGTATGTATGCGTATGTATATGTATATTGATTATATATTTTATTGGTTTTGTATAGGTAGTTAAGCATATAATATAGATTATATGTTTCGTAATATACATTTGTGTAATGTATTTGCATCAATAGAAGAATTTATTTTTTATAAGACCTATGAGGAACAGTAATAAGGAGTAGGAACTAAAAAAGTATTCTACTTTCTTCCTACTCCTTTTGAGCGTGTGGTTGCTACAATCCTTTTTTTTTCTTGTATGTGAATGGCATTTCACTTTTTTTTTTGTTCTTTGCATGCATGTTCGAAATGAAAATAAATTCAATTCAAATAAAAATCCCAAATTACATATAATTCTAGTTACCTACTCTAGTATGAAATCTTCTTTCCTGCACACATCAGATCAGATCGTCTTTCTCAAGTTTCAACCAAAAGACTACAATACTCAGGTTGTATAACACCCCCACTCTTCAAGGTGCAGACTACAACCTTTAGTACAGTAGCTGACCTCTGATGTAGATATGTGATGTACTCACATTTTGCAAGAGCTTTCTTGAAGCGTTTCCCATTAACATGTCTTAAAACGTGATGTGGCTGCTTGTTGAGGTGTCGAAGAGTCAGTTTACAAAAGAGTTGATGGCTGGAAAACACAGAAAGTGACACATTATGGAGTGTAGATATGCTCAATATGATCTTATTACTACAGATGGAAAATGGTAAATGTTATAATGGTAAAATTATTTAAAGCACACATTTTACTGTATATATCCCCACAAAGGCTTGACAAACTAACATTTGTGTGTTTGCTTAAAAGCTCAGTTGGCATTATGATAAAGGGTTTAAATATGTCTTTCCATTTTTTTATTAAGTCATTCTGTAAGTGCTCAGTTTTCCCTTTTTTGTGCAGATTAATTTAATGTAAACACTGGGGCTGCTCAGTTGTGGCACACATGGTAATCATACTTTTTGACTGAAATGAACCAAATGGTTACCTACTAATGTTTTAAAATCAGCATTTCATTTTTTTCGTGAAACAGGACAGTCTGAACACTTTGTAAATAAGAAATATGTCCATTCATCCATTATCTATAACAGGGGCCTGAACTCTGTCCCAGTTGATATTGGGCGAGAGGCTGGGTACACCCTGGACCAGTAGCCAGCCAATTGCAGAGCCACATAGAGACAAGTTTGGTATTAATAAAATCTTATCAATTCCCATTCCTGTGGCCTTACCTCATACCTCATTGAAATTTCATTGAAATAGTAAGATAAAGTTTGTCCATCCCTGGAAAATATGACATTCTCTTCAGAAGCAAAAGGAACCCTGCATGTTATGACATATATATGTAGACAATTTTGCACCGATATTCATGTCTTTGTATATGCATGATGAAATAAGAAACCCACTTTATTTCTGCATTTGGAGGACTCATCTTTACAGATGATTGACACGTAGGCTGCTTTTGTTTAGCACTGCATTTTGAGGACGTCAGATGGTTCAAACAATCTTCTTCCTACATCCTTAACCCTTTGACCTTTGCCCGTTTAAGGAAAAAAACACAAAAAAAGTCAACCATGCGGTTACAATGCCAGTCAAAGGGTTAGGATCGAACATGGCGATGTACCACAGTAACCCCTTCTTTATTGTAAAATCATGTTAACGGAAAGGATATTAGTTTAAAGGAAGAGATGTGCAAAGACGGACAATGTAACCATTTGAAATCATTGCTAACAATTATTGAACAAAGGCAGTGTCTGCGTGAACTACTATCTAATCTCTTATAAAGAACAAAGCCAGTTTGTTTCTTTGTTTCTGTGTTAATAAAAGATAATATGATGAGACAACTAGTGATGCACAATATTATCAGTATGATATCAATTTCTGCAGATATTGGTCTTAAAAGATGAATATTGGTTTGGGCCAATCTTGCATTTTTTGCCCAATTTTGATGGTGATATATATCCTCTATATAATTGGTCATAATGTCATAAATATACAAATGTACCATTATGCCTCCCGTTATCATCACTGCATGGGTAAAAACAAGTTTCATTTTGCACAACAGGGGAAATTTGTATTTCTTTAATTACAGTTGTTCTGTTCACAAATATATTTCTACATTGAAAGCAACAATCATTTTTAAAGCAGAGACTCTTAATGACAAATACCTATATTGTTATTGTCAAAAATGAGTTCTAACATCCACTATTATACATCTCAAATGAAAAGGTTGGTTTTCCTTGACATGCAGGGTTCCTTTTAAAGTTCCTCAGGGAAACTTTAAGTTTGTTTTGGGGCTTGGAAATACATCATGTTTTGTGCTGAATCATTAAACTGTAGAAGCAGCCTGCATGTGAAACAACACAAGTCTGAATGCAGAATTCGCAAATGTCATTGTCCATCTGTATGTAAGACACCGATGTTAATGTTGTGTACATTTGAGCTCATAATTCTACATAACCTGGCAGAATTATTTTGGCAATTTACAGAGAATATACACGATAAGAGAAAAGTTTCTGATGTCATTATGAATTAAAAAGTTGTGTGGTAATAGATGGCTTCACTCAACCACCAACCATGATTGAAAGATAAGTTTTTGTTATTGTTCATATTCTCTGAAAAAATGGCCAAGAAATGATAAATTCTGCTTGGGTATGTAAACTTATGGGCACCACTGTAGTGTCAATGACTAAAAATATGTTATCCTTTTCAATTTCTGGGGGAACGAAACGTGTATTCTGACTTTTAACATAAATTGCAATGACAAAATCAAAGAGTTTTCCCCTTAAAAATGAAAATAAAAGGTTCTGCTTACGGTTGCTTTGTGCTTGGCACAATGTGTGGTTCATATTGTCTGTAGTTGAAGTCTGCAGCAGCGCTCAGTTTCTCATACTTCTTCCCCTGAGTGAATTTCTGCAGCTCCGTGAGGTTGCATGGAAACTCGTGTCCATTCAGAGAGCATCTGATCTATAAACAAACCATTTGGGACACACAGAGGGAACATCAGATCGTGAAGATCGGCTTAGTGTAGCAATAAACTAGCTACTTATTGACAGGTTTCCAGTGTAGGTCATCACTGGCAGCCATCGCAACACTTTACAACACATGGTCCATTAGATAAGTTAGCAGTACAGCTAGCATCACAGGTAAGGCTGTGATGTGAGCGTGGATGACGAACCTTCTTGCCCTCTGTGAGCTGGAGGAAAGGATGGTTCAGAAGAAAGGCTTTAAGGTCCGCAGGTAATTCATCCATAGCTTCAAAACACGTCAAAACAACTATTTCAATGTGCTCGACAGGCCACCCCCATTCAGGAAGTGTTTACACGTGGGCTGACCGCGCAGACTCAGTTCAGCCTTGTAGTGTTTGTCATGTTGACGCCACCTGCCGGAGAAAATGAGAAGGGCAGCCCGAGTGAGGAGGGACGAGCATAGACGTTTTAGGTCCATGTGTACATTTAAATACATTATGTATGTGCTTTGGCCTACACCGAATTATTTACCTTAATAAAACAAGAGTGGGACAGTGACCAAGCCTGCCTTGTTTAAAATGATGTCTGTCGCCCCCAAAAACAAACAAATAAATAAATACATACAGTTTCAAAAATGAATATATTAATCAATAACTAGTTAGAACAACCCTTCATTAAAATAAAGTATCAGAGGCTTCAACAATTATTTCAATATCTCTGTTCTTCGAATATTTCAAATTTATTTTTTCTCATTCTTGAAGCAAACATTTTTTGCCTGTTTTTCTTTAACAGTATTCTCTTCCAAAGAAAGGAAATATTTTAAGAGTTTGGGAAAATTATTACTTTATTATTTTGTCGTAAACATAGTTTTTTTTTTCATTTTTATCTGCATTGTTAAAACTCAAATACGCCAACTTACAGTGGAAACAAGAAAAATCTTAAATCAATTAATCTAATCAAATATACTTTATTGTTCAACTAAGGAAATTTTTCCTAGACTCAGGAGCTGTGCCACAAATGCCCCAACAGTAGAGTGGCTCTAAAGGTCAATGCAGATAAACATTTAAGAATGCGCAAAAACATTAAAGAGAGTGCAAAAACATTTAAGAATGCGCAAAAACATTTCACAATGTGCAAAAACATTAAAAAAGTGTGCAAAAACATTTAAGAATGCGCAAAAACATTTAAGAATGCGCAAAAACATTTCACAATGTGCAAAAACATTTAAGAATGTGCAGAAACATTTCACAATGTGCAAAAACATTCCACAATGCGCAAAAACATTAAAAAAGTGTGCAAAAACATTTAAGAATGCGCAAAAACATTTCACAATGTGCAAAAACATTTAAGAATGTGCAAAAACATTTATGAGTGTGCAAAAACATTTAAGAATGCGCAAAAACATTTCACAATGTGCAAAAACATTTAAGAATGTGCAAAAACATTTATGAGTGTGCAAAAACATTTAAGAATGCGCAAAAACATTTAAGAATGTGCAAAAACATTTTAGAATGTGCAAAAACATTTCACAATGAGCAAAGACATTAAACAATGAGCAAAAACATTTATGAGTGTGCAAAAACATTTAAGAATGCACAAAAACATTTCACAATGCGCAAAACATTAAAGAGTGTGCAAAAACATTAAAGAATGGGCAAAAACATTTAAGAATGTGCAAAAACATTTAAGAATGCGCAAAAACATTTCACAATGGGCAAAGACATTTAAGAATGTGCAAAAACATTTATGAGTGTGCAAAAACATTTAAGAATGCACAAAAACATTTCACAATGCGCAAAAACATTAAAGAGTGTGCAAAAACATTTCACAATGTGCAAAAACATTTCACAATGTGCAAAAACATTTAAGAATGTGCAAAACATTTATGAGTGTGCAAAAACATTTAAGAATGTGCAAAACCATTTCACAATGCGCAAAAACATTTATGAGTGTGCAAAAACATTTAAAAATGCGCAAAAACATTTAAGAATGTGCAAAAACATTTCACAATGGGCAAAGACATTTAAGAATGTGCAAAAACATTTATGAGTGTGCAAAAACATTTAGGAAAGCACAAAACCATTCCACAATGCGCAAAAACATTTAAGAATGTGCAAAAACATTTCACAATGCGCAAAAACATTTAAGAATGCGCAAAAACATTTCACAATGTGCAAAAACATTTAAGAATGTGCAAAAACATTTAAGAATGCGCAAAAACATTTCACAATGGGCAAAAACATTTAAGAATGTGCAAAAACATTTAAGAATGCGCAAAAACATTTCACAATGGGCAAAGACATTTTAGAATGTGCAAAAACATTTATGAGTGTGCAAAAACATTTAAGAATGCACAAAAACATTTCACAATGCGCAAAAACATTTAAGAATGCGCAAAAACATTTCACAATGCACAAAAACATTAAAGAGTGTGCAAAAACATTTAAGAATGCGCAAAAACATTTCACAATGTGCAAAAACATTTAAGAATGTGCAAAAACATTTATGAGTGTGCAAAAACATTTATGAGTGTGCAAAAATATTTTAGAATGCACAAAAACATTTCACAATGCGCAAAAACATTAAAGAGTGTGCAAAAACATTTAAGAATGTGCAAAAACATTTCACAATGTGCAAAAACATTTAAGAATGTGCAAAAACATTTATGAGTGTGCAAAAACATTTAAGAATGTGCAAAACCATTTCACAATGCGCAAAAACATTTCACAATGTGCACAAACATTTAAGAATGCGCAAAATCATTTCACAATGAGCAAAAACATTTAAGAATGCGCAAAAACATTTCACAATGCACAAAAACATTAAAGAGTGTGCAAAAACATTTAAGAATGCGCAAAAACATTTCACAATGTGCAAAAACATTTAAGAATGTGCACAAACATTTAAGAATGCGCAAAACCATTTCACAATGCGCAAAAACATTTAAGAATGCGCAAAAACATTTCACAATGCACAAAAACATTAAAGAGTGTGCAAAAACATTTAAGAATGCGCAAAAACATTTCACAATGTGCAAAAACATTTAAGAATGTGCAAAAACATTTATGAGTGTGCAAAAACATTTAAGAATGCACAAAACCATTTCACAATGCGCAAAAACATTTAAGAATGCGCAAAAACATTTCACAATGCACAAAAACATTAAAGAGTGTGCAAAAACATTTAAGAATGCGCAAAAACATTTCACAATGTGCAAAAACATTTAAGAATGTGCAAAAACATTTATGAGTGTGCAAAAACATTTATGAGTGTGCAAAAACATTTAAGAATGCACAAAAACATTTCACAATGCGCAAAAACATTAAAGAGTGTGCAAAAACATTTAAGAATGTGCAAAAACATTTCACAATGTGCAAAAACATTTAAGAATGTGCAAAAACATTTATGAGTGTGCAAAAACATTTAAGAATGTGCAAAACCATTTCACAATGCGCAAAAACATTTCACAATGTGCACAAACATTTAAGAATGCGCAAAACCATTTCACAATGAGCAAAAACATTTAAGAATGCGCAAAAACATTTCACAATGCACAAAAACATTAAAGAGTGTGCAAAAACATTTAAGAATGCGCAAAAACATTTCACAATGCGCAAAAACATTTAAGAATGCGCAAAAACGTTTAAGAATGTGCAAAAACATTTAAGAATGGACAAAAACATTTCACAATGGGCAAAGACATTTAAGAATGTGCAAAAACATTTATGAGTGTGCAAAAACATTTAAGAATGCGCAAAAACATTTAAGAATGTGCAAAAACATTTCACAATGGGCAAAGACATTTAAGAATGTGCAAAAACATTTATGAGTGTGCAAAAACATTTAAGAAAGCACAAAACCATTCCACAATGCGCAAAAACATTAAAGAATGTGCAAAAACATTTCACAATGCGCAAAAACATTTCACAATGTGCAAAAACATTTAAGAATGTGCAAAAACATTTAAGAATGTGCAAAAACATTTCACAATATTCAAAAACATTTATGAATGCACAAAAACATTTAAGATGTGCAAAAACATTTCACAATAATCAAAAACATTTATGAGTGTGCAAAAACATTTAAGAATGCGCAAAAACATTTCACAATGTGCAAAAACATTTAAGAATGTGCAAAAACATTTATGAGTGTGCAAAAACATTTAAGAATGTGCAAAACCATTTCAAAATGCGCAAAAAAATTTAAGAATGTGCAAAAAACATTTAAGAATGTGCAAAAACATTTCACAATGGGAAAAGACATTTAAGAATGTGCAAAAACATTTATGGTTGTGCAAAAACATTTAAGAATGCACAAAAACATTTAAGAATGCACAAAAACATTTCACAATGTGCAAAAACATTTAAGAATGTGCAAAAACATTTCACAATGTCCAAAAATATTTATAAATGCGCAAAAACCATTTCACAATATTCAAAAACATTTATGAGTGTGCAAAAACATTTAAGAATGTGCAAAAACATTCCACAATGCGCAAAAACATTTCACAATATTCAAAAACATTTCACAATACCCAAACACATTTATGAATGCACAAAAACATTTAAGAATGCGCAAAAACATTTCACAATATGCAAACACATTTATGAATGCACAAAAACATTTAAGATGCGCAAAAACATTTCACAATATTCAAAAACATTTATGAGTGTGCAAAAACATTTAAGAATGTGCAAAAACATCCACAATGCGCAAAAACATTTAAGATGCACAAAAACATTTCACAATATGCAAAAGCATTTTACAATATGCAAAAACATTTCTTTAATGTTTGACGTATTTTGAAATGTTTACTTGCATTTACCTTCAGGGCCACCGTTCAACAGCCATCATGTGAACTACATATCATCAAGCACTCCAACACCAGCAACTACATAACAATATTGCACAGACATAAAGCATTCTAAAAAACTAAACATATCAAAGATTCAGTTATTATGCTTGATTATTCAGAATTTTTGTTTAATCAACTGTAATGATAAAGATATGGGACTGAAAAAATGGGCAAATGTCTGAAATTGTAGTTGTTGAGGCTTTGTAGGTCCAAAGCAGTAGTCTATCCATCTAGACTACCGGTGGAGCTCGAAAGCGGACATGACTGCATAATCCAAGTGTGGAATAAATGTTTTTTCAACAGAACATGCCATGCTTTTAGTTAAACATCCTCACTCAGTCAGTATATGGTTTTAAATATCGTCAAGATATACTGACTGAGTGAGGTGTCTTGATGTTGTGACCATCTTTGACGAGAAGGGTCTGTCTGCGGCCCGCAAGACGGAGGCGTGTCATGTAGTGGGCGTGTCGCGTAATGACGTAATGACTATACGACACGCCCACTAACTAAGACTGAAATCACGGAAAACCACGCGAGACACAGTTAAAAGTTTATAAAAAGGAAGAAGGCGAAAAATAAGAGGGAAAAGAACGTTTGGTCTGTGGTTTCTCTTACACAAATAAAACCTAACGTCACCCATCTGCTAACCCTTAACCTAACCATCACTGTTTTAGTGCCTAAATCTAAGTTTCCCCTTTTAATGTTATAATAACTTGCAGAAGTAAAACCTAACGTCACCCATCTGCTAACTCTTAACCTAACCATCACTCTTTTAGTGCCTAAATCTAAGTTTCCCCTTGAATATAAATACACATACATACATATATATACATATATGTATGTATGTATGTATTTTAGCTCATTAATTCTTGTCCCGAGTTGTTTAATTATTATTATTATTTTGTGGCAGAGTCAGACAATATTAACATTTCAATGCTTTTAAATCAATTCACTATAAGGCAACAAGCAAAACGGTATTTAGTGTAGAAACAGAACAGAACGTTCAAACTTTAAATGCTACCCGGGCTCATATCTCTTTAAGAACAGTATGGTGGGTTCTGTCACGTAGTGACGTCACTACACGACACGCCCACTACGCGACAGAACCCACTACAGGACAAGCCCACTACAGGCCACGCTACAGGACACGCCTCCGTCTTGCAAGCCGCTCCGCCCACATTTCCCCCATAATGCAACGCTCCGGTAAACAAATATCTCTCAGTGACAGCTTAGGCTAGCATTAGCTCCTAAAGACGTCTTCCAGCAAACTTCTTAAATTTACTCAGGCGGTCTGAAGACAAATATCAAGACTCATTATATGGTGGACATGTGCATGGACTAAACTGCTGTGAGTTGTTTTGCTGATGTCGGTGGCTGCGGTGCTAGCTCCTCGCTAACGCTAGCTAACATAACTGTTGATAACACAACAGAGACGACATGTCTGGACCAAACGGAGACCCGAACATCTCGATCGATGAAGGAATCATCAACGACGACGATGATTTTGGCGACGAGGAAGGTAAAGGCTCCCAGTTTTCATTCATCGCAGCCGGTGTCATTATTAATCATTAAATAATCATTATCATTATTTTAACAAACGGGTTAATGACACCAAAACAAAACGCGTGCTTTTCTATTTCTTTTATTTGAACTTTTAAACTGCAAACTTTCAACCCTTCATATATAATTTGTAAAAGGTCTGAAGGATTTCCATTGACCTGACAGAGTGTCATGTGATGGGTCATGTGGTTTCCTCAAGCTGCAGGGTGCTTTCACACACGTCTCCTTTTAAGAAGAGGAATCCAGTCAAAGAATAACCCGAGGAGATTTTTATAAGAAGATAAAGAAGCCCATGTGAAGTTTCCGAATGATGTTTATTGCTGTAATGAGTTTCTAAGACAAAGATTTAATATTGAGACAAAAAAAATGTATCATCTATCATGTTTATCCAACATTTACGGAAAAGTATAAGGGGCCAAGTTAGATGGAGAAAATAATTTTGGGGGAGAGATTAAAGTTGAAATTCCTAGGTTAAAGTCGAAATGACCAGTAAACAGTCGAAATACAACTTTGTGATAAAAGTTGAAATGTCAAGATAAAAAGGTGAAATGTTGAGAATAAAGTCGAAATACATGTTATGTGGACTTTGTTCTCGAATTTCGACTTTATTTCTCAACATTTGGACTTTAATCTAATGATTTTGGCTTTTATCACAAAATTGTATTTCAACTTCATTGTCCACATTTAACTTTAATATCATCAATTTAACTTTAATCTCTAAATGTTGACTTTATCCTTGTCATTTTGACTTTAATCTTGACCTGCAGAAAACTTATTTTCCATCTAAAACGGCCCTAATACTCTTCTGTAAACATCGAAACCTTAGAATGTCTGTTTGTTGTAAATGACACAGAGCTGAAATGTTCACCCATCCATCCATTATCTGACATCTGACATTGAGCAACAAAGAGAGTCAGACTACCACTACCACTCCCACCTAAGAGCAAATAGAGTCACCGGTTAATCGACTGAGCATGTTTTTGGTCTGTGGGAGGAAGCCAGAGTGCCCGGAGAGAACCCACACATGCACAGGGAGAACATGCAAACCCCACACAGACACTGGGATCATCCCAGCAGCCTTCCTGCTGTGAGGCTGGAATATGAACTTGTTTTTTTGTTGATTATAGCTAAACAATATCTTCATTGGTTTATGATATTTAGACCATGATTTATTGATTTCATGAATGAGTTGATACATTTCTGAGAAGTATCGTATCATATTAATATACTTGCAATGAAACAGACCTTGCGCTAAGTCTGTAAATCTACTTTTTGTATGTTTGAATGAATGTAAAAGATAGATTTTGATTACAGTGAAGTTGATTTAAAAAAGAAAAAACTTAAATACTTATTTTATGAGGCTGTAACACAGAGACATTTTGGAGACAGAATCCATGAAGGGTGAGTTCTGTAAAAACTGTCTTTGTGGGTTACAAGGTTAAAGGGCAACTTTGGTATTTTTCAACCTGGGTCCTATTGCCCCAAGTGTATGTGTGTATACGATTGACGGGTACAACTCGTTTTAAAATTGGCTCAGTATCAAGGGAGCGGATGCAGCCGGCAGCCGCGAAGCTAGATAGGGGGGCAACTGCATCCCGTATAAGTTTGAGCATTAAAGGTGTTTATTTCGCCACAGACCGGTTGGAATCGCCGGTGCTAGCTCTCTAATTAGCATTGTAAGCATTGCGTTTTCCTTCACGTCCTCTGACATGTGTGATGTCATCTCCTGTGAGCTTGTTGCCGGAAGAAAACAGAGGAGCCATGCAGCGCGCCGCTCAGAGTGGAGCTGCTCATCCCGGAGGACAGTTGAAAGTTTTACTGCATCGGTATCATGGCTGAATATTTACCAGATTTCGAGAGTGAAGACGAGCCTTTTCATTACAACGGCCACCCGTATTTATTTGAGCCAGAGTATACGGACGAGGAGCTGCTACAAACTCAAGAGCTAACGAGGATAGCAACAGAGGGCCAACGAGCAGAGGAGGGTGAAGCAGCGGCGGCACGAACACTCTAGATTTGTCTCTGACACACACATTTACTGTTGCCCTAAATCCTCTTCACTTTTTCCTCTCGTCCAGCCAGTACAGACTTGTGGACTACCGTGTTACAATGCTAATTAGAGAGCTAGCACCGGCGATCGCAACCGGTCTGTGGCGAAATAAACACTTACACAACACATACAATACTTATACAACGTATTGTATGCATAAAGACATATTAGTTATACTTACTTTATGGATAGTTGACAATTTGGTCCCTGTGGTTTTGGTCGCCTCCTCCAATTTATTTTGAGTACATGAAAAAAGGTGTCCAGCACTGCCCTGTTGATCAGAGGGGGGAGATCCTCTAATATTACACAGCGTCGGGTACTTTCTGTATCATCCGACGACACATCGAGACCACGAATATTGGGCAACAGGTCCCACTCGTTGCAACACAGACATTCTTCCTCTGTGGGCATAGAGTCACAGCAACCACAGGAGCACCACCAGTCCTCAGAAATTGCTGCTCATGCTGCGCTGCTTCTCCCTCCTCTGCTCGTTGGCCCTCTGTTGCTATCCTCGTTAGCTCTTGAGTTTGTAGCAGCTCCTCGTCCGTATACTCTGGCTCAAATAAATACGGGTGGCCGTTGTAATGAAAAGGCTCGTCTTCACTCTCGAAATCTGGTAAATATTCAGCCATGATACCGATGCAGTAAAACTTCCAACTGTCCTCCGGGATAAGCAGCTCCACTCTGAGCGGCACGCTGCATGGCTCCTCTGTTTTCTTCCGGCAACAAGCTCACATGAGATGACGTCACACAGGTCAGAGGACGTGAAGGAAAACGCAATGCTTACAATGCTAATTAGAGAGCTAGCACCGGCGATCGCAACCGGTCTGTGGTGAAATAAACACTTTTAATGCTCAAACTTATACGGGATGCAGTTGCCCCCCTATCTAGCTTCGCGGCTGCCGGCTGCATCCGCTCCCTTGATACTGAGCCAATTTTAAAACGAGTTGTACCCATCAGTCATATACACACATACACTTGGGGCGATAGGACCCAGGTTGAAAAATACCGAAGTTGCCCTTTAAGGTCTGTGATTTTATGCAGAACAAACTGGTTGATATTTTGGTGTAATTGTAGTTTTTGTAAGGATGAAGCCTTCTTTGTACAAAGAAGTATGAGGGCCACTGAGAAAAATAATGATAACAGTGTGCTAAAAAACAAAGCTTGAGTTGTGAGAAAAAAATCTATAATTTTAGATTAAAGAGCCAATTTTTCAACCTGACTTTGGTTGTATATTAGGTTCTGATGATTTAGTATGTTCACAACCACTTACATTTAAAAAAAAACTTTGTTTCTATATGTAGAGTTCCTCAACACTGCTTTATTCTCAGTCTGAATCAGATGCTCTGGTAGAGTTCCTCCTCTTGGTGCTGCGCTGTGCCATGTTTTCAACAACTCTGCATTGACTGTACCGTCACTGTGTTGCACTGGTCTTCAAAATAGCTTAAACATCTGAAAAAGCAATGATGGGATGTCTCACTGATGGGTTTATTTGGGAATGAAGCAGCTACTGGCACCAGAGAGATAGCCTTGCAGAGCAGACGGACCTGTCTGATTCTGAAATCATGCATCTCCGGCTTGCCAGGCTCCACTGTCCAACGGTTTCACTCGGCTAAATGCTTAACGGCCCAATCAGGGAAAAGAGAGGCGGGGGCGGCGGGCATGATGACAACAGGAAGTGACTTATCAGGAAGTGAAGTCACTTTCCTGTTGTACTAATAATGGTGGCTAATGTCAGTTAGCCTGTGGTTACTCAGTTATACTTGACGAAATGCTCACCTTATAAGTTTACTTCGTAGGGATTGTCTTTGACGAGGTTCATGTCACATATATATGTTAAATAATACATCTGTGAGGTATAATAAAAAAAAAAACGATTAAAAAAACGATAGTTTTAAGGTAGTTGACCTATCGGCTAACGGTTAACAAGGGCAAATAACAGTAAGCTGTTGTTAGCCGTTAGCCATAGCAGCTTACAATAGCTAGCTGCTAGGGCTGACGGCCATTGACTGTAGATTGCTCTTGTAAGCCATTAGCCGTAGCGGCTAACCATTAGCTGTTAGCCGCTACGTTTAGCTGCTACATATGCTAAGTCATAGCAGGGCTGCTTGATACGGATTGGTCTGTGATGACTGTTGTGAGCCAAACGATTGTCCAATCACAAGCTGCTGTTGTTTTTAAAGGTTCTGCCCCTGAAAACATTTTTGCAGGGCTCCACCCCAGATGGATTAGTCAAATATTTTCAATATGGAACTGTCCATCTGGCATGTCAGATTACCAGAGAGAGGGGGAGGGGGAGAAGTCCTTATGCTTCAGACTTTTTGTCTTGTTCATAGAAGTGCTCTATCACGCAGAGATGACGTTAAATACACTAGGGGGCAAGTTAAACTCAAAACAGCACAATATGGGCTCCTTATAGTCAAATTTCAGATATTAAAACCAGAATTCGGACATTATTTTTGGACAGAAAAATTTCTAATCTCTTCCTCTCCTCCTCAGAGTATGCAGCCATCAATTCCATGCTCGATCAAATCAACTCTTATCTGGACGACCTGGAAGAACGCAACGATTCACTGAACGGTAAACTTCACGAACTGATGGAGTCAAACAGACAAGCCAGACTGGAGTTCAGGGCTCAGCTTCAGGGAGCCCAAACAGAGGAGGAGGAGGAGGGACGTCCTGCAGACCGAGAGGCCCCTCCAGAGGAAGAAGAGCTGGAGAAAGACGATGGGAACGAGAAATGAGTGGACTGAATTCAGTAACAATAGAGCTAGTTATTTATGTACGATGACTCAAACCCTGACTTATTCAGACTGGAAGGTAAATTTACATCCCATCCAAGGATATGAGTGTGATGATAGTTTAATTTATTTAACCACTGGACATGATTTGCTTTCTGATGTTGAACTGAGGTGTTTTGATTCTTGGTTCACATGTAGAATGGACTGTTTTGATCTCTGGCAGCTTCATGTACAATCATATCCATGTGACGCTTTATGAGGGAAACGTAGCTCCAATTTACCAAAATCTAGGGGCCATTGCAATGAAGTAAAGTCTAACATGAGAAGAAAAGAAGACACTTTAAATGAAGATCATGGTGGAAAAATGTTGTGAAAATTTGGAGCTAAAACTGCCAGTCCATGTCCTGATAGTCTCCTCTAATGAAAATCAGCATTTACTGGATTTGTCCCTCAGTATGAAACGTCTGTTATATTTATTTGTTCAGTCTTTGAAGAGCTTATGTGTGTTTTGTGTTGTATATGTTAGTTGAAATGCAACATTCCAGATGTCAGATATTGTATTAAAATGTTCATTCTGCAGCATGACTGTAAATCTTTACTGTTTCCCTTTATTTATTTGCTCTCTCCACCTCACAGTCTTTAATGTGCTTGTATGACTTTAATTAATAAGACTTTGAATTCTTGTATTTGAAAATCAGTCATTTATGTTTTTCTTTTGGAAAGTATCACAATTCATTACAACTTTGTCAACAAGTAAAAAAATATCAGGCCAAAACGTAGAGCCAAGCTTTCTGTGGAAAACTAGAGCCTGGCAGTTCCTCCAGTTTGCAGTAGTGCAGGAAGATACACAGATTAAAGCAACTCACTGAATATTTTGTTGCTGAAGATTTAAGAAACAACTAGAAAAGCACTCGGAGAGCGCAGACCTCCACCAGCGCCACAGTCCTCACCCATATTGTGATTTTCACCATAAATATTAGTCCTACCTTTATTTCATCGAAATATTTAGATTCCTTGACCATGAAAACATACCATAAGCAACTGGATTCATAATGATATCTATTTTAGTTCAGTAGTTATTCACCAAAATCGCATTTTTCATCATGGCGTCCAGACGCTGATCCGGATCAACACCAAAATCGAATCAGTTCTTCCTTTACCCATGCTGAACATTTCCTGAAAATTTCATCAAAATCCATCCATTACTTTTTGAGTTATTTTGTTCACAGACAGACATACAGACTCTCCTGGAAACATAACCTCCTTGGCGGAGATAATTAGAAGCGCTCCAGAAGCATAGATCAGGGATCATCAACTACATTTATACAAGGGCCAGGTTTTTCCTTAGCATATGCTCTGGAGGCCAGATGTAAGAAAACGGTAATAATAATTAAAAACAACAATAAAGTACTGTTTTATTCCACCAGTCCTGAAGCAGCCGCATGGGGTTTCATTAATAGTTGAGGGTATCAAATGACAAAAAGCTGGCCTTAAAACAAAAACAATTCCTTAATCTGCACATTTCCTCTTGTTCAGTTATACGAAAGTCCAAAAGGGCAAACAAAAACTTAAAGAAAAGAATATTTAAGGTTGAAGTTGTTCTTAGTCTGTGTTTTTTTTACTTTTAGAATTGTTGGGGGGGAGAACTCAGAATTCTAAGATTAAATTTAGAATTCTGCAGAAAAAATTCAGAACTCTGAAATTTAAGCATAAATTATGAGGAGAAAAGCACAAATTTTGAGAATTAATCCATACTTAACATTGCATACAGTACAGGCCAAAAGTTTGGACACACCTTCTCATTCAATGTGTTTTCTTTATTTTCATCACTATTTACACTGTAGATTCTCACTGAAGGTATCAAAACTATGAATGAACATGTGTGGAATTATATACTTAAAAAAGTGTGAATTAATTGAAAACACATCTTATATTTTTATTTATATTTAGTTTCTTCTAAGTAGCCACCGTTTGCTCTGGTTACTGTTTTTCAGACTTTTGTCATTCTCTTTGAGCTTCAAGAGGTTGTCACCTGAAATGGTTTTCACTTCTCAGGTGTGCCTTTCCAGGGTTAATTGATGGAATTTCTTGCCTTTTTAATGGGTTGGGACCATCAGTTGTGTTGTTCAGAAGTCAGGCTGATGCACAGCCCACAGCCCTATTAGACACTGTTAGAATTAATATTATGGCAAGAACCAGTCAGCTAAGTTAAGAGAAACAAGTGGCCATTGTTACTTCAGAAAACACAAATAAAGAAACACATCGAATGAGGTGTGTCCAAACTTTTGGCCTGTTCTGTATATTGCTGATTTTTCACAGTCAAAGAAAAAGCTAAATCTTCTCAAAAACTTTCTTAGCAGTGGCCCAAATCCTCTTCTGCATAATAGTAGTCAGGTAGCCGGATGGAAAGCTCTGAGGGGCCTGATGTGGCCCCCGGGCCGCCAGTTGGTGATCACTGACATAGATGCTCACAGCTTCAGCAGCAGTTTAATCAGATCTTGATCATATTTCTTTAATAAATGAAAAACTCTACAAACTTCTCTATGGTAAGGATATTTTCGCTCTACTTCTGGCGTGTTTTGACGTGTTTGTTCTATGTTCTCATGTTCTGTAGCAATATTTTGCCCAACTATTGCTTTATCTGACTGGCCTCCCTAAATACTTTCTATGTTCTCTTTCCCTCCTTTCCCTATGGACTACTAAAATATATTGAACACTTGGTGTAGATACTAGGGCTGGGTTTAAAAAATCGATTTAATCGATTTAAATCGATTTTCCTTTAACTGGTTCATAATCGATCCATAAAATCCAAAGATCGATCTTTTAACTTGGGTAGTTTTTTCTTGATTGGATGTGCAGATAAGTAGCAAGTGGTATCAACCCTGCCTGATGTTTGGATGTACAGTATTTTGGATTTAACAAGCACGAATGAAAAGATGAGTTGGACAAAAAACAAGTAATATGCAGAAGATGCACTGATGTATATCATTAATATAAGATTAATGTAACTGCTTTGGGTTCAGTTCTGAATTTTTAAACAATTTAAAACAATTTTTAATCATGTATCAGGTCAAAAGGTCACCTTTTAAATTCATAGCATTATTTTAATTAAGATATTTCAGACTGATTAAATATCAAATTGAATCGTGAATCGAATCGATTTGAGACCTTGTAATGTCGAATCGAATCGATCCAGAAAATTTGAATCGATACCCAGCCCTAGTAGATACAATGATTTGATGTTTTGGTCACTAAAGCTAACCAACTGAGTGTGCACACAAACTGCTGTAATGGCAGTGATTCTGAAGAAAAGACACAGACTAAGTGTGGGAATTATCAGACATTTTAATATAAATTAAAATGACCCCCAAACAGAAAACAAACATCCAAAAATACATTAAACTTCCAGCAGTTAGAAAACATCACTGTTTGTTCTTCCTCATTTGTCAGTAGCTGAATAAAAATACAATAAGAAACATACAGCTTTGTTTGAAATCATATTTTACATGTCATCTTCTCTCTCCTGCTCCCTTCTGTTGGGATCAAAAGTACATTTTCCATCACGAGTTTTCTTTTTAATTCTTCAGCTGATGTTGTTCCTATCATGTGACAACCACATCCATCACTACAAACGATGCTACATGTGTCAGCGAACCATTCCTGTGGTTTAAAATATCCTTCTCTAATGACTAAGGATTAAATGTTTCCAGAGCAGAAGACTAGGCATGAAAAGCTAGTGATGTTTCTGTATTTAAGCCATGTGAAAAATGAAATGCTGGACCCAAAGTTGGTTAAAATCAATTTCATCTGCTACATTAAACTGTCATCCGTCTTTCCATAACTTCAGCTTTGTTGTGATCCGTCCAGTGTAAAGCAAAGAAAATATCTCAGAGAGGAAATTAATGCAATGAGCAACTACTGCCAAGAACGGCATAAAACCTTCTCCTGTAAATGTAAGCACATTAACCCAGATGTGCCAAGATGACTCTCCACACAAACTTCAATTTTTACAAGCAAAAAGTCAGACTTTAGGGTCCTCAGAGGAAGTAGAAAAACAACTTTCCAGTCCTTTAATCTTCAAGCAGCATAAATATTCCTTCAAGCTTTCAAATTCAAAACAAACAAAAACTCGAATCGAGTGCAGCCCTCTGTTCATGTGAAAAGAGAGAGAGGAGTCGGGACTGTTCTTAAAGCTCCTGTGAGGAGTTTAGAGTTTTTAAAACATCCTTCTGGGGCATTTTTGGCCTTTATTGCCAGTAGATAGACAAAAAAAATGGAAGAGAGAGTAGGGTAGACAAATGGGCCTCAGATTCACATCAACCTTTATGTATGTTAGTGCTGGTTGATACCCACTCCACCAAACCAGCACCCCTCCACTGACGTTTTTAATGAGTGTAGTGTATGTGTAAACAGCAAAAGCAAATGAGAGCATCAGCAGCACAATAATAGACTTTAAAATGTTAAAGCCATTGTTACAATATCTGCTATTGTGGGGAAGGTGAAGGCTTGAAGATCAACAGAAACACACTTGGTTTCAACATTTTTTAAGGGAGGTAAAGGTCCAAACACTAAACAAGTTAGGCTGGAGATGTACTCCCTGTATGACTTTACTTTTAAGTCTGCTAGCATCATGACTGCTCCTGTGTAGTTGTACCAGTTCAACCCATTTTACCAGAGGATGCCACTAGAATGCACACCAGAGAGCTAACAACTACATAAATGTGCACAAACATAGTGATAATTCTGGAATAAATCGGACAAGTAAGAACACATTAGCTGTCATAAAGGCAGACTTAAAGACTACTGAAGGAGAAAAGCTATTAAAAAGTGGCACTATCTCCAACCTGCCTGGCCAGTGGTGCCAGGATCTGGATTGTAGGAGTAAAGGTGCAGCTTTCTATTTAATTTTCAACAGGGTCACATCTTACAATGTGTGCTGAGGGCAGTTGCTCTTGTGCTCGTTATGATGCATCATAGCACTTTATATTAATATAATGTTTTTGCTGGTAAATATGGCGCAGCAAACATTAAGACTACAAACTGTTTCATGGAAGTGCATTTGGTGCACTGGATTTTCCAGGGATAGAATTTACCATTTCACAGAGGCAGCATTTCATTATTTTTTCAGCAAACAAAGAATATCATCACTTTGTCCATAGAGGGCACCAAATCAACAAAGCCTCACAGGAGCTTTAAAGGAATTCTGTCTTTCAATGATCTGTCTTTATCCATCACTTGCTGTGGCTGGAAAATGACTTTAGGACTCTTTTTGACGAGTGGTCTCTTCACTTTCTGCTCCTGCTGAATCATGTGGGATTTGTTTTTTTCCTCTCTCTTTAAGACAACTGAAAACTCACTACAGCAGAATGGAGGAGGAGAACTATGCCTGGAGCTGTTTGGGGAGAGCAAAGGTGCAGAACACTTTCTTTTCAGCCAGAAAACAGAATTATCTTATCCAAAAAAGGAAACAAAGATGGTAAGTTGGTGAGGATAAAATGCCCTGAACACAGCTTTGAGATTTAAAATGGAGCATTTCTGAACACTCAGATCAAAGTACCATTGAAACACTTTTTCTAAAAGCCTCCATCTGCTCAAACACTTCATGTGGATATGATTTACATGTCAGGTCACTATTTTTGAGCAATGTGGTTAGCAAAAATGTCTCTGCCTGTAAGTTACATGATGTAACAATTGTCCCACTAGCTCAAGGCAGAATCAGCCAAAGCCAAAAATCAACCTTTGTTGACCACCTGATCCTCCAGGACACTGCAGGGTGGGAAATTAACCGTTTTATTTTGGACCCTCGCTATTAAGATGCAGACAATATGCTGGCCACACGGACACAGATTGTTTGGGTTTGGGATGAGATATATTTATGTACTAAGAGTTTATAAGGGAAACTAAATTTTGTTTGTCTTTGTTGTTAAAAATTCTCTGTGATGCTACATTTATTGCTTCCATTACTTTAAATATTAAATCCATTCTACCTGTCAGTGTATTTTTGCTTTTCAACAATTTTTAAAGCTCATAAAAATCAAGACTTCAAAACATTCAAGCATCTATTAGAGGTTAAATTTCGAGATTGATCCTAATGTTTTAAGTATTATGCTTCCCAATATTGCTCCTGTTTGGCCGTTATCTGATGAAGAATTAAACACTTGAAGTAAAAGAAAACTTTTCAAAGCACTTTGAAACTCCAGTGATAAGCAATTTAATTCTCGGGAGATATTCCTTTCCCTATGAGTGACCTGTTTTTCTCTACATGTCAGACAGCCCGAGGTTTTAAGCTGCATTTTTCAGTTCAAAGAGGTAAACAGAGGGCTTAATTGTCAGTTGATTGCTAGACACAGAATGCAAGTGTTTGCATTTCCATAGTTAAAAGACAGCAAAGATATCAAAAGAAATCTGTACAGGTCTGTAGTAGTACCCTTTTGTTTGGGTACATAAAATACCTTTTTGACTCTAAAGGGTGGAGCTAGAATTTGAGTGAAAGTCAGTGTACAGCTGGCTATGGAAACTCAGGCAACATCCAACTTTACAATCCCAATCCAGTGAACCAAACTGGACCTTTTGTTGGCTTTTTGGGGAACATTTACTTTTAAATCCTACATTCTACCTTAACTCAGGCTGATGTATTCGGTTTTGGTGACTGCTAGAGTATGTTCAAATCACTTATGTCAACAAAACCTTGTTTTCACATACTGAATGCCCCTGATCCACCTGCACTCTCAACCTATTTGTAGGTCTATTCAGGGGAAGCTGGGGAACGGGTCATTTCATGCAGCTACTGGCACTGTTAACAGAGAGAGAGGGAGAAGTCCTGATGCCTCCGAGTTTTTGTCTTGTGCATATACAAATACACTGCAAATACATTGCACAGAGATGTGTAAAACACAAAAAGAGGCATTCAAAAACCCCAAAAGCACAACATAGGCTCCCTGCATTTCCATTTTTTGTCCTTTATATTCTTTTTTCTCATACCATGTTCACAAATTTTAGTTAAGGATGTTAAAGAAACGGGGTACGAGGGAAGCAGAATGTTGGGTAGAATGGGGATACTGATTGTGCGCTCACGGGAAAGTTTATCTCCAAGGTAGGATGGGAAGCTCTAATGACGTTTCCTAATGTTAGGATTTGTAATTAGGAGAATTTTTTCCAGTTTTACAGATTAAATGGGACAGATATAAAACATAAAAAATAATTTTAATGATTACACTGGAACACTTTCCTCTAAAGCAGGGCAGATATCGGGGAACTTCCCCATTTCTCTGATTTTCTGTTGAAGCTCTGAGTGTTAATTTCCCACCCTGAGAGCGCCGTTACCTTCACAAAACCTCATGTTCCACTGTGGTTTACCATCACTTTTCTCCTGATCTGTTGGTGTATTAAGTCTAGACTTTAAACACGTAGAGAGAGGCAGGGCTGTTCACTCCTTGGTCTCTGTGTCATGAAAGCACCTCTTCACAGACGGACACATCCTGTCTGTGAGTTTCTCATGTACCTGCCTTTCTTCTTTTTCCACATCTGTCAGCGTCTGTTTGTGGCCCTCCCTGACCTGCGTTTGGATGTATTTTTTGCTGTCTTTTTCCCTGTGTCAGCAGGCTTCTGCTCCTCCTCGCCCTCCTCTGCCTCTTCTCTGGACTCAGCATGACCGGTCTCCTCCTCCTCCTCTGTGCTGTGCAGGATCAAGTCTTGGTCCGTGCTGCCCACGCTGGTCACTGAGGAGGAGTCCTGTGAGGTTGGGTTGGGTCTCCCTTGTTGCTTATGTTGCTGGTTTCCTGTTTGCCTGTTAATTCTGCTGAGTGTGACAGAGGCCTGCGCGGAGATGAAGTCGAGGATGTTCTCCTCTAAACAGTCTGTGGTGGATTCTGTCACAGGTCTGAGGCTGTCTTCAGCAGGGACAGGTCCTTTTGAAGATTCAGCAGCTTCACCCTTTTGATTTAGAAGTTCTCTGTGCCTCTGAAAGGTGGAAAAGAGAAAAGTGTTGTAGCACTGAAAATACTCTGGGGAATCCCCACTGAGAGCCTTTGTACGCTGTGACAAGACATGGGCAATGGAATCATAAAAACAATGCATAATCTCTGACATTGTGCAGGCTGAACAACATTTTAACATTGCAATGCAACTTGTGCATGTGCAATATTCACACCACAGTATGGGCACCATCAGTCACATGACCTAAAGCACATAGTGCTGACAATTTAGTGCTGTTTGATGGAAGCAAAATTGCCAATTTACAAATTTTCCCACCTATGTCTGCCATAAATTTAATTTAATTTAATTTATGTGATCAGATTAGTGCATATCAACCAACACTGCAATATTCCTCACAGTAAATTTGCCGGAATTAGCACAATAGTCCTAAGGCAGGTGATCTCATAGAAAGAAAAAACAAATTCAAATAGCAACACATTTTACAAGATAGTAAACGGAAAACACACAGTTTTAACAAACAAGAAAGACACAATGTGTACACAACAAATAACTCCCACTCTATCTAAAACAGAAACATCAAAATAAAAGCCTGTTTAATATCAACATCAGGAGGTTTACTCAGAGACCACTGTGCATGTACTCTTTGTGTTTCCTGCACAGTAAAAGTCCAAGCTACAGACAACACAGCTGTGTTTAAAGGATAACTTCGGTTCCTGCAGCTTTTACATTGTTTCTAGAATGAAGAACAACAATATACTCACCCAGAAGGCTTTCCTGATGCAAACGGTGCTTCGGGAGATATTTAGATCCAAAATCGAGCAGCGGACACCGATATAATGTAGCCTGTAGGGCATAGGATCGCCGCTCCTAAAAACTGCATTAATCGTCCAAAAACTCATGTTTTTCACCAATATTCCACCATGATTCGCGCCGAATGGACGGCCATTGCAGCCTGTGTCTCTCCACACAGCGCTGTGTGGCTGAACTAACCTCTGAACTGACGAAGAAGACCGGGTACCTCTGCGCATGCGCAGTACTCTCCGGCGTTGCGATCACTTCTTCATTTCTAAGAGCTCCTTATCTGTATACTGTGGCTCCAAACTGTAAGGACACCCATCATATTCAAAGTCCTCCTCCACAACATCTTCATCCCATAGATATTATCGGCCCATTTTGCACAAAACTGGAAGAAGAAAGTCGATTTGTAGCTGCCCTGAAACAATGAGCACTTTTCTTTATGCGCCAAGACCATGTAAACAAACTCGTTGGTTCAGCCACACAGCGCTGTGTGGAGACACAGGCTGCAATGGCCGTCCATTCGGTCGCGAATCATGATGGAATATTGGTGAAAAACATGAGTATTTGGACGCCTAGTGCCTCTTTTAGGAGCGCGGATCTATGCCCTACAGGCTACCATTATATCGGTGTCCGCTGCTCGATTTGGATTTAAATCTATGTGATCATAACAAATATAAACACTCATTAATCCCTCATGAAGTTGCACTGTATTTGCACAGAGATGCTGGCTTTAATATTTAATGTTCAATTTTAAACTTTGTTTTCATCTAGGTCTTTGGCATTTAATGTATCAGTGGTGAAATCTCGCAGAGTGCAAAACAAATCTACCTGCAGGTACATATAAAGTCACCTGAACCTGGCTTTCACTTTTCTCTGATTCTTTTTAAGTTTATTTATTGTAATTATGCATTATTTTTCTAAATCTGGACGCATGAGTAGAATGTGCTGACTGTGATGTCTGTGCAGCAGACCCCTCTATCCAACACAAATTTCTCCCAAGGGAATCACATTTAAAATCCTTAAATAGAGATATACTGTGTGGGATACACATCAAACTGATAGAAAATAAGTAAATGAATACATCCAAGACAAACCTTGAGGTTCTCAAAGTGCTTTAGTGTTTTGCAGTGGCTGTGCAGGGCTGACGACTCAAAGTGGTAAAACTTGTTGCAGAGTCTGCAGATAAAACCTGCAACTGGAACAAAAAAGCTGGACCCTGCAGGGAGGCAAAAACAAGAATGAACTTCACTCGTGTAAAACCTTGCATACTTATATACATACAAACCGTAAATGAAATTTGTAGTACATCAGCCCTATTCAATTACAGGCCCGAGGCCCACATGCAGCCCAAAAGCAACCCTCTTGTGGCCCGATATCAACGTGATTGGGACTTAGGTCCGACGAGAAAAACAGAAAAAACTTTTACAAACACTGACAAAGTCTTACCAAAATTCCAACATTATTACAGACATTGAATGCAACACGTTCTGAAAGGTTTCCTTGAAGCAAGTTACTTTTAATGCACTTTCAAATGCGACCAAAAGATGGTGTTTTTTATCTGCACTTTTTTTATGTTCATACAGACCTTAACATGTGCTCGTATTTACCGGTCTGTTTAAAGTGTAAAATTTAAAGAAAGTATTTCAGCAGAAGTTTGGTTTAAAGGAGACATATCATGCTTGTTTCTCCTTTTCACTATGCCAGACTAGGATGCCTGTAAAGCATTTCTGCCCTCAGTACAAGTCATTTAGTTCCTTCATTGCCCCACAATCCTCACATCCTCATTTTACTATCTCTCGGTCTGAAACACACGGATCTCAGACTGACCTAGTGTTCTCTTGCAACGCACAGCCCTTTGTGCTCTGATTTCAGGCTCTCAAAGCTGTGCTCTGTATTCCCCAGGCAGAGCTGGTAATGAGTGAGTGTGAGCTGAGGCTATATACTGCTGCTAAATGATGTGTAAGGTGAGCTAGGACACTATACAGCTGCTGGAGGAGGAATATTGCCTTTTTTGTGGCTGACATCGCTGGCTCACATCGATATCAATATCTAAGGACATCTGCTGACCTATGTTCAAAAGACTCCAATCTTGTTCAGCGATATCAGAAATGAGGCCATCGATATCAACATCAGATTTACCTGTCTGTTTTGTAAAATTTAAAGAAAGTATTTCAGCAAAGTTTGCTTAGGGCCATATCATGCTTGTTTCTTTTTACTATGCCAGACTATTAAGCATTTCTGCCATCAGCATGATATGTCTTCTTTAAGTACTGCTTTTTATTGAGTTTATGCCTTTTTGGATACGGCAATTAATTAATGAACAATCAGTTAATTTGTTATCTATTATTTCTATCTATCTGTGGTTTTTGCCTTTTACAGTTGTGTTTAATTGGTGTCTGACAAAAATGCCCAGCTATATAATGTCTTTCTACATATATTTTTGCCAGGAATTTTTTGCATCAAATAGCCTTGTAGTACATCATTGGAATGGTTGAATGTGGTGTTATTCTGAGAATGAACAATCAGTTAATTTGTTATCTATTATTTCTATCTATCTGTTTCTTTTATGTGGTTACAGTTGCTCACTGTCTGACAAAAATGTCCAGCCCAGCTAATGTCCTATGTCTGAATATTTTGCCCAATGGGTTTTCTAATTGAATAGCCTTGTAGTACATCATTGGAATGGTTATAATGTGGTGTTATTCTGAGATAAGATTCCTGATGTCTGCATGATTACAGCCCGTCACAGCAGTCAGAGAGTTGAGGCACCTGTTGTTTCATCCTACAACAAAAGACCCGCCTGGCACAGCTAATGACTCCAAGTCGAGCATGTTTGATTTTTTTTCCTACCTCCTACAATTCCTTTGTTGCATCAGACATTAGCAGAGGACCAGCCATCCTGGAAAAAAGAAAAAATAAAAGAAACAGAAATGATTACCACGGGCTGAGTTGATCTTTTTTTCTTTGGAGATGCAACTCACTGACAGAAATGGCAAAGCTTCCAGGAAGAGCTGCTGGCATTACTACAAAACCAGAAAACCAGAAAATGTTTTGGAATATCAGCCAGAAGCACTGTAATCTTCATCGTGTGTTTGTCTTCAGTACCAGTCCTCACTCTTCCAATGTCACCACTTCAGTCATTTTAATCGTATAAGCTGTCATGCTTGTCGAGTAAGCTAAAGCATGATTTTTCTGTCTTTGTGGTGGCCTGATTTGACAGTGATCTTTGTAACCAACCAACAAATTGTGCAGTCTGACCTCAGCATTAGAAGTCTGTGTTTGCTTACCGTAAACTGTGTCAGGGTCATACTGCTCGTCACTGCTCATAGTCTTTAGAGTCACTTCTTTAACGGAGGACCAGCCATCCTGGAAAAAAGAAAATAAAGAAACAGAAATGATTACCACGGCTGAGTTGATCTTTTTCTTTGGAGATGACTCACTGACAGAAATGGCAAAGCCCAGGAAGAGCTGCTGGCATTACTACAAAACCAGAAATGTTTTATTAACTTTAGATTAATAATCAGCAGACAAACGTGTGAACCTCTCCAAGACTTTCGACCCCGTAAATGTATGAATGAAAGGGAAAGTTTGCATAAAATATCTTGTAAAAATCAGATTGTCTTCCTTTCTTAAGATTTTTTGGGGGCATTTTGAGCCTTCATTGATAGGAGAGACAGACAGTGGATAGGCCTGTGAAGGGTCGGAGGAGGACGCAGTAACTTGGCCACTGGCTGGATTTGAACTCTGGCTGGCAGGGGCATGTTTACGGGTCTTGCCTGGCTGTTTACCATTCTGCCAAACCAGCACCCCGATCTGACCGGCTTTCTATTTGTACAGCTGATCTGACGCCCTCATGCACTAGTTTTCTTTTTAATGACATCACGCAGGGACTCAGTAGCTGATCTGCAAATCCTTTTTGACCTATATTCAATTAAACACCCCAACTTGTTTGAAAAAAGCTGCAACAGGGGCAACAAAAGACTGGAAAAGCTGAGGAACGCTAACCTGACACACCAGATGGACAGTTCAAAATATTTCACTTATCAATCTGGGAAAAGGTCCATTGAAAGGATTTGGGAATGGGAAGAACCTTCTTTAGTAGACAATGGATCTGTCTGTCCATTTGGAACATTATACAGATGAGCATGTTAATTTGAAACAGGTGAGTGTCATTGATTGGATACAAAAAAAACATCCCAAAGGCTCAGTCATTTACAAGCAAGGACAGGGTGAAGTTCCCCACTTTGTGAACAAGTGCGTGAGCAAATAGTCCAACAATTTCAGAAAAATGTTTCTCGATGTACAACTCCAAGATATTTAGGAATGTCATCATCTACAGTCTAAATGTCGTCAGAGAATCTGTAGAAATCTCTGCACATAGGCCGCAAGGCCAAAAACCAACACTGAATGCCTGTGACTTTTGACCCCTCAGGCAGCACAGCATTAAAACCAAAATCATTCTGTGGAGAATTTTACCACATGGGCTCAGGAGTACTTTAGAAAACCGGCGTCAGGTTACACAGTTTGTCTCTACATCTACGAGTGCAGTTAAAACTCCACCATGCAAAACCAAAGTCATTTATCAACAAAACTCCTGCTGGTTTCTCTGGGCCAGAGCTCAACTCAGATGACCGGCACAGTGTGGAAAAGTTTGCTCAGGTCTGATGACATTTCAAATTGATTTGAAATTACACATCGAATGATTTGCCAATCAAATCAGACAGAAAGTCCCAACCACATTGGAAAAGGGCTTTTTAAAATTGAGCAATACAGTCTGAGTACAAACACATCAAACACTGACAGCCTGGATGTTCTCTACAATTAGCAAGCAACACTTAAACTACGTAAATAATAAAAAAAATAGATTGTGTAAATTTGGACACACTGAATTAGAAGTGACCAAATTAAACTGCAAGTCAGAATCCCAGTGCTTCAAGTCAAGCACACTGGCTGTTCTAATGCAAATAATGCCCACTGAAATGTCAGGGTTTCTACAAACAAACACAAATCAGATGCAAATCACCTGTTCTTCAGAGCCCTCTTCATCCTCCTCTTCTCTCTGTGTCTCCTCCAAGTCCTCCAACTCACCGCCCTCCACCTCCTCTAAGGAGAAACCGTCTGTGTCTGCAGCAGTCAGGCTGCCTAAAGCCTCACAGCCTTCCTGCTCCTGGAGCTGCAACAGAGACAGTCATGGCTGTTATCTTAAGCTGAAATGTTTCATGCTGGCTCTAAATCAGGGCTATCATCACACACGCACACCTTCTCCAATTTCAGCCTGTGCTCCTGGGACTGAAGGTGCTCCACAAAGATCTGAGAGGTCCTGAAGTGTTTCTTACAGACTGTGCACGAGGAGACGGCTGCTCTACTGGCCAGCTGAGGAGAGATGAAGGACGTCAGATTAACCAACACTTCCAGAACATTTTTGACGTATTAATCTTTAAGTGAGCCGTGATTACTTTGTGCTCCTCTGTGCGGCGGTGGTCCATGATGCTACAGGTGAAGTGGGTGTGACAGGTGGCACACCAGTGCTTTTTCTCAACCTTCTTCTCTCTGCAAATAAACCAAAACTCAAGAGTCAACCTCGCTTTTTAGAGGTCTTACCAAAAGACTTTAGCTGGTTCTGAAAACACTGAAATTCTTACCAATACCTCTGCATGGGTGAAGAAAGGACTGGATAATCAAAGATACTGGGAGCAGTTTTTTCCCATGGTTTTATCAAAGTCCACAAAAACTACAACAAACATTTAATATGATTCTGACACCAACACAGAGTAAACTAGATGTTCTCCAAGAGCACAAACCACCACAAAGGCATTTCCAACATTGTTGAGCAAGTTATTGACAAAAAAACCTTCCATTTTTGACAAACCCATACGAAACAATTCATCCTTGAGCTGCATCTGGATTCAGATAACCACACAAATATAATCAATTATTTTTTGTACCGTGACCAACATTTCCTTACAATGACATCAAATTCTGTCCATTATTTTTTTTATTGTGTTCACAGTCAAACAAAAAACTAACACCAATGCATAGATTCCTTGGCAGAGGTAAAGGCAACAACATGCTACTTCAGACTTAGGTTGCACCCATGTGTGGGGGCAGTCACCCTGAAAGTCAGGCTTCTGGACCTGTATCACCCTCTCTCTCCTCAGTTTCCTTCTCTATCCACATTCCTGTCCATCTAAATGGCAGCATTTCTCAAAATGAATATTATAAAAAAATAAAAGATCGCCATTCCAGAATTTAAAAATGTAAAATTTAAAAAGTAAATAGTAACAATCAAACAACACTGGTGCCTGTTTAAATACAATAGCAATGTATAGTCAGTATTTACAGCCTTAGTTGATCAGGGGAACATGGGTAATCAACTGGAATACCCATGGCTGCTGACCTTGTGCCAAGGGAGTTGAAATACAGGAGTACTGATCAACATTTGGTTAAAAAATTCACAAACTGCAAATTCCTTTTAAATACCATCCTCATTCCAATTAAGGATTTTTTAGGTGTTAATTCAAATCTGTGACGCCTCACATGCTTTTTTTTTTTAACTGACCCATCTTTGATGGCACCCTGCAGAGACTCCTGTACTCGAGGCAGCAGGGTGACGAGGCAGGCGTTACTCATGTGTTGGATCTCCATCATCCTCTGCTGGTGGGACATGCTGTTCATGTGACTCCTGAAGTTCTGCACAGAACAAAAATAAACCAAAAATCAGTATGATGTAGAAAACTTGGGATAAAAGTCCCATTCAGATGTGCTGCTGTGTTTGCATTTAACCTACTTGCTGGTTGTGGCAGGTAATGCCGCAGAGGTAACAGTAGAATTTGTTTGCTCCATCAGCTACACCCTCCTCTCCTTCCTCCTGGTTGTCGGGTGAAGCCAAAGGAGCGTCTTTGACGTCTGACATTTCATCTGCCGGTATTTCATCCTGCTGAGTGTCCTCACTGAAGGATCCAGATGGGAATGTGGCGGACAAACAGCTGTGCACCTGAGTTAGACAAATGGACAATGGACTGATACTGTTATTGAGCATTTACACATATTACATCAAGTTCATTATTTCAAATTAGAAAGCAAATACCGAACCCAAGCAAGTGCATTTGTTTAATTTAAAGTTAGAAACAGTGATTTACATACTCAGTCTTAGTTCATTTAGGTTTGAGACTCTGACCAAGTAAAGCTTAGCTCACTCGATGGGAAGAACTTTCTAATCAAGCAATGCTGGTTTTATTTCATTTATTTCAAATTGAGGTGTAGATGTTGCCTTTTCAGATGACTGTTGTTCAAAGTAAAGACATATTCTTAATAAAAGGAAAAAAACACAGTAGTTTAGATTTGATTCTTCATCCTTTGTTTGTATTTTCCTGTCTTAGAACCTTACCTCTCCTGCTCGGCTCTCATCCAACTCCTCAATACCCAATCCTCCTGCAGAGCCTCCTTCCTCCAGCAGGACACAGTCTGGGAAAATTGTTTCAAAAGATGTAAATGGGCATATTTTTATCATAACAGACAAGTTTAATTAACTCCTAAAGATGCATGTTCTTTATGTTTTTGTTAGTTTTACCTCCGCTGTCCACTGTGTTGCTGTTGAACTCTGCAGACAGAACGTCTGAATCTGCGATGGTTGCAGTCTCCACAACACACTGGTCTTTGGGCTCCTCTGACCTGAAAATAACACATCAACAGTCAGAAAGAGACACAGCAAAGGGTTTCAATTAAAAAACGATTATTTTTTATTTGGTATCCCAACTGGTTTTCTTGATTTCGGCAAGTTTTGGATGTAACATTTTGATAATTAGGGCACACGGAATCATTGAATTGGACATAAAATGTGGAATTCAATATAAACACGGTAAATGAAGAAATGGCAAACATTTTAAGTTAAAGTTAAAGCTTTTTTTCTGGAAAAAAGCTCCGAGGGGGTCACTAATGAAGGGGACAATGCATGCTTCAGCCGTCCCGATCTTCCTCTCCTCATTAACAATGCAAACATGCCAAAGCGGTCGCCTGACGCACCGGCTAAAGGCTCATTTATGCTCATCATATGCATGAAAAAGTATGCGTCCGTTTCAAACGATGGTTCCATCACTGCACACATACTCCCATGCGTCTTTTACTTTGGCAATGGATGTTGACCATTGCATCCACCAGGTGGCACGAATCTGTCTCTTACCCACCTCCACTTCTCCTTTGCATCCGACGAGCTAACATTTAGCTCCCTCCCGATCTCCTCCCAGCTGTTTTGGAGTTTGATTTTGTCGTGGTGTCCCGGAAGAGTAACACCGTATATATGTTTGTAATTTCGCACCAGCTCACACAACTTATCTTCGAAGAGCCCCGTCATTTTCTTCTTCGTTTCTCTCCAGAGATGAGTATCAGGGTGACAGTCGCAACACTGCCCCCACGGTTTCCGGTGGTACTGCTCCGTCTGGTCCGTATCCGTAAGCTTCAAGGATACGTGCAGAAATACGGACGAAAAGAACGCGAAGCACGGATAGAGAGCTCTGTCCGTATCCGGATCCGTATTGAACATTGAGCATAAATGAGCCTTAAGTAGGCAAAGAAGCTGCAAAACTGCCGGCTAACTCCAGAGAACAAGACAGAGCAGTTTCCCAACAATTATTATGTGTTTCCGGTGACCAAATGTTCTGCAAATTTTGTCAATAAACCCTTGACTTGACCTTTAAATAAATGTGAGGAGCACCTGAAGAGTGAGTGAATATTAAGTGTTTTACAGGTCTTGTGTATTTGTGAGTAATGCTGTTTGTGAATGTGAGAAACTTTGTAAATTGTGCTGCTGCCTATCTTGGCCAGGACACTCTTGCAAAAGAGATTTTTAATCTCAATGAGTTTCTTTTCCTGGTTAAATAAAAAAATAAAAATACAGTTCTTTGCTTTATTCTGTGACTTTAGGTTAATTATGCATAAAAACTGAATTGTCAAAAAATTAAAACAGAAAAAAAGGCATTATGGGAAGAAATAACAGACTTTATATGGCCCTGGATAATCAGTAAAGAACTGAACTCCAGTGATGTGCTGTCAAGTCACAGTTTTCCAAGTAAATTAAATCTGACATAAAACATGTTGTCTTAGGGTGCTGGTTTGGCAGAACCAGGCACGTTCAATGTACATGATTCTGCCTGGGTTCGATTTCAGCCTGTGTCCAGTTTACACAGTGTCTTTCCCATACTCTCTCACCCTTTTTCACAAGCCCATCCACTGCCATTCTCTCCTATCAATAAAAGCACAAAATTCCCAAAAAGTACATAAGAAACATTTTATCTCATACCCCTCTGTCCTCTGTTTCTTCACTACAGGCTCTTCAAGATGCTCCTCAGTTGGCTGTGCGGGTCCTTCAGCTTCTATCACTGCCCCGTCTGTGAGGAGAAGAATAAAGAATCAAATATTCAACGAGGCAGGAAGCATAACATACAGTCACTGCACACTGAAAGTGCCTTATGACTGGGGTCAGGATTTTAAATGATTTTATTGATGACAATGCCATTTTAGACTCTACTTGACAACACAATTATTTATTGGTTGTGGTTGGTTGTTTTTACATTGGGCGAACAAAGAGAAAAATGCGTGAAAGACTGGCAGAACACAAGTATGCCATAAAAACTCTTAACCCAAACTACTCAATGGCACAACACTATAGTTCTGCAGGACATACTAATCCAAATTCTCTCAAAATCATGGCTATTGAAGTAATTCCTAGATCTCTGAGGGGTGGGGACAGACTCAAACGTCTCTTACAATGTGAAACATTTTGGATCTATACTCTAAAAGCCACCTCCTTCCCAGGTCTAAATGAAGAAATAGACTTTCTGCTTTTTTATAATGAATTTCTCATAATGAATTTTTTATCATGAATGTTTGCTGATTATTGTTTGGTGTAGGCTGTTTATTATTGTGCAACCAGGCCTCTTGTGTTCTTTCTTATATGTTTCATCTCTATATGTCTTTTTTTAATGTCTGATGTCATGTGATGGCATCCCGTGACAAAATCACATGACACTTCCTACGTAATGTAAACACCTGTTTCGTGTTGCTAATAATGTCCTGATGAAGACTCTGATGAGTCGAAATGCGTTGACATGTCCCTGACATAATAATGGATTTTAATTATATTGGAGTGCCTCGGATGATTTGTTGTTTTCTAAAAGTACTGCCGTCCTTGGATCCTTGAAGAGCACCCGATCTCACCTCTGTTTCTTACGTTTTGACCCAGTGCAGCATTCACCCCTTCCTTTTCTACAATTATTTATTGATTCCTTCGTCAACTCATGTGAGACTTTAGTGCAAAAACCAAGTCGGCCTTTGCAGATTTTCTGTCGTAACAATGTAACACACTCCTGATATTTAATGCAGTGCTGCCAGACAAATGCTTTTGCAAGTCTCAGTTTTTTCCATCCTTGTTCGTATTCTCACAGACGCAGACTCTGGATGTTGTACATTTGGCTTCTGAATGTGTGTGTCACAACGTCTGTTTCCTGTCAGCTACTGTCTCGTCTTTACTTCTCTGCCGTTGGTCCTGCTGGCTGCCTCTAAAGAATGTGGGACGTTCTTGATTAGCAAGAACACAAAAGAAATGATAAGGAAACTGTTTAGCATTAAGGCTAAGGATCTGAATTTCTTAAGCTAGTGTTATTGATTCTAAAATGGAGTTTGGTTTTGACTCCATTCTCCACATATGATATCTAAATGACTAAAGTCCTGCACTACAGCTGTTGAATAAAAGAACATTCTGTTTGGGGGGCAGGTTCACCTGTTACAGTCTTGTCGCTTGTGTTGCTTGTGTCAGTTGTTGGTTGTTGGTCGTCTGAGCTCCTTGCTGCCATCTGCTCACTATCTCTCTTCCTGTCTGGCAGGCGAGCTGTGTCCTACAGGAAGAGAGAAACAGTGAGAGAGAAAATCTTGACAAGAGGATTATAGAAAGGCTGTGTCAAAAAGCTTTTTCTTCATACTCTTATCACAAAGGTCACTCAAAGTAGCGATGTAATAAAAGCTAATAAACGGCAGATAAGACAACCTCACTGTTGCAGACAGAGGACAACATCTGACGGGAAATCAGACCTGGGTTTGCTTTTTGTTACATTTTATGAATACAGAATGCACTAGATTGTTCTTTAAAATTAATTATTTAGTTAGAGTAGATGTAAATTATTGGACAGCATTAACAGTGATCATTTTTTTGGTGCATTTGACAGAAGGAACCAAATCCTCACAAAAGTATCTTGTAACAGAGAGACTACCTTTTATTTTACTATCCAATACTTTTCTACAGGGATGCACAATATTACAATTTTTGTAGATATTCCCAAACTTAATTTATATCATTACCAATATATGAAATTAACTTCAAGTGGATTTTTTAATCATACCTCTATTATAAGCTGAATGTATTTTAAAACTTAAAAAAAGCTTCTGCTACATACTGAGATTTAAGAACTTGTAAATATAAAAATGCCTGATATTTTATAACCAAATGGGTTTTACACTAAGACAGATGATGTTGCAACTTCAGATGGACATTTTACAAGTTCAATACTTCACCTGCACTTAAGATCTGACACACTGATGAGCTTTAAGTTTCATCCAAACAACTTTTGAACAGGATGAGAACATTTCCTCTGATTCTCTGTTCTGTCACATCTCTAACTAGAAAAGCACTCGGAGAGCGCAGACCTCCGCCAGCGCCACAGTCCTCATCCAAGCCCTTGTGCAGAATCTCTTCAAATTAAAATATAAATGCTAAAATGCATCAAACTTGATGCCATATCAGGCTTTGATACTGACTGTTAATATTGGCAGAAATGTTCATATCTGCAAATACTGATATTCAGCTGTTCAAGAGATTATATGTCCAATCTATCTATATTGATATCATACCGATGATATCGTGCATCTCTGCTATTATATGTTTTATCCAGTTCATGGAACACTAAAAAATATTTTAAAATACTTATTTCAAGACATCAGAGCAGGGCATTTAAACAGCATCAGTTGCCCAAAGAAGTGTTCAAAACCATAAGACCAAAGAGTAAATCAAAACAGTACTGAAAAATTGGTAAAGATTCATTTTGATTCACTGGGACCAATGTCATTTTTTATTAAATTTGCTTGTTTATGTCTTATTGAAAGCATCTCATTTCTAATTAAATGACTGTTCGGTTTTATAACCAAATAGTTGCAACAGTAAGAAGAGTCACGTTACAACTTCCATGAGTTTATAACCAAATTTGCAACAGTAAGAGTCACGCTCAACTTCCATGATTTCACAAGTTCGTAACCGCCACTCTACAACAGATCTGACACACTAATGAGCTTTAAGTTTCATCCAAACAACTTTTGAACAGGGGGAGAACATTTCCTCTGATTCTCTGTTCTGTCACATCTCTAACCAGCAGAGGTCTGCCAGGACATCAGCTGAAAATCTGTTTCATGGTTGGGGTCATTATTGTTGTACATACTGTACTGGTTGTGGAAGAAAAGGAGGAAGATGAGGGGGCCGTTGTGCTGGCAACAATGTTGTTGTTGCTGTTGTTGTTGTGGAAGCGAGCATGAGGGTGAAACATCCGTGCAGCTGGGAAACCCATCATGGGGGTTTTAATGGCCATGCCCATGGGAACAGGCCCGAGCAGAGATGACCGTGCCCCTGCTGCGAAGAACTGTCGGAACTGCTGCCCACCCATCCCAAAACTGCGCATTTTACCTGAGTGAAAGCAAAGGGGTGGGAAGGAAAGAATAGTAAGTCAAAAGTGTGGCCTTTACCACTGTAATTGGAAATGTTTTCTAAGAATGGCAGAAAACTTTGTCTTATCCAAAACTGCTGTGGTTTTATAACTGCATAAAACTCATACCCTGCATCTGCTGCATCAGCAGAGCCCCCTGCAGCATGGGATTTGGGGCAATGATGGTGGTCTGGGTCGCCTGGCACAAGTTTACCATCCTGGGAGGTGGGGCCGTTTGAGGAGGAACAGGCATGGGTCTATGAGGAACAAGCAAAATAAGCACATCACATTAATTTAATTGAATATGTCAGTAAAAGCTGCAGCTAAAGAATGAAATTAAGTCATGCAGAAGGCAAAGGAAAACTCTGCTAGCCACAGGAGTTCAGTTTACTGACCTTTTTAAGACTGTATTTATTGTCCCCTTAAAATGTTCAAGGTCAGTGTGGTATTTTGGGGAAAACTGAATTATATCAGTGATTCTGAACTGTACATTTCAACCTAAAAAAGAAGCCTGGTGCAGCAATATGGAAATTCAAGGCTAATATCAACTGCATTACATTCTGATGCTTTGTGATATCAAATTGAATTGAATCATTAGCTTATCCATCATAATCATAATCAATTGAATTGTGAGACAATTAAAATGCACAGCTCTACTGTATTCACTGTATTCTATGGGCTGCAAGACATCTAGCATTTCTTTAGCAGGTCAGGTAGTAGAGCATGGCAGTGGTCAACCTGTTAACGAGAACAAAAGATACCCCTTTTTCTGCCCTTTAAAACTCACTTGAAGTCTATGTAAGATGTTCCGGTTTAGCCAACTACAGCCTTTCATTGAACACACTGTTGCAGATACAACAGTCACACTCCTTCTCTCCAGTGGACTATCAGATTGGATCTTCTCAGACATAAGTTTACCACAAACAAAAATATCAAGTGGGATTATTTTGCATTCTCTGTTGGAAAGTGCCCAGATCTATGAGCATTTTTTATGAGTATTTTTATGTAAGGCCCCTTTCATTACTTCTATAAACTATTGATCAAGAAGGCTAAGTTGTTGGAGTTTTGAAGTTGATCAAATAAACTTGGTTATAACCAGGAAAGGGTTTACTTCTGTTAACCCAAAAAACACACACACTTCCCTGTACCCATCTGTCCCTTTTTAGATTTGTATTCAATATGATAGGAATATCTAGATGACACCTTTTTTTGTTATATGATTTTTCTGATCTGTTTGCATGATTTAAGCAAGGGCTGGGCGATACGGCATAAAAGTAAAACCCCAGATTGTTTTTACGATTTTAATCTTTTTTACCACTTAAAGACAAAACCTTGTTGTGACACAGAGACAGCGTACAACAATGTTATTAAACTATACTTTATCACTTATACTTAAAATGCAAGCAGAAACTAGGGATGTACAATATTGGATTTTTGCCAGTATTTGATATTTTTTAATCAAGAAAACAAGCTCTGTGCTTAACAAAACTAGACTTGTATCTTTCAAAACAAGACAAACAACATATAAATCTCGCAAAAATGAAACCCTTTACTGTAAAATGTACTTGTGCAGTGATGAGAAGGTGCATCAATATTGTACATTTGTGAACTCTGCTGAAAATCCAGCCGATATGTTTGATTGATTTATCAGCTAAAAAAATCTTCAAATATTTCAGTATCTGCTGATATCAGTCCTTGACCTTTTAGGCTGAATACTGATATAAAAGTGATAATATTATGCATCCAAACCAAAAACTATTGAACTAATTGGTTTGATTGATATATCCCCAGCCCTAGTTTTAGCATAGTTTGATAAGACAGGTAAAACACTTCTTCATTCAGTCTTTACTCAGATTTTGTCTCATGAGGGCAATTCTTGACAAAACGTACAAAAAGATTATTTCACAATAATTATTATCAAAGCTTTCAAATTCCGCTGCTTTACTTATGGAGAAGGGCAGTTAGACTTTTTAGCCTCTCCAGACTGATACACTCTGCATGTGTGGATGCATCTCAGCCTTTGTCAGGCAGACACATCTGATCCGGAGGGCCCTGTCTGATCCCCGGGCTCGAGTGGACGGACTCACCGGGGCGTCTGGTGGTGGTGATGGGGAACATGATGCCCCGGAGGCGGCTGCGGTGGAGGTGGGGGCGGGGGTTGCTGCTGAAAAAGGTGCTGCAGCTGGCGCAGGTGCTGGTGAAACTGCTGCTGTTGTTGCTGCTGCTGCTGATGGATGTGGGGATTAAACATGACGGGGTGCAATTTCCTCCGTTACACCGCTGAGTTGATAGACGAGCAGCTGCGGTGTCAATATTCAGACACCGGCTCGAGGTTACAGTGTCTGAAACAGAGGAGGCGGATAATAATTCGCTCAGCATGCCCTCTGCTATCAGAAGTACACAGTTTACTTTTACAGACACATCCAGTCTCAGTGCGCACCTTGCGAGACAACAGGTTTCATGGTGACAACTAGCTAGTGCTAGCAGCTGAGCTAATAGTAATTTAGTTTCTGGTTTGCTTTGTTTACTCTACTCCCTCACTCTGTAAAACAACTTGAGAACGAAAACAGCAAACCACACTTGAGTTATTCCAAACATATCACAAAAAGGACACCAAGAAAGCGAGAAAACACACCTGCTATAAAATGAACGAGGCTAGCTAACATTAGCCTGCACTGTGTAACTGAATCCAGCAAGTTAGCTTAGCACGAAGCTAACGCACTCGTAGGGAAAGCCGCGTCTCATTCTGCGCTACTGTCTGTATTTTATCTACCTGAAGCTTTAAAAAATGATTAAACTTACGTGTCGAAGGTGGCAGAAACGACGTTTTCGATTATTATCTGTCCTGAATCATAGCAAAGGCAGGAACACTGGCTGTCTGCACTGGTGCAACTTGCATAAAGCACAAACCCAAAACATTGAAATGAGAGCAGCCTGTCTGCCGCCTCCTGCTGGCCGTCTGGGAAACTGCACAGGCTGCAGGTGAGTGATGGAGGAGGCGTCAGACCAGCCAGGTGAAACTTTGTTTGTATACAGTCGTGACCAAAAGTTTTTAGGATGTCACAAATATTTATTTTCACAGAGTTAGCTACTTCAGTGTTGTTAGATGTTTTTGTCAGATATTTCTGTGGTATCACTACGGAAGAGGATAAAGGCCATGTTAGATTGAGAAAATAATTAGTGGAAAGTCGAGATTAAAGTTGAAATGACGAGAATAAAGTTGAAATGAGGAGAATAAAGTCGAAGTACAATTTTGTGATCGATGTCAAAATGTCGAGAAAAAGTAGAAATGTTGAAAAAAAAGGCTGAAATGTCAAGATTTAAGTCAGAATACATTTTATGTCGACTTTCGTCTCGACTTTCAACTTTTTTCTCGACATTTTAACTTTAATCTCATCATTGTGACTTTTACCACGAAACTGTATTTCAACTTTATTGTCGACATATCAACATTTAACTCATCATTTTGCCTTAAATCTTAAAAAATCGACTTTATTCTTGCCATTTCGACTTTAATCTCAACCTGCCGAAAAATATTTTTCCATCTAAAATGGCCCTAATACTCTTCCATATTTATGTGAATGAAAATGAGTAGAATGAAGAAAAATCTTTTTAGTCTGCCCCTTTCTCCCAAGATATTAAATAAACATATAATACAAAAAAGAGTTGCAGGCCAACAGGCCTTGAAGCTTGAAACATCATGTAAAGTTAGCCAATTTTTTGATTACAACAAAGAACAGAGCATGTAAATTTCATAAATTTTGTTTTCTATAGAACTTATTGCCAGTAATGATCCAAAACACAATGAAAAATCCTAAAGACTTCAGAATGCTTTGGCCTACAGAAATACATCATCCCTACACCACCCCATAGGCCAAGGAAAACAAATTCCTATACTAAACTTCTCCTTTTATAAGGGAAGTTTAACATTCATAAATGTAAATTTTGAATTTCCATTATTCAAGTTGTTCCTGATTGAGGTTAATTATAATTTATTTGTAGTAAGTTAAATACAAATAATAAATGATTATCACTGTTCTGCATGTCCATGCCAGGATACTCAACAAATAAGCTGTCACAAATAATAATGGTAATTCTCATTTTACACGGAATATCACAATGAAGTCTGCAACACTAGGACCCTTTTTGTCTCTGTCATTACTGACTCTACAATTATTTCTGATTACTTCAACTTGATGATCTTTGCTGTATATAACTGTTAAATTTATTACTGCTGTTGTGGTTTGGATGTGAACTGGAGTGACTGTTTTTGTGTTTGTTTGCTGCAAACTTTAAATAAAGTTAATTTTTTTAAAAGGGAAAAGAAAGTTAGTAAAATTTTGATGAATATCCTGTTTCACTGATTGTCAGTCAGTACTGGTGTTACTTTTGGTATAAGGTGTCTTATATGAGGCGTTAAATTTATTGAATTTGTCCTTTGAAGAGACATAGCTTTCCTTTAATTGTTTTTTTGTGTTTGTTTTCGCACTATCTTAACATTATCCACTAACTTTAATTTTTGTTCATTCTGGACTAATTTATGTCATCACAGATAAACATTTAACATGTCAAATCCCACACAGGGCCTACAAAATAATTCTCAAACTCTGTCCTTAGACTGCAGTGCATTCAGCACCATGGACAGATCTTCTCATTTCCTAAAATAGTCCTATGACGTTAAATCTATTACAGAGTATTTCTGTCTTATTTCTTTGTGAACTCAAACAAGTTGTTTTACTTTCAGTCGTGTTTATTAGTTTAGAAAGGCCTCTGCTGTACTTCATGGATTTAATGACCCATTTCTTACTCTGTCAACAGCTTAAGTCAACATGTACTCAGCAGTGTCACCACCTAGCGGCTGGTGTGAAGACCTGCAGGGATCTCCTGAGAAAACAGAGGAGCTCATCCTCCTCCCCCCCTGCGGTGCTCGGTGGTGTAGAGGAGTGTTCATGCTCGGTGGTGGAGAGAGTCCTGATCTGACACACCGAGGAGGAGGAGGCGCTTTAATGAGGGAGCAAAACGAGGAGTGAGCTGGTCCATCCCAAAACATTATAAAACACCCTCAGGAAGAGCGAGGGTGACGAGAGGGGAAGGGGAGATAAAGAAACCAAATCCACTGCCTGCTCTGACGAGGAACCCAGCCTGCAAACATGGGGAACCGGGGGATGGAGGATCTGATTCCTCTGGTGAACCGCATGCAGGATGCCTTCTCAGCCATCGGGCAGAACGCGAACCTGGACCTGCCTCAGATCGCCGTGGTGGGCGGCCAGAGCGCAGGGAAGAGCTCGGTGTTGGAGAACTTCGTGGGCAAGTAAGTATGAGCTTTACCAGGCTTTTCTTATCCATCTATGCTCGGGCCCGGTGCATCTTTTTAGTCATATTACACTTTCCAGATTGACTCCCATCCCCCTTCCTCTGGAGCAGGTTTAAATGCACCATTCAATAAGACATGTCCCCTGATTTATCCCCTCCTCTGCGTCCATGGACACGACACCAAGGCGAGGAGATTATTTTGTTAGGCCTATAAATCCTCAGGGAAGTTTATCTGCTCACTGCTGCGTGCTGCATTCACGGAACCACACTTTTAACACTGATACAACTTTGAGAAATATCACTGGATATTACTGGATAACAAGAAGGGCACCACGAGCACAAACATCTGTCATGGAATTTCCAACATTGTAGAGCGAGTTATTTAAAAGAAAATGTGGAAAACTGCTCTATCTTACGTTGTTGATAAACCCTTTAAAATTTAATGGATCCACATCACAATGCTTTACCACTTCTGCTTGCTCCATAACCAACATTCTGCATCAAAACCTGCCAAGAACTCACTGAGCTATTAAGGAGAAGGTGGAAAACTGCCCTATTTCACACTCTTAAAAAATCCTTTAAAACTTCCTAGACCCACATTTGGATTCATATCACCAGCAAAATGTATTACTGTCTCTCTTGTGTGATGACAAATAAAACACTGTGAAAATCCACCAAGACCTTACTGAGAAAATGATGATGAGTGCAGTATCTTCAAAGTTAACAAATCTTTGAAAACATTCCTGCATCTAAATCTGGATTTCCACCAAAATCGAATCAGTTTATTCTTGTGCGACATCCAACATTCGCTGGAATTATCATTAAATTGCATCTTTGTTTTGTTTTAATAGCAGAAAAGCATCATTCAAATTACCTCCACAATGCTAAAAGATACATTTAAAGAAATGGTTTATTATATGCCTTATAATGTCTGAGTCCTAACATTACAGATTAGTTCATCATGTGACCCTTTTCATTTTGGCAAGGGGCTCATGATGGAGCCTGGACTAATGCCACTTGGGTTGGAGACAGCAGGCTCTGTGCAAGACGTCATGCAGACATAGGTGTGTACTGGTGTGCCCATGAAGAGATATTTTGCATTTAATTATTGTTAGTCAAACATGAAATCTGTTTTTTAAGATAAGCGTGTTTAAGCAACTATCCAGGGTTAGTTTGGATGTGCTGGTTTGGGCCCACAATTTGTTTTCATGGGGCCCTCAATTCCAGATGTGTGAAAACTCCACAAAATTAATTCTGAATTAAGGCTATAATATGAGTGGTCAGTATTTGTTGAAAGTTCATATCTCACAATGAACAACAAGGATTCATTTTGAAGGAAAACTCTACCAACAGCATCTAAAATGTCCTATTGTGCCTCCTGATTCTTTGCAATCATACTAGAGCTTGAAGCCAAAATGCTTCTTTCAGTCTACAGCCCCTGGTCAGATGTATGAAATTGGTCTACAGAACAACAAAACAAAAGATTGAATAGAAAAAAAAACAAAGTAATTCATGTGCAACACCTTGACATGAAGTATTAGTACAAACTAGCCCAAATAAAGATAGAATTCAAAAACCTTCACACCTTATAGCAAAAGTAATACCAACGCTGACTTCAAATCCGAAGCTTGAGAAACCCATTACACTAGGAAGTAAATATGTAAAAGGTTTATTTGTGTTTTCACAAGCAAAAGTCGCTAAGATCGTCAAACAGTCCTTATCAAACATATATATTCATGTGTACCTCCACCCCAACATATGCAAATTACTGTCAAATGAAGTGTGCTGCTGCCTGTAACATACGCAGGTCTTGTTGGTACTATCATCAAAAGAAATGAAAAATTGATCAACTAAACAACAAAACTAAAAAAAGAATACAAGAAAAAAATATACATTCTGATCCATTCTTACAAGGACTGAATTCGATGCTTCTTTTCAAATAATTCTGTGCCACCAAAAGTTAAAGAATATCCAGTTTCTAAATGAATGTGTTTTATGACATTTTAAGGATCCACAGCAACCCAAAATTTATTAAATTAGAAAAAGAAATTGCAGGTAAAACTGGAAGTGCCCAGAGACCTCAAATCTCCACCAATATTGTCGGTATGTTATTGTCAAAAATGCAGAAAGCTACCCTGTCTCAAAATGTAAGGAAATCCTTAATTCACATCCAGATTAACATCACCACCGAATCAATTCCTGGCTGTTTCAAGTTATGTTGTGAACAGACAAACGGCAGCAAAAATATAAATATGATCAGAAATAAAGTAATAAATGCACAAACAACCTTTTAAACGTAGTTAAAATCCCTAAAAAGGTTGTGCCCAGTGTTAGTAAAGATTATCATTGCAACTAAAACGTTTTTTCGTAAAATGAAGGTGTCATAATGCAGGGAACACTTGTGAGATTTGTTCAGGTATGCATATATTTAGGTATTTATGGAAAACAGCCAAACCATATAATACAGTTTTTAAAACAATTAAGGTTTTCAAAGTCCTGCACAGTGACAACCAGGCAGAAATAAAATAGAATAACACTGAAAACTGAATTATAAAATACAACTAGAAAGCACTCGGAGAGCGCAGACCTCCGCCAGCGCCACAGTCCTCAGCCATATTGTGATTTTTACCAAAAATATTAGCCCTACCTTTATCTTAATATTTAGATTCCTTGACCATGAAAACATAACATTAGCAATCAGATTCATAATGTTGGCCAGACACTGATCTGGATCAACACCAAAATTGAATCAGTTCTTCCTTTTCCCATGCTGAACATTTCCTGCAAGTATTTAATGGAAAATCTGTCCATTAATATTTTTGAGTTATTTTGTCCTGCACAGATGGACAACCAGGCAGAAATAAAATAGAATAACATTAAAAACTGAATTATGAAATACAATAAAGCTTAGAAAATGTGTAAGCATGTCAACATACTTTAATAACAAAAACATATAACAACACACAACACGTTAAAAAAAATCCAACTTATGAAGATAAAAACACATAAAACAGGGACCAAGGCAACAAGTAAAAAATAATTTTAAGATGTGATTTTAAAGTAGTTAGGGGGGACAGTCTTATTAAAAGAGGTACGCAGATCCAACAACCCCAAACGGAGAAGGCTTGGTCATGTTGAGTTTTTAGCTTGACCTTTGGGACGACGAGGGGAAGCTGTTCACAGACCTTAGAGATCTCAAAGGTGTGTTGACATTTGAAAGATCAGAGATGTATCACAGTGCAGATCAATTTAAAATGTTAGAAAAATCTGAAAATGTATTCCAAAATGAACAGGTAACCAATGAAAAATCACATTAATTCAAAAGTCAGTCATTAATTTGATTCTTTTAATCACTGTCAGCAAAAACAGCACAGCTTATTGATCTGGGATTGCAGCATTGAAGCCACAGGCTGAAGCTTCCAGGTCAAGTATGAAGCAGCATTATGCAAATGTTGAAAAAAAGTCCAACATCTGTCACAAGTGCAGGCTCAGTCTTACAGCTGACGTCCCGTACAGTACATACAGTTACAGTCTGGCTGTTGTTGTTGTTGTGGCAGTGCTCCCATGTTTGGGGCCTCGGCCTGTTTAATCCTGAGCAGACAAGAGTGCAGAATGATGCTTTGCTATGCACGGAGGTTTTAGTCCTGCAAACTTTGAGCATTTTCTGTCTGTCAGGGATGATGACAGTACAAAACAGAAAAAGGGGAACAAATCTGATCTGCTATGCTGCAGTATGACCTTGCAGAGTGAGTGAGAGAGAGAGAGAGCGAGCGAGAGAGAGAGAGTCCACCTGAGCTCTGAGCCCTTCCAGCTCAGCTCATCCATCTGTCTGTGAGTGCTTACTGTAAGTGAAGCTTACTGCATGCAGGCAACAACAACACCAGCAGCACTACAGCTAGCTCCCATGCTTGTATTTCACTTGATCTGAAGATTTTTTGTGCTCCATTGACTAATAGGCTAAACCCTCGGATCCTGTGCGCAGAGAGTGTGATTCAGCACTATTTCCTGCTAAAGCAAGGTCAGGTTGTGCGTGGCTCCGAGCCAGCTCATCCCCCCACTTTAAACAAGGCACTCTGGGTACTCTGCCACAAAATGCTTTACATCCCAGAGGACACACGAGGATCCATCTGTGCAGGAACTGATAATTGATTGACTGAAATTGAGCCATCCCTCATTGGTGGATCTAATTAAGTGTCAACACATTTACCATTTTATCTCTTTTGCCTGATATTTTCACTGGATAATTTCTTTGGCCTTTAAGGTGCAAAGTTCACCACATGGCCGCAGTGCTAATCCCCAACTTAACAGGTAGAGTGAGACATGCCGAGGGTAACACGACAAAGTAATCTACATATCATGCTACCAGAGAAGAGTATTTAAGGGAAAGATTCAGTGGTGCAACATTTTCGGGCGACGTTTCTCAGCAGGTCCTCAAGACCCGCAACAATCTCCCTAATGAGAAATCACAATGGAAATATTAAAAATTTCAACCACAGAAGTCTGTTTAATGCAAAATGTTGTAGATTGAATGTCAGGGCTGACAAAAAATATGAATAAATAGAAAGACACACCAACTAAACAGGTTTGAATCTAGAAGAACACTTATTTAGCCCTTTCCCATATCCCATAACATGTAAATTATCTTTGCCTCTCTGCAGAAAGATTGAGAACTATGGCATTCTTGATGGAGAATCATCGGACATCACCAGATAAGAATAGTTTAGAAATGATATTTTTATATGTATGAATTCTAAAGCCTTATTAGCCACCCTTTCAACAAGGTAAAAGGAAGAATTTTGCATTTCTTAAGTTAGCAACACAGCTAAACTTGTGGGTAACACCCCACATAAAATCTGCAACAATCATCTGTTCCCCTGGAGGAATGCTTAAGGTTTGCACAATGCTGGAAAATAAACAAGGTAGACACGCACATCCTATGTAGGGTGCTAGATCCAAAAATATTTATTTGCATGAAAAGGTACAAGAAAGTCCACACAACAAAAAATAGCTCCTAAACGTCTCTTCCTCAGACTTTACCAAGGTTTGCATAATCATATTTTTTGGCTTGCATTTGTTATTTTAGTTTTATGCCGTGAAAAAAAGTGCAGCTTTCACTAATTATGTACACCAAGCTTCCTACGTCTTTGCTACATGATGAACATTAATGCCTGTCTTTATTGATAGGAGAGAGACAGTGGATAGGTTTGTGGAAGGGGGTGAGAGATTAGGGGAAGACACTCTGCAAACTGGTCACAGGCTGTATTCGAACCCAGACTGGCAGAAGTATATGTATGGGACGTGCCTGGTTTGCTTACCACTCTGCCAAGCCAGCACCCCACCACATGCACCTGTAATATAAAAGGGTAATTCAGTTTTAAATATGTTGATAAATTGGGGTGAAACATGTTTTACACAGTTTCTGTATAACTGTTTTGTGTTGATTTACTGTCAGGCCTTATCACCCAGCCCTAGCATGGCTCTTTCTGACACACAAAATACTATATACCACTATACAGTACTCCTTAACTCCTGGAACAGGAATTGATTTGTTTTTATATTGTTTTCTTCTTACAGTTTTTATCAACACTGATAATGTTCATTATTTCAAAACAAATATCACAAGATATGTGGAAAAAACTGCAGCTAACGTGTAGCTTACTGGAGCTAACATCAAGCTCTCTTATGAAGAAACCGACAAACATTTAATGGGTATTATTTCAAAACTAATCAATCAATCAATCTTTATGTGTAAGGTGTCAGTTCATAACAAGTGTTATTTCAAGGCACTGAACAGAACGGGCTGAAGCCATACTCTTCATTTATACATATATATTCTATATAACAGATACATATAAATAAATGTTTTTGTATACACATACATAAACCCAGAAATGTATCCATCCAGACAGAGACAAAGGGACTAAAATCATATTTGTTTCTGCTGAATGTAGACTTGATCAATCTTTATTTATATAACACTATATTTGTTGGATATAAATTACTAAAGGTAAGTCCCTTGAGATGTGACTAATTTTCAAGAGGGACCTCATGTCTATATAGCTGTAAAGATAGTTACTGGATGTAGAATCAATACAACCATGGGTAGAGAGATCAATCTAATACTAGAATTAAAATCTATAATAAATATAATCTGGAGAGGATTAATGTTGATTGATACAGTGGGATCTGGAAACTAATGCATGGAAACCAGCTGTTGTTTTTGTTTCATGTGCTTCTTTTTAGTGCCTTTTCTGTTAAATCCAGAGTCGTAACGACTGTAATATAGTCTCCCTACACTCATCAGCTGGGCACTGCAATAGTCAGTCGTTGCCATAGTCACAGCGTGAGCCTAATCACGCCGCCTCACCCAAGGGACCCACTGTTTAGTCCATGACAGGCGACATACAAAGAAATATTGGAGCATTATGACACTGGATAAGCCAACACTTCCGTGTTATAAAGATGTCAGACACTTTGTTTGTCCGTGTCAGTTAAAGCTCTGCTGTCCCATTACAGTGAACAGATTGCAGTATCAGCCTGTCATGCAGCGCTCGTGTGTGTTCATCTATGCAGCTGCAGTGACGTCGTCAGGTCCTCCCCCCAGTGTTCCCATTGTGTTGTGTGTCTAATCTCCGTGCACCGACACACACTGACTTACATCACTTAAACAACGTGTTTGGATGTCACAGGGCTTCTTTTCTATAGCTTCATCCTGCTCTCATTCTCAACCCACATCAACGCCTCTCAGAAACTCAATTTAATGTGATGTTCTCTATCAGAGCAGTAATCTTTCTGCCTGTTATTAAGCTGCTGGCTGTTTAATCTGTTTTTCTTTTAATAGAAACTGCAAGCAATGCTGCGAAATTTGTCAGTAATATAAGAGTGATTATTTTGCTCGCACAGCTCTGGGTTTGGCTGTCTTTCCTTCCTCCATTTGCTGCTTACAGTTAATACAAACAATCAATATGACATTATCGCAGGCTTATGAATTATTGCACAGAATTTTTAACCCTTCAAATGTTTTTTTACATGTGATGGAAGCACAAAGGTGATATTAGGGTTAGAAAGTTGATGCTTTCTTCTCTTTTTTGTGTTCTATTTGTCCTATCCAAACACAACATTACGTCTGCCTTCATTAGTAGTTAAATCAATGGAAAAGAGAGGTGACTGTCCGGGCCTCGTGCTACAAGGGTGTGACTAAGGCTAGCATTAGATACATGGTAGAAGTCACACATTTCTTCAGCTAATGAAGAACCTCACACTGAAAAGGAATAAAAGAAAAATAGGGAAGGAGTGAGGACAGTTTAATCCACCATCTCAAACACAGCCAACATTTCGGTGCAATCCAGACCAGGGTTGGGCAACTGGCAGACTTGGAGCCACATGAGGCCCCCCTCCTCTCTTATTTCGGCCCACCTGTCAGCTTGGAATATCAAAAAATGTATGTTTAGGAGGGCGTGGTGGGCAAGAAGGTTACCTGTTTGATCCCTGTGTTGGTCGGAGCTTTTCTATGGGCACTCCTGCTTCCTCCCACTGACCAAAAACACACTTATTAGGTTGACTGGTGACTCTAAATTGCTTTTTATATGACTGTGGGCTTGAATTGTTGTTTGTCTCTCTATGTGGCCTTGTGATTGACTGGTGACCTGTACAGGGTATACCCCGCCTCTCCCCCAGTGTCAGCTGGGACAGGCTGATCGAAGGTTCATTTATTTGTCCCTTGGGAGATTTTCCTTTGACAACAGGCTACTGCTTAAGAATACATGTAAATAATGTTAATGCAGCCCTCTTGGTAACTGAAGTTGCCCACTCTAATGTAGACCTAATTTTTTTTTTGTAGACAGCTTTAGGAGACTTGCAGCTCAATTGGACTTAAATTAAAGGAATGAAGATATGTTTTTCACACTTATATATTTTTTCTGTTTTTTTTTTTTACTGTGTTTTGATATTGTTGACAAATTTGTTTATAAAGACTGGGCTCTTTCTGGTTTGTTTAAAAGATATTACGGACAAATTCCTGTACCCTGCTTAAACTGCACAAACAGGTTTGCATTCCTCTTGCAAGTTTTAGCCATTTTTCCTCATATATCAGGTAGGGATACATGATATTGGATTTTTGCTAAAATCTTTATTAAACACTGACACAGATAATGGCACTGTTGTATAGAAAGTGTTTTTTTAATTAAAGCTGTTATGCAAATATTATTTTAGCAATGACAGTATCATCATGCTTTATCTGCCCTTAATATTTTGTAGCAGCTTTTACTTGCAATTAAAAATTAGCATTCAAAAATTTGCAAAACTTAATGCTAATATGCTTGTGTAAACTATCTGCAGTAAGTTCATATCTCCCAATACTGATATTGTGATAATATTGTGCATCCCTTGTGTCAACATTTTGTTGCAAATTTTATTTCTAATTAAAGCAGTTTTTTTTTCAAAATATGAAAGAAAAAGTCCTCATGTGCTTTGGTTTGACATTGCCGACCTGTTAATTCACTTTAGACCATGTTTTCTCTGTTAACTCATAGTTTGCACAGTGTCTTCTGATTGGTTGACCTGTCTACTCTGTGGTGATTGGTCCGTTCATCACTGCCTAGTGTCATGTACTCAGTGGCTCTGAATTCTGACTTCAGTCCATGCTTTGGAATAGACTTTTCAATTGTAGGACTGAACAATTTGAGGATGTAAGACTGGTAGATCTACCCGCTCAGCAGCCCCTCAAAAGCATTTGATTTTCCTTAAAGTACTTTGTTCACAGACTGTGAAAACTTTCAGCTTAATAGAGAAGAGTCTGTTTTTGGTCTTGGGCTTTTAAATGATAAAAATCACCCTGATCTGCATTTGTTGACAAAGAGATGAAGAAGAACACTAACACTGTGACTTTGAGACACAAAGATTCTTATAGTTTACCATGACACCTCTCCTCTCAGCTGAATTAGATTATGATGCCTGTTAGACAGAACTCAGGGACAAGGACGCCCATGCTGCAGAGAAACACCGTATCAGCCTGAGGGAACATCTGAGGGCCGTAATCAGATTGATCTCTTTTATCATCTGTCCTTCAGTTGTTTTTGATCCTGATTTCATCGTTTGTCCTCACAGAGACAATTTTCAACCTGCTCCTGTCAGACTCTTTTGTCTCATTCATCTCAGGTTCATCTCTTTGAGGCTTCATATGAAAGTTCTCACCTACAAAGAACAGGCAGCAAGGTCAAGCTGGTATGACAGAGAGCCACCTGAAGTTATTTTATGAAGTAATTAAAGTGTAGGCTTTCAGTGTTTGGATTTTACTTTTGTGGGTGTAACTAAATAGAATATGCTGTAGCAGCTTTCGGCATCAAAATAACAGTGATAGAGTTCGACTGGTGCTCTCATTTCATCTTTATTGTACACCTTGAAACTAAAAGACACAAAACATCAACATTAACAACAATAATAAATACACTCTCAGTTCATTTTTATATTAAAGTTAAAAATACAAACATGAAGAGCACTGGAGAAATACAATTTTACGTAGAGGTGCATTTACCTTGAATCGCCTGCCAAAGGGTGCAGTTGAATGCAGAAAAAGAAAACGCTTCTCATCATTCACTGCTGGTAATCAACAATACCATAATACAATTAAAGCATGAACAACAAACAAAAAAACAAACAAAACAAGGTTACATAATCAAGGCTTAGCTACATACCATTTCATTTTCTGCACATGCATACACGAGGGCTTCTGGCAACAAACAAATTGGGCGTGTGACGACACCTCCCTGACCTTTATACCATTTCCGGAGCACAGAGCATAGGTGCTCCCAAACAGCAGGGGGCCGCTTAAACTCTGGCCACTTTCATATGCTTTATGACACAGATTTGTCATGATACCAGAGCTTTAAACTTTAATAGAATTCAAGTCTCACACAATGGTGATACCAGAGGGACAAAAACAGAAATTGAAGACAGACATTATTTCTTTGTTGTTGGTCTTAGTTTAAGATCAGATCTTCAACAAAACTTTCTGCAGTATAGAGCGGTTACAGGAGTTTGCTTTTGAACTCTGATGGCTTAATCCCTTTCTGATACACCTGTCTTAGAAAATAATTTAAGTTTTAAAAACACTGGCAGTCTGTTTGTACCAAAACTTTGGTTGTAAGCATTAGGATTTGAATCGATAACATTTCACTCAATTGCTTTTTGCTGATGAATTCCTTCTGATTTGTTCTGCTTGCTGGTCAGCATGTGTCTTTATTTTTGACAAAAGACACTAACTAACACTCTGAAAGTGGAAAAATCAGAATTCATGTATGTAGCACGGCAACAAATATCAGAAAAGACAGCTGTTTCACATCGTTGCCTGTAATTATCATGTCAACATTCGCCCACAAACACAATCCAAAGGAATCAATAAAGATTCAGACTAATGAGCACAGTCAGTAATGGAATTGGTATCAATAAAATCATGTCAGTAAAATCTTATCAATTACCCTCCTTAATTAGTATTATTAGTAAAGTTGTTGTTTTCAATCATCAAAAGTAGCAGCAGTGATGTTGTTTTGGTGCTTCATGGATTTTTAATGTTTATGCACTTTTGAGTTTTATTTGTTAAAGATGTGTGAAAACCCGTTGTGTCCAAAAAGAAGCTATGTACTGAAAAAAATGTAATGTGATGTTCTATTTCTTAAGGCGTATAAGCTATAATAATTATAAGAACCTTATTTACATTGCACCTTTAAAAAAAGAAGCTTCAAAAGTACTTAAAAAAAAAAAAGAAACAGTCAAATCAGTCAGGTTAAACTGTCAGATTTCCAAAAGAGCCAAACAAAGTCGAAGGGGGAAAAGTAAACTCAGAGGGTCGGTGAAATTAAAGCAAAAATGTGAACATCTGAAGTTTAGATGATTATGTGATGAATATACTTCATCAGTATGATTAAAACTTAAGCAAAAGAGTATCATTATTCAAGGAGATTTTGAAGAATGAGGATATAGCGATAAGAAGAAGACAGTAACAAAATAAATGGACCAGCGATGAATCAATGGATCAATAGATGATGACATCACAGGAAGATTTGAGTAAATGAGAAAAAGGGAGAAAATTGAAACATGAAAAGATGTAAAAACAAGACCAAGAATGATAAGAAACCAGTAACCGGAACAAGAGCAGGAGGGATCAAACTTTAAATAAAAATCATTTGAAATAAATAACCATATAGAATAGATAACTAACAAAAAGAATGAATAGTGTATATAAACTATCAAAAAGAGTTTGATTTTAAAGATGCCACTCATTCAGCACAAAAAATGACATCAGCATTTCATTCATTTTATCTCCTTCCTATTTTCTTAAACAGCTACAAACAAATAATATAAAACAATAACAAATAATATATCCTGTTTAAATCACAGAGAGGTACATAAAACCAAAAAATGTATGTGATAATACTGTGAATTACTTGTTGACCTTAAATTCTTCTTTATTTAATAATCGTATCTATCCTATAAGGGTCATAATAAAAGAAATAATAACATCAGAATTGAAATTCCCTTCCTATTTTCTAAAATGGGAAACATTTTGTTATGAAACATTGTCAATTCACTTACAATGAAGATGGCTTACTGGGGTTTGCTGACAATGTTGGACAACCAAAAGCAAGAATAAATTAAACACTGTATGCCTATGACTCCTATTTTTGTTACTCTGGTAATAAAACCAGTATCAACATGACCTGATTTATTCTAGGATCATAACGAGCAAAGTTCAGGAACTGTGATAAACCTAAAGGTTACACAAAAAGTATGAATTGATTAATGACTAAACAGCAAAATGACTATTGCTGCACCAAATTGGTCACATCCACAGTTACATGTGAAGCATCTCTATTTAAGTTTCTCTTTCTGACTCTGAGTGCAAACCTTGTTTCCCATCTGTGCCGTCACCCACCGTGTCATTCATTCTCCCAAAGGTTTAATTATGAGGTAGAGAGCATGACGCCAAAGTGGTCTCCCGTGCCCCGAACATCCTGATCAGGTGGAGGTGGGGATGTTGGGTCACATGTTGAGAATTCATTTGTATCATCTCCATGACAGAGTGACATTTTATTGATTTATTTTGTTAAATACTTTATTTGTGGTTTTAGAAAGAACACATCAGGTGGCTAATAAACAAGGACATTACCCGCCTCCCTGGATATGCCATATAAAAAAAATAAATAAAGTAAAATAATGTCAAAAACATAAGCAGGGAAAGACTACTGTATACTCCACTGACAAATGTCCATGGTCATCCTTTCATACAAATGCTTAACATCTGGAGCGTGCAACAAAATTAATTTGAAGTGAAAATTCAAAAAGGCATAGAGATGTCAGGAGGGCTCTTCAGGCGTCCCAATCTGTTTTAACCTGGATGTTTTCTCCAGCATCGCATTTCCAATTTTCTCCAAATATTAAGTTTTTTAAAACACTATACGCCAGGCATTATAATTGGGAGAAGTCTTCTTGTTCCAGACTTTAAATTAAATAGTTTTCTTTGCAATTAGGATTCTGTATTTGCTCGACCAAGATTTCCACTAACCAAAGCAGACTCACATATATCAGCTAATATGGAAGTTATGACTGACAACAAGTGTTTTTTGCAATATCATAGGTAAACAGAGATAAATCAAACTTATCAGTGCATGTTCTTTTAAGTAGGAGTTCCAAAACCATTCCCAACACTGTATTCCCAACTGTTCTCAAACTACTCAGTCTGAGAAAAGCTATCCCGGGGACACCCCCACTCCATGTGTCTTTAAAGGGCAGCAGACCACAACGTCCCTGATGTCACGTGAAAACACACACTTCAGATTACCCTTAGTTCTAGCTAATGACTGGTTTTATTAAATATAAAACTCATTTTTCTGTTTTTATTTTTAAAATAACTGTTAAAGTGCACCATTCAAAACCATGTTACATACTGTATGTATTTCCTTTTTGGAAAACATCTCAAGATCCACCCTCTTTATGTCTCCTGACCCCTTGGGCAGTATTTTATGACCATTTTATCTTTTATCGCCCTCTTGTTGTACATAAGCAGACTTGAGCTGAGTGAGACTATCTCCCTGTTCTGCAGTCAGCCACATGGGGCAGTTTTGATATGGCTGAAGTAGTATCAAAACAGGTATTGTAAATATTTGAATGGTTTTTTACTTTTATATAATCAAAGTTTAAATTCTAGTTTTGGACGATCTGCTTCTGGCTGGGTTGTTATATTTTCTATTCCTAATATTGGCTCCAGTGTAGTTGTTCTCGTGGTTGAGTCATGGCTGCTAATAGCTGACAGAAAGATCTCAAAACTGGTCAAATATGAAGTCATTCCTGATAAAATGGTTTATATCACAATTGTTCTGAGGGGTTATTGATAGCTATAGGTCTCGAACAACAAAAAGCTATCCGTAAACTCACAACAAAATCTTATCCTGCACTTGTTTTTTTATTTTAATATCCTGGGGACCAAAGCTCTAAGGGGTCCTATGTGGCCCCTGGACTGCCAGTTAATGATCACTGCCCCAGGGGGTCCTTATAATGACTCCTAAAAATTGTGCAAAGCATTAAATTTTATTTTTTAATGTGTCAGTAACTATTTTGTGACTAAGAACTTTGTCAGTTTAAATAAACAGATAGTAGTATGAAAACAAAGTACTCAAACTTATATGCCATTTCTAGTGCATGCTGTATATTTGGTAAGAGTAAAAACCTTACATGCATAGTGTGATCCCATTTGAGTGATTTTTAATGCTGAGGGAAATTTCAGGACCTTGGACAGCTCTTTTAAAAACTGCTCATCCTCCGAGCACGACAGCTGCTTCTGCTGAAAGAGATCAAACAAATACTGGATTTTAATGAACATATAAGTAGATCAAGAATTATTCATTCATTAAAAGTGTAGCATGACTATGTCTTCATGCTTTTATCACATGTTTGCAGTTTATTTGTGCACAAGAAGTTTTCCTTGGACAATATCACCCTGATAGTGAAGTGGTGCATAGTTTCATGTCACTTCAGTGTAGATACTGAAATATAGAGAGATGTCATAACAGACTTTTGAACTTTATGATGTGTTTTGCATGAATGTGCGCCACACTGTTAGATCTGCAGGATACTGATTCATGCAACCCAGGAACAAAAAAAACAGACATTTTTTTTCTGCCTGCTGTCTTCACTGTCTCCACCCCCCACTCAGGGATTAAGTCAATGATATATAGCTCATTTCATGTGTTACATAACAGATGCAGCCAGAGGCATTACAACAGGGAGCAGCAGCTTCACTCATGTGAAAGACCAGGACAATAAAGTGCTCTGTTAAAGCCTTTAGACCTTTCAATGAAAAGGCAAAGGAGGAGGAGGAGGAGGAGTTGAGGAGAGTGATAGACTGAAGCTGAATCAACAGACACAAGTCAGCTTTCAAATGATTGAAATACACATTGTGGAAAAATGAATAATAATCTAAAAGTGCTGAACCTATGACACATGCCATATATAAAGTTTGTGCTCTGAAATTTTATTTATGAAAAAAAGTCGTATGTGTGCAGCAGAGGGTAGGAGGACGAAGAAAGAGGAGCGTTTGTCCTGACACGGAGGATTAACTCTAATCTCTGTTTGGGCCACACTTTACCTGTAATGGATTCTGCCATTGGCTCCCATCTAATCTGCTGGTCCACCAAACAGCAACCTGCCTCTCCATTGGCTCTCTGACAGCTGTTGCTTATAGCTTACTGTGTGTTTGTGGGCATGAAATTCATCACCAAAAGTAGAGTCATTTTCAGCTAGAAAGAGAAGCTGCCCGATTGTGCTTGTGCTGTGCTCTAAGGCTGATATGAGTCGAGGCTTTAGGGCAGGACTAAAGGAGTGTCTGGAGAAGGAGACCAACAGAGCAGGGCGTTGAGTCTTAGTTACTAAGGACAAGGTGATAAAGAAAAGAAGGAGGACAAATTTAGATTGAGAGTTATGCTTACATTTATAAAAAAAAACAAAAAACAAGCAGCACAGACATGGAGTTTGTTGTTCTTTATATCAGAATAAATGATTGCCTTAAAAATGTGAGCAAGCTAAACAAAAAATGAAATAACTACACATTGCATGCAGACAGACAGAGAGAAAGAGGAGCAAACAGATAGATAGATAGATAGATAGATAGATAGATAGATAGATAGATAGATAGATAGATAGATAGATAGATAGATAGATAGATAGATAGATAGATAGATAGATAGATAGATAGATAGATAGATAGATCAGTTTTCAAGCATACAGACTACTAACTAAAGATATTCAATCTCAATTAATCAATCAATCTTTATTTGCATTCATAACAAGTGTTATCTCAAGACACTTTACAATAAAGCATAAAGCTCTTCATTTTATGGATACACATATATGCATAGATACATATATACATATAAAAATACACATATACATATATATACAAATATATACATCCAACACCCAACATAAATCCATATAGTCAATCATGAATCCCTCCATCATGGCGGCAAGAAAAAACCTTGTGTTAAGCAGCAGGAAATCTTGAATGATCATCCCAGTCTCATGATGAACAGCAAATCCACATGATGCTGTGTTGGGTGTGAGGGCAAAGGAAGGGAGGTAAGAGGGGACAAGTGGACTAAAGTAAGAACTAAAGTTAGTGACAGATCCATGAACCATAGACCTGTCGTCTGATTTATTAGAGGTTAGCCTCTTGAGATGCTACGTCTCGTTTTCAGGAGGGTCCTTATGTCTGAATGGTTGTGGTGATCATTTTATAGAAGTATAATCAATGATATTCTAAATGAAAATAAGAATTTATGGTAGTGACGAACTCATGGATGCCCATACCACGAGTGCATCCCTACCATATTTGTCTCTGTTAAGTATAAACGTATTAAAGGCCTCTTGAGATGTGACATCCCATTTTCAAGAGGGACCCCATGACTATGTGGTGCTAAATATAGATACTATAGATCTATGTTCAATGCCATTAACCCCCAAATCTTGTCTGTGATGGCTCTTCTTGTGCCTCTTGAAAGGAAAGAGCATTGTATTTTTTTGGCTGAGTATCCCTCCGCCCAACACTTGGACGGATGGCCAACAAATGCAGAATCTTGCATTTGTTGGAGATGAGGAGTAAGCCAGCTGCCTCACATATTGCCATCACACTGCTTTCAGTGTATTTTCATTTATTAATTGTTAAGTGCTCTTAGGTAAGTGCATATTGAAGCCACATTAATACAACATGAAACCCTCCCTTTGAGTCTCCATCACTGTCTCTACTCCTCTTCCTGTTGGAGCCCGGCCCTCCGTCTTTCTGCTGTGCGGGGGATTGTCTGTGCTTTTGGCAGACACATGAGCATTTGTTTTTGTTCCTCCAGCTCATTGTGTCGGGATGAAAACAGAAGATGGTGGGGGCAGCAGGAGGTACTCTTACGCTCTCAGCAGGATTAGATATATGATGAGTGAACACTCCTGTCGTGTCCTGCTCCCTGCGATGGAGTTTTTGGAGGTCAGGCTGCTCGTGAACATACAGGAGGTGTGGGTGTTTGTATGTGTGTGTCCTCGGGGGATCCTCAGTGAGACGGCTTGATCGGTTGATGAGGAGGAGTGAAGTGAGAGAAACCTGCAGTTAAAGCCATCTGTCTGCTCTAAAAAGACATCCAAGTGGGGGAGTTGGATGGCCCACTACTCACAAACAAGCACACATGCACAAGCATACACAAACACATGTACACACTCGCTGATGTGCACACAGGGAGGCAGGTAGACCAGCAGATGGAGAAACAGTTAAAGGCCAACAGAGAAGCTTTAGTGTTGAATTACTGCACAAAATGAAGCCCTCTGATGTTGCTCTTCCTAATGTAGCAGCTGTGGAGCATTAGCGACATCAGCTATCATGAATTATGGATTTTTCTTATCAAATACTCCTTTAATGGTTGTTTTTTAAAACATTTGTCAAGTATACACAATAGAAATGAGAAGAGAGATAATCCTGAGAAACTGACTGTTGAGATGTTTTCAAGAAAAAACACATTTATTTAAAAACGATGACACTTGTGTTTGTGGAGGTCCCCTTATGCACATGATATAAAACTTAAAAACAACTGAAAATTAAGTACAGCTAAAACCAGGGATGGACGACGTTGGTCACTAAGAGGGCCACATCGTCACTAATTTAATTTCATTACCTGCAGTGCAATAGTGCCAAACTATCTTGCAAGTTAAAGGGTACACAAATCCATTCTCAATTCTCAGATAGAATTTCCAACGACATTCTGGAATTCTGACATTCTAGAATCCTGCCACCAATCCTGGAATACTAAATTCCTTTCTAGAATTTGAATAACATTCTGAAATTCAGACATTCTATAATTCTGCCATCAATCCTAAAATTTTAAATTCCATTGTAGAACTTTCAATAACATTCTGGAATTCTGACATTCTAGAATCCTGCCATCAATAAAAGTATTCTGAATTCCATTCTAGAGTTCCCAAGGACATTCTGGAATTCTAACATTCTAGAATCCTACTATTGATCATAGAATTCTAAATTCAATTCTAGAATTCTCACTAACATTCTGGAATCTTGACATTTTAGAATCCTGCCATCAATATTGGAATTTTAAAGGTGCAGTGTGTAGAATGTGGCATTTTATACATCCACCGCATTTTGCCAAACAGAAACAGTGAATGTAGGAGACATATGTTTCTATTTGTATGTAAAGTCTGTCAAAATAGTACAATCATCCCCATAAAACGTTTGTTTTAATTTTATCTAGTTAGAAAAATCTTTATAAAAAAAAATTACATTACTGCGGGCCGCTGTTTCGTGTAGACCGACATATTGATCCGCCGTGTTGTCTACGGGTGGTTTTTAGGGACAAAAAGAACGAAACGCGAATCTGTCCGCCGGTTCTGAAATCTACCTGGAATGCAGGCGAAGAAGAGGAGAGGATGGCAGTGGATGCATAGAAAGTTGTTACTCTGTCCTAGGGACTCAAACTGTGTGTATAAACACACACACAACATAAATTGTGTGCTGTGTTCAGGAGCCTTTTTGGTTTTCATAGGATTCCGTTGCTTAGCGACGTGATGTTTTGGCTACGGTTAGGTTCATTCTGGAATCTGAATGCTCGATGTCGCTAAAATGCCAAGTTAGACACACTGCACCTTCAAATTGAATTGTAGAATTCTCAGTAACATTTTGAAATTCTAACATTGTAAAATCCTGCCATCAATCATAGAATTTTAAATACCATTCTAGAATTCTCCATAGCATTCTGGAATTCAAAATTCTAGAATCCTGCCATCAATCATATCATTCTAAATCCCGTTATCAAATTTTCAGTAGCATTCGGGAATTTCGTCATTCTAGAATCCTTCCTTCATAGAATTCTAAATTCCTTTCTTGAATTCTCAGTAACATTCTGGAATTCTAACATTCCAGGATCCGACCAACAAAGAATTGGAAATTCCATTCTGGAATTCTCATTAATATTTTGGAATTTTGGAATTCTAGAATCCTGCCATCAGTCCTAGAATTCTAAAATCCATTCTAGAATTCACAATAACATTCTGGAATTCTAACATCATTTAACATTCAGACTGCATAGAATTCTAAATAACATTCTAAACTCCCAATAGACACTATTCAAGAATTTTTACACCATTCTGGAATCCAGACTTCTGTCACAGACTTGTCAGTGTCATTCAGAATACTGACTTGTTCTCAGACATCTGACTTCAGATGCATGTCGTTAGCCCTGCTCTGCTCTGCTTGAATCGGCAGTTGTTGGGTGCTTACACAGAAAGTAGGTGGTGGCGACCGAAGCAGTTTAGTGACCATAGAGCAGGCCGTTGACAGGCTTACTTACAAAATGTCAAAAAGTGAATAAGAACGTTTGCAGAGTTTGTCTGTTACTGAAACCACAGCAGAGCATTATCACTGGATCTTCTTCTTTACCTGCAGGCCAAATTACCCAAGTTTAGGTTTCTGACAATGGGCTCATTGTATAGCATCTGCTGTACAGCTAATCTTTGAGTAAACATGTTTCTATAAGCAGATATTTTCACACATAAAGAGTGCAAAGACAAAAATAATTATTTCAAACTAACTGCAGGGCTGCATCAAGACAGAAAAAGGGCCACATGTGGCCCCCACTCCGCTAGTTGCCCACCCTGGCTTAAACCAATTTGAAAATATATATGTTGCTGTGCACAATTCAACCAGCAGAGAGTGCCATCTGTATTTGGCCTCTCTTAACAGATGTGCAGTTGCTGAAGCAGAGAGGTATGAAAACAAGGTCAGAGATGAAGGTTTTTGTTTGTTTTATCATTTTTACTGTAAGATAATTAAAATGAATAGTTACAGTGACTAATCAAATGACTTCAATGTCATTAGAAAAGATAAAATAGAAAAGTAAATTAATGTGACAGCCAGAAGTTTGAGCTTAAGTTCAGCTTAGCTTGTAAACCAGGAATCAAGCTTGGATTTTCCCAGTGGTTACAAAATCAACCAACCAGAAAAAATGAAAAAAAAAAAAAATTCTTTCAACAGTTTTTGATGAATAAAAACATGAAGGGGAAATTAAACAATTTCTTACTTCTGGATTCCTTCCTAGTGAGTTTGGACTTGCCAACTTCAGTTTTATGGCATCAAACATCCTGTTGAACTTTAAATGTATCTGCACATCTACATGTGGATCAAACTGTGCAGCTTGCAAACAGATACCTGTAACCTATCCAACAATATGACATAATATACTTATTAGTCATTTAAAACGGGAAAAACATCAACCAAAATAATGTTTCCAAACTTTTTTCGCAAAGTAAAGATACTACTTTTACTATTTTACTGTACGTGTCACAAATGTAGAAGTAGGTTGAATTTCTTTGAACCATCTGATAATGAAGGAAGGTTTCTCCTTAGACCTGTATTAAACATCAGGCTGGAGTAAAGTGCACATTGTAAGTCCCAGACAGTAAGACATATAGATATAGCTTATTGATTTCTGTTAAAAATATGTCCTCCCTAAAGTATACATTTTAAGATATTCACTTTTTCCCAATATTTAAAGGTTCTGAAAGTTTTTTTTTTTTGCTAAATATGTCTCTCTTCAGGGAGACAAGCGTGTAGATTCAGTGTTAGACCAACACAGCACTGTAAGGCTGGAAAAGCCCCTTGTTCCTGTCCCTGTAAACACACACACACACTACACATCACTGAATAGCAGAGTCTCATCAGCTGGTCGGAGAGCACACAGTGCCAGTGGCAAACTAACGCTGGTGTTGCATAAGCAGCTGAAAGCACCCTGGAAGAAAACAACATGCTTTGTGTGTGGAAAAAGCAAAAACATGAAAACATATTGGGAATGACTGATGACCGTGAACACATGTTGTTATGTGTGCACCAACATAAATCTCAGGTGCTTTAGACTGTGACAGCAACAGAAACAAGTACTTTTTATACATTATCATACTTGGAAAGCAAGTAATATAAATGTTTTTAAATTTTTCATGATAACTGTTGTTCAGTAGAGTGGTGCAGGGATGACGTATTTTTCTGGCCAACTAGGAAGTTAGCATAGCGCTGATTTCCTCTACTAAAAGTCTGTGATTTAGATAATTGCCTTCGGCGAGGAGGTCATGTTATTGCTGGTGATTCAGTTTGTTAGGTGATGAACAAGACAACTAAAAAGCTCAAAGTGCAATTTGATGAAATCTTCAGGTAACATTTGTCATGGCAAAAGAAAGAAGTGATCAGATTTTCAATAAGGATCCAGGATTTTTTTTTTCATGAATGTTTTAACAGTGTGAAGTAGGACAGTTTTCTGCATCTTTGACTCTAACTGACCATAATAATCTTTTTGAACAAATGTAACTTTAACAAGTTTTCAGGCAAAGCAACTACCACATAGCAGATATACTACCACACTAGAAACAGCACACTGTAACATCTTGTTTGACCGTTTCCTCCTAATCTAATGATTTGATTAAAGAGACTGTGAGGAGTTTCTAAGTAATTACAAAAAAGTCTCACTTTTAGATATATGCCTGATCGAAATACACACTTTAAGATGAGTTTTATAGCATCAAAATAGGATATCTATAAATGCTATTCCTTAGCCTTCTAGTCGGGTCGGACTGGGCTGGACTGGCCTGGATACTCAATTTCGGGAACAAGACAATTAAAACTAGAGCAAATTTATATTATTCTATTATTTATATTACACGTCTTAGAGCACCGGGCTGTAAGTAGCAATATATAGCCGGCTACAACTACGATACTAAGTTTTCCAAAAATTGCTTGTTGTCACACATCAAAAACTACCGCTACGTAACTAGAAAGACGTACATTACCTCGTCACTTTGCATCCTGTAAGTTGTTGAAAAAAGAAGTTTTAAAGCAATGCAGAGTTTTGAGGAAGGTCCGAGCTGCATTTATCACAACAAACACATGCTTCGGCTTCAGTCACGTCTTTGGTGCGTTCCAGTTGTAGTCAGAAGTAGGAATTCCCGGGTTCCGAGTAGGAAACTCTAACTGGAACATCCCCCGAAGTCGGAATTTCATACTGGGAACTCGGTGAAACCTCACCACCCCCTAGTTGACAATCGTTGATGGATGCCCCCAGTGTGAACAGTTATTTAGCTCCTGTAATAATCAATTTATTTGCACTTCTGACTGGGGTGTGTCGCTCTAGATCAGCTGTATACATAGTATTGCTAGACTTATATTTACAAAAATGCTGCCACAGTGATAATCACATTCTACATGTGATATTTGTCAACATAGGGGCGTGCTAACAACAGCTAACAATAGCCGAGTAGATCGGGATGTTTTTTTCCAATTTCAACTGGAACGCCGATAAGTCTGAGATGATGTCACTCCCATTTCCGAGGTTGCTGGAACGCAGCATTATGACAGTCGCCGCACGTGCTCACTCATGGTAGCAGAGTCTTTATTTCGCCGGTAGTAGATTCTCCTCATAGCACCTTTAAGTTGTTGCCCACTTGTGTTTTATCATTTATTTAAAAATAGCTGTGGTGAGTTTTTACAACAAAATAAATAATGCAAATTATAAGTACATTAACCATTTTTTAAGTATATCATTGCCTGCTCCATGGGGCCTCTTGTAGACTTTGAGTCCCCTGTTTCCTCTTTATGGGCAGCCTTGCATGACAAAGAGAAGTGAAAAGATTTTGGTGGGGATCTAAATTTATCAAAGGACTTTTTGACAGTGAAAGATAGGGAAGAATTGCACATTTTCAGTAACTCATCAAACAATGTCAGGAAGGATTTGAGGAGGTCTTCAGTCTCAAAGCACTTCTAGTTGTTAACGATCAGACACAAAAGTTTTAAGTTTATCTGGATCGATATCAAATAAACTATGATATTTAGTTTATGTAATCAAATACGAAATATCCTTCTGTTAAATAGTTAAGTATTAGTATTTAAAAACTTATTTTTTCTGTTTTTTCAGTGCAAACACAACCAGTCCTAACAGTTTCTCTATTTTCTTTGCCAGTAATTTCAAATCAACCAACATATTTCTTTATGTTTGAGTAATTCACATTTCTGAATAAATCTGCCTGAAGCATTTTAAGAAATGCTGGAGAGATATTCCTTCTGTAAGTGAGATTTGGATGTTTGTATCATTTTATTTTAGCTGGTCTGAGCCTGATGTTCCTCTCTGTCTCTCTCTTGTGTTACAGAGATTTTCTTCCTCGTGGTTCTGGCATCGTGACCCGTCGTCCTCTGGTTCTCCAGCTCATGAACTGTCCCACGGGTAAAACCATCTCATCCATCAATCCCATAAAATATTTATTGTAACATGTCACAGGAGTTAATGTTAAGTTTGTGAGAATTTTCCTTTGGATACTGTTCTGTGGTGGTTTCATGCTTGTACATCTTACTTTGTATTGAAATTTTCATTGTAAGTTCAGCTAGATTAAACCAAAAGGGAGTCCTGTGGATTTTTTGTGTAACAGTACTGAGCATGTGCGACATAGCTAAAATAGGAAGACTGCTTTTTTATGGGACACTGGTTAAAGGTTATCTTTTCCCCTTTTTCTCCCTCTTGTTCATCTCCTTTCTTGTCACATATTTAACTCTGATTGATTTCTCCTCTGTCTCCCCCAGAATATGCAGAGTTTCTCCACTGTAAGGGCAAAAAGTTCACGGATTTTGACGAGGTCCGACAGGAGATTGAGGCGGAAACAGATCGCATCACTGGGGCCAACAAGGGCATCTCTCCGGTGCCCATCAATCTGCGTGTTTACTCGCCTCACGGTAAAGCTTCCAAATTTCTCTTACTAAGACTCTTAACATTTATTGAGAAACTTTTATTTGTTAAGTGGAGTATGTCTTATGTCCTCCTCTCAGTGCTGAACCTGACGTTGGTGGATCTGCCGGGAATGACCAAAGTGCCGGTGGGGGATCAGCCGGCAGACATCGAGGCCCAGATCAGAGACATGCTCATGCAGTTTGTCACCAAAGAGAACTGCCTGATGCTCGCCGTGTCCCCCGCCAACTCTGATCTGGCAAACTCTGACGCTCTAAAGATTGCCAAAGAGGTCGACCCTCAGGGTGAGTGCATGCTCACAGACACAAGGACAATTGTGGAGATAAGAAACCACAGTCTGTACATTTACTTCATTTCAATAAATTCATTCTGACCATTATAAAACCATACTTTTATAGTTCATTTTTATGCTGACAAGGACTCAAGAGTTTTAAAACTGTTGGTTATTTTGTGTTATTTTTCCTCTCCTATGATATAATGGTTAACACAGTTGGTAGTTTGACTTATTTTTTGTGGCTATGGGAAGAATCCTGTTATTTTTATATTCATTTCCACTTTATTTTGTGTTAGTTTGTCTATTACTTGCCTAGATGACTGAGGAGGTAAATAACTATCCTATGGAGAACAGTATATTTCTTTGTAACTGTAGAAAACAAAGTTTTTGGTAATACTTATAAGAAGTATGTTGGCTTTATTAAGACTATCTTTGCAGTTGTAACCCCTTAATTTCTGCTTGATTAAATTAAATCAAATGTAAGTTGGTTTGTTAGTTTTATTTCAGAATGCATCACTAATAAAACTGCAGCTTCACTTCGACTGCATTTGGCATTTTACTGAGATTTATTGTTGCTCAACTAGGAAGTTAGCATTTTGCTGGTTTCCTCAACTGGAGTCAAGTAGATTTTCTTCTGTGTTTTTGGATAATTACAGATAATAAGGTCTGTGGCGTACAAAATTTAATTAAATGAAGACATTTTGTTCATCATGATAGTCTTTGTGAACAGAATTAACTTTCACAAGTTTTTAGGAGAAGTATTATTACTATTTTTAAATGATTTGGAGCTACGACATGATGGTTCGACTTTGAGGCAGCTGCTACACTAACTAGAAAGCACAAACGTCCTCCAGCGTAGCTCACATAGCCGATACACCCATAAACAATAGTTCAATGACAAAGTTACCATCATAATATGATTCCTTGACCCTGAAAACCCACAGCACTTGAAATCATGTTGGTATCATTATTAGTTAGACGGTTATTGAGCAAAAACCATTGTTCGCTAATGGCTGTTATCTGGATCACTGCCAAAATCTAACCATTTTTAAATTAGACCATTACCAATGTCTCCTGAAGATTTCAGCAAAATCAGTCCTGTAGTTTTTGTGTAATCTGCTAACAAATAAATTATTATTATTATATCCTTTATTTAACCAGATAAAAGCCTCATTGAGATTTAAAATCTCTTTTTCAAGAGGAACCTGGCATGGCAGCAGCAGACAGTTATACAATAAAAACAACAAATACATTCAGACATCAGCACATTGAAACCAAACCGTTCTGGAAACACCCATTCAAAACAAAATGAGAAGCAGTCAAGAATTGAAACAGTCACATTGTACAAGGCTAGCTCTTACGGCTAAAACATAACCTCCTTGGTGGAGGTAATCGTGCCATGAAGTGACCTTTTGTTTGGCAGTTTCCTCCTAATCTGATGACTTGAATAATTTTTAATTTATTCAGTTGAACATAACTCAGAAGGACTTGCTTTTCATTGTATTCTGTTTTTATTTGCGTTTTACACAGCGTCCTAGCCTTGTTTGATCTGGGGTTTGTACATAAATAGAGTGCAAACTTTGTCAGTGAATAAAAGGTGCACTGATCAAACGAAGCCTCCCCCATCTGCTTCTGTCTGCTTTAATAATCGTGCGGTGTGTCCATGTGTGCCTGCAGGTATGAGAACCATCGGTGTGATCACTAAACTGGACCTGATGGACGAGGGCACAGACGCCAAGGACATCCTGGAGAATAAGCTGCTTCCACTTAGGAGGGGTGAGTGCACACACACATTAATGCACACTCACACTCGCTCTGGTCTTCATTACTCCAGCCCTTCACAGTGACCCTCTGTTTCCCTCTTGTGGTAACACGGCTGCTGCACTCCAAATTCTCCAACCGCTGAATACTTGAAAAAAACAAAGTAGAAAAAGGACCCTGGGCTGGTGGGTTTAATAAAAAGTAACTGTGTAAGAAATCAAAAGACAGACTGAAAGAGAGAAGGAAGAGTTGGAAAATAGGGAAAGAGGGGAGGAAAGAGAAAAAGAGCGTCCTGGAAAAGAGCTTGCCCGTGTCTTGTGAGCTGCCCTTTTTTGCAATGTGCTGAATAGGCGATTTTCTTTTCCATTTGCACTTGGTTAGAACCCAGGCATGTGCTTTTGAATATTTTCCACGTCCTTTTGTTTTTCTATGTCTTCCCCCCTCCTTTCTGTCTCCCTGTCTCTGCTCTCTCTCTCTCTCTCTCTTTCTCTCCGCCTAATGCGGTGTGGATGTTCACATTTACAAGGCTGCTGGCTCGACGTTGCATTAGTTATAGAGCATGAAACGGCCTTTAACGGAGTGATGCATGAAAAAACTTAACTGGAGGTGAAACAGGATCTGCATGACCCCCAACTCTGCTGTTTTCTTTATGCCCTCTCTGTCTTAAAAAGCTGGGCACACACGTGCAGATATTTACTCTCCCTCTTTTTTTGTATTTAACCTTGATGAGAAAGTAATCTGTAATCCCTGAAATGTACTTTGAAATGTTATTAAACAGGATTTTAAGCTGTTTGGTCGAGAAGGGCCTGCACTCTTTTGCTCTAGCTTTTTAAAGTGGAGCTACTATTTGGAAAAATGAGGGCCCAGCATAATGCAAGTGTTTCTCCATATTCAGGGTCTTTCAGTTTAATAACCAGTCAGGCTGTGAGTTTTTAATCTGCTCCAGTCTGTTCTCCTTAACCTCACAAAGCAGACCGATTAGCCAAATTTAATGTCCATCATCAGGCAGATTCATCTTGCAAAGCCTCAATTGCCAGTCACTGATTCAGTCACCCTCCTGTCTCAATCAACAAATAGAAACTCCAAAATAAATCCTAAGAAACGGAGAGATTAAACAATGAGAATAACCTGTCTGAGACTGTCTACACTGGACTAAGCACTGCCAACATTTCTTTGTACTTAAGGAAAGAAGAACAAAGCTCTCACACACTGAATCACTTTGTGCTGAAAATCACTTTTTAATTATTGAATCAAATTACAACTACTTTGCTCAACAGACCTTCATCAGGTATCGCCAGAGAGATGGCTTGGCCCCTCAAAGGCACTAGGGATGGCCCTGCTCATTTTATTATATTGATTAAAATAAACCAATGCCCATCACCAAAAAGCTCCCTTTTTTCTCCTGTTCTTGGGCAGACATTGCTGTGGGTTCACTTTCACTTGTGCCAGCTGCTTCTTCCTCTGTTTGTGCTTTCGGCTTGCTTTATTTGGCCTGGTTGTCACTCAAATTGGTTTTTGAAGCTGACTGAAATGACTCCTCTGAAAGGTTATTATTTGGGTCAAAAGCCCTTCCCTTTTTCTGATTTCCTATTTACCTTCAGGTCCTGGCATTATTAAAATCAGTTCATTGGGTCCGCCCACAACCACAATGTTAAAACAACAACAACAAAAAACAGGCTCAAACCATTTAGGTTAAAATCTGTTTTGATTGTTAATGCACCAATAGTAGGCCATTTTTGTTGACCTCATGACCCCTGTCAGCAGCTGTGCCCCAGAAGCTTTCCCCCTTATCCCCACTTATGGGCGGCCTTCGATATAATGACAGTAACAATCAACTCTCATGTCTTTACATACAAGCACAGAGGCTACATAAACTGTTTATATTTATGTATTTCTCCACTTTTTAACCCCGCCATTTCTCACCAGTTCTTAATGCACAATGGACTAAGGTGCAATCAATAAGATTTAGGCGATCCAGATCTGCGTATTAACCAAAGAATTGTTTTAAAGGATTTGTTGACATTGCAATATTGTACAGTTTTCCATATTTTTGCTTATAACTCAGTAAGTTCTCACTAGATTTTGATGACAATTTCAAGTAATGCTGGCAATAGGACACAGAAAAATGATTTTGAGGGTTATCTATGTACAGATATGGACTCAGGATTTTTTTTCAAGATTTCAAGATTTGTTAACTTTGAGACAGGGCAGTTATAAAAAATGCCTCCTAGAGGTCTCTTCAAGTATCAAACGTAAGTATGCATTGTGATAATGTCCTGTTCATATTCCCCTTCAGAAAACCAGATTTTTCAATTCCAATGGTTAGAAAATGTGATTTTTGACATACATTGAAGTCTTTGTGGACTTGTGTCGTTGTTGACTTAATAAACAATAACTTTGGCAAAAAAAAAAAAAATCCTGTTATTTAAAAAAATGATCTCCAACATTTTCAGAGCAGAACCTTAATTGTTAACCTCTGTTTATCTGGAAATCCTTTCGCTAAATTTCCCTTGTTTCAGTAGCAGTGCAGGTTATGGAAATTAAGTCTCATTTTGATAACCTCAGATCTGACAGAGCCCTCCGCAGTGGTGCCCAGGTGTGAAGTGGAGAACCACGGCTGAAATTTTCAGTTATCAAAACAAAAATGTTTTTTGAGCCAGCATCTGGAACTTACATCTGTGGTTTTATTATCACCTGATTTTTTACTGTAGATGTCAGAGAGTATAAATCTGGTATTGTAACTACAGTTTATTTCACACAAGAGCAAAATATTAAGCGCACTTATCATCGCTCAGAGAAAAAGACCAAACAGTTTCCTCACACCAGTTTCACACTGTCCTCTGGTCATTCGTTTGTTGTGTTCAGGTTACATCGGTGTGGTGAACAGAAGCCAAAAGGACATCGATGGTAAGAAGGATATCAACGCTGCCATGGGTGCTGAGAGGAAATTCTTCCTTTCTCATCCTGCCTATAGACACCTGGCCGACCGTATGGGCACCCCCTACCTCCAGAAAGTTCTCAATCAGGTGGGCGAAAAAGTTTAAGAGCAACCTTTTCCTTTTTTTGTGAATCTAACAGCAGCTTTGTCGGCACTGCAGTTTTGTTGTGGCTTAGAGAACTTTTAGCAAGTCAGCAGCTACGCATGAATAGCTGGATTAGAAACTTTTGCTAGGTGCTGATAAAGGTACCTTAATCCACTGACCTGAACTTCACTTAGACTTTACTTCTTAAACTTTCTTTACAAAAGCCTGATGTGGAGAAAATGAGAAATTTTGGGATGAGGTACTGCTTTATTTTACATGATTCTTTTGACTCCAGGAAGTGTCAGTGCTGAAACTACTTACGGTGTCCCCTAGTGGCCCAAACAAACAAACAAACATTTGACAAGCTTGAATTATCTGTTATCCTAATACAAACCCCAATTCCAATGAAGTTGGGACAACTAAAAGTTGAATTTAAAACAGAAAATGATGGTTTGCAAATAGTTTTTGGCCTTAATTCAGTTGAAAACACTTAAAAGACAAGATATTTCATGTTTAAACAAAATACTTTTTATTACCTCTTTTTTTAATTAGAAGCTTTGTAATGCATTACCAACAAAGCTGGGAGGGGGGCAACAAAAGACTGAGAAAGTTGTAGCAGTGCACAGGTGAACAGGTTAAGGAGTGACAGGTAAATGTCATGATAGGGTATAAAACAGCATCCCCATAAGGCTTAATCTTTCACAAACAAGGATGGAGCAAGGTTCACCACTTTGTGAACATCCAACACTAAAGTTCAACATCTCTAGACATTCACTTAAAGGTATCAAGGGATTTCCTCATCTATAGTCCAAAACATCATCCAAAGATTCAGGGAATGCTGAGAAGGCCAAAGACAACAACGCCCAGAAATGCCGAGCTCATCTGAGATGGACTGAGACAAAGTAGGAAAGAGTGCTGTGGTCTGACGAGGCACTATTAATGCTGAAAGGTTTTGGAGCAACATATGCTGCCATCCGAGGAACTTCTTTTTCAGAGACTTCCCTGCTTATTTCAGCAACACAATGCCAAACCACATTCTGCATGTGTCCCAACAGCATGGCTTCACAGTGAAAGAGTGTAGGTACTGCAGTCCAGGCCTGTCTCCCACTGAAATGTGTCGAGCTGATGAAGAAGAAAATATGAACACTATGACCCTGTACTGATGAAGCTGTTCATCAAGCAAGAACGGGAAAGAACTCCACCCACAAAGTTTCAACAATTAGTGTCCTCAGTTCTCAAACGCTTATTGAGTGTTGTTAAAAGGAAAGTGGATGAAACACAGTGGAAAACATGCCCCTGTCCCAGTTTTTTTGAAATGTATTCTCTGACCCCTTCAGCAACTGACAAACCACATCCGGGACACCCTGCCGGGTCTGCGGGCCAAGCTGCAGAGTCAGCTCCTGTCCATAGAGAAGGAGGTGGAGGAGTACAAGAACTTCAGACCTGATGATCCTTCCCGCAAGACCAAAGCTCTGCTCCAGTGAGTATACAGTTACAGGATAAGGAAGGATATAAAGTTACATCAGAGCAGGCCAGGAGATTCTTTCAGTGTAATTATTTGATGAATGAACTCAATCAGGACAGTTGACACTGTAACATCAACAATGTGCATGCATGAAAATATGCAGGACGAGCTAAGCGCACTAATATTTGTGTCTCTGCAGAATGGTGCAGCAGTTCTCAGTGGACTTTGACAAGTGCATAGAGGGCTCTGGAGACCAGATCGACACAGCTGAGCTGTCAGGTGGTGCCAAAATCAACCGCATCTTCCATGAACGCTTCCCTTTTGAGCTGGTCAAGGTGTGTACCTGATAGTTAAATAATCATCTGTTTTTACTTCTTTTTACCCTCCAAATTTGACTGTAAAAAGATTTCAAGCACTACGTCCATTAAGCTCAATTAGAAGTGTGAAATGAAAGAAAGTATAATACATTTAATCTCAGAAAAGCCCTTCATCTTTAATGCAAAGTGATCACACGTTTTAATGATTAATAGAGAGCTCTTTTTCTTTTTTCACTGTGGTCATTTGTCCTTGAAAATAATAGAAAACTAATGAATGATAATGTTCAGCACTTATGCTCCAGAAGAAAAAAAGGAGCCATAATGTAACTCATTAGGCAGGAATTTCCATAAAAAAGCATCTGATCTTCGCAGACTTTTGCAAAACCACCAAACCATAAACATGTCCATCCATCGCTGTAAATATTTATATACAAATGCTTCAGAGTCAAAATTCTTTGGAACGTTTATCAGGCGTGCGGTTTTTCTCATTTTGCTCTTTTTGTTCTGAATTGATTTGTGGTATTACAGCCTGTTCACTCAGCAGAACAGAGATTCTTGAATCTCTGTTTTACATGAAATAAGTTCAAATTATAGTCCAACATGAATTTACAGTGAGCGTCAGTGTAGAGGGAGTAGGATTTTGGAAATGTCTAGAAGTGTTTGTTGGATTTTACAGGACTTTTTGACCTCGTCCTTTCCTTGAACACCTTTCTTTTCTCTTCTTTCACACTCACTTACCCTCCTTTTTTCTCTCCCATTTATTTACTCTTCTGCAGCTAAATTATCTATCACTTTTCAACATTTTCTCCAAGTTAGCCCCAGCCCTTCCTCGTCCATTTTTCTCCACCGTCCTCTTTCACTCTCCCTCTGAGGATATAAAACTTACAGTCCGTGAATAAGGCCTTTAAAAAAAGACTGGGTCTGCTTCCTGCTGTGAGGACTGGGCAGGTTGCTGTAGCCAGAAGCTGGACTCATAAATCATAAAAAAACATTCTTTTATATTTTTTATTGAACATGCTTTGAGAAAAATCAGAATATCAGCTGGAGAAGTTAAACAAAATAAAGCTCTGTCAGGAACTAAATGACACAATGATAATAATTACTTTATTTATGTTGTACTTTTCAAATCATCAGTTTACAAAGTGCTTTGAGAAATAGAGGATCACAAGAGCTCCAGTAATCAACAAAAATCGCAAGCTAAATTAAAAAAAAGTCCATACGTCCACAAATGGCATTGTAAATCAAAGCACATGAAGCACTTCTGGTGTCTCTCAGACCATTCGATCTCATGGATGGGAAAAATTTCAAGAACCAAAAGGGAAACCTAAAACCCAAATTTTTAAATCCAGGAACCCGACACGGTCTGAAAAATCTAAAACCTCCTTAATCCATGGAGCTGGAAACACCAAAAACCACACCAGCACACATCAAGAGGTGACTCAGTTTGTCACTATGCCCTGAAACAGGCACAAGCTGACGTGTGCCAGCACAGTCTTCAGTGTCTCTAGCCCCATAAGTCAAAGGTCCCCATACTCTCCAACCAACCTGAGTGCCCATCCCTGGACCACCAACGCCCATCCTTCCCCACCCTCGTCACAATAAGACCGTGTTTTTATGTCATAACAACCCTGAGCATAGAGTGAGGACCAAAGATAATTCTAAAACATTAAAACATTCTAAAAAAATAAAAACATAGAAGAAACTAGAAAAGCCCTCGGAGAGCGCAGACCTCCGCCAGCGCCACAGTCCTCACCCATATTGTGATTTTCACCACAAATATTAGTTCTACCTTTATTTCATCTAAATATTTAGATGCCTTGATCATGAAAACATACCATTAAGCAGTTGGATTGATAATGATATCTATTTTAGTACAGTAGTTATTCACAAAATTGCATTTTTCGTCATGAGGGACCCAGATGGTGATCCGGATCACTCCCAAAATCTAATAATTTGTTTCTTGTCCCAATCCGGACATTCCCTGAAAATTTCATTGTGATCTGTCCTTAACTTTTTGAGTTACGTTGCTAACAGACAAACAGACAAACTCACTAACTAACAAACAGACACCAGCAATATCATAACATCCTGGTGGAGGTCATTAATACGGTGGCGTATTGCATTCACTTGAAGATAAATAAAAAAATTTGCCTGTTTTTATGAGATACTATTTCGTAAAAACAGGATTCCCCCAGACGCTTTGCTTCGAGACTGGCTGCTGCATTTATCAACCAGGTCAACACAGGTAAGGTAGGGTCCCCCGTACTGGTCCAACTGATCATGTACAAAAAACGCAATGTCGAGCAGATCTGAGTGGGCTTTGTGTCGAAACAACCGCAAATTCCTCAGGTGTCTGCGCACTGTGGACAAACTAATAACAATACAATCTACACTGCTCAAAGACACAAGTATCTCCCAATGTTTCAAACTGGGTGAGAAATAAAGCTGAATAAGGTATAACATGCGCAACATGTTTGTTACTTTTAAGATTCCTTAGTATCTCATAAAAACAGGAAAATCAAAAATAAATAAATTCCTGTTTTTACGACGTAGTATCTCATAAAAACAGGAAAATCAAAAATAAATAAATTCCTGTTTTTACGAGATACTATCTCATAAAAACAGGCAGATTTTATTTATTTTCAAGTGAATGCAATACGCCCCCGTACATTAAAACTTCCTGCTAAAAACAGAAAGTGATGAATTAGAACAGCCTGGATCATCACCTTTTAAAAGTATGAACGTATCTCACAGGCTGATGCATGTTTTTAATGCAGTTTAGATCGAGGAATCAGGGAGAAAAGACATTTAACTGATCTATGACTCTGTTCGAGGATCGATGTCTGTATCTAATCCCCTCTGTTGTCTCTGTCTGTCTGCCTCTTCCAGATGGAGTTTGATGAGAAAGAGCTCCGCAAGGAGATCAGCTACGCCATCAAGAACATTCATGGAATCAGGCACGTCCGCCCTCAAACTCACCCCTGCATTTGTCCCTGCTCCCCTTTTCTCTTGAACTCACTCTCTTCTCATCTCAGTCACCTCTGCTGGCCAGACAGCATCTCACTGACTTTGCTTATCTAATCACAAAGACCTCTGTCCTGAGATAACACACTCCACAGAATATTAATGTCTTCAGTTGGGATCAGGTAGAGAGCGATGTCTTGTGTGAACTTATTTTTATGACCTTGCAGTCATTTGTTTCCAATTCATGCAGGGATTGACCTTTCTGTTTGTTATTCATAACTGTTTTATGTTGTTAAGTTAACAGAAGAAAACATGAGGCCCTCTGAGCAGTGATGGGCAAGTTCAACCACATTAGTGTTTTTCACACAGATGGAGGGCCACACAGCAACTGCACAATACTCACCATTTAACAAATATGCTCACTTAGTGTAGCAAAAACAGCCTTTCTGATAATTAACTATACAAACAGTCAGATTTAAAGTTAAAATGTCAATAGTAAAACTATAGCTAAACATAGAGTTAAAGCCAATATTAGAGTAATAAAGGTGATATTTACTGTGTTTTCTCCTGAAAACAGATTGGAAATGCTATTTTGGTCAATTATTTTTTATCATTGGAAGGCCTGATTAAGTCATCTCTACAATGAGGTTCAACTTCATGGATTCATGGAATGAACAACACAGCTTAACATGTAACCCGATTTACTCATTATATGTACATGTATATATTTATATATTGGCTACATATATACACACACATCTGTACTGGTGATAATGAGCTCTGACATATCAGATATCAGATAATATTGTGCATCTGGACTTCAAGCCAGTGTTGTTGCTGGTACCAGCATTTACAACTAGCAATTAGGGGTGCCTGATATTGAATTTTCCGATATCTGATATGCTGATATTTTAAATCGCCAATACCGACACCAATATCAATACCGATATCTCTGGTCAAGAGCACAAGCGCTGTCCTTAACAAAAATGGACTTGTTTCTTTCAGTGTTACAGTATATTTGTGCAAAGATAATTGTAAAACAAGAAAACAGCAGTTAACTCATTTAAAAATGAAACACTGGATTTTTAAATGTACCCATGCAGTGTTATATTGTACATTTGTGTAATTTGCAGATATTATTTTCCAATATATGGCAGAAATGTGTGGCAAATACATCAGCTGTAAATATCTGCAGAAATTTAAATATCAGCCAGTACGGATACTTAACTTTTTAGGCTGATATTGGCCGATACTGATATCAAACTGTTAATATTGTTGATCCCCACTAGCAATGATTGTGATGTCCCAGTACAGACACTTTTACTAATACTGAAGCAGCTCAACCAGATATTTCAGTTATAACATACTGTATAATTTTGATAAGATATATCCTCTCCATAAATTAACAAGTCTTAAGTTACATCCCTTTGGCTTAAAGTTTCTTGAAATTGCCGAACATTTCTGCAGATATCAGAAATTTAAACTTAAATTAGTAGCTTCAAGATGTTCTCAAAGTTTCATTCTGCCTTGCTTTCTCTAATTTGTGTTTGTTGATACTTGGGCTAAAAGACTCAAAACTGAGAATAACTCATCAATTAACACTTTTCTCTTCACCCGACTCTCCTCCCTCTTCCTGTTTCTTTTTCTCTCAACCATCCTCCTCCTCTTTTTTGGCTCTGTGGCTGGTTTTCTTTGTTCTGTCGGGCAGAACTGGCCTCTTCACCCCGGACATGGCCTTTGAGACCATTGTGAAAAGGCAGATTGGGAAGATTAAAGAGCCGTGCACCAAATGTGTGGACATGGTCATTTCTGAGCTAGTCAGTACGGTTAGGCAGTGTACCAAAAAGGTAAAAACATCAGAGTAAATGGTGGATAGCACTTTTGTTGTTTCAAACCCTCTTCTGCCAAAGTCCCTCTGCTGTTCACTCCCTCTTACTGTAACCACCCGGCTCTCTCCAGCCCTCGCTGTGTTTTTAAACCGTGAGGGGACTCCTGGAGGGACAGGGTGGGCTGCGGTGTACCTGCCTGCCTACTTTACCGCTTTGGAGGGTTTGGCTGGACAGGCTGGCCGTGGTAGAGAGCTGTGCTGACGAAAACCAGTGTGGAGGCTGAGCTGTCATCACAATATGGCCGCCTGTTGTAGATTAAATGTTAAAGCTGCCAAAGGACACAAGTTAATGAACCAGACTGAAAAGCTCTTGCCAAGTTAGGAAATGGAAAATGACAAGAATTCCTGAGTTAAACTGCTTTTTGATTGATGTGTTCCTGATGACAGTTCTTTCTGACTTCTTTAATGCAGACTTAAGATTTCTTTTAGTAAACAAATTAACTTCGAAATGGGGCTGCACAATTCATCACAATCTTATTGTAATTCAATTTAAATAGTCCTAAGCTGTTTCTTTAAGCATCACAGCATGTTTTGGATCTAAAGTGTTCTCCCAATCCAGCACTCCGATATTGATAATATACACCGCGTGTTCAAACTTTATTTTGCCCAAGGCACAGCAAAGACCGAGCCAAAATCTCAAGGCATATCATATTCATGCAAAAGGCCTCTTTAACATGTGGTGTCTTCTGTATATGTGCAAGTTTATGTATAACTACTCTTAAAAATGAACAAACAAATGTATTACTCATGGAATATACAATTCTGGGTTGATGTTGCAATTTTTTAAGGTTTATAGGCACAAGGTTTAGCATTTTGGTTTAAGATTATTCACTTAAGATAATTGCCACTGCACCAAGAATATGATAAAATTTCAATTTTTTGCAGAAAAGAATGAAGCTGGATAGTAGTAACAATAAGCTCAATCATTATTGATTTGGAGAGGTTATAAAATGACCAACTTTAACTCTTATCCACCCTGCATATTCTGCTAACTGCAACAAACCTTGAAAGTTTTAAAATAGATTTTTTTTCAAGTTAACATCAATTGCTTTTTAAAAAAAAAAAGAAATGTATGATGGCTTGGCTTGATGCAGTTCAGTAAAAGGAAAAAAGCTTTAAGAACAGAAAAGATTTAAGTATAGATCAGAACAAAATACAAACATGGAAACAGGGTGCAAGTCAAATAACAGACACCGTGCTGTATGGGTTGTTTACAGTTGTTGTAGATTTGTACTTGACCAGATGGATCTGCCTGATTATAGACAGATAAACCAGGTGGATCCATCTGCACTGCAATGTTACGTTATTACGTTTGCAGTGCATTTCCGTGTTTGTATAGTGCTCTGATCTTTGGTTCTGTTTCTTTACTTGAATCTGTCTGTTCATGGTCACCGTAGAAGTTGAAGCATACAAAGTACTGATAGAGTAAATTATAACTTATTAAGAAGATGAAGTAATAACACAAAGTTGTACCAATTCCAAGGCCTGGTGTGACACACCATTTGAAGACAACTGAAATACTTGCTAAACAGTACCACGTTGAAACCAGAGACCTCAGGGGCATGGTCAAATTTGCTCTCGGAGTGCACGATAAGTATTTGTTTTGCTTGTTATGGTGTTGTCTTGGTTATTATCTTGAGAGCTCATACAGTATGATTAAATCTGTTACCTAAAGTCTGCCTCAGATTTAGTGATTGGCCTGGAATTTGCAAATTTAAGACATTTTCAATACAAGTTTTGTTTCAAAGAACAGATTATCAACACTCATGATTTCAGGTTGGCCCGTTCGAGTTTAATATGTCACAGGAAACCATTTATTGATTATTAAGAGCCCCTGGCAGCCATTTTGGATGACCTCAGCGCTCAGACTTTGTTGTGTGTGTGAGGCTGCAGCCGTGCACCTGCAGCAGACAGGAGCCATGGCGATTATGTTTTAACGGCTCCTCTGCGGACTTCAGGGACCGCTCACTCAGTTACACAGGACCGCGAGTGCAGCCAGAGAAAGAGCAGTAGTCTGTATCCAAACTGATCCGCTGTGACCAAACAATTTTAACAGCGGTTGGAGCTGAAACATCCTGCAGGCCTCGGGATCATAAATGTTATGATTGCAGTCCCTCTAAAGTGGGGACGGGTGGAGAACAGGTCAGCCCAGGGAGGGATCGGGGGTCTCTATGGCTGAATGTTGGAGGTGCACAGCTGCAGTCTCAGACTATGTTGCTTGGAGTTTTTTGGCTGGTGGAGTTGTGCAGGCTGGAAGCTCCCTCTTTTTCATCCTCTCCCTCTTATCTTTCTCTTTGCTGATAGAGAGATTCCAGCGCTGTCCTGTTTTAGAATGGCTTCATGGGAAATCAAATGTCTCACTTGCATTTTCTTCCTTCTGTGCTGTTTATCCCTCAAACCCCTGCTCCTTCCCTTGTCTTTATCTTCAATCTGTTGTTTCTTCTGTTCCCTCTCCAATGTTTTACCTTTTTGTTGTCTGCCCTTATCATCTGTTGACACTCCTTTTGTTTACAAGTCCCCGTCTTCATTTCCTCACTTTCCTTTACTCCTACAACTCTTCGTTTGTTGCTTTCATTTCCTCTTTATTCCCAACTTTATTTCTTTTCCTTTTCCCTCCTCTCCCCTGTGCTGCCTGCTTATCCCCACAGGACGGGGCTCTTCACCCCTGACCTGGCCTTTGAGGCCATAGTGAAAAAGCAGATCCATAAGCTGAAGGGGCCCACACTGAAGTGTGTAGATATGGTTGTGAGCGAACTCACCTCCACCATACAAAAGTGTAGTCAAAAGGTAAAATGCTAACAACAAACCAAGTGAGATTTATTAATTCTGTTAATTGCTGGGGGAGGGGTAAACCGATAGCTGGACTTTAACATGTTGATATCAGACTTTAGAAGAGACATTAAATTAGTTTGGTGGCTTTTCTTTAGTGTTATGGTAAAATGTTTGAAGTGTCACTGATTAGAGTGGAATCATGCAATAAAAAATGTCACAAGGAGAAACCAATATGGAAAGTGGATGATGATAGTTTAAATGTTGCCAAACAACCTCAGAATTTTCCTGATAGAGGCAGAACAGTGCAGGCTTACTGTCACCACATGATCAAGACTTGATTATTGTGATTACATACATCAAATGCACGGATTAAACACTCAAATAACCACATTTTAATTGAATGTTGTTGGTGACACTCAATAATAAAACAATTTATTTGAACTAATATGCTAACTCAAAATTGGTATTTACTGTAGTTTCAATAAAAGAATGACTAAGATTAAGAAATAGTTGACCTTCATTGTTTGATCACCTAAAAAATTGTTACAGTAGTCAAAATGAAGGGAAAAAAAAGTTTGTATTTATGTGATGTTTCTTGTTATTCACAATAACAACCAATGAAGTCATTTAATATCCAACGGAAGCTAAGATACTGAAAATAAACGGACTGTCTTATTTATCCTTTAGTGTGTTGTACATGTTTCCTCAGGCCAGTTAACACAGAGACGCTCAGTCAACCAATCAGAGTGGACCGGGCCCATGTAGAGGAGGGGCCTCAAAGAGGATTGAATTGTAAAAGACGGTCTTAGACTGAGAATACAGGTGGATCAGGGAATTGATTTTTATTTATTTGCAAGAGACAATGCAGTTTAAGATGATTAAAACTCAAAGCATGATGCTGATTTGTTTTTTGGTTTTATTTGCAGACAGCTGAGGCTATGTCCATCTGAATATACGTATAGTCTATCACTTTAAGTATATTGGTATCTTTTTCTTTCTATTTCCCTGGATAGATGCTTTATCTGCTAAAAACATTCATTTGCATTGATTTAAACTCTTTATGCAACATGACAAAAAACAATTATTCACACATTCAAATATATTAAAAATTAATAAATGAATGTTAATATATTTAACAAGAGATAAGAATACCCTTTAAAAAATCACTTCTCTGTCAATAAATGTAACCAATATAAGTTACATTTCAAAAGCACCTTCTGTGAAGTTATTCTGCTTTTGGGAGGATTTATCGCAACTTTTAATGTTCCAAACTTCTCTTCTCTTTGAGAAATATCATATTGTAGTACAAGATTTCTTGCTTTACATTTACCAAAGAAGATTTCTTTAAAAATATGACCCATTAGCCAGCACATACCGGTCTCTCCTTACTCCAGATTTTACAATGAGGCTATGTAACCTACAGTATTAATAAATAAATTTGCTTTAGCACTTGTTTTCTGGCAGCAGTTGAAAAATTAACAAGCCGTTTCAGTCAGCTTGCATGTCATAAACTTCTTTAAAAAACTGACGAATATTTTAATGCTTTTATTAAATTTCAAAAGTCATATTGTTTTTGTCTTTGTCAGTATGTTCTGATACATTAGAGTGAGTGAATGTGGTTCCACTCTCTGACTAATTAACATAATTTGGGCATCTCTTTATTTCTCTTTTCACTTTTCTTTCATTTTTCCATCCTGTTGTCTTTTAACCTCATCTACCGGCTGCTTCCTCGCAAATCAAAATAAACCCTAAAATAAAGCTGGACCTCTTTTGGATTTCTCATCTCTGTCACAGTTTTATCCCTCAGAAACATGCCTGGTTTAAAGATTCTTAACTATAGCAGACAGTAGTTGGGAAAATCCATACAGTGGTCAGTTTGTCGTCTTCCTTCATCACTCTCTCTCCCATCCTTATCTCCTTCCCTCCCTTCCTCCCTGCTCCTTTGCATTGCATGTTGGTCTGACTTTGGATGTCTCCGCCTGCTGCCTGGGATGTTAAAAACACATTTCTTCATTGCCAGTTTTTGTTTTAGAGTCACTTTTTGTGATGCTTCATCAGATATTGAAACCCTTTTATTGCCTCCAAGTTACAATGCATCTTTTACTTCATGTCAATTAAATAGTTTTCACATTTTTGGAAAATTTGAACAGAAAACCAGGAAATGTAATGAACACAAAGTTTTCTCTTTAAAACATGAAGAATCTGAAGTTGCGGAAAGAAGACATTAAAATTCTTCTCTTACCAACAGTGCTGCTGTTGGCGATCACAGTATAACAAATAAAGCTGCAAATTATTATAATTGAATAACACAGCCTGACTCTGGAGTGCCTTAAGGGGAGAGAGCCAGGTATTGCTCACAATTGTTGTAGATTGGAGCTTGGCAAGATGGATCCGACTAATAACAGACTAAATCAGATCTGTCAGTGCTACAAGGTTGGTTTTAACCAGTTAACTTTGACCGCACATGTTTATTTAGTTTTAAATATCTTGAAGTTACACAACAACTTTAGTTGACTTTAGTTGAATCTACTGTAAATTTAGTCGACTAAAATATGAAGTGTAAGGCTTTTTTAATTTTTCCTTCAATTTCTGAAGTCATGTTTTGCACTTGGATCCCACACCACAAAGCTGAGGCAGCTGTGATTGGATGTCCCTCTTAACTTATCCAACCTTTCCACACAACAAAAATACCTGTGAGGGGATGTATTCCTAACTTGACCTTACTTTTTTACGTGACAAAATTGTGTCTGATTGGATTTAATATCTGTCAGGCATTTTAGTCCAGTATTATTTGTTGATGGAAATGTCAGTAAATTTAGTTTCAGTTTTAGTCGATGTAAACTTGTTTTGTTTAGTTATAGTCTGGCTTTTATCGGGGCAAAAAAGGTTGTTTACAAAAGCTATGACGAAAATAATTTGTCCAACCAAAAAAAACATGAGTTTTAACCTAAATGTGGGATACTTACCAGACTTTCAGTGGCACCATTGACTGCTACATATTGCCTAGCTTCAATGCCTTTCTATCTCTCCTCAGGCACAAAGTTGGTCTAGTACTTTAGTGGTAATCATATTTACTAGTGTCATCGGCCTTGAGAAACTCCACTCTGAAAAACCTGAACTATCCCTTTAAATCTCCTGGCTTTCTTTATCCTTATTTGTAGTTTTTAAACATTTTGAAAGACTAATCTTTAATTTGACATCTTCATTTTATATAAGATTTTAAATATTACAAGATGAGTACAATTTGGAAAAACACATTAAATTGGTTTTCCTATAGTTTTAATCCAGCACATTGGAAGTTCCTCAATGTTCAGAACATCCATCTATCATGAATATTGTCTGATTTATGAAGAACTAATCCAGGGACCACTTTATCAACTTTGGTTTGCTCACTAACCCATTGACATACACGAAAGATGCATCATAACTTGAAAGACAACAGCCAGTAATTTCCTCTCGAAGGCTGTTATTTTGGTTTTAATTTTTCTTCTTTCCTCACACTTCCTCAAATGTGTTTGTGTCACATTGCAGGCCCACAAATATCTGCATTCGTGGGTTTGCAATGAGCTCATGGAAAAGAAGTCCCACAGTGTGCTTGGGGAAAAAAGACCATTTTCTGCCAGGAACATTGTTTATTCTGTGTTTGTTCAGTAATATCACAGACTTCGCTCTTTTCTCCTGCATTTGTTCCACATAAACAGCAAATATGAGACTTAAAATGGACTTCTGACTTCATTCAGGAGTTCATTCAGGAGAGACTAGAGCAGAGTCTGGGATAAATTCATCAAACATAACCTGAGTTGTGTTTCTGTGCTGTGTTTTGCTGTATTAGTGGAACTGTGTGATGTGGTTCAGTGAGTTAAGTAGTGTAAATGTTTTATCGGAGCTTGTATGTTGTTATGAGGCTGTGTGTGTATGTGTGAACATGCTTTGGCATATGTGTGTTTGTGTATTTTTGCTACCTACCTACTGCGTTGTGTGCTCACAGCTCGCCCAGTATCCCCAGCTGAGGGAGGAGATGGAGAGAATTGTCACCCAACATATCAGGGACAGAGAGAGCCGCACTAAGGACCAGGTAAGACCACAAGAAAGAGTAATTCTTTTGGGGTAAAAGACAAATATGGTGGTGTGTAAATGTTTAGAGTTAGCTTAGAGCTCATGTATTTGCAACAAACTGGCCTTGGGTTAGGGCACTGCTATGTTGTCTTTGCTGCCATGTTTTGGAGCTGTAAAAGTATGCAACGTGTTTTTATTATATAGCCTGCTCTACTCACTCTTATTGGCTATGCTGTTGTTGGCAGTCTTACCTAACACGACACACCGGATAGACCGTTCAATATATTTCACAAGTTCATCTGAGAAAGACCTCATAGACGGTGTTTGGGAATGGGCATAACCTTTCAAAAGTATATTTGCCAGGTTATTGGACAACTGTTCCATTAATCACAGTCAATAAAGACCAATAAGATAGTGTAGTAGACGGGTGCAACTGTCTACAACACTATCTGAACTTGAGCCACGTTGTAGAACAAACTCAACAAACATGTTGAAAGTGGAGAAAGAATATCCTTACTATAGAGAAGTTTTGTTATTTGTGTTCCGTTTAATACAGAAATGCAGTCCAACTCTGATAAAACTGCCTCTGAAGCTGTTAGCATCTATGCTAATCTCTGTGCTAACAGTCACTTTCTGCTGTTATCACGGCTCCTAACTTCCACCTTTTCCTACTCTGAAGGATGCTGACTTGGTTGTCCCAGTTTGGGTAGTTCACAATCATTGTAGATTGGAGCTTGGCAAGGTGGATTCCAGACACTGAATCAGGCAGATCCATCTGTACTGCAAGGTTTAAGTCTTATCTGGACTCACAATTTCTGATCCCGCATGAACTGCAAATGAATCATGAGCCGTAAAGTAAGACGGCAGAGCTCTGCCACAGCTGGTTAGGTTAGCTCAAACACTGGGAGTCAATGGGTAGTGTTAGCCTACCTCGTCAGAAAAATCTTCAGCAATTCTAACCAGTCCCGTGTGCTTGTTCTGACTTGTTTATACCGCATTGTATTACTTCAATCTTCTACTGTCGTCATATTGTCTTCATCTACTCCTAACAGAGGCTTTGTTTTGTTGACTTACTTCCACGGTGGTTTGTGCTATAGATGTGATGTTCATGAACGAGTTGATCTTTTGTTTTAGTCCCTCTTTTTGTTGAACGAACTTACTTGTAGAATATTTTCTCATGAACATTTTGAAAATTTAAGCACTAAAAGACTTTCTGACAATTACAAGCAACAGCTTTTTTTTTAAATGGTTACCCTAACTTTGGCATCTACCACAGAAATATGATTACTCCTCATAAACAAATATGCTTTCTCTGATAAAAGTTGTTTGTCTCTTTCTATTCAGGTGTTGCTGTTGATAGAAATCGAGCTGTCATACATGAACACCAACCATGAGGACTTCATTGGATTTGCCAAGTGGGTTTATGTTTTTATCTTTTCTGTTATAAACTTATGACAGCACTTTGTTCCTCATGAAAGGTCATGCAGAGTTAAAGACAAAGATGAAGTTTCCCATGATTTGTTTTGTCGTTCAGTGCTCAGCAGAGGATCAACCAGATGAACAAAAAGAAGGCATCTGGAAACCAGGTACTGCAAACCCCGCACTGACTTCTCCTCCTACATTGTACAGGTTATAATCCAGCTCCACGAACATGTTTCCAGACTGAACTCATGTTTCGTCTGTTTGCCAGAAACACAACATCTGAACTTCATATCCCACAGGCTTCCTCCTGTTAGCACTCAGCTCTGATTTACGCATGCTAAATGCTGCACAGATATACAGTATTTTGTTACCCTGGGCGACGGCCCATTTCCTACACAATGCAGCTCTTTTGCGCTCTAAATGACAACAGTTGTTGGATCCTGGAACTACTTGTTCTTTTGGTGAAAATTACAGCGACGCTGGCACAAAGTGAGGTCTGCTGCAGAGTGTTTGACCTGGTTTTTATTCAGATGAAGGATCCTTTATGCAGCTTCTCAGTTTTGTAAAGCATGGAGTACCTCAAGGAAGCTGTTCTGGACTACTTCTACTCACAGTCTGGCAAATGTTCTTTCTTCTGGATCAGGAAAAGCACGTGTTTCACTGTATGCTGGCAACTCAACTTTGCATTTAGCTGGAAAACTTACAAACCCAATTCCATTGAAGTTGGGACGCTGTGTAAAACATGAATGAAAACAGTGATGTGAAGATTATCTTTCAACTATATTCAGCTGAATACTGTACAATAATAAAACATTCAATGTTGAAAACTGAAAAAATGATTCACCAATTTTGCATTTGATGCCAGTAACGTTTAAAAACACTGGGACAGGGGCAACAAAAGACTGAGAAAGTTGAGGAATGCTCTAAAAAGTTTGGAAAATTTCACAGGTGAACATATCAAGCAGCATCTTTTTCAGGGACATCCCTGCTTATCTCAGCAAGACAATGTCAAGCCACATTCTGTATGTTACATCAGCGTGGCTTCATAGCAATAGTGCTTCACTAAACCCACCTGCTCTCAGTCCAGACCTGTCACCCATTGAAAAAGTGTGTTGCACAATATAAACAGTGTTGGGCAAATTACTTCAAAAATGTTATGCATTATGCATTATTTATTACTTATTACTGTCATATCAAAGTAATTAGCTACATTATAATATAACTGCATTTGAAGTGTAAGGCATTACACAATTATCACATTACTCTTAAGTTACTCTCGTCAAAATAACAGGAAATATGGATTTGTCATTCTAAATGTGGCTCATGACGCTCAAAAAGCTCATTACACATCCAGTGGAAGGTGATGTGGTGGTCTATCTGGCAGAGTTTGGCTTAAAGCTAGGGTCTACGATTTGAAACCGCAGCCTGCCCCCCCTTCCCTCACCTCTCCCCTCCGTGTTCCAAGATCCCGCCCCCAGCTCGTGTCGCCTCATAAAGCCCCCTCGGACAGAGCTACGAGTGACTAGCACAATATATCAGCAGCAAACTCAATCAAAAACAGCTCAGCTCAACTGAAAGTATCAAACACGACAGACATCCCCCTTGTAACACACAGCAGTAGCCATTTCAATTGGACCGGCGGCAATGCGGGTCTGGCGCCGCCAGAGCGGAGCCGAGTGTGGGGGAGGATTTATCTTTCTCAGCCTGTCCTCCCCAGCTCAGCTTACAGTGCAAACGATTAGCGGCTAAGAGGCTAACCCGCTCCCCTACAAGTTATTAGCCCGTGCAGGCACAAACTAACCAGAGTTATTCAGCAGACATCTCCCACTGTAGTAAACAAAGCCATTACCTGATCAACCAGGGGCGAAACGGTCGATGCTGAAGGTCTGACGGCCGGCTGAGGCTATTCGTTAGCCGTTAGCCGTTAGCCTGCTAACAGGCCTCAACCCGCGGGCAGAGCTCCGTTTGGCTCCGCGGGAGAGGGAGGCGGCTTCGGTCTCGGCGCTAGGCTTTTCTGGCTCCATGATAGTTCAGTAGCTAACGCTGCTAGCTGCTCTCCGGAGGTAGAGGGGAGGAGGCAGGACCATGGGCATGACGCTACGTAGCGAGGGAGACGAGGATTGGATGGACTCACAGACCAACTCACGGACCAATTAATAGTTGCAGGTTCTTAGGTTTGATTGGTCAGCTAGTATGCAGCTTTTCAGCGAATATACTGAATGGATTTTTTTAGTTCTTTTTGGTCTTTATACTGTGTAGATAGGACCATAGGACCATAACAGCCTTATAAACGGTGTTATTAATATGTACAAAGCTTCCAAATCGTAGACCATAGCTTTAAGACTAAAAACAGTAGAATATAATATCCACGTTGATGCTCATGGCACAATACAAGAATTGATCATAGCAAAAACAGAAAAAAAGGTAAAATTCTGTTCAATCAAGTTAGAGATACTGCAACTTTAGGCCTAGCAGAGTACGTTTCTCCTCTGCTGATCTCAGAGTATTTTGCGAATTTGTATTTGAACAAACAAACAAACAAACAAAAAACTTAATTTCGGGTTTAATTAAAAATGCAGTGTAACTTGCATTTAACTGTAACTTGACATTTGTACTGAGTAAAATGGTACTTTTTTATTGTAATGCCTTACATTACTGCATTACATTAAAAAGGAATGCATTGCAGTAATCAGACTACTTTTGTAATGCCTTAATCCCAACACTGATTATAAAACATTAAATATGACTGTTGGGCAGCTGAAGTCGTACATTAAGCAAGAGTGAGAACAAATTCAAAATACAAAGCTTCAACAGTTAGTGTTGTCAGTTCCTAAATGCATATTGATTGTTGTTAAAAGGAGAGAATATGTAACACAGGTAAACATGTCCCTGTCCCAGCTATTTTGGAACATGTTGGCAGGCATCAAATTCAAGATGACTAAATAGCTGCAAAAACTTTACAATTTATCTGCTTAAACATTAAATATCTAGTCTCTGTAGTGCATTCAACTTAATATAGGTCAAAAAGGATTTTCACTGTTTTCTGTTTGTTCATGTTTACACAACATTCCAATTTCATTGGAACTGGAGGTTTTATTTTCCACAAAACATCTCTTAGTTTTAGCTACTATACCTAACCATGTGTTAATAGGCTGATAAACTCTATGGAACAAAACTTACTTTAAATGCATCACAACATCCTCTTTCACATTACACGTTTCCTGTCCTATCCTTGTAGAAGCATGTAAATCTTTCATTTCTCCTTTCTATTCTCTCTCTTTACTCATATCCTTCTGTTAGGGGTTTCTATAAATCTGTTTTCTTTATATTTCCTCTCTGTTAATTTCTCCTTTTTTGTGTGTCCTGTCCCTTTATCGTCGTCTCTGTGACTTTTCTGCCTCAGGATGAGATCATGGTGAGTAGTGTGAGTGTCTGAGTAACGAGTGAATGAGAGTCTGTGCATGTCTGAAAATGGCTGTCATGCGGATGTTTCTATCATTTTACGCTCTGAATACGTCACAGCACATGTTTGTGCATCTGATGTTATATGTGTGTACTGTACTATACCGGTTTCACGGTGATGTGTGTGGATGTGTGTTTCTGTGTGCTTTGTATTATCCTCCAGTATATGGGCAGGTGGCTGTGGTGGGGGATGCTTGGCTGCTTCTCTTTTCCTCTCTCTTTTTTTCAGCTGTCTTCACTACAGAAACACACAACTACCAACATAAACACACATTAAAGAGGCCACAGCACCATGAAAGCTTCTCCCAAAACAGTTTTAGTCTGATTAAAAGGCCTGGTGTGCAGATGTTCATTCTCACTGCACAATTTTCTACTGATGAGATGTTAAAAGGTGTGAAGAAGCTATAAAATCTGGTCCATAGGTTGATGGTTTTCCCTTACAATATGGAGACCTTTATTACAATTCTGTTTTGACTGGATCTAGCCTAAAATCTGTCTATGCTGAATTATTTCTTACTCAACACACTTAATATTGGTGATTCCCAGGTGGCAAAAGACACTAAGCGGCCAGAAAAATCAATCTGTCTCTGTATAGTTCCAAATTAAAACAATTCTTATCACAGGATATTTAACAAAATAGTAGGTTGATACCATGCCATTCATTTTTTAAAATTTGGATTCATTGATTTGTAATTCATTTAAATAGGTATTAAAACACATTATTATTGGCTTATATTATTATCTTTAACATCAGAATTTGCACCCGCTCTGATTTTTACAATCGGCATATCACTCATTTTACATAAGCAAATGACAAAGGTGTAATAAGACAAAAGCCTTTATTGAAAAGAAGAGGCACTCTGATGTGATTTGATGCTGTTCATTCAGCAGAGATGTCCACACCTCTGAGACTTCGTCAGGACACAACTAAATCATAACATTTCAACACCCAGATTTTTTTCTATATAAAGAAATGGTGTTGACTTTATTAAAGTATGGGAGCAAATTGGATTTACACAATAAACTAAATTATTATTATTTTAAATAAATCAGCTATTCATCTCAAAAAAGTAGGAAGCATTTTGTGATCAAATAAATATTTGCAATGTTTAAATGAACTTATGATATCAATTGCCGTCTTAAACTCCCAGTAAAAGCCCTCATGCAGGTCATTCAGGAAAGCAAACATGGCTATATAGTTTGACTACATCAGGGTAATTTAGCATTTGGCCTCAAGACTTCATGTCCTTAAGAATTAAATAGTTTTGTTATTAGTTTGCCAGTTAATGTGCCGAACCTATCATAATCTGTTTCACAAAGAAACAGATAACAGCAAAAAAAATGTAGAGAAATAAGTACTTACATTAAATCTGTTTAAGTGTTCTGATAATTATCTATTTAATTCATAAAAAATGTAGCAAAGACTTTTTCAGAAGTCTGACATAAGTATTGTATATTTGGTTATAAAAAAAACAGCAGGATTCTATTACCTTATGTGAAAGCAATATGTCTTTAACTTGAACAACAACAGCACATGCTTTAACCACATTTCATGGTCAGGTTAGGATAAGACCCCTCTAAGCTGACTTTGAGGCCGGTTTACTTTGGCAGTGCAGACGCCACAAAGCAGAGGCTGGAGTTAAACCTAACAAGAGAACAGTGAAATCACACATCACATCTTTATGAGTGCCATTTTCAAGTTGAAATTCTCTACAGATGTACTTTGAATAGTCCGCTGAGAGCAAGGGGACACTAAAATAGTCTGTTGAAACCTAACTCTTTCACCCACTGGGATCTATATTCAGAATAAATGAATACAATCAAACATTTGTTCACATGTCCCTAAACTCTTTTATGACTCCAGGCTCTCCCTATTTCATCCAAAGACGTCCAGAAGGGATGAAGACCAGACATATGTCACCTCCACAGTTAGTTGTCAGTAGGCACAACAGCCCCCCCAGGTTTGGGGTCAGAGGTTTGGGGCACTTTGTAAACAAAGTGGTGATCTGGACTTCCTGTTAAAGATAAATGAAGTCAGCCCTGGAGCTTCTGTTTTACTGAGTGATCACCTCCTGACCTACAGGAAGCCCCAGTGAGTAAAAACTCCTCAGAAAAGGTTTGGAAACATTATTTCTGTGATTATTTTTCCCTCAGTAATACTAATTGTTTATATCAAGGGAAATTGTGATTAGTCATCTTTACAACAAGGTACAGCTTGGAAAGATTATGATTTCTTGGAATGAGTAACACAGCTAAACGGGTGAGTAGAGCCACCAAAAATGTGCCAAAATCCGCTGCAATTGGAAGCTGGTGTCCCTGTGTGCAGAGCTGCAGTATTATTATTTCAGCCCTGGTACCATTTCTTAACTGTGGACCAACTATGGAACTCAAAGACAGATCACAGTTGGGTGTCCCAGATGGGAGACAAGTTCCTTTACTGTGGAACTGTAGGTGTCTTTCAATCCAGGGAAAGACAGGATATCGGCTCTTTTTTGTGAGGATCTGCCCACACGTTCAGCTATGTTACTCAATTTACAAATACACCATCATTACAAATTGTGCCATGTTGTAAAGGTGACTGATTTCAATGACCAACCAATTAGTTGTTTAGCACTTTTCTAGTTAACCATATATGCATAGATACATATATCACCCACATACATATATATACAGGATAGATAGATAGATAGATAGATAGATAGATAGATAGATAGATAGATAGATAGATAGATAGATAGATAGATAGATAGATAGATAGATAGATAGATAGATAGATAGATAGGTAGATAGAAAGATCAAAAATAGACACATTTCAAGTAACTTCCTTATTATTATATGAATACGATCATTTGAGCTTCAGTGAGAAATTTGTGAAAACAATTAATGTGTTCACATTATAACCCACTTTCCTGTCACAAAATTAAGTCACGTTATCCACTAGAAGATAGATAGATAGATAGATAGATAGATAGATAGATAGATAGATAGATAGATAGATAGATAGATAGAGAGATAGAGAGATAGAGAGATAGAGAGATAGTTGGAAATCCCAACATGAACCCATCATGATCACAGCACTGGGCCAACCAAACTACAGGAAGATGATATAAAATACAACACTAAATCCACAAAAATAAGGTTTCCAAGCTTTTTTTTTTTTTTGTAAGAGTATATATAAAAAAGTAATTGAGTTAGGACACATTTGGTTCACATTAGTAAAGCATACCAGCAACATAAATATGCCTCCATTTTTGGCCCTGTTGCTATAAATACTAGAAAACATACTCAAACATAAATTCCACGGTGTGTGGAGACAAATGATTCATCTAAAAAATATCAGCAACAAATCCCAGCTTTTATCTCTGTGCTTTTACAAAAGCTCATCCTGCATCCCTCTGCCTTGTCCAAAAGAGTCTTGAAGCAGCCCCCTTACTGTCCTTGTTGCCCCCCACCCGCCCTGCCTGATGCCCCCTCGCTGCCGTCCCAGCAGCCAGCTGTTATGTGCGGGTCTAACATTGTCACTAAATGCCCCTGAGCTGGCGCTATAGCTTTGTAACCTTCTCTCCACATTCTCATTCAGCCGGAGAGAGGAGTTAACGATCGGTTCAAGGTAATTAACATGCAAAACATGCACTGTTTGTGTCTGTAGTTTGTGTGTTTGTTGGAAAGATTGAAATCAAAAGAGAAAAAGTAGGTGTAAGTGTTTAGTCTTGTAGGTGAAGAATCAACCTCCTGGTGTGTGTCAGTTGCTTTATTCTCTCCTTTTGAAGGAGTGTGTCTGTGTTAGAGCGACAGGATCAGAAATATGCTGTCAAATCCAGTTTGTGATTTCATGAAATCAGATTTGTGAATGTCTTTTTTCCTCTTTGTGTCTCATAGGTGATCAGGAAGGGCTGGCTGACCATTAACAACATCGGGATCATGAAGGGAGGAGCTAAAGAGTACTGGTTTGTCCTCACTGCAGAGTCCCTGTCCTGGTACAAAGATGATGAGGTGAGACATCGCTCACACACAGATAGACATAAACTGTTTGTTTAGCATTATCCTCTGATGAGATCCTCAGGGCTGCAGGCCTTTTGTCTCCACTCAAATGTTTGATCCTACAGTCAGCTCCACAGCCTGTTTATACGCCTCTTATTTCTGTCCAAAGATCATCACTGATTAGTTTACAGTAGATCAGGATCACTTGGCAGGACTTTTTTCCACAAAAAGAAAAAGGAAGGAAATCATCACATTGCAGGAAACATTGTGAATACTTCTTCAAACTCCTGTCAGGGAGTTTTAGCTGGCTTAATTTTAGGTGGTTAGAAGTGATGCTTCTTAATGACTTAGCAGAGACTTGATTAAATATCTCAACACGTATAGTCTAAAAACAGGCAGCAGATCTAGTGAGTCAAAAGTTAATTGTTAAAAAGGAGACTTTCAGAAAAAATAGGAGGACTTCTTATGAAGTAAAAAAATCTTTTTTTAGCGGGGATATGGTAACACCTTACATCTTATCAGGTCCTCACCAGGACATGACATACAACAAGTTTCAAGTGTTTAAACACAATCTGACACCTGAATCTCAATTCCTGACAACAGTGATGCAAAAACAATACAGAAAATATGTGAAAAACAATACACAAAATCTCTTCTTCTCCTGGAAGAAATCCCTCAGACAGGAACAGGTCTTCTTGGGGTGCTGTCTTCCTTGGACGCCCTCTTCACGGTCTATATTTGACTTTATAGTCTCACAGAATTTGGTTCTAAGTACATGACATGGTACCAGGAATGACACCAAATAATATGTATATCAGAAAAACAGCCTCCACTTGCCTTTTTTTTAATTTTTGGGCCCTTTCAACATGCTAAGCAGCGTTCTTAATTCCAGGAATTCACCAAACTTACAAGTTGAACCTTGATATGAAAGAGATGAATCAGGCTTTCCAACAACATGGAATACAATACCAACTAGTATTATTAAAGGAGAGAATTAATCAGCATACAATTTGCAAGACATTACTTTTGAAAATTCTTTGATCACAAAAATAATCATTTTAAAGCATTAAAAATATCATTTTGGTTACAAAGCTTATAGAAAAATAAAAAAAATGATTTAGTAATTACCAATGCTGTAAATTTATGGCAGCTGTGGTATAAACCTAACATTAGATAGTGGTCCAATACTTTTGTTAAACACTGTGAAAAGCATTTCTGTAAAAATGACGGGGATGTCTTGGTTTTTTCATCAAGAATAGGAAACTTTTGATGGTGATGTGGATATGGACTTGGAAACATGAATGCATATCAATTAGTACATTACAAATTAATGGTCACCACCCGACAGCCAACTTCAGCCTTATGTTTGCTTATTTCATCACAGTTTTGTATGATGGACTTTTTTCCCCTTTTTGATTGAAAATGGATGCTTGCAGTGTGTGCCAAAAACTGTGTTTAACCTGAATATTGAGTTTTTTATGAGTACTTGTTGGAAGATGGGCAGGGTCTTTAAAAAGTATGACTCCTCTTAAGACAGAGGTCATGGTTGCCTTAGACTAAAACTGTGTAGTGCACTGTTACAGCATTATCATAGAAACAGGATCATCATCTAAAGCTGTAGCAATGTTATAGATATAATCGTCTAAAGTTGTAGTGTTGTTATAGATATCAGTGTCTATAGCTGTAGCGTTGTTGTAGATATGATCGTCTAAAGCTGTAGTGTTGATATTTATCACTGCTAAAGCTGTACGGTTGTTATTGAGATCATTATTGTCTAAAGCTGTAGCTAGTTTTAGATGTCGTCATTCAAATCTGTAACATTATTATAGATATTATCGTCTAAAGCTGTAGCATTGTTGTAGAAATCATTGTTAAAGCTGTATATTTTAGTTTATTTTAATGTTATGTTATTAAAAGTGCTTTTTATTGTTTGGATTAGAGTTGGACTGAAATTTAGTTTATCCTACATTCTCCCTTCCAGTTGCGGAAATGACTCTCCGTCTGTGGCACATTTAACCCGGCGTGTTTTGTTACTGGACTGGCAGGTCATAGTGGTGTCCCATGATGCTTTGCAGGACTATTAGGAGCTAGCCACAGTCTCAGTGTCTCCAGGCCTTAGCCGCAGCTGCACCGCTGCTCTGTGACATAAGTTTGTGTGTGTGTGAGTGTGTGTAAGACTGAGAAGGCCCTTTACAAAGAGTCAAGACCCCCCAGAATGTCAAACACCGAAGCTGGCACCCACATGTGCATACCAGAGCCCCCTGCCCTGCCCCGCTCCCAATTACACACACACACACTTAAACGCACACACAAGCTGCTTCTAATAAACTTACTTCATTTCAAAGAGCGAGAACAGGACAGGATCGTAGGGGAGGGAGCAGGAGTGTCTCTTGTTAGCTGGTTAGCAGTCGGAGTAACAAGGAACATCTGAGGAAGGGACGCAGAGTCAGAGGAGAGAAAGGAGAAGGAGTAAGGGTGGAGGTTTTCCTTTAATATCCTTTCCTTTCCTTTTTCCTCCTCTCATTTCCCATTGCTCCCTCATACATCCTTCAAGCTCTATCCCAAAAAAGTAGGGGAAACTCTTCTTCCCTCCCTTCATGTGTCACTCCTTTCTCTTTCTGCCTCATTCTTTCCTCACCCGCCTCCCCCCTCTCCCCTCCACCTTCCCTCTCGCTCCTTCTTGTACTGTATATTTATTTGAACATGGAACAGCAAGGGTGCACGGAGACCCAAAACCAACAACGAGTGCCAAGGCTGAAGGGAAACTGCAGAAGAGCTTCACATTATGTTTTCTATCAAAGCTGAACATTTTTATAGTCCGCGCACACACTCGCGCCCCACAAGAGGTTCTCACGAGGGCATATACACACATGTGCACCTGGGTAAACCCTCGCCAAGATACACACGACTGATGAAAAGTTGGAAGCAGATTCGATTTAAAGGAAAGAAAAGAAAATACGACCACTCGCAGTGTAAGAGAAAAAAAAGTTGAGGCCCTTTTTTTGTCCAGTTTTAACATCCCGCACACACTCATATGTGTCTTAACACCGACTCGCAAAACAGCGCGGCACCGTTTTATTGACTGCCTCTCGTCATGGGGAAAACCCTCGCCGCAGCCCGGCTACGCACACACATGCACACGCACACACAACACCACCCCCAGACACTAATAATAACTTTCAAGCCAACGAGTGGTGCCAGGATGTTTTGGTTAGAGTGTGCAAGTGTGTGTGTGTGTGTGTGTGTGCATGTGTGCCTAGAAACCTTCTGGTCTGTATTACCACAGGACATGCCGATTCTTTGAATCAGGCTGCTCAAAGCTTCCCAAAGCAGAAAAAAGGAGGGGAGGGAGGTAGGACTGGGTGAAAAGGCCTAAAATCACATCTTGATAGTTTTAAGCTTGATGGCGGTAAATGGATGGAGGTGGTTTTACCATTTGGCTGAAATTGGCAGCTGCTGGAGCTTCTTACTGGGCATTTAGTTGTGCAACAAATTCAAGGTCTTTACACTGATCATCCGCATTATGGTAAATGATAAATGGACTTGGGCTTATATAGCACTTTTCTAGTCTGTGACTACTCAAAGATGCTTTACACCTCAGGTCGCACCTACCCATTCACACCCATTCACCCTCACATTAGTAGTAGTAGTAGTACTAGTTTATTTTGAACATGCAAGAAGTAGATGTCATATATTACATTTATACAAATGTGGCAAAATACCAATACAAAAGTCCCCTCAGTTGAAAAGACACACCGATTAATTTCACCCATATGCCCAAAAAGGAGTGGGAAGACGTACAAACTTATGTAATCCCACCCCCTCTCCATCAAGTATCAAAAGTCAATTATTCCATGTCCTAATTCACATTCACTCATTGATGGTTGGAGTTTCCATTTCAGTTGTCCATCAGTATCAGCAACACGTTCACGCCCTATCATGACTATTTACACGCCACTGAGCCAGCAGTGGGAGCAACTTTGGTTTAAGTGTCCTGCCCAAGGACACATCACCATGTGTCCGCCAGAACTGGGCTCGAACCTGCAATCTGCTATTTACTGACCAAGCGCACTATCAGAAAGCGCTGACAGGTGAAGTAAATAACATGATCTCCTCTTCATGGTGTGTTTTTGGCTTAATATATCAGGCAGCAAGTGAACCTTTAGTCCTCAAAGTTGATGTCAGAAGCAGGAAAAATAGGCAAGTGTGAGGATTTGAGTGAGTTTGACAAGGACCAAACTGGGATTAACCTGACGTGCCAGATAAACTGTCCAACACATTTCACTAGTCCATCTGGAAACAACCCAAAGAGAGTATTTGGGAATGGGCAGAAACGTTCAAAGCATATCCAGCAGGTGACTGGACGATTGGACGGTCAATCACATTCATTACAGGCCAGTCAGATAATGTGGCACAACTATGGTGGTGTAAACGCCACTTGGTAGAACAAACATGAACAACAACAACAAGTGGAGTGAAAATATCCTTCCTATAGAGAGGTGTTTTAATTTGTTTTTCATTGGATTAAGTAAAGATCTTATTAAAAATCCACTGAGACTGGGATTATGTTTTCTGGGGTCACCTTGGGATCCCTTAGGAGGAGCAGGACAGTGCAGGGTAGAGGGAAAAGCCATAGAGGATGGATGGGTGATCATAATCAGTAGAACTATTTGACTAGTTGTTTCAAAATTGGAGGAAAGTTCCACCTTCCAGATTAGATGCCCAACAATCAAAAGCAGCGCAACAGAGAGATTTCTCTGACACAAACAATGGAGCAAAGCAGGCTTACACTCACATAAAACATGAGATGACCTGGCGTCCCCTATCCCCCATATACATCTCTGTGTATTTGTAACATGTTTTTTACTCTGCAAGTTTGATGTCTGTAACCAAAAGGCATTAAAGAAGTGTTTTTTCCCTTTGCCAAGCATCGTTATCCATCGATCACACATTGGCTGTCTTAATCCATGGTTGCAGACATTACATCTCTTTTTCAGCTGTATAAAACAACAGCTTGTATAAAAAAGGGGTGAATTCTTTTATTGTGAAAGCATCTTAACAACCAAACCATGAAATTGTGTCTCCAGCAGCTAAACAAAACTCAGGAGAAAAATGAACCACTAAGTCAGTTTGAGTTAAACAACATCCCATAACTGAAATCAGAGGCTTGTAAAAAAAATCTCTCTGTGAGACGTAAGCTGCTTGTAAAATCATGTGGTTGTTTTAAGGGGTTAAAAGAAGTGGAAGCTCTTCTTCTCCTCTGCCATCTGTGAATGTGAACGTGAATAGCTGAAAAAGTGTGATCTGGGTTTACAAAGTGTTTTCAGTAGTATAACAACTCAAAACACAATAGTCAGATCATATTAGGTCATATCAGCTTTTGCAGAAGTGAAGGACCAATCAGAGCCTTTTCAAGCCCTGCAGTTTACAGGAAGTGATTCTTAGAAAGCTCTTCCCCAGCGAGTGTTACTTGGCTAGATAGCATCTATTGTTTCTGACCTCTCTCCTGTCTGAAAGAAATGAAATAACTCACTATTTGACTAACTTTATATATGTTGTAATTAATGTGATTATTTCTCAAATATGGACTGAGTGAAATCATAAAGGCAAAACTACAGTAAGATGTGGGATATAAACTTAAACTATTATGAAACTGTCAAAATAACAAGAAAAGTATTGCAGGTGAATGACCTTGGTGATATAATCCAGCATTGGTTGTTCACATCAGTGAAATGACTTTCTTATTTTTGCTAAATATATCTGTAACTAAAAATATGGTCATAATCAAAATGTTTTCTTTTACATTTGAGTGTAGGTGCATTTCATGTGTGATTTTCAATAATGAAGTAACAAAATTACAACAACATTACATAGCAATGCATTAAAATAGACCCTGCCAACACAAAAGTTGTCTGGTTGACTGAAATGTGTGAGATGGCTAGAGAAGCTGGCTGCCTTATTCTGACTGGTTGGTCAAAATCCAAGTTAATTTGTGACACTAAAAGCTCATTATTTGAGTGGATTTGTTGGCCTGGGCTCACCAACACCCTTAAAAATTCTCTATTTTGCCTGAGTACTTTGAAGTAAGGAGGCATTTTATTAGTCTTGGTTCTTACTGTAAATATTTTTTTAACTAATCACTAGGATCGAGCTTTCCGATCGTAGCTGGTCAGTGTTTGGGTCCAGTCTGAGGCCTCTTTCCCACATGCAGATCTCTACCCTCCATCGCCAAGTCATTGCCCTGTCCTATCAAATGATAGCACAAAAAAACGCAAAATAATCTTTAAAAAATAGATTGTTATAATGAGTCAATCCTACTGACTTTTCTTTGTAATTGATCTAAATGTTCATCCTTGGTCTTCTCTGTTTTCCCCTTATTGAACTTGTCTGTGATAAAATATATTCTGTAAATAAAGATACCATTGCTTTATAAACAGGTAATCCACCGTTGGAAGCACGATTCTTCTTTTTGTTTTAGTCACTTAAAGCTGGATATTATAATGTTTGATTGGATGGTAGGACTTTGGCGAGATGCTTAAAATAGGCAGGACCCTTGTTGAGACAGGGCCCTTAACCACCGTAGACTTTAACCGTGAAACATGACATGACATCTTTACCTCGCCATGGAGGTTCTGTTTTGCTGTACTTTATTTTCTTTGTCAGTTTGTTAACAGGGTCATTCAAAAAGTAATGAACCATCTGATGAAAATTGCAGGGAATGTTGGTAAGAGCACATGAAGAGGAGACACTGAGATCCAGCTCTTGGTGCTCCTTTTTGGAATGAAAGTGCTTTATAAATAAAGTTTGATTGATTGATTTTGGTTGTGATCCGACCCCCAGATGTTGCACTAGGACTTTTAAAGAATTTGTTAACACTGTGAGATGGGCAGTTTTCCATATTTTTGCTAATAGCTCAATAATTTCTCAATGGATTTTCATGACTTTTCCAGGAAATGTTGGTCACAGCCCAAGAAAGAATTGATTACTTTTTGGTGGTGATCCAAATCTGGAAGCAGATCCAGGAATTTTTGTAAGGATTTCTAAACAGTAGGAGATTGGGCAGTTTTCCACATTTTTGCTGATAACTCACTAAGTTTACAATAGTTTTTAAAAAATATTTTCAGGGATACTGGTCATGATACAAGGAAAAAATGAATTCTTTTAAAGGTTATAAGACCCTGGATGTTGATTGAGGATTTTTTCAAAGGATGTTCTTACTTTGCAAAATCAGACAGTTTTCCACATTTACACTAAAAGCTCCTTAAGTTCTCAGTGGATTATCATGAGCTTTTAAAGCATCTAAATCTGGATGCGGATCCAGGTACTTTTTTAGATTGGGCAGTTTCCGCATTTTTGATGCATCTCACACAGTATTAGTAGTGTTGAGGGTATTTTGAGTATTAAAAAATCGCAAAAATCCAATCCATTTCCCAGCCTTAGAGGGATTGCGGTAAATGAAGAAAATGCTTTAAATGGATAAAAGTGTCCCAAAAAGGAGTAACACAACTGAGGTTTTAAAGACAGTGGGCATGTACGATTTATATATAACTATATGATCAAAACTGAATGTTTTCTCATGAAGGAAACACCCAGAAAAGAAAGCTGTGGATAGCACTTTCTTAACCTTTAGTGGCTGTATGGTTGTATTTTCTTTGGATGCCCCTCTGGCCTTTTAATGTGTGTGTTCATGTGTGTTTTTGTGTGCCGGGTTTCCCTGCTCACACTGTAAAGCTGCCAGAAAACCAGACTCACCCGGTGATCCCAGCTGTAAACATCCTGGGGGGGAGATGGCCGACTGCTGCCTTGTAGAAGCCCACTAGAGACTCATCTACTATACCATGAAGTGTGTGTGTTTTTTATGCCGTGGGGTATGTGTGAGGCGATGGCTGTGGCTTTAAATGAAAACAGGTTGCTTTGCGGTTTTTCATTCTCTGATAAGACCTCTTCTTCTTTGGCTTTTTGTGACAACAAAGGGGGGTTACATTGTTGGCTGTGGCTTTTTCTGAAAACCAAAAACAGGCCAACAGAAAGACTAATGTCCCCAAGATGAAGAGCTAGAGGCCATAACGGAGGCTGAACTTGTTGCTCTCCACATGACATCACCTACAAACACGGAAACCGCAAGTGACTTTCTGTCTCTGTTTGGCGGATGCTACACAAAGAGTCATAAAAATGGCGAGTATTTTTGTACGGTGGCTTCCCGCCTCTTTGAGCGTTACATGGTCATTTGAGGTAAAACCGCTGCAAGTGAAGCGGAGGAAGGCAGACACATAATTGTACATTTTGGTCAAGCGTGAAGGCATTGCAATGCTGGGGGTTTACTCAGTTATCTTTAAGGGTGAGCGTGCGCCTTTCCTTCGTGTGGTTTAGCTTTTTTTTTTCCTGGTTTTAGCTCCAAATTTCTCTGCAAAATAAACAATATGATAGGAATGTCATGCAACCATCACTTGTTTTTATGCTAGCATGATCCTGTTTCATCTTTGTCTCTCACTTCATAGAAGGAAACAGGAAAGACATCAAAATAGATACTCAAGTATGTTTATTCTGAACCATTTACACAATTTAATCTTCATTAAATTACATTTGTACCAAGCAGAAAAATGTAAAGGCATCACACAGTGAGTTTTTTGGTCAAATGTTCATCCATCGCTCATAAATTCAGGTCTGGGTGAGCTGCGGTGGAGCCCTTGGGTGCTTTTTTTAGGCCTGTTCCTCGGTTTGCACACATGGATGAAGGGTGGTGCTGCGTGTTCCCACAGCCAGAAGTCGCTGGACGCCCTCGTTCGCTGTTTTTGGACTGTTGTTATCATCCCGTGCTTCCCCGGGCCAGCCTAACCAATGTGCAGACTACTGTACAACCACTACTTCCTGAACAGGTAGTCTGAACACTGGGCAGGCGGGCCGGGTCGGGCGGCTGGAGGAGGCTGCACATGATCTTTTTACATCAGAGTCCAGCACACGTACTAAATATACTCACTGTGATTCATAGGACGTGGGTACCAGGCTGATTATGCAAGCTGGAGGAGAAATTGCAGGTCTGGGGTGAGTGGAGGGGTGGAGGCAGGAGAGGAGAGATTAGACGGATGTGATGGCATTCCCTCCTGCGCTTCCTGCTGTGAGAAGCAGAAATCCAGCTGTAACTCTGGAAGACAAACACATCATGTTAGACATAGCAACTCAAAACGGATGAATTCAGTGTAATTTTGAAGATTTTGAAGGTATATTTTGCATTTTGGGCACATTTTTTCTAGCACTTCTCTTCCCTATTTTCTCCATTTTTCCCTTTATCTTGTGAAAACAACTAGCTGAGGGATTTGATGACTTTCCCTCCTGACTATCTTGCTGTGAAAGGCAGAAATCCAGATGCAACTTTGGATGAGAAACACAAAATTTTAGGCACTTATTGACTCTGTCATTTTTTCCCTCAAAGTCATAAACTACTTCATACTTGCTTCTTGTATTCAGAGGACTTTTGTGGTATTTTTGGTTGAGTTTGGAATTCTTTTGGAGTTTCCTAGTAATTTTCTTCAGCACTTTGGCAGTTTTTTGAAAACTTCCACATCTATCCCCTTTGGTTTTTCATGTTTACTTTAGTTTAAAAAGCTACTTGCTTTTAATTCCTGTTATGAAAGGCAGTAATCCAGATGTTAATCTGGTGGAGAAACAAAGTTTTAGGCACTCAAAATGTAAAACATCTACTTCATGCAGTAAACATTGCTTTTCTGGTCATTAATGTTGGGTTTTTATCTTTGGCAGTTATTGGTAAAATTGTAAGTTTCCAAACAGTTTTCCTACGCCACTATTTTTTTGCCCTTTTTAACTTTGCCACATCCCCTCTTTTTCAATTAAGTTTTGAAGCCTGCCCATCTTACTTCTGCTATGAGAGGCAGAATTCCAAAACTAACCCTGCAGGAGAAACACAAGATTTTAGCCACTGAACAATTCAACTTTTTTCCAGTCGTAAATCTACATATATGTTACATGGATTATCAAATATAGCGGAGCGTCCTACAGAACTGACCATGCTAAAGTTCTGAATCTTTATTAAAAGTTAATTTGACGATAGTCTTTGCCACTATTCTTCTCCTTGATCGAATACTTTGCCACTTCCCCCTCAAAGTCTTGGACATCCACTCTTGCTTTTCCTGCTGTGAGAGCAAGAAATCCAGATGTTACTCTGGAGAAGAAACACAAGATTTAAGAGCTTTGAAACAACTCAGAGATTTTTTCAGAGGCATGATTTGACTTCCTGCATAATGGCTGATTTGTCTGGTAAATAAAGTAAAAAGGAATGTTGGTGCAGTTGTAGATATTTAACTGTTTTTGTACGGTATTTCTATCAGTCATTTGTGATTAAAACTTTTATTTTCTAATCAAAAGTACCTTTAGGGAAGGGTTTTTTATTTATTTATTTTTTTTTATGTTTTTGTTTACAATTGAGATCTTTTAAAGTCATCACTATACATTTTTCATTTAATTTCTTACTTGATAAATTCTGTTGATTTTTCCCAAAGGCTATCATCGTCAGAATTTTGCATTTTTACGTCATCTTATGTAACTTTTCTGTAGTTTCCATTGTACACATTTCTCTCTTAGTCTACTTTGAGAGGCAGCAGTTTGGACATTTCTCCTGAAGGGAGACAAACAAGATAACACACCTATCAGCAAGTTGAAGAGATAAATCCATACTACATCATAGTAAATTTTCTTGGTAAATAGCTGCAAATCCCTTCGAGAACTATGGGAGAAACTGAATTTCCCTGGTAACTTTTTCAATCTTACGGTTGAACCTTTGCTGGTGATTTGCTTTGCGAAGTTTTCACAATCTTTGCCACTTTCCCTTCTTTTTCTGTTTTGAGAGTCATAAATCTAGATGTATTTCTGAAAAACAACAAATAAAGACACCTGACAACAACTCAGAGAGATCTAAGAGTCCTACACCCTCCTCAAGTTTTCTCTCAATTATAATTTTTGTAAAATTTTGCTTGGAACAAAAAGTTAGAAAGTATTTGATAATTCTAAGAAAACACAAAGTTTTAGGCTCTGATAAGCAACTCAAATAAACAGCTGGTAGTCATTAATGAACTTTCTAAATCTGATGATTTGCTTGGTAAAATTTGTAGATTTTCTTGGCTGCATTAGTTTTGATAGGAATGTCCTTTTCAAGTTTTCTTAGTAATTATCCCTCTAAATTTAACTTGGCCAATTTTCTTCATCGTTTTTCCAGTTTTCTTTGCCACATCCTCTTCTGTAACTGCTTTTAAAGATAGAAATCCAGACACAACTCTGAGGGAGGAACAAGATTTAAGACACTTTTCAGCAGCTTGGCTAATTTTCATTGCGTACCAGGTCTACTAAATACATCTCAGGATTTTTTCAGGGTAAATTGTGAGGATTGTTCCGAAGAATATTTTGCTACATTTTGTGAATTTCCTTGCAAGTTGTGTGAGCAGTATTCCCTTTCCAGGTTTTCAAAACTCTGCCATTTTTCCAAATCTTCTTCCCAGTCCCTTCTTCGCTTGAGAGGCAGAAATCCAGATGTAATTCTGTGGAAGAAAACACAACATTTAAAGCGCTGGTAACAACTCAGAAAACATTTTTCAGTCATAAATCTATTTCATAATTAAGATGATTTGATTGGAAGTTTCTACAAATTTCACTGGATATTATGGGTAATATTTGGCCTGTACTTTTTGTCACTTTTTAAAGTCTTTACCTCTTCCCTGTGAGCCTGTTTATCTAAAATTAGTAAAACTAGAGAACAGGATAAAGACAGGAAAATGGAGGGGAAGGGGTCATACCCCCCATATTCATATAATGTAAACTGGGTTTGCCCTGGCTGACCCTTAACCCAAAAATAAATAAATGAAACATTAGGGAGCCCAAAGATGTTTAAACATTTTTAAACTCCCACTCTGGTAAGACCACAGTGTCATTTCAGGATAAAATGAGTCATGTAAGTCGACTTTTGGACTCTTAAGTGCCCATGGCGAGTTACGTGAAATGGATGTTTGTGGTCAGCTGAGATCATGCAAAGTTTGAGCCACCAAAACATCTAAAGCTGGTGCCTCCTCAGTGTGTGTACCATCAACCGAAAGCAAATGTAACATTTGAGAAAATACCTTTGATTTGGTGTTTCTTCTTTTTTATCCACGAGCCTTGTGATTCTTTTTCGCCTGAATCCCCTGATTCATTTTCAGCTGATTCCCGTTGAGTTGACATTGATGCTGTTGGGACAAAACCGCGCTGACATTGTTTCCGGAGGTCTTTTCTTCTTTTTAAAGTTCAAAAAGCAACTGAAGTGGACTGGCTGGAGGCTCGACGTGGCAAACAACTGGCCTTCAAGTTCCCCCTTCAAGACACAGAAGAAGAAAAAGGAAGGAGAGAGAGAGGAGATATGGAGAGAGAAGAAGAAGGAGAAGGAGTAGGAGGAGCTCGCCGGCCCCCCATTTTTCCTCTCCTCTCTTCTTTCTCGCTCTCCTCCCCTCTGTCTGGCTTTTTTCTTCACTCCCCTCCCTCTCTCCTCCTCTCCGTCTTTCTTCTCTGGATTTTTAGGAGAAAGTGGATGGTCAAAGGTGAACAGGAAGTTTGGAAAGGGAGTGAAGGATCTGCTGCAGAGGGAGGGAACTACTTTTAGTGGAAGCGTATGTCTGTCAGATGGGAGGGTGTCTGCGTTCATAAAGGCATATACATGTTTGGATGTCCTCTCTCGTACCCAGAGTGTCCTCTTATGGTGCATATGTGGTTTTCGGAGTGATGGATGTGTGTGTAGGAGTGGGTCTGGATGAGAGTGGAGGCTCCTCAGCCTTTGTAGCGAGGGGGCAGGAATGTCGGCGTTTTCTTGGCAAGCGGGAGGAAGCCTTGTAATAACTCCAGATGTGCAGCCCTGTGGTCTCCATCTCTCTCCTGCTCCCTCTGTTTTTACTTCTAAAGCTGATTTCCTCTCCCTGTCCAACGTGAATAAAGGGCCCTTTATGCTGCCTTCACACACACACATGTACACACAGGGGTAGGAGGGGGGGCTACTGGTGAAGGGTGACATAGTACTGGTAAATCAGAACCAGAGCTAAAGAGGTGGTGGAAAAAAAAGAAAAGCGCAGTTCAAAGTTGAGGCATAAGTAGTAAAAGTTGCCTCTTTCACCTTCTCTGCGTCGCCAAGGTTATAATAATAGTTCTGGACTTTTATTAGTTTGTCGCTCTGCTGCGTTTGACTTTTCATTTTCATTTTCAAGTTTAGTTTTAGTTTAGTTTTCAATGCTGATTTGTCAGTAACGTTTTTGTTTTTACTAGATTCTCTGGTTTTAGTCCATTTTTGAGTTGGTTTGTTGGCACAAAGAAGGTCTTGAGCAACTTTATGAGTGTAAGACAATTTTTAGACCTTAGCTGATTATTAAATTGTGGAAAAATCACAAACACAAGGACCGTTTTAACCCATTTTTCACATTATGCTCCTCTAACATGCTCACACAATTATGCCAGACCTTTCAAACACATTTTAACTGTTGTTTAGAAACATTTCTATTTGGTAATTCCTTGGATATGTTTCACAGTGAAACAGTGATTTTTTGGGTGGAGTAGGGATGGGAGTTGATATGATTTTATCCATACCAATGCTGTTAACGATCCTGCTAATCGATCCAATTCTTTAACGATTCCCTTATTGATTCAGATTTTGCATGTGGGCAAATGGTCTGATTTTCAGTGGCAACAATGTCAAACAAACCACGGCATAGATATCTACTTCTGCAAGTTGCTGCTGTTTCCACTCACTTAAGGTTGTGCAGTAGGTGTAATTAAAAGCTACAGTTCTGACGCTTCTGAACCCTGTCAGTGGAAGGAATTGATAAGGGAATTGATTAGAGCTGCAACTATCGAGTATTTTTGGAATCGAGTACTCTGTCAATAATTTCTTCGAGTACTCGAGTACTCTAACAAAATATACGGAGGCATTGTGTAGTTTGGATTGAAATCCTTGATCATGTTTTTAAATCCTGTGTCCTCCACCATGGAAAGAGGACGCATGTCTGTGATGACCATATTTAAAATGCTGTAATAGTAATAGTTGCAGCCCTAACAATGTGCTATCATGCTAAGCTACGTGCTAAGCTCACTCAGTTTGACATCAGACACACTGCACTGTGTTTTCTTTTCGTCCCTTCTTGTAGTGATCACACACTTGGGACACTCTGCCATTTCTTCTGTAGACTCTCTCCTTTCTGTCCCTCTCTTTTCTCTTCCTTCATGATTGTACAAGCCGCGCAGCAGCGAAGGTAGCAGGCGAGGTGCGCCACAGAAATGACCGTCTGTGTCAAACACCGTGCACTGTATAGTAGTCCATATATATATATATATATATATATATATATATATATATACACATATATATTAAACGAGGCTTCGAGGCACAAAATTTAATTCGAGGATATTTTGTAATCGAGTACTCGCGAATATTCGAGGAATCGTTTCAGCTCTAGAATTGATAAGCAAAATGATTAATGATATGGATTCTTTAATGGAGCTGTTAACGATTCTCAACTGGAATTGGTTTTCGATTCCCATCCCTAGGGTGGAGATCATTATAAAGTTGTGAATTTATGTGAAACTTTTCTCTGAAGTTTTAACAAACTCTAAATGTATAATACAGTTATGTTGAAGCAGACTTACTTATATTCTTGCAGCTGAGAGCCAGATTGTAGTCATTAATATTTACATTTTGTATATTATACTTTTTAATTGGACTAAGTTATAAGCAGTTACTTGTAGTTTTAGCCAAAAGTTATCACATTGTAAATAATAACATTCACACTAGAAAGAGATATAATAAATTGGGGCAAATCACATGAAAATAAGGGGCAGATTCAAGAGTTTTAGGTTTATTTAGGAAATTGCAAAATTAAAAACTTGAAAATAAATATTTTTTTTTATAGTGTGGTGCCAAGATGTTGTTAATAGAAATTAATTTAAAATAAATAAAAATTAACAAAACCAGAAGAGCCTAGAGAAAACAAACTACCTCTGCATGTCTGGCATTATAAACAAAACTATTTGCAAAATCATGTGTAACACAGCCTTTCTACATTAAAGAAAACAACTTAGATCATTTTGTCCATTATTTTACTTTATTCTGATGTATTATTTGAGCTCAAAGTTTTGTTTCAATGAGATATTATTCCTCAGTAAGCCCCCACTCTTATTTAAGTAACAGTTAATAAAATGAAAAAGGTTTGAGATTGTATTTTTTGTACATTTTTTCAACAATGTTAACTTTGTGTTTCAAACACATTCAGGCTCCTCTCTGGCAGACAGCAGTAATCAGCACTAGTGTTTCCAGGTGTATGAATATATGTGTGTGTGCAGCCATGTGTTTGTTTTAGCTATGGTTTCTGAGCTCTGAATCAAAGCAGGGCACAATCCCAGGAGAGACGAGTCAGCAGAACCAGAGCACAGATGGAGGGACGTGAAGGAAAGTGGGGATAAAAGAAGGAAGCAGGGAAATTTTTCGGGGGGTTGAAGAAGGAGCCAACAGAGAGTAGGGAATAAAAAGAAATGAAAAATGTAGCTGTGAAAGGAGCCAGAAATGAGGATGGAGGAAATCAATCCTCATTATTGTTGCAGTTAAGTGTCGGGTTCAGGGATTGGAAGGAGTGAATTTTAATGGGTGGGTGGGGGGAGCACTGCGGTCGCACCAACATTGTTTCCACTGTTTGGATGACCAGGCAGACAGGCAGCTTCCCTCTCAGAGTGTTAGTCAGAAAAGCCAGAAATACTGAGAAAGTATGCACAAATAGGCTCAAAGGCTGGGAAACCTGGACTAAAACTCAAACTCCAATATATTTGAGCTAAACAGTGATATATAGTCTTTCTGTACCTCATTTTAATATATTTTGACAGCTCTTCAAATTTGTCACATCTTTGTCATCAGCTGTTTTAAAGCTTGTATGCCATCATGATAAACTTTCTCTTTTTAATTTTAATTTTCTTAGCTCTTAGCTATATGGAGTATTTTGTATCTTTCTTCTTTTTATTCTATAGTGCGTCAACCCCATGCTGCAGATTCATTCAAAAAATGTGTGTCATTTTTTTTGGCCAAACCCACAAATCCCGCCATAAAATGTGATCCACTCTGTCACGCGAGTGTCATCACTCCGCCGAGTTACAGTAAGAGCTAACAGACCAGAGATAGCATGTCAGTCCTCTATTACAGAAATGTCAACCACATAATGGCTCGATGTTATTTGCTCTCACCCTCAAAAGTCATTTTAGTTGACATGGAAGACCAAGGAAGTGTCCAAAGTGTAGTGCTGTGGTCAACAATTGTTGGTGTGCCGATGTTGTACTTGGTCAGATTCTTATGTCATTGCACATACTTTTAGAATAATTAAAGGTCAAAACTCAGGGAAGTATTTAAGATTGTAGGTTGTCAAATGTTAGGATTGCAATAATTTTTTGTCTTTAAATCGTTTTAAATTGTAGAGATTTGACTTCTGAAATAGTCAAAATATGAGTTTGAGGTGTTCTCCAGTGTAGAGGATGACATTTTTCTGGAATTCCCGTGGGTCACGTGATTCGCGCGGGAATACCACGGGATGGGAATATTTTTTAATTAATCCTATGATCGGGAAGTGACGGGAAAAAAAGCAACAGGAGCTGGCAGGAGCGGGAACGACATTAATAGAAGATCATTTTCAGCCGTGTTAAACAACCAGATGAACAGATGCGTCCATTTTTGTAGTCATCTGTCAGTGAGAGCCAACACTCTTGACCGAGCTAGCAACACAAAAGAACTACAAAAGTGGTTTGACTTCTTGTCACCACCGGAAGGGAAAAGCCACTCGCAGCGGCTGCCGACGATACACATAACAAAACAACATGGGCAACATAAAGGCAGGGCCTTTTATATGCACTGCACTTTTACCTAAAATATAAAATGCAACATTTTTTCAACATGTTTGGTTTTATTCAAATGGAAATGGGACAGGAGTGGGAGTAATTTTGAGTGGGAGCGGGATGGGAGTGGGAGTCATTCTACAGGAGTGGGACAGGACAAGATACATTTTTTTACTCCAGCCGGAATTGAAACAGGACGGGATTTTTTCTCTGGGAGTGGGACGGAACAGGAGTGAAAATCCACTCCAGTGTCATGCTCTGCTCCAGTGGTGTTTTTGCTGATTATAAACTGCATACATAAACTGCAGTTCCTTAAGTGTCCACTTGAGGTTGGCTCTCAAAGTTATGGATTCCTCATTAGGCCCCACAAAAAGTGAATTCTTGAAATAGCAGTGTGCTAAACCTCGGCCAAGGATCGAACAGTTTTCCACATTTTCACAATTAGTCTCCTGACAATGTTGGGAAAGCCTTGGTGAAGGTTTGTGCTTTTTCACTTCCTGTCAGGAGTAACAAACTTAAGGTTGGCATTTGCTGCTCTCTCCCCCTTTTTTATTAACTTCTCTCAAATTGTTGAAGGATTTGCTAGGATTTAACTTTTTGATACTGGTGATCAAAAAAACTTTAGTCATTGTTTTTTCAGTCACATATTTGTAAAGTATCAAATTTTGACAGCCTCAATCAAAACAAGGTCTTTTTGGAAAATGATCAAACTTAAACAGATAGAGGATAGAAAAAAGGAAACCACACAAGTTTTACTGAATGTCTTTTGGCACGCAGCATACGTCCTGCATGTGTGTGTCTGTTATTGTGTGTGAGTTGTAATTTTGTCATGTGTGTGTGAGACTCTGCAGACTCACTGCTCTCCTTGGAGGAGGATTGATAGACATTTAATGATTACTGGATGTGTTTAATGACTCGTGGTATTTTCTGGAATTAAACATTCTCATATGGCGGACATCTTTATTGATCATTTTATTGCTTCTAGAAAATATGTTCTTTTTTAAATGATCTTGCCATAATAAATCATAACTAAATGAGTCAGTGAATGAGATTTGATAGAATATTTAACATAAGCGAGATTTTTTTTTTAACAAATCAAGTTTTACGAGACTGAAGTTGCTCTCAAGTGTGTAAGACACAAAAAGAGAAAATCCCTGTCCACCCGAGGACCTGCCCACTGTTGGCACAATCATGCCATAAAAATACACTCAGCTCAAACACACCCTGTGAGTCTGCAGGACAAGTTATATTTAGGGAGAAAATTTTACATTATGTCAGTCACATTGCTATAAAAACGACTGCAGCAGTTAATTTAGCTCTTACAGTATTTTACTCATGCACTTATGATGATGGCATGACTGTGGTGTTTTGGAAATGAAGGATTAAAGGTTACAGTTACTCTAACTCCCTCAGTATCACCGGACTGTGCTGTGTACATTTACTGGCATTAAGGGCTAACAAACAGGTTGAGTACAAGTTTACAGAAAAGAGCATTTAAGATCACTCTACTCCATCAGTACATCCTTACCTCAGTTGTGAATGATATAGTTTATGGACTTGTTGCTGCGTTCCATTAACCTTGGAACTGGGAAGAGGGAACTGGGAGTGGCGTCATCTCCGACTTATCAGTGTTCCAGCTACAAAGTCGGAAAAAACATGCCCATCTGCCAGGCTGTTGTTAGCCGTTGTTAGCACACCCTGTGTTGTTGTTCACAAATATCACATGAAGAATGTGATTATCACTATGGCAGCATTTTTGTAAATATAAGTCGAACAATACTGTGTACACAGCTGATTAAGAGCGACACACACTAGTCAGAAGTGCTAATAAATTGATTATTACTGGAGCTTAATAACTGTTTACACTGGGGGCATCCATCTTTGATTGTCAACTCGACAATCAAAGATGGCCCCCGACTTTTCCAGTAGGAAAGTATTCCTACTTGGAACTCAGAAATTCTGACTTCCAAGTACAACTGGAATGCACCATTAAAACATTGTTGAAAAAGTATAAGGCAACCAGAACACATGTAAAGCCCCCTATTAAGTCCTTACTTACAATGTGTAGCAATGTGAATCCAAATCAGACTAAAACTAACACTAATCATTGAACTTACTACATTAAAATTTAAGGATCTAGTTGATTATAAAACTATCCAAATTACGCATAAAGTTAAAAGTCATAAGCTACCAAACAAAATCCAAAGGTTTTTTTCAACTGAGAGAATACAACCATCATCTTTGAGGAAATTTTATGGTCAAAAAACAACCAGTGAGAACAACTATGAAACTTCACTGTGTCTCAGTTACGTTATGGAACAGCTGCAGCGATGAACTGAAATCATGTTAAAAAAAAAAAGTTAGGTTTCAATACATATATAAAACTGAAATATTAAATAGATACAGAATGAAAAAACAGAGAAAATCAGAAATCATCATGGCTATTGTGTATCCAGTGACGTGTCACTATGGTCTTTTTTGGTTTTGTAATTATTTGTCTGAGCTTCTTTTTGCTTTTTGTTGCTAAATATATTATTGGCTATGACCTGAAGAGTGCTTCAGGGTAAACTTAAGTAAAGCATTATGAAAAGGAATAAGGGATGGGACTAGGGATGTAACGATATGAAAATTTTGTATCACGGTTATTGTGACCAAAATTATCACGGTCATCATTATTATCACGGTATTGTTGCAGTGTGCTCAAAATGTTCAAAAAGTACTTTTACACACAATTTAATCACTTAACCCCTTCAATATTATTATCATAATGGTTCTTTTTTGTCTTTTTTATCAATAATGTGTCAAGAAATGCCCTTTGAGTACATTTTTATCCTTCTTTCATGAGAAATAAAAATAAAGAATCCTGGAAAGTTTTTGTCATTATTATGTTATAAAGGGTGTGATTACAAGAAAATAAAACTGATATGAACTTTAAACAGGATTCTCTTTATAAACAATTTTAAATGAACATGTTCAAAGTTTTGAGATGACAAAAAATGAGCTTAAACTATTTTATATACACTCACACATTTTTGTTTGCCTGCAGCATTAGTGTCCATGTTACAGCTCCTTATATTAGACCATGTCCAGGACTTTTTTTTTAAATGACGATAGTCCCTGAAGGAATTAACCCCCTTCATGATTCTCCTCTGGTCTCCCCTCTCCTTGGTAGATCTCCCCGGTATTTGCTCCTCTAAATATTTCCAAATAACGATCGATGAAATCCATAAAACACGAACTTTGACGAAAAAAGACGATCTATGTCAAAATACGACGAATACACGGCAAGACCACAGTCCAGAATGATACTTATTCTGTTATTTATAAGATTTATACATTTTTGGATAGAATTACTGATAAGTCACCTGTTATTCTCTCAGGTATGGCTCACTGAATCCTCCCTCTCTCTCTCTCTCTCTCTCTGTCTCTCCCTACGGATCTGTCAGTTCATTTACTCGAAGAGTTCCTGCCGTTGAAATCACGCACGTCATTTTCTTTCGCTGCAGCTTTGTGTTAAGACAGGGAGACTGTCATGTATCCGTTTCCCCTCAGCATCCTTGTAAAAATCCAAAATTCAACCTGACTCCAGAGTCCGTTTCGAGAAAACTCTGCTGTGGCTCGAACTTCGCTCTCAGACACTGAGGCCAAACAATGTAAACTGCGCATGTGTGCAGCTGCAAACTGCGCATGCTCACAGCGGTTCAGGCCGCTTAATTGAGGACAGAGACATAGGTCCGGCTTTTCCAGGCAAACGGCAGCATCACCGTGAGTTATTGACACAGGGTGGTGAACAAACACGGTAAAACGGTAATTTTAAAAAGACACAGTAATGATTACCGTGGGAAATTTTGCCGCGGTTTACCGTTTTACCGGTAACCGTTACATCCCTAGATGGGACTAGATAATTTTGTTACTTCTTCTTACACTCTTTTTGGAACTCATTCATTTTTTACTATACCTGGCTATCCCTTTTCGGGGTTGCGGAGGGCTTGAGCCTATCCCAGCTATCATCGGGTGAGAGGCGGGGTACACCCTGAACCGGTCGCCAGTCGATCGCAGGGTAACATAGACAGGCAGACAACCATTCACGCTCACACTCATACCTAAGGGCAATTTAGAGTCACCAGTTTACCTTATGAGCATGTTTTTTGGTCTGTTGGAGGATGCCAGAGTGCCCGGAGAGAACCCGGGAAGAACATGCAAACTTCACACAGAAAGGCCCTTCCAACCCGGGAATTGAACCAGGACCTTTTTGGAACTGAATCTGTCACATTTTTTTGCAAAGATTAATGGTGGTAGAAAAAATGCTGTAATAGGTATTTGCCTTTCCTTACCTTTATATTTTATTTTGTTGGATTTGCATAGATGTACACATATGTACGTTTTCAATCTAAATTCAAAATAATCATTCATCATCTCCAATCACACTGTTAAAAATGCAGTTCTGCGTCTTAGTCCTATTCAAGATCTGAATTTTGCCACTTTTTCTATTTTTTATGTTATGACATCCTCCTGCAGTTAACAGCAGCAAGTGATCAAAATGAGGGCAGCACGGGGGCTACAGAAGGCGGTGCACATGCCTTACAGCAAGTGGACTGCTGGTTTGAGCCCTGTGCAAGGCAAGGCCTCTCTGTGTGGAGTCTTCATGTTCGTCCCTGTGCATGCGTGGACTTCTTCAGGCACACCAAGTTCCTCCCACAGACCAAATCATGCTTGTGGGTCAATTGACAACACTTAGCCCTTTGGCATCCACATTAACAAACACATCTGCCAAAAAAAACATTTGTTGGTGAAATTGTGTTCCTGCCTCTTCATTTCACAACAGTTTAGGTTTTGTTTTTCAGATCCACCAATCAGGAAGCAGGTCAACTTGCAGATTGACTTATCTTTTCAGGGTTACTTTATAGGGATTTCTTTTATTCCTTCAAAATGCATTCTTTCCATAAAAACATCAAAAAGAGCAAAATTTGTTGAAATAACCTTTGTTATTTATTTATTTATTTTTGTCTTTATTACCTTCAACCTTGCTCTGAGTTTTCTGAGGAGCTGTGCAGCACAGACAGAGTCACTTCCATTTTTCCCACAAATTTTTAGACAATGATGTTTATGTATAGCAGCACTGCCCAGTGGATATAATTAGTGGTACATACACTTTTCAAAGAGGCTAGTCAGGATAGGAAGCCAAAGTTAGGTTTACAGGGTTTTAAATACAGTAGTATGATGTAAAAGTAAGTCTACCAATTGGGTACAACGCCAGTCAAAGGGCTAATTGCCCTCAGATGTGGTTGTGAGGTTGAAGGTTTTTGTCTCTCTATGTGGCCCTTGTGATTGACTGGTGATCAGTCCAGGATGTACTCCACCTCGTCGCTCAGTATCAGCTGGGAGACGCTTCATGTGCAGCAGTAGCTCAGTCAGGAAGGACTTGGGTTGGTGACTGATGGGTGGCCGGTTTAAGTCCCAACCAAATCATGTTTGGTAGCTGGAGGGCCAGCAGACTTTCTGGACACTACCAAAGTGCCCTTGAGAAACTTTTTTATCCCCAAAAACTGCTCAGAAGCACTTCTTCACGAGGCATCACTCCATCATCTCTTCTTTAATGCGTCATTGCAGGACCTGTTTGTGCATGAGGATGTGTATTTCAGCCTATATGTGTGGTACAGGTGTGAAAAACTTAATTTTCCTATCAGGGATTAATAAAGTATTTCTTTTTCTTCTTCAAAAGCTTACAAAGATGGTTATGTATTTGTTCCACTGAGAAGTGGGATCAAAGTAAGAAACTAGAAAGCACTCGGAGAGCGCAGACCTCCGCCAGCGCCACAATCTTCACCCATATTGTGATTTTCACCATAAATATTAGTCCTACCTTTATTTCATGTAAATATTTAGATTCCTTGGACATGAAAACATACCATTAGCAATTGGATTCATAATGATATCGATTTTAGTTCAGTAGTGATTCACAAAAATCCCATTTTTCATCATGGCGGCCAGACGCTGATCTGAATCAACTCCAAAATCGAATCAGTTCTTCCTTTTCCCATGCTGAATATTTCCTGAAAATTGTATCCAAATCCATCCATTACTTTTTGAATTATTTTGTTCACAGACGGACGGACGGACAAACAAACTCTCCTGAAAACATAACCTCCTTGGCGGAGGTAAAAAGAGAAAATCAATGTGAAGATCAGAAGGCAAATAAAGATAGACCACAAAATCTTACATCTTCAAAGCAGCCTTCCCTTAGCCTTAGAAAGAGCATTCAATCGGTTTAATATTGAAGAAAATGATCTCCCTTGTTGTGAAAGCCTGCTATTGTACAATTATGTCTTCTTGCTGAAGTAAGTACACTTCTTAAACCACTTAACTCCACACTGACAAATCTCTTCAGCATTTTATGACAGAGCCCTCCTTTGGTCTGATGTGGACATGTAGCTGTGACTGTATTTCACTCAGACACTAAACTCACAGTTTGACCGGAGCGTTTACTCTCCGTCAGACAGCAGTCGCTGGACGTGTCAGGGTTTTCACGTGTTTATGTGGTTAGCGGGCTGCGTCTCCTCCTCCCATCTCCTCTGACTCTTTGGTGGTCAGCAGTGATTGATCACATGTCGCGGCTCGCCCCCCCGGGTTGTTACACTGACCCTGTGCAGGAGTAAAACACAGAGCGGATAATTAACTGCTCGGCAATTAGCTGCTAAACAGGAAGGTATCACTGCACTGCCAGGATACTTGACCGGACCACTGACTGAATGTGTCATTGTCATGTGGACACCACGTTTCCTCTCCCAGTGTTTATTTGTGTTTCTGCTGGTTCCCACAGGAAGAGCTAAGGGGGGCACAAAAACTGTCACTTTTTTAGTGTCGGAAGTCAGATGTAAAGTGAGCTTCAACCACCAAACAGAAAAAAAAAAGACAATGAAGGGGAGATTGTTATAACTTGGAAGAGAAGGAATATCTGTTGTAATCCTTAAAGACTTTCTTATGGCTTTCCAGGAGGTTATGGAAAACAGACATCAACACTGATGTTTTAATGACCAACAGAAGCAAAACAAAACCATCAGTTTAAAGTTTCTAGATATTTTCATGTCAGAAAACACTGATGGGGGCATTCATCAGAAAGTGATTAAAGAAATGTTGCATTTCTGATGTTTTTTTTCCCCATAACAAAGACTTAAATCAATCAGTTAAAGCTGTTTAATTTAACAGGAGCGATGCAGATCAACATTTCTATTCAGCATGAAACTGTTTTATTACAAGTGTTCATAGCTTTTACTGATACAACACCAACAAAGATGAAACCAAAATATGTGGAAATACAATAAATGCACATACTGGAGTATATTAAGAGATCATCTCTAGTTTGTTTTCAGCCTCAATTTTGATGTTTGTTTTAAGAGATTTGAAATCAAGTGCTTTTCTGAATGAAGGCGAGGAAAACCTTTCAAAACATGAACATAAGTTATCCAGGCACTCATCATGGTCTGAACATTTTTAGAGGTCTTTGTGGGCTTATAGGACCAGTAAAAACCGTTGTTTTCCACTGCATCAGAGAGACTACAAGGCATTTTGCATGAAAACTGAAAAATGTTCGACTTTTCTGCAGAAGACATGAAGTAACAGCTCTGGTTTATGTCAATATTAGCTAAAGCAGATGTGAATAAAGATGGAAACAGGCAAGGAGACAGGTGTGAGTGATTATTGATGCCCTCAGGGAGACATCTGTACTTATTTTGGCTATATTTTGAATTGTTCTGACTGAGAATAGAGAGGCCAAAGAAGAGCCCTTTTCTTTTCTAACTGACAATTCACTTTGAGTGGTGTCTGTGTGAGCAAGACGTGGCTTACAGCATTACATTTGTTCAAATTCATTTCCATCTTTTTGGTTGCATGTGTGTGGATCCTCTGTATCTGGACTCCCTACGTTTGTTCCCTCTGAAAGAGTTTTTGGTGAGGCTGCACCTTGAGTGATGCTTCTCTGGCTGCCACACTACTTTGTGTTGCATTTAACCAACCAAAACCAAAGGAGATCGAGCCTTCTCTGTTGTGGCACCCAAACTGTGGAACGCACTACCTGTACATGTGCGGACTGCAAACAGCCTCTCTACCTTTAAAACACAGCTGAAGACATACTTGTTCACCTTGGCCTTTGGTGGAGTATAGCCACTTTTATTTGGGACTTTTATTGGTTTTACTGAGCAGTCTGCATATTTAAACTGTACTGTCCCTGTTCTTATTGCTTTTATTTGTTTTTATTACTTTTATTGTTTTTTATTGTTTTGTTGTTTGTATCATGTCTGCCTTTTCTACTGTAAAGCACTTTGGTAGGCTGCTGGCTGTTTAAATGTGCTATATAAATAAAGCTGACATTGACATTGACATTTAACGCACAGTTTGTAAAAACATTGTTTTCCTCAGATATAGCACCACTTCCAGGCAGATGTGTCGGCACAGTGATGCTGGTTATGGCATTTCTTTGAACGAAGCAGTTCTCCAGTAGTTTTTGGGGCTGCATATGAGTGTTGCAGAGTTTTCAGCTTTTTTCCAAGAGATTCAGAGCTGCAGCACTTGCCAATGATACTTGCTGCCAAAGCAATCACAAATTAAGCAAAAGGCGGACCAGGAGAAAGTTTTATTTGGGGAATATCATGAATTTGTTTAAATTAATTTTCTCCATTTATTTGGTTGCCAATGGATTGCTTAAAGTCGCTCCATGTCCTGAACTTTTCCGCTCCTAGTGTGCAGCTGTGCCTTATATAATTGATTTCTGCATGATTGGCTGCTTAGTGTTTATCCCTTAATGGAAAGGCTGACAATAATGGTTAATCTTCAGTGTTTTTGAAAATGTAGTGATGTTGACCAAAGTTGAGCTCCAGACCTCCAATTATTTCCAAAGACTTGAACTCTTGGACTTTGTTTATTCTTTGTCCTATTATTCAAAATCCCAAGTGAGCGCTGTGTCATATACAGAAACACACAAACTGTTTTACTTGAATTCAATTCAAAGACCATTTCTCTACAACTGATAGACTTGAAACAGGTGGTGAGTCAGGACCTCAGCTGCCTTAGCAGAGGCGAACACTACTGCGTCATCTGCATAAAGCTGGAAGTCAGGCTCAGGAGACGTCTGCGATTTATTAAGAAAAAGCAAAAGTCAAAAGACTGAATCATGCAGACGCCAATTTCTTTAAAAGAGAGGACTTTTTGTGGTCTAACCGCTTTGTGATCTACTCTGACAGTATTTATCACATCAATACTTATTTATTTAGGTTTTTAATATGAATGTAAACAAACCAGATTCAGTTTGACAGATAAATATGAACAATGATATGAAGACGCTCCTCCCATGATGCATAAACTACTAAAAAGTGTGCACACTGGCAGGCTGTCCAAGGTGATTTGTTCCAATCATTATTGCACAACCTTGTTTCTTTATGACTCATAAACAGATGTGGGTTTTTACACGTTGCTCCAGAAAACCAGATTCTCTTTGCTTAATTGTTTTCTATTCTTGTTTAAGATGTTACCAACATGTGGCTTCACTCTAACTAACATCCAAAAAGTCTAATTAAGTTCCTTCAGATGCCGCTTTTTAAAGACACATTACTCACAGCACAAACAGAATTTTGCTCGCGTTAGTGGGATTTTATTTAATGTGGACTCAGCAGAATCAGCACATCAAATGATCTGCTTAAATTCATATCTAGTGTGGACGCCAAACAAGCTTTCATGAGCGCTTTAAACCCAACATGTGCCATCTTTTTAATGTCTTTCCTTTCCCTCACTGCGTAAGAATCACAGAAATGCTCTCTGTGTTTAACTTTAAGAAAAAAAAAAAAGGAGCCCAATGGGGGGAATGGTAGAAGAATGGAGGGAAAGAAAAACGAAGGGAGGTGAGGAGGAGGGTTGTGAAAATTGCCATTGGCTGCCACCCAGGGCCCAGTCTTTGTGGTAATGAAGGGTTAGAAGCAACGTTATTGCTCCCAGATGCCGTGCGGCTTTTTCCCAGCCCTTTGATGCATGGCCCAAGTCACCAGGACTTTTCTATCAGACTCACATCAACGTACACACCACCACATACACGCACAAACATACTCGCACAACCTCTTAAAACAACATCAGCAACAGTGTAAACGACCCTCTTCTTGGTTTCGCCAATCAAACTGCTCCGATTTGTTTCTAAGTGTTAATTAGATCTGGTTTGTGTAGCGCGTCCATATGTGTGTGTTTTTCAGCTGTATATACATACTGTGGCGTGCGTGTGCGTGTGTGTGTGTGTGTGTTAGAGAGAGAGGGAGGCCATTTTTCATCCACGTTTTGAAATCCTGTACGAGTCTGTAAGGAGCTTTTTTGGACGGTGTGCCGAGCGTTGAAGTGCCTTTATGAATCCAGAAGTGAACTTCCTCTGGCTTTTCATAATGAGCTATTACTCACAAGCAAAACAAAACCATGGAAAGTACTTCGCTCTCACTCTGATCCAAACACCACAGGTTACATACCAAGAGTGCTGCCGGGGCTGTAAGTTTGTGTTAACAGATATCTGAGGTACACATAAAACTAAGGCCCTGTCATTAATTATGCTCAGGGATAAATATTACAAACTCAACTGGACTGTTTTTAAATAAATTGAGAAAATAATGAGTCATTAACTTCTGATGGCCTTAATTGCAGTTTTCCATTATTAAAGGTCAGTTCAAAGTCATCCTGAGACGTGCCTCACTTAAAGTAAATTAGAATAGATTTACTAATTTAATGTGTGCACTCCATTTTTAATAAACTTCTAACCTTTAAGTGAAGATGGATTATCCTGATTTAATGTTTGTGATCAGGCAGATCCATCAATGGCCCAAGGCTGCACGGTCCAATCTTTAAAACAGGAAGAGTTAAAACTACGAGCAAGACGCAGGGCTGGACAGCTACAAAGTAGATTTACCAAGTACTGTGCAAAAGTACATTTTTTGAGTATCTGTACTTAACTGTGATTTTTTTTTTTTTTTTTGCTAACTCATGACTTTTAACTCCACTACATTTCTATGAAATGTCTCGTTACTTGTTACTGTTAAGTACAGCCTTAAAGTCAGTGGATGAAATTTATTTTCTCTTCTAAAATGCAATATGCGTGTGATTTGTTCAAGGGGTGAAACCATAGCAAAGTAAAGGTATGGTATGTATTTTGGTCAGCTAAAAGAGAGTCCTAAACCAAGAGCAACTGCTGATGTACACACATATTTCCAGACCTGTGTCAGAACACTTCCATGTTGTTTTTGGAGGGTGGAGTGGGATGGGGGGCTGTTAATTGATAAAATGAAAATGGCAATGGTTGTCCTTTTGACTATTCAATTATTGAATTGAATTGAATTGAATTTATTTTCATTTCAGACATGCATGCAAAGAATAACAAAAAAATATAGTGAAATGCCATTCACATACATGAAAAAAAAAGGATTGTAGCAACCACACGCTCGAAAAGGAGTAGGAGGAAGTAGAATACTTTTTTAGTTCCTACCCCTTATTACTGTTCCTCATAGGTCTTATAAAAAATAAATTCTTCTATTGATGCAAATACATTAACTACCTATACAAAACCAATAAAATATATAATCAATATACATATACATACGCATACATACAAACATATATTCATATGGATATACATATATACGCATACACACATATACACACATCCTTCCTACATATACACACATACACATATCCACATATATGCACATACACATATTTATCTGACATATAAGCATCAATATAGACATAATATACCGTTAATACATATACATCTGTGTAAATATAATTTGCACCTATGCACACACATACATACATACTTACATGTATATACATAATTCACAACTGCCCATCTATATATGTTACGTCTATATCCAATATCCAAACATTTTATAGCAAAATAGTTATCAATATCAACATGACTTTTAAGGTTTATTTTTTTATTTACCCCACCACTCTCACACACCTCCTCTTCTCTGTACTTGTTTAGAACCAGTTCTTTGGATCTTTTTAAACAGATTTATGTTCGCGCTTTATTTTATCTCCATATCCAAATTGTTCCATAGTCACCCCACAGCTCAGTATACAGAAACTTTTCATTGTTGTTCGAACCTTTTGTTTTTTGAAATTTAGGTTTCCCCTTAGATCATAACCCCTCTCCCTTTCTGTAAACATTTTCCGAATTGTATTTGGCAGCATATTATTTCTTGCTTTATACATTACTAGTACTGTATTATGTTTCAATAGGTATTTCTACAGGCTTCATAACATATTAAACAAGCTTTTTATTCTACAGGTTTTACAGTGCATTCAGTAGGCTGTTTGTTTAGGTTCTGTGAACTCTGTGGAAACAATACAATAACATGCTGACTTTAAAACAAAAATATGCTTTTAAAACTTAAGTATTTTTAAAGCAGATACTCCAGGACTTGAACTTAAGTAAAAATTTGACTGAGCAACTTTCATTTTGTATTGGAGTATTATTTGACCAGGAATATCTATACTTTTACTCAAGTGATGAAGTTGAGTACTTTGTCCACCACTAGCAAGACGACAGCAGGAAGTGACTGCCCATAAAGAGATTAGCACAACAGCTTCATTGGCAGTCTTATCAGGTGTGGACTGCATTTCTTTACTCAATGAAAACAAATAACACTACAAACTTCCCAAAAAAAAGATATTTTTGCTTCACTTCCAACATCTTTTGGTTTAAAACCAATTGGCTTGTAGTAGGAAGCCAAGCACAGAGCGGAGACTGTGGAATGAATGCAGAGTTGTTGACAACAAGGTATTGAATAGTGTTGAACTGATCAATTAGCACAGAGTTGACCTGTTAACAAATCAGAGCAGACTGTGCCCAGGTGGGTCAAAGAGCCATCGAAGGCCTTCACCCACACACCCAGTACAGTTCTGGTGTACGGCTGTTCAACATGAGACTCACTCCACAAGATTTCCAGCTGCTTAACAGAGGGGTCTTTCTTGCCACTGTCACTGCACTGTAGGTTGGCCTCGTGCTGAGCTCATGGTGGATTCATGTTGGGTTTGGATATAAGTATATGTGCATATATGTGTATCTATAAAATGGAGAGCATGGCTTTAACCTGCTCTTTTGTATACTGTCTTCATACAACTCTTATGAATGCACAATTGCATGCTAAGCTCACAACTGATAGTTCACGCTTAAAAAGAAACATGATCAGACTGTATCTTAACAGTCCGCATGGTTTATTTCTGGGGACATCCTGTGGGCTCGCTTTTCCTCCCTTCGTATGTCAACAAATGCATGTTGGTGTGTGAGGCTCTCTGTTTCATGTTTCAGTGCAATTACACTTAGGGGTGGGCGATATGGCAAAAATATCATATCACGATTTTTAAAAAATAAAATCACAATCACGATTTTATCACAATTCTTTTTTACGTTGATTTTTCTAGACTAATTTGTATGTTTGACCATTTTTCCCTATGTTTAACGGTACATTGCTGCTGATTGCCATAACCCCAGTGCAGCAATAAATAAGCAGTACAACCTTAATTTACCAACTGGTGGTTCTTTACCAGTGTCAAGAGTGTTTAGGGAGTGCTGAGTTAAGATAAGAAGACAAAAGTTTAATTATGGTACAGTAATCTTGCTGTGAAAATGTAAAGGTGATATGCATACTGGTGTAAATAAATAATTTGGTTACATTTACCATATTTTTTCATTTTTTGCTAAAAAAAGATTTTTGTAAGAAAGGAATAGTCCAAAATAGTCGCCTGGTCCCAAATAAACGCCTGGTCTGCTCAGTGATTGAAACAAATACACACTCCGGCTATTATTTGGTATTTTACGGTTAGATTGATTGATATGTTAATCATCAAAAATGAAAATATGGACCAGAGTTAAAGGATAACTTCGGTTCCTGCAGCTTTTACATTGTTTATAGAATGAAGAACAACAATATACTCACCCAGAAGGCTTTCCTGATGCAAACGGTGCTTCGGGAGATATTTAGATCCAAAATCGAGCAGCGGACACCGATATAATGTAGCCTGTAGGGCATAGATCGCCGCTCCTAAAAACTGCATTAATCGTCCAAAAACTCATGTTTTTCACCAGTATTCCATCATCATTCGCCGCAAATAGACGGCCATTGTAGCCTGTGTCACTCCACACAGCGCTGTGTGGCTGAACTAACCTCTAAACAGACGAGTCTGTTTGTATGCCCTTCGCGCATGCGCAGTACTCTCTGGAGCGTTGCGATCGCTTCCTCATTTCTATCAGCTCCTTATCTGTATAATCTGGCTCCAAACTGTAAGGACGTCCATCATATTCAAAGTCCTCCTCCACAACATCTTCATCCCATAGATATTCGTCCATTTTGCACAAAACTGGAAGAAGAAAGTCGATTTGTAGCTGCCCTGAAACAATGAGCAGCACTGCGCATGCGCGAAGAGCATGTAAACAAACTCGTTGGTTCAGCCACACAGCGCTGTGTGGAGAGACACAGGCTGCAATGGCCGTCCATTCGGCGCGAATCATGATGGAATATTGGTGAAAAACATGAGTTTTTGGACGATTAATGCAGTTTTTAGGAGCGGCGATCTATGCCCTACAGGCTACCATTATATCGGTGTCCGCTGCTCGATTTTGGATCTAAATATCTCCCGAAGCACCGTTTGCATCAGGAAAGCCTTCTGGGTGAGTATATTGTTGTTCTTCATTCTAGAAACAATGTAAAAGCTGCAGGAACCGAAGTTATCCTTTAAGGCAAAAAATGAGCTGTAAGCTTCCACTTTGGTTTGGTTCATGTTATTTGTAAAACACACCGATGAACAATCACAGCTCATTGTCTGTCTTCTTTAACTCTGCGCCTGAAGATAGACAAAACAAAGACAGACATGCCTTAAACTAGTGTTTGCCAAAAGCTTTTGGACAGCACACCTCACATTGTCAACATATATGAAATATGTTTACACCACACCAGTATTAAGGGTTTACTCCGTCTGGAGTGACCTTAATTCTAGGTATGATTATGGGTATTATATTGTTATTATCAGTGTTACCAAGAAGAAAAAATAACCACATCTCTGATTTAGTGCATTTTTATAACCAATGAATGAATCCTAATGCAGTTTATATTTCATCACAGGATTACAGTTTGATATTTGAACTTTTTACTCCCTATATGTTTTAGAAAACTTATTCTACATTGAGCCTGAACTTCCAAGACCTTACATAAACATTTGCACACAAAACATTTAGCAGTGTTTTACTCAGACTGTTTCCATGGCGACTGAAGTCTTATAGTAGTCGTGAATTAGCCATCCCAAATTCATTCTTCACTGGCAGTGTTTGTGTGTTTCTGTCTCCTGGAGGCTGATTCACACAGTTTTGGATCAATCACAGTGAAATGCAGCATGGAAAGGTTCCATATTGTGTGTGTGTGTTTGCCTTGCACAGTGCATATGTATCTCATAGAGCTTATACATGTCATGTGTGCATCTGTATGTTTGTTTTCTCTTGTGTCTGTGAGTGCGTGTGCCTAATGTTTAAGATCTGTAAGTTGGCTCTACTCTAGCCGGCTGGCTTTTATGAGAGCATATGTGAAAGCACTCAATTCCCTGAGCTCACTCAACACAACTACACACACGCCGTAAAAATAATACACTCTTGCCGGATAGGCTGACTGACAGAAAACATGGAGATAAGCTCACAGATGTGGTAACTCCATTAGTGATAAGGCTTCGTTTTTGCACTCTCTGCTGTTTTAAGTGCATCAGATCTAAGTCCTTTCAGTTTTAGACATGGTTTTCTATGTTGACCAATTCATGGCTTTCACGTGATGTCACTCACTCAGGAAATACTCCTCTGGCAGACAAGAAACACTTCCCTTTTTTTAACGCATTGGAGAAGTTGACAGTCTTGGTTTCCAATAATTTTTTCTGACCAGATGTTCTGATCAGAGTCTAAGAGGTATAATTTTAGCTCTTGAATATAAAACTTATTTTGTAGTTGGATGCACTAATCAATGAGGAGACAAGCCTAATGTATGAATGTTTAGAGACCTGTGTAAATATACAGAAGTAAGTTAAAAGTGGATAAATGCTGTCAGATGCTCTACTGGGGTTGTAAGTTAAATGACAATCACACAGAACATACTCCTCCTAATCCTAAAATATTTTTCGTGAAAACTTGATTGGACTATATACTTTCTCTAATGAAATCGATTCTCCAAAATACTGACAGACAGCAGACAGTGACCCTGATACTATCAGAGAGCTACGAGCACAAACTTTGCTAATTTATCTCAAATATTATCAGGCAAGTTTTTGTCAAATGTGGAAGCTACCCTATCTCACAATTTAGCAAATCCTTGAAAATATCTCTGGATCCACATTAAGATTCAAATCACCACCAAAACCGCTTCTTCGTTCTGCCGCGACCTACATTTCTTAAAAATCTCATCAAATTCTGTGCAGAACTACTGTATGTTAAATTATCCTGTTAGCAAACAAACAGATAGATGCCAGGAAAAACATAACCTCTTTGGTGGAGGTAATAACAATAATGAGCTTTTGCTAGCTTATACTCACCAATATGTAGATGATGAAGAATTTTTGTGTCTCACTTCCCAAACAGCACAGGTGTTAACCTAAATCTGTTAAAGATTCATTAAACCTCCCATTATTCTTCAGATTTCTATTGTTGCAGTGGTGTAAGGAGAATGATTCTCCAGTATTACATTGTGTTAAACAAGCCTGGAATGATACTCTAGCCAACACTTTGCTGTTTAAAGTGATTTAAATAATGTCCCAGGTGCTTTATGGTAAAATAAATCTGTAAATCTGCAGTATGTGGCACTCTTCACGCAGATTCTCCCTGCTGTAATTAACATTTATACCTGTACTGACACAAATCCATGTTTTTCAAACTCTAAAGACAAACCAGAAAAGCCGAATGACAGTTAATCTTCAAAGTATACAGCTAACATTGATGGTTTGTTGTTTAAAGACCCAGCCATGTTCCAATGATAAGCCCTCCTTGGTGATTGCTGGCATTAGCGTTAGCATTAGCCCACAAAGTGTTCCTGTTTCAAATTATATTTTAAGCTTCATAACATGACTTGCAAATATATAAAGCTGACTTTTAAGCTTTGTTAGAATGGTCCACAACACAGCAGTAGATAATTATGGTTGGATATGTAGGTTAAGTTTACCAAGGGGACATTTTTATATATTTGGTTCGACGTCCATAAGCTACATGCTGGACTGCATCTGCCTCACAGCAGGAAGGTTGCTGGTTCAGCTCCCTGTGTTATCAAGGGCCTTTCAGTGTGTAATTTTCATGTTCTCCCCGTGCCTGTGTGGGTTCTCTCTTTTGATTAAGAGAAAATTCTCAAGCAAGAGGAAGCAACATGCAATGAAAGTGTGGCAACTGCTTCTAAGTGAAGCTAATTTAATATTTTGATAATAGCTTTTTACCCTCACAGAGTATGTTTGAGACTGTAGAATTATGAAAGTTAGGTTTTTGCATTAGGATCATCATGATAAATAAAATATGTAAGTTTCATGAGTCTTAGCTCGACACAAAAATTACAATCAGCAAAGATCCAAAAACAATGGAAAATCCTAGAAGCTTCTCGTTGAGGGAACTGGCGTGATGCTAACTTCTGGGATGGCCTACAAAAATTCATCATCCCTCATCAGCCCCCCTTTTTACACTTTGAAGGTCAAAGGTTTAGTTACTCTGACCTCATATCTCAGCACCATTAAAGAAAAAAGACTTCCATTAATCACGCTATCGTAAAAAACAAATCCCTCCTCTCAACCTACCGCTGTACTTTCACTGCCCGGCTGATATAAACCGCACAGAGACACCAAACTGCCAGGCGCTGGTTCTTGCTCTAATAATGACCCCCAGAAAGCATGTCCTATCCAATTACATTATTAAATCTCACATGTTTAATCACATACTTTGCTTTTCTGTCCCCGCTCCCCTTCACTTTCTCTGTACTTTCCACACATCATGCACACACTCATACCCTCTCCCCTCTCCCCCTCCCAACTCTCCTGACTGGATTTACTGGCCAGAGGAGAGGAAAATGTATGAATCAGTCCAAGGTTGCTCACTCCCAGGGAGAGGAGAAGCCAGCGAGCAAGGGAACAAGAGGAAAGAGGGGAGGGGGGGCGAAGGATGAAGGAAGGAGGCAAAGATGGAGAAACACTGAAGAAACTTCGAGACGTAAGATTGGGGACTTCTCTGCCCTCTCCGTCACTTTAAATGATGATGTCAGCACGTCTGGAGCGGCTGGTTTTTATTTTTTTTATTCAGCGGACACCTGGGTGTGCTACCACTGCCAAATGTGTGTGTTTCTGTGTGTGTGTGAGGGAGGGAGTTTTACATGTGTTCAGGGGATACGACCATTTGGCTGTACGGGTCATAAATCCTTTGATGAAGGAGTTTGGTCGCACACACACAGAAACCCCCCTCGTCTCACTCACTCTTACACACACACTGTCATCCAGTCGTACACTCTGGGTTTGTTGGGCAGGGCAGGCTCGTGGTTAGCCATCCAGATGGTTTTAAGGTTAGTTAGAGAGTGCGCTCAAAGGTGCTGTTTGCAGCTATAAGAGTCAGTGTATGAATGTGTGTGTAGAACTGCTCCCCCTGTGCTATTTTAGGCTTCTCTTTCTTCTGAATGGAGATTTATTGTCACTGTAAAATATTCAAACACATCCAAAGCATTTTTTCACTCATATTCAACAGATTACACGACAAAGAAAAGATACTTAATGATCCTATGCCCTGCAAAATCTTATTTTCTTAACTGTTAATGTTGAAGTAAGAGGCTTGTGAGTTCACAGAGAAATGTGCTATATCTCTAAAAATAAAATGCTCAGTTTTTGATCTCTTACAGTGTAAATTTAGTAGACTTAATTATGAAGTGTAAAGTTTAAGGCATTTTTTATGTTTCCTTGAATTTCTGAAGTCACGTTTCACACTTGGATAAAATGAAACATCTAATAACATTTAATGGAACACTAACAAAGTTCAAATGTATAAATTAACTAAAAAAAATTAACTAAAAAAAAAAGAACTTTTTGGTGAGATGCAGTCACCATTATTTAGGCGACCCGGCAGAGCATCTCATACATCTCCATACAACCAAAGTAGCTGTGGTTGGATATAGTCCCAATTATCCCTATTTTCTACATGACCAAATTAGATCTGATTGGATTAAGTCTCTGTCAAACAGTTAGAGAGAGATACAATATGTGCAGTAGCAATGGCTGAAAAACAGCCCAAAAGAAAAAGGTCAGAGGAGTGAAAGGTGAAAAAGAAGGACTATGACCATGAAAGAGCGAAGACCCGGGTCAACATTGGTGTTGCTTTCCTACAGTGGAGGGAACTCCGCAAATTTAAAGACCTGAAAACAGACGCGAATGTGGCTGTCTTTCTGCTGGATAGGTAAGCAGCATTAGCTTTGTGGTGCTTCACATAACAGTAGCAGCCATCGGGCATTCATCTTATTGTCTAATCTGCCAAAATGTACTGTTCTATGGCTGTTTCCATGGCGATGCACGTCCATCAGCTTTCGGGGGTAGAGGTGGAGGTGGAGGTGGGGGTGTCTAGTTTTTGGCTGGGGAAAAACGTTGTTGAAAACTATGACTAAAATAATTAGTCAACAAAATTAACACTGGCCTCAACCTACATGTGTGATTTCTGCATATCTCTTAGATGCCATGACTGTTTGGCACATCAATCGGCTCAGAGCTCGTTACCATAAACCCTCAGCACTGAGCGTTTTCAAAGAGGTGAGAAAAAGAGTTGCATCTGATCCTCAACAAAGGATTTTTTTTTAGTTTATTCAACTTAAATCAAATCCTTGCTCAACAGTACAATGACATGGTGTAAATGATCAAACACACTGAAAGCTTAACTGCTTTCTTGTAAATATTTCTCATTTTTATACCTGCAAAAAAAGCTAGGACAGGGCAACAAAGGACAGGGAAAGATAAGGAATGCTCAAAAACACCTGTTTAGATCATTCACCAGGTGAACAGATTAATTGAAAGAGGGAAGCATCATGATTGGGGACAGAAGGAGCATCCTCGGAAGGTTCAGTCTTTCACAAGCAAACATGGACTGAGGTTCACCTCATTGTGAACAACTGCACAAGGGTACATACAGGTTCTGAAGCAACATTTGCTACCATTCAATCGATGCTCCGGGCATTATCAGCAAGATAATGCCAGGATACATTCTGTCTGTGCTACAACATAGCAGTAGTGCGTGTACTAGACTGGTCTGCCTGAAGTCCAGACCTGTCTCCAATTGAAAATCTGTGGCGCATTATCAAGCACAAAATACAACAACAGTCACCCTGGACTTTTGAGCAACTGAGGATGTGCACAAAGTAAGAATTGGAAAGAATTCCACCAACAAAACTTCAGCAGTTTGTGTCATTAGTTCCCAAATGTGTATTAGGTGTTGTTAAAAGGAATGGCAGTGCAACACAGTGGTGAATATGTCTCTGTTCCAGCTTGCAGGCATTATATTCAAGTTTTGGAAATATCTTCAAAACAATCAATGAAGTCTGAATTAGTTTGAACATCAAAAATCTTGTCTTTGTAGTGTATTCAATTGAAAATAGCTTGAAAAAGAGTTTCAAATCATTGTTTTCTTTTTGTTATTTACATTTCACACAACATCCCAACTTAATTGACATTGGAAAATTGGTCTTTGAAATGATAGACTTTAAACACACGGCTGAAGATAAAAGATTCACCTCCTCTAGACAGGTCTCAGCAGTTCACTTACATCGTGAAGATATGGGACATCCTTTTCTGTAAACATGATTAATAATCAAATTACCATCAGTGGTTCTTACTACAAGATAGAAACTCCGAGGTCCCCCAATTCTGCTCAGTGATGGATTTTCCATCTCGACAAAATTGGCTTTTGTGACACTTCTTTCAAACCAACAGCCTTCTCGGAAGCCTGTTGGAGAACAGGCGAAATGTCTTCAAGATGAGTTTCTTCTGGATTAAATGCAGACTTTGTTTTCACTAAAAGAATGTCTTGTGTATTAACGGTATAAACAGAGAATAGTGGTCCATGCCATTGGATACAATGAGGAAAGCTACAGTTTGTACATCAGGGATGCCAAAGATCCTCAACTTAAACGCACCGCAGGAGAGCCACCTCCTCTGGACAAAACTCAGTTGCTCACCTACATCTTATAGACATGGGATATTATCTTTTTGCAAACATTTGATGAATAAGCATATTACCATCAGTAATTTTTACTGTAAACATTTTTTCTGGGCATCAGATCAGCGTCCACTTTTCCCTTGAATCAGGTAATTCATCTTGAGCCCTCCACTGGGCAGAGGAAGTGATTTTAATTCAGCATAGACTTTATTAGCACAAACAATACTGTATTATTCTATTTTCATTCAAAAATGTGTAAGTATATCTTTATATTTTTCTTACAATGCCAAGTTCTATGGCAGAGAAAGTGAGACGTGCTGTGGTGAAATCTGAAGGAGTGTGTTGGCGTGTCAGGCTGAGCTGACTAACTTTGAGTCTCTTATTCATAAATAGTTTGATGTCTGGGTATCATGTGTTGTGTGCAGTTTTACAAGTACAAGGAACGCGTCTCCCTCTCCCTCTTTGTCGTGTGTGTTTCTCATTTGTTGCTCGCCCCCCTTTTTTTGTACTCTGCACAACTGTAATCAAAACCACAGACTGAAGGATTGTGTATGACTTTACTCCCTTCCTTTTTTCTTCTTTCTCTCTGCCTGCTGTTAAATTCAATAAAAGTACCTACGTCTGCTTCGATGAAACCTTTTATCTTCCTTTCTTTTAGTCTCTTGTTCATCAAGATTGTGTTACACCTCAGTCATGTGAGGCTTTCTCAAACCTTGACTTGGACTTGTCATTGTAAATCTGGCTCTCGGTATTTTAAAGTTAGAAATACATTGACAAAAAAAAAAAAAAAAGATCAGCTGTACAGGGTACGTTTGGATTGCTGCAAGGCTTTGCAACAGTTTTTTCCCTTCCCTCCACAAACCTACATCCCTCTCCCTCTCTTTCCTTGTGCCTAACCAGTGTCTTTCTCTGTCACCCTCTGCAGGAGAAAGAAAAGAAGTACATGCTGCAGGTGGACAATCTGAAGCTGCGTGATGTGGAGAAGGGCTTCATGTCCAGCAAACACATCTTTGCCCTCTTCAACACCGAGCAGAGGTATGAGAAAATAAGACAGGATGAAATGAACATTAAACTGTAAGTTTGACCCTTTAACTCCCTGCTCAACTGTTTGGCAGAGGTCGATAAATGCAGGAATATTTCATTTGTTAAAAAAACATAACACATCATTGTTTGTTTCTGTCAATGATTTAGGATACAGAAATAAAAGCAAACAACCCAAAAGAAGTAATATTTTCTTTGTGCAGGATTTAAAAGCTAAAAGTTATGATTTTAAAATCATTATTATTCTAAATACTTATCTAAACCACTTACTAATATGATGATTTTTAACTTTTTAATGTGTTTGTCAAAGTCAATATCATCTATTATTACTTGTTTTTGCTATTTTATTTACAAATATTTCTACCTTCTAATTTATTTTGTCCCAATTTTTTGCATTTTTATTTGATTATCTAATCAACTGTTAGCTTTTAAAACCTGTAAATCCCACACCAAAAAAAAATATTGTTTTTGGTTTATTTGTGGTTTTCTTTGCTCCCTGAAGTGATTACAGAATCAGACAAGGATTTGATTAGTTCTGTTTTTTAAAACATTAAACATGCTATAAATAGTTTCTTAGTAATTACAAAAAAGTCTCACTTTTAGATATATGCCTGATTAGAATACACACTTTAAGATGAGTTTTATAGCATCAAAATAGGTTATCTATAAATGCTATTCCTTAGCTAAGTGGTCGGGTCGGACAGGGCTGGACTGGCCTGGATACTCGACTTTGGGAACAAGACAATTAAAACTAGAGCAAATTTATATTATTCGGACACGTCTTAGAGCAACGGGCTGTAAGCAGCGATATATAGCCGCCTACAAAATTATGATACCAAGTTTTCCAAAAATTGCTTGTTGTCACACATCAAAAACTACCACTGCGTAACTAGAAAGACGTACATTACCTCGTCGCTTTGCATCCTGTAAATTGTTGAAAAAAGAAGTTGTAAAGCAATGCAGAGTTCTGAGGAAGGTCCGAGCTGCATTCATTAGCATCACAACAAACACACGCTTTGGCTTGGGTCACGTCTTTACGACAGTCGCCGCGCGTGCTCATGGGTAGCAGAGTCTTTACGTCGCTGGAATTAGATTCTCCTCATAGCACCTTTAAATAGTCCTGAATTTTTTGATGACCTCTGCCAAACAAGTGAGCTGGTTGTTAGGGGGTTAAAGCTCAGGTGATAAATTTTTGGACCATCATAAAAAAAGACTGAAAGTAATACCAGTGTTACTGTAAAAACCCAGTCAGGGTCACTATCAGTCATTCCTGTGGGGCAATTTTTATTCCTAAAAGTGACGCCTAAGATAAGTTTCAGAGTGGTTGAAGAAAGATATAATTTGAAAGATTTTTGTTGTTAAAAAAATGCACTTCATGGACGTGTATAAGACAGAAAAGCAAAGTTGTTACTTTTAGATTTGTCCACAATACAAAGCAAAATGTCCTTACATGAGCTTTAAAAACAGTGAAGAACTCTAGTCTTTTTCAAGCACAAAAGCATATGAGATCATCTTTTTTTCTTTTTGTAAAGCTGTAAATCTAAAAAATCATGATAAACAATAATAACTGTATTTTAGCATTAAAATATATTTTTGTTGAAGCAGTTCTACATTCCGGTGTAAAAACCATGACAGCAAATTAAAAAGATATTTTCATGATTACCAGTGGTGCTAATTTTAAGCAGCAGTGGCGTCGACCTAACATTGGGTGGTGGTCTAAGATATTTGTTAAGCACTGTATTTTAAGAGGTGTTCCTTGTCATTTTAATTTTTGTGGCCCTTCGTCGTCAAAGCTTTTAATTAAAAAATAATTAAAGGAAATCATTATGTGTTCAGCTCTGAACTATTCCAAAATCTTTCTGTGCTCACAGGAATGTGTACAAGGATTACCGTCAGCTGGAGCTGGCCTGTGAGAGTCAGGAGGATGTGGATGCCTGGAAGGCCTCTTTCCTCAGAGCTGGAGTTTATCCCGAACGTGTTACGGTACAAACCTTAAGTAAAATCATTCTCATTAAGGCCTCCATGAAGGAGGTTGATATCTCCAGGTTAATGTTTGGATTGGCTGCCAGATATAGTTTAACTTTTAAACAGAAACACTTAATACATCTATTACTTGTTTTGTCCAAATCAAATAGTGTTTTTCCACTAAGTTGTCTTGAATGTGTGTTGATGTTCATTTGAAGTCTGTTTACATGTTGTGAAGTCTCTCATGTGATGCTGTATCTGTCCTCTTTCAATGTTGTTTTCATGACTGTTTGACCATAAAGGAGAAGGAAGGAAAGGTACGTTCTGGTCATTTCAACACCTTTGATAAAACATTGACGCCTTTAAATGTGTAACTTTATCTTTTCTATTATGTTTGATATCTTTAACTGAAGTTATATCAGCTGAAGTTAAACCATGTCATTTGTCCACCCTCCTCCTTCCCCCCTGACAGAGCGATGGTGGGGATGAAAACGGCTCTGATAACTTGATGCACAGTATGGACCCACAGCTGGAGCGGCAGGTGGAGACCATCCGTAACCTGGTCGACTCTTACATGGCTATTGTCAACAAGACAGTACGCGACTTGATGCCTAAGACCATCATGCACCTCATGATCAACAATGTGAGTTATTTGTGATATTCACACAGAAGCCATTTCCATTTCAAGTCATGCAGGTGATGGCAGAGATGCTAGAGATTTAATAACTTTATTAACTTCCTCTTCGAAGAATAAGATATTGTTAAGGCATATTTAATCACAAGCAAACTCCCTCGTTACGTTATACAAGCATTAGAGGGATAGTTTGCTTTTTTAAGTGGAGTTGCTTGAGACCCATGGCACTAATAGATATAATTGCAACTAAAGAGACTTTTTTTTATTTTTTTATTATTATTATTTATTTCATTCATACATCTGAAATAAACCATTTTCATACAAACATATAAGCATATAATTGAATGAAAAGGAACAGAAAGAAGAAAAATCTTATATTATCTGCCCCTTTTAGACACTTAAAAAAAATTCAAAAAAAAACAACAAAACAACAACACAATGATCAACATAATTCACGACAATATAATAATAAAATAAAACAGCTGTCATCAACACTGCTGGTCTCAAATTCTTTTTGATTCTTAATGACAACAACAAGCAACAACCATCAAAATAATACTAATAACTATAATGTTTGAGAGATTTCATCAAATACAAAAATGGTAACGGTACTTTCTTAACATACTGCCCTTTAATGTTCTTTTAAATGTAAATGTTGATATGGATTGTTTCATGTCTTTGGTTAGATTATTCCATAAATTAACCCCTTTAACAGAAACACAGCAACCCATCTTTTTTGTCCGAAATTTTGTTTTTTTAAAAATCTCTATTCCTCTTAAATTATAATCACTTTCTCTTTTTTCAAATCTTTTCTGAAGATTAATAGGTAACAATCTTTTATGTGCTTTAAACATAAATTGCAAGATACAATAATCTACTAAATCATGAAATTTCAACACTTTTAACTTTAGAAATAATGAGTTGGTCGGATCTCTATATTGTTTTCTGGTAATTAATCGAATAACTCTTTTTTGTAAAATAAAAATAGACTTTGTATATGTTTTGCAGGCATTTCCCCAAACTTCAACACAGTAGGTCAGATATGGAACAATCATAGAACTGTATAAAGTATACAATGCTTTATCATCCAATGAATCCTTTATCTTGTGTAACATTGCAATTACTTTTGATATTTTTGCCTTTGTATAATTTATATGTGATTTCCAACTCAAATTCTCATCCAACAAAAACTTGTGACTTGTGAGCTTTGTCCCTGAAAGAAGATAGCCGGGTGTGGATGCTCGCTGATGTGTGGCAGTCAACTGTACCACCAAAAGCCTCATAATTACCCTCCTGGTGCAGCTTGGCTGTCAAAAAGACAGATCCAGGAAATCCTTTTTGCCCCAAGCCATAGCCCTGTATAACAGCTTATGTCTGTTGAGCAGAGAGTTTTCACACCGACTGTCCTCTGATGATGGTAAAATCATTCAAAAAAGGTTCAAGAATGACTTCATGTTTGATCTGATTTAGTAAAATCAACCTGTCAGACAAAATTAGCCGATATTTATCCAGATGTGTGTGTGTTTAAAAAGATCCTGTGACAGTAGCCAGGATGTCTCAACTGGCTTCATGTGGATGGCAGCTTTGTGGCTAACAGGGACTGATGTTACTTTTAAGAGATAATCTGATCAATCAAATTAGAAAAAATAAAAATAGCAAACTAATATCATGTTAATTATACCACAAAATATGTAATTAACTGTATTTTGAAATTCTGCCCCCGTAACATATGCCAATTAAAATTTTTCCCTTAAACAAATGTAGCTGATGAGCCATGCTATAACCCTCCATCTCCACCTTGTTATCCAGACTAAAGAGTTCATAAACGCAGAGCTGCTGGCCCAGCTGTACTCCTGTGGAGACCAGAACACGCTGATGGAGGAGTCTCAGGAGCAGGCCCAGCACCGTGACGAGATGCTCAGGATGTACTTTGCCCTGAAGGAGGCCCTCAGCATCATCGGTGATATCAGCACTACCACAGTCAGCACGTCCATGCCGCCTCCTGTGGACGACTCCTGGCTGCAGGTGCAACGTGGCGGCTCTGGTGGACGGTAAGTAGGGAGGGAGGGAGGGAGGGAGGGAAGACAAGGGGCAAAAAAAAGCCACCTCAAACTATGTTTCTAAGAGAAGCGTAGAGTGGGATTAGGAAAAAACACCTCAGCACATAAGCAATGTAATAAAACATTACAACAAAACTCAGAGATGAGCATATATGATGGGGTCAGGGCCAGGGTTAGGGGGGTGTCGCAGCCACACTAGGTGCATCGCATCAGCCCACAGCAGCTGCACTGCTACGTGGGAGGGAGGAGGGGATGGAGACAAGAAGGCATTGAGTTTGAACAGTAGCTGGATCCAGCTAATTCAATTCAGTGAAATATAATGAATGGTCCATCTGGTGTGTCAGGTTAGCCTAATACCACTATTACCCTTTTTTATGCAAAAATGCTTGATTTTTGACAAAACAAACTTACTGTTCCAATCTCAGTAAGTGGCAACACCAGCAGCTTGCAGAAGCATTCATCTATGCAGCAGAGTGCTGAACATCAGAAGTGTCATGAGTTTGACATTGTTGCGACTAACCTGACACACCAGATGGACCATTCAATATATTTCACTGAATTGAATCAATTTTGGCCACTCCTGCCCTGTGTTGGCCATTATTTTTGACTTCTTTGTTATAATTCCTGTGGGAGGTACTGAAAAGCAAAATGAACACTGATTTTGATTCCTTGAGGGAGTTGTTACCGGCTCTCACTTGGATTTGATTTTGGATTCCATCCCTTATTGTCATACTTATCTCCTCTCCTCTTCAGCTCTCCAGCCACCAGCCCCACACCAAACCGTAGGGCTCCACCTGGACCTCCAGGCCGTCCTGTCTCCCGTGGCCCTCCACCTGGTCCTCCTCCTGCTGGGGGACCCCCTGTACCATCTCGCCCTGGGGCTTCCCCTGACCCTTACAGTGGGCCACCACCCACCGTGCCCTCCCGGCCCAACCGTGCACCCCCAAGTGTCCCCAGGTGAGTGGAAACATGGGAAAAGGATGAACTCTTCTTACAGAACAAGGACTTAAACATCCAGAGTACAACTTATAATATTTAAAAAAAGATATCCAGGCTGAAGTGTGGATATTTCTGTTACTAAGGGGCATGTGAAGACACCTGGATGAGGGGATAGAGGAGGTAAATGTCAGAGCGAGGAGACCTTGTTGTGATAGATGAATAGATTAGTTTGATAGCTTCCCTTCAGTAGATGGATAGACTGTGATAAAACTTAAAATCAATGGATTTTCCCTGTTTGCCTCTTAGGTTTGGTAAGAATTTTCTGCCTCCACATTTTAACATCTTTAACGCTGCCAAAAATACCTTATACCCCAGTCATTGCCATTGCTTACACTCACCCAATTTCTGTCTTCATAAGACTAGCCTAAATATTGTTTCATGATTGTAAGAGTCTTTAAAAAGTGTGGGATTTCTGTTTTCCATTAGTATATCCTTCTGCACCCATCAAATGTGCGTTGTTCTTGCCTGTGGTCTTGCACTAGCTAACTTCTTTTTATGTAGAAATTTATGTCGCAGTCGCAGCTTTGCTCCTATAGCAGTAGACACTTTTTGGTGCTGGATTCAGCTCTCATTGGGGAATCTAAAATCTAAAAATCCTGTTTTAATCTCAGATGTCTTGATCAATTTTGGTCTGCTTAAGTGAGAGCTGAACCCATGTACTGCTGATCCTTTTCTGCTCTGTAATTGTTGCCCTCCTTCTCTCTTTCCACCTTGTTATACCTCTTTTCCTCTTCATAAATCTACCCCACGCAACTGTTTTACAGAATCACTGTCACTGACCAGTGAGGACTAACATTTCGGGTATGAGGGGGGTCTGCTGTCCTCATTACAGTCATCATCAGCAACATCTTTGTATCTTAATAAGGGCTTTTTTCTGCATGCCATTTTCTTTATCATTCGTTATCTTCTCAGCAGCATGACCCAACACACCTCACTCAGATGAAGTGTGTCGTATCAGTCTTTTGGAGTTTATGATCGTTTCTTTATAAGTGCTTTCTGTGATAATGCATCAATCTAAACAATAATTTTTTTTGCATCACTCAGCCAAAGGGCTTTACTGGCATATTAAAAACATTACTGTGATTGTTTATAATTTGACTTTTGTATGTAATGTATGTGGGAAATATTATCTCACCCACTCTTAGAACAAGCTGTGAGACTCTGATGTTGTCCTGTTATTGTGTCTGATAACATCGGGGTCCAGAGAAGCTTGTGGATGTGCAGGCAAAACTTTCTAAAGAAAGGTTTTTGTCTTCAAAAACCCATGAAAACAATCCAAACAATTAAAGATACAAAGAAAAACAGCACAAAAATTAGAAATACTGTTTCCTTTAAAGGCTAGCTAGTTCTCTGAGAACATGATTATAGAGTGGTGCAGGGATGATGTATATTTGTGGGCCCATTAGCCCACCAAAATGCTATTTTTCACTATGTTCCAGATCAGTGCTGATAGCAAGCTCTGCAGCAAACCAGAAAATTACAAAATCACAACTCTTATGTTCTGCTCTTTGTGATAATCTTAACAAATGAACCTACTTTTGTCAGTTTTTTTGGCTTAGATGTAATCGGTAAGAGTGAAAAGCTATTAGCATGCTACAAAGAAACTACAACATGGCGGTTGGACATAGAAGCAACTGCAATATTTCCAACGTATAACGTCTTTTGTGACCTCTTGTTAAAAAGTTTCTTTATCATCAAGTGACCCGATCAATGGTCCTCATGGCTGTGGCACTAGTATATTATTATTTGATCGTGAAAAAAAATCTTGAAATGGGTCCCCGGCCACTTTGGTTGTCCTTGTTAGCAGTTAGTTAGCAACTGTTGATTTAAATATAAAACAGTTTAAGGCTCAAAAGCAGGCAACATAAAATGGATTTTATTATTTGGGTGTAATCACCACAAACTTTAAGGCACCTAAGCAAAACCAGTGCTCTAAATCCCATCTACTCTGCAGGGTTGGGCACCAGAAAGTGCTCAATGCTAACTCAATTTGGTGTTTTTGGACTCCTTCCTGCACCTCTCTGTATCTTTATATTGTGATATTGGACATGTTTTTGGATTAATGTGCTGCTTTATGATAAAGGTGGTTGTTTGTGCTGGTGAGGGTACTTTAATGTGTGTGCACATGACTAAAATACCAAAAAGTGTAAACCCTGACCTTGACTTTAGACCAACAAAGAAACCACAATATAACACCAATCTTACATGTTCCAATCTATTCCTGTCTGCTTGTGTGTCTATGGCAGTCGGAGACCCCCACCTTCTCCAACCCACTAGACCTCTGACCTCCTTCCTACCCTGCTGGTCCCTCCGTCTACATATCCGAGAGGCTGTGGACAACAGTGCCACCTACCTGCCATCCTGTTTCACACCTGACCTGAGCCGGCTCCCTCCTCCCATCCTCCTTAAGACAAGCCATGTCTCTCTCTTTCCAAATCCCATTACCCTTTGACCCCTCACCAAACTCCACACACACACACACACACACACACCCCTCACTGCTCTGTTTTGTACAGAGATGCTGCAGAATACTTGAAACACACCTGCATGACTGACATACCAACATGCTGCACCCACAGGAACTTAAACTCTGTAGAGGAAATCAAAAAAATCTGTGTATGTGCACATGTGCATGCACACCTGCTTTCACCGATACTACCACGTATATTTATGGTTTATATGTTCTGTATATACAAACAAAGACACAAACATAATACGTTCTCTCTTACTAAGCATGACACTTTGCCTACTGCAGCCTGTATAGTGGGTATTCTGGCTGCTGCCTATTTCCTTTCAATCACAAGTTTATGTTGCTTTTGTTTTCCCCTTAATCTGCTCTCTTTTCTCCTTAATAGGTACTTCACTAGTTATCACTAACTTGCCTTTAGTGGATTTGCATGTCATGCTTGAAAAGAAATTTTCACTTGTTTCAGGGTATCTATTTTTTTGGAAGAGGATTAGAGGCCACGGAAAAGTGTTTACAAAGGTTTATTTTTGTCTGTGTAAAAAGTCAGAATTGTAGGATTACAGTCAAAGTTCTAAAAAATAAGTTTTAATTTTATCAAGTAAATCTGAATTATGAGATTTGAATAATAATTCTGAGATCAAAATGAGAATTTTATGACTTAAGTCAGAATTCAGTCTATGTTGAGTCATGAGGGATTAAGTATGAACTTCTGGAATAAAATATAGAATTCTGAGATTAATGTACAAATTTTGCAAAAAATGTGGGCTCATACTTAAGAAACCATATTTACAATTGTTCAGATTCTTCTTAAAGTCTGTTATAAGATGAAAGTCAGATTTCAGATTTTATCAAATTAATATCAAAATTCTGGGATTAAAGTTAGAAATTGAAGATGAGATTCAAAATTTGTAGATAACATGTGAAGTAAGTTCTTTGTGAGCATTTTCAGAAAATTCTGAACTGTTTAATACTGTCTTTTTAATCAATTCTGTTTTTTCACATACTCGAAAAATAACCTTTTAAAATATTTTTTTCAATGGCCCTTATCCTCTTCTATAATTTTTGAAATAAAAACTGCATTGAAAGGCAAAAAATCTTACCAGAATGTTTGTCAGTTCAGGGTTTTTAGTGGCAATTCATTTTTAAAAGCATGAAGAGCAGCTGATTGCTAACCTTGCGCAGCAGCTGGATCCGGCTGATTCAATTCAGTGAAATATAATGAATGGTCCATCTGGTGTGTCAGGTTAGCCTTGTACCACTATTACCCTTTTTTATGCAAAAATGCTCATAAAATGTTTCACAAAAGCCCGTGTGGATGTATTGTAAGGTATTTCTTATTGGGCTTTCTCATCTTCATGATTTTTGAGGTGTCTCTTTTCATAATTCTCATGTACACTCCTTTTATTTCATGTTCACTTTTAGAGCTCCCTGCAGATCCCCTAAGTCCCCTCCAGTTCTGTTTTTACCTTCTTCCTTTGGGTCCCAAACTCCATCCATAAGCTGCAAAACAGACAGCACCATCATACATCTGGAGAGATCAGGGCTGCTACTCTTGTTCTTATTTCCATCTCCTATTTCCTATAATGAACCTATAAAGAAAAGTTATTACATAATGTGTAACTGAGTGTTTTTTTAATGGACAGCCATAAAGTTCAAATACAAAACCACCTCTGTAAAACGCTGCTGTCTGTGCTTCCACAGAGCCTATGCAACAAAGAAATCAGTTTCTTAACACTGTTTTGGCAGATTAAGGTGCCCCCATGACACTTTTCCTCCCTTTTCCTTCGCAGAAAAAAAATGTCTTACCTCATTGAGGCGGGATTTTAAAAAAAAAGTGCAATACTCTGAATGTCCTGCTGAATGACAGCAGTAACAAAAACAAGAGAACTCTGGGGGTAAAGGGAAGGAAATAGTTGGCCTGTGGATGCACCCTAAGATGACTGTTAGATTCTCTTTGTGGCCCTTTTTGTACAGGCCATGAGGTCCCTTATTAAAAAAGGTTGTAGATATTTAGAGTGGGTTTCTTTGTTTGCTTCACCATACTCCAAGGTGGTCATTTTCCTCTATTTATAATGATCCAAGGGGGAAAGCTTGAATGTTGCAATGCAAAAACGTCCTCAAAGTCAATGTGGCACATCCTGATCGATGTGAATTGACACTAATTTGGTTGTTTCCTTGATAACGATTCCATGTCATACACTGGTAAAGCTGAAGAATAATATAAAGCAGAAATGTGAAATAGGTAGGCATAACATTTTAATAACTAACAGTAACGTTAACTATAATGTCAGCAAATGATATCTGGAAAGTAATGCTAATTATCAGAGGTAAAATGGCACAGTTAAGTATGTTGAAATGTCATTAGGCCTATTGCTTTGATGGATAATGTTCTGTATGTTATTAAAATGTACACTAATGAAAAATATTATTGTATCCTGAGGTCATAAATGTAAAATTTAAGAGCCCCCATTTTGAGGTCTGAAAAACTGGCATCTGAAATCCAAATTATAGTGCAGATATTAAACTTAGGCCAGGGGCACAAATGTTAGCAAATGCATTTGTTAGTTCGAAAATCTGTATTAGCTAAAAATTAGTATCAGCTAATTTGCATTGTCTAGTGACATGACTCCCAGCTAATTTGACTTTACTATGAACAAAAATAACTAAAAGTTAGGCTAGCTCGGAAAACACCTACTAAGACAAATGTTTGCTGGCAAAATTGCTGCTAAGCTAAGTAAATCTAGTAGCATAACCTTTTTCATCTCTTTCAACCTATTAGGATATAGCCTATCACAAAATTACTAATTCTGTCATTATAATGAACTTTTTCCCTTTTGGTGTTTTCTTTTATTCTATATTTTGATTTTTAATGAAATGTTTTGGCAACAATGCCCCACATTCATGCCAATAAAGTTACTTTATTTTGAATGATGGTGTGATCAGAATAGTAGAAAATTAGCTTAAAAAATGCTAGCTAAGGTCATGAAAGTCACCTAAGATAATGTTAGCTTGGCTTGTAAGTGCTAGCTTGAACCTTAAAATTTAGCTAGCAGTATGAATGCTGGCTATTGAAGTAAATAGTTTGGAAGTGATGATGGCTAATGTTTGCTTCTTGATTTTCAAATACAGATTTTAATATTGAAATACAGCCCAGTGTCCCATCAAATGAAACCATTTCTCACTTATGTACTGATATTAAAGCTTTAAAATACATAATCAACTGAATCCAAATTCATTACATAAAACCAGAAAACAGAAATATGACCATGAACCAGTGCCCCTGGGTGTTTTTAAGGAAATGACCGCCATGTTCACATACAACAACATATCTAATGTATGGTATCTTTCTGCATTTTGTTCTTCCATTTATTTTGTTTTCTTTTGTTTCCTCCCTCTTTTTTCTTTCTTCTCTCAGTGGTCACGGGGGTGAGTGAGAACACAGCCACAGTCTATGCATTAACCTTTCACTCGCTCCTCCTGTCTCCACCCTCATGTCGCTGCTGAAAGACTGTGATCATCCCCACGTTTCACTTTCCTGTTTTATTCCACTGAACTCTTCCGTCAGTGTCATGTGTTGTACTTTGTTCCCTGTCACAAACAAACCAAACCCACCAGCCTAAAACTCTCATCTTTGAGCCTCAAGTGATGTCATGAAGTCATTTTCAATTCACCTTTGTGAATCTTAGTACTCCACCAACTGCAACACAAAAACAACAAACACGGCATATTCAGATTATTATTTAACAGTACATAGTTTACTAAGAACATATCTTAATGTGTTATTATTATATATATATATGTGTGTGGTGCATCTTCTGGGACTTGTACTTCCACTGTTTAGACATTTTAGCCCACAATGTATGAAACTGCTGAATACTTAAATTATTATGAATAAATGAGTATGTGTATAAGGGAACAATATTTGAAGAAAACGTATAAAAATGTGTGATGCAGTGAATATTATGGATGTTGGCAGTTTGTTTGATACTTTAGCCTGTAGTGGAGGGTTTTTGTTTGTTTCTTTTGTCTCTCTTTGTCAAAAAGAGATGGTGTGAATGTGTGAACTCCTGCAGACAACAGGACCTGCATCTTGTTCAAACTGCTGTGGATGAAATGATGACTTTACTCCTGCAGGACAGCCATGCTCTGACAACACATTAAAGAAATCCAGTGTATTAAATAAAGGTCTGAATGTCTGATTTTTTTTACAAGTAATGTTGACATTGTCGAGGCAGAGTAGGAAGCTGGTGGGAATTATAGGAACAAAATTATAAATGCAAAGTAGAAACCATGCACAATAAGACTTAATGAAAAGGGATGCTAACTGTAATGTGCACCTTGACCACAAGACAATATTAAAATGTTATGGGCCAGAAGGGGGACTATTACATCCGCCAAAGAAGTTGTGTTTTTGTGTGCATTTGTTAGTTTGTTTGTGAACAGCATAACTCAAAAACTGATTAATGGATTTGGATATATTTCCAGAGTAATGATGGTCATAGCAGAAGGGAAAAGTGACTTGATTTTGGTGGAGATTCAAATTCAGATGTGGAATTCTTAAAATTGTGAGATAATGCAATTATTCACATTTTTGATAATAATGCAAACAGTTTATGATGGATTTCAGCGCAGTTTTCAGGGAATCTTACGCAATACGTTTTTAATTTTTGTGTCGATCTGACTATGGATCAAATAAATTATTGGGTAAGTGGAATCAGGCATGAATCATATACATGCTTTTGCTGGTCCATGTTCAAATCCAGCATGTGACCTGTTTGCAGAGTATCTTCCCCCACTCTCTTGCCTCCCTTCACAAACCTATCCACTGTCTCTATCCAGTCAATAAGGCGTAAAAAAAATCGTAAAAAAAAAAAAAAACATCCCGAGATATGAATAATTCAATAACAATTCAACAGACTTTGGTGTCATTTTCATGGTCATGGCACAAGAAAGACGTGGTTACATTTTGCAGATGTTTTGACTCTTAATGTCAATCCAGACATTTCTCAGAGCCAAATTGGACAGTTTAAACATTTCTGACACTAAGTTGCTCAAATATGTGGGAAAAGCCTTGGCAAAGCTTTTATCACTCAAAGCTCCTCTAGTTTTATGGGTTCTTGTTTTTTCATTTTATGGAGCGAGCATGTCAGGAAAGTACAAACAGTATACTCTTTTATAACAATACAACAAAAACGAAGAATGCTAGACACTTGATGCTTGGTCATTTTCCATTCTAAGGGATCAAAAATTGCTGCAAGTCCCAGCAAATGGTCTAGAGCAGTCATTCTAAAACAGTGTGGCAAGGAACATCAGGCAAATCCAGCTGTCTTTGCTATTAAAATGCCGTGTATTTACCGTGCAACATTGACATGAGGAGTGGAAATAAGGTCACATTCCACATAAACGTGGAGTTACGAGTCTGTAGCCTGGAAAGCCAAATTTGTACGACTCCCCAGCAGCAAATTCCAACCAAAGGAGGTTTTTTTTACAGTGATGCATCTAATTCGCTCAAAGAATCAGACGGTAAAGATCAACTGGAATGCACCATTTATAAAACCGTACAATAATTACTGAATTAATTTTATATGTGTATAACAGGTCACTTGAGTACATTAACTTAAACAACTGTAAATTCTGTTTTTAGACTAAAATGTTACAATCAAATCAGGTGGAAGGAATTATTACTTTTGTTATATTGTTTACAAATTTCCTGATTTGACTTTGAATGTGAATTGAGGACCTGTAGTAAATTGTAAAACAGATCTTTAATGAAATAAATTTAGCAGTAGTACATTTGTCAGTTAAATTTAGACAGATATAATCATACAGAGTGAAAAAGTGTATGTATAGACATTTGGGCTACTTGTATAGTATTATTTCATCTAAGATCACTGGTCATAAACCCGCAAATGTGCTGGCAACATGTTAAAAAAAATAGGTGTAACTGTTGAGTGTAAGTTAGTGCACTCTCTTTTAAAGATATGAGAAAACGACCACCCAGATTGCTCTCAGTGCAAACTTTAATACCCAGCGAAGACACAGGCTTTGCAGCGAAGTGCCTTCTAAGCAACACATGACAACGACAATGAAGAGGCAAATTCTGCACGTTACAACAGTGTGATATCGTCGTGAAACAGTGCAGGTGCCTGCAGTCCAGACCTGCCGTTGAAAATAAGCATAAAATACGACATGAAGACCGAAGACTGTTGAGCAACTGAAGCAGGAATGGAAAGAAATTCAGCTTTAAAGCTTCAACAATTAGTGTCCTTAGTTTCCAAACACTTGAAAATGAAAGATGATTTAACACAGTGACAAATCTGCCATCTTAACTTTTTAAATTCAAAGTGAGAGAATATTTGCATAAAATAATGAGTTTATTCATTTTAACGTTTTTTGTTGTTGTAGTGTTCAACTGAACATAGGTTCAGAAGTTTTTACAAATCATTGTATTATATATTTAACATTTTAAACAACGACCCAACTTCATTTGATTTGTGGTTTGTGTATTTTTTAAATTAACGCTATTTTTTTCTTTTATTAAAAAAGGGATATACATTTAAAAAACACAATATATGTTGTAATTTACACAACAGTGGGAGGCTACAAATCTAGAAAACAGACAAACCCCGTCACAGTGAGTCACGGCGGTGACACCTGCACACACAAACTGACCCTGCAAAAAACTGTCCCTAAAGTTCTGATGATTTCTCAACGTTGGTCAACGTCACCTGCTACATGTTCAATCAATCAATCAATCAAAATTTATTTATATAGCACTTTTCATACAAAAAAATGTAGCACAAAGTGCTTTACAAACAGACAAATGAATTAAATGAAGGATTTATAACCCAAACCCACCCACACACCAATCCATACACAGTGTTGATAAAAAGCATCATAAATAAAAGACAATAATAAAGCACACTGCTGTACCCAGTACGTACTGAGGAAACACCATCTCAAAGGTTTAAAAATAAGAAAACACTGGAGGTTGTTTAAAAGTATAAAATTAAATGTATCATGAAATAAAATAAGAAAATGAATTTTAAAAATAAGAAGAATAAAAAAATAACTGAAATTAAGTTAAAATATACGTATATATTCTAATAATAAATAAATAAAGAATAAAATAGGAAAACTAGAAAATAAGGAAAAATAGAAAAGATTTTAAAAGAAAAGATAAAAAATAAGATAAGATAAAATAATAAAAAGTGGCCTGTAATTACAATAAATAAAAACACTAAAAGGTAATTCAGGTAAAAGCTCGACTAAAAAGGTAGGTTTTGTGTGAATGCAGCAGAAAGGCGTTATGGATAAATGAAGACACACGGCGTGTTTAAGTTGCTCAATCAGCTTTATTCAGGAGAAGGGGAGAAAATATTACTCAAGGAAGAAAAACAAATCAGTAAGCTTCTGTCAGAAGCAGCCCTCCAACAACTCAGTTCTGTGAAAGATCCTTCATTCTCAGCCATCAGTCATCCTTATTTTACATTAAACTGATTAGTCAAGACACTACCTTATCCAAATAAATAGAATATTTTCTCTTTTTAAGTCAATCTTTGTAATAAATCACAGCCGGTCAGTAACCGCCATCGCCTTGACTCTGCGCTAACACACACTTTACACTGCCAGCCAACAGGGCAGAGCAGCTTTACCCCCCCACACTCACACCAGGCATCATGAATATACAATATGTTACACAGTTACACTATATACACCACCTCCTTTACAGAAAAGACAATAGATGATTTCACACAGCTATTTCTTTAATCACACAGTATAGATTTAACAGTGAATTATAGAGCGTGGGAAGTCATTTTAACCATATTTGTTAATTTGCAAGCCCCAAATTATCACTATATCACGTCTGTCGTATATTCATCTCTTGGTTTAATCACTCCCAAGTACAAACTCAAGAAAAATTTGATTTTGTGGAAACCAAAGGAGTTAGAATGCTACGAAGCAGGAATTCTTTTGAGTAAAGCCGAGGTCAAACTACAAGATTTAAGCATGATGGCAGCTCGACTCAACAGTCGCAGGATTTCACACGTGTAGTGTATCAGAGTGGTGTGACACACCCAACGGCTCCACAACAGCAGGTTTGACTTTTGTTCCAACTTCTACGTCCATGTCCGAGACATTGACCAATGAGAGCACCTGGAGCTCTGCGCGTGCGACAATCACTGATGTAAACAAACTGAAGTTGATGCCTTGACAGCTACGAGACAGAGAAATGATCGGGTAAAGATTTGAAACATCCGAGCATTTGAGATGTGTGGCAGAGGACCAACAACCTGATAACCTGCACACCAGACAGACCGTTCAACATACTTCACTTGTCCATTTGGGAAAGAGCCCATAGAAAGTGTTTGGGAATGGGCAGAACCTATCAAAAGCAAATTCAGCTGGTGATTGGACGACTGTTTCGTCAATCACATTCTTACCAATCGGCCAATCACGTTATGTAGTTAGTAGGCCTGTGCTCAAAATATCGATACGGCAAAATATCATATCGCACTCCTTTGGGATACGTGCATCGATACGGATTCTCCATAATCGATACGGCCTAAATATTTTGACAGTTGTTGTAAATACACTTTGGCTAATGTTAACAGTGGCACAGTTCAAGGTAGAAGACGAGCTACATAATGAAGCATATGCTCTAAATTTGAACTTAGGTCTACCATCTCTGAGGATCTGAATTTATGTCTCTCAAGTTGTAGAACCACTTAAAACTCATCCTTGTTCTTTTTCTTCTTATAAGAAAAAACTAAACTTGTCAAGAATTTTGCCTTAAGCATAGTCAATGTTCACAATTTACGTGTAACGGGATACGTATCGTATCGACCTCAGTAGTTAGCGGGTGCTACTGTTACAGCTAAAAGGACATAATGTGAGTCACCTAAAAGAAAAAACTCAGGGCTGAACATGTCAAAGTGGAGCAACAATATCCTTCTTAATGAGAAGATTGTAGTGTTATTTGTTTTTCATTCTCAGATCTGACAGATCTGCAGTGGAAGGTGTTAGCATCTATGCTAACCTTCATACAAACAGTCACATCCTGCTGTCGTTTGACTCGTAGCTCCCACCTCTTCCTGCTGTAAAGAACGATGATTTAGCCCTGCTGCTCACAATAGTTGTAGATTGGAGCTAAGAAAAATTAACCTGCCTGATGACAGACACTAAATCAGGCTGATCCAGCTGCACCGCAAGGTCACAACTTGAGTGAAAAAAGAGAAATGCTGGAGATGAATAGCAGAGGCACCTTAGTGAGTGACTGCTTGTATTTTTTTGTTGTTTACCATCTTCAGTGTCTCCAATCCCTCTTTACTGTCATGTTTGTCTATGTATGCTCTTATAATCATGTAGTCTGTCATGATTGTTAGACAAGTAACAGCATTATTTTGTGGCTCTGTGGTTGCACAATCTGACATAGTGACCGTCGTAACCAATGAAAACAATCGTGTAGTTTGACCTCGGCATAAGAAAGGTGGCAAGCGAAGCACTTACCAAAGCGCTGTCGTTTAGGGCAGATTCAGTACATCCAGCACAGATAATATGGCCTCTATGTTAACGTTTAAATACTTTTGGTTTATAACTGGCCTTGACAGGACGAATACTTTCTGTACTGCTGTTTTAGTGATCAAAATAAAGTGTGCAATTAAGTTATCTAACTAAAGTGTCTTTTACCTCAAAGTAACACAATAAAGTTCAGAGATCCAACTTTGCAATGAGACCCTCCTATCATCAAATCATTGAAAGACCTGTAGAAAATAGAGGCTTCTATGATTTGATCTTTAAATTCAAAAAAGGAACTCACTGTGTATTGCTGCTCTTTTAAATAAGCAAAAAGAAAAGAACCTCAATCAATATTTGTGAATATGAGCATCTCTCTCTTACAGGTTTAAGTAAACATGGCAGTCGGGGATCTAATTTCTTGCTTAATGCCCTTTGAAGAGAAATCTTGGTAAGAACGTGAGCAAAACTGATTTGTTTTGCCCTCCAGTTTTTGAAGAGTTGTTCATTTTCTCAAATTCTGATTGGTCCCTCGCTCTCAGGAATTATTCTCCAACCTCTCAAAGTGAGCAATCTCATTAAGTCGACTTATATTTACAATCCGACCTCCTCCATCTTCAAAGTGCAACACCGCACACACACACACTTTTATTTCATTTTGCTTCGCAGGGAAACCTCAGCCTTCAAAAAGAGGCTTCATAGGATTCCCCTTTTCCTCCCCAGAGGCTCTGCGGTAGAAAAAAATGTCTCTTAAGGGGAGAGAATGAGAAGCTTTGTACAGTTTTAGTGCAATCATACTTATATAATCTGATAAAAGTCTACAAAAATTACAACAGATGCAACGTAGGCTGTAAAAGGAGCTGTTTGGGTTGCCATAAACACTTAGACTGTCCAGTTGGAGAGGATGTGCGTTAATTCATTATAGATATGTGGAAATGCAAGAAAACGTAACAGAGAAGACCGGCCTTTTTTAAGAGTGTTGACGAGCCTGGAAGCATAAAGACAGAGCTTAAAATTAATGCCTCCTGATTACAGATCATTAGAAAAAATTATGATTTAAAGAAAAGAGAAAGAGGTTTTTAACACTTAACTCCCTGTAACTTCCTCATGCCACAGCATCTTCGTCTCTGTGGCAACAATGGCATGAAGATAAAGTAGAAAATGTGTGAAAAGCAGCTCCAATATCAGATTCTGAACAATTCCTTAAAGTTCCAGACTAAACTGTGTTTCTTCTTCAAGGGGCTTTGCATCTCCCCTCGAGAGATGGTTCAGGATTTTGAAGTGGAGCTGTATGAGGTCAAGACGATGGTGAGATCAGCCACAGGAGACAAAAGCCTGTATGGCCCCTTTAAGGAAGGACCAGCAAGAGTGCAGGCATGGACTAAGCTTTATGGTAGAGACCTGAAATTCATATCACTGTACTTAATACTCTTTGTGTAATCGAGTATTTTAAAGTCACAAGGGATCACATATTTAAGTCCAAATCTAAAAGCTGCAGCCCCCTTCCCCAAATGTAGCCTATGATGCTTTTTCTGGACTCATAAATATGCATACGAGCATGAGCATGCTCAGTTTTCTTTTGCCGTTTCTCTTGTTTAGGGATGGGAATTGATAAGATTTTATTAATATGGTTGAGCTTATCAATCCGATTATTTAACACTTCCCTTATCGATTTCTGTGGATTTTCTCCGTGGACAAAAGTTTGCCAACATTCATGTAGGTTTTCAGTGGCAACAATGCCAAACACATGACACTCCTAACATTTAATGACTTGCTAAATAGAAGTACGAATCTACAAGCTCCCGATGTTTCCGCTTACTAAAAGCTGTGCAGTAAGAGACTTTAGTTAAAAATTAAGCAACAACTTTGAACACTTTTGTCACGTTTAGGTTCGAAGGACTTTATAAGGGAATAGAAAAGCAAAAAGACGAATAATATCGATTAATTGAGGAAGTTTTTGTCCATTTGCAACAGGAATTGGTTTTTGATTTTCATCCCTACTCTTGTCTGAAGTTGTGCCATTCTGGTGCCAGGACATCAAACCTGATAAAGCACTTTCAAAATGAAGGCACCTGAACAAAATAACAATTGGAACAAGTTTTGTTGAGATCTTGTTGGAAATAACATGCTTCTCATTGAATTAGCTGAGCTTTCTCTGTGATTCAATTTGCAAATTTTAAGATTAAACACAGTCAGCAGCCTTTTTGCACAAACCAGGAAAGACCCTTTTAACAGCTTTTCTCCTTCAGACATGACATTTTATCCAAGAAGTGAGTACCTGTTGAGCTCCAACTTCACAACAAGGAAGCATTGACGGTGGGCGGCAGTCAAACATTATTTGCTAGTGTTTTGGCTGAGAGCCCCCTGGTGGTGGTGTTTGAGTTTGCGTTTAAGTGATACGACCCAAGATATAGCATCACATAAAAGACCAACAAGACCAGATATTAGTATCAACAGCCCTTTATGTTATTGAAAATGTTTTATTTAATTACCTCTGCCAGGAGGTTATGTTATTGCCGGCGTCCGTTTTTTTTTTTTTTTTTTTTTTTTTTTTTTTTCAAGCTTGTTGGTTTCAGGAAATATCCGGATTGGGACAAGGAACAAATGATTAGATTTTGAGAGTGATCCGGATCATTGTCTGGATCTACCATGACGAAAAATGTGATTTTTGTGAATAACTACTGAACCAAAACAGATATCATAATGAATCCAATTGCTAATGGTATGTTTTCATGGTTAAGGAATCTAAATATTTAGATGAAATAAAGGTAGGACTAATATTTATGGTGAAAATCACAACATGGGTGAGGACTGTGGCGTTGTCGGAGGTCTGCGCTCTCCGAGTGCTTTTCTGGCTTTAATTTTTATCCCGAGTCAAATGAGTCCGTCTGTATGACCTTTCCTGCACGTTGGCCAGTCTCTCCTCAAAGGTGCCAAACTTTCCTCATCTCCTGTGGCTGATATACAAACTTATGACAAAAACCTCATATAACACCACTTAAAAATACACAACTATCCCCTTAAAACTCACCTTTTTGTAACAACAGTGACTTTTCTGACAACATCAAACAAATGTTTCACATATATTGACAATGTGCACTGAGCAAACATGACTTCTCTTCAGTGTTCGGATGATAAAAGATAACAGACAAAAGTTGGTTGAAGAAAAGTACCTTTCTGTTTCACCTGCCTTCTTCTTCCTAAATCCCATCACTCAACCAGCAAGCTCTTGACTTTCATACAGAACAGTGCTTCATTTTAAAAGCTCTTACGTGCACTGAGTTTCTTCACTGACTTTCTCTCTCTTTATTCTCCACCTTCACTACTTCTCCTCACATTTCACACAGAGATAATCGAGCTACTACATTCAAACGTGATGCTCTTTTTGGCATTTATACAGTGAATTGTGTAAAAACTGAGATTTCATTTGCACACCAGTCGGCTGCTTCCTCTTTACAGTTCTTTAAGTGATGTATCAGCGAGGGGACGGCATATACGGCCCCTTTATTGCACTTATGTGTAAGATGGGAGACAAAAAGATGGGATGGGTACTAAGAACTGCAGTAATGGAGGACAACCAGATTGCCTTTAGGAAAACTGATCACCTATCTGGGAGGAGCAATGTGGACAAAAAAAAACAAAACTCTCTTTCCAACAATATACACAAAAGTGCCAACACACAGAACAGAGAGGGGGCTTCTGAGTATTATCCAGTTAAAGTCGATCTTACTCCTGTGACCAGTTTCGCAGGGTGCCAAAGTTCTTAAAGTGTTTCTTTACCGTGATAATTGAGACATAAACTCTGGTGTTTTACTCTCCCAAGGCTTCAAGACATGTCCCAAATCTCTCTTCCACACACTCATTCAGCTTCAGTCGCACACACACACACACACACCTCACACCACCAGGATCTTCACTTCATCCTGCTCATCCGGCCTGTAGAAGAAGGGGATGCACGGATTCTCGCCGAGGAATGGAGGGGATCTTGGCACTCCCTGGGGGTTCTGGATTTCTTGGAGCAGCTGCATGATCTGCTGGGCCGTACCGTCTTCTTTGGGCACCAGAGGCTTAGAGTCAGCCGGGGCGGTCGACAGCATCTGGGACGAGGAGGCTTCAGGGCCTGTGGGGGGATCTGTCAGAGGGATGACCTCCATGGCTTCTGCATGAGACAGAGAAGAAGAAGAAGAGTCTGTTTATGCTTCAATAGTGCTAGATCTGCTTCAACTTCAGCTTTATTATTATTCTGTGGAAAAATCCTTATGCAGCAGGCATCAGCACACCAGTACATGAAAAACATAAAACATACAGGCATGAGGAAAATCAGGAACAATCCCGAGCACAAGTGAAAAGGAAGACTGTTAAACCACAAGGCTAAATAATCAAACAAAACTCCAAAAAGTGCATTCAGTTATTTAAGTGCTGTGCAGTAGATAAATAAACAGTAATGATGAAAGAGAATCTATAAATTGTCTAGGATTACAGTCTAAAAATCAAAAACCATCTGGAAAATTGATTGAGTTTCAATTGCAATTACTATTTCCTATGGTAATAAAAACTGAATAATCAAAATTAAATGACTGCTGTGCCACAAGACTAACTGCACTGGTTTCTTCCATCACTATTCAGGAAATATTCTTTCAATAATATTTTCAGGGATTGCTTGTTTATCCTAAAATGAGTGTTAAGTGCATGTAAGTTCAAGGACAGTGTGTGTTTGGTGTAAAATCAGTGAGTAGTTGTCCCTTTTAACATGATTATGGATCAACAACATCATCAGTACAATATTAAAACTGATATCAGCCTAAAAAGTAAAATATCTTCATCAGCCAATAAAGACACTTTCATTTTCAAGTTCTAAATGTTGCTTTCTTGTTTATTGTTGGTTTCTTACACAAACAGAACGTGAAACTGAAAACAAGTCAATTTTCATACAGTTAAGATTTTGTGCTCTGCTAACATCAGCATGATTAATATCGACAAAATACAGATTTGTGCATCCCTAATCCTGACATCAATACCAATCAAAATAAGTGTCATGATGATTTTCTCCAAATTCAAGCATCCATACTTGGTTCTATTAAAGTTTCTGAAAGTGCCATTGAAAGCTTGACATAAAGAAAAAGAAAAAATCGGCATGGACAGAAACAATCTCACTGCTGTCTTTGATTTTAAAGAGACACTCGGATTGAACTGATTTAGAGACACAGAGCCTTTCTATTAGTGTAGGGTGAAGTAACAATTTGTTATAAAACCTAAAGAGTGGAACAAACATTGTCAAAGAAAAGAAAGTGGCAAAAAATTAAACTGAACTTTTATTCAATGTACTTCCAGCAGGTGGCGCCATCTGCTCCCGGCAGCACTTGTTAAAACAAAGCACTGGACAATAATTTAAACTTCAGTGCTGTACACTGTGTTCTGTTTGTTTTAATTATCTATATAACTTTTTTTAAAGATATATTCCTTCAAACTGCTCAGTATTCATGACTTGTTTTATAGAGTTCAGGATGTTTGAGAGTTCCAAAGTAAAAAAAAAAAGTATGCTCCAGCGATAGTCATTTAGTCATCGAATTATCTGCATGATAAAGTTATGTAAATACTAATGAAAACGATCATAACTATGATTTTGCCATGATTAAGAAGCCTTTGTCAGTGGATGAAGAAGTGATATCTACCAGTGTGACTTTTTAAAATGAAAAATATGCACTACCAAATTTGTAACATCAAAATAAAAAAGTTGTTACTTAATTCTACATTAAAAACAGATGGGTACTTTACATTACTGAAGTAAAAAATGATTATAATTATACATATATTAACGGCTAAATGGCATGTTTTTGTTATGACTGGAGAAAAATAAAAAAGTAGTATAGTTGAATCCATAACACAGTAGGATGATCTGAACTGTAGCGTGCGTTCATGTATTTATTTTGCTAATGTTGCAAAAAAATCTACAACATTTACAAAAATATCTCCAGTATTTTACTTGAGGTCATTAAAATGATTTGTCAAATACAAACTTAAATCAATTTGGGCATCTTTTTCTCATTTTGTTATCTGTTGATTATTTCTACAAATATGATACAAAAAAACAACAGCAGCGGAAAAGGAGGAAGCTAATAGTAATAGAAAATGAACTCAAATAAGTAAAGCTATTCAAATACATGCCGACTGTTCTTTTTAACCAGAACAATGATAGCTTTAAAATTTTACTACTAACAAATAAGAGTTTATCATTCAGCAGTGTGATGTCATGCCTACCTGCTCCACCGACAGCACTGAGCTCTGTGTGTGTGTGTGCTTCGTGCTCCAGGTGTGTGTGATCCTCTCCAGCAGGAAGCAGGTCGGGGTTCACTGCGCCTGTGCCTGACACAGCTCCGGTGTAACGGCTGTACCAGTCGTTCCTCTCAGCCACCAACCTCATCACCAGATCCTGCAGCTCTGCGAGCTTCGCCTGGTGGATGAGGGAGTGAATAACAACAGGGAGATGTGAGAGATTATGAAATCAAAAAACATGAATTAATAAGAGCACCTCAGGCTGGATGGTTATTCTTCAGTACCTTCATCTCCTCCTTGTCCTGGGCCAGCAGGCTGATGTACTGCTCCTTCTCCTGGTGTTTCTGCTTCATGATGGCTCGCTGACTCTGGTACAGAGCAATATACTCTCCTGCAAAGCATACGGACAACACAGAAGAATCAGTTATTGAGGAGAATAATAGTATTTTTTTTTTCAGAGACATAACGTTAAAAAACACTGTCTCACCTATAGTGTCGGTCTCTCCAGACAGCTGGATGCAGCGGTGCTCCAGCTCCTCCACCCTCTCCTTCAGGTCGGCTTTCTCTTGCATTAGTGAAGTGAAACGTTGCTGAAGTTTCTCCATTGCTGCTTGCAAAGCCTGATGAACTTCAACAGGCACTCCTGCATCTGTGACGGGACAGCAAAGCATAAGACTGGATTAGGTAATGCACCCAAACAAAGTGTGAACACAAAACATCAGAGGACTTGCACACCAGAATCGGCTTTTTCTTTGCTAAGTAACAAACTTTTCTGTCAAACTCACCCGAGTGTTCATGGCTGTGTTCACAGTGACTGTGTTGGTCCTGAGAGTGGTCGTGCTCATGATGATGGTCGTGAACATGTTGATGGCTCTGGTGTTGCTGCTGGAGACTGAGGGCCACGTTGGCCTGGTGCCGGGCTGCCAAGTGGAGCCGGTGCTCCTCCTCCAGCTGCCTCCTGGCCTCATCCCGCTCTGCTTCCAAGTCAGCCAGTGCCCCTCTTATAAACTCCTCCTATTGAGTCAAAGAGTCAATGAGAGGCGTTGCTGAACTTTCTTCTTCTTTTTGTTTTATCTTAGAGTCAACTTAATTCTGGGACCTCTTTATACATAACTAAAAATAAATGAGGTAAAAGTAAAAAGTAAGTTGCCTTTTCTGGCAAGAGACGATTTTGTGTGAGATTACTCCCCACCCTCTTACCATCTCCTTTGGACTCTCAAAGTCTTCTGGGATAACTATGGAAGAAGACTTCTTTGGGCTCTCCTGTAGGGACTGGCTCTCCACTCCATCACCTGAACGACATAGTAGTAAATGACAAGAAAAGGACATACGATCACTACATTATTTTCCCATTTTCTAAAGTGAGTTGCCAAATAATTTCACACTGATTCCCTGCAGGCAAAAAATACCCCACTTGTTTTTAACCTTGAGTGTTGCATTTAAAGAAATGAGCTCAACTGAAGCTTTCCAACAGCACCTTCTCCTTATTTCTAGTAAAAATACTGTCATTTTCAGCTTTAGATTTGATTTCTTTCTTGTTAAAAAAAGGGAAAAAATGACAACAGAAGGGCTTGGGTTGCTTATTATCAATTCAAATCCAAAATAATCCTGCCCTCTAACCACTCAGTGCCCTAAGTGGAAAACCCCTGAGCATAATCTGATTTTGTCGACATGCTCCCAGCACTCTTTGCTGAAAACAGTTCAATTTTTCAGGGAGTGTTGTACACATTACCAATCAAAATCAAGAAGGGGCAGGACTATTGCTGTTTGCTTTGTAAAAAACAATGAATATGGTGAAAACAGGCAGCTTTGTATTTGCAGGCCACCAGCTCCTGGTTTTCAGCTTCCATCAGTGATAGGATGCAATACTTGACTTAGGTGGGCTTTAAACGAGTACAAATTTGTAAGACTCCTGTAAAATAAACTATCGATCTGGTGATATTGACACACGGAGACGCGTATTTGTCCATGACTCCGCATCTTTTTTGAAAACGGGTCTGCAGGTGGATATCTGCGTATTCGTCTTCATGCCGTAGTTGGTATAAACAGATAAGTCTGAGAAAGACGGTGACCTCATAGCACTGCTCCTCCTCCCTGACCCCCAACCCACGCTGTCACACACACACAACAACAACAACAATGGCGGCAGCCAGGCTGATTCTGATCTGGTTCCAGCAGCTACAAATATTGCTACGACTTTTATACCAACATTTGCTCACAGAACACCAACAACACCAGCTACGGCAACAACAGAGACTGCATAGACGCAGCATGTTACGCACGCATGAGCACTTGTTGACGTGGAATCCACCTCGGAGCAGAACCAGACGGGCAACCCAACAGGATTTTGCGTGGATTTTGCATTGTCATGTAAATGCACAAGCCTATGTACAATACAATGTGTAAACAGCGATAAATGTTTTGATGCCGACGCCAAGACAATACGGGGCCGTCCTCGTGTGAGGAGGGCCTTAGTGTTCATGTTTTCTGAATAATATTTCTGTGAATTCAAGTAAACACTACGCACAGGGGGCGTTATCAACAGCTTTACGTTTACATTGAAAGACACTGAAGTCAGATTTCAATATATGGTCACACCGAGCCTCCACAAGAACCCTCTGAAGCTGAAGCTGGGACCACTTCCAATGGAAAACACTGATTCCACAGACACAGACCCTAATGCATAAAGAACTGCTCATGACCTTTGAAATGTCCCTGAAGAGAAATGTCAAGGTTTCTTTCTGAAGACTGAAACTCTCAAGAAAAGGATCCATGACTATTCAAAGTAGAGAAGCTGTAAAAGTGATGTAAAAAGACAGTCAGTTTAGAAATGCAATAAATGAGAAAAAAAGGCCTTGCCTTGGTCTCTGGATGACGGGCTGAGTGATGAACTGTTGAGCAGCTCCTTCACTTCAGCCTTCAGCTGCTCATTGTCTCTGACCAACAGCTCCAAATGCTCCTGTGGGGGAGACACAGGCATTCAAGACCATTATATAAAAGAGTTTGAAGTGTTTAAGGCAGTGGCAGAAATACAACAATGTACAGACATATTGTAGGGCTCCAGACTGCGCTCAATTTGGTCGCACATGTGCCCAAAATTTTTAAGAGTGCGCCTGACATTTTTTCTTGGCCGCACTGGTGCATCTGGCACTGCCGGGTGAAAACATTGACCTTTGTCACAAGTACATCATCTCTCTCTCTCTCTCAAATAAAAAGTTTCGAAGTCGAGAAAGCACATTCTAATTTATCTACAAAAGTAATTCATTATAAGTTGACAAAAGTAACTGCAGTAGTGGAAAAATTTGCCAAAAATAAAAGACACAGCATCTGCTTCCTCTAATTTCTCTTTCCCTCCATTCCATCTTCACAGGCAGCAAGTCCGCCCAAACACACAGTAATCATCCAATCAGTTGTTAGTATGCAAATGAGCCCAGAACCTGACTGTGGTGTCAGGTTTCAGCACGGACAGTAACTCTGAAGAAGCAGCAAAGCTAATTAGTATATAATTTTGCTTCAAATAAAGACAAGCATTTCTTTACATCTTATTCTTGTTTAAAAAGCATTTACATTGACTTCAAGTTTACGGAGAGTGATAAAATGGTGACCTTAATTTGGGTGCACCTAATTTTTGTGCTGGTGCACCTTAAAAAAATAGGTGCACTGTTGTAACAATGCAAAAAGTTAGTCTGGAGCCCTGTATTGTATAAACTGCTGTGGCATTTGTTGCTCTTCATTCCTCCATCTCAAATGACTGGATTAAAACAGTTTGCAGTGCCAATCAGTGACGTTTTCTACATACCTGTGCCTGTTTGAGCTGATTGTGGCTGATCTCCAGTTGCACCCGACCTTGACTTTCATCGTGCTGCAGCCGATCCATGAGCTGAACCTGCTGCAGGTACTGATGGTGGAGCTGTTCCCGCTCTGAGACCAGGGCCTGGTAGCCTGCACAGTACTGTTGCAGGTGGGCTGCTAACTGGTCTCTCTGCTCCATCAGACCCTGAGTCTCTGTAGATTTGAGTTCCAGCTGCAGCAAAAGGTGCAGGAAGGGGAGTTAGAATAAAAAGGAAACAGAAAACTGTTGTCTTTTATTAGCATTTCATATTAGTTTAGCATTTCAAACTGCAGTGACATCATATATAAAGTGCCAGACAGATGCCAAAACTTCTCAATCCAAAGTAAGCAAACATCTGATTGACCTTTAGTTGGCACTCTGGTCCGCTAACCAGTAAATCAAAGAGCCCTCTCATATCAACCATGCTGGGCCATTTCCAGCTAGACAAACTTTCCCCCCACCAAGTGATAACTGCAGGTTACTGTGGAAATGTGACACAAGATTGTTACTTTGTCATGGATCGAGATTTTTTTTTTTAATTTAACCTTTATTTAACCAGGAAGTCCCCAGAATGAGCTTTGGGTGAATGCAAGATTCTTTTATAATAGCTGGAAGTATTTTTTCCTCATGTTTACTAAACTAAGTCATGAAAGCAGTCCTCTTTAGACTGACACATTGGCTATTCAAACGAGCTAATGTGTAGACGGCTGCTTAGGTATGACAGCAACATTTGTAAAGCAGACACTATGTCTTGTTTTTATGATGTCAGATATTCAAATAGCATACTAACAAACATTATCACAGCAGTTTATAACAGCAGCAATAATGCAGTCCCTTAATCCCATTTTCTAAATTTTCAAATTTCAAGGCAGTCCTTGTGAGTTCAGGTTAAAAAATCCTGCTGCAACATCAGGCATTTTTTGCCACAACAAAAGAGTCCTGCTGTACTGGAGGGTCATTTTAAGCTGGGCATACACTGTGTGATATTTGAAATCGTTTGATTCAGCTCCATCTCAAACTGCACGGCGAGATCGCAGAGTTCAAAAGTTCGCAGCTGACGAATCATGTTCTCACACTATACGACCTGATGCTCTGATGCGACTTCATTGCTCACACTATGCGTCCATAAACCACATGTTGGACTCTGTGTTCTTCTTCTTCTATGGTGTTTGGGAGCTGGACTCTTGTATCCAGAACTGCAACATCAGTAAGAGGTAGGAGAAGAAGAAGAGGAACTTGGAAGTGGGAGACGCACACAAAAGATGCGCTACAAACTAGAAAAGCACTCGGAGAGCGCAGACCTCCGCCAGCACCACAGTCCTTAGCCATATTGTGATTTTGACCATAAATATTAGTCCTACCTTTATTTCATCTAAATATTTAGATTCATTGGCCATGGAAACATACCATTAGCAACCGGATTCAAAATGATATCTACTTTAGTTTAGTTATTTTGTTCACAGACGGACGGATAGACGGACAGACAAACAAACTCTGCCGAAAACATAACCTCCTTGGCGGAGGTAATAAAAACAAAACAAAAAAAGAAGAAGATGTGTATGGGTGAGGAGTTGGCTTGGCAAACGTGGGCAATACAGCCTCTTAATTCTTCAGCGAGAATTTGAGGTAAGCAGCACTTGTTTTGATGTCACTTCAGAGATCGCACATGCTCTGTGCGAGGGGTTGAGGCAGGTCGGCTCGTGGCACTGCTTCTACTGTACGATACCTTCAGGAGGAGCAAGCAGGATTTCAAACATGTTTGATTTTATTGCGATCAATGGTCTTGATTGGGAGCAAGTCGTGAGGTGTTAATCTCTTCCCGTTACCCCACGTATACTGCACGAAGCACACAATTAAGCAGAAATTTGGCCCGATTCAAAAAATAGACACACAAGTGTAAAATCGGTTAAATGACCCAAAAAAAAAGTCACAGTGTATGCCCGGCTTTATCCAGGGTTCCTACAGCTCAAGGCAAGTTAAATTCAAGACTTTTTTCAGACTTTTTTAAGGCCGTTTGAAATCAAATTTAAGACCAAGTCGACAACGAACCACAATTAAAACAACCAAACAAACAAACAAAAAAAAAAAAAACACCACATGAATTACCTGGGTTAGAGGCAATTTTAACCCAATGTTTATTTTAAATGAAACATCACTTAAATCTTTTTTTAACCCCGTTTTTAAAACTTTATGCCTATTTTTCCCCCATTCATCTTTTTTGGCCACTGTCAGAACAATTTTTACATGTTTTTTTTTTATTTAATTTCAAATTTAATTCCCAATTTTGCTGCCATAATCAATTTTCCTATGTCACTTTTGGATTTTTTTGCCACTTTCCCCCCATTGTTTTCCTCTCTCCAGGCACTGTAGGTAGAACCAAGACATGCGTCTGCTCTAAAAGATCCCGGTGCAACCACATCACCGTTTTGTTCAATCTAACATAATGTTACTACATACTTTTTTGTTTCAAACTAACATAAATCATGCTAATGTGTTAAATTAAGACTTTTGAAAGTTGGATTTAAGACATTTAATGCCAATTAAGGCATTATTTTAAGAATAATGAATTCAATGCCTTTTAAGACTTTTCAAGGATCCGCGGGAACCCTGTAAAAGACAAATTTACTGCAATTTGCATTTAGAGAAGTGATGTAAGCAGGTCGACAACACAAAGCCTTTGTTTAGAAGGAGAAGTTGGAGCATCCCTTATATAAAAACTGATAATTTATCATAAACATTAGATGATTAATAATGTGTTATGTGCTTTTGATCACTGATTTACTTACTGTTGTCTATACTGTAATATTACACTGAAGCTTGTTTGAAGAAAATCGTTAATCAATTGAAATCACAATATCTGCCAGAAAAATCACAATTAGATCTTTTCCTAATATAGTTCTGTGCCATATATAGCATTGCCATTTTATCTTTTTACTAGTAAACCCTTGAGAAAAATCATGGCCAATAGTTTGTAGCTGTTTTCTAAATAACATGAAACATAACTGATCTATCACAGTAAATACAACAACAAAACAAATGCTCTTTAAGTTTTTAGTGACTGAATTAAAGGGTCTTTGTGAGTTTTGATTATTCATCCTAACAGTAGGTGTATATCCCCGTCTTTATTCAGGGTTCCTACAGTCCAAGCCGAGTTAAATTCAAGACTTTAAGACTTTTTTAAGGCCGTTTGAAATCAAATTTAAGACCAAGTCGACAACCAACCACAATTGAAACAAACAAAACAAACAAACACCACATAATTTACCTGGGTTAGAGGCCGTTTTAACCCAATGTTTATTTCAAATAAAACATCACTTTTTGCCTTCTTTTTGACCCATTTTTACAGCTTTATGACTATTTTGCCCCCATTCATCTTTTTTGGCCACTGTCAGAACCATTTTTGGAATTTTACATGTTTTTTGACATTTAACTTCAAATTTAATTCCCAATTTTGCTGCCATAATCAATTTTCCTAAGTCACTTTTAGATTTTTTTTGGCCAATTTAACCTTTTTTTTTCTCTCTCCAGGCATTGTAGGTAGAATCAAGACATGAGTCTGCTCTGAAAGATCCTGGTGCAACCACATCACCATTTTGTTCAATCTAACATAAATCTTACTAATGTGGTCAAATTTTGAAGACTTTTGACATTTAAGACATTTTAATGCCAATCAAGGCCTTATTTTTAGAAAAATGAATTCAATGCCTTTTAAGACTTTTCAAGGATCCGCGGGAACCCTGTTATCAGATAAAAAAATCAGAATCTCAACGGAGGACAGGAGCACTGCGGTTGTGTTTCTGCCTTTGTCTGTATGTAGAGCATGTGCCGTGTCCTGCTCTGTCATGTACATCTAAAGCTATATTGCCCCATGAACTGATCCAAACATTGTGAAAATGGAGAAACAGGAGAGTGAGACCACACCTGCTCCTTATTGTTGTGCAGATCCTCTTGTAATTCACCCATTCTGCGAGCGAGCTCCTTTTTCACATGCTGTTCTGACTGGATGGCAGTGGTCAGCTCCATATTCTCATTAGTCTGTAGAAACAAAGTAGTATCAGGAATTTAGGAACAAAAGACTCCAGTGCACACCTTTAAGTTTACAGGTTATAAAGTGATTTATCTATTAGCATACATTAGCATCCTTGCACGAACACAATAATTTAAAATAAAAATTAAGAAACATCAGACTAAAATGCATTCTGAGCAGGCAAACCTGTAAAACCTGTGAACTAGTGCAGCACATAACAGAATCTAAACAAGTATCATGTGCAGAAGTCCTTTTGTGATCTGTCATGAAACACAAGGACAGATGGAGCGCTTCTTTTCATCCTCACCAGTTTGACAAAACCATTCTGTAGCTCAGCCAGCTGGTCCTTCAGCGTTCGGTTCTGGGTGAGAGCACGGCTAATAGTCGCCTTGTCTGACTGAACGTCTTCTAGCATGCGCCGGCGGTCCTCTGCCTCCTGAACCTGGCTCTCCACCTGCCGGTCCAGCTCCCCAAGACGTGTTTCCTGCTCGGCACACAGCCGGCTCAGCTGTTCGTTATCTCGCAGCTGCAGGAAACGTCACATCACAGAGCAGGAGCTGGTTAGAAGGGCTCCAAAGCAAGGAGGGGCAGCCATATTGAAGGAATTACATCATTAACCTGTTCAGCCCCAAGTATCTGATTTCGGGAATGCTTGCATGCTCTCCAACAAAAATGTAAGAAAAGGTGAACTAATCATGTAGAAATAGTCATCTTGCACATCTATTTAAACAGGAAAATTTCAGCTACATAAGCATATAAGCCATTTTAACACACACCAAACACAACGGCAACACCAAGCAAATGAATGATAAAATATCGAAATCTGTTTTACTTTGATTCAAACTGGGGTTGCTTTGTATGGATTTCTTTGAATGAGAAAATGTATGTGTAGAGTTCTGGTTGACTTTTTCCAAAAATAAACATTTTCTTTTTGATTTTCTTTTTCATGAACAGTCAAAAACTGTTATAATGTAAGCAGAAGAAGAGAAAAACTGTTGTAATTGGGTGTAATAAACACCGAAGGTTACATAAAAGGGAAATATAAAGTTTGGTATATCAGAAATTAAAAATGGGACCAATAGTGCCAAACTGTGCCAAGATTCCACCTGACCACTCTGTGGTAAAACCTCTCTAACTTTGCTCTGCATCACTTTATCAGACTCAAACTTGGCAGAAGTAATGTTTGCATATTTTGTCATTCATTCACAGAGTTCTAAAGCTGCAACTGCATCATTCCAAAGAGATATTCACAATAAAAACCTGATGTTCTTTAGGCGAGGTTGAAAATTTCAAATTATTCTCACTTCCATCTTCATTTATTCTGTCCCAGTAACACATATACTGATAATTCCACATCTGGACAAATCTCTCAAGTGTTACTTTTTTTATGACACCAAAATTATACAAATAAACTTTGTGGTTGCAGAGATGCACTCTTTTCTTTATGAGTATGTCATTTTTGAGCAGGAGGCTGAAAAAAGGGTCTGGGGCTGAACATGGCCAACAGATTAACTGGAGATACTTTCAAAAATAGAGGAAGGGCATCAATTTTGCTGCTTGATATTTGTTTTCCAAAGACTGCTCTAGCATGTATACCTGTGCCTGGTACTGTGCAGCTAGAGCATCTTTCTCCTGTTGTAAAGTGCTGAAGGCCTCCTGTAGAGCCAGCTCACTCTCTGACGGCCCTGAAGTCTGAGGCTCTGCTTCTTTCTGAGTAAGCCTCTCCTGGGATAACAGTTCTGGAGGAAGACAAGAGGAATGACAGATTTGCACATTTATATTACTGTGATTCAGAGCTGTGTCACCAGAGGTTTAACAGTAAAAAAAAAAACCTTCAGTTCATGAAATATTAAAGAAAGAGGAAGGTAACAAAGAAATAATAAGACTGTGAATGTGACAAAACTCCTGTGAATTCAGGAAATGAATGAGGAAAACACATTTGGGAGTGATTTAAATAATTTGAGGTCAGTTTAAGGAAATTGTTGCAATTTACTAACAACAGGACTAAATTTAATCATCTTAACAGTCTTTTATTCATTATTTATCAATCACCAGACAAATCGGATACATATTGTTCTGAGAATGGGCCCCAGTGTGCTGACAGACAAGCATTTATGTATGCATGCCTCGTGTCTTTAATGTAGTTGGTATAGGCTAAAATTCAATGGTCTTTTTCTCATGTCATTCCCAACTCTTTCTTCCCACGTTTTGAACTCCACCTTTTGTCCTCTCTTGATCAAAAAGGCATAAAAAATACGTTTTGAAATTAAAGGAAGGGACCCAAACATAGTGGTAATATAAAAAAAGATAATAAAAGTAGAGGTAATTCATAACATCAAATGTTCATGATAAAAAATCAAAATGTTTATGACATTGACAACTTCCCATTAAGTTTTAATCACCTCTAGCTTTATAATTTCAGGTTTTTTTTTAATAATTTCTACATTATCCCTGAAAAATTACAACCATAAAGGTTAACATTTACTTAAAACAGACAAAAACACTGAATTGAGTTTAAAATTAACTACTGAACTGTATAAATCTACAACGGAGTCACACAGTGATTCACTGCATCAAAATGTTAAATATTTAGAAAGTTATTTGGTCAATAACAGGCACATTTATTCCGTATGCTGCAAGTTACCTTTTCTTCTACGTCTGCCTGTCCTGATCTCAAAAGCCATTTAATGTGTTGAATCCCTCAACCAATGGAAAGCCAATCGCGTGCTTCCAACAGTGTTCATGCTTATTTACGAAGGGTGGCATCTTTGACATCAAGCAATGAGCTGAGCGAAGTCCTGTGACGGAGAAAGCAAACAGTGTGGACCTCTTACCTGCAGCATTTTTAAGCTCTGCAATATTTGCCTCCAGTTCCTGCACTCTGCTGATGTTTCTGTCCCTCTCTTCCGCCACCAGAGACACCTGCGCACACACAAAAAATCATTCAGAGCTGCTTAATATTTGATTGAACTTCAACATAAATATTTACAAAGACTTCTTAAAGCTGCGGAGCTGAATTAGCTTTGTGGAGATGCTTCTGTTTGCTGTACCTGTGTTAGCAGCTGCTCTGTTTTGTCCTTCCAAACACGTCCCTCCTCCTGGATCTGTCCTGCATAGACGTCCCTCTCTGTCCGCAGCTGGGCTACTGACTCCATCAGCTACATCAAAAGGTAACAAGTACTTTAACATACGGAAGAACTTTGTGCATCTTATTTAAGAGACAGGTTCGCTGGAGAAAAAAAGTCAATTTAAGCTTGAAGACAGACTCCCGCACTCCCTGTCTAACTTGCAAGAAATTAATTTATTTGTAACATGTTGGTCTCCAGACCCTAAAGCAACACATAACAATACCAGAGAACACAACTACAGAGACAATATAGTAGCAAAAAAGGAGCCACGCCTTGCCCCTGAAATCACCCGTAAGTCAAAGTGTCTGTTTTTATATCTTAAAATCTTGGAAATTTTATGAATACTCTGAAGAAATCACTGAGAAAAGAAATTCAGAATCAGAATATATTAGCTAAGGATGTGAATTTCAGTCTGTTTATTGTTTACTTGTTTGTATTGACATTTAAAGAGAGGGGTAAAGTGGGGTTGGGCTTTGGTTTTTATCTACTGATCCAGGTACAAAAAGGTTTAGGAACCACTGGGTTTAAGTGATGTCACACAATCTTTTCTTCTGCGAATTTTGAATTTGAATTTTGCAATTTTCTTAAAGATAAATGTCCAGGTACGTGCTGTCAGCATCTTAACAAAGCCTCTGTTTTTACTTGTCCCCAATGACATGCAGTATGCTCAAAACTTTAAGAACTTGATTAAGACTAAGAAAGACTAAAGAAAGGAAAAATCTGCTAATTCTCTCCACTTGACAGCCACTCGACGAACTGCAACACTGCTGCATCAGTGGCATGCCTTGTCTGTAGCTTGGACCTTAAACATGCAGGAAACACAAAGACTCTGTGTGCACCAAGATCTCTGAGTAAGTCTGCTGGTCAGGACACCACGAAGGCTTTTACTGCAGATGTAATTGGGAAATTAAAAAATTTGAGGTTTTGTATTCACACAGTGTGCAGCGTGATGTACTTTGGATCATGCCACTGAAACTAATACCTTATGAGGTGACACATGCAGGTGCACACATTGAAGTTGCGACGTTTAAACAAGCCTTTAATTCGAAATACTTTTTATTTACATAAATTTGAGTGTCTCAGTTGCTGACTGCTTGTTTTTACTGTTTCATTGTGTGTATTGATTTTACTTTAAAGCTCGAGCAATGCTGCATACCGGAGTTCAAGAGGAATTTCCCACAGGGGAGAAGAAAGCTACTGCATTATACTGTATAAATTCAGACAGCACTGAAAATCAAGGCAGATTTATACTGTAACACCAAGGCTGGTTAGTGACCAATCCAACGTTCAGGGATAAAAAGTTATTCATCCTCTTTAAACTAGTCTGTCAAACTTGCAATGGCAATAAGGATGAACAGTCACTGCACTATGATGTCACTTTGCATTTCTATAACAGTACTTTACTCAACTGACATTATAAATACATATATTTTCATTTTTTCTTACACTTATACATATGCTCAGTGTTTTATGTGAATGCTTACTTTTCATGGCCACATCATAAATGACAAGCCTAAGAAATATCCCCTTTTTTGGGACAATCAAGTCCATTCTTTTCTTGTTTCCATATCACATTGTATTATGTTGGGGTGGGAGAAATAATCGATTAACATAAGTTTCGGTATTTCTTTGTTTTTTTTCCTATTTAAATGCTTCATTTTAGTCTGTGTTTATAGGCCAGTTTTAAATGCAATCCAGGCTTTTGAAGAGAGAGCATGAACAGCTGGTTAAAATATATTGCTGAATAAATCCTAAAAACGGACTCACATGTGATGTGTATTTTTCCTGATATAGTCTGGAGGCATCATCATTGTTCATCTTTTTTGCTGGTCTTAAAAAAGCTAACTAAAGATCGCAAAAATTGGCAATATCGTAGAATCACAATTTAAATCGAATCGGCACCTAAATTTTTTTTGTAAAAAATCGAATCAGGAGAAAAGCGTATCGTCCCAGCCCTAGTATCATGTCTCATCATACTGTAATTGACTTGAAATATATTCTAAGAAGACAACACAGAAGCTTAAAACAGTACAGCACCGCACATCAGCTTTAAACAGACCTGGTGATTGTGAGCCTCTACCTGCTGCTTCTCTTCCATCAATAGCTGGACCTGCTGGTTGGCACTGGAGGGATCGGACTGACTGGAGCACTGGAGCGGGACAAAAGAGGAAGTAAACTGTAATTAATATGTAAACACGGCTGCATTGTTTGCAAACATTATGGGATCTAGACTGTAATGCATTCGCCGCAGCAGCTTCTCACATCGATTAGCTGTTAAGCTGATGTACCACAGCCAATTATTGGTAAGATTAAGGTGAGTGTCCTAACTTGCCTGTTGCAACATGAGGTCAGCAATCTCGAGCCTTTTGCGTAGATCTTCCAGCTCCAGCTTCATGGCTCCGTTCTCCTCTGTCCTCAGCTTTAACTGCTCGGACAGCTCAGAGTTCTGCTGCTTTGACTCCTCACACACATTACTGGAAATGAATGAATACAAAAAGATGCTTGTTATTTTTAACCTTGCACTAGACTTCATAGACTTTAAAATGCCAAGAGCTGCATTAAGTGCACAATGATGGCTTCAAAAACAGCATCAGCAAAGTGAAAGCAAAGCCTGTTGATGAAATATATCTTGTGCACGTGACTGCTATGGTAACTTACTTCAGTCTAAACATCTCCAGTCGCATGCCGTCTCTCTCCTTTTCAAACTCTTTGTTGTGCTGAGGAAAAAGAGGTAAGAACATACATGAGTCAGCCAAAATATCATAAATTACCAAATGAAGAATGTGGCTTCATAGCAGCAAAATGCTACATTCATTTTAATGTAGATGAAGCTAGGTTGTTGTATGTGATGTACTGCACATATCAGTCAAATTGTTTCACTAACAGCAGCCCCTCTTACCTTTTCAAACTGTTTCTGCTGCGTTGATACAGAGGAGAGAGTTCTCTCCAGCTCTGACACTCTCTGCTTTGTTGCCTGCAGACGGTTATTCAACTCCTCTGCCTCACCTACAAACACGCCGCGCACACAGGTAGACAAAGAGACAGAGACACAGCTGTTAAGCACTACAGGGGTGAGGTCAATGTCAGAGTTTAATAAACTAAATTGAGGAGCATTATGACACACATACCTGTTTTTTGCCGTGCAGCCTGTTGCGTGTACTGTAGTGCTGTTTGTAGCTCGGATTTCTCTGACACCAGAATGCCAATGGTCTGAATGTGAACCTGAAGGGGACAGATTGGCAGTGTGTCAGTCTTTTGTTGATATTAATACGATAAAGTCTTTTGCTGAATCTCAAATATGCCGTGACACCACATTGAATGAAAGATAAGGCTTTTCCGACCAGACTAAATTTGCATTAACAGGTGTGCTGCTTTGATGGCGTGGTAAGCAACTAGGCACGACCCATATACATAATTTTGCCAGCCCAGGTTCAAATCCAGCCTGTGGCTAGTTTGCAGGGTGTCTTCCCCTTCTCTCTCTCTCCCCTTCACAAGCCTATCCACTGTCAATCTCTCCTATCAAAAAAGGAACAAAATTCCCCAAAAATAATCTTAAAAGAAAAAAACTAAGGGGAAAAGGGCAAGAAAAATCAAACAAAAGCTGAAAAGCATCAAGAGGATGAATATGTTACCTCCGTTTCACTTCACCTTTTGAGTGAGTGATTCGTGCTTTTATATTTTCCTGTTGAAAAGCACTTTAATGAGGAAAAATCTGGCCTCTTCATCACATCTACAGTGTGTCTGATGCTCATCTTTAAACAGCTGTTCATCTAAGAAATCCATTTCGATGGCATGAAGCACATAGTTAAAAAACTTAGAGCACCCAACGGTTTGAGGTATGTAGTCTAAATTTGTTATTTTGATGATACATTCACTCATACACAAAACCAGACAGACTATGTACCTTGATTGAACATAGGTGTGTTAGAAACTTTAAACTAAATTCTTCAACAAATGCTCTGATTTATAAAGACAGAGGTGTGCCTTTGTGCCTCCTGTGCGACTCAAACAAGCTCACTGAAGCTTGTGTTTCAATCTCACGGATGTTAGTCATCTCTCCACTGCATCATTTTCTGTGTCCTCAAAGTGGGGACTGCTCCTCATTTTCAGACAAACACACCTCTTGGTGCTAACAGTAATGCAGGATTATTTGCTTTTTTAAAAAGTGGCACACAAAGGCTTTGCATTTGGGCACACTCCATGATTCGAACACTGCAGGCTAAGAAATGCTTTTCCTCTGTGTGAAAACCCTGCACCCGGCTATGATTCAACACCGACTATTTCTTACATGTTCAGGTAAGAAAAATTACCTGTAATTGCTCCCGCATGGCTCCCTGCTCCTTTGAAAATCTCTGTTCAAATTCTTTTCGCTCCTGCGTGAGAAAAACATCAGAGTTCATAGCTGAACAAGAGAGAAAACTTCTGTAGAGAATAAAAAGCAGAGCATAAAGAGACAGCTGAGCAGACAGAGGGAAAGAAAAAAGATTACCTTTTGGAGCTGATCTGAAAGCCCCTGAGATTGCTGAACCTGGCAGACAGAGAGGATATGTTGTCAAATTTGAAGGATCAACATTTTCTTTATCATCCCAGCAGCGTTACGCAATTCTTACCCTGTGAAACATGATCAAACATCTTGCACAAAGCACTCAGCAGCATACCAGACAGGAAGAGGATAGCCTGAGATACTAGATTAATGAACTTGTTTTGTAATCTGTGTTTCTTTAGAGCTTGAGTTCATGCTGTTAGTGAGCATGAATAATCCTGTAATAAGGCGTCTCACAGCTTGTTATGACAACTGAGGAGCCAGAGCACACACATAGCACCTTCAGCAGCGTTATAACTGAGTCATTTTAGAAAGCTGAGGTTAAGGATGAGTGACGAACAAACATGCATGACTTTAGTTTGTGTTTGTTGATGAAGGCGATATGCAGAGTGCAAACAATTCATGCGCTGGTGTGGCATTTGTGGGATGGCAGGAAAAGGGGCGACTCCAAACACACACGCACACACATACACTTTGCACACAAACACAGCTTCTTACCAGCTGGTCTAGCTTGGTATTGAGCTGAGAGTTTGTTAGGTTGCTGGACTCCAGGGCGGCTGCCAGCTCCTGGTTCCGACTCTATTACGTGCACACATGCATCCGGGAGAGAACAAATAAAAGGAAAAAAAAAAAGAGAGGGATAAAGTGCAGTGGTAATAGTCAAACAGAGAAAACGTGGGAGGAGAAGAATAAATTCAAATGTGAGATATTAACATGGAAGCAAATAATAACACCGTCACAAGTGGCAAAAAAATGTAATTCAATGATTAGAGGAGAAGCAAATGATGGTTATTAAACTGATTAATGGGGCCAAACTAAGTGGATTCTTCATGACAACCAGCCCAAGTATCACTTATGTAGACCTGAAATTGTCAACACTGCCATAGGAAGTCTATGATCGTTTCTAAAATAGCACTAAATTGGATAACAAAAGAGCCATCTCATTAAAACTGTACAGGATGTAGCAAAGAAAAACTGAACAAGGTGAGAGAAAAAAACATTTGCTGCCAAATAAGTGCAAGTTTATTAAAAAAACAAAGAGAAACCATTATTCAACCAATAAACCTTAAAGGGTGCCAACAACTCTGTGTGACAGATGTAAAGACTGAAATCAAGCTTTAAATATCAATATGTTTAATGCTGCCTGAAGACATCTACTTTATAATCCTTCATTTGCACAATATGTAACTTTCAATATTTTTAAGACCCTGCAAACACCTTTAAGTGTACTTCACACAATTAAAAAAGTGATATACTTTTTACTTTAACATTCTAATCTGAAATGTAAATGCACACACAGATTCTAAATCCCTAAAACTGACCCTCCAGTCACAATGACTGAAGAGAGGGCACACATCAAACCCATGATCTAGAATCAGAATTAATTGTTCTTTAATTTAAGATGTCACAAAACAACTTGGGCCAGTAATGTTTAACTCAAACAATAATAATTGTGGGAGCTGCAGATTAAAGGATAAGTTCGGTTTCTACAGCTTTCACATTGTTTATAGAACGAAGTAGAACAATATACTCACCCAGGAGGCTTTCCTGATCCAAACAGTGCTTCAGGAGATATTTAGATCCAAAATCAAGCGGCGGACATCCGTATAATGGTAGTACATAGGGCATGTATAGTGCCGCTCCTATAACTGCATTAATCGTCCAAAAACTCATTCGTTTCACCAATATTTCATCATGGTCCGCTCAGGCTACTCCTCCATTACAGTCCGGTGTCACTCCACCCTATTCGCAGACGTGCAGCGGTTTGTTGCTCTCTGGCCAGCTGTTCTTCTCTTTGCCTCCGCCTCCTCCTTTCAATGAGCTCCTCATCTGTAAACTCTGGCTCGAAACTGTAAGGACACCCATCATATTCAAAGTTCTCCTCCACAACATCTTCATCCGATAGATACTTTTCCATTTTGCACCAAACTGGATGAAGAAAGCTATTGTGTAGCCACCGCTCACCGCTGAAACAATGAGCCGTACTGCGCATGTGCGCGCAACCGGAAAGAAACTTTTCAGTTCAGAGGTCAGCACAGTACCAAAAACATGGGTGGAGCGACCCTGGACCTTCGTGGAGGAGTAGCCCAAGCGGACCATGATGAAATACTGGTGAAACTAATACGTTACTGGATGATTAATGCAGTTTTAGGAGTGGCGCTATACATGCCCCATGTGCTACAATTATACGGATGTCCGCCGCTCGATTTTGGATCTAAATATCTACCGAAGCACTGTTTGGATCAGGAAAGCGTTCTGGGTGAGTATAATGTTCTACTTCATTCTATAAACAATGTGAAAGCTGTAGAAACCGAACTTATCCTTTAACTATAAAATTGGATTCTGGATCACAACTGTTTTTTGTGATGTCAAGGCTAAACTGATTGTCATGTCATGTATTTGTTACGATTATTTTCCCTCTGTTGATTTCCTTGCATGTTTAAAATCGAGGATCTACTATGAAAACTAACTAAACTGAACCAAACAACCAGCTAGCAAAAGTAACTTACTAACAAGATCTTTGTCTTATTTCAGGACACCGGCCTTTTTCTTTATCAGCATTTCAGGCCTTATTTTTAAACATGGAATATCATTGAAAAAGACTTTCATCTGGACTTTTTAGGTCAGTGTGATTCATGACAAGTATCAAGAGACTCAAAATTAGACAAATACAACTGGCAACAATTGAATTTGCAGCGACTAACATGCTAATCCAGTGTGAGTGGACACTGAATTAAATATCACTTAAGTTGTAAGGCATGCTGCACTGTAAGTCCCTTGGTATTAAGATGTTATTGAAAAGCTCGAACCCTGGTCTCATATTTCAAAGCTACACTACAGTACATGTTAGATTTCCATCATACCTCCAGTTCTCTCTCACTGACAGAAGGTGCAGTGTCTCCATTCACGTATGCAGCAGTTGTCTGAAATGACAAGACATGTATTCTGTTTTAGCCCTGATGTAGTCAGCTGTGGATGCACTTAAACACAAAAATCTAACATTTAAAAACAAAAACAAGTTCTGTATTTACCAGCAGGCTTAAGTTCAACAGTACACCACTCAAGAATCTTCTCTCCATGCATATGTTTCAGACATGGAAATAAAAGCACATGTGTGCTACAACAAAAAACGACCTTCGAATCTGAATATGTAGGATGAACAGCAGATGGTTCATCTGTTTCAGTCGGCAGTTTTTACACCTGCATTTCTTAAACTGTTGGGGCAGGAGAATCTAAAAATAACTCTTCAGGAGAGTTAAAAAAATAGTTTGCTAACACACTTCAGTAACGTTCTGTAGCACGTCTCCTTCAAACAATCACCACTGGGTCTCTCCTGCATCCAAAGAGCTGCTGATGGATACAGAGATGAAACTCTGCAGCTTTCCTTCTCGGTGTCATCGTGGTCGTAGTGACGTCTGTGTGCTTCAGTGCTTCTCTCAACTCTTCAGTCCATGTTACTGATACACGTTTTAAGATGTAATACTGAAGTAAGGATATAAATTATGACATTAATTGTTCATCTGCTCTGATATTACAAACACAGACTATTGTCAATTACATCTGACATCATGTGCTGACTGTCAGTGACCCTCCACCCCACCCCTTCCACCACTTCTTCCCCATCCAGCAGGGACCACTTCCTGTTGAAGTATTATCCTGCTGATATCATGGTCGCATGTGTGAAAAGAACCAAAGACTCATAACATGATCACCTTGAAGATACTCATTAAATTATATTTTAGAGTCCATTATTAAACAGACAAGAAAGCACACTTTCTGATCTTTACATGACTCTGTAAACAGAGTCCACAGGATTTCATTCAAGCTGGTCCAGTGCACCAGTTCATGCTGCTAGCATGCGTGAGGCTATTGAGAACAACTGGCAAATTTAAAAATGCTTCCAGCACATTCCTACCAAGAATAGATGCAACACACCCTGAGTGAGGGTGCACATCAGTGTCAGCGTGTTATCTTAAAAGAAAGCATCATACTGTCTGACAAAGAACTATGTGTGTGTCTGCATGTGTGACAGAGACAGAATGACAGTAGAGGTTTTCAGAGCTGTACCTCAGAGACCAGGCCGTTCAGCTGCTGGGAGAGCTGTCGCAGGCTCTCGGTGGAAGACAACGGTCTGTAGGAAAACAGAATCCATTTTAAACATTTGTTAAAACTTACTCTATCTATACTAATAAAGGCAAATTAGTGACTCACTGCACCTAGTCTAAGAAATTTCCTCTTCTATGCTGGCAAATGACACATAAATACAGCAAATCCTGCTTATAAGTCAATTGCACTTCTAAGACACACTTTCATTTCATGTTTCTTATCCAAAAAAATGTGGCTGCCTCCTTTACAACTTTACAACCAGTACCCAAGCATAGAGTGGTAAGATATGCATTGCTGTGGCAAAAAAATGAAAATAAGGCTTAACCAGGCACAACAGATGGGCCATTCAATATATATCACAAGTCAATCAGGGAAAGAGCCCACAGGAAGTGTTTGGGGAGGGTAGAACATTTCACAAGTATGTCAGATTGGTAATTGGACTATCATTTTGTCAGTAACACTACAGGTCAATTACATGATTTAGTAGGCAGGTGCTGCTGAGCTGCAGAATGTGAGCCACATTCTCTCATCAAAACATGTCAGAAGTGGAGAGAAAATACCATTTTATACAGATAAGTTTATAGTGCTGTTGTTTTTATTTATATTTATTTTTAAAAATCTTGTCGAGAACTGATAAAACTGCTACTAAAGCTGCTCAAATTCACTATAATCGCTGTCTGTTAAGATAGGGGACGATCCTCAACCAAATTTAGGCCGTTATTGGGGCTGACCACATCCCAATAATTATCAGATGATTATTGCGTGGTCCCCTAATCTATTTCTAGCTGACAAAATGTGGGTATGCATGGCTGATCAACAAGAACACTGGAGCTACTCATTACCGAGTCCTTTTTCATCTTCTATTTCTGTTTTGATAGAGTTCTCAGTTTTGAACTGTAGTCTTAAACTTTTCATCAGCTGGTGAACAGCCTTTTTCAGTTTAATTGTTGTTCTTAAATTACTTGCCCAATTTTTTTGCCCCTTGCTCCCATCTTATCTCTTTGCATTATGAAACTTAACTTAAAACATTCTTAAGATCAAACAGCACAAGATGAAAATTCTTGCAGTTTTTCAACTGGTCATAAGACTTTGATTGCTTGATTTGTTTATGTACCTCAGCCAAATTTTTTTTGAAAGTGTTGCTTTTATGTCTGATTTACTGCAAACTGTGTTTCTGTGCATTTAGCATATTTCCAGGAAACCATATTGAGGTGTCAAAAGAAACAAGAAATCTGGACACAAACCTGTTTTCCTCTGTTAAGCTCTCATTGCCGTTGGTATCAGGGTAGTCCTGCAGAGAGTGTGCCCCAAAGATGAAGAGACATTGAGAAAGAGAAACAAAGATACAGTTAGAAGATATCTGTGTGATGACAATGCACATCTGCAAATGAGGAAGAAGAATAACTGCATCATCATGGCGCACAAATGAGTATAAATAAAGCAAATGCTAAAAGACTTTTATAGTCTTTATGCTGCATTATTAAATCTCTATTGTGACAAACATCCAGGAGGATAAAAGCTGATTTTAGAGACAGAGCTGCTCAGAGAGACACACACCTGCAGGTCAGCATTGTGACCGGCAGACTCAGAGTTAGTAGCAGTGTTAGGGCTAGCGATGTTAGATACAGGTGAGTCACGATCAGGCTGGGCAGAAGAGTCCTCCAGCAGCTGGGGATCTGGGGAGCCCACAACCTCCATGTCGGCAAACGTCTGAGGTGACACACACAAAAAATGCACACACTGGTTCAATGCCAAGACAAAGAGCAGTTAAGATGCATGAGCAACACAAAGACTGCACTGTTATATTGTGCTACATGTGTGTTTAAAAGCGTGTAAGCAGGTAATTGTAATGAATGAGACTGATGTTACATGCAATTTTGTAAACATGATACATAAAACTGCAGTGTCTAAACAAACCTAATTTTGGAATAAATGGGGGGACTGTATATTTTTCTGAATGCCTGCTCTGTTGCTTGTGTTGAGAGTTGCAGCTTAAAACCCTCATCCCTGATACTTCAGTTACCCACGGGGCTCGCTGCAGAACTTGCAGAATGAGAGCAAACTCAGACCAGGCTGAATAAATAAATAAATTTAATTTAAATATACTCATGCATACTCAAAAATGATCCTTCTTTGTATCTAGACTCTCACTTTTGTTGACTTATGGCATCTTGCAGCAATATGTGCCAGAAGTCTATAATCATCTGCAACTGCACATTAAAACATTCAAGCAAACAAGACACTGAGAAGCAACATACATAATTATTTCAAACATGCATGCTGGCATGAAGCGCAAAAGCTTTATTTTATTTGCCATGGTCATGTTGCAGAGGAGACACATGCAACTTCATGTCAACACACTGTTTGCTCAGGTTTTGTAGTTATGAGTTTCTTACACATTTTTTGTCAGTTGTTCATCAGGCATTTGTAGATACAAATAAATTGCTGGTAAGATAATGAAACGAAATGTTATGAATATAACTTCTGTTCCCTGAAGGAGAGGAACGAGGTACAACACATATAGTATGGGATATCACGCCCCCGCGTGGCCTAACTGAAGACACCTTTATTCACGCCTTACGGCAGATGACCTGTGGTGACGTATGTGAGGCCCCGCCTGCACATATATACGTGCAACACCACAGTCATCCTTCAGTTCGATAGCCGCTCTTCACCGAGCCTAGCTGCCGTGGGGCAACCTAGTGTTGTACCTCGTTCCTCTCCTTCAGGGAACAGAAGTTATATTCATAACATTTCGTTCCCTTTCAGTCGATTCACTCGGTACAACACATATAGTATGGGACATGTATTCACGCCCCACAGAGCAGCCACCGAACGAGTCAAACCTCCAACACTCTAGTGCATCACAGACCCAGCAGACAGGACAGAGTGAGCCACCGAAGGGGCTGTCACATCAGGCGATAAAACCGGACAAAAGTGTGCGGTGAAGACCAGCTGGCTGCAGTACATATATCACTCACAGAGACCCTTTAAACAAGGCCCAGAAGCCGCCATGCCCCTGGTTGAATGTGCCCTCACACCTTGGGGTAATGGAAGACCCCTGCTTCTGTATGCTAGGGAGACAGCCTCCACAATCCAGTGGGAAAAGCGCTGTTTAGACAGCGCTTTACCCTTAGCCGGATGTAAAACAGATAAACAACTGGTCGCATAAGCGCATACCTTGGGTGCGGTCTATGTAAGTCGTATTACGCGCACAGGGCACAAAGAATGCAACGCTTTTGCTCCTCCGACAAAAAGCGGAGGGCAGTAGCTCAAGAGCTCAAAAGTCATAGAGCTATAAGTGGGGGGATAATCTTGAGCAAATCGCCGCATTTGGGCCATAATATAACCTTAGATCCATCCGGAGTGAACTGGGTACAAGAGGGATGCACAGACAAAGCATGAAGGTCGCCCACTCGCTTTGCTGAAGTCAAAGCAAGTAGCAGTGCAGTCTTGTATGAAAGAAATTTCATATCTACAGACTCAATAGGCTCAAATGGAGGTCCACAAAGAGCCTCAAGAACCAGCTAAATCCCATGAGGCAGCTGGGCTTAAACACAGGTTTCAGCCTGCGGACTCCTTCAGGAAGCGCATAGCTAGAGGGTGAGCACCTGGCGTCACTCCGTCAAAACCAACATGGCATGCAGATATAGCTGCCAAGTAGACCTTAATTGTTGAGAAAGAGGGCCATATCCAGCAACTCCTGAAGGAATGTTAAAACATCCGCAATAGAGCACTGAAATGGGAGTACATCTCGGTCCTGACACCACTGCTCAAAGGCCCGCCATTTGTAAGCATACAGGCCCCTAGTGGATGATGCCCTTGCACTCTGGATAAATCGCCACCACATTTGGAGGCAGACCCTGAGCTATTAAGTTGGACCTCTCAACAGGTAGGCATGTAGACGCCACAGTTCTGGGCGTGGGTGAGTCACCTCCCCTCCTGCCTGGGAGAGGAGGTCCCTGCGCAAAGGTAGCTGCCAGGGCCTCGCTGCCAGCAGACTGATTATCTCTGGATACCACGACTTCGCCGGCCAACGAGGGGCCACCAGAATCAGGGAGAGCCCCTGCTGGCGTACCCTCTCGAGTACAGACAAAATCATCTCCACGGGGGGAAATGCATACAGGAGTGTGTTGGGCCATGTGTGCGCTAGCGCATCCATTCCCAGGGGAGCGTGGCAGTCCGTTATGGAAAAGAACAGGGGACAGTGGGTATTTGCTCTGGAGGCAAATAGATCCACCTCTGCCCTGCAGCAGTCCCATACCTGAACCAGCACTAGTGGGTGCAACCTCCACTCCCTTACACGGGGTCACCCCCTGGAGAGAAGGTCCGGTCCCAGGTTTAGGTGACCTGGAACATGTGTGGCTCTGAGAGACAGAAGATGAACACTGCACCATAGCAACAGAGACTGTGACAGTTTTAACAGGGGAAGGGGCGTGTCCCTCCCTGCTTGTTTATATAGGAAACCACCGTAGTGTTGTCCGTCCTGATCAGAACATGCTGGCCTGTCAGAGCGGGACAAAAATGCTTCAGAGCTAGGAAGGTTGCTAGTAGCTCCAGGTGGTTGATGTGGAGTCTGCATTAGCTGGCGTCCACACTCCTTTCACCGCTCGCCCTGCGCACAGAGCACCCCAACCCGTCAGGGATGCATCTGAGGAGACCAGCTTGCGAAAAGACACCCTCCCTATAGGGGACCCTTGTTGTAAAACCGGGTTCCCTCCACGGGAAGAAGGGCCAACATGCAAAGGCGGAGTTATCACCAGCCTCCTCTGGAGATGGCGTGGCGCGCACAGCCTGTGAGATAGAGTCCAGCGTTGAAAGCGCTCTCATCTTTAACAGCCCAGCGGTACTACAGCGATCATGGAAGCCATCATGCCTGACAGCTGTAAGATCGTCCGGAAAGCGCAGTTCGCGTCCCAACTGAAATTGATCGAGGCAGCGGTAAAATGCCGCCACCCTGTGCTCTGAAAAGGCGTGCTCGGCTCGAAACAGAGCATATTTCCAGCCGAGAAAAACTTTTGACTCGGGGTCAGTGAACTCTTCTGTAGATTTACTGAAAAGCCCAGCATTCGGATGTGCGACAGGGTCAGCGACAGCTGAGCCTGTGCTTGGTCTCTGGGCTTCATAATAAGAGCCAATCGTCCAGATAGGCTAATATCTGACGCCCTTTCCCGGGCGAGCCAGCGCCGCCTCGACACACTTGGTGAATGTTAGGGGGCAAGTGACAAGCGAGCGGCAGCACTAGGTATTCGTAGGCTGTGCCCTCGAATGCAAATCTGAAAACTGCCTGTGGTCGGGTGAATCGCTACGTGAAAAGCGTCTGTCAGGTCGATAGTTGTAAACCAATCTCGGCCTGATAGCGCTCAGTAGCTGTCTGAGTGTTAGCATCTTGAACCTGTATGTTACGCAGGTATTTGTTTAACACTACGCAAGTCTAGTATAGGGCCGGAGCCCTCCCCTTTCTTGAACAACGAAATAACGGCTGTACCAACCTTTGTTAAGCTTCGAGCGGGAACAACTTCGTATCGCTCTCTTGGCCAACAAGTTGTTTATTTCCTCCCTCAGAACTGCTGCGCTTAGTTTCTCACAGCTGTGTTTATTACAGAGTTGAAGCAGGCGGCGAGCTGAACTGCAAGCGGTAGCCCATGGCGGTTCTCTCTACCCATGGTGAGACTGCGCATGCGCGCCACGAGAAGTGAACTGCCAGCCGGCTGACCTGCAGCACTGTGGGAGAGGGCTGGCGCCCTCTGGCGTGCGGAGAGAACAGCGAGACCTGCCGCTCCGGCTCATTTGATTTACAGTGTTTTGAGGACAAAACAAAACCTTTATTGAGTTCAATAAATGAACATTTTGAACATTCACACTGTGAACAACAGGCTCTGTTTTCGGAGCATCTGTATGTGAAGGGAGGTTGTGCTTGGGAGACTGTGTCAGGGGAATACAGCGCCTCTCGGGACCATACCACTGAACATGACTTAAACGCGGCCTCTTTGGCGGCAATAACTGAGGGGCAGCAGCGTCTCCGTGCTGCTGGAGCCCTACTGGAGTCGATCCCACAGCTAGGACGACTGCGGCTTCTTCCTCCTGGAAGCTGAGCTTCTTTGGAGGCCTGGCGGTGGACCCTTACTCCAAGCCGAGGCGTGGAGTCTGCCCAAGTGTTTGCTGCTTTACCGGCTGGGGCCCCGAACTCACGGGTGTCGCAGTCCTCTTGTGGGGAGGAGGCGGCGGTGCGGTCGGTGTGGATTAGCCGGCTGCTTGGGCTTTGCATCCGCCTGGGGATAATGCAGCGCAAAAGCCTCGGTTTGCTTTTTCCTCAGCTCAAATTTAGCCTGGATGGCATCGAGCGACTGACCAAACAAACCTTCAGCCGACACAGGCTCGTCTAGGTAGACAGCTCTGTCCCTGTCCGGAACATCAGAGAGAGTTAGCCACAGGTGCCTCTGCGCCACCACTGTGGAAGCCATCCCCCTACCCAGAGAGAGCGGCACAGCGGGACACTCGCAGGATGTAATCCGTGGCGACTCTCACCTCGTTAAGTAACGGGGACAGCTGGCTGTCAGGAGGTAGCTGTGAGCCGAGCTCCGCCAGACACATAGCCTGATATGTTTGCAGCATGGTGACAGAGCTAAGTGCACGAGCCGTGCTAGCCTGTGTCCTGTAGATTTTCTCTAGCTGCGGAGAACCTACAGTGCTTGGATGGGAGCGTGGTGGGGCCGCCCACACCATGGTTTTGGGTCGGGGCCAGATAAGCTGCCAGGGACGCCTCCATCGGGGGAAGGCTAACCAAACCAGCTTTTTCAGCTCCATCCAGGTCCAAAAAGGGTCCAGAGCCGGGCACAGTGGCGCGGGTAGACAGCGGTTTGTTCCATGTCGAGGTTAGCTCCGCGACAAAATCAGGAAACATTGGCAGGCTGTTCTTAACAGTCGTCGGTTCGGGGGGAAGAAAAAACCCCGCAAACCGGGACGGTGTTTAGCAGTGGAGGGAGGGCCACTCCACTTCCAGTTTCTCAGCTGCCGGCGGTACAGCGAGAGGAAGGATGTGTCGGTCTGGTTAACGGCGCAAGCGGCGGTGTACTGACCCGGCGACAGCGGCTCCTGTTCATCCTCCGACAGGCCATGCACATCAGGCGATGTCAGTACGTCATCCTCCTCCTGGTAGCATGTTAGCTCGGCTAGCTGTCGGCTAGCGCCCTCGGAGGGGCCCGTCTCTAACCCAGCTAACCCGTCAGCACACTCCATATGGTCTGCCCAGTTTCCAACGGGGTCTTCGACCAAACACTCCTCGCAGCCGGACTCGGACGAAGCCGGGTCTCTCGACTCGGAGAGCAAGGGGTTGTGCCGTGCAATGGCCGTCTTTCCCAAGACCTTCTCCACAAACTTGACCCGCCTTTCCAGGGTTGAGCTCCGGAGCTGGTGACAGTACTCACAAGACTCCGGCTCAGTCAACGCTCTCCTGGCGTGGACAATCCCCAGGCAGACAGGACAGGCTTCGTGGAGGTCTTTATAGTGTAGGGAAAAGCCGCACCCCTGAGGACAGGGGCGAACAGAAGACTTTCCCTTCATTAAGCTCAGCGCTCATGGCCGAGGCCTTAACACCGGAGAAGCACGAAATTAGCGCTCATGCGGCCAGCGGCTAACACCAACAGGGGCAGTTAAGCTAACTTCGTGCGGGCAGTAGCCAAAATCAAGACCAAGCTAACTAGCAGTAGCTAGTTAGCCTGACTCGGTAAGGTGTTCTCAGCGAGGTGAAGAGCGTAGAACTGAAGGATGACTGTGGTGTTGCACGTATATATGTGCAGGCGGGGCCTCACATACGTCACCACAGGTCATCTGCCGTAAGGCGTGAATAAAGGTGTCTTCAGTTAGGCCACGCGGGGGCGTGATATCCCATACTATATGTGTTGTACCGAGTGAATCGACTGAAAGGGAACACACACTATCGTGGCTTTTTCTGCCGGATGAATTTGAATTTGGTGTGCCTTGGAATGTTGGTTTGGTTTTTGGTGTGCCTTGGGCAAAAAAGTTTGAAAATCCCTGCTCTAAAAAATGTCATTTCTCCATGGAGTTTTTAATTTGTGCTGAGAGAAGTGCTTTATTAATGAAAACCTTACTTTGGTTAGTACAAACAAAGCATGAAACCTCGCCTGACACATCAGATGGGCTGTTCAATCTATTGAAGTGTTGGACAGAAGCTTTCAAAAGCATATCTGACAGGTGATTGGATGATTATTCTGTCAATCATATTTATTACAGGCCAATCTTAATGTAGTAGAAGAGCACTACTGCCATGAATGTAAATCTCACTGTTACATTTTTAATAAGTAAATACACAAATGTAATTCCCAAAAAACATCCTTACTGACAAACTGTACCTACTGTCAATCGAACCTTTGGACAAATGGTGCTTCTTTGACAGGTTGTGAATTGCAATGGTCCTGGTCCCAGGACTGAGTTCAAGACACGCCATGTTGCACTGACAGGTCACTACAGCATTTTTTTTCTGGTTGTTAAATATGTTCTCCTCTCTGCTTTGTCCTCTCTGCTCTCCTTGTCATTGATATATTCACATTTTTAGTGTAAATATTGTTCTTGTTATTACTGTGTATATCTCCATCCCATTCGGGGTCTCATTTCATAATTTTCACTTATTTTCCTTCATAAGGAAGTTGAAATTTATTGCTTAAAGGCTCTGCATGTTGCAACCTTCTTACTTAATTGTCATGCTCTTTCCATTTATTTTCATTTTAGTTGTATTTGTTTTATTTTCATTTTATTTTTACTTGATTTTAGTTAAATTAATGCTACTATCTATTCTAATGTCTTCATCTGATATATCTGACTGCTATACTGTGTGTAAGAGTAACTGAATTAACCGAATTTCGCCTTGGTGATTAATAAAGTATTTCTGATTTCTGATTCGGATAAAGGAGGAAACGTCAGCAACTTTGCAGAACAAACTCTCGCCAAAGCATAGGGATGGGAATTGATAAGATTTTATCAATATCGATGCTGTTAACGATCCTGCTAATCGATCCAATTCTTTAACGATTCCCTTATCGATTCCTGCAGATTTCCCATGTGAGCAAATGTTGGTCTGACTTTCGTGGCAACAATGTCAAACACATGTCACAGCATGTATAACTGCCTCTGCAAATTGCTGGTGTGTCCACTTACTTAAAGTTGTCTAGTAGGTGCAGTTAGGATTAAGTCACAATTCTGATGCTTCTGAACCCTGTCAGTGGATGGAATTGATAAGGGAATTGATAAGCAAAAATATTAATGATATCGATTCTTTGATGGAGCTGTTAACGATTCTCAAGTGGAATTGGTTTTCGATTCCCATCCCTACCAAAGCATGTCAGGATTGGAGTAAAAATATTCTTTTAAACAGATATGTTTCTAGTGCTGTTGTTTTTATTTCATTTAATAAAGAAATCCCATCCATATCTGATAAAACTGCTGCTAAAGCTGTTAGCATCTATGCTAATCTTAGTACTGGCAGTCATTTTCGTCATTTCGCTTGTGGCTCCCACCTCCTGCTTCAGAGGTCACTGATTGGGCCATGCAAATTTGAGCCGCTCACAGTGGTTGTAAACTGAAGCTTGGCAAAATGGATATGCATTATTACAGATATTAAATCAGTCTGACCCAGGCTGTATGATTACATGAAGCCACCTTCAACCCACAACCACCACTGCCTTTACCAGAAATTTTACCTGCAGAAAACACTGCAACCTCAACAAACAGACATTTTATAGATATTTTGTACAATCAAGACAGTTCCTGGAGTTTGTCTGTATATTTTGATCAATAAATTCCCCAGTATTGAGTGTCTCAGACATATTTACTTGTTCTTCTCTTGCTGTGATATCTAACATTCATACATTGTTCTACTACTTCAGTTAACATTGTAACTATGTTAGTGTCAACATTTTAAAATTATCTTTACAGATAAACATGAAGGTCATTTTCATGCTTCACCCTTCAAGGTCCAGCCCTGACATCTTGCATTTATGTCACGCTCTTACTAAGTAATTCGACAAGCATAATACAAATCCAAGAATCCACAACTCAAGCTTGTCCCATGCTTTCTGCTCCCAAAAAGGGGAAATCACACTCAAATAAGGGAGGAAGTCAGGATGGAAAAGCAACGTTAAATATTAAATACCACATGAGGAAGAGCTGAGGAATGCAGACATGGAAAAAAACAGGCAGGAAAGAGAGAGAGAGAGAGAGAGAGAAAGGCTCACCTGACTGTTGCCATAAGGGGGGAGGACTACTCCATTGCTTTGAGTGAATGCTTTCAATATATGGTCAAACTACAGGGAAAAGGGAAGAGGGAGGAAATTTGAAAGGGGAGAGAAAAATTTAGACAGTGATAGAATAGAAGGTAAGCAAGCACAAAGAAGCAGCAGCTACAGGAAAAAACAGCAGAGGTCTAGAAGTGAGTAGGATGTGTAATGAGGAGAAACATAGCCTACTGTGCCTGGTCTAGCAAGTATAACTATAACAACCCGATAAGCATCAATATGAATCATGCAAACATCACCTCAGTCTCTGTAGCTGCACAGCTTTTTGTAATGTGCAACTGAGAATCACTGATCATGAAGCTCAGGCTGCTCAAACCTCATAACAATCAAACAAATGAGTGAAACACTCTTACTCATGTATCTTCTTGCTAGAAAGACCTGAGCCATGTCTACTATTCAATTATACAGAAGTAAAGCTTATTGAGAAAGTTTATTTCAAGGTCAAAAGACGAATAGGAAGTATGATAATTGTTAAATGAAAAATCATCCTGCATGGCCATCACATAAAACAATCAAGTTTGGGTTTATTGATACTGCTTTAGAGTCATGTGGTTCCTGGAACATGATTGTATATCTCAAGTGAAGTGTAACCAAACAGACATGTTGCATCTTAGACTAAAGGTTTGAAAAAAAAGCCTACTTTTCTGCTGCTGTAGCCAATAAGTCGTATTCATCCTTGGTAAGATCTCCCTAATTTGAAAGCTATATTTAAGCAAGAAATCAAAGCTTAAAGTCTTAAACACAAATGCACAGGGATGTATAATATTTGATTTTTGCTGATATCTGATATATGATTTTTTAAACTTATTTTAGGTGCTGACAATAAATGCCCTTCTTGACAAAAAAAACACAACATCAAGTCTATATTTTAAAATAATGGACCTGTTCCTCTCATTGTGACAGTCCATTAGGTAACAGACTGATGTGAAATGAGAAAAACAACATTTCCTGTTGCAGTGAAGAAATATATGATACATTCATACACTGTGCTAATTTTACATCCAACATATGTGATACATATGGCCAATATGCAGGGCTGATAATTAGGTGATTCATGGGCAGAAATGTGTGTATCTGGCAATACCTATAATGAGGGTTTTAGGACATTTTCTGGTGACACCAATATAATTCTGATAATAATAGACATCCCTAAAATATATCTGGATTGATAAACAGAAAAACAGAACCAGCAGATCTACAGCCATTTTTCATCTGAGCCAAAAAAACCTGTCAAATGATAAAATCCGAGAGGACTGAGACTGTAAAGTGATACTGATTAGAGTATCAGTATCAATGAAATTAATGACATCCCCACCCCTAGTTTACCCTATTACAAACTAAGTTTCATTTAGATTCTTTGGCCGACTGAAATCTCAATCATGGGTGGGCACACTCCAAGTGGCCCACCAATTTCAAATTTCCAAAAATGGCAAGCATAAAAATTAAAAATCTGCCCGGTATTCTAGTCTGTTTTGCTAGTACGACACCATAAACACAGGCAACATGCAATACACCAAAAACCATCGGAAAACGTTTCTTTAACAGTTTTTAATAACTTGTTTTCTTGCTAGATAGGCAGGCCTTCAGATATAAACACACAGATAGACAAATAGATAGATAGAATAATTTATCAGTCCTGTTGGGGAAATTAGGGAAAAGCAGAATACCAGAAATCATTCAACGTTAATTGCTTACATGCTTTCTATAAAGGCCTGTTATAAAGCATTATTAGCACTTTTTGGGGATGAAAGGAAATCAAATTTACTTAAATAATCATCAATTACCAAGATTTTTTAACTGTTACCTCTGCCAGGTATCACTTGTAAATTGATTCTAACTCTCAATGAGACTTACGATCTAATCAAACTGTAAATATTGGTTTACTTTTCCAAAAAGGACCGTTACTCTGTATTACTTCTGTGTTGTGCTCATTTAACTAAGCTTTACTTTATGTTTTTCAGCTTGAAAGTGCTTACTTAAATTCTGATAAACATTAGATATTAGTGTATTGTTAAATTGCAGGTTTATTTGACAATATTATGGTTGATATCCCTTGATTCGTTACAATCTACCCCTCAAAAACTAAGAATAACATTATTGTGGCCCTTGTGGTAACCCAAGTTGCCCATCCCTGATCTAAATGTTTACAAAGCAATGTGTCAAAGTAAACAAGACAAAGCAGCAAGCTTTCAGGCTTAGACACCAAGGATCTCAGATTCCCACCAGGCTTAAAAAAACTACTACCCAACATTGTCTTTGGAAAACTGACCTGAGTGTCAGGCGCTGTGTTTGAAAGCTGTGTGCCAGAGTCACATGTCTAACTGTGTCCCCAGTGACACTCTCTTTGCTTCCAAGAGCTGCCAAAGCAGACCAGCTGGAGACAGTGTTTGATTTTCAAACGTTATGGTAATAAAATAAATAATAAATAAGACAGGCAAATTTAAGGGCCACTGAGCTTAAGACAACTCTTAACAGGATGGGCATTTGACATTTTTCAGCCCTACGACCAGTCAAATTTTGACATGTCTGAGCATAAGCAAGTGATTTACCACTCCTCCGATATTCATTATTTATTTATATGAATCACATGTAGACGTTGTAGTCAGAGGATTGGTTCCAATGCATCTGTCCACCTTCTGTCCACTCAGTCAGAGCAGCAGACACGGAAACACAAGTGGATAGTAACAACAGAGAAAGAGGACTGCCTCCCCATAAACACTTGCAATATGCCACTTCAGATTTGGATGCTTTGCCTCTCAAAATGGAAAATAAACAAACCATGAAATGGGTATTTGTACTTATCATATAATGAAGATGAAATGCTGACTTTACAAGAATAATTAAACAATGTGTTCATCTTTCAGGGGTTAAGAATGAGAAACAAGTTTAAAAAACTGCTGACCAGTCGATCCAGACTTTGTAAATGTTGCCCTGGTAAGAGATAGTCTGTGTGTGTCTATGCGTAAAACTCTTGATGTACTTTAATTAAACAAAACCTTTGCAATCTTTGACTTTAACAATCACAATGGTGATTCTGATAGCCAGATGCTAAAAGTACGTCTGCCCTGTCCTTATACTCTCTCTGTGTAGCTTATTGGTAATTTGATGCAGTTTCAGCATAGATCTCAGTTCTGCTACTAAGGATTTCAAAGAGGGACGGCATCTGCTAATGCAACAGCAATTCTGCTACATCACTCTACCGGCAGCAAAGTAGTCGTACGGCTATGTGCTGTATGAAGAAAATGTTGACAGCAAGAGAAAACTTGACATTACACAGTAAATCTTATTCATCAGGGTCATGACAGGTATAGCAGAAAATACAGAGAGGTTGTTAAATGACAAACAGAAGAAAGATGAGAAGCAGACAATACAGGGAGCAGCAATAATCAACTTACATTAACTGGAGAGTTTCTGTCTGTTGAAGGTGCATCTTGCTGGTTCGGTCCCTTCACTTTCCTCTTCTTCTTGGCCCCTGCAACTCCACCTCCTCCTCCACCACCCTTCTCTCCTCCCACACCAGCTGGGGAGCTCTTCTGCTGAAACTCCTTCAGCTAAGCAGCACCACAAAGAGAAAAGTACATGAATAAGAAGTCCATCAAACAGTGCTGATCTGACAAACACTTTAATTCCTCACAGTATCACTGATAAATAACATGTCAGTATGAACTGTCTTAGTATAGCACATTTTAAAAGAGCCTTCCAACAGAAAAAAACTGCCTCTGTGTACTTTTTAAAGGAATTTATTATATTTCTTTGTTTACTGAAAGGCAATACTACTTTGACAGGCTAGACAGACTTGCAATATTAGAGAGAAAATTCTGACTATCTCCTCACGATCTTGAATTATTGTTATAGCTTTATTGGGGGAAAAACAATGGTTGTAACATGACAATGTGTTACTTTCTCAAGAGTTACAAAAAAAAACAAGTTTAATTGGCATCGTGGAAATAAAGTGAAATAAAAATTAAAAAGGAGCGAAATAAAAATGTCAGTAGCATGTCCTCCTAGCTCCTGTTCCAAATGAGGTAAAAACTAACATATTTCAGTAAATACATTTTTAAAGATTTGTGTCCCAATTACTCCTGGAAGTATTAGTGACAGGTCTTGAAATGGTAAATTGTTATATTTTACTGATACCAATACCATTATTGAGTCTGCCTGTCAATCAGCTTCTTCGTGGCATCCCTAATCAACTCCGATGGACTCTTGGTATGAGAAAATGTAAACCTGCACTATTTTTTAGGGTAATTCAGGTGAAAAATATGGCAACCCTGATATATAACGCTCTGGTGTATGCTTTAGTACATGTCTAGCGTTTCCATCCATGTTTGAAATCACACAAACTAAACACTGAGAGCTGTGCTGCTGGAGACATCCTGTTCAGGACATAAGACCGTTTCTTCTACGTCTATCCCATCCTGAGAACAACCCCACTGATAACCTTCAAATCATCAGTGTATTGTTGAAAGCTAACTGGAGATGAAGACTCAGATCTTCTCAGTGACAAGACACCAGCTTCTCTTTATAATGCTGACCGAGTTTAAAACCACAAGCAACTACTGCATGCATTTGGCTTGCTTGCTCAAATGCTGACTGTCCCTAACTTGACAGGATTAAGTTGATAACATGTGGCAAACTATGATCATCTGTGTATAAGTGATATGTTTATTTTGGCATGCGGCCCTTGACAGCTGTCGTGTGGTACCACAGAGGACCAAAGGAGATCTGTTTAAAGCTGCCCATTTCATACCCTTAAGGATGAAATATAACAGATTTATCTTCTATTTTTCTACAAGGCCACTATTCTAATACTCCAGTAGGGCATTGATTACGCTGACGAGTCATTTCCTGAAGCTGACATCTCTCAGCTGAAAAGGCCATCTTTCTGGCTAGCCTAACAACATACCTACTCAAAGCCCACAGCAGGACAGGGGAGAGGGGTGTCAGCTGTCAAAACAGTCCCCGTCATTCTCTACGGCTAACATGACTACAGTACTACAGCACAGTTTGTTTTAAAAATGCAGTTTGCTAGGCTTTTACTAATGTAATCAAAACGTCCTGCAGACAAGAAGGAAGGCTGCCCTGGTGCTGGATGGCATTCCTTACATTCACTAACAGGCAACTATTCATTAGTTAGCCAGCCGGCTAACGTTAACTTGCTGCTGTTAGCACTTCAATCTGCCGTGACCAACACTTACATAAAAACACAAGGCACAGAGAGGAAACTAAGTTGAAGTCTAGCTTAGTGAACAGTATGGAGTGCTACAAATGCCACAATGAAGTACACATAGTCTAAATATTCTGGGAAAGTTAACGCTATCAATAAAGGCCCCGAAGGAGCACCGGTCTGTCCTGCGCATTCACGCCGATAAAGGCGCGAGAGAGTGGGGACGAGTGACAGCGTAGAGGTCGGACGACGTGTAATGACAACACCCCAGCACAGCAAGGAAATTATTCTAAACGAAAGAAAAACACTAGCAACACAATATATCAGAAGACATAATGATCCAAGTCCTCTAAGGAGTTTTAGTCAGGTAAGTTTAAAAATACTTTACCTTTTTCTTAGCTGCAGCGAGTTTAATTTGCCTGCTCTGGTCGGCCATACTGCTGCTCTGGTCACCGGAGCGAACCACGTCATCAGTTTACCGTCTGACACTGACTGTGCCGGTAGGGGGCGCAGCCTCGGCCCAGAGGATCCTGATACCCAAAGTTAAGGGGAAAAACCCAGAGGGAGAGAGGAGGAAGGAATCAATTTTATTTGACACTACTGGAAATTTAAACATTTTAGGGAATCTTATTGTGAAAATCTCTTGATTTTCTTGTTCACGTTTGTTTGTCACAAATATGTTGGACCATTGAAAAATGGAGTGGACTTTTAATTTTTTGTGTGAAAATTAAAAAAAAACAAAGAACGGGCCGTTTCTTGTTTTTTTTTCTGTGCAAAATACAAAAATGAAAAAATTAGCCGTTTCCTGTTTTTTTGTTTTTTGCATAAAAATGAAAATGGAAAAACAGCTTGATTTCTTGTTGCTGCTTGTGTCTTTTATACCCAGGAAACAGACTGGTAAAACGTACCTTGGTCTTCATCACTGGGATACCACTGAACTCCATTAATTCCCACTTCCAGGTTGTTGTCACTTTGGCTTGGTTAATTTGTCAACCAAAATAAGCAATATAATTAATGCAGGAACAGAAGCATGTATGTCTATAGAAAATAGGATCAGTGCAGACCCACAGCACCCCCCTATGGTCAGAGAATGAACTAATGACTTAAGAATGCAGGCACATGCCCATTTCAGTTGATGATTAAGCTGTAATAAGTCAGTCTCTAATAAGTTGGTCTTGCATCGGAAGTGTAAAAACTAGAAACTATAAAAGCCACCAACAACCAGAGATGGAACAAATAATCAAACATCTTTACTGCATCCCATAACTTTCTGTGAAGAACGTTGGTCATCAAAGAAAGTGCCTTCAAGACTCTATGAAATTTTTACTTTGTGTAATGTTTTCATTTATGTTATTTTGTTTATTCATTTTGTGTTATGTTGGCTGTTGGTGCTGCTCAGAGGATTTTGTAAAATGTTTGATGCAAAATACACCTGTTTGTTACTTGAAATGGCTGAACAGGGTATTGTAAAACAACAACAACAACAACAACAAAACATAACAATCAGGCTGCAAAGGGAGAGGAGCGAGATGAGCACAAATTAGACTTGCCGGTAAAGACAGTGATCTCAGCACGGTCATGAGAGTGAGCAAACATTAACCTCGCACCCAAAACCAAGCCGAATTACAGCATAAAAACAGATCAGTATACTACAACTTACTTAGGCCTCCCTGCAACGATGTATAAATGGAATATATTTATGGGTAACTTTGAAAAATCTACATTTGTGAATATAGAATTTTTCTATATTAAAATGTTACTACATAAAATGCAACAGTTTTTCCTTTTATGGAGATTCCAAATATGATCATATGGCAATCAAAACCAGAGATTACATATTTCGTATTTAGCCATTCATGAATTCTGTCCCAAAAAATCGTGATAGCATTCTAATCATGAAACAAATGTTCCTGTGTTTTGATATCAACATGACAAAATATATAATCATAATTACCCATATTAAACTATCTTCTTAAGAATAATTACATAGATCGATATCATTAATAGTCTCAAAATTAACTTCTCTCATTAGCAACAATGGAAAGGAGAAATACTGTATCTTGATCTTTGACCAAATCCAGTTTTGAGAATACCTGAAAAGTGACATTTCTTTTAATTGGAAGAGGAAAGGTTTCCCTTGTGAAAAGACTTCTCAAAATTTTGTTGTTACACTTATGGTGTAAGAAATCATATTCCTCAATAAAAAAGACTTTCATGTGTTACAGAAGAATATTTCAGAGTTTCTCGAATCACATTAATCAGTGCTTCAGGAACACGTTTATTTACTATTGAATATTGTTCGCATGAACAGAATTTAAGTTTGAAATCAGTCTGACTTAACACATTTCCATCTTTATCCATTAAATGCATTACAACACCTTTTTTTCCTTCCAGTCCTTATAGAATAAAAAATTTCTTTTATGCAAGATATACCTGGTGTTCCAGATGATGGCTTTATATGAGCTAAAATTATGCTTGTGAAGCATTTTTCAATATCGTAATACCTGAAAGTCTGACAAGGAGATCATTTTAAGGGGTCAAAATCACATCTTAGTAGAAATTTAATTCCACCAACCTTTTCAAAAACATATGAAGGTGAAATAAACCATACACTTAGTTTATAATTCACCAAAGTCTGCAACCATTTTTAATTTAGGACACCAGTCATTATCTTAAAATCAGTTATGATAAAGCCCCCCTCCTTAGCTGGTTTAACTAGATCACTTTATCAAATCATATGTGTTTTATCATTCCATGTGAAGCTAGAATGAATTTGATTGATTCTTTTTTTATGCATCCATTTGACACAGCTAAGGAGTAAGATAGACAAATTAATCGAGATATAGGTTCACTTTTTGGTGAGTAAAACTCAATCAAGTATGAAATGTTTCTTTGAAGCCAGCTGTTTCAAAGTTTTTGATTCTTTTTGATAGCAGTTTGAATATTGTTACTTTCTCGGTCAGCTGTGTTTTTACTGATGATGACTCCTAGATACTAAACTTCCCTCTTAATTGGGATATTATGTATTAAGGTTTGCTTACAATCATGTATCATCAAAATCTCACATGTTCTTAAATTTAGATACAATCCTTAGGCCTTTTGAAAATGATGAAATTGCTTTTAATGCAATTGTTATTTGGTCAGATTTTTTTGAAAAACCATGTAGTATCATCTGCACATTGTTTTATTACCAACAGACTGCCCATTACATGTAGAGATTTTATGTTCCTGTGTTTTTTTAATATATATTGTTCGTAACTTAGCTACTATTATGAAAAGCAGTGGGCTAACTGGATCTCCTTGTCTTATACCTCTTTTGACATCAAATCTCTTTGTTATCCCAGTTTGAAGTAAAACCATGTTGGTTATTATTATACAGCATTAACACAATCGTGATCAGTTTTTTCCCCCACAAAACCTAATTATTTCAGTGACTTTAAAACAAAGGGATGCTCTTATTTGTCAAAAGCTTTCAGAAAGTCCAGAATAGTATTATGCCATCATCTTCTATCAGCTAAGAATAATCCATTCAATCTGATATGAGTCTAGTACTGTATTATTGTGTATTTATCTGTTCTGTGGAAAGCCTGATTGGTTCTCACTTATAATCTTGTCCAAACCACTTTTTGAATCTATTTTCTTAAGTATGAATGGAGATTTTGTTATCAACATTTAGTAATTGGTCTTAAATTATCAATTACTGTTTTATCTTGTTTGGCTTGGGTCTTAAAGTAATTACACCTTGCTTCATTGTTGTCAATTTATTACAGTCTCTATCTTTCTCTAACTATCAGTACTGTAATTTCAGGCCAAAAAAACTGATAAAAGTTAGTTGTAAGGCCATCTTAACCTGATGATTTTCCCTGAGTCATTTTCTTAATAGAAGCATCAAGCTCTTCAAGTGTTAAATCTGAGTAACATATCTCCTTAAATTCTATATTAATTTGTGGGATAAATATTGTTATTTTATAAAAATAAAAAGTCTATGAGGATTCACCCTCTTCTCCAGTTTCCTCCTGCTCCTTCCCCTCCACTCTCGGGTTCTCCTCTTTTCCTGAGTGCTGCAGCAGGGGCGTGTCCAGGTAGCAGACCTGTGGTGGAGCCTCACCTGTTTCCTGCCGCCCTGATTACCTTCACTATTTAAAGGAGACATATCATGCTGATGCATGATTTAATACTTACATATAATATAGGCCTAATAAATTTGAAAACAAGACCTTACACCCCCTTAATTTAAAAAAAATGACATATTGTATTTTTTCTGATATCCTAGAACAAGATTTGATGCCTCTGAAAATAGGTCATTGCGAGATGTCCGCGAGATTTAAATCGTTGTGACAACACGAGGTACCTTTCTTTTTATTGGAGTAATCTGATAAAACAGCTCCTCCTCTGTGATGTCCGTTAGCCACAAAACCGTCACCGAGGAACACATCCAACAACCAGCAGTATATAGCTCCCTAGCTCACACTTACTCATTACCAGCTCTGGCCTGTAGGGGGACTCAACACACGGTCGCTGCTTTGAGCCTGCCGGAAAATACAGTAGAAGAAGAAGGACAGACTGACCAATCAGAGCACAAAGGGCTGTGATGCTGCAAGATTACTGTAGGTCAGCCTGAGAACTGAGCGTTTCAACGAGAGCTTGACAATGGCCTAAAATGAGGATTTTGAGAACGCTATTGTGGGGCAATGAAGGAACTAAATGACTTGTACTGAGGGCAGAAATGCTTTACAGGCATCCTAGTCTGGCATAGTGAAAAGGAGAAACAAGCATAATATGTCTCCTTTAAGCCGGGAGCTTCAGTCTGCTGATCGTTGGCTGGTTGCACTTCACTGTGGTTCGTTTCAACCTCAAGCCGAAGCCTTTTTCTCTGTGCTGGCCTTAGGCCCTGTCTCCGCTACTTGGAGGTCATTTTCTTTTTTTGATGGTTTTTTGCTCATGCTTGCTTCATCTGAAGACTCACCAGCCTCTCCTTTGTCTTTCAGGTCTCCACGAGCTCCTGCCACCGCCATCACCAATTTTGTCCATAGTCACCTGCTTTAAACCTTTTTGTTTTTGGACTGTTTCATGGAGAACAATAAAACCTGAGTTAACCTTTCCTGATCGTCTGCCTCTGCTCTGGGTCCAACTTAAAAACACACGGTCATATCCTAACAAAGTCCTGGGATTTTGTGTCAGAAAATGATGAAGAATACAAGTTTTGGTACAATTCAGATATTTCACTTGATATTTCTTAAGTTATTTAAAACTGTATTATTTACATTCAGTGTTGTAATACCATTGTTTTTCTGTTTGTTTTTTTCTAACCTACAGAAATAAGAACTATTTCCCCCTCCTCATTCCACTGGATCCATTTCCTCTGGATCTGATGAAAACACCCTGTTCTTTTTTTACAGAAATAATTTAGCAAGCGATGCATGTAAATTAATCAGTTCTTTATATTAGTATCTATTACCAAGCTCCTTCTACAGCAGTTATTAATGCTGTTTATCAGTTTTCTTTCCAATTATTTTTGCTGGGGACAGATGTTCTTAAATAATAAAACATTTTTGTGATGAGGGTAAATTTGTCTGGCATAAGTCTGCATATTTGACAGTTTGCTTAGCCAATCATTGACCTTATGTTGAACTTGTTTGAACTTTCCTCACTCGAGACTGTATAACACAATTCATTGTTATTTGTTCAATATGCAGTAAAACCCCGGCAGTGTTAAAAACATTCAAGCCCTTAAAATATATCTTTAATCACATGCTGTTGGGAATACACTTAAAAATGTTAAATGGTCAAAGTGTTGCAGGTCGTTTGCATTAAAGAGGGCGTTTTTGGATTTAAATGTAATTGTATATACACTAAATGATGAAACCGACATATAATGCTCCTCACCTGATGTAACAACCTTTGATTTTAGCCTGTTTAGTCACATGCATGTTACAAAGGGCTTGCACGTCTTACACATTAGTGAGTCATCATTAATATTCATGATGCCAACTTTGCTTCCTCTCAGAAATATCACCACAAAAAACAGAAACAAGGAAATGGAGGCCTATGAAACATACTTGAAACCATTAATAAAAAAAGCAGCACTTTCTTCTGGTAAAGCCTTTGACTTGACAGGAAAACCCACTTCCTTAGTCTTTGGAGTGGCGTGTCAACTCTCCAACGGTGTTCATGAATAGGTTTGACAGGCAGCCAATCGGCGGCGACGTAGTGGTGAAATGCACTGACGTCACGCAGACCCGATGTGTGCAAATCAGCAGCAGCCAGCGTGCTGTGGGGAACCAATCGGCGCGTTCCAACGAACAGCCGCTCAGCCAATCGCGGGCCTCCACGATTGGAAAGAAGTGACGGCTTATATATGCAGAGAGCACACTTCATTCAGCATCACTTCACAGAGCAAAGAGTAAAGCAGAGAGAAAAAAAGACCGACACCATTTCCACTGAGAGGCATTGTGAAGGCCGTGAATTTACCGACGTTTCCTGCTGATAAGGTATGGATATTGGTTAGGAAACAATAATGCTAGAGGGTGATTGTTGTGAATTCTCCTTGACACTTGACGTCATTTTTATTCATTTTTCATTCTAAGTAAGCTAGCCATGCTAAACTATCATTTGACAAATGCCGTACTTGACCCACTTCAACTGCAACTTTAAATTCGTGATATTATATAATGCTGAAGTAATATCCAAATCGGGGTTATGCCCTTTAACTGATTATTGCTGTAATTTTGTGCCTCGTCTGCCAAGCATGCTAATGTGTTCAAGCTAGGTGCCGGTGTATCGGTGTCATACGTGACCATGTTAGCTGATGACTTCGAGCACAGCGCGTGCGGTTGTCCTGGTTTCAGCAGATAAAGGGGAACAAGACTTTGCTCGTGACTTAAAAACTGAATTACTAATTTTCAATCTTCTCTTGCAAATATCTGATAATTAATTAGAAAAGACTTAAATATTACTTCATTACATTTTCTCACATCTTTCTTAAAAATACTCTTAAACCAGGAATACTTGTTAAATCCTGAGGAAATTCGGTTGTTGCTCAGATTCACAGTGTACAATGACAGAATCGAGATACAGTTGTGGCTTTTGCCCATATTTCGTGATTAATTTTTGTATTTTTTCGATTTTGTCGGCGTTTTACTGTTTCATATTCATGTTCACCATCTTAAATTTTCTTCCATAATACACTTTGCGTTTCTTTTTCATCATTATTACTATCATCTTTATATCTTAATAGCCTCTATAACTGCGACATCTACAGCCGTAATCCGCCAGATGTCACAAACCAACACGGTAACTCGTTTGAGACGGAACACCAGTGGGTCAGACAGATCCAGTGAAGGGTGGTAACGCTGAAGGCGGGGGTTTGGCTCCGCCCATTGACCCATGTTCTCTCAAGATTTAGGGTTCAGACATTTTCTCATTCTCTGCCAAAGATCACGCTTCTCTTATATAAAACCAGTATATTCCAGTCCCAGACCGTAACATGCAGTGTTAGCATTAGCTTCTAGCATGAGAGGTAAGGGAAAGGAGGGCGCAGGTCTCACATCAAGGCGACAGTGTTCTGACTTTTTTTCTCTTCTGCAGGTTTCTTCAAAGATCTGATAGAAGAAAGCAAGACAAGATGAAGCTGCTGTGGGTTGTGATGCTGGTGGCCGGCGCAGTGTTTGCTGATGAGGAGGACAAGAAGGACAGTGTGGGGACTGTGGTTGGAATCGACCTGGGGACCACCTACTCATGGTAAATGGAGAGAGAAGACAGCTGTCTTGATTTATCACTGCAGGGCAAAAGCATTCCGTGTTGTTAACTGAATTTTATTAGTTTACACATCTGCAAACTTTCCAAAGATGCTGAAGAAAAAGCTAGTTTTGAGTTGAAAGTTAGCCTAGTTACTTTGTTATTAAACAATGAGAACATGAACATGCGGATAATAAAGTATCAGGCCATGAAAGACAAAATAAACACTTAAAGCAGTTCCCTTAATAACTTCTAATAAGCATTTTGTGGCCGGTGCGCAGATTACAGTTAGTGGCCATTGCTAATCTTATTTTTCTGCAGAGAATTAGTCTAGTCTAGAAGTATTAATGTTGCACATTTATTACCATTGTATTTAATTTATCAAAGATTTTGTGCATACCATTAGTTTATGGTAAAGACTGACTTAAATCTTTAGAGTCTGATGGTCTGTTTTCTGGAAAAAAAGCTGCCATTACACAACAAAGTGCAGTTTGCTCTGGTTTTGTGCCAGATTGCAGAAATGACCCATCAACATCTCACCCTTCTGAGCAGCATGTGCATATAATTGCTGATCCAGTGGCAGCCTGGCCTGACAAAAGACCTTTGCAATTTGACTGGCTATCTCAAATACCCTCAGCAATTGTTGGCACCTTACTTTGGCGGGCTAAATGCAGGGCTGTGATGTCAGATTTTTTTTATTATACTCTGTTATCAAGCTTAAGATAAACTTTAGTGGGCTGGCTTTACTTACTCTAAAACACTGGTTGTCAGTGTGGCCCAATCATCTGAATATACATTTTTCATGCCCCTAGTAAAAAAGTTTGGACCCTCTGCTATAGACCCAACAGTTAAGAAGAAGTAATGCACAATGCCAAGAACATTTTATCAGTCTTGAAAACATGTTTGAAAATCATGGCAAGAGAAGGAGTAATTTGAACACTTGATATCTGTTTTCATTTGTCACCTTTCAAGTAAAAAAATCTGATGTTTTTTCCTGTAGCGTCGGAGTCTTCAAGAATGGCCGTGTGGAGATCATCGCCAACGACCAGGGTAACCGTATCACCCCGTCATACGTGGCCTTCACCAGTGAAGGTGAGCGTCTGATCGGTGATGCCGCTAAGAATCAGCTGACCTCAAATCCTGAGAACACAGTCTTCGATGCCAAGAGATTGATTGGTCGCACTTGGGGCGACTCCTCTGTGCAGCAGGACATCAAGTACCTGCCGTTTAAGGTGAGATTTCACACTCGACATGAAAGTTTTAAGGTATTTGGCGAATGATTGAGAATGATTCTTGATTTAAAATGTTTTCTTTCTTGCCAGGTGACAGAGAAGAAGAGCAAGCCCCACATTCAGGTTGACATCGGAGGTGGACAGATGAAGACATTTGCCCCTGAGGAGATCTCTGCCATGGTTCTGACTAAAATGAAGGAGACTGCTGAGGCTTATCTCGGAAAGAAGGTACAGACGTCATCCTTTCAGCGTTTATTGGAACATTGTACCACTGTATTTTAAATTTTCAGCATACTTATCTGATGGTTTGATCTTTTCCTCAGGTTACACATGCTGTGGTCACCGTCCCTGCTTATTTCAATGATGCCCAGCGTCAGGCCACAAAGGATGCCGGAACCATTGCCGGCCTGAATGTCATGAGAATCATCAATGAGCCGTAAGTGTTTCAGAAAAATGTTTATGCATTCTATCTGTTGGGGTGTTTTCGTCCTTGAATCACTCTTTAAATACATCCTGATCTTCTTCAGAACTGCCGCTGCCATTGCTTACGGTCTGGACAAGAAGGACGGAGAGAAGAACATCCTTGTGTTCGATCTTGGTGGCGGCACCTTCGACGTCTCCCTGCTGACCATTGACAACGGCGTGTTTGAGGTGGTGGCAACCAACGGCGACACTCATCTTGGAGGCGAGGACTTCGACCAGCGCGTCATGGAGCACTTCATCAAGCTGTACAAGAAGAAGACCGGAAAGGATGTGCGCAAAGACAACCGCGCCGTGCAGAAGCTGCGTCGTGAGGTGGAGAAGGCCAAGAGGGCACTGTCTGCCCAGCACCAGGCTCGCATTGAGATTGAGTCCTTCTTCGAGGGAGAGGACTTCTCTGAGACCCTGACCCGCGCCAAGTTTGAGGAGCTGAACATGGTGAGTGGAAAAAAGACAAGTTGAAGCTCTAGTTTTACGGCCCTCTGTAGGACAAACTGTTAAACAGTTCTTTGATTCTTTCAGGACCTGTTCCGTTCAACCATGAAGCCGGTACAGAAGGTGCTGGAAGATGCTGACCTGAAGAAGTCTGAAATCAACGAAATTGTCTTGGTTGGAGGCTCCACCCGTATCCCCAAAATCCAGCAGCTGGTCAAGGAGTTCTTCAACGGCAAAGAGCCCTCCAGGGGCATCAACCCCGACGAGGCTGTGGCTTATGGCGCTGCTGTGCAGGCTGGGGTGCTCTCTGGAGAGGAGGACACTGGTAGGTCTACTTTCCACTTTTCACTACAACGCACTGACCTAACTCTGAACTGGCTCACTGAAGAAATTCTCCTCTTACAGGTGATGTGGTTCTTCTGGATGTGTGCCCCCTGACTCTTGGTATTGAGACTGTTGGAGGAGTGATGACCAAACTGATCCCCAGGAACACTGTGGTGCCCACAAAGAAATCTCAGATCTTCTCTACAGCCTCTGATAACCAGCCCACTGTCACCATTAAGGTTTATGAAGGTAAGAAAGCAGAACATAAAATAAAAGTAAATCAGATATTATTCATGTTAGTGTCCTTGTGGACCTTAAGTTTTCAAAATGTATTAGATTCAGAAAAATGTTTTAAAAACGTAACATCTCAAAATCTTATCAGCTATATATTAATGTTTTCATATTCAAACCTTCTTTTTCTAAATTTAGAGGTGGTTTGATGGAAGTGTTCACAACAATGCTTCTCTTAGTGTAGCAGCAGAGATGGATCATAATGGCTACAAGTCCCATGTTTTAGAATATAGAGACAGTGGATGGAGTTGGAAAGGGGGCGATAGAGTGGGCGATGACATGCGGCAAAGGGCCCAACCCCTGGTTTGAATCCATCAGTCACAAAGTTCAGTTTACGGGGCATGCTCAGTGTCCCAGACTTGGCTTAAATTTGAACCCTTTTATTACTATAAGCGCCACAGTTGAACAGATGCTAAATTATGCTAAACATCTTACCATTCTGATCACCTGATAATTAGAGTTTCATTGCTCTAAGGCATTAATGCTACCAGGAAAGAATTTGCAGAGTCACACAAAGTTTAAACTATAGAATAAAAGATGTAGGTCATAATGAAATTAACTATTAATAGAAAAAATAGGGAGGTACACGCTTTTAACCACACAAATTTGGTGTCTAACTGGGCTGCAGTAAACATTTTTTGCCGTAGGAAACCTTGCATTAGGTCAGTCAGTCAATCCATCACTTCTCTACCACCGTAAAAATCTCAATTCCACCATAATGATTTGGTTATCAGACAGTCTTTTCAGCTTTATTACCAGAGTATGTTGTTCATGTATCTTGAATTTACAGATTAAATTGTCTTCAGGTGTTATATTGGACAGATCTTTTATTGTCTGTATGCAGAACAGTGAAATATTCCACATATTAAATTTTGTCCTCATCTCTTTCTAGGTGAGCGTCCTCTGACAAAAGACAACCACCTGTTGGGCACATTCGACCTGACTGGCATCCCTCCAGCCCCTCGTGGCGTCCCACAGATCGAGGTCACCTTTGAGATCGACGTCAACGGTATCCTGCGCGTCACAGCTGAGGACAAAGGCACAGGCAACAAGAACAAGATCACCATCACAAACGACCAGAACCGCCTCACTCCCGAGGACATCGAGCGCATGGTGAACGACGCAGAGCGCTTCGCCGACGAGGACAGGAGGCTGAAGGAGAGGATTGACGCCCGTAACGAGCTGGAGAGCTACGCCTACTCTCTGAAGAACCAGATCGGCGACAAGGAGAAGCTCGGCGGAAAGCTGTCGGACGAGGACAAGGAAACCATTGAGAAGGCAGTGGAGGAGAAGATTGAGTGGATGGAGTCACACCAGGAGGCCGAGCTGGAGGACTTCCAGGCCAAGAAGAAGGAGCTGGAGGAGGTTGTTCAGCCAATCATCACCAAGCTCTACGGCAGTGCGGGCGGACCGCCACCAGAGGGCGGAGAAAATGAGCAGGACGAGAAGGATGAGTTGTAGGCAGGTTCGCTGTCGCCCCTCGCCTCTCTGGTAGCGGCACCTAGATGTACATATTGGACAGATGGGACTCAAATAGTGAGAGGAACGGTGGGTGAGGGGTGGCGCTAACAAGCAACCATACTGAATCCTTTGAAAGACTTTGAAATCATGTTTCGGTGTGTGAGAGGTGTGCTCTTCGCTGAAATGCGGAGATATTCGTCAGCCTGGATATGAGGCTTGCTGCTGTTCTCAGGCAGTCCTGATGGGGTTCTGTAGGTGGGAGGGACTCAGAGGGTGGGCAGGGGTCATGGGGTCAGGTGATAGTGGGTCCAGTAAGTCTGTGGGATCAAGGGCTCACTATGTACACAGGCACGGCTAAAAGTTATTTATTGAATCTGGTCATTGTACTTCTGGAAAGACATTGAAATAAATGTTTGATACAAAATATAACCTGATGTCTGTCTTTGCATTCATTTAAGGTTTGACTTGATTATAATTTAATCTTAACTTCAGATTACCAGTAGTGGGTTTAATTTCTCTTAACTCAACCTGAAGCAGCTGCTTTATTAAAAAGCCACATATTACTGTTGGGCACAAACCTTTGGTTTCCAAAATTGCCACTTTTCTGGAGAAACACTACAACTGAATACTGTATCATCCTCATTTCAATTTTTTTGTTCTGATTTAGTTTAAATCAGAACAAGTTTTGATTTTTTTCCCCCTCTCTTTTCCTCTTGTTTCCTTTTCTGCAAGCACTTTGAGTTACATATGTTGTAGAAAAAGTGCTATATAAATAACATTTTAAAGTTTAGTAAAACACTCAACGTGGAAGGTGACCAACAGCACTGTTTCATGAAAACAAGTTTTTTGGAAGGTTTTTCCTAAATAAAACAGCACTTAAACCAACTAAGTTGATTAAACGTGATTCCTGACAAAGTGTTAACCTTGACCTATAAAATACACTTGAGAGTACAAATGCTTTGTAACTCTAATACAGGATTTATCATACCAGTTCAACTTCTGAATTAGTGTTTTGGAGAAATTTTGAATCTTAACACCAGCAAAAACAATTCTGTATTTGTTTATATAATTCTGAACTTACCATTGAAGTATAAAAAAAGTAGGAAACTCATTAAATTACAAAGAAAAAAGCATCACTGTTGAAAATGTGAAGATCTGCAGTGCAATTTAAAAACAGTGTCCCAGATTATCCATAACGAAGAGAAGTTAATTCATTTACAATAGCAAATTATTTTAAGGTCTGGTCTGACAGGAAATGATTGCATTTTTTTCCTACTTTGGATGGTGCAGCTTTTTTATCAAGAAATTTGGCTTTATATCCTGACAGGGCAGAGTGATGACCAAACAGCAGAGCTGCAGCTTTGTGCTTCCTTCAGAGCAGTTTTTAAGCCATTAAATTACCAACATAAACCTCCAAAAACATTACTTTATAGAGCCTGCATCTTTACCTAGACCTCATAAAACACATCTAATACAAACAGAAAAGCTGTAAGTCAGAAAAATCTATAAATAAAAACCTCATTAATGTATTTAATGTAAAAATATCTGACGACTAAATGTGATCTACTAAATACTTAATCATTTGCATCTAAATCTGTATTTGTAATTGATCAGAAAATCACAACTTATTCTGTTTAACTGAAACTTATCTCCCAGGGTTAGTAAACAGCAAAGGCAGATTAGTGCTGGAGAAACATTAAAGAGACAGTTCAGTGTTTTTGAAGTTTTATCAGGTTCTTTACAGTGGAGTGGCTATAAGGGCTTCTAGCCGTGTTAAACTTTTTCTTTCATTTTCACAGATGCATGACGATTTGCCCCAACAACTGTTACTTTGTGTGTAAAACAGGGGAAATGAATATGGCAGCCCTTTCTTGTGTTACCTTAAGGTTTATTCTTCTTTACACTGCTTTGTCTGAGAAAATCACATGACAGTATTTAAAAATATTTCAATTCTGGTTAACATAACATCACTTTATCACAGTAACAACACAGTCATTATGAATGACACCCTGGGTGTCCATCCCTCCAAATACAAAGGCCAAATGTACTGTCTCTGATACTCCAGAGCTGCTGGGCTGCTTCTCATCTCCATTCCCCTCTATGTGGATCTTCCAGGGTAATAAACACATGGAGTGGTCCAGACGGTTAGGGGGCATATCCCCTTCAAACTTCATCAGGACCCACCGACTTTTGTCTGCAGAATCAGGGATGACAATGGAGGTTAGACATGTTTTAAGTAATGCTAGGGTGCTGTATAATGAATAAAAAACTGCATCATAACATAAACAAAGCAATAAACAGAATGTGATGTTATACTGTTTAAAGGTGCTATGAGGAGAATCTATTTGCGGCAACATAAAGACTCTGCTACCCATGAGCATGCACACCGACTGTCGTAATGCTGCGTTCCAGTAACCTCGGAAATGGGAGTGACATCATCCCCGACTTATCGGTGTTCCAGTTGAAGTCGGAAAAAAACATGCCGATCTACCAGGCTATTGTTAGCTGTTGTTAGCACGCCCTGCGTTGTTGTTCACAGATATCACATGAAGAATGTGATTATCACTATGGCAGCATTTTTGTAAATATAAGTCTAACAATACGACGTATACAGCTGATCTAGAGCAACACGCCCCAGTCAGAAGTGCAAATAAATTGATTATTACAGGAGCTAAATAACTGTTCACACCGTGGGCATCCACCTTCGATTGTCAACTTGGGGGTGGCGAGGTTTCACCAAGTTCCCAGTAGGAAATTCCGACTTCGGGGGACGTTCCAGTTGCAGTTTCCTACTCCGAACTTGGAAATTCCTACTTCTGACTACAACTGGAACGCACCAAACGACGTGACCCAAGCCAAAGCGTGTGTTTGTTGTAATGCTGATAAATGCAGTTCGGACCTTCCTCAGAACTCTGCATTGCTTTACAACTTCTTTTTTCAACAACTTACAGGATGCAAAGCGACGAGGTAATGTATCTCTTTCTAGTTACATAGCGGTAGTTTTTGATGTATGACAACAAGCAATTTTTGGAAAACTTAGTATCGTAGTTTTGTAGCTGGCTATATATTGCTACTTACAGCCCGGTGCTCTAAGACGTGTCCGAATAATATAAATTTGCTCTAGTTTTAATTGTCTTGTTCCTGAAGTTGAGTATCCAGGCCAGTCCAGCCCTGTCCGACCCGACCGCGAAGCTAAGGAATAGTATTTATAGATATCCTATTTTGATGCTATAAAACTCATCTTAAAGTATGTATTTCGATCAGGCAAATATCTAAAAGTGAGACTTTTTTGTAATTACTTAGAAACTCCTCACAGTCCCTTTAAATGCCAAACACAGGAAAATTCTATTACCGGTGTTGAATCTGTACATAGAGTTGCTCGCTCCATCTGCTGTCATCCCCCCAAATATGTAGATGTTCTTGCCCAGTGCCACAGCTGAATGGGCTGCTACTCCTGGTGGGATATCTCCTTTAGTCTGCACTTTCTCCCACTTCAACGTCCCTTTGAAAAGCAGACAGAGGAGTTTATGTCTTAGATCAGCTCAACAAAGGGTGATGGGTCCTCAGAGTCTTTTAGGAACGGATTTAGAGCTTTAACTTAGGGCGTTTTCACATTAGGTCCACTTAACTCGAACCGTGCTGCGGCGCGGTTCGCCATGGGTTCGCCCCCCTCCCACTCCCCGCTGGCTTCATTCACACTGGCAATATCAAACCGTGCCCGGACCCACTTGTGTATTTACTCAGTTTGAAACAGCAGGGGGCGATATGCATGTAACTGGTTATCAAACCTGCTACGGAGGAGAATGAAGAAGAGGCTACCATGGTAACCATTTCCTACACCAGACAACCAATGTTTACGTTTCGCTCTCTTCTGCATTTTCCTTCAAGTGTGTTTTTTTGAGATGGCATCAGCGACCTTCTGGACCCTCGTAAATCATCGTAATCCTCAACCAGAATAAACAAATCGACAAATTGAGTAAGCAACAGATTCATCCGCGGGATTAACAGGAAGTAATGCATCAAAAGTAGATCGGTTCGGACCACTTTGTTTCACACCAGTAAAACCGCACCAAATGTAGGAAGATGGAGCGGATCAAGACCACCCCTTCATGGAGGTCTCGGACCGGCTGATTTGGTGCACACCAAAGTGCGGTGGTTGCATTCACATTGACACTAATGTACCAAATCCTGGGCCAAAACTTCTTTGGTGCGCACTAAATGTGGTTGGTGTGAAAACGCCCTTAGAATGCTCAGTCTTTGTAGTTCAGTCTTCCAACTATTAAATCAAGATCCTGAAATCCAAACATATATGTTCTTAAATTAAACTCTTAGAGTCTTGAATTTAATTTTCTAAAATAGAGCCTTTAGTCATGCATCTTAAAATTTCCAAGAAAGGTCTTCAGAGTAATAAATATACTGTATCTTCAGAAGTCTTGAATTTACAAATACCCTACTTTTTCTGCTCTTAAAAAGTAAGATTGTCTTTAAAGTGTTTTGTTTCTGCTTTCACATTAAAAACTCTGAGCTCATGCAGTGATTTCGTGTAATGTCAGTGACATTTTCCAAGCTTTGGCGCCCTCTCCACTATTCTTATAGTACCATCTAATGGTCTTTGGTGCAAGACCAGTAATACCCTGGGACCTCAAAGTATTTACCACAACTTTAACTTGCAGCTCTTTTTTATTGAAGTCATTTAAGACCTTCAGTGAATCTGTCATTTGGGATGGTGTTAGCTGATGTTGTTTTTAGAAGGTCTGTGCAGCTTTATCAGCATTTTTATGTGGTCAAAATAGAAGCTGTTTTAGCTCAAGGCTTTTCATAATGCTTTTCTTCGTGTTACCTGTGTTTATTCAAAGCCTGTGAGTGACAGTCCATGTACATTGTGTCACCTGCAAAAAAAAACTGCACTGCAGAGCACTTCATTGCCTTTTATAAGTAATTTTTGGGGGCATTTTTTAGAACGTTTGTTTGATAGAGGGAAGAGGCAGTGTGGAAAGGCTTCTGACAGTAGCTCAGAGAGAGGGTAGGGGAAGACTGTTGAGCAAACAGGCCTCAGGTGGGAATCAAACTCAGGCCAGCCAGAGTATATCAAGGACATGCTTGGTTGCTTACCACTTGGCCAAACCAGCACATCCTTACATTGCCTCTTTCGTTGTATTTCACTATAAAAAAATTGCAGACATTTTGGTGTCACTGTTTTGTGGTGGCCAAATGTTGTCACTAAAATATTTTTAAAATTCAGCATACACAACAGATAGTGACTTCAGGGTGTAAGTCTCTCTCACTCTGTTATCAGTGGCCTTCTAAAATCAAATCAAAAACACTTTTAGTCGAGCTTTTACATGATCCTTTTATTGCTCACGTGTTTATCATCCATGTTAGCTATTCATTTTATCAACATACTGGTAATTATTTTACAATTACCAATTTAATTATTTCTAAACTCTTCTGTTCTCATCGCCTTAGTCCTGTTTTTACCTTATTTTCATGTTTTAACATACTGCCTTTTTAATTATTACCTATTTTGTTTTGTTATTTGTCTTTTCTCTTTTACTCATCCTCCACTCCCCCCTCTTTTTCCATCTTCCTGGTGTGATGCCATCATCTATCACCTATGATCTATCAATTTCATCAATTTATGTATCAATAAACCCATTATCTCTCAACTGTCTTACTGTTTACTTATAATTATATATAAAACAAGTACATCAGCTGTCTCCCTCTCACCAGTTTACTATTTTCTTTCCTGTTGTTGTTTTACTTAACACAACCCTCTGTGCCTTTTTCTCTTCTTTCGGTCTCTGTCTGACCTGATTGTTTTTTTAATTGTTCTCAGAGATCTGCCTTTTTTGCTTTTTGTTTTCGTCTGTTAAAGCACTTTGTAATGCGTGTTTTTAAAGGTGCTATATAAATAAAGTTATTATTCTACAGTTATTATAACTAATCCAGGTACCACTAATTCACTGGTAGCCGTTGAGACAAATACAAGCACGCTGTGAAATAAATCAACATTACTGATAACATTCAGTCATCAAAACTGAGGAGAAGTGAGGCTTACTTGAATCAAGAGAGTACATATCATTGTGAAATTTGTCCCCAGCCATGCCTCCATGAATAAAGATCTTTGATTCTACTGCTACAATAACATGGCCATGCCTGGCTGGAGGCTGTCGGCCTTGGGTTTGTGGTTGGGACCAGGTGGAAGACACTGTGGAAAAAAATAGGATGAAAGTTATTCCATATATGGAGGTCTACAGCTAGTACTATTATTATGTCAATACCTGCTGGGAGAGATGGTATTTGTAGCAGCAGAAATATGATCATTTCAAAGGAATCAAATAAGAATAGGAGCAACAATAAAACAGTACAGGCATACACATATGGTGCACAATAAATTTGCCACAAGAACTCTATATTTTTGTGTCTGCGCCTCAACCCTTTTTTAAATGAAGGTTTATCTTTCCTTCCACAAACCTGTATCAAAGATATGAAGTGCTGGGTCTGACACAGGTGCTGCTCCTGCTTCTCCACCTGAGAAGACATAAAGTTTGTCCCCAAGGAAGGCCGAGCTGGTGTGGTACGTCCTGGGACTGGGAGGTTTGCCAGTGACAGATATGCTTTTCCAACAAGAATCGCTGTCTGGCCGCAAAGAAACGAGTTCACAAACATAAATGTCACAAATAATCTCAGTAGGTATGCTCTGAGAATGATAACACTGGGTACAATGCTATTAAATAAAATAAAGCTTCTTATTTTAACAAATTGTCCATTATAATGTGGCCTATTTCTAAATATTTGACTAATCCTCCTTGAACATTTGACAACTCTGTGTTACCAACTACTCAGTAAAACATAAATCGCAGAACACTGGGTTTTAAAAAATGTTGTTTCCTCTGCTTTAACAACATTAAGTCTTTGCCATGGTGTACAAACTTACCTATGAAGAAGTGTTTTTTAAGGAAAGTGGGAGGGGTACAGCTTTAAAGGTTTATGAAATTCCAGAAAAATAAAAGAATAATAAAACTTTAAAAAAAATGAATATTGGAACTGAATAAACAACCATGATTTCGCACACATTTTCACAATAAACTCCAGGATCTGCAAACTTACTAACACTTCCAGTTATTTGTAGTTTCACAAATGGACATAAGAGATAACTCAACATGCTGTAATTAGGATTTACCTCTGAGCTGTAAATTCTGAATGCAGTTGCGATTGCCACTCTGCTGTGCTCCTCCAAACACCCACAGGCTCTGAGGGCAGCTCTCTGGTACAAAGCAGCAGTGTTCATACCGCGGCTCCAAACCCTCCCACTCTGGGATGTCCCATTCATGATTATCTAGGAGGAGTCAGAAAAGACAAAAACATAGATCAATCAGGCCATCTGACATGAAATACAAGGTAAAGGGCCATGCAAATTAAATATAAAATGTTTTTAGTAAGGGGCTAGGATGTTATGCTACTGGAGTCTTAAACTTCCATATGATTCAAACAATAATGTAGAGATACTAATTCCAATTCTGGTACCATGCCAACAAAAGTAAGCAAGTAAGTGTATCACATTTAGAGTAAATATTTATTAATGATTAGAAAAAAATGCAGGAAAAGACCAGGAAAAAAAACCCACTGCTAACACTCTTATGTATATGTTGCCAGGGTTTAGTTCTATTTCGTATGTGAAAAGTAGATGACATATTTTTATGTTTATATTCCTTTTCTACACACGTACCTTATAAAACAGATGCAATTTTAAGGTTTTGGTACTTTATGGTATAAGTGGTCATTAAATTAGGTTACATTATATGATTACATCAGATAATGTCTTACATTGTCGTGAAATGACAGTTTATTCCAACATACAATAATAGAATTTTCATACATTTTTTCTGTGTGTTAAATCCCTTTAATCCATTCTTCTTTTTAAATTTCTATTTTTATTTGCCTTTCTTCTACAAAAACACTTGGACCTTCCATACTTGTAATCAAATACCAAACATTTGGTATCTCTTCTGAAAAGTGAGATTTGATAAATCTTTATGCATAAATACTAAGTAAATAAAGTATAAAAATGATTGCATTTACATTTCTTTCTATTCATACTTTTCTACTCATTCTGTATTATACTAACATTGCCTCGGTCAAAATAATTCTTAGTGAGGCATGCTACACTCCCACTCAAAATGGTAAGACCAGTTGACCAGTTGTACTGATGGATTTAAAAGGTTAAAGTAGAGCTTCAATATGAAAAAAGAACAATTGGGAATAAGAGACAAATATGTTAAGTATGTAGAAAAAACAAGAAAGCAATATTCATCCACAAAAGCCCTGCAAATATATTTTTTCACACTTAAAGCGATGGAAGATACTATTTAAAGAACTGCTATTATCTCTGTACATGCCCTTTCTTCTTTTTTTACCTAGATTTATGATCTCTGTATGTGTGAAACTGCCACTTGGGTTTGCTCCTCCAACAATCAGAATTCTGCCTTTCCCTCCATCTTCAGATGGGATGAATGTGCAGGTGTGACCCACACTCACACCTGGAGCGCTGCCCCTGGGTATCAGAGAATACCTGTGGACAAAAAAGCAAGTTCAGCAAGCGTAAGGTAAGAACTTCACACCCAAGTGCTGCAAAAGAACTGAACTACTCACCATACTCCTTCTTTTGGTTTATCCTGTGGGTCAAGTACAGGGAGAAACTCCATATCTGTCAAGGGAAAATAAATAAACAAGATCATATTGTTTTTAAATAACTGTGCTTTATCATAATAGGCTTTACATTGTAGACTAGTTTGAAGTATTAACAGACACTCTGGTGCACAATCGACGTAATCACCAATGTTTCAGTTTCTCGGGGAATTACGTTGATCGGTTGTAAGAGTGACAGGAGAACATGGGAAACATTTCTTCATTGAATTGTGATGCCAATCAGTCCAAGACATAAGAATTGCTATCAAACTGCTACTTGCTAACTCTGTGAGCATGTGAACAGCTCCCTATCAACTGACCCGTTTCCGGGTCTCCTTTTCCGTGAATTATAAAGAGTAGACGTTGATCTGTTCCATAACTCTTGTTAAAATTCAGTAACAGTTGTAAAAACCACAAGGTGAATCCATACAGTTAGCTTAAACTCGACCCAAACACACCACAGCCTTACGTCAAAACCAATACGTACATCTCCACACCAAGTACGTCTGTTGGCTTACGCTCCAAACGTAGTTGCCATAGTTCCTAGTAGCGCATGCGCATTGAGCAGTTCACTTGTCTTGCCGTAGCACGCCGAAGATTAGCTGTAACAGTTTTCAAATGTTATGTTTCATATAAATTATAATGGAGGTATTTCTAACAGGGCTTTTAGAGGAGTAGTTTCTTCGTCCAAGAAATAATACAGCTCATTCGTGTGGCAGTATTACCTTCTTCTTCAAGTAACAAGGTAAGCCATGGTACATAAGAACACTTTTGTTTGAAAAGTCAGAGGTGAAGTCAGGTCAGGTCTTCCGTCACCATTTTGAGAAAAGAGGGAAAATTCTAGGCTGCTTTAAAATTAAAGACTAAAATTTGTGTATTTAAAAATTCCAATGTTGGTATTTTGTGGCTGTTAAGTAATGGTAGCTCAGACATAATGGGACATTTTTTACTTGCTGGGTTAAGAGGATTTTAATAATTTTACAGGGAAAATAAGGGATACCGTTAGTTCAACAAATAAAATGGCAGTAATGGATTGCATAAACTTCATTTTATGGACTCATCTTAAAAGTTTTGTAAACCCACATTCATCAGCTTCACACTGTTGAAACTATCTTGTTGTTCCTTACTTAAACAGTCTTTAAGCAACAATACTTTTTCATACATTTGGAAAAAAAATATTCTTGCAGTCAAACTGATTTGGTGTACTGTACACAGGTGTTTTTAATCACTGGATGATTACACAGGGAGAGGATGGGAAGGGGTGGGGCTATGGTGAGAGTTTCTGATGTCATAAATATAAGGACCAATTAAAATTGCAACAGGTGAACAAGTCCGCCCACATTAACAGGTTCTGCTAATTTCACAGGGTCTTGGTGCTGTCAGTCAAACTAAATCTACCACACCCACACAGTCCTGACAAAAGGTCTAATCAAGAGCTATTTCACTAACACCTGTTTGTGAGTCCAGGTCCTTTAAATAATATAATTATTGGAATAATATTTGCATCAGCAGATGTAAGCCTCAAAAGTTGGTTATTAGTATCAACAATATTAAAATTTCTTCCAATATATATTCAATATTATTGGCCACATATATCACAGCTTACTACATTCTGTATATTTTTTATATTTTTATTTTATTTTTATTTGTAAGTTTCTTCCTTACATTTCTTCTTGAATCCTGCAGCTTCTGCAAATTTTGAATTTCCCTCTGTGGGACTATAAAAGGAATATTTAAATCTAAATACTGGCAGTTATATTGGCAAAATGTAAAAATGTACAGTAATTTTTGTGTAGGCTATTGAAAATCAACTGTATGTGATGTCAGACCATCTTTTTGCCTTCTTTTTTTATTGTTTAAGTTAGGAGAGACAATATCAGAGACATTTCTCTTCTTGCTACTCCTTTTCCTATCATGGATGTGTTTGTTTGAGGGTGTAATGTGCTTTTGTGTATGGGCTTTTTTGTCAACTCTCATGTAAGGAACAAAAATTAACTGAACTAAATCAAACCTCATCATTGCTGAATGTCTACTATTTATTTTATAACACTCTTGTTCGCTTCCCGTCTGTTTCTTACACAGATAGACTGTCACCATATGTGGATGTAACAGCTTAATTTAAGTTGAGCAGAGGTTTTATGCTCTTGAGAAAAAGTATCAGTGTTCGTATTAGAAATAATGAGTTTGGAAATATCGACATATCAGATATCAGCAAAATCCAATATTGTGCATCCCTACTTTAAATAATAAAAATTTGTTCAGAAAATGTCTTTGCTGTGCAGGTAATCCCATTTACAGTGAGGTTGGAAGTAAAGTTTTTATCTCCTTCCCATTGTGCTTGTGGATAGTTAAAATATTGACCAGCCACTTCTCATTACAAGTCACTTTATATTAACTGGTGACAATTTTGCGATGAGATATATTTTAATAACTATGGGCCACATTATTTAAACATCTCCTGTTTTATCAGGGACATGTTTAAGTTACTAAATAGAGTTGTTACATGCTCTTTCTTTTATTTTATTAGAAGAGTGAGTCTCGTAGTAGTTTAAGACAGAGCAGAAAAGCTTCAGCAGTCTTTGCTGTTTCTGTCACAGATATTTTTTTCATTATTTTCAGTTATATGCCACTGTGGCAGTTGAGTGGAATATATAACCATGACAATGGCTATATTTATTTGTTATTACAACAATTATAGTTACATCTACTTTTAAAAACATACTGCAACAATATTGGTCACACTGGATTTGCCAAAAGTGAATAAATAAGAAGTTACAACTTGCAGTTTTTTTTGGATTTTCTTTGTCCCAATGTGCTCAATATCTTCAAATTCCTAAAAACTAAATAGGGTCTTAAACACTGTTTTTAATAATATTCCAACCTCTACTTTTATACATGGCTGCCCTCTAAAAGTGTGATACACACATGCATGCACATGGGGGGAGTGTGCTGACACATTGCTCCTTAAACTTTACAAACACTAAAAATGTTTGAAGTAAATCCTTCATGAGCAGTCCTTTTTTAAATTCTAAAAGCTCACTGTGTTGGACTGCTGAGCATTCACTTTAAGTGAGCATATGTTGTGGTTGCAATGTTTAAACAATGTGGCAAACTCACAAGGATAACTACAGAAGTATGGTCTTCATTAAAATAGCAACCCGGGGATATTTAAATTATCCCATATAACCTCTTAAACAGTGATATTTAACATTGTATTTTTGCCCAAGGCGCTCCAAATAAAACTTTTAAGGGACATGACAGTCATTAAATATAGCTGTGTGAGCATGTGCTACAGTACCTCCTCAGTGTATTTATCTCTGTCTACTTATCACTATTACCCATACAATTTAAAAACAATTGAATTAAATAATGAGTTAATTAGCAACAAATGTATTGAAGAGTAATCTAAAAGCACATGATCATACATTGTGATAAAAGTAGTAAAGTAAATTCAAAACTCATTCTCTTATTGTGGTGTCGTTTTAATAAGAGCATTTTGTTTGTACAAACCACACCAGTTTGCCTCATCACACAAAATTTAAGCTATATTTCCAAGACTGTTCTCAGAAAATTTGCAGTTTTTATATAAGCTTATACTGAGGTAACTTACTAAAATTAAAGACAGTCATAAACCTAAAAACATTTTGATTTGAGATGTATTTTCCCAATCATGATCTTCGACTACGTACATGTATTGACAGTACACATACTGCACTCCGAAACATGTCCAGCAGGGCGCGCCATTGTTTTGTCTTTGAGACTCTTGAGGCCTTTGGACTGTAATGCATTTGCATGTCTGAGTCTATATGCGTAAACATGTTTGGCCAGATGTTAAATCGTTATTCAGACTTGGGACTGTTGCTCAATTAAAAAGCACAACAAAGCCATACTATTCACACAAACTGTGAAAGACTGTTCCAGGAGAGTGAATCTCCATTTTTGGATAACTACTAAGGGGTGATTTATTAAAGAAGACAAACAAACATTTTATCTTTAATGTTACTTTTTGAATAATCATGCTTTGAAAAGAGAAGAGACATCATGTCAGTAGGAGGCAGCTGTAGAGAGTACGGTGACGTCCCCAGAATCAGATATACTTAATGGACCATTCTAAATGATAAAGAGCTAATCTGAATATACATCAGCAAAGTCACATTAATGTAAAGCTTCCTGTACAGTCAGCAACTCTGCAAATAAGATGGAAGCTGAGTGAACAAAACTGCCCCATTTCAGTCTACAGACGCTCACTCCCCATTGACTAAGAGATGAGTTAATGATTGAGTGCAGGGTGAATTAATGATCAGGAGGGATCATCTTTTGGATGTTCCATGTCTGCAAGTATATTTTCTTTATAAAAAAGACTTGTCTTCTTATTAAATAAAGAAAAATCAGGAAATAAGCGAACAAGGACAAGTATTCAGTGCCCTGTTTCTTTCACTGCTGCGGGACAAAGATGTTCTGAAAGAGCTGCTCCTGGCAACTGTTGAATAAGGGAAGGATAATTTGTTCTTTGGAAGCTGTTAAAGCTTTCTCTTTTTAACTGCAGCACATTTTATAGTTGGCACAAACTAAACATTAATTTAAAAGAGAACACCATCTTTTTGTTCACTTTTCTAAACAAAAATATTCCCCAGAAAACAATGAGACTATGTTTATGTAATGTGTTTTATTTTAAACATTGCAGAAGTCACAGTGTTTACGTCACAGTCTGTGGATGTGGGTGGAATGGCAGCCACTGTGTGGCAAAGAGCACAGATTGACCACATCAGTCAGTGGAAAGAATGCAGTCAAATACTTAAATTGGGCCTAAAAGTTTTAAGTCTTTTGTTTTTGTTGTTCTGTAATGCTCACTAAGGGCAGTGAAAACCCTTAGCTGATGTTGGCTTGACATAAGGTTTTTAACGTAGACAAACTGTGTTGTTAACTCCTTCTTTCCCTTTCTTGTAGTTTTTACTGTGAAGAAAAATAAAGACATTACATTTCAGCAAATCATAAACAAACTTAGATATCAATATCTCAGGTGATGCAGCAGTGAGGAGATTCTATTATGTTAAAAACTGGAGAGGTCCAATTAGAACAGCCGGTTTGACATTAAATGATTGTAAAAATACATGAGTCCATAGATTTGACTATGAGTTAAGTAAATAATTAAAATGGTAAGACTTCAATAAGGCCAATCATTAGGCATGCACAATATTATATTTTTGCCATTATCTGATCTGCCAGTTCTTCCATACAAATATTTTGTGTCAAGACCACAAAGTGTCTATTTTACTAAAATTGTCTAATGACTTTCATGGTTAAAGTCCATTTGTTTTAGAAACAGTTGTGAGGCAAGAAACACGATTTTATTCTTTTATTAATGAGACTTTTGATGTGTAATGTTGGACACTGAGTGATGATGACGAAAAACATGATGGTACATTTACAGATATTACAGACAATTGATGGGATATTCATGGTCAATCTGTTTGGGAATATATCAGCAAAGATTTTCCTGGTTTCCAGCCTTTTCGGCAAATATATGCTGACACTAATACTGGTCTGATAATATTGTGGATCCCTGCTAATTATTGATTCTATTTTTGCTTATTTTTCTTGAAATGAAAGTTGCCGACCAGTACAGATGTCAAATAATAAATAGATTTGCAGCAGCAAGCGTTAAACAGATGCTAATACAGCATGCTCAAAGAAAGCCTCTGTAAATCCATCTATTGGGTACATGCAAATTGACACAGATTATAGGTAAAACAGAGCTTTAGCCTTTGATTTATGCAAATAAATGCTGTAATATAACCTTAACTGTTGACCCCAAAAGTTTATATATTTATTTATTTTTAAAGAAATCACATCAGAAATGATTTTTTTTTTTAGAAATGAACATCATCAAAATATTCTGACTTTTTAAAAATTTCTAAAATTGTGTTTTTTTTCCAAGGTGAATTTAAGTGTTTCACTGTTTCTTACCACCAATAGAAATGATCAGATATTGCTCTCTGCCACAGTGGGTGAACTGCCAGCCTGACATTATTGTGACGTCAGTGCTGACCATCAACAGGGTCTTTAAATGGACCAGATTGACATGCTGTTCAGACTGTTAGGTGCTCCTCTGTCCCCCATGGCAATCTGGATCCAGCTCTGGGTTGTCCTCTGTCATCTCCTCCCACAGTTACTGAAAAATACATCTCATGGAAAGGAACATGCTCTGCTCTCCTCTCCTAATCTCGGCTATCTTAATGAAGTCTCTCTCGCCCCTACCTTCATTTATCTTTCATTTTTTTGTGTCGCCAAAGTATTTTTAAAGCAGCATCACAGTGAGGGAGCAACAGAAAGTATTTGTTGGCATAAATAGTCCAGTCAGTAACACTCAAAACAGAAATAGTTCAGCAACATCCACTGCAGCGCACGTAAACAACAGTGATAATGTCTCATAGTGGGACATCACCCCGAGGAGAGGTCAGCATAGAGTGTGATGTTTTAGGTCTAAAACATTGTTTACCTTTGTTGTTGTTTTTTAATCCTCACCAGATTTTAACCAAATTTGCGTTTTCAGAGACTTAAATTGCTGTTATGTGTGAATAGAAGAGCAAAACACAAAAAATATGTACAAAGCTTTGTCAATTCAAACTGAAGAACATTTTTGTCCAGATTTATTCAGCAAAAACTTCTTTGGTCAAACATTTTGTTCCTTGAAGCTTACTCAGTCAGACAGATAGTAAAATTCCTTTTCATGAAATTATATCTTATTCTAGTTAATCTATTTTTAGTACTTAAATTCATAATTCATTCAGATGAAAATGGTGACCTGAAAGAAGAACTTTGAATCGTGTTATATTTTGGTTAGATTCCCTCAAAATCCTTACGGTTATACAACCTCATCAGTGAGCATCTATTGATGCCACTTGTAGGTCACTTTTAGTACTTTCTTACATAATGTTACAGAGCAGGTACACATGTTTTTAGGGATGCAGTATATTGAATTTTTGCAGATATCTGATGTGCCGATTTTTCTGAACTCACTATTGCAGATACCTATACTGTTAAGATCACATGTCTCATTGCTTTCCATGTGACAGGCTGTTTATGTGAGGTAAATGTGTAAAACAAGAGAACAACATTTCCCTCTTGAAAATTGAAACTTGGTTGTATATTTGGTGGAGCTGGGCGACCCCACCTCCCCACCCCCACACCCCGCCCCCCCACCCCCACAAAAAAAAAAAAATATTCGATTAAAAAAACAAACAAAAAAAAACTTGATTCCCAATTCGATGTCCCCGGTCCATTTAAAATGAAATAACTACTCACTGTAAATTCCTTTCCAAAAAATACATTTATTAATACTTAAAATATACATTTAACGTGCCTCCAGGTCAAAACATCAACACAGAAATCGACACAACGTACTACTACCACCGACGACAACCGCCTTTAGACACAATTTGCAGCGAGGTGTTGTTTAGTGTTCGTCAGACGCTGCAAAACCAAACCAATTCCAAATTACGGACGTTGAGGGCCCTTTCTTGGGCAGGAGCCCCTCTTTCTCCTTGTCGGTGGCGGCCACTACCGCAATGTTGTCTATGTTGTTTATGCATGCGATGTCTTGGGGGGAGGAGAGTGACATACTGCAGGAAGTGCACTACGGAAAGCCTCGGGAATGCGAAATGAATGAGTTGAATAAACAGAAAATCGTTAAACTCGAGTTTCAGGAAAAACGAATCGATTTTGGCTTGCCAACTGGATTTTTAAATCTTACGGATTTTTTTGCCCAGGCCTAATATTTGGCAGTTTTACAACAGATAATGGGGTTATATATGGCCGATATGTATGACCAATATATAGACCAATATCTGCCAATACAGATAATGAACCTATGATGTCATACATCTCTAGCTGTTTTATATTTCAGAGAAAAACATATTTCTCCTACTAAATGGTATAATATTGAAATTCCAAGCTACCGCCACAAGCCCTTTAGTCCCATCTAAATTATTGCCAGTTTATATTTATTGTCAGTTATAGTTACATGTCCTTTTTGCAACAGAAACATGGTGGTCAACAAATATATATCTTCATATCTTTTCTCATTAAAAGGTCTCTAATGTTTCTTCACTTTGTAATGTGTTCTCGTCATTGCTGTATATGAGTTGTTGGCACTGGCCGTGGACACTTATGATGTGGTTTTATGGATCACATGATAGGCTTGGTTGTGGTCACAGAGACAGCATCCTTCTTCTTTGAAGGTTGTTGGATTTTGTCCTCATAGACGTCCTTAAGTGTCTTCAGTTGGTGACTTTTTTGAGTTCATGTGTCAGAGACAGACGTACTGTACGAGCCATGCCACAGCAGCACTATCTGCCCTATTTCCCCTTTAGGGAAGCAGAGCTTGAGTTCCAGAGAACTCCTTTGTTTTTCCATCACTGCAGCTGATAAGCAGCAAATGAATCAGGGGCTTTTTGCGGAGGGACAGAATGAGAGGAAAAAGGAAAATGATTCTGACTTTTTAAAGACCTAAGGAAAGGACAAGAGGCGGGAGAAACAGATAATAGAAGATAAAGCCTTTGACAGCTCAAAATAGTCACGCTATTCTCGTGCCCATGGTGTATGTACAGTACTTGTTACAGTGGTTTTGGGCTCTGTTTATTTTTAATCTACCTTAAATAAAGCTTGATTTGAGTGCTTGCTCAGTGGGCGGTCTGGTTTGTAATCAGGCTTAGCAGGGAAGTTCATCTGTGGGTTACTGGTACACAGCTACTGGGCAAGATGTCAAAACAATGTGCTGTAGTTATCAGTGTTGTGTCACATTTAACCCAGAGGTGCGTTAAATCAGGCTGAAAAGTAATCTGGATTATTGCCATAAAACCAAAACACTGGCTTAGATCCATCTATTCTACAACTCAAAGTCAATGAGAACTTAATCTGTGATTTAAAAGATGTGTGTTTTTTGTCTGTCTTCTTTGCACTGCCGGCAGACTGCTTTTATTGCTGTTAGTCCTTGTTGGCATAAAACAAACTTAATCCTCTCCTTATATCCTCTGCATTATATTACCCAACTAAGTGATCAAACTGGATGTTTGGTCTGGTGCACCAAAGACGTTTCACTCTGACCTTACTAAAACCAGGGACCTTTATCTGGGTAAAACTTTATTTTCACCGTTCAGCGCATCATGATTGAAGTTGGGGAAATGCCTTTAGCCAGGCCTTAACAGGTTTATGCTGCGAGACAATTCATAGAATCTCTGTAGGGATTTTAACTCTGTGCAGCAGCTGGATCTGCCTGATTCAATCTGTGAGCATCCATAAGAAGCACAGCTCTGTCAGTGTCCCTTAGAGCAGGACGTGGTGGAGCTACAAGAAGACAACAGGGAGTGACTACTCATACAGAGATTAGCATAGATGCTAACAGCTCCAGTAGCAGTTAGGATGGGGTAATATGGACTAAACATAAAATGCCCATTGTTTTTTCCAAACCCTTTATTCGTAATTTTAATTGCTGTTTCCCTCTCAAAAATACAAAAAAAACTGTGACGCATAAATGACCCGAATCAAGTTTTGTTTTCATGTTGTCAAAATATATTCCCAAACCAAACTGAATTTCCCTCTTAAAGTCAAAATGTGTCATATAACGTTGATTACATAGTGCAAATGTAGTCCAGCCTGTCTACATGAACACTGAAAACTGAAATTAACATGAAACTCCCAGATAAATACTTAGTCTCAACAATCCAAACAAATACGAACCTATAAAAGTGTTGTTAACGTGACAGGGCCTACCACAATGAAAACTGAACTTTTTCAGTGTTTACAAATGTCAAAAATTGCAACAGCTTACAACTAGAGTGAGTCAAGAAAAATTTAACTGATGTATTTCCCAGCCCGAGTAGCAATTTTATCATATATGGAACACATGTCTTTTATTAACTAAAAAAAGAAAACAACAGTGAGAGCACTTCATGTTTGAAAGAATAGTTTCGCTTCACTTCTGGCATGTTTTGCAAACTGTTTGTTCTATTAGGCTGATTATGTGTTTATTTTACACAAAAGCAGCGACCTCTGCCTACTACATTATCTGACTGACCTGTAATGAATGTGATTAACATAATTATCTGCTCACTTGCTGGATAAGCTTTTGTAAGTTTCCACCCATTACCAGACACATTATGTGATTTGTTGTCAAGGAGGAATAGTTATACTAGTTCTGGACAAGCTCTGAGGTCTGTATGAAGCTGGATTCTCTGGTGATGGTGGCAAAGGTAAAAAACACTGGACAAATCAGAAACCAGAGGAGCCTGTTCAGCTCAAGACTGCTCATTCACAACTGCAGGTCCAGCAGACTGAGGGGCGTTTACATGAGGCCGAATACGGTCAAATCCAATAAGTTTTCATTGCGTTTCAGCCTTACATTTCCTCTCCTCCTTACTCTATATGGAGTGCTAAAATCTGCAAACTTCTGAAACCAGTGTCCAGAGTGGAGGGTTTTCAAAACCCTTCAAGCAGTTCCGTTTGAACCAACATCAGAGCGTGTCAGGGTGAAACGCTGACGTCACCAGTGTTCTTTCACATGAAGGCTGCACACGCATACCAGGAACAACAACAGCTTCGGCCGTCTACCGAGTAACGTGTGTGCTGCTTACCATGCTCGGTTTGTTGTCCAGACAAAACTATTCAGATTTGTTGTCTGAACTGGTTTGTTGTCCAGAAAAGAAACTCCTGGGTCTTTGTGCGTCCACTCACCATTGGTGTTTGTGAAAAGTTTTTATTCTTTGTTCGTGTGCTGTAGCAGTGCTGCCTCTCTGCAAACCTACATTGCCATCTACTGAGCCTGCATGCACACAACAGCGTTTTCATTGGTATCCAGCATCTCTGTCTTAACGTAGATTGACTTTGAATACGCATAAGACAAATCTTTGCATTTTAAGTCACAGAGCCTCCGTGTAACATAGCCTGAGAAACTCTCCTTTCCCTTAGGCCACTAGACTGTACAGCTCCTCACTGGGGGGGAGGAGGAGTAACAGGAACACAGAAAACAGGAAGGAGCAGTAGCCAGCCTGTAGCCATATTTTTTTATTACCTCCACCAAGGAGGTTATGTTTTTGGGAGAGTTTGTTTGTCTGTCTGTCCGTCTGTGAACAAAATAACTCAAAAAGTAATGGACGGATTTTGATGAAATTTTCAGGAAATATTCAGCATGGGAAAAGGAAAAACTGATTTTGGTGTTGATCCGGATCAGCGTCTGGCCGCCATGGCGAAAAATGTGATTTCTGTGAATAACTACTGAACTAAAATAGATATCATTATGAGTCCAATTGCTAATGGTATGTTTTCATGGTCAAGGAATCTAAATATTTCAATGAAATAAAGGTAGGACTACACAATATGGGTGAGGACTGTGGCGCTGGCGGAGGTCTGCGCTCTCCGAGTGCTTTTCTAGTTTATATTTATGTTCATATGTATATTTTTTATATATTTTTTTTTCTGTTGTACTAAATGGCTACTGGAATCCTAATTGCCCAGCAGGAGTTTCCCAAAAGGATAAATTAAGTTCTATCTAATCTCTTAAATATATTGAGTAATTCTTCTGGTGTGTCAGGTCAAAGTGAAATATCAGTGGTGTGCAGCTTAAAAATTAATTTTGATACAGCCGTGTCAGTTGGATCCAACAGGATGTGTGGAGACAAAAAAGTGTGAGCTCTTTGTTTTTGCTGGCCATGCTAATGGGCCACATCCTCCTGGTGGCTGAATCATCAGGAGTAACGCTGAAGAAAGGATCTGACCTCATTATTTTGAGCATTCTTTCATCCCTCTCTTTGTGCTGCCTCCCTGCCATGTTTTACCTGCACATACACACACAAACACATACACACACCGACAAGCATCACATTTCTTGTCTCTGGTCTCTATAGATGCTGAAACCCTCTCATCTGCAGCCACAGCTAACATGCCTTCTTCAACATGACCTGTGTCAGAGTGTTCCTGCGGAAACCCCCTGCCAGCCCCCTAGAGACTTCGTCCTTCCTCCTCAGTACACATGGTGAGCTTCATTTCTTTCACTTTTTGTTAGACTCACTTCTTCCTCTGGAAAAACAGATATGAGTTCTTAGAGTGCACTGGGCGATGGTTTGATGGTAGTTCTGTTTGGCATGGAGTCCAGTTTTCCCCTCAGGTTTGTCAGTGAGGGGTGGTGGCCTGTTGAGCCTGGCCAGAGGAGGTAGGGAAGGGGGGCAGACATATTGTTTTCAATACAAGAAACACAAATACATATTTTTTTTGTTTGTTTTTAAAGGCAGATGTTCATATATGTAAAGGAATGTGTGAAGAAATTGATGGACTGATGTACTTTACCCAAAGGCAGATTAGACTTGCATACTTTGCTTAAATAAAACAGAGAATAATGTAAATACCAAAGGCTATTTTTTGTATTTTGTGCATTTTGTTTGGAGTAGTATTGAGGTCAATTTAAGGTGGGTCTTTCAAAAGAATAGAAGAGTTATGTCTGTAGTCATAACTGGGAAAATGTTAAAATTCTGTCTCAGCCATTCTTAATAACAGTAAAGGAATGTGTCCTTTTTTGATAAAAGATTACGTTCAAAGACACCCAATCATGCAGCAGGTCTCATGTAAGAGGCACATTACCTGCAGCACCAGGTGAGCTCAGATGTAGCAACAAGTGGTTCAGACTGGTAATGAGGCTGCCCCCCCTTATCCTGTGACACCACCGATCAATTATTGACAAGGAGGAAGAGACAAAAGAGGGTGCACTGCTATCATTTACAGTGAGACTAAAGTCTGTGGCAACAAACATCAGATAGATAGAACTATGTTGTAAGAGCTGCTTATGTTTTAAAGAAGTATATTATACGTCATGTTCATTTCAGTGGCTGCAGCTGCGTGTGTCAAACCAGCAAATTGTAGGCTGTCCTGTTCCAAAGACTGCCAAAAATGCATCAGACAGATAAAGCCTACAAATCCCTGCCCAGCAGAGACTCCACTCTGTGAATACAAGGCCCAGATATTGAGTATTTTTTAAATCTTAACAAATGTCTGACACGACCACACTGACAAAGTGTTACAATGATTTATATTCATTTAGAAGACACTTTTGACCAAAGCATAGTACACCTAACTCAGGCTTGACACAGGGTTTCTGCAGGGCATTAATAGTCATCAAAGTGAAAACTGTGAAAATTAAGGGCTTAAATGCTGTTAAAAGTGATTAAATTTGATTCTCAGTGGCGTTAGAACTCTCCCTGTAGTTTACAAGAAAAATGTTTAATAATATATGAAAGTAATAATAAACTGTGATTCACCATATATGCATACTGCGGAACCATTGCAATAATGTTTTTGGCTTGTCTGGTATAATTGGAATAAAACCGGCGGGGTGAACTAATGGTCACCCTCCAGTGTAATATACGCAAGTTCTCTCGCAGCTCTGTAAGTTCTGATGTGATTAAGATGAGACATTTGTAGGGACAGTTTTCATATAAAAAACAAACCTGTATGATTTGTCTTGAGTTCACAGTAATTAATGGCATTAAGAGTTTTACACTACAGCATTATTATGGCATTAAAAAGCATTCAATTTGACTGGCTGATTTCTGCAGAAACTGTGACAGCACAGAGGACCTTGCCTCAGGCACTACCTGGGATGTCATACTCTGACTGCGAACCAAACCCCTGGCCTCCTGTTTAGTGGTTTGTTGGTAGTCTACTGAGCGATCCAGTCCAGTGGGCTAAACTGTGGCAGGGGACAGTGTTTACAAATGCTGCTTTGAGAAGGAGCCACAGCTACAGCTAGCAGTTTGGTCAATGTCAGCCTCAGATAAGAGAGTAATTTGTCAAAATGTTGACATGTTAGATCTCAATGCATTGGCCTCAGGTGACACAGATATAAACCTCTCCAGCACATAGCCTGCACCCTCTCATGTGAAGGAAGTGGTGAACCTTTGTCAGGGGGAGTGGCTGCCTAGTTCTGTGGGTGGGATAGAAGTCTAAGCACAATCATGGCAGAGTCTGCTAGTTTTACTAACCCATCTTTCAGATAGCTGGAGGGTCTTGTAGACTTAGCAAATAATGGCAATGCTGAAAAAGCACATGGATTTTGCTTGTGACTAATTTTCAGTTCTGAAATGAAGGTATAGGTAGTAAGTAGAAAAACACACTGCTTGAACATGCCAAAGTTCTCAGTGCTTTGGATTGTTGAAGTTTAAGGGAAACATAATTTTTCCAAAGGAACTAAAGTAGAACACTGAGCTTGACCATTTGGTCCTGCCCCCTCAATAATCAAGACCTAAAGTGCAACAGTGTACCAACTCAGTGTTCTGAAAACTTGTTTTAAAGTATTTAGTGTGTGAAGGGACCAATTTCCGGACTGGCTTTACAGGAACTTTAAGGACAGCCACGACTAAGAGCTGTCAAGAGGAGCTAAAAGCAGCTAAGGAGCATTTTTGTGCTTATTTTTTATTTGCTGGATTGGATTAGATCTGAACGGTGGAGGACAAAAAGCTTTTAAGCTTAGTTCTAAATTGACTCTGCCGTCCTCCTTTACTCTGACGCTGGTCTTACAGTTTAATGCTAAACACTACAATCAGTCATTCAGATGTTTAGCACCACCTTTCCTCTGTAGATGATAATAATTCCTCACATGTTGCCTTCTATCCCAAATGATCTTATTGAATGTTTTAATGTGTTATGTTTTAGAGGATCTTCTCACTTGCGTGCTCGTGAGTTCATTTTGACCACATGCCCTTTCAGAACTGGGTCAAACTTTTGCCCTGAGCTTGACTTTTCCAAAAGCTTAAATTTCACTGTCACCCCTAGGAAAAGAATTTCACTGGCCAAGTCTGGATCAAAACCACCAACTGGGTCAGGATCTGATATTTTCATCCTCCCTCTGGTGCCTGTAGCTTAACCTTTCTCAAACCCTCCTTACAAGTCTTCAAATCATGTTGGTCTGGACTGGAGACTTTACTGATGTCTGGAAAAGTATCGGCATTGCAACTTCACACCCTTTTCCACCAGGATCATTGTCATGTCAGGCAGCTCTTTAGCTTTAGTTTGGACACCAGCGCTGTTTAGTAGATATTGAACTTTCTGCCCGGCATGTCAGGTAAAAGATGAAAGGCAGCATGAATATATTATTTATTGAATATTATTTTATTTCAGGCATAGCATTTCCAGATTTAGTGCCTTATCCTTTTTCTTCTTTTCTCAGCTGGCAGACATCCATCTATTTTACATTTCTCTCAGTGGCCTTAGCCATTTATCTTCTGTGATGCCTGCTTCGTTGTGGTTCAAAGCCCCACAATAAGAAGTCATAATGTAGTCTTGCAGTAAGACAATATTTTAAGTACATTTGTTCAAAGTGACAATATTTATTGAATTAAAACAACATTTGTTATCAGTTGTGTCACACCAGTCTGGATGAATACAAATTGTCCTAAAATATTTGGTCCCTTATTATTTTCCTACTGTGATTTATAGTTCAGGCAGTCACTTTAGCAAAATTCCCTCACAAATCAACTTGCAAAACTCAACAAAAAGAATGAAAATCAAACAAAAAGTTTTTTCCTTAAAGTTTTGACATTGTGGGTTTTACAATAAAACTTAAAATTATTTGCCCACTTTGACCAAAGATGGTCCATTTTGTTTTCAAACACACATGCAGTTTATGACACGTATGCATACATTTGACTAATGACAAGAACTTCTAAAGCCTGATGTGTAAAAAAAAAGAATGTGTGAAAAAGAATAAAATAAAAAAAAAATAAGAAATGATAAATTGAAATAAAGTAAAAAAAAAAAACTAGAAAATAAAATAAGGAAAGATAGAAAAGATAAAAAATGAAATAAAATAAGATCACATAATATTAAAGGTGAGCTGTTATTAGAATAAATGAAAAAACTTAAAAGGTAATTCAGGTAAAGCTAGACTAAAAAGGTGTGTTTTGAGTTTCTTTTCAAAGACATTAACATTAGGTGCAGCCCTCAGGTCTTCAGGTAGGTTGTTCCATAAGCAAGGGCCATAGTAGTAAAAAGATGCCTCACCATAAATTTTCGTTTTAACTGCGGGAACTGTTAACAGAGAACTTCCTGAAGACCTGAGGGCACTAACGGGCTCATATGGTAAAAGCAAATCAGATAAATATGAAGGATTAAGACCATTAGGAGCTTTAAAAACAGTAAAAGAATCTTAAATATTTATCTTAATATATACATCCAATACCCAACATGACTCCACATATCCAATAATGAACCCTTCATCCAAGCATCAAGAAAAACCCTCTGTTTAGCAGAAGGAAATCTGGAATGTGGACCCAGTCTCATGATGAACAGCAAATCCACACGATGCTGTGTTGGCTGTGAGGAAGAGAGGTGTGGACTAAAGTTAGGACTAAAGCTAGCAACAGATCCATGGACCAATCATAGACCTGCCTTCATCTATTTGCTGAATGTATTTCATGAGAGGTTAGCCTCTTGAGATGCATCAACTCATTTTCAGGGGAGTCCTCATGTCTGTATAATTGTAGTGGTAGATTTCTATATACTGTAAGCATAGAAAATGATAATCTAATTTTTTACATTAACATCTATAGTGATCATGAGATAGTGATGACTGATGTAGAATAAAACAACAGCATCAAACTGCTCCGATAAAAGCAGTTTTTTTTTAGTGTATTGCTATTTAAACAATGATCTTCTGATCTTCTTTTTACCCATCAAGAATGTATCTCTCCTCAGGTTGGACACACCTGTCACTGATTACCGATGGAAGTTTCTTGTGGTCAAATTTAAAGTGCAGAGAGCATTTCCAGTGATTAGATATTAAACACATACCTTTTAGGAATATGAAATTTTTGCTCTTGCTCTTTCTGGGGATTTCTCCAATATTTTTAGCTTTGTATTAATCAAATAAAGCCTCTTACTTTAGCACATTGGCATCTGGCTTAAAGGTGTGTCAAATCTGGGAACATTATTGATACAACAAATGCAATCCACTGAGCTCTGTGTCGCTACTTTTGGCAGCTTACATGGAAGACAATGAGGTCCAAGAAGTTTTATAACAATCCAGGCCATTAAAGGAAATTCACCTTGTGTAGTGCTCATCAAATCTGCTCTTTTGTTCCCTCTCAGATGAAATAGGATGAATTGGCAATCACCCCAGATGAGAACTTTGAATCCTATATGCACAGCAGTTTTCCAACTTTACAGAGCAGAGTGACTGCAGTCTCTCTTTGGCTCCTTACTGCAGATAATTGCTGCTTTAACTGTCACATAAAGACCAGCAGTGTCCCCTGCACAGCCCTTGTTGGATGCCAGTGAGGTTTTCAGATGTAAATGTGACAAATAGGCAGCAGCATGCTAAAAAACGAAGGTGAAGGTAAAGGAAGATAAGGAGACATTCAGAAATAACCTTCTCAGAAGCCTCAGTATGGCCTCCTGTGATTAAATAGAGGATGTGTTTTAGGGCGACGTTCTGTACTTCTCCCTGAGGTTTTTTTTGTAGATTTCTGCAGTGGTAAAAGCGCACCTTCTGAAAAAAGACAACATGACCTTGGTGTCCTTTTCTTTAGTTATAGCCCTGGGTTGTTATCTTTCTTGAATCAGGACTGAAGCCTTAGAGCTGCGTGGCAGCGTCACATCATTCTGAGTGACAGCATGGTGACAGGGCCGCTGTTAAAATATCAAAGTGGGACAGCGTTTCAAACATTTTGTGTTGAGCAGAAGCTGCAGAGTGGATGCTGCTGTTGTGTTTGGAAATAAGAAAAAAAACAAAACAAATAAAATGTTAAAGTTCATCTCTGACTAATAGATGCATGACATTTTCACAGGGAAGAAAAAGCCCAAACATTTTAGAGTCTTGTCCTGAAAAAGAGCTCAGTTAAGTTTGTAAACTGTCAGTTTGGGCAAGGCAAGTTTATTTATAGAGCACAGTTCATACAAGGGGCCATTCAGGGGGCTTTTCCAGCGTCAGTATCACAGTATTTATATGTTGAACGATTAAAAGGCAGCAAAATCACATTAAAACGCAATATATCAAAATACACGATCAAATACTGAAAATGACACCAATGGTCTCATATAATGAAAACACACTTTTCATGTTTTTTGAAAACAAAATGTCCGTCCATGGTCTGTTCACAACGTCCATCACATCTTCTCCAGAAAATATTACTCAAAATGTGAAGTAAAATAAAGGAAGAAAATCCTCCTAATGATGCCTTTTGGGACATCATTCAATGGAAGACACTCTCTCAACAAGGTGTTTGTTCACCACCACTGATCAAAACAGAAGAAAACGCAGGAGTGCCAAAACTGCTGTGCCCTTACTTGAGTGCCTGCTTGAGTCTAACAGAGGACAAAATAGAAGTTTCATGATGTGTCTGGGGATGGGGCATTTTTTTGTTGCACAGTAAAAGCATCTATATAGCCTGGGTCAACAAATGGTCTCAGTCTCAGTTTCTGATGTCTATACTGCAGGATGCACAGTATTGGATTTTTGCTGATACCCAATAACCTGCATAACCCAGCCTCGTTATCATCGATGTAGATACTAATATTTTTTGTCAAAAGCACAAAGACCTCACCTAATTTAAAATGACCTGTTCCTTTTGTGGTGACAGTCTGTTGTTTTAGACCACAGATTTCTTTTTTGTATTTTGTGCTCATTTTTTGTTTTGAAGGATTTCTTTCTTGTTTTCCTGCTTTGGATCGACCTCAGTAGATTGAGAGAGAGTTTGCAGTATGGTTTCTCCTCTGATAACCAGACTTGCTGATGTAACATTGCTTTGTCAAAGTCTTTGATTAAGTCTTTTGTCAAAGTCTGTTCCAGTGGAAGGAACATGTCTTGGTATGTGATCACAGTAAACATTAGAGCACAGCGTTGGAAAGCAAAAGCCACACCCTCCTCATTAGAGAGGCATGGACAAATATGACTCCTAGATGCGTTTTTTTGGCATGTTAGCGTCCCAGAAACTTCAAAAATGGGTTCCCGGGGACTGCAGAAATGTTTAGAAAAGGTTATTATGCAGAATAACCTTGATAAAGATTTCCAAACTATGATTGGTAAAAAAGAAAGTGATGAGAAAAAAAAATGTTGCACAGGTGTGTTGAAGGTATGACTGGACGATGTGGACAAAATCACACTTTGATATTATTTATGTAGCTGAGTGGCGATATTAAATGTATATCTTGATTTTTTCAGTTAAAATATAAAAAAAAAAACATCAGTGAAGCTCAATGCAAGGATCGTTTTGATGCAGAGGGCTGCGGTTGACTGTTTTTTGTGTTGCTAATGTGAAAGATAGAGAAGATTCACCATACTCGTACTTTTATGCCTTCTGTTTTGGCATTATCAGCAAAAAAAATCAGTTGTTTGAGATCTTGAACACAAAGAGACACACATTTTTATTTTACCATCCAGCTTCTTTTTAGCAGAGCAACAGCTAAATCCTTAAAAACAACACTGCCCATGCTTCTACCTTTCCTAAAAAATATATTGATGTTTTTTAAAAACCCTACTTAAAGGTGAGTGTCATAGTTATGACAGCAAAGTGACGCAACAGCAAACTCCAGAAAATTAAACTGAGTTTCTTTGTTTTACATGTTGAGCTTGGTAGCAGAATGTTTTCTCTTTTTTTTTCTTTTAGTTATTATTTTTTTTTATGACCTGAAGCACTAAATACTTTTGTTGTCGTGGGATCTCGTTATTTTTTACTGCTGCCATAAAAAAGTTTTATTTTAAAGCTTTTATTGTGCCGTTTTGCTTTAATTACTTTCTCTCTCCATTTCACCCTCTGATGGTCAACGATTCTCCTCACTCACTGAAGGCCTGTTCGCTTGTTTTCTTTGACCCTAATTTACCTGGACTGCTCTACCATTCAACGTAAAACCACCAAGGACATGTGCTGAGCGCTCTGCCATCCGTGTGAGCATTCTGTCACAAAACACTGCATGAGGCACGTGTTATTTACTTTACTCCATCCACAGCAGTGGCTGGAGAAAAATTTTGTTGGAGATTCGTCCGTCAGTCCCTCAGTCCATCTCAGAATCATTTGGCAATAATACCCTCAACATAAGAAGCACACAGTTTGACCTACGGATTAACTGATTAAAGTCTGGTGGTCATATGACTTGTAAAAAGGTGACCATTCAGTTTGATTTTTATAGCCACTGATTGAACATTTGGTTGTGATTACATTTCCTTTTATAGACTGTTTAAACCCTGCTCAGTGTTTTTCTGCAGTGTCATGCTGGATGTGTTTGGTGATGTGTGCTGCATTTGGTTTGTGACATGCCTGTAATCAAATTAGAGCTTCCAGATTTTTTGCTGTGAGTGCAATGTCTCTGCAAATGTTTTGTACAGAGTCCGTATTAATCAAAAGATTTCTCCGGTCAGGAATGCTTGGGTCAAGTAAATTGTCGGGAGATTTGTTGTTATTCTTTCTGAACTTTATTTCCAGATTTACTGGCAAACACAAACTTTTTTCCCTTTCTAATTCATGATCTTTGGCACTGAGGGTCAACAAAATCAATTTTAAATATCTTTTTTGTTCCAACATTATTACAGACATTGAATTCAACATGTTCTGAAAAGTTGCTGTTAAGCAAATTACTTTAAATGCACTTTCAAATGTGACCAGAAGATGGTGTTTTTAATCTGCACTCTTTATGTTCATACGCACCTTAATATGTGCTTTTATTTACCTGTCATATTGTTTTGAAGTTATCTGCTTGAAATTTAAAGAAAGAGTATTTCAGCAGAAGTTTAGTTTAGTACTGATCTTTATGAGTTATGCCCTTTTGGGTGTGGCAGTAAATTAATAAACATTCAGTTTGTTTGTTATTTATTTGTGTTTCTTTGAAGCTGTAAACTTTGCTCCTTGTCTGCCAAAAATGTCCGGCCCAGCTCAGGTCCTAAGTCTGAAAATCTGGCCCGACTGAATTTCTAATTTAATAGCCCTGGTCTAAAATCTTTGAAGAGCTGAATTTCAGTTTCATAGGTTGTTTAGTCATTTTAAACTCATCCTTGTTCTTTTTATTCCTGTAATAAAAACAAAACTTTTCAAGAATTCTGTCAAAAGCTTAATCAGTGTTCACAGTCACATCATGGCCTCAGTGTTAGGATACATATCGTATGATGTGGTTTGCTGGAAATACCCAGCCCTAGTGTGCAGTTACCCAACAGTGAATGCTCGTCTCCTTAAGGTGATGACCTCTGCTGTCTAACTAAAGGACTTCTGATAAAGGAGGACAGGACTTGATAAAGGTTAGATGATACCCAAACTTCAGAGCTGTTAACATGGCTGAAGGCTCACACAAAAACTGTGTTGTTTACACGACTTCAGTCTGCATTCATTCCATAAATACAAAATGTACTGTGAAAATATGAAGAGGCGAGGACGGTGTAATGGGTGCACCGTAGCCATGTCTCCATACTGCAGCTGGGCTGAAGTGTTATTTCATGTGTGTTTTCATTTGACCATATATTGACCCACAGTGCTGTCTCGTCTGCCATGCCCTATTAATTCACTCCTACTCTCTCAGGCTGTAACCTCTGCTTTCACAATGTCGTCGTTCCACTCCTACAGGCCATCTGCTTTCCAGAGACAGCTCTATTTTTCTTCTGTACCTTATTGTTTCTACCCGTCAAGTTTGCCTTGTAGAAATAAATGCATATTTTAATTATGTAAATACAACCTATACATTTAACACCAAACCATTAGAACACCTAACCATATGTCCATCATTTCATTTTGTCATCTGCATTATACTATCTGTTTTCCTCAGCAGTGGACCAACAACATTCAGTTTTCACCTGTTGCTCCAGCTGCTCTGAAATATTTTTTATATCTGCATTTACTGTTTTGGGTTTGATTTGTCTGATACCTGCAGGGTGTTACAGACGTTCAGTGTTTTTAAGACCCCCCTCATCTGTACCTTCATGTTCAGACACACCAGGAAGACATTTCAAACAGTGTTTTCACTTTGTTCTTCCACGGCGGCCAGAAGCACAAAACCATGCCAAGTTCAGTGTGGGAACGACAAACATCCCTTGTACCCAAGTGCTTAAGTGCCAGCAGCGTTATCACACAACCAGACTCCCACATTTTAGCTTTAGACTTCAGTCTTATGAGCAGGATTAATTTGAAACAGCACAAAGGCAATGTTAGCCGTGGCCATGTCAACACTCCTAACAAGTCAAAGCAAGGAGACGTACAGGAAAGGAGAGAAAAAACGTCTGAAAGGAGGTGGGAGTGAGGGGGAGAAGAGTTGACGGGTGATAGACACCAGACAAAGACACATGTGCACACACTGTTGCCAAGCAGAGACAGGCACAGAAGCACAGGACCTGTTTAGATGTTGTACCAAAAATTAAAGTTTCACCCTGTATCAAATCCACATGCAAATGAAAGCAGCCATCAAAAGCTGTCATGGTAAGATATGAGAGCATGATCAAAATAAAGTGCACAACACACACTTATCGAGGAAAAAATGTCCTTTGTAACTGTTGATTTATTTAATAAATTCAGTGGATTTTTAATGTTGTACTGCATGGGTGTAAAAGTTGGACATTTTTGTTGAACATCATTCATTCTGAGCAAAATAAATTTCTCTGTCCTTAGTCATGGATTGAATATTTAGTTACTCCGAAGAAAATAGGCTCTTACACTTTAAACATGGTGTCATATGTCAGTAAATGTAAAGATATTTTCAGGAAGTTTATTGATGTTTGAATTTATTTCTACATTTACCTCCAATTTGTACCCAACTCATACCAAACGCCTCTGCCATAAATGCGTGTTCATGCTTTGAAAATATTTTGGCTGATACAAAGAGATCAAAACATGCACATATGTAAAGGGTACTTGTCCCTGGTGGCTGTTTGACATTTTTTAGGCTGGTGTGTGAAGGTGATTTTTAAGACTGTAGTTTGCGTTTCCTCTGCTGCCAACTTTTCCTTTTTCTTTTTGCAACGCTCATTATATTTTAGGGATCTTTGTGAACATGTATTACCATGAATATATGTCACATTGAAAGGATTCAAGGTTATACTGAATAAAAAACTGATACTGTTTACATTAAAACGATGCTCTTAGGATGAATGATGTAAAGTAAAGGACAGTATAGTGTTATGGAAAATGTCAGCACCATGTTGAGACATGGAGTGTATTTAACAAGAATAATCCTTGAGTGTGAATCAGGGTTGTCATGTAGTCTGGAAAGATGAAACAGCTGGCTCTGCTGGTTCTATGCTAGCCTATTCCCTGGAATACTACTACACGCACTGTATCTGTGACTTCACTGTGAGGCTTTGACTTAACCAGAAGAGACTTCTGTCTGTCATTGTAACCTTGTTAAGTCTAGCACATAACACCCCCCCCACCCCACCCAAGTTTATCTAATGACCTTCCTGCTGTAGCTTCATATTTGATAGACAGATATGTGAGTGGTATTGATCTCCACAAATAAAGCAATTAGGAATATTTACCAATTCAAACTGATACATTTAATATAGATTTCTGTCGCTCTGCCATAACTCTTTATCTCATGTGTTTTCATAGGTCAGCTGAAGCTGTCAATCATCTCAGAGAATGAGGTGCTGGCTGTTAGTGGTGAGTCCTGTTTTTTATTATGGTGCAACGCTTTTTACTCTCTTATGTCAAAGGAAGACGTGAAATGAGCACTTAGACTGTTGGATAATTGAGTGGGTGGGTGGGGGGATTACTTTTCCTCATAAGATATTGCAAAAAATATATGTTGGGTTGTGGATAGCTTGTCAAATCTGTCCCAGAAACGTGGGAGCTATTATTTTGTCTCGCAGCAACCATAGCCATGCACCCTCCAACTTTTGTTTGTCGTTCCCTGTCTCCTCTCTCAGTGTCTTTTGTGATGCTGTCATGTCTCTGAGTAAACAGCCACTGAAGCTGGATGTTCTTCTTTGTGTTTGATTTTTAACACTATTAAATGAATTATCTTAACACCATCTGCAGCTTTTATACATTTGAGAAACTAAAAATAAAGAAAGAACATCAAGAAAAATCACACTTTGTCCTCTGCAAACAAAACCTTTCTGGAAATGTGAATTCATTAACAGTTTCTGTTTTTCCTTGTTTAGTAGTCTGCACGTCACACAAAAAAACGTTTGTGCCTCAGGGAAGATAATATGACCTTGGAGACTCAAAGTCTCTGAGGGCATATTTGTCAAGACACAAACATTTAGATGTTAACAGTAAAAAAAAAGAAATCCTTTATTGTCTGTTTTCAACTCAGTTATGAGAAGGTTGATGAATGTGGTCAAAACAATTTTTTTTCTCCGATTGGAAACGTAGGAAAGTAACAAAAAATGTATTTGTTTTCAAGGTTCTGGAATCGCAGTGAAATATGAGGGCAGCAAAAACAACACAAAAACTGTAGCCTCTCAAAATAAAGCTCAAAATTTAGGGGAATGCTGTCATGTAGAAAATATGAAAAAAGAGAGACAAAAGTCCCGGCAGAGCGGAACATGGTAAAGTGTCTGTGATGTCACAAGATGCTTGTCGTGCCTTATTTTTAGTGCGGAGTGTTGGTTGTTTTTCTGAAATTAGTTTTCCAAACAGCATCACAGCTTGGACTCAATTAAGGTGTCACTGTATCAGACGTTCTTGCCTAATTGATTATGGCCAAGAAATTACGATTAATGATATATTCATGATATTTATAGAAAATTGTATTTATTGTGGACTGGGGAGCCCAAAAAGATGCTGTTATTTAGACAAATCCAATCCATGAAAGCAAAAAGGCATTTTGGTTGGTTAGGGCAGGTCACTTTGCTTTTCTGTCAATTCAGATGTTTAGTTTAAGTTTCAGTTTAAGCCATTTACTGTGATAAAGGTTGCAACATTACTAAATATTCTCCTTTAATTATTTTGATTTTCCTTTATTTTAGTACAGGTGGCAACAAATGCAAAAAAAAAGCATTATATCCTTCTATGTAGTTTTTCAATGTTACTTTATTTTGATTTTTAGCATAATGTCAGTATTTCAGTTTATAAAAAACAGTTGTGATCAGTCTTGGTGTTTAGTGTAATGGTCTGAGCCCGTGTTTGTTGGTTCATGGAGAGCAGTGGAGACAATGAAGCTATCTGAGGTTTTCAAATTACTCGTCTTTATTACAAACTAAACACCAACGTTAAAAAGTGTAAGGTAACGCTTGTGGTTGTGTGGCTTCTAATTTATCTAAAGAAAGAAGGAGCTCAGCTAAAGGTGTGTGTCCATACTAGGGCTGAACGATATGGATAAAATTTCATATCTCGATATTCATGCCAGATATCTCGATATCGATACAATATGATATGACTACGGGTTCTGCAAGAACTAAGCGGTGTATTCAAGGGCAATCGTAGAAATGAATTTTATTGTGACTTCCAGAGCTGTACATGCAGGGCGAGCAGGGGGGGAATCTATATAGTTTATATTGTTGCATTTTCAATATTAATATCTTGAATGTTCATATCTCGATATCCATAAGATTACGATATATCTTTCAGCCCTAGTCCATAATGAAAATGTTGCACAGACTGACTTTGGGCCCTCCTAGTGGCATAGCCCGTGTATTCAGCTGAGCGACACAGTATGTCTTAAAGGCACATCCTGCAATTTTAACTGTTGTATTTGGCAGAGCCTTAGAGTAAAACTATGTCTTTGTTCTGGTAAAATTATGGCCATTATTTTATATATTTACTTTATTTGTTAATTTATTTCTGTAATTTCATGGTCAAATTGTCTGTTATATTAACTACTTGATGTTTAAAAATGATAGTGAGTCTTTGCTATAGAAAGTGCCATAAATTAAGGTCTCAAAGAAAATAAATCGAGTCACAATAATGCCGACACGTTGAACTGTTGTTAGAGATTTGAGCCATTCCTGACAGCCAAAGTAGCTTGCAATAAACCCAAAGTATGTCTGCATAGTCAACAATTCATTCAGAAATACTGACTCAGTTACACTCAGCTTCACAGTGGAGAACAGGAATAGTAGGTCAGCTGTTTGCTCTGCCGACAGTTTGACCGAGCACCTGCGAGCGAGCAGATGCACATCCATAATTAATGCAACGACAGCGTTATAATTAATTCAGGTCTGTTTGTGTGTTCACAGTTTTGGAGGCCAGAGGTATGGCAGAGGACAGCCAGGGGCCATGTGACTCTTATGTGAAGGTATACACCACCATACATAGATCTAATGAACAGCCTCAGGGGAAATGTGGTGGAGACTGGGTGGTTTAACTTTTGCCTTGTCATCCTGCTCAGATCGGCATGTTCCCAGACAGTGATCCCAGTGAGAGACAGAAGACGAGGATGGTCCCTCACTGCAGGAACCCCATCTTCTTACAAACCTTTTACTTGTAAGGATACAGTCTTTATCACTTCAAATATATGAAACAGTTAAAGCTCCTTTGAAAGACTTTTTATGGCTCATGTCTGGATGTTTGATGACTTCACTGGAGAGATAAAGATGTAGATGAAAAATGACAGTCGGTCAGATTTAATTTTTGTCACACATAAGGGTCAAAACAGTTTTACATGAAGTGCTCAAACTAACCACGAGGTAACCAGCGTCCTTGAACTTGATTTGTGGTGTCCACTGTGGACATGAGTGTCTTTATTTCTTTTCTTTTTTCCCTTGGCGTCCGTGAGTAATGTTTAAGTAAATAATTCCTGCTTTCTTCACTTCGTTAATAGTATCACTTTTGCATTTGCGTAAGAAAACTTTTATCGTGGCTGTTGCTGTCTAATGTTGTTACTGCAAAATAAGAGTTGAGGATTTTAAACGTGGGCTTGTTTTTGCTGCCTCAACATTAACCACAGTGACCAAGATCAGCTCTGCTTGTGTTCAAAAAGAGCCAGTCGGGTAGCTTTGTAAATATTTTGCTGCTGGTAAGCCAAACAACTCCATTAATCCAAGAAAACAGTTTAGTAACGGTTGTTTCCTCTTGTGAAACCTGAAGACTGATGCTGGTTGGCAAAGTAGTACTTCAACAAAGCGGAGGCAAATGTTGGATGTTACAATTTTTTGGCTTGCTATTTCCATATATTTTTTGATTTATGTGAAGATTTCAGAGTAGAGCTGATCTATGTCACTGTGGCTTATTTTTATGCCACAGACATGTACACCAAACAAACCCACTTCAAAAATCCCATACAGTGACTTTAATTGGAGTTACACCCACATTTCTGCTGTAGTGTGAGGCATTCAAAATACATTATAGATTTTCATAAATGTTACTGAATGTCTGGTTTGCTTACGTCAGTCAAAAAAGTAAATTAGTCTAAACTTCAGTCGTTTTCAAAACCACCTCAGAGCTCCTCACAGGAGCATTCACACCGCAAGCGACCCAGCTACCAAAATCGCGTCGCCCACTGACGTATCGTCGTGTGTCCATAAATACCTCATTTTGGTCACTGTTGCCGTCGGCCGTCTCTCGGTGACGTCACATCTGCTCGAGTTTCACTGCGATCATATCATATATCATATAATAGGATGTATAAGCGGACATTAATCCAGCTGTATCCTTTTCACTCACTTATCAACCACAAAACACTGCAGCTGAAGCCCTGCAGCAGCATCATATGTGAGTTTCCCGTGGTCCGTCTAGGTGGAACTAATGTCTTCACTGACTAATGTTTCCCCACACGGACATAAATTGTTCCTCTGTAGTCCGGATGAACACACGCACGCACCGCTGATTGGCTGTTGCAGCACAGCCACACACGACATGGCCTGAAAAGATCAACTTTTTTTAACTTTGACATTGCTCGAAGAGTGAAGTGATCGTCTTGTACGCGACAAAAGCATCGCGGGAGAGTTATCCCAGCCCCATCGTGGCTGTACATTGACTTTGCATGGAGAGTGATCGCCGAGGTAGTACAAGTAGCGTGCGGTGTGAACGCAGCATAAGACTATTGAGAGATTCAACATTCTGAACTCTGCACATTATTTAATTTAGAAAAGCAATAATATTACATAGACAGTTGATTTCTGTGAGCCCAGAGCTTCAGAAATGCTGTTATGAAAACCATGTTCTTTAAAATTCATGTGATATTATTTTGTAATTTTTGTAAAATTCTATTATTAAGATTTTTATAGCTTTAAATCAGACTTTTTCTCTCTTTGCAGTGTCGTCAGTGAGGGGGATCTCAACAAGAGACTGCTCTTTACAATGTGGAACTCTGACACCGAAACAAGGTACATGCTCAAGATGTAGCTAATTATGAAGAAAGGTGTGTTACAAAGGCCTGGATATTATCTCAGACATCAAGAATACACCCCTAAAACTGCTATTTTGGTCTCAGTTCAAAAAATGTATTCAAGGATCTTAAAGTGTCTTTCTGAGAGGTAAAAGTTTAGCAATGTTTTTTTTCTTTTTTAACTGCACTTACTCGTATTTGTGTCAGAATCAATCATTCAAAGAAAATGATGTTGTTCCAGTGAAAAACTTCTTGAGTCAGTGGTTTGGCTGAAATTGCCTCTCATCTCACACTAATGGGGCTTTTCCACTAATTGGTATCGGCTCTCCTTGGTTGAACTTTACTTCGCTGTTTTGGTATTCATTAGGATTTGTATGTAGTAGCTGGAGCAGTTTTTTATATCAAAGTGGCTGCTTGCCTTTCAAGCTGAATGGGAGCAATTTGTTAATAGTTTTAGGTTTACTGCGTTTAAAGTAAGTTTTCAAAGTTAATCTAATACACTGGATTTTACTCTAAGTACATGTGTTAAACAAATTGTCCCACATATTTGCTTTTAATTTGCCTTTGCATGATAACCTTGTTTTATTTTCATACCCGCACAGGCATGCACACAGAGAGCTTAAGAAAAGAAGGGTAAAGGTGATTTAAAAGGTAAAAACAGAGAACATAGGTCTGCTAGTTTGTTCACAGGTTAACTCAAATTAGAAATTGTGTTGTCATTTACTTACCAGAAGATTGATGCTTACTTTGCCATTTAATCAAGCTGCGTACGGCTAGTGTTTGAGTGTAATTTGGGAAGTCGGTTTATGAATCTGGCAGAGGGACTGTGTTCCTCTCGCCTCATCACACTGAACCAGAAACAGGGTCATAGCCGAGGACGGAGGACATGCAGTTGAATGAGTCACCAAATTCTTGTGTTTCCATGGATGGATGAAAAGCATTGTTGTGTCGTTAAAATGCTGAAGGAGACCACCGTTCCCAGTTTGATACAGTTCAAGACTCTCCTCCATGAAAAAAACACTGTTATACACATTTTTTTGTATGAATGACACATTTAAGATTGAATAAGGATATCATATACAGAGGACTTAGTGATTTAAAAACATTTTAGGTTTGTGGGCAACACTTTTGGAGCTATCTGCTTATTTTGGTAAACAAAAAGCCTCATCAGCAATATAAGCCAGTTGATATCGACCTTCAAAGACCAGCAGATTTATTTACAATGGAAAAACAGTTGATTGATGAGTAGTATTTTGCCTCAAGCAAGAAACAGTCAGGGCTTTATGGAGGATTCATATTTTCAGGTTGCCCATTTATTTGTCTACTCTCACTGATATTATTCAACTGAAATCTGAAGAATGCTTGGCATGAGGCTTTTTCTGTAGACTTGGATCAAATGTCCGCTCTTACTCAAGGATGAATTTAGTGGATTTGTTAAGTCATCGGTTCAGCTAATGGAGACACATGCTTATTTCTTGCTTGTAAATCTAGTTTCTTAAGAACAGGTGAACGGATTTACACCTTAAACAAAACACCACTCTGACTTTTTTCTGCAGTTATTTTATAGCCTGACAAACCAGATGGACTATTTCACATATCCATTTGGTATGTGTTTCAAGTCAACCTTAGCAACATCAAATACGAAGTTACTTGAAAGGGCACAGCCTTTAAAGAAAAGTTAGAAGGTAATTGAAAGAATATTTTGTTTCTAACATGCACTTATGTTCAGTAGAAGGCCTGCAGCCTCGTCTTGATTGTCAGCAAAGAGTCAAACTCATGGGGTCTGATGGTAATTCTTTGCTTATGAACCTGCTTGCTTAAGAATACTTTAGTGATTTTCTTCTTGATATGCCCAAACAGTCAAATAATAAATAACCGAAGGGATTATCTTCAAAACCAGCACAAATGTTTACTTTAAGGATGATCTGAATAGATTTTGGATTTTATAGATATATGGGCAAGGAAATCAGACCTCTTATTTCATGGTGGATATGGTCATTTGATATTGAGGTTGTTGTTCAACGACCAAGGTCTCATTGCTTCATTACTTACTTGTGAACATATCAACAATTCCATGTTGAAATTTCATTAATCTTTTCACAGCTTTCACATCTTTAGGGGTGCTTTTGTTGTAATATATGGCTCAGACTTTTACCTACACTTTTACACACACTTGGATTGAACTGATTAGACCTTGTAGGTCAAAGTCACCCTGAACTCACACTGACACAACAATCCAACACCTGCACGTCCTCTTGACTCACTGCAATACTTTTACAGGCAGACACTGCACATCTCCCAGTTGCGTGAAATCCAAGTGACAGCTTTAGTTTGTATTATTGAAACCAGATTCTAAGTGTGTTCTGTCATGGACTTTTCGTAATATTCGTGAAATAACTGAAGGACAGAGATGCAGACTTATACTTTTTCCAATTTTCTTTAAAAAAGGATCATGACCAAAATATGTTCTTGTTTCTGTGTTTGAGATTCTTTTTCATGCTTTTTAAATCCATGCAAAGCCATTTCACACATAACAGAGATATTCCACATGCTCTGTCGAGCAAAGAAAAGTGCTATTCCACAATAAACCAGGGCAGCATCTGTTCAGTGTTAGCAGTATGATGAGCTGCAGTGATCCGAACAACTCTTTCCAAAGCTTTGTCGTGGAGCTGCTTGAGGAAATGACCCCGAAATCACCTGTTGAGAAGGAGCACCTGCATACAAACAAGGCCAGCCAAAAACTACAGTGTTCAGAGCAGCCATAAAATGACTGATAATATTTTTGAACAGAAATTGACAATTCTCTGTCTCATTTGGAAGCCTTGAACCGAATGTCTGAGAGAGCAAAGTAAGTAACAGAAAAGAAATGAGAACACCAATGGCCACTTGTAATTTCCTTGATGTCTGTTAAATTCCAAAGAAGTCCCACAAGGCAGTGGCTAAATGACATGGTAGGTATTTTAAAGGCACTAATTAAATGTAATGCAGAGACGAGAGGGCTAAGACATCCCTCCCAAGACAGTATTATAAGGGCATAAAATTTGCTGAGGTTATAAAACCCTCGGCTGTAAAACATGACGGTGCAGAACAAGATGCTGTTTTATCTTCCTTATGACTATCAAAGCTGGTCATGGGGCATTCATTTTGGAACAATGGGATGATAAATAAAAAGATTATTGGACCCCTTCAAACATGGTCAAAGACGTGCCACTCTGGTGTTTCTGAGCAATATGAGTTCAGGCTGAAATGTCATGAGAAGATGCTGCTTCAACTCACTGACCTGCTGTGAGGAAGTAATGGGCAGCGGTCAGCAAAATCCTCTTAAACTCTACCACACATCAGCCACAGTGCTGCGCTAGCCAAAACAAGCTGATCCTTTCATGTCTGTTAAACATTACAAACTGTTGATTATAAAAGAGATCCTTTCTGATATGACAGTAAATTCACTCTGAATGCTGATCAGAAGACGCAATACAAGGGAAGCACAAATATTACTGTGACCACATTGGTATCAGCAGATATTTGTCTTTAGGTTGGTTATTGATATCAGCAGATAAGAAAATTGTTTTCGTCATTCATTGACAACATTTTGGCCACACAGATTTGAAATAAATATTCAGAATATCGGCTGTAACATTGGTAGAATATACAAATGTACCACAAAGGTTTGCCTCATCATCACTGAGTGACAACTTTTCTAAATCATAGTATAAATTATTAAAGAATAAAACATAGTTTTTCTTGCTTCACATCTACTTCTAACACAATGGACTGCAACTTTAAAAGGAACAAGTCAGGTTTAGTAAAGGCTTTGTCTTCTTGATAAAAATATTGCTGATAATTAGGGCTGTCACTTTATATAAAATATTCGAATAACCGATCGAATATGGAGATAAATATCGGTAACCAAAATAAATATTTGAATGTAAAATATTGAGTGTGGCGGCACATCAGGCCTGGAGCAGTGGACCATTCCGTCCAACAGAGGGCGCTGTGAGCACAGCTTGACCGTCAGACACATCGGCTGCTCTCTTGACCTCAGTAAACAAAGAGTTTTCACTCTGAGCGGACATTAACAGCTCTGAATCATCTAATGAGAGCTGTGTGGAAGTAGTTTTGGTTTTGCACCGTTTGATGGCAAGCTTAAAACCAAAGACCAGGCTGTGTATGATGTGAAATGCAGTTTAGTCACAGGTCCTCCACTTATTTGTGGGCTCAGCCGTCAGCTTTCATCCAAGTTATACGGCTGAGTGCAGCGGCGCTTTGCCAAGAGTTTAACCCCGTTTGACTGTGTTCTTTTCGGCAGGGTCTTTACCAAAGGGGGCGGATAATAGAGTCTCTGTCCATTGGCTGTAAAACATGTTGATGCAGAACAACATGCGAATATCTTTGATTATTTGGGTGCATGTTCGAAAACCGTTCGAGTTTGATTTTTAGGAAAAGTGACAGCCTTACTGATAATGAGTGGAATTATCTGCATATTGGATATCAGCAACATCCATTATGTTTCATCCCTACAAAATGTTGCTGGTGTTATAGATTAGATTTTTCAGAGCCTGTTTTCAAAAGGTGTCCTACTTTATTGTCAGTTGCTTAGACCAAAACAAAGCTTTCCTTAAGCCATACCTCCACTGACCTTCAATGCCATTATCAATTTTACAACCAAAGGTAGAGAACAGAAGTCTGTCAAAACCCTTTTTATACTCAGATACAGAATAGGCATCATTCATGTTGTAGCAGAAATAGTGACAGAGTCTAATAGTTGTCTGTGTAAACAGGGAAACACTAAGATGGAACAGCACTTATTGTGTTTGACGCCAATGCTGTTTGATCAGAAGTCATAACTCTTTTGTTCACACAGGCCTGAAACACAGTATAAAGCCACACAATGCTGACACAGTATGACAGTAGTGCATTGTTGGGCCCACTGTAAAAGGGCAAAGGAGGTTTAAGAATGGAGTTTTGTCATGGTATTGTAAAGACTGTACTATAAGACTTGACAAGTTTCCTTTGACAATTTCTTAATATCTATGTATTTCTAGTTTACTCCAACTAACCAGCAGGGTTTAGGGCAGGGGTGGGCAAGTGGCGGCCCAGGGGCCAAATGTGGCCCTCCACATCACTAAATGTGGCCCCGCCATTCATTCCCAAAAAAACAGCAGTTGTAAATATGAAGAAAACTCAGATATCCAATAGAAATAGTTCTATATAATCTAGACTGATATTTTTATTGACTTATGTAAGTTATTTATGGCCTTACTTTGCTTTAATAGTGTTTTTAAATCTCTTTCATGAAGCCTTTAACATTATATCGAGTATTACTCAATACTATATCTAAAAAATGGCAGCAGCAAAATATTTGAGCTTTAAGAATTTGCTTGAATTCTATGTCAAGTTCATTTGATTATGCATAATAACTTGTATTTATGTTGGAATATATAAATACTGGTATTCTAATCTTATGACAAATTTATATTCTCAAATGTTGTTTATCCAGGATTCGTTTTCCTCATGGAGAGTTTCTGAAAATTTGTAACAATGTGGCCCTCAGGCTGGGAAAAATGGTTTTATGTGGCCCTCTTGGTAATTAATTTTGCCCACCCCTGGTTTAGGGGTAGCCCAAGATATAGTATCAGTTTGAATGTATAGATTACTTAATACTTTATTATTACTTTATTATATACTACCCACCACCACATGGCCCTCATAGGCCCCCCTATCCAACTATGTAGACCAGTGACCAGTAAGAGCCAGAACAACACCAGTGTTTTCAATGGGAGTCTCTCTTCTTTGGTGTTTTAATTAATGCAATTGGAATAATTAAGGCTCGACACTGTTTGATATCCCTGAGCCACCCCCTACCATGTGATCTCTCACAACCCTCAATTGAAACATGCCAACCACCTGTATCTAACTTACCTGGCTGCATGGACATCCCACCCCTAACAGCATACCACCTTCAGCAGACCCAGGATCAAGTTATAGGTGAAAATATGGAAAAATGCCCTGCCTTACAATGTTAACAAATCCTTTAAGAAATCCCTGGATCTGCATCTTTTTGGATTTGGATCACCACCAAAATAGGATCACTTCTCTCCTGTGCTGTGACAGACATTCCCATGAATATTTTTAAAAGAAATCTGTAGAGAACTTTTAAGTTATTAGTGAAAATGTGGAAAACTGCCCTACCTCACAATGCTAACAAGTCCTTTCAAAAATTCTTGGATCTGCATTTGTATTTCAGTCGACACAAATGGGCAAACACTGGGCAAAAAATTACCATATATGTGTAGGTATTATCAGGATAAAACATTTTTCCACAATCAAGCAACCATATTACTTTATTATAATTATAATTATAATTATTTATTATTACCCAGCACTGTTTACGAGCAGCCAGTTGGTATTTGTTAAACCTTTGTAAAGGCCAGATAGGAGATAGGAGACATGACATATATTCCTCCTGTCGTGTTATATCTTCTTATTGGTAAATAAAAAATACATTACTTTATGTATGAATATTCAGTCTTAACATCTTTGCTAACTGCAATTTTAAATGAAAACCATCCCAATCTCTGGCTTTTCAGCCTCTGCCCACATGAACCTAAATTTGTATTTTTATAGATTCCTTTCCATTCGAATTTGTTGGTTTGTTTGTTTGATCAGTTTGACAGTATTATACTTCTGATTTCGTGCCTGCAGCAGGCCTAAATAAGACATTTCCCTGTTATAGAAATACCTATAAACATCTGTCCGTTTGATTGTTTAATGTGAATACTCTGCTCAGCGAAGATAATGGACTTGTTCTACATCCCTGCTTGACACTATAGCACCCCCTATGTTAGCCTGCTAATGCATAAAGGTAAACATTAAGCTAAAAGCATCAATTTCCCCTTTCTGGGAAACAGCTGAGTCTCTTTCATCTGAGGTTCTGCTGGTGGACTCATCGTTGTCTTCGTGACATTCTGTCAATGCAGCTGAGCTCTTTCGGTCACTGGCTCATTGTACCGAGAGAAGCGTAGAAGTATTTCTGGTGTTCATTTGTGCTGACGGCCAGTTTGCCCCTCAGAACAGCATCAGCAGCTGCATTAGCCCTGTCCAGCTGGGAGCTTGTCGGGAATAGTTTTTCTCATGTATGCATAATTAAACATCCCCACCCTTTTTGTTCCAACACATATACTGTGGACTCCCACAGCTGTGATAATATATATTCATCAAAAGTGAATAGTATGTCATATGCATTACAGAAAATCACACTCAAGTAAGACTTTTTATTGCTTTGTTTATCCCCATTAGGGATTACTGTGCCTCTGAAAGCACATATTTTACCCAGGAGATCATCTTTCTTTTATTGTTTTTGTCATAAATTATTCTGTGCTGTAACTTTAGACACAATTATGTTTCACAAACTCTGACACTAAGTTGGAAAACAGCATAAAATGTTAAACAACCTTGCATTGATTAGTGTATTTTTGAAGGAGGATCTGCAGGATCTGGCCCTGGTGCAGCTTTAAAAATACTTCATAAATGTCAGGAATATGTTAGATCACACATCAGCTTTACTTTAAGAGTTGATTGCTTTTCCTCCTATTTATTTATTCTCTTTGTCTATTTCCTTGTCTGTAACCACAGGATCAGTGCTCTGATGGGCTGCATGAGCTTTGGAGTGTGTTCTCTGATGGACCCAGACAAGGTGAGTTAAAACACTGAGCTTTAGTTTATTTAGATGGTGTGTAAACATTGTCCTTATCCTCCATCTCAACTCACACTTTTCAGTGAGTGTACTTTATTCATTGGAGCATAAATGTGAGGGTTTAGTTCAGTTTGGATGATTTCCAGTGGCCTCGATAGTTGAGAGGAAACACTTTGAGGTTGCCGGTGTTAGAGCAATACTGCCTCCAGAATTCTGAGTAAAACAATATGAGTCACTCACTCTGCCAAAAATGTTAAGGGTCATATCAGGAACACACATACATGACTGTTTATCTGTCCTTCACTGAATCAACCTTTTTAACAGCCTCAATTTATTCTCAGTGAATCCCCATCAATGTGGCCAAAACAGCATCAAGTTGTGCATCCTTATAGGTTATAAGCAGAGGGAAATATGGTTTCAGAGGCCCTGCGATGACAACATTTTTATTTTCCGTCAACAAACAACAAAGACAAAGTTGAGTCACCCTTTTGTCACCTTGTGTTTGAACTGTCAATAAAACACATCCTGTTCCCATCAAGCATACTGTGTATTTCCTAAGAGCTGCTCAGAGCTTGGATGCCTGCTGGTGTGAACACTGAACTCTCCCACAGACAACAACCAGGATTTACGACTGTTTTTGAAGCGCGTGGGTGATTCTCCACATGGTCACTATTTTACTTTTAGGTTCCCATTAGATGGCCACTAATGCTGTTTTCAACATATCTTATTGTCCTGTTGATACTGGCTGCTTATGAGTTATTGTTTATGTTGGGTGCATATGTAACCCCAAGTATTAAAATTCAACATCATTTGATGTGATTCAAAATCACTTCACACGTCGCTCGATGTCAAAGTTAAAATAAGTTGATCTTTTCAGGCGATGTCCTGTGTGGCTGTGCGGCAACAGCCAATCAGGGGTGTGGGCGTGTGTGATGGTACCTGTGACAGTTTTTCATGCGGACGACATAGGAATGTGTGGGAAACATTAGTCAGTGAGGACATTAGTTCTGCATGGATGGACCGCAGAAAACTCAGATGATGCTGCTGCAGGGCTTCAGCTGCAGTGTTTTGTGTTTGATAAGTGAGTGAAAAGGATACAGCTGGATAATGTCCGCTTAAACATCCTATTATATGATATATGATATGATGGCGGATGTGACATCACAGAGCGACGGCCAACGGCAACGGTGATCAAAATGAGGTATTTATGGACACGCGCGTGAGTCCGGTGGGTGACGCGATTTTGATCGCAGAGTCGCTTGCGGTGTGAACACAGCTTAACGCTAACAATCGGCAAGTGACTCTTTTCCCAATGCCAGCAGACCTGTGTCTGATCGGCAGCAGAGGAGTTGCATGTCTTTGTTTATTCCTCTGGCGCATCAAGCTCATGTCATCATGCTGATGACATCATCAGTGCAATATAACCCCTCCATATAAACAATGGAAAGGAGCATGGTGGCCATGGACGCAATTTTCTTTTCTTTGCTCTGTACTTTTGCCCTTCTTTAAAAATGTACAAACTCGGCTCTAATGACACAAAGGTGGATGGGGATGTTACGCCGACGTCATCCGTAAATTAGCGGGTCGATCCGGGTGTGATGTTCCCACTGAGGCCGATCAGAGGCAAGCCGATCAAAACCTGTGTCGCTTGCATGGTCTAACAACCCAGGTCGAAATGCCAATTAAATCCTTCCAAACTGCTGACAGGAGTCGATTATTACTGGGTTTAATCTGTTTTTTTTGTTCAGTCTGAACGGGGTAATAGTGTTGAAGGTATGCAAAGTAATCACCCTTTTTATATTCAGTCAGGGCGATTGAATACAACTGTTTGCTGATTTCTGGAGGAAGATGGTATGTGGTGCCAGGTGCTAACAATTGTTACAACCAAAATCAAAGTTTGCAGGCAACAGTTGGATTGACCAATCAGAGACAGTGTTTTGACACTGTCTCTGATTGGTCAGAGTACATGTGTCAGGTCACACCCTCTCGAGCACATGTAGGCATCATTGGACTGTCAATTGAACAAATATGTCCTCATTGACTAAAGTAAATGTCCCTAATAATAATGGTCAGAGAGCTTTGTTGTGACACTGATGTGTAAAATGCATTGTCAAAAGGGCTAATGAAAACAAACAGTCTTTTCTCAGAGGAATAAAGATTGAGAATATCTGAACTATCAACCAAAAGTGAGTTTTAGACAGCTTTTCTAATATGACCACTGCCTGACAACTCAAACAGCTAAATAGAGTGAATTTCAGTTTTTGCACAGTTGTGGTCAAAACACTTTAAGACACAACCAGATCACAGCTGAAAGAGAAGCAGTCTTTTTTTCTCTCTTTCTAAACTGTCCCAGGTGGTAGCAGATAAATGTGACTCAGGATAGGCTCTCCTCCTCTGCTCTCTATTTCCTATCTCAGCTATTTCCCTCCACTCTTTAATTATTTAACTCTAATTTACCCGTCTGCCTTTCCGATGCCTCTTCATATTTTCCTGCTGCAGGATAAAAGAAAAGAAACTCTATGATCCAGAGGTTAGTGCAGTCACTACTGTAAGCATTTGTTATGCAATGCCTCAGTCCCTATCATTTATGTATATGATTACATCATGGAGTTTGAATTTGTGTGTTTTTAAGCTTCTGTTTGGTCATTTAGTAATTCAAAATATGCAGAAAATATATCCATTATTTTCTTGCTTCAGCCAAAGAAGGTACACACTCAAACAAACCAGATTATCCCCTGAAGAATGTGATCATTTTGGTTTCAGTATAGTAGGGAAATAGCTGTCAGAGTAAAAAAAAGTTTCATCCTAGAGTAAATTCTAATTAGAGCTCTGCCTGAAGCTTTCGGAAAGTACGGTTTATGAGATTGAGTTTAAAAGCTTTGGAAGAAAATGCCTACAGAGAAAAACCATCCTGTCTTTGTATCTTTCCTTTAAGCTTTGAGACCTTCCAAATTCTCCAGTATAAGTATTTTTTCACATGATAAAATATTTAAATTAGTTCAGGAAGCAGCAGAGCTAGACTGGCAAACTTTAATTTCATGAATTGTTATATGCATTCATTAAAGTGACTTCATCTTACAGACATGTTTATAACTCCATGCAGCCATGAAATAGTATGATTTCAGAGGTCATAGATCAAAAGTCAAGCTCTTTGAGTGATATTCTGCAAATTTTCCACTTTGACTCAATAAGGTTTTGGCTCATACTCGTCCCTTGTGAATGCAGTGTTGAAAGGGAGCTCGAAGGATTTTCTTTAAATTCTAAACAAACATCTTCTCCGACTTAAGAATGATGTCATTGTTTTAGTGATGAAATGTTTTGGTCTTTGTTTCAAATTTTCTTTATTTTAGTTGTTGGCACAACATGTCCAGAACACTGCAGAAGATTTCATCATAGTTTGCACAAATGTTAAACCTGACTGTTATACACAGATTACAGTTTTGGGTTCACAAGTCAATGGTTATGTTCATTCCTATCTGGTAAATGTAAAAACTCTGTAATGCTTTGAACTAATCTCTCCAAACTTTGCACAAATGTCTATCCTAAATGAATGGTAATGTTATTAGATATTGGATGCCATAAGTCAGAGATCGTGGCTTTCTGGCCTCATGCTTAGCCCTTGCTTGTGAGCGTAATATCTTTAAAATAATTTCCTTCAACTGTTCAAGTAACTTTCCTGACATGAGGATAAACTGAATACTGAATACATTTTGGAGGCCGAAAATTTAGTCTAATGTTGGTTATCAAAGACACATTTCAACAACACTTATGGAATTTTCATTCAGCTTTCATATAGCTCATGTCGACACGGGTTTAGCAATGGGCAGCAGGGGGGCACAGCAGGTTAGCCGGCCTGCCTCACAGCATGACGAAGAGAAATGGGACACCATACAATGTTGCTTCTCCCCTCAGCAGGAGCGTGTCTTTGGACTGAACAAGGGCACGAGTGCAGGGATTGGTACATGACATGAGGCTGAACTGATTAGTTTCTGGAGGGCAAAGGTTAGGGCTGGGCAATTAAAGCTGGGGTTGGCGATTTTGGAAAACTAGCATAAATTTGAAAGTAGCATCTCCTCAGGGCTCCGCCTAACCCCCCACCCCCCGCTCGCATGCACGCGCGCGGCTGATATATCCAGAAGACTGATTCAACTCCAAACCCTCTGCATAACGTGTTTGTTTTACACTACACCAAGTCATGTCTCAGTCAGCGGTAAGAAAACACCAAACAAACATGTAAAGTTAGTTAGTACTCACAGCCGATGTTGATCGGGGTATAGGTAGTTCCTCTGACATTCTCCACATAGCTGTCAAATCTCCCGTTTTGGCCATGAAACTACCGTATTTTATGTATTTTATCCTCTTTTCCGCCGTCCTCCTGTATCAGTATTCTCCCGTAAATCTCCAGTGTGATGATATAATAATAAAAACATTCCTCTGCCTCTCCAAACTGAACTCTGTCTCTAGCCTGAATGGGGCGATAATGCTCCAAAATGATGGATGCCAACCACCGTAAAACCGAAGAAGAAGAAAAAGCCTCGCGAAAATGTTCACCTGCTGTAGCCTGGGTGGCAGCTGTCGCGAGATTAGAGCAGCAGAACAAACTTAGAAAAACAAAGAGTTTATTTTAGATTTCTTGAACATCTGTCTTAAAATGTGAGGGATACTGGAGCTTGGTTGGGGTTGTGGGACGGCTCACGGCGGGCTTCCCTTATTTTCAAAGACAAAACTTGAAAGGTAAGCATTCTCTGGCGGACTCTGATACATATGAGCTCGGCTACGCGCACCGAATCTGTGCACGCCGGGAAAATGCACGCGCAGCAGGCGGGCAGAATGGCGACGGGATTTGATTGGTTTAAAAACAGGTGTCCCGGCATGATTATTGGTTGGGGTTTTCCCTGTTTTACTCCTGCTGTAGATAGCGGATATTTTCCGCTCTGTTTTAAGAACACATTATAAGTTGATTACCATCGGGTCATAAAGATAATTTTAACCAGTATTTCAAAAAGTGTATCTAAATCAAATCGCCAACCCCAGCTTTAATTGACAAATATTCGAAACCGACATTTAGACCCTCTAATCGAAATAATTTACTCATGTCAATTATTTGGATTGTTTTCCCTGTGTAAGTCACTTGACCGTGCTCCCTCTATACAGTTTGTGTTCACTTTCGCCGAGAGCGAAAGACCCGCTGCCAACACGTAGGAGACGAGAGCAAATCTATCAGAGGACCTTTTAGCTAAGAAAAATGCCATCTTCGTTGTTTTGGCATGTTTTGGATTCTGTGCAGAGGACATGGAGCAGAAAAGACTGAAGTGTAAATACTGCAGGAAGACCGTTTCAACAACTGTCCGTAACACCACCAATTTGTTCCAGCATAGCATAAACTCATCGTTCATTAACCGTAATCAAGATAACTTAATCGTGTTACTGAGATGAGGTAATATTGCCCAGCCGTAGCAAAAGTCTCTGCAGCCTTAGATAGTTTAATATACAGTCTCTCACACACTCAAAAGCTCTATTGGGCAAAGTTCAATACAAAGCCTCCATAAACACCATCAAAGACAAAAAGATCCTCACTAGTTTTACTACCATGACAAATAACCCTGCCCTTCTTCCTGACCCTTCACTTTTACTTTTACTTTACACTTATTTTAAACTTTCTTTTCTTATACTGGCTTACAGGCAGCAGGATAGTAAAGTAATTTGTTGAAGTAATTGAGGCAAACAGGCTTTAACAAGGCTTCAAATTAAGTAAACCCCTTGTTGTCTCTCTCCCATTGAGTGTATTTTGTCATTTCAATTAGCATCCTCATCAGCTAGCAAAACAAACAACAGAGAGAAATTATATTTCACTCAGGCTTATGTCTGTCTCCCTTCTTCTCACATTTATCCCCATGAATATTAAATTGGCTTAATATGCAAATGAGAATGACTTAGCATTGACTCACACAGAGTTCTGTCTTTTCACCCTCCACATCTGTTATATTCTGTTTTTCTGTTCACCTTTTCCTTTTCTAACCTTTCACTTTCCCTCCAGTGTGTTCCTGTTTACTCCAGGAGCTTTTGGAGCGTGTGAGTGTTGCCTGATATTTTTTTGCTACCTGTTTTGCGTGCCTGTCACATCTTGTCATTTGTTTGCACCTTTTTGCCACTTTGTGCTTTTTGCTTCTTTCTCCTCATGTCCCGCTTTCTCCTTTCATCACTCTCATTTCTATTTTTTCGCTCCCCCCAGACTCACAACTCTCTGTGCCCTGCTCGGTCCGCTTTTGTCACAATATTGAACGCTGGCGCAAATCCCTCCCTGACTTCCAGGACATACGCCCTCCCCTCCCCCATCTTCCATACAAGTCCGCCGACCCGTCCTCCCCCACTTGTCCCACAGCCCGCAGAAATCTGTCCACTCAGATAAGATGCTTTCAAAACGGAGATTATTGTCACTGTCCACAGCATCACATTATTTAGTACAAAAGAGGAGGCTGGCAGCGTATGTGTGTGTGTGGCTTAGTATGTGTGTGTCACCGTAAAACACAGCCGTCATGTCCTCATTTTCAACACATCAGGATAACAAACCAAACTTCCTCTTTCACAGCTTGCAGAACTTTATGTAACACGCGTACAGTAGTTGTAAACATGTAACAAACATCTGCACAAACACACATCCATGTCAACACACACACCATCTGGCTTGCAAGGCACAAGTGCAGAGACATGGGGGGGGGGCATCAGCTGCTGGATGAGCTAAAGTACAGAGTGACGTGTGTTGGCAGCCCTGCAGGAGCAAACTGCCGAGCCCATGTGTGTCTGTACAATATGTTTATGTCTCACAAAGAGGATTTTAATTTTAGCTCTCATTAGGTTGAATCTGTGAGTTGCCTACACACATGCAAACACTAACACACTGTCACTGGTTGTGTGTGTGTGTGTGCTGCAGGAGGTTCAAGGATGGTACTACTTACTAGGGGAAGAGCTGGGGAGGAAGAAGCATCTGAAGGTGCCCACACAACACAACTTTCATCCCACCAGTGAGTGAACTTTATCGTGATTAACTAACAAAACTGAAACTCTGGTTTTTAATGACATGCATCTGTTGTAGGGGAAGTCTGGCAAGTTGGCATCAAGGGCTAAGGTTGTATTCTTGGGATAGTTTGTTCATATTTTTAAAGAAATCATTCTCAACAAACTTTTCTTCCTCTCCTCCATATAAACGGCATATCGGCTTTGGAGGAGATAAGGCGAGCCGAATCAGTGACATCTTTTAAATCACATTTTAAAACCTACTTTTTTAGACTTGCTTTTACATGATTTTATTCTTTTTGTATTATTATTTTATTTTTTTATATATTTTTTTACTCTTTTAGCTTACTTGCTTTATCTGCTGTTTTTATCCCTCTCATGGTTTCTCATTATTTTATTCCTATTTTTACTTTCTTTTATTGTTTTGACATACCAAGTTTCTATTACCATTATTTGATTTCACTTTATTTTATGTATTGATTTATTTATTAGTAGTATTTATTATTATTTTATTTATTTATCTATTTTCCCTTTTACCAGTCTTCTATCTGCCTTCTTATTTTCAATCTTCCTGATGTGATGATGTCAACCTTAAACAATCTTTAATTAATCTATGTATCTGGAAATCCATTATCTGTCTACTGTCCTATTATCTTCTTGCCATTATGCATTTTACCAGCTGTTTCAATCCACAGTTTATAATATTTTCTCTCATTTTGCTGCTTTAGTTAATGTGATCCTCTGTGCCTTTTCCTCTGACTCTCGTGGTCGCTGATGAACTGATTGTTGATTTTATTGTACTTTGTTTTCTACCTTTGTTCTGTCTGTTAAAGCACTTTGAAAACTTCTGTTTTTAAAGGTGCTATATAAATAAAGTATTATTATTATTATTATATTATTTTAAACCTCAGGCAAAGTTCATAATTAGATGCAGATTTATCAAGAAGGTTGACTTATTGATGTGAGCATGATAAACCATGATTAAGGGTTAAGTAAGGACTTTTTGTATAACATGGCTTTAATTTATAACTGTTGTAAGGTAAATAACGAGACATACTCATAAATTGCAAAAATATACAAGGAATTATTTCAATGTTGGATTAAATTAGGGATGCACAAATTAGGAGGATCAGGGTTGAAAGTGATACAGAAGTATGCTACAGATAATGATTTTGAAAACATTACAGGTGAAGGTACTAATACCAGGTAATAGATAGAGCCAATCCAAATAGTTAGAGACACTGATTCAGATACAGAAAAGATGCTGATGCAGAAACCCCTACATATACATACACGAACACAAATATAGAAACAGATATCCATACAGACACAGATACAATCCCATTAAACACGTAGATATTGTTAGACATACAGATAAGATGCAGATACATTATGCTGGTACCAGTACAACTGCTGATGCTAATGTGATACCAATATTAATGTAACTGCAGAAAGCAACATCAGCACAGATGTAGAAATGATGCTGGAACAGGTAGATATAGAAATGCAGGTAGATACTGGTAATATTACAGATACCAATACAGACATCTGTAAAGTGCAAATATAGATACATGGTCGATACATCTGCGGGTGCTGGTGCAGATATAGATTTAAAATATTAAAAGGGGTAAAAATGTTGTTTCTACAAAAAGAAATCATTGTTTTATGTAATGGCTTTCATTCTGTCATCATCATTCTGAGACTGTCGTACAGATTGATCAAGCTCAATAAGTTTAATCTTTCATCATTTAACTATATTTAAATGTCTTTGTTTTGCCACAAAACTTAAATTGATTTGACTTTGTTTTAATCAAGGTAAGTGTGTTTATAAATGGCACAGTTATGATTTAATTATTAACATAACCTTTGAGAAACCAAACTGAAGCCAAGCACTAGCTGCCCTCTGACTCCTTATATTAATGAGCAAATGAAGATGTGGAATACTAAATAAATTAGCCTTACAGTTTCATTGTTTAACTAAGACATTTCTAATATGTATTGCACAGGGAGAATGTATGGTTATTGAGGTGTATTTTTAACTCATTAATTCCTAATAGCAATCAAGTTACAAATTTCTATAAAGATGCAGACTCATTATTTTTGGGAAAGTTTATGCCTAAAATGAGGGAGTTAAAAGTTTATTGTATGTATGTAGCAGAGCAGCACAGCAGCTTACAGGCTGCTGAAAACACTGTTTGTGTGACGGAGCTCACAACTCTCTCTTCCTCTGGTAATGTCAACGGTCATTTTTATTCCCCAGAATGAACTATGCTCACATTTTATTTTGAGTAGAAAAAAGGAATACTCTTAGATCACTAAAACTTTGTATGCATTGAGTTAACATAATAATGTAGTATGCATCGGCACAACACTGATACAGATAAATACATTTATTGATGCAGATGCAGTCATCCATAGACATCCTGATCATACAGAAAACCTGATGAGATGTTTTGAAACAAAAACGTATCACATATTCTAACTGTGCTTTTATTACCTCGTAATCATTTAGGTGTTTATTTATCATTGAACTTTAAGATTTGATAGATTCAAAGTGCTTTAATTAGTTCCTCCTCTCGAATGTCACTGTTGCATAAACACAAACAGCGTATTAATGATCTTTCTTACAGACTGGAGAAGATTCTCGCTCTTCTTATGTTTTCCTTCTTGTGTGATGAATGGGAAATATCAAATTTGTCCAACAGGGAACTTTTTCAGCCCAATTAACAGCTTCTACATCAGCGGTTAGATCTTCTGGCTTACAACATTGACATTGGTGTAGGGAGGCTATTTGCTGATGAACTGATGTCCTTCAATCTGGATGTTAAACTCATCAAAGTGCCTCACAAAATAAAAAGTAAAAGTAACTAGTTTAACAGACAGCATCACATCCCTCCTGTCCTCACTTCTCTCGTCTTGCTTCCTCTCCATAGATTGTAAGACTTTATAGACCAGTTTTAAAGCCCTTACAGGTCTGGCCTCAAAATACATATCTTAACTATTGACTCCCTATGAGCCAGCCTGCAGCCCCAGACCCCCGGGCAGGGGCCTCCTGGCTGTCCCAGAGTCAAGGCTTAAGGCTAAAAGTGATCCAGTCTTTTCTGCCAGAGCTCCTTGACTTTAGAACAACCTGCCCGAGGAGATCAGGCGAGCTGAATCCGTGACATCTTTTAAATCACTTCTTAAAACTCTTTTCTTTGAACTTGCTCTTACATAATACTTTATTTGCTCATGTACAGAGTCATTGTTTTGTTAGTTATCTATTTTATCTGGTTATTTATCTCACTGGTATTGAGTAATTTGCTTTTATTTCCTCCTGTTCTTGTTCCCTTTACTGTTTTATTTAACTCCTTTTTGCCCTTCTTCTTTGCCACATCTCTCTGATGTGTTGTCGTCATCTGTCGAACTGTTGATCCATTTATTGTGCTACTGTCTTCCTGTTATCATTATTATCCTCATTCTTCAAAATCTTCTGTATTGGTACACACTTACATTTTAATCACATTAATGCTGTTTATTCATATTGTACTTCAGATGTTAACATTTTCATTTCTTTTATCTGATTTATCTGAGTTTGTATTTTTTTCCTGCTCCATCTTTTGGAAATGTCTCAATTTGTCCTTACAGATTATGCTTATTTTATGTTCCCTGGGTTTGTGTCTTTGTTTCCTCGGTTAAGCACTTTGTAAACTTCTGTTTTTTAAAGATGCTTTATGAATACATTTATTATTATCATTGTTAGCCAAAGTAAATGATATACAAACAGTAGTTTGTCCAGGCCACTCCAAAGACCCAGTAGGTCTTGTATACTTCTGTTAATCGACAATATCAAGTTGGATTCAGAGGGAAGTGCCTGTCTTCAGCTGGTGTTCATAGATTTGGTCTGGCTTCAGTCAACTTTTACATTTTGTTAGCTTGTGATCATCCACATTAAATGCCTTTGCGAGCCCTGTGTTTTTTATCCTCATTTATTTTCAGCTATTCCATTTTTGTGCAGGCTTTAAAACGTCTACACAGGCCAATGTTAACTGTCCAACAATTTGATTTAGTTTGTCCTATGGTGACCAAAATGTTAACAAAAATGCTCCAAGTATGAAAGTATTAACATTTTATTAAACCAACATATTCCTAAAGCAACAATAAGTAAATGTCCTTTGTTTTTGCCTTCTTAAGTTACAGCATGAATTCAGGACTTTGCTTGAGTTGAGTGCAGACCTTTTTTATCATTATTTTTATGGACCTCTCCATGAGGCTGGGCCCCTCAAAAGCTTTCCCCTTCGTCCCGCTCATGGGCTGTTTTAATTATGACAGTCAGTCAGCTGTCAGGGTCCAACAACTTCAGCATTCTTGACACAGAACATTGTTTTGACTTGTGATTAAACCAAACGAATGTGGGTTAGTTTTTCATACGTACTGCCATATTTTTGGTTGCATGTCATGTGTGCAGGTCAGCTGCTCTAAGTCTTTATCAGTCATTAGGTCGGGGAGGTAGGGTGACCGTGGAAGCGAGGGATTAAGAGAGGGAAAGAGAGGGATTGTGGGGGAGTGAATGAGGCAGAGACAGTGAGAGAGCGTGAGTGAGGGAGGGGAGGGAGGGGTTTGTCGAAACCCTGACGCGTCACAGTTGCCACAGAGAGAGAGAGAGGCAGAGCTCACCCGCAACGTTCGCTCCTGGAGTGGAAATCCTCTCACGCGCAGGCACACACCCACCAACTCACACGCATACATCCACACCAACACCTACACATGCACTCACACGCACTTGTTTGGGAATTCTTCGCCTCACCTGCACGTGCTTCTTCTTCTTCTCTGACTTATGTTTGCACTCACTCGTAGTTTTGAGGTGGTGGTGTGTGTGTGTTGGAGTTATGCTACTGTGTGCCAGCCATAAGGGCAGCCTAGACTAGGTGAGTACAGTGTTTGTGTTGTTATATTTGTCTTAACTTCATGCATATGTGTTTCTTTTGAAGTTGCATGCAGCTAAAGTGAATTCTTCTGAGGATGCTGTTTGGATTTTACCTCCCTTCTCCTTTCTGGCTCTCCATCTTTACTGTTTTGTTTATCTTTTTCCCTCCTTGTTTTCTCCTCATTTTTAATATTTCTTGTCCAAGTATTTTTGTTGTCCCCTACGTTACTTTAGTCCCTCTTTGTTACACTGTATGCGCTGCTATTCTGCCAAATCTTATCTAATTTCTTCTTGCTGGGCTAAATTTAGAACAATTACTTTCCCTGGAAGACCCCCGAAGGAGCTTAGCTTACCCATTCAGTGGATTACTTACCGAATGAGAACACTTTTTTTGCACACAAACCTTCATATACTTATTTCCTTGCTGCATCTGGCTATCATCAGTGTCGTTGATTCCCTTTCGCTTATTTCTCTTCTAGGTTATGAGAATGATGATGATATCATAGGACGTTAGCTAACCCATCCCAATTTACACTGCATGGCTGAACTAGGCTAATCTGCCTCATGCAACTTTAAAATTAGTTTTATGCTTCTGTGGATGGAACTGGGACAAGGGGTATCAGATTGGACCCAGCCAGCAGGAAACCATTAAAAGCATGCATGAGGGAATCCTGACATGTAAAGAGGCGAGGGGGGCTTTAGGCTGTGAGCTAACAGGCTGAAGGATGTTTAAATTGAATGCTTCATGTCATGTTTGCAGATTTCAGCCAAATATGTTAGTTTTCTATCTTTAAACTATAGTTTTATACAGTAGTGTAATGGTACCTTTTTAACAGTTAGACCAGCAGCTGTATGATTTCCAAAGAGCACTTGGAGCCTGATTTCAGCACCACAAAATTTGGAAGTGGGCAGCAGCTTTGTTTTGCATTTTTTCTTTGTGAGAAGTGTCCACAACTTTATAGCACTGGTTCACACACCAGTCTCCAGCTCAAAAGAAACCAGTTTGTACTTTTAGTGCTGTTTGATACAGTGGCTGAGAAACAGAATATAACAGTGACAGAGCAAGAATTCAGCCAAAGCACCTTTCTTACTTGTTTAAAGTTATTACCCTTTTAGCTCAGTTGGTACAAATACTTGAATAAATCAGATACAAAGCTTCATTTTCAACACACCAAGGTAGAACACAACAGTAGAATGAGCTGATGACTGCACTTCCTGAGTTAAGCTTTGAATATAAATGTAAGCAGCAGTTTACTACTAAAAGCAATGTGTGTATATCTGTAAATCCTCCTTGGGTTTGTTGAAAGGCACTATATAAGTGCAAGATACTATTATTATAAAACATGGAGAAAGAATGTATTACAAAGGAAAAAATTCAGAAATTAAAAACTGAAGTTATGTTGCATTACCAACACTAAAAAAGAAAATGAAATCCTTGTTTTTTTTCCTCAGGGATGAACGGCATTTGGTATTTTCAAGTATCTGAAATGTATATTTTTCCAATCTTACAGTCGCAGATATGATGCCAACACCAAAACCCTTAAACACATTTTCGTTTTTGGGAGAGAACTCCAAGTTTTGACATACTAAAATTTAACATTTATTCTTACCTTTAAAATGTTTATATTTGATCAGACATTAAAGGAACACTACACCCAAACAACGATTTGGCCTCATTTTCTACTCACCCTCATGCTGAACAACACTGTGGAGTAGTTTTGGAACATCTAGGATGCGGCCGGAGATCTGGGGGGATACTTGCTGTCCACTGACATTGATATCATGACTTAGATACGAGCCCGAGCAGACAGTGTCATAAAAGTCCACAAAAGTTGGCAATATTCCTCCATACTGTTAGATGCGCTGTAATCCAAGTGTCCTGGCGAAGTGCGTCCACCATTTACTCAAAAGCGACATCATTTAGCACATGTTTATAGCCTAAACAGCACTACTTAGCATTTCTATGATACACTTACGGGTGCCCTCACGGAGCCGCTGACCAAACCAAAGGAACACGCACCCTGCAATAACTAGGAGCGTAGAACAAGAAACAAGAACACAAGAAATCCCACATTCTGCTGACCTCTCTTGTGTCTGTCCACGGCTCCGTCGCTCACAGCAGAATGTGGGATTTCTTGTCCTACGCTCCTAGTTATTGCAGAGTGCGCATTCGCTTGTTTGGTCAGCCACCCGTAAGTGTATCATAGAAATGATGTCTGCTTTCAGAAATATAGAAAACTAATAAGAAAGCAAACAAATTTTTACAATATTTAGTTTTTACCTATAAAAAAGCTCCTATTAAAGTGAATTCAATTTAATTCTAATGAAACAACAGGATTGCAGTGTGGTTACCTCCGACCATGCTGACAAAGGGCTTGTTATAACACAATGATATCCCCTCATTGTAAAAAAAAAAAAAAAAACGCAGCAGATTCTAACTTCTAAATCATGAGAAACTCTTAAAAGTACAAAGGTAACAGAAAATTCAACTTGAAACTTGATTTAAATATTGATGGCTGATATGACAGTAACCAGCAAGAAACCTGTCATTGACTATGACTTAGTTTTTAAAGAGGTCATATGATGACATTTTGAGGGTTATATTCTCATGAATGCGTGTGACGTGTCTCTTTCTGGTGTTAGTGTACTTATGTGCACTAAACAACAAAGTTGGTGTCATTAAGTCATTAGCAGAGCCAGTAGCTGCTTGAAACAGCTGGTTACCCCTAATAGTCCAAGCAAGTTTGTGAAAATTCTCTAAAAATCATCAAAATCAATTATCTAAGTAAAATCTGTTTAAAGGAAAAGTATAACCACGTTAAGCCCCCATTTGCTGACGCTGATGTTATGTTGGTGGTATCCATCACAAATGGAATAGTTAGGTTATCAATCTTACCTTAAATACGATCATTGTGTATTTAACATTCGCAGTTTTTATTTCTGAGCATGTAAGTAACCATTACACTATTGAATTAATTTCTCTCCTCTAAAATTAGTATAAAATACCTGCTGGGTAGGTTCATCGGTGCTGCTTATAATCCACAATCTAAACCCTTCATTCTAAAAGGTGGAGCATTTTTGTATTTATATAAACTTTGCAGCAGCAGGCATCACCAACCTGTAGATTTTCATCTACTAGTAAATCTTTTAGGCATTTCTAGTTGATGATTTGGTCTTTATCCAGCACATAGCATGGACCTTTTCACTTAACCAGGGATCAGAGGAATCCAGCTACTTTGCAATGTTAATTGGATACAACTTACTTCAATCCACCCCAACATTTTTCAGTATTAGCAAGACATGCAGTCTTCAAATCATACAGCCTTGGGTTTTGTTTTACATCAGGCTGCAAAGTTGTAAAATATAAATATTGCTCATGGTTTTCTGTGAAATTGTTTGGATAGAAATTGCTTTTGCTATTAGCATGATAGAGGATCTTTAGTCAAAAAACGTTAGCGATCACTATACACAGAATGGCTAATACAGTGGCAGTGAACATCAGTAGAAGCTGACTTGCCTTCTTAGTTTTCTAATTTTCTTATTTGGTGTTTCAGCACAATTAATGTTGCGATTTATGTCTGTGGCCTCTATTGTGTGGTCCTTTATTTGGTCCGCAGTAAGTTTGTCTTTTTTCTTCTTCTGCCTTTAATGCTGATTAACTTCCTTAGTTTAATAAACACATAACAGACAATATCCTAATAAATTGTGCTTCCTTAATATTTTCATTTCCATAAATTTTAGGTGAATTTAAAGTGAAAAGCATGCAAGGCTTTTCTAACGGACGTAGAGTATAATCATCTTTCACAGTGGCATTACTGCCCCACTACTGTCTCATCTGATCCATGTGTGTATGTGTTTGTGTGGATGTGTGTGTTTATGTGTGAGTGAGTGAGGGCTGCATACTCATGCATGCACATGTGTGCTACCAGCTGGCAGAATGTAGGCCATGCAGGCACTGCTCCACCATGACATGCACTGGCACTGAAATGACCAAAATCCCTTTAATTATGATACCACTCTGTCTCTGTCTTCTCTGTCTCTCTGTATATGCCAGACACTTTTATTTATATCTCTGTTGTTTAGAAAGATGTCTGTTTGTTTTGTTTTGTGAGTCTTTCCTGTGTCTATTCTACTTCTTCCTTTCCCTCTCGCCTTTATTTCTGTGTTCATCTCTCCCCTCTCTTTTGATTTCTCGGGCACCGCTGTTTCTTATTTGCTCCGTTAGTCCTCAGTCCATCTCTTATGTAACCCAGCTCTGTGGAGGAAATAAAAAGGCTCTTTGAGGAAAACAATTTAACGTTCCACAACCTGCCATACTTCAGAAGTCCATGATTTCACTGTTCACTGTATGAATTTTTAGTTGATGTGCAGTTTAGAAGAGTAAAGAAGCATAAAGGGAGCTTGGCAGGCTTACTTTGTTCTCATAATGCTCAGGATCCAAAGCTCATTAATCATTTTTCCTGCATGTCAGTGAGGCTCTCTTCTTAATCTCTGCTTAATACTCTAAGTATGACTGTTAAAGTCCGTGATCATCAAACAACGCAAAAACGTGAGTGTAGTTTTGGATGGAACTTCTTTTACTCAGTTTTTCAGTATTTCTGATACTAGCCTGTTATCTACAGAGGCAACTTAAAATATCACATGATAGCTCATTTATGAATAAGAACACTGCACTTTTGAACTTAGTTTATTCTGGGTTTCATTATTGTTGAAGATCATATGAGGAACTTTCACTCTGTGTTGAATTTGGCATATACCGTTGACCAAATGGCACCTGTTGTAGGCCGGTGTTGTTTCCTCACATCAGGGCTCCTGGTTCAAAAGTTTGGGCCTTTCTGCATTTACCTATCAAGCATGGGTTCTCCTTGTGGACTCCGGCTTCCTTCCACATACTTATGTTATGTTAACTCTAGTTTGCGTGTTCATGTGGGCGTGAGTGTGCCCAGTTTTGTGTCTCTGCTCTATAGATTATCTATCAGTTGTCAATAACAGTATCAATTAGATTCCTACTCTTTGGGTAACAATTAGATTTCATATTGATATCTGATTCAGCTGATTCATAATTCATAATGCATTCCTTTTTGTTATTAAAATGCTTGTTTCAGGATCTGCATTTTTCTGTGGACTGAGATGCAGAAAATTGAGATTGATTACAAAAAAGAACAAGAGAATATGGTTAATTTATTTATAATATATTTTTAATGTTCGTATCAGTTCTTTAATATAACTAATATACACCACCGACAACCTAAATACAAACAAAAAGAAAAATATTTATGCTGAAACTGAAACTAAAGTGAGAAGGAAAAGCAGCAAAGACACCCCTTGCTTATTCATGGGTGCCCTGGTCAAAATGTACTTTACATGAAATGAGGAAGTGTGTTTAAAAATAGTGCGTATATGTGATTTGAATGCAAAAATATTACGTTTGGACATTTCTTCGCAGAAATGGTCGGATTTGTCACTATCAGTATCTGAAGCCATCACTGATGCAGTGATCCATCGGTAGGACAATAAACTACTTGTTTCTTACTGAATAAAATCACAGCACAGCCTCATGTGCCTCATTCTAATACTATTAACTTAACCCCAGAGTCAACTCTGCTGAAAACTCTCTTCCTTTTCTGGTCAGTGAGCAGCCCCAAAGAAATTGACATTTAAGGTAACAGGGACCTTATTACATTGGCCATGTCAAGAGTAAACTTTGTATATTCTGTTTTTCCCTCTTTAAAGTATTTATTTTGGGGTGCAGTTGGATACAAACATGCTTATACAATGTATATGATGGATCTTGCCTTGGCAAAGGTTCAATTCGTACCTCAGGTCCATTTGCTGTGTGGCCTCCCCTACTCGCTCTCCTCCTTTCTGAGTCTGTCTGTCCAATATCAATAAAGGCCAAAAATGCCCCAAAATATTGCTAAAAAGTCTATTGAGTAACTGTTAAGGCACTAGCACCATTTGATAAGTATGAACTTGGCAGTGGTATCAGGAAAAACCCAAACAAAAAAAGATGAAATGTACCATCATTTGTAAACTATTCTAAATTATCAGAGCAGATGTGACTAGTTTGTTGCTTTCCTGTTCGTATCAGTGATCTTATTTATATGTTACACAGATAAATTCTGGTGTGCATCATTGAGGCAGGAGCTCATATCTCTGTGTAAGAGCGATGGAGCCTGCAGTCTTCTGTCAGCCAACAGCAGAGGCACTGACAGCGTAATCCAATGAGACAGATCCAAAGTTTTCCTCACTTAACCTGTTGTAGGTGTAGATTACATAAGATTTAAGCTGTCACTGACGCACAAAAAAGAGATAACTTACTAACTGTACTCTGACCTAAGCTCATCATGGAAAAACATTAACCAGCTGTAATTCTGAAAACTATTAGCTCAGTTATTCAAAACTTAGATCATTTATCTAATTATAACAGCTGATGAAGTTACTGCAGCTATTTTAGGCTTGAACAAGGTAGAAATCAAGTTAAGTATCAGGATAAAAGTATATTTATTGATGTTTTTAATTTAATTGAAAACTCTGTGTTAATTATTAAGTTAATAATAATAAATAATATATTACATTTAGTTTCATACTCATCAGTAATTTTAAAAATCAAGTGGAAAAAAACTCCAAAACCAGGATCAAAATCAGACTTTAATGTCATTGCACATGTCACAAGTACAGAGCAATGAAATTTTTCGTGACAGTTCAGCCCGTCCAAGTACGTACAAAGACAGTTCCACGTACAGGGGGACAGGAACAGGAAAACTGTCGAGTCGCCAGCAGAGTGTTGCCTTGTCTTCTTAGATGGGAACGGGAAGGACAGGAAGGAGTAAGAGAGACAAAAAAAGCAACTCCAACCTAGGCTTGTGTAGGGGGACAGTTACAGGATTATGAAAACAACACCTCAGCACATAAACAACAGAATAACACATTACAATAAAACTGGAAGACATGCACATGTGGAAAAGGGGTAGAGGTGCTGGGGAGGAATGGTGACGCGACACAGACACACGGAAGAGCGCGCAGCCACAGTAGGCCATCGCATCGACCTGCAGCAACTGCACTGCTACCTGGGAGGAAGAGGAGCGATGGGGGGGTCAAGAAGTTATCCTATTTGACCATGGTCAGTAATAAAAAATGGGAAATCAGCTCGTTGTAATTTAAGCCTTTTGCCACAGATGCAGTCACCTCAGGCTGGGAAATATATCAATTAATTAGAATTATTTTCTGTACAAGATTTCAAATTTGAAACCAAATCAAGATTTTATTTCTTGACTTACTAGAGTTATTGTAATTCAAGTTGTTGTACAGTTTGAAAATATAATAACTGAACAAGTACAGTTTTCATTTTCTGTCAGGTTTTGCACAGGCACATGTTTAGGCTGTATTTGATTTTTTTTAAAAATGAGATTAAATACTAATAATCAGAGAGTTTCAGGTTAATATTCCGTGAAAATAGCTCATCTTCCACTGTTTGAGTAGGTAAGGCTGCCAATGTTTGAACTACATAATTAGCCTTTTATGACATGCACTTTAACTATATGAGGGAAATTCTGCTTGTTTTTGGATATAGTTTGATAACATAAAGGCAAAATATGTTCAATTTAATTATTTGTGTCACTTGCAGGGTTTTCTTTTTTGAGGGGAAAAAAATGATTAAAATTGTAAATTCAGCTTGTTGAAAAAATTGGGGATTCTATGTTTAGACCATTTGTCCAGCCCTACAATCATATGTGCTTTAAACTCTTTAAAGCTCTGTTAAAAACAACTCATTTACTACTATGGTCTGTGTCAGTCTGAGTGGTTTTGGCAGCTTAATAGGGACCCCTGATAGCGACATCCATAAAGGTAGCCAACAGCTGCAAATATGCATTCTTATTTAACCAAAAGCTGTGTCCAGCAAGAGGGAGCACGGGGGTTAGCAGTCAAATTCATGTGTCAGCAAAAAGTGTCATCAGTTACATTCAGTCTCATCAGAAGGTGAGAGCTTCAGGGCTTTTGAGTCTGTAACTGAGATCGTTTTTCCTTGAGATGCATACAGTGTTTAAAAATGTTCCCTGGGCTTTGCTAAATGAGGTTTTGTTTATGGATGACTTACTGCCATAAAATTTACTCCTGCCTTAACAAGCTCTTTCTCCAATGGATGACCAGTTGTGGTTTTCAGTTTGTGATCCTCTCAGCTAAACAACTTCACCGACTGCCCAATAAATCCAGCCCTGCCCCACCCAAGCCCACACACATTCTCCCTGACCCGACCCTGTCTGTACTTATGCACCCAGGCCTGATTAAAGCCAAACATTTTTCAACCCTTTTCTTTGATATCTGTGCACTGTGCAGTGAACTGATGTACAGGTGATGCACAAAGCGGAGAGTTTTCAAAGGTTGATATGCAAAGCCTGCGCTGTGTGTGCATGCAGGAAATCATTTGTTGAAGCATTGCTTTGTATCTACAGTATACATGAAGGTTTGGTATGGGGTGCTTGTTGACCCGGCTCGACCTGACCCTTGTGAAGGATCTGGTTATGAAAATCTAAACTCTTTCTACGAGCAGACACTTTTCCCAACTCATCTCTTGAAGCATTATTTAGAGATGCTAAATGTATTCCGGCCTCTTACAAATGGACACAGAGCAGGAGGAGGAGACACTGTCCAAACTGTACCAACACCCTGAAGAGTTGGCATGTATTTTTACAACTGAGGCCATGTGCAGGCATTCAGGCAGTTTTTGGTGACTAATAAGACGGATATTGAGCATCATATCCAAATATGAAGTCTCTGATATGACAGCCTAAGAAGATCGAGTCAAAGAGTCACTCCAAATGTCCATTTTTTTGTGAATATCAGCTATCCCACCACAGTCTTGATGTAACTTTGACAAATCAGGCTTAAGTCACTGTTCAACGAGCCTATCCGACCAGATGCTTGAATAAAAAGTTAGCATCTCATGTTGACCTCAAAGACTCCAAATATTAGGAGCTAAACTGCTGTAATCCCATTTAGCCATATCCACATCAAAAGAAAGCAGCACTCTTTACAGCAAACATCATCTGTCAAAACAAGTCTTTTACTGCTCGGCTACATTAATCCACGTTAATGTGCACACACTCTCACAAGGGGAGAACTATTTGGATCAGTGTGTCGGACTAATCCCTCACACAGTGACCTGTGCCAGTTCGGATCCAGGACAGTGCCAGGCCAAAAATCCTGGGGGGCAGAATTAAGTTGTACTGGGAAGCTGGCAGCACTTGTGCATGTGATGTAGCACCACGCTGACCTAATAGCTGGCTGGGGAGGTTCAATATTTAGAAAGAGAACAGTCTGAATGAAATCCAATGTGGAATATTTATAACAGGGCAGATAACCCTGTGATATCACTGTGGTTATTTATCCACAATGGTGTTTTCTCATTTCTTAGAAGCTATTTTGGCTTTGTTGCTGCATACAGCATAATATTTTAAAATACATATTTTCTCCTGATATACAGTAGTTTGGGACATTGATCTCTTTTACACTGTAAACAGTTTTTACTATGCTTTAAGGCCAAACAATAAAAAAAGATGTTCACATCTAAAGACACTAAGAAAATATAAATATTCTCCACATTTTTTTTAAATTCAAATCTTCATTCATGGCATTACAGGATGCCTGATTATGTATTAAGCTGGTAGATATATTGAAAAGTAATAATGTATTGTCAACACGATTTAAGTTTAGACAGTATGGTTTATGTATGATGCTAAAATGAAGCCACATAATAAAAAAATCTCTTCTTTGTGTATCTTTTTTATGTGCAAGACTTCAGATGAGCAGGCTAAGTCTGCTTTTTCTCAGAATGCCAAAGTAAAGAAGTTTTAGGAGGATGTTAGACCTTTTTAAAAGAACAATATGATGACTGTAAAATCATGATCTACAGACCAAAACTTCAAGCCTTTGCAGTGTGCATGTGTGAGACATTTATGGCAATTTTGGAAGTTGAATTTGTTTCTTTAATTCTCATATTAAGCCAAAAATTTGAATAAAACAATATGGTTCATGTGTCATGACTAATGCCAGGTTATACACAGAAAGTTACACATGATGTACACATGAAAACAAATGACACAAACATCTATGTTCACATTAAATGTAAAATAGTTTTCTTACTATCTGATAGTAATAAACCAACTTCTTGTCCTCGGTTGTACCAGACACACTTTCCCACAGCAGCATCCTCCTTCCATTACAAAACTTATCAGCGTGCCGCTGACAGCTAATTACACCGTAAGGCAACAATGAAGAAACTGCCATCTTTACTTTGCTCTACTCCAGCTAAGAGAGTGAGCTGCGGAGGTTGTGCATGAGTGGCAGCCAAACAACGTTTCTGAGATAAAGAGTGACAGAGCAATTAGAACTGATTTTCAGGACGTTTTTGTGAAAAACAATTTCTTGAGTCAGGACGCTGATGTTTACGCTCTTCAAATGTGAATCAACAGAATTACTGACAGCACACACTCTCTCAGGTAACATCTATATCATTATTTATTATTTATTATTCATTATTTTAATTGTTGACAGAAGCTTTTATTTCTGTCTCAAAGCCCTGTTAGTTTTAGAACTGAATAAGTCTGTCATAGAAAAGATAAAATATCTTAAAGAACTTAACTAAAGTTAGGTTTGCCCCTCTCTGCAAATAGCAATGCCACTAACAGACTCTTCCAGAAGGCACCAGACAACACAGCCCCTGGTGAAACTATTACACAAAGTTCATTTCCATGACAGGTGAAATACTGACGTCTATTACAGAATTAACCTGTTGACTATTTGACAGGTTGATGTGTCTTTGGAGTGTGGAGACCATATGATTTGTTTGTCAGTGATTGTGAACTTGAAGAAAAAACACAGAAAGTTTGAGAACAAATGTCATAAACCTTTCATTTGACTTTTTTCAGCTCTGACTTTAAACTCATCCTTGGTTATTTGTTTCCTCCCTCTGGTGTCTGCGTTGTGTTCATGGTGGATGTGCAAAGTCAGACTTCTAAACAAGTACAGAGAAGACATTACAGCTATGAAGTCTGTCTTGGTAACATTAAGTATATTTCCAGACAGAGCTTGATGTTGACACACTTTACTGGGCCAATTTAAACACAACATGATGTTCCCGAAAACGCCTCAAATGCATCACAGACACAAAGTGCATGCTTTGTGTTGTGTCTCAATGTGTTGCTTGTTTAGTTTAACTCACAATTTTGTTCTGCTGGAATACACAGGGTTAATATTTTGACTAAAAGACTAAATACAAAGAATCGTGTATTTCAACAGCATAGCATGAGCAGCGGGCAGGTGGATAACTGAGGGTGTTTTGTTGACATCCAAAAGAGGAGCATGGAGCACTCAGCCATTCGTGTTTTTTTTTTTTTAACAAGTATGGCCTGATGATGATCAGCTTTCAATCATCTTTGATAGGGATGCACAGTATCATCGGTTTGATATCAGTATCGGCTGACATTGAAATTTTTGCAGATATTTACAGCTGATATATTAACCCCACATATTGGCTGGAATATCAGTAAATTACACAAATGTACAATATTGATGCACCTACTCATCACCGCATGTGTACATTTAAAAGTCAAGGGTTTCATCTTTGCAAGAGTTAAATGCTGTTTTTCTTGCTTTACATTTGTTCCTCAGAAAAATCAACAGTAACACTGAGGAAACAAGTCCATTTTTGTTAAGTACGGAGCTTGTGCTCTTTATCAGAAATATCAGTATCAGGGATAATGAATTAAAGCTAGGGTCTACGATCTGAAAACCAGTTTGGCTGTTGAGACAGAATTGAAAAACGCAGCCTGCCCCCCCTTCACTCACCCCTCCTCTCTGTGTTCCAAGATCCCGCCCCCCAGCTCGTGTCGCCTCCTAACAACACCCCCCCCTGATAGAACAAGAAGCCGGCCATCAGAAAATATTCATTGGCGTTGAAGATAAATGAGATTTCTCATAGCTGAAAGTAACAAACACGACAGTCATCCCCCTTGTAACACTCAGCGGGAGCCATTTCAATTGGACCGGTGGCGAAGCGGGTCTGGCGTCGCCACTGTTAGCCGATCAGAGCAGAGCCGATTGTGGGCAAGGATTTAGGTTTCTCGGCGTGTCTTCAACAGCTCAGTTTACAATGCTAACGATAAGTGGCTAACTTATGCTAAAATCTATTGACAGAGCCTACCGGTTCCAGAAGCGACCTCCCGGTTTCGGTGCTGGTCTTCTCCGGCTCCATGACACTTCAGTAGCTGTGCAGCTAGCTGCTCTACGGTACATGAGGGAGGTAGTGTGGAGGAGGAGGCAGGACGGTGCGGAGCAGGGGAGACAGGGGATTGGATGGACTCGGTTCGGATTGGTCAACTATTGTGCCGCTTTGCAATGTATATACTGAATGGATTTCTTTCAGTCTTTTTGGTCTATATAGTGTGTAGATCGGACCATAGGACCATAACAGCCTTATAAACGGTGTTATTAAGATGTTCCAAGCTTCCAAATCGTAGACCATAGCTTTAAATAATGTCTACATATCAGATATCAACAAAAATCCAACATCATGCATCTCTGCAAATGTTGTTTTCATATTTTATATCATAAATTGGTTTTACCAGTACAGCATATTTGGCCAACTTTTGGGAGAGAAGAACAGGATTTAAGAGTGCATCTTCTACTCAGAAATTTATGTTAAATGCATAGAGTGAAATTAAAAGTTGGTACACTTATGGTTATCTTAAAGACAATAACAGAAGTGTTTCCAACAATGTCTGCATTTTCTACATTGTCTCAAAAGCTTTAAGTTGCAGAGAAAATCTGCTTGGATTAGCAGGGATTTGTCTTGTGCTAAATTAATTACGTACTGTAGCTGTAAACACCCAGACGCTCATGATTAATTTCTAACTAACAAATTAGGCATGCTGCTCGTTGGGCTGGCAGGTTTCTATTTTAAAGATTAAGTAAATTATTGCTCATCTGTGCACATTGGCGCTGAGCATATGCCTCTGTTTTCAATCTAGGCATGAACAACTGATGCAAGAAACAAGCAATTGTTGGAGAGACTCCCTCAGCTCTGCTTTTTTTTTTGGCTCACAGAGTGTGTCAACAAAGACAACTGACCCGCAGTGACATGTACGTGTGTGTGCTTCTGACCATGGCTAATGCATTTCCCTCCAACAAGCTCACAATGTGGGTCAGGTGGTCTGTATATGTATGAAAGCAAAAAATAGCCTAACAGCCATTGGGCTTGAGCTCTAAAAGTGTGTCATCTGCATCGCACACTTGTTTCACTTTTCATAATAGATGAATATTGTCCAGACGTACTGTACACACGCAGAGACTGCCAGGTTCTCCAGATGGCGAGCTGTGCCTATAAATCAGCAGATTAAAACGTACACTGTGATTAGATTATACAGGCCGTGTTGGTCATGGAGGAGGGACTGTTTTTGCATTGTTAAACTGTTCTGGTGGGCATGTGTGCGTGTGGGATGGGTGTGCGAGACATGTGAGTGAGAATGTGTTTGACATGCGTTTGATGTTTTGACCACCGGCTGATTCCCACTTGACCCAAAGTTAAATATCTGACCTGTTTAGCACGAGCCCCTAGCTACTGTGTTGAACCTTGTGCACCTAATTGACATTGTCAGCCGTGATGATTTGACATTTTATCTGCCATTTCAGAAATGTGCACTCAATTAGAGAGATTATTTTGTATTTGTCATTAGAGGTGATGTGTGCTTATGGATTAAAAGCCAGCGAATATCTGTGAATATAAAGGATGCGCTTCCTAGAACATCCTGATCACGTCAGAAATCCAAAACTTGGTTGTTTTAAGAGAAGTTGAGGAATTTTTACCCTTGAGTGCTTTTTGTTCCTTGATTCCTTGGTCATAATTAACTTGTGAAAAATAAATATGACAAGTTTATTAAGTCATGTGAAATATGTAATGATGTTGCCTTTAGGGCTGGGGCGCCCCAATTGTCCTCTCAGAGGGCCACATGCATACAAAGTAAAGGGCGGCTGAGCTGTACTTGTATATTTAACCCTTTGTGTATTAGAGTTGAGCAACACAGTGGTGCAGTAGCTTGGTCAGGCAGGGCCTTTTCTGTGTGGACTTTGCATGTTCTCCCCATGCATGGGTGGGTTCTTTACAGTAACTTTAGCTTCCTCCTGTAGAACAACAACATGCTCAATAGGTTGATTAGTGACTCCAAATCGCCTTTAGGTGTGAATGGTTGTCTGTATCTCTGTGTTGCCCGTGATTGGCTGGAGACTGGTTCAGTGTGTTCCCCAGCACTTTCTCAATGTCAGCTGAGATAGGCTCCAGACCCCCGTGAGCCCAAAAAGGTAAACAGTATAGATGAAGGATGGATGGATATACTAGAGTAAATTAAGTCAAAATTCTGAAAGACAAAAGCAGCCTAGATTATCTTTCCATTAATGGTTTGACAAGGCAAACTGTCACCCTGCAGAAGATTTGGGTGGCAAAGCAGAGAGGGGTGAGGGTGGAGCTTTGGCATACACCAAAAGGGCCCCTGGTCAGAATGAGAAGGACGCGTTTAGCAGCAGACAGGATATGCTGAGAAAAAAAGAAAAAAGTGCACGTAGGTGACAAACTTTATAGGAGCATGGTAAGTGCTTTAAGACAACCTGCTGGAAGATACAAGTTTCTCCCGATTTGATTTTTTATGGTTTTTTAGGCTGATTCGATTTATAATGCGATTCTAAACATTGCAGAGTTTTGCAATCTTTAATTAGCTTTTTTAACACGAGCGAAAAAGATGAACAATAATGATGGCTGCAGACTATATCAGGAAAAATAGGTCTGTTTTTAGGATTTATTCAGCCATATATTTTAATCAGCTGTTTACACTCTCTCTTCAAAAGCCTGGATTACATTTAAAAGTGGCTTATTAACACAGACTAAAATGAAGCATTTAAAGTTGGAAAGAAAACTATTTTTGAACAAAAAATCGATTAGAAATTGGAAAACAAAAATGTGAATCGATTTTTTCTCCCACCCCTAATAGTCTTTGTCAATTAGACCTCGGGATGGGAAAGACAGTGAAGCATTCGAGGGCAATATGAACCTCTTGAATCGCTTTGTCTTTATTGTACAGATATATGATGATACGCCAACATTTCTAAACTCATTACCTGAACCAAGGAGGTTATGTTTTCGACAGGGTCTATCTGTTTGTCTGTTTACACAAAAACTACTGGTTGGATTTACAAGAATATTTTACCAGAGGTGTGGCTTGGTCCGAGGAAGAAGCCATTACATTCTGGTGCTGATATGATCCGGATTGACGTCCCAGAAAAACGTTGAAGCTTTTAATGGCTAGTCCCTTTTATTGCATCATTATGGGAATCACAGTTTATTTGCAAACTGCCTATGTCACTACATTTCCTAGCTTTCCTTGCAATGCCAGGACTTCTGCTCACACAACAGCTAACAATAGCCTGGTAGATCAGCACGACTGAGCTGCTTGGCGGAGGTCTGTGCTCTCTGAGTGCTTTTCTAGTTATCACTGATACCGATTTTATGTGTCTTGAGCACAATTTATTCTTTTATATTTTATTTACATTTTAGATTCATAAAAGGAGACCTTAAGTGATAATGAGGTATACATCACATTACATTGTATGGTTTACCAAAACTAAAGCTAATGTATGTGATTTTCTTGGCCAATTCATATGGTCAAAATATGGGCTGTAAATATCAGCAGCACTTTAATATCTAATGACACCAGTAATCAACTATCAGTCAAGAAAAAGCTTTATATTCTATTTTGTGCAGATTTTTCATTATTATTTGGGAGCTTGCTTTGGGCCAACTAAAAGTGGACTATGGGCTGTAGTTTACCCTCGAGTATCATCCTGTCACCCATCTTCCTCCATGGGCAGTGCATGCTCTTATGAACTAGACTATTCAATCAGTCCTCATTGCCACATTGCTGTTAACTGATCAAGTGTTGTTTCTGTTAATGCTGTTCTTAATGAAAACAGTCATGATGATTTCCAAAGGGCTTGTGGTGATGCAAAATATTACTAATCCTTCGAAAGGTTAAATCTGAATGATGACATTCCTAATACTTTTTAGAATATATTTAACATTTAACAAAGAAAAAGCATGAGGTTAGATACAGATGCTGATGGTGAATCATTCCCATGATCTACATCTGTGTCAGGAGTTATTTGTCAGCATACTCATCTGTTGCAATCTTGTTTCATTGTGTGTCTCTCGTCTTAAAGGGGACATATCATGCTTGTTTCTCCTTTTCACTATGCCAGACTAGGATGCCTGTAAAGCATTTCTGCTGTCAGTACAAGTCATTTAGTTCCTTTATTGCCCCACAATTGTGTTCTCAAAATCCTCATTTTAAGCCATTATCAAGCTCTCGTTGAAACACTCGGATCTCAGGATGACCTAAAGTTACCTTGCACCGTCACAGCCCTTTGTGCTCTGATTGGTCAGTTCTATCGGGGGTAGAGCCAGCCTGCCCTTCTTCTTCTACTGTATTTTCCGGCAGGCTCAAAGCAGCGACCGCGTATTGAGTCCCCCTACAGGCCAGAGCTGGTAATGAGTGAATGTGAGCTAGGGATCTATATACTGCTGCTGGACGAATGTGTTCCTCTGTGACGGTTTTGTGGCTAACAGACATCACAGAGGAGGAAGTGTTTTATCAGATTACTCCAATAAAAAGAAATGTACCTCGTGTCGTCACGACGACTTATCTCGCGGACATCTCGCAATGACCTATTTTCAGAGGCATCAGATCTCGTTCTAGGATATCAGAAAAAATACAATATCTCATTTTTTGAAAATTAAGGGGGTGTAAGGTCTTGTTTTCAAATTTATTATATTATATGTAAGTGTTAAATCATGTATCAGCATGATATGTCTCCTTTAAACACTGTTTAAGAAGAAATGTGTGAATGTAATGAATTCCACTGTAGAGCAAATTTGAAAGGATCTGTGAGAACATTTTTTCCAGTTGCTGCTGATAAAACCTTTGCTCAGAAGGTAATGAGGTTTTCTCAGAATGTAATAAGGTGAAGTGTTTCCAAAGGAAAAGTGGAAATTATGTTTTAAATGGTTCTGCTCTCTATCATCAGAATACGTCTGAACAACTGTGTGAGAGCTCTGTGGGTATTTTCAGCCAGGGACTAAGCACAGTTTAGTAGAGCCGAGCAGTCTTGTAAAACATGTTAAATCATTAGTAAAGCAAACATGCCTTCCTTAATGGTCTTTTTTGCAAAGGCAGAAGCAGAAAGTTATAAAAGGAACAATGGGTTCGAGTTTTTGAAGTCACAAGATGGCAGAAGGGTTGATTTATTAAGGTGTTCCTATCAATGCTGAGTTCATGTAGGACATGTTTCAGTGATCGCTGAGGATGACCTGAACAGTGAGGTTGCAGACTGTAGGGGGGGGATAATTACCAGCAGAGGTGTGACGGGTGAAAGGGGAGGCAGACATTCATCCTCAGCTGCACAGAGAAAATTCAGCCACCTACAATCCAAACTCTACATCACAAGCATTAATCTGTGCAGTTCACCAGCCTCTAAATATTCACAGCTGTAACCTGGGGTGGGCGAACACTTCCATGTGTCCAAATCAGAGGCAATGAACCTTGAAGGCTGAAAGTCGTCATGGACACAAAGTTAATTTGAATTAATCTTCACATGGCAGAGAGGTTGAGCCTGCCTGAGGTAGGCAGAACTAAGTAGGCGTGACGTCAGGGAGTGTGACTGCCAATAACGACGCACTCATTTGGAGAAGTAACATTCCCATGCTGACCATTTTAAACAATTTAGCTATTTTGTAAAATTATGTGCTTACAAGTAGGGTTGCATAAATCTTGCCAAAATGTAATTCTGATGTTTTTCCCTCACAAATTGTGTAACTGTGAAAAATTTAAATGCTGTAAGACAAAGATAATCAAATCACCTCTCTTGAGATCCATGTGACCTTTTGTTTGTAGGTGTTTCTCTTTAAAGTCCAATTAATTATTTTTTACAAGAAGACTTTGAGTTACATACATTGTAGGAAAAGTGCTATATAAATAATGTTTGATTGATTGTTTGTCAGTAAAAATGATTACCTACAAATCCCATCAAAAAGTTTGATTCCTAAACATAAACGCCCCTAAAGTGGGCAGCTCAGCTATGGTTTGCCAACCTTTTTGCCTGTGTTTTATCAGCCTCTTGTGCATTTGCCAGGCAGCCAGATGCAGAAGGAAGTCTTTTCTTTAAGTCATTTAACACCAACAACTGGCTCCAGTGCTATTACAGAAAATTAGCATCAGACCATCTGGAGTGAGGCAATTAAGAGCACTCTGCAAACACCAGCTCTTTTCTCTTCCATTTCCACATCACGATAAAACTCTGCCGCCATTATGCCTTCAGACAGGTGATGTGTATTGGCAAGAATCTGATGGTGTGATATGTCGCAGTTTATCACAGTATTATGAGACCAATTATGAATCACATTTTTTCTAATTAATAGAAAATAATGTGATGTATTGATTGAAGTGTTAAGAACACATTACACTGCATGCAATCAAAGGTTTAATTGATGTTTCAATAAAAAAGATTCCTGCAACATAGAAACTTTGTCTTTTCCAGTGACAGAAATAACAAAAATAGTAACAAAGAGGAGACACCTTAGACAATCTCTAAATCTGTACATAATGAAATATCTTGATATTTCTCCATAAATATCAGCACATCCCAGCTTTAAAACATATTACAAAATATTTCAATGTGTCAATGGATTGATGCTTTCTTACTAGGGGTGTAACAAAATGTTCAACTCACGAAACAATACGAAATACGAAACAGGGCTCACGGTAGAAGATACTCACGATACAAAATATAGAATATAGAAAATCTCCAACACCAGGAAGTTGTGCAAAAGTCTAATTTTCTTCATTTTCTTCCTAATGCAGACATACACAAAATATTGTATCTGCATCAGTACAAAATAAATGCTCTTTGAAAAAAGCAAAATTGTCTTTTTTCCCTTTATTTAGACTACAGTGCAAATACAAACATAAAATCTCAATAAAAAGTGTTTTGTTGTTGAAACATTCAGAATAAGTACATTCTTGAATGAAAAGGAAAACAAATAGCAGTCCTCAGAGCTGCAGTTTAGACCTATAAATGTCTGAACCGTGAACTATAATATTTAGCCTATGACAGTGCATAGACTTCTGACCTTCAAGTATGATCAAATTCTGTCAACAGTAGATGCAGAAAAAATCAAATGTTATTTTTTATGCAGACTTACTCAAACATGCAGTTGCTGCCTGTCTCCAGTTTAAGGTAGTTGGTAGTTGTAGCCTACTTGCCATAGTATACGGTGGACTGTAGCGGCGTATTTTGCACACGGTTGTTGTGTTGTCTGAAATCTTCTCACCGTTCTCTCGTCTTTTACACGGAAAGCCAAGATAGGTCCACACAACCGATTTATTTGACGAAGGAGCGTCAGCTAATTCCTCCACTTCGTCTTCCTCCATATTGAAGCCAGTGTTTTGCTACAGTAGGCGAGGAGGGTAAAAATCACCAGTCGTGCGCGCACCCCTTCGCGTTTTTTATTTAGTGCCTTTATTTCATGCGTCTTTGAATTTAATTTAGTCATTTTTTTTATTTTCGTGAAATTCACCCCTATTTCTTACAGTCTCACTTTGAACAGTCATATTTAGTCAGTAATAGCGTGTCCCTGATTGACGATCCACACTGCTTTACAGTGTTGTGGAAGCGCTACAGAGCATGATGCTGCAGGAGGTCCACATACACTCACAGTAAAACCTGCACACAGAACTGTGTTCATTCTGTGGTTCTGCCATTGTTAACACCTCTGATGCCAGCACAGAGGGGGGATCAATTTGTCCCCCATTTAATTCCTCAGTGACATAAGTGGGAAGTTTTCATTTCAAACAGATACCACTGTGAATTCAGGGAAGTAAGGGGTTTGTAGATTTTTGGTGACCTATTTGGACAAAATTTTGCATCCTCTTACTTTCCTTTACTTGTGGGAGTTGCTGTTATTTTAACAATAAAAGCATATCATTTTGTAAAGGCTGTTAAATAGTCTGTTTGCATTTATGGAGATTTTTTGAAAGTAAACATAAGAAATGTCCTTTTTATGCATTCAAGTGTTAAATAACGTACACACTCCACCAATTGTAGCTTCAGGCATTAAAAATAATAACAGAAATACTCAATCCTTATTCTAAAGCTTTTATTTGCTTTTCTGACCCATTAAGTGGCATCAGTTATAAATCCAACCTTTTTCATACCAGCTGAGAAGTGTTGCATGAGCTTTAAAATATAGATTAATGAGGTCAGACTGGCTTAAATCTGCTGCTTAGTGTGGTCTTGATCTTCTTGCAAAGACTCATAACAGCAGTAGTATCTTTCAGCCTTTGTGCCATGTCAAAATGAATTACCAGTCATTGTGCACAAACACCGTTCAACTTATAAGGCTTTCAGAGGGATGTTGTTTGTTCTTGTTGAATGGTTTGTCTATCAGTTATTTGGTGGAGAGATTGTTTGAGCTGCACAGGACAATGTGTAGTATCAAAGGTATTTCATGCTGTGTATTTTAACCAGAAGCCTGATAAAGTGGTGTTTAAAATTGCAATTTAGCGAATACAGTGGTACAATTCAGGCTGAATTTGAAATTGCATCCCAGTCTTGGTATTTTTGCATTTATTCCCTCCAAATCCTTTTTACAAATCTCTCTCTGGGACAATCATTCAACACTCTGAGTGAGCAGACAGCGGACATAATCCCTTCTGGCTGCTTTGCCTCGTTTACGTTGGACAGCGATGGCAAATGAAATGCGTCAGTCAACGCTGAACGTCCATCCAGCATGACCAAATGTCATCACATTGTCATCATGCAACAAATGAGTCAGTTGCTCAGCTGTTTCTGAGGTCAGGCAGAGGAAGGGCACAAACAATTCTTCTTCTTGATCTTTATTTTCATCTCAATTTTATTTGTGTTTTGTTGGAAATGCTTTGTAGCTTAAGGCTGGTAGTGTTCAGATTAATCATGCATGAACAAGATACATCTAGCGAAGAATCAAATTGTATGTGTGAGCATGTACAGTACATTACCTGGGCATCCATCTTACACATGTGTTTGGCCTACTTTCGGCTCTTCTTGGCATGAAATGAAATGATATTAATAACTAAGAGAAGCACATTGTAATGAATAATACACCTCACAGGAAAAAACAGCCCTTTATTTAATTTTGTTTAGAGCAGATTGAAAGCTTTTTTAAATAAATCAGTGTTACGTCAGGATCACAGGCTGGTTCAGACTCAGGCACTGCCAATTTGATGGACGGGGACATGAAAAATCTATTTTTATGTCTTATTAAAACATATTTATTTTGTTTTCATGATTAGCATATTGAGTCTATGGCTATTAATAGACCAGTCCGTCATAAATATATACAATCACATATCTTTTTTAAACATTTGTCTCCGAAATTAATGCAGCAGCATGCAACCTTTCCCCTTTAAGACAGTAGTTTCAAAATTGAAGGTTACAGTAACTCTTAATGAGGGGAGAATTGATCAGACTTCTCCTTTCAGTGCCATCTAACTTTGGCTTTGGGCCACAAGGTCTATTGCAGCTTTCTGAAGATGAAACAAACTTCCAAAACAGGAAGAACGGCCCCAGTCACCTGCTTTCAGTGCCATGTGTCTTTGCCAGTTAGCTGTGAGATCCATGACTGTGTTATTGCATGATGTTACACACCAGCTTTAACCTAGAAAGAAGCAGAAATCCAGACAGATAAATGGGACTGATGCCATTCTCCCAGTTGAAAGATTTGTAACTTAATATCAACTGTGGGATCATATGATTTGAATAGATCACCTTCAAGAAACAACCCAACAGCTTCTGAGTCAATTTTACAGCATTACAGTTTCATTTAGCAGATGCTTTTTTTCCAAAGCAACACAAATCAGAGAGTAAGTCCAACACAAGCAAGAACCTAGACTGAAGGGAGCAACTTTATGAAGAAGCCTTCATTCTGGTACCATCATCTTTAGCATCTTCTTCACTATCACTAAGTCTGCATGTCATTAGCATCAGATCCAGCATCAACAAATTTGTTCAGTCTTAAACCCTCTTAACTTGTTCTACCACTAAGAACTAAGGCCCCATCCACACGAAGACAAACCGAGGTCTAAATGCATACATTTTTTGCCGAATCTGCGTATCATCCGTATGAAGACGGCGTTTTTGGGGTCTGTAAGCGATCATTTTTGAAACTAGGTTCCAGAGTGGAAAGATTTTGAAATGCCATATACGCAGCTCTGTGATTACTGGCTCTCCGCAAGTTTTCAGATACGCTTACGTCATAGTTTCATATCTTCATTGGCACGCATGCACCACACGTGGCAACAACAATGGCGGCGTACGTGAAGTATATGTGCTGATGAAGCTAGTGACCCTACTATCCCTGTTGCAGTAAAATCTCCTTCTTCTCAATCACCACCGAGTTGAACAAACAATTATTGAGAACACATTACAGCACTTTATGATCACTTTATCACAATCTCTGTTTACAACTTTTGCTGCAAGTGCGCATGCCCACTGTTTTTTCGTCTGTTTCCGCTTGTTTCTGTCATGTCGTTACAGCGGCCCTAGAGGTCTGGCATGTGTTTTACAGCTTTTTGATGCGTATCGAGTGCATTCATATAGACGCACACATTTTCTGAGACGCCTTCGTCTTTATGACGATTGTTTTTGAAACTGTTAAGCGTTTTGTCTTCGTGTGGATGGGGCCTAAGAAAGATTAAGGCTAAGTTTGACTTGTCAATGTGGAGATGAAATATGGGCAAACTGTGCAGTCCCAAACTTGCATGACAACTTTGCTATGCTTCACTGTTGCCCTTAGAGACTTATTACAATTCATGTCTCCCACCCTTTGAACAAATTGCCCACTGCTGCAAAATGAGCTGTTATAGTCTTGAATGTGTCATGATTACTAACTGACAGCACCATTAGCACCTCTTGCCTGTAGCGAAGGGCCGATGGAGGTGTCAGGGTGGGTGTCTTTAAAGGCTGAAAAGTTTCTGTGAAAGCAAGAAAGGATTACAGGAAATATGATATTATTTCCAAAGCTCATGCCATTATTTTCTCTGATAATGTATTATTAGCCCCAAGTTCTCCAAACAAGACTGCTCCTGTCCTCCCCAGCCGGCTAACTGCACATGAATGAAAAAGTGAAAGTCACTGTAGATGGGGAATAATGCCCTCACATTACTGTCAGTTTGTCAGTCTTTATGTCAGCCCAAATATTCTCTGACTGGAGACTTAAATGAAAGCAGGCAGAGGTTTTGTTTTTGCTGTTCTGATCGTGTGTTGTGAGCTACACTTCACCAGTCTGTGCAGAACACTGAATTCAAGTATAATTCTTTATGCATGCAGGTTTGTATGTTTTTATTTGGGACAGGGTCCATTCCAAACAGCTCCTATCATAATGGTTTGGTTCAAATCCTTACACTGTTGCACCCCAAATATCTACCTTTAAGTATGTGTGTTGTTTTTCAGGGAGGTGCTGTACACAACTGTTTATTATGTAGTATACTGTACAAGAGTATTGCAGTCATTGTTGTTCATTGTGTCTGACTTCACTGCATCATAATTGCTTATCTAGTCATTGTAAACAGTCACAAAGATGAACAGCTGATACTTCTTTGGGTCATTGTTCCAGGAATTTCACTTCACAATGAAAAAATGATTGGTTGATCTACTCCCTGATTGACCAAAAGTTTGCTTTGGTTCTTACACCTTACAGAGAATACTTCATCTGTATATCAGTACACCCGCCAACATGTGAGCTGTAACTAATTGAAAATCATTGTGGTTTGACCCTTAAAAAAAGGGACAATGATTTTCTTTCTTTTTTAGATGTAAAAGCTTGTCATATGACTCACTGAAAGAAATTTAAGATTGATCTGATGCCACAATCTTGCAGTACTTAGAATCGATATTCACATTTACTTGTCATTTTTCAAAGATAAAGATGCACGATCAGCGAGGCTAGAGCTGTTGTTCCCCTAATTCTAAGAAAAGCATTGCAGAATAAGACGGTTTTCAGAATCCAAAAGCTGTTCTGCAGAGATGATTCTGAAAAAGATCAATAGACTGTTTGCTGAAATCACAGTTGGTGATGTTTTTTCCACTGAGTCAGTGTTTCAGTGCTTATCATCCCAGTTTTTTTTCTCAGTCTGATTTGTTTTATAAATTTGGACATGAGCTCTGTAGATTGAAAGAATAGGTTAAGTAAACAGGTCAAAAATTGAACATAACTCATTGCAGTTTTATTTCAACAGTGGATTTTATCTGATGTTATCAGGCCACAGGTTTCTTAACCATCCTCTGGTATTCACATGTATGATACGATAACAAGACGATGATTGTTTGACCTCTGAGACACAAGGTTAAGCACTTTGTTTTACATGCAGAAATCCTGTTGGACTAGAAGAGAACTGAGATAATCCCTGTAGGATGAAGGCTGAATTATTTTACTCAGTGCTGTTGTAGGAAAAAAATATTCAAGGACTTTCCTCCCACATGTCTCCCAGTTTGAGGAATTTGTCAGTGCCTTTAAAGACATGAGCAACAGATTGAAATTGAACTTTATATTATTAATTCTGTTATAAAAGTATGAATGCACATGCTTTGAGTCTCATGTTGAGGTTCAGAGTTTGCCACAGACTGTACTGTACTGAGGGGGAAATGTTTCAGGTAAAGTCTATCTGCCAAACTTTATTCTACAAGTTTACTTTTTGAGTATTTCTGCTCTTTTTGAATATTCATTAGCAGCATTTTTCTCTTAATTAAATCAAATAATACAACATGCTTCCAATAGCACTTTACTCATTAATGCATTATTCCAGCAAGTGAGCTGCATGTTAGGAGGCTGATTGTGAACGAGGAAGTGTGTCAGAGAAGTCATACCAAAGTGCAGGAGAACAGGGTAATCATAAAAATGTGAAACATTTTAATCAGACTTACATGAAGATGTTGCCCCTCAATCTGTGTCATTATAAGAGTGATGTACTGTAGATCTCTCTCTCTCTCTCATGCATGTAAATGGTGGTTACATACCCAACAGATTTTTCTTTGAAGAGGCTGGCAATGGAATGCTGGCAATAGAGTACGTGTCTGATTTAATGTCTGTAATCAGGCAGATCCATCTTGCCAAACTCCAGTCTACCACTGTGAATGACACAAAAGCAACATGGATAACCAGAGTCCTTCAGAGCAGGAAAAGGGACAAACTAAGGCTGCATTTACAGCCGAAAACGGTCAAATCCTATAAGTTTTCATCGCGTTTTGGCCTTGCGTCTACATGGAAACTCGTTGAAAACAGAAACTTTTGAAAACGGGTTCCAGGGTGGAAAGTTTCCAAAACATTCTCCATGCAGTGCCTGTGTAAACCCGTATCAGAGCATTTCAGGGTGAAACGCTGGCGTCCCTACATGCGCAGTACTCTTTCAGATGAAGGCTGCGCACACATACCAGGAACAACAACAGCTTCGGCCATCCAAAACTATCCAGACAGATTTGTTGTTCGAACTGATTTGGTGTCCAGAAAAGAAACTCCTGTGTCTCTGTGTGTCTATTCGCCATTGCTGTTTGTGAAAAGTTTTTCTTCTATGTATGTGTATTGTAGCAGCGCTGCCTCCCTGCAGACCTACACCGCCATCTACTGAGCAGGCATGCACACTACAGCGCATTAACTTGTCTCCGAGTGTCGTCGTCTGAACGCAGAAGAGTTCTAAAACGCAAAGGACTAATCTTTGCGTCTCTAAGTCAGGAGTTTCCATGTAAACGTAGCCTAAGAGTGAGTCTACAGCACAAAGTGACTGCTACAGCTATTAGCATAGATGCTAACAGCTTCAGTGGCAGTATTTTCAGATCTGGATTGCATATCTGGATATTTTCCTCGCACTTTTGACATTTTTTGATGACCACTGTGTAAGGTCCAAGCTGAGGAAAATGAGTGGTGTGCATGTATTTAAGGTATTAAACATTATCAAAGCTCATAAAAAGATGTAAAAAATATCATGTTTTATAATTATGATAAAGGAATGGAACAGACTCTCAGCAGCAGCCCCAATCACCTCGGATAAGAATCATCATTCTGAGCTTTAACCTGTAAAAGGTTTCCCCCTGTCCACTTTGTGTCTCCTCTGTTCATCAAAAGCCCTCGATGACACCCACAGAACAGAATTTGTCCTGCTGCTGGCCAAAGTAAAACAACAAGCCTGCAAAAACAACAGTTCAAGAAGCAGGGGTGACTTGAAAAATTCTGGTTGAGGGAGATATTGAACATCATGATTGTCACTACCTGGAGCTTTCATGTACGGATCCTGTGTCTGCTGAAGGTGACAATGCTGTGGTAACAAAGGTTGATGTTCGGGGTCTCTTTACTGAGTGCTCATTCTTCCATTATAGCACGAGGACCTTTTTCGTTCCAGTTTATCACTGTGTGATCCAGAAATGTGCTGATTCATAGTCAGTGTTAGCTGCAGCTTAAATTTGCATCAATGAAACATCTTATTATCTAAATAGACCCACACACTGAAGAGAAGTTTTTTTTTCTCCTCCCATCTTGGCTCGTCCTCCCTCTCAATCAAGTGTTTGTTTGTGGGCGACAGGAGGTGAAAAGAGGGTCTGGGTGTCAAGTGGGTGAGTGGTGCAGTGAGGGGCTTGTTCGGCGTAGAGTGCTTTTATGTGTTTGACTGATCTGGGCCTGAAGATGACTCTGCAGGAGACTGGCAACACCTTTTGATTTCTTTACTTTTGTCTCATATTATTTAATTTCATTCCCTTTTACCGTCAATCTCTCTTTGACTTTTATTTTACAGCTGTCCTTATCTAATAGAGGTCAATCTTCTTTCATTTCCTGAACCTAATTTGTCTGGATTTTCCCCACTGTCCACTGTTTCCGTCTCTTTTTATCCCCCTTTCCTTGTTTCTGAGTTCAGTCGGGCTAAATGTTTCTCATTGCCAGCTGCTCCACGTCTCTCCCCTTGCATGCCCTCTGTTCCAAATTTTTTTCCCAACACAAAAGGCTCCTCTCCTGGGCTTGATGCCAGCCAGGTTATCCCGTGGACCCCCTGGGGGTTTCAGATTCACAAGTGAAAGAGTCCCTTACTATTAAAAAAAGTCTTGGAGGTTACCATGGTTTTTACATCTGCAAAGTTAAGCCCTCTGCCGTAAGGGGTTAAACTGTGGGCTCACAGAAAAAAAGTGTGTCCAACATGATTAGAAATGCTTTATTTTCTACTTGCGATACTTTATTGACTGCAGACTCAGAGAAATTCTGATACTTTAATTTATATTATGAGTTTTATGGTTGTTGCAATTTAATTCGTCTTACAAATAATTCTTAAAGGGAGACTTATCATCAAAAACACATAATCAGACATAAATTACATTTTGACTCAGAATTTTCATGTTTGAACATGAACTTTTAAAAATATTTTTATAACTTGTTTTGATCAGACTAAAATTAGTATTCCTGACAATTTTTGTGTTATAAAAACAAACAAAAACATCTTTATAAAGAGCAATTATAGTGAAAGTGACAAGTCTCTGCAGAAACAGACGGTTTTCCCCATTTGTAATGGCAAAGGATCTCAAAGAGTGAATGTTTGATGAAAAAAGAAAGTAAAAAATATTCCTCATTTCAAGGGGTGTGTATTGGCAAGAATGTGGAGATACAACAACTACCATGATACATGGATGGCAATAATTTAGAGTTAGGACACAATCAACCAACACAAACAGGCTGAAGAGTTAAGTCATTATTGCATTAGTATAAGCAGCAGCAGTCGTAATAATTTCTGAATTGCAGCAACCAGGCAGACAATGTTTTGGATCCCCCAGTCACTTTCTGATCACAGGCAAAACAAACCATGAAATTAGTAACAAGTAGGGCTGGAAAATATTTGCTTATCTCAATATCACGATTAATAGCAGCTCTTACCTTGACTACGGTCAATGAACGATTATTTTATGCTATGCTAGAACAAATTAGTGGTGGTACCGATGGTCGTCGACGCTGTCTTCCTGCAGTATTTACACTTAACTTCTTTCCGCTCGATGTCCTCTGCACAGAATCCAAAATGTGCCTAAACAATGGAGACAGCATTTTTTCTTGGCTACAAGGCCCTCTGATAGATTGACGCTTGTCTCCTCCGTGTTGGCAGTGTATCCTTCGCTCGTGAACACAGACTGAATGGAGGCGTCATGGTCACGTGACTTACACAGGGAATATCAAAAATAGGAATAATCAAAATAATTGACATGAGTAAAATTACTTCAATTTGAGGGTCTAAATGTCGATTTTGAGTATTTTTCGATCAGTGTCGGTGTTTCCCAGTCTGCTCTTAGCCGCCTTCGGTTGGTGCAAAATGCGGCAGCCCGTTTCCTGTCCAACACCCCAAGGCGCCAACACATCACCCCAGTCCTCTCTTCCCTCCACTGGCTTCCAGTTTCTGCAAGGATAGATTTTAAAATTTTACTTTTTGTTTTTGAAGCCCTTAATGGCCTTGCACCTGTTTATTTGACTGAGCTTCTCTCTGTTCGAAACCCCAACAGGGAGCTAAGGTCTTCTCATCAGCTGCTTTTAGAAGTGCCTAGCACTAGGTATAAGCACTGGGGTGATCGGGCTTTTTCAGTTGCTGGACCCAGACTCTGGAACAAACTCCCCCCCAACATGCGCACCATTACAGACTTTGGCCTTTTCAAAGCCCAGCTTAAAACATATTTATTCAGACTGGCGTTTAATACACAGTAATGTGGTGACATGTTATTTTATTTGTCTTGTTTTATCTGTTTTTATCTGTTCTTATCTGTTTTTATTTTCCTGACGTGTTCCGTTGTTGCTTTCTTTTAATCTGCTTTTATTTCTTATCTTATTTATTTTTATCTGGAAAGCACTTTGGTCACCTCGAGTGTTGTAAAGTGCTCTATAAATAAATTTTGATTGATTAATTGATTGAATTGCCCAGCCCAAGTAACAGGTTATCATCACTGTCTCTACAGCAGATCATCACAGGACTCAACAACATGGCCTGATTCAAGAAGTCTTAAATCCCAGAATGAAGTCCTTTTAAAGCTGATCTCTACTTTGCTTCATGTTTCTCATGCAGCTGTTAGGTTGTCATAAGTTAGCATGCTATCTGGTGTCCCCTGTGGTCAGCTGTAGACACAGGTAAGGGTTTAAGCCCCCTCTTCTGTCTGCAGAGTTTATAACAACACATTCATAAATATTTTATCTGTGTGACCTTTCATGTTTTTACGTTTAACTTCAGCTCTGAGTCATGAGTCATTGTGTGGGTGACCCTGCTGGCTGTTTTCCCATAATTCACTGCACAACTTGTAATCAGAGCAACACTGTTTGTGCTGTAATGACTCGAGGGCAGTAAGGTCTTTTGTGGGAAAGTATTCAAACCAAATCTGTAGTATTATTTTTTTAACTGATCGAGCTTTATGTGTGTAAACCACGTCAGAGTCACAGATGCTGAATCTTCTCTGTCTTTTCGACTTTGTGAGCTGTCCAATGTTCCCTCCCAGTCAAAGGAACAGACACAAGGATCTTTCTTTTAAGAATTGAGTCAGGGGCCATTTTAGGATTTTGCACTAAAGCATTTCTAATGTCGAGCGTTGTTTTTCAACAGGAAAGGGTCTCTTTTGTTGACCATCTCGTCCACCAGGACCCCCTCCATACATGGACCTTTTGGCTCTTTTATAACATCACCAAACTTCCCCCTTTGCTCCCAGAGGACAAGAGCCATAATTACGACAGTTGTTAGGACTCGGTAGCTTACAAAAACACAGGCTGTTTTTTTAAAATGCTTTTTTTTATCATTAAGGTTGAGGGATTTTTCTGTGTCTTCAAGTTTCATTAATACCATAAAAACATTTAAAGCTTCAATCTCAGGCAGTATTGAGTGTTTAAGACAGGAACACAGATTGAATCTTTTTGTAAACACTTATGTGACGCAAGCCTATTGATGTGCTAAATCAGTAAATTCAAACCAAATGTGTACAGCACTGTCATGATGTGTGAAAGTATGCAATTTCTTGCTTTAAAGCCTCTAAAGTGGACATTTCAGGGTTTGCGTTTGAATGTAATGTGTTAGTTCAGCTTTCATTTGAGGTACATAGAGAGACACTTCTTCTGTTGTTGCGTGTTTGGACTTGGTTGGCAGAGTTTGGAAAATAACATTTCACAGTCTGGGGAGTGGGATAATTTCTCTCCTGGGGTGATGGAGGTAGAAAAGAGACAGATAAAAAAAAAAAAAGGAACAGAGGAATGAGGTCGGACTCCGAGGGGGGAGGGAGTGCGGGGCTGTTTTTCTGTGAAGTTTGAGAAAAAGACAGAAAATGACTTGAAAAGATGTACATGCTAAGTAAAAGATGTAAACAGGAGGAAATGTAAAAAAGAGAAGAAAGGAGGAGATTTGCATTGTGGCCCAAAGCTGAATGCCGCCTTTATGAGCAATGGTTAAAAGGACACTGAGGCGTGAGTCCCTGTAACCATAGCAGCCTCCCAGGAGCCCAGTGACGGACGGATAATAGAGTGAGAGAGGAGTTCCTTTTCTCTTCTTCACCCCTCCCTCCCTCCCGCCCGCCGTCCCTCTCTCTCACTCTCACTTGTTCCCACTTCCACTCCTCTCCCGGCCAGTTTGTTGGATCCTTGCATCTTACTGGATTTTCCTTTAACCCGCTGCCCCGATCCTTTTCCTTTTTTTTTTTTAAATCATCCTTTCATTCCCGCCCTGAAGTTTGAATCCCAGCCTGGCAAAAGACTTCTCTGGACAACTGTTGCCATCTTGTTGTTATCTCCTCCAGTCACTTTTTATGGACTCTCCTAATTGTTTGAGGACTTTATTTTCTGCATCCAGAAGGCTGCTTTGCATTGCTAAAGTAGGAAATGTGCTCCAAAGGCACTGTGTCAGCCCGTGATTCCTTTGTCTACATTTCAGAGGCTGTGCTGTCAAACCATGGTGCTGCCCCCGAGACCAATCGCCCTGAGAATATGCAATGCTTAACAGTAAGTACAATCAATATGTTTCTCTCCCTCTGTGTTTCGTGTGTGTGTCTGAAGCCTGAGCATCTTTGTGTCTTTTGCTTTTCTGTTTTGGGTGTGTGCATGCAAACTTTTGCAAAACATAGGGTTCCTGCCTTTAAATGTGATTTTTTAATCTAAGGCAGTTGAAAGTCCTAGAAAGTTGTATTTTTTATATGAAAGAGTTCTTACATTTAAGTTAATGAATTATTTTGGGTCATTAGACTGATTTAGAAAACAGTTTCTAAATCAAGAGAATCTGGATGTTCAATTGTTCCTTACACCCAAAATGCCAGTAATTCCCATGCTCATTCCAGCTGATATTGAAAATAAATTACACCCATATTTTGTTAAACAGCACCGTCTCTACTCCTTAAAGTAGTCCTGGTACTCCCAATGTGATGGTCTATTGTTGGTAACCAATTTCAAGCAAGAAAGACTACATTTAGTCCTGTAATGAAATACACTTTATTGTTTTTTACATGTAAACATTAAGTGAAGAAAAGGTGAGCATTACTGCTGATCTATGGCCAATATGAATATTTAGAAGATTTTATTTTACTGTTTCCAATATAGTTCTAACTTCATGCATCCCTGAGTAAAACTGAGAGGGAGGTTACATTTGACGAGTAAGATAAAGAAGTATTTTGTCCATACATGTGCATGCTCTCTCATGTTCGCCTTACATTCGCTTGCTTGGGAAATCTATGCAACGTGTTACCTTGTAAATTAATGTTAGTTTCCTTGCATGTTCCATTTTAGTAAAAAATGATCTCACTTAGACACATTGGCATTGTGGCACATTTGAAATATATATACAATGCACCCTATAGACCACTCAATTGGTAAAAAAAAAGATCAACATAAGGTTACAGTCCAGCTTGTTGGAAACAAATCCACCTGCTGATTTTTAGATTTGTAGATTAAACCTGATAATCCAGAAGGAAAATGTCAAAATCTGTGCAAGAGCTAGCAGGGTAAAAGCTAATCAGCTAGCTAAAACCAAACCAGCTGCACAACTGTACTTAGTGTGTCACAAGGCTCCTTTCAGTAACATCACTTGTGTGTGTTGGCTCTGTTAAATGACTGTTTGACAGAAGTGAGTACATGATGTGAACAGGCGTAATTGACCTAAAATAAATAAAGTTGTTTTGGGGAAAAACTTTATTTTCTTAGCAAGGTGACACAATTAAAACTAGACTTTCTGCCTGATATTCATTGTACTTTAAATTTTTCTTAGCTGATATAAGCTGATATCGTTTTGAGTTTGTTGGTAAGTGTTGAACATAAATGATCAAACGTGACTGATGAATCATCACATCTTTTTCGTTTTTGCCTTGCTTCTTTTTAAATCTTTGTTCTTCTCTGTTTTTTGTTCTCGTCAGATTTACTTCACTTTACTCAACACAAAAGATGAGCAGCATCCTTCTGATTGATGTCACAGATGGGTTATTAGTTATTGAGAACAGCAGTAAATTAGGGCGGTCTTAAATACGCACCTCATTTTTTTTTTTATAAAACAAAACATTAAGTCTTCCTCAAACTAGAATGTACCTGTTGATGTACCTACTGTCAATGTCAGTTTGTTAGAAACAGACCTATGACAAAACAAAATAACATTTTAAATAAATAAATGATACATGTATTCTTTTCAAAAAGAGATATTAAGGTATGGAAGGCATCTATACTTTGGAGAAGTAATAGCAGTATTAAATCTCTTGGGCCAATTATTTTTATTACTTTTTTTTCTCCATAATTAAAAGTCTGTTTTCTAATTCTAATTAGAAAACAGTTTTTGCAGTTTGGTTACCTTTGTCAGTCCTGTTAAAATGCTTGAAATAATGTAATAGTATGGACCATGAACGTCAATCATAGAACACACTTTAAGTTAGAGAAATGAGGATGAAAAATTAAAACAAACAAACAAAATAAAATCAGCTCAAATATATTGAAATGTTGTATAAATCTCCACAGAAGCATATTTTTGATCTGGTTTCTTTGGGTGACATATTGGTTTTAAATATTGGCAGAAATGTCCATATCTGTCCACTGATAATATTTTCATCTCCATAAATGTCTTCCCCTGTTACAACTTTTATTCACTTTATTAATTGCATTTGCATGTCTCCACATAAAGGATTGAAAGGCCTGTGTTTGGTACATAAGAAGCAGTTGACCCGTGATATTGCACTAATGCCAGCAGTCTCATCATGCATAAACATGCCCTCAGTACGAGACTTGCTGCATGGATTCCATGCTACACATCCACAGCAGCCATAGCAACTAATTGAACCATGCACTTGAGCTCTGAGCGGTGATTGAAGCAACATGTAATTTCTTGAAAGACAATGTTTGTTGAAAAAAGCTTCCTAGCATGTGAGTCACATATGAGGCAGAATGATCACTTGTCATGGGAGAAGCAAAAAATATGGAAGCATGTAGTCGTATGTTGAGCCAGTTTTGTCTTATCTGACTTGTCTTTACAGTCCATTTTTTAATTTCCACTTTGTTGACTGTAGCAATGAATTAATTAAAAATGAATGAGGCAAGCTTCTTAAGCTGTTTACAGAGACTCTGGAGCATGACTGATGAAACCTTTACCTGCATTACAGCCCGGATTAGGAAGAGGTGATTATATATGTCAATATTTGCTTGACTACAGAGGCAATAATGGCAGTAACAGGAGGAACATGTTTGATAAGTAGATCCACCACATCATGGTTAGATGTTTGGGGACACCAGTGTACTACCTTCCTCAACATTTGGCTTTGCAGGTCTAACAAATGTCTTAAAAGTGTGATTTAATATTTGTTCTGTTGTATAGTTCTAACTGAGCATTGCTTCAGATTTACTTCAATACTTTTTTTTCAAGTCAACCAACTAAATCAGGGTTTAAGTTAGATGTCAGCAAAAACAGTAAACCCTCACCCGCAAAAAGATTTAAGACATCCAACAAATACAGCTTACAAGACTTATGAAATCGAGTGTCAGTTTTAATAGTTGTAAAATTGAGTATTCCATTAATGATGCCTTCCAAAGATGCTGTCCAGTATATCTAAGTCACGTCTCCAGTATGTATTCACCAGTGGAAATACATTCATTGAGTTTGCTCAAGGGTTCAGAACATTTTAAGAAATGAGCTGATTTAATTTAAAAATCCTGTGTGGTGATTTGTAAAATCTGAGAACTGTAAAAAGTCATTATTTTAGAAGTTGGTGGACAGTATGTCAATAATGTAAATCCACTATATCAGTGTTTAGGTTTTAGGATAGCAATGAAAACAAAAACTTAAAATCTTGATGTGTAAAATCTAGCAATGCTACTCAAACTGCAAGATTTCTTGCTCCCACTAAATAATGTTCCCAAAGAAGGATGACAGCAAAAACATGAAACCCACTAGCTCGCATAAGGTTTGGTCCACAGGTCATACATTTTCCATACGTGTAGCTGAAAAGACAAAACACAAATGTCAATATCCATAGTTAAGACACTTTGTATTGCCTGAATGTTTCCTTAAGATTGATTAAAATAGATGTAAACCTACTGGGTATTGCTTCCTGAAATGGGTTCAGCACAACAGAAGGTCATAAGCAAGAGGAACATTTAAAAAATGTAGGTCTATTAGTTCAGGGTTCCAGTTCAGCATCATTTACAACTCAAACTAAAATCTTTCTCACTGCCATAAGGTTCCAGAAGTCTAATATTTTCTGCAGATGTGGCTAACAAGTAGTAAGAACGTTTGTTTTAATTTTGTAGGTGGTGACCCTGAGCGCTAGCTCGATAATGCTGAACAAAAATAACCCAAAGGCAACAATGAGAGGGAATTATTGAAGAAATGGAAATTCAGCAGATCAGAGTTCAAGTTTGGGGACCCCAGTGCTTGAACAAAAATGAATACTAGGTTTGATAAAGTTCAGCTCTGAAGCCTTATATTTATTACTGCAGCTGAAAAAAATTGAGATTTTTTGTTTAAAATTTCATCCCTCAAATACAGACCCTAACCTCATTATTGCCTCTTAAAGATGAACTCCAAAATGCAACAAAATCTGATGCATACTGTGTATAGTGCACAAAACCAGTAACAGTACAAACCACAAAGTTTTGGCCCACAGGTCTCAAATCTCAAGCAGATGTAGTCGACGTAAAGTTTAATTTAGCTGTCATAGTTGCAAGATTAAGTATTACTATGATAATGTGTCCCGAACATTAACATAACGGCCATGGAAATGATTCATGTTTTGATTTAGGCCCTTCTATGTTGTATTACAAGCACATTCTCAGAAAGGATAGCACGTTGGCTTCTACATGAGTCATTATTCATGAACTTGGCCTTTTTCTTTGAGAGGTCTGATTATTTCTGTGTGTATGGAGTCAGAATACTATCTATAAACATGGTGAAGAGAAATTTATACATGTCTGTTTTAGGAAAGTAATAATATTGCCTTACCCCAATTTATCAGAGATGTTTACTGTAAAGCAAAAAAAGCTGACAACACATTTTTATACATTGACAAGTATTTCCAGTGTTTTAGTTATGAAAACCCTTTAATGTAAGATTTGAAAAGAGTTTGCAAATCTACATTCACAAAACACAGTATTCGTGGTGTATGAAACTCATATTTTTTATGATTGGGTGGATTTGGATTTGGGTACCATTTTTAGCCAATTGGAGTATCACTACTGTAAGCCAATTCCAAGATTTTGACCAATCTAGCTCCAAAAGAAGACCTGATGAAATGAAAACCTCAAATATGTTGAAGGTTGCATGTTTTGGTGTGCTTAACAGTTTACATCATGTTTTGGGTGTCCAATCCAATCCAATCCACCTTTATTTGTTAAGCGCTTTAAAAAACAGCCATAGTTGGAACAAAGTGCTGTACAGGAGAATAAATAAATACGAGATAAAAGAATAGACATAAAACATAAGCAAAATGAATTTTCAAAGACAAGGAACAATTTAAAAGACATAAAATCAATTAAATGGATAAAAGATGCAGAAGAAGCAATCAAAATAAAATAAAATAAAAATAAATAATCATAAAATCGCCAACTACCGTGCATCAAAAGCCAGGGAGAAAAGGTGGGTCTTAAGGAGGGATTTAAAAACAGGCAGAGACGAAGCCTGTTTAATATTTTGAGGCAGCCCGTTCCAAAGATGGGTGTCTATTAAGCAAGGTTATGATTGAAGTTAAATAAAAAATGAAGCATCTGTAGAGGATCAGATTCAGCTCCCTTTTCCTCCTCTTTGGAAATGCACAGATGTGAGGAGGCGGGGAGGTAACGAGAGGCATCGATGATGAGGTTTGATTAGGTTCTCATATGATGCCTGATAGGGTTTTGAGAACAGTCATGTCATCTGCCGGTGACAAGCAGAAAACAAGCATGTAGGTGGAGGCTGTAGAGCTATGACATAAAAACCCAGGATTTAAAATAACTGAGGACTTTAAGGGGAGTTTTCTTTAAAGAGCTACAGAGCGTTTCTCTGTGAACTGAGACTCGTAAAGGTGTCATGTTCTCCAGCTCCCTTGTGCCCCTTCTAACAGCATTGACTGTGTAGCAATTTGCATTTTGCAGGAAATTGGACCTGTAAAGTTAAATTAAAAAACAAAAGAACAAAAGGAGAAAGCTGTTTTCATACTAATTTAATTGGTAATTTGTTTCCCATTTTGGATGATCTATACTCAGTGCAGAGCTTATAGCTGCTTCTATAGCTGAGATGCATCATAAAAATCCAGCTGCAGTATAATATTACTTCCTCTTAAATTTGGGGTGATAAATAGTTAGAGCATGATTTAAGGCTCACTTCAAAAGCTAAATATCCAAAGGGCAAGGAGAATAAGAAGAGTTCTTTAGAGGTTAGTGGTAACTGTTTTAACAACTAAATGCTTTTGCTCTGTGTCAATGTTTGCCAACCCTCTCTTGCTTTTATAGAGTAGCATGTACCAAAGGCTTTTAGCTGTAGTTCATAGAGCAGGATGCTAACAATCATGTTGCTGTCCCAGAGCCGGCTCAGCTGTCAGTCAGAGACAAAGAGAAGCTGCACAAGGTCCTGATGTCCGGAAAGTAATTGGGGGCTTTCAAAAACATTCCTAAAGCCTTTTTTTCCTGCTCTGCAATCTAAATGATTACAAGACTTCTTCTGAAACTGCTTCAACTGGGCTTTTTTTTAAAACTGAAATTAGGAATGTGTTTTTAGGACCTTGGCTGCAACTGAATCATTTGTATTCTGCTTGCTCCTCTGCCTCAGAGCAAAGTTCTGCTGCTACAGTGTGAGTTTAAGACAGTTTGGCAAGAAGCTCTTGCTCTTGATGAAACTTTGCAATTTATTTTGCTAAGCAAGGTAAATACTTAACATTAGCTTATTATTTCATAAATAAGAACTGCTCTTTGCAGTGGTGTACATGCTACATGCACAGTGGCTGTAGGACAGTGTTCTAAATGCCATGTAGATAAAGAAACATATAGAAAATGCAGATTTCTGTTGGCAGGGGACGCGTGCCTCTGGCTCTTCTCCCTGACTCCTCTGACCTTTCCTCCAGAGTCACACCACAGATAGTAACTACCGTTTTCTACAAGTGTTGCATCTTTTTTGCTTGTGTTTTTCTCACACCACAACTGTGAGGAGAGATTTGTTCCTCCACCACTTTCTAATCCTCCCAGGTTCTGAGTTGGCAAATTTCCAGAGATTTTCATGGAAATTTAATTCTGACTCGTCTTCCCACATGATACCGCCATGGATTATCCCTCAGCAAATTCACATTTACAGGGTGTTATCTACATGTCTCTGACTCTATTTAGAGAGGATGTATGGTACTTTCCTTACACTGGCATCTCACTCTTATATAACCTGTTTCAAACTCAGGGGACTTCTCTGCCTAGGGGGAGTAATCATAGCTGTTTGTTTGTGTGCAAAGTTTCAGAAATACTTGAGGGCTTGAAGATACTTGGTGGAAAGACTTGAGCAAAAAGTTTGCTGGAGACCTACAAACAGCCTGTTTTTAAATCTCATATCCAGCTTAATTTATCATGAGTCATTTATTGTCAAAACATTCTCTTTTTCTTTAAAATGATTAAATTAGGCAAACTGTAAAATGAACAGCTGTAAAAAAAAGTTAGGGGAAGGTTTGCTGCAATATTAGCATTTCATAAATGATACATGAGAAACAACAACATACTTAGAATAAAGGATATTTCCTGTTAGTGGAGTATTCAAATAATGTCGTAAAACTTTGACCTTTACCCCAGGGTGCCGTATATTTTAGCATAAAGAGGTGCAGATTTGAAAGCTCTTCATATACCCTTACAAAGATAACTTTTAACTCTGTAAGGCTGTGCAATTTATTGTAACAACTGACTGACTGTTGTTTGTGTGTTTTACATTTATTTCATATTTTAAACATTGTTGATACCTTCAACAGCTTGTGCTCAGATTAGGCTAGCAAAACATGAGGAAAAGATGAGATTGGTTATAACACCAATCGATTTTGCGATAACAATATTTTGCATGATAAATGTGCATAAATAGGGATGTGCATCAAGAATCAATTCCTGTTTACCAATAACCGCATTCAAAGTATCAATATTATTAGTCTTGTTGCTTATCAATTGCCATATTAGTTCCTACCACTAAAATGGATCAGAGATGTTCAGAACAACTTTTTGACAGAAAGGCGCTTACTGCACAACCTTCAGTAAGCAGAAACATCAGCAACTTTTAGAAACATACATCAGTGCAACACAGAACTGAATCAGGGGTGTCGTGTGTTCGACATTGATACTGAAAACCTACAGACCCACACAGAAAATCAGCAGGAATCACTCAGGAAATCTTTAAAGAATCAGATTGATAACCAGAATTGTTATAGCACTGGTGTCAGTAACACCATGTCAGTCCCTATCCTTATGAATGAAGTGTAAATATTTTCTCAAGAGTTTGTATGCAGTATATTTCTTTCAAACTGAGCCCAAACACTGTTGTGTCTCTCTCTGATAAGTGGGTGCAGCCTACAACTGTACACGTAAATTGTGGCAAGCACGAGAAAAACACAGCGAGAGGAAGTTTTATTTGTGTTTTTTTTAATATATTGGCTCACAGGCTTTGTTATTACCTCTGCCAGAGAGGTTATGTTTTCGCCAAATTCTGTTTGTTTGTTTGCTTCTTTGTTTGTCTGTTAGCTAGATTACACCAAAACTACTGGATGGATTTACATGAAATTTTACCAGAGGTTAGGTTTGGTCCGAGGAAGACACCTGTGCTGATTTGATCCAGATTGACATCACAAAAAAACAGTCAAGTTTATGATGAAGTCCCATTACTTAACACTGGGCCTTATTTTGTTTCACCCACGGCATCATCCGATTGGTTACACGCTCTGGTTACACACAGCCACGACACACTGATCAGCCAATCAGCAGTGAAAGCTGTACTTGCAGAGTTCTGCTCATAGAGGGGAGGAGGAAACGTTTCACCTATGGAGAAAGCTCGGTGCTGTTCCTGGTGCCTTGGTTTCTCAGCAGACTCAGCAGATTGGAATAAACACCCCAGTCCTCTTCAACTCACAGCTACTAGTAACATCACTGTGAGCATATTAATGTGATAGAAACATGTGCGGCAGCGCTGCTTGCTCGCAGTCTCTCCAAACTCAATGTTGATATGGAGATAGCCCGTCATGGCAGAAGTCTGTGGGTGTGTGTGTGTGTTAAAACCTAAGCCCAAACTCCACATCGAGAGAATGCGCAGCATATGCTCCCACCGTCAGGCTGGCGACATGTGAAGCCTGCTCTGCACACACAACACCATCATCTGTACTGTACCAGCAGCAGTAAATTTATCTGCTGAAATTCTGAGTCAAGGCTGTATATAGAGACCAAATTTTTTTTTCAACATGCTGTCAGTGTTGACATCTTGTGGATGGAGAGGAGAATTACGGTGAATTTCGCAAATACTGCATCAGATTAGAAGATTAGAAGATCGCTGAATGCACCTTTAACACTGGGCCTTATTTTGTTTCACCCACGACACCATCTGATTGGTTACACGCTCTGGTTACACACAGCCACGACACACTGATCAGCCAATCAGCAGTGAAAGCTGTACTTGCAGAGTTCTGCTCATAGAGGGGAGGAGGAAACGTTTCACCTATGGAGAAAGCTCGGTGCTGTTCCTGGTGCCTTGGATTCTCAGCAGACTCAGCAGATTGGAATAAACACCCCAGTCCTCTTCAACTCACAGATACTAGTAACATCACTGTGAGCATATTAATGTGATCGAAACATGTGCGGCAGCGCTGCTTGCTCGCAGTCTTTCCAAACTCAATGTTGATATGGAGATAGCCCGTCATGGCAGAAGTCTGTGTGAGTGTTAAAACCTAAGCCCAAACTCCACATCGAGAGAATGCGCAGCATATGCTCCCACCGTCAGGCTGGCGACATCGCAGAGCGCTACGGTGCACACAACACCAACATCTGTACCAGCAGCAGTAAATTGGTTCAGTCAACAAGTTACAAGACCCTCTACTAACTAGGTCACTCTATTGGATGATATTTATATTAGCATTTATCACACTTCTTGCTGATTGATATTTTTTTCAGTAAACATAGGACTATAGTGTTGGGTGGAAATCACAAGTTATGGGTCGAAGTGAGCTTCTTGGTCTGCACTCTCAAAGTGCTTTTCTGGTTCTGTTTGTATTGTGGTTGTGCTGTTCAGACACAAATGTGTATGTGCATGACCTCTATTCTTTCTGTTTTGGGTTTTTCTGCCATGTCCTAATTAATTGTCCTACTGTAAAAAACATCACACACTAGTATTGTTTCTATCTGATTTATTTTTCTTTATATTTCAATATTTTTTGTGTTATTTTGTGTCTAAGAACAGCAGAAAAGGCCAAACAAAGTCATCCGGATTCTCATTTTGATCCTGATAGTCACTGGCTGCTTCGGCAGGCGACTGTTAGCTTGTTAACGCTCATTATCACATCCGCTCGTGCCCTGTTGGTCTCTGTGATTCACACAAACACATGCGCACACACATGAAATATGACGGGCAAATAGGAAACACTGTGGGGGAAGAAATCCCTTTAATGGTCTTATAGCCCACTTATGGCCCATCTTATTTAAAAATACATAATAAACCTTTTTATGAGTGCGTTCATTAATGAAGACTGAATTATGATAGGCTTTTCATTATCTCATCCTTATTTTAGAAAACAAAGTAAGAGGACTTATACTTATTCGCATTATTCGAAAACACAATCGTCCCTGCAGAGAGATTTCGAATGAGTCAAAAAATATTAAAACCAATTCCTAACGGGCCTGAATGAAGTGGTCTTATCTCTCAGTATTTTCAAGGACTTTGCTGGAAACATTGATCTGTTCTTTTCGAGATGCACTTCATGAACATGCTGAAATGTTTGAGGACAATCTATGACTGTGAATAACAGGAGACAGGGACAGGAGACAAGGCTAAAAAAGGTTATTAACAAGCCTTGAGCTTTCCATATCTTCAGAGACAGAGTAGCATCCAAGCCCAAGCCAAAGCTTCATAAAACATCCTGACAGACCATAAGCACTGAGAAAGTGAAAACCACAACCACACATGGCCCAGCCGTCTGTTATGCGACGGACGCCCCAGTCTGCTCTAAATATGCTCACAAACAAAACGGCTTCTTAGTCACTCAGAGTTGAACCCTCTAATTCTAGTCACGTTAACTGTCTCGTGTTTAAAAGACTACTATGAGGTTTTTAAGAGGTTGAGTTGATAACAAGTTGGGGTGCAAAAGCAGGACAAAAGCTCCCAAGAGCACCAGCGTTAACCAGAAGACACTCATCTTCTAAATAAATAATCCATGATGTGTACTTGGAGTGTTGATGGTGCTCTTCTTTGTGGTTATTGTGGTGTTCCGAGTGAATGGGCAGCTACAGTAATGTACCACAGAGCAGTCTCAGGGTAGCAGGGCTGGGCTTTTATAGTGGGTTCACATCATGCCTTGCCTGTCATGATTCATTACACAAAAACTCCTCATGTCAAGATGACAGTTGTTTTACAGTATTGTAGTTTAAAATAGGAAATGGTATCACAAGAGCTAGTGTTTTTGAAACCAGGTGAAATTTGCTGCCCATATCAGGGATGTATCTGGAAGCTAAAACTCTTGTAATGGGATGCACTGATGCCACCATATACACAGTTGGACAATAGTATGAATATAAACTTGATGATGCCATTCTAGTTTTCGAAATTGTGTTTGATGTCTGTTTCTTTCCCATCAACTCAGAAGTCTGGCGTCTTCTGTCATCCTCATTTATGTTAAATTTGTACTGAACCTTGCATTGAGATGATATTTGGTACAGTGTAAGTAGAGCTGGGCGATTCCCCCGCTAAAAGAATCTTCAATTTGAAAAAAAAAAACTCAGTTCACGATTCGATTTGATGCCTCCACCCCATTTAAAATTAAATAACTACTCACTGTAAATTTATTTCCAAAATGTACATTTATTTATACTTAAAATATACATTTTAAGTGCCTCCAGGTCAAAAAATCAACACAGAAATCGACACAAAGTGCCTGTGCACTGTAGTTTTACACTTGTTTGAATTAACTATGAAGATAACAAAATGCCTGAGGTAAGGCTTGTTGTAAAAAAATACAAATCTTAATAGAAAACTCAACAACTGTCTGTGTTGTTTGTGCGCGTGACGTCTCGGGGGGAGGAGAGTGACATACTGCAGGAAGTACACTATGGAAAGCCTTGGGTCCTCGCGAATGTGAAATGAATCGGTTAAATTTAAAAAAAAATCGTCAACTAGAGTTTCAGGAAAAACAAATCGATTTGACTTGCCATCTCTATTTTATCAATTTTTTGCCCAGACCTAAGTGTAAGTAACGGTTCGTGAGTAAAGAAAGAGTCCTAAGACCTGTTATCGACACCATCCATGCATCCCTTATTAACTGGATATTTAAATTCAAAGGTAAGAAAACAGACTTAAATGAGCAAAATGTATTAACGCCTTGACTCTGTTTAACACAAAATTGTGTGCGGCCCATGTTTGGTAATTTCTATTTCAGAAAGTCAGTCTCATATTAATTATCAAAAAAAAAAAGATAACGTCCTGGTGTCTGACTGCTTTCATTAAGTATTATCTCTTAAGGAAGTATTTGGTTTAATTTTAATAAATATAGAATAATTGCATCTGAATAGAGGATCAGATGCAGCTTTTTCCCTCCGTTTGAGAAACTCTTGAACCTGACGGGGTGGGAGGCTACATGAGGCCATGGTACTGAGCTCTACACTGATTGGTTCCCCATGCAATGTCTTATGGGAGAGGAGGGTGACGGATCACAGAGTGGACTGTCAGAACAGCCATAGACTCTATCAATGACGAGCAATGACGTGTAGGCGGAGGCTAATAAGCCCCAGGAAGCAAAAAATGGAGTGTTTAATCATTTATAGAGCACTCGTTGAAATACAAGAAAAATAAAAAATTCATCCCTGGAGGGTTATTGGTGGATATGAGGACATTTTTCTTTACCTTGCCCAATGAGGGTAAAAGAATATTCAGAACAGAATGTGGATAAAGTGTAAAAATACACAAAGATGAAGGAACATTTATTTCAAGATCACCAGTCAGGACATTCATCTTTCTAAATGTATAACACATATCAACCTCCTAATGTGACCATTGTCAGGAGAATAAGTAGCTGCGTTTCTTAACTTATCCACTTAACCTAATCAATCTGAGTATCATAATGTAGTCATGCTAGAAACCTGCTTTCGAACAGGACAGCAGGGATCACCTATCAAAGTCCATTACAGTCCAGTCACATCGCTTCATGGTACTTTATAAAGCACCGAGGCACAGGTGGAGTTTATAGACTCTGCAGAACACTTTTGACCTCAAGGTGTGCACCCTCTGCTGCAGTGCTTACAGATCTGACAGTTTGTGTAGACAGCTTCATGGAAAAGGGACAGGTCAAACTTTATCAAATCCTCTGGAGTGTGGCTACGGTGACACCTCACAGGCTTAGGAACATCGACCGAGGTGCTGAGACTTAGTTGAGAGGCTGGGCTCATGGACTGGCCTGTGGGTGCTGGCAGATCTGAAAACCTGGATCCTAAAGTTCTTTCGTGAAAGACCATCCACGACGAGAGCCTTGCAGTCCTGTTTGTAGATGATCCAAGCATTTGTGAGGCTGATATAAAGAGTGTATACAAACAAACAACAACAAAATATGGAATCCTGGTTTTTACAGCAAAAACACCTGCTGCCATTTAGCCAGACTACTCAGTAACATGCTTAGTGACTTTCATGTATTTACAATGTTCAAAGCAAGAACATATCATGTCACTAATGATTTTGAACAAAGATGGAATAGTTGTTTTCATTTAGTATGCCAAACAAATGTTTGCAGAACAAGCTTGATAAAACATGTCCTGTATTTGTGAGCGTGGTTGATAAAATCAACACAACCCCAAGGTTCATCTCAGTAGTTTTAAAGGCAGTAAATAACTTGCTGTAGATTCGTGTTACTATTCAGTGAATCAGTATGCATATAAAACACATCTGCAGTGCTTTCAGACCCTCCCGGATATGAGCTCTGTTCAGGCAGAGCTCACACAGAGTCACAGAACTGCTGAGAAGTTTGGCTAGATGGGATTAGACGGAGGGGGGCTCAGTTTGCTTTCTCCTATCACACCGTCTACCTTTCTTGACACTGAATGCAGCCCGTATGGACACAGAAACACAAGTTTCTTATCTCCTGCTATTTGACTCTGGGCCTTTCTTGCTGGTGAAAGCTAGGACTGAGGCCGTAATATTTTTGGGGTTGTCTCTATGCATGTCCGAACGTCCATCATTCCTTCTGTATGTCAGGCCATTCTTGTAAATTTGATGTCTCCTGGACAAGTGGAAGGATTTACTCCTCACTTTCTACAGATATTCACTCTGACTTATTAATGGAATGATTACATTTTTGAGATCTTAAGTAAAAGATCAAGTCATTGAGTTCATGTTAGTATTCAGGAATGCTTTGGGGGACTTTTCCTTTAACTTTCACAAAGGTCCACTCTGCCTCAAGTATGTACAAGATTGATTTTGAAGGTTAACAGTCAAGCTCTTTGTGTCCCACTTTCTTATTCTGCTTATACGTGCAACATCTCAAGATCCCATGAGAGGACATTCTTCAAACTTTGCACAAATGTTCACTCTCAGCAAAAGATGTTTTATGAAAATTTTGGAAGTTGTGTGTCAAAGATTAGAGTAAACAGTCTTGATCTTTCTTTGCTCTCTGTGCTATCTCAAAGCTTAGCACAAATATCAACTGTGACTTAAGGATGATGTGATTTGATTTTGGAGGGCACAGGTCCAAGATGCATACTGGTTACCCGGGCTCTGGTGGGTTGGAACATGCTGACCTTGTGCACCGTGAAGGGTTTCGCTTGAAGGCTCGAAAGAAAATAATAATAATGATGATAAAACATTTTATTTTTCGGCACCTTTCTCAGGACTACAGGGGCAATAACAAAGATTGGAGAGGCTGACTGCCAAACTGGCCTCTGCTGCCATACCTTACGTGACCTGGTCTCATCGTGTTTCTGGTGCTCATCTTTATACCTTGTTTGAAAAGGAATAACCACAACTACCCTTCAAGAGACTTTCTCCGAACTTTGCACTAATGTCTGATTTGACGCAGATTCTGGAAACAAATTTATGTAATGCATAAAGTTGTAGATCAGAGGTCGAACTAGAAACACACTCGGAGAGCGCAGACCTCCACCAGCGCCACAGTCCTCTCCCATATTGTGATTTTTACCATAAATATTAGTCCTACCTTTATTTCATGTAAATATTTAGATTACTTTACCATGAAAACATACCATTAACAATTGGTTTCATCATGATATTTATTTTCGTTCAGTCATTATTCACGAAAATCACATTTTTCGTCATGGCGTATCCAGACAGTGATCCGGATCAACACCAAAATTGAATCACTTCTCCCTTTTCCCATGCTGAACATTTCCTTAAAATTTCATCCAAATCCATCCATGACTTTTTGAGTTATTTTCTTCACAGACAGACAAACAGACTCTCCTGAAAACATAACATCCTGGCAGAGGTAATCATCAGATATAATTTTAACTCTTAGCTTGTACAAACAGTATCTCCAAAATATTCACTCATTTTTATTCACTTATAAACTTTGCAGCCATTTTTCATTTTGACTGAAGGACAGTTTAACTAGAAAAGCACTCGGAAAACGCAGACCTCCGCCAGCGCCACAGTCCTCTCCCATATTGTGATTTTTACCATGAATATTACTCCTACCTTTATTTCATGTAAATATTTAGATTCCTTGACCATGAAAACATACCATTAGCATTTGGATTCATCATGATATCTATTTTAGTTCAGTAGTTATTCACAGAAATCACATTTTTCGTCATGGCGGCCAGACGCTGATCCGGATCAACACCAAAATCGAATCAGTTCTTCCTTTTCCCATGCTGACCATTTCATCAAAATCCATCCATTACTTTTAGAGCTATTTTGTTCACAGACAGACGGACGGACAGACAGACAAACAAACTCTCCCGAAAACATGACCTTCTTGGCGGAGGTAATAACATTTTTAGGTCACCGGCCAGTGGATAAGGTTACTCTGTCTGTGGTTCCTTTCCGTGTAAACAAAATAATAAGAATCCATTCTTCACAGTCCATCCAGAACACTTTGAGGGATTTGATGGATTATGTGGTGAAATTCTGAAGTTACAGGTCAAAATTCACTGTCATTTGATCTCATGCTCATCCTGTAGTGGTGCCTTAAAAATCCTGAGGAGACCTTTGGGGTTTCTCTCCAACTTTGCACAATTGCCCCCTGATTTCAGGACAATAAACACATTTTATTATCTAAGGTCAAGGGTCTATTCCGTTTTGCGTCATGTGATCCCTCTCAACACTTACTATCTCAAAACGCTCAATGGAATTTTCTTCAGAATTTGTACAGATGTCTGCTCTTTATCAAAAATGAAGTGACTAGATTTTCGAGGTCTAAGGTCGAGGTCTTGGGTATCATGTACAGCCCTTGCTTGCAAGTGTGATATCACATGATAGCTTTTAAGGATTTTCCTCAAAGTTGGCACTCGGACAACATATCTTTACAAATACAAAAACACATACATGTATACCATTGATTAAATAAGAATCATACCTGTCACACCACCAATACAACACAACAGCCCTTGACCCACAGCTATACTGATGCATTTGTTTACCTTGCAGGGGCATAACCACCATGCAGCACTAATTTCTCTTCTTCCTGAAACAGGCAGCTTTTCTTTCCGTAATTTTTGACAGAATTGTTGTATTTCTTGCAATGCTGGCAGGAAAACCCTCGGTTTATTGTATGCCAAGAGTCAGAGCTGCCTTTGAAGTTAGACAGGAGTTGAAGCTGACTGTAATGATGTGGCGTGTAAGGAGTTTACATAAATATCTGTGAATGCTCCTGTACCTCCTCCGTCTTGTTCTCTGGCTTCCTCTTTATCTGCGGGTGAATCAGGGTACCAGATGACTGTGTGGTTTGTGTGGGACTGTCTCAGGGGAGAGTTTAGTGAGGGGGGGCCACATTCACAGACTAAATTAACAGAAATTAGAAAACCTTTAAGTCTTTCTCTTTTGCTTTTCTTTTTTCTCTGGCCTTGTCCTTACTCTCTTCTGGACCGCTGCGTGTTTCCTCCCTCACTTTTGTGGCCTCCTCTGCCGCCTCTCTTTTTCTCTTTATTTCTCCCTCTCTTATCCCATGGCTATCGCCCCCACTACACACTAAGCTCTGTGGTTTCACTAACTGCCCACTCCTCACCTCCTCAAACGTTTTCCTGTCTCCGATGACACATGAATAATGTCTGTGACTTACACAAAGCTTTGGACACTCAGCGACAATGATACTTGATACAAAGGAATGTCTCTTTGAACACCACAAATCTATTTCAGGAGCACTTTTCTGTCCAGTGGCCACACTTTTACAACTGTTCCTCCAGTGTTTTCCTTACTCTAATTAGTGCTCTTTTGTGTTTACATAATTGCAATGTTTGGGAGGAATTAAGCTTTAAAATGTCACACCAATCAAGTTCCTTGTCTCTTTTGACCTTAACTTTCTCAAAAACAGTGCTGTGCTGTGAACTTTTTAAAACAATTTTGAGCAGGAAAAGATGGCATTTTGGATAAATACTAGTCAAAGAAAGAAATATGTGCTGTAAAATTATGTACTGCAGCTGTCAATCTGGGAGAATTTTAGAAATATTCCAAAACTGAACTTAAAAAAATCTCCCATTTACTTAAAAAGAAGTCCCCTGTGCAGAGCTCTTTTTCTTTCCCCAGATTCTGCCTTAATGTGTATTAAGGTTGTTCATTTGAACCATTAAATCCAGAATCTAATGCCAAACCTGTTTATGAGACGCTGTATATCTTTGGAGTGGCCCAGAGAAAAAAAACATAGCTCGAAGTCCTGAATGATAGCCATAATTATTCTTTCCAGTCTTCAAAGTGAAACACTGCGCATGTGTCACCTATTTAGTACCATTTGTTTTGCTTTTTGAAATCCACACACTGAAAACTGCCAGTTAGTGCTGGGTGTTTTCATCATCCCCACAACACCTTACATAACCCCCATGTCGAGGCTATGATACGATATATGTTGTGTGAAATGTAAACTGTGGACACTGACTACCTGGATGAATATGGTGATGTTTTATACCTGCATGCTTCTTCTCAATGCCTTAAATCATTGGATACTGTTTATCTTGGAGGTCTAAGGTTCATAACAAATCATTGTACTCATTATGAGTGAGTTGGGTGGCCCTCTCTGACCATTGGTAGACTGAATCATTGGCACATTCTGATTTACAAGGCTATTCTTGGCCTGCTCCCATCTTACTCGAGTAACTATATTCAGATGAAAATCTCTGGAAGCTACAGTCTTCGTTCTGTGACTCAGTTACAAAATCTACACTTGCTCTAAGTCCCTGAAGTTCGTCTTGAAATGGATAGAAGAAACTTCAGATATGCTGCTCCTGCAGACTGGAATCTGCTACAAGAAAGACTGTCTTTCAGACCTGGTTTCTTTAAATCTTTTTAAATGCAGACTAGAGGCTTTAGAGGAAGATGAAGTAGGCTGTAAATGCTTTGACTGAAAACTTTCTGCTGGTTAAATAAAGGTTAATTAAAATAAATAAATTAAACCTATTTTACTGATTTTTTGTAAATCTCTTTAAAAAAACAAAACAAAAACTGCAATTACAAGGTATAAAGGATCCTAAGACTTAAAGGAAAAGTTCGGTTCCTGCAGCTTTTACATTGTTTATAGAATGAAGAACAACAATATACTCACCCAGAAGGCTTTCCTGATGCAAACGGTGCTTCGGGAGATATTTAGATCCAAAATCGAGCAGCGGACACCGATATAATGGTAGCCCGTAGGGCATAGATCGCCGCTCCTAAAAACTGCATTAATCGTCCAAAAACTCATGTTTTTCACCGATATTCCATCATGATTTGCTCCGAAAGGACCGCCATTGCAGCCTGTGTCTCTCCACACAGCGCTGTGTGGCTGAACTAACCTCTGAACTGACGAGCTGTTTACATGCTCTTCGGCATCGCAGTGCTCATTGTTTCAGGAAGATCGGCAGCTACAAATCGACTTTCTTCTTCCAGTTTTGTGCAAAATGGACGAATGTCTATGGGATGAAGATGTTGTGGAGGAGGACTTTGAATATGATGGACGTCCTTACAGTTTGGAGCCACAGTATACAGATATACAGATAAGGAAGCGATCGCAACGCTCAGAGAGTACTGCGCATGCGCAAAGAGCATGTAAACAGCTCGTCAGTTCAGAGGTTAGTTCAGCCACACAGCGCTGTGTGGAGAGACACAGGCTGCAATGGCGGTCCTTTCGGAGCAAATCATGATGGAATATCGGTGAAAAACATGAGTTTTTGGACGATTAATGCAGTTTTTAGGAGCGGCGATCTATGCCCTACGGGCTACCATTATATCGATGTCTGCTGCTCGATTTTGGATCTAAATATCTCCCGAAGCACCGTTTGCATCAGGAAAGCCTTCTGGGTGAGTATATTGTTGTTCTTCATTCTATAAACAATGTAAAAGCTGCAGGAACCGAACTTTTCCTTTAAGCTACTTTAATTTTGTGTCTGTAAAGATCTTAAATTTGAAACATGTGCTACAGATATAAAGTTTGACTTCTTTTTTTTTTGTGACCAAATATTTTTATTTGAAAAATTCACTTATAATTACACAAAATGCCCAAGGTACTGAACATACCTATGTTCATAGAACAAAAATAAAACAAAAAAAACTATACATAGGAGGAATAGGAAGGGGTTACAAATAAATCACACAAGACAAACAAACACAAGTACAGACAACTAGTTGACGCAACCGGTGAGGTACAGTTATGAGTGATGAAAAACATCTTTGAGTCAGGGTAGAGGAGAGTTAGAGCGAAATCAACATTCGTTTCAAGGATTCAGCAATCCCAAGCCAAGAGTCCAAAGTTTTTCTTTTCGAGGCTCCATTAATACGAGCTGTGGAGCGTTCCATGTATACGACGTCCAAAAAGGAGAGAGTCCAGGTGCGAGTAGAAAGGTCGTGAGGGGATTTCCACCGAGTTGCCACCATTTTCTTTGCAAGTGTGAGTCTGGCGTAGATAACACGCTTTAGTATTTTAGAGACATGGAGAGTAGATAGGTCATTTAAAATCAAAACAGGTACATTGACCGGTATAGAGACATTGACCAGGGTGGACAGATGTTCGGCCACACATCATGCCAATCAAACTCGCTGCTCAGACCTAGGTAGTCAAGCCTCCAGATCCTCTCTATAGGAAGACCAGGACGTCTGAGTGTTATTAGGTACTGGTAAAGACGAGACACCATGCCCTTGGTACCAGACTGGGGAGCATACAATTCTCTCAATGGATGGATGGCTTTAAATGTTGGTCTTAAAGCTGTGGTCTACGATTTGAAACCGCAGCCTGCCCCCCCTTCCCTCACCTCTCCCCTCCGTGTTCCAAGATCCCGCCCCCAGCTCGTGTCGCCTCATATAGCCCCCTCGGACAGAGCTACGAGCGACTAGCACAATATATCAGCAGCAAACTCAATCAAAAACAGCTCAGCTCAACTGAAATTATCAAACACGACAGACATCCCCCTTGTAACACACAGCAGTAGCCTTTTCAATTGGACCGGCGGCAATGCGGGTCTGGCGCCGTCAGAGCGGAGCCGAGTGTGGGGGAGGATTTATCTTTCTCAGCCTGTCCTCCACAGCTCAGCTTACAGTGCAAACGATTAGCGGCTAACAGGCTAACCCGCTCCCTACAAGTTATTAGCCCGTGCAGGCACAAACTAACCAGAGTTATTCAGCAGACATCTCCCACTGTAGTAAACAAAGCCATTACCTGATCAACCAGGGGCGAAACGGTCGATGCTGAAGGTCTGACGGCCGGCTGAGGCTATTCGTTAGCCGTTAGCCGTTAGCCCGCTAACAGGCCTCAACCCGCGGGCAGAGCTCTGTTGGGCCTCAAGGGAGAGGGAGGCGGCTTCGCCTCGGGCGCTAGGCTTTTCCGGCTCCATGATAGTTCAGTAGCTAACGCTGCTAGCTGCTCACCGGAGGTAGAGGGAGGAGGCGGGACCATGGGCAAGATGCTGCGTGCTGCGTGAGTGAGGAGAGAGAGGATTGGATGGACTCACAGACCAACTCACGGACCAATTAATAGTCGCAGGTTCTTAGGTTTGATTGGTCAGCTAGTATGCAGCTTTTCAGCAGATATACTGAATGGATTTTTTTCGTTCTTTTTGGTCTTTATACTGTGTAGATAGGACCATAGGACCATAACAGCCTTATAAACGGTGTTATTAATATGTACAAAGCTTCCAAATCGTAGACCATAGCTTTAACTGAAGATAGAAAAAAAAGGAAGAACGCGGTAGACTGAAAGCACCCTGCAAGTCAGAGAAAGATAGCAAACCAGCTTCATTGAATATGAAGTTTGACTTCTATTGATTGTATGAGGTTGGTCTTGATAAACATATCAGCATGTATATATACCAGTATATTTAGTGCAGGCCTATTACCAGAACTGCAGTTAAACTCCCGGCCTACAGCTGCTTTTGGTTGGAAGCTACGCATCTCAAAATATTCATGATTTTCAGTTACTGTTCAAAATAAGTCCTTTTGATCACCCACCATGTCTGAGTAAATTTCATAAATGTCAAACTAATAAGTTACAAAACCGACTGCCATGTATGGTAATATAATAAAAAGGGGTGGGAGAAAAAACTCTATCCACTGTATTGGGATTTTTTTTGTTTGACGATTTTTAAATTAATTTTTTTCTAAATTTTAATGCTTCATTTTATTCTGTGTTAATGAGCCACTTTTAAATGCAATCCAGGCTTTTGAAGAGAGAGTATAAACAGCTGGTTAAAATATATTGCTGAATAAATTTTAAAAACGGACATAGATGTGATGTGTATTTTTCTTGATAAAGTCTGGAGGCATCATCAGTCTTCATCTTTTTCACTGATGTTAAAAAAGAGAACTAAAGATTGCAAAAAACTGCAACATCGTCGAAGAAAAATCAATCGGGGGAAAAGTGTATTGTCCCAGCCCTAATAATAATACATTCACGTAAAAGTAAGAGATTTTTTCTAATTTTCTGAATATCAGTGAAATTGGTGGTGAGGAATTTCTGCCAGACAGCAATAATTTATAAATATATTAAAAGGTAAAAGACTAAACCATCTGTCATTTTTTGTTCTGTAATGCTCTTGTTTGCTTTTGCTTCATTAAAACACATTATTAATAAAGCCTTTTTTAGAGAATATCCTCTTTCTCTAAACCCGTAACAGTGATTTTAAATGCATCATAATGGAAGTCCCCTCCTCTGATTGCCATGTCAGCATGCCAGCGTTTAGCAGTCACATTTACAAGCAGTAAAACACCAAACTGTACACTCATTTCTTTGACAGTGAGCAGAGTTTATGCATATTAACCAAAGTTACGCCTCAGACAATATGTCCTCCCGCATCACTCTGCTTGTCAGCTAGCATTAGCTCCCACACCGTCAGTGTGAAAATGGGTCTGACACTTGTGTCTGATGGGGAAGATGAGAAGGCAGGGTGAGGTTAGCTGAAAAGAGGGTGCAGAGTTTCTGGCAGACATCTCAGAATAAATGAAGAACGGTTGATTTCATAGCCAGAATGTATTTCTTTGTGAGTATTTTAGGGTGCGATGCTCATGGCGCCTCCTTTTTCTGCTGAGACACAGAACGAATGTTTGCTCTTAAGACAAACCTCATAGAGAATATCAAATGCAAAAAGGTGCAGCTGATCTTATTTCTTAGTATAGGGAACTATGGTGCAGGTGGGTAAGTGGTTGTTCTCAGGGTGGTTTGATCCCTTCCACCTCCTGCCCACATGTTGTATCCTTTAGCAAGACTCCCAGACCCATATTGCTCTAGAGGGCAGATCTAATATGAAATGTTAGGCTGTGTACATGAGCCAGTGGGAGGCTTTCAGGAAAGTTTGAATCCATATTTTTTATGTTGTTTACGCTAAATTCTGACCCTATCTGAATAATAACTCAAGACTCATCAGACCAAGCAACACATTTTTAATCCTTCATTGTCCAATATTGGTGATCTTGTACCAGTTGTAGCCTCAGTTTCTTGTTCTCAGCTGCCCGGAGAGGCACCTGGTGTGGTCCTCTGCTGTAACTCCCAGATTTTTTGTCTGCTTGTTCAGGGTTGACTCTCAAAACTGTCTATTGTAATAGTTCTTGAAAACGTTTAGGTTTTTATATGAGTTTAATAAAATAGTCTCATATCGTGTTAACAGCCAGGGGATGCTACAGAATGCCTGTTTTTTGTTTTGTCAAAACAATAAAAATGAAAAACTGTGATAACAAATACTAGCATTTGTTGCAGCCATACTATAAAGTATTTGTTTGTCCTTGATTAATCCACACATGACTTAGCATTTGTTCTTTATACCCCAACCCTTCTTATAAAGATTAAGACAAAATACTGGCATAAAGCTTATTTATTTGAAAACCAAGAAAAAAAACTGAAGTTCAAAGTCAGAATTTTATGTTCTTATAAAAGAATCTTCACAATAAAAACTGTATCCTGTGAGGCCAGTTGTGTCTCAGCCCACACTGATTTTCTGTACAGACCCCATCTATGACAGGGCTTATACCCAATCAAAGTGCAGTATTGTGGATTGGCCGATCAGAATACCAGGGGGCCCAGGCCCTAATTCAGCCATGCTCAGAGAAGTTACACCCGCTGGGAGTTATTCTCAACTATTTCAGAAGCATAGAATTTACCCCAGTCACCAGTGAGGTAATCCTCTCTGTTTCCCAGCTTTTAACTGATTCCTTCAGTTCTTGTATCACTGTCGGCCGACATGTATTTTATGATGGATTTTAACATCCAGTCATCTCCGTTTTTGCCCATATGTATTGTGGTATATGAAAACTTTCATTTCATTTCAGTTCTTCATTGAATTATTGAATTCTGGGAGCAAAAGATGTGTCTAATTCTCCGTTGAATTGACGTACAAAACCTTCCCAACACTTGACAAGAGAAAAAATGTGTTTGGTGTTTTTTTGTTTGTTTGTTTTTTTTACCACAAAACTTTAAACCTAAATCTGAACCTCTGGTTTGCGTAAGAGGAAAGAACTTTTGCAGCAAGGTGCCTAAAATCTGCTCTTAAATGGCACAACCATTGCAGGACTGTGAGCTGCTGAGCGCACTAACCCTTGCATTTTAAAGTTGCAATTAGAATAAGTCGTGGATTATTTAAAGTGCTACACCTCACTTCACTGTGTCACATCATGCATAATATCACCTTCAAAATGCTTGAACTGTACTGAAGCCATATGTTGAGCCTCTCTTTGGATTTTAACTAAGACCTTAGGTGTGACCCTGAACTTGGTCCTGGACCCATCTTGTGTTCGCTGACTTGGAAGACGCCTCCTTCTTTGATCACAGTTTATTCAGGTCATAAAAAAGAGAGAGGGAGGGAGATCCCACACTACCCAACAGCAGATTGGCCTCGTCTGGCTCCTAGACAAGCTTTTTAAACTCTTCTTTCACTCCTCTTCCTTAGACATGCTTTCTTCTCCCCCTTTCTTCCCTCCCTCTAATCCGTCCTTCTGCCTATTTAGAGGTGAACAGCACAGCATGAAAGGGAGAGAAAGTGTTTTTTGTGTGCTTGACGGGTAACCCTCGCCCTTTTGAAAAGGCAAACAGGGAAAAGCTGCCATTACGACTTGCATGAAGGGATCTTAAGACAAAGGCCTTTTCTGCCACTTTATTAGCGCTGTAGGGACTAGTGCGGCATCGCTCCTCATTCACCCTCATTCCCCCTTCTTCTGTTCATGTTTCATTCCTTCAGCCAGACATCCAAACCATAAAAAGAAGAAGACATAAGCCAGGAATTAATGGGGTTGCTAAGGGTTAGATTGGCCACTGTTTTAGTCGTAATTAAACAGGCTTTTTATGCACTCACATCGTTGACTGTTTTTCTCTCACATTTCACCTCTTTCCCAGGCAAACAGATATGAAAAAACACAAACAGAAAGTCATGTTTGGAGAACTGGCAGAGAAGGGGGCGGCCCATCAGAGTTCACAGACCTGTGAATTTCCACACGGTGCAGTTTGAGGGGGAGGAGGAGGGGGGCGTCTGAGAGGAAAAGCAGAGGAAATATGGAAGTACAAAGCATAACAAACAAGCATAATGTCTGGACTGAGAGTAGGGAGTGTGGGAGCAAAGGTGGACAGAGTGTGACCAGGATTCAGTTCTGGCTGATATGGGAGTTATGTGAGAAGTTGTTCTTTTTTTTGTGGCCAAGTTGCCCAATAGAACCACAGATGGTGCCTAAACACCCTGGGATCCTGGTTTCAGTGAGTGGTGGGATGAGTGTATTGCAGCACTTACAATTTTAAGTGATTGAATTTAAACAGGGCTGCACAACATTATGAAAAATGTATTGATATCAGCAGATAACTGCCTAAAAAGCTGATTATTGAGATATGCACATATTTGATTATATTTATAACTCAAATTTTAGTCGACCGAACTGACAATACATTTCTTATAAAACTCATATCACCAAGATTGTTTCTGTACTTTTCAGGAAATTTAAAAAATGCTATACTATTAAGTGAATGACGTTTGTATTCTTTAAATTTTATTTGGTTTAAAATGGATAAAAACTCCACTCACTTACACGTAAGGCAACCCAAAGCACTGTATAATAAAAACAAAGCAAAAAAAAAAAAAAAATTGGTGAGAGTAGGTTTGTACTGGACAGCAGAAAACATCGGCTGTAACATTCGATCAACCGATCAATCAATCAAACTTTATTTGTTAGCATTTTTTGTAGAAAATTTTACAGCCCTAAGTGCTTCACACAGAAATGAAGAAAATACATTTAAATAATAAAAGGTAGAAAATTGAATACAATGAAAAATACAACCCATTCACCCCCATCCCTCACCCCCTACCCTCGCAATCCACATACAGCACTGTACGCACACACATGCAAAGACATGAGGAAGAGATTTTGACAGAAAAGAAGAGTAAAAGGACTTAGGAACGCCATCTTTCATTAAAAATGAGGAAACACTGGAACTAAGATTAAAATAACAATAAAAAATCTTGATAAGAAATAAGATTAAAATAGATAAATAAGCATACCATAAGAAAACTAGAAAAGCATTTGGAGAGCGCAGACCTCCGCCAGCACCACAGTCCTCCCCCATATTGTGATTTTGACCATAAATATTAGTCCTACCTTTATTTCATCTAAATATCTAGATTCTTTGACCATGAAAACATACCATCAGCAATTGGTTTCATCATGATATCTATCTGATGTATAGTTCAATAGTTATTCATGAAAATCGCATTTTCGTCATGGCGGATCCAGACGGTGATCCGGATCAACACCAAAATTGAATCACTTCTTCATTTTCCCATGCTGAACATTTCCTGAAAATTTCATCTTTTGAGTTATTTTGTTCACCGGCAGACAGACAGACAGACAGACAGACAGACAGACAGACAGACAGACAGACAGACAGACAGACAAGCAGACTCTCCCGAAAACATAACCTCCTTGGCAGAGGTAATAAATAGGTAAATAAAATGCAATCTTTAATAGTAATATAGTGAAATGAGATAAAATGCACTGAAGTAAGATAGTTGAAAGAAAATCAATAAACATATTACAATTCCGAACAATAAATCTGAACTAAATTGAATAATATAACATAGTAAGAATGCACAACTATACCATGACGGTTCACCACATCATCTCAAAATGCCGACTTTCATACGGTTTTGATGCTGTTATTTAGCTTTAGCAACAACATCCCTGCTTTTATAAGTAGTATCTGCAGTCACTTGATTCATCATCATTATGCTGTAAAAAACTAACAAATACAGTGAAGGGTTGTAAGCACAGTATATTTGCTTAAAAACCTTCTTTCCAATGTACAGATGTTGGTTAACTCATGGTACATTTCTGTGGCTCCCCTGTTCTCTAATCTGACGCTATGACTCACTTGACAGGCTACAACATTGTGCAATCAGACCTGGTGAGGAAAAACAATTCAACTGGAACTCTTGAAAAGTTTAAAAGGTGCCACATTGATGAATATGATTTAAAATCAGTCATTTTTATGTACCTCAATCTATTTCTTAGTGTAACAGTCTCAAGCTGCAATTTAAAGGGACTATTCAGGTTTTTTAAGTGGTGTAGTGTGAGGTATATGGCGTGGGCTTGAACATGTGCCACAGTGTCACAGCTCAGTTCTCTTTCCATGCAGAAATTTCTGTACAGTCGCTAATGTTGTACATTGCTGTACATGGTGCCACACTTTCCGTGTAATCTAAAGAATTGTGGAATAAAACAAGCCTCAATAACAGCAGAAGGTCATCACACGCTACAAATTGTTTGCAGCTTTGATTAGGCACTATTTTGAAACATGGCACAAACTATGTGTCCTTCTGCCAGCAGTGTAAGGATCAAACTATTTACGGATTGTCCTGCTGACCAAGCACAGTTATTTTGCATGTTTAGACTCATACTAAGTACCTCACACAACCCCACTTCAAACATCCCAAACTATCCTAAAAAACTAAATAACAAGCACTCTGACGCTGTTGCAAAGAACATTTAGCTGTTTCTGTTCAAGGACTGTTGTAATGTACAAGCATGGATGGTACTTTTGGGGCAGTATCACCTATAACCCAGTCTGAGTAATGCGCAGGGCATAACAGAGACTTTTCTGACACAAGCAGAGCAAGACACCCGACGCATGCACCATACTGCAGCCCATCCCATGTGCAGCGCCATGTATGTTTACAAAATGTTCCTGCAAGTTTGATGTCTGATTGTAAGAGTAACTTTGAATAAGTGTGCTAGCTCCACTCTAAAGCAGATATGTTTTTTAGATCTTGATGTGGATTGTTCTGATCTCGCTGCAGCAATTTTATCCACCGCTAAAACAGCAGCTTTGAAGTGAGTTTTTCTAGTGTCTGGCTTGTCTTAGTCTGGAATGATCCAAAGAAGCTGCTTAAAACACTACAGGTCTGATCACGTGCCAGTTAACAGGATGTTGTAAGGTTCTGTCAATAGTAAACGGTAACGTACAGAAAAGCCTTTCAAGGTAGAAGTCTTTGTGTAATTAAGAGTGGATGATTTCTGTTGAAGTATTTATTTAACTTTCAAAAAATTCAGTGAGGGGGTGCTGGTTTGGCGGAGTGGTTAGCAACCAGGTACACCATGTACTGGCTTCTGCCGGTTCAGGTTTGAATCCTGCCTGTGACCAGTTTGCAGAGTGTCTTCCTCTACTCTCTCAGCCCCTTTCACAAGCCTATCCACTGTCTCCCTCCTATCAATAAAGGCACAGTACCCCAAAAAATACTTTAAAAAAAATCAGTGAGAAATATGATTACCTCCACCAAAGAGGTTTTTCTGTTTGACTGTTAGCAAGACAATTTGACAAGTCATAGACAAATTTTGGTGAAATTTCCAGGGAATATTGGTCATGGCACAAGGAGGACGGAATAATTTTGAGGTGATCTGAATCCAGATCCATTTTTTTTTCAGAAGGATTTTTTAATGTTGTGGAGTGGGACAGTTTTTTCACATTTCCACCGATAACTTGGCTAAGAATGTCAACAGTGCCTTGGTGGAAGGCTTTGCTGTATGAGCACTTTTGGTGAACACATTTTGGTGTTTGGCAGCCCCTAGGAAAGACGTATTAGTGTAAAATACAGAATAGTTCAAGGAGTAGACTGACATAAGACTTCCAATGCGTAGAAACCGATTTTCTTTGCAAAGGAGGAATACCTTTATCTCCATATGACTCTTTGAAAATGTAAAACTTCTGACTCAGTGGTAATTATTTCTAACTCAAGGTGCCCCAACTTGATGTTCTTCTCATGGTTGTTTTTACTCATTTGTGTTGTTTGTTTTCCACATAACTTTAGAATCTGACACCATTCAAGGTTAAAACGGGTACAAACAATCCAAAAAACTGGCATTCACTTTGCAAATATAGTCTGGAGTTCAAATCTACTTTTGAAGCTGAAACAATCCCATTAAATCATAGGCTTTCTTTTTATTCTTGCATTATTCACTTGTGCCACCAACATTAGTCACTGCAGTGTATATTTGTAAATGACTGGGAGCTGTAGCACCTCTCACAGCTTCATAGTGTGGACTCAGGAAGCAAACGGGCCTTATCGGGGGCAGACACACAAAGCTGTCCTGGCTGTGGGATGGCGAGGTATGTTTTAATGTGTGTGTGCGCTTGTGTGTGTGTGTTTGGAAGGGATGGGGGGGTGTCGGTGGTGTTGGTGGGAGGCACTTCCTCCTATTCTTCTGCTGCTGAAGAGTTCCCATGAGCGCCCCTGCCAGGAGCTACAGTGTGGCCCGAGCAGGCCGAGCCAGCACCAGTCTCGCCTGCGTGACGCCGTCGCACACACTCTCACACAGCTGATTCGGGGAGCTGCTGCTTCTCTACGGGGCAAGGAGGTGGACGAAGAAGATGCAAGAAGAAAGGAGAGCGAAGGAAAGTTGAAGGAAAGAAGAAGGGAAGGTTGAAGGAGGCAAGAGGACGACATGACAGGTTGTATTGTGCATCTGTGAGAGGAGTCTTCGGAGCAAAACTTAAATGGGAACAGCAAAGTTGGAGGTCAGGGGCAGTGACACAAGAAAATTAACTCTTGGAAAGTTTGGTCCATTGAACGCTGGATAAAGACGCCTCCAAGGACACATTTCTTTTCGTTACATCTGATAGATTCCTGCCTGTTATCCAGCCCACTATTATCTGGATCAGCTCGACTGTGACCTGTAAATTGGAGCTTTTGGACCTCGTCATTAGTCAGCCGTAACCGTGGACATGATTCATAACACACTCAAGTCCACCCCGCCGCTAGAGCGCAGCCCCAGGAGCACACAGTCAGCTGCCCAGAGGAGGCTGTGGAGGTACTCGGGCTGCAGGGGGGGCAGCCAGGTGGAGAGTCATCATCGTCGGAGTGTGTGTGTGCTGGCCGCAGACCTGAACGGAGGCGGAGGAGGAGGAGGAGGAGGAGGAGGAGGAGGAGGTGTGATGCACACTATCCACGGGCTGTGCCACCTCTGCATTGGATGTAGGCTGCCCCAGGTGTGTCTGAGTAACATAGCAAGGACAAGTTCAGAAAAATACCTCCTCCATGAAGTAGGGCTGTCCTGAAAGCGTAGTTTAAATTTTGTATGATACCAGTCATCATCTGTTAGTTTGCCTGTCTTGGTGCTACAGGCCAGTCCTAGTCCTATCATTTTTATTTTTGCATATCATGACAAGAACTTTAAGGATAGTTAATAGTTCTTTAACCCTTTCATGCATGGTGTCCACTACAGTAGATAGATATTTGGAATACATTTTCATCCCTTTAGGTTGCAGTTCCATGTCCAACTACCAGGTGGTAAATTCCTAAACCCTTTTTCAGTTTCACAAAAATATTATCTTTGCACATTTTTACCATACCAAGATATTGCATTATAAATCCAAAAGGGTATTATGCCTGAATTCAAATTTCACATAATTTTGCATTTTCTTTAATTTCAAATTCTAGTGTAATTCACAAAAGAGAAGCTTGATTAAACAGCATTTATACATATACTTAAAATTTACTTTTTGATTTACTCCATAAAAATGTTTTAAGATTTGTTTTCGTGGATCTTTATTCAAGTTCCACTAAATTACTCTTTATACCATTGATGCATGGTTTCCACTGTAATGATGGATACGTAACTCCCTCAAAATATAACATAGGAAAATTAACGTGATTTTTATATTTAGCTTTAACTTTAAAAGTAAAAACAAAACATTTTTCGAAAGTATTTCATTGTGATTTTATAATGCGTGCATAAAAGGGTTAAAGTTCTGGTTCTTTCTGATACCGTGGATCCTTGGTTCCCAACCTTGGCTCCGGGCACCTTCATGATGGGCAGGAGGCGCTGCCTGCTTAGAAGTTATTGTGTTAATTTTGTACATGCTTACCAAACTCATAATAACACTTTGGCAGACACTTTAAAAAATATGTATTTGATTATAATAGTTGTTGTGAGGGCCTATTTTTGGGAATTGAATCAATTAAACTGTTAATATATAGCATAAAACTGGACAAAAATGCACCTTTTGTAGTTTGCTTGGGCTCAACCCAACTTGGACTCAAGTAAGGGGGTGCCTGGGACTACTAACATAGATTATCTAGTAACAGATTGTAGCATAACTTGTATTGTAAGTACTAATACATGAGCAAAAGGGAACAGTATTACAGTACAACATCCTGTATCACTCGACAGAATGTGTGTCGTACTGCCATTTGTGTGTTGTTTGATGGACAATGAAATCATCTGTTTTTCTTATTTTCATTGACTTTGAACAACAGAAGTCTTTCTGGTATCACCATCAGAAGGATTACGTAAGGGTTCGACACAGGAATGTGCTGTGTGTGAAGTGTGTGTAATACATGCATGTAAAATATGAAAAACAGAGACATAATGGCAGTACAATTCAAATGGAGCTTTACAATTGTTTTTCTTCTCCTGCTTTTAATTACCATGATAACAATATTACTTATTTGTATCTTAAGTGAACATCTAAACATAGAGACATATGTTTGGTTTCTTTCTGCTTTAAAAACTACTAATACAGACTCAAGTTTGTTACACATGACAAGATTTAGTCATGCTTGTCAAGTTTCCTTTAGAAACTACAATATTTGTTACAGAACCAAACAGTAATGCAACTTCCTTTTCCCAATATGCTGCAGCCTTAGTTTGAGTGTCAAGTTAGGTTGTTAATATCAAAACAATCACAAAGGGGCGATTTTTTATTTTGGAGGCAGCAGAAATTGAAAAAGAAGTCAAAGATGTGCAAAAACATTGATCTGGCTGTAGCATCTTGCTCATTGTTGCATTTTCTCATGGTGTCAATTATGTGCAAAGGAAATGCACATTTAACAACTTGTCCAGCAAATCCGGGCAGAACTTATTGGCCGTGCAGGATATTTAACGGAAGAGTGCTTCTTGAAAGGAGAGCAAGCTTTCCGTCCTCTGCATTATTTATCCCATACATATAGCAACAAACGGCTATGCTGATGTACTGTAAATTGCAGTAGTTACATAATCCACTTTGAGCACATTTGTATACACATCATACAAATAAGGCATTAAAGTTTAAAAGAGAACTTAATTAATCTCAAAGAAAACTCCAGTTTCCCAATTAAGAGCAGCACAACTGTATCAAATTAAAGAGGGTTTAATGCAGAAAATTACCTTATAACGGCAGAAGTGTAATGAGTTAAAGCTTTGTTGAGGAGTTTTCAATAGTTTAACAGACTGAAATGTGTACTAATACCTTTTTAATGCTATCCTGAATCATACAAGATGTTTATGGACAAATCCGATCATCTTCTATGGTTCTAGCTGCAGCTTTGGGCTGGTAGAAGAAATGCTTTGTCATCGAGGGAGACGCTAAAGTTGAAGTTTAGAAAAATCACTGGATTTTACCATTTTGTAACAGTAAGTGTCTTATAAGTATTAGAGTATAGCACACATTAGGGCTAAACTTCACTGGATAGACCTGGTATTGCAGTAGTTGGCCCTCCTGCAGTATATATCGCAGTCTTTAAAGGGTCATTTCTAGATTGAAGTTCAAGCAAATGTTTTTGTGACTAAAGAAGGTTAAGAAAGTCCACTTGACAGGTTTTGAGTGTAACTCTAATGTGTCTGTGATGAGCGTATACCTTCGAGTGCTGATTACATGATGACTCGGCGTGCACCATGATCTCTGAGAACATTGTAAAGAAAGTGAGGAATGTTCCAGTTTGGTTTCTGTCTAACAATCTACAGGTGGCAGCTCAGCATCATGTGCTTTAGACTAATGTAGCACCTTTGTCATTGTGGCTGTTGCATTAGTGCGCATTGCGATGTGAAGATGATATGTTATGCAGCACTAGGACATAATGTCATCAGCAGTCAACAGGAGGACCAAAATCAACACAGACCAAAAGTTTTTTTTTTTTTTTTACAGGATAATAAAGTCAAAAAAGAAGAAGCAGAAAAAAGTAATAAATCAAACTATGTACCCATTTGATTTGACAACAATAAAAAATTAGAAGTCTCAGGAATTTAACACTGTAACTTTATGTTTAGATCATCAAGACACTTTTCATAATAGCTAACAATTTGTAAGAGAGTCACTGGTCAAACATTTAGCTAATTTTGATCATTAGTTTCAAAAAGAATTGTCAGAAAAACCACCAAAGTATCAGAGCAGATGTTATGAAACAAAATGAGATAATTGATTTAAGTCTATAAAAGAGTTAAAGCAACTCTATCAAAATATGTATAAAACAGGGCATTAGGGGGAGAAATAAATTAAGAAAGTTAGAGCTGTTATGTGTGGATGTTGTTGTCAAAGTCTCTAAACACTGGTGTAATTAATAAAATAACAATGTCCTTTCACATATGTCTTTGAAGTTCAGCTCACCGGCACCTGCCTACAGTTGTTGTTACCTGTGCTGTTGTGCCATAGAGCAGATCAGACATGTGCTGCAATCATCAGATGCAGTCTGGCAGGGTTTCTGCTCCTGTCTTCATGCACTCATGTCTGCAGGACGATGAAGCATCGAGGCATGAATGTGAAAAAAAGAGGCGCATGCCTGAAAGCATACTGTACTCACAGCAGGCTCCTCTTCCTCTGGGTACATCTAAATTTATTACAGAGTTAAAAATCAGATGTTTTAGCCTTGTCACGGCTTCCACAGTGCCTTTGATTGAATTATTAATCCACTGCTCAAACAATTTAAAAGTTTAATTCTTTCAGGGAACTTCTAATTCATCTTTCTTTATCCGTTTTTGTGCAGCATGCCTTTTGATTGAAATGCTCACATTAAAGTAAAATTCATGCAAATTTCTTTCAATACTCCCAGGCAGCCCTCTTCTTTTCTGTTCCTCTTTGAAAATAATCCCTCTGCTTTCATTAAGAGGAGGAAAAAACGGGCATGGGACTGCCTCTCTAATGCAGACCAGAGTCCAAGTGGTCGGGTTCAACCGAGCTTCCAAATTAAATTAACGCTGTAAAGACTCTGGAGTTTGGATGAATGGGTCCAAAAGAGGCAGCGAGGAGAGTTCTCTTAACAGAAGAAAATGCAGGATTAGAAAGATACAGTCATGGATGACAGATATATTGCTTTTATTTCTGTTAGTTTGGAGTGGTTTATTTTCCCCTGTTGCATGCTTTTTCTTGTTGAACCTCAAGCTGATTCTTAAAATGGTGTTTTCAAACCATCTGTTCCTCTTTTTGTCATGTGCTCTGTCTTTGACAGTATTTTAAGTCCCAGTGCCCTGTTTTTATCCCTCCTTAATCCGTCTTTCATCCGCTCTCCCACTTTATCATCCCTTTGCCTCCCTAACTACTTTCACTTTCTGTTGCTGTGTATATCACTGTGAAAATCATCTTAATCTGTCATTAGTACGTATTTTTTTTTTTTTTGTGCTTTTATTGATAGGAGAGGATGACAGTGGATAGACTTGTTAAAGAGGATGGGAGTGTAGGGGAAGACACTCTGCAAACTGGCCGCAGGCTTGATTTATACGCAGGCCGGCAGAAGTATATGGGACGTACCTGGTTGCTAACCACTCTGCCAATCCAGCACCCCCAGTACGTTGGTTTTAAGGGGTGGGAATTAAATTAAATTAAATGTATTAATGATTTTAAACTCATTACCAGCTGGGGTGGGTGACATTAACCAAAGTTTATATTTTCATGTTCAAGGTGAATGACAATATATGACATATTTAATATTTTTTCCACTTAATAATGGTAATTATAATTAATGACACAGGGTAATAAACTTAAAGTAGGACTTTTGGATTACAGAGCTGCAATATCTTGAAGTTTAGGGCTGCAGCTGGCACTTTACATCATCATAATTTTGCACTTTGTGGCACAAAAGTTTAAGCGGAAAAGATTTATACTCAAGCCTTTCATGTTACCTGTTTTGGCATTCTCAGCAAAAACATCACTCTGCTGCTCATTGTGTCAATATTATGGATTTTATCATCCAGCTTCCTCCTCCTCAGTATTTCTTTTGTTTCATGTTGGCTGTTATTATTATAGTTTATTCAGACCTATCAGGGTTAATTCTTTATATTCATATTAGCTATTCAAGATCTATTTGGTCAAATACTAAGTGCTAATACAAGCTTTGACACAGAGTGTACCAAATGTAGTTTAATAATCTCCTAAATATCTAATTTACAATATACCATAAAGATAAAACATAAATCATTTTGCTTATTTTGTTAAGTATAAGAATCAGTATGATATATCAGTATAAGTATATAAGTAAGAATCAAATCATACACAAACCAGGTTGGTACCAACAACAGTAGTCTTTAAAACACAATATTTGGTAGTTTTACATTTTTTTCTAAATTTCAAATTGCAGGCAAAACCATTTACACTGATTAATCTAGGCATCATGAATGGGTGACACTGGTGAGGAGTCGGGCATCAATCACTCACAAGTTCCAACTAGTTTTTTCTCTTGACCTCTTGTTTCTATATTGACAGTGTTTTTTTTATGTTAGAACATGACTGAAAGTCATTATTTCTTTTGTGCTTTTATGAACCTCCAGTCAGATAAACATAATTTTAAAGAGTATAAGGAAATTAGGAAAAGCTTAATACGGTAAAATGATGCCAACATACAGTTTAGCTTGTGTTAACAAGTTTTAGCATTAAAAAGGTTCAGTTCAACATTTTATTGAATCACATTTTTTAATATTGAGCATTCACTTATTTGTATTTCCCTTCCTATTTAAAGCAAACTGTGATCATTATTATTTCTTTAACAGCAATCCTAGTTGATTTGTCAGTCATGAGCAGTGCAAAACAAAATATACTTTTAATTAATTGATCAGGTCATAAGTTTCTGTCATGTAACTCAACAAATTTTCAAATTTCTACCACTCTACTGTTAGTTACCATTACTGTTACAAGCACACACACACAGGGCCTGCACATGATGACAAGCAGGAAGAAAGCAGATAGCTGACACAGTGAAATTGAAGCCAAAGTTTTCATGGTAGAGTTTGAAAAAAGCATTAAAATACTATCTGAAGGTAAGAGTAATGCTTAACTGATAGAAAAAGGAGGCACAGTTGAACATGTGTTTTTTTGCCCCTCCGTTTAAGGCACATGGAGTCATAATTTGCATATACTTCTTGAGCATTGTCACAGCAAATAAAGTCACCCAGCAAATCTTGGTTATGTCTGCTGATGGCTCTGGACAGGTGATTTTTGATATCATAGCCTTTTTTTAAACAAGAATGCTGAGAAGCAGAATTTCAGTTCTGGAAAAAAAAGAAAACAATTTTCCACATTTTTAGCATGAATCTTGCAGCACTACTATCAGAGACTTCTGTTTTTGATACCAAGGAATCAAACCTGTATCACTATTGTATTATTTTTACAAGAGTTATAGAAAATCTGGTATTATTATAACTATCCATCATTTCCTTACCAAGTAAAACAATAATAAAGACACCCATTACTTTAATAATATCAATCATTTTTGGTTCATAGTACCCAGCCCCTCTTGTTTTAATAAAGTATTAACTGAGATTACAGCATTTCATTTTGCAAATGTGCTTCATGTTTGATATCTTCGTGCCTCCTAAGTCCCTAAGGGAAAGGTTAAACTTTTCATCAGGAAGGCTGCCCTGACAAAATGCGTTTCCCTCCAGTTATGATGATAACATCTCATTGACTTGATCTAATTAGACGGTAAATCATCATCCAGAAGTCTCAAAGAGGCTACAGGTGACAACCTTAATTTCTTTCCAGCCTCAGTAGGTAATAAAGTGAGTCGTCCTTTTGTAGAACTTGATAATAATTCGCCTGGCAGCGTCAGTTTGGAGGTAGACTCAAACTTGGAGTTAAATCAGAGGGACGAAGGGCGGACAAATATGGTAGAGGAACTGTATTCCCTAACAACGTGACATGGGCCACATAAAATCATCGGACTATAAGGACGCAGAATCATACCCGACATTTTAGGGTCATCACAAGCTTCAGGCCCCTGAATAATTTCCATGTTCTTATAAGTCACTTCATCTTGGGTGGACTGTAATTTGGCAGCATGTATGTGCGGCTTCCCTCTGCTAAAGACAGACAGAGAGGAAGAGAGAGAGACAGAGCACTGGGCGGGGGGTAGCCTGTGTGTTTTGGGCCCCCGGTTGACAGCAGATGAGATGGAAAGTGAGATGTTTTGGATGGGAACATTGTTGACTTTGGCTCAGATTGGCGGGCACAGGTACACAATGTTTGACAGTGCAGGGTCAGTGGGAATGAGAGACAATGGTACGGAGGATCCAGCAGTGTGCCTGTGTCCGTATGAGTGGATGAGTGCGGATATGGTGTGTTTGTGAAGGGGGACAATATGCCTTAATGTTTTTTTAAGTGTTTAGTTTTTATGTAACGATGTCAAGATTTTTGAAAATGTCATGTAACTTCAGTTTGGGTGAAATTCATAATCAGTAATGTGTACCTGTTGTACTTCTTGTTTGTGATTCTGCAGTTTTTTCAGTACATTGGAAATTAGTAAAGCCATTTATCTTTACTTTATAGTAGGGATGTGCTATTCAGCAAAAATAAACTTTTTGTAGGTCTTCAGCTTTTATTTGAGGAAAGTAGAAATAAGAAACAACCAAAGATGCACATTTGAGTCTGTTAGCTTGATGCTAACACATAATAAAAAGTACCATCAACAGGCAAGTAGATTTAGCATTGACTGTTACCAAAACCCAAAGGGGTAGGCAGCTCTATCACCTCTGCTTCCTCATTTGTTTTGTGAGGATGTGACTGCACTGGTCCCACCTATCTTTTCAGGGTAAAGATACAGAGCAGACTTAATGGAAAAGGCACCACATTTGTCTAAATTACTTATGTAAACCCCACAGAAACAGTCTAGACTAAATTCTGTTTTTTCACTCTAGATGTACTTTTCTTTTGTTGTAGGCTATTATATATCTGCACACTTGAGTATTAGTGTGATCTCACTGGTCATTTCTCTTAATAGATTCAGTGCACTTGTTTTTGCATGGCCACTGGACAAGAAGTGTCCCTTTTCTTCTTCTCACGGAGCGTAATTCCCCCCAGTCTCTGCCAATTTGGGTCAGAAACTGCTGTCAGGGCAGTTTTAAATGGATGTTGCAGAATACATCCATTAAATCATCCTTAAGGAAGGACATTGATTGTTTTGCCAGCATGCTGCCTTCATTCCAAAGGTTTAACATGAGAGAGAAGTTCTGCCTTTCACAGACCTAACATCCCTGTTCGTGTGTATTTGTGTGTCCTACAGGTGACCATCCTTCGAGGAAAGGATGGATATGGTTTCACCATCTGCTCGGACTCCCCTGTGAGGGTGCAGGCTGTCGATCCAGGCAAGTTTTACATGAACACGTCCGTCTGAATTCAACTCAACTGTTCAGAAAGAGGCTGTTGTTTAAATTTTTGATATCACTCCTGCCTTGCTTCTAGCCCCGAGGTCTTTAAAAATAGAGACAAATAACTCCAATTTTTGCATGGTATTTCTGAATTTAGCTTTTGATACTTGTACTAACACTCCAAAAATCATGCATTTATTAAGGTGCTGCAGGCAAAGATGCTTTTGATAAATCAGAGACATTTTTTAATTTTGTAGGTCTACAAGCAAACCATTGTAGAATAAAAGTAACATTCATTAAGCTGTTTATGCTGTGCCCTTTTTAACATTCTTTCTATTGATCAGTTTGAACCTTGCATTAACAGCGATTGTTTCTTTTTAACCATATAATAAGAAAGATTCCAAGTACCGAACATGTTTATCAAGTTCCAAGGCACCATCTTATTTAGATCATAGTAGTCCATACCTTTTTCACCAGGGATCACGTACAAGATGTTTAAGGTGACTGGGCCACATTAATATACCTGTCTTTAGTGCTTTAGAGCAAGTTACTCCAATCCAATAATCATAATGATTTATAATGATTGACAACATTAACATCACTGTGCTACAGTAATGGCCTGCTGAAGATGTGAAAGTGTTTCAGATAGTCAAATTGCAAGGGGCCTTGCTTGGCCTTGGCTTCCACTGGATCTGTCCTGCAGCACGGATATGAGGCACTGATGACTTTTCTTCAAAATCAGACACAAAACAAGAGCAAACTGAGCTTCAGCTGCCAGACCTCACAGGGTTGTTGGTGCTATTTTATTGGCAGATCAAATCAAACCAAGAGATGTATTAAATACCTTAATTTCTGTTTTTATGGTGTTATACTGTAATTCATTTTCCCTTATTTATCAGAAAGCACAAGCTTCACATGTCATGGTAAACACTTGTGGCTCAAAAGAACTCAAAAGCAGTCAAATCAGGTCCGTGAGCCAAAAAGCGAGCTTATTTTTGGTCCAAAGATCGGTACACAAACAGGCAAACAGATCAGGTAGAGGTATCAGGCAGACAATAGGCAAACGGCAAGGTTCAGGCAAAAATGGGTCTGTCTCAAATGCTAGGCCATGAAAAAGTGTCAACAAGGTACAAACAATCTGGCAACAGGACAGGGGAAGACACAAGGGTTATCTACATAAGCATGAGGTGGTTGGGGATGATTAGACACAGTAGGGCAAAACTTACAGAAATAAAGAAAGACAAGCGTCTTTTCAAAAGATAACAGGAAGTACGAGACAAAACATAAAACATGAACAAAACGGGTAACTTAGCCAAAGTTAAAAGGCAGGGTCATGACATCATGTTTGAATGTGGGCAGTTTTTCATCTCATTTTATTACTGGTGCAGGAACATGGGCTGCTCTTCAGATGCCCAGATTTAGATCACGGATACTAAACACATTGCAATACAGAGCGCAAGTATGCATAATGCTTCTGTTCGTCATTGATTGATATGCTTCTTGTGTCATCCAATATTCAGTTCATCCATGAGCAACTTTCTTTCACTTTCTGACATTAACATCTGCCTAAGCGGCCTTGAGTTGATAACCAGGGGCCCGTCTGGCAAATAGACTGTCCTCAGATGATCCCTCTTGTTGGCATGCATCCATGCTGCTGTGAACAACATGGTAGAGCTGGCCAGATCAATACCCTGAGGAGGGATGAGACAAAAAAGATGAAAATGAAAACAATGTTATGTTATAAACCCCACTTTCACAGTTAGCAATTCGAGATGCTGTACTTTTGTTATGGTAGCAATAATAAAAGCATAAAAGGAAACTTAAAAGCTGAGTAGAATCAAGGAAACTGAGTGTGTTTAATGTTTGGTCTCATTATGTGTGTTTGCCATCGCAGGGGGTCCAGCGGATCTGGCAGGTCTGCAGCAGTTAGACACTCTCCTGCAGCTCAACGGTCAGCCGGTGGAGCAGTGGAAATGTGTGGACTTAGCCCACGCTATCAGGTAATGAGTCCAACGGGGTAGAGGATTATAGACCGATTTAGAACCGAAATGATTCAGAATCCTTTTCATAGGCTTACTATGGACTTAGGATTCAGGGATTTGTTATGGATATCTGATAGACAGAGAGGTTTTGAAATTAACTTTAAATGAATCACTGATCAATGTACAGTAATGACTGGGCTGCAGTTTGAGATGTCTAAAGTAAGAAATAAAGGGCTCTTTGCCAAGATTACATCACTGTTAGTCGACTTTGGTATTATAATATAATTATTTTACAGGGGATGGCAAAGCTGCTGAGTTTAACTTCAACATCAAAAGATGTAATTGATTTTGGGGTTTAACAAAGCTTTTTCTCTGCCAAAATACACACTTATATCTAAATTATATTGTCACAAAAAAACTTTAATTTAATTTTTGTACCTGCTGATTTTAATTCAATTATTATTAGTCCAAATTCCAAAGTTTATGGATAAGTTTGGTTTCTACAGCTTTCACATTGTTTATAGAATGAAGTAGAACAATATACTCACCCAGAAGGCTTTCCTGATCCAAACAGTGCTTCAAGAGATATTTAGATCCAAAATCGAGCGACGGACATCCATATAATGGTAGCACACGGGGCATGTACAGCGCGCTTCTAAAACTGCATTAATCATCCAAAAACTCATTAGTTTCACCAAGAGTTCATCATGGTCCGCTCGCGCTACTCCTCCATGACAGTCTGTGTCGCTCCAGACATGTCTTTATGACTGTGCCGACTGCCGACCTCTGAACTGAAGCTGCTCTCCGGTCAGCTGTTCTTCTCTTTGCCTCCGCGTCCTCCTTTCGATGAGCCCCTCATCTGTATACTCTGGCTCGAAACTGTAAGGACACCCATCATATTCAAAGTTCTCCTCCACAACATCTTCATCCGATAGATATTCGTCCATTTTGCACAAAACTGGAAGAAGAAAGTCGTTGTTTAGCCGGCGGTCTTCCCCTGAAACAATGAGCTGTACTGCGCATGCGTGGAGGCAAACCTTCTTCTTCAGTTCAGAGGTCAGCACAGTCACAAAGACATGTCTGGAGCGACACAGACTGTCGTGGAGGAGTAGCGCGAGTGGACCGTGATGAAATATTTATAACTATTGAGTTTTTGGACGATTAATGCAGTTTTAGAAGTGCGCTGTACATGCCCCGTGTGCTACCTTTATACGGATGTTCGCCACTCGATTTTGGATCTAAATATCTCCTGAAGCACTGTTTGGATCAGGAAAGCCTTCTGGGTGAGTATATTGTTCTACTTCATTCTGTAAACAATGTGAAAGCTGTAGGAACCAAACTTATCCTTAAAGTATGCACTGTGCATGTGCATAAAGGAAAAATCAAACACTGGTATATTTATGCAGAAAATATGATTGCAAAAAAAAAAAAAGACAAAAAGCTATCAAGCAAATCAACTTTGAGGTGCACTCTCTTTATTGCAACATGGAACAAAATGCTGAATCTTGTTTTTGTTTATCAGTTATTGTTTGCCACTTTACAACTCTGCTGAAAGGAGTGGCGATGCGAAAGCAGGAGGGTAGTGAGGAGTTTTAGTCTTTATCCAAATAACTGTTTTGCAGTTTAAAATACAAACATGCAGTAATTTTAGATCCTCAAAAGACGTTTTCATTGAATTCACATTAGTCCTCATTGCTCTTTCTTTCTCACAGAAACAGCGCGAATGAAATCACGGTGGTGGTCTGGCGCACTGGCCCCTCAGCCAAGCCCAATTTTGAGGGCCTCATCCACCGCCCCTCTTACAAACCCTCCACCTCAAACTACGATGCCCCCTCACCCCCAACACGCAGACGCGCACCCGACCTCGGCATCAGCAAAACACCCCCTGCCGTGCCGCCCCTCCCCGCACACCACCGTGCCGCTGCCGCCCGCCGTCTCCTGGTCAACGGCTCAGATGCCGGAAACAGCAGCGGCGTAGGTTTAGGGACCCTTGGGTGGGGGGCTCAGGGGGGCTCGGCAGAGGAGCTGGACGGGAAACCGCGACTGCTCCACCACCCTCACACTGCCACGCTGAAGGGAACCAGGGTAAAGGCGTCCAACGGGGACAACTACATCATCCTGGCCCCCATCAACCCTGGAAGCCAGGTACCGCAAACTGGTGGTGGGCTGCATCTTCATCATCTCCTCCGTCCTCCTCATCCTCACCACGGTCATATGGTGGCTCATCCTAGATATGTCTCCTTACCTTTCATCCCGGGCGCTGATAGATAGATGGACTGTGTGTGTCTGTGCCATGTGGGTTACTGTTGTCTCACTGATGTGTGCTTAAGACTTGTTTTAAACACTTGGCTTATGGCTTAGTGTGATTTTACATCAGGAGTAAAGGACTGAGAGCAAGAGAAGACTATTACATAAAATAACTAGCTATAATAATATATTGTACACCTACTATGTGAAACCTTGTAAATGACTTAACTCATATCTCAACTTAAAACAGTCAGTCATACAAAAAATGCATTTCTGTCAAAGATAATTTAACTGACGGATTACATAGAATAAACAAATAGAGCTGCCACGGCTGACGGCTAGTGCACTAGGTCTCAGTTTGTTAGCTTGATGCTAACTAAACATGGAAATCCCTATTGACAAGCTAACAGAATTAGCAAGTGCAGTAGTTCAAGCTGAAGAAATATTGTTTTTCCAAACCACTGAGTACATTCACATGAACACGAATGAGCCAATCATTGTCTGACCTCAGGTGATGTCACTACTGAAAGTTGTTTCCTAAACAGATCGATGCAGATAGGATATAAACCGAGTTTTTGTCCCATTGGCTGTTTTTTGTAGTGCATTTGTCCTGTTTTAATGTGGGTCCTTTAATTTTATAACTTTTGCACTTGAATAAATTATACAGGCACAAGTGGGAGTAAGGTAAAATGAAGGATTAAAGTGTCGTTATTCTCAAAATGGGAGGAAGTATAGAAATGATGAAAAAAATATGCAGGTTTGACAGAAGTGGCAGAAGTGGTGTTTACATGAATTAACAGACTTGCTGATAAGACAATAGAAGGCCAAGGCTCTGTTTTTACCCATTTATACTCTGCGGTTACACTCATTGACATCTGTTTTCTTGTGTTGAGATACCAAAGGATAATCCTGAATGCTCTGTGTGCACACATTTCAATGTGTAGTTGAGCCAGTTTGGTATCCACTATCTCCGACTGCATACTGTGGTGGCCTCAGACGACTCCATCGAGACTGGCCTGGTAGCGTAATCTTAATTCACACTGATACAATTGACATTAAACAGCGACTTGCCAATTGATGCAGTCTGCACGAATCCACCATAAATCGAAGAGAAATCTGTCTCTTAAACCGAAGCAGACTCCTGTTGTTCTCATGAAAGAGTCAGCTCTTGTAAATGGCTTGTTTGCAACACAGCAAAAACAAAACAGCACCACTTCCTCAAAAGGTTTGTCTGCCTAATTGTCTACCACGGTTTTGTTTCATAGTTTACTGAATGCATTACAGAAACAGGGCCAATGAGGCATTACAGTTGAGTGGGCCATTTCAGGGACATGCCTTTATTTTTTTGTCACATCCTCGTGGAGGAAAACCAAACTGAGCCATCTAAATTAATGTGTTCATGTGAACTTACATGTGATAAGAAATATTGTTTCTTAAATCAAAGGATGCTAAGTTAGTTGCTTCATCATCTGTACAGCTTTAACAACACAGTTGTGTCATAGTTTGGTGGATTGGTGACTTAGTAAAATCAGCTCTAATTGTCAACAAAGGAGCGGTGATGCAATGACACCAATTACAACACAATCAAAGTGAATCATTGAAGTTGCTGTTGAGCATGGGTTGCTTGAAAAACCATCATTGTCTTTGTTAGATACTAGTAACATTTAAAAAAAGTCATTTTGACTTCATTAAATTTAGAAGCCTGGAGAGGACATGCATCTATGCAGTTTATTTCACTTTGTTTCCATATAATTATGTGTAAGTTTAATTTACTTGTGCATCATAAATCCTCATTATGGTCTGAAGTTATATTCTAATATCTTGAGAAACTAGAATCTTGGTATTGATGTTGATTAAGTTACGGTTTGGAATACTACATTTTAGATTAAATAGATATATAATTAAGATTTTATTTATCAACATAAAGAGAAAAGGAAGGTTTGACATGTTTTTTTTCTTCTGCATAGTATATATTTTACTACTTTAAGAACAAGTTTAGCCTCTGGGAACTTGACTAATTTCTTAAATAATGTAATAGAATATCAAAGTTTAATTTGTCTTTAAGCATCCTAGAAAATTTTGGAGAGAAAAGCCATCTTGTAGAGTTATTTAATCTTAGTCTAAAACTGCTTACTTTATGTTTGGGATGTTTTCTCGGAACTGTGAGGGAGTGGTCCTTTTGCTTTGACCTGTTGAGACTGATTGACTGAGAGTAAAGTAGTTTTGATTTGTTTAAGTGGGCAGGACTCACTGCTTTCTTGCTTTCTTTATGACTGAGTTTTTATTATGTAACAAAGGATTATCTTAAGCCCGCACACTTTAAATCCATTTTAAGCACTCTAAAAAACGTATTTATTGCTGATATTTAAAAAAAAAAACATGTAAAGATCAGCCCTAAGATTCAAGATGGTCAATGGCCTGTATTTATGAACATCTATATCTGATAAAGAAAGTGTTTGTTGGTTTGTGTTCCCAGGAGCTTTAAAATCTGTTAAAAACAACTTAAAATAGGTCACAATAAAAAGAGATTCTATGCTGTTCTCCTGTGTTTAAAAGATAAATAGGTCAAGACTTCTCGAAACAAAAGCAACATTTATTTGTCATCACAGGGAAACAGAGTCGTATTAAAACGTCTGGATGCATGTCTGGTTTTGGCTTCTGGAATTGAGGAATGAGGTAGCACACAGCCCTGCTCGTGCTGCAGTGCCACTCCTCACCGTTAAAAATATGGTTTTAAGTAAGAGATTGGGATTAAACTATTTTATTTTAATGTTCATATTCAAACACTGGTCCTGTGCAGTTTATAACATGCATTTACATGCATAGTATAACATGTTTATGTCCTCTTATTCAGTATGTTTTTCATTTTCTTCATTAAGTGACATTGTGTATACAAGGTAAAAGCTTTGAATAATAAACCAAAATAAAGAAACTCATTAAATCAAAGAGACTGAACTGAGTTCCTTAGCTAACAAAACTAACCACAAAATACTAACCCATCAGTGAAATAAATATGTTTAATCAAATAAATGAAAAATCACTCTGAATAGACTGCCTTCAAAATCAGAGGGAAGGCTTAGACCATTCCAGAGATTTGAGGAAGCATTCACGAAATAGTTATAACATTTTCTCTAACAAACAAATTAATTTCTTTTGCTCTAATATGTTGAGTAAGTAGTTGAGTTTGCTTGATTATTTTTTAGTAACTATCCCTGTGTGTCTCTTTTTCTTATGTATGAATGTTAGGTGGAATACCGTAGTTTGTGTCTGTGTGTAGGTTCACTGTAGTCTGTGACTAATAAGGTTTGAATATAAGGAAGTGTAGCGCATGTGTAATAGGTCTTGCAATATTTTGAATGATTTGGACAGAAAGGTAGAATTACATTCTAAAAATATATAAAAATATAGAAAGTAGGGGTGTACAGTGGTATTGTTAGCCTCTGTAATGAATTAGAGGAATATATTCACGCTGTGGGAAAACATTTCCCCCAAAGATCCACATGGTCAGTCTCAAATAAAGAAGAAAACAGGAGTTTGGTGAGATTTTGTGGTGGCCATCACAGGCTAAATATACCAAAAGCCCTGCAGAAATGGGTCATGTTGGTGACATATCACAGATAAGTTATTCTAGCTCACAAAAAAGAGCTCCTAAATTGCACTCTAAAGACAATATTCCTCATTATAACCGTCTGAGGGCCATGCTGACGAATGTGTGTAACACACCACTGAAGCCCTGATTAATCTGCAAAATAATCCAAATGAACATAATGCAGCAGCAGATTCTTGTATTTATTCATTCAGCTGATCTTAATTTGTTATGACATGTTGAACCCATCACTGACTCACCACATTCAGAGCAGGTCAAATGGGTTCAGATAAATCCTGGGCGCTGAATACCGAAAATATAATGCAGTAAATTCCACATAATAGTGCCCACAGTGCCTCATGAACACAAATTTGCTGTACTTCACCTCATAACGTAACAGCAAGACACAAATGCAAGGAGAAATAAGAATAAACATTTCATCATGACTGCACATATTTTGGTTTATTTATTCCTCTTCATTTCTTACATTTTTTATTCTGAGAAAAACACATCATTGTGCCATGGACACTGTTTCTTCTAGGAAGTATGTCTTTGAATATTACATTATAAAAAAAATAATATTCACTATTTATCTGTAGATAAGTCCTTTTAGCATTAATCAGTGACACTGTGCAGTGTTTGGTTTGTTTAATGGCTTTACTCCAGGCTGGCTGTGAGTAAAGAGAAGTTATTATTCTTTTTTAACAGGTGTATTAAATCCAAATATAATTGGATATTATTCTGCTTTCAGATCTTGCGGCCTGTTTATCAAGACAACCAGGGGACGTTAGGTAAGACATGCACATTTTATTATGCTCATTATAATGTAACACACTTTGTTAAGGGCTGCAGTGAACGAGCGGATATTTTGGCTCAGAGCCTCTGTTTAATTTGGCTTTTGTGCCTCTAATATTTTGGATAAAGCCCAATGTTGATTCGATTTCTGACTCCATAATTTAGGCTTTTGTTATTATTTTAATGAATGGGATTACATTTACCTGGTGTTCAGCAGAGTGGAGTAGTGTTAGTTAAACAGATCCAGAGAATAAACAGTTGAAACTCCTACATACAGAGATTATCTTGTGCTTTTTGTGTTTATTCTTACTTTTATGGGGAATTTCTAAGACATGATAATGTACTCAGCTCTACCTGTTGGTTTAGGTTTCCCATCAGGAGTCATACCCTCTACCTTGCACAGCTATCTTGATCACTTTGGCTGTTCCGAGAAAGCTAAACTGAAAGTAACATATGATGTGGGGACACTTCTGACCACGGAAATATCACAGTATTGCAATGACACAGATCTTACACAGGACTAAAACATCTTTCGTTATCACCTGTGTACTGCTGTGTGACTTCCCAAACCCTCCTCCACTTTTCATAGTCTGTTGCTTGGCTGCTTGGAAAGGTCTCTGGAATCAAAACTTGTCTCCTTACTATGACAAAAATCCACAAAGTGGACATAGTAGCTCTGTGACTTCTATTTCTCTGTAGTTGTAAGGATGTAATTGTAGTTTCCTTTAGCCACACTATGACCCGACCACCTCAAAAAAGTATTACCAAAGTGTCACAAATTCTGTTAATTCTTTCTTTTCCTCGTGAGCCCGAACAGCAACTGCCTGCAACAGCCCATTCCCCAGCCCCCCCCCAAACAGACTTACTACTGTGACTACCTACCACTATTACATCAGCAGTCCCAGTGCGGAGTAAAGACTATAAATCAACACAGGGCTGTTAAAAATGGCACTGAATGCACTGAACTGACTAATTATCGTCCACCAGCCAATCAGAGCAGACCAGACTCCCTTAGTGAAAGGGTCCTTAAAGTGACAGAAGCTCTAGTGGAGCATCTCTTACAGAGTGAGGATAGAGGTGGATCAGGGGTGCTTTATATTTGAAATCTTGAGTAATTTTTTGACATTACCAATGAAGAACATACGGAGCCCCTGAGGTGCCACAGAGAAAAACAAATATAAATTGTGCGCATGAGACACTAAAACATGCGCAATTAAAACGTGTGATCAAAATACTTATCCTTGTGCATGTTGTAGGTAAAACGTGTGCACGAGATACTAAAACGTGCACATGATATATTAAACATGCCTATGAAATACTTATTGGTGCACACGTTTTATAAGGTAATGATAAATACCCTATGGGACTGTACATACCCTGCACTCCTACATTCACAGACACAGCTAACGTTGGCTGGTTACTGGGATGCTTCAATCGAGCCCAGCCGTCTTCTTCTTCTTGAATTGTAACGGCAGCTGACGACAATATATTATGGGGTATTACCGCCATCTACTGATGAGCTGGGCTGTCTCTTGCCGCTTGCCTGTATAATTAAATCGAGCGCATGTTTTAGCTTAAACATGCACATGTTTTAGTACTTTGGGCGCAAGATTTAAATATTTTTCTTCTCCGTGGCACCTTAGGGAGAAAAGACAATATTATAAAACAGTTTAAAAAACACATTTCCATCAGACAGAATCAATGAAACAAGACAAAACTTGTAATTTACGATTGCTAAAGAAGTAGGCTAACTTTGCATTATTGTGTCGAGTTTGCTTGCTGTTTGCAGGCTTTATGCTCATCTTAACAACCCTTCTTTCACTGCTTTCGTTGGCAGATCTTTACATTTTAGGATCCTGCAAAAAAAAAATGTGTTTCTTTACTTGGATTAAAAATTTTTTAAAGAGTGATCAATGCAGGCATTGAAGTAACCTGAGAAACAGAAGTCCCTCAGAGTTTTTTGTTTACCTGCTTTAATTTTTTGTCTCACAGCTGCACGATTATACCCTACACGGCAGACCTCCGGTCAGCAGTCTCAGGGTGGAGGTGGCGGTGCTTTCTCTGGAGGTGGAGGAGGTGGTGGAGGAGGTGGTGGAGGTGGTGGAGGTGGAGTCAGTTTCTCTAACCGTACGGGCTTCCTACGACGGTCAAACAACTCCAAGTCAACCAAGACAGCTTCCACCTCCACAAACTCCAGTGCACCAAACTATCAACAGCAGAACGCTAACTTCGCCAACTACCAGAACTGTACGATCGTACGCTCGCACACATCACACGCCAACTATGGATACGTCAAAGTGGCACCTAAGATCCTCATCTTCCCCATATTTGTGCAGGTAACCAAGTTCTGGTGTTTTTATTACTGTGATTCTATTATCATATTATCTTGTACTCATTCTTTATTTTATTTTAAAATGTCTTTATTGATTTTTCATTGGCTATAACAAAGAAAGAGTCACAATAAGCTGCAATAACAGGAAATAAAAAAACTAAAATGACAAGAAAAAAAAGCTCTGCTGTGTTTGTACAGTTTTCAATCTAATGTTAGACAGATGTTGCATACTTTGCCCATAAATTACTTCTATTTGTAATGCCAACAAGGTAAGTATAATGAGGCAAATTAAGTTGTACATTCAGCTGAAATAGTAGGAAAGGGGGTAAGGGTAGAGATTGAGAGTGCTATTAGTCCAGGGTGTTTGCATCAAATTTGTTTGCAAAAAAGTCTAGGAAGGGGCTCCAAATTTTTTGTAATCTTTGTGCTGAGCCCTGGACTGTACACCTTATTTTTTCTAGTTTGAGAAATGACATTACATCACAAACCCAGCGCGAGTTTGATGGAGAGGTTGATGATTTTCAGCCAAGCAAAATGAGTCTGCGTGCTAAGAGTGTTGAGAGTGCTATTAAATCTGATTGATGTCTGGATATCCCACAGTTGCTAGGGGCAGTGACAAAAGTTGCAATAACAGGGTCTAGGTCAATTTTCTTTATACATAAATAAGAGAGTGTGTTCAGTGTTTTGACCAGAATGTGTTGAATTTTGAACACGACCAGAACGTGTGGCCTAACATAGCAGAGGCCGGACGGCACCTGATGCAGGCGGGTCAGAGCCAGGAAATAGTCTGGCCATTTTAGTTTTAATCGCATGCAAATTGATGATGTATGTACTCTTCTGATAGCTCTTTGCCAGATTTCATAATCAGTTTCCATAACTAAGTCTTCTTCCCACTTTGCTTTGAGGTGCCGATGAGAATGATCTTCCATTTCCTGAATAGCACTATATGAGCGACTTGTACTTGTTCTTTAGACAATTTTGATTGATTCGTCTCAATTTTTTGAGACTTGCAGGAGATAAAGGAGTAGGGGTGTATATTGGCAAGATTCTGGGAATGTGTTACATACAGTGTTTCATGGGGGAGAATGTATTACAGTATGTTATATCATGATATTATAGACAGGGCACAACATAACTATTTTTTACTAAAACAACTTTTCTTGATTTTTTTCTTTGAAAATGGCATTAAGCATCCACAAAATCGTATGCACAGAGAATGAAGTTTCTAATCAGTGTTATTGATGTAATGCACTATGGTGCAACTTTTTTGGGACAGAAAAAACAAGAAGAAATGGGACAGAGCGTCAAGTAGCTATATGTCTGCTGTGAGCTTGTGGCTTGGTAAGCTGGACTTCAACACACAAAAAACATTCAGACTTTCTGTAAATTATTGAAATATGAAATATAATAACGATACTTTTCTCAAGATATTGATAAAGTATTAGACCATAAAATATCACAAGATGTTGGAATTTAAATGTTGTCTTACAGCCTTAGCAAGAGCAAGCTAAATGTCATACTGTTTATTTCTGTATAATTTAAAGATATCAGCAGTTTGCAGTGACCCTAATGAAAGGCTATGTGGTTACAGAGAAAAGGAGAGTGAGGCCTGGATCGACTTGAAACATGTTCAGTGTTTGTTCTGTGTTATGTCTCTAAAACCACCAGGTCATTTTAATGAGCTAAAGCTGCCTGGTGGTCATCCGTACAGGTAAAAAGACTAAACACATTCGGATATGAATTCTACACGTTATTCTTGATATGATGATCTCCCCGTAAAATGTAGGTCAAAGGAAACAGACCTTTTAGGTTTCAGTGATGAAGTGGGACGACCTTTCTGTCTGAGCACTTTAGTTTTTCAAAGTAAAGAAGACTTCATTGGAAAATAGAACACATTTTTGAAATGCATGTTTTATTAAAATCGGGCCCTAAGACTGCAGCTCTGAGAAGTCTGGGAGCAAAGGCAAAAGTGTATCTTGAAACTCCTTTTTTTTTACACCAGCTTTCCCTTGATAAAGTCACACTGAATCGCTGCTAGTAAGCCAGACAGAACACTACTTGTCAGCCTACTTTTGCCAACTGCAGTCATACTTGTTCACTTAATTCAAAGTAAAGCAAATCTCTGCAAACACACTTTTTTTTTCATTCATTCTTCAGTTCTTAGCAGATGTTGCAAACTCTTCTCAGACTTGCAGGATCCTCCTCGTTAAATCTCTGCGGCTCAAACAAAATCAGATTTACTGTTACCAATTCATATTCTCTGTGAGTGCTATCTCACCCCCCAGGTTGAAAGTTATCCACATCATTTACTGTGATTACATGAATTTGAATATCCTAGTTTTTAGCTTTATTTGATCAATTCCAGGATAAATACATGTGCAGACCTCTGATTATGTTCTGTATACTAGGGATGGGATAAAATATCGTTTGGCAATATATCGCGATACAGTACGTGACGAAACGCATCGAGTTTTTAAAAAGTGGATCGCGAAATAAAGACGTCACATCGGTAATAGCGCATGTGTGACGACAACAAACATTAGCACCAACTACCTTCAGTCCAAAAAGTTGAATGAGGTTGAAATTGAGGACGCTCCGCCTGGATACAAGTCATCTGTCTAGCAGTATTTTGGCTTTCTCATTAAAAAAGACGAAGACGGCGAAAACGAGCCTACCGCTTGTTAGCATACATTCTCTCTAACCTCTCAAGGGTTAGAGAGAGTGTTATTGTTTGTGTTTGGCCTGTTAGGCCTTGTGTTTTCCTGTGTGCAACTCAAACAAAAACAAATAAGTTGTAATGCTGATGTCCGCTCATCACTGCTCTTTCCATAGGACTACTACTTCTACTAAGTATCACTTTTGGAAGCTGATAATCTATAGTTTGTTCTTAGCAGATTTGTGTAGGTCAGCAATCATCGGCTCTCTCCCTTTTAAGCTCACAATAAAGTTGATACTTTAATTTCTCCTTTACAAAACGGATTTTCTTCTTTGATCCAGAAGTAAAACCCTCCTCCTGCTGCTACCATGTTTGTTTTACTGATCAGTCTGTTTGTTGAAGCAGTGCCAGTGCAGACAGTATAATCACAAAGTTTATGAAGATTGCATATTAATTTTGGGATTAGAGTACCTGTGATGTCCAAACACTAAATGTGATGCTTAAGAAAATTAACAGGAATTTAATTAACTAGGAAACCAGAGTCCATCAAATATGCTCAATGTGTTATGTCAATGTGAATTTGTTATTGCATATCAATCAATCAATTAGAGATGCACAGTAATATTGGACTAATATTGGTATCTTCAGATATTTGCCTAAAAAGACATGAATACTTGTGCTGATATTTACAGCCAAAAATACTGGTCCACTAAATATCCCCTCTATTTCTGTTCTGTTGGTAAAATGCACAGATGTACCATATTGGTGTGCCTCATTGTCACTGAATGTCCACTTTTATCAATCAAAAGTATCATTTATTTTTTATCACAAATGGGCTGTCACTACGACAACAACAGGTCAGTTTTAGTAAAGTGGAAAATTCATTGCGACCGATATCAGAGGAATGAGTTTGGAAATATCAGCATTTTGGATTCTTGCAAAATCCAAAGTCATGCTTTCATATAATCAATCAATCATTTAATCAATATTTGTTTGTATAGTGCCAAATCATATCAAATGTAATGAAAGAGTTAGTGTTTTAAAAGAGAGGTAGTGGGGGATATAGGTGGGCAGAGACATGGGATTAAGATAAGAACACCTTATAGTGATAATATTTATATTTCATATTTCTCTTCTAAATATAACATTATTAGAGGTTACCCTCTTGAGATGAGGCATCTAGTTTTCAAGAGGTTCTCAATCATAGCTACATATATCTGTCAAGCTAATAAAGTTGATTATTTTGAGCCTTACCAGAGGATGAAGTCGACGCAACAACGGTGTTCATTGCATTGTGTCCAGTGTGTTGTTATGGCCTGCTATTGACTTTTATGCTTTATTGTTGTACAAAAATATATTTTGTAAAGTTGTTTAGAGTTAGGGGCAGTGGCAGAAACAGGCAACAAGTGTGAAAGTTGATGTCATTTATTCAGTTCAAACATAAGTTTTGAAAATCAAAAGTTTCAATTAAATTGTTTTCTTTGTTTCTACAGATTTTCTGCCATTTTTGACCATTTACTACGTTTAGATTTATGTGTCCTTTTATGATGCAAAATAGACCACAATCTCAGAGGCAGCCTCTATCGAGCACTCTGTCAAGTATCTTTGTACTTCCTGTAGATTTCTGTGGAAATCCTCAGCCCTGACCTCACCTCACATTGTGTGTGACTGCTAAACTTTGATACTCTGAATTAGCTCTGTGTCACACCTTGACCTTTAAAAGGAAGTCCCTTACGCCTACACTGTTTTGCAACATCATCTTAAGTGGGATTGTCTCATCATACTCCGACCACACTTAGCACCTCACCGTTGCAACTCGCTCTCACTCTGAGTACGACCGGTCTCAGCTGTGTTTCCCACTGCAGGGAGAGAAGGACTCGCTGTTGAGCTGAATTGAAGGACTTTAGGGCCAAAATGACTTTGGTACTCTTTTCACTTTGCTTGTTTTTAACTTTGTGTGACTTATACTGAGTTCCTTTTTTGACAGCTCGGCCAAGAATCCAGCAACATTTTTGGTCTCTGACAAAATACAGAAAAAACGAATTAGCAGGGATTGAGAGTACATTAATAAAGTTTTTTTTGTCTTGTGTTTTTGTTTCTAATGTAGCCTCTGGACCTGTGCAGCCGAGCTCTCATCATATCTGAGGAGATGATACTACATGAGAGCAAACACCACTCTCTCAAGGTAAACAGCAGGTTTATGTTTTTAATGTACTTACATTAGTTGTGATCATCTTTTTGCTGCTGTGTTTTCCTTTTTTTAAAATACCTACATCTTTTGGCTTATTGGATTTGGATTTTTCATCAAAAATCTCTTTTTGTTTCATGCTTAAGAAAATGTGCAGTTATCCCAATGTGTTATCAAATACAGGTGAAAGCAGGGAGAATGATGGGGAGAGATTTTACAATATTGGGAATAATGTTAAAATGCAATGTTGAGAGAAGTTTAAATTTAAATTTAAAAAAGAATGTTATACTACAATTTTGAAATAAAGCTTGAAATGTTGCAAATAATAATGAGATATAATTTCAAGAGCACCGTAAACTTTAATTCAGAAATGCATTTTTATCTTATTCTTGACATTTGACTTTTTTCTTTAGTGCTGATGTTTAGCAACCTGACAAGCCAGATGGACAGCTCCATATATCTTCCACAGAAATATTTTACTAGTCCATCTGGATAGGAGCCTGGATAGTTTAAATTTGTTTTCAGGGGCAGAACGTTAAAAAAAAAACACAAGCTTGTGATTGGACAATCCTTTGGCTCGCCACATTCATCACAGACCAATCCACATCAAGCAGGGTTGCCTCCTATAATGCAGCATACATAGCGGCTAATGTAGCGGCTAATGGCTAACAACAGTTAAAAACAGTTCATGGATGTTAGCCATAGCGGCTAAGTTAGCCACCAACAGCTAACAACAGGTAATGACTGTTAGCCGTTAGCCGCTAACCTAGCTGCTAACATCTAACGGCCTTATACTATCGTCTTACACTAAATTGTACCACACAGCTGATTCATTTAACACTTATATGTGACATGAACCTCGTCAAAGACAATCACTACAAGTAAACTTCTGAGGAGGGCAGATTTCGCCAAGTTTTACGAACTAGCCATGAGGGCAATAGGCTAATCGACATGTCTGTTCTCAACTTCCGGTTGTCGTCATGTCCGCATTCTGCAGCTCCCGCCTCTCTTCCCTGATTGGGCAGTTAAGAATTCAGCCAAGTGAATTTGTTGGACAAGGGAGGCTGGCGAGACGGACCTGCAGGATTTCAGAATCAGGCAGGTCTGTCTGCTCTGCAAGGCTACATGTTTTGTGATGTTACACTTAACATTAAATTTTACTAAATTCTTGAAATTCTCCTCATTCATTCTTAAATTGTTTTGAAGTTGGGCTGCTACCAACATGTCCTGAAAATTTCAGCAAATCCATCCAGTAGCGTTATCTTGTTAACAAACAAACAAACAAACAAACATATGCCAGCGAAACATAACCTCCATGGCAGAGGTAATAAAGATGAACAATCTTTTCTCCGCTGCTCTCCTCTTGAGTCGATTACACACAGATGCTCGAGGCTGCAAATCTTCAGTTAGTTTGTCACATACAGTTCTGTGTTCTGTGTGTGACCAGACCTAAAGTGACGGTCCATTATGTCACAGTCAAAATGTGTGCGTGTCTCTTATATGAAAAAGAGAGTAGAAGTAGAGTGCCCCATCCTGAGAGGAGATGAGGGGAGGACTCCAGAAGTTGTACCTTCTCTGAACTCTTTGGCCCACATCAGACGACGATGATGAATAATTGATCAACATGGCGAGACCCAACAGTCTGACTGACAGAGGAATTCTGTTTGATGTATCAACAAGAGCCGAGACTCCTTTAATATATATTTATGAGGCTTTCACATTAGAGTGAGTTTCCTATGGACCAAGTTTCCTGCATTATAAAGGTATTTTACACTTGAAAGAAAATGTGGGACTCTGTGATATATCTGTTCTTAAAAAAATGAATCTGTGAGAGAAAGGAAAACAGACTTTATTCCAGATTCTTTGAAAATCCTTTTTTGTTTCAGGACATGAGATTTTTTTCTTACCCAGAAGTAGGTCTTATGATAAGTGTCTGTGAGCTCACTTTCAAAGATGGCGCCTAAAAGCTCCTGTGAGATTTTCGTAGCCAGAGTGAAAATGTTTCTGACATGTTGGTATGACCCACATGAACAAGAAAGAAGCACCAGTGACAAGATTTACCGATCTTTGAATTGTCACTCATAAAGAATGAGATTATTAGTCACAAAGAAAGTGTCAGACGTGTGTACGACCTTTTTAACAGGAGGAATCCCATTAATTATACTTTAAATGGTTGAAAACACATCACATATATATATAAAGTTTCTTTCAGGTGCTTTAGATAGAAATGTAAGCTAGGTAGACAGTATATATTGTAACATTAGGGGGAGCTTAAAACAATCTAAAATATTTAACTCTCTGGAACTGTGCTAAATTGGTCTAAACTTATTTATCTTATCTTAAACTTATTTTAGAGACTAAGACTTCTTTGTGTCTATAGGTAATTATTAGGGATGCATGATAGTGGATTTTTGTCGATATCCAATATGCTGATATATTTTTTTGTCATTACTGCTGATACCAATACTGATATTCTGGTCAAGAGACAAGCTCTGCATTCCACAAAAATGAACTTGAATATTATAATGGACAGTACATTTTTGCAAGGAACAGATGTTGAACAAGAAAAGCAGCATTTTACTCTTGCAATAATGAAACCCTTGATTTTTAAATGTACCTATGTAGTGATGAGACGGTGCATCAGTATTGTTTATTTGTTTAATTGACAATATTCCAGTCAACATATGGCCAATATACAGTATGTGGCCTATATATCAGCTGTGATATCTGCAAAATTTCAATATTGGCCAATACCAACACTTAACTTTTTCGGCTGATATCGGCCTTTAATGATAGCAAACCAATATTATTGTGCATCCCTGTTAATTATCAATCTGAGCATAGAAAGATGGCATATGGGGTTCCCCAAGGATCAGTCCTTGGCCAGATCTATAGATATCTATTTGCTGCCTGTGACTGAAAACCAGAATATCACATCTCTTTCTGTGCTTATGCAGATGACCTACTACCACATTTCAGTGTTAAAACACGCCTACACCCCCTAACACTCACTGAACAGATGTGCTAAATCAAACAGTGTGTGGCTGTGCCAGAATTTCTTACAGTTAAACAAAAGCAAAACTGAAATCCTCATCTTTGGCCCCAAAAGTGGAAGAGTCAGTGCTTACTCTTACAACTCAGTAACACTAAAACCTACAATACAAGCCAGGAATCTTGTTATGATTACAGATTAAGATCTTGATTTAACCAGCCACAATAAAAAGCTTACAAAATTAACCTGTATCCACCTTTTAAATATGTCAAGAATCAGAGGATCAGTCTGAAGAGGACACAGAAAAATGTGGTCATGCTTTTATTTTTGGCTGATTAGATTAATTTAACAGATCTGACTAAAAAATCCATCAGACAGCTGCAGCTCATCCAGAATGCTGCTTGAATATTTTTGCCCTTTTTGATGAGAGTGAAGTGTGTGGTGCTCTTTATGGCCATCCCTGGCGTGTGCTGTGAGGGATAAAAAATAACTGGCGCTGCTGATTCATTTGATTTGGCAGAGGTAATCAGCGGTGGACAAAGTATTCAATGCCAGTACTCAAGTCAAAGTATAGATACTCATGTTCAAATACTACTACAATACAAGTGAAGTTGCTCAGTCAAATTTTTACTCAAGTTAAAGTACTGGAGTACCTGCTCTTGAAAATACTCAAGCATTAAAAGTACATTTTCCCGTTGACCTTACGGTGCGTAATGACTGAATAAACAGTCTACAGAATGCACTGACCTGCTTATAGATCATGTAGAATAAAGAGTTTGAAAATATGCTACAAAGCCCATGGAAATGCAGACTGAAACACTAATGAATCAACAAAAGGACAACCATTGCCATTTCCTTTTTTTTATTTCACTCTTTTTATTTAATGTAAGTAATAATGTTGTAGGCTAGGTTAATTTTACTGTTAATATTATAAGCATTAACTGAAATGTGTAAAAGCGTGTAAAAGCACATTTCAGTTAATCCCCCCTCCCCCAACTACCGTCCCTATATTCATCGTTTCTGTTTGGCGAAATGCTGCCAAATCTCATTAAAATGCCAACTAACTTAATAATGTTAGTGACCATCACATTAAACTACAACTACTACAAGCGCATAAAACTAATATTCATCTGAAAGTAGACAAATGTTTACACCATTTTACCTTATTTCCACATGCTTTCTCAGGTTGGATGGTGAGTTTGTGTAGGCGGTGAAGTTTGCGCACGGCAAACAGAGCACACATTTGAATTGAAAAGAATTATTCTTCATTTCGACCACCTCAAACATGGACTTCAGATATGGCCATGGGTGCTCTGGTGTGGAATTGTTGTCTTTATCTGCCATAGCAGCCCTCATTACTACCAAGACGAACCGTAATCACCAACGTCAGCTCAGCCTTTACCCCCCCCGATCGCAGTAGCACATGCGCATCTTCTTCTTTGTTGTTTAATGGCAGTTGGCAAACCAACTCAAAAGTGCATTACTGCCACTAACTGGACTGGAGTGTGGAACAGGATGCTCTAAGTATAGATAACACCACTTGAACAAATCACATTTTAGAAGAGAAAATAAATTTTATCCGCTGACTTCATAACTGTACCTAAAAGTATCGAGTAACGAGGCCATTAAAAGTAGAGTTAAAAGTAGAACATTTGTCTTTTAAATGTAGTGAAGTAAAAGTCATAAGTTCCAAATAAAAAAAAACTCAAGTAAAGTACTCAAAAAATGTACTTAAGTACAGTACTCAAGTAAATCTACTTCGTTACTGTCCACCCCTGGAGGTAATGGTAACCAGAGATGCCATAGCCCATATTACAAATAATACATTTACATGCACAGGTCTTGAACTTTTGAATGAGCAGTCTGATAAAAACACACTGCTGTTCTTTGATTTGCCCTGTCAGATAATCTCAGCCGTGTGGTGCAGTGAAGTGCAGTGACTGCTGGCATGGATGATAATTCTGTCCTCCCTCTCTCTACTTGTCTTTCCCTCTCTGTCTCACTGTATCATAAACACGTATTAAACAGCCTGACTGTGTTAGGAGAGAATTTCCTCCTCCCTTGAGCCTCTTTATACGATATCTGTTTTTAATGATACGTTAGAGTTGTTCCAGAATGTACTTATTATTCACCACAGGGTTATAAGCCTACCCAAGAGGCAAACACAAACAAAATCTGTTGTTCATGCAAACATTAATAAACCATTTTATTATAAAATTACATTTGAGTAAAGCCAAGGTGACATGTAATGCCAAATTACTTTAATGACTCCAGATAGAGTGGTGCAGGAATGAGTCCAAAAACATGGAAGCGAGATAGCAATTAGCCATTCCTGGTTCCCAGCTGGAAGAGTAAATGGGATTTAGAACACAGGCTTCTAATAAATGCCTGAAAAAAAGATTTGTACAGCACACACAGCTCAGATTACACAGTAATGTTTAATGGGACATAATAAATGAATCTGATGTTGCCTGCTTTTGAATTTTAAAGCCTTGTTGTGTTTAAAGCGATGGTTGCTAGATAATTGGAAACAAGGACTACAAAAATCAAACTGCAAGCATTTCTGATTGTTTTTTTAATAACCATTAATTATTTAAATGATCAGGTCACTTTAGGGAACAAGTTATAATCAAAGTTTGCAAAGCCCCCCCTCGCTTTCTTTTAGTATATTGAGCCTGACTCTATGTGAACGTGGGCGTCAGAGTTTCTGTCAGAAGGCTGCAGTGTGATTTATGCTGGAGGGAGTTTAGATTTTAAAGGAGGTAAATATCTGGGTAAGATGAGTAACACCTTTAGGCCCATTTTCAAAAAAGTACATTAAATAATACTGCATCTGTTTGGTGATATTTCCTTTATAAATCCCCTAACCCTATGTACGACTCGTAAATCAATTTAAACATATGCGTATGTCTTTGAGTGAAAACCATATCTGCTTGTTTCTCATGAGCCTTTTCTTTGTTCATACTCTCACTAACATCCCCTTCCACCCACTCAAACCTAAACAATCATGCACGTACACACACACATTATCACACTCACTAACCGCATACTGGCTACATCTAAAAACACATCCCCCTGCAGAGGAAGCCACTAAAGCGAGAGCATTGTCTTGACACAGAGCCCATCTACATGAATTAGACTGTGTCATGCTGTGTAAAAGCACAAACTCCCATATGATCCTCAGTGTGTATATTTGATTCATATATTCTGTGTTTTGTCCTTATTTTTCTTTGTTGTTCCTTTCCTTCTTCTTTCACTTTAATGCTCCACTGGCATGACTTTATTCACTTAACAAATACACAGGCATAAAGCCAGTCAGGAGCTGTAAAACACTTTGTACCACTGTTTTAAAACCGTAATATTGAGCCAAAACTGCTCTAAGGGAGTTTAGTTGTTTGTATGTTTGGGGCCTCAGGCTGCAGAATGTTTCTTCCCTCCAACAATTTATACTCATAAGTATTAAGTAATCTCTCCATATAACCAAATAATAATCTCCAGTTTTCTGCTGACTATGACTACTTACTTTAGGTCTGTTTACTACTGTTAGTAGCACAAGTTTGAGGAATCAAAGTTCATATTAATGACAACAGTAAGACTACAAATCAGGTAAATAATTCATTATCACAACAGATGTTTTATTATTCAACAACCAGTGCCTGTTACATAATAAATTGCGACCCCAGGTGTAATTGTAGGAGTGAAGTTGAGTTTAGATGTTTTAAACTCTTTTTTTGCCCACACATTGCCAGGACGGAAATATTTTGCCTCTGTGACGCCTCATATGCAATGGGATTTGACACACTTATGGTGGTGTGAAGTTGTTCCATCTCAGAGGTGTAACGGGGGCACAAAAGTGGCATCAGTGTGTAGGGTAGTAAAGTGAAATGACTGTTGGTCCAAAAACTAGACTTAATATGTATGTTAACATATAAAGCCAGCTGTGAATGAACTAACATATTGAATTCATTATTGAGTCAAATAGTGTGGTTAAAAATCTGTTTACACAGGTATATATGTACCTGAACAGGATCCAAACTGTTCTGGGCTTTAACTCCACAGCCTCCACCCGAAACTCTTAAAAACTTAAATTATAGTTCCTGCGTCCCACAGTAATGAAAACTGAAAAATTTCATTGAAAGTTCACTTGGCATGGCATGCAGCATTTGTTTCATCTCTCTCTGTTTGTCATTGCTTTTAGGTATTTGTATTTTTCACATATATTTTCATTGATTGCTTATTATTTTTATTTTTTTTATTTTAAATTTTTACTCAATTCAATTACAACTGAAGTAAAATCCATTAATTATCATCTTTAATAATTGTGATCTCAGTATTTATTAACATGACCAAGATTATGATTTTCACCATAACTATGCAGCCGTAGCAGTCATATTGAATATAGGAGAACCCATGTTGTCACCTGCCTTCAAATTTCACCATAAACTGGGTGGTAGCATGATGTTTTTATTAAGATTTAAGAAAAAGCTGCACAAGAAATAAACCACAGATGATTTTTCATGTTTTAACTGTTTGATTTACCACCAGTTGTCTGCTTGCTAACTTGCCAACAGGGTCAGTTGGAATGAGTCCACTGGTAACTAACTTAAAGAGACCATATTGCCACTTACTGTTGCATAATCTGACGTACTTATGTCAACTAAAGCTCAAATGCCCTGATGTAGCTTTGACTGAGGCTTGACTTGTGCCTGTGAACACGGTCATGCCTTTCTGACTGCTCAAAACACGTTTACACCCCAATTTACAGCCACCAGTTCACACCCATGTAGTCTCACGCTTGCTCAGTAATAGTTCCAACAACCTCACATCCTGATGCAGAGGCAGCAATACGTGTTGTGTCGCACATAGATTGAGGACATTGATGACATCTTGAACTGTAACAACCCATAATAAAATTGAGTTCAAAAGACACAGCTGTGATGAGGACAGATTCATGGTCTGGGTGTCCATGACTTTGCTTTTATCATCACTTCTTATTTTAGTTCCTTTGTCTATGACCACCTCCATACCTCCACCCACTGACACTCCCAGCAGAGCTTCAGTGGGGCTGTGAGATAAAATGAAGAGTATGGCTTTGGCCTGCTACTGTTAACTAGCTAAAAAAGTAACTTTTTGTTAGTTTGTGCAAAGAAACATAACAAGACCAAGGGTTAAAGGACCAAACAACAAGTAACTCAGAATCGGGCTGTATCATCCAGTTTGCTTCTACGCACAGCCAACTTTTGAATTTTAGTGAACTGCGTCATAAGTGATATTACAAAAGATGTATTTTACAAATAGTGTCACAGCATTTGGGGTCGTATTGATCATGTAAAATCTGCATCAGTACACATGCTAGTATATGACATTGTACTACCTTGTTGATGTTATAACAGTATCAGGTTACACATGCATGGAGTTAATTGAATAAAGTGAGTCAAAGATAATGGCATGGGAGAGCCAAATGCGTAACTAAATGAAGCATTTTACCCTTTTCTTTCTCCTCTAATCCACCTTTCTGTTGTTTATTGTTCTTATCTTGTAGGTCACGGTGTTTGTCTACAGTGACCTGATGCTGGTGACCAGAGAAGATGAGCCTGGCAGATGTAACGTCCTTCAGAGTCCTCTGTACCTCAGACAGCTGAGGCTCCAAGATGGTACGGTTTATTTTAACTATCTGTCAGCAAAGTTCAGAGTCCAGATTTATTGTGACGCTGTGCCTTCATCAATAGAAAAAGTTTGTCTTATTCATATTTTAGCTCACCAGATTAGTCGAATCTGATAGAAACACACTCTTTAAAAACTACTACTTGGATAGAAGCCTTCAGAAGACATACTTTTTCATGTTATGTTTTAAAAAGAGTTTATGTTGGCTGCCTTGAGATTTTGAAAGGAAGTGGCAGAGGGTGCAACTCATGTCATGATATGTTAATTATTAAAAACGTAACATATGGTTGACATGATCAACCCATGCTTTTAAAGAAACACATTTCAGTTTGTTCTGCTGCCCATGTCTTTCATAACACTGTGCATCTACAGCTAAAAAATACACAATCAGCAGCACATTTGTGCCTGTAACAGAACATATATCTCGCTTCAGACTTAGGTGGGCTTTACACGAGTATGAATTTGTAAGACTCCAGTAAAATAAACTATCGATCTGGTGATATTGACACACGGAGACGCGTATTTGGCCATGACTCTGCATCTTTTTTGAAAACGGGTCTGCAGGTGGATATCTGCGTATTCGTCTTCATGCCGTAGTTGGTATAAACAGATAAGTCCGAGAAAGACGGTGACCTCATAGCACCCCTCCTCCTCCCCGCCCCCCAACCCACGCTGTCACACACACCAACAACAACAACAATGGCAGCAGCCGGGCTGATTCTGATCTTGTTCCAGCAGCTAAAAATATTGCTACGACTTTTATACAAACATTTGCTCACAGAACACCAACAACACCAGCTATGGCAACAACTGCAACAGTGCTAATGCAGAGACGCAGCATGTTACGCATGCATGAGGACTTGTTGACGTGGAATCCACCTCCGAGCAGAACCAGACGGGCAACTCAGTAGGATTTTACGTGGATTTTGCGTTGTCATGTAAATGCACAAGCCTATATACAATACGATGTGTAAACAGCGATACATGTTTTGGTACCGACGCCAAGACAATACGGGGCCGTCCTCGTGTGAGGAGGGCCTTAAACTACAAGGAGGAGGATGAGATGCTGCTGATAGCGGGAAAGCACAGACTAAAAATCTTTCTTGAGAGTGTCTGTCTCTGGTTTGATAGAAAAAAATCTCAGACCCTCTCTACATGTTGATTTCAACAAGTTGATTTGGCAGATTTTATGTTTTTATCAGAGTAAAAGGGGGAATTTTACAATAAAATACTCAAAATACACTTTTAGAAATAAACATTCACCACATATATTACAGGGATTTTCAGTCCAGTTGAACTCCAGGATATTTAGAAACTTGGTGCCAAAGTCCCTGCTGCTTTGTCTTTTTATTTCACCTTGTTGTAAACAACCACCTCCTCTTCCATTACTGAGAGAATATTCCGGCCTTCAGTGCGGCAAAAGCACCGGGAGAGTTGAACAGATAGCGCTGACTGTAAATATCTGTGTTTAGATAGCTGGACAGAGACTGGGACAAAGTTTGGAGTCACGCTTGGGAGAGAGCCAGGGGAGATGGGAGGCAGGGGGAGTTCACTTAGTCTGCTGAAAGTTGATAAGTGCAAAACAGTAACAAACGCCTCCTGCCTCCAGCTGGCTGTCACACTGACTGTCGGATCAGTTCATTGTAGTGCTGAGCTGAAGTTAAACCTCCAAAAAGTGCTGTATCGTCCAAAGTGCAGCGTGCAAATTTCTAAGCAGAGTCAATAAACAGAGCTCCACGCTGGGGGTTATGGTGTCTGGGATTAAGGGATTGATTTAGCAGGATAACAGGTGTTAAAAGGATGTTGTTGAGAGGAGATTGCATGCTCGGTCCTGCAGAATAATGACTTTAATCGCACAGTGTTTAGTGTCAGCGTGCGAGCAGCAGGAGACAAGTGTGACTCAGATCAATGATTGGATATTGCGGTCTTCAGTCAAGCAGGCAAATGTTGTCTTCAGCTCTAATGAAAGCAGGATGTACTTTTGCTGGAGAAGCATATGGCACAATTACTTTCAGTTTCCTGCAGGGGTAAAAGCCGGAAAATCCAAAAGCACAACACTGAGATCACTTTTCCATTATGTTGACAAGTTTGGATGCAACGATACAAAGCAATTAGGACTGTTGGAGGATCACATTTTTGGATAGTTATTGATAGTTGAATGTCAGAACTATTTCTCGTTTATTCAAGTTTAAATCCCAATTCAAGTTTTTCATTTACTTTTGTGAGTTTAATGAATATTTCAAGGCTGCAGCTACAAGGTGAAGTAAGTCTCTTTATTAAAAAAACAAATTCTGATATGTGTGTTTAATTATCTTGATCTTAAGAGTTTTATGTAAGTGAGTGCTGCACTCAGTTAGTGGTAGAGGACAGCCTCAGAGCCCTGATACTTGAAGTACTACCCTGAAGTGGAGGTACAAAAAGAATAAGTTAAAGGATAAGTTCGTTTTCTGCAGGTTTCACATTGTTTATAGAATGAAGTAGAACAATATACTCAGCCAGTAGGCTTTCCTGATCCAAACAGTGCTTCAGGAGATATTTAGATCCAAAATCGAGTGGCGGACATCCGTTAATGGTAGCACATAGGGCGTACAGCGCCTCTCCTAAAACTGCATTAATCGTCCAAAAACTCATTAGTTTCCCCAATATTCCATCATGGTCAGCTCGGGCTACTCCTTCATTACAGTCTGTGTCGCCCCAGACATGTTTTTGTAACTGTGCCGACCTCTGAACTTAAGAAGAAGAAGAAGGTTTGCCTCCGCGCCTGCGCAGTACTCTCTGGAGCGCTGCCTCCGCGTCCTCCTTTCGATGAGCTCCTCATCTGTAAACTCTGGCTCAAAACTGTAAGGACACCCATCATATTCAAAGTTCTCCTCCACAACATCTTCATCCGATAGATATTGGTCCATTTTGCACAAAACTGGAAGAAGAAAGATATGTGTAGCCGGCTGTCTTCCCCTGAAACAATGAGCCGCACTGCGCATGCGCGGAGGCAAACATTCTTCTTCTTCAGTTTAGAGGTCAGCACAGTCATTAAGACAAGTCTGGAGTGACACAGACTGTCGTGGAGGAGTAGCCCGAGCGGATCATGATGAAATATTGGTGAAACTAAAGAGTTTTTGGACGATTAATGCAGTTTTAGGAGCGGCGCTGTATGCCCCGTGTGCTACCATTATACGGATGTCCGCCGCTCGATTTTGGATCTAAATATCTCCTGAAGCACTGTTTGGATCAGGAAAGCCTTCTGGCTGAGTATATTGTTCTACTTCATTCTATAAACAATGTGAAAGCTGTAGAAACCGAACTTATCCTTTAAGGTCAGTAATCCCCTGCCAATCCAGCCGTCTTTCATTCTTCACAGGGGATCAAGCTTAGTTGCTTTTTCCATAAGATAAAAGCTAAACTACCAGAAAAAGAACTTCACAGAAAGTCATCAAATGAAGACTAAAATGAGCATTTCAGTGTTCAAAGTGTATCACATGTGATCAAGCGTGGCCTGAACTGCTCTTCCTTCCCATCAGCCATGCCTTTGACCTCCACCCTTCACCCAAACAATCAGGAATCACCAGGGTGGAGATTCAGTCAGGATTGTGTGTCTGATCAGTGTTTTTTCATTCAAACACACACACATATCTCCACCCTTCTGCCTGTCATTGTTATTTCGCTTCGGCAGCGTCAGTCAGGAAAGAGGCGCCGGGGGATTGTGTTTGTTTCGGCGAGGGTGTGTTTGACCAATGCGTGTGTGTGTTTGCATGTGTGTAATGACAAGTTCAATACGAGGGCTTTCCTGTGTTCCTGTCACCCCGATACTCTGCTAAGGAGCGTGGGAATCAGTGAGGATGGTAATTAACATCTGTCAGTCCAGACTGTATCACCAGATAGATTAACAGTTAAGGCCAAACCGATGTGACAAACTGATGGACCGTGTTTCCAGAGGGACACTGTCGGTTTTGTTTCTTTCTTTTTTCTTTTTCTCCCTCAGACTGGGACAGCTATTTCTCTCTCTACATTTTTGACAAATGCAGAGTTCATTGGTGTGCTAAAAGACATTTCACTGACGTCTCATGGAAATATTAATAAATCCAACAGTGACCTCTGCTGCCTGTTCTGAAAATAAAAGTTTTTCTGTGATATCAGGATAATGCAGCACTTTCTGCTGGCCCTGTTGTTTCTTTAACGCTCTCTAAGTACATTCGAATCTCCCTTTTACGATGAGGGAGGCGTTAAACTGAGTGAAACTACCTGGAAGTATTTTAAGGACCAGGATAACAGCTGTTTGGACTCTATAAAATATGAGAAAATTATTTTTAACTTGTCTTTTACCGTCATAAATTGGTTCTGTCCTCCTCACTGGATGTGATAATGATTTTCACTCAATCAAAGACATTACATCTATGTCCACATGTAAAACCGTACAACAGTGTTTCTCAACCAGGGGTCCACATTGTTATTACATGAGGTCCCTAAAAAGAAACTATATTTTAAAAATATATCCTTAAAACCCATCTACCTATGAACTTTAAGACTTTATATCTTGGTCGAACTCCACTAATGAATCAAGGGAAAGATGTAAAACTGATATAGGCTCTTCTTGCAGCCAGTAAAAAAAAGCAATCGCAAGAAGGTGGTTGAATCCATCACTTCCCATTTTGAAGGAGTGGCTTGAAATAATTTTTGAGATATACAAAATGGAAAAAACTGACTGACTGCCTGAGAATTCAACAAGATAAGTTCGATCAAATTTAGGCAAAGTGGATTAGATTTGTTTCCCCTCGCAAAATGAGTGCAGTTACTATAGCTAATTTTATTATAATTTCTTTTTTCTGTTAGTATACTGTGTAAGCTGCCTTGGTTCATGAGTTTTTGTATGTTTGTTCAAATAAAAGAAAGGAAAAGAAGAGGAAAATAAGAGGATGCTGCTCCTGTTTCACAAAGTTTGTATAATACAGGCTTAACACAGTCTAAATCCTTTCTCCTACTGTTTCAGTGGGCAGACACCATTCCTTTCTTAATAATGATTTTATTGTGAATCATCTGCAGGACGATGTTGTGAGAAAACTCATTAGCTTTGAAGGTTCATAATTCACAGTTCACAATTAAGTGAGTGTCACAAACAAAGACAAGATGATAATCACAGTTACACGAAGAAGAAAAAGCAGGAGTAGAAGAAGAAGAGTATCGACACAAACCCCCTATTGTGTGGGAGAGTCCTCAGGATAGGTCTAAAAATGCAGCGGGTCCAGGACCCCAAAAAGGTTAAGAACCACTGCTGTACAGGATATGGCTTTCGAAATACGAGGTGATGCCTTATTACAGTTTTAATGAACATAAATGTTTTTCAGTGTCTTCTCCTTCAGTCTCCTCCTCTGCATTAACACCTCAACATATTCAGGTGTTCAACTGATCAAAGTAGTGCAGCAGGTCTTCTTTGGATAGTTGTCTCAGAACCTCTTTGGGTCTTAACTTCGGACTGACTCAAACGTATTTTCTTGAGCACAGATGTAGGGAGTATAGGGAGGGTGATAAAACTCTGTGATTTGTTTTTGGGCGAGAAACTGTTTCACCAAGAGCACAGTGTAAGCTTTCACAGTGTCTTGATGAAGGTCAGGTCAGGTTTAGGACACGGTGGGTTGACAATGTTAACCCTACTTCGTTTATTAGGTGTTCACATGCAATGACTAATGGTGCGTTCACACCGGACGCTACTTGTACTACCTCGGCGATCACTCTCCATTCAAAGTCAATGTACAGCCGCGATGGGGCGGGGCTAACCCACCCGCGATGCGACGGCCGAGTACAAGACGATGACTTCACTCGTCACGCGATGTCAAAGCTAAAAAAAGTTGATCTATTCAGGCGATGTCGTGTGTGGCTGTGCAGCATCAGCCAATCAGCGGTGTGTGTACGTGTGACGGTACCCTAGACAAACAGTTATTCATCCGGACTACAGGGCGGATGAGTTCCGTCTGGGCAGAACTAATGTCCTCACTGACATTAGTTCCGCCTAGACGGACCGCGGTAAACTCACAGATGATGCTGCTGCAGGGCATCAGCTGCAGTGTTTTGTGTTTGATAAATGAATGAATAGGATACACCTGGAATAATGTCTGCTTATACATCCTATTATGTGATGTATGATATGATCGTGGTGAAACTCGAGCGGACGTGACGTAACCGAGCGACGGCCGACGACCAAAATGAGGTATTTATGGATGCGCGACGCGATTTTGGTAGCTGGGTCGCTTGCGGTGTGAACGCAGCTTAAGGGAGCAAGGATAAAAACCCACATTTTAGGCTCCAGATATAAGGGTCACCAACCTCTATCAGCTGTGCTACGAACTGCAGTAACCTGCGACAGAGCCCAAGATATCAGTTTTTATTTCCCCAGTCATCAAAACAGAGTCCAAGTGTGTTTTGCTTAGGACTGAAACCAGCCACCCTCTGTCACCAGCCCAGGCCCTAGCAGACTGAGCTGCACTGCTGCACTTGATGAGGAGTGTAGAGCTGCAACTATCGAGTATTTTTGGAATCGAGTACTCTGTCAATTATTTCTTCGAGTACTCGAGTACTCTAACAAAATATACTTTTTTGTTTTTAAACAAATAAATCAATTGTATACAATGCAACATGTTAGGGCTTTCAAATTGAGCAACCAAATGACGTTTATTCCTCAGAAAAGGGTTTCTTTTTTAACAACTTTCAAAGTTTAAACCAGTACTGGCTTAAAACAAAGCCAATACAATACTGATTTACAAAGCAGTAATATAATTCTGCAATTATATTTGTGAAGTGTGTTCTGGAGGGCATTGTGTAGTTTGGATTTAAATCCTTGATCATGTTCTTAAATCCTGTGTCCTCCACCATGGAAAGAGGACGCATGTCTGTGATGAGCATATAGAAAATGCTGTAATAGTAATAGTTGCAGCCCTAACGACGTGCTATCATGCTAAGCTACGTGCTAGGCTCACTCAGTTTGACATCAGACACACTGCACTGTTTTCTTTTTGTTCCTTCTTGTAGTGACCACACACTTGGGACACTCTCTGCCATTTCTTCTGTGGACTCTCTCCTTTCTGTCCGTCTCTTTTCTCTTCCGTCATGATTTTACAAGTAGCGCAGCAAGGGGGGGGCAGGCGCGTTGTGCCACAAAAATGACCGTCCGTGTCAAACATCGTGCACTGTATAGTAGTCCAGATATATATTTCTATGTATAATTATATACTAAACGAGGCTTCGAGGCACAAAATTTAATTCGAGGATATTTTGTAATCGAGTACTCGCGAATATTCGAGGAATCGTTTCAGCCCTAGAGGAGTGAAACCATTTTCCACAGCTGGGGTCTCGTGTCTTGCAGTTTTCTAGAACCCAGATTTCTAGAAATCTGTTCATTTTAATAATCTTACATAAGGCATTTAATCTCTGCTTCTATCAATATTATACAATAGTTTTGTGGGTAACTTGGCCTGCTGGCTTCCTTCCCATGATGCACATTGTGACCCGCAGTGAGAGCAACTGTCTGTGACGTCATGACTAAAGCTAGGTCTGGATATTTTTGCGGCTTATTAACTCGGCCCTATTCAACATACTGCCAGGTGAACATTAAAAGTTCAGGTCGAAAAATTGAATTTGCTGGGGTTTTTTCAACTGAATCAGAGCAAAGCAACTGGAGTGCTCACGATGTTGTTCTTCATATCAAGTAGGACAGGGCAAGGCAAAGTTCTTTATAGAGCTCAATTCATAAGCAACAGTATCAAAAGTCCTTTGTGGGGTTGAAATTGAGAATTTATAACATTACAAGCATTGAAGACTCAAAAACTGTAAAATGTAGGTTCAAATTTATAGATATAAACACCTGCCAGGGGTTGTGAAATCTTTAACAAACAGATAAAGGCTCTTCTGTCTTGAGGGGATGTTAATGATTTGGAAGAATCTGAATAGGGTCATGTACTTCAAAAAGCGTGCATTTTTTATTCTTGACATCAACAATGCACAGGCAGCATTGAAAGAAAGATGCACATTTTGCTGTCCATCATGTACAGATGTATGGACAATGGTTGTATGAGCACATCACATCTGCAAAATCCAACAAAAGACCCGCGGGATGCTTTTTAAGGTCAAGAAAAAGCACGAAGAAAAAAACTCTGCTTGGAAAATCATAACAGTCTTGGGTACTGACCCCTCTTGCACAGTTTTTGCCCTCAAGGTGGTGCTGGTCTCTTTCTTTTTCCACCCTCCATGACAGAAGCAGTTTACAGACCTCAGGGAGGAATACAGAAACAGGATCCAGTCAGAGACTTGCTGATGTCCCTCTGCAGTGACAGGCTGCTGTCAGTACTCAGAGGGGACAGTTAGAGGCAGGATTCATTATGTTTCTACTTTCGTAATCATTACAATACACTCCTGGTAGCAGTTTTGAATGTGTGCAGGTGGTATTCTCCCAGTGTTGTCTGAGGAGCAGGAGCCAAAGCTGATGAGGCTTATGGGTGTCACATGCCAGCTAATATGCTCCATCTTTGGATAAAGACACAGCTTTGCAAAGTGTGTAGGCCGTGCTGTTAAAATCTGTTTTAAATGATGTTGTTGTTGCAAGCTGTTTTACTCTGTTCATTTGGAAGGACTGCAGGTGCCCTGCTTTGTTATTTAATGCACAAAAACATGATGAAATAATTAAGTTACCAGTACAAAAAAATTGGGACCTTTCATTTGGATTCTAGGCATCTGAACAACCATCTAATCCCACCTGTCTGTGCTGTTATTGGCAAGTAATATCATCCCGATGAGCTGATAGTAATAAAAATAAAAGTTCCCTTCATGGTTTTCACTCATTCTCTGTGACTACAAAACAATATACTGTACATCTATTACTGTGAAGTAGATATTTCTTTTCGTGACTTGTGTGTAAATCTTGTTGACAAATAGCTTTAGCCTTAACTATACTGTCTTGGTGGACCGTAAACCTATCCAATTGCAACCTTTAACAACTTGGCTTTGATAAGGTACCAATAATATCTGGTTAGATTTCAAACCATACACGTACTAGTGTTTCAGGTCCAATTGCTCCATTAGCATCATGACAAACAAACTGAAGACCAAAGCAGTAAAAATATTTTTCTAGAAATAGAAAGAGAGGCCAGCTCTTAATGGTTGCAAACGCTGTGTGTGCATGGGTCACATTGCATTGTTTGTGGATGTCATTGGGTACATTACAGGTCATTTGTTATATGGCTACAGCAAGCCAGATAGATTGGTCAGTATATTCACCAGCCCACAGAAAGTGGTTGGGGCTGATCCATCTGCACTGCAAGGTTACATGTTATGTAGTGTAAATAACATTAAATATGCTGCAAAGGCTTTGTTGCGTATGCAGTGTTGCAAAATATAATGTATGATAATGATAGTATTGTAATGCTACATTGGGTAGTACTGTGTAATATCACATTGCCTGATGTTATCCTGTTATGTTAATATAACACAATATATATTGTATTATCTTCAATTAAATTGCGATGCATTGTGTTGCATTGTGTTATGATTCAATGCATCGGATTACATTGCCTTATGTTAAGTTGTAAAATATTACATCAGTGAAGATGTTCGTTCAGGTACATTGCGTCATGTTGTGTTTTATTAAATTGTCTTCTGTTAATACCATTGTGTTATGTAACACACATTATATTGCATTATGTTCAGTTATGTTTATTTTGTTAGGTTGTATGTTACATTACATGAGGAAAAGATCTTTTATTATGTTATTGTGCGTGGCAACAGTTAAGCCAAGAAACTACCAAAACATTCAGTCCCACTCAAAGCTAGCTGCAGGTGCATTTTCTAAATGTTTGGGTCCATTTTTATTTTAACAAGGATTTTTATTTTTTTTTGCAATAAGGGGCATAATTTGAAGTGCTACAGATCTACCCATAGTGACCATTAGTCAGAGAGCCTTAAGTCCTTCCCCAGTACTCTGTCTTTGAATGGCCTGATCCATAGTTCATTTGAGAAAGCACGGCTTCGTCAAGTTCTTTCAATAGCCAGCGTTTATCACATGCTAAATATGTTCTGCTACAGCGCATTTCTCTACACTACATTTTCTTTTCTTACTTTAGGTGGATAGATGACTTTTAGATAAATACTTTATTGATCCTGAGAGAAATTGAATGCATATAAGTTTACAATTGGGCCACACACACAGTTGAGTTGAAACTTTGATACCTGTTGTTACTTGAGAACATCGCTAAGTAAAACTCTGTAGTATTTTAGGAAATGAACAGTTGTACAGTACAGTTGAAAACTCATGGAGCTTTTTCTATGGCAGAATCAGAATGAATTACATTACACTGGGGGACACAGTTTTTGTTGAGTTAGGTCTGAAAGCTATTTTTAACAAATTTTTGGGTGCTGAATCCAAAACTGATCCCAGTTTTTCTCTATCATGTCAAGTTTTTAAACAAAAGGATCTTCTTTTTCTTAAAAAGTATGAAAAATACTATACTTAAAGAATAAGTTCGGTTTCTGCAGCTTTCACATTGTTTATAGAATAAAGCAGAACAATATACTCACCCAGAAGGCTTTCCTGATCCAAACAGTGCTTCGGGAGATATTTAGATCCAAAATCAAGCGGCGGACATCCGTATAATGGTAGCATGTAGGGTATACAGCGCCGCTCCTAAAACTGCATTAATCGTCCAAAAACTCATTAGTTTCACCAATATTTCATCATGGTCCGCTCACGCTACTCCTCCACGACAGTCTGTGTCACTCCAGACATGCTGTGTGACTGTGCTGACCTCTGAACTGAAGAAGAAGAGCGCTTGCTCCACGCATGCACAGTACGGCTCATTGATTCAGGGGAAGACCGTTGGCTACTCAACGACTTTCTTCTTCCAGTTTTGTGCAAAATGGACGAATATCTATCGGATGAAGATGTTGTGGAGGAGAACTTTGAATATGATGGGTGTCCTTACAGTTTTGAGCCAGAGTTTACAGATGAAGAGCTCATCGAAAGGAGGATGCGGAGGCAGCACTCCAGAGAGTACTGCGCATGTGCGGAGGCAAGCGCTCTTCTTCAGTTCAGAGGTCAGCACAGTTACAAAAACATGTCTGGAGTGACACAGACAGTCTTGGAGGAGTAGCGTGAGCGGACTATGATGAAATATTGGTGACACTTATGAGTTTTTGGACAATTAATGCAGTTTTAGGAGCGGCGCTGTATGCCCTATGTGCTACCATTATACGGATGTCCTGAAGCACTGTTTGCATCAGGAAAGCCTTCTGGGTGAGTTTATCGTTCTACTTCTTTCTATAAACAATGTGAAAGCTGTAGAAACCAAACTTTTCCTTTAACAGGCCAAAATCAGATGTGAAATCATTCAACTTGTGCTGATCAAATCCCCTACAAACTGAATCCGTGTGAATTTCAAAATTTGCATCATTGCTGTCACTGCGTTCTTCAACATCACTCAGATCTTCCAGAGGACGCAGTTGTTCAAAAACTGGCACTGGAATTTCAGCTGAATGAGGCATTGGTCTTGTAACTGACAGTAGATTTTCTATTTTACTTTCATTTTTCCAAACCTTGCTCTTGCCAAACCATGGGGATACCAAATGCCAACTTTTCACATGTTCCTTTGGTCCACATCCGTAAACTCTCGACACACTGCTTGCACACTTTGTGAGGGTCCCATTGCTTGTCTTGATCACGAGTATTACTTTAAAACATGCAAAATGTGCTTGTTTGACAAATGCACTGATGTTTACCCTCTGATATGGAATGGAGAAACTAAGACAAATGTAGCAAAAGGAGTCATGGTTGTTTAGGCATTTACAACGGGAAGTAGCTGCAGCAGACTTGATCTGAAACAAAGGAAATATATTCTTATGTAAACAAAACACTACAAGCTTTGAAAACTAAAAAAAACAGCATAAAAAGAAATAGAACTTAAAACGGTATTCCCATTGTTACAAGGTTAAGAGAAGAGCTGACACAAATCCTCTCAGCTCTTACTGTGCCAGCTTTCTGTTTTGTTATTGATAGTACTGACCTATTGGGAGCTGCACACACCTCTAACCGCACTTTCTCAACAGTGACTGTACAAACAAGTTGCCATGTAGCTGTAGATGAGTCCAATGGTAATCAGCTGGCGAGTCTAATTACAGCTAATCAGTGGAATTTTTCTTATCTGAAGGGTAAGCTGTGGAGAAAAAACTTGACATGCTAGAAGAAAAACTGACTACAATTTTGGAATTAGCATGCCAATTTGAGTCTAAATCAGCACAAAAATCTAGTTAAATAGAATTTTTTTTCAAATTGTTCTGCAGTGTTATTCATGGTTTATGTGTTAAAGTATGTTTTTTGTAACTGCCTTTGTTTAATCATGTTTTATACAGAGTTTCTGTGCAACATCTTACTTTGATATGATGTACAGAAATATGGGGTCCTTCCTGATGTTGACGGGTAGATGGGTCGATAAGTGATGGACAGTGAGATTAATAGTTGTCTTTACCCTTGAATGAAAATATGTTGATCTGAATGGATGAATCATGTCTCTCTAAAACACATTAGATTATGTTATGTCTCCCCTCAGGGCAGAAGGATTACCTGTAAGTCATATTATGGGCAAAATGTGTGTGTACTGTAATAAAAGACTTAAAAACACCACAGCGTTTATGGATCCTGTGGCTGTGAGTGTGTGCTTCTGTGGGCCACTCGATTAAAAACCATTTATCTCAGCTATAGACCCACAGGCCTGTCTCAGTGAAAAATACTGCAGTGCATTATGGGAGGAAACAGGAAGAGATGGACAAAGTCATAATAGTCTTCTTTGTGTCTTACAGATTATGCAGAAGAACTGAGATTCTACTTAATTCACATGACTGAGGTAAGAGAAAGGATTTTATGTCTGTGTTTGTTTGTTTGTTTCAAAGAAAAGCGGTGAGAGCTTGGTCTAATGTGAGCAGCCCATTTTGTCTGAGAGCCAGAGGGGCAATTGACTCTGGTGGAAATCACATTACATGGAAGACACAAGGATTAGCAGAAAGCCTTAATGAAAATGTATTTTTTCTGTGTATCCTCCTCAGGCCTGTCTCTGTCACACAAACAACTAGCAGTAGCTATTAATTTCTTTAATACACCTCATAATAATGATTTCTTTGAACCACAGGGTTACCTGGTTAAAGAGTCAGGTTTGAGAATACATCCTTTTTTGTTAAGTTTAGGCCAAATGTATTCTTTTTTTTGTCCACAAATGTACATTATCTGGGCCTGTAAGATACAACCTGTTTCAAATTCTCACACAAAAACATCAGCATCCATCGCAGACACATTCATACCCAGTGTTGTGCGTGAAGTGTTACAAAGTAACGCGTTGCAGTAACGTAACTATTTTTTGGGGTAAAAAGTAAAGTAATGCACTACTCCTGAAAATTTGGTAACTTTTTTAATGCGGCGCTGCGTTACTTTTCCCACAGACAGATCTGACACCAATGCTGCCTTCTCAGCTGCTCGCACAGACACGAGCAGTGTTGCCAAGTCCGCTCGTTGTAAGCTTTTAAGGGCCACAAACCTCATGAGTCATGGCCACGGGTTGCATTTTTTGGGCTTGTTTCTAAATTTGAAGTTGCTTCTTGGGGCTTTTCTGTCTGTGTGAATCCCCCTGATTACCTTCCAGCTCCTAACATTAAAGCAAAACACGACTGCGGTAGGCAGTTTGTCAACTTCCTTGTTTCCTGGTTATCGCACACGCCCACAAACACACTCACGCACATAGTGCATGCTCCAGGGCCAAAGTTACCAGGTCTGCTTATTATAAGCAATGTTCGTTTCTTCAATAGATGGTTGGCGCTGTGATATTGAAATTTAATGTAGATAAAAAATTAACACACTTTATGAAGATTTCTCTTTTAAAAAAGTAGTATGTCACATTAGGAAAGGAAATAGCTTGAGGTTGCTTATTTTGGGCTTGTTTTTATCGACCTGGTGTGGAAACACTGGGCAGGAGCTCTCATTCCACAGGGTATGGGACATTTTGTAAAATAAAGAGCACAAAAGAAATAACTGTTATGTTCTCTGTAGTAGAACTTTTTGTAGGGCCTTCACATTTAGGAACAGATATGGGGTTCCGTCCAAAGTTGAGCAATGTAAAAGTAACAAGTAACGTGAATAGTCACTTTTTATAGAGGGTAACTAAGTAAAGTAACAAGTTACTTTTTTCAGAAGTAACGAGTAACGAGCAAACTACTTCTTAAAAAGTAAATTCCCCAGCACTGCTCATACCCAACTTTAAACCCTGTGATGCCTCTTTCTGTTACACTGAGATTGGTGGTCCTTCTTGGTCTTGTTGTGGGACTCACCACCATTTCCTTCTTAACCCTTTAACTCTCAGCTCAACTGTTTGGCAGAGGTAAATAAAATCAGGAATATTATACATGAGAAAAGGAACATAAAATGTCAATTTTTGTTTCTGTCAGTGTTTTTAGGACACAGAAAAAACTGCATGTAAATCAAAAAGGCTATTATTATTATTACATCATTATTACATTTCTGTTTTTTCTAATTGATTTTGTCCCAAACATTTTTGTATTTTTATGTCATCATGTAATTAGTTGTTTGCTATTTAAAACCTTTAAATCCCACACTAAGAAAATATCTGGTTATTGGTTTGTTGGGAGTTTTCTCTGTTCCCTGAAATTTGAACAGATAAAACAATGAGTTGATTTTTTTTTCTTAAATATTATCTATCTATCTATCTATCTATCTATCTATCTATCTATCTATCTATCTATCTATCTATCTATCTATCTATCTATCTATATGTATTAAATATTAAATATCACTGAATTTATTTATGATGAGAATGTGATTACTGGATTAAGATGACATGTTTAAGTACATTTTATTTACCATTTTTTATGATAGCAACTAAACTACTGTACTGCACTGAACCAATGTTGTAGTCGAGTCACCAAAGCTCGAGTCTGAGTCAAGTTTGAGTCCTCAGTGTTTGGGTCAGACTCAGAGTCGAGTCCTAGTCACCAAAAAAAGAAAAAAAAATCTGAGTCAAGTCCTCTCACCTGAGTCGAGTCCAGGTCGAGCTCTCAGTACCTCTCAGTATCATCTCAGTACCCAGTTCGCCTAAGTCCTTAATACCGAGTCTGATCTGAGCCAAAAGGCTAGATGCTCTTCAGCTCTCCACTTTTGCAAAGCCTGACAAATGACATGCAAATTAAAATGTCTTCATTAAAAATAAATAATATAGTATTCTCCATTTCATCAAGACTTTATTACCTGTCAGGGCTGCAAATGTAAACAATAAGTGTCGTGAGTTTGCTGTTCCTTTTCAAGAATATATTAAGTTCAAATGTACGAAAAATGCTTAAAAAACTCCAAACATTACCGTATACTATATAAAACTAATCAGCCACCAACATCCCTGGAAACAAGACAGCCTCTAAGCGTTCTGAAAACCTACAAAATAACAACTGCCACCTCCTGGAGGTTAGCTTACATGTTGCATTTCAAAGACATTAGCTCTGAAAGCATGGAGCTGCTCATCCTTCATCACAATGCCTCCATGACTAAATACCCTTTCTAAAGGAGCACTAGTAGCAGGAATCAGCGCGTGACAGCACGTGAACACGCGTGCAGGTAAGCTAACACACATGCCTGCTGTGGGTATAAAAATAAAAAAGGATTAATTGATAAATAAGCTTGAGTCCTCTGAGTACTCCCCTGAGTCCTAATGCAGCCATAGCTCGAGTCCAAGTCCGAGTCATCAGCGCAAGAGTCCGAGTCGAGTCAGGAGTCCGACATATCAAGACTCAAGCCGGGCTCGAGTCTGAGTCCTGCAACACTGTACTGGACCGAACCTGACCGCTCAACAGAGCACAGTTTAAGAAGATAAGACAAAGGAAAATGGGTTTGATAGCTGCAGAGATGTTTAAGATGTAAGATAATATATTCAGTTCAATATGAAACTCACTGTTCCTCAGCTCAGTTGCCTTCTTAAGCGGGGTACACACATTAAGACTATCAGGCTGTTTTTGTCCCGACTTTCCCCCTTCTTGACCAAGAATGGCAAGTGCCTGATTATCTTATAATATTATCCTACAAGATTATCCTGTGGTCTGCGGAGTGTTGAGAGTGAATTTGTGCTAATAATCAGCTAGGAAATTGGTCAGGGCCAACAATCATAAATAATAAACTTGTTCAGTATTTCCGAACCAAAAATCTTCATGTGTATGGGGAAAGCTGACGACTGATATTCTTCTTTGATATTTGGAAATATCAAAGAAGGAGATGGCAAGGAGATCTGCCATGGAAAGGGGAGACCAGAGGAGAATCACTTAGGGGGCTAACTGCTTCAGGGATTATCGTCATGTAAAAAAATGATTAAATATATAAAAAAAGAAATGGCTGGACATTGTCTACTGTAATGTGCTGTAACATGTACACTAAAATGTGTGAGTGTATGTAAAATAGGTTAAGATTGTTTTGTGCCATCTCAAAACTTTTGACATGTTAATTTACAGTTGTTAATGAAGAGAATCCTGTTTCAAGTTCAAATTTATTTTTTCTTTTCTTGTAATCACACACTGTTCAAGCATTTACAACATAATAATGACAAATACTTGCTAGAATTGTTTACTTTTATTTCTCTAAAAAGAAGGGTACCCAAAGGCCATTTCTTGACACATTTATTGACAAAAAAGACCAAAAATAACTGTTATGATTATAATATTAAAGGGGTTGAATGATTCAACTGTGTGTAAAAGTCCTTTTTGAACATTTTGAGCACACTGCAACAATACCGTGATAATAATAATAACCGTGATAATTTTGGTCACAATAACCGTGATACAAAATGTTCATATCGTTACATCCCTAGTCTTTACTGTTCTTAGCCATCGCCCCCTTATAGCAGTTTCAATAACCTAAAGACAATGTGCTTACAGTTTGGTTAAACAGATCAGTTGCACTCAGACAGCCTGAGGTTGAGGAGACAGACAGCGCAGCGTCACGCAGCCAGGAAGCATGCAGAAACATGGACAACGTGTTAGTGATCTGACACACACCATAGGAAAGACAAGATAGGATGTGATCGTTTGGAGCCCATTTGGCTGGATCCCCAGTTGTGAAATTTCCTGACAGCTCGGCTTCAGTTAATGAGCGTGTTTGCAGGTTGTTTCTGCCTCTTGTTCTCTTCCTGTCTCTTCAACCCCCCCTCCCCTTTCACATCAGTTCTTCTGGCCAGTTTTAGTGCATTTTGTTGGATGAAGAAGTGTGCAGTGAGGAGAAGAAGCTGGAGGTTTTATTACACTTTTATGTTGTCACAAAGGATTTTCATCATCGCTTTTCCTCAATCCCTTACACCCTCTCATATCCCCTCACTCCTCAGCCAGTATGTATCTCTCAAGCTGTTTTTTTTTTTATCCAACTGTAACAGCTGTCAAAATGACTCCAGAGTCAACTCACTTATCTGAGCCACAATCTTGGGATGCTGTACTATGTGTGAAAGTAATAAGTTTAACGTCTTCCATTCTGTTCCTTACCTGGACACGCTATCACCAACAACTCCAGACAGATTTTTTTCACTTCTGTGCAACATTTCATCGTACCACTAAAGGACAGGAAAATAGAAAAATAAAAAAGCCATGTCAGCATATGGGGCAAATCAATGTACTGCACCTAGTGCTACCTCATTTGAAAGAAAACTACAAAATTCTGAAGAGAGAGATCATGTTTAAGACTTTCAAGTATGAGATTAAGCCTTTGAGACAGAAATAAAAGTACAGCTGACGGATCAGGAGAAACAAACGAAGCAAGAGCCATCGCCTGGAGGCCATTGCAAGAAAAAAGGCTAAAGGAAAGTTAGGTACAGAAGCAGGAAGAGGAACAGGGTTGGGGTTTAACTGCAGTGAATCTGGGTGCAAACTGGGGCATTTTTTTTGAGAAATTTCCCAAAAGTATTTTCAAGGTTATGCATTCAAATGGAAGGTGTACAAGAGACCCAACAAACTTGAGTTGTGATCAGAAATCTAGGGAATAAATGTTGAAGATAAACAAGAATCACCCAAAATCTGGAAGGGGTGTTGAGTTTAGCCAAAGCTGATCTAATGTCTGTATTCAGGCTGATCCATCTTGCCAAGCTCCAGTCTACAAGAAGAAAATGTTGGAGCTTCTAGTGAAATAACAGCCAGGAGTGACTACTCATACAGAGATTAGCATAGATGCTAACATCTTTAGTAGCAGTTTTATCAGATTTGCATTTCTTTATTTAATGAAAAAGAAACAACAACAGTACAAATAAAGATATTTCCTTCCACTTCTAACATGTTTTGCCAAGTTTGTGTTACAAAGTGGCTCTTGATGTACGTGACTGACAGAAGGAACGTTGCATCCCATGCTGGATATCCGTCTTTTTCAAACACTTTCGACGGGTTGTTTCCACCATCTGATAAAACTGCTGCTGAAGCCGTTAGCATCTAAGCTAATCTTTGCCTGAGCAGTCACTCCCTGCTGTTGTCTTGCTTGCAGCTCCCACCTCCTCCTGCTCTAAAGGACTCTGATTTGGCCATCCTGCCTTGGGCCGCTCACAGACATTAGATCAGACTGATCTGTCTTCACAGCAATGTCAGACAATCTAATGTTTTTTCTCAGAACTAATTAATTAAATATTCTATTTTCTTCTCTTACAAAAATTTCAACATTCAGATGCTTCATTTACTGAAATCCTTGTAATGTAAAATAAAAACAAAAACTTTCTGTTCTGTGAGCTGTTAATCTTCCTGCCTGACACCTCCCCTGCAGCCATGTTTAATGACATAAAGAAACTTTAAAGTTTTTGGGCACAGACATCAGAATGTTAATGATTAGTTTCATAACTGGTTAAATAATCTTCACGAGGACTGTAAAATGTGTTGCCTATCACATTAAATAGTTTTGCAACATTAAAACCTGTTGAATGATATTTCAGTAAGAAACTACATTACATTATGCAAGGTTTTTTTTAATTATCACTAGTGCATAACAAATGTGTACAGCACAGGCTCCAAACTGACCATGGAGGTTTTTTAAAAAACATACTCTTGAGTATTCCAGCTATGAGTCCTTTCCTGTTTTAATCTTTTTGGGAGGCAATTAGATATTTTCAGGCACATAGAGGAACCTGGTTATCTGTGCCCCCATAAACCCTGCTATTCATGTCTCCAATGACTGTGCAAGAGCCTGTGATTTTTTTAACCACAGCAAATCTGAAACATGATAAAAAATGAGACCACAGTGAGTCCCTGCAGGCTTAGCACTATTGCATGCCAACATCACGTCACAGATATCGTGTACTCAAGCCTCATTTCCAGCAACAGGAAGAAGAGAGTGACAGCAAATATTAAAAATGTCCCCACCTCTGACTGCTGTCAGCCCATCACTGTTACCACGCCTGACAAGGGTGCAGTGGGTGAAGATATGTGTTTTGATGCTTTATCCTGAGGCTGTTTCAGTAAGAAATAAATAAGACCACAATTAATTTCATTTAAAGTAAGATTATTATAAGTGGGCACAACTGACCATTGGTTTTACATCCGTGCATCAAAGACAAATGACTGAGAAAATGAAATTTACTTGAGCATATAATAAAAATATTATGATATTAAGAACATAGGAGCCCAGGTAATACAATAATAATAATTATTATTATTATTATAAACAATACAAGAACCCATCAGTGTTAAATGAGACCAAGAGGACCAAGTAGATAAACACAATAAGATATAAATCCATAAAAAGGGAGAAAATCTAAATAAAGCTAAAAACTATGGCTAAAATTTAACATGCAAAACTAAAACATTTAGGCAAAACAAGTAAATGGTACAGAAGGCTGTAAATGATACTTTGTAAATATGTAATTTTGCATAAATTCTAAACATCATTAAATGGAGATAAAGTAATACATAGAAAAAACTTTGTCATTTAACATTTGAAAATAATTATCTTATCTAATAAATAGAAAATGAAATATTACAAGAGCCAACGAAGAAATGAAGGGAACTAAGTGGAGTGAATATAAATACTCAAAAAGAAAAAAAGTATACATAAACGAATAAAACAGCTAAATATTGTGTAAAGCAAAAATATGGAGATGTAAAATGAGTTTTAGGAGTGTTTTAAAAAAGTTACTGATTTTTTTTTAAGCCCTACTTCCCAGGGCAGCTTGTTCCAAAGTCTAGCATTCTGTTGGAAATTGACCCGTCACTTTTAGATTTAAATTCTACTGGATGATCTGAAGCTGTGAGATGGCTGAAAAGGGTTTTGATGCCGATATAAAATTGTAAAAAATATAAAAATATAAAATTGTAAAATACTGTATCTCAAATTTCAAGAAAATAAAACAGACAAAAATCTTAATTTTAAGATTTTTTTTTTTTATTCAAATTTTTTGCCTTTCCATGTCTTCAGCAATTTATTTATTTATTTTTTTTATTGTAAAACTGACTCGCTAAACTGACTAGATTAGCAAGATAAAACTTGGGTATGTACCTTAGATTAAAGTTCAGTGAAAGCATTTATACTTCCCCTTCCTTCCATAGTTTTGCTCCTAGCCACAGCTCTTCTTATGCACAACCAATCCACTGTTTTTGTGTACCTTTCGCTGCAGTAGCATTATGTTAATGTAATGTATCTGCAGCTTAACATTACCTGTTCAATCTAAGCAGCTAAGACATATTATATATGACAATCACATACACTTTAGCAGAGGATACTGTAATGGTGTGTTCCAGTTGTAGTCAGAAGTCGGAATTTCTGAGTTCCGAGTAGGAAACTGCAACTGGAATGCACCCTGAGGTCGGAATTTCCCACTGGGAACTCAAGGGAACCTCGCCACCCCCAAGTTAACAATCGAAGATGGATGCCCCCAGTGTGAACAGTTATTTAGCTCCTGTAATAATCAATTTATTTGCACTTCTGACTGGGGTGTGTCACTCTAAATCAGCTGTATACATAGTATTGTCATACTTATATTTACAAAAATGCTGCCATAGTGACAATCACATTCTTCATGTGATTTTCGTGAACAACAACGCAGAGCGTGCTAATAACAGCTAACAGTAGCCTGGTAGATCATCACGTTTTTTTTTCGACTTCAACTGGAACGCCGACAAGTTGGAGATGACGTCACTCCCAGTTCCTGGTTCCCAGTTCCGAGGTTAATGGAACGCACCATAAGAGCGCTTGTAACTAAACTGAGCCCTGATTGGCTGAAAAGTGGGTGTCCCTTGCTAGATTATCTAAAGGCTTAATACAGAGCAAGGAGGGAGCGCAGATGTGTAATGGTCTCTCATGTGGCTGCAGTGATAAGATGTTGACTGAATCAGAATTGTTTAGGCCAGTGATTAAAAAAATAAATGACATGGTGCAGCTTTAAGGACGTTAATGGTCTACACCAGTGTATTGGTTTTAGATTTCACAGATCTCTTCATCCCGATCAGTAAGAGCTGTTCCCTGAGTTAAACCTTCTCGGATGTAAATCTGTGAAATCTTGCTTTTCTGTTTCCTACCCTGACAAATTAGATCAGACAAATCTGCCCTTTTTGTTTTTTTGCATGCTGGATCTGTTTAACATTGACTGTTTTGTTGTTAAACAACTTTAAGTAACTTCATAGTTTCAGGGCTTGTGTTCAGCTTCTTTGACTCATCTGCAATTCGTCGCGGCTGCGAATGTCTTCCTCTCACATGGATAATCTTCTCACTGAGCAACTATTTAAACCTCAGCTCCTCCTCTGTGGACAAATACGCACACAATACGTCACACAAGTTTTCTGCTTTGAAATGTGCCGCATAACCTCATTAGCAGCTTATGAATCTTTTAGAGGGACTCATTTTTTCAGAAATTCCAGACAGAATGAGAAGAGGCCTGATATCCGTCCCACAGGCTGGAGCAAAATCTGCAAAATTATTCAGTCTATCCAATTAGGCAACATATATAAATAGAATCTCTTATGTAAGACAGCAAGGAGGAGAAAGGAGCGAGTTTGTGTGAGTGTAGGGCAGGTTTGGGATTATATATGACGTACTTTCCTCTCTAACTACACTGCACTCCTCTTTATCATCACTGTTTTCATTTCTTTTGGGACTTTTTTGTCATTTAAACAAAGTCAAATATGAACAAATACATGTCAAACTTTCTGATCCTCTCACTGCAGTTGGAACCAGTGACAGTTTGACACCTGAGGCTTGAAGAGCCCCCTTCCCTCCACATCCAAACAGTCAGCTGACGCAGCCTCTCGGGGATGATCCCAAAAATACCAAACAAGTGCAGAACAAATGACAGAAGATAGACAGGAGCACACTGCAGAGATTTTGCTGGTGTGTGTTTACAGTTAAGATTTGCTCGCCTCGTTCTCCATTTTCGCTCTCTTTTCTCCCTCCATCCATCCTGACAGAGGCCCACACAAAACCAAACACACACTGGCACAATAAATGTGCAGTCATCTATTATTTTTGATCCAGCTGTCAGCACTTTATTTCATAGCTGGGAGAGCAAACACACAGCCTGCAGTTCATTCTTTCATTGGCTCCTCGCATGGGTGCAGTAAAAACAGTAAAAATGAACCTTCAGGTCTACGGGACTATTATCTACTGTGCACAAACCAGAGACATTCTGATACTGGGTGCTGCATCAGAAAAGGTCTCTGATATCCTGTGCAATGGGGTATAAGGCATCTGTGACTACATCGGTCTGTGCACCTGTCTAAACACCTCCTTTAGTACTGAATGAGCGGTCCTGTCAAAGGGAAAAAGGGGAAACTTGATTTATAGACACTTATTTAATAACAATAGTAAAAATGGTGCCAAAGATTTAATTGTGGAAAGGGCCATCAGTGGAGTAAATTCAATTGAAATCAGGGTTATCTGGATGTTTCAGCAGACAAACATGTCTCTCATTTACAGTACATTTCTGATGCAGCACTGTCAGGATCATTATTTGTAGGGACATCCATAGTTGTTTGGTAACATCCTAATATAAATGTCCCCATCTGTTTGGTCACATTTCATTACAGTGTTGTGGGAGTGTGTAGGAGCACAGCACAGCGGCCATGCACATGCACCCCACTGCCTGTAGAAAGAATGAAACATGTTACGTTTATTGTCAGGGAGCCTTTGAAAAGTTGTTGAGACCAATACATAGAAGCAGCCATACTGTGCTTGCCCTTTCAACCTCATTTAGATCAACAGCTGACAGACCAGAAAGCCGAGATCAGACTAATGCCAGTTTACACGACCTAGAAAAACAGATGAAAATTGATTTTTTTCATTGTGTTTGCGCCTTTGTTTGTCCGAGAACGGTGCCCAGAGTGCCTGAATCCAAAAACTCTTCGATACCAGGGTCCAGGGTGAGAAGTGTTGAAAACATTTGTCCATCTCTGTGTAAACAGGAATGAGTGTTATCAGGGAAAACGGTAATGTGTGGTGCATGCACAGTACTCTTTCAGATAAAGGTTGCACACACCTCTCGGATCAACAACAACAAGAACAACAGCTACGCAGCCCACTACAGAGCAACATGTGTGCTGCTTACTGTGCTCTGTTTTTTATCGCTCCTCCAACAAAATGTAGATTTGCTGCATCGGCACTTTTCACAGTAGAGAGTCATTTGGTCTAATTGAAAAGTTTGTCTTCACTGGTAAGCGTTAGTTTACAGAGGCGTGTTGTAACACTACTGTTTCACTACAACTTACATTGCCAACCGCTGGCCTGGCATGCACGCTACTGCGTTTTCAGTCCTCGCATATCTGTGTGAATACACATCATCACATTGTCTCTGTGTAATCTCAGGGCGCTTTTGAAAACACAAAGGAAGATCTTTAAAGTTCTAGTGACAATGTTGTCGTGTATACGGGGCCCTAAAAGCAGCATTGCCAGCAGTTATGACCTTTGCTATCCAATTCTGGTACTCCCTGAAACAAGGGTGAGATTAAAAAAAACCATCATCCTGTGGGCAGCAGAAGATTTTAGATATATTTACTATATTTTCATATTTATTTACTTTGACTGAAGCTGTTTGCTGATGCAGACTGTAAAATTGCTTTTTCAGGCTGTAAATAGAGTTTCTGCCGTCGTTCCAACACAAAGACGTAAGGAACTGCAGTTTTTCACCCTCCTGCATTTGCTTCATCTATCAGCCCTGGAGGCTGACACTTGTATTCCACTGTTTTCACTTCTGTTACTCCCTGTGGGCACAGAGAAGGAATTGCTTTGTCCCCTGTTACACCTTTGTGTCGTTCACTGAAGGCAGAATCACATGGGCATAATACTTTCAATATGCAAAGTGCTTTGACTTTTCATGAGCTGCAAACCTACAAAAGCTAGCCCACCTTGTTATTTATAAATGGCTTCTCTTTCCAAAGGTTTCTGTTTGTATGACTAACTTTTGAGCTTTTAACACCTCTCATTGGCACCTATGACTGTCAAGCTGCATCATTTTTTATCATAAAGTACACTCATTGGACATTTTAGTAGGAGCACCTTTCTATTATTGAGTGAGACCCCTTTACTTTCAGAACTGTCTTAATTCTTTGTGGCATTGATTCAACAAGGAGCTGGAAACACTCCTCAAAGATTTTGGTTTGTATTGGCCTGATAGCATCATAAAGTGCTGCAGTTTTTTCAGCTGAAAATCCATGATGCACATCTCCTGTTCCACTAAATCCCAAAGATGCTCAATTGGATTCCGACCAGGTGACTGTGGAAGCCACTGGAGTACAGTGAGCGCATTGTTTTGTTCTAAAAAATCAGTTAAGGATGATTTGGGCTTGTTGACATGGTGCGTTATGCTGCACAAAGAAGCCAATAGAAGATGGACACCCTGTGGTCATAACTGGATGGACATGGTGTTTAAATGAGACTCAGTTGGTACTAAGGGACCAAACCATGTCAAGAATATTGAAAAGAAAACACATTACACCCCTACCAGCTTGAACCATGAAACAAGGCAGGATGGATCCATGCTTTTATGTTGTTTTTGCCAAGTTATGACCGTATCATCTGAATGTCACAACAACAGTGAAGACTCAACAGTCCAGGCATTTTTCCCTTCCTCCTCTTGTACCATTTTTGAGCCTGTGCAGATTTTGTTTCCTTGCCATCACTATGAACCACTATGGCCACCTTCTTATGACTTCTGACATCAGCAAGGCTTTTTTTCCCCAGAAAACCACTATTCCTTGGGTATTTCCTCTTTTTTGACTATTGTCCATAGACACTAAAGATAGTTGTACATGAAAATAATATTAGATCAGCAGTTTCTGAAATAATTAAACCAACCCGCCAGACACCAACAACCTTGACATGTTCAAAGTCACTGAAAAAACTTTCCCTCCATTTTAATGCTTTGTTTAGACTTTAGCCACTCTTTATGCCTAAAGCATTGAGTTGCTGCCATGTGATAGCTAATTAGCATTTAAAATTAATGAGCAGTTGAGAGGTGTACCTAAAACTGGCTAGTGAGTGTGAACATACAATATTCCTGTGTCAAAGAGGTCAGTATAAGAGCTGTTTTGCTCACAAAACAAGACAACTTATTGTTGTCTCTTGGTAAAATTGCAGGCTATGTTTTTTTTTGTCCTACAACAAAATGAACATTAGATTATGTTTTCATGTTTAGTTATATGATTTATAGGTGATGTGTCTGTCAGGAATTAGGTGGAATTATGGTGTGTTACAGTTGTAGTAGGAAGTTGGAATTTCTCAGTTCCAAGTATGAAACTGCAACTGGAACGCCCCCCGAGGTCAGAATTTCCTACTTGGAACTTGGGGGAACCTCACCACCCCTGAGTTGACAATCAAAGATGGCTGTCCCCAGTGTAAACAGTTATTTAGCTCCTTTAATAATCAATTTATTAGAACGTCTGGCTAGTGTGTGTCACTCTAAAACAGCTGTATGCATAGTGTTGTTTGACTTATATTTACAAAAATGCTGCCATAGTGATATTTACAGTCTTCATGTGTAGGCCTGTCATGATAATCAATGAATCAATTAAAGCTGTGGTCTACGATTTGAAACCGCAGCCTGCCCCCCCTTCCCTCACCTCTCCCCTCCGTGTTCCAAGATCCCGCCCCCAGCTCGTGTCGCCTCGCCTCTTAACAAGCCCCCTCGGACAGAGCTACGAGCGACTAGCATAATATATCAGCAGCAAACTCAATCAAAAACAGCTCAGCTCAACTGAAAGTATCAAACACGACAGACATCCCCCTTGTAACACACAGCAGTAGCCATTTCAATTGGACCGGCGGCAATGCGGGTCTGGCGCCGCCAGAGCGGAGCCGATTGTGGGGGAGGATTTATCTTTCTCGGCCTGTCCTCCCAGCTCAGCTTACAATGCTAACGATTAGCGGCTAACAGGCTAACCCGCTCCGCTACAAGTCATTAGCCAGGACAGGCACAGACTAACCAGAGTTATTCAGCAGACATCTCCCACTGTAGTAAACAAAGCCATTACCTGATCAACCAGGGGCGAAACAGCCGATGCTGAAGGTCTGACGGCCGACTGAGGCCATTCGTTAGCCGTTAGCCCGCTAACAGGCCTCAACCCGCGGGCAGAGCTCCGTTGGGCCCCGCGGGAGAGGGAAGCGGCTTCCCGGTTTCGGCGCTAGGCTTTTCCGGCTAGTTCAGTAGCTAACGCTGCTAGCTGCTCACCGGAGGTAGAGGGGAGGAGGCGGGACCATGGGCATGACGCTGCGTAGTGAGGGAGACAGGGGATTGGATGGACTCACGGACCAACTCACGGACCAATTGAACCTTACAGGCTTCTAGGTTTGATTGGTCAGCTAGTATGCAGCTTTGCAGCGGATATATACTGAATGGATTTTTTTCGTTCTTTTTGGTCTTTATACTGTGTAGATAGGACCATAGGACCATAACAGCCTTATAAACGGTGTTATTAAGATGTACAAAGCTTCCAAATCGTAGACCATAGCTTTAACCACACGATAAATAAAAACGTTCTCTGTAAGTTTGCCAGCCTCGATAAAGTGACACGTGCATGCTTTGTTTTCCTCCTCTCTTTCTACCAAAGAGGCTAAATGAGAAGATGGCTCACTCTGTCCGTCTTTCCTAACACCGGGGTGCATCGGTTGTATAGTGGATTTATAGCGGAGTGAGCATCTGCCACTCATGCAATCTTCATGGAGGAGGCGGGGCCGCTTGTGCGTACACGCGGAGAGAGCTGGAGTGAGCGTCCTGAGGAGTAACAAGGAAACAAACACGAATATGAATGATGGCATGAAATCTGCAGGTCTTAAGCTTGCTGCCACAGCCCCAGTGTGGGAATACGTTGGTTTTAAACAGAACGAACAAGGTGTGAGCTTGTGAACACTGACGAACTGATATGTCAAATTTGTTTGAAAGTAGTGACGACGAAGAAGAAGAAGGGGAGGTGCAGTGAAGCCCCCGTCCTGACAGTCCGTGCTTACTGTGGCATTTGGTCAGCAAAGTAAATATAAATAAAAGCGCAAAATGGTGTGCTCATGGACAGTGATGTTCACTACATTGCAAAAGAAATGCAACCTTTCAATACCGTTGAAAAGCCAGCAATATTACAAACGTTTGATAGACAGTACAGATTGACTGGGAGAAAGTACATGTCACAAACAATTCCAGAACTGTTTAAACTCAATTTTATTTATTATTTATATTGTTGTGTGTGTTTTTATTGGAGTTTCGTTTTTTCTTTACAGAGACGGGGTCTGTTTTATTGTTTTCGATTAGTATAATTATCTTTATTTACATGCAATTTCTCCTTAAAGACAGTCCATTTCATTTCCATTGTTTTTTTCTCTTTCTTTGTTTGTTAAATTTATTATATTGTTTGTTTAATTTATTTTATTTAAAAGATCTTGACCTTCCAATTACAGTTAAATACTCTTAAGAAAGAAAGTGTATTTCTTTTGATATGGTGTGCTCACTTTATTAAGACAAATAATTACATTAATGAAAAAATGAATAAAAAAAAATCCAAATAATAATGACAATAATATCGTTTTAATAATTAATAATTTTTTGGACAATTATCATCCAGCAAAAAATGTCATAGTGACAGGCCTTTTCATGTGGTATTTGTGAAGAACAATGCAGGGCATGCTAACAATAGCCTGGTAGATCGACATGTTTTTTCCGACTTTGTAACTGGAAGGCTGATAAGTTGGAGACGACGTCACTCCCAGCTTCTTCTTCCCAGTTCCAAGTTTAATGGAATGCAGCATAAGTCACTGAATACTGACTGTATCAGTGATCAGTATTGGCTACAACAAACCTGGTTTCCTATCCCTAAAATCACGATGAAAAGTTTGCCTGTATTTAAAGCAGCATTCTCAAATGAAGCCCAAAAAGTCATATAAAGGGTAATTTAACAGTGGATGTTCTCTTTTCTTCATGCAGTTTTTTATTATCACAGTAAACTCTGTGAGAGATTGTTTGGCTCATTTTTCTTTGAGTGATGAGTCTTTGAAGCAGGGCTGACCTTCCCTCTAGTGCTTGTAGGACAAACTAGTTAGGAGTAAATAAAGAGATGAAATGAAAGAGGAGTGAAAGGATTTAAAAGCAGACAGGTAGAAAACATCCACTTTGGTCTTAAATAGCGAGACTATCGAGCTCTGATGATCAGAGTAGATGAAGACATGTTTGAAGTGATTGAAGGACCTTGACCCTCGCTCCCACTGCTCTGTTTGTGTGTTTTATTTTGTTTACCCGGTGGAGATGTGAGTTGTGTGATGGACTCTAATTGAATTGCTCTTTCTGGCCTGTCTGAGCAAAGGTCACAGACATGGACACACACACACACAGACAGAGAGAGTGCCAGAATTAGCAGTCTTAAGGCTAACTGCATGGTTTTAGTAAAAATTCGATTTGCTTAAAGGCCCCACTGTTCCTCACATAGATTGATGAGTCCTTTCTCAAACTGAATTACTGGCTTCTGTAATGATAACATAATCAAGTTCTGTGCTCTACCTTTTCTTAAAGGTCTTGTGAGAAGTTTTTAACTTGCTACGATCACATCATGGTGCTAACTAGACTATATCTGCTCGGTGTGTTTCAAGCAAGAGTGAAAACACCAGAATTTCCTGAAGCAGGGCATTAAATATCAGAAATATTTACCCTGAAAAAATGTGTAGGCTTGCATTTTCTGACAGATATTCAGAGATATCAATGAAAGATAGAGGTCAACGGCAGAACTGATACTAGCATTGGCTCTAGGGAAATATTTTATATGTATATATCAGTTTCTATCTTTAGGAAGCAAGGCTGTTACAATACCAGAATCATGAACTTTAATGCAATACCAGTAAAACATTGGATGTTTGATACCTTTAGATACAATGGCAAATATGTCAATGAAATGATGCATTGTCCTTTGATCATTACTTTTTTGCCAACCTGCAGTGCATAAAATGCAGGTCCAGGGAAAGTAGCTGAATATACAGGGAGGGCCATAAATTTCCATACATAGGGAGTAGGTGTGGGCCAGGATAGGGGGTGACAAAATTACTGGACACACTTTTGTCAGTGAAAATCTTAATGCAGGAAGGTACTTAAACATGTTGCAAGAAGAAATTATCCTTTACCTGTTAAACAAGGAAGGTGACTACTGGTTTACTTTGAACAAGATGAAGCTACACTTCATTGTGATCATCAAGTTTGTAAGATACTTGGATTGGTCTGTGTGGTCCTGTGGTGTGGCCTCCCAGATCCCAGATCTTGGTTTCTATTTTTGAGTGCACTTGAAGGCCACGGTGTATCAGGTGAATATGCGAGACATGAATTATCACCAACGCCATTACGGGCTTAACTTCAACTGTGCTAATGCAAGTTCATCAGCAATGGAAAACACTTATTAATGTTTTTTTTTCTTGAAACAATGGTTATCATATAAGCACATTATAAAATAAAAAAGGTTGTCCAACATAAATGATTATTTTTCCTGTGTATGTAAACTTATGGCCCAGCCTATACAACACATCTGCGGTAAATGCTTAAAGGTCGTCTTTTTATGTAAACTGATTTTTTGTCATCAGCACTTGCCAAGAATGTGTATTTTCTTTTGTAAATTTGTTTATATGGTTAGCAAAGAACAATTGCTGCAGCCATTGTGTGTTTCCATTAAGTAAAAAAATTGCAAGAACTTGACAAAAAACTTGAAATCAAATACAAAAAAAAGACACTTACCATTAATGGTGAGTAATTCTCTGTAAGGCAAATACACTCTTTACAGTTGAAAGTATCTGATTCTTGACATATTTTTTAAGCTTTGATACTTTTAATACTCTTGAATGGAACATTATATTGTGTTGTCTCATTTTTGCCTTGTTTGGTTTTGATGGCTTTATGAACATAGGAAGCAAACTGACACCCCCTGTTTTCAGGCCGACCAGAGTTGAGTACTTTAATGAGCACCAGAATTCAGCTGAATTTTCACACTACTCCAAATGAACTTAAAAAAAGAAAGGCATCAAATGTCCCTTTTCCATTAGCCATACTCTACTATACTATACTCTACCTGACTCTACTCTATTCGCCCTGTGCTGCTTTTCCATTAGCCCCAGTCGCCTGTCCAATGGGGTGCAGTGTCCCTGTAAACAGCTGAGCGGCACTGCGGTGACATCATTTTGAGCGCAACACAACAATCTGTGGCTTTTGGTCACAAACCGAGTAAAAAAGGAAAGCAGAAGAAGGCTGCAGGTGGCAAGAGGAAATACCCCTTGAGAAGCACAGGAGAGTTTTGGAAGCTATACAACAGAATGAAGCCGAGGACGAGAGCAATCAAGCTGCAAAGAAAAGACGTGTGAGGGTAAGCTAATGGTAACTACCACTACCATGCTAGGTCGTCGCGCTCATGACTCATCGATGACGACATTTTCTGACCAATCAGAAGCCGGCAGTCGGTGATGTCATCTTTTAGTATCGACTTAGCTTGCTTGGAACCAGAGCAGAGTAGGTACCAAAACTAGCTTGTTTTAGGAGGTACCGGGCTAGTGGAAATATGCTGCAAATCGAGTCGGGCCAAGGCGAGCAATAGCTTTTAAGCGCTCTTAATGGTTTTTTTTGTTTGTTTTTTTTTAAGTTATTTTTTGGGGCTTTTATGGCCTTTATTGTATAGGACAGCTGGAGTTCGACAGGAAGGCGGGTGAAGAGAGGGGGGATGACATGCAGCAAAGGGCTGAGGCCGGGATTCGAACCAGCAGCCGCTGCTGGGGGTTGGCAGCCCCCGTACATGGGGCAGACGCTCTACCGACTGAGCTAATGTCCGCCCCAAGCGCTCTTAATGTTTTGTAAATTTATCACAGTCAATATTATTGTCTCAATTTTGAACTGTCATCACACATTTTTTGTTTTTTTATCATGCAGGCCGAGGTGACATCCTCAATTTGATAACTTCTCTACCATAGAGATTTTCTAATAGATTCTAAAAGGATCTTGGTTTAGATTACAGTGTGATTGAACTTCCTCTGCAGAGGTTTGAGAACATCACCTTGTCTGTAGAAACTGTTCAATGTCAATCGTCTCCGCCGTCTCACACTGTCACGGTCCGCTCGCCTCCTTCGCCTCCTTCGTCTTGTCCTGCCCTTCTCCTCCATCTACAGAGGTCATCTTATAATAGCACATCTGCTCAAAACAGAACTGTTCTAACCCAGATTTAAATAAAGCGTGTGTGTGTAGGGTGAGATGAAGGAGAGTGGAGGAATTGTGTCTCAGGAAAGTCAAGTGTGCGTCGTGTGTGTAAGTGTGTCAGTGACGCATGAGGAGAGGAAGAAAGAAAGACAGCGCTTTTGTAGGTAAACGAAAAACAAGACAGTGAGGAGAGACACCGTGTGAGATTATTGTCCAGCCAAGTGCATCACAGAGTCATCATGGGAAACTTGTCAGACCGGGTCGGGCCTAAGAAACGCTTCGTCAGGGAGGCGAGTTCGCTTCAGCGGCACCTGCTATCCGACTCTGGAGATGTAAGTGTGACCAAAGAAAGCTACATTTTTAGATTTAGAGTCGAGGATTTGCATTTTTATTGCTTTTAAGACCAACTACTTGAAGCAGGAGGTACAGGAACCTTTTTTTTCAAAGGAAGTGGTGAATTATTCCCTACAAGCATAGGAAATTAGTGAAACGCTGATGAAATACAGTCCTTCCATTCATCTACTGTTAATCAGTTTTTCTCATTAAGAGTCACACTTTATTGCAAGTGCTGACGTCTGCATGCGTAAAAGGGGAAGTTATAAAAAGAAGCAGACTTCATGGCTGTTATGTGCTACTCCTCCAGACAAAAATGTAGCTTTTCAAAACATAAATGAGTTATACATAGATAATGCATTAAGTCGGACAACATTCTACTTGTTTTATGTTGGATGAAGTAAATAAGAGCAAACTGTAAGTAAATGTTCTGACCCCAAAAGAGCTACTCCAGGCCTTTTAAAAGAAAACTCGTCCATTAGAGGTGTAACAGTATTTGGGTTTGACGCCAAGGCTGGGTGCAAGGCGTTACATAAAAAGTATGTCAGAGCAGAGAGAAGGAAAACTCAGTCGCATTTGGTATTTGCACCGGAGTTGGCACCACCAATATGTGTGTTTGTGGATTTCGTGGTGCATTTAGTAAATCTACCAGACATAGCTGTGGTAATTGTCCTGTGTTGATTGTTGTAATCTGACTATATTAGCATAGCCAGGTGACAGTACATGCTTACTGCCCAAAGAGCCCTGCCTCTTCATATCAGAGCTGGTGTTAGTGTTTACAATCAGGTATGCATGATATACTGTAGGTATATTATCAATACTGGCAGATAAAAGCTCAAGAAGTTAGTCGTTCAATCAGAGGATATATAATGTTTGCTAATATGATCTGCTCATATGTAGGCCATAGCTCTATAGTGACCAAGTTAGGGATGGGAGTATAGAGTATCAAAGTATTACTTTCTCAAATACTCATTTGATATTGATTATAAAAAATGTTCATCTGTGAAGTTCTTCAGATTGTTTTCTCTTTTTCTTCATGCTAAGGCCCCACTCTCCATGTCATGTGACTCCAGCGCCCAATCATACGTACCAAATAGCACTCAGCTGCCTGCGCATGCTTACACACACAAAACATGAAATAGTTTTTTTTTTTTTTTACGTCCAACTAATGTCAGAATGATGAAGAGACAATTTATGCACTGCTACTCTCCAAAAAATATTTCAAAGTCATGTTTGCAGTAAAGTAGAATTATTATGTTGAATTAAAAAAGACTTATTAATTAGAGCTAAATATGCCTGCATCATTACAGTTGTTAGTAATTGTAATTCTGGAATGATATCAGTTGTAAAAAACACACATTTCTTTAGTTTTTTGGGGGTGGAATATCTGCTAAGATATTGTTATTAGACTAAGACTTGAAACTTAATTCATTAAAAGGCACGGTGGAGTCTGCACTACATGTTCATTTATGTGCATTTGGTCAATGAAGAACGACATTATGTATGCACTGCAGCAGATGGCTGGTATTAATATCGATATTGAACAAAAGTTCAGCAAAAAAGTATCGGTATTATTTCGCTTTGAAAAAGTCTGGTACTGCCCATCACCAGTGCATGTTTAACATATCGTTAAAGTTACCTTGTAATGTTTCTCATTTTTTAAACAGAGACTTAAGATTCTGTTGTAATTCACTCTTTGGGATTCACGATTGAATTGTCTCAGGGAATCACACTGTTGTAAAATAAGGGAACTCCTTATTCAAAAGTATATGCTTATTTCTTTAAAGGGTTTTTATTTTATTCTTCAGGGGGGCTCACTGATAGCTGCTGTATTACTGTGCTGCAACTTCCGATAGTGTGACCTATTGTCACAGCTACTTGTAGCTTATAAATAGTTGTTGAATAATATGTATGCTGTTATATGAGTCAGAATAATACCAGTGTAATTAGTGGCAAAAATACTGCTGCCGAAGAAAATTGTGCGTATGGATTTAAGTAAATGTAAATTTTGATAATGCTTTGTAACAATAAATCCGACAGCAGAACACTCCATGGAGATTATGAAGGGTTGGGTGTTAATTCAGCATACTATATAAACAGGTCACTGGCTATGTTTAATTAAAAAAAATATGTAGATGGAGGCTTGCTCAAAGTAAAGTGTAAACCGTAAGATACAAGGAATACAAGAAAAATCTAACTTTATTATGATAAACGTTTTAAACCCCCAGTTGCTTAAACTGATGGCAATGTATTTTAAAATAATGTATTTTAACTTTTTTTTATTAATTATATGTCATAATTTAAAGCTGGGGTTGGCGATTTTGGAAAAAATAAAATTAATTTGAAAGTAGCATCTCCTCAGGGCTCCGCCTTCCCTTATTTGTAAAGACAAAACTTGAAAGGTAGGCATTCTCCCGTGGAGTCTGATCCCTTGCTCGGCTACACGCACCGAGTCTGTGCACGCGGGGAAAATGCACGCGCAGGAGGCGGGCAGAATGGTGACGGGATTTGATTGGTTTAAAACCAGGTGTCCCGGCATGATTATTGGTTGGGGTTTTCCCTGTTTTACTCCTGCTGTAGATAGCGGATATTTTTCGCTCTGTTTTAAGAACATATTATGAGTTGATAACCATCGGGTCATAAAGACCATTTTTACCAGTATTACAAAAAGTGTATCTAAATCAGATCGCCAACCCCAGCTTTAATCTTAATGCCTGGCTTGTATTTCATGTTAAAGTTTTCTTTTCCCAGCATTAAACGGTGATGTAACTTAATGAATACATTTGCTTCTGCTAATGATTTCTGAACGTGAAATCTGAGAAATCCTTTAAGTGTGTTGTTAGTCTTTCAAATTGATTTCCCCCAATTTGCCGCTAAGGCCATTACTGCCAAACTGACCCAATTAAGTGGACAGTAATGTGCATGAAATCTTGATTAATCTCAGCGCACAGAGTACAACAACAACAGTGTCAAAAATAACCAAATATCGTCTAAATCTGGTGTTTATCAGTAGAAATACTGCGTCAATGGTCAGATGTCAGAGGCAGTTTCTGCTTTTAAACCTGGCATGTTAATCATATTTGATGTGGTGTGTGAAGTTATTGGTCCTGAATAATCTTTTGTCAACATAAAATATCCCAGAGAGAATGTGGTGATTGAGTTAGAATGAGATAGGAGACGAGGTGCAGAGATGCATGGCCGATCTAGGTGAACTCACAGTGTGACGGCTTGCGTGTAGGCTGTCTAACAGCGAGGGAGCTCTGATCAGGCTCACAAAGTAGAGTGTTGTGCATACAGATAGCCCTTTTTTCTTGCAAGGGGTCTGCACCATGAAATGTCAGATTGTTCTTGGTTTATTATGCAGAGAGTGACGCTCTTGTGACGTTTGTAGACATAGTCAGTAATAGTGCCACTTTGATTTGATTACTTCAAGTGGAAACAGTTTCCTATGACATCTTTAGAGTATCTGTAACGTACATGTTCAAGTACTTCTATGCCATATTAGAGTATCTCTAATAGAACAGTATGCCTTTTATATAGATGTCTGAATGAATTGTGTCTTTCTCTCTGTGTTTAGGGGCACCACTGGCCGCCTGACAAACAGGTTGCGACTCTGAGTCTGAAGGCAGAGGGTGAATGATAAGCACCCTGAGGCTCATGTCAGCAAAATACCTTCTTTATGGCAGCCATCCATAATACATTCAGGGCAGGACTGGCCTCTCAGGGGTGTGATTGGACTGAAATCTTCATTTCAGTTAGACTACAAACTTCAAGATAACTTAACTTTTTTCCTGATCTCATTTGCCAGCAAAGATCCACCGGAGTGCATCAACAATGTCCATACATCTAAATATAATCACTTTAAGACCTCCATCCAACTGGTATGATTGCTATGTGATCTACAGCCACCAACAATTTATTTCACTGCATTGATCTTGGTGATTAAAGAATTCTCCAGGGCTACACTGAGCTGTAGTTTATCTCCCTGCTGCGCTGAATGCATGGCGAATGGTAATAAGCCTTTGAATTATTCACCAACTTTTAAAGGAAAGGGTACAGAAATAATCCAGAGTTAATAATTTATATTTTGGTTCAGCTTCTATGTAAAGGCCGGCATCATTTAACAAGCTGAAAAATGTTTAATATGTAGAAAAGAAAAAAGTTCCATTACTTGAGTGTATAGCTTCGTAGCACTGTGAATTAGTTGAGTTTCCATTTTTTTAATGCAGATATTTATGGACAAACATAAGTAAAAGCATAACCCCTTTGGAGAAGGAAGTTTCAGCTTTACTAATTATGCCATAAATGCTTTGGTGCAGGTTTGTGCTCTTGAAGCAATTCTAATTTGGGCATTTTTTTGTCTTTATTCAGGTAAGAGCAGTGTAGGAAACTGGGTAGAGAACAGAGAACAACATGCAGAAAAGAAGCCTGCCATGCCCTTTAGGAGGACTAATGCCTTGTTCAGAGTGTATTATCTAATTAAAGAGACATTAGCACCACAGTTTGTGTTTTTTTTTGCTCTAAATTATCAATGGGAGGGTTCTGAGAAAGCCCAAAGTAGACCTTTGCCTCTTTACTCATCACACCATTTGATTCGACGTGGATATTTAATTTGTATCACGATGCATTGCAGGGAGTGGTATCCTTTATTGCGATATTGCAGCACCAGGCTACTTTTATACAATAAATACAAGCAGTTCAATAATATGAACTCCTTTTATTAATACATGGTTTTAATAAAATAATTACATTTCCTATGTCTCATTTTCATAAATTTGTTTTTTCTTCTTCAGAAAAAACATTAAATGATTATTGACCATGTCTGCATGCATCTTCATCTACTGTCACATCACAATGCCTTGATTAAAGGATTATTTATGACACCCCTAACCCTAAGGCTTTAAATTCACTAAATTACCACAGTTTTATATAACATACAACGTCCACAAAGTTGGAAAATCTGAAGTCAACTACCCCAACCAGAATGCTTGAATCTTGAAATAGTGCTGCTGTACTTATGCAATCAAGACACAGTTAGCAAAATGATGTAAGAAGTTCAAACCAGCAATAAACTAACTGACTGGTTCATGCTCACGATGAAGGAAAAAACAGAAAACTACTGTTGTCTTAAAGAGGCCAAACTCCCCCATTTAAACAGTACATGACTTCAGAAAACTTCCTCCGGGCCTGTCATGTGCTTATCATCCTCCCTAGTGGCTACACAAAAGGCATCTGGTCAAGATCTCCACTTTACATGCTCTTTTCATGGCAGCTTTGTTGAGACAGACGAAAAAAGAGCTCCGAGCTGGAAGCCAGAGAAGCGAACCAGAAATAGATGAAAGACAGTGGAAAAAGTCCTGCACCCAAAAGGAAGTGAAATTTTATGCCTGTTATGTTTGTGGAATATAAAACATAGATTTGTTTGTGTGTGGTGCAGTTTGTTGATAGCATGGATGTATTATAAGAACTGGATAGCGTGGCTCCGCCTTCTACCATGTAACGGATTTGAAGCCAAAATTTCCCCCGTCAGGGCGCAACCATTGTGCAACCAGTAGAGAATCTGGACCATATATTACGTAGTTGTCGTAAACTGTCGCAAAACTCCCCAGCATACGCCGTACACAATCATTGTGAAACTGCCGTAAACCGCGGTTATGTTTTTTTTACATCATGTTTTTTACAGTCTATGGTTGATAGTAACTTTCTCCATCAGGTGTTATCTTTGACTCCATATTAATAAAAATAACAGATCAACCTTCATCCATTACTGTCTGTAGGTAATCTTAAGCTTACTTCAAAGATTTCAATCTGTCCAGTTGATATGCACACTTTTTTATGCATATGGGTTTTTCACCTAAAGTGCAAAGGGAACACTTTTATAACCAGCCATTAGCTTTTGATTTTACACAGTTAAGGTTTGAGAATCTATTTCTTCGTCCTTATTTAGTGTAGTCATGGGACAGTCATGCATAGAAACCTCACCTTGATCTTACCAGACCTTCTGATCCAGCCTAATGAAGCCCTGAAAGATCTAAAAAAAGACTTCTTTGTTGTTGTAGAACAGAGGCGTCCAAACTATGGCCAAACTATGGCCATGGGGGAAAACTGCCACTTAACCACTTAAGGTCACTTAAATTAGGCAGACCTTTGTGCATTTTGGGGGTGAATTTTCAGCGTTGTGTTATTATTCACCTGGTTTTAATTTCTATCCCACTGCACTTTGTCAATCATACCGAGATGGTCATGTTGTGTAATAAAGCCGCCAGCGACTAGTTGTGGATGTAGCTGCAGTCTTTGCTCCTGCCATCAAGCCTGTTTCTGCACCCAGAAATATATAACCTTTGAGTAATAACATAGTTTACTTTAAAGCACCTAAACAGTATTTACAATAATAGAAACAGTAGGGATGGATGATATTGGACTTTTGCCAATTTTCAATATGCCTACCCTTCAAAGTCTTATTATCACTGATACCGATTATTAATGCTATTAATTTGTGTCAAAAGCACAAAGTCTTTACTTCAGTTTGACTGACCTGTTTCCTCCATGGTTTCAGTTCATTTGTGTTAAAAACAAATATAAAGCAAAAGTGAACTGTTATGGAAACTATTGTGGAACAATTGGGACATTTTGCCAAAGTACTTTCTCTTTCTGAACACTTAAAAAAACACAAAAAAACTTGAAAGGATCTCCAGTGCTGGCGCACAGCATTGTCTGTGATGTCATCCTAGTCACTTTCACCCTTAATGCTGATTTCAATTATGGTGAAAAGTCGAAAGAAGCAAAATTCATGTCCCTCACAAAAAAAAAACATGATCACGTCTTTCCTTTCACTAATGTATTGCCTTTGTGTGAGAATTAAAATTAGCGTTGGTGTGAAGCAGCTTTAGAACCGTAGGCTGGTGATGCTAGCAATGGTAATGTTAGCTACTCCTTGCTTGATATTGTCAATGAACACCACATGAGCTTGCTTATCGTTGCTATATTTGGCCACATTTCAAGCTACAATGCCCTGCTGTTATGGTTCCGTTGCCTTGTCTGGTCCTTGTTTGGTTCAGATGGGTTTCACACCTAATGTGAACCAAAATCTCGTCCACTTAGAAGTGAACTGAGACCTCCTTTTTGTGGCAGGCCAGAGTTGGTTCTCTGGTCTAAACCAAAGTGTATGAGCTTTCACACCAGCCAAATTATGGGAACTTTCCATAAAAGCACGCTAGAGTTCTTTTTGTCTGGACCAAATGGACCAAAACCACCCTAGGGCGTTTTCACATTAGGCCCACTTGTTTCGAACTGTACTGCGGCACAGTTCGCCCCCCTCCCCCTCCCCCTCCCCTTCCCCCGCTGGCTTGCATTCACACTTGCAACATCGAACCATGCCCGGACCCACATGTCTATTTACTCAGTTTGAAACAGCAGGGGGCGATATGCACATAACTGCCAAACCTGCTACGAAGGAGAATGAAGAAGCAGCTAGCATGGTAACCATTACCTACGCCAAACAACCAATGTTTACGTTTCGCTCTCTTCTACATTTTCTTTCAAGTGTGTTTTTTTTATCGTGTTTGAGACGGCATCAGCGACCTTCTGGACCCTCGTAAATCATCGTAATCCTCAACCAGACTAAACAAATCGACAAATTGAGTAAGCAAAAGATTCAACCACGGGATTAACAGGAAGTAATGCATCAAAAGTAGATCGGTTCAGACCACTTTGTTTCACACCAGTGAAACCGCACCAAATGTCGGGAGATGGAGCGGATCGAGACCACCCCTTTGTGGAGGTCTCGGACCGGCTGATTTTGTGTGCACCAAAGTGCGGTGGTTGCATTCACATTGATACTAACGTACCAAACCCTGGGCCAAGACTTCTTTGGTGCGCACTAAATATGATTGGTGTGAAATCACCCTTAGTTGGCCTGCTCCCAGTTCCAAAAGACGAATGGAAAACTGGCCCCCTCATTTGTTATCCTCCGGTTTTCAAGGTCTGATTTAGAAAGGACATAATGCTAATCAGCTTCAAGCGCCAAAGTCATTCGGTGTTAGCCGGTGCTGGAAAGGGCCCCCCTTAAATCTGATTGGCCACTCCAAATATTGGCTGTTTGCCTCGTCAAGCCACTAATACAAAACTGTGATGTAGGGTTGTTTAAGCCACTTTCAGAAATGAAGCATATCTGAACCCACATACAAACTCTAATACATCAAATACATATACACTATTTAGTATAAAGTACTTTCCAAATGCAAGATATGTAATTTAATAAATAAAGGTGTCTTAGATCGATTGAAGTTTGATTCAATCGCCACTTGTTGTACTTAACTTCCCCTAGAATAACTGTATTCCAGTCTACCAAACATCTTAACTCACCAGCCAGCAAGTTATTCACAGAAAATACTGAGACAGAAATATTTCACATTTTGATAGACAGTAATGTATCAATATTTTATAAGACATCGCTGTGCTGAATTAATTTGCCGTTTCTCTTTCAAAATTTATCAATGCAGGACATATATTTTTGTAATATGAAGGTTTGTAAGTACTAGATGTATCAAAAAATGATAATATGCTTATCATGAAAAATATTTTACAAAACATTATTAGCATTTTAGTAGTTACTGATTCTACAAAGTTAACACATGTCAAATACAGAGCATATCTTATTTCATCTGAGTGTGATTAAAAAGCAACAATCAGGTCACTACAACCAGGGAGAGCCAGTAAAAGTCTTCCAGATTGTTCATTAGCTGTGAGTGAAAGCATGCTAACCTGTAGTGAAACAGCGTAGGTGAGCAGTGCTGACAGCAGTCCAGTGACACGGTGCAAACTCATCTGCCAGATGGCTCAGGGGGAGGGCTTCAACCATGGAGCACTTTAATCAATCTGATTAAGGGGAAATGCTCCTTGTATTTTTAGCTGCTATACGCCAAGCCAGTAGCCATTCATTGAGTTTTGCATCATTAGCCTCATGTTTATCTGCTGGATGGCTGCATTTCTGAATGGGGTGAAGGAAATCTGGAACTACAGCAACAGGACAATTAGCTATTTAGACAGGAAGCCTATTGTCTGTAAGGTCATAGTCAGGATTGCTGACCGGAAGCTTTCAAATACCAAGAAGCCAAATGACCTTAAAATAAAAGTCCCCAATGACCCGCCTCGGCAGAGTCCGAGAGATTCCACCGAATCCCCTTCAGATTGAAAGCAGTCTGGAAGCTGAGGGGATTTTGTCTCAGCTGATGTTATTTATCATATATCAGTGATAAAAGTAAGTTTCCTTTTCTCCCTCTGTATGCATCCTGAAGTGAGGTAGCCCTTAAATCTGTTTCAAATGAAGAGACAGCTGCTCCGTGAAAAAGATTTCAGTGCCAACATTATAGAAAGCTCCAGCTGGCTGCAGACAATTCAGCCTCAAACATGTGCTCCGTGACCAGCTGTCAACAGCTTACTCATTTGATGCCATGACTGATTATCTGAACAAGTGATGTGTAAGATGCGTCACAGCTAAAGGTAGAATATGATGAATTTATGCTCTGGAATATGTAAACTGATTTCAAATGACTGACAACAGTAAATGTTATTTTGAGTTAAGACAGTGGTGCTCATTTTTGTGTCATGCAAGCTAACAACTTGTGAACTCATTATCCAAACATGTCTATCTGGTATGTACATATTCTAGAATTTTCCAAAACATCACAGTATGAACCAAATATTAAATAGATTTCACACTATAATATCCCCTTAGTAATACCAATTTTCTACATTTCTCAAGATGCATGCTGTTTGACTTTCCTTGACTTTGTAATTCAAGGACTCCATACACTATAAACTACACTAAGGGTTCCAATGCGTCCTGGAAAACCTGGAGATTAATTTACCAATTTTCTAGTCATGGAAAATGTGGAAAATGAAAAAAAAATTAAAATGTCCTGGAAAAGCTTGAATTGTCCTTGATTTTTTTGCCTTAATTACCTTATCAGTGAACAACAATCAAACTAGGAAATGAAGTAAAAATGTACTTGGTAACTAATGCTCACTTGGCCATAAAATATGAGTAGATAAAATAAAGCAAAGTTAAAGAATAAAATATAAACACTCAAAACAATGGTGACCAAGAGAAATAATAATAATAAATAGCTAAATAAAATGTAGGCTACTTAAGCAGTAAATCAACAAAATGCATTGATAAAAAGCAGAATAAATAGAGATAAAAAATATTTGTAAACCATCAATTTTTAATGGTGAGACACTACATAAAAGCCAGACTAAAAAGATAGAAGATATCTGGCAGACAATTTTGATGCCAGAGAGTAAGAAATAAATACAGTTTAAGTTCAACATGATATGTTGGAAGTAGCTAGCCTTGCAGAGCAGAGAGACCTGCCTGATTCTGAAATCATGTATCTTCGTCTTGCCAGTCTCTGCTGTCCAGTGGTTTCACTCAGCTAAATGCTTAACGGCCCAATCAGTGAAGAGAGGCAGGAGAAGTGGGAGCGTGACATTGTACAAGTAATGGCAGCTAATGTCGGTAAGCCTGTGGTCATCATGGTTACTCAGTCATACTTGGCAAAATATGCTCTCCTCATAAATTTACTTTGTAGGGATTGTCTTAGACAAGGTTCATGTCACATATAAGTGTTAAATGATACATCTGTGTGGTATAATTTAGAGTGAAACAATAGTCTTAAGGTAGTGAAGTTATTGGCTAACGGCCATAGCCGCTAACAACAGTTAGCCGATACGGTTAACGGCCATTAACTGTTGTTTGACCTTGTAAGCCGTGAGCTGTAGCGGCTAACGGTTGGATCAGGGTGCTCATATTTCAGTGATTCATGATTGGCTATATGGATTCATGTTGGGTGTTGGATGTATATATTTGTATATATATATATCTATATATATCTATATATCTATCTATCTATATATATATATATATATATATATATATATATATATATACATATACATATATATATATATATATATATATATATATATACATATATATATATATATATGTACATATATATATACATATATATATATGTACATATATATATATATATATATATATATATATATATATATATATATATATATATATATATATATATATATATACATATGTATATGTGTATTTTTGTATGTATCTATGCATATATGTGTATCCATAAAATGATGAGCTTAATGCTCTATTGTAAAGTGTCTTGAGATAACAGTTGTTATGAATTGGCGCTATACAAATAAAGATTGATTGATTACCCACTCATTGTGGTTAGTCTATCCTTAAAACAAACTATTGGTTTTCTGCAATTCAGAAACCTTATTAGGGAATGTAGCTCTTAGTAGAGAAACAGAAGTAAACAGCAGAGGTTGGCGGAGCTGACAGCATGTAATATTTTTGTAGAAGCCAAATTGTTTAATCATTAATTTATTGCTCTCTGGTTGGTTCTATTGTCTCTGTTAAATGTTGTGATAGCCTGCTGACCTAACACCTCACGATTTACCAACAGCATGTCCCAGACAGATTTTATTTTCATTTATACCGTGGTCTTTGTGGATTTTTAGGAGGATACCCGTGTGCAGAAACGTCATTCATTTTGCACCATATTAAAACTTCTGAACTGATCATGTGCTCCATAGGTTTTCCTTCATGATGGGATATGTTGTTTTTGGTGTAGAGCCCTTTGGTGATATGGAGTACATACTTTGTGTTTCGCGCATCAGTTTTTCTCAATACATTTAAACAATAATAGACAAAACAATAAACATCCGGAGAGCACAGTCCACTTTAAAAATGCAGAAAGTAAAAGCTTGTGTAAGTGTGTACTGTGCACCGATAATAATGAGAGTGTCCTTGGTTCTATTCTTCATCTCTCATCATCTGTTATTTCCCCCTCTCCTCTCTTTACCCAAGATAAAATGAGCATGATGTCAGAGAGTGGTTTACAGTGTGGTATGCACGGCTGCATATTTACACACCCAGCCTGTGTAAACATACACACTTCCTCTCTTTGACAGATGAGGATGTTAGCCTTTATACAGCACAGGGACCTGAGCCCCGCTGTGACTCTGAGTCGAGACCCCAGCTGGTCGACCCTCTGTATTTATTAGCACTGTAGATATACACCTAAAGCTGGATGCCTGATAAGACTCAACACTGCGTTTTGTTATGTACAGTATTGAAAAGTGTGGAGTGCGTTTTGAAGGAGGTAAACACATTCCTATTGGATCCAGAGGGGATTTCTCACAGATGTTTTTCTCTTGGTTGTGAAACTTGAGAATTGACTTTATAAAATCGGCAGTATAGACAGAATTTTCACTTCTATCAAGCTGGTCTGATAGGATGATTCACAACAGTCAAAAAACGTACTTAGAGTGAATTATAATGCAGCTGTAATGCTGTGTAATCATAGTTGTGAGCATTCATGCTTATTCATAATGTTTTTAAACTGTGATCATGGTTTATTATGATGCCACTGTCTAAAGTGGCTTATATTTCTTTATCAATAAACATTTTACAGTTGTGGGTGCCTGTAGCTATGATTGGTGAGTTACAATGCCTTACAAGTAGTTAAGACTGCTATAATTTACACTTCCATAGAAAGTGTCACAGAGATGTTTCCTGTTTGTTCATTTTGGGAGATGCACAGTGCACACAGCTCAATCTTTTTGGTACTTTAATAAGAAATGTCACTTTAATGCCACTGGGTGGCCATTTAATCAAGCGATATCGATTAGATTGTGTTCCCTAAATTTAGAAGAATAACTTCTTCATTTTAGTCCACATACTCTAAGACTCATCTCTCTCTCTGATGAGAAACTAGACTTGAACTGCTAAGTTTTTAATTGTGAAATGATAAAAGGCCTGCCTCTGTACTCATCATGGAGAAAATCAGATACGCAGTCATATTAATGTTGAATGTTGTTGTAGCTTAGATATGCAATTATTTAAGAAACCAAGTTCCACTTAAGGAAAGTGCTCTGGGCTAAATGTTATCCCAAAAACACTTGAAATAGCATTACTGTTGTCCAGGGATGGTCCTTTGTGAAATACAGTTCAGCCGACGTGTGTTTAAAAAACAGTCTCACTGTACACTGTTTATTAATCACTATCACAGCCTCATCAGGTAAATGATGATGTGATGGTGGTTTGCAGACTCTGATTTCAGTGACAGTGGCCCCACTGGCACTTGACCTCTCTTGTGTGTTAATGTCTTAATGTCTGTGATGCAGTGACAGTTTGTTTTCACTTCAGTTGATTATTTTAATGCATCTCAATGCATCATTTTGGAATCAGTACAGTTTTGTGAAGTTGGACGCAAAGTTTCATTTCCTACTGCTGGCACAGACAAAGTCTTGGGACCACCAAAGTCAAAAGGATGTTGATAAACCAATACTGTGTGTGCTAATTTTCTTGATCATTTCAATTTTCAATTAATTTATTTATTTCGGTCACGTCAACACAGTTATACAACATCACACATTGTCAATGGTTGATCAAATGTTCATGTCCGAAAGGGTAGACGGGAGAAGCAGAGCTTATCTAGTCCCGTCCCCATTTTCTCAATATTTAGTATTTAGTCTCCTCTTTTCCACATATTAATAAGTTGTTATGCATTTTTATTCATTTACAGAGGTCTCACATAATTCTAGACTCCCTTTTAGTGTCCGTATTTGACATATTCCATAATCCTTCGTTCCACGTAAGCCTTTTTTGTTGTTGTTGTTGTTAGTCCCGGTTTGTGATGTTGGGGTTTTGATGTTGGAGATGGTGATGTTGGAATGGTGTGCCCTCGTTACTTTTCTTTCTTCACTTTTCAGACGTGTTAGATGCGTGACTCCTCGTCACTCTCCTCTTCACCCAGGCGTGCTCCTGCTCTGTCGTCTCGGGCTCTGCTGTAGTTTTCAGCCATGCGGGCGTTTCCGCCTCCCAGTCTGATTTTGTTGAGGGGTGCGCGAGCCATCTTTCTCTGACCACCGGCTCTCTTGATTTCGTCGCATGCTAGCAGCATCACCTCTGTCGTTGCCAAAAACTCAGCCTTCATGCGTCTCAGCCTCCACATAATCCCTCCGAGGCCCAGACCCATGATTGTAATCGCAGCTCCGATTGCGGCAAACAAGAACACGTCTTCCACGTCCTCCACCTCCAAGATTGACAGACACACCAATACATCATCCATCAAACACAAAGGGAGATATTTCAGTTTTAACCTAATTGATTGACCATGTTTCTGTTGCTGGTGTGGCACATTTATTATGTAACTGCAGCCTTAAAATTTACATGAGCTATTCCTAAAAATGTGAAGTTTTTGGTAACCAAGACATACAGCCTTATTTTAACTACATGTCGAAGCATTTTGTACTCAAACCATCATGTTCCTTTTAGAACTTACGGATCTTTCCTCACCTGTTCAGTGTTATTCAACCCTTTTGATAAATATGTAGATAGAAGTTTGCAATTTTTTAAAATATACTAGTCAGGTTTTCCTTTTCTGTCAGTAGAGCTTTGGTCTCTGCTCAGTCTATGTAAACTTTAAATTATTCCAGACGATGGATTTTATGGAACATCAGCATTGATTTTTGTGTGCTCGGAAGAAGAGGCCCATTTAATCATCTGGTAGTGCAACTGAAAGCATTCAGGCTTAATGTATTTAATGTTTTAGCTTCATTTTGCCTCCCTGCCTTGCTTTTCCACTTGGATATTAAACATTTTTGTCTTGGATGTATCTGTTACTTGTTTATGTCTTACACATTTGGAAACTAAATGAGATTCATAGCCTGCTGTTGATATTAGACAGTTTGATATTGCTGCTTATTGTGTATTACATTAAGACAAAAGTACCTTGTCAAATCTGCCTTTTACGCAGATTTTAAATAGCTTTTCGTCTTGCATTACCATCAGTTATAATGACAAGAGTTGAACCAAACAACACTTTGAGCCACTTCCCTCTACAACAGCAGCTTCCCCATCTTCATCATGACATTGACTGACATTGAAAGAAACAGATTGTCCATGTAATAGCTGCTTGGCAGGTCATGGGAACCTCATGCTTTGCCAGGAAACGAACAAAACAGCTATTATTATTATTCAGCTCTGACCAGGGCATGGAGCGTCAAAAAAAGCCCCAAGTAATATATCTAAACTCTGAGGACTTGCACTAAACTGAAAGGTCCTATAAGTAACCTGACAAGTGCCTAAAAATGACAAATCACAAATGTTTTTCCTGACATTGCCCGAAGTAGAGCAATAGAAATGGCTGGAACGAGTAGGAAAGAGGAGAAAATAGAAACTAAGCGTCACTTGAGCACAATGGTTCCCTTTCATGTGGGTTTTAAATAAAACATAGGTGGAATCATGGGAGCTATTATTCTGCTGAAAATACATTTATGATGTAACTGTCCACTCCAGTAAAAGCTCTTGAGAGAGTGTATCAGTGTTGGATAGGTAGAAGGGCTGGAGGATACTGGCCAAAAAATCAAACACATTTTTTTAATTGAGATACATGTCATGCTGTTTATCTTGTTATTTTTCTGTAAAGACATAACAGAATTTCATCAGAATATGAGAATAATTTGTAATTAATACAGTTCAAATAAAAATCCAATAATACTAATAAAAGTTTGATGCTGCTACATCCGACAGCACGTCAAACATGCCAGCTCACCTGTAATGGCACCACTCAAGTGTAAAGATTTCTACGGTAAGGAAAAGAAACACTGTAGTGCAAATTCAGCTGCCATCTGCATTCAAGTAGCCTCTCCCAGACAGTTTAGATCAGGCCAAAACGATTACAGCATCCATCAGGGTTAGGGTTAGGGTTTAGGGTTAGGGCTACATCAAAAATAAAGGTCACAGACAAATAAAACAAGCTTTTATTGAATTATCAAAAGATGCAGCCAAACTTGTACACACTAGTTTGAGTTTGATAGGCCCTTCAATGTGTGAACATGTCTTCTCTGAGTGAAACGACACTTGAATAAACAAGAAAAAAACTTCTGTGGTATCAGGACTTTTCCTTGTCCTCCTGGTGATGGTGCCAGCCTGATTGAATCAAATCCCCCCCACTCCTGGTCAACCATGGCATTCCCCAAGGCTCTGTTCTTGGTCCGTGTCTCCTCCACATCTGCATGCAGTCTTTTTGTCAGATTATCCCCCTCTTTGCTTTTAATGCTGACAACACTCAGCTGAACAATGTGAAAAGCCCAATTTTAGGAATCCAAACCTCCTGTTTTTGTGGTCAAATGTATCAAATTGGTTTTAGTTTTTTTTTTTTTTTTTTTCCCACATTCGCATAAAAGTTGATAAATTTAGTTTTGGGCTCATTTTTATAACCGGCACAGATCCCTATCCTTAGCCTTATTGAACCATGGAGGGGATCCAAACTACTAGTCAACACACTATAAGTACCTAACCTCACAAATGCTGAGGATTGTCAAGGGGCCACATTAAAAGCTTTGGAGGGCCTGATGTGGCCCATGTGCCGCCTGTTTATGATCACTAGTCTATAGGCTCTCTCACTGAGGTAACAAAAAAGAGGGATGTTCAAGCGCATACTGTATGTATCAGCTTATTGATTTTGTCAAAGATTAATTTTGTCTTTTGTCTTTCGCGATAAGATCTGTCTTTTATTGAATGTTCAGATGGAAATATGAATTAAACACCATTTTTGCTTGAGACTATTAGGAAATGTATTCAGACTTTCTATGACTAAACTCAGATTCTGGAAACTCCCCAGAGGGGTATCAGCGTCCTTCTGGAGAGGACGTAATCTGACCAAGCTTTTCCAATTCTAGCCCAACCACTGGTTGTCAAATACTCCTGTGTTCTTCCCAGCAGGGACATATTGATTTTTTCTCTTCTAGGAGTGCCATCTCGCCATTGGTCACACAGTCATTTGTCAGCATATCAGATTCTGCCTAAAAGTCGATACTGGCCATCATCTAATTTCACTAATGCTGGATTTTTTTTGGCTGTCCTGAGGCTTGTGCCACTCTACAGTCTGCAGTGTCATGAAAACAAAGTTTAGATGACAAGTGAGTGTACAAAAGACAAATCTTAAAAAAACAAGCAGACAGTAGAACAGACTGTACTTCTAGGCCGCTCAGTGTGAGCTCTACCAGACTTCATTTATTCTCTCTTAAGGCTGTCAGATTTTGTTATGCCGTAATATGTAGATACAAGATATGAATTGTATATACCATTTTATTCAAGCAATACAATAATTGTCCTAAAAGTATCAGGGTTTAGAAAGAAAATTAGATCAACAGTCGGACATTTTACAGTAAGCTGCAATTTATAGTGAGACAGAAAGAGAGAGGACGAGTGAGCAGCAGTGTGTGACCAAAATTATAATGTGTGGATGTGATTTTCTCTCTGAGACAGGGCTCTGTAACATTAGGATTCAGGCGTGCCCCCTAATCAGTTAGTAAATCAAATTGAAAAACCTGGCTTTTAATCAAGAAGTTAAAGTTTATCTTGCTGTGAACTAAGTGCCAACTAAGGACAAATCCCTTATAAAAATGTGGTCAACATCAACTAAGTAAAAAAAAGGGACCTTCCCCTGAATATCAACACCCACTGATTTAATGACATTAACATATCCATGATGGCAACCAAGACTGTCAATCTGTCCATAGTATAAAGACGAGGGTCACTTTTTTGACAAGGGGCTGGGTCATGAGTTTGTGTCGTCGCATAAAACCTGTCCATCTCAGCAGGAGGGAAGACAGTCAAGCAAAAAAAAACAGTCTGTGCCTTTGTTCATCGCAGTCTGGTCTCTATTTTCTCTAACCTTTTTTCACATATACTCCTCTTAAATACAAACAAATTTCCAAATAAGTTGGGGCATTGTGTAAAATTTAAATAAGAATACAGTGATTTGTAAATCATTTAAACCCATTTTCAGTTGAATGAGCTACCAAGACACAAAATATTTAACGTTCAAACTGTTAATGTTTTTTCCCAAACATTCACTAATTTTGAGTTGGATCCACGCAACACCTTCCAAAAACGCTGTCCACCACTGTGTTGCATCACCTTTCATTTAAACAATGCTCAATTAGCATTTGAGAACTGAGAAAGCTAATGTTTGAAGCTTTGTAGATGGAATTCTTTCCATTCTTGCTTAATAAACTACTTCATGTCCAGTGGTAGACAGGTCTGAACTGCAGGCAGGCCAGTCGACCACTTGAATTCTTTTACTATTAATCCACGCTGTTGTGACAAACTGAAATATGCATGGATGCTGCTGAACAAGGCGTCACTTGGATGGTAGCATATGTATCTCTAGATCCTGTATGTACCTTCCAGCAATAATGATGCCTTCATACATGTGCAAGTTACCCATGCCATGGGCTCTAACACACCCCAACACCATCACAGAATGGCTTCTGAACCTTGTACAGAAAAAAAATCTGTTTTCCCTCTATAGCCCAGAGGACCGAACATCCATGATTTTCAAAATCAATCTGAAATGTGGACTCGTCAGACCACAGAACACTTTTCTACTTATCGTCAGTCCATCTCAGACGAACTTGGGCCGTAAAGCCGCCAGCGTTTCTGGGAGTTTTTAATCATGGCTTTCAGGTTGAAAAAGTAAATACATTTTAGGTCCTGACTTAACCACAGTCATGAAATAAAAAAATACAGATTTGTCGTTGGGATATTTGAAAGATTATTCAGAAGAAGTAATCATTTGAGCAAAACTTACACTATAAAAATCTTAACAATTTTGCCTTACATCACTTTGAACAGCTGTTTTTTTTTTTGGACTGTCTACAGAGCTCTTCTAATGGATTTTTTATAGACAATTCAGAAGAAGTAATCATTGGAGCAAAACTTTCCCCTTAAAAAATCTTAACAATTTTGCCTTACATCACTCTGAGCAGCTGTTATTTTGGAGTATCTACAGAGCTCTTTTAATGTTCAGGTTTGAGGTAGAAACTCAGTGGTGAGTGTTTGCCGTCATGGTGCCTAAGCTGTTATAGACATTGTTGGATCATTTCCTGTATCATATCAAAATTTAAATTCCGGTACTGTGACAACTCTAAATCCTACCAGTCATATCATTTACCTCTAATTTGTTCTCTATCCTGTCTCGAACCTGTCCACTGTTTAAAGATTAAAGACTCTTCCTCCTCTTCTCCCTGACAGTATACACCTAATTGCCTGCTATCTCTTCCTCCTCCCCTCTTCCTCTCTCTCTCTCTCATCACCCTCTTCCTCCCTCTTCCTGTCTCCAGAAGTGTGACTGCCTGCTCAGCCTGGAAGCGTACTCTGCGGACCAGAAGCGCCGCGTGTGTCAGTGCCTGAAGGACAACATCGACAAGCAGCTCCAGCTTCACAGGAGGGAGCCTCACGTTCCACATTTTGAGCAGGTACGACACACGGACAGGCGGATCTTTGACCATTCCCGTTTACCAGTTTACTCTCTGGCTGAAGACGAATCAGTTAACACTTAAACACATGGGAGTGCATATTTCTGCTCATGCCTCCATCACAGATTAACCCAGGGAGTATCTCACTTTCAAAAGCAAGCACACTTTATTGGTAACATCTGAAACTTTTCTGCTGCTTGACTTACCATCATTTCCATTTTACATTAGCTTTAAAGTGTCTGTCAGCTAAGGACAGTGTTAGCTCTTCTTTTCTCTCTAAAAAAACAACTACATTTGCTATTAGAAAGAGAATACCAACCACACACAAAAGTTAAATTTTTCCCTGATGGGACTACACTTGATTTGCAGTCTTGTTATATTTCAGTTACTGTGTTTATTCTGTGCTTTAGTCACCGTGTTTATACTGTGCTGATGTGGATATTAGGGAAATGTCCACAACAGGCACTGTTGTTTCTGAGCACAGCAAGAAATAAATGTTTATTCAGAGGGTTATCTTAGCTGCACTAAAGTTAGAGCACTAACAGTACTGAGCATTTGCTGTCGACAACAACATTCTTTTAAAAGCAGCGTCACGCAAACTTGTGCTCGGTGCACAAGGTATTGGTATCTGCAGATTATAACTAAAAAAGATTGTTCAGTATCAGCAGATATGAGAATTCCTGCTTCTATTTACAACAGATATATCCGCTGTACTTAAAGCCATGTACGTATCCCAAATATTGGCTATGATGTTGGCAAAATGAACAAAAATATCATGATGCTTCATCTAGTTGTCAATGAATGTTGTGTTAAAATCAGCAGGATCACTTTTTACCTTCACCAAACTGGTTATGTTATTGCTGGACTTTGTTAAAGCCTTGTTTATCTGCTTGTGCACGGGGTTACTCAAAATGACATTAATGGATTTTATTGACATTTTCAGAAATGTTGGTCATGGCACAAGGCAGAAGTGATTAGATTTTGGTGGTGATCTGAATCTGAAAAGGAGTTCCTGGAATTTTGAAAAGATTTTCTTGTCAGTGCGAGACAGGGCAATTTTCCACGTTTTTGACGATTACTTACAGACACTGTTGGAAATGCTTTGGTAGAGGTTTGTGCTTGTTCGAGAATCAAGTGTAGTTTTCTTCCTTCTTATCTGTTCTTATCAGAAATAAACTGTCACAGTGAAAGGAACAGGTCAGTTTAAGTGAAGCAGAGACGCTGCACTTTTGACAAAAATATCAGTATATGACCTTGGAAATGTTGGCGTTTTGTGTATTGGCAACAATTTAGTTTTGTACATCCCTTTAATTTGTATCCACACAATGCAAGCTTTAGCAATAATGCAAAAATGAGAGTGGCTTGTGTCTCCTCAACATACTCAAGTTCAGTCTTTGCTTTCTACCTAATCCTGGAGCAAATATCTGACTGTTTCATGTACTTTGTGCTCCACTTTGTTTATAGCATGACATATTCGCCAAGCAGAATTAGTTTAGGGACCACAGGACCTAATTCTAATCAGCCAATCATTAATTTGTACTGATTTTTGGCTGTTATGATTTGCTTTTGATTCGGTATGGCTCTCTTTTTGCTGATAATGGCAGGTTTGAGGTCTTCTGATCCAGCTGAAAAACCTTTCATGTGCATTCACAGGGTTTCAAGGTTAAAAACTGAGTTAACTGTCCTCACGGTTTGGTCTCCTAAACTTGCCAATCAATTAAGATTTAAACACGTTCTGGTGTTGTAAGCCATGCACCACATCCTCAGTTTATGAATTCTGCTTCTACAAAACAACATTACTATAAGTTTCTATTTAAAACTGTAGAATAACATGACAGTTTTAAGTATTTTTTTCTAGTGCTGTCAGGCGATTAAAACAATTAATCTAATTAATTACCGGATTTATAATTAATTAATCTAATTAATCGCATTTTAATCTCATGTCTGCTTAAAGTACCCAAATAAAGAATTTGAATTCTAGGATATTATAAAATTGTAGTGCAGGACTAATCAAATGAATACACTAAGAAGTGAAGATTTGTAAATCCACATTTTTATTGGTAACTAAATAAAACCAAAGTCAGGGCAACTTGTCCAGAAAACTCTAAGCGCAATCAGGCAACTCAAATTACACTTTAAGTGTGTTTCATAAATCAAATTCAAAATACGAAAAGGTCGAGGACATCCAGCAAAACAATTAGGCCTGATGCATTATTAAAGAATGTAGTACAAATATAGATAAATAAATTCAAAAATAAAATAAGACTAAGTCTTAAATATGCCATTCCTGTTGTCACCTGGGCTTTGTTTGGTTTGACTAGAGACGCATGTGTGAAGTGACGTGCCACTGCCATGTACGGGTCCTCCAGCTGGCCAATATTAAAATGTTTGTGTGCTATGATTAATCTTGCGATTAATTTTTATAACACATTAATTTGTGGTGTAATTAATTAATCTAATTAATGCACTTAAGTGACAGCCCTAAATTGTTTCCTTTGAATCAATTCATAATCATTTAACTTGTTTATTAAACAGAAGTACTGCTTCTAGTTGTTTCAAATGACTTCATCATCATATAGTTTTGGAGACTCCTGGTTATTTATCAGACTGAGCTTCATGAAGCTTTCTGTCATCCCCAAAAATGTAGTTTTTCTAAACATAGAAACAACAAAAGAACAGACACTCATGGACTGAAACAACACTGTGAGGCTAATGGCATAAGGTTGTGATGTTAAAGGAACACTCTGACTGATGTTTGGCACTCACAATGCTCCTGATTTAGAGGTTTACTGCAGAGGAGAAGTGAGAGAGAGACCCGTGGCCCAATTCGGTCATTCAGGAGTTACCAAGGGAAATCTACTCCACTGCTTTTTTTTTCTTTCCTGTCAATTGCTATTTGGAGAATTTTACCCAGGGCTATGCAAGGACCTTCCAATCTGACAAAACTTTTTTGTTCCTCTGAGACAGTTTTCAGGAGTTCACAAAGGACTTGGCAATGTATTAAGTTTGTGAGATGCATGATTTCTTTTTCAACGAGTTTGAGGGTGAGACTGTATCTTTTGTATCTTTTCATTTTGTTTTGTTGATTAAATGGATGCTGGCCCATTTCAGAACATGCCTTTTAAGCAGAAGACTTCCATTTAGTTGCTGTGTATTCAAATATTTCTCACTTTTATTTGACTTCTGAATAATGTGTTATATTAATTTAAACATTATGAGATATATGTTGAGTGTTGCAATTCAGCCCAAACATTGAAATGACCTTTGGGTCCATAGTGCCCAGTAGAGCTGAATAATTTCATTCAGACCTTGTAATTGCAATGTATGCATGTGCAATAGTCACATTGAAGGAAGTGAAATGCCAGTCTTATGACTTAAAGCATGGCATGCTGCCATTTGTGTGCTGTTCAATGAAAACCCAAACAGACAGCTTTATTGTTTTCTTGTATCTACAGTAAGCTTGTCTCATATCTGATCTTTAGGCTTAGAAATTGGACCATTTAACATACAAAGTTTGAGTAAAATGTAATTATTGTACAAGCAATTGATGGTGCTGGACACAGATAAAGCAGTGTCACAGTTGAAACAGAAACTCTCCTCAGATTTTCTGTATTTTTAACCATCTTTCAGTCATGGTTATAGATACTGCAACAACACCAGACTACAACAACCCCAGACGTTGGTGTGGTTAGAAAACAAAAACTGGGAGCAGATAAAAAGTTATTTGCTACTAAAGATGCCTCATTGTACTGGTACTGATTAGTATCAGCCAATTTTTGCAGAAAAACTAGACTGGCTGATCAGAATTAACGCTTACAAACATCAATACCTACCACTAATCACCTGTGGATTCATCTTGTGTTTACCCATGGTGCCATCTCCTCGTCTTTTGCTCTCTGTCATTGTCTTAGATAAACTGCTGCAGTCTCCAAAATCTTTGTCTTCAGTCTATTAAGTCAAAAATATTTACCCATGATCGAAGTCTGCACATAAATTCACGCTCAGACCAACAGCCTAATTAGCTAATCTTAGCTAATCAGCTAAGCTAAACAAACGGTGCAAAGCTCAAAAGTAAATATATAAATGATGCATTGGAGGTCCAGTCAGAACCACTGTGATGCATTCAGGTTGCCTCAGTAAAATGGGTATTTTAACAAAGAAAAGAACATGATGTGTTTTAATGTATTTTACAGAGTTGTGGATTTAGATTTTGAACTTGAATAAATTACTTTGATTTTTTGGCAATATAAAGATAACTGTTAATGAGTTTATATTAAATGTATATTGTCTTTTATTTATTTAGCTTTTTGCCCTGTTTTGCCTGATGAACTGAATTAATAGTTTCAGTCTGTCAATAGTTTTGTTTATTCACATAAATATAATGTGTGAATAAACATAAAAGTGTGAAATGAGTCTTTTGTTGTGTAACACAGATGTCCTTACCATACAATATTAGCTGAATTTCTCCTTGAGATCTTTTGTTTTGCTTTTTTTAGTAAACTTTTTGACCAGTTGTTAAAAAAACATGAAACATGATCAGAATCTGCAGATCTTACAAACAGGTGATCAGTTTCGGCCGAGATGATCCTTATCAAGGCATACCTTCTTGAAACATCACCAGTATTGCTAAATATTATGCTAGGCTACAAATAATTCAACTGCAATGTTATGTTTTTTTGCAAAGTCTCAAAGGTAATATTTTGGTAATTTCGCCCTCCTCAGTGTATCCCAAAGTGGTGAAGGGTGCAATGCAAGAATGTGAGGCTTAACAGAAAGTCAAGATCCATTTTGAATTGCTGTGCGTAAAAGACAAAGCTTGGAAGTTTCCTTAAATATTGCAATATATACTGATAGAGGAAACATATTACAATACCTGTTTATTCCAATACTGTTCAGACTTGTGCCTTGTCTTTACTTAAGCCTTTTCAAAATGTAAAAATCAGTGAAATATTTTATCTCTTGGATTGCTGTTGTATCCAGTTAAGCCCCATAATTATATTTTCTTCATTCCTCACCTCCTTCATGTGTTATCAGCAGCACAGCCATCCATCTCACACCATATACTGACGTGCCCCCTGGAGGGTTTCCATTGAGTAAAATTGAAAGGTGATTAAAAGAGATAAATAGCTCTGTGTGAAGACGTCACACCTGTTGTACATGAGGGCCTCATTTCATCTGCACATGAAAGACAGAAATAAAGAGAGACAGGCCGACAGTCTTTGAACAGTCTCTCCCTGTCTGCATGGGTGCTTGTTCATGTGCGGCACTGTTCGCGTATCTGCAAAGATTGAGGGTAGGAAGTGATTACCCAGAAGCGCAAATGACCCAGGATTTATGGTCTATACTGAAATCTTCAATATGTTAACAACTTCATGTAAAACCTTAAGTACTGAGGCCAAGATTTCAACAAAATAAAACAATGAAAAGGTTAAAAAAGATGCTATCAAACTACAGTATTTATATTTGTATAATGTTGTGCTCTATAAAAAGACAAAAGCACTTTCCTTGCTATCTACCTTCTACTTTCTGTTTATTAGGAGCACCCAGCTAAATGTCTGAACACATTTACTTACAGGCTGCAGTGGTCAATGCGTTCAATACCATAACAGCTGTGTAAGCCGTCTAAGTCACGTAAGTCAATGGGATTTACCCAAACAATATTGACCGAGCCAGAGTGTTGATCAGCAAAAACATGCTAAAGAAACTGGCCCTCCAATTTGCATTTGCTGTGCCAGGATAATTGTACAATTCTCCCCTGTTTGAGATAATGAATGTTTTTGTGAGCGAACAGTAATTATGCCTCTTAATGATTCATCAGTGTTCTTTTCAGAGTGTAGTCTCTTCCAGTTTGAGTGTTGAATGACTTATTGACAGTGAAGTTTCAAAGTTTCAGTGAAAGGAGAACAAAAATCAAGCCTGCATTCATCAATGACCCAGTGGAATTGTATCAGTGTACATTCTCCGTGTCATTATTGAAACCTTTTCTTGTAATCCTGTTTTAAATGAAATTTGAACAGTGTCCTGAAGGCAGTGGGGATACATCTTTAATCATAACATTTTACGTCTTTCCAAATTAGTTCACGTTTGATTGCTTTTCTCCAGAGTACCTCAGAGGCAAATACTTTGTGTTCAGTCAACTCCAAATCTGTTTAATTACGTGCAAACCGGCTTCATAAAGTGCAGGCAATTTGAGGAGATACAGTTGTATCCCAGCTCTTGTGTAGAGGCATTTTGGAGGCAGAGCAGTCCATGTTTTTGGGAGATATCATTTAGATTGGAACACATTTGGGAAAGAGAAGAGGGCAACCATCTAGACATTGGCATTAATGGACACACATGGGCCGACGTCCAAAAATAAGCTGCCTAGCCTTGATTTTTTTTGTGAGGTTTATGGCTCTGCGTATTAAGTACAGTGACTGATTTTTTTGTTAAAGCTGGGGTTGGCGATCTGATTTAGATACACTTTTTGTAATACTGGTCAAAATGGTCTTTATGACCCGATGGTAAGCAACTCATAATGTGTTCTTAAAACAGATCGAAAAACATCCACTATCTACAGCAGGAGTAAAACAGGGAAAACACCAACCAATAATCATGCCGGGACACCTGTTTTTTACCAATCAAATCCCGTTGCCATTCTGCCCGCCTCCTGCGCGTGGATTTTTCCCTCGTGCACAGACTCGGTGCGTGTAGCCGAGCAAGAGACCAAGCTCCAGTATCCCTCACATTTTAAGACAGATGTACAAGAAATCTAAAATAAACTCTTTTGTTTCTCTAAGTTTGTTCTGCTGCTCTAATCTCGAGACAGCTGCCACCCAGGCTGCTGCAGGTTGGCGTTCTCGCGAGGCTTTTTCTTCTTCTCCCGTTTTATGGCGGTTGGAGAGGCAGAGGAATGTTTTTATTATTATATCATCACACGGGAGATTTACAGGAGAATACTGATACAGGAGGATGGCGGAAAAGAGGATAAAATATGTAAAATACGGTAGTTTCATGGCCAAAACGGGAGATTTGACAGCTATGTGGAGAATGTCAGAGGGACTACCTATACCCTGATCAACATCGGCTTTGAATGCTAACTAACTTTACATGTTTGTTTGGTGTTTTCTTACCACTGACTGAGACATGACTTGGTGTAGCGTAAAACAAACACATTGTGCTGAGGGTTTGGAGTTGAATCAGTCTTCTGGATATATCAGCCACGTGCATGCATGTGAGCGGGGGGGAGGGGGTTAGGCAGAGCCCTGAGGAGATGCTACTTTTAAATTCATGCTAGTTTTCCAAAATTGCCAACCCCAGCTTTAATGTTACTGTTAAAACTATTATTTTGTGTTCTTGCATTTTTACTAATATGATGGAAGAATGTGATACTGAGATGCTGTGATGACTTCATCTCTACTTTCACTGCTGAGTAGACACATAAACCCTTCTTTTGTCAGAATTATGCGCGTGTCTCTGCCCTGCGTGTGAGGAAGAGTTTCATCAAAGCAGCTTTAGAAAATTACCCATCGACTCACACGTTTCCTTGTGTCAGAAACGGCATTTGTCCACTCATGCACAAAGCTGAGTAAATCCACACTCAGCTGAAGCCTGCACTTTACTCAAGAGTTATGTTTTTTTCTAGTGTGCGGAGAGAGCACAATCCTGCCCTGAAGAACTCACACTCTTCTATTCACAGCGTCACTTTCTTTACTCATTCATGTTTTCCCAGTAAACGGGGTTACTCAGTCACAGTGCTGTTGTCAGCAGCTGTCTCCGAGCTGCTCACTGCTTTGAACGGAAATATTTGGACATGAGCCCTCTTCTTCACTGAGAGATAATCCAATCCTCGGGTCTCTCTGTGAGTGCGGAGGGATGAGAGTTTTTGTGTTTGTGTGGAGCTTCAGTTAGAGTCAGGAGAATGGGGGCGAATGTTTATGGTGACTAACTTGGACTTGAATAGCTGATGCATCTTCTCTCTCTGACTTTGAAACAGTCACAGGGACTGATGACAAAATTCAGATCTACTCTCAAGGGTTTAAATGCAAGCACAATATAGAAGTGAAAAATAATGCCCACCAGCATGTAACTGAATGGAGGTTTATGCAAAATAAATGAAATTTTCACCTTAGTTAACTTTAACCTAAATATCCAACCATAATCGCTATGTGGTGGACCATGCTAACAAGGCTTTAAATGACAGTTCTGTATACACTGTATAGCCACCAGTATTGGCTTATCTTCCTTCTCACACATATGAACTTGACTTCTATCCCATTCTTAATCCAGGGGGTTTCATTTCATATGTTGACCCACCCTTTGCAACTATGACAGCTTCACCTCTTCTGGATTTCCACAAAGGTTTAGGAGTGTTTATGAGAATTTAAAACATTCTTTCTGGATCACATTTTTGAGCTCAGACACTGATGTTGAACGAGGAGGACTGGCTCACAGTCTCTACTTTAATTCATCCCAAAAGAGTTCTATCGAGTTGAGGTCAGGACTCTGTGCAGGCCAGTCAAGTTCTTTACAACAAACTTGCTCGTCCCTGTCTCTATGGATCTTGCTTTGTGCATTGGTGTACAGCCATGTTTTAACAGGAAGAGGCCATCCTCAAAGTTGGGAGCATAAAATTGTCCAAAATGTCTCGTCCAAAAATAAAGCATCTCTGGAGTCACTTTGGTCTATTGACAACAGCTTTACTTCCATGATCCACAGAACTCTTGATTTGGTGTCCTCAAATGGTCAGTAGTTGCGAATTTGTAACCAAATAAACTGGACTGAAAAAAGCTCACCACAAATACAAAAACCTTTTTTCTGTCCCAAGCTAAGACAGACTGAGCTTTCCCTTTAACTGTACGTTCACACCAAAAGCATCAAAATCGCTTGTCGACGCTCTGGCCGCTCTCACCGCGCTGCTTGGCAGTTGAAAACACACAGAAGCACGCAGGCAGGGGACTCGATGAGACTTCGGTTCCCTCTTTCACCGTGGATCACACTTGGGGGTCTGGAGACGGCAATGATAAGTTTTTCCTCCCTTGTTTTCTCGTCCTCCCCATAATCATGGATGTATTATCATTCATGCCCATAATACATCCATGGTCCTCCCTCTCAAAGATGTCCGCATTGGAATCCAGATCGACCTGTAATTGGCTGACGCCTCGTTCGCGCTGCTGCTCATTTGCATAAAGTTGAGCTTCTCCCAACTTCAGCTCATCGCTCGCAATGCTTCCATCGCGCTGCTCCACGCCACTCGTGACACTCACAACGCGCCGCTCATGAATGGCAGCTGGACGCCACCGACTCTCAGTGTGAATGTACAGTAAGAGGCTTAGACAGGAAGAGTAACTGTACGTTCACACCAAAAGAGGCAAAAGAGGCAAAAGCAGCAAGCATGCCCGAGAAAGCGGACAGCGGCCAAAGCAGCAAAATATTTTAGCCACTTTGGCCGCTCGTCACGTGACTGACGTCAACGCTTGTCATTTAAAGGAGCCGTGCAGCGGACTTCTTCACAGCAGCAGCTGCTTGCTGTTGTTCAACTTCAGCTTAAAACATAGCATGAACATAACGTAAAATCACCATCTAATCAGTCACGAGCGGATTGACAGGCAGGAAGCAATTTACAAAGGAGATAACATTGATTTATCCACGACATCAAACTTTACAGTTTTGAAATATACTAAAATCCTGTGGTGGTAAGGAGCGCGTATTTGCACAGTGTGTGTTCGTGTGTGTGTGTGACATACTCTTCTGTCTCTCCCTCATCTTCCCTGCTCTCCTCGCCCTCCACAGGACCTTCAACAAGGTTGGAGGTGGAAGGATGCTCCTCCAAGAATGGGTCCAAAAAACCCGTCACGGAGGCATACCGCCACACACGGCCCACACCTCCAGCAGACCCACTTCTCCTTCTGTCTTTCTCTCTCCTCTTCTCCTTCCTGTAGTGGTCCCTCAGACCTATCCATGTTTTTCTGCATTCTTCCGCTAATGGACAGAGAACACAAGCATTTTTGCTCTTTTTAAATGGCACTTCTTTTTCAAATTCTGCTGATAAAATGCTTTGTTGTGCAGTGTGTCATCCAGGACTCAAGATGCAGGAACTAGGAACCGAAGTTACATGCGTTGTCCTTTAGGGCCCGCTAAGTCGAAGGACATCTCTACTCTGATTGGTTGCCACCGTTTGCCGCTGAACTGCGTCATAGCTAATTAAATAATCTCATCTGGTGCCGCTTTTGACGCTATAGCCGCTTTAGCCGCTTTAGCCGCTTTAGCCGCTTTAGCCGCTCAGGACGCTTTGGCCGCTCAGGACGCCGGGCTCTCATTGAAAATGTATTAACTTCCGGCGTTGTTGCCGCTTTAGCCGCTTTTGCCTCTTTTGGTGTGAACACACAGTAAGTCAATGATTTCGGACTACTCTATGAAGTATTCTACAACTGTGAACATGGAAACCTGCTGGATTAAGGTTAATGTGACTCTGTGTTTTTCATTTTCATTTCTATTTTGGTGAAGAAATGAGCATGCCCTGCAAAAAAATAGACAAACCTTCTATTTTCAAGATTTTCGGCATGGGAGATTCATGTGGGACCCTTGCTGTCTGAATGCTCTGACATCATATGGCACAATCATATCCCCTCTGCCTCTATCCTACTGGTCTTTTGTATACTGCAGCTTGTGTTTGTGTTAGGTTATTCTGGATAACACGCACTGAACCAGCATAGGGCACACAAACCAGCCATCATGTGTCTGCGTCTGCTCAGTTAACAGCTTTTCACCCAAAGACCTCTGCCCCCTCTGATCTGTTAAAGCTTTTCTCTGGCAAAGTTATTTATAATTATCTAGAAAGTGATGATTCAGTGTGAAAAACTGTGTAATCAACCTTTTAAACTTACCAGGCACATCATTGCGATCATTGCACCACTTTGGATCATACTGAGGATGCTGTGAATGTGTCTACAGTCCTTTTTTTACCATGGAATAAAACCAATGCAGGAATAGTTGTGGTTCCAGATAAGCCTACATGATCTATTTTAGCAGCATCAGGCTGTTTTTAACTTGTGTTTAATTTTCCATCAGAAACAAACACTTACACTCGTTCTGCTGCCATTATAAGTCAGTGACTTCCTTCCTTCCTTCCGATATATTCTTGTCTGGGCCGCATTAGCAGCAGGAATGCTGGAAAGATGCATTTGTTCAGCTGCACAAACACACGCGGACTTTCCCTGAAATGGGACTTTGAGTTGTACTGGCCAAATTGAAAATGCCAGCTTCACTTCATCACACACTGTTTGCGTTTGATGAGCAATACAAGCACGCTGTCTTTGAGTCAGAAAGGGAAAGCAAACTCTGCACTGGGAGTTTCTTTAATTTTCTCCATGAGAGAGTAGGCTATCATGTACGGACCACAAAAGGGGAGGCTGCTGCTAATGAACAAAGTGTGTCTGTGGAGGTTTGGAGGCAGCTTGTTCTGCTCATTCTCTGGCTGTCTCATTTGGCATTTATGAGAATCTGTTTTAGTTGCTGAAGTGGTTATAATACAGCATTTATGTTGGAGGAAGCAGTGACGCACTCTGACAAAGACCCCGTCTTTGTCCACAAACCATGGTGGTGGTCTCTCTCCCCTCCTCCCTCTCTCTTCACTTCACCTCATGTTCAAACACACACTCTATCAATGACACACTGAGCGCTGTCAGATAGGAAGTGTCAGTGAATATGCATTTTTCAGCATCATATCTCACTACGAGGGAACGCTGAATCTTAAGCAGCAGCACAAATAATAAACAGAAAATAAGACGATTGCTCCCACAGAGTTTGGAGTTTTCAGAAGTGTTGAATAATTCATGCTCTTCTATTTCTTCACATTATGTCTGTAAGGATTTTCAGGAACAACACAATGTCAGGGCCTTGATTTGTGCCATTTCAATAGAAAATACAAGCATCCCACTGACTTCCTAATGGTTGCATTCTGACTATAACTTTACATCTTGTTACCTGTTAATACATCTGCACAGATGTGTGTGACACATTCTGCCATAACCCAAGGTGGCAATTAAATGGACAGCTCACCACTGACCATTGCATGCTTAACTGATTTTTAGTAGCATCATAAGTCAATTTGAAAAGTCCTTTATAATTGTTTACTAGTAATTAAGTCTCACGGGATAAGGAACTGAAATACGATAAATCCATCACAGGCTGCAGCATTAGAGACTCCAAGCTCCAGCTCTTCCTGTAGAGGAAAATAATAAAAGATATAGAGGGTGGACTTTCCAATTCACTTTGAATGTGCATCAAATAATAAAGTAACTCTAAAATTTGCATCAAACAGTGAAATTTCACTTTTATTGCACCATGGTGGTATCTCCCATAGCTTTGACCTAGGGATGTGACGGTATGAAAATTTCATATCATGGTTATTGTGACCAAAATTATCACGCCTATCATTATTATCGCACTGTTGTTGCAGTGTGCTCAAAATGTTCAAAAAGTACTTTAACACAGTCTTGAAATCATTTAACCCCTTTAATGTTATTATTTTAACAGTTCTTTTGTCTTTTTGTCAATAACTGTGTCAGGAAATGTCCTTTAAGTAAATTTGTTTGCACTTTTTTCATGAGAAATAGAAGTAAACAATTCTGGAATGTATTTGTCATTATTATGTCATTAATGCTTAAACTATGTGTAATTACAAGAAAAGAAAAAAACAAATTTGTACTTTTAACAGGTTTCTCTTCATAAACAATTGTAAATGAACATGGTCAAAGTTTTTAGGTCCATAAAACATGAACTATGACGGCAAAAGACAATTTATTACGACAAAATACGGTAAATAAACAGTAAAAGAATGGCAGGAACACACTCCAGATTGATACTCAAACTGTTATTTACAACCTTTATACATTATTCCCACAGACAATATTGCTAAACCGCCTTTAATTCACTCAGGTATGGCTCACTGAATCCTCTCTCTCTCTCTCTGCTCGTTTACTCGAGGAATTACAGCAGTTTTAATCATGCACATTTTTGTTGGTCACCGCAGCTTGGTGTTTTAGACGGGGTGACTGTTGCCATTTTTGTGAAATCCAAACTTCGACCAGACTTTAGCCGTTTCGAGTGGGAAACTGTTCAGAGTCTGAGCGAGGCTCCAACTGCTGAACTTTCAGAGGCCAAACATTGCAAACTACGCATGCGTGCCTCCAACACGGCCGCTTCTTCAGGGGCAGATACACATAGTTCTGGCTTTGTGGGGCAAAGGGCAGCATCACTGAGCGTTATTGACACAGTGTGGTGATCAAACTCGGTAACTCTAATTTTAATCAGACACGGTAATGATTACCGTGTGAAATTTCACCGTGGTTTACCATTTTAACGGTAACAAAGTAGTTACATCCCTACTTTGACCAAAACAACACTGTAGAGGTAGTATGTTATTATCCTGTATGTTTTCTGTATCTTTTTGCTTTAAATGCTTAAGGACAAATAGCCACATTGTTGTAGGACAATCAACTGGTATGAATAAGCTAGCAGACAAAAGCCTCACTGTTCTTACACAGAAAAGATGACATGTTCATTCCTGAATAACTAATAAAATATTTTTATGCTTCACCAGCAACCAACATGACAAGGCACAGGGAAAGATGCAATATAAGATACATTTTAAAAGCCCATACAATGTAATGTCTTTTTTGATTGTATTTTGTTGCGTAAATCCATGAAATAATTTATGGTAGATTTTTCAACAGCATTTTCTAACAGTGATGCTGATATGGCTTTATAGACAGCAGTGATGTAAAGATTTGAGTTAACAGCCCTTAACTTGGGGAAAAAACAACAAAAACATCAAAATTACTGAACGCCACTTAATAAAACAGATCTTTTCTTTCATTTTGTTATTTTGTGCCTTTACTGATAGTGTAGAAAAGCAGTGGATAGTGAAAGAGAAGAGATGCAGGGAAAGACATGTAGTGAAATGGCCTCAAACTGGAATAAACTCAACTGAGAAAGAAGCATCAGCCTAACATAGTATCACCACTTTTCCATCGGCACCCTCTAACAGATCCTCCGTGTTTAAGAGTTACTTTGATTGTGGTGCTGATGGTGCAAATGCTTAACAGTGGTTTCTATTATGTCTCAACATACGCAGATAAACAGAGATATAATCCCCGTTCATCTGTAAGTAACTGCCCACTCCTTGTGAATGATGCACGAGCTGCCATTGAAGAAAACACAGCACACTGAATGTAAGCTCTAATCAATGCAAGCAAACCTGCTCTTATTTTTTCCTGGTTACATTTGTGCACTTCTGATGGTTTATATATGTATTTAACCCAAGTTAGTTATTAATCTGATTTGGCATTGTTGGTTTAGTCTGGTGAGTTGCTCTGCCATCAGTTTAAGGATATAAGCCCAGCTCCACTGTCAAAACACTTTAGGTGATCAGGATGCTATACAAACTCAATTCCATTTACTGTTTACTCTATATGTTAGCTTCATTCTCTGCTCAAATATCAATCACCAGTGTTTGTTGTGGTACCAGCAACTTTGAAGTAGAGTGCTATAGTCTACTGACAGGCAAGAAAGGATCTTCTTGAGATGATAGCAAACAAAACACTAGAAGGAATACCCTGAAATCAGGTTTTACGTATGACTTTTATTAATATTGAGTAAACTAAAGATCCTTTATGTAGGTTTTAGCTAGTTCTAAAAATGCCTAATTTCTGATTACTGTGATTTGGTATGACCCACAAGTGCAGATGAAGGAGAAGAGTAATTACTGATTTCTGAGTTCACTTCAGTTTCCCGAAACTACAGGGTAATGTGTTCTCCTCCTTTGTTATATTTTTGTAATTTTTTAAGGGTACGTTTTTTTGAAAAAATTATACTTCTATGTATTAAAGTGCCCAAACAAATGCTCCTTTGGTAAGATGCTTGCTTGAGACTTATAATTACAATATACATTACATTACATTGTAAGAATAGTGATAAAAAGGCCAAAGAAAGTCTGCATTTGACATTTTACTCTGTTTTGTCTATGATTAGCATTGGCTGTGTTGTATACCTTTTCAGTGCTGTTAACAGGATTCAAGCATGTCTCTGCATGCACCATGGTCTCTAAGTATGTCCACTGATGCTGATTAAGGACAAACTTTTTTTCTGTAAATGGAAAAGAAAATGAGAAAAGTTTTGTCAAACAATATACATGTGGCAGCTTTTGCTTTGGGTCATATGACTCGCATTGCCTCTTCTGAAATTAAACTACTACATATGGGATTGGGATGTTATAATTGTGTATTGTGCAGTCGTAGTTTGGTTTCTATAGGCCTGTCGCAATAATCAATAAATCAATTAACCAAACGATAAACAAAAACGTCCTCAGTAAGATTGCCAGCCTCGATAAATTGACGTGCATGCATGTTTTTTTCCCTCCTCTCATTCCACCAAACAGGCTGGATGAGAAGATGGCTCACTACGTCCATCTTTCTCAACACCTGGGCGCGTTGGTTCTATAGCGGAATGAGCGAGGTTAGGGTTAGTGATCCATCTGTCTTTCATTCAATCTTTGGCGGGGAGGTGCTCGCGCGTACACACACACAGCTGCAAGTGAGCGTCATGAGAAGTAACGAGGAAACAAACACTCATATGAATGATAGCACAAAAGCGATGGTTCCTAAGCTGAATGCCACAGCCTAAGTTTGGGAATATTTTGGTTTAACAGAATAAACAAGGTGTGAGCTCATGAACACCGACGAGCTGATATGTCGAATGTGTTTGAAAGTGGTGGCAACGAACAAGGGGAGGTGCAGTGGAGCCTTCGTCCTGACAGTCAGCGCTTACTGAGTTGCATTTGGTCGTTAAAGGAAATATAGATGAAACAGCGCAAAATGGTGCATGCTCATAGACAGTGTTGTTCGCTACGTTGCAACAGAAATGCAGCCAATACGGTTGAACAGCCAGAAATGCTACAAAAGTTTAACAGACAGTACGGATTGACAGGGAGTCTATTTTTTGTAGTATTTGATTATGATGATTTTTTACATGCAGTTTTTCCCAAAAGAGTCAATTTCATTTTCACTGTTTTTTTCCCTCTTTTTTTGTTTGTTTAATTTATTATATTGTTTATTTTTTATTTGAAAGCTCTTGACCTTCCAATTACAGTTAAATACTCTTAAGAAATTAAAGTTCATTGCTTTTGATATGGTGTACTCACTTTATTACGACATATAATTACGTTAATGAAAAAAAAAGGATGTTTCAATATAACATTGACAATAATATTGTTTATCGACAATAATTTTTGGGACAATTATAGTCCAGCAAAATTTGTTATCATGACAGGCCTGGGTGTCAGACAGACATCTTTTGAGTGTATTTTTGGGTGTTATATGCCTTGATTGATAGGAGGGAGATAGTGGATAGACATGCCAAAGTGGGGGAGAGAGCAAGGGAGGATATTCTGCAAATGGACCCCAGAGAGGATTCAAACATGGGCTAGCAGAGGAATGTATGGGACATGCCTGGTTGATTACCAATCCAGCAGCCCAAATTAGGATTTTATAACATAATTATCATCCAAAATGTTTACTACAAGATGCACATTTGACATTTGGAATGAATATTGAGATTTATTTTGCTGCTACACAGCTTTAGCAGGACTGGTGGTCCATGAAGCAGAAAGATCTTGCAGGTAGAAGGAAGAAGAAAACAGACAAACTAAACACATTAGAGGTGATAGTCCGCTGATGGGCTGTGAACAGAGGCAGACGCTGCTACAATCTCAGGAAGTGAGCGACACTGGAGGATTCCACAGTGCTGAAAAGTAATTGAAAAAGGAGTGTGTGAGATGTTTAACAGCTTATTTTCTCTGCTTGTCCTCCGAGAACCAGAGCGTGAGAGAGGCTGTTACGCACCTGTGCTGAGTGAGGGAGGAAGAAAACAAATATTACCTACATAAGTCAAGAGAAACTTTGGCCTCTTCCACAGCTCAGTTAAAGTTAAAATAAGATTAGATGTCATGAGCAGAAAACAAGTAACATCTGTGCTGTTGCCTCACATTTCTCCTGCTTTCTTTGTTTCTCCACAGTAGGCACACTCTCCCCTCATTGTCTCTAATTAGACATGCATGAATTCCATTCATCTCGTCTCTTGAATTCGCACACATGCATTTCGGTGCAAATGTCTGCACACTTACAAACAGCAGGCTGCATGCTATTTGAGGGACGTGCAGGCTCTCAGAGTGTGACATCCAAATATAGACTTTGTTCAAACAGATCAGATATATTACAGAAATATAACAAAACTCTCTTGGTAAATTTTGGTGTCCTTATGAATTCTCAGAGCAGTTTGTAAGATGTCTGATCCTGGTAAAAAGGCTTCTCGAGGGATTGAATGATAACACTCTACTAATAGTTCGATAATTGATCTTAAACAAGGGAAACTGATGGATTGAGTGACATCTTTCTTTTTTTGCATTTTAGCATAAAAAAGAAATCAAGTATTAAGCGAGAGGTCCATGTGGTTCCGTTTTCCCAGATGTCATTCTGGCAGTGTTTGGATATTTCTTAGTCAGAAGCTTATTGAGGATGCCGTCTAATCCTTTCAGGGAATGTCTGGCAAGAGACAACATTTGACAGAAATTGGCTGCATTTTTGCCAATATTTTCTTTTATTCATCCCTAATTTCTGTCACAACTGCTCTCAAGCTAGTCCCAGCCCACACAGAGACAAAAAACTTTTTTTTTTTTTTTTAGCATTGTCTGTAAGCGTGGCAACATTTCAAGATACGTGTCTGTCAACATGAAAACATTGGAAACACTGTAATATATATGTCAAGGCTGAATGTGGGGCAGTGTTGTACACCAAAAACAAGGAAGAATCAATCTATTAAGCAATCAATCTTTATTTGTTTAGGGCCAATTCATAACAAGTGTTATCTCAAGACACTTAACAATAGAGCAGACTGAAGACCCTCAATTTATGGATACAGATACAGATATATACTGTATGTATACATAAATAAAATACACATATACATACAAAACCCAACAGGAATCCATGGCAGTGAGGAAAACCTGTTAAGCAGTAAGGGTAGAAGAAGACATAGAGCATGCACATACATCACATGAGATATAAACACTGGTGTTTGCTGTTTTCCATGTCCACTTGTTGTTCACTGTGGTCATTGAGGAGCAGAACTATCTAGCTTCTGCAGCACAAACACAACACCATATTCCACCATTGTGTCTGTTGTTGTCAGGGTTTGCACATGTGGTTTAAGGAAGAGGTAGAGCTATGACGCCATCATCCCTGAAAACATCTAGTTCACATGAAAACACAAAGCCTGGGTTTTCAGCCTAATGCACTTCACAGTGCTGTATCCGTGTGGATGAAATGCTTATACCATTAAAAACGTGTGTGTATATGTCTGAAATTGTCTTGGCTTGGATGTCCTCTTTGTAGTAAGATACTAACCAAGGATATTGTCAAAAATTTGAAGCTAAAACCTTATGTTTTTATTAATAAGAAGGATAATTGAACCAGTCTTAGATTGCTTTCATACCCCACTCATGTTGTGTTAACCAAACAACCACTGGTTCACTTTTTTAGAAAATTCATATGATATGGACTGGTGTGAAAGGTTGCAATAACTCTGGGATAGACTGAAGAACCAGACTCTGATCTCACTGAAAACATAGGATCTTGATTTGCTTCCAGGCAAACCCGAGTTTGGGTTTATACCGAGTGTGAAACCATCAAAACAAATCAAGGACAAAACAAGGCAGGTGAATCAAAATGTAGTGAGTTGGAGCTTGACTTTGGCCAAATATTACAACAGTAGGCAAGCTAACAGAATTGTCACTGACATTAAGTGCGTTTCCATTACCCTTCAATATGCGCAAAATGTAAATAGTGCAATAAAAAACTGGTAATGGAAATACCTGAATTTTGAAAAAGCACTAAAATATCCCTAAAAAGTTTTGACACTTTCATGAGGTTGTTTTCAGACGTTTCAGTATTCAAATATATCGCAAAAGCTCAATAAAAACACTTTTTCCACAATTAGCGTATCTGGTCACATGATCACTGCTCTCAGAGTAAACATGGCGCAGTACATTTGGACAGAGAAGGAGACAGAGACTTTTCTTGCCATTATTCTCGAGAAAAACACAACTGCCATACTAGACAGCAAACAATAGAGGAATGCAGAGTGTTTTAAGGAGATAGAAACGGGAATGAGGGAGAAAGTGTTCGACAAGCCTTGGCATATTCATGCGTCCATCTACCTGCCGTGAAATCTCGCGAGATGATATTTCACGAGAGTTACAACACTCCTACCTAGAACAACCTTGAAAACAATGAAAACATGTTCAAAGCGCAAATATACTTTGTCAAAATTTTGGGAATATCGCTTTTATTTTGCGAAAATCTGTAATGGAAACCCAGCTATTGTCAAGCAGACTCTGGTGTACATTACTATGACTACCACCGCCAGCCCACAGTCCTCATGACGGGTTAACACCCAGATGGGAGTCCAGAATATTCCCACACATCAGTCCAGTCAATGAGTGCTGTCTGACTCAGCTTTTATGCAGCTTTATCTTTATTTTATGACTCAGTTTACTCCTAAAGTGCTTTGAGCTAAACAATGGTCATCATGGAACAATAGGCTGGACAGCAACAAAGACACCCCCGAAGTGCAGTGTGGAAGAAAATCAAACTAAGTGAAATTGGAAGTGCTGTTACAATTGGATCTGGCAAACTTTATACGTGAAAGTGACCTTTCTCATTTTTATTCCAGTGACTAATAAGGACTATGAGAAGTGGGAAGTGGTTAGTAAACAAATGAAAGCTAAATAATTACCCCCTCAGGTCTATGCATTCTTGAGTAAGTTGAATTTGTTTCTAAAAAGGCAAAAGGTTAGAGGGGATTTTTCCAGAGAAACATAGTCTGTAATATGAATAATGCATTTAGGTTATGGGTGCCTCTCTGGACACTCAAGGTGACTTTACACAAACAAAAATGAAAACAATCTAATATCAGGGACCAAGAGGAGAATGAATATAAAAGGCAACAGCCCACAACAGGCAGGAATTAATAACAGTGAAGGACAGAATGCAACAAGGTCACAATAAGTGAGCAACCCAGAGAGTAAATTTTCAAGCTGAATTTTTGTGGTGCGGAGAGAGTATGACAGATGGATCACAGATTGTTTGAGGGAGAGTTCAAGAGACATTGTCTGCACAGGTCAAAGCTTAAGACCTTGTAGAAGTGAGCAGGTAAGAGACAGAGTGAGGAGCAGGGAGGCAGAAAGCCATAGAGGACGGGTGGGTGCATGAGTATGGAGATCATTCAGGTATGTCAAGATATACCCATCAACCAAGGTATGAAGAAGACCATTTCTTTCTAGTCTTTTGCATACCTTGTTGTAATGAGTGCTTGATGAGCCATTCTCCTCTGACCTCCGGTACCAACAAGGCATTTTTCACCTGGATAAAAGCTGCTTTTCTCTTTTTTCAATCTTTGTCTATAAGCTCCAGAGATGGTTGTGCATGAAACACAGTAAGACCATACAGTCTGGCACCAACAACATTCTCTGTTACCCCTTTTCCACCAAGCTGGTTCCAGGGCTGGTTCGGAGCTAGAGCCAGACTTAGCACCAGTTCTTTGGTTTTCCACAGACTAAGCACCAGTTGCTGGCTCTCAAAACCGGTGCTTGGCAAGCACCAACTCTTTGCTGGGCCATCAGAAAGAACCACGTTACGTCAAGGGCTACGGCTTACATCAGGGGGTGGGGGCGGGATTATTGACCAACCAATGCAGGGTAAAAGCACGGAAGCACTCTTACCCGTCTTCTCAAGCGTGATCGCTGTTCGTTGCTTAATCGTCGAGCAGCATTAACTTGCTGGATTGCCAACTTTTGCTCTCCAAGGAAGGCTCGAAAAGCCAATGGCAACACTTGAACCGCAACGTAGTCCTCCATCTTTGTTGTGGCAATTGAATTTGGCGCTAGTTGTTATGGGAAACTGGCATGACGTATACAGACGTATACATCGGCGTGATGACGTAGCCCTCTGGTCGGCACTCGTTTGTGGAAAAGCAAACGGTTCTCAACCGGTACGCACTTGAACCAACTGCAAACCGGCTCTAGCACCAGCACTAGCACCAGCCCTGGAGCCAACTTGGTGGAAAAGGGGTATGTGTGTCGCTGTTTTGATCGGGATACCATTTATACAGGAATAACCCTGTTTGCTCATGCATGTAAATGGGTTATTCCGAATGTTTCAGAAACTGGAATATTGACCTTAACCAGAATATTGACTGTATGTAAACGTAGCCAATGTTAAAGGAATCGATCAAAGGAAATATTAAGCAATAAGACTAATATTATAGATTATATTAGCCAATTGTTATAGGTTCTAAACTGGAATATGTTTATGATGTCCATCCATACAGCCAAGCCTTTTACACCACTTTCACACTAAAATTAGAGGGTCAACGTGGGTTTTTTTAACAATCAAATAGACAATTAAGAAAGTTCTGAACGTCAAGGTTGCCAAAGGTAAGATCCTGTCTAATCTCCTGTTTTTCAGTACTGTCCTCCTGTCTTTCCATCATATTGTGTTATATAATTTTTCCCTCTCTTCCCTTTTGCCCTCCAGTAACTGTCGCTCTTTACCTTTTAAATCTTTATGACACCTGTCAAGTGCAAATAGGTAATATTTCACCTCTGCATTCTCTCTGTTTGCCTTTGTAGCTGCTTTTGTTTCCCTTTACTATCAACCGCTCTCTCTGTCTGTTACACACAGTCACTTACACACTCCACTGAGTAATGTTATTCATTGTGGTCAGTAGTGTAGGATAAATTCCCATGCCCCCCTTTAAACATTAATGATTTCCCTTCGATGGAGTGGTGTTTGGCTTTATTTTAGCTCACCTTTAACTATTCATAACTCTGTTATATAATGGCAATTATGCACGGGCGGCATAGGGGCTGGTATAGATAAGAGGCTCCCAGTCTAAGCCTTAAGAAGGTACACTGGAGCATGAAATCACTTTCAATTACGCACACTCTTTACTCTGGAAGATGACGTTTGCTCCACTGAGCGTGCAACAGAGCTGGGATGATCGTCTAATTTGCAAATAACAGAGCCTCTTTTAACACAAGGACACTTTTGATCAGTGTAAGTGTTTGATTGCGCCGAAAGCCCAAAACAGTCTGCTACCAATTAACAGAAAAAGAGCAAAGAGTGGGCGCAGGGGGAGAGACTTCAGTTGATTTTCTACCTTTGAATGTCAATCATTACTTTGGGTAATTTCACATGGAAACAAAATACCTTTAGAAAGAGACAGTAAGGGACAGCAGTCTAGTGTGTACCATCAATAGGTTATCAAATAATCAGACTCAGATGTTCCAATCATGTCCATGGCCACAGGTGAATAAAATCAAGCACCTTGGCATGCAGACTGCTTTTACAAACATTAGTGAAAGAATGGGTCGCTCTCAGGAGCTCAGTGAATTCCAGCGTGGAACTGTGATAGGATGTCACCTGTGCAACAAATCCAGTCATGAAATTTCCTCGCTCCTGAATATTCCAGTCAAATGTCAGCTGTATTATAAGAACTTGGAAGTGTTTGGGAACAATAGCAACTCAGCCATGAAGTGGTAGGCCACGAAAACTGACGGAGCGGGGTCAGCGGATGCTGAGGTGCATAGTGCAAAGAGGTCGCCAACTTTCGGCAGAGTCAATCTCTCCAAACTTCATGTGGCCTTCAGGTTAGCTCAAGAACAGTGCAGAGAGCTTCCTGGATGGGTTTCCATGGCCAAGCAGCTGCATCCAAGCCTCACATCACCAAGTGCAATGCAATGTGTCTGCACTGGACTCTAGAGCAGTGGAGACGCGTTCTCTGGAGTGACGAATCGCGCTTCTCCATCGGGCAATCTGGTGGACGAGTCTAGGTTTGGCTGTTGCCAGGAGAGCAATACTTGTCGGACTGCATTGTGCCAAGTGTAAAGTTTGGTGGAGGGGAGATTATGGTGTGGGGGTGTTTTTCAGGAGCTGGGCTTGGCCCCTTAGTTCCAGTCAAAGGAACTCTGAGGGCTTTAGCATACCAAGACTTTTTTGGACAATTCCATGCCCCCAACTTTGTGGGAACAGTTTGGAGCTAGCCCCTCCCTCTTCCAACATGACTGTGCACCAGTGCACAAAGCAGGTCCATAAAGACATGGATGACAGAGTCTGGTGTTGATGAACTTGACTGGCCTGCACAGAGTCCTGACCTCAACCCGATACAACACCTTTGGGGTGAATTAGAGCAGAGACCGAGAGCCAGTCCAACATCAGTGTGTGACCTCACAAATGCTCTTCTGGAAGAATGGTCAAAAATTCTCATTAACACTCCTAAACCTTGTGGACAGGCTTCCAGAAGAGTTGAAGCTGTTACAGCTGCAAAGGGTGGACCGACGTCATATTGAACCCTATGGATTAGGAATGGGATGTCACTTAAGTTCATATGTGAGTCAAGGCAGCTGAGCGAATACTTTTGGCAGTATAGTGTATGTATATGAAGCATAGACTTTTGAAAAAAATGAGAGACAGAATCATGACATGCATTTTATTTGTAAATTGAGTATATCGTTACGTCTCTGTTTATCAACACTTGGTAAATCAGATACAGCCTGATAAAGGGCTTCTCTGGGCCTGATTCCCAGATGTCACTCCTGTAACAGATGAGGGTTTGAACATGTGTCCGAGTGTGCATGTATGTATTATTCAGTGTGAAAGACATGGTCCTTAACATCCTGCTCTTTGATAGGTTTTGATTTGGTGCTTTGATTCACGACAGAGCAACTTCTAAAAATAGCCCGTAGAGGAAGAGAGACAGAAAGAGATGCAGACAGACAGACAGAGAGAGTCGGGGGGGAGACAGAACGGAGGATACCGGCTGCTTTGGTCCCCTGAGTGTTGGTTACATTTGATCTTTTCATCACCGTCGCTCCCTGTGCGTCTCTAATACATCACATTTTCACATTTCCTCCTTTCACTCTCACACCTCGCTCACTCTCCCTGATGCCATCTGTCTTCATTTCCCCCCTCCTTCACCAAATCCCTCTTTACCCCTGTATCTCTCTGTGTGTCTCTCTCTCTTTCTCGCTTCACTCTCTTGCGCACACATTGGCACGCACGGTATTGCCGAGCTGTAGGGTTGAAGCTGGGACTGCAGTAGCAACACAGACAACAGACTGACAAGACAGGAGACAGAGACAAGGAGACATATCCAAAATAATTGGACAGGAAGAAAAAAGTCACATATGGTCACATTGGATTAGCAGCCTGCATTCACTCGGGCTGCACACGTGTTCTCTGACTCTGTGTGTTTGTGTGGATGAACTGTGCCGCTTTTTGTGGCGTAGACCCCGGGACACAACACCAACTAAAAACTCATTTACACACAAGACAGAGAGCACAGTACGAGTCCTGATGCCCGTGTCTAAGGTAATGTATCACATCTTTTGCTGCTGTACGAAGGTCAACCTTTGATGACTTTCCAGAGACTTCTGGAGGTGCACTGCTGGGATTCGGAATATGATTATTCTGTGTGTTGCATGCTTTTTTTTTTCTCCTGAATATATTTTTGGATATGAATTTAAGCAGGTGTATGATTAAGCAAGTCTGCAATATGGCACCTCAAATGCTGTGCAAACGTCCTAGATGAGGTCACGTCTACTTTAATCCCTTGAAATTAGATGGGATTATTTGAGAATATGCTAAATAGCAGAATTATTATTATTTTGACAATGTTAGAGGTAGGAATATACATTAGAAATTGCGAGTTATTAATGATAAATGATAATTACCTGCTCCTGACAGCCAGTTGCAGTAAGATGACTTTTAAAAATTGTGTGATTTTTTAGATTCTATAAGTAAAACTGTTTGTAATGTTATGAATCAGCATTAATAATGATCAGAATTGTTCAGTTAACCGGTCAATCCACCAATTAATCAGCCAATTTTTATTGTATAATTGCCAAATCATAACAAATGTTACCTCAAGAGAGAAAATCTGTATCAGGCTTTTCTTTCACTGTATTATTCTTTTTTAAATCTTTTTATTTATTGTTTATTTTCTTTTTTAAAGAGAGCTGCAAAAGCATAGAGAGGCAGACAGAGACACAAGGATCAAAGTGAGACTTATGAATGTTTGATATGAATTTTTATCACAGAAGAACTAAGAAATAGTGAATTTTAGGGATGTAAAATATCATAGGCACAGTGTTGGTATTAACCTCAATAGCTAAATGTCAGCATTAGCTGATACAAACATTTGTGCCTGTGCTTACAGCAGACATATTGACATACCTTAGGGGGAAATTTAAGTTGTTGTTTTTTTTTACCTTTCTGCAGTTTATACTGTGATATTTTTAGGAAGTTACCAGAAGAAAAAGTAGTTTTCTTAATGTTTTTTTTAGACCAACTTGTTATTCCATTCTGCCCTGCAGTCCTCTAACACCAGCTGTGATGCACACTCATCAACAGAGAGATGGGAGAGTGTATCAACATGTTTCTTTTTAAACTGTACAAGTACATTTGTGACTTGCAGTTGCATTATTTATAGCATTTTTTAATGACATTTCAAGTTCTCCCTTGGAGTCTTTACAACTGTACGTCTTCCTTTAGATGTTCATTTGAAATGCTTACAAGCAGATTGTTTTTTTATTGAAAAGATCAAAACAAGGCTAAGGACAGAAACAAAATAATTAGAAACTCTGTATGTCTGTCTGTATGTTTGTTAGCAAGATAACACAAAAACTACGGGACAGGATTTGCTGAAATTTTCAGATGTTCGGAACATCCAAACTTAAAAACTATTCGATTTTGGTGGTGATCCAGATAACTGCCATTAGGGAACGATCGTTTTTGCTCAATAACTGTCTAATTAATAATGATATCTACATGATTCTGCGTGCCACGTGTTTTCAAGGTTAGGGAATCATATTCTGGTGTTATCATGACTGTTGCTTATCGATGTAACAGTAATATTTGAGCTACCTTGGTGGACGTTTGCGCTCTTTTAGTGCTTTCTAGTTGTAGATGATGAATGATGTACTGAAATGTGACTGTTGCAAATTTGCATTTGCAATTCCAATTCTTAAATGATACATTGCTCTGCTCCTACCATACATTTATGTGATATACATCCTACATATCAGCAATAATACTAAGAGAATGTGAAAAATACCAGAACACTTCAACTTATCGACACTTAATTATCTGTGTTCAGGAAATTATTTAGTATCATTAGTTACATTAAATTGTTCATCTTATCTGGCACCTGTTCCTAACTGCATACCAATGTTTCAGTTTCCTTGTAATATTTCACATAATAAGGGATAAAAATCTCCCAAATGTGGACTTGCTAATTCAAGCCAAAGTAGATCTCAGAATGCTTTGCCAAAATGTAGCCCACAGCATGAACCATGAAGTCTATTGGTAAATAATATTCTCTCTCATTATGCAGAATTTTCCAGTCAAAATGAGATGCTGCTTTTCTGTTCAGTAAGTACACCTCATGCAGTGTGTTTTTTTATTGAATAGAGCCTTTGGTTTAAACAGGCTTAAACAATGAAGACAATGAATGTTGGTCAGGCTCCATCTTCCTACATTCTTTTGTGCCAATTCATCATCAATTATTTGTTAAGTCGAGAGTTCACTGATGGTTACTTTTTGCCAACTGTCATTTAATGGCAGATTTCACACCACCACGCAATGTGTCAATGTGAGGCGGCTTGTTTATTATTGGTTGATTTTTATATCTAAAATCTTATTAAAATGCATGAAGTACACCAAAACATAAAGTCAATAATCAGTCTAGATCTATATTTGGCCTCTCTAGTTGAAAGTCTGCTACATTTTCTGGTCCTGAGACGTATGGACGTGTGACTTTTCCGATTCTATTTATTCTAACCAAATGATGTCAGAAAAGTTTTCCTTAATTTATGCCATCTTGTGATTCAGAGTACAGTGACTGAGTAAGAAGTATGGGAGAAATGTGGCAAACAGCTCAAGTGTGATTCACTCTTAGCAAGGAGGGTCTTGTGTATTTTCAGAGACAGAGAAATTAAGATTCAAGACTCAAAATGTGTTTCACACCAACTACAATCATGTGCAGTTCTGAAGCTGAGAAGCTCTGTTTCAAGGGTAAATCATAAATATGTATACAAATTCAAATAAGATGAAATATAAATGAAAATATGTAGACAGACCATGGCCCATTTTTTAAGTTTTGAAGTGTATTTTTATTAATATGGAACCTTTCGATGAGCCTAAAAAACTTTGCAATCCTTAATGCTTTACATTTAATATATATTAAAGATGTTATGAGGAGTTTCTAAGTAATTACGAAAAGTCTCACTTTTAGATATATGCCTGATTGAAATACACACTTTAAGATTAGTTTTACAGCATCAAAATAGGTTATCTATAAATGCTATTCCTTAGCTTCATGGTCGGGTTGGTCAGAGCTGGACTGGCCTGGATACTCAACTTCAGGAACAAGACAATTAAAACTAGAGCCAATTTATATTATTCGGACATGTCTTAGAGCACCGGGCTGTAAGTAGCAATATATAGGCGGCTACAAAACTGCGATACTAAGTTTTCCAAAAACTGCTTGTTGTCACACATCAAAAACTACCCCTATGTAACTAGAAAAAGATACCTTATTTTGTTGCTTTGCATCCTGTAAGTTGTTGAAAAAAGAATTTGTAAAGCAATGCAGAGTTCTGAGGAAGGCCCGAGCTGCATTCATTAGCATCACAACAAACACACGCTTTGGCTTGGGTCATGTCTTTACAACAGTATCCGTGCGTGCTCATGGGTAGCAGAGTCTTTATGTCACCGGAAATAGATTCCCCTCATAGCACCTTTAAATGTGATATTTTATTTTCTGTTTTTAGGAAATCACTCAATTGACACAGTCAATGTGTGCATATGTTTTCCCCCCACAAACTACTCAAAATGGCAACCACAGATAAAGTGCTTGACGTCAGTCTTTTGAGATACATTATTGCAGAGGGGTGCAAGTCCTAAGAAGTGTAAGGGGGTTACCATTTTGGTCCAGCCTTGTCTCAAAGTGTATGAGGTTTTCAAGAGGTTTTCACATAGCTTCTTGAAATAGGGTTTGTTGTGATGACACCCATCCAATACTTGAACTGTTTCTTTACTCTGCAGCATGTTGTGCATCTAGAAATTCTCCACGAGTCTTTAAAAACATCATTGTATCTTTAAAAAAGCTGTTGCTAAAACACTGCCATCGATGACTACAGAATTATCCGTGAAACTTAAATTTCACCGCTTATGATTTTATGATGATCGCCACAGCCATGAACACTTGATCAGGTCTTACTAAGATAAAATTCTCTTACACATGAGGTAAAGGCGTGAGATATGAGTTGGAAGCGTGGGAGCTGCTTCTAAGTAGACATGACATGTTCCATAGTAACTTGACAAAAACATGCTTAATATATCTTTTATATTTCAAATATTATTAGCACTGTCTTCATTCCTAAAGATTGTAATGATGAACAAACATGGGTTTCATCAAGTTTTTATTGTCACAGAGTTCATAATCAGCAATAGTCCAAAAAAACTTTTAAAGAAATCCACAGGTTTTATTTAGGGAACCACTAGGGTGCTAAATTCCAGGCCTGTAAAAGAAACATCAGTCTTGCATCCCTATATTTCAGTCATATACACTGGATGATAGAAACCTTATAATATGGTCCTATTTAAATCACATTTTCAGTTACCTGTTTATAATAATATAATAGACAGCACTAATTGAATAGGATATTTTTTTCCACCCTGATTGTAAATATTTGAGATTTTTGGCATTCTGACATTGAGCAGTTGCAATGTATCATTTACCAAGCAGTCAAAAAAACAAGAATACTGAAAATTAAGGGATAAATTTAATCCCATTACTGAAAGATAAAAAAGCAAATAGAGCCAGAACAAGAGAGAAGGAGAGTGTAAAGAATGACATGTTTTAAAAAGCTGAAGGTCGTACTGGGGCTGCCGTGTATAGGACAAAAAAAAAGTCCCCTGCAAACATGGCATGCAATTTCACCACTGAGCAATTCCGGCTTCCTATGGGAAATATGACATCCAAACTATAATTATGGCTTGCAAATTTTGAAAAACAAGAAGAGCTGGAGTACTGTAGCTTGGTTGTCCTCTGACAGCTTTATAAACAGATAATTTTAATTGAGGGATTTAACAAAGTTGAAGCAATAGAAGGACATAGCTGGACTCAGATGATTTTCTTTCTCAAAATGATAATCAAAGTGGACGGGCAAGAAGAAGCAGCTTTGTGTTCGACGTACGGCTTGGTAATTGCTCATATGATTTAGGAATATTTTGTCCCAGCTAGAGGATTGGAAAGAAAACTGGGCCCTTGCCTTCATTTCGGATGTTGCTCCTGTTATTGGGCTTCCGTTAGGTCACATCTGCCCCAAAGGACGGCCCAGTCCACAGGGGAACAGGGAGGTCGACCACATCCCTGGAGCAAGTTCAAATCTGTTTTTTTTTTCATGACACAGCTGTCAGAGCTGTCTGTCATTCAGGTCAAGGACTTTAACTTTGTTCGCTGCTCCAACTTCAAAATTTGAGTGCTTCTGAAGGGGGGGATTTTAGAGTTCGTAAAAATGCTGAATTAATGTAAACATGGCAGAACGTGATAATATGCAGCCTTCCACAGGTAACTATGGAAGAGCATTAGCAGTGACACGTGCAAGGACTTTAAATCTGGAATGCAAATACAAGCTCAGCTAATTAAAACAGTCCATCTTTTTGGGATTGGTCCCTGATATTACCGAGATATAATTCAGCCCCTCACTGTTGGAGGTCTTACAGGGGACACTCTGTAAGTCTACAGCTTGTCTTTTTTGTCAGAGGGGATTGTCTCTTTCTGCTAAAGGCTGAATAGAAGTTTCGCATGATGGCACACAGCTGCTCCTTTGTGCCTGAGCCCATTTTACTTACCCATGGTGCAATGGTGTCCTTGCTAAATGGGTTGTATTTCAACGGCTACTGTATCTGCGACTACTTTGGTCAAGGTAGCAACAACCCTTTTGTTGGCAGCGATTATCTTCTTTAAAATTGTACATGACTTTCCCCCTTTGGCAATTAACAGAAAATTATCACTGCCTTAAGTCCACCACTGCTCTGGATAGTCATCCAAGTGTGGAAAAGGGGATTTACTCTTACAGAATCCTTGAGAGCTTTGGACCTTTTGCCCAGTCTTGACCAGATATTTATAACACACTCAGTGAGGTTGACACTGGAGCATTTCTTGGCTTTGTGAAAAATGATTTAACAAGAAAACTGCTGCACTGGAAGTTGTGGATTAGTTGGAAGAGAATTAAATCTAAGCCAAGATTTCAAAGATGCATTCCCAAGAGAAGTCTATTTCAGTTACTGTAGGGTCACTTTAGTACACTGTTCACATTACTTTTCTTTTAACCATCAAAAGTTTGGACAAATACAAACAAAACTGATAAGCTCTTTCCAATATATCACCATACAGTTCTGAATAAAGAAGCATGTTAAGATAATATTGCCTGTTAAATCATACAATGTAGAAAATACAATAAATGTCTACATTTTTCGAAAATCAACTTGTATGTAATAAAAGTTGAATGAACTTTGACTTGTCACCATTGATTTCATAAACCAAAGGACAGGGCATTAAGGGCATTTGCTTTTTACACACATTTTTAGAGTGAGTAAAACAACAAAATGCAACTTTGTTAAAGCAGTGTTTGCACATAGAAAATATGCACAGTGGTATACAGATTTACTTACTGTTATAATACTACTTAGTTTATGATCCTGGTTTGCATGCAAAAAAACAGACATAAACTTGACTCAGATGACGGCCTGCTCTCTGGCCTGGTCATGTGATATGGGACTAGTTGACTATAAGCAAAAAGAGTATCATAGTAATCTAACTTATGCAGCCCCCAGGCTTGAGTGATGTCAGCTATTTGGTCAACTTTCAGTGTCCAATCTCACACTGTTTGGTTAACTTTAAAAAGACAAAGAGAGGAAGCTTAGGCAGGCCTCAAAGCTATGCCAGTAATTATTAATAAAAATATCCTTGATAAAAATCAAAAAGTGAGAGTTATGGAAAAATTCATCCTGCTGCACGGTGTTTGGACACATTTGAACACTTTTGCTTTTTTATTTCTTTAACATGAAGTGAGCATGTAGGTTCTGGTGCTCTGCAGTCACTTTCTATTCACCCTTTGGGAGCTGCAATTTTGGAACAGGCTTGGGTCAGTTTTCCAGCAGGGTCAGGGTTTTCCAAACCAATCTGTGACCCTTCACTGAACCAAACTAGGTGGTGGCACAAAACAGGATACATGCTCTATTTGATGGTTTTGTGTAATTTGCTGATCTAGGATTTCCACAAGAAACTCAATGAGGGCCATAAGGGTCACTTTTTTCAATCCATACCCTGTTAAAAACATGGATTTGGTCTAAGATTGCTTTCACATCTAACATGTTTGAACCCTGGTTTGCTCCTTTTGGAAAGTTTGGTTTTATGGAGGTGGTGTCACACAGGACTTAACTCTGGTCCCACTGAAAACAAGGTTTAAGTTCTTCTTTTTTTACCAACAAATAAATCATTGACCTTTGAGATCTTTGTGAGTCATTTCAAAGTGAACAAGAGTTCAGTTTATGGTGAATGTGAATGCAATCCAAACCAAACTAGGACCAAACAATGCAAGCAAACCATAAAGCAGTGCATTGTGCCTAGTAATCGACCTAATCCAACAATAGTGTGCAAAATAATGTGACAGATTGATAATGTCAAACAAAGTGTGTCTATTGTTTGTATCACAAGCACTGCCAGTCTCCATTTATCTTAATGGGATAAAGTCTACACACCTGCAGAATATGGTTACACATCACGTCTGTGCCACCTGATGCAGCCTAAATGCAGCTTTCTATTTGTTTTATGGCTCAGAATACTTCCAAATTGCTTTACACAATGTTTCAAAGTGTAACAAAAGGCTAAATGGCAGAAACAAGCGCTGCAGCTACAGCCCCAACTCATATCAGTGGCTACATAACACAGTAATTGACAGAGTTGAGTCCACCTGACAGAGTGCAGAGAAATAAAAGAATCCTGCAAAGTGGAGGAAACATTCAAGCTCCACTCAAAAAGTCCCCAACCAGGATTCAGACCATGAGTCACTTGGCTGTGAAGCAACAGTGTCCAACCAGCCCATTTAAATTAGAACAAAGCCTTCCTAAAATACAGATTTTTAGTAAAAAGAGATGTAGGTAGATGTCTCTTGAAAAATAAATGTCATTGAGATGCGTTTGTTGGACAGCCAAGAGTTTCTTGTCCTCTTTTCAAGGTCACTGTCATTTTTTTTTAGGTTTGGGGAGCAAGAGAATATGACTCCTTTTACTAATCCCAAGTTCATAGAAATGTGCTATGCCTCTTTAAAGACTTCCTGGAGTTTATAATGTAATAATAAACTCCAGGATTCAAGCCTTTCTAAAGAGGAGGGAAAAGATTCAAGCCTTTCCAAAGAGGAGGGAAAAGGAGCTGTATCTGATTCTTGACAGAGACAACAAATGTATTTTTGTTGTTAATCTTGAATCAAATCCTTGCTTGCTGGGCACCCAAGACATGATGCAAACCATCAGACCCTCCAGGACCTTTAAAGGTGCGTTCATACCGGACGCTGCTTCTACTACCTCGGCAGTCACTCTCCATTCAAAGTCAATGTACAGCCGCGATGGGGCGGGGCTAACCCTCCCACAATGCGACAGCCGCGTACAAGACAATCACTTCACTCGGCGCGCGATGTCAAAGTTAAAAAATGTTGATCTATTCAGGCGATGTCGTGTGTGGCTGTGCGGCATCAGCAAATCAGCGGTGTGTGGACATGTGACAATACCCGTGACAGACAGTTATTCATCCGGACTACAGGGCGGATGAGTTCCGTCTAGGCGGAACTAATGTCAGTGAGGGCATTAGCTCCACCTAGACGGACAGCAGTAAACTGACAGATGATGCTGCTGCAGGGCATCAGCTGGAGTGTTTTGTGTTTGATAAGTGGGTGAAAAGGATACAGCTGGAATAATGTGCGCTTATACATCCTATTATATGATATATGATATGATCGCGGTGAAACTCGAGCGGACGTGACGTCACCGAGCGACAGCCGACGGCAACGGTGACCAAAATGAGGTATTTATGGACGAGCGACGCTACGTCAGTGGGCGACGCGATTTTGGTAGCTGGGTCGCTTGCGGTGTGAACGCAGCATTAGGCTTGTTGACAAAATGATTGCATTGCAACTTGTGAACTGCTGGGAGAGGTTATGAATTCACTTCTAAGGTCTTAAAACTGAACTTTGACATCGTTATGACTTTTGATTTGCATGAGTTTTTATACATTTGACGCTTTTGGAACCCCAACGCAACACTGTATCCTCATTTGTTCAATCAACAGAAAACAAAAAGGACTAAGTATTAATGATGCCACCCACTGACTTTTGAAGCAATAACATGAAAGTCAATGGGAGCCTTCTTTACTAAGCGAACGTCAAGTGGACTTGGAGGGGGGCTGCTTTTTTCTCTGATGTGTGCATTGGCTTCATTCTCAGCACCTGGTTGATAATTGATATAAACTCACTCAAATCAGATTTCCTCAAAGACTTGAGAGGTTTATATTTCAGTGTTGAAAGGTGTCGTCTCTGCAGACAGAACAGCAGGTGTGTGTCTTCCACCTTTCTCTGTTGAATGTTCTGTGTCAGAGCGAGGATATAAAAAACCTGTCTCCTGAGTAGCACTGAGAGGCTCTTGAGATAACGGAGTGAAGAGAAAGGTGAAAGACAAGAGTGAAGGGGGAGCATGTGAATGAATGAGTGAGTAAGGGAGACAGCGAGAGTGTCAGTAAGACACTTCAGTACAGTGGGTGCATTTGTTTGTCTTTGACTCAACAGCCTGCTTTCTATACAAATATGATGGGATTTTATCATCATTTGTTTCCTCTTGATCTACCCAGGGGAATACTGCTCGTTGAATTCCATGAGTCGGTGCATCAGTATTAACTGTAAGTGATGCATAGCTCTTAGTTTTGTGCCATTTGATTTTTGCAGGGGAGGATTTGCAGCAGGATGACACATGACACAAAAGAAAAATAGAAGCAGAACAAACAAAAGACGATTGTGGACAGTCAAGGTCACCTCGCAAATACAACAGCTATGAAAACAACACAAAAATAAAAGCCAAGTCATTCAAACACGTCAAAATGATTACTTTAAAAAAGAAAAGAACCGAAAGAAAGAGAATAGGCAACTCTGAAGAGGCGGATTTTCAGTCTGGATTTGAAAGTTTGTGAAGAGTTGGATGCTTTGTGGAGTTTCAAAGATGCACCAGGGTTCCCACTTGTCCTGGAAAACCTGGAAAATGATTGCCCAATTTTCCAGTCGTGGAAAACAAATGGAAAATAAGGAAAATAAGTGAAATGTCCTGGAAAAGCTTAAATTTTCCTTGAAAATTATTTGTCTTCCTTCTAGCTTGAAACATAGGAAATGAAGTAAAAATGTACTTGGTAACTAATGTACACGTAGCTAGAAAATGTGAGTAGGTCAAATAAGGCAAGTTAAGGCATAAAATATAAAAACTCAAAACAATGGGGACAAAAAGAAATCATAAAGAATGACAAAATAAAATTTAGGCTAAATTAACAAAATCTATTCATAAAAAAGCAAAGTAAATAAAGATTGAAAAATATGTATACGTATCGTGCTGGAGAGTTAGAAACAAAGAAATTCTAAGATCAATATGATCAATAGCTAGAGATATTGTTCATCAACGTCTAATCTTGTTTTTAGAAGGCTAACTAGAATTGAAAACTGCCCACAGAAACAATGTAACTTCAGTTGGTTATGTGACACTGGAAAAAGTCCTGGAAAATGTCCTAGAAATGTCCTGGAAAATGATTTCTAGAAAAGAGTGGGAACCCTGATGCACGGCTGAATGCTCAAGACCCCATGGAAGTTTGGTGGGCAGGGGGTCCCTGATCCCCAGAGGAGCATAGAGTCAGATATGCGGCAGGCAACGAGTGGAGCTGTTGGGGAACCGGGGGTGATGTGATCAATGGAGGGGTTTTTGTGATGTTCTGGGCTGCCAAATTCTGGACCAGCTATAGTTTGTGGAGTTTGTAAGAGACACTCAAAGGAAGCTAAAATTGCAATATAGATAATGATTTTATTGGTATGAGCTTGTGTGATGATTTCAGACTAATTGGTCTGTTTTGCTCCTCAGAGTTTGATTGTTTTTGATTGGAGCTTTGCAGGATGGGTCCGTCTAATTATAGACATTAAATCAGGCTGGTCAATGTGCACGGCAAGGTTAAGATGACAGAGCCCCAAGCCCCCTGAGACCCTATGCCAACCCCCCAACCCCCCATCCCTCAAGGGACCTAGAAAACCAAGAGGCAGTAACCCAGAGATGTTTTGGCATATTTCTTGATGAACCAGGCAGGATTCTGTGTGAGTTTATTCATTTTTATTGATTTTATTTATTTAACTAGGAAAAGGAACTCATTGAGATTAAAAGTGTCTTTTTCAAGAGTGTCCTGGCCAAGATAGATAGCAACACGGTTAACAGAGTTAAATACAATCACAACAGCATCACAAGACATGTATAACACTTAAACTTACACTTTTTTTTTTTTAACAGTTTTGAATTAATCTATGTATCTGTAAATCTATTATCTGCCTACTGTCTGATTATCTCCTTGTCGTTATACATTTTATCAGCTGGTTGGTCCAACCAGTTTATAATATTTTCTTCCATTTTGATGCCTTAGTTAACATGACCCTCTGTGCCTTATCCGTTGATTCCCATGGTCTATGATGAACTGATTGTTGATTTTATTCTGATTTTTTCTGCCTTTGTTCTGTCTGTTAAAGCACTTTGTAAACTTCTGTTCTTAAAGGTGCTATATAAATAAAGTTCTTCTTATTATTATTATTCTTAAAGTACAATGAAAAATAATAAAGACAGTTATGGACATGCTGAACTACTGAAGGACACAAAGTAATCTGTCAAAACATTGATGCCCCAGTGATGAAAATGAGTGTTGGATTTGGTTGCAACTCTACTGAATAATGATTTCCATAGTTTGATTTACTGGAAACTCACCCAATGGAAGCCTTCAAGTCAATCATGGAAGCTCAAGCACTGGTGGTCCCTTCTTTGCGTCATCTATAAAGCACTGTCCCATCCATTTGGATTGTTGGGTGCTTACTTATTAGCTATTTTCATCCCAGCAACTTCAATTATGCAGTCATCCACTTGCAAAACTCTTGAACTCAAACTGTGGAAGTAAGACGCTGTCATTAGCCTGATTCAGTTGGAAGTAGGCTGACATGTTCCAGTTGTCTCATTGGGTGCATGAAGACTGTGTTGCTCTTTTCCTTGTTTAGGCAGCGTGAACTGAAAGGTGCATTGATGTCATCCAAGTCAAGGATATTGTGGCAGGCTATGACTCAGTGTACTTTAAGAGCACAAACACAGTATCTATATTTAGCCATGTGGAGCATGTTTACTGTGAGTAAGACAACAAAGTCACTGTCAGGCTATCACTGCAGATTAATCACAGGTGAGCAATGTTATGTTTAGGGAAGTTTAAGAGTGTACCTGGTCAGTTAGGATGAGCTTGTCATAGTCATTGTGTTAATTAGATTGTTCTTTGGCCTTTAAAGTTTGAGACAGCTTACATCTGAAATCTCAAAGACACTTGTTCACATGCCACTCACAAGTTAAATTATTTTACGAAGGAGGGGTCAGGTGGCAAGATGCGATGTTTAAAAGGACAAGCATGAAGTCTGACACAGTGCTGACCTTTTTGCCTTTTTCAGTGCATTGTATACTTGGAAATATTAAGAGTATAAGCAGAACAATAGAAGAGAACACACTGTCAAGCAGAGCATAATCACTCAGATTGCACATGCACTCAGATTGCACAGGTCAAGCAGAAGCCACAGTATATAAAAGCAACAGACCCTTTACTCATGTTCTCTGAACATTTCTGATTATTTCCACCGGAGTTCACATTCAGCTCACTCTTGACCTGTTGCAGGGGTTATCTTACAGGACAAACAAAAAATGGGAGAAAAATGTAGCATCTTGCATTCATACATGAAGCTCACTGGGATTTTAGTGCAGAGGCGAAAACGGTCTGAAGATGAGTCCAAATGTTGTGTGTGCCACACCGAAGGCGCCTAGTTTCTTACAAAATGATGTTCAGTGTTTTCAGCCTTCAGCATCCCAAGAGCTATGGGGCCTTACTGTATAATGTTTTTACAGTGCTTTCAGTTGAACAAAGTTCAGCACAATTGGAGCACTGCCACACTCATCAGTCTCACTTCTTTATCCACCAAGTAAAATAAAATAGACTTTGGACTTGTGATATCAGCTGAACACCTACACTAACATAAACAAACATGCTTTAAGTTTGCACTGTACAGGTTTGGGGCTGCTGCTTATGCCATAAACCGGTTTCTGTACATTTTTTAAAATGTTTTTTAACAAAATGTATTTCATCGCAAGGAAATTCTTAACATAATGAACAAAACCCTGCAACGAGCTCCTGATATTTATAAATAGATGATATGAAATTGTTCCCTAATGCAAAACACAACCAACACCCAAAGGCCATGGTGTTCATTCACAGAAATTCTTAATCATACTGCTGGCTTACACTTCTGCTAGCTTTTCAATTTATAAAGTCCAAATGGCGACCTCAAATCCCGAAGATGTCTGTCTCTGACGTAGAAGCTTACAATCATCACTGTTTGGGAAAAATAATGTTCAAAGCTACATTTGCATTGAAAAGTATTGCCTGTGGACATCTGATGATATACAATATTTGCAGAAGACATCTGTGTTCTTAATTAAATGCAAATGAACCATGTCTGAGACTTGAAAGGAAAAAAAATTGAGCGCAAAAATTACTTTATTTGGCATAGACCCAGAAAATTTACATGGTTAATTAAGATGGGGAAACCTTGAAGTCTTTCAAATTGGAGGCTTTAATTGGAAAATTGGTGCTGATATAAACAAACAATATCTTAGCCAAACATAAATATAAACATTTCATTGTCACAGAATGACAACTATGCAAATACAATTAAAACATTAAATTTTAGATTTATTTTTTAGTAGAACTTTTTCAAGTTTTAGTTATCTTATTGAATGATCAATTTACTTTATGTACTCCTTGGGCTCAAATGTGTGGCTTCAAAGTCCAGGGTTGGAGGAGAACAGTGCATGTACGGTAGTGTGCACTGTGCGAGGAATAGCAGAGATATTCTCCAGTACACACCTTCTTGGTTCAGGCATTCTGTAAGGATGGCCTGAAGGGAGAAGATCAAAAATGACGGAATTTTGCAACCCTATTGTAAGCAGCCTGTGGTAGCAATGCTCTGACGTATAGGCTGTGGCTTCCAACAGCACGAATCCAAGCTGTTTGCAGACAGAGGAATTTAGGAACTGGAAACAAAATCAGGAAGTTTATGATGCTGAGTCATCAACAGTTACAGCACTAAAACCTTCACGGCCCACGTGTGACACGCAGATGACCTCTCAGGGTCATTATGGCTGCCGCTCTTCCAGATGAATATAGACGGGGAAGCTCGCCCACTTTAAAGATAGGAAGTTCTTACAATATGTCGTGCTTCCTGTCTCTTTTATGGCAACATTATTACTTCGCGCTCCATTGTGGTCTTTCAACACATATAACTTAACTGGTGCTGCACAGATTGCGTGTACAGTTTGTGTGTGTTTACAGTGCGTCCATTGTGTGCTCCAGCATCCTGTGGGACTTACATGTAGTGCCTTAATGTCTTCACAAAGAGATGATGAAGGGTGGGGGGTTGCTGCGCAGGAACAAATGGACAAAATATATGAACGCATGTTTCAGACAATATTTACAGACACACATCTGCAATCATTGAAACCAGGCAGTGTGTACACAGCACACACACACACACACACATGCGTACATGTGCTTCTCTCTCTCTCTTTCTCTCTCTGAGCGCTCACTGCTCATTTGTCTTCTCTCATTACTGCTATCTCCTCCCTCTCCTCCTTTCCTCCCCACTTGTTTGTGCAGCTTGGGAGTCTACCTTCTGAGCCTCTTGGGCTTTCTCTCTCTCTCTCTCTCTCTCTTGCTTCCCCCTTCTCTCTCTCTCTCTCTCTTTCTATGTGTGCACAGTTCAGTCGGCCTAGCCCACACTGACAGACTCACACTCAGCAGCCCAGCTAGACGGCCACAAACACTCACACACCAGTTTGTCAGAGGAAGTAGGCCACTTTAATGGGGATGTGTGGAGCGCCCGTAAGTGGATTGTGACCTGGAACTGCTTCCTCTTGCCAGGTAGGGCTTACCAACCATCACTTTGTTCTTCGTCCGCACTGTAGTCCTTATTTTAAAGCTTCTCCTTAAGCAGCAGGGTTTGTCTTTGCTTTCCCTCAGCTTTGGTGGAAGATATTTGAGTATTCATGTGGATAGAGATATAAATAAGACAGAGAGATAGGAGGAAAGATAGTGAAAGCAATAAAGGCAGTTCATCATTTGGCATCTTTATGACTGGCTCATAAAAGGAGTCTGGTGTCACTGTTGTGCACTACTTTGATTCATTTAACTTTGTCTTTGTGTTTATTAGATATTGCCTCCATTTTCTCCCATTAAATCTTCTTCTTTCCCCTTCCCCTTAAAAAAATACTCTTCCATTCCTCTCTCCTTCTTGACAAATGAGGCATTTGGCAATATTTCCTGAAAATCACATTGTTTACATCCCCTCTTCACTACTTTTACTCCACTAGTTTCTACTCTGGCTGCGTTCCAGTGATATGAATTAGCCCACCCCATGGCCGGGGAGTCATAGGGTGTGAACAAGGGGACTATAAGAGGGAGATGGCTGTTAGAAAGATACTCTACACCGATGGAGCTTGGCAAAATGTGACAGATACAAGACGAGAAGAGAGAGCTAGCAGAGGGGCCAGAGGAAGAATAAACAAGAGGAAGCTCACTGGGGAAAATTGCTTTTCCTCATTAAGGGAATTGAGAGGTTATCCACTACTTAGAAGGAGAAAGCAGGCGAGTGTGATGTGTTTAGATGGCTGTGTTTCAGCCTGTTGATGCACAAATAAGGAAATCATTAGGACTGTCAAAGGATAAGATATTTTGAGCTTTATTATCAGCTAAACTGCAGCATTAATCACAGATTTTAAAGAAGACATATTTTATTCATTCTTTACACACTTTGGTTGTGACATGCTACAAGCACACAGACAGGCTGTATGATCAGGCACAAATGGAGAGATGTCAAAGTGATGGCTTTCTGCTCCTGAAAAAGCATCACTGAGCAGTTTTGGAGTTCAGTGCCTTGCTCAAAGGCTCCTTTTCAGTCCTAAAAAACTGTTCTGGGACTCTCCACCAACCAAACCGACGTCCAAACATGAGCTGGTCAGCCACCCTTTGGTTCCCATCACAAGTTGAACTGATCTGGTGCTGCCCATTCTGTTGTTTAGCATTTCATCCATCCATATTTGAAGGAACATAAAGATATACTTATATACAATATACTTTATTGTTTAGATTTCATATTTGTTCGTTTAACAGTTACATAAGCAAACATACAGGAGTGCATAGACAAAACGACTCGCTGATGTCAAATGAACCCTGCTTTCTGCAACAGCATTTGCACTGCCATTTCCGGGTTAGCTACTGTCTTTATTTGAAGTCAACTGTCTCCAAACTTTTTTTGGTACCACTGCCAGTTTTTTTTTGTAAGATAAAGCTGGACTGGCCATTACACAGGGACTGTGATACAAACAAACCGTAACTCAGGGTTTCTGCTCAATCAACAACCGAGTTTACTTAAAGTTATAATTGTCTGTGTTAAGTCAGACCACACAGATGGATGTGAGTTTTTTTTTTTTTTTAATAAAGCCATGAGCAAACTCTGTCCTTCAATAAAGGGTAATGAGTTTATAATTTTTTAAATTTCTGTATGGCCTTGCCCCAGTATGTCTTCAGCTCAGTGACTGGATACACTCTTTTAAGTAATCCAGATACGTTTTCATTTAAAGGACTGTGAGGAGAGTCTATTACCGGCGACATTAAAACTCTGGTACCCATGAGCACGTGCAGCGACTGTCGTAATGCTGCGTTCCAGTAACCTCGGAACTGGGAGTGACATCATCTCCAACTTATTGGCATTCCAGTTGAAGTCAGAAAAAAACATGCCGATCTACCAGGCTATTGTTAGCTGTTGTTAGCACGTCCTGTGTTGTTGTTCACAAATATCATGTGAAGAATGTGATTATCTCTATGGCAGATATTTGTAAATATAAGTCTAACAATACTATGTATACAGCTGATCTAGAGCGACACACCCCAGTCAGAAGTGCAAATAAATTGATTATTACAGGAGCTAAATAACTGTTCACACTGGGGGCATCAATCTTCGATTGTCAACTCAGGGGTGCCGAGGTTTCACCGAGTTCCCAGTAGGAAATTCAGGCTTCGGGGGGCGATCCAGTTGCAGTTTCCAACTTCTGACTACAACTGGAATGCACCAAAAGACGTCACCCAGCCAAAGCATGCCTTTGTTGTGATGCTGATAAATGCAGCTTGGACCTTCCTCAGAACTCTGCATTGCTTTACAAATTCTTTTTTCATCAACTTACAGGATGCAAAGTGATGAGGTAATGTATCTCTTTCTAGTGACGTAGTGGTAGTTTTTTGATGTGTGACAACAAGCAATTTTTGGAAAACTTAGTATCGTAGTTTTGTAGCTGGCTATATATCGCTACTTACAGCCCGGTGCTCTAAGACGTGTCTGAATAATATAAATTTGCTCTAGTTTTAATTGTCTTGTTCCTGAAGTTGAGTATCCAGGCCAGTCCAGCCCTGTCTGACCCGACCAGAAGGCTAAGGAATAGCATTTATAGATAACCTATTTTGATGCTATAAAACTCATCTTAAAGTGTGTATTTGGATCAGGCATATATCTAAAAGTGAGACTTTTTTGTAATTACTTAGAAACTCCTCACAGTCCCTTCAAGCTAAAAAAAAACAAAATCAGTGTTGAAACTGTTGTATTGGGGTGCTCGTTGGGCAGAGTGAGTAGCAACTGTGCACCTACCATTTGTCAAGGCTCATGCCTGGGTTTGATTTCCAACTGAAGATGTGTCCTCTCCTGGTCTCTCTTTGATTTCTAAAGTCTATTCAGTGTCTCTATTACTCTATTACTAAAGCCAAATGTACACTGTGCTGTTTTGTTTTTTTTAATGTATTTTTTGGACATTTTGTGCCTTTATAGATAGGAGAGAGACAGTGCATAGGCTTGTGAAAGGGGGTGAGAGAGTAGGGAAAGACACCCTGCAAACTGGTCAAAGGCTGGACCCGAACCAGGACTGGCAGAAGCAAGTACTTGGGACGTGCATGGTGGCTAACCACTCCACTAAACCAGCACCCCCTGTTTTGAATTGTGATTTGTATGACTGGTTCTGTCTGGCCGTATTCCAGCCCAAACAGCGTCATTTGTCATACATTGTACAGGAAGACATCATACGTATGACAACTGCAAATCTTATATCACAGCCCAGGCAGCTGCTTTGACCAGATACATTATTTTCTGACATGTTTGATGTATTTCCTGTATAACTGAACAAGCTTACACTGTGATAGCTGATCTGTGTGTTTGCACATGCATTTACATATAAAGTACAACATTTAATGTTTAGAATACAAAGACATATGAAATAATAGAACAAAAAATTCACTTCTGAATACATCAGACCAGCATGACAGTCCATGGATGACCTCACAGTCAAGACGTTGGACAGATTCTTTTCATATTTAATAAAGAGGGATCAGATTTGATAAATGTGATTTCTTCTGTCTGTTTTTTGAGCTGTGCAAAAGAAACAGCACAAAAGGCAGATTGACTCCAACCTTCAACTTTAAGAGATTTCAGAATAGACTTTTCTTGACATTTTTAGATGATAATCATGCATAATGAACACTCAGCCTGTACCAGATTGTCCAGTGTAAGTACGGTGTACAGTGTGGTAAATTATGCCAATCGTTCATGTGTCAGAAAAGTTCAGTTGTCCATTGTGATCAGGCAATTTGCCATGACTGATATACCAATTGTCTTGATTCTCCTAGTGGATGTCTGGCGCTTGATTGGGGAAAAATAACTTAAGACAGAAATTGAGCATTTATTGTGAAAGGATAACATGTTTCATATTAATTTACGCAACGATTTGACATTAAATGCAATGTTAATTCAGACATGTAGATGAGCAGTGGTGTCCTTAAGTTACAGCACAGTAAAAACCAAATGATACCACTGTAAGTAAAGAATAAAACAACTGCTTTTATTATGAAAGACGCAGGAATTTTGCACATGCTTTATGTGTAGGTTGGGTACGAATCCCACCTGAAGTCCATTTCCTGCATACCCACCCGTAATCTCTCTTCCCTTTACTGAATCTACTGTTGTCATCCACTATCGGTAAAGGCCAAAAATGCCCAAACAGTACTTTGAAAAGAGTAACTTGCCACAAATCCAAATGTCATTAAGAATCGCTGTAAGAAATGTTAATTTACCTAATACCACAAGGCACAGGATACTTTATAAATGTCCACTAAGCTTTACATACTATTCTTTTTCATATTTAAATGTAACAAAACACTGTTAAACAAACAAACAAAGATCACATTTGTGTTGTTGACAGCAAAGTCGGCATGTTAATTTTACAGGATCCAGCCTCAATTAGAGGCTTCACAGAGGTTTTATGCCTCTTTTACAGTTTGCATGATAAACACAACAGTGAGGTGGAGGAGAGCAACTCTTTAAGGAGCTGAGTCTGTCACAAGGACCTTGTATATCCTGACACATATGACCTATATTCCTTCCATGTTGTTATGTACAATTCTTCTGTTAGTTTACGTAAGTGTGTTAGTCTTCCCGTCCCCTGAATCTCGTTTATAATGTCCGGCCAGCTCTCTACACTGGGAGGATCAGCCTGTTACCTCTTTCTGTTGATTTGATTGGAACTACTGTGAGTACTTTTGAGCAGGTATCTGTTATGTCTTGTTATTTCTCCTGTCAGGTTGCTTAAATAAATTGACAAAGGTTAAAGGAAAGATCTGTTGCATTTGTCCAGCTGCTTTCCCAAAACAGATGAATCTCTGAACAGCTTCAGAAAAATTTGGTGGCGATCTATCACATTACTCCCACTGTGTCTCATGCATGCACAAATTACATCTTGTATTTTAGGAGTAATGAAGTAGCTAACATGATTTTCCAGCCAAATTCGCTCCATTGAATTGAACAAGTAGTAGAAACAGTTCCATACATGGTCTTCCACTATTGACTAGTTATCCTTGTATTTTGTTCCTTTTCACATAGTTTTAAATGTATTTGTGTAAAAAACATATCCCACTTGTGATTATGAAGTGTGTTGCCTAAGGGATTGGGGGTCACAGGCATTCAGTGTTGGTTTTCTGCCCTGCCACTTACATGCAGAGATTTCTGAAGAAACTTTGATTATTATGGACTAGGCTGGGACGATACACTTTTCTCCCAAAAAAATTGTCAAAATTTGACTTTTTTAGGTGCCGATTTGATTTAAAATGCTATTCTACGATATTGACGACCTTTAGTTAGCTTTATTAACACCAGTAAAAAAGATGAACTATGATGACGCCTACAGACTATATCAGGAAAAATACACATCGCATGTGAGTCCTTTTTTTAGGAATTATTCAGCAATATATTTTAACCAGCTGTTCATACTCTCTCTTCAAAAGCCTGGATTGCATTTAAAAGTGGCTTATTAACACAGACTAAAATGAAGCATTTAAATTTGGAAAAAAAACGATTTTTGAAACAAAAAAAATCGATTTAAAAATCCTGATACTCATGTGAATCGATTTTTTCTCCCACCTCTATTATGGACTGTCCTTAACCCTTTTATGCATATATTTAAAAAAATCACGGAGGTTTACTTTTGAAAAAGTTTATTTTTACTTTAAAAGTTAAATTTAAAAATCCTGTAAATTTTTTTAAGTGTTACTTTTTGAGGGAGTTACGTGTCTGTCTGCTACAGTGGACACCCGCATCAATGGTACACATCGTTATTTAGTGGAACTTATAAAATCTACAAAAATAAATCCCTGACAAACAGCATTAAGAGTAAATCAAATAAAAAGAAACATCGTAAATATATGGATTATTGCTGTTTAAGCTATTCACTTGTGAATTTAAAACAAAAAAAAAGGAAAATTATGTGAAATCATACCCAATATGCCCGTCATCAGTTATTTGGATTTTTGATGCAATATCTTGATTTGGTAAAAATGTGAAAAGATAATATTGTTATGAAACTGAAGGCAAGGGTTTGGGAATTTACCACCTGGTAAATGGTACTGCAACTTAAAGGAATATTTTCCAAATATTTGTCTACTGTAGTGGACACCATGCATGAAAGGGTTAATCCAATGTTGTCGTATTTTGAGAATCATTGTTCGCAAACTGTTGGACTATTAGCTCACGCAGTTGTACTGAAAGTGGTGAGCCTCGCCTCATCCTTGTTTGTGAACAAATGAGCCCTTTGCTCTGTTTATATCCAGTACAGGTGATTTTTTTAGCATTCCTCAAATTTCCCAGTATTTTGTTGCCCCAGCTTTTTGGGAGCAAGTTACAACAAGTTACAAAGTCAAAATGAGTGAATATCTGAAAAAAATAGTGAATATTTGTTCTTTATTTTTTTTCTATTCTATTTTACAATTGACACAATGTCCCATCTTGAAATTGGGGTTTGTATTTTGGACTTTAGTCTCATAACCATTAATGTGTTGTGCTAACAGCCTCAGAGCTTATGGATTTTCATTGTTGTGCAAATAGTGACATGTATTTGAGAGGATTTTACAGCACAGTGGTGTGAATAGATGGAGTGTCATCACCTCAATCTTCCCCTTGTCCCTGATCAATAGTTGTTAGTGTCATCGGCCTGTCCCTCTGCAGCACACGCACACACAATCCCACAAACCCAACACACACACACACACACAAGAGCGTGTCTGTGACTGAGTGTGATATATCAGCCGCTCTTACACAGCCGGTCCCAGCTTGTACAAATGAGATGTTTGCTATTTTGTTTGAACCTGAGAAACACAATCTCACATCACGGCCCTGCGACTGCACACACATAATAGGGAAAAGTAATCAAAACAAAAGATGGATGGATTTTGTCTCTCTCGCCTCTTATTCACACAGACGCTCACACACACACACACACACACATCTCCCTCTGCTCCGTCTTTTTCAGTAGTCACATTGTCTTCAGCTGCCTGGCGTCACGGGGCAAGTTACGTCAATGACATTTTCTCTCCCAAACCCTCGGCTTCTATCAATAATGCCTTTGCATCTTTGGATGTGACACAGGCAGCCCCTGACAAACCCCAGCCTCTCCCCTGTTCCCCCCTCTCTGCTCTGGCCTGATTTCTGCAGGAGACTGGATCACAATTCTTCCAGAGAATTTAGGCAGTTTTATCCTAAAAATTAGGTTTAATGGGATGGGATGACTAGAATAGAAACATGGATGCAGGACAGCAATGTCACCGGCTTACCATAAATATTAATGAGAACAGATTTTCATGCTAATAAAATGCATTTGACATCTCCGAGGTTTAACTCAATGCCAAGTATTCATGTGAGACATTGAACTGTTTGACTCCTGTGGCTTCTCTGCATCAATCAGAGAGGCTGATATGAAGAACAGGCCTGCTGCCCTGTTATATTAGAATGTGGGACATTTTATTTTGATCTTTGTACAGTTAAATTAGTTTAATATATGCCATTATTATAGTGCATTTTTATAGTAAACCTTGTGCATTCGACTCTTTTCAGAAATGTGTACCTAGGGATGCACAGTATTATTGATGCACTATTGGTAGAAGCAGCAGATGATAGCTTGAAAAGGTAAATAGCAGTAATAAAGCTGAACCTGACCTTTTATGTCACTTATTGTTGCACCCTAATAAGCAGCCACAAGCTTTGTTTTCCAACATTCAGCACCTATGTACCCTTGTTTCTAGGGATGCACAATATTATCCAACCAATATCAGTATTAGCAGAAATCTGCCTAAGAAGCTGACTATTGCTATTGGCAGGTATGAAAATATTTGCCAATACTTGCATATGATATTTTGACCATTCAAATAGTACATCCAATATATTGGCTGTAATTTTGGCAAAATGTATATTGTACCATGATTGTTTACCTCTTCATAATGCAATGTCCAGTTTTTTTAGTCCAAAGTGTAATTGTTAAAGGCTAAAGTGTTATTTCTTGCTTCACAGCTGTTTCTAACACAAATGGACTGTAATCATGGAAGAAACAGGCCAATTTTAGTTAAGTAGAGACTTTGTGCTCTTGACACAAAACAACAATATCAGTGATAATGAGCTGAGAAATACACTTTATTGCCAAAAGTATTCGCTCACCTGCTTTGACTCGCATACGAACTTGAGTGACATCCAATTCCTAATCCATAGGGTTCAATATAATGTCAGCCCACCCTTTGCAGCAATAACAGCTTCAACTCTTCTGGAAGCCTGTCCACAAGGTTTAGGAGTGTTTATGGGAATTTTTGACCACTATTCCAAAAGAGCATTTGTGAGGTCACACACTGACGTTGGACGAGAAAGCCTGGCTCTCAGTTTGCACTCTGATTCATCCCAAAGGTGTATCGGGTTGAGGTCAGGACTCTGTGCAGGCCAGTCAAGTTCATCAACACCAGACTCTGTCATCCATGTCTTTATGGACCTGCTTTGTGCTCTGGTGCACAGTCATGTTGGAAGAGGAAGGGGCCAGCTCCAAACTGTTCCCACAAAGTTGGGAGCATGGAATTGTCCAAAACATCTTGGTGTGCTGAAGCATTCAGAATTCCTTTGACTGGAACTAAGGGACCAAGCCCAGCTCCTGAAAACACCATAATCCCCACTCTACCAAACTTTACACTTGGCACAATGCAGTCCGACAAGTATTGTTCTCCTGGCAACCTCCAAACCCAGACTCGGCCATCAGATTGCCAGATGGAGAAGCGCGATTCGTCACTTCAGAGAATGCGTATCCACTGCTCTAGAGTCCAGTGGTGACGTGCTTTACACCACTGCATCTGACGCTTTGGATTGCACTTGGTGATATATGTAAACCCATCCATGAAGCTCTCTTCACTGTTCTTGAGCTAATCTGAAGGCCACATGAAGTTTGAAGGTCTGTAGTGATTGACTCTGCCGAAAGTTGGCGACCTCTTTGCACTTTGCGCCTCAGCATCCACTGACCCCGCTCCGTCAGTTTACGTGGCCTACCACTTCATGGCTGAGTTGCTGTCGTTTCCAACACTTCTTATAATACAGCTGACAGTTGACTGTGGAATATGTAGGAGTGAGAAAATTTCACGACTGGATTTGTTGCACAGGTGGCATCCTATCACAGTTCCACGCTGGTTTCACTGAGCTCCTGAGAGCGACCCAGTCTTTCACAAATGTTCCTAAAAGCAGTCTGTATGCCTAGGTGATTGATTTTATTCACCTGTGGCCATGGAAATGATTGGAACACCTGATTCTGATTATTTGGTTGGGTGAGCGAATACTTTTGGCAATACAGTGTATCTGCCTATCGGATATCTGTATAAATCCAATGTCATGCAGCCAGAGTTGTTTTAAAGCATCTGAGTGTGAGGAAATTTAAGGATGGTGGGCTTATTTGGGTGGGACTTGTAGGGAATGGGAGTTTTTTGGAACAATCCAGACAGTGTAACTACAGCAAGGCAAATGTGATGTGCCTGTGTAAACTACTGCCTACAATTTGTGTCACAAATAAGGACATTGTCTTCATATAAGAGAGAGCAGGGGAGCCTCCGGTGTCCCTAAATGTAATAGTGCAAAGGTGAGGAAAACTTAAAACCCCAAAAGTCGCCGTAATTAATCCAGGTCCAGTCAGTGAAATTGGACTGTGGGCCATACTTGGACTCATTTGCTCTAGTTTGGACACCACAGGTTTTAAATGTCTTTTTGCAAAGTGACTTCTATTGCATTCAGCAATATCCTCAAGTTTTTCTGCAGCTGTGTGATGACCTCCACCAAGGAGGGAATCTTTGTATGACAATACAGTGTTTGTGAGATAATTTAAAAAAAAAAGTTATCAGTGAATTTTGATGGAATTTCAAGGAAATGCTGGTCATGGCACAAGAAAGAATTGGTTTGATTTTCATGACCCAAATCCAGATTCTGATCTTTGATAGGATTTGTTAACATTGTAAACAAATCCTAACATTTTCGCTACAAACCTGGCCAATCATGTCAGGAATGCTTTTAAAGACTTATTTCACATGTACATGATGTGGTCCCATGCAGAATCACAGTTAAATTTCAGTCCAGAGCCCAGATCTAATGTTTTAACCTGGAGCCCAGTCTGGATTAGGAGTACATGCATATAAAGCCAGTGACTGTATAGAGTCATTGACTGTAAATGCTTTTGCAGAGGTTTAATACCTCCTCTGCTCGTCACCAGTGCAGCTGTTGAGCTCTCACCCTATGCTGATTGTTTTCAGGGGACGTCCTCCACTGGTCACTTGTTGTTCTAAGATCATGTGTCTTATAGATTGAACTTGCACTCCACCAAGCTAATTTACTTACACTTTTACCGCTGTTTTGTTAAAATGGAGAATTGCAACCTAATGAGGGAGATAAGCTGTGGAAAGTGGTGCCATTGGTCTGACCTGCAATGCTATCCCATCATGTTTTAGGCAGTTAAGTGTCTGCTTGCGAGACCTGGTGATATGAGGTGAATTTTCAGTGGCGTCAGGTTGCATTAAATGTGTGATGATGGCTGTTTCACTTTCTGTAATGATGATGTGTTTCAGTGTTTTACACTACTGCCCACCTTAATGTTTCACTGAAAGTTATGAACACTCTACTTCTTTTTTTGTGTGCAGTTTCCATTATGAGTTTAAAACTGCAGCCATAAGTTATTTTGTATGTCCTAAGAGGAGACTGATGATGTTCTGATAGTTCTTAAAACCCTTTATGACCCTGGTTTAATAATTCATGCATGCTAGGGTTTGGATTTTATGTCCAAAAGCCTCAAAGAAACTGTGTACTCTTAAAAACTTCAAGAATGATTTGAGAACATCAAACATTGTAAATGCTGTCAACCAAGAGTTTTACGGTAGAACTCCCAGACACTATGAACTTTTATATTCCATTGTCCACCTTTCTTCTGTTGGTTTCCTTGATCTACAGGCCTCGCTCCCCCTAATCCCCCTCTCCTATCTCCATTTTCTCCTTCCCTTTTGGCCTGATCACAGTGGCAGGGTGTGAGAGATAAACGAGTATTACCGTCTCATCCCTCTCCCTTCAGTGAAATCGAGGGGAAAATGGGCCGGTGCAATGCGCTGCATCTAATGAGACCACTCAGAGATTAATCATCTATACCCTAGCCCGGTCCTTTAAGCAGTTATTGGTATAGCACAAAGCGATAATGGCTGCTCTAAAGCCCTCAGACCACAGATTGATCTGGACAGTACATGTCAAAACAGATCTAATATATGTTTAGCCACTGCTGACATGCACGCAGAGATACAGACCCATGGGTGCCTGTCACTTCACTCACAGATATTCTCATTTTTCACAAAGCAGCAAACATCAGGATGATCGTACAAATCAAATAGTACTATCAACACATAAAGATCTCTAAAAATAGACTAAACATGTGTGAGTCGTTTGTTATACGTGACCTGTGATTGCAGGAATGCAGAAAATGAAGCATGAGTTTGAGATTACATAACCTGTGACGGAGGTTTGAGCAAATGATTTCACTTGAGGCAGATACACAACATTGAGTCTTTAGAAAGAATAAGATTAACTATGTGAAGAAGAGGTGCCGTGGAAAATAAATGTTTTTTTTTTTTTAAAGAACAAACCAAGAGGAACATTCTAACGAAAAATAAAGGTTACCCATGATGGGATACAATGCAACAAAATAAGATACCATACAAAACAATGCAATAGAATATAATGCAATACTATACCAAACAATACAGTGAATAATAAAGGTTTAAGATATTTTTTGTCACTTGCATTTATATTTTGGCACTAAGCCATTATGAGTCCGTCAGTGCATTGTTAATAATGGTTGGATGTTTTTATGAGTCAAACAAATTTAGTATTTATTTGCTCTGTCTTTTGATTTTGGAATAACGAACAATTTTTTATATGCTTCTGTTTTTTGAAAGCTAAAACTTTCTCAAACATTTCCTAAATTTTCACAGACAGAGAAACTCTTAATTCGATAGATGACACGGGTTCCATAATGGCTACTGTTTGATTATTGTTGCCATAAGAACACGTCGTAATGCATGAAAGGTTGCTGGACAATTAAGCAAGACCTGTTTCTGTACCCTTTCATATCTTTTCCTGTTTACCTCTGATTGACCACCCTTTATCTCTGCCTGCTGTCTTCTCTGTCACCCAAACTTCCTCCTGTAGCCCCATTACCTCTTGAAAAGACTTCCACACGCTGAATGGAGATCTGGTACTCTGGTCGACAAAACTTAAATGGACTTGAGCTTTTATAGACTACTTAAAGCTGCTTTACACCGCAGGTCATACTTACCCATTCACATCCACTTGCTCTCACATTCACTCACTGATGGTTCAGAGTTTCTATGTTAGTTATTCCAGCAGTATTAACTCACACATTCACACTCTTTCGTGCCCATTTACATGCCACTGATGCAGCAGTGGGATCAACTTGGGGTTGAGTGTCTTGCCCAAGGACACATCACCAAGTCTCACTCGGAGCTGGGCTTGAACCTGCAAGCTCCTGATTACTGTACAAGCACAAAATCCAACGCCCCAGCACTCAGTTTCTGTTTCATACAATATATCTCATCATGGGGTGCTGGTTTGGTGGAGTCGTGGGTGGCTGGGCACGACCCATATGTATACTTCTGCCGGCCTGGGTTTGAATCCAGCTTTTGGCCAGTTTGCAGAGCGTTTGCAGGCCTATCAGTAAAGGCAAAAATCCCCCCCCCCCCCCAAAAAAAAAAACCAAAACAAAACAAAAAACAATACCATAATGGGGGGGGGCACTTTTTTAAAATTTTCCAACAAAAATGAAGCACCGTTTACTGAAAGAGCTCCCCATTTAAAGGAAAAGTTCGGTTCCTGCAGCTTTTACATTGTTTCTAGAATGAAGAACAACAATATACTCACCCAGAAGGCTTTCCTGATGCAAACGGTGCCTCGGGAGATACTTAGATCCAAAATCGAGCAGCGGACACCGATGTAACGGTAGCCTGTAGGGCATGGATCGCCGCTCCTAAAAACTGCATTAATCGTCCAAAAACTCATGTTTTTCACCAATATTCCATCATGATTTGCTACGAATCGACCGCCATTGCAGCCTGTGTCTCTCCACACAGCGCTGTGTGGCTGAACTAACCTCTGAACTGACGACTCTGTTTGCATGCCCTTCGCGCATGCGCAGTACTCTCTGGAGCGTTGCGATCGCTTCCTCATTTCTATCAGCTCCTTATCTGTATAATCTGGCTCCAAACTGTGAGGACGTCCATCATATTCAAAGTCCTCCTCCACAACATCTTCATCCCATAGATATTCGTCCATTTTGCACAAAACTGGAAGAAGAAAGTCGATTTGCAGCTGCCGGTCTTCCCCTGAAACAATGAGCCGCACTGCGCATGCGCGAAGAGCATGTAAACAAACTCGTCAGTTCAGCCACACAGCGCTGTGTGGAGAGACACAGACTGCAATGGCGGTCGATTCGGAGCAAATCATGATGGAATATTGGTGAAAAACATGAGTTTTTGGACGACTAATGCAGTTTTTAGGAGCGGCGATCCATGCCCTACAGGCTACCATTATATCGGTGTCCGCTGCTCGATTTTGGATCTAAATATCTCCCGAAGCACCGTTTGCATCAGGAAAGCCTTCTGGGTGAGTATATTGTTGTTCTTCATTCTATAAACAATGTAAAAGCTGCAGGAACCGAAGTTATCCTTTAAAGAGCAGTAACCAGTGAAGAGGGGTGGGAGTGACTGGTTCACTACTTCTTGACTCATTAGCGGCTGTTTTGCTTCCTTAAGAGCCTGATTGGGGTGTGTTATGTAGTTTTCACCCCTACACCTCAGTTGCTTTGTCCTGAATCACTTGAAAAAAGAACTACTTTTCACACATCCTTTGTGTATTTATGTTGTGCTTACATTTTGAAGCGGTTGGAGTCCATGTTGAGGGGCCTTTCATCATCATTATTTTACAGACAGTGTCCCTGAGTATGAGTCTTCCATAGTTCTTTTACGGTGCGTTCAGTGGGCGTTGTCTGCAGCATTTTGGTCAGAGCAAAACCGTGGTGCTTCAATACGCGGCGCGTTCCCTCTATGTGGACTTTTGTGGTTAGTCTAGTTTCTTAAGGAATACTTGTTCAGAGTTCTGATTATTTGAGTTTAAATAAAGATATATAGCACAATAAATAAATAATAATATTATAACATCGGATAATAAACAGCTGTTTCCATATTTGTTCCAACCCCTGGTAAGAATATAAATGATTCAAAGTGAATCTTGATCTGATGTCTTTTTATTAGAGCCCAGTAACAAGTGTGTTTATACAGGATCGGATACTTCCTGATCTTTTCTCCATGTACTTCTTCTTCCCATTTATTTATTCTGCCTATCATGAGCTTGTCCTTTGCTGAAATTGGTTTTTACCTGAGCTATAAATAATATAACTTTGAACTTCTGAGATATTTACTTCAGTGTTATGAATGTCAGTGCTTAAAGGTTGAGAAAAATCAATGATAATTTATCGCCTGCCAGTTGTTATTTATACTCTGCTATCTTTTGGAGGCAGACAATAAATTGCAAATGACTCCTTAAGGTTCATCGGATGTAGGGATCTCGTATTACAGTTATACAAGGGTAATTTATTTTATACTTGAGGTCAATTTAGCAGCAATAGCTAATGGAATGTTACCTGAATAAAATGGATGCAGGACTTTTAGATTTAACAGTGTTGCATTTCTGCTCCCGCATTAATTCAAAGGATCTGAATAAAACATAAGATTAAGCTGAGATGTAAGGCTTTGAAGATTTTAGTAAAATGTACAGTATTAGCTTGATGAATCAAAGCTGAAAGTTGGTTTGGGAGGAAAGTGCCAATCTAAGTGTAAAAACCTGAAGAGAAGAGAGTAGTGATTCCTTATGGAGTGAGACGCTGTTAAAGGAGAATATTTGAGTAAGTGTTTAAGGGTTCTGCATTGGAGTTTTCTTGTTAATACTACAGTTTAATCCCATTCCAAGAAAAAAATTCATATGTAATCGAACTCATTTAGTCCTAGAAGCTCTTCCTAAAGCTTTTTAATATCTATACCTGATTTCATACCTCAGAAACAAAAATAGTGGTCTCTTGAACCCACCAATAGATAAAATTATTTTTCCAGGAAAGTCCAAGTCCACTTGCCTTAAGCCCGGTCATTTTCTGACAGGGAATGATCATTCAAGACATTAGCTTTGCAAGATGGATCTTCCTAATGATAAACATGGAATCTGGCAAATCTAACAACCTTGTAAGGCTTTGATGAATTAAACTGACGACAAACTTCTGCACAAAGAACAGCACAATTTTGGTACTTAAAAGTTTCCAGTGTATTTGATCAACTGTGTTTAGGCAATTGCTTACAGGATTTATTCTTTCCCTCTGTATATATGTTAAATTTTAGAGATGTTGTTTTTTTTCGTACTTCTCAACACAATGTTCATTAATAAACAAAAAAGATGAATATAAGTGAATATGCATATATATATATATATATATATATATATATATATATATATATATATATATATATATATATATATATACACATATATATATATAGTTTATATATATACATATATATATGATGTTGCGTGTTATTCCATACCCCACCCAATTGTCAGGTAAATACTACTTAAAGCTAAAAAATAAATGGTAATTACCTCTGCCAGGAGGTTATTTTATTGCCAGTGTCTTTCTTTTGTTTGTTTGTTTGTTTGTTTCTCTGTTAGCAACATAGCTCAAAATGTTAAGGACAGATTTTAATGAAATTTTCAGGAAATGTCAGGATCGGGACAAGAAACAAATGATTAGATTTTGGGAGAGATCCGGATCACTGTCTGGATCCACCATGATGAAAAATGTGATTTTTGTGAATAACTACTGAACTAAAATAGACATCATTATGGATCTAATTGCTAATGGTATGTTTTCATGGCCAAGGAATCTAAATGTTTAGATGAATTAAAGGTAGGACTAATATTTATGGTGAAAATTACAATATGGGTGAGACTGTGGCGCTGGTGGAGGTCTGCGCTCTCTGAGTGCTTTTCTAGTTGAATATATTTTGCACAAGTTGTAATTCATTTTAGCTTATAAGCATAATAAAGATATGCTAACTTAGTTTTAGTTTGTTAGAATTCATTTTGCAGTTTTTAGACCAATTAACACATTCGTCAATGGACAGTTGTTTTTGATATTTCACCAATCATTTATTTTTAACATGAAGATTTTATACAAACAGTATCTTCACATAAAGCTATTTTTGAATGTATTTTTTTGGCATTTTGTGCCTTTATTGATAGGAGAGAGACAGTGGATAGACTTGTGAAAGGGGGTGAAAGAGTAGGGGAAGACACTCTGCAAATTGGTCACAGGCGGGATTTGAACCTGGACCGGCAGAAGCATGTACATGGGGTGCTAACCACTCCGCCAAACCAGCACCCCACATAAAGCTATTTTTTCATCATTTAAACATGCCTGGCTGTACATCAGTATAATAACTTAAAGGTGGTGGAAGCCCATTGGAAAACTGGTAACCAACCACCGCTGAATGACAAAAATGAAGATGGCAAGAATGTCTTGTGACATAGCAAACCTGTACGTTGCTTATCTTGCCTCTTTTTCCCTTTGTGAGGATCCATCTCACTGTTTTTCTTTAAATAATCAGTTAAAAGTCCAGTTTAACTCAGTGTTATCAATAAATACGGTCTTGAAAGTTATGATTTCTGTGATGCAATGCTAAATCAGTAGCCCATCACTGGCCATTTTCATTGTGCATTAGCACCAAGCTAACCAAGCTGTACATACTCTTTATGTCAATCTCTTCTTTGAATGTCTTCCAGTGGTATTTTAACTGTATTTTCCTGGAAATTCACATCCTTTAAATCCATGTTGGGGAGCCATATTTCATGTCTTTCCTGGAAGCTGCTACTGGATGCCTGAATTTCCCCCAGGATCGATAAACTAGCCATCATCTTCAAGAAACAGTTAGTTTTTTGCCAAGTTTGTCCCACAAGTCCTGCACTTTCCCAAAACAAGCAGGCTCGAACATTACACTCTTGAATGGTTTACTGTGTAACAAAGAGATCCAGTTTGATTCTCCTTGGTCCTTTTTGCCCTCTCTGCCTTGGTTATTATAACACTGAAGCAGAAAGCCCCAACTCCTCTGACCTTACATGTCCTATGAGAAAATCGATGAGATAAGTCCGCGGGCGCAGAAAGCCAAAGAGCGGGGTAAACAGGAGTAATGCAGACTGATCGGGTGGAGTTACATCAATTAGACATCCTGCCAGCCACCTCGCTGTCGCTGCAGAACCAGCACTGAGTTATCGTGAGGAAGAGAGGCGAGACGGAGGGAGTGGCATGGAGGAAGAGGAGGGTAAACATGCCCTTCTGTTTGGCAGAGTACAATATTTTTACAGCATTGAATCAGATTAATGGAGGCTGGGAACAGATTTGGCATGTATATTGGCAGAAGCATTAAACCATTAACAGTAGACTAAGTAGAGTGAAGAGGAGGGAGGCTTTAATGCTCTTCTCTGTACTTAAAAAACACAGGAAATTAAATAAAGACAGGAGATTAGAGAGAGCAGATACAGATGAAGGATGACACCGTGAAATGATGAAGAAGGGATGTTTTAGGGGAAATACGCTGACAGGGTTCATAGGTGCTTCTTTGGCTTTTGGATAACAGCTGCTCCCCTGGGATGGGTCGTGTTGTCAAGGCAATGAGGGACAGAGGTCACAAGGGTTTGTCCCTGGATGACTGTCCACGGGTGTGTGTTTCAGTGCTTGTTTCTATCTTTAAATGACAGCAGTGACCTTCAGCAAAAAGCAACTTCAGATTTTGACCATTGTTTGGGGTAGAAATGACCAGTTTCTGTCAGTCCTAATTTGTTTAGGAGGATTCTTTGGATAAAGGATGATGTCTTTTCTGTGTCTCATCCACCCAGTTGGCACAGTCACACTCTGCATGAGTCATGATTGAGTAATTTGGCTGGTTTCCCTCAAAGGTGCAACTTATTTTCTTAACAGATGGCGTTCAAATGAAGGCAGATGCTTTTGTTAGATGTGCTAGTTGGATAAGGAGCATTAGACAGTCGGGTGCGTGCTACATCATTCGTATGCTTATTACAAATGTGATGTGCAGGTAATGCAGGGTAAACACTACAAGATAATCATGCTGATTTGCAGGAAGACATAAATAAAAATCTCAGTGTCAATGGCCCCATTTACACGGTGAGTTTTCCTCAATCTGATTGAAATCGATTGGATTAAGTGAATCTGATTCGATCTGTATACATGAACTTTGAGTAAAGAGATCCACGTTCAATCTGCGTTTGCCTGGCCCCATCTGAATCCGATTGTATTGTTTTTTTGACATGCGCAGAAAGTCACTCTGCCACTACCTGCAAATGTGTAAGAGAAGAAGAGGTGCACTTCCTGCTTCCTGTTTACCTCTAGAAAGATGGATCCATGTCATGTTTTGTTGGGGTTTCTATTAAAAAGTTTGTTTCCTCCACCGTCCAGTTCTCCTGTTTGTTCGCCATGTTTGTTTGGGCACGCTCTGCGTGCGTCACTACGTGCCTCTTACGTACTACAGAGCGGCTGCGCAGACCGAACAATTCCCTCTATCAACCCAATCCGCTCCACTCAGCTATTTACATGAAGCATGGAGCGGATTATCAGTCGGCGTAGACTACCTCTTACAATCCGATCCGAAATACAATCAGATCCGGGTGAATCAGATTGGCTAAGGTGTAGAGCTGCAACTGTCGAGTATTTTTGGAATCGAGTACTCTGTCGATTATTTCTTCGAGTACTCGAGTACTCTAACAAAATATACTTTTTTGTTTTTAAACAAATAAATCAATTGTATACAATGCAACATGTTAGGGCTTTCAAAATGAGCAACCAAATGCCGTTTATTCCTCAGAAAAGGGTTTTTATTTTAACAACTTTCAAAGTTTAAACCAGTACTGGCTTAAAACAAAGCCAATACAATACTGATTTACAAAGCAGTAATATTATTCTGCAATTATATTTGTGAAGTGTGTTCTGGGGGGCATTGTGTAGTTTGGATTGAAATCCTTGATCATGTTCTTAAATCCTGTGTCCTCCACCATGGAAAGAGGATGCATGTCTGTGATGAGCATCTTTAAAATGCTGTAATAGTAATAGTTGCAGCCCTAACAAGGTGCTATAGTGCTAAGCTACATGCTAAGCTAACTCAGTTTGACATCAGACACACTGCACTGTGTTTTCTTTTCGTCCCTTCTTGTAGTGACCACACACTTTGAACACTCTGCCATTTCTTCTGCGGACTCTCGCCTTTCTGTCCGTCTCTTTTCTCTTCCTTCATGATTGTACAAGCCGCGCAGCAGCGGAGGTTGTGCCACAGAAATGACCGTCCGTGTCAAACACCGTGCACTGTATAGTAGTCCAGATATATAGTTATATGTATAATTATATATTAAACGAGGCTTCGAGGCACACAATTTAATTCGAGGATATTTTGTAATCGAGTACTCGCGAATATTCGAGGAATCGTTTCAGCTCTACTAAGGTGTTTACATGACCTACTGTATGTAAACAGGGCCAATGATTTTAAGGAGTCTGATGACATTTTTCTGTAGTTTAAGATGTTTTATAAGTGACCTGATGTGCTCTGAAGAACATTTGAGCTGCACCATATTTAAACATCAATGGTCTTATTTTGGTCTTTTGGTCTATTTTGGTCTTATTCACACCTATATTTTTAGGGAGAGTTGTTACAATAAAAGTTTCTGTTTGGCACATTACTGCAGCATTACTGTGACATTTTTGCCCAACACAGGGATCTACAGAGACTATCAAACAGGGGTAGAGACATCTGTTTTCAGGACACTTTCTGAACTACAGGTTAGAGCTTCAGGATATTTATCCATGGTTGTGTTTCCACAGAACTTTGTTAGTTTGGAGCGGGAATTTACTCTTTCAAAATGAGGCTACATGCAAGTAGATCACAGAATGTGAATGTTACTGTCATCTCTTTGGGTTCTGCACCTATTCCTTCTTTATTTGCTTGTATGGATTGTCTTTGCAGCTCTTACCTGATGCTATTAAAGGTCACTGAGCTGCTTACCTTGGCAGAGACCTTCCTTTAGAGTTAGATTAATAAAAGTCAAAGTCCAGATTACTTTTGATCAATAGCAGTCACTAATTAAATGGCCAAAGGGCAGTATTAGATCAAGGCTGCTGCTAACCTTCAGAGGACAAACATGAAGAGAGCACTAAAGAGATATAATGGCAGTGTTTTGTTTATTCATGTGGAGTTTCTGATGGAAGATAAAAGGCCAACATGTTTGGTCAGTTTTGGACTTGAGAATAAACAGTAATTGCAAGAAAACATGACTGAATTGTGCCTTGAAAATAAGAAATGCAAATAGTTAAAGTCTAAAGTTAGAAATGTTAGAGATGTTCATGTAGTATTAGTAACATTAGTATTATTGCTTCAGTCACTAAGTGTATTAAAAAACTTAAATACATATATTTTAAATACATTCTAACCAAATAAGAAAATGTATTCACACCTTTTTCAATAGGGTTTGTGAAACCAAACTCACTCTGGGTCTGTTGCTAACATCTTTTTGTGTGTTTCTTGTGGGACCCCCTCCTTATTCAAAGGCAGCTCTACCACTTTATGGAGAAAGGAAAACAGCTCCATCAACTCAGGGAGACTGTTTAAAGAGTCCCCGTTACAGAGGCACAGTTACAAATGGTGGCAACTGGGGATAGGCAGTTGTGCATGACTGTGCACGATTGGCAAGGCTGGTTTGATTGCCATGATATGGGAAGAAATGTCTCCCCTGGACACACCCCTCCAACATTAACAATTTTACAGTGCTTCAGGGGCATTCGTCCCCCTTCAATTAGGTCAGTACAATGATACAACAAGGATTACATAAATTTCCATCCCGCTAATAAGATATCAGCCCTGTTCAAGCCCAGTTTGCGTCACGTAAGGCCTGATTGAGCCCCGTTGCCTGTTTTTTGTCACATTCACTTCCCATACGAAATATGTAAGAACAGCGCTGTGAAAATATCTTGAATGGGACACAGTCGGGGCAAAATTGGATATGTCTTTGTCAATCGTCCTCAGAAAGCTTTCTGGGTTGAGCCATGATCAGCCCGATAGATCCACGCTAATACCATTCGCCTTAGGACTGCAGTAGGCTTCTACCCCACTGTACTGAGAGCAGCTATCCTCTACAGTTTTGCACGGTTTAGACAGTCAGGATTCTTCCACGCTCCTTGGCGATTGACATTGTCCACAACTATATATCGCTGATCCAGATCAAGTAGTGCATGCACCACAACCGAAGCACATTCCATCAGGATTATGATAATATTGCACAATCGTTTAATGCTACAGTTTTTTTGCAAATTATGTTTTAAATAGAATGAGCCTTGAAACCATGTTGGCTGTTATGTAGGTTTTTGAAAAACATTTCAGAGCCCTTTATTTTTCCTTCTGAGAGTGGCTGTTTTTGGCACTATTTTAAATCCTTAGGTCTTGCCACTTCACAGCAAGACTGTGCAATGTTTTGGTAGCGCTAGTGTACAGGGTGTAACAAACTTTTTAAATGAGAAATGTGGAGCGTAAAGTTAGTTTTGGCAGGACATGGAGTCAAGATTGCTGTCATTTCCTTGGTAACAGCTAATCCAAAGCTAGTCCACCGCTGCTGACCGCCAGCTGCTGACCACCAGCTGCTCCAGCTAACTGCTTCAGCCTGCCTACTCTATACTGCTCCTGCTGCAAGCTGCTTTGCAACCCTCCCCCACCCCTGCTCCTCTTTTATGCTATTATCTGGCTTAATCAATGTCAGCTGATGTTGAAGATGCTCTGGGGGAATTTTGCTGCTTCTCTCCCTGCCTCATGCTTTGCTTGTAGTCTGTAGTAGGGCTGCTTAGAACTTCCACTATCACTGTGTAGAAAGGCAGGGAGAGCCCCATCAGAGCCATACCACCAAATTAAAAACAGATGCAAGTAGTGCAAATAGAGCTGCTTCAAATGACTGCCCCTGTGGCTTTTTCTTGACAAAGGCATCCTGACAGAAATGAATTAAATATGTTTTATAAAGGCATATTTACACCTTACCAATTTATGGCTTCACTGAAGGTCAACATGAGTACAATTTTATTACTTACAGTGAAAGTGAGATAAATGGGGTCTCGTGTAAAACAAATGTGTACAAAGACCTACAGTGACATTTCCTGGGGCTTGCTTCCTTGGGGGTAAAAGTGTCAGTAGCCAGTATGTCTGCCGCCTGGCCTTGAACAGGAGAAGGCCAAGAGGCACAGTATGAACTCACTGAGCACAAAGACTAAGCTGGTCATCTAGCATTAAATTACATCTTTACAGTTTGCTGAATTCGATCTCCATCATTGGACTCCTTGCTACAAACACAATTTTTCCTCACTCATAAAGTACATTCCGTGCTTATCCATCATGCTGTGTTTGTTTGGATTTGTGCGAGATTCTGCTTATTTTGTCGGGTCATTATGAGAACAGTAATCCTCCCCATGGTGTGTCTTTATGATAAAACCAAGATGGACATTTTCCAAGATTTATTCCCCTCTCATCTCTCTGTTTTATGTCTTTCTCTCTGTCCTGTTGCACTTGCTCATCTCATTTCTGTGTCACTGCCGTTCTGCGACTTCCCTCTTCCCTTCTGCTTGTCTTATCCACTTTGTCCCCTCCATCACTTATCCCCTGCTTCCCACTCTCCCTGCCTTTTAGCGCTGGGTTTTGTTTCCTTGCTTAATTGAGGCAAAGCCAGAGCTTGTACTGTGTTGAATCATTGATGACTTTTAGCTGTACTTGAATACATTTGTGTTGCATATAAACATGATGCAGAACCACGAGCACAGTGCCCATTAGCTTGTGGCTTTTAATTCATCTTTTGAAGCAGGCTCATTGAAGGGATGATGTAGGAGGTGGTAATTAGCAGAATTATAAAATGCCTTGAGGATTTACATGTCTGTTAATATGTCTGTTCTGTTCTTATTATTTCTCGTGCAGGAAGGCTTGAAAGACAGGGGATTTTTCTCTATGCATGGCTTGTTTTCAGCATGTTCCTTTGTGTGTGTCCACTGCAGACACTGTGAGAAGAAACAAGTGTATCTGACAGGACAGGTGGCTCCATTGTGTCTCAAGCCATATATTCAACAGACAGGGTTTTATATGTGTAAGACAGAGAAAGAGAGATGGAGGTCAGCAAAGTTGGAAGAGGAAAGGAGGAAGTGTCTTTCTAAATCACAAGGCTGAGTAAAAGATGGATAGAATAGTAAATATATGGTTCTTTTGTGGTTTTTCGCATAAAGCAATTTTCTTAAACTTGGCATTTGTTTATTAAGTTATAGTTTATGTTGATTAAATTGATGCCAAGCCTTATTCTCAGTAATACGATTGTTTTTTGTCCTGACAAGCCTCATGAATATAAAGTTAAGATTTTATTGACAGCAGCTCTCTGCTTTGAGTTGGATCATCATGAGTAGGCAAAATGAAAAAGGTGGGGCAGAAAAGGAAAAATACATGGGCTTTGCTTCCACCTGCCCTAAGCGATGATTGTATGAAAGTGCTGTAGCTTCCAAAAATAACCCTCATTCAGCCAGTGCATCAGTAAGAAGCCTAGATGTCTTGGTTTTAACACTACGGTGAACCTTTGGATGGGATCATAGGGAGGTTAAGAGGGAGTTACAATGCCCGATGAGAGTCTGGTTTACCTAGGGGAACACTTGTATATACCCATCAACATCAAGACAGGCCATGTTTGTATTTATAGCCTTGACTTTTTGCTCTTGTCTTCAGAGGTTTTGCTGTGGGCACAATGGAAAGAACTGTAAATTAAACCAATAACATTCAAACAAGCAAACAGGCTGAAGGTCTGGTGAACCTTGAGTTTGGTTTCTCATACAACCATGAATAAAGAAACATCCTGATCATGAAATGGGGGAAATTGCTACATTTTCAGTCATTCTTTATCAGGACTTGGCGCTGTTGTGATGTATTAATTCTTTGTCCAATGATCCATTTTCTGTCTTGTTTTGACTGATTTTGTGATGGTAGGCTTCGCTGTTTTATTGTACTGTACATCCTTCTGTCACACAAAATCCTCAGTTCACTAGGGATGCGTATGAATTTATGCTTCATATAGCAGAATTGTCTCCTCCAAGAACTTCTGTGTCTCTCCTTCTCCCTTTTTTTATTTGGACTTGCCTAAAAAAAAAGTCTACCAGAGGTATCTGTTAAAACAGTCTAAATAAAATATTGACATGGTTGCAGTGACTTCTCCAGTTGGTTTTACAGAGGCAATCAATTTCAACCTCATTTATGGCTGAAGAAATTGGAAATGCAAATTAAAGATATTCAGACTTTTGATAAATCTCAAACTTGATGAAATCCTAAAGGGGTGAGATATACTCCAAGTCAACCAATAAAGAACCCAGAAGTGCACAGAGAGCACAAACCTTTGGCAAGCAATTCCAAGATTGTTGAGCACGTACCATCAAAAATGCAAAAATCTCTGGATTGGGATAACCACCAAAATCTACTTCTCCCTTGTACCATGGTCATCATTCCCTGAAATCCTCATCAAAATCTATTGAGAACTTATTGATCTTAGTTAAAAGTTAGGAAAACTGCTCTATCTTGCAATGTTAACAACTCCCTAAAAATCCAGGATCTGCATCTGGATTCTGATCACCGCCAAAATGTAATAACTGTTTCTTGTGCTATGTGCAGTATTCCCTTAATGTCATCAACTCTCTGTTCATAGCTTTTTGACTAATCAGCAAATATGTGGAAAACTGCCCTATCTTGCAATGTTAACAAAAGTTTCTGGATCCACATCCAAATTTGGTTTACCACCAAAATCAAATCAATTTTGCCATTGTGCTATGACTTACATTCCCTGATTTTTTTTATCCAAATCAGTTGAGAACTTAAAGAACTATAAGCAAAAAAGTGTAAACTACCTTATCTCACATTTTTAACAGATCCTTTAAAATTTTCATGGATCCACCACCTGATTCGTATCACTTCCAAAAATCATATCTTTTCCAACGCTAATCACCAACATTCCCTCAAAATTTCATCAAAATCTGTTTTTTAAAGTTATTTTCCTTACAGTGAAATAGGCTTATAAACAAATCCAATATGACTCCATCAACCCTTTTACAGCTGAAATCAGGAGTAATGTCATGGGATTAACCGGAGGCAAAACAATCAAAATTGAAGCAAACATACTAAACACTATCAGGCGGGACAGGGAGTTAATAAAGGATAACAGTAGGATAACAGGGATAACAGTAATGGCTCAAAGCTTAAATTTGACCCGTCTGTACTCTTCCATCATTGTGAAGTTAATCTAGTTGCACTCTTGCTCCCAGAGAGTGTGAATTCACTAGAGGGACATGAATAATCTACTATTGTTGAAAACAAGCCAAAAACAACTTAACTGCATAATAATTATCATGTCTGGTGGAATGTTTTGCCCCTGGTAAAGCCTCGCCCTGCCTATATGTCAAACTGTTATGGGCCTTTCAAAGGGTTTATTGACAAAAAAATTACTGTCAGTATTATTTTTGCTGGGCTTTGAAAAGGGCACTAGAACATGATGCATCATGGGATTTCCTTGACATTTACTGCCTCTCTCAAATGGAGAAGTTGCTGCTTGTTTTTGAGGCATACTTAAAGGTGTCTTTACCACCAGGTGTTTCCGGCATGACCAACCCTGTCAGCTCTACCACAAACCTGCCTAAGAAGCATAGTCTTAAGTGGCTTTTAGATAAGAGGTGGTCAGGATTAACCTTGCAGTGGAGCTGGATCTCCCTGACTCAGTGTGTAGCAGGCAGATCCATCCTGCAATGCCCCGACCTGAAACAATCAAGCTTAGAAAATTAGATTGTCTGGACTGTTTCTTTAACAATATTAAATTATGAAATATTTACACTATAGAAATGCAAAAGCATAAAAAACCCCAAAATATTCACAGCAAATACTTAAACTGGCATACCTACATGTGGAACAAAAAAGTAGAAACAGAAGTAGAATGACGTTTCTATTGTAACAGCACAGAACAGCCTGAAAGATGTATGTGCTAGTGTTAGCCGCTAACTAGCGTTCTTTTGTTATCACTAAAACATTTCAATTTGAAGAAAAAATTCCTACATAATACGATGAAGTTACAGTTTGGACACTCAATAATAGACAAGTTGTAATTATTTTTGATTGTATGTGTCATAATAAGAAAGCAGTTTTACATTCTTAGAGGCTGTTATATTAATGCTACTCATTCTAATGCCTCCGGCGCCATGAGGAATTTCCCATAATGCACTGCCATCTCTACTCTGAGACTGAGCTGCTGTTACACATTTACGACAGTAGGTGTCACTGTTGTGCTATATAGCTTGATTTAATACAGACTTATTTAACCATGTTACATGTTACAGTCATGAGAGAAAGGATCTTTGGCAATATTTGACAATATGTAATACAGGCTTTTGTTTCTACAGTAAAGGAGTCAGAACTTAAATTACCTACTTCTGCAACTTCAGCCCTAGTGCAAGACAGTTAAGTCTATTTATTCCCTTTTAACATTGATGAAGACTCATGCAAGAGGTGAACTGCTTTATCTGCCACAAAGAGGATGACACACCTCAAGAGAATTAAAGAGATAGGAAGCTGGAGTGTCACATTAGTTACCACTGCTGTTACCCTGTTTTCCTCTCGCTCTATGGTCGCTGTGTGCTGATGCTGCTTTCAAGAAAGATAGATGTCATGTTTGTGTATTGTATAAAAAACATGAGGTGGAAAACTATGAACAGCTATCAGTTAAATTGCTCAACAACTAATTGTGTCACCAAACTTTGTCAACCATATCATCTAGTTGTTGCATTCCAGTGGAAAATAGGAAAGACATCTATGCTGCATGCCAAAATGTTCCACACCCGACATTCAACAGTGCCCTGTTTTTAGAATCTAGGTCAAAAGTTTAGGTGCTTGTACAAACAGGGCATAAGTATCAGGTTAAGCTAATTCGGCCTTCAAAGGTATACAAACAGCTTATGAATTATAGCAAGAGCTGTCTGCAAGCAAACAGAATTATCTCCAGCTAGAGCAGAGCATCTTGTGACTGCAGCTTTTCATCATGGGTTAATTTTTCCAGCACAATGAAGCTCTTCACTAGACTTTCTGCTGACTTTAAGGCAATAAAATTATTTAACTTATTTTAATATACGTACGTCTTGAGATCATGCATAATGTAGTTGGCTGGAAGTAGCACCAAGTGGAAAAAGTTTTGTAATTCAACTCGACTTCTTTAAAATCACCATAACTTTTGATCTCAAGATGAATATAAAAAAGCTTCAGTGGGTTTGCAGGATTTTGGTGTGCTTGCAATGCATTTATAATGATCCTCCCACTCAGGTCTCTGTGAGGATGGAGAGGTTAAAGCAGCATTTAAAATCAGAAGATTTAGGAAGGAGATGACATGGATGAATTACCAAAGGCAAGGGATGAGACCAAGCTTTTGCATGTGTGTGTATCTGTGTGTGCGTATGTGTGTATGTGTTCTCTGGATGCTAAATAACATATGACAGAGAGTTTTAGTTTGACCCTGAGAGGTTGGTGGACATTTGAACCAGAGGAAAACTCACAGCGAGTGGAAATGATAAAAATGTACTTTTTTGGCTGATGTTAATTTTGAAACAGCAATATCATTTATTTCTGCATGAGAGGTTTTTTCATATACCCCCGCTCCTAAGGGTGTAAGACCAGTTAGTTTGTCTGAACATGTACAGAAAGCTCGAGGGTATAATGATTTAGCTATAACTGCAAGAGTGAGGGAACTTCAGTATAGAAAAGTATTGAATTACTTCAATTATACATCAACATGGTCTCCTGCTCAGCAACCTTTTTCAGCCCTATGAACACAATCTAGCTCCTCACACAACAATTTGTTGTTTTAATTATGTCCTTTACTTGAAAAAAAACAAAGTAAATATTGAAAGAATCACAATGACCTGATGCTGTGACAACTTAATTGTTGTCAGAGCATCATAGCCCTGATCTTTGTTAGAAACTGAGAAGGGCGGGGAGTTAATTGGGTTTGTGCAACAGGAAGAAGTTTGTGCTTTGCACAACAAATAGAATAGTGAGCTAACTCTATGGAACTTACGAGGGGTGCAACGAAATGGTCAACTCATGAAACAATACGAAACTGGGCTAACGATACGAAATAAAGATTATAGAAAATCTCCAACAGTAGGAAGTTGTGCAAGAATCTCATTTTCTTTATTTTCTTCCTAATGTAGACATACAAAAAATTGCTTCATCAGTACAAAATAAATGCTCTTTGAAAAAAAACAAAATTGTAGTTTTTTTCCTCCTTATATAGACAACAGTGCAAATACAAACATGAAATCTTGATAAAAAAAAGTGCTTTATTGTTGTAACAATCAGGATAATTACATTCTTGAATGAAAGGGAAAACATATAGCAGTCCTCAGAGCTGCAGTTTAGACCTATAAATGTCTGAACTGTGAACTATAATATTTAGCCTATAACAGTGCATATACTTCTGATCTTCAAGTATGATCAAATTCTGTCAACTCAACAGTAGATGCAAAATCAAATATTATGCAGACTTACTCAAACATACAGTTGCTGCCTGTGTCCAGTTCAAAGTAGTTAGTAGTTGGTAGTTGTACTCTCCGCAGTATACAGGGAACTGTAGTGGCATATTTTGCACACAGTTGCTGTTTTGTCCGCAATCTTCTCACCGTTCTCTCGTCTTTCACATGGGAAGCCAAAATAGGTCCACACAACCGATTTATTTGAGCGTCAGCTAATTCCTCCACTTCGTCTTCCTCCATTCTGAAGCAAGTGTTATGCTACGGTAGGTGAGGAGGGAAAAATTCACCAGCGCCCCTTCACGTTTTTTTATTTCGAGTTTTTATTTTGTGCATCTTTGAATTTTATTTGGTCATATTTTATTTCGCAAAATTTTGTGGCCCAAAATTTCATTACATCCCTAGTACTTACCCTTGTAGTTAAGGAGATAATGTAACTTGAAAAGCAGGGTTTGAAACCCCCTCCCTGTTCCTGTCCCTGCCCCTGTTTAAGCCAAACATGTACAGGGCAGGGAACTGGCATCAGCAATGATATGTACTTTGTTCATGTTTCGCTTCAGTTAATTGTAGCCACCAAGAGGAATTTAAAACCCTAATGTAAATGTTAACGGAGCCAGATGCAAACAGGACACCAGGAAGCCAACCCTCAGAGCAACCAGAAGAACGTCATCAGGCTTATGCAAAGGGTTAATTGCTTTTTTTCTCCGTGGCATTGATTCAACAAGGTGCTGAAAAGATCAGCGATTTTGATCCATGTTGACGATAGCAACTCACAGTTGTGGATTTGTCTGCTGCACATCCATTATGCAGATTCCAAGGATGGTGTATAAGACTGAGATCTGGTAACGGTGGAGGCCGTTTGAGTCTTGGGAACTCGCTGTCATGTTCAATAAACCAGTTTTAGATGATTTAAGCTTGTGGCATGGTGCATGGTCCTTCTTGAAGTAGCCATCAAAAGATGGGTACACTGGTCATAAAAGGATCTGGACATGGCTATCAACAATACTCAGGCTTCAAAAGTACTTAGTGGGTATTAAGGGGCCGAAAGTGTATCCCCACACAAGCCTGATTCACTGATATAAGGCAGGATGGATCCATGCTATAACTTGTTAGTGTAAATTCTGATCCTGCCATATATATATATGTGGTCGCATTGATTAGGACTCATCAGACTAGACTTCAGTTGTTCAATTTCAGAATTGTATCCTCCAGTTCCTCTTCTAAGTTAACAAGAGGGGCATAAGGTGTGGTTTTCTGCTACTGTTTCCCATCTATGTAAAGATAGCATATGTACATTCAGAAATGACCATCTGGTTTGCTTGGGCTTCATCTTGACCATGACTATTCTATGTCTCGATGCATTGAGTTGCTTCCATGTGACTGGTTAATAAGCTTTTTACAACTTAATCCTATTAGCTGCATTAGATACAAATTCTTACTGCACAATATGGTATGTATTTATTTGCTGTAGTTTGGTGTCAATCCCCTGCTTTTTACATCTGTATCTTACCTTCCTTAACTGCTGTAGGATATTTTGCTATTATTTTCTTAAATGCCCAATTAATTTTTATTTTATTATTGTTGATGCCACCAAGAGACAGACCGACCGGAAGTAAGCTCAGTTCATTTGTTCAACCAGTCACAGCGATTATATATAAAAGTGTCACTGTGTTGATTCACATCTTTTCCACACCAGCTTTACTTTTCAAACCACAGTCTCCATCCCCCTCTTGAACACAGTCTAGAATCTGACAGCATTCACAGCGGCAGACATTTCTATCCAGGAAGTACACTCCCTGCCCTCAGTTCGAGGTCAGAGTTGATAACAGACTGCGTGCTCCGGTCGGTCACAGTTCAATATGTCATCCATCTCTCAGGCGAGTCATGGCAGGACTGTAATCGCCTCATCTGACATTGTGACCTTATCAAAGATATAAATGCCATCCAATTTGATCCTTGTGTAACAGCTCGGCTACACCAACATTTAGTCTGGCAGAGACTTAATTTAATATCTTGTAATGGAATGGTTGTGATGATGGAGTTTAATGGTGGCTGAGAAATCATCGCAGTCATTCTGATTCAGACTTGTTAATTTTATAGACAGGACACTGATTGTTCAAGCTTAGATTTTATTATCAGTTAAAAGTAAAAGTAATATCAAGAACCGAAAAATAATCTTCAATTCAACATAAATTTAAGTAAACCGTTAAGGCTTTTTGTTGAGGTGTGATTGGTAGAGATTGTGCAAGCAAGAGATAAACATGACAGCCACACAGTATCCCTATATTACTGAGTCACAGTGGACATTTTTACAGACAGAAAGACTTCTCACAAAGTTCCATCACAAGCTCGTAAGGGACTGTGCCATAAATCTGCTGTGGACTAAACATGGAAATTTGCCTGTGGCTAAATCTGGCACATTTACATGTCAGTTTTCATTAATGTGCAATGTCCCCTATGTAAATAATAAACAATCAAAAACCGTATCCATTCATCTTAACCTTCTGACCCTTCCAAATCTAATCTATTTAAACTTGAGACAGACCAGACATTAATGCCTATTTAAAGAATAAACATTTTAATTTTAATATGAGCATGGAAGAAAAATCCAAGTCTTCTTGAAGTATTGTGTTTTATCGTGTCAGCATGAGATAACGATGGGGCTCAGTGACCTTGAACCGTTACTGGTGACCTCCAAAAGCTCATTCTTTTATCATATCCTAGACCTTTTACATCTTACATCCAAATCTGGCCCTTGTGGGAGTCATCCCGGAGGGGACGGGGCCTTTTCAGTATGTATGTACAATTATAATTTTGTGCTCATATGTAGTCAAGGACTATTTTTACCTCTGCCAGAAGGTTATGTTATTGCCAGCATCTGTTTGTTTGTTTCTCTGTTATCAACATAGCTCGAAAAGTTATGGACGGATCTCGAAGAAATATTCAGGAAATGTCCGGATTGGGACAAGGAACGAGTGATTCAATTTTGATCCAGATCAGCGTAAAACCGCCATGACAAAAATGCTATTTTCGTGGATAACTGCTGAACTAAAATAGATACCATTATGGATCAAGTTGCTAATGGTATGTTTACATGGTCAAGGGATCTAAATATTTATATGAAATAAAGGTAGTACTAATATTTATGGTGAAAATCACAGCATGGGTGAGGACTGTGGTGCTGGCAGAGGTCTTTGCTCTCTGAGTGCTTTTCTAGTCCTTTTGTTACCTTTCTTCTAACTGGAATAAAGTTCATTGATAAAAAGCGAGGTGCAAACTGAAGATGTGACAACAGCAAGACGTGATTGCATGTTTGAAAGCAATGGCAGCTCCTGAAGTGGTCTCCATGGATATGTCAATATCTGTATGAGAAACAGGTCCAACTCCATCTTTAAAAGAGGAGAAAACATCATATAAAGGAGACATATCATGCTGATGCATGATTTAATACTTACATATAATATAATACATTTTAAAACAAGACCTTACACCCCCTTAATTTTAAAAAAATGAGATATTGTATTTTTTCTGATATCCTAGAACGAGATTTGATGCCTCTGAAAATAGGCCATTGCGAGATGTCCGCGAGATTTAAATCGTCGTGATGACACAAGGTACCTTTCTTTTTATTGGAGTAATCTGATAAAACACTTCCTCCACTGTGATGTCCGTTAGCCACAAAACCGTCACCGAGGAACACATCCACCAGCAGCAGTATATACAGTAGATCCCTAGCTCACATTCACTCATTACCAGCTCTGGCCTGTAGGGGGACTCAATACGCGGTCGCTGCTTTGAGCCTGCCGGAAAATACAGTAGAAGAAGAAGGACAGGCTGGCTCTACCCTCTCGGCAGCTCTGACAGAACTTACCAATCAGAGCACAAAGGGCTGTGACATTGCGAGGTAACTGTAGGTCATCCTGAGATCCGAGCGTTTCAACGAGAGCTTGATAATGGCCTAAAATGAGGATTTTGAGAACGCTATTGTGGGGCAATGAAGGAACTAAATGACTTGTACTGAGGGCAGAAATGCTTTACAGGCATCCTAGTCTGGCATAGTGAAAAGGAGAAACAAGCATGATATGTCTCCTTTAAAGCTTTTCTTACTGGAAATTACATTTCTGCTCTTCTCCTGACTTGGGATCACTGCGAGGAAACTGGGAGAGATGTGAAAATCCTCAATGGACGATGCTGGTTAGTCGTTGGTAGTCGTGGTTACTCAACAATACCTTGCGAAATCTGCTCTTCCCAGAAGTTTACCAGGAGAACTTGGTGGGGATTGTCTTTGACAGGGTTCATGTCACATATAAGTGATAAATAATGCAACTGTGTGGTATGATTTCATGTTGTATGATAGTCAAAGGACTAAGGACTAAACTGTATTTTAAGCTAATGGCTAGCAGCAGGGTGTAGCTGCTATGTCATACTGTGTCTTGATGTGGATTGGACTGTGATGAGTGTGACTGGCAAAACAATCATCCAATCATCAGCTGCAGTTGTTTTTGAAAGTTCAGCCCTTTGAAAACATTTTCTGTGGGCTCTTGTACAGATGGAGTAGTGAAATATTTCCAATATATGGAACTCTCCATCTGGTGTGTCCGGTTAAATTAGCCTTGTGTCAGGTCAGAATGTAAACAACAGAAAAACGATAATTAGTCCCAATCTCTTGCAGCCTTGGTCCAAACAGACTTGACTCATGGTTTCCTCTCTGTCTCACTGTTACCAGATGTTGGAGCCTAAGGTGGATGCCCCTTCATGTGAGCTGGGCGGAGTATCAGGAGACCGAGGCGGTGTGTGCCTCCACCTGCCGCCTCGTAGCTCAGAGGGCGAGGAGAGCAGCCTGTACCCTTCCAGCCCCTCAGAGCCCCCGACCATCGGCAGCCCTCACCCCTCGGAGCCTCTCACCCCTTTGGATGAGATCTACATGCCTCTCGGGGGTCTGTCGGGATCTGAGGAGCGACACAAGGTGCCTCCAACGCCACCTCCATCAACAGAAGGTGAGGACTGCAAGAGCATGTCTGGGAACGAGATGGAGATCTGGAGGGAGAGCAAGGACCTGGAGTGCAAGAGGGAGGAAGACGAGGAGGAGGACAGAGTGAGCGGAAAGAGTCCAGGAAGTGAAGGAGAGGAGAAAGAGGAAGGAGAAGAGGAGGATGGAGACCGGAACGAAGAGGAGGCCAACGTAAACCTGATGGTGTCAAACACTGACGAAGACAACGCATCAGAGCCGCCTGACACCAACGCTCCCCCGTCCTCCTCCTCGTCTTCATTCGTCATCCCGGAGCTGCGGCTTGATCGCTCCTTCAGCGCCGACGCCCTCTCCTCGCCAAACACAGATGACGAAGACTACGACGACGATGAAGACGAGGAGTCCGAAGACGAGGACGAAGAGGAGGACGAAGACGACAGCGATGATGCCTACCTGCAGCGCAGCGACAGCAAGCGGCGCAGCATGGTCGAGGGGGCCACCTGCGAGAAACACGGAGGGGGCGGGCTCAGCGTGCAGAACTCCCTCCGCAGACGCACACACAGCGAGGGGAGCCTGCTCCAGGACCCTCGCACGCCATGCTTCACCTCCGACAACGCCATCAACTGCTTGGAGGCCGGTGGGGGACACAAGGGCGGGTGGACGCTGCCGTCGCCTAAAACCCTGAAGAAAGAGCTGACGAAGAACGGAGGCTCCATGCACCAGCTGTGTATGCTCTTCTCTGGGAGAAAGGTAAGCAGATCACATGATAGAAAGTTAAGGTAAAAAAAACTGAAGGGGATATTTAAATGATTTGAAGCTCACATTACAATACAAATAATGGACAGCACCTTGGAATTTAGTGTGTAAAAGTCAGTGTTTCTTCCTAACTTTACTTACTGAATTAATGCACATTCTGATCTCCACGTTTGCATCAGCAGCTCGTCGGTTGTCAGCTCAGCCTGAAGTTTTATGTCAGTGGTTTCTGTAAAAAGGGTGACATCAAGTGGTGAGAGAGAGAATGTACATAATAATTCAGAGATCATAAAGCTGGCCACATTATACATCTGCAGTTAGAACAGTTCATCATCCCCTTTGTCTTTTACCTGGAGCAAAAAAAGGGACATATGAAATAACAAAGTCAGCAGGCAACTACACAAGACACCACATAATGAACATACACAAAACTCATTCTAACACATCATTAAAGCATGGTGTGGTCAATGTGAGGGATTCAGTCAGGTACCTTTGAGCATTTCAGTAAAACCTGTCTTTGTGTTCCAGCTTTTCTCATGAACCAGGTCGGTGTGTCCGATTAAATATTCAAAACATTACTTACAACATGTAAAGAGATGAGTTAGGAGTCAAACCAATTTCAGTGGAGAATTAGCAACAAGTAGCTCAAAGAATTGATTTAATTTGTCATTTTGTTTAACCAATTCCCCCATCACTTCCTCTCACTTTGCCTGAAGACAGTCAGAGCATGTGGCAAATCCTGCTGCTGTGTATGGTTGCAGCAGTTTCCATGTGGAGAAAATTATGTGGAGTTTGGTGAAGGGTTAAGAGGGTGTCTGTGGGGTCTTGAAAAGTTTTTGCAAATTGCTTTTCACCTTTAAAAAAATAACACAGGTCTAAAAATCAGATTTGGAAAATATTGGACTTTACTGCTTATTTTTTCTATTTTCATCAATCAAAAAAGGTTATAGGCTGAAGGTTTTCTGAGGTTTGGTTTCATTACCTCTTTACTGTATGTTGTTTATGTACCTTTTCTTCTTCTTGTTTTGGATAAGTTTTTTTCTATGTCCCTTTTCCCACTTAATAGCTTGATTATACTTAATATTTAGAACCATCACAAGCTAAAGACTGTTCAACTGTAGCATATTTAATCAATGTTAGGGAGATACTGGTTGTATATAAATGTTATGTTACTTTATATTAGAGTATTTTAAGGGAATGCAATTTCTGACACTACAAATATTACTTATCAGTTAATTCTTATTCAATCAGTTACCATCTGTCTGTCAGGGGCTGTTGTCCTAATGAAGTGTCTGAGCACTGTTTATCTAAAATGTTGAACACAGCATGGAAATTGAGAAGGAAAGGGTGAGCCGTACTTCCATCTGCTTAAAGTTAAATCTGCATTTCTTGTTAATGTTGGTGAAGGATTGACAGCTCAAGGATTGTCATCATAAACTTTGTGTGAAACCTGCACAACTCAAAGAGATGATTTGCCTTTTAGTGTGGTGTTTGAGTATTTCTGTGTGAAAGACAATAAGGTCTCCATCAACAAAGTCTAGAATTCCCCCACAGTAGATCTACCATTGTGACATCGTATCGGTCTTTTGTCAGTTGTTCAAGCCCGTTGTCTTAAGGTTGCAAACCTACTGTAAGTGAAGACACTGAAAACATAGCGCTGAACTGACCAAAAACTGAAGACTATACTGGTCAACCAACCAGACTGGACTGGGCCCTCATGGGGAAATTGGCCTCTTATGCTGCATTCACACCGGATGCTCCTTGTACTACCTCGGCGATCACTTTCCATTCAAAGTCAATGTTCAGCCGCGATGGGGTGGGGCTAACCCTCCCGCGATGCGACAGCCGCTTTTCACACTGCCACAAAGCTTGTCGCGCGATGTGAAAGTAAAAGAAGTTTATCAATCAGCAGGTACTTGCACGTGTGACGGTACCCTAGACAGACAGTTATTCATCCGGACTACAGAGGAACAATCCATGTCCGTGTGGGAAACATTAGTCAGTGAGGACATTAGTTCCGCCTAGACGGACCGCGGCAAACTCACAGATAATGCTGCTGCAGGGCATCAGCTGCAGTGTTTTGTGGTTGATAAGTGAATGAAAAGGACACAGCTGGAATAATGTCCGCTTAAACATCCTATTATATGATATATGATATGATCGCGCCGAAACTCGAGCAGACGTGACGTCACCGAGCGACAGCCGATGGCAACGGAGACCAAAATGAGGTATTTATGGACGCGCGACGCTACGTCAGTGGGCGACGCGATTTTGGTAGCTGGGTCGCTTGCGGTGTGAATGCAGGATTAGTGTTGAGCTTAGGTACAGAGTCTAAGACAAAATAAGAATAGAGGTGATCAGGTCAGCTCAGTTTGTAAAAACTGGTAGTTTTTTTAATGATCTAGCAGTCAGCAATAGAATATTAAATATCAAATAAATGAAGTCAAATCAAGGCCAAGTTTATGACACTTATACTAAGTAAAGGTATACTGTATATGGTGAGAAAATGAAAATTGTTCAATACCTCAGTACTTGTCACATCTTTTAATACCATCTGTTAAGAAACAGAACAATCATCTTTATATAAGGGGAGAATGGTACCAAAATAACTACTAAAGCTAAAAGTTGCTGGTGTTCATTTAATATTCAAATTAATTTTCTGCAAGTAGAGAAAAGATCCATTTTAAATTATACAAGTACAATAGTTCCGACATTAAATGTAGAGTTTTTTCTGTAATTTGCGGTTTAAAGAAACAGTTAGAAAAAATATAATAGGTTCTGGACTCCTTTTTTTAAATTAAAATAAATGTTGATACCAATTGATTTTGCCCAACCTGTGATAAAGTTTAATATTCTAATATGTTGAAAACTAAAATTAAAAAAACCTCCTTGTCTTTGGTGAGCTTTGCTTTTTAATATTTTGCTTGTCAACATTTACACACTTTAACAGTGTTTTTTTTTCTGCAGCTTTTAGAAATTGTTATAGACGCCTCACTTAAGACAAATTAAAAACAAACTGGCTATGCATTTTCCAGTAATATACATATTCTTTCTGTTTTTGGACCAAAAAAATAAGTATGTTTTAATGTCTAAAATTGAATTACTTTGACACTTTGTCATTAATTGAAGTGAAGGTGGTAGTGGAGCTGCTTGTCCAACAGAGGGAGACATTCATCACAGTCTGTTAGCCCCGCAGCCTCACGTTAATGTGCATCCCATCATTTAACACCTCACTTTGGCCAAGGTTAGGCAATGAACGATAGCTGAGCAAAATCCCTGTGTGACTCATTCTTTTTAACTGAGGAGTAACCATTCGGAGGAACTCCTAAAATATCACACCTTTACTGGCATGCAGGCAGGTCATAATATAAGCTTGATTTCTTGGAATTATACTTTTGTTCCTAACTAGAGCAACCATCAGTCTGAAGTCTGCAGTGATTTATTTCTAACATAAAAAAAACAAGAGAAAATGAATGAAGAGGAATGGAAAGTGTGAACATGACAGTGATGTCTTGACTTCACTGCCATCATGTTGACTTTATGATACACAAATCACAAAGTGATAAAGTGCTCTCTCTGTCTTTGTTGAAAATCAGAGGCACAGCTCCACTTTATCTTTCCCTCCTTCCAGCAGTCTGTCAGCACACTCGGTAGCCTTAAATGGCAAAGTGTGTGTGTGAGCTGTGCAGGGGAGGAATGCAGCAGACAGGGCCGCTGCATATTGCTCTTGGCAGATTCAAGGGTAATTTTACTACCTATTGGCGTCATGGACACAGTCCCTTTAGGACTGCTATTTCCATTATTTTAAATGATCAGCCAAACCCCGTCTTCGTCAATATACCTTGACATTTTTAGCTGCGGAGGTTGAGCGCGCCCAACCTCTGACCCAGAAAACTATATGGTGCACTTTAAAATTGGAAACACTAGGTTATGATAATGGTTGAGTGTTCGGCCTTTGTTTCTGTGAAGTTTTGAAAGCTGATTAAGGCCTGTCTTCATCGTTAATCAGATTTAAATCAGGTTCACATATGACAACCTTTATTTTATTGAATCAATGATTGTGTTTAATAATTCTCTTAGAAGTTGGAAAGTGAGCCCATACTATTGCTTTAAGATGTCTTAATGTTATCCAGATTTAAGATCATGTGTGAAAAACCCCCAAAATTCTCAGTTATGTTTCTCAAGGCTAAGACTTGCCATAGCGTCACGGCATAATGTTGCTCATCGTCTTCTTATCCTTTTTTTTTTTTCTATTGACCCTGACGCAAGATGGGTAATTCACAGTAAACAGTACATTGCTTGTGGTTTTCATTATTGTCAGTCATCCTGTTTACATGTGCGATCTTGTGTTTTTTATTGTTTGATTTAATGATTCTGCTGACGTAGTCTGTCAGTCTCCAATTTGGGTGATATGATGTACTGTATCATATTGTTCATTGTATCTCACAGAATCATGTTGCATGTGGGGCCTTAGTCTGGAAGTACTCTGTTAACAATCAGAAGGTTGTTGGTTTGTGGGTCTGCCTGTCACATGCTGATGTGTCCTTGGGCAATACACTTACCCCCAAGTTGCTCCCAATGTTGTGTCAATGACAAGTCAATGGGTATGAAAGGGTGAGAGAGAAAATGTACATTCTATAGAGTAGGGATGCATATCGTTATGATTTTATCGATACCGATACAGATACCGATACTCCTTATCGGTATCGATACTTATCGATACTCTTATCGATATTACAACATGTAATTTTGTGTAAAAAATAAAGACTTTACAAGATATTAAAATATTCAACCTTTTTTTTATTACCACAAGGTAATAATAAAGCTTCAACAGAATAGAAGTAATGCATTACAAGTACTTCTCAGAGGAAAAAAGAAAGCTAGGGGATGGCAAAACCCCTTCATGCCACCCAACAGACTGCATGTACAGAAAGAGCCAAAAATCTTGTGCTGCTAAAATTGATGCTGTAATGATGACTACTAGGGCTCTCACTTTATATTAGATAGTCGTATAACCGTTCTAATGTGGGAATAAATATCCGTAACCAAATAGTAAATAAATATTTGAATGTAAAATATTGAGTGTAGCAGCACATCAGGGCGCCTGGAGCAGTGGACCGTTTCATCCAACAGAGGGCGCTGTGGGCGCAGGTTGACCGTCAGTCACATCCGGTGCTCTCTTGACCTCAGTAAAAAAAGATTTTCCGCTCCATTAACAGCAGTAATAGCTCTGATTCATCTGAAGAGAGCTGTACCGTCGGCTTTTCATCTGCACTCAGCTGCAAGTTATACAGCTGAGTGCAGCGGCGCTTCTTCAAGAGTTTAACACTGTGTGACTGTGTTGTTTTGGGCAGGGTCTTTACTGAAGGGGCGGATTATAGAGTCTCTGTCTCTGTCGGTGCTGCAGTCTTTAGTGTTAGCTGGGCTGCTAACTTTACTCGTGTTGCTATAGCAATGAAACAGCCCACACTCCTTTAGCTTTATACTATGCGCGCGCTCCAAGTGTTTGGTGATGCTAGTACTTCCCCCCTTCGACGCAACTTCTCTCTGACTAAGATTGCATTGGGCCGAGTTTTCATTAGCTTTGCTAAAGTGAGCTCAAACCTTCGAGCGTTTAGCTCTGACTGACATGCTTGAGCTGGACGGCGGCAGAGCTATAACTACGTGACAGTTGGAGAGATTTTACCGTTAAAGTTTCCATTTTTCCAGATTCTTAACGGTGTTCGGGTACCGACCCGATTGAAACATGAAAGTACCGGTCCAGGGTATACATCCCTACTATAGAGTGACACATGGGCTAGAGTTTTAAACAAGTATTCCCAAGGGGACAACACATGCACTGTATTTGACTGAGTCCTAAACTGGATGCCACACCACTAAAGTGCTAAAGGTCTCCCACATTTGTTCTAAGGTGATCAATTCAAGCTTTGCACAAAATAAGTTAAGAAAATTAAAATCTTCACAAGCTTTGAATGACCAAAGAGTCTTTTAAACACTTAATAGCAACCCAGCGATAGACATTTCTGTCCCTGTGTCCATTCAGTGCTAAAGTTCAAATGCCCTGTCCTGTTGGGTGTTCTAAATGGATAAAAATAGTTCAAGATTGATTCTCTCATGACCTTAAAAGCAAACAAGACCCTAAACAACAGGATTCATAACTCTAATATTTTCATTTATTATACCTTAAAGCACCGCTGGGAGATTGGGGTCAAAGCAGTCAGAGGTCAGTGTGTTTTTTTGTTCTGATAAATAAACAGGACTGAAACTTGCTCAAGACAACATCAGCAGAAAGATTAAATGTACCACTCTGCCCATACAGAGGGCCAAAACTGACTCAAACACTAAGATTCTCTTCGGAGCCTCATGACTAAATGAATTAGCATCAGCTGACATTGTTTACACTTATGATCTAATTTATTGTGATATTTAATGTGAGATGTTGTACAGATACACTAACACATACTAGAGCTTTTTCAAGGGTTTTGCTGATTCACCAAGCCCATGTTAGGTGTCATCCAGCACTATGTGGTGTGAATTAATTGTTCTATATGATAAGGAGAGAGGGAGAAAAGTGTGACAGTGGAACAGACACATTGTTATTCCACTGTTGTTGCATAATGTGAAGCCCCTCTCTCTTTCTCTGTCTGTCTGTCACCTCACTTTTCTTTGCCAGCCAGTGTTTACTCGCCCTTTTACAAACACTTGGGTGTCTGACTTTCCACTCCGCACCTTTTTCTCACTGTTCCTTCCCCTCACAGTCGATGTGATTTATCACCATGCAAGAAGAGCAAGTCTGGAGAGAACATTTCAGTTTGATAAGGAGATTTTTCTTGACTACTGCAAAATAAAATTCAGTTTTATTTGCTCTCTGCAGGAAAGATATCTCTGAATCTGATGATCAACACAATGTGACACTTTGTAAATAAAGTAATAATTACCAAGAAAAAGAAGAAGAAATATAAAAAAAAGTTGGAGTAATCACTTGTCACAGCAGGATTGAATGTTTTGGCACTTAATGTGCTGGCTGAATTAGCCATTTCAAATAAGTTGATTCATTAAGAGTAAGCTTAATCCAAAGCTTGACTTTTGAGGAATGTTATATAAATATTTAGCCTTTTTTTAGAACAGGCAAAGTAAATAGAGACCCGCGTTTGATTGACCCACTTACTGGTGTTTTTACTTGGACACGGCAACAAAGCCAAAGTCTAAACAAGAATCACAGAGTTAGTCATTATGCCAAATCATATCCAAGGTTTCCACAGGAAAATATAGTAGTCAGCCAAATGGAAAAATAGTCAGCCAAAGGATCCAGCTAACCTTGCACTATAGCTGGATCCACTTGATTTTTCTGTGGGCTCTTTCCCAGATGGACAAGTGCAATGTATTGAACAGTCCATCTGGGATGTAGGGCGAATTACATTACTCCAAATCAATAAGTCTGATCAGGCTGCATATTTGATGCGGTGTAGTGGAACAGGAAACAGGTTAATGCCCCCCACCAGCCCCCACCCCGTCCATGATTTTATAACTGTGTTTTTTGTGATTCAAGGGCAGATGCATCAGCCAAAACTAGGTTTAGTTACTCTTTAAACAGGCCAAACATTTTGTTTACTGCGCTTAAGTGTTTGTTTGAAATCTGGACAAATATCGGCTGTCCTGCAGACATTGTAGAGAAACACTTTTAATGTGTTTACTGATGTTTATGTGGTGGCTTACATTCCTGCGTCGTGTCAAGGACGCACACGAGTTCAGAGTACGACATGAAATCGGGTTATCATGCGTGTGTACTTGAAAACAGGTGGGCTCACGGTTACTGCTGCCTCTTTACAAACACACTCTGACACATTGACTCGGTATGTTGGACTCAGCCTTTACAGAATGATTCAGAGTAAGCAGAAATGGATGCTCCAGCACCACAGATCTGACTTTTGAAGGGAGTAGCTGGGAGTTGGTACAAATTGTGAGGAACAAAATGAAATAGAACTGTTCACCTAATAAGGAACATTTTGCTCCTGTGCTTCATCATGTTTTACTTAATTGCTTCTCTCTCCTTTAAGTGATAAAATCTAGACATGAAACATTGCAAACAACCACTAATTTAAAACGCATTACTATTTGATGAGAACAAGAGAAGATAAAACTCCTTTTTGACTTTTACAGCGCTCGAGATTTAACTCTTGCCGAGGCTATTTCAACTTAATATTTGCACAGTGAACAGATAATCAGCTCATCTGTCATATCTTTTTAGAACATGCCTATAGGCCTCAGCATAATCTAATTAAAGTTTTATGTAAAATACACTGGTTAGCCATTATGTTATGGCCATCAATGCAAACTAATGTAATCTTATGTAACATTTGTACAATAAATTATCCTTGATGCTTGCAAGTACAGTCATTATTTAACTTTATTATGGACGTCAGTGTGGGTGGTGGTGTCCCAGAGTGTATTATAGAGAAGGGTGCTCCCAATATTCAGCTTCCTTCAAGTAATATGATAAATTATCAAGATATTAGGAGCACTTTTCATAGTTAAGGAATCAAGTACACCACTCACATGATCCACTTCAGAAAAATATTAATACAAAAATAATAACTTGCAGCTTTGTTAAAAGGCCAATATTAGGCTTTCTGAGTTTTAAATACACTGGTGTGTTTATTGTGTCTGTCTGCAGGGTAGAGTACATCTAAGCACAAGACAATGAGTCAGGGACATCAGACATGTCCCTGTCTGTAACACTGTGAACACAGTGTTTCATGCCAGCATTGTTTTGTCTGCAGTTTAAACCCATTAGCACTGGCAGGCCCAGTGCAGGGGGCAGAACCTACAAAGATTTGAGAGCTTGGTGCCAAGTAGCACTGACCTGTCCAATAACCACAAAGTAGACTGGTCAACCAATCAGATGTGACTTGGCTCACATGGGAAAGCAGGCCTTTTTACCAATAGAACTTGTAAACATTCAGTCATCAAAGTTGAATATATAACCTGAGTTAGTTTTGGTTTTTGAAGTGGGGTTGATCAAGGCTTATGGCGCTGGTAAATATGACTGTTACTAAAGCAACTTGTAGGTTTTGTCCCTAAGGGAGATATTCAGGGTTGACACTAGCTGATATATTGCAGTCAGTGGTGCCAGAAAAAGCCCTGTAATTTCTCCACTTTTCAGTCGAAACTATACACTAAACACAACACTTGCCCAGCTAGGGCTGGGTGTGTCCAGCAACCCCCTGATACAATATGTATCCCGATACTGAGGCTATGATACGTCCTGTATCTAGATGCACATAAATTGTGAACACTGACTGCGCTTTTAACCAAATTCCCAGCAACTTTTGTTTTTATTACAAGAAGAAAAAGAACAAGCATGAGTTTTAAATAATTCTTCAACTTAAGGACTTTAATTCAGGTCCCCAAAGATAGTAGACCCAAGTTTAAATTTGGAACATGTGTTTTATCATGTGTCTTGGTTTCTACATTGAACTGTGCAATTGTTAATATTACCGAAAGTGTATTTACAACAACTCTCCAAACATTGAGGCCGTATTGATTCTGTAGAATCCGTATTGATAAACGTATCCCCAAGAAGTGCATGACGATATTTTGCTGTATCGATATTTTGAACGCAGGCCTAGGCCCAACTAGGCACTGCGGTAATTTTGTGTGTTTCACTTTTGCTTGACAAAACTCTTGTCATTAAGACTTTCATGTGTTACAAATGTAGGGTTAAGTATTCGTCCGCAATCACCTGGTCAGATACTCAGTAATTATAAACACTATCTTCATTCCAGCTACTCTAAGAATGAGTGATTTTGATTTAGGTGACAATGGCATGCCACTAAGCAGGACTGATTACAGGTTACCTGGTGGTGCAGATAAATCAACTGTGAGCACATGTTAACAAACCCTGAGGTGTACTGCTGTCTCGAGATTTAATAACACCCCCTCTCTGGATCGTTACTTTCTGTAAGCCTTCAAACTGACGTTGTGTGTCACAGCCTTGATCGGTAAAATGGGCCCTGCAAACACAGTGTGTTTTTAGCTGTAGAGCAGTTCATCCTAATGTCCATATTTAAACAACCAGCCAAAGTAATGAGGTGAAATTTGAATATTGATCATTCCTTTTGCCTGTTTTACATATAGGATAACTTTAGGAGCTTTGAGGCAATGTATGGCCTCTTTTACGAGTAAGGACCACACATCAACAGGATGAATTTGACAATTATTTATTGCGTACAGTGGATAACAAGCAACATAGCCGGTACGTGGAGCAGATAACGGTTTGGGGAAACTTAATGGGGAATTCACCGTAGCTCCCGGGCACGACGAACCCTCTCTATAAGGCCCTGAGTAAAGAAGGAAGGAGAAATTTTAAGAAAGGGGAGGGAGGGGGGGTCCCTCCTGCGTCAAGTGTGCAAAACAAAAGAGGGAAATGGTCAATTAGAATTTATAGGAACACAGGAAGAGGCGTGGTTGAGGTGTGGTCCTGCTCCCGAAATTCTGCTTAAAGCTCCACTTAAATGAAATATGTATGGAAAAACAGCAAACAGGATTGACGTTGCTTTTTTGTTGTTGTCTGGGTACTAAAACAGCTGATATCACATGGGTCCCCTTACCCTTTAAGATCACATTCACACAATATTTAAGTTGTTCTTTGGGCTTCTGGGGACTGAAAAAATCAGTACTAAGTTTATATTCATGTGTTGGTGCAGATATTTTTTTCCAAATCTCTACTAAGCTCATAAAACATGATTTATCAACATGTTTAGAGTATCCTACAGTCTGAGTACAGTGTGTCTTCATTTCCTGGATGTCCACTTGATGTCCAGTACGCTGCGATAAGCAGAATAAACAGCAACAGGAACCTAAAGGTGCTATTTAAAGCCCACGCAGTACAATGTTAGTAAACTACTTGTACTTTCCACTCCTTTACAAGTACCTCAGCTCCATGTCTAGACACTCTGTGGTTTTCCAATACAGATTAATCTGTGCTGACCCCTCATCACTCGAGCGGGGCCCTACTTTCCATGTTTCTCGTAGTTTTCCAAAGTTTGCCTCAAGTTTTAAGCATGTGAGAGGAAAAGTACTTGATATTTTTGAATGGACTCCTCACGTGGGTTAGTGCATGTGACAAGAGCTAATGATAGTGTGTTTTTTGTTTCATGAACTGCGCTGAACTTTCCTGGAAACAATTCAAAAATATCCAATATAATCAAGCCCCAATTTCAACTTTTAAGATTTATTGACTGCACATAGGTAACAGGTGTTTCAGATATTTCTGCTCAGGAACAACACACCTGAATCATCAGTGTAATCTATAAGATTCTGAGTTCTAATATTGATGAACAAGAGCATTTGCTCTGTGTGACCAAAGAGAAGGTGGCCTTGTTTGGACAAAAGGTCCCCAGGGTTCATGAAAGCAGGCTGGATCTGTCCAGGGAAATGCTAAATAAGTAACAAGTAAATATTTACCGCAGCAAACTGAACAGGCTTTTAGGACAGTCAACACAGAGAGAAGTCACCCATGTATATAGTGACGAAATCATAAAGGCTCTGAACATAATGTTTTAAGTTTGTTTTAATTTGTTAAGCTTCCGTCACAAATTCACACACCAAACAGACAGAGACCACCGCCATTCTGTTAAGAATTACAAGAAATACAAATATTAAGTAGTTTAACATAATAAAAACAAAGGGAATTTTTGTTCCAGATATATTGTACACAAGCACATATAAATCAGTGACTTCTATGCATGTTTTCTCAAGCTATATTTTCCAACTAAATAGTTATTTAACATACTCTTTCCATTATTCCACCCACAGCTCTTTCCATCTTTCAGACTTTCAACCTCAGCCTTAATAATTAGACACACTGCAGGGATTTATGATACTTGAAATTAAAGCCCCAAGAGCACACACAAATGAAGTATGGCTTCTAACCCTTTGAGTTTTATTTCTACTTATTGCACAGATACGCACAGGCTAATAAATAAAAAAAATGATCATTTGCAGGATTCTTGAAACCCTGAGACCAGACATGTCCTTTTTTTCCAAACGTAGAACGTTTGAAGTTTTGTTTAGTTTCATAAATAATTACATCAAACTGTTATTTGGTCGACTTAAAACCTTGATATATATCCCAAGCTTCTTATTTGGTTGTCAGTTCTACTGAAATTAAAACTTTGCACTAAGCTGAAGACAAAACTAAACTCAAACTCACCCCTTGCAGTCTCTTGCCCTCGAGATACTCAAGACAGTGCCAGACAGTGACTGTAGTGGGTCAGTGAGAGGGGGAAGGTTTTTTGTGGTTGTGTGAATAGTCTTACTTCTTTAACTGCTGATGAGCATTTTTAAAACAAGACATTATGTCATGCTGGATTTTGACCTTGTGGGTTGTCTTTGTTAAGGTGAACCTTTGTGTAAAGATTTTAAAAAAGCCCTTAAGGCGCTCTTGAGATATCCACTGTACAAATACAGGATAAACATGGAGCCAAATGACCTTAATATCAGAATGATGACTTTCAAAACCTATTTTATGTATCCTTGAGGCAAAGCAAGTATTTCTGCATTTTTGATCAATTAACATTTTCGATCAATTAAAGTGAAGTTACCTGAGCTAGAGGCCCAGTTAACTTCACTTTAATTAAACAAACTCTGATATCATAGTACTTCATCATTGTATTAGAGAAAAGAATGTGTACAAATAAGGTGCACAAAACATGCATGAGATATCTTAAGATAATGGGGTTCACAAACAAAAACTAAGCATGAAGTTCATCCTGATTTCAGACAAGTATGTGCAACTTGGGGATAAAATCACTCAAAATATCCTTGAGACATCATGTTCACAAGTAAGCAATGAACATGAGACAATATGTCCTTTACCTTCAATTGATAAAGTTTAAGCTTTCATCAGTACATCTTTACAGTTTCAGTGGACATTTTTGAAAAGTTTGGACAAAATCTCTTGACAACATCTGCAGATAAGGGGATCAAAACAGGGGATGAACAGGGAGTTGACTTCTAGGAGTTAATCGTACCAATTAACCCCTAGATATAAGTAGAGATATGCACAAATTGTTTGGAAAATTAGCTTAAAAAGACTTCAAATACTTCATTTATTAGCCACAGAACAACATGAATCGCAGTAACACTGATATCTGGAACTCCAAATCCGTTAAGTTTATTCTTAAGACAACGTAGATGTTTGTACAAAGTGTGAAGAAGGTCCCTTAATGAAACAAAATGAAATCAACAAGTACAAAGCCCAGTGACTCTGACTCTTTACCCATGGATTCCACAGTGTAGTTGTCCTTCGGTGGGTACATTTGGGCTAAGTTTGAAGAAACCTTCTTCAAACTGTTTTTGAGAAAATGTATTGATCAGCACAAGTTTAAGATGAAATCCTGTGACTTTGTGACCCTTAAGTGGAATAAATTCAGCACTGATTTAAAGTATTTTCTTTTCCAAAGTTTGAGGAAAGAAGCTCTTTGTGTTCTGGAAAATTTATGCTCACATTTTGGTAATGAATAGATCATATAATAACCTTGACTTTCAACCCCATTTGCCAAAATTGACTTACTGTAGATTGTCATTGAGTCCGAGCGGACATGTGGAAAATGATGTGATGATGGCGAGATACTCTCGCCTTGACACATGGCTTATAAAATCGGATATGCTTTGTACGGCCTTTTGCTATTTTCCCCCTGAAATTAAACATCTGCGTTTGTCTTATCAGAGTTAATAACTCCTGAAGACCTCATGAGGGTTTAAAGATCCCACGCTCATCCATCTTTGCCAAGACACTTCCCACATGGCTAAAGCTCAGCCTGCATACCTGTTCACTTCACTCTTCTCTCACACTTTTCTCCACTAGAACTAAAACTCTCAGTGTGCTCCACAAGGTTTATACCCTTTTATAAATCCCCTCTCCAAAGGCTAAGCTAGCGTTCGTCTTGTTTATTTGTTAGTTGGCTGAATGTGATTACTGGAGGGTTTTAATGAGCTACCTGGATTGTTGATGCAGTGAACTGAGCGTGGGAACATTCTGTTTCCATTTATTAACTCCAGTATTGCTGTAATACACTGTGAAGGAGGGATGTAAAAGCTCTCTTTTGGAACTGATTCCACACAGCAATTTGCTCCTGGTTGTTTAGCTGAGCAGAGGAGCTGGAATTAAAGAGATCAAGTTGAATATCAAGTATTAGAGCTGTCAAGTATGGCACACAAAAAAAGACACTTGACAAACTCATCTCCAAGGCCAGGCCAGGGAGTCTGGACCTCATGACTAACATGATGACAGGTTATTTGGATATAGTTACTTTCCCTAATATTGTCTATCATTACGGTCTGAAGTAGTGCTTTGTCTCTGGTTCTAGTAAGTACTAACCTGACAGAGACAGACCATTAAATATTTTATTTGTCCATCTGGGAAGGAGTCCACAGAAAGTGTTTGGGAAGGGTGGAAGCTTTCAAGACCATATCCAGCAGACAGGTGATTGGACGACTGTTCTGTCATTTAGCATTTATCATGGGCCAATCAGATAATGTAGTAGACTGCATCACAGAACACGAGTCACTTAATAAAACAAACATTTCAGAAGAGGAGCAAAAATATCCTTGGTAAAGAGAGATTTGTAGTGTTGATATTTGTTTATCAATAATCTGATAAAACTGCTATTGGAGCTATTAGCATCAATGCATCACTTGTATCTCTCACCTCTTCCTGCTCAAAAATATTGCTGATTGGGTCATGCGGCTTTGGGCTGAGCACAGTCATTGTAGTTTGGAGCTTGGCAAAATGGATCTGCATGAATACAGACATGTACAGTATATGCATTTGTATGTGTGTGTCTGTAATCATGCAGATCCATCTTGCCAAGCTCCAATCTACAACGACTGGCTCTTGATTGGAAATTAGAATTGATGGTATTCACAATTTTTAACCATGACCATAAATCACACAGACCATAAATAATCTACCCCAATCATATTTGAATATGTAGCATACAGTATATGTTTCTGTTGAATTTAAAGTTATTAGAGCTCTTTGAGATGTGGCATCTTGTTTTCAAGAGGGTCCTCTTCTCTACATAGTTTCAGAAGTAGGTATTTTAGCTACAGTAGAACAGAGTAAGCCTTACAGTTTGGTGCTTTAGTACAAATATCTTCTTCTTCAGTCAGATACAGTTACAAAAACATGTCATGGGGCAACACAGCAGTGTAAAGAAGGTTACATGATGGAATATGAAACTAAGAAGGTTTTTACAGTAAGGTAAAGGATGTTTACAACACTTAGTATGATTGACTTAAAAAAAGTTTTTATCATTATAATGGTAAAAAAGTTTTTTATCATTATAATGGTGGTATTGATCTAATATTGGATGTTTAAATTTATTGTCTAATATTGGACATTTACAAAAAAATGGATCTTTATTATTATTACTATACCTGCAAAAATTGATGGTATTGACAATTTTTAACCATGACCATAAATCTACCCCAATCATATTTGAATATGTAGCATATATGTTTCTGTTGAATTTAAAGTTATTAGAGCTCTTTGAGATGTGGCATCTTGTTTTCAAGAGGGTCCTCTTCTCTACATAGTTTCAGAAGGAGGTATTTTAGCTACAGTAGAACAGAGTAAGCCTTTACAGTCCAGCTTTGGTGGAAATTTGGCTTTGCCTCTCCAGATACAAATATTAGCACAACACATTCATGCATTCAGTAAAACAGACATACACAGCAGCTAAGAAGGTTTTACATGACAACAATAAAACAGTAAGGTAAAGGATGTTTACAACACTTAGTATGATTGACTTAAAAAAAAAGTTTTTTATCATTATAATGGTGGTATTACCAATAAGAACCATGTTTAAAGAGATTGATCTAATATTGACATTTACAACTATAACGACAGTGATTGTGAGGTTCAGAAAATGGATCTTTATTACTATACCTGCATTTGAACTGCAATTGAATGAGTTTATATTAGTTAAAAATGTTTAATATTGTCATTTTTGTTGATGATTGTGGATGAGTCTTGGTGGATGTAGGGAGGTGGGTATAGACAAAACGACTCAGGAACTCATGACGCCCGCAAATTCAAGGATGCCAGACCATAAGTCTGTCTTCATCACATCTGTTTGTGTTGAACTTTAACTTATGAGAGGTTAGCCCCTTAGAGATTATTATTGTTTAATGTTGTGTCATTCTTAACAAAATCATTGCACTGTATGTATACATGTTACGGTATTCCATAGATCAGACTGTTGACTCCGGCCTGCCAAAGCCTTGAAATAGTGAAGCAGGGCTTTGTTTCCATTGGCATCAGCTGGTATAACTAGGCAACATGAGCTGATGACTAACACTGTGACTAATAAACTAATGCAACGTAGGACCAACTTCAGAGAATATATAACTTTTACTGTGCCAATCATCATTTAAGACGTGATGGTTTGATGCTGTGACGCTGAGTTCCCGGACCTGTTTTAACAATCCCACGCTCTCTGCCCACCTTCAGTGCCCCACATTGTTTGGATTTATTAAGTAATTGGACTTGGGATGCTGTCACTGCGACAACAAAGCCTTCTTCTGACGTTACTAAATCCAAGAGAGTATCCAGAAGGCCCCTCGCTTCATAACTCTGTCCTCTGTGTGTTTGAATGGTGTTTACAGCGCTGGTTGCCATAGCAGTGTTTTGACTGAATCTGGAATCAGTTACTGTACATCGGTGTTCATAGATGGTTTCTCTTAAGGGTTTACACATGCAGTAATGCCCTTAGACTTATGCAATGTGGTCTTAAGATCACATGTTCAACTATATGAAAAGAAGATAGCATACTTTAATAATAAAACAATAAATTAGTAAGTCCTTTATCTGTTATTTGGAGTCTTACCTGTTAATTTGCATACAAAGTTAATGGTTTGTACCTTAAACTAAACAAACGTCATTTTAGTAGTGTGTTTAATTTGTTAATCATCTTTCTACAGGCCAACCAAAGTGCTATAATAACCTGAAACCATTTGTTTGCCTTTTCTAAGCTTTGACCCAATCCTCTGTGGAGTTATATCACTGCCACATGTTCACACACAATGAGATATTTTCGGCGCACAGACTCATGACCTGCATTTGCAACGTGTCACTCATTTTAAGATGGCTGAGTTTGACCTGCTCTCAATGCTTAAGGAAGATTAATGAGTGTTTCCTAGTTTTATGTTGTTGTTCGCACCATAACATTACATCACTCATTAATGTGGGTCTACATCAGTCGTTAAAGGGGGAGAGTGGGTGTTTTAGTGTTTAATACAGCAGAAAGGTGTAAATGAATGCTGTCCGTGGATTAGAGGTATAATTGGCAGTTAATAATCACAACTTAAAGAGACTGTGAGGAGTTTCTAAGTAATTACAAAAAAGTCTCACTTTTAGATATATGCCTGATCGAAATACACACTTTAAGATGAGTTTTATAGCATCAAAATAGGTTATCTATAAATGCTATTCCTTAGCCTTCCGGTCGGGTCGGACAGAGCTGGACTGGCCTGGATACTCAACTTCCGGAACAAGACAATTAAAACTAGAGCAAATTTATTATTATCATTTTATTATTTATATTACACGTCTTAGAGCACCAGGCTGTAAGTAGCGATATATAGCCGGCTACAACTACAATGAAAAGTTTTCCAAAAATTGCTTGTTGTCACACATCAAAAACTGCCGCTACATAACTAGAAAGAGATACAGTACCTGGTCGCTTTGCATCCTGTAAGTTTTTGGAAAAAGAAGTTGTAAAGCAATGCAGAGTTCTGAGGAAGGTCCGAGCTGCATTTATTAGCATCACAACAAACACACGCTTTGGCTTGGGTCATGTCTTTGGTGCGTTCCAATTGTAGTCAGAAGTAGGAATTTCCAGGTTCTGAGTAGGAAACTGCAACTGGAACGTTCCTCGAAGTCTGAATTTCCTACTGGGAACTTGGTGAAACCTCGCCACCCCCGAGTTGACAATCAAAGATGGATGCCCCCAGTGTGAACAGTTATTTAGCTCCTGTAATAATCAATTTATTTGCACTTTTGACTGGGGTGTGTCGCTCTAGATCAGCTGTATACATCGTATTGTTAGACATATATTCACAAAAATGCTGCCATAGTGATAATCACATTCTTCATGTGGTATTTGTGAACAACAACGCAGAGCGTGCTAACAACAGCTAACAATAGCCTGGTAGATCGGCATGTTTTTTCCAACTTTAACTGGAACGCTGATAAGTCGGAGATTATGTCACTCCCAGTTCCGAGGTTACTGGAACGCAGCATTACGACAGTCGCCACGCGTGCTCATGGGTAGCAGAATCTTTATTTCGCCGGTAATAGATTCTTCTCATAGCACCTTCAACCACTCTTTTAGAAGACTTAAAAAAGGGATAGTTCATATTTTGGAGGGGGGTTGCTCAGGGCCCATGACACTAGTTTAGGTACATCAAAATAAAGCAATTGGCCAGTTTTGTTCCTGAGGGGAGATAGCTAGGTAAGAATGATAGATTTGGCAGTAAATGATAGCTGGATGCTACAGAAAGTTTCCTAAAACATTTCATCCCTCGACAAGTGCAACGCAGTGTATAGAGGTGTGAAAAAATATTGATACGGCAATATATCGCGATATTGTGACCACCGATACAATATCCATATTTCAAATTTTATTATCGAATTTTTGGGAAAAATAAAAACCCACATTTTATCAGCCTTGGAAGTAAAACACAACTTATAAATATGTATGCACATTTTTTTCATGTAGTTTATTCAGTTCAGACAGTGACAAGAGAAATATGTGATTTTTTTTACTAACTATTGTGTTGTCAATACTCAAAGCACTTTGTTTTCATGTGTTCAATCACAGTTCGAGCTGCACTGCAGGTTAGGATGCTTTAAATACACTATTAAAGGGAAAACAAGAATCATTTCTTTGCAACATTAGTTTAAGTGACTTGATGCACTCTGTGTTTTCAGGTTAAGTGTATGCATGTAACACTGCATTTGACATATTTAAAAAACAGTAGAATGGAAAAGTTGTTTTCAGTCAAATAGTTTTTACTTGATTTTTACTTTCAGCTTTGAGTAATATTATATGAATTAAATAAACATCATCTCTAGATTTTTTCTAAGTTAACTGTAGAATAATGCAATATATAACAATATTGTGATATTGTGATAATATCGTATCTTGACCCAAGTATCGTGAAGTTCTTGCCAATACTCACCCCTAGCAGTGTATGGTCTACATAAGTCCATCAGCAATGCACTGCTTTCCTCTTTCCAACTGTTCATGTCAGAGTGATGAAGCGTTTATGGCCACTAAAGAACAAACTCATAAAAATTCAAACTCTTTGGATGCTCAGAATGATTAGGTGCTCCTTAGGTGCTTACTTATTAATCTCAGATGAATTACAGGCACAAAAAAATGTCAAAGTTGCTGATTTCCATTGTGTGACATGGGCCCACTATGACTTGTTTTAAAATGGACTTTTAATCCCCCCCTTTGTGATGTAATAATGACAACTTAAAATCACTGTCTTTGAATATTTTTTTTAGGTAACAAAGCAAAATATTTGTTGTTGTGTTATGAACTGAATCATAGGAGTGATATGTGCTGTTCTTATAAGGATTTTATGTTAAGTTGTGCTAATTCTTAAGTTGTTAGGCCAAGTTCTAAAAACAGGATTCATACAAAGTAAAAAAAATAACACAAAACATGCTGCAGTGGGTCGGTGTATGATTGTATGTAATTGAATCGTTGTTCCCTCAACTCAACCAGAAGTTCAAAATGTGTTCAAATGCAGTGTTGAAATTTTGAGTATTTGGATTTTTTGTTTTTGTTTTACAGTGTGCAGTGACAGGATATTGTGTTTTTAGCGATCAGTTTTATTTCTTTATTTATTTTTTATTCATACTTTTAATATTTCTGCATAACAACAATGCGCTCAGGTTCATACATTGACAAATACAAACAGACAAAATATTAACATGTACACAACAACATCACATAGAAGGGTAATCAGTGCATGCTCATACTTCAATAAATATTTAACTCCTTATGAAAAGGTTTAAAGTTGTCTTATTCAATGATTGGTTCGATTTGAAAGAAAAAAAGAGAAAAGGGCAGAAACAGAAATAACATTTCTCATATTGACCATCTTAAACAATCAGTCAAATCAGATTGAATCAAATCAACATTGGTGACGATGATATGTGTCCCCACACCTGCTTCCAAATGGTTTTGCAGTGGTAGCACTCAGTTTTAACCTATTAACATGCAAAAGATGAGAAACAAATGCAGTGCTGTTTTGGCGGAGTGGTAAGCAACCAGGCAGGACCCACATACATGCTTCTGCCGGTCCAGGTTCAAATCCAGCCTGTGGCATGTTTACCTTCACAAGCCTATCCACTGCCTCTCTCTCTCCTATTAATAAAGGCACAAAATGCACTTCCACTGCCATTAAAGGAAGCCATCTGCAGCCATGTGTGCACAATACACAATTTTTGTCCAAGTCCTGATCTGTTCCATCTCTGGCCTTTAAAAAAAAAAGAACATACAGTGTGATAACAAGAACGTTGTGTACTGTATCTGTATGCCAGCTATGAGGTTCACAAAAGCCTCTGTTACCTTGGCTCTGACTGAATGCAAGACTTGTAAGTGTGCAGCTACACAAACAGGAATAGGACACAATCACACACTTCACAGGAGGCAGGAGTCAGGGTGAACAATGCTGGTGGAGTGATGAGAGCACACACGCTGTACAGGTCAAAGAAACAGAAACACGGAGTACTGGAGATAGACTGGAGGAAGTTTAATGCTTCATGTCATGATTTTGAAGTAGTTTATTTTTGGGATGATGAACTCACTTAGGGTCAAATGGTTTAATCAAAAAAAATTATGTGAATTTAATCGTTAGCACATTTCTTGGACACATACACATTTTTACATAGTGAAGTAAAATGCACTGGAAATGTTTTTATTACTTGTCCAGCCACCATAAAACAATGCAAACATGAAGCAAATAGAAAATACAGAAACATATCGTGCTTTTGGTGTAATAACTGTTTAAAAATGACGACATTTAAATGCAAAGTTCAAGATAAATAGAACTGGACATTTTTGATACACTGCAAGTAGGGGTGTGCGATATGACAATATTAAACCATTAAGGATTATAACGTGGGGATGATCTCATAAAGCAGAAAGATCGTCAGATCGTCTGTGTGGGCGCAGAGAATTTGACGCACACCCAACTAGCCAATCGTAGCACATTACGCGCAGTGCATGGTGGGATCTCCTGTTTGGTTATGTAGTGTCAAGTCATGGCGGAAAGAGTCAAGGAGATAAAAGCTTGAAGATGTCCGAACAAAAATCTGTTCTAAAGCAGCTGTATTATTCACTCAGGTTATAGACATTGCAGTTAGATAACATTTGTTTTAAATTGTTGCACTTTAAGAGATAATGTTGATATTGTTGTTCATTACCTTTTTTGTTTACCTTTATTGCACATTTTTATGAAAACTGCACTACTTATTATTATAACCTGTTTAGAAAGTTTCTTTGGCTTTATTTGTCTTTTTTTTTCTTTGGGGGTTTTACATGCTTTATATGTTAAACATAAGGAAAATATGGTCAAACATGCAAATTAGTCGAGAATAATCAACTTAAATAAGAATATTGATAAAATCAGGATCGTGATTTTATTTTTAAAAAATCGTGTTATGTTATTTTTGCCATATCACCCACCCCTAACTGCAAGCAAGAGATACAGTGCACATTTAACAAATTAAGTAATTCAAGAACAAAATAAAAATATGAAAAAGTTGCATTTTTATTGAAACTTGAAGACAGAAAAATATTCAGTATATCAGACTAAATCAAGTTTACAGTCAACAAAAGGACATTACAGAAATGTAGATAAAGTATTTGGAAGAAGCAAATCAGAAACAAAGCAAATTGAAATTTTATTGTGCCTTAAACAAGGAATGCAAAATGGAAGATTACTTGGGCACAGTTAGTTAGTTTATTTTTTTTCCGGTCATTGTACAGTCAAATACACTTATCTATATATATATATATACATATATCCACACATATCTAAATATATATACATAAATATATACATGTAGATCCACACACACATACACATATTCACACACATGTACAAACATACACATAACCGTGTGCAGATCTTTGTACTCGGTAGTGCTGACCAAAAGGGTTTAGACTGAAGTTGAAACTTATAATTGCCTAACCCCCAGTTAAAGATATTTTACTGTCAGAGAAAACAAGGTGAAGACTCGGTGATCAGATATTAGCTATGGTGACAGGTTGTCACAGAAAGAGCTGGCTCCCAGATAACGACAGTCCCTGCCCTCTTTGTTACACACAACACGTAGAGACCGAACTCCAGGCTGTGAGACAGGAATACCATCCCCAAATAATAGATATGCACACACAGTTTGAATTTACGAACAAAAATTACACAATTACTGGGAAGTATTCAAAACTGTGACAGTATTGTGGCAAAAGACATACATTTTATCTTGTTCACAAAACTACAAATGCACACACAAACACAAAAAGTACACACATTTTTTCTTTTATCAAATGTTTTTTTATGTCAGTAATTTTAAAACTTTTTTTTTTTTTGACTTTTTAAAGTTGGACTTCTAATTTATATGGTAAGAATTGAAATAAAGCTACTTGAGAGAAAAGACAGACAGAGAGAAGCAATATATAGGAAAATTTAGATCATATATGTATAGATTAATTGGTTATTTTATTAATTGATCACCCTTTTGGTCTGTGAGTGGGTTATATAAAGGACAAACTGATTGTAATGATGAAAATTGAAAAGATAGGTTATTATAATGTAATGTGTCTGATCAATAGATGTGATTTCAAAGTTAATAAGATATCAACTTAATTTTAAGATGTTTTTGTTGGTGTGAATTTGTTTGTTTGATATAAATTTAATCTTAAAATAACTACATCATGGTTTAAATAGTTCAGTAGCCTATCTTTAGTTTCCCCTCCAGCAAACAACATAAAAAAATATACTTAACATGCTCATGATAGATAGTAAAAGCATCAATGTGAGAGTCTCCACAGAAAGGAAGACATTAAATAAGAAGAAAAAAAATAGCAAAACATGAAATACAACTCCTGGAAATCACATTTCCTTTAAAATGTCAGAGCTTCAAGTTATGCCATAAGTGTTTCGCTAAAATCTTCCACAGTGGCTGCCTTTGGAGAGACTTTATCTTAATCTTCTCGGTCTAATTTGAAGTTTAAGAATTAGATCCAATTTGATCCTCAGGAATTTTAATGTCTTTTTTTCCCCTCTTCTCTTTGGAAAGCTTTGGCGAGAACATAAGCAGTGTATTATTGTCAAGCATGCATGTTCAGAAATTCCTGGCAGCACTCAATTTGTTTTTTAATGGCTTGGTTAACTATTGAATACATAAATGATTCGATTGAAAAGTAATCAGTACAAGTTTGTAAAGGTGCCAAACCCAGTGGTTTACATTATATAACAAATGTAATGAAGCCTTTATCTTGGACTCAGGTTTCACCAAACTAACAGTCAACAGGCTCTTTCATTTAGTCTGTCACTCCTAAAATAGGTTCCAAAAATAAAGTCAGATATTCCATGACTGCTGTGTGTTATTTACTTCCACTGGGAGGTGAAGCTCGACCTTTACATGAGCGATTGTGTGACCGACATCATTCCCCGGCTACCCCTGTCGGAATCTCATTCGCAGCATTCCTCCCATCACTCTCGACCGCCAAACATCTCATCCCGACATGCTGCTTTCTTAGAAAAGGGCTTTACTTATCTGGAAACCGCCCTTCATTTAAGCTGTGAATAGAATTCCCATAGCTAATAATTGGCACCTAGCAGCACCTGCACATCACCTCTTTAAGTGAAGATATCAATTATCCCTCTGAGGGTGTTACCCAGCAGAGGTCAAGGCTGCAGAGCTGCTGGAGGCGCTGAATGGGAGAGGAATGTGTAGAGGCTCCGGCAACGGTCTGCAAGCCTTATGCTGAGACGTCAGGCCGATGTGATAATGTGCTGGACGTCACTCGCATAAATGCTCAAAAGACAGAAGAGCCGTTTGCATGAGAAATGTGTTTTCAGTGATGCCTGGTCCTTTCTTTACATTAATGACTTTACCCTCTGTAATGTGCAAATAACCAAAATCACCCATCAGCTTTTACATGATTCTTTGTGGTAACTGAATGCTGGTTAGTGAAGAACAGCAGTGAGTCCAGAGAAAGGGCTGGATGGATTTTTGATTGGCCTTGTACTTTTAAATAAATTCAACTTGCAAGAATGATCTCAGTCTGTCAAAGAGATCATTCTTGCAAAGTTTTAACCAAATGCCTCTAAAACTTCTCGAGATATTGCATTGAATAGCACATGATGAACACTGGTCAAACTTTGGTATTTACAGTCAAACATCAAATGTGTTTATTCTTGTATCAAAGTGGACATTTTGCTTAATGAAAGAAAATTCACGAGACACATTTTGGAGATAGAATTTCACAAATAAAGAGTAAACATGAGGTTTGATGACCTCAAAGTCAAAAATCCAGTCAGTTTGTCCTTAGGTCGAGGTAGATATTTGTTCACAGTTTGAGATGTTGCACTCCGAGTAGAAAATAAATGCAAAACCTTTGGACTGGTTTTCCTTCTAATCTATTTTTTTTTATTTTATGTGTTTGCACCATAAATTAGAAACAGTTACATTGGCATGGAAAAAAAAATGCAAGAAAGTGCTGGAGAGGTGAAAAAAACCCAAAGTGGGCTTATTCAAGATACCTCCCCAAATAGAATTAACAATAAAAATATAAGAAGAAAAAGAAATAAAATGAAATAAACTTAAAATAACTCAACAAGAAACAATCAAGCAAATTAATTAATTATGGATAAGAACAAGAAGAATTTAAAATCTTATCAGTGTCCAGGTTTACAAGGAGCCTAATATTCCAATTAGAATCAAGTTAGAAGCCCAAACCGAATAATGATACTCCATATAAACACCTCAATCGGAATAACCAGGCCAAATCCAAATGGAATTTAATTCGGTTGCACAGGGGTAGTACATTCCTTTTCCCAAACTGATTAAAAGTAAAATCCTGCCATGTAAACGGTGAATCGGAAAGTTGTCAGGCTGAGCTCTGTCTGTGCATGCTCTGTCGTGACGTAAACGAGCAGTGACGTTTACACACGGAGACATGGCGGCTTTCAAACAGAGCACACAGCACTGGTCTGTGCCGGAGAGTTTGGTTTTAATACAAACTCTCAAAGAACTAAACATTATCGCACGTTTAGACAGTGGGAAAACAATAAATACTTAACCATTTAAAAAAGTCCACAAAAAAACTCAACGAAGCCGGGATAGACCAAAACGTCGAACAGATAAGGAACTGCTGGAAAACTCTGAAGGCTAATATAAGGCTAAACAGCACAACCCTCAAGTAATTCATTAAAATACCTACTTATCACCATCTTTTTTTAAATGTTTTCTTCTGGGGCATTTTTGTGCTTCTATTGATACAAGAGATACAATGGATGGACTTGTGAAAGGAGGTGAGAGAGTAGGGGAAGAGACTCTGCAAACTGGTCACAGGCTGGATCTAACTGCCATCTTTGATAAATTATGTGATGTTTAAATAGATCTGAGCGTATCACGTGTCTGTAAAAAGCTGTTCTGATTAAATGTTGTGGCTCATGTAAACACCAGATCAGAATAGATCACATCACATGTAAACAGTTCACCTGAGATCTTCAATCAGAATGAAAGAAAAGTCTCTTATCTAAAATCTATCACTGAGTCAAAGGGTACATGTGCGCAAAATCTTAAGGAAATATCTTAATTAAGGGTGGGCGAAAAAAATTGATTCACATAAGTATCGGGATTTTTTGTTTGACAATTTTTAAGTCGATAATTTTCGGTTCAAAATCGATGTTTTTCCAAATTTAAATGCTTCATTTTAGTTTGTGTTAATGAGCCACTTTTAAATGCAATCCAGGCTTTTGAAGAGAGTGTAAACAGGTGGTTAAAATATATTGCTGAATAAATCCTAAAATCTGACTCACATGTGATGTGTATTTTTTCTGATATAGTCTGAAGGCATCATCATTGTTCATCTTTTTCGCTGGTGTTAAAAAAGCTTACTAAAAATTGCAAAAATCTGCAATATCGTAGACTCGCAATTTTAATCGAAACAGCACCTAAAAATTTGTTAAAAAATCGAATCGGAAGAAAAGCGTATTGTTCCAGCCCTAATCTTAATGGTTATAGAAATACATCATTCCCAAGCAAGAGATGACCATGGAGTCCAGTGAGCTTACTTCTAATGGATGACTTTTAGATCAAATAAAGTCACCATAGAGCCAGGGTGAACATTGCAGAAAAGACTCTAATATCATTACCGTGATATTTTTTGGCCACCAGAATTAAAATTGAATACTGTGACGCACCTGGTTTGGACCAGATATTTTACATATGAAAGTGAAATGTTTAAAGTTACATTAAAAATATGCACAATGTCTAGAGAAAATATCTTATAGCCTTCTTCAAATAGATTACGTGCTGCTATACGGCAGAAAAAACTAAATTCTATGACTTGAACATTTCAACCTATCTCACTCTACTTAAAATTCTTCATATTATGTAAGTATTATTTATTCTGGACATACCAGTCACAAACATGGGATGAACAGGAAGGACTAAGAGCTTGGCTTCTGGCGAACAGTCTTTTATGTCTACTAAGTTCATTATTCAGTGAAAGTGAAAATCTCTTGTACAGTTCCTTTGACAATAACAGCTTCACAAGCAGGAGATGAACATGAGAACAATTGACTTTGGCCTTTGACCTTGTAAATCTTATTAGCTTAGTCACGAGTCAGAATAAATATTTTGGTCAAAGTCTCAAGAAAATGCCTCCAGGTGTTCTTGGGCTATTATATATGCACTCACAAGAATGTCACAGTAGAGCTTTGCGGAGGAACTGATGGACGGACGGACAGCCCCACATTAATAACCATTAGATCTGGAATGTTGGTTTAAAGTGCCCGTTACATAAGCATGTACTGTATGTGGACAGACAGTTTTGGAGCACAACAAAAGTAGAGCGAGAACATGTAATAAGAAAGTGAAGGCTAACTAAACAACACAGTTAAAGTTATTTTATTAATATCTGCACAGTGAACACTGCATAATAAATGCCTGCTCAGCTCCAGCAATTGGACACAGATTTTTAGATTGTGTAATTAAATCGGCAGCCTGATCAGTCAAACCAAAGAACACAGAGGGTTGTCTGAGAGCTCATTGTCAGGATTTTTCTTTTCCTAATTATCTCTTCAATGAGTTAACCCTTTGGGTGAGGGCATGAAGATGATAGGAGGCAGGTCACTGAAAGTTTATTCAGGGTTTCTGATATCCAGAAATAACTTGCCTCTGGCCCTGGCAGGTGATCTATGATGCTTGTAGTTGAAATTTAAAGTGGTTGAGATTCAAATTCCAATCCCCATATATGCTCTGATGGCTCAGTGAAAGGGGATTTGTGTTGGTGAGATTTTCGTTTAATTTAGAAACCAAAACCTTGAAAATATATTTATTTTTTCTTTACTGACCGTAAAGCAGAGGTTTTATTTTTTCTCTCATTAAAGAAAGTTGTTTTTCATGGGGCTGGTTAAAGATTATACAGAAAATATATTTTTCTATCCTCAAATTGTTTAAGAAATCTGCCATTCATCATGTCATGACTTTTCACAGTTTCATCCCGATACACATAAATTGTAAAAATTGACTGCGCTTTTAACAGAATTCCCTGCAACTTTTGCTTTTATTACAAAAAGAAAAAGAACAATGATGAGTTTTAAATGGCTCTACAACTTAAAAACTTTAATTCAGGTCCCCAAAGCTGGTAGACACCTAAGTTTAAATTTGGTGCATGTGCTTCATCATGTCTCTTGGCTTCTACTTGAACTGTGCCATTGTTAACATTACCCAAAGAGTATTTACAACAACTGTCCCAACATTGAGGCTGTATCGATTCTGCAGAATCTGTATAGATACACGTATCCCCAGGAGTGCATGACGATATTTTGTGGTATCGATTTTTTGAGCACAGGCCTACTTCACAGTAGGTCATATGATTTAAATAAGGGTATATTCAGAAGAAGTTAAAATATGATGCGTAATAAGATGTAAAACTGACAGTGAATTACAATGAATGACAACATTAATTCTACTTTATTAAATCAGGATTTGAGATGTGTTAATAGTTGTATCCATGCATTTGGATTGCACAGTATTGAAATGAACAGTATTTTATAGTATTGTACCTTTTTATGTCATATCTAGGGTCCATTTGTACATAGTTCTGAATCCTCAAAGGTCCCATTTCCCAGTGTGTTTGACTGTCTATATAATGTCGTGGGTGTCTAAGCAAGGATTTGATTTAGGTGGAATAAAAAAACTGAAAAAAAATCTGTAGAGGAGAAAATGCAGCTCTTTTACCCTCCCCTTTGTAAACACTTGGTTCTGAGGGGACAGAAAGGCTGTAAGCTATGATAATGAGCTCTGTGAAGAAGGAGGAAAATGATTTACAGACCAGGAAGCCAACTTACAAAACAGTCATGGTGTCTGCCTACGTCACCATGACATAATAAAACTCAGAAAGTATGACAGATCATTTTATGGAGCATTTCTTTGGAGAGTCATGGCACATTTCTCTGTCAGGTAAGAGTGTAGAATAGGGTGTAATGGTCTTCTGCTCCCCGAAGCCCCTTCTAACAACATTAAAAACACAGAATTTGGATTTTGCAGGACATTTGACCTTCAAAAAGTCTGTAAATCAACATTGTTTAACTGATATTGAGTTTTAAAAGCTCTTAAACTTATATCATTGAATCATGCCATGGAATGTCATTCAGCAGTTTTGGTTGGATGGGGTTAGAACAGACTTATATAATTCTGCATGTTGCAAGCTGCCAACGTAATTTTTCTGTCTTTTTTTTAATTTTATATTACTGAAATTTTATGCTCTTATGTATTTTAGTGTCTTTATGTGACATTTCCTATTGCTATAATGTGTATAAAATCAAGTGAAACAACCAAATTTTCCCTTGGGGATTAAAGTATTTCTGATTCTGATAAGCTTTGTGCATCAACTTCAGCAAAGGGTCAAAACCTACCAATCAAATTCCAAAATTGGGTAAAATCCCTCAGTTTCTGTAGGAAACATGTACAGACATTACACAGCTGCAGCAAGACAGACATTGTCCTCACCCACTGAAATTTAACTGAAAAAGTGCTCCTAATCATTGCAATTAATATCTGTCCTGTGTTGAAATACATTTGGATATTGACAGGATATTAGTCTCATATCATCACTGTCAGTTGCAAACCTTTCTCCAAATTGCCATTTTTCAGGAAATGATAAAACCACAACTGAATGAATGAATGTTGTATTTTCGCGATAACAATTTTTATTTTTATTTTTGTAATTGTATTTTTTCGTATTTGGTTAGATGTTTTGTAAAGCACACTTAACAACATGGAAGGTGACAAATAGTACCATTTTGAGAATTAAAGAAAACGCTGAAAAGTGGACGTAGAAGATTTTTGCCGTAGAGCAATAATGTAATGTAAGGACGTGTTCAAGGTCTACTTTGAAAAGTGACAATCAGGCAATGGACAGAATTATTAGAATTCTTGTTTTTTTTAATAAACTTGAATAAATGCAGTTGTTCATTGTATGATTTAATATGTTACTTTATCATAATTAGTTTTTGTATTAATTAATATTTTAGCATAATATATTGTGTTGTATTCTGCTCTATCATATATTACACTGCTTTGTTTCATGTTAAATCACAACATATTTTTTCCTATCGTACTTTAAAGGAGACATATCATGCTGATGCATGATTTAATACTTACATATAATGTAATAAATTTGAAAACAAGACCTTACACCCCCTTAATTTTCAAAAAATGAAATATTGTAATTTTTCTGATATCCTAGAACGAGATTTGATGCCTCTGAAAATAGGTCATTGCGAGATGACCGCGAGATTTAAATCATCGTGACGACACGAGGTACCTTTCTTTTTATTGGAGTAATCTGATAAAACACTTCCTCCTCTGTGATGTCCGTTAGCCACAAAACCGTCACCAAGGAACACATCCACCAGCAGCAGTTTATAGCTTCCTAGCTCACACTCACTCATTACCAGCTCTGGCCTGTAGGGGGACTCAATACGCGGTCGCTGCTTTGAGCCTGCCGGAAAATACAGTAGAAGAAGAAGGTCAGGCTGGCTCAACCCCCGATAGAACTGACCAATCAGAGCACAAAGGGCTGTGATGTTGCGAGGTTACTGTAGGTCATCCTGAGATCCAAGCGTTTCAACGAGAGCTTGATAATGGCCTGAAATGAGGATTTTGAGAACGCTATTGTGGGGCAATGAAGGAACTAAATGACTTGTACTGAGGGCAGAAATGCTTTACAGGCATCCTAGTCTGGCATAGTGAAAAGGAGAAACAAGCATGATATGTCTCCTTATATAGTACTATACTACACCATACCACATTGTACTGTATCCTGCTGTATTGCATTATATGAGAAGTTACTCTGCCTTTCTCACACCTAATTAACAGTGTACCAACTGGTGCAGTGCCTGTTAGCCCATTAGTCCACTAATAACCTCATTCTGAGGACAGACATGCTAGACCACAGCCATTAAAATACTGAGCAGAAAGGTCGTCAGCTGGTCAGCAAAATGTCAACAGTATTTTAATCGATAGCTCGAGTTACTGGCCGGAGTTACCTGACTGATTTCCAGAGCTCTTTTCAGAGAAGTGACGCTGTCTGAGTATTGTTCATTAGCATCCTGTGACATGGGAAGTACTCCTGCAGGAAGCAGCAATCTCCTGAACACTGCTGAATAACAGGAGGCAGAGGGGAGTCACAACAAACACACACACATACAGAATAATACACTCTCAAACACATCATTGTGTGCACCTTTTGTATCCTCTTGATTATGTAGCGAAGTAGGAATGAGTCAGTATCCTGTCTGTGGGTCACTGGGTTTATTTTCAGATGTTACTGCATATTTTGGCTCAGCTTTTCTACTGTATGCGTGTGTGTACGTTAGTGTGTGTTAGCTCCATCACTCAGTTACACAACCTCACACACCCTCACAAAAACAGAAATACAAATGGATAGCCCCTCAGGTGCACTTTCAGGTGCAGTCTGAGCTCAAAGTTTCCTTTTATTTTTAAAAAGAGGAAGTGGAGAACTTTCTCCTGTGAGAGCGATAAAAATAAAAGACATTGAGTTCAAACATTATTGTTTTAACAAATCAAAGAAGCAGAAATGACTTTGAAGCTTTTTCATAGACCGTTTTAAACTTGTACATGAGAACTTCTTTATGACTTTTTTTATTTGCATAAGAAAAGAAAGACATGTGAGAACTTTCCAAGAGCACATTTAGAGTTTCTTTGGAACACATTTGGTTGAGCCTGTGGGAAAGTATCCTAAACTCCAAATGAGATACAGTACTAAACAGTGTGATACTAATGTGACGGAAATCAAGGTTAAATGGATTGTCACAATTAATTCTCCCTCTCTTTTTTTCTGGTTATAATTCAGCCCGGCAGGCTGTAGCAAATCTAATAACTACATGTAAACAGCTGCTAAAAAACAAACTAAAAATACTCCAAGACCACAGATCTCCATAAAGGCATTTCTGGCATTTTTAGTTATATTAGTTGTTATCTGTGAAAATGTGAAGAACTACCTCATCATGCTATGTTAAAAGACATTTAAAGGGACAATGTGTAGTGTTGTAAGTAATTCATGAGCTAAAAACAATGTCTACATTCAGAAATACAGTGTGTCCTCATTTGTGACAAATTGCCTCTGCCAACAATCTGACTTGGTCCTGAATTTCATATCTATTTACATCGAACAGATAAGTCCTATGGAGGCTTCCATGTCCTTCTGCTCTATAAAAACTATGACAAGCCGAGAGGGACAAAGCACTTTGTCAGCTAAAAGAGCTTTTGCTTAGAGCCAGCATGACTGAAACAAAAAGGAAGCACATCAAGAAGAAATTGCCGCAAGAAAAGGAATCATCAACTGCAAAAATGCGAAGAAGAGAAGATACAGCTTCTAGGCACATATAGGCTACCGTAGAGCTCAGCGGTTGCAAAGCACATTTGAAAAAGCAAGGCACTAGAGGGCACTGTTTGGTTGAATGCAAAATACAGTTTCACCACTAAAAGTAATAACAAACTACATCAAGTGGCTACAGACTTTTTCTGGATCATGTCACCACTAGGGATGGGATGAAATATCGTTTGGCAATATATCGCGATACAGTACGTGACGAAATGCATCGAGTTTGAAAAAAATGGATCGCGAAATAAAGACGTCACATCCGATAATAGCGCATGTGACCAGAAGTGATGACAACAAACATTAGCACCGACTACCTTGCCTCCAAAAAGCCTAATGATGGAGTCAAATAAGGTTGAAACTGATGACGCTCTGCCTGGATAAAAGTCATCTGTCTGGGAGTATTTTGGCCTTCTCATTAACAAAGACAAAGACGGCGAAAACAAGCCTACCGCTCGTTAGCATACACTCTCTCTAACCTCTCTTATGTTATGTTTGGCCTGTTAGGCCTTGTGTTTTCCTGTGTGCAACTCAAACAAAAAAAAAAAGTTGTAATAACACATTAATATTTTTTCTTTTTTACTTTTTTGATATTGTATCGTGACGTATCATATCGTAACTCGGGCATATCGAGGTGCAGCGTATCGTGAGTTTAAGTGTGTTGTCCCATCCCTAGTCACCACCAAGATCTGATCTCTTCTCTATAAAGATTTGATCAAAGTCTGTTGAAATTTATTAAGTTATTAGCAAAATTATGGAAAATACCCTATTACAAAATGTGAACAAATCCTTTAAAAACTTCCAGCAGCTTCATGCTTGCGTTCAAAAAAGACACAAGCCATTTTCAAAGTGCATTTATGTAGTAGTGCTACAATGAAGCTTCTGTCTGCATCCCATCTTGAGACATTCTCACAAATCTACTTAAACATATTAATCACAGTATGGCTTTGAAGGAGTGCAAGAGAATTTGACAAGGTACTTGCTTCACAATCAGATGCACACTAGCAGTGCCAGTATCCCCTGTTGAGTCTGTGTGCTCCCCTCTCACCAATATCATGCCGTTGATATTGCCTTGCAACTGCAGTTTTACAGATGTGCCCAGAAAAGAAATTAGCTTCTCTTTACTCAAGAAACAGTTTCCAAGACCATTTTATGTTTGTAAGGCTCAATTTAAAAGTCTGTATTTTATTTAGTTGACAATCTAATATAATATATATCACAACTTAAGATTAGTGAGATCAAATGCATACCAGTTGGCTTGCCAATGACTAATCCAATTATGTGTTAATATCGAGCTAACAATCTCAGATGTTCATTCTGGTCCATCTGTTAGAAATTCAAGTTTGTCTCCTCAAATTGGCAATGCCTTTAAAGAGTAATTCTCCTTGAAATGCACATTGATACGCTCTTAGATAACATGATATATATGATATTATGCAAAAATCTTTCAAACATGTTTTCTGTTTTCCACATTTGGTTTTGTCATCTCTCGCTCATGTTCTTAGTTGTAACCTGAATTGGTGTCTGTATTTAATGTTCTCTCCGTATATCTTGTGAAATTTCCTGGGTCTTCTGAAGGCCTTGCTGTTCCTTCAATGCCCCTCACAGAGAGAGTCCTGTCTTTCCTCCTTTTCTTATTTTCTTTTGCCTCTCTGGCCAAAATCTCCAACAAAGTGTTGACACTTATCAAGACTGAGACATGGCCAAGAAAATCATTAAACAAGCCGTCTGTGTCCTCTTGTTTGCTTGGTTTACTAATGCATGTTATTAAAAATGAACATTTCAACACAGAAACAGCAAGCAGAATTTCATCAGAACAAGTAAATTAAAATTAGGTATGTTTGTGTCCAGAGAACAAAATCAGAAATAGAGACTGTGGGTTGTTATCTGAAAGTGTGTGTTTCTTCTTAGATTGGGATCAAATTCCAACTGAAACACATTCCTTTGCAGATTTATTCATAAACTCTGTGCAAAATCACACAGCAGTCCAATTTTTCATACAAAGGAGCTATGTAGTCACTTCATTGGCACAATAAAAGACACCGTTGGACATTATTCACCATATTTCCAGAAACCAATGATGATGTCAGTGCTGATGTACAATTAAGGCATATAGCTGAATACCGGCCAGGGATCTATATTACATAATTGAATGAATTTCATGGGGTGAAGTTACACCAAATGATCAAAACAAAAGCATCCACAGATTTTACTGCAACTTTTGAAAATGGCCTTTACCTTTAAAGGTCGGATGTCCTGATGTGTCTTGAGTGCCTACTAAACTTGGATTGATTTAAGTTGAGTAGAGAAAATGGAAAAATTTGTCTCTGTAGAGGATCAGGTGTGGCTCCTTTTCCCTCCTGTTTGGAAACATTCGGATTTGTAGGTGCAGGGAGGCTATAAGAGTCTATAGCCCAAATTGCATCACTGTTTCAAGCCGTTATAATTACACCGCTGTGAAGCTTCACCTTTACTGTAAAAGGCATAGAGATGGAACAGTGTGAACGAGGTTATCCCCTCTTGATATGTCTTTATAGGCAGTAACAGAGGATGTTGGAGAAAGAGAGACACTCAGTAAAGGCTGTGAGTAAGGCTTAAAATAATGGGCTCGTCACGTATTGATCTTACTGTACATTCACACCAGAAGCGGTCTGAGCAACGGTGGCGTCTAGCTGCCATTCATTTTCTATGATCGCCAGCGTCGAGGGGCGACCGAGGCGGCAATGATCACAAGCTGCGCGTTGCGAGCGTCACCAGCGGAGTGGAGCGGCGCGATGGAAGCATTGCGAGTGATGAGCTGAAGTTGGGAGAAGCTCATCTTTATGCAAATGAGCAGCAGCGCGAACGAGGTGTCAGCCAATTACAGGTCGATCTGGATTCCAATGCGTAAGACTTTAAGAGGGAGGATGAGAAAACAAGGGAGGAAAAACTTATCATTGCTGTCTCCAGCCCCCCAAGTGTGATCCACGGTGAAAGAGGGAACCAAAGTCCCATGTGCATCACATATACACGTTCCAACCCCCCATATAACCTCCCGCTTTGTGCAAATGTTTCATAAAAGGGGGGTAAAGTCATAACAATCAAATAAGCTGTTGTTTAAGGGTCACAAGACTGTGCGTATGTCTGTTTACTTGTCTTATTTTAGTTCAATCTTTTTATATAAACATATAAGTGTGAAAACGAGAGTGAAAGGGGATGGTGACAAGCATCGCAGCTTGTAAGCCCCGCCCCTCCGGCCGCTCACATCGAGTCCCCTGCCTGCATGCTTCTGTGTGTTTTCAACTGCCAAGCAGCGCAGTGAGAGCGGCCAGAGCGCCGACAAGCGATTTTGACGCTTTTGGTGTGAACGTACAGTTACTGTTACATCTTTTTCAGTGCTGGATGTTGCCCCTTGTTTTTGACCAAACTAGAAAAAGGCAAAATGACAACAGTGGCCATAACTCAATAAGATGTTATTTTGTTCCTTATGCTGCAACAGAAACAACTGAACTTTAATGGCTGTTATTTATGTCCCATCCTGTGCCTGAAACAAAAGGTAAAGTTGTCCAGTGTTTGTTGGCTTATTAAATATGGAGAGAATAGATGTTAAACAAATGGATTCTATTTTGTTTGGAAAGAAAACTGAATCTGATTACTGGTAACTGAATTCAGAAATGGATTTCTAAATATCCAATGAGTTCAAAAATAGAAAGGCCTTACAACTTTGTGATCTATTTAATGTCTTGTGGTCTTTGTGGTGAAATGTCGGAAAGCAAAATGCATCATCATCCTAGTTTTCTGTTTTCTAAATAGAAAAGGCATCAAGTGAATAAAAGTCTGGTTTTGTCAGTCACATGGAGACAATTAAAGGGTATAATTTCCTCCTCTATTTTGGTGTTATTAGTTCCACATCCTGATAACAACACATGACTTTGGTTCAGTCTGAAAATGATGCTTTTTCCACTGTTATATTTTGGAAAATAGGATATCTCACCTATAAATATCTTCTTTTTGTGTCTTGGGAGTATCAGCTTTACAAATTTTGATATAAACTGTTGATTGAAGTCCGTTTTGGCTCATCTATCAGTTAAATGCTTGTTTATTTCAATCCAGAGAGGTACAGTTCTGCTTTTATCACTGCAGAAGTAAGAGGAAAATGTAAATGTTTTTGGCTTTTTTATTTGATAAATCATAGAAAATCCAACCTCCCTACTCCTTAAAGGGACTGTGAGGAGTTTCTAAGTAATTACAAACAAGTCTCACTTTTAGATATATACCTGATCGAAATACACACTTTAAGATGAGTTTTATAGCATCAAAATAGGTTATCTATAAATGCTATTCCTGAGCTTCGCGGTCGGGTCGGACAGGGCTGGACTGGCCTGGATACTCAACTTCGGGAACAAGACAATTAAAACTAGAGCAGATTTATATTATTCGGACACGTCTTAGAGCACCGGGATTTAAGTAGAGATATATAGCCGGCTACAAGACTACGATAATAAGTTTTCCAAAAATTGCTGGTTGTCACACATCAAAAACTGCCGCTACATAACTAGAAAGAGATACAGTACCTGCTCGCTTTGCATCCTGTAAGTTGTTGAAAAAATAAGTTGTAAAGCAATGCAGAGTTCTGAGGAAGGTCCGAGCTGCATTTAGCATCACAACAAACACACGCTTTGGCTTCAGTCACGTCTTTTGGTGCATTCCAGTTGTAGTCAGAAGTAGGAATTTCCGGGGTGCTGGTTTGGCGGAGTGGTTAGCAACCAGGCACCCCATGTACTTGCTTCTGCTGGTCCAGGTTGTTCGAATCCCGCCTGTGACCAGTTTGCAGAGTGTCTTCCCCTACTCTCTCTCCCCCTTTCACAAGCCTATCCACTGTCTCTCTCCTATCAATAAAGGCACAAAATGCCCAGAAACATACATTTAAAAAAAAAAAGAAGTAGGAATTTCCGAGTTGCGAGTAGGAAACTGCAACTGGAACGGCCCCTGAAGTCGGAATTTCCTACTGGGAACTTGGTGAAACTTCGCCACCCCCGAGTTGACAATCGAAGATGGATGCCCCCAGTGTGAACAGTTATTTAGCTCCTGTAATAATCAATTTATTTGCACTTCTGACTGGGGTGTGTTGCTCTAGATCAGCTGTATACATAGTGTTGTTAGACTCATGTTTACAAAAATGCTGCCATAGTGATAATCACATTCTTCATGTGATATTTGTGAACAACAACGCAGGGCGTGCTAACAACAGCTAACGATAGCCTGGTAGATCGGCATGTTTTTTTCTGACTTCAACTGGAATGCCGATAAGTCGGAGATGATGTCACTCCCAGTTCCGAGGTTACTGGAACGCAGCATTAAGACAGTCGCCGCATGTGCTCACGGGTAACAGAGTCTTAATGTCGTCGGTAATAGATTCTCCTCATAGCACCTTTAACACACAATGTATCACTTTTAGGCCACATATCTGTTTGTTTGCTTCTCCACATTTTTTTAAATTGTTTTTTGTGTGCAGTTACATTCTGTCATTGTTTAGAGAAAATAATAACTGGATTGCAATCATTGATGATAGATGACTGAAAGCAGCACTGTGCTTATATCCACATGGAAAATATGGGTCCAGGTCTCATGTGAAATCAATAATCATGATTGAATTCATTTGGAAATTGACATCTTTTGCAGTGGAGTTGCATCTGGTGGTTACCTAACATTCACTGATTTGAAAACACACACTAGGTCCACATATTAAACATGTTAACAAGGTAACCACATTTTGTCACACTCGAGCCCTGCAGCACGATATTTTATTCAACCATTAGCAGTTAGTTTTGATGCAAAAAAATGGAGCTGTCTATTTAATATTATAAAACTGTAGCAGCTTTAGTATGTACTGCTTTATTGTTCCACATACTGTATACCTAAATCTAGGTGTGCCTGAAAACGGCAACACGTTGGTACGCCCATTTAGCATGCCTCACAGCAAGAGGGTTTCTGGTTCAACTCCCCACGTCAGTTGGGACCTCTCTGTGCAACGTTTGCTTATTCCTCCTGTGGAACTGGCGACCCAAGTTTGCTCTAAGATGCGAGTTTGTGTGTGAATTGTTTTCTGTCTCTCAATGTGGCACCCTTAGTGGTTTAAAACCGGTTCAGAATGGGCCGTGTCCTCCTTGGGTTGCTCACAGTTGTTGTAGATTGGAGCTTGGCAAGATGGATCCTTCTGAATCAGGCAGATCCATCCTCACTGCAAAGGTAGATGACTCAACCACAGCATATATTTGCTAAATTTCTCATTTCCCACAAAAACGTACTAAAGACTGTCCGCTTCTGAATGTGGACAAAATAACACCAAACACCCTGGCCCCACAATAGGGGGTCAGCTCACATTTGACCAGCCTATCACTGACATCCATAAATATTCCCAACAGAGCCTCTATGTTGTGTAAGCTCAGTGCTCTTTCTGTTACATCCCCCCATCTGTTATGTAGAAGAGCACAATCAAACCGATCCTGCTGTATTGTTCTCCCTGATACTACTACTGTAATTTCTTGATTACAAAACACACTTTTTTTTGCTTTAAAATAAGCACTAATTTTTGGTGCGTATTGTTCAGGAGTACAAGCAAAATTCTTACACCATTTTGTCTCGCCGACATCACAATTGCAACACATCTGATACCAAAAGCCGAAACTTTCTCTTTCTCTGTGACAATACAGGCAAGCACAGGACGCTACCATCTTGTGAGCAAGGGAACGCAAAATAGCTGTGATTGGTTGGTGATAGCTGCTCTCTGATTGGTCGATACATATGCTCGGACCAAAATCGAGTAATTGCGCCTTGAAGCAAAATGTGTTTCTGCATTTAAGAGAGGAAATTGTGTATGGTACTTGTTGTGAAAATACTGAAATTTCATTGATTAAAACTTTGAATAAAGGCAATTTTGAGTTATCTGAGAGAGTAAGGTTTGGGCATTTGGGTGTGTCATATTCAAGTACAGTGTTTTCCCTGGCAAAAACAATAAAATATGGGATGCATGTTATAATCGAGTGTATGTTGTAATAAGAAATTACAATAACAGGCTTTCTGATACCAACATAAACAAACTCTATCATTATCACACACAATACCACACCAGGATACAGTCTCGTTAAATTATAATCATTCTGAGCCCACTTTTCTAACACTTCTCGCATGTGTGACTGCAAATCATCTGCATAAAAATGGAATGCAATCCCAAACAAATACATGTTTAGACTTGTGGTGCCGTGTGATGAAAATATACAACAGTGGACCTAGTGCAGACCCCTGTGGAACCCCATAGCACATGTCTATGTTGGAGCCTGTTCCCAAATAAACCCCATTGAAATCTTGACTAGTGGGATCGAAACCTAATCACTTATGTAAGTACAAGGTCATGAAACAAGGTCGTATGGTGTTACTGCATCTCCCCCAAGAGTGTTATGATTCAGATAGCACAGATCCACAATGTCAGGAAACTAACATCCAGTACAAAACACCAATCCAACACTGGTTCACAGATGGAAAGATTGTCTAAGTCCTCATAACACTGTTTGACGCCAACATGTCGATTTATTTTAAGATAATAGGAGAAACAATGAGACGAAAAGGGAAGCAAGCAGCCTGAGGGAGGTCTGATGAAGAAAAGCAGCAGAAGTTTAACTGGTGAGAAGAAGTTTAAATACACAAGGAGAGAAATTCATTACTCCACCTCCCTGGATTTTGGGTTGTTGGGAGATTTGGAGTTTGGATAGAGTGGGTCAGGAATGTCTCTGAGCTGTGTTCAATATTTCTCCTAGAATGTGTTTGTTGGTGCAGAGAAAAAGTGAAGAATGCATAGTTTGTTGAGACAAAGACGGGTAGTTATCAGGGAATAGGAGACCATTTATGCCTCTTTCCCACATGCAGGCACACACTATTCTTTCTTCACGTTGGCTGCTCCCAGGTCATGTGCATGTAGCCCCAACAGAATTTTTCTTGAACTTACCCTCGCCAGAAACGTGATATTCTTCACACGTGCACTTAAATATACATAAAGAAACACTATAGACTGTAGAAGTGGTTAGAAAAACACGTGCACAACACACATGCAGCCTATTTAAACCTTTATCTGTGTATCTGCACGGACATCCAACAACCCTTAAGAGTGTGTCAACATCACATGCCTCAGGGGGCTGTATTGTTGTGTGGTCTTTGGCAGATTCTGTGTTTTCTTACTGTCTTCTGTGAGCAGTATATACACATATGAATGCAAACACACACTCGAACACACTTCAGGGTTATTTTTAGAATGGAGTCAGACTTTTTCTGCTCCACTGGCCATTGCCGGGCAGTCTGGGAGTGTGTGTGTATAAGACTCTTGTGTGTGGGGCCTTGTCGGGGTCTGTATTCCAAGGGGATAAAGAGAAAAAGAAAACATTAAAATCTGTGGATAAACCTGCTGCTGTGTAGGTTAAGGTTTATGACAGTGCTTGTTAATGCATTATTGGCAAATGTACACAATTTGACACTGAACAAAATATTACGCTTTCTTTTGCATCTTTTCAGGTACTTGGTTGAGCTTAGTGTGGATGTGGAGTATAGTCGATGATGATGAACGATGAGCTCTGTGCATGTTTGTCTGTTGCAGGTGCATCAGTGTTGATATTTGGAGTTTTGTTATTTTTGTTTTTGCCTTTTATTTGATGAAACTGTATCATATTGTATCCCGTATCAGAACATATAAGCTATAATTGGTTGTAAATAATGTCTGCCCATTGCCCCACCACAAACCCCCCACCATCACAACTAGATTAGAACAGCACATGGAATTGTTTCAACAAAACAGAGCATGAGAGCCTATTTTTCCTTTTGAGGAGCATGTTAGGCACAGCCGAAGGTAAATCTTGGCTGAACCCAAAGCTAAAAATAGATGGAAGTGTTTTCTTTTCTCATGTTCTGCTGGTTTCTCTTAAATATATTTTTTGGAACAATAACCATCCCAAGATGGAATTTGTTTACCTGTAATTTTGTCTTTATAAATTGTAGAAAGTTTTTTTTTTCTGTAGAATTTTTCCCCCTCCCTGTGACCCCCTCGCCGGTAACTGTAGGATCAGGCCTTCATCCTTGACAGACAAACCAGGAGTAAAGGCTGCAGTGTTTTGTGTCCTAGTTGATTAGATAAGATTAGACTATTAGATAGAATTTATTTAATCCCTTTGGAAAACTCTAACAGGGAAATTAGGGTAATAAATGTAATATTAATAATAATAAAAAAAAAATAGATTATTAAAATTATAATAATAATAGTAATAATAATAACTGTATATGAAGCTTACTTAGTTAAATACAGCATTTCAAGGAACACATTTCACCTGCACGTCCATTACAAATTTTCTGTTTTTCATAATTCAGTTCAGTTATTTATATTCTATATTTTTATATAAAGCACTGCATCAAAATCACATTACAATTGTAGCATAATCACTCAACCAAAGTATATTAAGGAAAGATAAAAAAGGCATTTCTGACATTGTTATCCTAGTAATTATCAAAAATTTTGAAAACTACTAAGAAAATACTTTGAAAAATTCCCACATCAGTGTTTGTATCATCACTTAAGTTTTCCAGCCTCGTACTTGGGCCATGACCAACTTTCACTAAAAATGTTACCAGAAAAGGGAACTTTTTGGGATATACTGCTCACGAGGGGTGGGAGAAAAAATCGATTCACGTAAGTATCAGGATTTTTTTTGTTTGACAATTTTTAAGCCGTTTTTTTTTTTTTGTTCAAAAATTTACTTTTTCCCTAATTTAAATGCTTCAATTTAATCTGTGTTCATAAGCCACTTTAAAATACAATCCAGGCTTTTGAAGAGAGAGTATAAACAGCTGGTTAAAATATTGCTGGATAAATACTTCAAATGGACTCACATGTGATGTGTATTTTTCCTGATATAGTCTGTGGGCATCATCATTGTTCATCTTTTTCACTGGTGTTAAAAAAGCTAACTATAGATTGCCAAAATTGGCAATATCGTAGAATCACAATTTAAATCGAATCAGCACCTAAAAAAATCGAATAGGGAGAATATCGTATCGTCCCAGCCCTACTTCTGACAGATGAGCATACAGACAAAAATGAACAGACAGATGTTGTTGAAAACAAAACTTTGGTGGAGGTAATTATCCGCTTTCTCCAAGACGAATGTACCAAGCAGCCGAGTAAAGATCAGCAAATTAAGCAAATTATGTCTGACCATATTATTACCTCCGCCAAGGAGATTATGTTTTCGGGAGAGTTTGTTTATCTGTCAGTCCGTTCGTCCGTCTGTCTGTGAACAAAATAACTCAAAAAGTGGTGGATGGATTTTGATGAAATTTTCAGGGAATGCATGCATGGGAAAAGGAGCGTCTGGCCGCCATGACAAAAAATGCGATTTTTTTGAATAACTACTGAACTAAAATAGATATCATTATGAATCCAGTTGCTAATGGTATGTTTTCATGGCCAAGGAATCTAAATATTTCGATGAAATAAAGGTAGGACTAATATTTATGGTGAAAATCACAATATGGATGAGGACTGTGGTGCTGGCGGGGGTCTGTGCTCTCTGAGTGCTTTTCTAGTATTATACTGTATTCCACTGCCTAGGAAGGGCCCTAAGAAATTGGACTCTATCTTTGAAACTATTTTATATTGATGTGAATTTTGGGCAACGATGGCTCACTTTTTCTGCCTGTGGATCCTGGGGCGTCACATTATATTTTGTAGATCTTTACACATTAATCCCAATGAAATACAAAGTAACCAGGAGATGCCCTTTTTACTCAGGTTCATCCAATTAGCCTCTTGCTAAAGCTACCTGTCGCTAAAAGCAGACACAATTGCCTGTGTCTTTCCATGTGGATCTCATCCAGCTGGAACATAGCAGTGTAGTGTCAATGAGCATTCAGTCCCTACACGCAGGCAGCGAGTGGAGTAAAGGCTGACCCAGCAAGCAGACAATCCCCCTCTGATCCACTGACTACGCAGCATAATTTACTCCACTGATGCCCCTGAATAATCCTGTCCTGGGGGGCTACAATAGGCTGGACTATCTCTGGACGGGGCAAAGTATGCATCGTCTCCTGACTGTTTGGACTGGTTTCAGAGCAGAAGCGTGGCCTGGGACTGAAACTCGCTTGTTTTGCTGTTACCCTTGAGATTAATGATTACATCTTATTGCCTTTTTTGGCCTTAAATGACTTCAAACCTGTGACAGGGAGTGTTTTTGAAAGGGTGATTTAGTAACTTCCAAACCTTTATCTCTTTGTTGTTAGAGTATATCATCTTGGTTTTGGTCATAAAACAGAATACATAATTAGCATAAAAATATACTCAAGTCTCTTTGAAGTCATGGGAATAGACTCCACGAGCCTTTGTTCCCATCAAGCAGCAGCTCTAAAAATATTTTGTTCCTGCACTTAACTTGGTCTTATTTTTAGACAGCTCCTACATAACAGACGCTCGCTCACCTTTTCACAGTCAATTGTTACTTCAGTCAGTAAGCACTGAGTGCAACAGCGTACACTTCCTACAACTGAATCTCAGGTGGAGGGAGAAAATATGAAATGGAGGGATGCAGTCGAGAGGGGAAGAAACTGTGCCTTGGACTGTGAGCAGATTTCATTTGCAGACTGTTTTTTATTTTTACTACTATAAGATTTGACAGCTAACTAATTATTATGACATAAACTAGAGGAACTTAGGTCAAGGAGAGATTGCACTGTGCTCTGGCCCACGTTAGCCTTGAACAATTTTCTACTGTAATTTGAGTAGTTTCTGTGCTCAGTTACTAACGGAAAGCTCTCCATTTCAAGGACAGAATGAGAGCTAGAAAATAAGCATCCCTGAGAAACTGAGAAACAATTAGAGTACATAGAGAAACTAATAAAGCTTAAAAATAAAACATGTTGGGATGTGGTTGATAGAATACCCATGTTTAAAACAAGAGCTGTATCCAGGGAGGGTGCTTTTTTTACTGGTTTGAGTCCACAACTTAAAGGGACAGTTCATGTTTTTTGAGGAGGGTTGCTTGAGGCCGATGGCAAAAGTAAATATGATTACCACAAAGGGAACTGGCCACCTCTCCTCTTGAGGGGTGATAGTTGAGCATTAGTGATAGGCAATTTATAGCATTCAAAGGTGCCACCAAAATCCTTGTCATTAACTCTCTTTCAGGTTAAAAACTACACTATTAGATGCTACAGTAAGGTTCTTATAAGGTGCGTTCACACCGCAAGCGACCCAGCGACCAAAATCGCGTCGCCCACTGACATAGCGTCGTGCGTCCATAAATACCTCATTTTGGTTGTTGGCCGTCACTCGGTGACATCACGTCCGTCGAGTTTCACAGCGATCATATCATATATCATATAATAGGATGCATAAGCAGACATTATTCCAGCTGTATCCTTTTCATTCACTTATCAACCACAAAACACTGCAGCTGATGCCCTGCAGCAGCAGCATTATCTGTGAGTTTACCGCGGTTCGTCTAGGCGGAACTAATGTCCTCACTGACATTAGTTCCACCTAGACGGAACTCATCCACCCTGTAGTCCGGATGAATGTCTAGGGAACTGTCACACGTACACACACCGCTGATTGGCTGATACTGCACAGCCACACGACATCGCCTGAATAGATCAACTTTTTTTAAACTTTGACATCGCGCGACGAGTGAAGTGATCGTCTTGTACGCTGCCGTCGCATCGCGGGAGGGTTAGCCCCGCCCCATCGCGGCTGTACATTGACTTTGAATGGAGAGTAATCGCCGAGGTAGTACAAGTAGCGTCCAGTGTGAACGCACCTTAAGTGTCAAACTTCCCTCAACAAAGCTTCTGTCTTTGAAACTTTTGTATGTTACAGCTTAGGGGTTGTATATTTCAGCACCATCAGCTTGTCCGATCATTAGAAGAAACAGCTAAAAATAGTGATTTTGACTCCAGCGATGTAGACATGCCATGGGTACAAGAGAGTTTATCTTTATGAACCAGAGAAATAACCTCCAACAGGATGTTATGTGATCACAGGCATCTGTTTGTTTTATGTTAGTTATAAAGTTAGTTTGTTTCTCTGTTAGCAAGATAACTCAAAAAGTTATGGACGGATTACGATGAATTTTTCAAGAAATGCTGGATTCAGACAAGAAACAAATGATTAGATTTCAGGAGTGATCCAGATCACTGTCTGGATCCGCCATGACCAAAACTGCGATTTCGTGAAAAACTACTGAACTAAAATAGATATCATTATAAATCCAACTGCTAATGGTGTGTTTTCATGGTCAAGGAATCTAAATATTTGGATGAAATTGAGGTAGGACTAATATTCATGGTGAAAATTACAATATGGGTGAGGACTGTGGTGCTGGCGGAGGTCTGAGCTCTCCAATGCCTTTCTAGTCTTACAGTAGTGTCTCGTCAAGCCAACACTTTTTTTGTAAGTGTTGGCTTGTGTAATTTTAACCCTAAAATGAAGTGAATTACAAGGCTTTCGGGGGCACCATTGACTGCTATATATTGGCTAGCCTCAGTAGCCAGTTATCTCCCACCAGGAACAAAGCAGCAAGTGGCAATCATGTTGACTATTGTCATGTTTCTCTAGCAGCCACACTGCAAAGAACCAGAACTATCCCTTTAATATTTCGTATGGCTGAGGTATTGACAAAGCTCAAATAGAATCCAAAGGTACAGGATATTACTTCTTGCAGCTGCAATATGTTGCTTAGACCGACATATATGGCAAAAAAAGCAGGGCATGGTTTCCCATGGGGTTTGGCATTATTGGTTCATACAGCTCACAGACAAGTGTTATCATGTTATTGAAGCACAGTTGGATGTAAAGGGTAGATCAAAACATCTGTATAACTCTTTATGTGTATCCCCTCATATCTTTCTCAAACAGCAGCTTGAGAAATTGGGAGCCAGCCAGAAACTGTCCTAAATTTGTCCAGAATGCCTTCCTTCTGAGACCTGATAGAAAACACACCCACCATGTGTTACCAGCTGTTACCAGGGTCTCTAGTCTGATTCAACTTCTGTTCCTGTAATACAGTGGCTCATTATTTAGAGCCCCACAGACTCATACAAAGGGGCAGCTCCGGGCCATTAGATTAGTGCAGATTGACCTCTTCCCCACCCTAAGGCAACTTCCTTTTTTCCCACCGACCAATCAGGACTGAGGGTTGGCAGAAAGTGTAATGTGAAACCAAGGAGGGGGTCTTGGCTCCACACTTCAAACCTGGGGGCACAGTTGGAGTCCGACAGAAAGCAACAGCCGTGGTCTTTCACACTCTCACACTCGCACAGAAACTCCTGACTTTGCTTAAACCAAGACATAAACTGTTTACAAACACCATCTGCTGCGCACACACGCTCGGTTTTATTCACACACTTCTGGGAGCTTGTGGGATTTACACTGCGGACTGCTGCTGCTATGGATTAACCTCTCCTGTGGCTGGCTGTGTGTGTTACCAAGAGCTCCAGTTTTAGTCTAGATTAACTGAAAGACATACCAGCTATCGTTCACTGCCTGTTTGGAAGAGTTAAAGCTAGAGACAGTACCTGCTTTAAGCCACAGGGCCCTCTCTCTGTTTGGAGGCCGGATGATGCAGTGTGTCTTCTCCTTCATCTCCCCCCAGCTGAGCTCCGGATCCCCCTGTAGCTGTGAGGTTGGCTCTGACGGCACAAAGAAGAAGAAATCCAAGAACCTGTGAGTATTATCTGAAATATGTGTTTCATTCTTAACGTGCTTTGATTTTGTGCTACTTTCAATTTTATTATGTGTTAATGTTGAATGCTGCAAGCAAGTAATGGCTTCAAAATGTAGAGATGTGATACCGTAAGTGAACAAACCAGAGGCATTCATAGTGATAAGAAGGCCTGAGGTGAACAAATTGTGCCTTTCTCCCATTTGTTTAAAGCTATCAGAGCATATTCTGAGGACATTTTGGGGTATTTTGAAGTAGAACATGCTGAAAGAGAGAGAGAGATGTGTCTGAATTGAAGAGGTAAAGTCAGCTGCCTCCTCCTTACACAGTATTGATTCAACAGCATGCTGGAAATATTCCCCAGAGATTTTTGTACATGTTGACATGATAGTGTCACACAGCAGCTGAACATTAGCAATGCTAATCCTGTTTCACCACATCTCAAAGGTGCTGTATTAGATTGAGGTCTGGTGACTGGTGTGTAGGCCTGTACTCAAAATATTGATACGACAGAATATCGTCATGCACACTTTGGGGATACGTGTATCGATACGGATTCTACAGAATTGATACGGTCTCAGTGTTTGGACAGTTGTTTTAAATACTCTTTGGGTACTGTTAACAATGGCACAGTTCAAAGTAGAAGCCAAGCTACATCATGAAACACAATTTAAAACTGTCTGCCATCTTTGGGGACCTGAATTTTAGTATCTGAAGTTGTAGAGCCATTTAAACTAATCCTTGTTCTTTTTCTTCTTGAAAAAAAAAGCAACAGTTGCTGAGCATTTTGTCAAAAGCACAGTAAATGTTCACAATTTATGTGTATCGGGATACATATCGTATGATGGCGTCAGTATTGGGATACATATCATATCGTGGGATGGCAGAAATACCCAGCCCTACTGGTATACAGGGAAATTAATGTCGTGTTCAAGTTTGAAATGATTTGAGCCTCATGACAGGACGTGTTATCATGTTGGACATGTCCATCAGAATTCTGACCCTATTGTTGCCTGAGAAGTTAAACCTCATCAGAGGGGTAACATTTTTCCAATCTTCTATTTCTCTGCTTTAGTGAGCATGTGTGAAATGCAGCCTCAGTTTCCTGTTCTCAGCCCAGAAGAGTGGCACCCGGTGTGGTCTTCTGCTGCTTCTTGAAGATTTAAAGTGTTGAGAACTGCTCCTCTTCGTACCTTGGGTGTAAAAGGGTGTTGTTTGAGTTTATGTTGCCTGTCTGGCATCTAAAACAAGTCAGGCTTTCCTCTCTGACCTTTGGCTTCAACAAAGAGTTTTACCCAGAGAACTGCAACTCCCTGGATATTCTCTCTTTTTTTAACATTCTCCATTAAATCGAGACATGGTTGTGTAAATCCCTATAGGTCATTGGTTACCCATACTCAGACCAGGCCATCTAGCACCCACAACCATACCACATCCAGGGTGCCTTAAATCAAAGTCCTTACCCATTCTGATCCATGATCATAACACCAGAAAGTTATCATGATCATGTCTAAATTAGGGCTGGGACGATACGCTTTTCTTCCGATTTAATTCTTTACGATTTTTTTGGGTACCATCTTTTTAAATTGCGATTCTATGATATTGCCGATTTTTGCAATCTTCAGTTAGCTTTTCTAACACCAACGAAAAAAGATGAACAATGATGATGCCTACAAACTTTATCTGGAAAAATACACATCACATGTGAGTCAGTTTTTAGGATTTATGCGGCAGTATATTTTAACCAGCTGTTTATACTCTTTCTTCAGAAGCCTGGTTTGCATTTAAAAGTGGCTTATTAACACAGACTAAAATAAAGCATTTAAATTTTGGAAAAAAAAAATATATATATTTTTGAACAAAAAAATCTATTTAAAAATTGCTAAACAAAAAATCCTGATACTTATATAAATCAATGTTTTCTCACACCCCTAGTCTACATAATTAAATGTCAGAAGTTGCTGCCATGTGATTAGCTGATTTGCTATTACATTAACATGCAGTAGAATAGGTGCACCATAAGAAGCGACTGCTTTTCAAAACCTTTTTTGGGTCCACCACTGAGCAGTTACAAAGTGTAAACAAGTTTCAACTGAGATCACTATGAACTGAAATAAGCAATTGGCAGTATTTTAAACACATTTTAAAATAAAGAAATGTTTAAGAAATAGCTAAAAACTAAGGAGAATATTTGAAAGAAAACAAAAAAGTGTAAGCAGCTTTCCTGAAACTCCCTAAATTGCCATACTATCTTTTCAGTCATTATTAAAGCTGTAAACAAGTACAGGAAATAGGCGTGACCTCGTCAATTGAAGGTGATTTTAGATGTTGACCCCATATTTGATGCCTATATTGACTCTGGCCCTGTCCACTTGAAAACATTCTCCCTTTAATATGTTTTCTATAAATGTGCCACCTTTTCAGGAAATTTACGGGCCCACACAAAAACACTTAACATGGTGTATCATATATGCCGGGCCTATAAGTGGCACTGTATCACTGCAGCAGACATTTACCAAAGCCAGAGAAGAAGACATGGAATATTCACATAAAACATGCGCAATGTTTACAAACACAACAAGAAGACATTTGCTGTTCTCTATGTCCACTCATCGCTTACAGTGGTACTAGTGGAGCAGAAAATTTTGCTGTATCAGCCAAAACAAGCTCAGTAACTTGACCAACACTGTAAAGCACTATTGTTTCTGTTGTTTGGGTTAGCACATGCAACTTAATGAAAAGGTGGGGCTATGTGATCAGAGTTTGTTCATTGTAATCAATAAAATGCATGGACAGCATTCTGAGATCTATTCACTCTGGGACCTGGTTTCAAACATGCAGGTTTTCAGGCTCTCAAAGTTCTGTTTCATCAACACAATAAAAATCTTTTGTGGATGCTTCTGAACATGTCTTAGTGTGGACCGACCCCAAAAGCTCACAACAGTCACCATCTTGAGGCCCCAGACAATCACCTACCTTTTGCTTAAAACATCAGTATCACATTCATTAGCACAGTTAGCTGTGCTCAGTTCTTATCATATGAAGTACATTTTAGTTGCTTATTCAGGGTTGAAGTTTTTCATCTCTTTGCTGTGTTTTGGTTTGATTTATTTTTCATTAGTTTGGCAAGGGACAGCAGTCTGTTACATTAATCATTTTAAGAAATGGAAGGAGATGGTTGCAGTAGATTTAACAAGCTGCGAATGTCCATCTGTAAGATGATGCAAGACAAACAATAAATAAGCACATAGCAAATAACTGTACCAGCCTTAAAACAACACAAACATAAAATATAATACACTCATTAAGTCAGGACTTTACTTAATGAGTGTATTCTTGTCAGTACAGAAAGGAAAAGAGATAACAAGACTAAATAGAGAGAGGCTGAAAGAGTGAGTGCAGCACCATTAAAAAAGAAAACGCTGACTAGATTTTAAAAGTATAGTTCTCTTTACTATTTATATTATAGAGGAATTAGTGAGGATATGGAGAAGAGGTAGTTGGAGTTGTCACTATCATTTTGCATTGGTCATTTCTTTTGTCAACATTGAAGTATCAGCCTGTTTTCTCATGCAGATTTAATCATTGTGTATTGAGTAAAGGGATTAAGATCCACACCTTTATTTTCGGCTAATACTGAGTCTCTCTCATGCCAAACCAGCTGTGAACAGTAATGACCTGTTTCATCTCACTGGGGGGTTGATTGAGACAAAGTGTGATTGAATCAGTGGACTGGGAAATGTCAGGACATGTCCCCACAAGGATGAGGATATTCGACACATCTCAGTAGCTTCATTTATATTGATTTAAATGACTCAGTCTGAAGGTGAGAGTGGAGGTAAATACAGATCATTTAACAGTGATCATTGTACATTTAATTAAGTGCCAAATGATGTGTGCAGGGCTGAGGAGTGTGGTGCCATATGTGTGTCACACATTCTTAAGAGTGTGAGAAGTGGGCTCTGTGTGTGTTTGTTTGCGTGTGTCAGATGTGTCAGTCGACGCCTCAGTGATTCATCAGCTGTTGAATGAGCTGTATTCACGCTCGCGTTCATCAGGATGAAAGCACTTTTCACACGGCGAGGACAATACAAGCACTCAGTGCGGCTGTCCTCAGGCCTGATAGCCTCCCATTCTTCTGCTCAGGCTGCGGTTTTATGTTGTTTGGTTAACCAGGAGATTAAGTGATTAAGATTCCTCAACCCCCCCCTCTCTCCTAGAATCTGGAGTATGTTTCTTTTTGGCAGCTTTGCAGAGAGCTTCTGACCAGCTTCATTTCCTGCAGTAAAGCAGACATTGAGCACATTAGCAGTGATCTTGGTGCACTCCTTCTCCTGATTCAAATCTGTCCAGAGCATTCTCGTTGGTCTGTTCCCTTGATGCTTGGTGTGGATTAACTTTAAAGAGGACTGAGGATGATTTGACATCTGAGAGTTTAGAGTCATATGGTCTTTAATGCCTTCATCGAAATTTGGTAGTGTAAACTCAGTACACATTTTCATGCATCTAAGATGCCCCAAAAGACAAAATGTGATTTTCAAAATAAAAGTGAGTCAAAAGGACTCCCTGTGTATGTTGCACCACTGTTTCAGACTTGGCAGCAATTAAGCAACTCTGCTTTAGAGCATTTGTTTGCACAGGTCAAGGTTAGCAAACAGGGATTTTGTTGCTAATAATAGGTAAACTAACATCCATAATTTTTTCAGCTAGTCTAAAATAAAACATAACCTTTGTCTCCAAAGGATGTGCTAAGATTAGCTCAGTCTTTATTGATCCCAAGAGAGGGTCAGCAGAGAATAAGGAAAGATGAGCATGAAAACACTGAAAATAAGGGAATTTTCCAAACAACAACATCCAGAATTGTTTTTTATATTTAGTGAAGGACAACGCAGTTCTGTTGTGGAATACAGAAGAAAAGTCAGGGGTATATGTACAGTTGTATCATGATTAAACTTATATTCAGAATTTACTGTAAAGGACTTTTAGCTAATTAAGACTCATCATGTTGTAAATTGTTTCATTTTTATTACATCTGATGTAACAATAATCTTAACTTATCATTTGACATGTAGTTTGATTCATATTTTATGATATAATTCATGTAAAAAGTACAGTATTATTTACTTATTTTCATAAAGAAAAATGAATCAGGTTAATCCAAGTATGAAAATAATTGTTACTATATGACTACATACAATTTATTGTATGTATGTAATTTTAGTTACAGGAGTATGGGTATAGGTTACACCAAGTGGTACTGTTTACAGCTTTTTGTGGATAAGATGTGATTCTGTGGAGCCATTTCTTTACATGCTTCCATGCACTGCATTTACATTTTTAATTCCATTTTTGGTGACTTATCATGTTTATTAAAGCCCCCAACTTAGCAGTTCTTTAGGAAGAATTAGTGTTATTATAATAATAATAATAATAATAATAACAACAATAATAATAATAATAATAATAACAACAATAATAATAATAATAACTCCAAATACAGCAGGGCCCTGCTCTGGGTTGAATGCTCAGGCACTAATGACACCCTCTTTCAGGTAAGATCTATCTATTTTTAACATCATTTTTATGCAAGTTTAATTCAAAGTGGTGTTATTTTTACCTCTAAAGTAACACAGTTTTGGTATTAGACCACTCTTTTCCATGCACATTATTTATATATTATCTCAGTCAAAACAATTGCAAAACAAGGTGTACAGAGACATGCAGTCACCCCCCACCTCTGCTGCATGTTTGTTGGTTTTCTTTAAATAAGATGTAGTACATAAGATGATTTTCTTTTTTTTGGTTCATGAATTAATTTTTCATAATGTAAAGTAGAAGTGGCTTTACTACTCACCAAGCATCCTGGGATCACTTGCAGCATAAACCAGCAAGGCCAATTGCAACAGCTTCTTTTAGACGTTATATTATATATGCCCTCTGGACAAAAACAACAGTAGTTTGCTGTTGTGTAAATACACCTTATGGAAACCTTCTTTGTTGTATAGAGTCTTTTGTTTAAAACAGCAGATAAACAGCAAGTCTCTTCTCAACTTTGGATGGTTTTGTTGGGTCAAACTCTTAGCAGACTCAGTGAGGGTGTAGGGGTGGCTTTATCATGCTGGCTGCTGTGATTACCCAAACCATTACAACAGAAAAACAACTATGACTTTAGCATTTAAACAGCTTGAAAAGTTAGGAGCATATCACAGTCATTTTCTTTAACCAATAAATATAATTGAGTGCTAAGACTTTACAAATTGTGTCTTTAAGTAGTCTCCAAGTAAATTGATAGGGCTGTGTACTTGGTCTAAGGCCTGTCCTCTTCAATATATCAGTAAAGAAATATTTAAGTATTGCCAGTTCTGTTATTATTTGAATCACCCAAACCTCATGGCATTGCCACCTCCCGGCCTGTTTCAGTGTTAGATGCTCATGGTTACATTTTAATGATGCTTATAACCTTGAATGATGTGAATGTTATTTTGACACTGAAGCAACACCTGCTCATTAAAATGAAGGCTGCTTAGAAGAAAGCGATCTGTTTTCTTTAGACAAAATGACCTCCCGCTGTTGAGGGCAAGCCTTTGTCTGTAATATTATCCGATATAATGAGGAAAATTCACAGAGCATGGTGGAAACTGTACATGTTTACACTTGTCTTCTGTCTCCTGTTTTCACAGCCCTTGTTTCTATTAAAACCACAATACCATAAGCTTGTTATCATGTATAAATAGATTTCATTGTCCAGCATTTGACCCATTTTCTGCCATTTTTTCATTATGCCACTCTGTAAACCAATAAGACGGGCAATAATCTCTCCAATCATAATAAGCCACGCCAATAAACATGCCCTCAATACAATATCTCCCCATGTTTCTCACAGGAATACAAATGTAATATGATGCTACTATAGATAGAAATCATAGGCTTTCTATAAAACCATGCCTAAAGGATATTGGATTATTTTCTTTAGATGTTTCGGAGTGATAGTTGACATATAGAGAGGAGACAAGCCAGTTGATGCATAGCAGGGGCCTTAAGGATCTTATATCTTGGCTAAGACAAAGCATTTTTAGCCTCAGGGAGGCAGTCTGACTTCAAGTCGTGTGATTTTTGGTGCAGAGTACTCAGTTTTAGCAGCGGATTTGATTTCCTGTCTGCAGTTTGATTCAAAACTTGACCAAAACTATTCAGTGTAATTGCATTCTATGCCTCAACTTGTCAGAGTGGATATGACGTGATATGTGATGCAGTAAGGTTGGACATTGTTGTGTTTGATATACGATCAAATCATGTTGTAAAATGAGGATTGGGAGGATAGAAAATTGTTTGCCAGAGGTTCCCAACCACTGGGCTGAGGACCTACACTGGATCATCGATCATTAGGGCAGTAGAGAAACAAATCTGATTAATTTATTACTCTTTTCCAAATAACTGAGACTAGTGGGTGTTTTGTTTTGAAAGGATGACAGGATCCTTGCATATCCATCTGTGGAGCTTGACTGTGCAGACTTTACACACAGGCTCTCTGTCTCTGTCACCATTGCGATTAACTAAAAATAACCTGAGATATACTCATCATTAAATCTTGTGCTCAAACACTCTCCCACATAGTAGTAAAAATATGTGTCTTCACACAATCTAACGGTTTCTGTACAACTAAAAGACAACTGAGGTGAAAGATCCATTCAGAGGCCATCAGTAATACAAAGAGACATCAGATCAGCTCAGACTGATGACTGATGGATGAAAGGCTCTCTGCTGATGCTGTGTGTATGGATGACTCGCCTATAGTCACATGGAGTTGCTCTTTTTAGCCTGAAGGTCCGACATAGTGAGCAACTTTCAGCAGTGCATAATGTCCCGCTGCTTCTAGACACAGAGACCACCAGGCTCTCTGCTAGTTCGGCTACGGAAGCAGCCTCACAGACTGAACAGTTTTCCTGATCAACACCACCTCTGTCGTTCTCAATACTGGGTTAGGGTTTTTGAATTTGACCTTCTGAAGGCAGAGGATCAGTTTATTTGTGACTGTTCTATTGTGATTATGACAGCCTGGCTTCTCTCGCTTGTCCCTGACATGGCAGCTAAGCTAACTAGCTAGCGAGCTAACTATGTTAGTGTTAGCATAGCTCCTCGGAACTCAAAGACGTCACCAGCAGGGTTTTTTGGGGAAAGACTTCATCGTAGCTGGGGACTTCAATCAGCCTGTTTAAATATTTTGTGCAATATGTGCAGTGTCCCACAACAATTTCCTCACACGTTACCTCATGTATGCAATAAAAAAGTGGTTCTACCTGAACTAAAACCTACTTCTGATGCACTAATGAGGACTCTGGGTCTGAAAGACAGGTGTGACAAAGAGTCCTTAAATTATCTATATATTCACATTTTTAAAAAGGTTATTTGCTTTATTTTGCAGAAATTTGCTGCAGTTTCGCACACTATTTTATTTTGTAGTTGAAAGCTGCAGATTAGAAAAATTTAAGATGCCTAAGAAAATGTGACCTTGGGGATTTGTTGCTTTCCTCTCACAGTTAGCTGTTTACAACGTCTTAATTCTAATTTTCATCAACAAGAAGTACAACATACAGAGTGACTCTTTTTTAAGGTTATATAATTAATGTCCCAGAAGTTCAACGATTTTTTGCATGTTATTGTACTTTAAATTTCCTCTCTCGTGTCAAGTTAAACAATGGCCTTTATTGTATAGGACAGCTGGAGATTGACAGGAAAGCGGGTGAAGAGAGGGGGATGACATGCAGCAAAGGGCTGAGGCCGGGATCGAAATGTCCGCCCCTCCTGAGCTAATGTCCGCCCCTAACAGTGAATTCTAATATACATTTTTGTTTCTATGTTTTTTGTCTCTTTATCACCCTGCCCCTCAAAGACCAGTCTGGACCTATAGTTTATTTTATAAAACCAGGGCGTGATGCACAAAGATCAGGGACCAATGCTGTATGGTATTTTATCACATTAAATGAAATAATATGCTCATAAATGATTTGGTACAGTGTAATGCCATGCCATTGCTTATGACTGGATCAGACAGCATAGTAACACCGGGTATGATACAATATAATGTAGTATTGGTGTGATGTTAGTTTTTATTGTTAATATTTAGGCTGAAACAGTTCAGTCAAAAGCATCTTTGATACTTCACCTCTTAACTCCTACAAGCCCTTGCTCTCTCATTGATCCTCTAGCACAAAGACCTTATTCAGGACTTCTTAAGGATTTTTCATCCATACTCTTTTTCTCCCCATGTTCCCCCTAAGCTTTATATTTTGGTACTTCCCACACGTCTTCCTTTTTCTCTCTGCGTCTCATTCTCCAGACTGCACACAGCTGTTTTCCTGATATTGTCCACATTATCTCTTCCTCTTTCTCCTCCTCCATAATGACCTTTTGTTTTACTCAGCCCAGGTGTTCTGCTTCCCAAAGCAATAGATTTTCTCATCCGGTACTTTGCAAAGAAATGTGCAATAAAGACGTAAACTAACAGCACACCAAGCAGAGCTGCAGACTGATGTGCTGCAACGTGAGCTTCTTGATGGATCAATCTTAGTTTATAGGGGTGATGCAGACCCAGAGGCAGAGTTTTTATATCTTTGAGTGCTAAAAAAAAAAAAAAAAAAGTTCAGGAAAAAAACTGGATGATAATCGAAAACTCTAGTTTATAAAGACACAAGATGTGTTCAGGGGGAGAAGGCCGATTGTCTGTGGGGTATATTTTTCTATACAGTGCATATGCTAATGACAGAAGAACATCAATCTGTTTAATTGTGTTTTATGAAAGTATGATACTGATCTATCCTTGCTATGCCAACATAAATATATACAATCTTATCTAATTTTGCTGCGAGGTTGTGTATAAAACAGTCCTATAGCGCTGTTAAAATGCTGCTGGTCAAGGTGAATGATGTTTGCTGACTTTATTGAGTCAATATTGACATAATGTAAAACAATAATATTGGTTATAAATTCATAGTTTCTGGGTCATCCAGGTTCCCCGTGCATATATGTGGTGACATACAAATCTAACATCCAATAATAGCCTCAGTTGAACTTGACATCACAACTTCAGGAAAAATTTTGAACATTGCTGATTGACAAAGCTTTTAACCTTGCTAAGCTGCTATAACTATAATCAGACAGATCCATGTTGGCAATCTTCAAGCAGGCGCAGTGTTAGAAAATGACTGGACACTACAAGTCTCTGTTTGGCCCACATTAAATGTACCAGTCAGAACATAAATCCAGTTACGCCTGCATGATATCAGGAAATCTTCAATGTGAAATTGTATTGGTCAATATTGCCATCAACTGTGGATTGCAGTAATGTCTAAAAGATGTAGGTTATGAAACTTTCCAACTAAAAATAAAGACATATAGCTTCAATGCATTGTCACCTGCGGTTCATCTGATACTTAGTGACGTCATGTTAAGTCACGTATGCAAAGGTCCATCTGCTGCAACACTGCTGACGATTATTGACTGAAACTTTACAGGTCTGTTAACCCCTTTCACACATTTGTATTTTCACTATTGCCTTCTCAAAAGGCCAGCTTCTGATTTTCTTTTTCTATTTTTCTTTATGGTCTTTCAATTAAATATATATTCACAATAGATTTTACACCACGTTGTTTTGCTTAAATCACCTCTATTTTACTTTCTTTTTCTTTAGTACTTAGTCAATATTTTCCATCACCTCTAGTAAGGGTCCAAGAAAGCCGAGCTTCCAAAATCTGAGGCCTCATCCTCACGAAGACAAAACGCTGGACAGTTTCCAAAACGATCTTCATAAAGACGAAGGCGTCTCAGAAAATGTGAAAATGCTCTCGATACTCATGAAAACGCTGTAAAACACATGCCAGACCTCTTGGGGCACTGTAACGATATGACGGAAACAGACGAAAAAACAGTGGGCATGCACACTTGCGACAAAAATTGTAAGCAGAGATTGTGATAAAGTGATCATAAAGTGGTGTAATGTGTCCTCGATAGTTGTTTGTTTAACTCGGTGGTGATATAGAAGGAGATTTTGCTGCAATAGGGAAGAAGGGTCGCTAGCTTTATCAGCACATATGCTTCATGTACGCCGCCATTGCTGTTGTCGTTGCTGCGTGTGGTGCAAGCGTGTCAATGAAGATATGAAACTATGGCGTAAGTGTATCTGAAAACTTGCGGAGAGCCAGTAATCACGGAGCTGCGTATACGACATTTCAAAATCTTTCCACTCTGGAACCTGGTTTCAAAAATGATCGTTTACAGACCCCCAAAACGTCGTCTTCGCATGGATGCTACGCAGATTCGGCAAAAAACGTATGCATTCAGACCTCGGTTTGTCTTCGTGTGGATGGGGCCTGAGGGTTGGCAAATTGTCACATTGGGACAGGGATTTCCAAAACAAAACTCCCAGGCAAGGTTTGAGGGAAGATATTTAGCTGAATGTGTTCATTCACGAAACTCACCCTGAACTAGCCTGAGTGATTCAGCGTGAAACTGCAACAGATTCACTTCAAGGAAATTCACAGGAGGTGCTTGGCTGGGGGACGCACATATCTTGCAGCCGACACTAACCCAGCAGGATCTTCTTTCAAGTAAGGAGATTGCTTTAGGGTGCACTCACACTAGGCAATCAATACTGTGCCCAAGCTTGTTAGACTGAGGTCAGGGACTATTTTGCCTGTGCACAATAGAAGGAAACAGGGTCCAGCTTGAGTTTGCCCTCAGGCTCTTCTCTGTTCTAAATTTTCCACTCTTTTGTTGATATTTTGATTGTATTCAGTAACTCATGGGGTTGATATTCTGTCATTTTGCGTCATACTTTTTTGCTTTGCCCTAATTCTTTGATATGTATAAAAGAATATTTGCACCATATCCTGCATAGACAACCCCACTCACCCCTGCAGTTCTGTTTGAATAAACCATAAAACAAGCAAACTCTAACCTTCATGTAGTGCAGAAAAGCTATAAAATAATGAAATTACAACCTTCTTTATGACAAGAAGTCCTCCATAAAGATCCTTGCAGATGTCAAATCACTTATCTGCTAATGTTATCTTAATTCATAAGCCCATTAAAATCCAAAATCTTTACCAGGCCCCAGTGGAAGGAATCCAACTTGTCTAAACACTGCACTGTGATTGGTTGACCCTCTGGTCCGCCTTCTCCAGACCCTCCTAACTATAAAAAGCTCCACTAGAGCCTCTCAGGGGTTAGAGGAATGTGATTGTCAAACAAAGCCCCTGGACCCCGCTCACCGGCACCTCTGACACACGCTTACATGCAGTCTGGGTCCCGCACACACCGAGAGAAGCTGCGGACGGGCCGGCACCCATGTTTCACACTATGGTTGATTTCTCTGAGAAGTACCTGGAGAGGTAAGAGCCAGGAGCTTGTTGATGATGTGTTTTTCCTTTTCAGGAATTAGAAACATCAGAGGGGAGGGTGAGGAGGGAGGGAGGGAGGGAGGGAAGGAAGGAAGGAAGGCGAGGGTGGGGGCTGTTTTTTGCATCCCACAGGAGCGGTTCCTCTCAGGCTGGTAGGGAGCTATGTGACCTCTACGTGGATCTCATTTGACAGTCGCAGTGAGGGAGAGAGGATCCCCCATGAGGCCAACTATTTTGAAGGAAGCAGCTTTTTTAACTTCTAACTTGAGGCCGCCCCTTTTTCTTATTATACGCAGCCTGGATTTCAGGAATAGGAGCGCTCATGTGGTCTTGGTGGCTAGGAAGGTGAGTTGGCTCAGAAATAGAGATGTCTTTTTTTGAGAGAGACAGTGAATGAGATGATGATATATATAAACGAGGGAAAGTTGAGGATAATTCCCTTTTTCATTGTTCTGTGGAATATGATGCAACTTTCTCAGCGTTCAGAGGGGCCTTGTGGAGCCTCCTTACGGATTCCTGCCTATTAGCTGTACGGTCTTGGAAAATCACAGCTCTGAATTCTTTAACTTATAAAGAAATACCAAAACAATTAGTCAATACTCAATCAATCACATCTCAGTAGGTGCCTGTAAATGTTATTTTTGAAGTTTTGGTCCTGTTTTTTGTATTCCTTTTTTTGTTTTATGTTGTTGTATCATCTTTATGTATACATGAACAGAAACAGAAAGAGTCTGTAAGGTTGCCAAAATGTCCACACTTTGTTTTTTAAAAAAAATAGTAAATCAATTGCTGTGATTTTGATCACCAGTGGTTTGAAAAAAGAACTAACCCTGCAGTGCAGCTGGATCCTCCTAAATCATGTCAGTAATCAGACAAATCCATCTCGCAAAGCTTCAGTCTACGATTGTGTTCGGCCCATAGTGGCACTGCCTAATCAGCACCCTCCAAAGCAGGAGGAGGCGGGAACTAGGAACATGGTGACCACAGGAAGTGACTGCTTATGCTGAGATTAGCATAGATGCTAACAGCTTCAGGAGCAGCTTTGTCAGATCTGGATCATATTCCTATATTTGTTGTATACAACACAAACATTTTTTATGGGATGTTCCCCAGGACTAGAGAGATATATTGTGTTTAGTTTATATTGAATGGTCTGTCTTTTGTGTCAGTTTAATCAAAAACAGAATCATACTTATTTCAAAGTGTCAAACTGAGGGCTGTTCAGTAGGTTTAGATTCGGGCAGTGCCAGGGTTGGTAGAGTTTGCTGCTGGTAATCCTGTTGCCTCAAGGCAAGAAGGTTGTTTTTATAAACTCCCACGTTAGTCTGGGCCTGCCTGTGTGGAGTTTGCAGGTTCTCCTTGTGCATGTGTGGGTTTTCTCAAGGCGCTGATTTTAAATTGAGTGGTTGATTTTCTCTGTGTGTTAGCCTGGTGATTGGCTGGCAACCAGTCTAGGATGTACCCTGCCCAATGTTAGCTTGGAGAAGCTCTAGCCCCACCACCCCAGAGTGGAGTGATAGAGTTTTGTGATCGTGAAACACTTCCTTGAAACTTAGCACATGATTTGCAACAGTTGACTGCAAATCTTCACTGTGGTTCCATTACTATAGTGAGAAATGGCCCAGTACTGGGTGCCAAGGACCTCTGTTTTCATTGCTGTGATACCATAGAGATTATGATTATGTCTGATTTTGCTAGAATCATGTTGATGTTTTTAAATCTTGTACTGTCTGGACAAATTTGTTTGAAAACTGCCAAATTAGTCGACTAGCTTTCCACAATGGATCTGCCAGATATTAACATCTATGCCCTTTTTTTCAACTCTGGATATGGATATTACGAATGCAGTACTATCAGAACTTTCCTTTCACTTTTACTTCAGGAAGTTCTTATAGATTTTGATGCCCTTTTCAGGAAATGTTTATCGTGGCACAAAGAAGAACTGGTTAGACTTTGGTGGTGATCTGAATCCAGATTTGGATGAGATTTTCTTTCTTTCTATAGTTTGTTAATTGGACAATGTTGGATTTTTCTTGGTGGACATTTGTGCACTTGGAGCACCTCCAGTTTTACTCAATAATTCTATGCGCTAATCAAAATTGTGCATTATGACTGGAGGATTGAAACCTCATTATCCCACCCCAGTGTATTTCAGAAAGAAAAACACAATGTGCATGCATATTCTCTCAGTAGCAATAGCACTGAGCCTAGGAAAAGGACAAAAATTAAAATGAAAGTTAATTTTCAACTGTGCATCAACAGTGGAAACATTACTGAAACATTGGAACAACCCTTGACCCTTCAGGACTCGCACAGAAACAGATGCACAAACATTCCCTCACACTCTCACAGTGTTATTTGTGTCCTCTCCTGTAGGCAGGAACACAGCCTTCTGTAAATAGAAAGTTTCAGAGTGAATCAAAACACGCTCACACCTAACTCACATTTCAGCTCCAGCATTTCTGTCGCCCCTCTGCTGTGCCACTCGACCTAACCCCCCCGGGCTTTACAGAAGGTTAACTCCTATCTCTGTGGGAAACAAAGCAGCCAAATAAAGTGGGGTTAAAACATTTGATTTGTCTCGCAGCTCTGTGCTCTGCTGTACGTCCGTCTGTCTGCAGCTCTCCCCACATGTGCTCCCAGAGCCTTTCCCTGGGAGTGCGGCCTACTTTTACAGAACACCAGGAATAGCCAGCGGGGGGCTATTAGCGCCTCTAATGTGAGCCAAGCAAAGTGGGAATAAAGAGGACGGAAACCTGCAGATAATTGCAAAACTAAAGACCTCTTGCTCTTTCTCTCGAGCTCATAAATCTTCCACACACAAGCAGACAACCAGGCGTGTGTACACATGAGGCCTGGGTTGCAAACATGAGTGCTGAAGCATTTGTCTCATGTCGGCGGTGTGTTGGATCAAAGATTATCTTAATTTGATAATCCTCTGCAGAGCATGTGTCAATCTTTTGGCAGATTAGGTTAAGTGAAGGGGGCTGTGGAGTGTAATGAGTGTTTTGGAGCATGATACTGTACATGGTTAATGGTTTTAGAGCTGTTGGCACGCTGAGCTGTGGGGATACGGTAAATCTCAGCGTTGGCGCTTTATTGAGTTAAACTGCAAGACTTCTTTTAACCAAGCAAGTGCAGGAATCAGCTGTGTGAAGAGAAAAGCTGCAAGGAGCATTGGCTGAATTCAACTAAAAGTGCAGTTGAAAATGTTCCTTGCAGGAGCTTCACATACTGATAGATCTCTCTGAATTTAAGGTATACAATGCCAAAGAACATTACTTTACTTTGACATTACTTTAGTTACATGTACAAGACGTAGATGGTTGTACATGTTATCACCTCATGATACACATTAGTTTACAAAAAGCATGGTCTTACAGTCAGCATATCCCAGTATGACTGCCATTCTCTTTGTCTGCCACTTATTTTCCATGGCTTTGGTCAGATATGATCTAAACCAGGAGAGAAACAAGGATCACTGGACCATTTTGACCATTTTGACCAGCATTACCTGCAATATATTGAAGTTTAGGGATATGTGGTGGTAAATCAGATTTCAATGACCCTGGTTGAAACTGGCAACCACTGTTTCCCCCCTTTTAAGAATGATGACAGAACAGGCTTCGAGTTAAAAAGAGAGGAGGCACTGAGGGCTCATCTCTTTATTCAGACACAAAAAAATCAAACTTTATTCCAAAAAGTCACAGGAGTGTTTGTGCACAAAGATGAGGAAGGCATGCAATCTGAGCTTTTAGCACAGAAAGTTAGTAAGATTTTTTTGCAACAAAAATCATTTGTCCTTTATTATCTAGTGTAGAAAAAGCTTTATGCTATAATGTAGACAATATTCTAAAATATAGACCACATCTGCAGTTGTTCCCCAGCCATATTTTGGACCCCCATGTTCTAAAGTAATGGGTTTCTAAGTAATGCAGGGCAGCACTTTTTTTTTAGTGTTTTCATTTATAATCGAGCACCATGCCAAAGCAAACTGTGCCAGGGCCATGTGTGCCATTCTTCATAGGCACGTGGCACACACACCAGTCAAACCGACTGGACCTTAGAACTGAACCTGCTCTGGCATGGCACAGACTGCCATGTCCAGACTGAAGTGTCAGCTGGCCCCAAAAGCCTGTGGACGTCAGCAGTAACACAAATATACAAGAGTAGCACTGAGTAAACAGTAGGCCATTTTTTCTTAAAATTGTAAGTGTAAAAAAGTAGAGGACTTCTACCATCTTACTTTTTTACTAAGATGTTTCATTCTCTTCTATTATATTTAAATCATTATGTGTATCACACTTGTGAGCAATTTAAAGTTACCAATTAAACTAGCAGGCTTGGTTTTTTTGGTCCAAGTAAGGAAACCAGAGTGCCCAGAGAGGACACGAGATTGAACCAGCAATCTTCATGCTTTGAGGCACATGCACTACCTGCTGCGCCACTGTGCCTCCTCTTTACCATATATCTTTAAATTAAGATGGACAGCACTAAGCAAAGAACCAGTTTAAAGAAGCTAAATTAGCATATAAAGAGCAGATTAAAGAGGTTAAAGAACAAAGTCCAAATTAAAGAACTGGTACCATGTTAAAGCAGCACAGACTGCATGTACAAACTGTGTCATTTCTTTTAATAAGCAAAAGTTATGCGTAGAGCTCATTTGAGAAGTTTTAAGATGGCCGTGAGCTGTCTAACGTTAATACTAATGCCTGTATATGAGCTGCAAAAATTACCATAGAGAAGACTTATTTATCTGGTAGTTGTTTTTTTAATGCCTGAAATAGCTTCCACTTTTTGTGTTTTTGTCAAAGTTTTACTATAAAGTATGGAGTAGACTGAAATAAATATAGCTAAAATGTTTTGTCACAATCCATGTGCCCCAAAAATGTTATAGCGGGAACTTTAAACATGTGTTTTCCTTTCTTTATTGTGGTCTTTAACATATCTTCCCATGCATGACCGCCCTTTCAACCCAGTTTAAAGCCTGACTGAAGGGTGTAGTGTTTCACCCAGGAGCTTTTCTCTGTGTGGTAATAGTGTTTCCCTCCATTTACAGGATTAGATATGGTTAGTTAGCTAATATTGCTAATCTCTGGTGTAATAACAATTTTAATCTGTGTGTCTGGGGTACAGGAAGACTGTAACCCTTTGAATGACACCGGTCAGGAGAGTAAGAATGTTTAGCTGTGTTTAAGGTGGCTTTATGCTGTTTGAGCTAGAGCTGGGTAATACATTGCTTAATTCAAATTTCTTGTTGTTGAAGAAAAATATCAATTTTCATAAACCTTTCAAAAGTTTATCTGGTAGGTAATTGGACGAATCACAATCAATATATGCCTATCCAATAATGCAGTAAATGGGCTCAACTGTGTTAGTGTGAAATACAAAACATTAGCCAACACATAGAGCAAACTCTCACCAAAACATGTCAGAAATAGAGCAAGAATATCTGCCATAAAAAAGAGCTTTGAATGTTCATGTTTGTTCTTCATCTGATAATGAAATGCAGTCCAGATCTGATAAAGCAGCTACTGAAGTTGTTAGCATCAATGCTAATCTCTTCACAAGCAGTCACTTCCTGCTTTTGTTTTGCTTGTAGCACCCACATCTTCCTGCTGCAAAGGACTTTGGTTTGGCTGTGCCCCTGTGGGACACCCACGCTCATTGTATATTAGAGCTTGCCAAGATGGCTCCATCTGATTATGGTCTTTGAATCAAGTGGATTCAGCTGCTGTGCAAGGTTTAATTTTCTCTGTTTAAAAGAATCACAAGAAGTTAGCCTCTTGAATGAAAGGAAGAGAATTCAGTGTCAGTATGGTGGAATACTGTCAATGTTGAAAAGTCCCTGCCTACTTCCAAACTATATAAGGTCCTATTTGATAACAAATGACAGCATGGATTTTTATTCCAAGAACAATTCACTTTAGTTTTTGCATCTATTTTGATAACATCAAGTCAAAACTTGTTTAGATTAGATTATATATTCCTTCATCAGTCCCAAAGGGGTGAATTCCAAATTCACAGCAGCTGCAGGACACAAATAAGACATATAAGAAAGAAACTTACAAATGAAATATAAAATGAAAATATATTTTAAAGTAGTATTTACAGTTTTATGTTCATGTTTAATATTTTACAGATGGAAATGTTATTATATTTTATGTCTATGTAATACCTGCGCTTTGAGGGGAAAATTCAATTAAAATTGTGAATTGAGTTCATTTTTAGGCAATATTGTCCAGCACTAGTAAAACACCCACACACATTTAATAAGTCTGTTTAATTAGAGATGCCATGCAGTGCAACCTCAGACATCCAGGGAAACATTCTTCTGAAGTCGGTGTTGCAATTTGGTTTAACCGAGGCAGCTACATGATATTTATGATTTGTTTTTATTAAGGAAAGAGTCTGTGCTGTGTTTTATGTCCTGACAGTAATTGGATAAATGAATTATGGGGTGTTGTAAGCTTGTTGACACCCTTAAGAGGTAAAGAATGCACTGTAAGCAGTTTGTGATGCTCGGACGCAAACTGTCACCTCCTTTGTGTTTGCAGTGTCCATCGACACCCACATGGTGGCAGGATAGAAACACACATTTCCCCTCAAAGTGACTTCTCTGTTACATCACTCCCATGCAGGCGCTGCTTGTACGAAACCAGACATAAATAATAAAGTGCCTTTTGTCAGCCAACAAAACATTTTCCAGGCCTTATAAAAGCAAAGTTTCTCATCCTCTTCACACGCACCGGCTCTCTTCTCGCACCGCTCCAGACCTAATTGCCTTGAGTGCAGAGCTAAAAATAGTTGAGTCTAATGAATCCTGCTCCAATGTTATGACTTTATTTAACAGCAAGAAGGAGGTTTTATTTGGGTAATAATGTCCTTCAGGCTGTGAAAGATAAAAGAGGGGCCTGAATTCTGTGCAGCAGCTCTGCATATGCTTTAAGTCTGCAGCATGCAGGGTGTTCACTTTATTTTCAATCAATGGATGAGTCATCGCTACAGCAGGGACAGCGTGAGGGCTATCAGGTGGTCCTCAGGATTAAAGGAGGGATGTGACCGCTCTCCTGGCTTTACACTGGAATTGCTTCCTTTGTAAAGTATTTCCATCTTTATGTTAACTTCTCTTCCTCTTGGTATTAAAAATTTCCACTTCTCTACCACGCAGCCGGTACATTTACATGTCCTGAGGGAACAGAGATTGTGTAAATAACACGAGTGAGTAGATGTTGACAATACATCGCACGGTGTTTAGCGCTGACCTTTTCATGATGAGCAAAGGAAAAGAACAGCGTAGTTTCGATTCATGCAACATTTTTGAGCTCCAGTGGTTTAGGGTGGGGCGGTTTAATTTGTGCTGAAGGCTTTGTATCCTGAGAGAGGATGAAACAAACTATCATTGAGACAGTGCATCATCATTCTGACTCTCATGATTCACTAATTTAATCAGTATTTTTATCTGTATAAAGATGCCATTTTTAACCGCTTTTCCCTCCGAATTGACTCATCCCGTCAGCACCTTATGACTGCACATGGTGGTGCTAATGGCATTATTAGGTAATGTCAGAGTAAGTTGAGCGGCCAAAGGAAAATTAGAGCAAGATAAAAGGAGAAGAAACTTGAGAATGTGAGACAGTGGAAAAAGAATTTAATAGTGTGTGACTACTAATGATCAAGCTTCAACTTCATTACTTGAATGGAAGTGTAGAAACTTCTGGTCAAATGTTACGCCAATACAAGAGAAAGTTGTTCAGTCAGATTTGTACTAAAGTTAAAGTACTGGAGTGCCTGTTCTAGAAAACAGCCTACTGAATGCATTGTCTACTTATTGAACCTTTAGAATAAAAAGCTTGTGAAATATGCTATAAAGCTTATAGAAATGCCTATTGAAACATGATTGATTCAGACTTCAGATATGACCTTGGGTGCTCTGGTGTGAAATCTGTGTGGTATCTGCCATAGCCTTCATCACTGCCAAGATTAATCATTATCTGAGTAATGTTCGCTCAACGTTTATCAGCCTGATCTGAGTAGCACATGTGCAGTGTACAGGTACGGCATCACCACCTGAACAAAGCACACGCAGATCGCATTTTAGAAGAGAAAATTAATTTCATCCGCTAACTTTAAAGCAGTAATAAAAGTTGGAGTTACAAGACCCTTCATGGAAATGCAATGGAGCTAAAATACATAATTTGTTATTCAAATGCAGTGGAGTAAAAGTCATGAATTTCCAAAAAAATGTGTATTTTAAGTAAAGTACCCATACTCAAAAATGTCCAAAATGGACTCAAGTAAATTTATTTTGTTACTGCCACAAATTAAACAAAATATGCTGCTGACAAATATCAATGCTACTCCTTATCAAAGTCTTGTGTTAATCTAATAGCTATTGTGTAATATCATCCACAAACTGTGGATTTCTGACTCATCACTGCACTTTATACTCTAAAGTCAGTTGGACTTCTTTAAGTGCTTGGACACTGGTAAATGTTCATCTACAAAGTCATTCTTGGTAAAATTCCCGACTATCTTTCCTCCTTATTAATCTTGAAGGATGGACTACTAACCTGAGATCAATGAGCTTTATGCAGTTTGTTGTTCCAAGAGTTAGAACTGAATTGGGAAAGAAGGCCTTTAGGTTCTCTGCACCTTCTGCATGGAATAGTCTGCAGACGGACAGTCTTTAAATCTGCAATGAAAGCTCTGGACAGAAGTTCTGAATGTCACTGTTTTAACTGATTTCTTTTTTTTGTTTTCCTCACTTCTTTGTTCTGTATTGAGTCTGTGTGACTGTTGAAATTGTGTTTTGCTGCCATTTTTGGTCAGGTCTCCCTTGGAAAAGCGATCTTCTGATCTTAATGGGACTAATCTGGTTAAATAAAGGTTAAATAAATAAATAAAAATCATTTGATCGCCTTTATAGAATGTGCTGTTGATTAAAGAGCAGAATCACACACAAAGATAAAGCTATGACATAAAGTTAGGTGTTGGTCCATCGTGAAACCTCCCTCCTTAATTCCCCCTGTGAAAAAAAGCAATGAAATTAAAAAGTAAATAATATTATGTCAACTCTCCTCATACTGTGGCTCACAGAAATGCACCCAAAGATTTTCTGTGTTTGCCATCTTTAATGCCAAACTTCAGTGATACACTTTTGGAATACTTTTTTCTGCATCTACTTGTTTTTTTTGTCTGTAGAACAACAACCTTGTAACTTGTTCTACCGGGTCCATCATCAGCCATTCATGACAGCATCATAAATCTAAATCATGAATCATTTACTTTTAAAGTTTTTCCAATAAAATGTTGTCACATAGACTTTTGTAACCACCTTTTCAGGTGAAAAAAGGCCCCTTATGCCTCCTTGACTGAACTGAAGTAACCTGCTTCATCTCAACGCCCCAAACCCAAACACACCTAAGTCAATCCCCCACAGAGTCACCTTTAACCTGATTCTAAAGGGGCCATTCATCCACTTTGGCCTCGGACAGCTCACACAGGCGTCTTTTCTCGTGTTTTCGGGCATGTTTCTACCTTTGGGGTTGGAAAAGCTCAGCTCAGACAGCTGACTCTGTTCTCTGTTCAGCTTTTTTGGCCACGTACGTTTTAACATGTGCATAAATTAGCCGTCTCCGCCACTTCCCTTCACTCACACATGCACACGTCGGGGGGGCGCGGGGGGAGTTTTCCAACACCTGTGACTGGCATGAAAGTGGCCGTGAAGTGGGCATGAGTTGGCACGAACGGAGGGGGGTATTCTGGGTGTATCGGTTGACGGTGTTTTGTGTTAAGCTGCAGCTGTGAGGTTTTCCGCCCCCCTCCTCCTTCCTCCTGTGCATATCTGACTGATATCTATTACTGGAAGCCCTGTGTCTTAATTTGGGGTGTTTCCTCTCCTTGGGGGGCACTTCGGGTTGGCAGAGGGACAGCTTACAGTGATTAGGGCCACTTCAGCGCTGCATTTTTAGCAGGACGGCCAATCCACAGTGGAAATCAAAAAAGCAGGGACTCAGGAAATGGGTGTTGAGTGAGGTCACGTCCCAGTGAGGCAGCACGTGCTCCAGGTCGGGAAAAGCCGGGACACGCACCAGGGGATTATGGGAATGCAAAGGGACCGAGAGGCTGGTGTATGATGTTAAGGTAGTATCTCAGTGCGTTGGCGTTGGGTAAAGGTGAAAAAAGGTGACGCGGGCCGGTCAGGAGGACTTGGGATCCTCTCTGTGCACCGCTGCTGCCTCGGCCCTCGGGGTCAGCTTCCTCCCAGTGGCCCCCTGTGGGCACACTTTGAGGAATGGCGTGATGAAACAGAGGAGAGAGGATTGAGTCTCTCTCCTCCTTCTCTGCCACTTTCACTCAGTCCCTGCCGAGGAACCTGCCAGGGACACATCTCGACAGCGGCGAGATATCAGATTGACAGGAGAGGGAAGCCGGCCTTTTTGGAGCATTTTCACCCCGAACCAAGCCTGAAGACAAAAATGTAAAGAATCAGCGTTTATGGTCATCTTCTCTGGCATTTATGGGTTTGATTTTCATGGATTTACAATGCTGAAGAACTCATTGTGACCTCTGTGCACTGGATTGTTAAATTGTGGACACTGGATCTGGACTCAACACACTTTCTTCTGTTTTTGTCTCCCTCCTCTTTCCTCCTCCTCAAATCTTTTTCTCCCTCTCTTTTCCTTTTCCCACTTCCTCTCTCAACCCTCTATCTTTCTCCCACTCAGGGCCAAAGACATGAAGAATCGGCTGGCGTTCCTGCGGAGGAGGAATGAATCCCCAGGAAGCAACCCAGCCGGCAAGTTGGACAAATCTATGAAGTCAGTCAAGTAAGTGGTTCCTTCCTGACGGGACGTTGGGTGCGTGTGGGCGGGTGTCAGACTGTCTTTCCGGGTCCCGCCACAATAACCGGCCGTGACCCGGCCTTGGAAGACGAGACGAGTGGGCAGAGAAGGGAAGGGAGTGTGTATGATACGTGAGGAATTAATGAAATGAATGAGAAAATGTTTGCGAGGCTGTGGCACGTCAGAGGGAGGGAAAGTGGAAGTTTGGTTTGTATGAAAATAAAGGTCAGACGTGACACGAACAAAATATTAATGTCAGCGTGATATTTGAGCTGTGTTATGTTTCCGTGCATGTAAAGTAGTGATTCGCACAGACTTGTGGCAACCAATCCTCATTTACTTTGAGTTTAACACAAAATATATGTGCAGCTAAATAACTGCAACATGTGAGCCAAATGTCCTGAACTGGAAGAAAATATTAATATTTTAGATTTTTGTCTCACATTATACCAGTCAGATTCATAATACATTTTATAAAGCAAATACGTTTCCAGATACATTTTCAAAACATTTGTCTGGGAGATTTTCTGACTTGTCTTGAGTGTGTAAGAGTTTTGAGAAGATATTGTATGTTTTTATGATTGTATCCATATTAAATTAAATTGATTTCCAATCAAAACTGGATCATTTACTGACATTTTAGTACTTTCTTCCCTATATGAAGCAATACAAGAGAAGGCAGGATTATTTTGGAGAGCATTATTTATATTTCAAATAATACTGCCCGCTTTACAGACTTAAAACTGGATATTTTTTTACATTAAGGACTTAAAAAGCACTGAACAAAAATAAGATAAATACAAAATTATTACAAAAGGAACTTAGAAAACATGATTCATTGTATTGTTAAACACAAATGACCCCCAAAAATATGTCCCAAATTTGGGAAACCAATCAATCATTAGCTTTTAACCAACTGTTTAAACAAAAAAAAAGAAAATTTGCTGTAATTTCTCAAAATTGTTAGATTTATTGAAGTAAAATAAAAAAAATTGAAACCAACCTAAGCAGCACAGCAGTGGTAGATGATATTAAAGAATAAAAATATAGAACTAAAGCGTATATTAAAATAAAGACAATGCACAGTATACACTCACTGGTCACATTATTAGGTACACCAGCACTAGGATGGATCCCCTGTTGTCCTTAGAACTTTCTTAATTCTTTGGGACAATGAAACAACAAGGTGCTGGAAACAGACCTCAAACATTCTGGTTCATATTAACATGGTCGCATCACAGGTGGAATGACACGGATTTGTCAGCTGCTCATCCGTGATGCCAACCCCCTGTTCCACCACATCCCAAAAGTGCTCTATTGGATTAAGATCCAGTTACAGAGGAGGCCAATGAAGTACAGTGACCTCTGATCTGAGCTTTGTGACGTGGTGCATTATCCTGCCAGACGGGCCCATTAGAAGACAGGTGAAACAACGCTTAAGTGACCTTTTCACCTCCTCCAGCCTAAACTGCTGATCTATGCTGCCATGTTTATGCCGCATTCGACCAAACCATCAGAATGTGGCGAGAGAAATCCACACTCATCACGACAGGCAGCATTTTCCTAATTTTCTGTTGTCTGATTTAGGTGTGAAAATTACAGCTTCAGCTTTCAGTTCTTGGTTGCAGGAGTGGCACCCAGTGTGGTTTCCTGCTGCTGTAGCCCTTCTGTTCTAAGATTTCTAAGCTTTAAGAAGTGGTTGTTTAAGTTGCTTTTCAAGCATCTCAAACAACTTACGCCATTCACCTCTGAGCATCTGGCATCAACAAGGGACTTCTGCCCAGAGACCTGCCGCTCACTTGATATTTTCTCTTTCTTCGACCATTCTCTGTAAGCCCTAGAGATGGTTGTGTATGAATTTCCAGGTTAATTAGCAGATTCTGAAATATCCAGATCTTCCTCTCTGGCACCATTAACCATGTTCAGAGGTTCTTAAACCCCCCATTCTGCCACAGTCTGATGCTCAGCTTGAGCGGAAATGCATTGAGCTGCTGCCATGTGATTAGCTAATTAGCTATTTGCATTAACAAGCAGTTGAACTGGTGCACCGATGGAAGTGGCTGGCGAGTGTATAGAAAGGTTAAACTGAGTGTTTTTAGTGCAGCAGATTAAAGTTCTGTGTTGCTGCTGTTCTCAGTCTTTATGTGCGATGATTCTTCTCTTCATCGTTTGCTCATTTAACTTCGAGACATCTCAACAATTCCTTCAGCCCCTCGGGATGAAAAAAGGGTTTGAAAGTGACTTTGACTTTGCTCTGAATATCATTTGCATAATTTTGTAATAAATAAAGTCATTGTACTTAATAAAATGAGATTTTAGACAAAGTGGATCAGCCAGAGCATAATAATAAGTTAATTTGATCATGTTTGACAAATAGACTCCTTCATTTCCATTCAGTCAGAAAAGGAACAAACAAACTAATAAAAACAAGCAAGGCTGAATAGTTCAGTATGTTTTCGGGTTTATGGAGGATTGTCTCGGATAGTATGACATAGGATGAGTGTTTGAGAGAAAAATAAATCTCATTAGGAACTAGAAGTGCTCCGATAGCACAAACCTCTGCAGCGGCTTTTCTGACACTCCGCTGAGTCATTATTCAGTGTAAACAAATCCTGTACAACACTCCTGGATTCAAATCTGGTAGAAAAATGCTGCCAAATCTTGTGCCATGAAAAGCATTACCTTAAAATTTAACTTAATTCTCTTGTGATTTTTTTAGTTATTATTGAAAGTGTGGTAAACTGCCCTGCCCACTCAAAGATCCTTTAAAAAATTGGATAAATCTGACTCCACTCTCTCCCACAAAGACAAAAACGTCTCAAAAGTAAGTCTCAGAACAATTCTTGTGCAGTCAAACTTACAGATATTAAGTCAAACGTGAAATTATAAAAGACACAAAAAAGATGGAACCACAGATATTCGTTAAGTCAGACAACCATCAAAAATTAAACCAGTCCAAACATCCGAAGCCTCCAAATTTCTAACATGATTAAACAAGACTAACTTGTTAAGTGGAGTTGGCAGCTTCACTAGTCTCATGATCCAATTCTAAAATTACATGAAAGTTTATTGTCATTGTGCAACAGGCTGCAGATTACATTTGATTCTGATTATTAAGTTAATTATTCAATTGGAGTAAATGTCATGATGTCCCACGATGCAGCGCCATGTTTGTTTCTTTACTTTTTGACATTACTGCACCACGCTACGTTTTAGATTAAAAACACAAGCAGTTAACAAATACAAAAATCTTTTTGTTGACTAGAAATGACTTTGAGATCCACTGCAGCAAATGTCTTTTTATTGTTAACCAAAAATAAATGATTTTATAGCTCTTATCTTCCTGAGTGTTTTTTTCTTACTCAGAAACAAAACTGATGCTGCAGTCTAACAGCAATAGTAAAGAAATACAGACTGTTTGCATTAATGCATCTTCATCTATGTCTGCATTAATTCAAAGATTATTTTCAACATCTCTATCATTGAGTGTCTTTTTAGGATTCACTCTAAGCAAAGGGAGCTGCAAACGTTTTTTCCTAGTACACTTCTGACCTTTTTTAAGAGATATTAAAGAAATATCCTGAGACGGAGGATTATTAAAAAGCCGTGATCATAAATTAAATACGTGTGTGCTTGGATCAGAAACAAATTATAAACACAAACAAGTGTGCTTGTCTCTGATTCAAAAATAAAACAAATGACTTAATGTATGAAGACGTCACAGTGACGTTTCTATTTAAATCCATCCTCCAAAATCAAATCCTTTATCTGGTTTCAGTAAAAACCCTAACGTGGTCCCGCTCAGGTCTTGTCTGTGGATTACAGTGTGTTTTAAAATGAGCTTTACCCTCCGAGCACATAGAGGATGAGAGGCAGCAGGGGGCAGACAGACACCAGGCGGGGGGAAAAGGAGGGCTCTTACCCCTCCGTCAGCACGTCCCCATTGGCCGCCTCTGGCCCCGCCTCTCCCGCCTTCCAAGTTGCATTGAATGGGAATATAAAAGCCTTCCCCCCACCAGGCTGGAGCAGAAAGACTGTGAGTGTTGATGAGGCAGGGCTGAACTCGAGCGAAGGACAGGATTTATTATCGACTCCCATGTTTCCACTGGTTCGTCCCTGCATTGACTAAAGTCCTGCGGATGGGTCACACAATGAGAAACCTGGCTGAGATGGGCTTGTTAAAGAACCGCTCTGCTTTTATCTGCAGGCCCACCCCGGAGGAGGCGCTCAAGTGGGGGGACTCTCTTGACAAACTGCTGGCACACAAATGTAAGTCAACTTCTTACTTTCTTTCTTCTGAGTCTTCTCTTTGCTTCCTTCAGTCCATTCACGCTGCTTGCATGTGGAGCTGGAGGGGGGAGGGTTGCCAGCACAGGAAACTAGCATGCACTCATGAATGGATTACACACACTCACACATATTGCGGCATGAACAGGCAGCATGTTCCCCTTAATCCCTGAGGAAACAGAGTCCACATAGAGAGGAGAGAAACCTGCACACATCTCTGTTTTCCTTCCCACACTCCCCCCCTCCTAAAAGTTTGAGCCCTAGTTTTCTTTCAAAGAGAAAAAACCCTGACTTAAATCCAGCTCCATCTGTTCCTCATTCCCCTCCCTTACCTCACTCCTGCTCACCAGAGTGAGGTAAGAAATGACCGCGTGCTCTGGCTCGCTCTGTCGCAGCGTTGGGGTGATTCATGGGAACGGAAAGGTGCAGACCGGAGAGGGGTGGGTGGACGCTGCTTCCTGCTATTCTTTCTCCTGGATGCAGTCTTCCTCAAATCATTAACTAGAGAGAAACTCAAAAAAAGAGAAGCCGAGAGTGACTGAATTTTTCCTGCCCTCACACTCAAACAGACACCTCATTGTTCAGGCACAGCATGAGTGTGAAGCTGCAAAAGTAGGAAGGACTGGGTCAGCAGGGTGATGTCACTTTACACTCTCCAGAGCTTTTCTCATCCCTCACTGTTTTTTTCTTTCCATCCACATGACTCTTGAGAGCTATTTTTGGGCCCTCAAACTCCAGTGGAGAGGTTGCCATGGCACTCCGGTCAACCTTTCTTGGTGTTTACTCATTCCCCCCTCTGCTTTTCCATCTTTCTGCTCTCCCTCCTTCAGATGGCCTGGCAGCGTTCAGAGCGTTTCTGCGCACAGAGTTCAGCGAGGAGAATCTGGAATTCTGGCTAGCATGCGAGGAGTACAAGAAGATCAAGTCTCAGTCCAAGATGGCGTCGAAAGCCAAGAAAATCTTTGCAGAATACATCGCCATCCAGTCTTGTAAAGAGGTGAGTAAGAGGGCAACAAGAGACATGGAGAGTTTGTGTTTGTATGAAAATCAAGTAAAAGAGTTTAAAAAAAAGAGTCAAATTACAGCTGTCAGACAGTAAGTCTCTCAAAATAATAATTATTCACACAAACTTCCTGTTAAACATGATTAATCTTATGTTTAAAGGTTATAATTTTACATGTCAGAACATTTTTATTCATGTAGACTACATGAAGACAAGAATACTTTGCAAACAAATCAACATCTTGATTTAAACTTCAATATAATCTTTTTACTACCTGCTGTAAAATTCAGTGTGACTCCAACACATTAAGGCAACAAATGTAAGTTTCCTCTCAAAATAATGAGCCCAAAAGATGATTCAAAGAGGGCTCTGAATGCCGGCTTTAAATAAAATGCAACTTTTGTTTCAGCTCCTCTTTAAGAAGTGAGTACAGCTTTATGACAGTAGTTCACACACCAGCCTTTAGCTCAAAAGAAGCCAGTTGGTCTGTCTCAGCTCTGTTTGATACATTAGCTGTGGGTAAACCTGATGGGTGAGGACAAGGATAGTGAAGCAAGGAAGAGACAACCAAGCAGGGACCTAGATGAGAGTGAATATGGGGCAGCCTCTTGTTGAATAGAAAGGAGCTTCAGGCAACAAAAGTGTCTAAGTTAGACCCTGAGCTAGAACTGGTAACACTACCAGAGACATCAGTGGCCAACAAGGAGGTGCCAGGATCTGCAACAAGCAACTACTCTCAGACTTTTATGAGGCACTCAAGCATACAGAACTGAAATCTTCAAGAAATATGCCAGGGTGCATGTAGACGGTGAATAAATCAGGTTCAATTATCCCCAGTGAACAGAACAGACTAGACTTTTTCAAGAGTCCCATTGTGGGGTTTTCGTCTGTTTTTGTCACCCACATTAGATCAGTAAGAAGCCTGTCCTTTGACAGCATTTACTAAGCACCTAACTTTACACTTTTGTTTTGAAAGTAAGGCATTTCTTGTAGCTATCACTATGAGCCAACAATGGAAAACAGAACTGGCTACAGATCAGAAAGTTGGTAGAAAGAAAAAGCTGATAAAAAGTAAAAGTTTTGGTTTGATTTGATCACTTTACAGTTTATGAGACGAAAAGAAGTATAATTAGACGTTCTAAGGAGCAGCGGTGTCCTGATTTAACCTTACTGTGAGAGCATGTTTGTTGGCATGCATTTTCAGAGTGCTTCATTACACCAAAATCAGAACATCTATGACTTAATTTGCACTCAAAGACAGGAAATGACATTTTAATATATTCTGACATAATATAGACGTAAATAAAGAATATAACATAAACAAAAAAGAACTGAAAAGGGACAGATATCAACCAAGTGCATTAGTCTAAATAGATTTTGTTCAGCGATCCAGTGCACTGTCAGCCTTTCCAAGGATTTAGCCCCACAGGTTGTCTCAAATGTGAGAACCAAAAGCTAAGAGAGGTGACAGTCTGCAGTAGTTAGAGCTAAAAGAAACCATAAAACTTCCTAAAATGTTCTGATTATCAATCCAGAGGATTAAAGACACAGTCAGCTCCATCTCTGAGCACTGAAACAAACCAACTCCTGCTTTTCTTTTTGTCTTTAGAGTCATGATTTTTTAATCATGTGTCCTCGTTTGATCTTCCAGGTGAATCTGGACTCTTACACCAGAGACCACACGAAGGACAACCTGCAGAATGTGACGCGCTCCTGCTTCGACCTGGCACAGAGGCGGATATACGGGCTGATGGAGAAGGACTCATACCCCCGCTTCCTGCGCTCAGAACTCTACTCGGACTTAATCAACCAAAAAAAGCAAAGCTCCACTCCGACGTCCTCTTCATCATAAGAGACCAGAATCAGACATGAAGAGGGAAAAGACTGTTTGGGTTTGGGGGAGGGGATGTGAGGTTCTGTGTTTGCCTTTTTTTTTGTATTTTTTTATGTCTTGTCCTCATGTCCACTATGATTTTTTTATGTTAAAGAGTGAGAGGACGCAGTTTTAAAGAAAAAAGCTATGGCACTGCAAAGGAATGTAGTTTACACAGTTACCAGGAGGATGGATGAGTGAGTGGATGCATGAATGGATGTTACTAAAAATACAAGACGCCCACGAGAGGGCTGGAGCAGGAGCTGGACGCTTGTCTGATCACTGTCTCGTCATTTTGGTATCATATTTTTGGTTGTGTTTTTTTTAAAGTTTTGTCCAGTTGTACTGGAGAAAAGGAGGGGTTGTTGGCTAAAGAAACCCTGCAGACATGAAGACAGTCCGGTACTGTTTTGTCACTTTTTCCCCCCGTTTTATTTTCCCCTCCTTTCCTCCACTTCTGCCTCTGTGAAGCCACTCCTCAGCCATTGGTACGACACCAAGTCCTTTTCTTTTAGTCCTGTAGCTTTTTGTCTCGGGGTTAAAAACAAGATGTCTGAACGAAAGCTAAGCTCTGTTGAACGCCTCCACCCTCGCAAAGCTTCTGGAAATGGCTTTCAGCTCATCCCAAGAACCGCAGAGAGATACTGTAAGTGGACAAAAAACGGAGACGAAGACGTGCTGAGAAACGCAAAAGCATCGATATGAAGGACTGTGATGAAACACGAATGTGTCACTCTCACATTAAAAGACTTAAAAGTCTCTGGAAATGGAAAAAATTAAACAAAAGACGACTTGCTTCCTGTCTCCAAAGACTGTTCACGCAAGAGGGAAAAGCTTGAGGAGGAGAATCCACGCAGCCAAACATTTCCTTTAACATTGTAGCTCATTGTGATGATAACAGAGGAAGCATTCTCAGGACATTGCTATGACAAGCTCCACTTTATCTTGTTTTTCTACACTCTCACTGTTTTTATATGCGTTAGGGTCCCTACCTGCACTCCCTACTTCTACTGAGCAATACACCAGGAGTTGCTCTCTTCATAGAAATGCTTCACGTTGTACAAAAAAAAAAAGTTTGCCTATTTATTTAGATGAACCGGCTGGATGCTTCTACACACACCCTCACCTCCTCTTTAAGCACTCGGCTACAAAAAGCTCTCACTTTTTTCCTCTTAACCACAAAAAACAGGTCCAATGCTGTCCTGAACTTTAAGTGCAATATTTTTTTATTTTATTATTATTATGTTTGTTCATTTTATTTGGAACATTTTTTTGAATTTTTATGGGAAAGACGAACAGCTTGAGCTCTGTATTAACTTTATTTGTTAAGAGACGATAAAAAAGAAAAAAACGTAGAGCTATAAGGTTGACTTACAAACTTTCAAGAAGCATAAGTAGTTTAATGAATTTTAAGCAAGTGATTCTAACTGTGTGTTAACCCCCCCGGCAGCAGGCAGCTGGGGGGCTATAATGGTTGTAAATATAATTCTTTAAGAAAACTATGTGATAACACATTAAAAAGAAACAAAAAACAAACTACCAATAGGTCTCTGCTGGTGATGAATGTGGGACCCAGCTGTATCTATGTAAATATGAGAGACTCAAAACTATAAGATGAACATGTATTGTTAAAAAATAAACAATAGGTGAGCGAGAGCAGGTCCAATCTGCTCTTCCCCCTGGTCATACACTGCTTGTAAGGAGTTTCTGAAATGCATTTTATCATTTTCACTGTTTACAATTCAAAATGCATCTCTCCTCTGATAGCAAGTGAAAACAGTAGAGTACATTTGGTGTCATTGCTAATGATAAATAAACCAACCAACTGATGAAGTAATGTGTGCTGTGGTGTGATTTTCTTTCATTCATCATTTACACATACACACAAGACCACTAACATGCAAACGTACACCAGATTCACTGGTAAACGTGTCTGTTGAATACATTTTTCTAGCCCACCAGGGCAATGGAAAGTCTAAGGAAGGTAACCTTGCAGTGCAGCTGGATCTGCCCCTACACTCTGATTCAGCGTCTGTAATCTTGCAGACCTATTTTGCCAAGCTCCAGTCCATGACTGCGTGTGAGCCAAAGCAGCTCCCAATCAGCTTAGAGCAGGAAGAGGTGGAAGCCATGAGCGAGACAACAGCAGGAAATGACTGCTCTTTTAGAGATTAGCATAGATGCTAACAGTTTCAGTAGCAGTTTTATCAGATCTGGACCACATTTCTTTCCTGAATGAATAACAAACAACATTGAAAGCACTCAATACAAAGGATATTTCTACTCCGCTTACAACGTGTTTTGGCGAGAGTTTATTCTATAAAGTGGCTTCATTTACATCAAGAGCACCTGCATACTGCATAATCTGATAAGCCCGTAATAAATGTGATTGACAGAAAAATCATCCAATCACCTGCCAGATATGCCATTGAAAGGTTCTTCCCATCCCCAAACACTTCCTATGGCCTGTTTCCTAGAAACATAGAAATATACTGAACAGTTCATGTGGTGTCAGGGTAATGGTGAAAGGAAGATATATATGTAGCTACTGCCTCTTTGTCCTCTAAAGGATGATGGACTATGATTTTGATCACCACTATAATCTAATCACTACCTCCTTGTGCCATGAAAAAACATTCCCTGAAAATGTGATTAAAATCCACTAAGCACTTATTGAGTTATTGGCAAAATGTTGGAATTGGTTCAACGTCACAAGTTTGACAAATCCCTTAAAAAAATGTCTGGACTCAGATCACCTCCAAAATTGAATTACTTCTTCCCTGTACCATGACATACATTCCCTGAAAATTTCATCAAAATCTGTTCTAAACTTTTTAAGTTATTAGCTGAAATGAGCAAAAAAAACCTGCCTTTTCCCGTAATGTTAAAGGAGCACTTCACCTAAAGAATGATATGCCTTAATTTTCTACTCACTCTCATGCTGAGCAACACTCTGGAGCACTTTTTTGATGTCTCAAATGCAGCCAGAGATCCGGGGGGATTTTCGCTGTCAACAAACTTCCATCTAACGGGACAATGGCGCCCAAAAGAAAAAGGTCCACAAAAACGTGCCTATTTTCCTTCATACTGCTCGTCCGCTGTAATCCAAGTGTCCTGAGCAGGTAACGTCCATAATTAATTTGAAACAAGGTCATTTAGTACATTTTTCAAGCCTAAACAGCACTATATCGTACTTCCGCAGTGCAGGTCTACGCGCGCTCCCTGAACTACGGAAGCCGCGGCAGACCAAGCCAGACGCTTGCGCGCTTTCAGGGACTACTGTGCTAAATTGCAAGCGTAGAAGAAGAAGTTCCGCTGTTTACACTCTGCTGTGAGTGACCGAGCTGTGGACAATCACAAGCGCGCAAGCTTCTTCTTCTACGCTTGCAATTTAGGGGGGTGAGGGTGAGTAGAAAATGAAGGCATATCATTCTTTGGGTGAAGTACTCCTTTAACAAGTCCTGTGAAATAATTCCTGAATTGACATCTAGATTTGGATCACCACCAAAACCACTTCTTGTTTGTGCCATGACCAACATTCCCTGAAAATGCCATCAAATTCTGATAACTTTTTGAATAATTCTGTTAACTAACAAACAAACAACACCGTAAAAAAAATCATTAAATCATGGGCGTAGGTATCTACGAAAGAGTATTAGAGCCATTTAAGATGGAAAAAGTTATTTTCAGAAGGTTGACATGAATGTTAAATGAGGAGATTAGAGTTGAAATTTTGGAATAAAAGTTGAAATGTGGACATTAAGTTGAATTACAATTTCGTGATAAAACTCAAAATAATGACAGTAAAATTAAAATGTCGGGGAAAAAAAGTTGAAAATCGAGAACAAAGTAGACATAGCCTACAATGTATTTGACTTTATTTTTAATATTTCTGCTTTTTTTCTTGACACTGACTTTTTCCTTGACATTTCGACTTGAGTCACAAAAGTGTATTTCGACTTATTCTTGTCATTTCAACTTTAATCTCGACTTCCCTAAAATTACTTTCTCCATCTAACATAGCCCTTATACTCTTCTTTAGATATCAAAGCCCACCATCTGCCAAAGTTTTCCTTTCTGCATAACCCTGAGATTGTTGTCCAACGACAAATTTTGCAGTTGTGTGAGGGAATCAATGGACCAAAATAAAAAGACAGATGAAACAAAACACTCATGCATCATTTTTGTAAGGTCTGATGATAAATTCCCGAGGCACACTAAAACTATGTCTGTGGAGATGGTGACACAAAACATCAACATTTGTCCTGTTCCCAGCGGTCTGATTCTCCTGGAGTGTTGGCCAGGCTTTTAGGTTAAGAGGAGAGGAAACAGTGGTGTGTTTGTGAGTGTTTGGAGGGGGAGGTTTGATCAGTCTGAAGTGGTGCTGGAAACAGAAGTAACAACGCCTAATCTGCTTTAGCAGCCACCATCTGTTTTGACAGTCGCAGCTCCGTTTTCCAAAAGAAACTGTCAGGAGATTTTCTATCTCCTCGCCCGGCCTGCTTCCTCTCCTTGTCATCCTTGTCCTCTGTCTTTGTCTTTTCTACTAACTTTTGTATTTTGCTACGCTCATCTTTAAAACCAGACCATCGAGGTCCTGCTCCTGAGCCGGATTCCTTCACCAAATCCCTTTGTCCCAGCTTCCTTCCTTTCTGTAATCTGTGTAAACCATATCACGGTGTCTGTCATTGTTTTCAAGCGAAGGCGTCACGAGAGGCCAAAAAAACACACCAGCTAACATCTCCCCTCACATCCTGCTGTACCAAATATGGCAGTCAGAGTTTAAGTCACTGTGGCAGACTCTTATCTTAATTTTCTGTTGGCCAACACTTTGTCATCAGGAAATGGAGTTTGAAGGGTTTTTTGTGTTAACAGCAGCTTTTTTTAAAACATTATGCAACATTATCCAGATACCAAGGTCTTAAAAAAGAGGGGGAACGCTTTAGATATCTTTTTTTGTCAGTTCAACAGCACATGGTGTACACATAGGGTGGTGTCACAGTCAAGTCATCAAGTTACAAAAAAACTCTAACTTGTGTGAGTGTAGCTTAGTGTAGATTAGCCTTTGTGTAAAATTTACTGTATTTAAGCTCCAGTTTGTCATTGTCCACAAACAAAGCTGTACTCATTATAACTTTCAACCTGACATTGTGCTCCCACAGCAGAAAAAGAAAAAGTACACACATTTTGTATTCAAGTAAAATCAAAAGAACTTTGATCAAATTAGACTTGGGTAGAAGTAAAATAGGTCAACATAAATTCACTTAAGATCAAGTAAAAAATGTTTCATTTAAAGTCAGAGTCTTCAGTCATACTAAAGGTGTCAATAATCAATTCTGATTTTTTGTTAAAATCTATTTTTATGTGGTTTATAATCTAAACATCACTGCCATCAGACTTCAGGAAGAACCGTCTTCTGCCATGTTTTGGCGAGAGTTTGTTTTATGTGACTGATTGACTGTGAAACATGTCTACTGAATAGATTTCTCGAGTCCACCTGTCAACTTCAAATAGAAACTGACTGGAAAGTAACCTTGCAGTGCAGCTTTATCTGCTTGATTCAATCTCTGCAATCATGGGCTGTAGGGCTGGCTATTTCCAGCAACCCCACGATACGATACGTATCCCGATACTAAGGCCACGATACGATACGTATCCCGATACTGAGGCCACGATACGATACGTATCACGATACTGAGGCCACTATACGATACGTATCCCTATACACATAAATTGTGACATTGACTATGCTTTTAACAGATTTCCCAGCAACTTTTGTTTTTATTACAAGAGGAAAAAGAACAAGCATGAGTTTGAAATAATTCTTCAACTTAAGAACTTAAATTCAGATCCTCAAAGATGGTAGAACTAAGTTTAAATTTGGAACATATGTTTTATCATGTAACTTGGCTTCTACCTTGAACTGTGCCATTGTTCACATTACCCAAAATGTATACAACTGTCCAAACATTGAGGCTGTGTCGATTCTGTAGAATCTGTATCGATACATGTATCCCCAAGAAGTGTATGACGATATTTTGACGTATTGATATATTGAGCACAGGCCTAATTGGCTGCGGTCGAAAAGTCATTTTTGCTTAGGAAGGTTCCTAATGGAGTGAAATAACCGGAAGTAGTTTGTGAACCAAACTTTGGCTCAACCAAATGAAGAGGCCTACCTGAGGTGGGACTTGAGGATGTCTGACCAATCAAATACATGCGTATTATTATGATGAGAGCACTTAGATACAGTATAAATAGTTTTAGGCCAAAGCCATTTTAGAACAGGGTGTATAGATGTTTATTTATGCAGTATTACTGCCTTAATTGAGTTTTAATATACATGTATGTAATACTGATGAGTAGATTACCCCATCAGCTGTATGAATTGTTCCTTTTGTTAAATTGTATGCAATTTCTTTTGCCAAATTGCAGCAATATTGCCCTATACAGGGAGTATAATTTAAATTTAGGCCCCGTGGTCTCCAAAGTTTCCCATCTCTTTTTTATGCAGTGATCAAATGCATAATAACCCATACATTCTTCATACAATGTTCAATACCATAGCTTTAAATGCAGCTGTGCTTTCATTATATGAAACCCTGTACTCCCTTAAACAAGCAGCCTTGCTGAATTGAGCATGACTTCATCTCCGGATCTCATCTATTTGTGCAGCAGTCAAGGGGCTTAAGCCTCGATTAATCCTTAATTCTCTGATCACTCCGATCCTTTCAACTCTTGGCAGGTTCACAAAGGAAGCGTCATGTCTACCCAGCTGCCGTCTCTTAAATCCTGTTTGTTGTTTGTTTGTTGTATGCTCTCCTGTGAGGGCTGCACTGAACTTTAGTCCAATTTTTCACCAGTCGCTCAGATCCAGAACATTTGAAGGGCAGAACAGAGAGAATTACAAGAGAGCTTTAATAACATGTATTTCTTTAGCGACATATGACATAATGTTTGGACCTGAACATGAGGTTTCTCTGCCGGGAAAGTCAAAACAAGTTTATTTCTTGCATCATTATTGTTTCTTTCCAATATTTTCCTCATTTGACTCAAGTGAAAATTATCCTCCTGTTTTTAATGAGCCAAGGGAGACGTAAATGCACTTAGCTCAACTTTATTGTGGAACATTCCACACTTGACACTGTACCTGCATCATCTGCGGCCTGTTCCAGTGCTGCTTCAGTTTCCATCATTAGCATGTAGCCTGGTAGCTTAGGCGGATGCCGTCACTGCTGCTGGCAGATGGGGACTTTGAAAACAGCAACAGGCAGAGGAAGGAAGCAGAATGAAATGGGCGACTCAAGAGGCCTAATCAAAAGAAGTTGGCCATAATTATAGACAGCTTACAGAATTGCTGGTGTTTTTCTGATATGCCAGACATGGAGGGCATTTGAGGAGCGTGTTGTTTTGTTAGGGTGAAGATATTTCTATTTGCTGAGAGTAAGAGGATTAATCACTGTTATGTCTGCATGGTGTGATATCCTCTTTGCTTGTTCCACCTTACTTTTACTCATTTCCCAACAGACAGAATTATGGGATTATGACATATATGCTATATATGTCATTATCCCATAATTCTGTGGAAATATTGTAGTTGCAGTTAGATGCCATGTTGTCATTCAACAGTAGATGTCTGATTAGTTTTCACTCCCTCAAACCACATTTAAGCTTAAAGTTAGTTTTCATATGTGTTTTACAGTTCAAAAGAACTGAAAATCACATCATTATCAGTGAAAATTTGCAGTTTCATTGATCTCAGCGTGATGCTCTTCTGCTTGGCCTAGACAAGGAGCTGGTTCAGAGGTAAACAGAGGGACAGCATAAGAAGATTCCATCCCTGTAAAACAGAAAGTTATGTCATGTTTGTTTTAACCAGTCTCATTAAATGGGGGATTCCATTGCTCCCAAAAGATCTAGCTGGCCTGGTGCAGAAAAGATCGGCCTCTAAGATAAGTCTGTGGAAAGTAGGGTGACCTCCTAACTAAGTCTTGGCTCCCAAACTTGCCAGACCCATCAAGCAGAACTTCCTAGTGAACACAGTCATGAGTGAGCAGTGATTTATCAAACTGCTCTTAGGCAGGCGTTAGCTTTGCTGAATAGTTATGTGGCGAATTTCATGCCAACTCTTCATGTCCATCTCCAATCAATAATATAATACATCAAACCATCAGTATCAAAATAAAAGATTGTACCTTACACCATGTCTTGCTTTCCTGACTGGTGATTCATGTAATTCCACAAAGCAAGAGCAAGCCTCAAAGTCACTTTTATTCCCGCTTGAACACAATAACAGATTCTTAGCTCCAGATGCTTATTTTTTTAGCTGGCTTGAATAACATTTTTCAGTAGATCCAACAGTAATCAGATCACTTTTTGGATCAGCTTAACCGCCAAGTCATAACAGTGGCTGTCCCAATCATTGATCACCATCTATTGGTTAATGTTAACAACTAACCAGCCAAAGCTTTATTGTCCCTCTTCATCAGAAATTCAAACAGCCACACATGCTTCCTTTTCAGATGCTTACCCTCTGAACCCCATAAGTAAAGCCTTGCAGATTTTATTATACACTCTCGTTTTGGACATAAAACCTTATACACGCTCCATCAAAGAAAGAAAAAAGGACACTCTGACCATTGCCACTACCATTTACATGATTCAAGGATAAGGGCTGCACTTTTACACTTAACCAAAATTACACTCACAAATCAGTGTTGAATCAAAGATTAATCACAAACCAAACATTTTGATTACTCACACAGTGACAGTGACGACTTCACCTGTGTCTTAGTCAAACCAAACAAAGCCCAGGAGACAACAGTAAATTTAAGACAGTTTATTTTATGGAATTTAACTATATTTTACTACCATCAATAGCAAATCATTAAGAAATGGTTGTGGATGATACCAAACCTCAAGTGATTTATGAAACACCTTAAAGTGTAATTTGAGTTGCCTGATTGAGCTTAGAATTTTCTGGACAAGTTGCTCTGACTTAGGTTTTATTTAGTCACCAATAAAAATGTGGATTTACAAATCTTCACTTCTTAGTGTATTCATTTGATTAGTCATGCACTACAATTTTATAATATCCTAGAATTCAAATTCTTTATTTGGGTACTTTAAGCAGATGTGAGATTAAAATGCGATTAATTAGATTAATTAATTATAAATCCAGTAATTAATAAGATTAATTTTTTTAATCGTCTGACAGCACTAATAAGAATGAATTTTATGGTGACTTCCAGAGCTGTACATGCAAGGCAAGCGCGGGAGATATCTATATCGTTTTGTTGCTTTTTCGATAGTAGTATTTGGATGTTCAGATCTCGACATAGATACAATAACGATATATCTTTCAGCCCTACTCACTAAACTCTTTTCTGCTTTTCTTTAAATGTTACTTCGCTGCTTGCAACCATGCATGAAGTAAAACTTGTGTCCTTACTATGACAAAAAGCCAGAAAACCAGGGGGGATCAGGGGTGTTGGAAGTTCCTTTGCTTATTTTTTCTTTGTTTGCAGTTATGAAGGCGTTTTGGTGGTTTTGTGCATCCACACTATGACACCCCCAACACCCTGAAAGAAGCACTATCATCGTAAACAGTTTTACAAAAAACAGCTGTCAGTTCCCAAGCTTTGCCACTGAGCCAAGTCTAGCAAATACCACAAATATAAAAAGTTTCATATATGATTCCCATCCAGTATTGATGTTATTGTAGTCAAGTGACAATTAGCTGATCACAGGGTGAACCTGGAAGTCACACGCACCTCTGTTGGCTTGGTTTGAGCCGTCTGGATAATATATTCTCTTCTCAGGTTATTTCATCTCTGGAAGTACATCAATATGTAGAACTATGTTGGCAATGAGTTGTTTTTAATCCCACTTTTAATGTCAAATTACATTTCAGAGCCTCTCAGTGCACAGCAGGCTGGAGCTGGTGTTGAATACGTGTCTTCTTCTGTCAAAAGAGGATGTTTTGTGAATGGCTAATTGCTTGAACTGGGCAATGAAATTTCTATCAAATCATGACCCACCAGAATCTAAGTTGAATTGAATCATAACATACGGTGAGATTCAAACCCCTATAGTTTTCACATTTACTTAAACATGCATCTTATGTGTTTTTAGCTAATCATCAAACACTACCGTTCATCTGACAGGATGATTTCTCAACCTTGCTTTGACTTCAATTTTTCCCTCTCTGAGATTTTTGAGAAGTTACAGCACGTTCAAAAGCCTTCATAGTTTGATTCCTTTTAATGAGCAGTATGAATCTATAAATCTGCCAGCACTGAGTAAGTTTGTGTCATTCAAAGTGAGGAGACAGAGTGGCGGAAATGATTCAAACTTTTGCTGTCAGTGCAGCAGATCCTAACGAATGCATCATTCTCAAATCTTGTGTGACTCATGGTTTATGTTTGATCACAGATTATATAAAGAAGACAGTGTAGAGGCATGCAGAGCGATCAGAACCCACGAAGGAACTGAATTTTGAACACCCACACAGAGTTTAATGATAAAGTTTTCCACCCCCCACGCTTTCTCACCATAAGAAAGATCTTCACTGAATATTGGCTTCACTGAGCAGATTACAAATAGACCACAATTTCTCTTATAAATTTGTACTTTACAGGAATACATATTTAAGTAACACATTAACAGGCAAAGTTTCTTTTTAATATGGAAAACCTTCACTCTTGGGGCTGATGGAAAACTGGAAAAATGAACAGCATTATCCAAGAAATGATGATCCATGACTGTGAAAAGATGACGCTCACACATCACTGCACGTGACCATGAGCCGAGCGCCGTTTTTCACGCACATGCCCCCAAACACAGAAAGCAACCTCGACTATAATTTTCTCCTCAGTTAGCTGATTTTATGCCTTGGCGAAAATAGAAACAACAACGTCAATACCTCATCATCTGAGTCAGCCGGAGGGGCATGATTTTTAATGCGTACTTTTTTACATTAAAACACACAACATTAATATTGTCACAGGCCCACAGGCAACCCAGAGAAATGATTCACATGAAGGGCTGTCAAAAGAAAAATGAAGGCCAGTGTTTGTACAAGAAAACAGATCTGGGTTTGTGTGGCAGGTTCTGATATGTCACTGATGTCCCACTTTTGTAATCACAGGATATTGAAACAAGATTTTGTAGATGGAAACCCTGAGAAAAGATTCACAGGAAGAATTGACATGTTTCATTTGTCTCACTTTTTCTTTGTTTCATATGACCTGATTACAGAGAATCTGGAAATCTTCAAGCTGTGGTTAAAAAAGAATGCTAACTATTGGTACAACTAATCTCATTCACTGAGAAGGGACTTTATTTTGAGTCAGAAATGTACAACTTCTCTGGAAATAAGGCTCCATTGTGAGGTCTTTATCAATTCAAAGGGTTGAAGCTCCACAGCAGAAAAAGAAAACCATCTTACGAAGGTTGGCAATGTAATGGCCCTTTTCCACTAGCCCGCCTTGGCCCTACTCTACTCAGCCCTACTTGATTTGCAGTGTGTTTCCACTAGCCTGGTACCTCCTAAAACAAGCTAGTTCTAGTAGCCTACCTACTCCGCTGTGGTTCCTAAAAGATGACGGCACCGACTGCCGGCTACTGATTGGTCAGACAATGTCATCATCGATGAGTCATGAGCGCGACAAACTAGCATGCTAGCGGCAGCTACTATTAGCTTACCCTCACAGTCTTTTCTTTTCAGCTTGATTGCTCTCGTCCTCGGCTTCATTCTGTTGTATAGCTTCCAAAACTCTCCTGTGCTTCTCAAGGGGTATTTCTTCTTGCCACCTGCAGCCTTCTTCTGCTTTCCTTTTTTACTTGGTTTGGGACAAAAAGCCACAAATTGTTGTGTTGTGCTCAAAATGACGTCACCGCAGTGCCGCTCAGCTGTTTACAGCGACACTGCAACCTGTTGGGCAGGCGACTGGGGCTAATGGAAAAGCAGTATAAGGCGAGTAGAGTAGAGCCAGGTAGAGTCGGGTAGAGTAGAGTAGGGCTAATGGAAAAAGGCCAAAAGCGGTGAAGAAAGATGCAGAGTGTGGTGCAAGATATAAACCCTGAAACTGTAGAACCTCACCCATATTCTGATTATTTGGGTCCAGAAAATCATAAGATTAAAGTAGTAACTGATTCCTAAAGTAATAATTAGGACCAGTTCAGTGAAGATCTGAACACAGTTGACAACGATCTTGGGTCTAGCAGTGACCATCTGGGCCTAGAAGATGTTGATCTGGACCCAGGCACATGTTATCTTGACCAGTGCAGAGATGATCTTGGCCTGTGTTCCGTACTTGATTCTTCACCCAAACACCGATGATCTGGTTCTGCTCCTAAGTGATCAGGACTGGGGCACTTATGACCTGAGTCCAGACAAGGGTGATCTTCACCCTCACTGATGTGGATCTGAACCTGGGCATGAGAATTCTCAACCCATGTACTAATGACTAGGACATAGATGGTGATCTGAGAGTGGACAACAACAATTTTGTACCTAACAGTTATGATCTGGACCGCGAAGTGTTGATCTGTTCCCATTCATGAGTAATTTCAACCCATGCCCGAACAACCATTAACTGACATCATTTGTTGGATTGTAGTTTGTTTGCCTGCTACATCAGTCACCTCTGGTTTAGTGTATCATGGCAGAGTTTGACCTGGCTTTGTTTTACCTCTGCGCAACAGCTGCCAGAACACCTCTTAACCTTGCAACGGGAGGTCAGGCTGCTTGTCTATCTTCTGCTGCCATGTGGCTTCGGATTATCTCAAGGCCACGGCTTGGAAATAAACTTAGAGGCTGGAACAGATTCAAGGAATGATTGATTCAGAAGGATCTGGAGGAGAGCGGTCAAACATAGAAAATCTGTTTGAGTTATTTTCTAATGAGTACTGTATATTTAGCTGCTGGATACAGGAAAAGCTCTGAAATGGAACTTCATGTTGACTCTTGTAAAGTCAATCCAGGAGCACAGATCATCTGATCAAAACCTTAAGTTGCAAATTTCTAAAAAAGAAAGAAAAAGAAACATCATGTACCATTTAAGCCTTCGCTTTCATAATCACATGAGATTTATATTGAGTGCATTTCTAGTACTTGTGATGCAGCATGGAAATTTACACAAACAGTTACTGCAATAGTCAGCCAATCTTATGGCAGCAACTCATATCCTTATTGCTTTTATTTATTTATTATTATTATTTTATTTACCTTTATTTAACCAGGAAAAAGTCTCGTTGAGATTAAAAATCTCTTTTACAAGAGAGTCCTGGCCAAGACAGGCAGCACAAACACAGAGTTGCAAAAAAACACACAACAACACAGTTAAAAACAAAGCATAAAGAACAAGTTCACAGAATAGATATAAAATCAGCGGTCAAAACATCTACAGCCAAATGTACTTGCTTCCAAGTCTTTTAGAAGAGCCTTAAAAGCATCAAGTGACACCAGATCCTGTAACTTTAAGAGTTTTTGCAGCTCATTCCATGCAGAAGGGGCAGCATAGCTGAAAGCCCTGCTACCTAGTGTGGTGCGGACCCTCGGTACAGTCAATAGAAACAAGTCCTGGGACCGAAGGTTCCGACTCCCAGTGCTTTTTTGAGTGAGACAGTTCCCCAAGTATTATGGAAGCAGGCCAAGAATGGCCTTATAAATAAAGACATGCCAATGATTGAGTCTATGGGTGGACAGAGCAGACCATCCAACCCTGGCATACAAAGAGCAGTGGTGAGTAAGAGATCTGAGGTTTGTAATAAATCTCAGTGCTCCATGGTAGACAGTATCCAATGCATGAAGACAATGAGCAGATGCTTATAGATATGTTCAACACGACCTGAGGTTCAAACTGAGCTGGGAGTAGAAAGGGTGCTGGTTTGATGGAGTGGTAGGCAACCAGGCATGACCCACATGGACAGTTCTGCTGGTCCAGATGCAAATCTAGCATATGGCCAGTTTACAGAGTGTCCTCCCCTACTCCCACAAGCCTATCCATGGTCCCTCTCTTTCCTGTCAATAAAGGCCTAAACTGCCCCAAAAATAAACTAAGAAAGAATGGAGAAGAAAAGTGAGCTCAATAACTGTTATTGTGGCATAGTTGTTAGTTTGAAAATGTCAAAACTGCTGATCTACTAGGATTTTAACAAAAAGGGGGTTTACAGAAATGATCATGAGAGAAAACATCCAGTGAGCAGCTGTTCTCTGGGTTCTTAGAGCAGCTTGAAATTGCAGAAAGGCAACAGTTACTCAAATAACCACTTTTCACAGCAAGCATGCAGGTATGCAGAAGATCATATCTGACTTAAGGCACCAGATGGTGAGTCCTGTAGCAGATGGGTTCGACTGGAAATTCATTGCTGGACAAAAAAAAATTGCCATCTGGAATTATGTAAATAGATTCGAAGGAAGGCAGGTGAAGTGATGCACCCATCATGCCTAGTGCCTACTTTATAAGCCTGTAGGGACAGTGCTGTGATCTGGAAATACACTGCCTGGCCAAAAAAAGTCGCCACCTAGATTTAACTAAGCAAATAGATTTGAGCCTCCTATTGGATAACTAGTGCATGGGCGATTATCTTTCAACTGGCAACAACTTATTTAACCCCAGATAATGCAATTAGTAACCATTTCAATAGACACACCCTGTGATCATGGAAAAGATGTCAGTCTGTTTAAGAAGGGTCAAATCATTGGCATCAAGCAGAAAAAATATCTAAGGAAATTGCAGAAACTACTAAAGTTGGGCTAAGAACTGTCCAATGCATTAATTAAGAACTTGAAGGATATTGGGGAACTATCATCTTTGAGGAAGAAATTGGAAAAAAAAAACTTGAATGATCGTGATCACGATCATTTGGCCAAATCAAATCAAAGAAAAACAACAGTAGTACTCAGGGGTGTGTTTAATAGTGAAAGTAAGAACATTTCCACATGCACTATGTGAAGAGAACTCAAGGGATTGGGACTGAACCGATGTGTATCCTTAAGAAAACCAATAATCAATAAGTCTAACTGGAAAAAAAGCTTCAGTTTACTAGGAAGCATAAAGATTAGACTCTGGAGGACTGGAAGAAGGTCATATGGTCATCTAGACTGTTATAGCTTTTGACCTTTTTTTTGGTGGCAACTTATTTTTGGCCAGACAGTGTATGTTGCCTGGTGTAATGAGTCCCAATTTCTGCTGCAACATTCATATTGTAGCTTCAGAATTTTCCATAACAACATGAGATCATGGGTCTGTCCTGCCCTGGATGGTTCAGGCTGTTGGTGCTGGTATTAGTGTCATGGTGATGGGGAGATGGTCTCGGCACAACACCACAGCCTACCCGAGTATTGCTGCTGCCCATGTTCATCCCTTCTGACCACACTGTACCTTCTAGTGAGATAATGGGCCTTGTCACATGGGAATATGACAACTACTGATGATTATGGGGTGATCAGTCGGGTATTTCCTGACCATGTCTTGGATCTATCTTTGTAATCAGAGCCTTCAAACAAAGTTCCCCCTCTTTAAATAAAAATATTCAGTCCATTAAAGGCACAACTAAATGATTAAAATGTACTGGTATGTTTGTCTGTGTACATCGTGTCCTTGGTTTCTATTAATCAAGGATTTGACATAAGTTGAATTAAAAAAATGTCTCTGTAGGGCATCAATTGTTGCTCTTTTTCCCTCCTCTTTCGAAAGTTCAGGTCTTCAGGGGGCAAGAAGATTATGGTAGACTGATAATGACCTTTGTGCTGATCGGCTGTCTGATAGATGTCTGATTGGAGGGGGAAGAGGGGTTACAGGCTGCATATTTGACTTTAAAAACGGTCATGACATCTGCCTGTGACGAGCAGAAAATACACATGAAGCTGGAAGCTGTATAGCTAAGGCCCTACACGAAGACAAACTGAGGTCTAAACGCATACATTTTTCGCCGAATCTGCGTATCATCCATAAGAAGACGGTGTTTTGGGGGTCTGTAAACGGTAATTTTTGAAACCAGGTTCCAGAGTGGAAAGATTTTGAAATGCCATGTACGCAGCTCCGTGATTACTGTCTCTCCGTAAGTTTTCAGATACGCCGACATCATAGTTTCATATCTTCATTGACACGCATGCCCCACACGCGGCAACAACAACAATGGCGGCGTACGGTGTAGCATATGTGCTGAGGAAGCTAGTGACCCTACTATCCCTGTTGCAGCAAAATCTTCTACTCAATCACCACCAAGTTGAACGAACAATTATCGAGGACACGTTACCGCACTTTATGATCACTTCATCACAATCTCTGTTGACAAATTTTGCCGCAAGTGCGCATGCCCACTGTTTTATTGTCTGTTTCTGCTTGTTTCCGTCATATTGTTGCAGCGCCCCTAGAGGTCTGGCATGTGTTTTACAGTGTTTTTCATGCTTATCGAGTGTATATATATATATGCACACATTTTCTGAGACGCCTTCGTCTTCATGACGATCGTTTTGGAAACTGTTTAGTGTTTTATCTTTGTGTGGATGGGGCCTAAGACATCATGAACTCCCTAGGCATATGGCATTTCCCCATGAACTAAGAATTTAGTAAAAATTGTCATTCTTTTCTTTTGGATCTGTCTTAGTCTATTAAAGACTGAAAAGTAAAATGTCCACAGTGACAGCCAAAAATAAATGATCCTATTTTTGCATCACTTAAATAAGACACCAGCCTGAAAAGAGCATCATAGGTGTTCTTGTTATTCTGTACTCACACCCCCTCATGTTCTAAAAAGCAGTTTCAGTTATTTTTGTATGACTATTACATGGAGCATCTTTAAAGAAAATAGAAGGTGATTTTTCACAAGAAATCAGCACATCTGCACACATATAACCTGCCACTAATAGCATTCCCAGCCTCTGTACAGTGGATACAACGACACACACATTCGCTGCTACTTATGTCCCATATTATGACATAAACTAATCAATATATGATTTACACTTGGATTAGGTGTACTGAGCTGAATCTGCAGGTGTTTGCCACAGATGAATGATCGATCCATTTTCCGTTTGACTGCAGTGGTTTGGTTATGTAAGGCTTTAACACTGACCAGACTCTCTTACAGCCTTCACTGTTTTCCATCTTTGACTTGTCATCTCATCTGTCCTTTTGTGCATGAATGCTGCACTGCTGTGTGTTGTTTCCTTCTGTGAGAAGACTTGAGATCATGGACATACTGGTAATAGGTTTGCTGTTTATTTATAGAAGTGGTTTAGCAGTTGGATGCCTGTTTGTAAATTAAGTAATAAACCAATTAAGAGTCTGAGCTGCTTATGAGGAGAACTTTTGTTCCTTTCTACAAAAAAAGCCAAAGCCATTCACCACAGTTTTGGACCGCATATGAGAAAATAGTAACTGTTACATGGAAGTTATACTCCTCTGCAAGGAATACAGTAATCAAAAGTGAAAGAAAGTTTTTTTAATCCACAATATGAGGTAAGAGAAGCTTTGAGAGGCCAGAAGTGGGCCTGGACCCAACAGTTGATGACCGATAATCTAAGATCAACAAAATTTGACTTCTTCGTCTTTCAGGCTTTGCCTTTACTCTGATTCAAATACTCGTTTTTGATGACGGCTAGAATCTGTTTACCATCACTTATGTTCAAAACACCCTCTATTTTCCATAAACTAAGTGCTCCTGATCCAGCTGTATTCTCACTCTGTCTGAGATGCGCTGTTGGGGCTCCTGCCCCCTTAAAGGATCCGGACTGCTTTGATTGGTTGACAAGTCAGTTCTCTGGTAATTGATTAGTTTAGTGTTGTGGAGCACCAGATTGTCAACAACTCTGCATCCATTCTACAGTTTGTGCTTTGCATTGGACACACTTCTGTGAGCCAATAGGCTTAAACTGCAAATTAACAATGGTAGGATATTACACTGCTGCTGCCAGCGCCGTAAACAAGGGAGGAGTAGCCTAATGCCACTTACTTTTGTCTTGTTCATAGAAGTGCTCTATCACATGGAGGAGACATACTAAATGATTTATACAACTCAAAACACATTATATGGGCTCTTAATCTTAAAGTGGACAGTTTTGCAGAGTTTGAGCAACTTTGTCATCACATCAGTAAATATTGTTTCAATCAACAGATTATTATTCATTGATCCTTATCCTAGTATGGCCTCTAACTCAAAGTTAATTCCGAAGTAAGAATGGTCATACTTGCATAATTTGAAGAGTATGCCTTTTTCTTCAGATGTTGTGTTCATAAGAACGGCCTAAATGGGAGAACTCTCAAACACATTACCCTCAGCCCAGGTTATTAACAGTTAAGAGAAAAATAAAAGAAAGATTGAGGAAAGTCATCTCCATATGCAGGATATTAAAGTATAAACAGCTGTTACATAAGGCGCAGGTAAGACAGGTCTGGCAAAGATCCCCTCTGGTAACACAAAAGCCCGTCAACAAGAGGGAAATATTTTGGCCTCTCGTATCAATCCAATCTCTGCTGTGTAAAGTTTATCTTCCATCACTGAGACTGTGGTGACTGATGGCATTGGATGAGTTACCAGGGGGTTTTCAGCGGTTTCCATCTTGGCAGTGACTCACACATCTGCAAACTCCCTGAGGATTAATGTGTTGACCAAGTCTGTGCAGGAGGAGAGCCAGGAAAAGAAACCACTGGCTCAAGTAAGTGCAGAGCAGTTATGAACACTTTTCAATAATGGTCCATGATAATAACAACGTTACGATAAATACCATCATTATAAAGCAGTTTTGTATCAAAAGGCATCATTTGCTTTGAACCTTTATGAGGCTTGACCCTGTCCACAATGCAAGTTGTTTATAAATATCTTTCCTATTTTATGTATCTTAAAATTAAAATGTGTTGATGAGAAAATCTGCTTTTGGATTATATAACAGTTTGCATGTGTTTGCTTTCTTTTTCAAAAACAGCTGCTGAACAACACATTTTGTACAAATAGAGTAGTGCAGTAATGAGTCAAATAACACGGACGGTTGTTAGCATTTAGAACTGGTTCCCAAGTCCAAAAGTATATGGAGTCTAGATTTCTGGTTTCAGATAAATGCCTCCTGAAGATCATGAGAATATAATGTTTAAAATGAAACGCATCTGATGTTTCCTCATTTGGAATCTTTAACCAATGATGCATTTTAAATTGGGTTGCTGACGAACTGCTAACACGGACTACAGAAATGACTGAAGGCCCTAATGTGTCTCATTTTAGATTTTTTTTTTTTTTAAGAATCAATATTTCACACACTATTGCCACAACCATGAAGACCAACTTCATCAGGTTACTCAATTAAGAGTAAACTCTCACAGAACACATCACAGTAGGATGTTACACAGAAAAAAACATTTAGTTGCTCCAGAGTTGAACCGCCATGTTGTAGTTCTATAGTATTCTAATAGCTTTTCACTCTTGCTGTGACGTTTAGGCTTGAAAAATCATGAAAGTAGGTTTGTTAACAACACAGAACAGAACGTGTAATTTGATCTTTTTTTTCTTTGCTACAGAGCTTATTTCAGCAAAGATCCAAAACAAAGTAAAAAAAACCCCAGAGGCTTTAAAGGGATATGACAACCTATTTTTTGTATTCATGTCTTAGACATTATTCTTTCAACTGTGCATTCAGTAACACGGAAGAGACAGACAAAGCTGAGCAGCTGCTAGTTAGCTTGGCTCTGGGAGTCAGAGCTAGCCTGACTCTACAGTCATCAGATTAACTCTTCACAACTCTTAAAGGTCCTGTGTGCTTGTTGTGACTTTTTTTTTTACCACATTATTTATTATGTCTTTTACTTTCTTCATATTATCTTCTTCTTGATAAAGGGTAACTTCTTGTAAAGACAAAGGGTTAGTAAGGGCTATATGACATACTGCACCCAATGTAGCTAAACATGAAGACACTATGACACTATTATTACATTTGTTAGGAATGATTGCTACATAACACACACCTAAGCTCCTCAAATCTTCATTGGTTACCTTCCCTTTTCAGCCCTGTAGGCCCTATCAGTGTCTTGAAGAGTAACAAAACAACTTGATAACTTTACCTTAATGCAATTGTGTGACCTAGCATCATAAAGCCAAACAAACCTCTAACAACAAAACATTGGCATTTTTTCAGTAACATGGTGCTAAAAACATGTGAGCAGGATACTCTGTGGAAATGGGATAAATGCAGCTCAGTCCATTAAAAGTTATAGTACTATTAGATACAATTCAAAACAAGTTGTGAAAGTTGTTTTAATATATGTAAGTGATTCCAGATGTCTTATCCCTATGGGCTGATCCTTCCAAAGGCTAAAATGTTGTTAAAACACATCACATCACACTGCAGCATTCTTGAATAGACAAAATGCCAGAAGTGGTTAACTGTCCAACTGTTTCAAAAATATATCAATGTGATCTTGATAGATGCAGATCCTAAGTTTATTTATATTTAGTTCTTGGCCATGAATTTCATACGTCTCCAAAGACGAAACTTCACATTTTCTGTTTGCTTTAATCCCCAAATATATAAAAATGTGCAGGGTGTGCAAAAAAGTTAAGAGTTGCAGTGGGTTAACTGAAGTGGGTTAATGTTAACACTGACCTGAAATGACTTTGACGCTCTTGCCTCAGACTTTCCTTTTTCAACAAAGTCTTTCCTCTCTATCAACAACATAACATCGACAGACTGTGAAAAATATTTTTACTGTATTTAAATTACCCATAGTTTATACATTTTCTATCACACTATGCAATCAGTGGATATACATTTTGAGTTGATTTTATTAAGGTCTATGTTTTCCAGCTCAATGCACAGAAATGCTTCCCAGAAACGAGAGGAATTATTCCTAGAAGGTTACTTTAAAAGCAAATACTTCTGTATGTTATGTACGTAAGCATGGCACGAGGATGGAAAACATACAATAAGAGCTTCAGAGCAGCTTAAAGCAGCATTAAAGTAGGCTGGCTGTCACAGGGCAGACTCCAAAACAAACTCACAGTTGTTACCCTTGAATAACTTCAGCAGACTTTTCTGGTGAACCTTTCAGCAAGGTCTTCCAGGAGGCACCAACCTGTCTGGAAGAACAACACAAATGAAAAAAAGATCAAATCTTAGGACGACAACACCCACGTTAGGCATTCCTTGATACATGTTACATTCTGAGCTATCAGTGACTTGTTTCCTGCTTCCTATTTGACGCATCAATCACAACGTTAACGTGAGAAGCTGAGTTGAGCTGCCGATAAAACTGTGTAGATAGTGAGGGAAGTTTGTTGGGTTAGGATCAGCTAGTGGTGATGTGACCCTTTCAGCAAGCCAGTATTTGACAGCAGGCCCGGTCACCTCAATGCCACACAACATTGGCTCTTGCTGCCTTAGCTAATAATGCTGCTGCATGCAGTTAACATCCTAGCCATCACTGGCCTCTTATACCTGGCTCAATCCATTTAGGAGCAAATTCATAAAGTGTCTGCTCAGATTCTATAGCTTCCAACAGCCATTACAGTCCTGCTCACACTGTTAACATTACAAAAATTAAAGTTTGTACGATTTCAAACAGGCAACTGTGATTGAAATGTGTTTTTTGAGTGGAGGGGGTTAGCATGTAGCACCTCCTAAATGGGATGTAGACCATCCGTTTGGATTAAAGCCTGACAAAAGGTTTGTGATGTACAAAGGCATATTGTATTTTAATGTTTAATGGGAAATAATAAAATGAATCTGATGTTTCCTGTTTTTGAATCTGTAACCATTATTTTGTGGTTGCTAACAACTGCTATTACAGACTTCAAAAATGGCTAGGGACCTAGCTGCAATCTTTTCTAATTGTTTTTTAATAACCAGTAATGAAGGCACTTCTGTAACAGCCATGAGGACTAGTTTAATAAGATATTTTGATTAGGAAGGGATTCTCAATCAAGAGGTCATAACAAGACACTATTCACTGGAAATATGGTCGTAGCTTGTAAGTTGAACCACCTTATTGTAGTTTTATAGTAACTGTTGGAGCTGTTTTCTAAATTTTTTTTTTTTGGCTGGCAGCAGCACCTGTGGAGCAAAAGAGGTGAATGGTGAATAAATGGATTGGCATATCTGACTTTGACGCTTGGTTCCCGAGAATCAAGCATTTTGGGAAAATCAAGAAAGACAATGCAGATCCCCCGCATAGAGCCCGACCAACAATTGAAATTGCACCTGTAGTAGCTTAATAATAACTTTTTACTCTCTCTGATTATGACAGAAATAGAATTTTAATTTTATTATTGATTAAATCAAGATTAAATGGTTTGGTTTTAATGACAGCAAGGGTAAATTCATGGTCACCATGCTGAAAAAATATACAGATTATCCCTGGTAGCGCTGTATTCTTTCTCCATATAAGGTGCTCTCCTGCCTCTTCAAGCCCCTCTCCACACATAGCCCCGGTCCGCTCTGATTGGTTTACAGGTCTACAATATGGACCTGCTGCTCAGTGCCATTACAATGGCTTTACAATGGACTTTCTACGGTGATCCAATGGGGTTAAGCTTGTGCTGAAACACTGGTAAGATCTCACAGTGGTAGGTCTATTTGAGAGACTGGGGGAACAGGGCGTTTCAGGCAGCTGCCAGCAACATAAAAATGTAGAGAAGTCCTGTTTATTTTGTCTTGTTCGTGGAAGTGCTTTATCACATAAAGGAAACATGGAAAACGCAAAAGGTCACATAGAACGCCAAACAGCTATTGGCTCTTACAGAGAACAACGGAGTGTCAAATGAGTGGACAAGTGGGTGGATGATTTTTTGACATCCCATTGGTGAACATTACAGCTGCAAAATTACAGGAATTTTCAAAGTTGAACACTTGACTTGGGAATAAATGGAAATTTATGGAAATTAACAGAAAAAAAATGGAATTTGTTAAATTAAAGGTTGGTCCTTCACAGGGATTTTAAATATATTTGAGCACACTGCTTAATGCAGCAGTATTGAGGCCATATCACACATTTGAGACTTAAATGGGCCTGGATATCAGGCTGTAGACCAGGACTGTATCCCATCAGACGGTCTTATATACCGAAATGTACATCTTTTAATGATATGTGCTGTTTCATAAGAGCAAAACTCTGCCAGCTATCTGTGGCATTTAAGTGATTTTTGTCACCATCACACATTTGAGGATGGATTGTTGTGCAGCCTTTGTACATTATTCAAATAAACTACTCACAGTCACAAGATCTGGCTCATGATGGTTGCAGCCCTTCATATTTGTTTGTTATTCAGTCCCTTTGTGTATCTCTTTTTGAATTTCCTCTCCTTCAGGCTAAAATCTTTATTCTATTCTCACTTTGGTTACATCACCAGTAGCAACATGTGGGATTGAGAATGATTTTGGAAAGAACAGAGCTTCGGTTTGGTCTCAGAAAAAGCCTCTAAGGTTGTTAAAACATCTCTCCCCTGTTAATAGGCACTTTATTTGGCTGGTGGTTTGACAAGAGGCAGAATGATGGTCTTTGAATCGACAATGGTAGCCACAAAAGCCTCGTAAAACGCTCAGAAATGACAAATGAGCTTTTTCCAGTCCATGACTGCTTTCACTTCCTTTGGATCTATTCTTGTCCCAGACACTGCGTCCCACATACTTAACGGGTGGTTTGAAAGATTGCAGGTATACAAGGATGCACAGCAGTTTCATGTTTCCCACAGTCTGCTCTATGAGCCCTTTGAAACAGCAGGGGCATCATTGATTTCTTAAGGTATCATGTGGATGCTTTTGCAAAGTGGCAGCCAATATTCAGAGATCAAGTGAGGTAAACCATTTATATCTGACAGGCTGTGAAAAACAGTATTTAGGCTGAGAGAGAGAGACAGCCATTTCACACCAGCCTCTTTGTGTAATTGCTGGATACGTTCTGCACATGGATTGTTTTTTAATATGATCCCCTCTATCAGAGTCTGCTGTATGATTTACATAAAGCCAATTAAAAGTTAGAGCTGGACAGTTAATCTTGTTTGAATTAAAATTTCAATTTTTGTCTTCAACAATCATGACAGCAGAATAATAGAATAATCCAGTTAAAAACATCACTGGACATTCTGCCATTTTTTGTTGTTTTTTTTTTACCTACACAAACCCAATTCACAAGTAAGGACCACACCATCAACAGGATGAATTTAACAATTATTTATTGCGTACAGTGAATAACAAACAACATAGTAGGTAGGTGAAGCAGATAACGGTATGGGGAAACTTCATGGGGAATTCGCTGTAGCTCCCGGGCACGACGAACCTCCTCTTTAAGGCCCTGAGGAAGGAAGGAACTAAGAAGTTTTAAATAAGGGGAGGGAGGGGTGCGTCGAGTGTGCAAAACAAGAGGTAAATGGTCGGTAAGAATTTATAGGAACACAGGAAGAGGCGTGGTTGAGGTGTGGTCCACTCCCGAAATTCTGCTGAAAGCTCCACTTCTAATAAAGTTTTGACATTGTGTAAACTGTTCATAAAAACCAAATACAATGATGTGATATCTTTTTTTGGCTTTATTTCCAAATTAAATACACCACAAAGACAAGATATTAACTGACTAAATTCATTGTCTTTTGCAAATATTCACTCGATTTGAAATTGATGCCTCCATCATGTTGAGGTCTCAATAGCGTAGTGTGATGAAGACATTTTTATAAGCCATCCAGGAAGTTGGACTGTGATTGCTGATTATCAGGTCTGTGGTGAGCAAAAACATTTTGACACTCTTAAAAAAATGTTTTGATTATGTATCTTCATAAACAACGCAACTTACACATTTATGGAACCACATGTTGGTTTGACCTTAAAGCAGCAACCACACCTCCACCATCTAACATCATGTTTTAACATCATTAGTGACCTAATAAAGCTCACGCTGCACTTTCAGTAGCATAGTTTCCTGGCCCAAAATCGAATCATGGTGTTTGATCACTCCTCCATGGTGCAGTTGACTCAGTGTAATGTCAAAAGAGATGAAAGACAGCTAAAAGAGATAATCTATCGCCTATTAAAAATAACTTGACTCTTGTGTCAGAGTGTACATAGTTCAGGAAAACTCTCTCAAGAGGTTTTGTACAGACAGAAGACTGGACTGACAGTGAACCCCAAAACATAACCTTGTTGGTCTTGTCTGATTCACTTGTGTTAAAAGTCAACGCAAAAAGTGGGTCTCAATCAAGTAACAGGTCGGTTTCTCCATAAACTATGAGCTGCAACGACTCTGTATGGACCTACAGGTACCTGGAATTAATTATTTCCTCAGTGTTAATGACAAAGGATGATTAATACCTCTTTTCTGTGTCATAGACATTATTAATCAGTACCTGACTCATTAGTGCACCTTGAGCCCGTTGACCCTTTGTTCAAGTGTTTGTTTCCATCCCCCCTCTCGGTCCCACTCAGAACGTGGCAGTACAAGCTGACATTAAGTGTGTGGGGTGTTAGGTAACAGGTCCGTGGGCGGGGGGAGGACATGTGTTCCTGTTTAGGTTCAGTGTGATTAAGTGATTCTGCAGTGAGGTGTTTCCTTGACATTTGCGATGAAAGAAAAGGAGACAGGATGTTTATTATTGAGCTGTGTTTGTTCAGAAGCCATTCACTCAACTTTACTGTTTACATCGGTGCCATTTAATTCTGAATTACAACCTCCTATAATCAAGCTGATAAGAAAATACTAATTATTTATGATCACTTTTACAAGTACACATTCATACACAGGGATGTAGGATTTCTGCAAGAGTTTGTCTCCATGGTTTTGTTTTGTAAATACAAAACAATAAATTATATGACACTTGGATCCATGAACTGCTGTTTGCTTCTTCATCATCCATGCAGACATTAATATCATTCAGTCTCATCTTGTATCACAATGACTTTTAAAGTCTGGTGCCATGACAAAATCACATTTTATTATTTCTTATTATTTCTCTCCTTTAGTAAAACCAATCAGTTTTGTATTTTGCATCACTGGAAAGCCTGATTAGTCACCTTCACACTGGCCCCGTTTACACGAGTAGTTTACCTCAATTTGATTGAAATCGATCGGACTTAGTGAATCTGATTCAGTCTGTATACATGAACTTTGAGTAAAGAGATCCACGTTCAGTCCGCGTTTGCATGGCCCCATCTGAATCCGATTCTATTGTCTATTTTGACATGCGCAGAAGGTCACCCTGCCACGACCTGCGAATGTGTAAGAGAAGAAGAGGGGCACTTCCTGCTTCCTGTTTACCTCTGGAAAGATGGATCCACGTCGTGTTTTGTTGGGGACGCTTATTGTGTTTTGGTTACATTTATTTGAGGCTCTGAAGTCACAGCAGTTAATCGTCCTTTCCTCCACCGTCCAGTTCTTCTGTTTGTTCGCCATGTTTGTTTGGGCACGCTCTGCATACGTCACTACGTGCCTTTTACATACTACGGAGCACCTGCGCAGACCAAACAGTCCCCTCTGTCAACCCAATCCGCTCCACTCAGCCGTTTATATGAGGCATGGAGCGGATTATCAATCGGCGTCGACTACCTTTTACAGTCCGATCCGAAATACAATCAGATCTGGGTGAATCAGATTGGCTAAGGTGTTTACATGAAACATTTCTAATCTGATTGACCTTTCAATCTGATTGTAAATAGGATTTTTTTGACCCATGTAAACGGGGCCATTGTGGCACAACTTGTAAGGGTTCTGCTTCGTGAAATGAGCAACGCATCTAAAGATGTGGGTGGTCAGACTTTTGGTAAAGTTCCATTAGACTGGAGAAGTCAAAGACAGACTGCAAAGCGGGCGTCCCAGGAAGATAACACCCCAAGAAGACCAGTTAATCAACTGTGCTTCACTCAGAAACAGAACATTTTCTTCGAGGTGAAGAGAGGATCTTGGCACATTCTTTGGGGGGTGCACACATTGATCCGTGTTTCTAATTCCATAAATACACAATTCTCACAAGTTGTACCTCAATGTAAAGTTGACGAGGCTTTACAATGATATAGAATACAATCAAACTTGGTGTTTTTAAGAGGAAAAGTCAACCAAAATAAAATTTCCAGCCTCTTTTTGAGGAGTGCATTATCCTGTGGACACAGTGGGGATCTTCTTCTTCTCCCATGTCTTTTATCCTGCCATTATTATTTTCATTTGTCATTATCTCTTGGTATTGATGTAGTTATTTATTTTATATGTGTGTATATGTGTGTGTGTGTATAAGTATGTATGTATGTTTGTATGTATGTATGTGTACATATATATAGATATATATATGTGTGTGTGTGTGTGTATATATATATATATATATATATATATATATATATATATATATAGAGTATATATATATATATATATATATATATATACATACATATACATATATATATATATTATGTATGTATATAGATAGATAGATAGATAGATAGATAGATAGATAGATAGATAGATAGATAGATAGATAGATAGATAGATAGATAGATAGATTTTTATTTACTTGTTTTTTATGTCATTTATTTTTATTTTTACTTTAGTCTACATCCAGGTTTTTATGCTGTGTTCCAAGCAACCCGTAACTCATGTGTTTCTCACCTGTAACTCCTAAAAATGCACTGGAACTCCAGTCAAACTCATAACTTCCCACCCATGAACTCGTGCCAGATCGTTGTACTCCGAGTTACGACTTGTGACGTCACATCACTGCCTAAACAATATGGCAGCCTCTTAATAATGACCAACACTGTCAAGCTTCTGTTCCATTATGCGCCGTTTCCCTGCTTCTGTTTAACTCAAATGAGCTAATTGAAAAAAACATAAATGTTATAATGCCTGCCATGTTGGTTAATTTACATTCCAGAATTCCTTGCGCTCAAACCGAAGTCGCATTTATGTGCCTGGAAAGCTTTCAGGTCGAAACTCTGAGATTTCAACTGGGAAATTTCCGAGTTACGGGTCGCCTGGAATGCAGCATTAGTTTGGAGGATGTTTACAGCGAAATACTGTTCATTTTAGTTTTGATTTCTAAAAAAAGAACAGCACTTTCTTGCTATACACTTGCTGTGTGTGATTAGAAAATATCTGAAACTGCTGTTGTAAAAACATTTGACAACCATCATCCTGTGGATGAGTACTAGGTGTAGAACCAGGGTTTCCCACCCAGTTTGACATGCCTCAAAGACCTCAATAATGAGGTGACTGGGGGCATCTCAGTTAGATTTTTTAAACATATCCATTCTTTGTTATCATAAAGTCGTGTGATGAAGACATTTTTTTAGGCCAGCCAAGAGGTTAGACCTGGACTGGTCACTTCAACTTAAAGCCAATGGGAATTTCACTGTGTTCTTGTGTGATTGCTGATTATCAGGTCAACTTTTATCATATGATCTTCACAAACAAAGCAACTTACACATTTTTTTAACTTAATTATAATTGCCAGTTGTAAAAACTTTTATTACGCTATAAGGGAACCACATGGCAGTTTGACATTAAAGCAGCAACCACACCTCCACCGTCTAACATCATGGTTTCACCTTTTGTTTGAGAATTTCCCCTTGATCGAGTGACCTAATCAAGCTCTGACTTCACTCTCAGTAAATTAGTTTCCTTCCCAAAATCAAATCATGGCGTTTAATCTCTCCTTATTCACCTAATCTAGCACCATGTGACATTTTCCATTTCCTTCAGATTAAACTTGTGCTCAAAGAATACAAGAAAGTGAACATTGTTATTCAATAACTAATTGTATTACATTGATCATCGTTTTTAACAGATACATTTTATATATTCTGAACCTGTACCTAAATTGTTTCCTAAAAAATGGGTCACACCTTGATTAAGGTGTTTTTTATACAAATAATGTATTTGGGCATATCAGCAAAGAGACAAGTTCTGTCCAGTCTAGGAATGAAAACATGGACAAAAACATGGAACACACTCAGGCTTAAGACGACTTTAACCCATTTTAACCTTCTTTAAAACTATGTAAACAAAGTATTTACACTTTTATTCTAATTCAGTAATATCTGTGATACCAAATTATTATCTCCTTTTTTGCTTGTTTGTTTATTTGTGGACAGGATAACTAAAAAAGTATGAATGAGTTTTGATTACATTTCAGGGAACATAGATCATGGCACTAGGAAGAAGTGATAAGTTTTTATTTGTGGTCCAAATCTAAATACAGATTTGAATTTTTGTAAAGGATCAGTTTTCTCTTATGACAGAGTTGGCAATACCTTGGCAAAGGTTTGTGCTCTTGGACTGCTTCTAATTGTTGCATAGTATCATGTGCTTAAACTCGGGTGATTAAAGGATTGTCTGCCCTGAGCGGCAGAAAATCAGCCAACACACTCATAAAAGGGGGTGTTAGGCCATGATGTCATTTGAGGCTGATGAGACGAGGAAGCTGATTCAACTGAGACTGGGGGTTGATGGGTGGATAGCTGATGATGTGGTCTAAGATTCATATGAGCAAGTAGCTGATGAAACAGGAAGATCTGATGAGGGTTTCCTGTGACGATGTGATTCATGAACTACGGAAAGAGGAAGCAATCATTTCAAAGATAGCTGGGACATGATGCACAAACAATCAGGGGGTGGAGGAGTTCTATTTGATAAAAACTGTGGAAACCTCCATTAGAGGACACATTGTTAGTGACTGCTAATGGTTAAAGGGATAGTTCTTTTTTTTTTTTTGAAGTGGGGTTGGATGAGCTCTTTATGGCCACTAAGTACATTAATGCAGTAGAAAGTTCTCTCTTCTCCCTCAGAGAGGAGAGAACCAGACACAAACAGGGAAGTATTGTACCAAATCCAAAGAACTCCCATCAAAAAATGATACAGCAGTTTAAGAGTACGCTACCTAGAAATATTTTTGAATGCATGAACTTTCAGAGAAATCAGGTTTATCTAAAACTAGGTATACGTGATGTGTGTTCCACATAAACTGTATTTTTCCAAAACGTTAATGCACTCAAAAATATTTCAAAGTGGCGTACTCTTAAACTGTGGTATTGTTTATTGATGGGAGATCTTGTAGGCGGAAAAACCCTTTGTATTTGGTACAATACTTCCCTGTTTGCGGCTGGTTCTGCGCCACAAACTTTTACAAATTGTGGCTTACTGAGGGAGAGGAGAGAACTTTATACTGCTTATCCAATTTACCTACCACCTGATCTACTCAGATCCAAAATGCTAAATTGCCAGAGGTGGGAGAAAGTCTTTGTTTTGCAAGTCTCAAGTAAGTCTCAAGTCTTTTAACCCAAGTCCAAGTCAAGTCTCAAGTAAAGACCAGACGAGTCAAGTCAAGTCTGAAGTCATAGGCTTAAAATTTTCAAGTCTTTCCAAGTCATTAGTACTGTTTACCGAACTTACTGTTTTTTGTGCAGCTTCAGGTGCCGAACAAAGGTTGACGTTGTCTCTCCATCTGTTATTCTCACACTGCAGGTTTTGCACATGACAATTCATTTGTGTTTATGACCTCGTAGTTTGCGAATGCAAATGAAATTATTCTTGGTAGCATGGTTCCACATCTCTGGGTTGTTCCTGTCGTGCAGTCTTGCACTCAAGGAAAGTACCTGTAATCCACACCCTCTTTGTTTGTTCTTAACCCTGATTGGATGTTAATAGATGCATTCAATTGGGCAGATCCTGTGGGGAAATTATTATTATATTATATGCTGGAAATGACTAAATAACTGTCACTTAGTCGAATACTTTGAACGGGGACACATATTCTCAACAGTCGTACTGAAAATTTCAAGTATTTTCAAGTCATCAGACTAAAGCCAGAGTTAAGTCCCGAGTCACTGATGTCAAAGTCCAAGTCGAGTTGCAAGTTTTTGATGATATTGTCAAGTTGAGTCAAAAGTCATCAAAATTGTGACTCGAGTCTGACTTGAGTCTAAGTCACATGACTCAAGTCCACACCTCTGTAAATTGCATGCACAAACTAACGAATTGCACCTGCTATTAGTGGGCGTGTTGCGGGTGATCTACTATCACTGCAATTGATAGCAGAAGCAAAAGTGGTGAGGACCTCCCTCTTTAAAGGAGGATTTGGCGTGTGCTACCGACTGTCACCATGGAAAGTTTGGAAGAGCAGAGAGGCGTAAATGACAAATGAAGTTTGAAGCTGTGGAGTTTGAGGCAAACACATTTGTTTACCGCAAGTGTGTTTGCCTTTTTTCGTCACATGTCTTTTTGATGGACAAGATTGTTACTTTTCCCTCATGCCATATTTCTATGCGTCATTTTCAATTTTTCTTTTATAATTGCAATGAAACATAATCTAAATGGCAGCATTAACATAGTTGCACAGCTTCATCATCAATAACCTCTCATGTGAAGAGCAGTCCTACAGTAACACATGCAGACCGCGCAGGTAACTGTTGCCTTTTACGCACTGACTGTGTCCCATGCTCTGCGCACTGACAGCCTCTAAACTTGCTGTCAGTGCGTAAAGAGTGCGATGCTTTCAGCTCTGAGTGACAAATGGAGTAATTATGGCTATGAAGGTTTTTATTTATTTTTCTACATAGATTAAATAATCTGTTCCGCGATGTAGACAGAGGCAGAGAAGATTTACTTTACGAGTGCGTCTGCATGACACACTGGATCGTCCTTCTTTTTTCAGTCCATTATAATGACTGACAGCCTCCAAGTCTTTCTGTTTTTCATCAAAAATTCTGTCAGTGGCGGAAAATATTTGGTGAATGTGACCTCTGTTTGTCACCATGATCACAGCCTCCTGTACGTAACACTGTGCCTTTTTAGCACCTGCTTTTCAAACGCACTAAATTCAGATGCAAAAACACCACGCACAGTCTCTTGCGAGTTTGATTAATCACATTTGTGATCACATTTGCATCTCTTCCTCTCAGTATTTTGCACGCTCTGACGATCTGCATGTATTCATGAGGGCAAACATGCTAAATGGATTGCGCGTGCTACTTTGCTCATCTGACAGACGCAATTCTCGGTGCACCCTGCTAGTAGATCAGTTTGCGTGCTTTCAAGTTTGCACTTAATACAAGCAAACCTTTAGTAGATTGGGCCCTTAGTGGCCATATGGAGCTCATACAAACCCACTTCAAAAAGACTGAACTATCACTTTAAGTTGATGCAGTCAACACATTAGAGGGACTTGAAATATTGGCTAGGATATATCACTAAAATTACAATAACCACAGGGTTTCATATGAAGTTAAATTAGATTTACAAATGTAGCACACTGCTATTATTTTGCATTAATATAAACATAATACATGCACAAAAATACACAAATTTCCTTCTGCACACAATTACTTTCTGCAGTGTTGTGTTTTCAGGTTGCGCATACTACCCGGCAAGATGGAAAATGTCCCTTTAAGAAGCAACATGCCACTGAAAGAGCAGCAAGTCCTAATTTAAAGACTGGACTGCCACAAATCCCCTAGCAGCCTGCTGAATTCCACATTTGGACGTACTGTAACTTTGTGTAATTTATTTGCAAAGCCCAAGGTGAATAAAAACCTTTGTGATGCCAATAACGTCAGACTTTTGAAAAACATCACACCTAATTATAATACTTTTACGTGTCATGTACGTGTTTGGAGATGCAGATTTGATTGTGAGAAAATGTTCTCTCCACTGTCATTTAATCCTCCCAGTGGTTCAAGACATTGTTGTCGTCCCACTCTTCAGTTTGTGTATATGAAGCAGTTAATCCAGGCACGAATCCAGCCTCCTCTCAGTGCGTCAGTAGGGCATTAATAGCACCAGGAGGCTCAAGTGATGCGTAATAAATGCTCCTAACCTACTCCTCCTGCTGCTCATATCTCTGCCCCGTGACACGTTTATCAGAGCCTGGCTGCACAGATGTGGAGACACACTCTCACAAGCTTTGTTAAAGGGCTGAAAGAATAATCTCAGTGGAGCTCCTGAGGGACTTATCTACTGTATAAAACCACACTGAGGGTAAAAATAGAAACTGCCACTGATCCCTTGCAGAGGTAGAATGTCATGTGTTCGGGTGTGCAGCTATAAGAGGGACAGATCAATTCTTCAGAGGCATGTTTCGAATTTAAATTCCTCCGTTTATTTTTACACCACAGCAATGATCAATAAAAATGTTCTGATCAAGAGCAGATGTGTTGTAGGATGTGGGAATTGCGGATTAGCGGAGAAGAATGCTGCACATGCACAACAGATGTTTACAGCACCAAAACAATCTAGAAGGAGCGCGGTTATTTTTCACCGCAATGCAGGCATTGCAATTTAGTGTCATTTTGCTAAATTAATTTTCTCTTACTCTCACCCATACGCACAGCTTTCCCTGGTCAGTGACTCGCTCCTGCCATTCCTTTGGCCCCTCGCTTTCCATTAGTCTCCAGGCAACCAGAGTTTGATCCCTTTGGCGCTGTCAGGAAAATCATCTGCTGTTTTTTTCATGTGTAAAATTAGAAAACAGGAACCAAGCACAGGGTACAAAATAATCCTATTTTCTTCTCTCAATTGGGGGTGTAACACAGGTTAAAAGACTGCAGCATAATGCATATTAAAGAAAATTGAAGTTAGGAGTTGTTGGCATCTATTGTTTTTTTCTATGGCTCATGCTCAGCAAAAGTTCAGGCCATGTGCCTAATACAAGTCCACTTCAAAAATCCCAAACTGTCCTTGTGAGGAACAATTTGACTCTTTTATATACTGTATATACTTTTTCTTATGTATTTGAACTATCCTGAAATGCTGTAAAATCATTGCTTAGTGACATGACCTAACATAACCTGTACATGACCTTACATAGCCCCCTCCTTGCTAGAGACTGCTTTCCCACACACTACATTACCGTACATAGACTTCTTGGCCCTCTTGTTACCTTTTCTTCCCACAAATTCATTGATTCCCATGAACTTGATGAACCTCTTGCACCTGCAAGGCCATCTTTCTCACCAGAAACAACCTCACGTGACCACATACAATGCTATAAAAGGAGATGACACTGTACTAGTTTTCAGCTCAACTCTCAGACTGCTTTGGCACTCTTTGGTTGTAACTCTCTTGTCCGGACAAGAAGAAGAAGGAATTAAAGCTCCATTTGATTGCATCCAGCTGCTTTTCGTCATTTTTATTTTGAATAAATGCCAGGTAATGGTACGAACCAACTGAGCTATCGAAGGACTTTAAAGGGAAAAATTCCTAAAAACCTCATAATCACATTCACCTGCGGACATATTATCTCAAGGAAGCCTTAAAGAATTTTCCTGTAATATAACACAAGGTCCACTTCACCAAGCATAGACTGTGAAAGAACTGGACGAAGTCATGTCACAGGAGCACTGTCAATGCCCTTTAAAGGATGCTGAACCAGACTGAAAAGATGATTATTAAGGCTTCTTTTCTCTGCACACAATCATCTCGGTGTCAGGTTTCTGCAGCCAGCCTCAAGTGGACACTCTAGGTACTACAGATTTTGGCACTCCTTTATGGTCCTCTATTTACAGCCCCTTAGGTAGCTGCCTGCAGTTACACTACCGCTAAAACAACCCATACTTTGACCCACACTTTTACTTCTATTGCCTGTTACTTGTCTACCTTGTAGAATCGTAAACTTCTCTCTGGTAGTTCTAGTCCTTTCAGTTTTATTATTTTTCCACGCTGTTGACATGATTGTATTTTGCATTCAGCATCAGCCTGCAGTCCATCATGTGGAGACAACAGGGAGTTTTGGGGAGAGCTTATACATATTTGTGGCTTGAAAATTTGCAGGAAACCACATGTCTGGACTGAATATTAAATCATCATTCTTTAATATCCTCCTTTCTTCGTACCATCAGTCAAACTTTAAACTCAGTGCAGTCCTGTGATGCAGACAATAAGGTGTAAAATACATCAGCAGGTTGCAGCATAATGCCTCAAACCACAGAACCTATAAATACACCTTTCAGAGGGCAACATGCTCGCATATGCTGTCAGGTTCACATTCCATCCATCTGTGGACAATTTCCTGCATACAAATACTGATTTCTCCAGATCTGTGGAGGATGAAAAACCGAATGTTTTGAATTACTGATATTTTATTTTGCCAAATTTTGAGTGCAGTGATGTGTCCAACTTGAGGAGTTAATTGGGAGTTTTGGGAACATCGTTTTTGTATTTGTGGCAATAAATTAAGGCAGGAAACCACATGTGTATGATTAGGGGTTTTGGAGGATCACTGGTCTTTTGATTCAATTCTGCTACAATTACCCGACAATAATTAAATCTGATAAGACATCCTCATGGGTTACATCCTCAATTTTCCAAATTAATTCACACAGTTATCCAACTGCCAAAGAAGCTACGATGTCAGCTATTATTAAGTATGCCTCTCAAATCCCAAAAAATATAGTTATATTTGTGTAAAAACATAGGTTGTATTATGATTTCTGCTTGTACATCAGAAGAGATAATACAAAAATCTGAAATATTGATGGTAGTCTACAGAAAACCACATCTGTGATGCATATGGAGAGTTCTGTGTTTGATAGTCAATCAAAACCACTTGGTGTTGTGTGATGCCTTTAAGACTGGATAAGGATAATTTGTTGGTTAGTTTGATAGTTTGCTCCACCATTAGTTGGAGGGTTGAGGATTCAGGTCCTACTCTGGCTGTCACATGTTGATATGTCCTTGGGCAAGACTTCCAACCCCAAGTTGCTCCCGCTGCTGCATCAGTGGCATTGATAGTAGATGTGAACGAGTAGGTGTGACCTGTGGTATAAAGCTGCTTTGTTTAATCAAAGAGACTTGAAGAGTGCAACGTAAGTTCAAGGCCATCGACCAAGTTTTATGCTAATGGATCAGAACAAAAAAGAGTTTGTAAAGATAAGTCTAGCAAATAAGTTATCTCCATATATATTTATATTTATATGTATATATGTATCTATGCATATATGTGTATCCACAAAATGAAGAGTTTTTGCTCTATTGTAAAGTGTCTTGAGATAACACTTGTTTCGAATTGGCGCTATAAAAATAAAGATTGATTGATTGATTGATTTAGAACTACTACTACTACTAATGAGTAAAATTTTAATCAAGATTACAACTACTGCCTTTAACAATTATTAAAAACTGAGTGATCAAAATGAATAGATTATGTGTTTAACTCTTTTTCCACTGTTGTTATTAGAATTAGTTTTAAATAATTCTATTCTTACAACAATATTTTCTTGTATTGCCTGTTCTTTAATGTTCAAATAATTGTTACAATAGTATATGTGTTTGATGAAAGCATGTGGTGCATGTTTTACATTCAGAGTAATCATGTTTCATAATCGTGATCTCAATATCTATTAGAATAATCACAATCATGATTTTTGTCATCTAGCAGCCCTACTACTACTAACAAAAACAAATTATATAGCAGTAACACAAGATTTTGTACATTTTCTGAAAGTATGCATGCCATTACTTTGCATCTCATGCTGAATTATGCAGGCAGATTCCGTTGTTTTCTTCATGTTTACAACTCCATAATTTATAAAGAAGATGAGCTACCAGTTGCCCACCTCTTGGTTCAAAGTTTACAGCAGAATGTTTTAAATAATTACCACACACTGATATCTGGAGGAGCTCCAAGAGCACAAACTTCCTCCAAGGCATTTCTGACATTCTTAGCCAAGCTACTCTGGAAAATGTGGAAATCTACATTCCTATGAAAAATCCCTGGATGCACATTTGAATTGGAATCACCACCAAAATCTAATCACTCCTCTCTTGAACCATGACCAACATTCCCTGAAAATGTCATGAAAGTCTGCAGAGAACTTTTTGAGTTATGTTGCTTACAGACAAAGAAACAGACTAGAAGGCAAACACATAACCTACTTGGCAAAAGTAAAATATGACTAATACAGATAGATATTGTGTTACATGTATTCCACTTCTGATTTTTCAAGTCCTCAAAGTCAAATAAATTGTGTTCACTCCTCTAATTTGGTATTAATGTCCAGGGTGAAATAACTTTGTGTCTGCTTTAGATCAAAATGAAATAGATGGCAGTTCAAATATTTGTGGCATGAAAATGCAGGAAACCACACGTCTACACATCATATTAAATGATCCTTCTTTAATATCCATCTCTCTCTGTAATCAGGCAAAACTTGAACAGAAGATCTTAATAACAAACCAGTCTTTACTCGATTTCCAGGGTTGAAGCTTAACACCTCAACTTTTCACAGCACTCAGTTTAACAAAGTTCAGCATAGAATTGAATGCTATCAAATCTTTATCTATTCGTTAACTCTCTCTCTGACTTATGTTTAATGATTTCACCTGATTTGTAAAATGTTAGGTTTGTTAATGTTTGTTAAGTTTTGCGTGCAGAGGCATGTGTCTGCAGTATCTCATATGGTGATTGGGAGTCTTAAATATTTCTGGCACGAAGCTTTGCAGGAAACCACATGTCTATGTTGCATTTTAACTAATCTTACTTGAACACTCTGGTATTTTAGTATAATCCCTCCAAAAGGTATTCTCAGTGAAATCTGAGCCCATGACCCTGAAACAGTAGATGTGAGCAACAAAACAAAATGTAACATAAGGTTTGTCATGAGATTTAGGCCTGATGCATTATCTTGCATGCATTTACTATTTTTAATACTCTGGTATATTCTGTGTGGAGTGACATGTGTGCTCTGCAGATTATGATGAGAGAGCAGGGAGTGCTGACGATGTTTTTTAGTGGTGACCAGTCCAACCTGATCTGATATTTTCTATTGATTATTGATGGCTAATTTTTTCTGACTTCTGAATTGTCCCCCTCCACATAAAGAAGCTGAGCTCTCATGAGTCTTGAGCAGTGGTTTTTCAAACATTTTATGTCCAGGGCACACTTAAAACCAAGTCAAAATCCCATGGCACTCTGTATTCATATCCTCACAAAAAAGCTTCTTTATTAGGTGCAGCAGTGTCAGACTGTCTGCTCCCATATGTATTTGACAGACTGATAGAAATAGGCAAACAATAGTATTAATCTTGAAATAAATCTAACACTGGATATGCCGTTTCACACCAGGCACAGGTGTTTTTCTTTTTTCATGTTACATTTAAACATACAATGTTTGTGACAAGTTGGCTGATCTTCCCATTCCTCAGTTTTAATGATCAACGAGGAGAGCAAGTCAAAGATCGATTTGGCTTCCCTCATTAACGTAGCAGTTTCTCTATAGCTGTCCACAGTCCCACAGAGCTGTCCATCCCCTTACACCTGGACAATGCCAGATGCTTGTGGTTTTCACACATCTGGTGACACGACAGCTTCCTGCTGCATCTCCCTGCTGTCATAGCTCCAGTTCTCTGTAAATTTCACCCCACTTTATTAAGATATGATGATCATGTTATTAAAAAGCACAATCTGTGTAAGACAAGAAAAACATGAAAAAACATTTTTATTTTGTTTTAGGGCCAATATTAAAAAGTTACTACCTTAAATCTGCAAAAATTGGATCATTAAGCCTTCCTTCTAACGACTGTGATCTTGGGAGCTCATCCTGACTCTCTCAAAAACCTCACTTTTAAATTACTGGAAAAATGTTGGAAAAAGTCTGTAAAATAAAGTACACTTGGTGTGCAAAGGACTAAACTTCCACAGGCCCTGTGTTTAATGCAGTGATGGACAGTGAAAGTATAGGTACTCCTGGTCAAATATTACTCCAATACAAGTGAAAGTTGCTCAGTCAGATTTTTATTTAAGTGACAGTACTGGAGTACTTGCTTTTTAAAATACTAATGTATTTAAGTAAATGTCATTTTAATGTCAAAGCATTGTTGCCACAGGGATCTTGCAGAGCCTTATAACAGAAACAAGCTTCTGAATGCATTGACCTGTTTATTGAACCAGTAGAATAAAAAGGTTGTAAAATATGCCATATGCCTGCAGAGATACCTACTGATACATGATTGAATCCACAAAAGGACAATCATTGCCACTTTTTTTTTTTATTTATTTAACGTCAGCTCAATGTTTACCTGCCCGATCTAAGTAGCGCATGTGTATGGTACATGTACGGCATCACCACTTGAACAAATCACATGCAGATGGCATTTAAGAAAAGGAAAGAAAGTTCATCCACTGACTTTAATGCTATACTTAAAAGTAACAAGTAACTAGACCCTTCATATAAATGCAGTGGAGTTAAAAGTACAATCTAGATATGTGCCTTTAAATGTTAAAAATATATTAAAACTGTCTGTGGTCTTCCTTGTGTTTTTAAAAGTGGCCAATATTCAAAAATGTTCTTGTATGTAGTCAGCCTCAAAGATATTTCATATTCATACCATGAAACTTTTCAGGAAACCACGTCTATGCTGCATATTGAATTATCTTTCTTTAATATCCTCCTCTCTCTCTGTAACCATTACTAATCTTTCTCTTAGTGCTGTTTGGTGCCTGTGACGCTGTGAAGGGATGATTTCAATGTTTTCAATTTAATTTCAATTACACAACCTGTTTCTTCTGCATGAGGCTTTCCAGAAAGGTATTTATTTTTTTCCCCCTCTAAAATGCCAAAAGTCTAGAACAATATTGTGACTGGCTGTCTCCCTTCTCCTCCTCAGGCTGGGAAGAATGATAAAACACAATCTGCTCAACGGTCTGCGACTAAAAATATCTAATAAAATTAAAGCAGGGGTTCGAACAGGAAGGCCGCCTCATCCTTTACTCCTGGCACAGGCCAAAAATTTCTCAATAGCCATTTACGTAACATTCATCCCTCAGTAATTCCTGAAATAATAAAGTGTTTAATTCCTCTTCATCTCCCCGCCTTAAGCATGTTGTTGTTGCAGTTCATCCTCCATTAAAAGCTATTACCTCAATACCAGACCCTATAGAAGCTCATGCTCTATTGCTCAAACATTCAATTCAAACTGTTGCTTTTTTCCATATAATGACAATGATTACAGTAAAAGTATAAAACCCAGTTCAGACTAAGTTCAAATGTTGTGTAAAACAACAAAAAAAACAGGATATGAATAATGATTATTCGTTCCGGTTTGACCCCAATTCAATTGAACACAAGACAACAAAGAGATATTTAATGTTCAAACGGCCAAACTATGTTTTTTTGCTCACTCATTTTGAAGTTGATGCCTGCAACAGGTTTCATAAAAGCTGAGAAAGGGGCACATTTACCACTGTGTTACATCACCTTTCCTTTTGACAACACTCAATAAGCATTTGAGAAGTGAAGACACTAGGGATGCACTGAAATGAAAATTTGTGGCCGAAGCTACTTTTAATACCAAATATCTAATGCGGAGGCAAAGTTGTTCACTATATTTTTTAATAGCACATTAATAGCATAGAGTACATTTTAGACATGTTTTTAAAAGAAAGTAATTGTTTATTAAATATTATGACATTTTTTAATATTCCAGTAGCCTTTGCTTTTCAAAAAAAGCCCGACAAAGTTTTTCATTCATATTATGCCTTCAAACAAAACAAAACATGCATTAAAAAATACTAAAGTGCCTTGAAGGGGATATATAAACCAATAAACCAATAATACCAACAAATAAATAATTGTCCTTTTGACACAAGTCTGCTTTAAGGCTGTCACTTTATATTTGAGTAGCAGCACATCAGGACACCTGGAGCAGTGGACCGTTCCGCCCAACAGAGGGCGCTGTGAGCACAGCTTGACTGTCAGGCACATCCGCTGCTCTCTTGACCTCAATAAACAAAGAGTTTCCACTCAGAGCGAACATTAAAGCTCGGGTTACAATCTGAAAACCAGTTTGGCTGTTGAGACGGATTTGAAAAATGCAGCCTGCCCCCCCTTCACTCACCCCTCCCCTCCGTGTTCCAAGATCCCGCCCCCCAGCTCGTGTCGCCTCGACACCACACGCCCCCTCTGGCAGAGCAATAAGCCGGCAGTAAATATCAGCAGCAACAACAATGAGATTTCTCATAGCTGAAAGTAACAACCACAACAGTCATTCCCCTTGTAACACACAGCGGTAGCCATTTCAATTGGACCGGCGGCGAAGCGGGTCTGGCGTCGCCACTGTTAGCCGATCAGAGCAGAGCCGATTGTGGGCGAGGATTTACGTTTCTCGACGTGTCCTCACCAGCTCAGTTTACAATGCCAGCGATGCGTTCAGTCATTAGCCAGTATAGGCACAGACTAACCAGAGTTATTCAGCAGACATCTCCCACTGTAGTAAACAAAGCTATTACCTGTTCAACCAGGGGCGGGCTGGTCATCTGGATGTTCTAGAGCAGTGGTTCTCAAACGGGGGTACGCGTACCCCTGGGGGTACGTGGAGGTATTGCAGGGGGTACGTGAAGCTTTTCAAAATATCTTTAAAAAATCTGTAGGCTCATCGTATTAATAAATCTTGGGGAAAACTATTTTGTAAAAAGTTTGATAAAATATAAATGTGTTTTCATGCACTGAATTTTATATTCAGTATTTAGTTTCAATATCCTTTAAAATAAAACTGACCCCCCCCCCCCCCCCCCCCACACACACACACACACACATACACACACACACACACCAAGTTAGTTTGACCCACTGACCCAGCGCACTCGTCAACGACCTGTCGTTACTGGATAACACTGTAACTCTGGATACGTCCTAAAAGAGGTAACGTCAAGTATTTTTTGTGAGTAAATCTTTATTAAGTTAATTTATGTTTTAGACAAAATATTATTTATTTATAATTAAGTTACAGATGTATTTCTCTGAACACATTTTTGTTATTTATGTATATTTTTTATTTTGTACCATTACAGAGACCAATATAAATTAGCAGCGTTTTGCATATTTGAGTTTTGATGGTGACCACCTTCCTGGTGGTCACCATCTTCTGTTTTTCTTCTTTGTTTCTACATGCAATGTTTGCAATATGAATGTATTTGTCAGGTTCACTGACATAAGTTGTTTGGCTTTAATAAATCAGACACTGATTTTTACGGCACTGTACATCTTTTTTCTTCCAAAAATGTTTTGCCCGTGTCAGGGGGTACTTGACTAAAAATATATTTCTAAAGGGGTACATCACTGAAAAAGTTTGAGAACCACTGTTCTAGAGTATACAAGAACGGCCGGCGCTGCAGCCGTTCGGCAGCCGTCGGCCAGTGCTGCTGGTCGGCCAGTGCTGCACCGGCCACCGGCCACTGGCCGTTCAGCAGCCGGCGCAGTGTTCAGTCCCAGATCATTCTGCAGCTTTTTCCGCCGTACGATTCTCCAATGCTGAGTCTCCGTTGGGACCTGTATTGCTCTTATTTCTTCCTTACTTCAGCCTTTTCCTCGAAACTTTTACGTTTCCTTCCCTTCGTTGTGGAGGATAACAGAAGTGGCCTCCCAGTTACGGTGCTGCTCCTCTCCAGCAGCTAGCTCCAGCAGCTAGCTGTGCTGCTAGTTGCTCACCGGTACATGAGGGAGGTAGTGGGGAGGAGGCGGGACCATGGGCGAGACGGTGCAGAGCAGAGGAGACAGGGGATTGAATGGACTCATTGACCAATCCGAACCGCCGTTCCCGGCGATTCGGATAGGTCAACTATTATGCTGCTTTGCAGCGGATATACTGAATGGATTTTTTTCATTCTTTTTGGACTTTATATTGCGTAGATCGGACCATAGGACCATAACGGCCTTATAAACAGTGTTATTAAGATGTACCAAGCTTCCAAATCGTAGACCATAGCTTTAACAGCTCCAAATCATCTGAGGAGAGCTGTGTGGAAGTGGTTTCGTCATTGCGTCACAAGGTACTATTTGGCCTTGCTATTAGCTCACCCCACCGAAGGCTGAATTGGGCTTTTTTTGCAATATTCGTCCGAATATATTCAGCCATTGAATATTCGGTGCATCCTTAGAAGACACTAATTGTTGAAGCTTTGAAGTCCTTCCCATTCTTACTTGATGAACAACTTCTTTTGCTCAATAGTTCAGAGTCTCCATTGACATATTTTGCACTTTTTCATGCACCAAACATTTTCAATAAAAGACAGGTCTGGACTGCAGGCAGGAAAATCTTGACTCTTTTACAACGATCCATGCTATTGTAGCATATGCAGAATGAGCAGTGTCTTGCTGAAATAAGCAGAGATGTCCCTTTGTTTCTAATGCACCTTTCAGCATAAGGGTGCCTTCACAGATGTGCAAATTACCATGCCATGTGCATTAACACATTTGTGCTAACAACAATTTAATTTACAATTTAAAATATGGACTCGTCAGACCACAGCACATGTCCACTTTGCGTCAGTTTATCTCAGACAGGGAAGCCTGCAGCATTTCTGGGTGTTGTTGATATCTGGCTTTGGCTAAGCATGGTAGTTTTAACCTGCTGTTGTTGACTTAGTGTTAACCACAATAACTGACAGTGGTTTTATGAAGTGTTCCTGAAACCACATGGTAATATCCTTCGCAGAATGATGTTTCTTTTAATAGGGTACCATCTGAAGGATTAAGGGACACAGGCATTTAAGGTTGGATTTTGGCCTGGCCACTTTCATACAGACATTTTTCTGGATTTTCTGAATCTTTTTGTGATATTAAGGACTGTGGACGATGAATTACATAAATTTGTTAGAAGTGTACACTGAGAAATGTTGCTCTTAAGCTGTTGGACTTTTTCACTTACCTGTTTTTAAGTAATCTGTCCACTTCTGTTATGTTCCAAATCTATTTTTTGAGCATTTTTCAACTTTTCTAGTCTTTTTTTGCCCCTGTCCCAGCTTTTTGAGAATGTGTTGCATGTATTAAAGTAAAATTGAGATACCATTTGCAAGTTTATCAGCTTGAACATTAAATATATCGGTCTTTTATTTTATTCAATTGAATATTAGTCAAAATGAATTTGCAAATCACTGTTTTCTTTTTTTTGATTTATGTTTTACAAAATGTCCTAACTTCATTGAAATTGCGGTTTAAGTCTTTTAAGTAAAGACTTCTGGTGTGTGGTAGGCAGATACTGTTTCAGAACATTAGACACTATAAGATTTAATTTTTATCCTGCTATTTAGAGGAAATGTCAACAGAACCAGTCATGTTATGAAGTAAACTTTAAAAAAAAACAGCCAAACAAATTTTCAGATGTCTCTTACAGAGCAGGAAGCAGTCCATGCAGGCACTCAGGATTCACATCTGATGTTTATTAGCAGTGGTTTCCTGGCTGCTCCACTCATTCTGCATTTGACGTTCATGGTGGATTCTTCTGGTTGAATTGATGTCTGTGTGTGCCAATTAAATAAACTCCCACTTGCAGACACTGGATGACTGGATATGTTGCTGTAGATGACTGCATGGTTGTTAAGTAAGCAGACAATCCAGTAGGGCATAAAACCAAGTGACAGAAAGTTTAGAGCTTTGCGTAGATGAATAAAATCAGAAGGGAGTGACGGCAAACATGTTTTATCCTGTAAGATTTATTTTTTCCGTGTAGCCCAGAATCAATAATAACACCATGAAGGGCCCATAACTTAATCAGTTATGTAGAAATGACGCTCGCTTTGCGCCACACTGTGACTAACCGGCTTATGCAGCTGTTTGAAATGGAGGCTTTGCGAATGTGGGATATAAATACCACTGGGGGAATGTAAATGCTTTGCTGTATACAACTTCCGAACCCCACACTGTAAATGCTGCATGACAGCGTGACAAAATAACCAGAGTGACGCCATTCCTTTGTTTCGAAGAAGGATGATGCATACAGTAGTGAAGGGAAAACATGGTGTCGTTTTTGTTATGGTGGGGAAGTCAGACAGTCAACCCACAGAGAGGGAAGGTCACAAGACAAATGGGTCCAGTTTTCCTGTAAAAAGTTTAATTCTGGAGGCATACATGAGCAAGCATATCCTCACGTGAGGTTTTCTGTTGGCCTTAAACACAGAGTCCGTCTGCTTCTTTTTGTGTCTACTTATAGCTCCATTCTTAGTTATTTTAAGATGTTGATTGACATGCTTGAAAGTTTCAAAATAACGCCAAAGCAGTCTTGTAGTGGAATTACATTTGAGCGTAAGAGATATACAATCTAATCATCTACGTATAGTGACAGCATGTGGCTCATGTTTCAAAACCACTGATTTTCACTAGAAAGATCACAACGGGCAGAAATGAGTCACACAGAAAAACTGTACATATGAAACACTAAAGTACTGAACACAATGAAGTTAAATTATCAGTGTGAGTTTATGTATGCAGTACCCTTAAGTTGAAAAAGTACGGAGAAATTACGTAGTAAAAGCTGGAGAATAAAAAGAACAAACATGGAATGTGTGGAAATTAAAAAGTCTCACTTCATTCCACTCCTTTTTGAAATGTACAATAAGTTAAACTGTGAATTTCACGGTTTGCATATATTTGAGAACAAAGCAGCACAATTTGAAATCAGTACAAATAGTGACGCAAAAGTGTTGCTAAAAAGAATTGAAAATGTATCAGTGTTGAGGAAAATAGCAGGTTAAACATTGTGAAATGCAAATGGCATGACAAAAAAAAAAAAAAAATCTGTTGACAGTAATGAAACATGTACATAAAACACCCTAATATATTGTTGGAGTAAGAAAATGATGTAAACAAGAGGAAATTGTGTTAAAAAATAGTATAAAGTATGACCACAAAATGATCAATTATTATGCGGAAGCTGTACAAAATAATGACATTCATCTTTAAATCTGATTAAAAAGTATTTGTTTTCAATGTCAGATCTCCAAAATCAGTAAAAACTAGGTCCATCACAGCTAATTTGTTAACTGAAGGTGGATAGAGGTTCAGAAGAGGTTCCTGTTAGTTGTAAAGCTACTGATGTTGAGCAGTGTCTGAATACTACTCATCATAGCATCTTTGCTAATGGGAAACATTAAATGCATCTGATGTTTCCTGCTTTTGAATCTCAAACTGTTGTTGTGTTTAAAACAATGGCTGCTAACAAACTGCTAAAAAGGATACAGTTATGAACAGCTGCCTGATGGCAAGATTTCCTGATTGTTTTTTCCTAATCAATAATTAATACACTAGTGCCACTGCCATGAAGACTAACTTGATAAGGTTAGTTGATTATGAAGAAACTCTCATACAAGAGGTTGCAATGAGATGTTATACACTGGAGATATTGTTCAATCGCTGCTTCATAGTTTACCAATAGATTTTTTACTCTTGCCGATTATGTTTAAGCTTCAAGCATAACACAAGCCTAACTCGGATAGTTTGTCCAGATTATCACCAAAAGCAGAACATGTGAGTTTTCTAATTTTTCATTTAATATGAAGCTTATTATGAGCACTGATCCAAAATAGCGAAAAAAACAAAGGATTTTGGGGACTTGTGGTCGAAGGAAACAGCCAGATGCTAACCTCACATTGGCCACCAAAAATATATTATCCCTGCACCACTCTATGTATCTAATTCCAGATTTATTAAAATAAATAATACATGGAAAGTCATCATTGTTTATTTAAATAATCTTGTCACACCCTAAGAGATACAGTAATCGTGAAATGAAAAATACAAGAAATACTGAAGACGCAATACTCTTATTTCAAGTTCAAAGCCAAAGCATAGAAATATATTTTAAGGAGCAATTACAGGTGAAAAAATGATGCAAAAAACACCTTTTTTTTTAAACAGAATTCTGGGTGCGAGAAGAGCTGTGTGTTTCAACATCAGACCAACAAAGTCAAAGTGAGACTTTAAAGTCGAATCTAAAAATACCCGTTCTGGACCTCTTCCATTCACAAGTAAAAACCATAACTGTCAGCATAGTTTAGAGCATCTAGGTCAGCGCGGAGCTGCATTCCCGCTCAAGCCACAGAAAAAGAGCCAGGAGCTGTCGGAAACTCAACCAGATTAGAGCTCACGTTTGGTTTAGTATAATCCTCCATGCTGGCATCATCAGCCAAGAGTTTTGATGGGAAATGATGAACAAACAAAAGTGCACAATCGCAGGGTGTGTGTGTGTGTTTGTGACTGTATACACATCTGGATTTCGTCAATCCACACGTCACAGGAGGCGGGCTCGTCCATTAAGGTTATTTGATGTCTATTTTTAGGGCCCGTTTCAAAACAAAGGATGATGACATCACATTAATACTATCAAATATGCAGACTGACTTATGCAATTTTGTGTTTATCATAATTTCACATTAAGGGTCTATTGTTTCAGTAGTTTCACTATTTAGATGTACCTCTCCTCAAACGCTGTATTTCTCTCCCAGTGATAATTCTTTCATCCCTCAAGTGGCGAACAGGGCTTTTAAGGACAGGAAATACACAAGGGCACTCGCTCTGCGTGACAACCACTGACAGAACAATGACGAAACCAGCCGTCTATTCCCTGCTCTCTGAGTCTCATATACCTGTGGGTCAATTATGTAATTTCACACAATTAGAGCATGTGCCTGCCAAGATCCATTTCTGGTGCGTGCAAAGGCAGAGAAACGTCTGACACAGTCCCCAAAAAGGAAGGAAGGAAGGACACAAGAATCCAGAATTATATGAATAACCAATCAGCACAGAACACAGACCCATCCGAGCAGTGTGTGTGAGTACAATCTAATCACACACTCATGAGTTACTTTTCAGAGGGATTACATTTGGAAGCTGCAATCACACAAACATAATCTGTAGCCTTGTTTGTTGACATGGTGATGTAATACCTCGCTTGCTCTGTTTTTATCTTTTGTGCAACTTGTGTTGTCTTGGTTCCATGATGTCTTTTAGATGGATTTTTTTCTGGCAGCGTGCCTTGGACCATCAACAGCTTTAAAGTTGTATCCTTACACTCAAGATCACTCAATGCCCACTTTTCATCAAACTCCATAAACAAACAACACTGAAAGAGTGCATGGTATGCTTCCATGCCATGCTGTGTATTTGTACATCTGTCATCTAAATGCGTTGAGGGACTTTTTTTAAACATTGCAATAATTCCCTTTTAGACTTAAAAGGACACAATGACTTTGCTTTTGCCTTGCTTCACTCACAAGTCAATGACAAGCCAGTAGACACTATTCCTTTGACTGTGCATGCCGTAGCAAATAGAAGACGGGCATAGCTTGCCAAAAGCAAGCTCAGCACACTATAGTGTAAGGGTCTGTCCCAATTGTACCCCTTAGCCCTTGTCTTGCCCCTTCACCCTTTGTTTTGCATGTTCACATCTAGTGAGGTGGTGTCCCAGTGCTCTGTAGGGCCAAGAGGGAGGGCTAAGACAAAGAGCTACACAACCTTAGAAACGAAGACAGACTGGGACTTCATTTGAAACCAAGGGGTAAAAGAATTTCCCATAATACACTGCGCCCACCGGAGTAAGAAGCGCCCACCGACACAAAGCAGAGCAGAGACCAAAGGAAGCGCTTAATTGTAAGTAATTATTTTATCATCATGTAAGTATTAATCATATTTTTAGTTTGTTGTCGCATTTTAAAATTTCTCGTTATAACAAGCTAGCTTTCACAGCTGTGGCTACGGTTATTGTCAAATCTGCTTACCTCACAACCAGCGAGTGGCTCTGGGTGATGACATAGCGGGAATTGAGTGGCGTCTCGTTTCTCAGCTGTGTGTTTCACCCCTTCCCCTTGGCCCCCAAAACAGAGGGTTAAGGGAAAAGGGTAAGACTAGGGGAAGGGCTAAGGGATAGAATTGGGATTCACCCTTCGTCTGCCTCTGCCTACAGTTAAACTCTTCAGCAACTCTAAACGTTCCTGTGTGCTTGTTTGACTTTTTTTTCCACATTGAGCTACATTATCTTTCTTCAGACTAAGATTAGCTCTTTATATAGTTATCAAAAGCAAAATACAGATGAAAGTGGACCTGCAGGGTGTATGGGCAAACATTGCGGAAGGTGCTTGCAAGTGGGTCAACAAAACGTGTATTTTTTTTCGAAAATCACACAAAATGCTTCTCTTCGTCAAAAAATAGACAATGTAAAAAAAATGAATCAAAACAAGCACATGGGACTCTTTAGAGTTGCTGAAGAGTTTTTCTGATGACTGTAGGCAGAGGCAGGCTAATGCGGCCGATTGACTCCCAGTTTGAACTATGCTAATTCTTTGCCTGTCTCTTCCTTGTTACTGCACTAACAGTCTGACTGGTCATGGACTTGGAAGTAGGGCAAGACATGAAAACAAAATGCCTATTGCATGTCTCTTCGGTTATCACAGGACAAATTCAGATGATCTTTTACAAATTTGATTTAAGGAGAAACAGCTTGAGTTTTAAAATGTATGGATCGAAGGTCAAGGCAGTCCGTCTCGTAAAAGCAAAAACTCAAGAATGTTTCAACAACAGAGAAAAGGAGTGTTTTCTAGACTCAAAGGAATGGGATTCACATAATACTGTATTCATCAAGAAAAGACTCCAAGGCACTCTCTTTAGACAGTTAAAATGCATTTATTTTTAGAGTAGAGTCATGTAGGTCTGAAAAACCAATGTCAATCCATTTTCAGCATCAAGCTAAATCAGGAAGTCAAGCACAAGCCATGAAAATAAACTTAACTATTAAAAGAGAGCGCCTTGCAGTCTTTTCTTGATGAATACAGGAATGTCTTAAGAATGCTTTGAGGAATTTTGCTCCAGTTTTGTTCAAATGTCATGTCAGCCTCAAGGATAAACTGGTTAGATTGTGTGGGTCAAAGCTCAAAATCACTGGGCCTCATGTTCACCCTGTGTGCTTCAAGTAGAAAAAGCTACAAACAAAAGAAAACTACAAACAATTCGGATACATGTTGTCAAAATCACTGTGATCTTATAGAGTCTTTATTCAGCTTTTGTTTTTAGATGTATCTGCTTCATATGGCTCTTTTCCACTAGCACGCTTTGGCCCTACTCTACTCGGCCCTACTCGATTTGGAGCGTGTTTCCACTAGCCTGGTACCTCCTAAAACAAGCTAGTTTTAGTACCTACTCCACTCTGGTTCCAAGCAAGCTGAGTCAATACTAAAAGATGACGTCACTGACTACCAGCTACTGATTGATCAGACAACGTCGTCACCAATGAGTTATGAGCATGACGACCTAGCATGCTAGCAGTAGCTACCGTCAGCTTACCCTCATGCTTCTTTTCTTTACAGCTCGATTGCTCTCGTCCTCGGCTTCATTCTGTTGTATAGCTTCCAAAACTCTCCTGTGCTTCTCAAGGGGTATTTCTTGTTGCCACCTGCAGCCTTCTTCTGCTTTCCTTTTTACTCAGTTTGTGACAAAAGACACAGATTGTTGTGTCGTGTTCAAAATGACGTCACCGCAGTTACAGCGACACTGCACCCCACTGGGCAGGCGACTGGGGCTAATGGAAAAGCAGCACAAGGCGAGTAGAGTAGAGTAGAGCTAATGGAAAAGGGCCATTAGAGTGTTTTTACACATCTTCTCCACATGAAGACTCCTATGCACAAGACAAAACTTCATGGTATCAGGACTTCTCCCTCTTCCCTGTTTACAGCACCAGAAGCTGCCAAAATTGTTGTTGGACATTAATAAACATTACCATGGAAGAACAAATATTTATAGGCGACTGGTCCCAATCGATCAGGTATGGATTTAATTTTGCATAAACTGTGCAGTCTAACCTCGGTATGATTGCCACCCAGTGCTTTTATACTGAAACAAGAAGGTAATCGAATAAAATGACATCTTAACGCTTTATGCAATCTTTGGCTGTGCATGCAAACATCCTCACTGACCTCTGAAAAGTATTTTTGCTCCCTGAGTTCTAACTCGTTTTGGACTGCTCTCAAAAATAAAATAAAGACTATTTGTGACTCAATCTATACATTGTAGGTGTGTATGCATGCTCACGCAGGTTGTGTTGAAAGTAGGGCAGCTCTCTGAATATAAAGCACTGCAGTGTTTTGTAACAACCCTGGAGCCTGCAGTCTTGTCCTCAGTCTCAGTCACATAGTCTACATTTATATGAGGGACAGACAGACAGACAGGCAGACAGGGGAGGAGAGAGGTAAAGGATCTGAGGGAGGACAGTGGGGATAACATAAACAGACAATAAAGAAATAAGGCATTAGACATTCAGGAGGGAAGAGGAAAACAGAGGCTCAACTCAGAAAGGAGAGCAGGAGGGAGAGCAGGCTCAAAATAGCAGCAGTATGGTCAGATGATGGGAGAAAATAACAAGTCATGAGACTAATTTTGAAGAGGAATGAGACAGAAATACAAGGCAAAAAGAGAGAGAAGACGTCTGCAGAGTCAGAGCCTCTAAATTCCCCTCACAAGATTCATTAAGCAATTCTTTTATGTGTCCCCGTGGCTGCATTTATCTTTAGCTGGCTTGTCGTGCAGCACTCAGGACATGAGACAAAAACAAGCTGCACAAGAGAATCGTGAGTGTGGATTACAAGGAGCCTGATGAATATGGAAAATCAAAAAAGGCCCTTCAGATGAGAACAGCAGCTTCAAAGAGTGGAGCATACAGCTCCTTTATTGTAAATATGGATGATTGGACACATTTACTGAAGGGGACAAGCATTGCATAATAGTTAACAAGAGTGAAAGGCCGCCAAGGTGGTACTGCAGACAGAAAGCATGGGTAAACACATCAGTATATAACCTTGTATCAAGGCTGGAGGGGAACTGATTTCTGGAGCCGGTGCACGGAAGTATCTCAATAATTTCAGCTACAGCCACATGTTCTTAATCCATAGCAGCTGTGGATGATCTGCTCTGATTCTTATGCAAAAAGAGGAAATATAATACTAAAAACTCACATGTGAATATCTTGCATTCATATTTTAAGGAAAAGGATGGAAAATTGGTCAACTGTAAAGCTTCAAGAGAACTGGAGCTGTTGTGTGGCAATTTTGTGCCTTTATGATCAATATCAGGAATTTCCAAAATATGGCCTAGGGCCAACTGAGGCCCATGGGGCACGTAAAAATGGCCCACAGCAAGCTCCCAAACTTAACATCAATCTGGTCCAAATTAGAACTTGAATTCATGCTTTACTGATGAGTAAAGGCAGACTTACTAAGCACTTTAATAGCATCAAGATTTGTCCTCATTTGCTCTTCTATCCTCTGTCACAAGGTCTGACTCACAGAATATTGTGTTAATCAACTTTAAGTGCACAAAAAAGAAAAATTTGCCCAAATTCATCAAGTACAACCTTCAAGGTTATGGAATCTCATATGCAGTGCTTGCTATCTAAACTCAATCTTGTGAGAGCAATATTACTAGAATATACATTAAAATATTTTCTCCAACTTTTACACACATCAGTTATGAGTAGGGATGTATATCGTTATGATTTTAGAAATACCGATACAGATACCGATACTCCTTATTGGTATCGATACTTATCAATACTACAACACGTAATTTTGTGTAAAAAATAAAGACTTTACAAGATATTAAAAGATTCAACCTTTTTTTTATATAACCACAAGGTAATAATAAAGCTTGAACAGAATAGAAGTAATGCATTACAAATGCTTCTCAGAGGCAAAAAGAAAGCGAAGGGATGGAAAAACCCCTCCATGCCACCCAACAGACTGCATGTACAGACAGAGCCATATATCAGTGGTGCTAAAATTGATGCTGTAATGATGACTACGAGGGCTCTCACTTTATATTCGATATTCGAATAACAGTTCGAATATGGGGATAAATATCCGTAACTGAATAGTAAATAAATATTCAAATGTAAAATATTGAGTGTAGCGCACATCAGGGCGGAGCAGTGGACCGTTTCATCCAGCAGAGGGCGCTGTGTGCGCAGCTTGACCGTCAGTCACATCCAGTGCTCTCTTGACCTCAGTAAACAAAGAGTTTCCGCTCCGAGCAGAGATTAAAAGCTCCAAATCATCTGAGGAGAGCTGTGCTGTCGGCTTTTCATCCAAGTTATACGGCCGAGTGTGTTGTTTTGGGCAGGGTCTCTACCAAAGGGAAGGATAATAGAGTCTCTGTCTCTGTGGGTGCTGCAGTCTTTAGTGTTAGCCGGGCTGCTAACTCTACTCATGTTGCTATAGCAATCAAACAGCCCACACTCCTTTAGCTTATACTATGCGCGTGCTCAATGTGTTTGGTGATGTGGCTAGTATTTCCCCCCTTGGACGCAACTTCTCTCTGACAAAGATTGCATCGGGACGAGTTTTCATTAACTTTGCTAAAGTGAGCCCAAACCTTCGAGCGCTTAGCCCTCACCGACATGCATAAGCCAGATGGCAGTAGTGTCATAACTATTTGACAGTTGAAGAGACATTTAAGTACCGTTTACAGTACCTTTTTTCCAGATTCTTAACGGTATTCGGGTAACGACCCAATTAGGGACCGGTAGGTGAAAGTACCGGTCCACGGTATACATCCCTAGTTATGAGTCGAGCACTTGCTGCTAATATTTTGGAGGCAAAAGATCATTTATTCTATGGCCTGATGACCATCTATTGATTGCGAACAGTGCACACTTTGCACAGTGACCACTCTTACTTAACAATGAAAAGATTACATTCCTAAAGACCAAAGGCACTGAGCTTCATGGTTAGATTTTTACCAACCATACTACAACAAAAACCTCCCTAGCCCTCCTTGATCTACCACTGTACTTTAACTTTCTGGAACTTTGATGATATGAGGACAAAAGCACCATTTTAACTTTGCACCTTGTGAAGCCTGTCAGATTTTTACTTCATCCCCTTTGCTATGCCCTGTCATTTAAGTGGCACTGGAAAACCAAAGTGGATGGAGACATGTCTGCCATATCTACGAACCCTAATTCCAATAAAGTTGAGATGTTGTGTAAACCGAACATAAAAACAAAACACAATGATATGAATACATTTGGACCTATTTTCATTGAACTCCACAACAGAAACTAGACACTTCATGTTCAAACTGATCAACTTTATCCTATTTTTGCAATATTTACTTCTTTTAAATTTGATGCCTGCATCATACTCCGAAATGGCTGTGACAGCAGCATGCTTACCGCTGTGTTACAATATCTTTCCTTCTAACAATACTCAATAAAGATTTGGAAACTAAGCACATCAGTTGTTGAAGCTTAGTTTGCTGATTTCTTTTCCAGCCTTGCTTAATGCATGACCGCAGTTGCACAACAGTTCCGTGTCTCTGTTGATTTATTTTACACTTCACAATGTGCCACAAGTTTTCAATGTAAGACAGTTCTGTACTGCAGGCAGGCCAAACTAGTACCCACATCCTTTTACTATGAAGCTACATGCCCTATTGTAACGTGAATATGTCTTGGCATTGTCTTGCAGAATTAAACAGGGATGTCCCTGAAAAAGATGTCACTTGGATGATAGCATATGTTGCTCCAAAACCTGTATGTACCTTTCAGCATTAATGGTGCCTTCATAGATTTTCAAGTTACCCATGCCATGGGTACTAACACACTTGAATACCATCACAGATGCTGGCTTTTAAACTTTAAGCTGATGACAATTGCGATGGTCCTTTCCCCCATTAGCTAGAAGGACATGACGTCCATGATTCTCGTCAGACCACAGCATGTTGAAAATGTCCTTAACTTGTTGGACTATTTGCTTACACGGTTGTTCACCAGGTGGTGAACCCCGCCTGATCATTGCTTTTAATGACTCAGTCTTTCAGGGATGCTCCCTTTTTTCAAGAAATGTTACAAGTATCAAGTTCAGCATCAGAGAATATTTGCACAAAAAAAAGATACAGTTTATAAGTTTGAACATTAAGTACTGTAGCTTGTCTTTGTAGTGTATTTGTAATATAGGTCAAAAAGTATTTGCATATTAGTGTATTTTGCTTTAATTTACGTTTTTCACATCCAAGCTTCATTGAAATTGGAGTTTGTATATATAGTCAATGGTGATTTCTAAGATCACTGTCGATTCAATTTTATAAATGACAGGCCAAAGTCAGGGTTTCATTTTTAAGAGATCAGAGGAATGTCTCACAGAAAGTATGATCTTGTAGAAGTCTTGTTTGCCCAGCATACCATTCAAGCCCAAAGTGCGTCATATATTGAACCCCTGGTTTAAGTCATTATGCTAAAAGTGTTAACCAGAGCTGAAGAGAGTGGGGGATCAGGGATGGATAAAAGAAGTTATGGTGCACTTCCTCTGTGGACGATACAGCAAAAGTGGAGCTTGGATCAATTTTATGCCTGAAAGTCAAATTCTTCAGGCTTCATGCCCCATTTCGTGATTTTCGACTTTGCATTTACCCGTCAGACGACATACACAGCTCCACTTCTACATGAATGGTGCATTACACTTGTCCCAGTAGCCTCTGCCTAACAAAGGTTAAATTGATTCAATCCTTATGTCCAAGGTCAACCCGTAAGCCGTCTATAAATAGACTCTTGTGATGAACAAAATCAATTTCTTAGATTTTTCAATAAGCAGAGGCTTTTGTCGTGAGATATAAAATAGCTGCACAATCCTCAGTAATGGCCCTCCAACTTGTAATGTTTTCAAAGGTGACACCAGACAAAGGGCTTGAACTATTGTTGGAGGAGCCAATAGGACGTGTGTAAGCATTGTATCACTGGTAGAATTCAGAGCCCCCAGGGTCCTTGAAATGACCTGTCTCTATTATAACAGCCCGCTAATGAGGTTCCATTTATAGACCATTCATTTATATGATGTCAGCGCTCAGGTCAAGCCAACAGACACACACACATACACACTCATGCATCCCAATAGCAGAGTCTCAAAGGAGCACATTCCTAATGGATAAATGTAATTTACGAATACCTCAAGAAGGCTTGATTTCCTAATTTACTCCTAAGGTAATTTATGTTAGGGGATCCTCTTGGCCCATATAAATACTGTCACAGTTACGCAACTGTTTCCTTTACAGAGAAATGAAACCTGGAGTTGTGCTTGACAATAAAGGCCTTGTAGTTGATCTTGTGAATATGGATAGGCCACAGGTTAATAACAATATCCTGGCTCTCTCTATGATTGGGTGTAATATGTAATCTTATTGTGGCCAAGGTTCAACACCAGATGGACCGTTAAATATGTATTGTATTTAACATGCCAATCCAGGCAACAGCTCAGGGCAAGTGTTTGTATCATATCAGTATCATATCTGTCAGGTAATCGGATCATAGTTCTGTCAATCACATTCATTACAGGCCAATCAGATAATGTAAAATGGACACTACTGCCCGTGCAAAGCCCAAAGCCTGAGCCACTTTGTCGAACAAACTTTCGCCAAAACATGTCAAGTGGAGCGAAAACACCTTTTCTGAAGAGAAATATTTTCAGTGTTGTTTGTTTTTCATTTAATAGAGAAATGTGATTCAGATCTGATAAAGCTGCCACTGGAGCTGTTAGCATCTATGCTAGCCTCTATCACTTCATGCTTGCGTCTTACTCGTAGCTCCCATCTCTTCATGCTTTAAGAGATTCTTAATGGGCCAAGCTGTTTAAGGCTGAGTACAGTCATAGACTGCATCTTCCCAAGATGGATCTGCCTGATTACAGACATTGAATTATGTGGATCAAAGCAGGCTTAAATCTTTGATTTATACTGTAAAATCGCACACGAAACCATGAACAAAAGAGATGAAGAAAGTGGATCGAGAGACATGAAACATGATAAAAAGTGAAACTAACACCACATTCCTGGGTTTTAATCCATTTATCCTGTTCTTAACATTTTAGGGGCTTTTAGTGTTTGATTGTAGGATAGTCTTGAAATGTTGCAGAATCAACTTGTGACAATTTCATTTGTTTTATATCACATCTATCGTCTGCCCTCTTTGGCCAGTTTTGCTTCTGGTTCAGAGGTGCGCTACAAAAACTCAAATCTTAGAAAGTTTATTCATCCAATTTCTATTCTGAAAATCCCGTAAGACTTGTTGTAAGCCAATATCGATTGACATGTCTAGCTACACATCTTATTTCAATATTTAGAAAGAAAAATAAACCCTGAATGTAAAGTTATGTAATTAGGTTAAAATATCCCCAATGTGGCAAGACAAACTTACTTGTACGGTGTCTTGGAAATAAAATGTGTTATCTGACAAAGTTTCAATACCTGATTTTAAGACCTGCAAGGAGTCAAATTTTGCTTATTTCACTGGCAGTTGTTTCCTCATAATTACAAGTTATACGGTACTTCTTTTGTTATTTATTTCTTGTAATAGTTCTTGTAAGATATGCACCTGGAGTCATCAAATGAATATGAAATTTAAGTCAGTATTGTGGATATTTTGACTTGAAATTAGACAATCTTGCTAAGATCTGAGTTTTTCCAGTGTGGGAGCATTCTTTCAATGCAGCATTAAATTCAGGCTCTTTGGAATCATTGTGTATCGCGTACAGCACTTTTCATAGTCATCCAAATCGTAAGATATGTCCCATGATAATGCATTGTAATCATGCATCGTGTGGATTTGCTGTTCATCATGAGACTGGGATCCACATTCAAGATTTCCTGCTGCTTAACAGAAGGTTTTTTCTTGCCGCCATGATGGAGGGATTCATGATTGGCTATATGAATTCATGTTGAGTGTTCGATGTATATATTTGTATATATATGTATATGTGTATCTTTATATGTATATATGTATCTATGCATATATGTGTATCCACAAAATGAAGAGCTTTTGCTCTACTGGAAAGTGTCTTGAGACAACAATTGTTATGAATGGCGCTATACAAATAAAGATTGATTGATTGATAATGTCTTTTATCAGAATGATTGGTTGTTCTGTTGTCTCATTGAAAGTGTACTATATCCTTTTGTGTTGTAGCTCATCTTATCGTTGTATATTGTTGAGTATTGTTTTATATCACATGGTAACCATTTGTATTGTACTGTGTTGAATTTTTCCCATTAGAATTTGAAATATAATTTTTATCCACTGTAATATTGACTCCATAAAGGATAAACTCTTTTAAAAATGTAAGAAAAATGTTTTGGAAGTCTTCTGTGCAAGCCAAAACCAAAGACTTATGTAAAAATCAAACAGAATTTCTAGCCTGAGGTATGTGTTACATCTTGGTCATCCAGGAGCCAAAGGTCTTGGATTACACAACTATTATCTGGGGTTCTTCCTCCGGCCATTGAGGTTGGTCAGTCATAAATATTCCAAAGGAAAACAGAGTTAATTGTGTGTTCTGGATAAAGTGGGAAGTGAGTCTTATTTCTTCTGCACTGTAATAATTATGACCTCAGAGAGTTATTGTTTCAGGAAATCAGTTGAAGAAGGTAAGATCATCTGTTCCAGTGGTGTTTAGCTTTTGTTTTTTTCCTCTAATAATGTGAATAAATCTTGGTTTAGGGCTTTTCCATTTTCACAAAAATTCAACTTGATCAATTTTTGTGCACACATTAGAAACCAAAGACTTACAGTTATTAATGTTTAGCAAACTATTTTAATGATATTAGAATTAACTATTCTTTTGTCTTTCATTGTCTTGTATCCTTACCTGACACTGTAAAACCTTTTCCTGGCTTATCGACCTTGAATTATCTCAGTCTGCTTCCATGCTCGCAATAGTAAAGCCAATGAATCCAACCTGATGCTACGTCTTAGACTCTTTTTAATTAGATTACTTGTCAGCCCTTAACATGCCCGAGACCTTGCCAATGCTGCATCAGACAGGAAACATTACCTTAAATACCTCCATCAGCCTCTTACTGGTTCTGTTTTAATTTGTACTTGTACTGATGTCAAGAATTGGGCAGAGCTGAGCTGGAAAGTGTTGACAGATGCAGTTTGTCCTTTTGGCCTTAAGAAGTCTTCATGCCTCTAAGGATGAAGTTACAGGTTTTCAGATGTTTAAAGTTAAAGGTAAAGATAATTAAGTCTCATGTTTATCTCTTACATACCATCATGGATGAACTCATAGCACTTTGATTATTGTAATTACCTCCACCAAGGAAGTTATATCTGTTAGTTTGTGAATGGGATGATTCAAAATGTCATGTACGCTTTTTGATTAAATCTGTAGGGCATGTTAGTCATGGCATAAGTTGGTGGATTTATGGTGGTGATCTGTATCCAGATGTAGATGCAGGAATTTATTAAAAAAAAGTTGTTAATGTGAGAAATTTTTGGTGCATTTATGCAAATAAGTCTATAAATTTTCAACAGATTTTTGTAGCATTTTCAGGAAACATTGGTCATGGCGCAAGAAAGACGTGGTAAAATTTTGGTGTTGATCTGAACCCAGTTGTGGAGCCATTGCTGGAAATGCCTCGGTTGAGGTTTGCGCTCTCGGAACACTTCTAGTTTTTTCTTTATTTAATAATTTGCACAAATGTCCACACTTACTATAGTCCAAAAAGACAGTTTTACATGTCAAAAGTCAATCTCCACGTAACCTCAAAGTTTTGTTGTATTATTTGGGCATTTTGTGCCTTTACTGATAGGACAGAGACAGTGGATAGGCTTGTAAAAGGGGTGAGAGAGTAGGGGAAGACACTCTGCAAACTGGTCACAGGCGGGATTTGAACCTGGACCGGCAGAAGCAAGTACATGGGGTGCCTGGTTGCTAACCACTCCACCAAACCAGCACCCCGTGAGCTCTACATTTTAAGGAAAACTGACTAACTGATGTGACTTTTGGGGTCACAGGTTAAATAAAAAAAAAAAAAGGCCTCCACCACTGTACTTTCTAACTGGCAGATGCATTTACTTGCCACTCACAGGTGGTGGATATTCAGATCTGGTTCACACAGTCCTCTCATCAGGATGTTTCTCTCATTTTTTCAATTAACTCTAATGTCTTAAAAAAGATGATGCTTTAAAGAAGTGCTCTGAAAGATGTTTAGATTACTGGGAAAACTCCTCAAACCCCCTTTCAAACCAAAACACAAGTAAAGTCTATTTTTAAATGCTCATTATCTCTTGTTAATCCCTGACCTCTGGCTAATTTCATTTTCAGATAGAATGTGGAATGAAGTGCCCGGAATGCATCATAAGCAATTTACTCAAATTAACTTGTTATGATTGAAGTTATAAATAAAATATCAAAGCTAACCTTTGTCAAGCAGATAAATGCTTCGTCCTCTACATCTTTCTCATGTCTGACTAGAGATCACACAGTGCATCCCATATCAACCTCCACAAACTCTCAGCTTTGGGTCAGGGCAAAGGCCAGCTTTGAGATAGATGGTGTCCCACATAGTGCCACCCATACAACTCTGCCATTATTTCAAAAACAGCCACTGATTGTGTTGACTCGGACTTTGATGTTAAACTTTAAAAGGAATGACAGTTTCACGCTCAGGTTGAATGCAGACTATGGTCTCTCTCTCCGGAGCTCAAGGCCAACATGATCACAGAGTGCTACTTTATATGCCACAGTTGTCACGTTGGAGGCCTTATGCTTTGGTTTGTCCGACCACTTCAATCCATATGAACCAACTACTGTAGAAAGTGAACAAAGCCATGTGACATCAGCAGTTTGTTGATTAAAGGAGCCTTTGGAACATTGCTGAGGCCAGTCTGTGGATACAGACATACTGTCCTCTTGACCAATCTTTGGAAACTACTCTGATAGTCAGAGAGGCTGAGGTTGGGAAGAACTTGTCATGTCAATCATGTGCCTATAGTTGCACAAAAAGAAATCATGAATAATTTAACCCTTCAATGTCCCTTAAAGTTTTTCTGAGATTTGCTTTTTCACCATCAATAAATGATCATAAGGCCATAGAATATCTGATCTTATGCCACCAAAATATTAGCAGCAAGTGCTTGACTTAGAATTGACATGTGTAAAATTTGGGGGAAATCTTTTAATGTATTCTTGTGGTATTGCACTAATGATAATATTTAATATTTTATGCTCTGTATCTTTTTACTCTTAATCAAATTTTTTTTTAAACCAACACTATGTAGTTTTTCAAACATAATATAATCCTTCGATATTCATTGTGATGGTCCACCACTTTACAATGACTTGAATGACACCTCTGTCATGGTCTGGAGTGGTCTGTATCCCTTTAACTGGCGCTATGTAACTTCGAGGTGGATGGTGGGAACCCTGCCACACTAAAAACTACACATTTGGACTGCTTTACGGCATACGTCACTTCCCCCGATTCCTGATTCGTTTACAACACGGAAGTCTCGGTGAAAGCCAATCGTTAACGCCGAGCTGTAACCATGGCGGAGGAAACGAAGAACGTAATGAATAGAAAAGTTTTGTTGGAGGATACAAAACAAAGAAAGCGAGAGAAAAACAAGCTGAATGCTCAGACCAGAATAAACATCGGTTCGGCGTTCACTCGCTGGCGTGAAATAAAAGACGAGGAGGGATGTCCAGCTACTATCAGGTATGTTGGGCGACTAATTTATGACAAAGTTCCTCAAAAAAACTTGACAGGAAAAAAGTACAGCACAACAAATCCAGAACGTACCAGTATGTAGTTTTGTTTAGACCTATTTCAAGTGTGTGATATCGCCAGCTCGTGGTTGTCTTTACTTTTATTCACTTTATCGCTTCAATAGGACGGGGGCGACTTCACGGCAATAAAACCAAGTTGAACTTAGCGATTTTTATCATTGTCATTTAGTCAAAAATAAATACATTACCTCGTTGCTATCCATCCTGCAAACAGCCGCTGAAGACATAAGAATAATTTTGAGCGAAGTCCTGGCTTCTGTGATTCGCCTACAAAACAAACGCACGTGACCGGCAGATCTGTATCCTTACGACAGTATTTGCGCGCTAGAGCTCATGGGTAGTTGAGTTCACTCTCCAGTCAAGCGGGGATCTTCCGTAGTGCTGCTTTAAGTGATCATCAATATTTACTGAATAAATATTATTTTCATACATTTTTCTACTCAATCGTTCATTCATTTTCTATACTCCTTTATCCCTTTCGGGGGGGGAGGGGGGGGGCACCCTGAACCGGTCGCCAGTGGATCACATGGCCACATAGAGAGTCAGACAACCATTCACACTCACACTCATACCTAAGGGCAATTCGGAGTCACCAATTAACCTACTGAGCATAATTTTGGTCTGTGGGAGGAAGCCGGAGTGCCCGGAGGGAACCCACGCATGCACGGGAAGAACATGCAGACTTCACATATAAAGGCCCTGTCTGACCAGGGAATCGAACCGGGTAACATTTTTCTACCAAAATGTTTATTTATTTTGTACAGAGACAAGTTATTTGTTGTTGTTTGTTCTCTAAAACGAAAAGTGGAAGTTATTTGCTATCCTGTAGTGTAATAGTTTCCTTGTTGTCTTAAAAAATGATGAAAAAATAATACAATAGATTTAAAAAAAAAAAGATACAACCTCACTTCAAAAACCCTGAACTACCCTTTTAAGTATGATCTGATAAGAAACCTCATGTTCACCCATTGCTTGTGAACATGCTGGCTTGTAAATGTGTTGTTTTTTTTCTTTTAACGTTGCAGAAATGTTCAATCTGACTCACTGCTAAACTAATGACAGAGGTCAGACTAACAAACCAAACACAGCCCTTGTACTTGACCCACCACAGTACTTTCACTGTCCAGCAGTAATGGTTCCTGCAGAGGCTCATATCTCCCAGGCATTTGTTCTAGTTTACAGCATTAAATAGCATTAATTTTGATTTCAGCCACCCCTTTGACAACATATGTCTGGCTCCAGGCCTGGAACACGAAACAGAATGCAGCTTGATTCATGTAACTTTCCCTCATAAACACTCAAACAAAGGGTCATTTATTGAGCAGTCATAGCCGTCTTCTGTTGAAAGGAAGCCATCTGTGCTTCTTGTTGAAATTTGTCACCATCTGTATTTTCTGGCGAGTGTATTCCTCCCTCTCTGCAGATGGAAAACTCATTTTGTTTTCCTTCATACTTTCAGTGCCTTGTAATCAGATGTTGCTCTGACTTGGCCGGCTTCCTGGTTTTGTTCTTGTGAAAGTTATGACAGATGGTGCATTTAGGTCATTGTCACTGTTTTCAATAATCTAAATTAAATTTATCTATCTGAGTACATTCTCAATTTAGCAAGAAATGAACTGATCAACCTTCCATAATGTGCAGCAAAGACACAGTTTTGTGGTCCTCTGATAGCCCTCTAAGACAAAGATATGAATTACTGAACTTATATGTTCACCCTTTTGCCTTATTTTATTTCTAACTCTTTCCTTAAAGTGAAATAATTGGGTTATTCTGGAGAGGCTTTAAGTTCTTAAGGACAGATTTTTTCCCAAAGAATGACTCAGAGGATAAAAACTGAATAAAAACAGATGCAGATAGAAATTGGGTGACCTAGCTCATGTTTTCAGAATTTTAACTTGCTGTTAATTGTAAAGATTTAGTGCTGGAACAATTCTTGTGACATAGCACACATAATTGAAGCCAAAAGCATTGTTTAGTTCTGCTCGCTTGAAGCAGAGCAGAAATCTTGCAGATGTGGATCTGATGATTCATGGCTTTGTTTTGTTGCACCACTTTCCATATTTAATGGTAGACTTTGGGGAACTTAGAAAACACTTTTACAAGTGACAAAGTGATTTCAACTTCATTAATTCTGCAGTGGTTGTGCATTTCTAAATGCAATAGGATAAAGGCGAAGGAACTCTGGCTTCTCTCAATTAAGAACTTCACAATCAAAAACAGGGTACTAAAAGAAAAAAGAGAACATCAGGTTAGAACTTGTCATATCGGTATCAACACAATGAGGCCTCAGTTAGTGCATTATGTGGAGAAAGGGCCTCCAATCACCAGATACTTGGTTAGGCCTGAACACAATAAGTCAGCCCTATTCAATTAGCAGTCTGTGGGCCACATGCGGCCCAAAAGCAACCCTCGAGTGGCCCGAAATCAAGGTGATTGGGACTTAGGTCTGGCGAGAAAAACAGGAAAAACTTTTACAAACACTTAAAGGTTTGACAAAAATTCCATCGTTATTACAGACATTGAATGGAACACGTTCTGAAAGGTTGCTGTTGATCAAGTTACTTTAAATGCACTTTCAAATGTGACTAAAAGATTGTGTATTTAATCTGCACTTTTTCATGTTCATACGCACCTTAATATGTTGCTTGTATTTACCTGTCAAAATGTGTTGAATGTATCTGTTTGAAATGTTACATTTAAAGAAACATTATTTAAGCATAAATTTATTGTAATAAGTAATATACACCCAGTGTGTTTGTTATCTATTTGTGTTTCTTTTACGTTGTTGAATTTGCCCACTGTCTGCCAAAAATGTCTGGCCCAGCTCATGTCCTAAGTCTGAAAATTTGGCCCGACTGAATTTCTAATAGAATAGCCCTGCTATAGGTGTTCAGACTTGTGAACTCTGGCAGTTTAGACTTGGCAAGGTCATCCCAGAGTTCAGACTTCAGAGGTACAGGATTCTGCAGATTGATCAGCAGCGTGCTTTGCTAGCATCCACAGGTCAGCTAGTGTCCCCTTCTACGTACCTACGCATCACATCTGAGTCGTCTGCTGGTGACTGCTAACATCGTCCATTCAGAATTTATCATTGTTCAGGTTTTTAAACACAACTGTATCACAAATGAGTATCATTCATAATTCTGCACAGCAACTTGCAACTTTTTGCAACTTCTCCGCCGTGTTGGATTTTCCTGTAGAACGGTGAGAAATGCATTGTGGGATTGTAGCCATGAAAAATCCACTCAAGTTACGTTCCATAGGAGACTTGGTAAAAAGGGGTGGTACTAGTCCACATCAAGGTACCTGAACTGAACTTGTTTTGATGCAGACTTTGTATTGGAACAGAAATTCAGCTGTGATTGGAGATGTATCACAAGTCTGCAAGTCCAGAAGTACACTGAAGTACACATATTGAGAAACAGCCTATGTCATGAAAGCACCACAATGTCAATGTGAGCATGTGCAATAGCCACTCTGTGGTTTGTCCTCGTGTCTATTTTCTTCTATCATTCTGTATGTGATGTGTGTTACTGGAGGACACCAACAGAGGGAAATAAATGACCTCAAGCTGTTTGTAGACACCTGTCATGTTAGAAGTAAACTGCAAACACAATAGCATGAGTTCGAAACCATAAAAGTGAGTCAGTCCTGTGGTGAATGGAAAATAATAAAACACATCTGATGTTGCATGCCTGTGAATCTTGAACCATTGTTGTGTGTTTACAACAACAGTTGCTAACAAACTTTTAATAAGGACTACAAAAATGGCTGGGCACACAACAGCAAGCATTTCTGATGGATATTTAATAATCAATTACTCATACTCTTTTTGGCACAGCCATTAGCACCGACTTGATAAAATAACTTGATTATGAGGAAACACATAAACAAGAGGTCACAATACGATGTTACACATTGGAAATATAGTAGTTGCTTCTAAATTGAACCGCCATGTTGTAGTTCCATAGTAGCTTACTTATACCCTTTTACTGTCGCTGATTTTGTTTCAACTGAAAACATTGTGAAAAGTAGATTTGTTTGTTAAGATTGTCATAAAGAACTGAACATACAAGTTTCATCCATCTTTTGGTGGGCTTACATTTGCGGGAACCAGTCTGATACTAATCACCATGTTTTCCTACCCAAACAATGTCATCCCTGCACCAATCTGCGAGTAGAAGAGACAAAATAAGCACCAAATATTCACTGTCGTCTTCAAACATTTGATGACAATGGGTGGTGAGTGCTCAGACCTCACCATAAACAATCGCTGCACCCTTTCCTCCTTTATTTATTTTGTGAACCACTGTAACAGTCTTGGTGTTATGATCTCATGAGTGACTGTGTTAACTGATGACTTGCAAAGGAATGTGCTGATACATGTCATCCCATCTCCAATGCTTCATTGAAATGTGGCATTTTTGTAAATATATGTATAATTCTATTTAAAATACAAATCAGTACTATTCCTGAGAAATTACTGCCAAAGAAACGAAGCTAACATAAACACACAGTCAACTATGGTATTAACACACAGTCAGCAGTTTACACAATCACAAGTTGAATAAATACACCAAACTTAATTCCTTATTTTCCAAGTTCTTTGATAGAATTTATCTATGATCAGCCAGGTAAACAGATGTGTTTGTGTCTGTGCAGTCAGATATTCATGATTGTGGACTTGCTTCCCAGATGATATTTTTAACTTTGTTGTTTCTGCAGCTGTGATCAATCGGTCATCTCATCTCTGCACTACACTTAACCTATCGGTTATATGAAAACTTCTGCTGGCGTCTGTGTCACATGAATTCTGGCTGACTGAATTGACCCATCTTGTTTCTGGCACATGAAAAAGTGCCGAATTCGTCTCAACCCCAGAGTGATGGCTCTGAGTTTGGAAATGGTACCAAGGCTGACACCAAATAATGCTTCCACTCTGCTCATCCAAACATCAGCTTCTGGTTACAGGGGATATTGAATTTTTTTCTGGGCTTGACTCACACGTTTAGCTGTGATGCTCATCCCACAAATGGTCAATTCTTCCAGGTTGTAGCTTGTTGTAAAAGTGATTTATCAGACCTTCCAACAACATAAAATTTAAGACCAATTGGCATCAATAAAGGAGATAAAAAATTCAATAAATAAATAATAATTGGCAGAAATCACATCCCCAAAATTTACTAGCTTTATTTCCAGGTAGCTGTTGCTCCGTCCATCTTTATATTCACAGTTTTAGGTCTGTACCTTTCAGTAATGTCCAATGTGGTGATACTTTGTGTGCATTGGTTGAGCTCTTCTTTCCTTTTAAAAACAGTCTGAAATGATATGACTTCAGAGGATGTGTTTATCCTACTGGCACCACATGAATATATATTTATAAAATAAGCTCAAAAAAGAGCTTTTTAAATAAGCTGGTTATATTTAGCAAGTTACTTACTTTCATTTCAAACTTGGGTCACAAGATGACTGGATTAACAACTTTTCCCATTTTTAGCCTGGAAAGTTCAGACTAAAAAAAGAAATAAATCACGTGCAGACGTTCATACTTTCACTTCCTTCATGATTTCAAGTTGTGGCTTGACTCGGCAGTGACCAAACACAAAAACAGCTTCAGAGAGCAGGAAGTCGATTACTATAATTAGCTTAAGAAAGGGCACTGCTGTAATCAGAAACATTCTGTCATTGTGGGCAGCCAAGGTTAAGAGCACACTCACTGTATATTTTATTCTTAGCTGTTTTTTTGACTGCTCATTCATATGAAAGCGTAGGAGGTACAGTCAGTCCATGCTACCCTGTCATAGCTGTGATTACAGAGGTCACTTCTCTTGACCTAATCAGGTGTTCACAGTGAAAGTGTAGAGATGACGCTTGTGCAATTATCGACTCTTACACGTGGGGGGCTCTTGTAGTTTGCAATCATGTGAGGAACAAAACAACCAGGAGGCTTTGATTTGCAGCACTGAGAAGTGAAAATGATCAACTCTTGAAAAAGAGCCATTCATGTACAGCAAAGTCCATCTGAACATACAGGGCAGAGTTCTATATATGTATTTATACATGAATTTAAATACGTGTGTGAAGGGCAGAAACTTTCTAATAAAGAGTTAGCGATGCGTTTCACAATTCTTTCACATATTTAAAGCTAAGATGTCAGGGTTAATTCATCTTCAAGGCTAAATCAGACCATGGGTGCAGAGTTGGTTTTCAGCATGCAGCATTCAGCAGCACTTAACTTCAGGGGTGCTGCCAGAAATGTTTTACCACATGAAAAGATATCAGATTGGGCCCCATCATAAAAACAATCTAATGGACCACATTTGCAGCCAAATGGTTCTGTTTAAAGACACAAATAAGCTTTAAACAGTTTGGAAAACTCTCTTCAGCTGAAACAATAGAATAAAGAGGGACTTATACTGTCTTGTGTGCAGAACTTTCTACCATTTGGATGGATCTTTTTATGCATCTAAAATGTTTTTATATATTGTATAACCAGTATTCACCTGTAAAAGATTCAATAGATTTCCACATTATACTTTAGACATGCTATTTGGTAAAGAAAAAAAATATGATGAACTAGTATCCCCTAGTAAATATTCAAAGGAGCTTTTTTTTGTATGGATGTTACTTTTGGAGTTAACCCTTGCAAACAATGCCAGAACAACATTTTTTTTTTCAATTTAAAAACAATTAAAGCTTGGTATATTCTACGTGAGAAAAATAGATATTTAAAAAAATAGATATTGCAATAATGCTTTGAGGCCGATGGCGGTGATGCGCCTTCATCCCCACCCTCTTCATGACCCCCCTGCTTACCGTAGCTTGAGGCTCTGGTCTTGGGTGGCAGGCTGAATTCAATTCCACCCAGAGGCGCGACCCGTTTGTTGCGCATCTTACCTAGCTCTCTCCTCCTCTTTCCAAGCCCCGCCCTCATAGTTTCTCTTACTAGATTAAACAAAATCTTTTGTTGCTGTCCTTTCTCCCATTTGAACAACTGGAAAATAAATCACCTATTTTTTAAAAACAAACTTTAATTAATTTTAACTGAAGTGATTATTTCCAAAATTTGGACTAAGTGACTAAATACAGTGCTACAGTGGAAAGTATAGAAAGAACTAAATCTTTTTTTTTAATGCATTTTTGGGGGCATTTTGTGTCTTTATTGATATGAAAGAGACAGTGGATGGGCTTGTGAAAGGGGGTTAGAGAGTAATGGAAGACATTTGCAAACAGGTCACAGGTGGGATTCAAACCCAGACCAGCAGAAGCAAGTACATGGGGTGCTAACCACTCCACCAAACCAGCACCCCAGGAAGAAATAAATCTTAATGAATCTCTTGACACAAGCAAAATCATTACTGGTGATTAGGAAAATATTTTGACGAGTTATATAATGATATTGCCAAGCATATTGTAAGTTTGAAATCCACTGGATAGCACTACAGTTATCATAGAGTGGTGCAGGAACAAGTGAAAAAAGCTGAAAAGAAAGAGATTTTAGTGCCTCTGTTACCTAGCCAAAATGATATAGAATAGCCATTTTTTTTCTCTTATTATGTTGTTTGCTTTTGTGGGGCAAACAGAGGCATCAGTGTTCATTTCAGACAATATTGTATCAAAATATGCACTCTCAACAGGAGCCAGCACGTACAGTTTGCATTCAGTACAATTAAATGACTAACACTCGCTATACCTGTTTGTTTCAAGTAGCCATATACTTTGGCTTCTTGATACTTGGGACAACCTGTCTGTCGACACACTGAAGGCAAATACATGTTTATCCTAATCTGACTCTTCGCGAGGTGGCAAACAAGCTTATTTTCCACAACACTGAACTAAGCCCAGAGTTTAGCCCAGCTTGTTTTTACATCAGTCACTTTGGAAAAACAGAAATATTCTATTTTCTCTTCGAGGTTGGCATTAGGAGTGAACTGTTCCCCTGATCCCTAATAACACAGTGCACAAAGACTCAAGAGACCGCTGATTGGTCAAATTGGACAAAAACCTGCAATTACACATGGCAACGGGACAACAGTCGAGACTCCTTCCTGCTTTTGGATGTCTGTGGTCAGCCTGCAACTACTGTTTTCCCGAACAATGCGCACTAGGTAAAGGATAAACTTGGCATCTGGTATTTTAGATGGAAAACAAAGAAAAGGTGGAGATTGTGTCATTCTGTTTACCTGTTTTTCCTGTGCAAGGTAACTGGGATCATAAAGACACTGTAATTAACAATCTCATCTGTGTAGTTCACCACGTTCAACACAGCTTTAACAGCACCTCGAGGCCCTCCTTTGTGGTGTGTGTTTTCAAGGTTTGTGTATATATTAGTGCTCTAAAGGTAAACAGTATTTCCACTCCAAGGCTGTGGTTCAGGAACCATGTTGTTCTTCAAGGTCCTCTACAGCCTCATTAAAGGTCTAGTATTACTTTTCAAAGGGACTTGTGATGGAAAATATTTTGATATGCCAAAAGAGATTTTCTGTTTTATAGTATTACTTAAGGAAATCTCAGCAGGGTTACATTTAGCTTCTTTATTTTACAGCTTTTTCATTCAACTAGGATAAAGACATTAAGGTGGACTTTTTTGTGTGCTTTTTCCATCATTATCTAGTGTTTAATAAAACCAGTGAAATCACATGCTACTCTGGACCAACATGCTAAGAAAACGACAATAAAGGGCATTACTAAATGTCTAAGTATCATTACTTTGAAAATTCTTTAAATAAACAGGTCAGGCCAACCCTGAGCTCATTTTTTACCCTGTTTTGTGACATAATCTTCTGTCATTGTACTGACTTCTTCTACTCCTAAACAGAGGCTTCGTTTTGTTGAACCACTGCCGTGGTTTGTGCTTGAGATGGGACATTGGCGAGCGAGTCAAGTCTTTTGACCGGCTCTTTTAAGTCGCAGCTGTGAGTGAATTACCCACAATCTTTAAAAGGTCTTGCGAAACGAACAGTTACTCACAACTGCAAATCAGTTTTCATCCTTCACTTAAAAGAGCTGTTCAAAATCTTTATTTTACTACTTTTTCATTCAAATGGGAGAAAGAAAGACATTAAGGTGGACTTTTTTGTGTGCTTTTCCATCTTTATTTAGTGTTTAATAAAACCAGTGAAATCACATGCTACTCTGGACCAACATGCTTAGAAAATGACAATAAAGGGCATTAATAAATGTCTAAGTATCATTACTTTAAAAAGCTTTAAACAAACACGCAATAAATGCAAGAATTAATATCACTTATCTAAAACATAGAAATCAAACACATATCCCAACCAAATATTTCTTAGTTTGGAAACAGAATTTCGGTCGATAACAAATCTCCCACACACATTTAATGACACCAATTAGTACTGTATTTTACACTGTTGATAGGCCTGATTTGTTACCTTTACAAGCCACATACTGTAAGAATGGTGCATTCATGGAATGAGAAGCACAGCTAAACATGTTCACATGCATCACCTAAAATATGCACCAAAATCCCCTGCAACAGGAAGCTGAGTGGTAGCATTATTTGGTGTCAGCCTTGGTACCACTTCCAAACTTCAGACCAAGTTCTGTGAGACCAGTAAAGCCAAAGACAGACTGCAAAGTGGCTTCCCAGGATGACAACGCCCCTTGGAGACCAGTTCCTCACCCTTGCTTCACTGGAACTTGATTTACCCATGTTTTTTTTTTCAGGGTATGAGATACACTATATAGCCAAAAGTATTCGCTCACCTGCCTTGACTCGCATATGAACTTAAGTGACATCCCATTCCTAATCCATAGGGTTCAATATGACGTCGGTCCACCCTTTGCAGCTGTAACAGCTTCAACTCTTCTGGAAGGCTGTCCACAAGGTTTAGGAGTGTTTATAGGAATTTTTGACCATTCTTCCAGAAGAGGATTTGTGAGGTCACACACTGATGTTGGACGAGAAGGCCTGGCTCTCAGTCTCCGCTCTAATTCATCCCAAAGGTGTTCTATGGTGTTGAGGTCAGGACTCTGTGCAGGCCAGTCAAGTTCATCCACAGCAGACTCTGTCATCAATGTCTTTATGGACCTGCTCTGTGCACTGGTGCACAGTCATGTTGGAAGAGGAAGGGGCCAGCTCCAAACTGTTCCCACAAAGTTGGGGGCATGGAATTGTCCAAAAATGTCTTGGTATGCTAAAGCCCTCAGAGTTCCTTTGACTGGAACTAAGGGGCCAAGCCCAGTTCCTGAAAAACACCCCCACACCATAATCCCCCCTCCACCAAACTTTACACTTGGCACAATGCAGTCCCACAAGTATCGTTCTCCTGGCAACCTCCAAACCCAGACTGGTCCATCAGATTGTCAGATCGAGAAGCGTGATTGGTCACTCCAGAGAGTGCGTCTCCTCTGCTCTAGAGTCCAGTGGCGGCGTGCTTTACACCACTGCATCGACGCTTTGCATTGCACTTGGTGATGTGAGGCTTGGATGCAGCTGCTCTGCCATGGAAACCCATCCATGAAGCTCTCTGCACTGTTCTTGTGCTAATCTGAAGGCCACATGAAGTTTGGAGAGATTGACTGCAGAAAGTTGGCGACCTCTTCACAATATGCGCCTCAGCATCCGCTGACCCTGCTCCATCAGTTTACGTGGCCTACCACTTGTGGCTGAGTTGCTGTCGACCCCAAACACTTCCACATTCTTATAATCCAGCTAACAGTTGACTGTGGAATATGTAGGAGTGAGGAGATTTCACGACTGGATTTGTTGCACAGGTGGCATCCTATCACAGTTCCACGCTGGAATTCAAGTGTGTCTGCATGCCAAGGTGCTTGATTTTATACACCTGTGGACATGGAAGTGACTGGAACACTTGATTCTGATTATTTGGATGGGTGAGCAAATACTTATGGCAATATAGTGTATTTTTGGTTCTCAAATGCTCAAGTTGTACCTCATTGTAAAGGAAATATGTGAAATACAACACCAATCAGTATTTTGAAGTGGAGAAATGTTCGACTGAAATATTGATTCCAAATTTTTTTTTTTGAGGAATATGCAATGCAGACATTTACTTTCTACAGAAATAGTGTGGTATTATTCCCAGGGTCTGTTGTTCTCAGCTCTTTGTTCAGATTTTAATCTCATGTCACTCTCATTGACCTGTCCCTTTGTGGGCAATAGATACCTCTCTTTGCTTTGTTTGACTGAGAAGTTGATGATTTCTGTTGTCATTGTGCAGACTTTCATCTCAGAGAGGAAACTCAGAGCAGAGCAAATAGTGGATTAATGCTGTCAAATGACCCTCTGTAACTCTGAGCTACAAAGATGGACACACAGAACAAATCCCCTCCCCCAGTTTGACCTAGGAAGAGTCAATGATGCCACTAAAAGCCTCATAATTTACAGTAAGATTTTTTTTTTTTTTTACAGCGTTTGACTTTTCTTTGACAAAGTCCCTGATTTTGAAAATCTTTTCTGTGTTGTAATAAATGGACGACATATCCTACCAACCCTTACTCCTTTCATAGCGGCCACTGGAGCCCAAACTGATATAAATCTTACTCACAGGATGTCACAAAGATGGGTCCCTCCTCTATTTATCTCAGATGTATAAAAAACAGAACATAATGTTTGCGGTGCCCATTTTACCCATCACGACTATAACACGCAACAGCAATTTAAAGCCTTACTGAAATGAATGCACTCCGATGAAAGGCCCAGGAGAAATGGTATTACTAAGTCCCAGTCCTGACACCAATAGGCCCCCTGGTTTGTGGGCATGGGCATGGGCAAGGGCGTAGAATCGGGTAGGGACGCTAGGGACACGTTCCTACCAATACTATGCCACTACACAAAGCGCTGTCCCTTGCGCTGTGCGTAGGGCCCCATTTTGTGCAAGAGGATGCATTCTCCACCGTCTGACGTAGCCACGATGTGGACTACAGGCCTGTTATTTTCCATTCAAAGTGTGGCTGTTGCCGCTGTCTGTCAGTCACGTCTTTTTGCGGTGCAGCTGATGTACATGAACATTTGGTCTAAATCCTGAAGAACTTTTATATCCCCACCAATGTCAAAATCAAACGTACGCCCTTGGGCATAGGCTCACAAATCATGCATCTGAACTAACCGGTCTGTTGGGATCTGTCCTGCTCCCCAGATTTATCAGAAGTTTCTCCATCCCTCTTTGTACCTGTGACCCCATCTGTTAAAGTTCTTTCTCTCTGTACGCCAGTTCATAAAGATATTCTGTCTATTTTAGTGAAGTTGTTGTTTGTTGTTTCTTCTGTTGTTTATTCTGACTACTGAACAGCTGATGACAAAATGATACATAATCCATATGCCTTGAGAAAACGATAGTGAGAATCATATTTAACAGTCTCATTGGCCTTTAGTTACCCCACTTCAAAAAATCTGATCTATCCCTTTAAGGCACGGGAAGTTTTATGTCAAACAACTCAAGCAACAGCTCATTTTTGTGTTTCTCTGAATCTTTCCTCTGTACAAAGCACATTTTCCGTAGATATAGTGTTCTTTATACAGGTCACATCTTAGGAGACCTAGATTTCAGCCACTTGTGTTGGAAAACTCTCCTGATCACGCCAAGCTCTTGAGCATGCAGCAAAGGTCTGACGGCTCTCAATCCCAAGTAGGTCAGTGAAGGAAAAAATAGCATCCTTGTTGTCAGCCCCACTCACCTGTTGCGTCTTTTGCCGCTTGAAGAAAAACCTTTTAATGTAAAAAAAAAAAGTAGGCTGAGAAGAGGTCAGGCCAACCTTGAGCTGTGAAAAACGATCGAGGAAAATGAGGGAGTGTGTTTTGTGAAATTGAGGACACTACGGTTGCTAGGTTTCATTTTAGCTGTGTTATGTTTCAGCAGAGGTCAGAAACTCTTTCCTCTTTATTAGGTATGACTCAGTGGGTTCAATTTATCCTGGAGAGGTCAAAGCAGCCTCATTTATTCATTACTGATAGACTGATTTACGAGATCGCGGGTGTCTCAATCTACTGCCATAAACAAAGTAGACAGCCAGGATGTCATTCCACCCCTTTTTGCCCTTTTCATTGGTCTTTAGTTCAAACCTGCTCAAAACATAGCAACCTTAAAGGGATACGCCAACATTTTCTCTGTTTACATGTCTTGCCTTACTCCTGGGTCCATGACAAGAGGATGGACATCATTCTTTCGACTGTGTGTCGAATATAAAAAAAAGCATGGTCAAAGCTTGCCCACTGCTAGTTAGCTAAGCTCAAACACTGGTAGTCAATGGGTATAGCTAGCCTGCCTCTGCCTACAGTCATCAGATAAAGTTTTCAACAACTCTTAAAGGTCCTGTGTGCTTGTAGTACTCATTTTTCATCCTGTTTTGTTACATAATCTTCGACTATCATCGTATTAGCTTTTCTACTCCTATCCAGAGGCTTTTTTTGGTTGAACTACTCCTGTGGTTCACACTTGAGATGTGACATTTGCGAGCGAGTCTAGTCTTTTGACCAGCTCTGAAGGTTGAGAACTGAATCGCACGTGTGAGTGAGCTGTTTGTTTGCAAGCCTTTCTTACATGCAAATTGCCCACAAACTTTAAAGTGTCTTGCAAAACGAACAGTTTACTCACAACTGCAAATTGGTTTTCATCATTTACTTAAAAGAGCTGTTCAAAAAAAATTGACTCATGTCACATCTTTAGCACAAACCAACGTAAAAGTAGTAAGCAAAGCCTTTGTTTATTAGTAGAAGAATATAATATGATGATAGCAAAAGAATTAAAATAAAAAAGGTCACAACCAGCACACAAGACTGTTTAGAGCTGCTGAAGAGCTTATCATGACTGTAGCAGAGGTAGGTTAACACTACCCATTGACTCCAAGTGTTTGAGCTAAGCTAATCAGCAGTAGGCGAGCTCTGTCCATCTCTTTCTTGTTACTGCGGGCACAGTCAAAAATGGTGTCTGTCTGCTTGTCATGGACTTGGGAGAGAGGCAAGACACGAAAACAAAGAAAATGTTGGCGTATCCCTTTAAATGTTCACCAGCATAGACGTAATACATACGTTGTTCTCAACTTGGCCTGAAGTAGCTTGGTGCTGCTGAATTTTGTACAAACATATTGTGATCCTCCTTAAAGGTGTAGTCAGCAATCTTCTAATCTACTAATATAATGCAGTATTTGTCACCGTATTTCCCCTCTCCATCCACAAGATGTCCCCACTGACAGCATGTTGAAAAAAAAGTCTGGTTTCAGTACACAGCCTTGGCTCTGAATTTCAGCAGGTAAATACTGTGGCTCGGGCTGAGTTACCAAAACAGAGTACAGCCCCCCACATCCAGGGGGCGATCATACTCATGCGCAGATCAGACAGAGGGGGGAGGGGGAGTTGTAGGCTGCGTAGCGTGCGCAGTTAGCGTAAGAGAGAGATACAATATGTGCAGTAGCAATGGCTGAAAAACAGGCCAAAAGATAAAGGTCAGAGGAGTGAAAAGTGAAAAAGAAGGGCTATGACCATGAAAGAGCGAAGACCCGGGTCAACATTGGTGTTGCTTTCCGACAGTGGAGTGAACTCCGCAAACTGAAAGACCTGAAAACGGACGCGGATGTCGCCGTCTTTCTGCTGGATAGGTAAGCAACATGAGCTTTGTGGTGCTTCACATAACAGTAACAGCCGTCAAGCATTCATCTTATTGTCTAATCCGCCAGAATGTGCTGTTGTTGTGATGTTATCAATAATGGAAGTCAAGTTGTCTGACGAGTCGGGGTTACCTGAGCTATGTTGGTCAGCTACGCAGTTTCTACGGCTGTTTCCATGATGATGCACGTCCATCAGCTTTCGAGGGTGGAGCGAGGGGTGAGGTTTGAAAGGAGAGGCGGGTCTAAATTCTTTTATAAATAACCTCTCCATTCGTTTTCTCCAACATCGCTGACTACACCTTTAACAAGCACAACATAAAGCAGATTTATGCATCCTTTCACCAAGTGCCCTTTCATATGCTTACTTGCCACTTCACAAAATGGTGTCCTTCTGTTTGCAAATTAACGTACTCCAGGAAACTGAAACAAACCGAGTAACATCCAAAGTTAATCCACAACATCTCATGGATAATTTGAATTCCTTTAGCTCTGCGGCATTAAGTGCTATCATATCTACTTCAGAGTTTTAGATACCTTCATGCATACTTATGAGACTGAGCGATCAATACGCTTCATTGTGAACAAAAAATTCTGCTCTTGGCAAAGCCCTTCATGTCCCTCTCTCAGCCGAAGGACGTGGTTGCTGTTTTCTGCCAACCCTTCTGATGTGTTTATTTAATTAAAACTTAACAGCCCTCACAAAAATATCACCATGACATTTAAATGAAAGATGAACTGCCTTGCATGTAAAAAGACCGAGTCCCTAAAGAAACTGTCCTTGCATATAGAAACACTAAAGAATCCAGAATATTTTTTCATTTTACTTTCTTTTCAGGACATTGGGTCATTCTAGGGGAGCATTTGAAGATAATCTAGCAGCCCTGTTCAAGGATTAATCTGACCAGACATTTTCATTCTCCAAGCAGCAGAGGGGGGAAGAGAGTGTATATGGGATGGCTCACTGCTGACTGTTCTTTAGTGTTGTGGTGCCCTCTGCTGGACAGACATGAAAACTACATGAAGACTACGAGAAAGAGAAAGAAGGGAAGACAAAAGAAAAGCTTTCAGTGCATATCATAAACAATTCATTGTTTATGATATGCAATAAATCATTACCAGCTCCAATTAGAATGTCTAAATACAATTGGGACAGAATTTGCATACAAAGCAACACTGTAAAAACAAATAAAGCCGGAACAAAAGGAGGAACATCTTATTATTTATGAGCAGTAAATGAAAGTGTAGCTCCTCTGTGTTTGAGTTTGAGATCATATGTCTGGTTTTGATTAAAAAGGGAAGAATGGCCTTATTATTTTATGTCAGATTTACAGCTTGTTACTTTGGCACAAAGACCTGCATATTTATGATACAAAGGAATGACAAGCATTTGTTGCAGTTACGGCAAAATAAACCAGTAATCATTGGACACATTATACAGTAATGTATAATGTGTGCATAGAGTTTCCTCTGGATTGTTTTTAAATCCACAAAAAACCTTTACGTAGCTGGATGGACATTGAATTAATAAACTGATCTTGTGACAAAAACAATGCTTTGCCTTTACAAAACTTCAGATATCAAACACAAAATGTAGCTCCTATTAGATATTTTTTGTCAGCCATGTTTGTTTCTTGTTTTTGACAGCAGGGGTGGGAAAGAGGGGGCCCGGTGGCCACATGCAGCTCTCCACTTAACTCAATGCAGTTTATTTCAAATTTCCAAAACTGCAGCTATCCATCCATCTGTTCTTTACCTATACTGCATATCTCTTTCAGGGTCACAGGGGGCTGGAGCCTATCCTAGCTGATGTTGGGCAAGAGGCGAAGTAAACCCTGAGCCAGTCAATCACAGGGCTGCATAGCAAAATGGACAACCATACACACACTTAGGGCAATTTGGAGACATCAAATATGATTCTATGGGAGGAAACCAGAGTGCTAATAGAGAACCCTTGTATGAATGTGAAGAACATGCACGCTCACTACCCACTGCACCGCTGTGCCACACCAAAACTGGCAACTATAGAGGTAACAATCTGCAGTGATGTATTTAAGTCTGACCCACCACAAAAGCACCAAAAGCAAAAAGCATTTCAACAATAAAAATGAAAAACTAGACATCACTGGACTTAAAAGCTTTTTTCAAAGGAGACATATCATGCTTGTTTCTCCTTTTCACTATGCCAGACTAGGATGCCTGTAAAGCATTTCTGCCCTCAGTACAAGTCATTTAGTTCTTTCATTGCCCCACAATACCGTTCTCAAAATCCTCATTTTAGGCCATTATCAAGCTCTTGTTGAAACGCTCGGTACTCAGGCTGACCTACAGTAACCTTGCAACGTCACAGCCCTTTGTGCTCTGATTGGTCAGTTCTATCGGGGGTAGAGCCAGCCTGTCCTTCTTCTTCTACTGTATTTTCTGGCAGGCTCAAAGCAGCGACCGCGTATTGAGTCCCCCTACAGGCCAAAGCTGGTAATGAATAAGTGTGAGCTAGGGAGCTATATACTGCTGCTGGTGGATGTGTTTCTCGGTGACGGTTTTGTGGCTAATGGACATCACAGAGGAGGAAGTGTTTTATCAGATTACTCCAATGAAAAGAAAGGTACCTCGTGTCGTCACGACGATTTAAATCTTGCGGACATCTCGCAATGACCTATTTTCAGAGGCATCAAATCTCGTTCTAGGATATCAGAAAAAATACAATATCTCATTTTTTGAAAATTAAGGGGGTGTAAGGTCTTGTTTTCAAATTTTTTTATGTTATATGTAAGTATTAAATCATGCATCAGCATGATATGTCTCCTTTAATGACTTAGTACATACAATTTTCTATAATGTTAATGGTAGCTTTTGTAGAAGGGATTTCATTCTCAGTATGATTTACTGTTACAATTAAGTTAGGATAAATTTATTAGTCGAGAAGAACAATAAACAAGAGTTTATTCCATTTGGAAAGTACATTTAATTGGCTTTAATGCTGCATTTGACTCATGAATTTAAGCTTTACTGAAAATATGGACATAAATAGTGATGAAAGCCACACAATCTTTATTATTGTTGGTAACTTAGAGGCATTACTGATCACTTCATTAATAGTATCATTTCAGTCATAATTATTGGCCCTATAGAAGTGACAATAACAATGTTGTGGCCTTCATGGTAACCAGTCTCATATCCCTGCTTAAAACTGCACATAGAAAAGCCTTCTTTTGATTTGTCATGTATTGAATTATTCTTTGCTTGTGTTGCGTATCACAGAAGTCCTCTTGATGGATTTCTTTGTGTTTTGCTGCACTAACTTGACCCCGTTTCATGCAGAAACCCTCTCAGGCCTGCCGCAGGAGAGCATCAGCGTGATGCTGCCTCCAACAGGATTCATGGCAAATGTTAAAAAAATCGAAATCTGAATCAGATACTTTCTTAAGTCCTAAGGGTAAATTTCCTGCTATTTAGAATAAAAGCACATGTGAGACAAGATTTGATCATAAGGATGCGAGAATATAAAGGAAATATTTTGAATATCTTTGGAATAAAATGAAAAACGCTGTGTACTAATACTACTTCTACTTCTGAATCAGCAAAACTAAACAAAAAAATGTACGAATGTTTAATATTATGAGAATATTTGCATCAGCATGTTGCAGGCTGTTTATAGTTTATGTATCATGGGTAGCAAACCTGATTCATCTGAACATTTTAAGTACAGTTTCCCTCTTCTTTCTAGTCAGAGCTCCTCTCGGCCGTGGAAAAGTTAAACCCAGATGGAATTTACATCATGAAGTTCGAGTTTCTCAAAAGTGCAGAGCTGTTGCAGTGGCAGCTCAACCAGAGTTTGTACTTACATTTTCTCAGTGGATACCTCAGCCTGTTGGATCAGGGGTTCTTCCTTTATTCGTTTTTCAATTAGTGAGCCACTCAGATGTGTTCTGTATTTGTTGTTGTAAACTTACTATGAAGTTCAGAAGGCGTACAGACACACCAAACAATAAATAACACACACAAGTTCTGATGGAAAGTGAATCTGTAATGTGGTGCTTTTATAGCAAAAATCTGACCTCTAATTGGTTTAGATGTTTTATTTTATCAAGCTATTTCAGAATTTTCTGTCTTAAATAATTTAAATGGCTGGACATATCTATTTGCTACAACAAAAAAGACATTGACGCTTTGTTTTCCTCTGATTGGTTGACAAACATAGCTAGAGAGCCCCTCTCAAAGCAGCAGTTGCAGAGTTACTCAGACAACTTCTGTGCTGGCAGGGTCTATTTTAATGCATTTCGGTGACATTTTCTCCCTAATTTTGATACTTTTATGGTGAAAATGACAGAGATAATTTACCTACACCCATATATAAGGAAGAACATTTGAATACTGTGACAATACTTAGTTTAAAATAAAGGTGGATAAAGATTTTGAGTTTTCTTTATAGATGCTCACATATTTTCCGCACTATAAGGCGCATCGGATTATAAGGCGCACTTTCAATGAGTGGCCTATTTTAAAACTGTTTTCATATATAGGGTGCACCGCATTATAAGGCGCATAGAATAGAAGCTACTGTAGTGGCTGGGGTTGCGTTATGCATCCACTAGATGGAGCTGCGCTAAAGGGAATGTCAACAAAACACATAAGTCAGTCAGTCGAACTTTATTAAGAATAATAGAATGCAAACCAGCGTTCTGACAACTCTGTTCACTCCCAAAACAAGTTAGTGCATTCACAATACAATACCGTATGTACCGGTAGCTCTTATTTGCGCTGCCCTTGTTGAAAACAATGTATTTCCAACTCCATTTGTCACAGTTCAAAGCTACATGAACAGCGCTCGAGACGCGCTTCCTTGTTCTTTTGTGGCAGGATCCATACGTGGATCACACATGAACAACTGTTTTATTTTTTTTCCCTTAGGTAACGGCAGTGACGTAGTGTTTTCCCAACACAGTTTATCTTTTACAAACCGCAAGGTATAACAATTAACCAATATTGATCCATATACAAGGCGCATTGGATTATAAGGCGCACTGTCGGTTTTTAAGAAAATTAAAGGTTTTTAGGTGTGCCTTATAGTGTGGAAAATACAGTACTTGTGTCTTTATTTGCTCACTTGAGCCAAATTTTAAAAATAAGCCACTTATCCAAACATGCTTGGAAGTTAGTAAAAAGAAAGATACTTTCAATTGTTTAAAATTGGAGAAAGTCAAACAACAGATTTTAAAAGTCACTTCCTGTAAAAGGTGGGGCTTTACAAGCGGTCAGGAGGGAGGTGTTGTGACAAATGTTGGACCGCTCGGTGGTGCAGCGGGTAATTTTGCTGCCTCACAGTAAGAAGGCTGCTGGATTGACTCCTTGTGTATGATTGGGCGTCTCAAGGTACTCCTGTTTCCTTCCATTGACCAAAAACATGCTCATAAAGTTTATTTGTGACTCTAAATTGGCCATATCTGAGTTTAGGTGGTTCTCTGCCTCTGTATGTCAGCCATGTGACTAGGATGGGATTTGATAAGGTTTTACTGATACTAATGCCAATTACGATGTCACTTATTTTCCATTTTAAATGATTCCTATATTGATTGCAGTTGTTCTTTTTTATGTGGAGCTGGCCTAGATTAATTTATTGTGCCATTAATGTCAAACACACGACAATCTTGTGCTTGTGTTTTTTAGTTGAGAATTACGACCAATTTTGAACTCTTCAGCCCCCTTTGTGTCATGAGTTTTTACTTTTTTGTTATTGTATCTGCTGACTGTCTCTGATGAGAGTGTGATGTTTTTGATTTGGAAAGCATGCCGAACAAACCAGGAGGAATTGATTGATATGTGTGTGGCTTGCTACATGTCCAGGTTGTAATTTAAAAGTGATAAATCCAAGGGTGTAGGTTTGATTTTGACATTGGTAGGGACATAAAAGTGCTCCAAGGCGGTACCCCTAAAAGTTGATGTGTTACGTTTATGACTGTTATTTCACGTCATGTAGAGCTGATCAAACAAACAAGCAAACTATCATATTCACAAAAAGCTTCTCTGTATACTACACCTTCAGCCTCTCCTCTTCAATCTCTACAACAATCATACATGTTGATGGTTATAGTCTGGGGAGAAAACAGTTTTACAAATATTACCAATAAGTGTAATTTATTCCCCAACAGTACAAATGTATAAAATCATGTTTGTATTCCGCTGTTTTATTGTGTTTTTTTTACCGTTGCTCTTAAATGGTTTCTGCCTTTCAATATACAAATTATACATGGATAATAAATAAAATAACCAAGAAGTGTGTCTCTTTGGTATTAAATATAAGCATTTTTTAGTTATAACTTTATATACTATGCTTGTGTTTTGTGTTTGGGACCATGCGGTGAAGGCACAATAATGATAGGGACGTGTCCTTAGCGCCCCTACCAAATTCTACACCCATCTTTTCTGCCTTCTAAACTTTGCTCAAAACCTCTCTTTCTCTTGCCTTTTTCTAACTTAAAGCTAATATCTACTGGAGGCTTTGCAAGATAGATCTGCCTGATGAATGACTTGGAATCTGGTAAATCAAGCTCTTCAACAATGTCATGGTGTTCCACATTAGGTGATAAAGTTTTTTTTAGGTAAAGGTAGCATGCAGTTAATCCAGGATTTAATTTTGATAAATGGATAATGATGTTTTGTTTTATTATGTAGCTCTGTGCAGTGTATGTATCACATCTTCTTTTGAGTGTTCATAGCTCTTTGCAGGATTACGTTTTCTTTCACCTATTTAAAAATTCTCAAAATGTCATAAAATACATCAAGTCAAGTATAAATGTGTGTTGTTGCCTTTTTTATTTCATCAAGTTTGATATGTGGTGTTGATGAAGGGTCATTGATGCATGCACTATGCTTAATCAATATTGGATAAAGATTCATTGCTACATTGCTAATGTTGTTAGAGAGAAATGTGTGCTCAGTCCTCAGCTGTGCTAAGTATTTTCTGCCTTTATTAAAAATAATAACCCATTGGATACAGACTTTATCATGATTGGACGGCAAATAATTCCCAGAAACTGAGAAAAAACAAAAACAAAAAAGAACGGAGAACCTCGTTTTTTAAATGAGCACTGCAGCTGCGTATGAGAGAATGTCATACAATGCAGGGCAGTATGGGAACGTTTATTGGACTATATTAATAGGTCTGGTTGATATTTAAGCGGAAAAAATCTTTGCACTTCTGGAAAACTTGAACTTAGCCAGTGAACTGCAGCAGGCCTTAAGGGGTCGGTGAACTCATTTGTGGAGCCACAATGAAGATATGCTGACCCATGTTATCGTTGTAGGAGGGGAATGAGGGTAAGAATGTAAATATTTAGTGGAAAAAAAAGTTAAAAAAAAGAAAAATTCACCAAGTTTGAAATGCTTAACACAAATATGCATGTACACACCATTAAAATATTGTAACGTGTCAAAGGGGTGATTTTGCATAGTTCATATGGTGTGCCTTAATATTTTTTATTAATTTTTGATGAGCCTTGGGCAAATTTTTTCAAACCACTGCGTTTTCAGTACCAAATGTATTATTGTCTCTACAAAAAGTTTGCAAATATCAAATAAGATTTGACATAATTTTAAAATATGACAAAATAAATATAGAAGTGATAATAACAATGAATCAAAGCTTTTTCTATCATGAATGTGATATCTGTAACAATAACCTTTATGAAAACAACCTTTTTAAGAGAAAGGTAATCTAAATTAATTCATGCCAGAGTATATAGTAATCATTTAACATTATAAAGAATTCAGTGTTATGGATGTTTGGAGCTCATTGCATCATTCTTAGTCCCCATACTCTATATGAGGCTGACAGATAAACCTAGTAAAATGATAAATTGATTGATCAGTTCACTCACTGAAAATACATTGTCTTTAAGCTTATGTGCGTGAACATTTTTGACTTAGAAGTTTAAAATGTAAATTTGGATTTAGAGAATAATTCATGTTTAGGGGAGAAAAAATCCTGCTTGTCTTTATAACTTATCATTTTGCATATATTCTGCCTGATCAGGGATATAGTGCTGTATTGCCTTATTTACTAGGTTTAACTTTGCAAAATGTATTTCACGATCTCGTTTTTTTTTAATATTAATTTGTATTTATGTCTCTCAAACCTCATCAGTCCCAGCTGCATTGAGTACAAAAGATGAATAAAATATATTAATAATTTAAGTTCGCAGTAAATGGCTTGCTTTAGTGAAATCCTATCAAAAATAAGTTTGACAAACAAAACCATAACTATTTCGAAAGAGAAAAAAGACTCAATTCTCCGAGTGGGGTTTCGAATTCAAAATCTGTTGGCCAACCAAAACCTATCCCCGGATATGACATTTCGATGAACTGTATGTGTGCGGAGTTTCGCCGCAGAGCAGCTCAAATGTCTGTGACTTTGTCTCTTTTTTAAATTAAGTCCAGGAGGTATTTATGAGTCGTTTTATTGCATATATTCAGTTTGGGCAAAATTCCGTTCTCCAGACGAAGAGCTAGCCAAAACGAGTAAGAGACGCCATTCTCGTCTCGAGTGAAATGTGGGAACTTGGGAAGTACATGAATGCACAATGAACCTTTATCTGATTTAAGAGCTATGATAGTTGGGTTGAAATGCAATTTGGCTATTAAGATTAAATGGACAGTGATGTGGAAGCTTTGTTGTCACAAAAATGCTAACATTATTAAAAACACGAGGATTCCTGCTTTTTCTCAGTAACTGTTACATTAACTATTTGACAGACATAATCTTTACAATTTCAGTTTAACGCTGGTGAAAAAAAATGTAAAATTAGGAGAGCTAAATGCTACACATGCAATGTGAAACACTGCCTTCTCAATGCAAAAAAACTGTTGCTAATTTAGAGGAACTGCAGTTTGCTGGTGTGATCTTCCTCCTTGTCTATACCTGTATTGAACATTTAAAGCTACAGAACTTTACTTTTGCACCATAAAAAGTAGTTTTACCATTCCATTACTTGTATAAGAGTGATGCAGGGATGATATATTTTATCTATTATTGCATAATTGACAATATACAGCAAACAAACAGAATTGCACAATAGCAACGAACGAAAATTGTGTAGCAAGTACACTGAAAATGTTATTTTATTTTGTTAAAAATAATCCATCATTAACACAGTTGTATGTCATGCTTTACCAGGCATTTGCTTAACATAAATTCTCAGTTTTAAATCAATTAAACCTGATGTAATTGTGGTTAATTAATGATTACATATTAATCAACATCAGTCTTCCCCACCTTGTAGTCATTATAGCTGAATTTAATGTTACAGAGAGCTCTATCAATAGTTGTTATTGCTAACAAAACCGTAATAACTACCTTTACGTCCATGTAGAGATTAGGACCCTCTTCAAAACTAGATGCCCCCTCTCAAGAGTCTAGTCTATACATTTAATTTTACTATACAAGTGTTAAAAAAGGCAAATTTATGGTCCGGGCGTCCATCATTTGTAACTATCATGTATTCTCACTTTAGGCTCTTCCCACCAGTGGGTGGCTGTTCAACAAGAATCTGGTTCTGCTCAAGATTTTTACTACCTAACAGAGGTTTTTATTTTTTCTGGCCACTGTGACTCTTGCCGAAAAGCGCTGTACTCATGGTGGACTCATACTGAATTAGGAATAAAAATAAATAAAACCATATACAAAATGATGTGAACGACGTCAACCTACTATTTCGTAAAGTGTCATGAGATAACTTTTGTCTGCTTAAATACTATAACATGCATTCAAAGGGCTATTTTTGTGTAAATGTTAAGGTGTGCCTTAAGAATTTGGTTTAAGTGTAAATACTGTTGGGTATACCAGTGGTTTTCAAATGTATTTTGCCTGAGGCACACCTAAAAACAAGCCAAAATCTCAAGGCACATCACGTTTGCATCCTTACAACATAGTCCTCTTGGTGTGAAAGTTAATCTTGCAAAAATTGGTGAAACGGTTACATGGAAAAGACAGCCTTCCATCTGCAATTTCTAAAAGCTGCAGAAGATGGTGCCGTTTTTATGGTGCTCTACTAATGGTGTTTGTGGAGGAAGAATTTGCAGCTGTGTATTGACATTTATAAACACAAAGGACTGATGAAGATTTTTATAAATCACAAATTTGTTTGAATATCACTTCAACAGTGATTGTCCAAATTCCCTAGTGATTGTAAAAATTCCCAAGGCCCACCTAAAGACGCCCTGCCACATCATTTGAGAACCACTGGTCTATACCAACCAAGAATAAACTGGAAAATAAGATTTGTACTGAAAAATAAAGCACTACAATAACTTTAACATTCAAACCTGAATTAAAAAATCCACGATTGTCTTAAAAAGAACATTGTTTTCTAATCTGGGATATGGAGTATAAACGTATGATAATTATTATTAATGCAAGTTATTTTTATTCAGAAGTTTCAGTGTATTGGTAAGATAGCATAGATTCAAATTAATGACATTACACATGCACAGGCGCAAAGTAACGAAAAGTTTTGTGGCATCCAATTCAGAAGTGCAATGTAATAGTTTTATACAGTAAGTGTGTAATTATATATCTATATGTTTTCACAGAGAGAAAACTACAAAGGGATTATATGTTATTAACAGCCGGAAGACAATGGTTATGAATAAACCTTCAAATATAAGGCATTTTGAATAGATATTGAGTTCTATGAATCACTGTGCAAATTTACATATTATGTGGATAAGTATGAATATAGGCTGAACACACAGATGTACACATATTATATAGATATATAAGTATGATTAAATCAAATGTACAGATATACAACACAGAGTTATTTACATGTTAAGGATTCAAAGGACACAAATGAGTTGTTTTTGCCATTACAGTCTGCACTTCAATGAGAATAGCAAAAATTAGTTTTAGAAAGCATTAAACAGAAATATAAAAGCAATATCAACAAGTAAAGTGGCTCAATAGATCAATACAATAAGAAGAAATGTAATGACTTGAAGAATATTTTGTGCAGTATCTTAAATTAACCTACAAAACATGTCATTAAATTGATCAATCTCTTCGTTCTCAGAGAAATGTCCTCCCCTGCGTGTTTCTCGGGTGTCTTGAACCTCCGTGTAACTTCATAGTCGGCCAACCATTTATTTTCTACCTTCCCAGACTTTTTTCCTTTTTCTTTCTGTTTTTTTTTTCAGGCTAATATACAGGCCGGCGCTGCAATTTCGGAATCTGCCCTTGTATATGGCGGACGAAATTTCCACAGGAGGAACCGCAACACAGTCCTCCTATACACGGCGAAAACGGCCAGCTCAGACGGGGAAGAGTACACCTCGGTAAATTCATGAATCATAGCGCCATTACTCTTCCTAAAATGTAACGTAGCGTGTCGCGGAGGGATAAAACACCGGCTGTGGTGGGAATTTTTTTCAACATTTGGAAATTCTCATAACTAATTCACGATTTTTTTTTTGAGGAAGCAGTTGTGCAGTCACCTCTGGTCGGGGAGGGAAGCTTTTCTGGAGCGAGGAGAGCCTGTTTCGCATGAGCTGCATCGTTTTTGGAGGTATGTGACTGTTCTGTTTCCCTTTTTTTCTCATTTAGAAATCTTCAATTTGAGAAATTTCAGTCGCCGGGTGGTAAGTTTCAGACCCCCTCCGCTGAAAAAGGCGAGACCTGGCAGTGTTTGTGCACTAGTCCCTGCCACTGAACCAGGTGCAGGCATTGAAGCCATCCGAAATAGACCTAATCTGTTGATGTTTTTTGGGCTGAATTTTCCTAATGAAGTTTCCATGACACTGCTGACTTGTCGCCTTGTCTGTGGACCTAGTTTGTTCGAATTTTAACGCCTTTACGTTGAGCACTATACGCCGATAGGGCAAAAGGACCAGGCGGTAGTGGCAACATGAAGGACGATGAGGGGAGGAACAATCTGAAACACAAAAACCTCCTGCAGCCATGTTTTGTGAATTTTCCAGCAAATTTGAGCACAGCTTCGGACTTTCTTTCCCGGTGAAAGTCACACAACACCAGCGGTACTTCGGCTTGCATTTGACGGCTCGGTTTGGAGCGCAAACGGTCGTGGGAAATCATGAAAGCGGCGTCGTATCGAAACACATTTCGAATTTTATTTTTAGGAAGATAGAGGATTTAAAATAGGGGTGTCGTTGGCGCCACCTGTAGGTACTCATTTTTTGGAAATTAAAAAAATTGTAATGAGACTTGTTTTTGGGACTCATTTACTGTAAAGTTAACGTTTATTAATGCGGATGGATACATCTTGAAGTATTTTATCCGAATAATCGTGAACCGCCCGTAATAAAACAATGAAAAATGAAAGTATGCTATGCTCTTTAGAATAATTGGAAAATGGCCCATAGCTGTATGTTCCTTCTGATGGTTTATTCAAAATGTCATTTTCTTGAAGGGTAAATATTATTTTATTTGATAGGGATGTGGATGGACACATTTTGAAGCATTTTAGTCATGAATGGATTATAAGCAATGAGAAAAAAATGTAAAAAATACATTGTGCTTCTCATTATAACATTATATTTATTGAAAAATAGCCCATAACTGTCTGTTCCATGGATTATTTAATAGTTTTTTTTTCCATAGTTAAAATTTTAAAACTTAAGTGTATGTGAATGGATAGGTTTTATAGTCTAATCACATCTAATGATTAAAACAAAGTTTTTTGGCCTCATTATAACATTACAATTTATGAAAGAGAGCCCATAACAGTCTTTTTTGTGGATTATTTAACTGTTTTTTCTTAATTGACCAAACAAGACATACTCAATGTGGCATGTAAGTTACTTTCAAAGCACTAATTCCTTTAATAAAATAATATATTAAACTGCAATATTTCTACAAACCGGAGATTGTTGATGTTTTGTCTTTTGCAGGTCAATGAATTGTTAACTTTGCTACAGTTGTGTCTCTAAATATATTAAGTGAAGTATTGTAATATGCCAAGAACAAGTAATTACTGTGTTTGGGATTCCTTTTTCATTTTATTTTAACTAAAATTAGAGCCATTTCATTTGCTTATATGTAGATGGATACGCCTCAGCCCTTCAGCAATTATTCGTGAACCGTCAGTGATGAATAATCGGTACATATTAAAGTATATTGTGTTTTTCATGATTACGAATTTAAAGATACTAATGAAGTCTGCTTCTTGTTTTGGTTTTCTAAATTTAGATTTTTTGTAAAGTTAATGTAGTTTTAGGTGGATGGAGGATCTAATGGCCATAAGCTTTACACAATAACTTAATATTATGAATGAAAGGCAGCTGTATCGTCATGATAATAAATAAAAATACCCTTGTAATGTCTACAAATTCTTTGGTTTTCTTCAAAGTTGCTTTTTTACAAAGTTATCTCAGTATATGCAGAATGACTTTTAAACTTCATGTTAGTTTAATTTTTTTTTTTCTTAAGTATTAACTCATAATTGATAGCTAAATATAACAATAAGGAGTAATATCAACATTGCGATGTACCAGTGTCCTGATATGTGCAATATACTTAAAGTGTGGAGCTTAATTTAAAGGTTAACATACATGAGTTAATACAACCTTTCAATTACTTTTATATATATTTAATGTGAATCTTGTGTAGTTTCATTTAAAGATGGGAACATGAACGTTGTGTCATCTTTTCTTTTATTCGAATGGACTTTTATACTTAACATATATGAAAAAAAAACATTTCAGATCCTTTTATTGGAGTAACCGTCAACCACTCATGATTAGTTCTAATAAGAATACTGTGCTTTTTATAGAAATAATTACACACTAACCTTTCATGGTCGTTTTCTTTTGGGTTTATTCAGATTCTCTTGAACTCTCTTTGGAGTTACAGGCAGTGTTTGTGAATAGAAGTAAACTGTGATACCTTTTATCCGAGTAGTCGTCGAATCTAAATGATGAATGTTGAATTCAAATGAGAGTTTGAAATGCTTAGATGATATTGGTGACAAATAATGCAAATTTTTCCTTTTCTTCCTTTTGCTTTCTTACAATGAATATTCTGTTAAGATGATTTAAGCTTAGCGTGGATGGAAACTCTTTTTGAAGCCTTGTGAACTATAGCTCACATTAAAACTGTGATGTGAACATAATTAACGGTTAATTCTAATGAAAGGGTTTGTGGTCTTAAAGAAAATTAAAGCAAATTGCCTCTCATTCCTGTTTTCTCTTTTTAGCTTTATTGAAAATCTTCAAAAACTGTGGTAACACATTATTAAGCTTTTTGCAAACTATGTAGGTATAATGAATAATACAATTGAATGTGTGCAATGATGTTAACAAAGTCTTTTCCTTTTGCTTTTATTCCTTACAAAAATCATTAAAGTAATCATTGTTCTCTGCAGATGTCTCCTTTTAAAATTTGACTGAAATAGTTCACAGTGTACAAAGGTAATGTTTAATATTAATACAAATAAAATTGTAGATTTCTTCCTCTTTCACTGTTTCATCTTTCTGGGTTTATTCATTATGAGTCGTCTTTAGAGTTACAGTCATATCAAATTTACTTAATACAAATTAAAGTATATTGAGCTTATTCAGGACATTAATTAGGGATAAACATTTGCCTCTGTTTACCGTTGGTGTTGGCCGATGATGGCCCTTTATTGGCAAATAAATTTGGGATAAGCAGAGATAACTTCCAGACGTTTATCTGTTGTATTTTATCTATTTAATGAAAGCAAAAACACCTGGCTGCTGCCTCAGAGGAGATTTTTATTGGGCTGTAGAAATTGCCTGTTGGGCAAAGTGATCAAATTTGTGGTCAAATGTGGGGGGAAGTATTTGTTTTGTGGTATAATGATGCCAGAAGAATTAATTTAAAAGCATTAGTATTTGCTTAATTATTATTTTAAACATCAGTATTGGCATCGGTCTTGATTTTCACAATCAGCGCATCACTAAAATTATGCCTTAACTTTAACCAGCTGCTTAACCTGTTATGAAAACTTTGGGGTCAAAGTTAGTTTATGTCTACTTTTATTCAAACAGTTCACATAAACATGATTTATGTTGAGTTAGAATTAAAGTGAACCTGAATGCAACGTGACCTGATAATATTTTCCCTTTTCGTCTATTTAAATGTAATGCTTCTATTGGAGCATAGATACTGACTAGTTCACAATGTACTGTTTATGATTCATTCAAATAAGAGGATGAGTTATGGCTTTTCAAAATGAAGCTAATGCTATTAAACTATTTTATTTAACATTAACTTTATTCATTGTCTTTCTCCATCAGTACACTTCCCTTCTGCATCAACACATGGGCTATTCACAGTAATTCAGGCGTATTTGTCAAGTTTTTAATAATATAGGTGTTTCATCCTGATAGATGCAGTGTTTTAGGTGCCCAGAAATGCACATTTTTGCAAAAATGTACCAGAGAGGTTGAATTTAACACTTGCCTTACAATTATGTGTATAATGAATACGGAAATTTTCGAATACAATGACGTTATATCTCCACCTCTCCTTTAAAACCACATGCACTAACCCCGACAACAACAGAAACAATGGCAGATTACTGTGTTGCGTTAGTGTTGCAGAAGCTACTGCGCTTGTTATGGCCTTAACAGCAAAATTTTGTTTTCCTCTTTTGCCATTGTGCCCAACAAGAAGACATGGAGATCATCACAAACCCCAGCACTTGCTCACATTTCTAATCATGAATGCCCATACTCCGTGCCTTCTTCTTCTCTGGTTTTGGTGTATGTCTGCAGTAGCGTTACAGCTCCACTTACAGGCCTGGCGTATGTGCTACAGTGTTTTTATGTGGATGGACACATTTCTTGGAACAATGCCATCTTTACAGAGAATGTTATTTATACAAAAATGTTTTCATGTCCGTGTGGACAGGGCCCCAGTCTTACCTGATCAAAGCAGTGCAGCAGGTGTTCTTTGGACAGTTGCCTCAAAACCTCTGTTGCTCTTTAACTTCCGACACAACTCAAAACTTGTTTTTCTGAGCAGAGAGCCAACCTCAGGGAAAAGGAAAAAGTCACTCGTGAGTTGTTTTGGAACCAAAAAATGCTTTACCGAGAGCGCAGTGTGAGCTGGCGCATTGTCTTGATGAAGATTTAAACCATTTTCTTTTTATCCAGTTTTTCCTAATTCTATCTTCAGATATTTTCGCATTGTTTTTCTAAAACCTGTTGGTGATCATGTTGACTCATTGTTGTCCCTCCCGGTGGCCTCCTCTAAAAATTATACTCTTGTCAAAGAGAATGATCAACATGGTCTTGAATTTGGACTTGTTGACAGTAGAGTTTTCCAATGCCCTGACTACCATTTTGTCTCAGGATCTTTGCATCAAGTTTTGTTTCATTTGTCCCAAAATGTCTCCCCAAATTGGCTAGCTGTTTCCTTTCAGTCAGGAATCATATAGTTTAGGCCACTTTGGTGCACATCAAAAGCTTCTGAAAGCATGCAACCAAAAAATAAAGTTCGAAATGATTGACGACTTATTATGAGAATGATAAACTGACATAGAACAACGCAGTGCTTTATCATGCTGCCTTTCCACCAGATCTAGCACCAAGTGACTTTTTCCTTTTTCCTGAGATCGAATCCCTGCTCAGAGAAACACGTTTTGAGTCGGTGTCGGAAGTTAAAAAGGCCGAACAGCTGAGACAACTGTCCTTAGAGGACCTGCTGCACTGTTCACATGGAGGTGAAAATGTTTCCTAAGATCAAATTTTATGCAAAACTTTCTGAACTGTCTCTAAATCAGTGGCGACCATTTCTTCTCATATCATTCTCACAATAAGTCGCCAATCATTTCAAACAATTTAATGAATGTTTTCGGAAGTTTTTGATGAGCAGTGGCACCCAGGACATTGTTTTTGGACGCCCTTTTTGCCTTTTGTGCCTTTTAAACTTGCGTTCATGTGGTTTGCAATGTTTCCCATACACCTCAGTTAATGTAAGAAAAGATCTGACTGCCATACCTGCACTTCAATCAGTAGCTAGCACTGAACCAAAGACGTCACGAACTGGAAACTTGCAGCAGTTGTGTGTGAGCACCCAACCTTTAATATATGACGCTGTGTGACTGTTTTATCCTTTTAATCACAGTGTCAATATTTAAAAGCCATACCTTGTATTTCATTGCCTTAATTTGAATACTGTTACGCATACATGGTTAGTGAACAACTCACCGTATAGTATATTTGTTTTATTCACAAAGTACCTTTATAAGGAGTTTACATGCTGTATAGGCATGCATTAAAAGCATTTTAACATTTGGAAAACCTTTAAATGTATGCACCAGATTACAAGCTTTATCTTTCCACTCTAATATGTAACATGCACACTTATCACTGTTTCCTGCTTATCTCTGCGTCCTTATACGTACTTGTGTATTTGTGTGCTATGATGGCTGTATAGGGGACATAATTTGCCACTTAGTAAACATGGAACAAATTGGATTTTTAACTTTTAGAGATTGGAAAAATGTGTAAGGGAAAAAAAAAGAGAAAAAACTATCCAAAGTGAAGTGAACAGCTCTGGAGGAAGAAAGGACCATGTCAGCATAATTTGAGGGCAGGAAAAACAATCACAACCAGTGCCTGTACTGTTTATATTAATCCTGCAGACGCCAAACACTTTCCCATCTTGCTCGGCTTGCTTTTATTATAATGTAAGGGGAAAACTGCGGAGGCCATATTTCTTTATTCCTTTTTTTTAGTTGCTGTGAGTAATTTTAATGCTGACCTTCAAATCTGTTTAAATTCAAAGAGCTGGTGGAAATTGTATGGTTGGTATGCAAAAATCTGGGTGTAAATTCTGACCTTTGCTGGGAAAGTCTCATCAAAATGCAGGAGTTAAAGTCAAAGTACTGGCCTAAAGAGAGGCAACCAGTGTCATGGGTTTAATAGGGCTGGATCCTTCTGCCAGTGATGGGAATGTTTATATCCTGAATACCTGAAGGAGCGGGTAATAAGTTATAAATCTTTCAGGAATAATGCAGCAGTGTTGAAATGAAAAACACCTTAAACCCCGATCAGTTAATGGGGACTTTGTTGAGAGTTCTTCTCATTTTAAGTAAGGTTGCAGGAATGTTGGAGTGCCTGTGTTTTAATGAAGAAAAGCTTTGTTTCACGGTGGATTTTTTTTATCAAATAGTTTGGATGGGGAGGTGAAACTTGTCCCTTCAGGCTCTGATAAACACAAGATGTCGAGGGATCATATCACTGCCTCTGGGTTTTAGCATTAAGACATTGTTCCCTTGACGCTCTTATTGCCATTAACACAGCACAAAGGTTTATTTTCCATTGAGCAGACACACTCTGGTTGGTTGGTTTGTGAATTGTTTGACCAAAAACTCATTGGTTGAACACTTGCATGTGTTGCTCTTATGGAAGAGGAGAGCTTAATCCATTAGAAAGAAGGGTGTCAGGGAGGGATGGAAATCAAAAACAATTCAAGGTGTGAATCAAGCCCACTCATTGAAACATTAGTACTTTTGCTTATCAGTTCTTTCCAATCAGTTCTGCATGTCTTGCAAAGCAAAGACGTCACACTAGGGATGGGCGATATGGGCTAAAACAAAGTCCCAGATTTTTTCCACAACGCTTGATTTATGATTTTAATCGATTTTCCTTCCCAAAAAACAAATAAAACACAATCTCCCAGGGACACAAAAACAACACAAATCAAGTTTTGCCTTAATGTTGTCAAAACTTATTAAAAAAACAGAGAGAATTTCCCTCTGAAAGTTAAAGTGTGTGTCATTAAGAGTTAATTATGTAGTTTAAACATAGGTAGGGTTGTCTACATAAACACTGAATGCTTAGGCATTTTCACAGTATATTAACACGAAACTCTGATCAGTATTTAGTATAATTTCAAAAACAAATACAAACCTATAAAAGTGCATGTGCAAAACTGGACTGGGCCTGCCATCATGAACTTACACGTGGAGTAAGTCAAGAAAAATATCTTGATTTTTGATTTTTAAATCTCTCTCAGAAAATAATTTGAATTAATGTACATGATAAATATATTGCCCTGCCCTACGTCACATTCATCAGAAGCAGCCAGCAAAAACTGTGAACAAAGAGGCTAAAAATCATGGCCACCTGGAGGCAGTAGTGTTGAAAGCTGTTGCTTAATTTATGACAAGTAGCTTATCTTTACTTTCAGCCGGTGGACACCAACAACTTAAAGAAATGTTTATCCATGCAGCTTGGTATTGAGTATCAGGAACGACGTGTTTGACATTGCTGCTACTGATTGACACTTATTTCTATGATTATTGTCTTAGTTTTAAAGCCAACTAAAGGTTGGGGAGTAAACCAGTAAAACTGTATCCCTAACTATATATAAAAAACACTTTTAGTTTTAATTACTTTCATGAACAAAACTGTCCTAGTGTGTGCATGTTTTAAAGGCCACATATTTCACTCTTTTTTAACAAATATCCATTTGCAAGCCATGTCCCGAGAACATTTTTCTGGAGGTTGTTACCTCAACATCATCACAGATTTTGGATTTTGGCATGTCTATGAACCCCTCTGTTTCAGCCCTGCTCAAACAGGCCGTTTTAGACTGCTTTCACACGTGAAGCTTTGCAGACTCATTTCAGAAGTTGCGACATTGTTTTATTTTTCATTTGGTTGGCTTTTCTATCACGCTGCACTTTACCTGGCAGACCAAACCCTGGTAAGTGCTGCATAGTGTAGCTACCTGCCACTCGTTTTGACTGAAGCTTCAGTCTTTGTTTTTGCAATACGGCCTGAAAATACACAAGTGTCGCCTTATTTACATCAAAGCACTTAAAAAGTATTTTGTGCCATAAAATAAAGATGAGGCTGCATTTAGGCTTCCAACTGACACCCTCAATGCATATTAAGTGGAACAATGTGAAGCCATGTATCCCACTGATTTGTAAACATTAACTTGTTCAGAAAACCAGCGGCTGGTATTGCTAGCAATGATAAAGTTAGTTGCACTATGCTTGATGTTGTTGGTTAATGGCATGCTAGCTAGCTTTCTGTGGGGATATTTGCACAAATTCAAATTGCAATTCTCTGCTTGTGGATGGCTTTCATGTCTATTGTCAATCAAATTCTGGTTTGCTTGGTAGTAAGCCATGACCCGTTGTTTTAGGTGGAAGAGATCAGTTCTCTGGACTACATCAGAGTTTGTGTGTGAACAATTCAAATTTTAAAAAAAGTGTACCGTAGTTTTGTTGGTTTGAATCAAACATGATAGGTGTGAAATCATTCTAAGTGTAAGTTTACATGAGCTCTGTCTGACCTTACCCTATTGAAAACGGAATATGGCTTCATCTTTTAAGTGCTGTTCTCTAGTGTTTACTGTGGCTGCATGGACATGCCCTCTTTCTAGAGGGATGGAATATAATCTAATGATATCATTAAGGAAAAACAGAAACAAACTCCTTTATGTAGTTTGGACAAAACATTGAGATGATTTTCGAGGAGTGGTCCATCTTACTTTCGTTGCGATCTTTGTTGGGAGCTGCGAGACTGTTAGGCGACAGGAAGAACAAAACAGAGCATTTTAGAGGTAGTAGATGTGGCACCACAATGTCCCATCAAACTTGGTCAATAAAGCCTGATCAGGGCATCCCTACCTATGGGATATTTCTTAGTCCATCACTGGTCAGTTGGAGACCTGCAGACACTTCCTGCTTTCAGCCCAACTATGACTGCCTATTTGTCTTTAAAAGGAAGTGGAAAAGCAAGAACTTTTTCTGACCAGATGGGAGATATCTAAGTGGATGTCTCTTGTGCAGGTAGAAGGTGATATCATACACAATTTTAAAAAGGAGAGAGAGACTGTCCAATCTCTGTGGGTGGCTGTTAGTACACCTGAGTGGCCCACCCAAGTGTTTTCAGTGTGTGGCAAATGGCTCACTGGCAGGGAATGGTGTTTATTTTTGATAATGCATGCGATTCAAATTTATCTTTGTTATATCAATCATATGGTTTAATGGATAGAAAGTTTAAATAGCCACGGGGTCTGTAGTCTTTGTCACTGAAGATGGTGGGATACATTACTCCACCTCTAATTTATTGACAACATAATGATTTTTTCCCCTTCAACAACCATCGATTGGTCAGTGTGCAGGGTTAATTTTACTTGACCAAGTTCTCCTTTGGATGACGGCAGCCCTGTTTTCCATTTTAAAGGCTAAGTGATGTTACACAAACAGTTTTTGTCTTTGAAGCTCAGTCACTTCCCTTTTTTGTTAATGCACAATTACAGATTCATGATTTGGTCTTAGATGTGTCTGAAAAAACATACATCCCTTTCAGACATAGCGCACATCTTATCTTCTGCTACTTTCTTAGTGGCGTGTTGAAACCGTCTGAAAATGGCTTCACTTAAATTAGTCTCCAGGGAACGGCTTTTCAGAGGTTGGGGCTGCTGCATTAAAGAAAAAAAAATCTGTGCATTCTGCACATATTTTTTTTCTGCCTCTTCCTTTTTAAAAATGAACCTTATTGGCTCCATGAATAATGCATGAGGATGTTCAATTGCTGCAGCAATGAAAATTAGGGCTGTTTACGTGCAGTGGTTATGTACACAGAAGCTTCTTTTTTTCCTTGACCATTTTGTGAAAGGTAGAGCAGAGCATGAGTAGCTTTTCTGAAAATACAAATTTTCAGCAAAGCAAATCTCATTTCTCTGAGTGAAAAGGGGAGGGGGTGAAACTCCCCTGGGTTTAATGAATCCATAAATCACAATAGTGCCAGGTTTGCTGCGCCTGCGTCAGTGTGCAGTGCAATTTTGATTTTCATCAAAAATTTAATCTGCCAGCCTACAAGGGTTTAGCAGCAGACCGGATGCCGCCCTGAATTTCTAATTTTAGGGGTCTGATCTTTCAGGATTTATTTTTGTATAATTCAAGTCTGCTTTTCAATATCTCTTGTTATTAAATTTTAATTCGTGGCATTAACATATAGATTGAAAAGGTTTTTATGGGGGTTTTGAGTGTATGCTGATGGAATTTTACTAGACGACACAGTTTCTTTTTCCAGAGCATCCCGGGTGTGTGTGTGTGAGGTGGGGTGAAGGGAGGGAGGGGGGGATTTATCCATTTCTCTGCATTATTGCTTTTTGAAATCATTGGTCGTACACCATCTTGGAAGACATTTATTACAGGGGACGAGAAAATGTGCATTTGATTAAAGAAAGAGGGAAAGCAGAGCATTTAGTGTGAAACAGGTTTTTGCAGGACCCCTGCTCTCAGTCAGTGACTCTGCTCCGAGTTATACAAACATGCAGTGAAAGCAGTGATTGAAGTGACCCCCTCCATCCCCCATTTTAGCTCATTCCTATTTTTAATCCCTCCACAGTGGAAACATTTCCATGAGCCTTAAACAAATTTGTATTTTATATTTGGAATCTCTATTCCAGCCTACTTAGCATGCAGAGCACAGAGACTTTTGGCAATTGCAAGGAACAATTCAAAGTCACAAAATCTCCCCTAAACTCAGAAGAACTGGGTTTTATTCTTTAGCTTTAAGCAAACACGGTGATTGATTTACTTCATTATTGTGCAGAGGCAGCTACAGTACTGCCCAAATATAGGCCAATTATTTTAAGTACCTCCACTGAATTGTGAGCAGAGGTACGTCCTGGAGATGTTTTCCTTGTACGCCTAACCTCCTTATTCTGTAACCCCTTATATCTTTAGCGCAGAGCTTTAGTACGTTGCTGTTAATATGCACGCAGTGACATTTTATAACACAGCTGGACCTGATCTTAAAAAGAAAATTAGTTTAGGAAATCCATAAACCACCGGGCCACTTAAACCATTTTACTTCTTATCTCAGTGCTGGATCCTTCAGGAGTAACCAAACCCCACAATTTTGGCTGAGGTGCATGTACTCTGATATTTAAAACAATGCCACTAGAATGTTAATGGACAGGGCTTGGAGGGGAGGGATGAGAGAAGCCCACTTACTCCTTGATGCCCTCCTTATAAACCACGACATCAAACGGTCTGTGCTACTATTGTGGATTTTATTTGGACTTAATGTCAAGAAAGGAGAGGGAGAAAGACTCTGCTTATGCACTGCATTAATATCAGTTTTGAGCGTTCAGATACCAAATGGTGGTCCGTAATGCTTCTTCAGTACACACTGCAATGCCTGCTGAAATGTTTTGATATTGAATAAGTCAGACACATGGTGAGCAACAGTACCAAGCAGCCATCTCAAGAGTTAAAAGAGTAAGGCCATACAGAAGTGCTAAAGGCTTTTGTTCCTTGAGGGTGGACTGGAGGCTGACTGTGGGAACCCTGGAGGTTGTGTGTTGTGTGAATCACTCAGCATCACACCAGTGTTAAGTTTGACAGCACTTTTTATTTTAGTTTGAGTTATAGTCTTTTGCCTAAAATATATTTTAGTTTTTGCCATAATTGAGTCATCTAAATTGCAGGGCTGGGTTAAAAAAATCGATTTAACGATTTAAATCGATTTTCCTTTAACTGGTTCAATAATCGATCCATAAAATCCAAAGATCGATCTTTTAACTTGGGTAGTTTTTTCTTCTTTGGATGTGCAGAGAAGCAGCCTGTGGTATCAACCCTGCTCGTCTCGTGTGATCAGCATTTAGTGTTGCTTTCTACTGAACAAGATCTCATGAGATGTTACTGCAAACAAACATAGTGGAAGCACTATATGGGCACCACTGGCAAGTTTAAAAGCTGATGTTTGGATGTGCAGTATTTTAGATTTAACAAGTACAAAGGAAAATACGAGTTGGAAAAAAACAAGTAACATGCAGAATGTGCATTAATGCATATCATTAAAATATGATGAATGTAACTGCTTTGGGTTCAGTTCTTCATGTTAAAACAATTTTAATGATGTACCAGGTCAAAAGGTCACTTTTTAAATTCACAGCACTATTTAAACTAAGATATCCCAGACTGAATAAATATTGAATTGAATCGAATCAATTTGAGACCTTGTAATATTGAATCGAATCGATCCAGAATGTCTGAATCAATACCCAGCCCTACTAAATTGTTTTAATTTTAGTCTTGTTTTAGTTGTCTTTTATGTTTCCTTGAATTTCTGAAGTCATGTTTTACACTTGGATCCCACCATCACAAAGCTAAGGCAGCTGTGGTTAGATGTCCCTCTTAACTCATCCAACCTTTCCACACAACCAGAGTAGCTGTGATTGGATGTATTCACAACTTTTCCCTACTTTCTACTGGGGGTAGGGAAAAAAATCAATTCACATAAGTATTTTTTGTTTGACGATTTTTAAATTGATTTTTTTTTCCTGATTTAAATGCTTAATTTTTGTCTGTATTAATAAGCCACTTTTAAAAGCAATCCAGGCTTTTGAAGAGAGAGTATAACCAGCTGGTTAAAGTATGTTGCTGAATAAATCTAAAAACGGACTCACATGTGATGTGTATTTTTCCCGATGTAGTCTGTAGTCATCATCATTGTTCTTTTTTTTCGCTGGTGTTAAAAAATCTAAAGATTGCAAAAATCAGCAGTATCATAGAATAGCAATTTAAATCTAATTGGCACCTAAAAAATCATTCAAAAATCGAATCGGGAGAAAAGCGTATCATCCCAGCCCTACTTTGTACATGACCAGATTAGGTCTGATTGGATTAAGCCTCTGCCAGAAAAATAGTCCATTTTTTATTTGTTGACAAAAAAGTCAGTTTATTCAGTTTTGTTTTTTTTTCATATGCAGTTGTCTTTTTTTAGTTATAGCCTAGTGTTCGTCAGGGGAAAAATGGTTGTTGACGAAGACTATAAAAAATTAAGTAGTCAAAAAAATTAACACTGCATCGTGCCTGCTGTCCACAGTGCACCCTTTTAAAATGTAATTCCATGCTGTATGTTTGCTGTTGTAAGCAGTTCATCAAGTGCTTGTACTGTACAGCTGGAGAAACAGAGGTATGCCTGCTTTGTAGTGACGAAGGTTGGTCTTAAAGGCTCATAAATACACATCTCTGACATCTGTGAACCAAGCAAAGAAAATAAGAGCAAGCCATTTCACTCCCTGAAAAAGATAAATGCTTTTGTCTCTCCAAACTGATTAACAAGCTATACTAAATTCAAAAGCAGGGGAAACCAAGAAAAAATCCTGCATGTTGTCAAAATCCCTCTTGCTTCACTCCTCGTCGTTGCACTATGCTACGTTGCTTGCTAGCAGTAGGGACACTCGCACACCATTCTATTTAATTAGCTTGATTTTGACGCAGACGCTTGTGCGGGTTGCGTTTAGTTAGGACATTGTGTCTGACTATAGATCATTTAAATGCCCTCACTGTATGGGGATGATTTTTTTATGTCATCCATGTTTTTTATTTTAATAAGGAAATCCAGGTCATGATTAACATGGCTACGAGCGGACATGCCAGTGGTCAGATGGCTTTAAGTGCTGCCTCAGTATTACCTCTTTAGGTTTAGGTCGGTTGAGCTAAAGTTTGGTCGAGATGCAATGCTCCGTATGGCAGTGTCAAATACAACCCAACGTCAACCATGTTCTAAAGGCTCCTTCATTATCAAATGGCCGATGTCACATGGCTTCTTCCAATTCTTTCTACAGTCTATGAACAATATTCACGAAGACTGGCATTTAAATTAAACTCCGTTGGCAATGAAGGGTTCACATAGGCATATATGGGTTACTGATAAAATGATAAACCACAGAGAAATTTTGGACAGTTAGTATTACCATTTCCTATTTTAAAAACCATTAAAACTGCGTTTGATTATCTCTTTTGTCAATAACTCATAGTGATACTGTTCATTGCCTGAGACAGCCAGACCCATGTGTCTGGTTCGTTGGCAAAGCAGCAGCAGTCCCTCAGACGGAGTGTTTGCAGTGTTTGACCTCTGAAAGTAAAACTATGGCACCAAAGTTTTTTTTTCCCTCGAAACAAAGTCTGAAGTCTAGTCTGACCACTGTACATCGCTCTTAAATGTACATTATTTTTCAACAAAATAAAACTTTGTTAAATAATTTGAGTGTGTTTTAAGTAAGTTTTTTTTTTTGATGCACATTGCAACAATATCACAATAATAATGATGACTATGATCAGGGCTTGACGCTTAGCATTTTTCCAAGTAGCACTGGTGCTACCAAGTTGAAAAATCTAGTAGCACACAAATATTTGTAGTAGCATGGGAATGCTTTCTGCCAGTCAGCATTAAACTTGTACTTCTTACAACTGGGAACGGCAGCGGCATCATTAACTGTCTCTCCGGCGTCTTGAGACACAGCGTCTGAAGCTAACACTAGCTCTTCCTCGCTGTCAATTTCGTCCTCTTGCCTCAATTCAGAGTCCACATGTTCTGGTTTTGTTGATCTTTTGCAATAATAACTGATAGGCTTCATAGTTATTTGGTTATTGCTCGTTGGTCTTTCTGTTAAAATAGTTTAAAATGTCGCTCGCTGTTCTGTCAGTGTATGTTGCCCGGCAACCAGTCCCACTGATGCGCTGTGATTGGTCGAGATGAGGCTTTGGGAGCGCCTGTTTATGTTGGTCTGTACCTCGCGCAGGGTGCTGCAGGCATGTCGGGTGTACCGAAGGCCAGCTAGCGGCGCAGTTAGGTCAATAAAACAAACGTTTCACAGCTGAACATGTGTCCAGCTGAAGCTGCGTTCGGGAATACCACCGGCCACAACTTCCAACGTGTTCAACCCAAGATAAAACATGTTTTGAACAGTCATTTTTTGTAGTTGCACGGGTGCTACCAAATGCAAATCACAACTCGCACTGTAATATTTTTAGTAGCAAATGCGAGTACCTCCTCGCACTGTTGAGCCCTGACTGTGATTTGTTCATAAATTAAATGTTCATATCGTTACTTCCCTAATCCCACACATAATTACACCACAACCAGTTGAAACCACTAAGAGGGCAGGGTTAATCCACACTCTTATGTTGTTTGGATCAAATTCTGAACACAACATCTAAATGTTGCAGCAGAAATCTAGACTTATCAGGCCAGGCAACATTTTTACAACCTTCTATTGTTCATTTTTGATGAGGCTGTGCAACATGTAGTTTCCTGTTCTTGGCTGTGAGTGGCACCCAATGTGGTCTCCTGCTGCTGCAGCCAAACTGCTTCAGTTTTCAACATGTTGCGCATTCACAAATGGTCTTCTGTATTTGCTGGTTGTGGCAACTGGTTATTTATGTTACTAGTGCCTATCCACAATGAAAAACCATACTGGCCATTCTACTCCAACCTCAGACACCAGCAAGGTGGTTCACCCTGCTGCCACACGTTTTTCTATTTTAGACAATCTGCTGTAAATCTATGAGAGATATTAATAGATCAGCACTTGATAAAGTACTCAGACCAGCCTGTCAACAACTATGCCATTTTCAAAGTCACATAAATTGCCTTAGTAAATAAAATAAAATAAAATAGTGTAAAGTAAAATATAAAGGAAGAGGATGACATTTAGCCCTGTAGAGCAGGAAGAGGTGGATCTATGGGTGAGGAAACAGAAGGTAGTGACTGCATTTGCAGGGATTAACTTGGATGCTAACAGCTTCAGTAGCAGATTTATCAGATCACGACCAAACTTCCATTGGACGTTTATTTTTTTGCTCCACTTCTGACATACTTTGAGAGTTTTAAGAAGTGGCTTACGCTTTGTAGTGCTGTAGCTTCTGACGATGATATTACCTGTGGACCGTAATAAATTCTGATTGATAGAACATTCGTCCAGTCACCTGCTTGATATGCTTCTGGAAAAGTTAAGGCCTCCCCAGACACTTTCTATGTTCTCTTTCTCAGATGGACTGGTGAAATATATTGAATAGTCCATCTGGTGTGCCAGGTTAATGATTTTGAGATATACAAATGATTGATCGATTGATCTTTTTTATTCTGATGCTCAGCCTGAATTCAGTAGGTAGTATTGACCATGTCTACTTGGCTAAATGTATTGAGTTGCTGCCAGGTGATTGGCTGATAGTACTTGAATGTTTGTTTGTGTCATATTTTCATATCCATTCAAAGTCTTCACAGTATGAGCTACGTGACTCAAAAACATTATAAAGAATTAAATACTTTGTACAAGATTAGGACCCAAGCTGATCAGCAGTATGGCTAAATACCCATACATAGAGGGTTCCAGCGAACAAAAGTGCTTCTAACTATTCTTTAATATGGAAATCCAGTTGATTAAAATTTCCTCATCCGGTTGTATATTTATCTCCCTTTCATTCTGTTTGTTTAAGGTTGTTTTTATTTTCATGGCACATCAAACAAATGTACATCTGTTTCACATTTCCTTCTTGTATAAGGGCTCTAGGTTGCAGTATATCGGAAAGCGCAGTCTTTAAAAGAACAGAAGGCCAGATGGCTAATTTTGCATTTTGACTTTAATTAGAGGAAAACAGGCCACAACAGGCATTTCATATATTCAGGGCATGCATTAAAAATGTTGCACAGGAAATAATACACGATGACGAAAGGATTGATCTAATTTTGATCTTTTTCCTGCCATTATTTCATTTGATTAGAGATGATAAAAGCCACTTAATGTGGCATTATTTCAGTCGGTTAATTCAATACAAAAAAACAGGCATAAAAATAGGTGACATATCTGCTTGATCCATCTGGGCTGATCGATCTTCTTGAAGCTTTTGATCCTCTTTAACTGCACACAGAATTGAGTTAGCTCTGATGACCACAGAGTGTGTTCATGTGTGACTTCAGTCCAATAAGAGAGTCCTGTCAACTGGAAAAAAAAAAAAAAACTTTAGAAAATGCAAGTAAGAGCAAACAGGAGTGGGACCAAATACTGATCTGGCAATGAACTGTCAGTCCGACTCCTGTGGTACTTGTTTAGCAAATACACTCCCAATCCAAACCTGAAGACCAGTTGAAATATTGCATTTTACACTGTTGAATCATCAAAAGGTTTCAAGTAGAGCTTAATAAAACAAAAATAAAAAATAGAAGGAAGAGAGAAAAAATTTAAGCAAGAAATTTGTTAAGTACAACACTTAAATGTCAATAGTCAGTACATCAGCAGAAAGGTTTAAGACCATAGTTCATAATTCTGAAAACCCCCTCAAAACAGAAATAAAAGTGTCAACAAAAGAAACAGGAAGACCTCAGTCATTACAATACAGATGATGGCCCTCAGCCGTCACCAGGCAGAGGAGGGCCCTCTGTCATTACAACGACGACGATAACACTCAGCCATTACCAGACAGACAAGTGCCCCCGTCCGTCACCAGACAGATGATGGCCCTCAGCCATCACCAGACAGACAAGTGCCCTCTGTCATTACAACGACGATAACACTCAGCCATTACCAGACAGACAAGTGCCCTCAGCCATCCCCAGGCAGATGATGAGCCTAAGTCATCACTAGACAGACGAGTGCCCCGCTGATGACCCTCCAGCCATCACCAGACAGACAAAAAGCCTAGATAAGTCACCAGACAGATGATGATGGCCCTCAGCGATCGCTTGAGCAGAGGAGGGCTCTCGCAATAAATACAACTACAAATGCCGCTCAGCCATTACCAGACAGACAAATGCCCTTGTCCGTCACCAGACAGATGATGGCCCTCAGCCGTCACCAGGCAGAGGAGGGCTCTCTGTCATTACAACAATGACGATAACACTCAGCCATTATTAGACAGGCAAGGGCCCTCAGTGGTCACCAGACAGACAAGGGCCCTACAGCAACACCAGGCAGATGATGAGCCTAAGTCATCACCAGGCAGACAAGTGCCCTCATCTGTCACCAGGCAGACAAGTGCCCTCATCTGTCACCAGGCAGACAAGTGCCCTCATCTGTCACCAGGCAGACAAATGCCCTCGTCTGTCAACAGACAGACAAGAGCCCTCAGTCATTACAACGTAGACGATGGTCCTCAGTTGTCACCAGACAGACGAGGGCCCTCAGCTCAACAGTCTTACAATGTTAAAAAAAAGACAGCTTTATTGCCATCAGGAGGTCACGACAGTGAATGCCTGACAGATGAAAATGTCATAAAAATCCCCATTGTGGTGCAGAATTTGGCTTTTAAAGGCTGTGGTCTTAACTGTTGATCAGCTTGTAAAAGCATGTTATAGTTTAATTAATAAATTGCCTGCCCAAATTTTTTCTCTCTCACTCCCATTTCTTCTTTTTGTATTTGAAACTTTACTAAGAACCTTCTTGAGATCCAACAGTGGAAAATGCAAATTCTTGTAATTTTTTAACCTATCTCCTAAAGTGCGATTCTTATGAAAACCTCTACACTCCTTATCAGAAGGAGGGCCTTTGACTTATTTAGACTTTAGACTTTGAAGATTGTGGGTCTGTTGATTTTAATGCATAGAATATGTCCATGTAGTTTTTAGAAGTTTGAGTGGATCTTTGCACTATCTTGTGTATTTTCATCTGTGTATGATGATTTTTTTAACTACTTTTGGACAACAGATTAATTTTATCTTTTTTTTTTAATGTTGCATTTTTTACATTGATGCCTTCTGCTCATGTGTAGATAAATATGAACTATCCTAATTTTAAAACAAAAATACATACAAATGAATATGCAATGTGCCATTCCTCCTAACATAAAGTAGTGGAAACACGTGAAAAACTTGCAGCATATCAAACATTACAGATTTGCTTTGTTAAACAACTGTTCATGTCGGGGTTTCATTGTTTCTGGAGTTGCCCTTTAATTTGTACACAATGTACCAAAAACAATCATGCCCCAGACTTTCTGTAAATGGCAGTCATTTTTTAAAAAATGAGGATGTCAGAGTTACTGAATGTACTCATCAATTGTTGGGGAATTACTTTGGTTCCTCCCTGTATTAAAACTGCAAAATTACAATCAGCAGCAAAAGTCTCAGTTCTGCAGTGAAATGTTTCCATCTTTGAAATACAGATTAAATTGTGCTCTAGCAGGCCTGTTCTGGTTGTAACTGGCAAACTTTAGTCTAGTGGTCTCTAGTTAAAAGGTTCAGTTAGAAATATTCAGTTTGTCATGGTTGCCTAAGCATTCCTCGCCATTTCTGTTGCATTTTTTTCTTATATTTGTGTTATCATAGAGTTCACTGTCTCAGATATCACCCACTGTAAAGCAGTAACCAAAAACTCCCTGTGCAGCTCACTGTGCCGCCCTTAATCTGACACCTACCCTGCAGCAGTTGCAACAATAATTATTAAATCACCATAAACAAGCCAACAGCCTTGTTGCTGATGGTTTAACTTGCTTTTGTAGGTCATGTGGAGGCATCAGTATTAATTTGAGTCTGCTTCATAACCAGCCAAAGACCCCCCTCACAGGAGCTTTAAGAGTGAAGCCACACCAGAGGGTCACTGGATAATTCTTTAAGTTTTTAAGATGATGAATTGGAGAAGAAAGGAGAATGAAAGCTCTGTGAAACAAAATCTGTTTTCAATTTTTCTGAACTCTGCTCTAATCTTTGCTTTTAGAATGAAATAATGTACAATTTTACCTCTTTGGGCTTCAAACAGTCATTTAAATGAAACCATGTGGGAGGTTTGAGAGGGGGAAGCATCCTTCAAAGACGGCCCGGTCACCCCCTCCCTCCCAACCAGACACTGTTTTTATTAGTTTGGAAGGAGATTTTGTTACCACTGTTTAAAGCCTTAAAAGTTGGCTTTGAAAAACTTCACATGGAGCCTTTTTTATTTCAAAATTTGAATCTCTAAAAATCTCGTGGCTTTATTTAGACAGAGCTGAGAGGAAGTATATTATGACCATTAAGTTGGGCAAAGTAGGAGAGTAAAGTAACATAAAATCTGATATTTGGTATTAATAAGAATTCCAGTGTTTGACTAAATGTACGCCACTGCAGCCCATCCTGCATCTATGGAAAGAATCTGTTGGACATTAGTAATAGAGACAGAGAAGTTGTACCTCCTTCTGTCTGCTGAACTGCTTTAATTTTTTATAGCGTGGATTAAACAAGCCATCTGAAGGTGGGCACACTGTGGTCATAAAAGGATGGACATTTTCAGAATCAATACTCTGGGTGTGGAAAAATGCTGAGATTGTGCTAAGGGGCTCAAAGTGTGCCAAGAAAAAAAGCCCCCTACACCACCAGCACAACTCTGAATGGTTGATACAAGGCATGGTAGATTCATCCCCTTAAGATGCACAGTATTTTCACAATATTAGGTAATTGCCTAGAAAGTTGATTATCAATATCAACAGATATGAACACTTTTTCTGATATTCACAGCAATGTCACATGTCTACTTTTATAAATCAAAAACAGAGTTATTAAGGAGTTAAAAGTTTTTTTCTCTTGCTTCACATCTGTTTCTAACACTAATAGACCCAACATGAAAGGAGCAGTTCAGTTTTATTAAGCTGGAGGCTTTGTGCTCTTAAGAAATATTTTGGTGTCAGCGAGTTTCAAATTATCAGCATGTAAGATATTGACAAAAATCCTGCTATTCTGCCTCCCTAAACCCTTTATGTTGTTTATGCTGGAATTCTGATCCTTCATCTGAATGTTGCTGTGGAGATTAAGGGGCCGTTTACACAGGGCCGAATACGGTCATATCCGATAAGTTTTCATTGTGTTTTGGCCTTGTGTTTACATGGGAACGTTTTTTGGATTGCCTGAAAACAGAAACTTTTGAAACTAGGCTCCAGAGTGGAGCGTGTTCAAAACGCTCCTACATGCAGCTTCGTGTAAACCTGAATCAGAGCGGTTCAGGGTTAAACGCTGATGTCACCACATGCGCAGTACTCTTTCACATGAAGGCTGCACGCTCATACCAGGAACTTGCCAACTTGCCTCCACTTGCCATTGATGTTTGTGAAAAGTTTTTCTTCTTCACATATGTATTGGAGCAGCACTGCCTTTCTGCAAACCTACACCGTCATCTACTGAACCTGCATGCATACTACAGCGGTTTCATTCGTCTCCAGCATCTCCGTCTGAACGCGGATTGACTTTGAATACGTAAAGGAAAAATCTAAGTCAGAGAGTGTCCGTGTAAACTTAGCCTAAGACTCATCAGACCAACCTTTTTTTGCCCCTTTTTGGTGAGCCTGAACTAATTATAGCCTCAATTAAGTGTTCTTATCAAACAGGAGTGGCACCCAGTGCAGTCTTTAGTCCATTGGCTTTAATATTTGATGTGTTGTGCTTTCCAAAATGGTCTTCTGCACATCTTGGGTACAACAAGGGGTTATTTGAGTAACTTATGCCTGTCTGTCATCTTAAACCATTTTGGCCTTTCTCTTCTGAGCGCTGGCATCAACAAGGCAGTTGTTGTCTCTGGACATTTCCTCTTTTTCTTTGAACCCTAAGGATGGTTGTGCTTGATAATCTCAGTAGATCACCAGTTACTCAAATAACTAGATCATCTTGCCTGGCACAAACAAGCAACTTTCAAAGTCACTTAAATCACCTTTTTCCCTTCTCTGATGCTCGGTTTGATCTTCAGAAGGTTGTCTTAATCGTGTCTACAAGCTTGAATGGATTAAGTTGCAGGCATGTGACTGGCTGAATAGCTATTTGTATTAATGAGCGGTTTAACAGTTATGCCCTGATAAAGTGAGTGTATATATTTGTATCTGTGTAGGGGTATTGTGAGGCTTTCTGTTGTGAAGCTTTGTGTTAAAAATGTTTAAAAACAGGAACCAAAAGCTACCCTGGTGGTTTGTTAATGGTACCAGCCTCATAGCAGTACCCCTAAAACTCTGAAGTAGTCTCCATCTAAATGGTCTGAGTTCAGCAGTGAATGACATGATGGTAGCATATTTCTCCGTGTTAATAATTTATAAACCAAATGATAAATGCATCAAAGTTAAGAGTCACTTTCTGCGTGCTGCCTTCATTTGTTTTGGCAGCCATATGAGCTGACTGAAGGTCTTTACCCTATCATTCATAAAAGAACAATGATGACACCATGCTTTTTGTGCACACAGGGGGATTAGACTTGTCATGGTAGGAAATTTTTATATGCCAGTGTAAATTCTGCCAGAACTGTGCCAAATGCTGATGTTGTTGGCTTTGAATTAGCTTCCTTAAGGCTATGATTTAAAAAGGCTGAGATGGATGAGACTGGCTTTACTGTAATTTTCTTTTTTGGACTAAATGAAAAAATTTGACAGCCTTTCAGCAAGATTACAACTTTGAAATGTAGTCCTTTTGAAGTAAGTGTAATGAAAAAGGTACATGCACTTGCTGTGCTGTGCTTTAATTTAGACTCTTGAGGTCAGATAAAAATAAATATAGGCTGTGTCACAAACTTTAGATTTACCCCATTTCTTCTACAAGCTAGTTCTCTGAGAAAAGCTATGCTGCTGTCATCCTTAAGTAGGGATGCATTGATGACACTTTTCTGCTGCTGATGTTGGTAATGTATAACTTAGATTTGCAGATGCCAATCATTATTTAAGTACTGTTGCTTGTTTGGCAGTTGGTCAGTCTGCAAAGCTTTATAGATTGGTACAAGCATGAGTCCTAAAATATGAAAGTCCCAGGACAAAGATGTAGCTGTGTATAAAAATTAAAAAAAAAAAAAGAATTAGAATTCTGTGTATCATATAATGGGATATACTTTATAATTTGGATTCAGATTTATTATTTTTGTTTTTAATGCCTTTAATAAATATATTATCTGGACTTGGATTTTACTTTACTCTATAAATTGTAAGATTGTATCTTTTCACTTTTAAGCCCCATGTCCTGGTGTGTTTGACCTTTTCCATCATGTATTGGGTAGGCCTGTCACGACAATTAATAAATCAATTAACCGCACGATAAATAAAAACGTCCTCGGTAAGTTTGCCGGCCTCGATAAGTTCACACGTGCATGCATGTTTGTTTTCCTCCTCTCTCTCTGCTGGATGAGAAGATGGGTCACTCTGTGCAACTTTGTCAACACCTGGGTGCATTGGTTCTATAGCGGATTTAGCGGATTTATAGCGGAGTGAGCATTTGTCATTCATTCAATCATTGTGGGGGAGGCGGGGCAGCTCGCGCGTACACACACAGAGGGCTGAAGTGAGCGTCCCAAGGAGTAACTAGGAAACAAACACTAATATGAATGATGGCATGAAAACTACGGTTCCTAAGCTGAATGCCACAGCCCAAGTGTGGGAATATTTTGGGTTTTGAACAGAATGAACAAGGTGTGAGCCCATGAACACAGACGAGCTGATATGTCGTATTTGTACTTATTTTATTTTTTGATTAGTATAATGATTTTTATTTACATCCATTTTTTTTCCAAAAGAGAGTCCATTTTATTTTCATTGTTTTTTTTTTTCTCTTTTTTTGTTAAATTTATTTTACTGTTTGTTTAATTTATCTTAATAAAAAGCTCCTAACCTTCCAGTTACAGTTAAATACTCTTAAGAAATTAAAATTTATTGCTTTTGATACAGTGTACTCACTTAATTATGACATATATATTATAACAGCGTTAATGAAAAAATGATGTTTCAAAACAATATAGGCAATAATATTGTTTATTGGCAATAATTTTTTGGACAGTTATCGTCCAAAAAAAATTGTTATCGTGGCAGGCCTAGTATTGGGTGTCTGCCAGGCAGGAATTGATTTAAGCTGACCAAAAATAAAGTATTAGACACTGCTGTTTTTCCCTCCCCTTTGGAAATAGTCCAATCTGAGGGGGAGGGCCTATGATAATAAGCTCTACACTGATTGGCCTACACAAATGTAGGCGTAGGCTGTATAAGTATGACATCATTAACCCCAGGAAGTAAAAAACAGAGTGCTGTAAGGGGCATTGTCTTTGAGGCGTAGAACATTTCTCTGTGAATGGAGAGTTCAGTACGAGGTGTTAGTCTTCTGCCCCTCAAGCCCCCTCAACAATCTTTAAAGAAAAGGAAATAGTTTTATTTCAGAACATGGGACCTTAAATTAGACATGCTTGTATTTGAGTTTGCAGTGTATTGAGACAAAAAAAGCACTTCCATGTTGTAAAATTTTTAGGCGTATTTTTTTTCAATGAATACCAGCAAAGGTAATCATATTGTCACTTATGTTCTGTTTTACTGCACAATGACCATTTTTTTGAAGCAGGAATCAGACAATGTATTTATGGACTTCTGCATTTATGAGCATTTTTCTTAAACATTTGATCATGAACATGAAAAGTCTGCCCCCCTCACCAGTGAAGCACTTTTAAAAATGCCAACCATTACAAGAATTCACTTGTGCTGAAAACAGTTGAGCTAGAAAATGGAAAGCTGACCATTTAGTTTATGATGTCACTGGGATGTAAAATTTGGCACTGCTGCGTAGACAGTAAATGGGCCGCTCAGTTTGCTGAGACCAAACATTTTTGCACATATGCAGTCATAAATTAAGACATTTCAGACCTTGGGTTAAAGTGACGATTAAATGTTCTTTTTCATATCAGTCTTTCTTTAGCAATGAGAATTGTATTTTTGTTCTTTTTCAACCACTGTATTTTAACAACTGTGTTATGAGAGGCATAACAACTTGAAGGGTTTTCTCTGATTAAACACTTCAATGAAAAGTCTGATGCATCAAGCGTTTTACCTGGCTCAAAATGAGGCATTCATTGTTCTTTTGTTTAGGAGCAGGACCTTTTCCTGCTTTGTCATTGCTCTGGTTAAGTATACTGTCTGATGATAGCACAGACAAACAGCTGTGATGGTTCATTATACAGCTGTAGGTGCTCTCTGGTATGCCTAGAGTCTGTCATCATGATGAGTTGTCCTTTCAAGTGTCTGTCATGCTGCCTGAAAGTAACTTTTGATCCCAGAAAAGTGTTTGTTGATTTGATTTTGAAATGACGATATTAAGCATTAGTAGTTTAGTGTGGTAGTACGCATTACCATCTATGGGAGGTCCAAGTCTTCGAGCCCCACTCCACCTGTCACATGTCGATATCTCCCTGGGCAAGACACTAAAGCCCAAGTTGCTCCCACTGCTTGGCAAAGTAATAGGTATGAAAGGGTATGGATGTGTAAGCTATTTTAGATGGTTTGTATAACAAGACATTGCACAGAAACTCAGAACCATAGGCATGTGAATGTGAGTGTGAATGAGTTGCTGCGACCTATGATGTTAAGCTGAAGTGAAAGAATCATGTCCCTTCACAGTTTTCTTCCTTCACTTTTCCTTCTTCCTCTCCGTGTGTGTGTCTGTTTCATTTTCTTTATCATAATATAAGAGGGGATTACGATTTTTGTCTTTTCCAGTCCACCTAAATTGAGATAATTTGTGACAGGCAGGGTTCCCAAGGGGCGGAAAATTGTGGTATATTTCTAGAAACTTTATGGAAACTTCCCATGGGAATTATTGAATTATCAGAATATATGGGAAAGAATTAACAGGAAATTGGGGGTCATTCAACCAAACTGTATCATATCATAAACATTTTGTCTTGTCATAAGTAGACATCCCCAACAATAATGCAATTAAAAAATATTACATTAAAACAGATTCTGTTTTGTTTTGTGTGTTGTTTTGTATCTTGTTTTTTTGTCAAGATAATGCTAATAAATATTTTACCCAACTATGTTTAAAAGACATTTACAGGCTTATTCCTGTGTGTTGCCATTATCTCTGTATTTTTCTGAAAATTCCTTTTTCACTTAAGTTACAGTTCAAGTTTCCAACTTTGAATATTCCTCGAATTCTGCAACCCTAGTGACACGTGACCAAGTTTTACATAAAAAAAACATCATTTCACCAACCAGTTCTATTGTTCTGTCAAATCTGCTTATGATGAAAATGTAACTTCTTTAAAATCTCCCCTTACAAAAACTGAACAAGAGCGTGTATTGCAGAAGTGGCTCTTGAATTGAAAAGAAGCCTGTTTGTGTACTGAAATTAAACCCTGAGCCCCTAACGACCTCTGTGTGACCCTTAGTAATTACTTGGTATTATTTAGCCACTGCTTAATTTTACAGCTGAGAATAGACGTGAGGTGATATTGACTCTTAACAGCATCAGTGTTCGTGTGCATCATCAAAGTTGAAATGCAAAACAAGGTGCCGCAGATGATCTGTGGATGTAAACAAGGATTATTTCTACTTAACGTCAGTTCACTGTGTGGATAAAATGTCTTAGGTGTACACAGATACTGTGCACATTTTACAATGGAACAAACGGACTCTAGGACAAGACTAATAAACTGGTACAAAAATACATAACAATAACTTCTTGTTATTTCAAAATTTTAAATGTTCAAATTCATATTCTGAGTTCACAATTGGACAAATAATATATTGTGGTATAATTTCTGGTCCTTATAAAGCAGGCAGTATATCATCACTCACAGTTAAGCTATACTTGATACTGTTATCCACAGACATACTTGTTAGGCCTTCTGGCTGTGTGTCTTATCCAAAGAAAGGTGTATTTGGGCAATGAAAAGGCCTGTTGTTGCTGCATTGGTGCGCTATTATTAGAAGGCCAATTTTCCCTCTTTCCATAATATCAGTCATCCTGGCATAACTCTGTTTTGCTTGGTTGCTTTTTGAGCACATTCTCTTGACAGGGCCTTTTATAGCCTTGTGCTGAAGTGGCAAGTTGTGTAATTTGGATATTTCTGAAATTAGAGCATTTGGATGTCACAAAGCAGCAGAATTTATGCCATCAAAGGTCACTCAGGGAAAGTAAAGCCACTCTCTTTTCTTCATGGATAACTAGAAAATGGTGTCTGCTATTTCTGTCCTCAAAGTGACACTTGCTCAGATAAATGACCGGTGGTGGCTCCTGTGCATTTTTAGCTCACACGTTTCTGTTTTAATGGAAAAAAGGGTGGTTGTCTCACAATTTTAGATTTTTTTTCCCCAGTAGTTCTTCTTTTATTGTCTGATGCAGGCTTATTGCCACATTCATATAGCTTCCATTTTCCTCCTAAATCAAGGTCACGGTCTGAGGCTTCATAGCTGTAGAATGACAAAGAACTCTTTGTCAAGTTATATACTGAATGCAACTAGATGATCATTATATAATTATTGTCTGATTGATAAGTAGATGGACAGAATTGTTCTGGAGAAACTTTGGGCCCACCTCAAGTTGAAACAACTTGTTGTGTTCAAAGCCACCACCACGTAACAGCTAATGTAGCATCTGGCTTTATCCAGTTTTATATTTCTCTTATAGCTGGATCAGACAACACAGTATCAGACAGATCAAGACACCATTTTGTCGTTGCAGCCCTCTATCAACCATTTGGACTGTTAGTATATTTTGGGAACGATGGGTACTCCTTGTAGTATGACATTATCTTTGATGCTTTCACGACCTTGTCTCAGCAAGAGTGGCGTGTCAGAATTTTTTGTGTATCTGCTTTAGCTTGACAACCTGACTTATGTCCACAATGACTTTTTTTCCTCTTGGGGACTTTCTGTGTGCAGTTATCAAAGTAACTGTAGCTAACACTCATAACAATGTTTAACTCGGCTAAATGGGATAAACCCTTTGATAATTTAACACATTTTATCTCAACTTTTATTTGAAGGATGACGGGGCATCAAGTCCTGGAACAATTGTTTTATTTTCAGAGCAGAAAACTACCAGCAGCTTAGTTGACATATAAAAGACCCCCACCCCCAACCCATGACCTATACATTTACATACAGTGGCAAAGATGGTAGATAACATTGTAACAACAGCATACAGTTACTTTAGTCTCGTGCTAAGAAACATTGATCCCAAAATATATTGTTACACATTCCTCAATTTGTGTATCTATAAGGATTTTAAAGGATTTACACACCCCAAAATGCTATGACTGAAGTTGTAAGAAAACCTTTGGTAATACCATCCTCAGTGCAGTTTACAAAAAAAAAAAGAACACATTTGACTGGTTGGTGGAAGGCCAACAGATGGACCTGCATATATTCATGGATAAGGAGTAAGCCAGCTGCTAGGCAAATGAGAAATAAACTGCTCCAAGTGCCCTAGTGTGCTGTATTACCATACAGATTTTTACTCCCGTGTATGGATATTTGAATGTCAAGTATAAGGTGACAGCCTTAGTATTCTTTGTCCTCAATTTGTGGTTATTCCCATAATGTACCGTGGCCTCAGTTTCTTGATTTGTGTCATGTCATGAGGTTGTTTGAAATACTAATCCCAAGATTATGTGGTGCCATACGGAAGAGGAGATTGGCATTAATCTGTAAAAAAATTCTCTGTGCATAATATCTCACTTCCGAAGGCATATTCTCATATATGTTGACATTTTCTGGAGATTTTTTTTTTCTCTTGGACAACAAATTTCAAAACATGAAGACTGCCCACCTAGCCTTTGCAAAGTCAAAATCTTGTAGTCTCTGTGCAGCTGTGTACCACTAGCCACCAGTACAGTAATTTTGCCTGTTCTTAATGTTAATAGCAGTGAAGCACAGACTCACAGCCGGCTTCTGATTTTCTGGCAGGTGTGCTGCCCACCTCCCTTCGTCACTCGCTGGCTTTTGTTAAGAAGTCTTTGAAATTAAACCAGAACTCCTCAACGTTCATTTGTTTAATAGTATACTACAGTTTTCATCAAAGACAGGTTGATGACCAAATGACAGAGCAAGGCTGTCAAAAAACAGGATTGCTTTGTATCCTACCAAGATTTACACAGCAGCAGCTTGTTATCCACATTATGTGGGTCGAAATTAACAATCACTCTTGGTACCATGCAGATTGTTGTGGCTGTAAGCATTTCATCATTTTATTTAGGTGCATTGGCCACCTTGGTACATGATGCCTGAAAAATAGGTTCTAAAAGTTCTTCTTATGAACAGTTTTACTTAAATATCCATTTTGTTTATTTTCTTCCCTGTCACAGTAGCCTGGGCTCAGAGGAGGTGGAGTCATGAGTGAACCAGAGGCACCCAAACCTGACAATGAGAAGGCAGACAGTGGAAGTCCTGCCACAGATGAACCCTCACCAACTGCAGCCCCAAAGTCCAAGACCCCCAGTCCACCCCCTTGTCAGACATCTAGTACACAAAGTTGTCCACCACCCGTCCCACCGCCTGGTCCGCCACCCGGTCCACCACCTGGTCTGCCCACTGTGACAGTGAAGACAGAGCCTGGGACCTCCGAAACAAGTAACGGGAAAGTGGGTGACCCCAACCCTGCTGAGATCTGTGTTGTCTTAGGAGGAGGTGATGGAGGAGCAAGTGCGCCTGGACCCCGTAGTCGAGCTCAGATCGAGGGTATGTTTGCCCTTGGTACTCCTCCTCCAACGAAGAGCACAGACTCATGCATAGGTGTGTGAATACACATGCTAATATATTTTTACACAAAGAATGTAATGACCGCAAGGCACAAAGATGACAAAAGTGTGAATTAACACCAGTTAATCATGCAGATAATCCAAATGTTGGTACACAAGGGCAAAGAAAAACACAGGGGAGACAATTTGAGACTCAGAACACTCTTTGAGAGAAGCACAAGAATTACTCAATGATTGAACACATTTGCAGTCTATATACATGATCATAGACAAAGTCTTTGTCACAGCTACGAGGTGGCCGACTCACCTGCAGATAACAGAAACTGTGGCTCTTGGTGCTCTACTACCCAGATGCTGACAAGGACAGTGATTGTATGAATAATATCAATAGTAGCAGGGATGTTTGGCCATATATTGGCTTGGGAAATAGAGAAGTAGTGCTGGCTGTGTAAGGTTATGTTATCATATACCAACCAAAGTTGTGTGAAACTACATTCATCAGAGGCAGATTAACATGAAAAAAACAGAACTGGCATTGCTAAAAATACTAACAGTGGCCACACTTGGCAAACGAGTGTCAACCTTATTTAACCCCTAACATTGTGATCATTTGTTGCATAAATAGTGCAGCTTGATTTGCAAATATTTCACTCAGTGTTTTCTAAGGCAATAAAACCCAATTTGTTAGGCAATATATAACCAGAGGGCTCTTAATCAAAACAATAACAAACAATGTTGGGTAATGACTGAAAAGCTGTCAACTACGCCCACCTTAGCTCCTCACTTCTTTTTTTCTAAATTAAGGACTCAATTGGATAAAATAGCTCTCAATTTTAGTGTTTAGAAAACAGCAAACCAGCACTATAATTTCTCTGATAAACTTCACATGAGGGGCAAAGCTCTTAAAAATGAATGGTTTGCAATGTTAACCCGTTGCAAAGCATTCTGGATGACTTTTGAACCAAGTAATTTAGCTTTACTTTATTCTTGAAATTCATGCAAAAAGGAGAAAGATGACTTACTATTTGTATATTGTATTGAGTGCCATTTTTTTAAGGAGTCCTTGGTGTAAAAGAGTGGTAAACAGCAGAGGTGGGCGGAGATGACAGCGAGTCTTAACTTGACTTTGGAATGTCAAGCTCAGCTATTCTGTCTAAGGGGTTGTGAGTTGGTGTATTGCAATGCAGGGGGAGCTAAGGTAACAGAATAGACAACAGCCACAGGGTAATTTTGGTACATCGCAAGTAAGTAGAATAAACATTAATATGGTAAAAACAGAAAGACTGGATATGTTTTTGACACAAAATCCAATGTTTCCATGGCAATGATATATAAGCAGTGTCTCTTAAGACACGTCCAACTGCGATTTTAAAAAGATGAAGGACTTCCTTGGCTCTGAAAACATCGGAAACATTCATGGTCCTAAAAGTTCTCACCTAAAATCATACAAAAGACAGGATTTGCCATTGATGTAATTAACCCAGACATTACAGGATCCAATTCCCATAAAGTCCAATATTTTGTATTTTTACAGTTTGGGTTTAACAGGATTTTCGATTAAGGAACTTCCCTACTCAAACTCTACCTTTCATTTGCTAAATGACTGCGCTATTCAAAATTACATAGAGGAACATCTGGTTTGCGTTGATTTCGGCGCCCCCTGTGTACAAGGGAGGGTCAGTCTCTTTGCAGATCTTGTCTTGTACTCCTGCAAGTTGTAATTTATGACCAAAAATTCTCCATCTAAATATCTAACTTGCAAGTTTCCATGAATCTTGGCATGAAATATTTCCCCAAAGGCTGTTTCTCTTCATTTCTGCATCTGACTTCTACCCCGCGGCAGCAGTGTCAGGCATGAAAAATAACAATATATTATTAATCGTGTTTCTCTCTGATAATCTTGTTTGCTTAAGTAGGTCATATAGAGACATGAACATTAATTTCAGACGGTTTCACAACCAGCTAAAAGGTCCTCACAGGACCTTTAAGTATTGTTTGGCTTTAATAAAAAATGTTAACTTTATATTTGTGTTAAAATTCTGCTTTGTGTCAGGCCCGGCTCTACTCTCTGATTAATATCTTTGGTTGAATCACATGCCTGGAAAGCACATGCATTTCTCAAACACATTCATACATTTTTTTCACCCTGATTTTTATCTGAGTTGCACAAGACAAACAAACTGCATAGCTTTTAAAAACAACATTTTAAACACATCCGGCAGCTGCGACTTTTTTCATAAACAATGTCCTTGTTACTGAGATAATCCACAGACCCTGCTGTAAGCCGTTTTAATTGGAACCACTCTCTCCAGACAAAATGGCCCTCATAAAATGTATTTACAGCATTTTGTTGCTGGTGAATTTCTTAAATGCCATTTTGTTTTCCTTTTCTGCTCTATTAAAATTCACCTCCATTTTCTCTCCCAGGAAGCATTGGGGTTTGAGACAAAAACTCTAAAACCTGGGCTGTAATTGTCGTCAAGATACCTACATTTCCCCCCCATTTGACTACTTGTAAAAGTTAGTGCACATATCTACCATCTGTGCATTTGTTTTGCTGCATACTATAAAAATTAAATCCTACCTCAGGGAGAGCTGTGTTGTTTGTAATCTTAGGCTTTAGTTATTTAAATGAGAACGATAAAATGTTAAACAGAGGTCTTAGATTAAAAGAAAATATATATCGATAGAAGCTTCAATTTTTGCTTCACAGACTCCTCTAAAACAAATAGAATTAATAGCTGAAAGTGCATTTGCTCTTGCTAGCTCTATCTGCAGTTCCCAATTTCAATGAAGTTTGGATGTTGTGTTGGACAAATAACAATATACAGTAATCTAAAAATCCTTTTTGACCTGTACTCAATTGAATACACCACAGAGAAAAAAGTATTTAATGTTCAAGCTAATGTATATATATTTTTTTCCTGCAAAATTTACCTCATTTCAAGTTTAATACCTAATACCAAAAAAGCTGGGAAAGGGGCAACAAAAGACTGGGAAAGTTGAGGAATGCTCAAAAACACCTGTTTGGAATATTCCACAGGTGAACAGATTGATTGGAAACAGCTGAGTGTCATGATTGGGGCTCAGCTGTTCACAACTAACTATAAGAGGAAATACACAACTTTGTAAACAACTGTGTGTACAAATACTCCCAACAGTTCAAGAACAATGTTTATCAAAATTCAAAAACCAGCATCTGTAACGTATGGGGGTGTGTAATTGCCCATGGCATGGGTAAACTGCACATCTGTAAAAACACTTTTAAAGCTGAACCATAGATGGAACAACATGCTGCCATTCAAGCAATGTCATTTGTCAGGGACATCCCCCCTTATTTCAGCAAGACAGCACAAAGACACATTCTGCACGTGATATAACTGCGTGGTTTTAAAGTGAAAGAGTGCAGGTATTGAACTGACCTGCCTGCAGTCCAGACACGTCTCCCAATAAATATGTGTGGCTTATTATGAAGTGAAAGAGAGATCCTGGACTTTTGGGCCACTGATGTTGTACATCAAACAAGAAACAGAAAAAAATCCACCTACAAAACTTCAACAGTTAGTGTCCACACTTCCCAAACAGTTATTGTTAAAAGGAAAGGTGATACGACACAGAGGTAAACATGCCCCTGTTCCTGCTTTTACAGGCATTACATCCAAAATGAGTGAATGTTTGTAAAGGAAAGTAAAGAAAAAAAAAGAACGTTAAATATCTTGTCCCTGTAGTGAATTGAATTAAATATAGGCCAAATATAATTTGCGAATCATTTTATTCTGTTTTTATTCACCTTTAACATTATGTCCCATTTTCATTGGAATTCGAGTTTATTGATATTATCGCATTCATTTTAGCTTACTCCATCCAGTTTGGGAGTACTTGAGTGAAACTGTGAAGTGAATCAGAGACTCTCACCCAGGTTTCACATTTTATAGCTGGAAACAATTTGGAATTTCCGACAGCTCACATAATTGAAGCACAATAAACAAGGGCTTGAAAATGGAAGCTGGATTATATCGCTCATACTGACTGGTCAAAAATCCCTTGATCGGCCCTAATACCAGTCTTGGCTCCTAACTTTCATTATTCATATTTCAATCAATTAATCTGATTAAGAATAATTCTATCCTTTTAGGCAACAAAAGCTGAGAAAAAAAATCTCAGATTCAGAAGATGTAGAATTGTATGCAAAGTGACATTTGATTGGATTTAAAAGCATGGATTGCTTTGGGGGTAATGTTTTGGTTCAGAAGTAATTGGTGGTTAAATATTTACTGTAATGATTAACTTTGCTGCAAGCATGCACTCTCAAATATACTAAAACTCTGCTGTTTTATACTTCATGCAGGTTCATATGTTTGTGGCGTTTGTGGAAAAAAGTACAAGTATTATAACTGCTTTCAGACACACGTCAGAGCACACAGAGGTAAGACACCTTTTCATTATTTGATCTTCATGAAAGCCTAAAGTAAACAACATTTACTCTCCATTTTCTCTTTGACACTGAAATTCCTGAATCATGTTCTACCTCCATGAACTCAACTCTGGCCTGTTTTGCCCAGTTATTCTGTTATTTGATATGATGAATGTTTCCAGAGTTGTATTAATGTGAGAGAGTGCAGCTTCAGAACATTCTCAAATCTCTTCTCTCCCCCTATAGAATCAGAGAGCATGGCCTCAGATGGTTTACCCCCGACACCCAACAGTGAGTACATGTTTTTTCACACTCCCCAGAAAACACACTCGAGTTCATAAGCATGCCAGCACAAGCTGTTAATTTCTTACATGGCTCATTTAACCGGCATTATGTTTGTTTACTTTATCGTTAAGCTGTTTATAAAGCTGACTCAAACAATCCACTCAACTTTTAATTGCAGATATTAGAGCCCAAACAATATATAGTTCAGCCGGCATTATCAGCTTAAAAAGGTGGTAGATATAGGTTTGTGTTGGCTTTTTCTTTTTTTAAATGTGCCGGAATATAAATGTTTGAAAACGCTGATAGAAAGCAGAAAACAATATTTGTATCTGTGTCTCATAGAGATGTGCATTTCAAGTCAAATAATCATACCAAAGTAGTTTGCAGTGACTAAATACCGGAGAACATATTTGAGGAGACACAAGTGGTGTCAGCTGTTTTTTTAGTTAAGGGATTTTTTTGTCCATTTTGTGATGCTTTCAATGTCCCAAATTAATTTAAGATCACCCTGATTACAGACAAAATGGTGGAGCTGAGATGTGTTTAAAGCTTTCTGGTTAACAAAAGCACAGTCACGCCCCTAATTAAACACAGCTGAGAAATAAAATGGACTCAACATGAAAAATGTTACCTCCATACATCATAAGGACATAAATACACTATTTAGACCAAAATTGGTTTTTGAACCAGACTTTAATTTTTTTTGTTTGTGCATTAAACGTTGGCTTTTTAAATGGAGTGTATATGACTTCTCATGCTTCTGCAGCCAACCTCAAGTGGACACTGAAGGAACTGCAGTTGTTTAGACAGTAGGGGTGTAAATCACCAGTTTCATGACGATACGATACGATACCCATTCTTTGGACAAGGAAACGATATTTGCAGATATCACAAAGTCCGTCACGATTCGATGCCATATGCATCAGGGGCCTTTGATCAATTTAAGACGATATGTACTAAAATTTGAAATGATGTGCTGACCTTTGGATATGATAGCTTATAGAGGAGTGTAACCATCTGTATGATCCAATCATTTTTAAAATTAAAATTGGTATAATTCAGATAAGGTGCTTTTTTTGCCCCCACAATTACCTTATTCTATCTTATTGTTATATTGTAATGTTTGTATATTATATCAAGTAATGATGCAACATTATAATGCAACTTATTAATTTATTATTTAAATGTTATTATTATTTACCTCCAACATTTGACCATTCTCTATCAAACTAAAAATGTGTAGTTTGATTTTAATTAAATCAGAACATTTCTCATGTTCAAAATTAGAACTGTTAAGTAACTAACTGTTGATGATTTTGTTTTACTATGATGCCTGGTAACCACAGTTTGTATGTCAGTGTGATCAGACTTTGCTTCACTGTTTAATGGTCGATGTGGAGGTGCTGTTTTACTTTCAAACTATATGAAGCTTCATTAATTAGTCAGGGCGCTACAAAATCGAATGATGAGATAACTCACTGCGCTCGTGTGATAACGCATCCTGCTGTCAGATCAACTGTATCTTACCCAGATACAGCAGGGCTATTTTACGATTGGCTGATATGTCAAGCTCCTGTTTAGCTCTGTGATGCTAACAGCAAACACATTTTAAAGCAGGAGAAACATCAGGGGTGGCCTATCAGAAAGTGAAAAAGTTTAAATGAATCTCATACGCTGAATGCGTGAGACCTGAGAGCCCTGGAAACTACAGGCTGATGCACAGTTGGGTGGAAACTGTGACATGCATGTCTGGTCGGGATTTCTAAATAAAGGCGAATATTAAAGGAGACATATCATGCTTGTTTCTCCTTTTCACTATGACAGACTAGGATGCCTGTAAAGCATTTCTGCCCTCAGTACAAGTCATATAGTTCCTTCATTGCCCCACAATTGCGTTCTCAATATCTGACCTCCAGTTACCTCGCGATGTCACAGCCCTTTGTGGTCTGATTGGTCAGTTCTGTCAGAGAGGGCTGAGCCAGCCTGTCCTTCTTCTTCTACTGTATTTTCCAGCAGGCTCGAAGCAGCGACCGCGTATTGAGTCCCCCTACAGGCCAGAGCTGGTAATGAGTGAGTGTGAGCTAGGGAGCTATATACTGCTGCTGGGTGAATGTGTTCCTTGGTGACGGTTTTGTGGCTAACAGACATCACAGAGGAGGAAGTGTTTTATCAGATTACTCCAATAAAAAGAAATGTACCTCGTGTCGTCACGATGATTTAAATCTCGCGGTCATCTCGCAATGACCTATTTTCAGAGGCATCAAATCTCGTTCTAGGATATCAGAAAAAATACAATATCTCATTTTTTGAAAATTAAGGGGGTGTAAGGTGTTGTTTTGAAATGTATTATATTATACGTAAGTATTAAATCATGCATCAGCATGATATGTCTCCTTTAAAGATGACGATGTTGATCGCTGTTTTGAGTTTCCATCGTTGTGATTGGATCATTGCTAAACCAATCTATGTATCGATCCAGATCAGTGGATCATTACACTCCTATTAGACAGTGATAGTCAGTTACTTATATATATTTCACATAGTTATTTTGTTATTGCTAATTGCTTGTTTTCTCTATTGATGAGAGTGACATCCTTTTTTCATATAAATCATTCAGAGCAAAGTGGAAGGAGTGAGCACTGCTAACCGAGAGACAGAAAACTAATGAAATTGATTCCATGATGGAGTTGTTATCGATTCTCAGCTGGATTCGGTTTTTGATTTCCTTCTATACTTGGCACTATCTGCTGCTTATTTGTATGTTCTGGCAAAGATTCTCAGTAGTATTAGATGAAGATGTAAAGTCAGACTGAATATTCCTTGACACATGATTTCAGAGTACATTGATTTGTGGGTAAAAGTGCTTCATATTGGTGATAGAATTGTTAAAAACAATGAAGTTTTCTTTATTTTCAAGCTCTCCAATGTAAAACATACCCATTGTTTGGGCATCTCAGACTTTCCTATAGAATTGGTATGAATGTAGTTGACCATTAAAGTTGAACTATCAAGGAATTGTTTTCATGCGACCCAGCAGGCTAGAGGTCATCATTATTTACTCAGTGTCCTCTCTCCCATCAGTCTTGTTTCCTCATTATAGCCACCTTCCATGAGTGACATCCTGCTGCTAAGTATCTATATGGCATCATCCACCCTCTGGCACATTCATGCTGAGAGTGGACACAATGTTCTCATTATCCCAAAGATATTTTGCAGATAATATTAGCTTGGTTAAAGCTTAAATGAATTATCTCAGCTGAGCTAATTTTAGACAATGACCTCACAGCCCAAAAATGTCACACTGGACCCTCATTTTCAGCAGCACTAGTAAAACTCTGGTAAGTTATAAACTATTATTAAACCAAGAGGATGTTTGTAATTTCGGGCCTTCTGCTCCAGTGATTCAGGGCCTTGTTTAGCAGACAATAAAACCACTTCCAGGAAGCACAGTGAAAGTTTGATTAGGACTAAAAATACTCCTACCTCTGAGTAGTACTTGAGTTATTTATAAAGCTTCCTACACTCTTGCACATGCATTCAAACTCTCACTCACTTTAAAACCATTTCATGTCATCTAAAGTAGTGTCAACGACTAAAGCTTGGGTTAAAGAGACAAAATATCAGAGTTAAAAATGGTTTTACATTAAATAGTCTCTGTTGTTAATTATTTTACATGAACTTATGTGTTTTGCACAACTAAACTCCTTCATGGTGACATCCCTCCTCCTCTCCCCTCATTCATCACTACAGCTCTGCAGGATCTATTTACAGTAAATGTTTGTGAGTAAGATGCTCTCTGGACAGGTGTACATAAAATATATTTGAAGTGTCACATGTTTTGTTGACCTGAAAGGAATAGTTCAGGTTTTTTTAGATGGGGTTGTGTAAGGTACATGGCATGAACCCAAACATGTGCCACAGTATCACAGCTCAGTTCTCTCTCTGTTCTGAAATCTTGGGACAAATGCTAATGCTATACATTGCTGTACATGGGGCCAGATTCTCTGCTTTATTAAAAGATTTGTGGGAAAAAGAATAAGCTGTAGAAAGAACATGGAGTCATCACATGCTACAAACAGTTTGTCAGTATCCATTTAATTTTCTTTGATTAGGCACTATTTTGAGACACGGCACAGCTTACGTGTCCTTCCACCAGCAGCTTAGGGGCGAAGCTACAGTATTGATTTTTTCCTAATACGCAAATTAAAGTTCATCCTCGATAAGCCAAATCTACAAATATTTAATGATTGTCTTGCTGACCAAGTGCAGTAATTGTGACAAAGAATGTGTTTTTTTTTTTTTTTTTTACCTCAGTTTACCCACAACAAATAACATACCAAGTGTTATCTGAAGTACTCTTATCACCAAAACCATGACCGACTGTCTTTAAAAACTAAATAATCAGTGTGAACTGATTACTTTCTTTGAAGTTGAACTTTCTTTTGCCCCTGTGTTTTGTCCCTGTTTGCAACACAGTGATTCTGGTGTAGGAAGTCACAAATGTCCATTAAAACAATGAGGCTCTGCATGATGAGAGCTGTTCATGGAAGACAAATGTATAAAGGCAGATAGTATCAATATTGAACATCCTGAATCATCCTCAAGAGATTTTTGTTCAGTCACATTCTTTCATCCAGTTTGACAACATGAGCTCACGATTTCACCTGAATCAACAGGTACTGTGACTTTGTCTGTTCCTCCAGTTCTCAAAGCAGAATCTAACATTTTCAGTTCAGACCTTTTGGTTCTGAAGTTCATGCTCTGTGTACTCCAGTTAATACTTGTGTTCCAAAGTGTCCAAAGATAATGGTGGTCATATTTGTGGCAATAAACATGAATTTATCATGTTTGATAGGGGCTGTTTCCTCTTGTGAAACAAACTAGTTGCTGCTGCTGGTAGAAGGACACGTAGGCTGTGCCTTGTCTTAGGGGCCATTTAAACAAGGCCTAACAGTCAAATCTGATAAGTTTTCATTGCGATTTGGCCTTGTGTTTACATGGGAACAGTATACGGAGTGCTTGAATCAACAAACTTTTGAAACCACAGTCCAGAGTGTAGAGTTTTTAAAATGGTCCTCCATGCAGCTCCGTCGCACCACAGTCGGAGCGTTTCAGGGTAACATCACTGCATGGGCAATACTCTTTCACATGAAGGCTGCGCGCATACCAGGAACAACAACAGATTTGGCCATCTACGTAACGTGTGTGCTCCTTACTGTGCTCGGTTTGTTACCCAGACAAAACTAAACAGACAGATTTGTTGTCCGAACTGATTTGTTGTTCAGAAAAGATACTCCTGTGTCTTTGCGCGTCCGCTCGCCATTGTTGTTTGTGAAAAGTTTTTCTTCTTTGTATGTGTGTTGTAGCAGCGCTGCCTCTCTGCAGACCTACATAGCCATCCAGTGAACGGAAAATAAACAGACTGTAGCGTCTGATGACCCCACATTGTTTTTCTGGCTTGTTTTCTCCCACAACTCTTAATTAAGAAGAGAATCTGGAACCATGTACAGCGATGTGTAGCATTAGCATCTGTCCCAAGCTTTTCTGAACAGAGACAGAACTGAGCTGTTACACAGCTTGAGCTGTGCATAGCAAGTTTGTCAAACTTTGCACTGCGTCAGTCTGCTACTCTAAACTTTTGTTCAAGCACTAGTATCTGTTTGACATTTTCCCCTCATATCAACACAAATCAAACCTAATGATCATGGTTTTATTTGCTCCACCTCCACCAACAGGGTTATGTTTTTTGCTGTTCAACTGTTTGCTTATTAATTAGTGAGGAGGATTACTCCAAAATATATGAACAGGTTTTGGTGGAATTCTCAGGGAATGTTTGTAATGGCACAAGGATGAAGTGATTCGCTTTTGGTTGTGATCCAAATATAGAATCCAGGATTTTTTATTTCAATGATTCAATGACATTGTGAAAAAGCACTGTTTTCCACATTTTTGACAATAACTCAAACAGTTCTCTACAGATGACATTTTCAGAGAATGTTGGTCATGGCATAATGCATGTGATTTGATTTTAGTTGTGATATGTACCCAGATGTGGATCCAGGAAGCTTTTAAGGATTTGCTGACAGTGTGAGATAGGGCAGTTTTCCACAATTCTGATGACAAGTCGCTCGCCTGTGTTGGAAATGTCTTGATGGGGGTTTGTGCTCCTGCTCTCCTGGTTTGTGTATATTTTTTAAATAATGAGGAACAATGTTGTAGAGTATGTGACCTCACATATTCAGACAGACTCATGTTATCCTTTTGCCATTTTTTAAAACAATGTACAAAAAACAGCTCGCCAGCTCTGGCTCAAGCATTTTGAGGATTGTTTGGCCTCCAGCTAAGAAAAAAGAATGCAGCTAAGTTAACAAACACAGCAGTCCACACCTATCATGATAGGATAAAAAGTGGGAGCAGTTATCTCTGTGAAATTATTTTTTATTAGCTGTTTGTGGAGTACAAACACATTCTGGCTAGAAAGGCTGTGACAGTGTTAATAAGTAGGCCAGAGAGGCTGCTTGGCAAAATGCTGATAGATTAAATTCTTAAGAGGATGGAACATGCTGTGAAACATTTTTGGTTGATGTAACATATTTAGACTTCGTTCTTGATAATGATTGGCAGGTCAATTAAAAAGTTTTATATATAATTCACTGCCATGGGAAGCCCGCACAGCCTCAATAAAGAGTGGCAGTGATGAAAGATAAAGTAAACAGGGGCGAGTTAGAACCTGTTTTGGTTGGAGTAATTTGATAATGAAAATGAAAATGCTTCAAAAAAGAAAAATGTTTTCCATGTGAGCGATCAAAAGAAGATCAAAGCTGAAGTTTAGAGCAGCAAAGTAACGATACAGCATTATTGTAACCTTGACTTTAAGCCGGCTTACCACCAGATTTGTTCTTAATGATCAGTTACTATGGCAACTTACACTGGTTCATTTCAAGTCTGCATTTAAACCGGCGGAGGAAAATTAATGCAGGACAAAAATAATCCTGGATTTTCTAGTTAGTATGATTTGCAAAATGCCCCTCAGTTGAAGGAGTGGGGGCAGAGGGAAAAAAATCAGAAAACGCAGAAGACAAATCAGGCTGTGGTGTTGTGGAGGAGTTTTAGGAGTTGGAGGAGAGTATTTTAGGAGACCTGCTTAAACAGACTTTCTAAAGTTTTGACAATGTGGGCGTCAAGACCAAAACGAAACACTTTGTTAGAAAAATGCAGAGTTTAGGGAGGCTTTGTTACTTCAGGTACCTGTGAGATGATAATGTTAACTTTCACCTCCTTTCTTTTTTTCTTTCTGTCATTGGGTTTTTCATGTCCTCTTTGGTTTTATATTGGTATCAGCTCGTGATGACCCTGTTTTCAAAAGCATCAGCATGTAGAGTTTTCATTAAGAGCTGTCTTTTTCGGAGTATTTGTGCTGTTAGACAAAGTCTTAACAGGAAGTGGCCCTCTATCAAGCCCCACTCTCCTTAGCACTGCTACGAAGTTAGACAAAGTCTGTTATTGCTGGCCTCAATCCCATTTAAAACAACTGATAACTCACTGTTTGACTAACTTCTATTAATGCACAATGCATATGGGACTCTAGGCACTTTGATGGGGTTAAAAATCCTTTATTTTAACAAGTAAATGTAGGGTTTTTTACCACATCAGATCTCTTATGTGTTCCCTTGAAGAGCCCCTAAATAATTTTTTTTGTCATCACACATCTTGACCCAGTATAGACCTCATCCCTACATGATTTCTCTTAACATCCATTATTGTTCATTGGTGTAATGTCTGATTTTAAAAAACAGTGGCCCAAGGGAAAGAATCAAGGCTAAACTTCAGAGGAGGGTGTGAAGACGGCACATAAATTTGACAAATTCCAAGTATTCAATGCCTTTCTTTATGAGGGGCAGTGGGTGGAAATGTCCATTTTTTTCTGTGTTTGTATCTGAGCTGTGAGGCTAATAAGTTTGCTGTTGATCTGTTACTTTTTTACTACTGCTTGTGGTTTGTTTAGTTATCGAAAATTAGGGCTGAACGATTTGAGAAAATAATCAAATTGCATTTTTTTCCCCAATTTTGCTTTTTACTCTGCAATTGTTTTAATGTTCCTCATCTTATGTATTCTTAAACAAACATAAGCAGCAGATCTTTTTATAGAAAAACCAATATGACATTGAATTAATCTAAGGATAAAAGATTTGAGAAAAAGTGGAGAAGTGAACAGAAGCAACATAGGTATGAAATTGTAAAAACTGGGTAAAAATGGTATGAAAGCAGGAAAAAGGTTAATAAATAGGTGCAAAATAGCTATGAAATTGCAAAAAAAATGGAGAAAAATTGACAAAAATATCCATAAGTGGCTTAGGAAATTTGATTATGGCAGCATATTTGGGAATTAAAGTTTGAAATTAAATTTCAAAAACCATGCGAAAATTCCAAAAATGATTCTGACAGTGCCCAAAAAAGATGAATGGGGGCAAAAAATGCATGAAGTTGTAAAAACGGAGTTAAAAATAGGGAAATATGGTCCAAAAGTGGGAAAAAAAGTATATGAATAGAGGTAAAAAAATAGGCATGAAATTGCAAAAAACTACAACACTATGCCAAAATGTTCAACACATTTTGAGCTAAACATATTGAACCATCTGCGATTTGAAAATTGCAACAAGCCATATTGCGATTTAATGCATACTCTAGGTTGAGATGTTACGCTGGATATCAGCACTACTTTGATCATTTAAGGCACTGGGTTTGTTGCTTTGAATAAACAACAACAGTGATGATGGAATGGCATTCTCCAGTAATAAATCTATCAAGTATGAGTATATTCATGTATTGGCATGATTGATGATGCCCCTAGCTAGGTACATTTGTGAAATATTTGTTGTCATGTACAACAGTGTGTTAATTTTCCTTTAAATTAAAATAAATAATAAAAACAAAAAACTTCTGAATCTACATTGTCCCCGTCTCAACAGAGCAATCCCCTTTCATGTTAGAATCACAGTATGGTACCTGGACAACTGTCTATTTATTGAACATTTCAGAATAACTCTGTGAGCATGCTGAAAGTTGGACAAAGACTAAAAATGCCTCAGATAAATACCTGTGTGAGAGCTGTTTTTACACCACAGTGAAAATGAAAATAAAAACAACCTTTACAAGTAATCATCCGTGTTTCCCAAAAATCCAAATGTGTAATATTATTGAAAAATCAAAGTTTTGTCAAATTGGCAGGTACTGGGGAATCTGAAAAATGCCAACAGCCCTGGCATTTGAATGTGAAGTATGAAATGTTTTAAGCGCATATCAAGTGAAAATGAAATGCAAATGCCAGTTTGGATTTTCTGCTGAATAACAGGAGGATTTTCACAGCCTTGTTCTCTAAAATATTTCATACTCGTCCTTCAAACCCAGTAGGAAGGATATACCATTCATTTTCTTGAGTTTTAATTCAAGGAGCTGTATAGGAGGATGTTCAAGGTTGTTAAATGTAAAGCTATTTGTCCTGTTTTCCCTGAATTAACGAGAATAAAGGGGAAACAGTCTGACTGCTGATTAGTCTTCATTTGTTAACCGCCCTTGCTTTCTCTTGGAGTGTTTGTGTTGCCTCACAGGAAAAAAGATCATATTTTCATAAACACTTATTTATGTCCTTGGGGCTTGGACATATGAAAAAAAATCATATCAGTATATTTTTTGGCTTACTCTTGAATATACAGAGGCTTTTATCTGAAAAGAAATTATTAACAAAAAGGGATTACTGTCATTATCAGACTTGTTAATTTTTATATGATTAAACTTACCTACAAATGCAACAACATAACTAGATTTTCTGCAAAGCAAAGTTAAAACACTGTCTAAACTGTAAAATCTAGGGATGATACAATTCTCATTAAAATGTTGAAATGTTAGGTGCAACTTTCAAAGGTTTAACATAGGGACTTGAACTGTTTTTTTCAGTTTTTAGAACAAAGAGCTGTTAGTCATTGTTCCCCTGTCCTTCGTATTTGAGAGCAGACATGAGTGAAACTCCTGCCACTTGTAACAATGCACTATAGTTAGGCCACAATACCACACCACCCCCTGAGAAGACAGGCAGCAATATGCACCCACAGCTGTAATATGAGGAACCTCTTAAGCTGCCTACACATCGAACTTGACTTTGCGCCCTGGGTGACTGCTCTCCATGTAAAGTACAATGTACAGTGCATCGGCAATTCATTGAATGTGCTCTGGGCACATTCAATGAATTGGGTAACAGCCGATCAGCGTTGTGTGGGTTTGCGATGGTACCCGTGCCAGACAGTTTTTATTCCGGTTCACAGAGTAACAATCCATGTCCGTGTGGGAAACATTAGTTTCACCCAGACAGGACTGCAGAGAACTCGCGGACAGGGCTGGCAGCTGCAGTGTTTTGTGGTTGATAGATGAGTGAAAAGGATACAGTTGGAATAATGTCAGCTAATACATCCTATTGTATGGTATGATATGAGTGCAGGGTGGAACTCAAGGACGTGATGTCACTGAGCATCAACGGTGACCAAAATAAGGTACTTACTTACAGACTGATGCTTCTTAGGTGGGCGCAACGATTTCAGTCGCAAAGTGTGAATGCAAGTTTAATCTTATATTCAGTGGTTTGAGGAGGACTGAAGGCTGTCAAACATTTGCCAAACCCTTACAATCAATCACGTTTAAACTAATGAAAATGACAGAGCATCATTTTATTTAAACATCCTTATGGTTTTACAGGGGAAAAATAAACTCTATGCACACCAGCAAAGTGCGTCACATTAAGCAGAACTTGTCTCTTATAACGCAAACAGGCTCACAGCATACTGCTGCCTCTACGGCAAGAAGAATTATCCTCATTATTATCCGAAACAGCTGGGAAAGGCAGATCCAGACTTTGTTAAAAGTCCTGCTGGTTAATAGTTGTAATTCATTTTTAAGTCCCACTGAAGTTGGCAGGATGACTGTTAGAACTCAATCGTAATGAGTGAACAGCTATAGTCTCATGATGATGTGTTCAGAGTCCAATCAGAAAAATGACAGTTGAACTTGTATGTAAAATGTCTTCATGTGTTTCAATATATTATCAGGAAAGGAGAGTTATGTATTTATCTTATATTTAATAATAACTGTTGTTTGGCAGTCAAATTTATTTGTGCTCCAGAATTATAGAGTCAATATCATTGTTGTTTCTAAGGATTTAAAGCACTTTAAAAGGTTT